>CM043698.1:132975000-137917500 GCA_023935145.1 Bretschneidera sinensis
GTTTCCACACAATTATAACTGATTTTCGCAAAGTGTTTTTCTAAGTGTTTGGAGTGGATGTGCTACAATTATTACTGAAATTATTTTTACCGTAAATTTTGATGTTTGATGATTTGATTTTATATTGAAATTCGCAGGTTGCCTTTCTTTATTTTTAATTTTAAAAGAGTAGATTGACCCTCTGCCCATTAACTTCAAAAAGCCAATCATCTAGTAGCCCATATTGACTATGTACGGCCTAGCAGCCCATATTTTGGGAAATGTCAGTCGTTACCCATTAACTATCTCCATCGCAATTTCGACATCGCTCTCTAAAACTTCCTGCTGTTTGGTTCACTAGAAAACCTCCTGTAAAACCGACTAGAAATTTTTTGCAAATGAGTTTATGTATAAACAATTGTAGCATTTCATTTACTCATTTCTGCAGTTACAGACATGACCAGAGAAGCAATCAAGTTTAGTTCAATTTTGATCCCTTTTGGTCATAACAGGACAAACTTGGCTGGTGCATTGAACTGAATGGCGGTCATTTGGTAGAAAACACAGAGCACCTTTTTTTCCCTCATTTGTCCTACTAAGTTGTGTTTCTGAGGAGCACCCTATTTACTCTATTTACAAAAATGGCAAATTGCCCACTAGATACCCATGGTTTCATCTTAATCAGAAAACCAATTTGAATTTTTCATATCTGCTAATTTGGACATCACTTACAACATGAATCCTAACCATTTGATTTCACATTCTCAAAAATTAAATCATCCAATTTGGTAATTAAAAAAAGGGTTTCTTAAATAGATTTGAAATTCTTCTCAATGTATCATCTTCACTCAGTAGACCTTGACGGCTGTCATGATTAAAAAATTGGCAGTTTTTTCTTTCTTATCCTATCTTTATCCATGCACTTTATACTAAATAGGCACTTCTCTCTCTCTCAGTATCCGTTTCTTTCTCTCTATCTGCACCGTTTTCTTAATATTCAGTATTCACTACCAAGACAGAAAAAGAGAACAAAAAAAAAAAAAAAACCAAAGCCCCTTTTTAAGTTTATTCAATGGATGCTTCTTCTTCATCCGCCTCATCTCCAATGGGCTTGACCTGTTTTTATTGCAACTCTTTCCCTACTGAACTCAAACAAGGCTGGCGGAGGTGGACTACTGGAGGTTATGCTATGATATATGATCGTTGCGCGTAAGCTTTGTACTTGTTTTTATTTCTCTCTCTCATTTTATTTTCAATGTCATTGTTGTTATCTTACTTTTCGTGATTAGTTTTACCCCTTAAAGATTGCATTTTTATGTGTGATAAGATAGCAAACATTTAATTATCATAGGTTCCTTCTAAAACAAGGCAAACCTCGCAACCACAATTATGGTCTATGATTTTTTCCAAAGAAATTTAATTATGTGGTTTTCAATTTTTTTTTTGTCTTGATATCTAGTATATTTTTTGTTGGGATTGTTTCAATATTTCTAATGGGTGCTTATTGGTTCATTGTCTATTGAAATAATTTATTTCACTATTTTGAAATTGATGAATAAGCTTGTAATGTATCTGCCTTGATATTGACATGGATAAATGCCATGCCTTTGTGGGTCTTTATGAACCTTTTTATTTGCACAAAAATATTTTTTCTTGATAGACTTATTGTACTTTTACTATTGGTGGATTTTATGAGAGGAATTTTTAGATTTGTAATTTTATGCGGTTATTATGTCTCTTTGGGGCAAGAAAAGTTCAAGATTTCAGTTTTGAGAGATTAACTTGGTTTTCATTTTTATGGTTCTATTAATTGTTTGACATTATAAGTGGAATATATATATATATATACACAGAGTAGGAAGTTATACTTCATGCGCAATAGCTTGCGTTGATAAAATTTTCAAAAATGAGAATAACATCATTAGTAATGATTTAATGGATCCATCATAAGTAAGAAGTGCATTAAGGTGAATGAAACACAAAGTACCTTAATTAGTTGTCAATAAAGTATGTAGTTGTCATCTTATAATCTGCTTGAACCAGATCATCATTTTAGCGATAACATATTTTTCTTCAGTAATCTCCTTTTTGGTTATTCAAACATCTAATGTCATATTCATTTAATCAATATTGAATTACAAATTTTATTACGGATCACTACAATTATTCCTTTTTCTTTCATCTATTGTGTTTATAACTAGAATCTTTGATTCAGTAAAATTTCTCACTGTTTGAATTGTCCCATGGAGTTAATTATAGGGTAATGGTATGGGGCTCTTGGTTTCCACTTCACTCTTCTGTTCCATGATTGTGACTTACTTTTTTTTTCTTTCAAAACTGTCCTATTTAATCATGTTGAAGAGGAAGCAGAAGGAGTAAAGGGCAAGAAGTCTATGTGACTGCTGCTGTAGTTGTCCCTTATCTACTTGTGTTGCTTAGTGTTTGTGGTAGTTGAAAATGGAAGAACTATAGATTGTAGAAGTTGTACAGAAGAATAATAAAGGAAAGGAGGGGAGTGATCTCTCTTGAAATTGTTCTTTTTGCTGTCATTTAGCAGCAGTAGTTGCCAGCTCTGTTGCTTTTATTTTTAAATTTGTTGTTGATAATTTTCAGTTTTTGTGTTCCCTTTATATTTTGATGATGTAATTCTTGTATAAATTGTTTAATTGGGTAAGTGTGAATGCATGATAGCACTCCAACACCCCGGCCAAAAAAAAAAAAAAAGACTTAGTGCAAGTACAGGTTAGATGAAGTGTCTAATTTGCTACCAATGGAAGACTTTAGTTCAGTGATAGAGGTCCTCTTAAATTGATTCCTTCTTTAAGGCTGTCACTATTAGGCTCAAGACTAATTTAACGAGTGTTTGGATCTTCGATTCACATTCATGTGGTATGTGAAGAAACACATTAGAAGGAAAACTCTTGCCTTTAATAAAAAAAAAAAAAAATTGTAGGTGGCACAAAAACCAGTGTGAGTTTATGTAAATTTATCTAGGATTTAATGGACCATATTCTTTTATTTGCACATATTTACTTAGGAAATAACAATAAAAAAAAGTTTATAAACGTGTACTTTAATTGTGATGAAACTATAAAAGTGTAGATTCGATTTAAAATGATTATCAAAATTTGGGAGTGCATTGTTAATGTTTATCTAAAAAAAACGAAAGAATGAATACTGTCAAGATAATACAAAACGTAGGTAACCTGAGGTATTAAACAATCATCCGACACTGAGTGAAACTAAATACTCTAAAATACAGTGGTACTTTGTTGTTGAAGGACGAAAAAATGATGATAAGTAATCATGTTCCTTTTAATGTGGACAATATGAGAACTGCATGAAAAGGGTTTTGATCTTGGAAGGGTGAAATAACTTAAAAGAATTTATTCTTGGCTTGGAGGGTAACCCGCATGAAATTAGTTATACAGATACAAGAAATAATGATGTTGCAATAGGTTAAGATTTATAAGAGCAAGAGAAAAAATGCTGCCATAAGTTAGACATGTAGCAACATGACACCATGATGCTGCAATAGATTAAGAATATCGCAACAGAAAGCAATGATGTTGCAATGAGTTAAGTTTGTTGCAGCGAAATAAAATTACGCAAAAAAAAACTATAGTTTTTGCAGCAAACAAATTTTGTTGCAAAATTTGATGCTAATTGTAATATCTTTTGTAGTGAAACTACAATAGCTAACAACCACTAATCTCTTATGGTGGTGAATTTGTTTTCATGTCATATAGAAATCATACTAGAAACTTTTTCGAATGCTATGGAGTTGAACATTTTTGGAGTTGTTGCTTCACTGCAATGTAGGGCTAGTAACCAAAGTAAGTCTAACAGGGTGGTCTTAAGGAAGGTGCAGTAGTACTCCCCACTCTCCTTACATTTTTTAGGAATATATGATTTGATACTCGTTCACGACTAGGAGGAACTAAACTGTGTACCTATGTTTGTGTCAAACTTGAAGATGGGAGTCTTCAATCATTTATTGACAGTGAAATAAGGTCAAGCTCATAAGCGTGCTACCTTAGATTGGAACAAGTTTATACTTGTTAGAATCCATTTTTTTTTTTATAAATAGGTAAGCCGAAGCATTCTCATGTTATAAGAATTGGGTTAAGTAGCAATGCTTCTATAGAGACATAAATCTCAAACATTACCCTCATCCTCTCGTTCCTCTCTCTTTATCTTAGAGTATTCACACAAAAAAAAGGGAAAGGTGTTTGCTTGGTGGGAAAATGAGAGAGAAAAATCTCCCTCTCTAGTTTTTTTTTTCTTTTTTTTTTTTTTCGTTTTCTCTCTCTCTATTAAGATAGAGAGGGAGGAATGAGAGGGATGAGGGAGATGAGGGTAATATTGGATTCTCAATGAAGGACATAAATAGGGACCATGTTTAAAGTTAAATATCAAAATGATGTAAATTGAGACAATGTTAAAAGTTAGACCTCTAATTGAGATAATTAAAACGTGAAGGAAATAACTAAGACAAAGACCAAATGTGAGGGATGAAAAATGGAATTTACTCTAAACATTTTAAAACATCTCAGAATTCAAAACCAAGATCGAAAACTTTCATATATTATATTAAAAAAAATTAATAATTTACTAATGATCCCAAAAGTTTAAGCTAAAAAAAAGGGTTCAATCAATTCTTTATAGTTTAACATAAACTAACATCTCAACACTCGCTACATGTGTGTTGATCTACTTTTCTATCATATTGAAAATCTAGCATCTCACACGCGATGCATGTGCTGATATATTTCTCAATTAGATTAACGAAATAATGATCTTAATAGAATAATAAAATACTTTTAATCTTATGACCATACGTGTACATGCGTTAAATTGTATTCTGATATCTTCTCTGCATTTCATGAACCCAAAATTTTTTATGAAAGGTATTTATGAAAATTTATTTTCTAAAAAAGCATAACCTAAAATAGGCAAAATATTTTAAATTTAATCAAATAATTTTTTTTTTTGGTGAGATTGGGTTTAAAACTAATGTTTTAAATTTCACTGTTAATTTTTGAAATCTTCACCGGCAACATCAGTATAGTTGTGGGATCAAAAAAACAATGCTACCAATTAAATTCCTCAAAATTACCAATGAAGCTTTGGACGATCCGATCTAACCAAGATTTGCTATTAACCAAAAAAAGAAAAAGAAAAAGGAACAGATCAATTTTGTTGATCAACTCAATGATATTGTAAGTTTCAAAAATTATGTAAAAAAAAAAAAAAAACACTTGAAGAGTATGTTTACAATGAGTCTTTGGATTTGCAACATGCTGAAGAAGAAATTGAATAAATTCATGAAAATGCCTCCCAAATGGAACCCATACCAAAGTGCCAAAAAGGTTTTGTCTGTAATATGATAAGTACTGCACCAATAAATATTTGCTAAAAAAAGTGTTTTCATTATAAGTAATTATTTGCCTTTTTCTTAATTATTTCCAATCTAATGATCACTTCATGTTCGTTGTTTCAATTTTCCTTTTAACATACCAAAATTATGACATCAATAGCTTTGCGGTAGTCTCACAAACCATCATCCTTTGCATTCTAGGATAAGATTTTGGTGTGTGCCCAGCGTCTGAGCCAGGATTTTTGTCCTGGGGGACCAAGGTTAATACGGTTAAAATAAGATATCATTTTTAATTATCATAGGCTCACATACAGTCTTTGTCAGTCATCTCCACACGCTCCACAAAGCAAAAGATCACCAAGAGTTTAAGAGTCTGAAAGCCTAAGGGATGAGATCATATGCAGTAAAATTAGTGAAGTTAGTGGTATAGTACACACATAAAATAACATATTTAAATTGTAAAATGGTCCCACTAAATCATCTATCTAAAAGAGCTTATATATATGTGTACTACTCCAACCTCACCAATTTTAAATGATCTCATCCCACTGAACTTAGAGTAGAGATGACTAGATGAGATCATTTGTAGTAAAATTGGTGTAGATGTTGGTATAGTATACACATAGTTATGAACTCCTTTAAATAAGAAATTTAGTAGGACCACAATCTACATCTGTTCTACTACAGATGATCTCATCTCAAAGGGGGCACATTTTGCCTATTTATTTTCTTATGATACATGAGCCTCTAAACTAAGTTAAAGTTCTTTTTTAAATAAAAAAAAAATTGAAGTATAAAAGCTAAACTAACTGTGAAAGCGATGAACTAATTAAGATAAAAAGAAACCAACTCAAGTACTATAAATGGCTAACTAAAGGGTAATTTGTTTCTTTATTTAAATGATATCTAAAATTCTAACCTACTATCAGCCTAGCATGCAACTTTCTCGTTCCTTTTGTTGCAACAAATGTAGTCTTTCCTCTTTACCCTTTCTCTTTGTAACTTACAAGTTGTCAAGGTTCTTTTATTTTTTTTGCAGATTTTTTGCTTTTCCCATTACATTAACTAGATAAAAATTCTTGGTTAGATTGGGTTTAAAATCAATGTTTTAAACCCACTCAAAAGTTTATTGTTAATTTTTGAAAACGTCATTAGTGTAGACTGAGGTTTCAACCCAATAGGGGGGTTAATTGGGTTTTTTAAAATTTTTTCTAATTAAAAAGAAGTTTATGTAAACATATAACACCACAAGCATATAAACAAGTAATATGTGCTGTAAATAAAAAGTTTAAGGTATAGAGGATGCAAACTTAGTTTATAGTGGTTCGACAATATCAGATTCGTTCTGATCTTACGTCCACTCTCTTCAAGGAACCTCCTTAAAGTAATCCACTAAGAAACTTAGTCATGCAACTTCACGGGTGTTGCACAAACCTTACAATCAATCCCTTCCTCTCGGAAGCAAACCCCTTCCTTTCGGAAGCAAACCTCTTCCTCTTGGAAGCTAATCTCTTCCTTTCAAAAGCTTATTCCTTTACAATAAATGCTGTAAAGTAAATTGTAGAGAGAAAACAATGAAAGCTTATACAACTAAATAATATATCTCTATCAAGGTAAAGCTTGAAGAATGGCTCAACAATCAATTTTTCAAAGATTTTGTGTATCAATAAGTAAAAACTTGATTGAATGTGTGATCTCCTTCTTTTAAATGCTCAATAGAGTGGGTTTATATAGCCTTGATGTAATATGTCCATTCTCAAATGATTTGGTACGTTTTGGTACAATTTGTGCTGAAATCTCGCGTCTCAATGGTCATATTTTTTGAACTACCAGTCGACTGGATCTTAGAACAAGTCGACTGGGTCAAGTTTAAAAATCTCATTTTTAAGGCTTTAAAGGTACCACTCGACTGGGCATGACTTACCAGTCGACTGGGAAACTTCTGCCCCAAGTACCAGTCGATTGGGGACCTACTGTCCCTTATACCAGTCTTCTGGTAGAAGTTCCCAGTTGACTAGGTTGCTTAACAACCCAGTTTTCATGTTTTGAAATGTTTTGTAACTTAAAACATTTGTTTGAAAAGTTCTGTTTAAAAAAGTTTTTTCAAAAGGAGCCACAAGATAAGCTTTTCACCTGAACAAGTGATATTTACAACTTGTTTAAATACCTTAATCTATACTAGATCTTCTGTCTTGACTTGGTGTTTGATTCGGGTTGAGTTCTTGCACCTTGATCCTTGGTTGAATGCTTTTATTGCTTAATACACTTAGATAGCATTGTTAGTATAATAAGAGTTGTGTTTTGTCATCATTAAAATATAGGTGAGGGTCAACAATCTTGCCCTTTTTGATGATGACAAAACTCATGAGAGAAAAAACAGGTTTAAAAACTAAGTGTTGGATTTTTTAGAAAAATCAGGCAGAGTCTCCTCTGTTTTTTGAATAAAACCAACCTGTAAAAGGGTAAAGAACAGTTTATATACAACCCAACCAATCAAGTAAACATATATAATCATATTCCAAGTTCTTTGGTGCAATGCCCTCCCTAAAATTATGCACTAGTTTGAGTTTACACCTGTTTTTGTCATTTTGTCATTTTTCTCATCTGTTTTGACAACAGTAGAAAAGGGGGCAGTAAACCAATAAATAAGCTATCTAAATACCATATAAATGAAGAAAATACATAAAAAAAACTTGAATGAGAAAATTTGGCATCATTCGGAGTTCAGAAGCCTTCCCGTGAAGAACTAGAAGTTTCTATACATGCAGAAGCAGTTTTAAAGCATATATTCGAATATAAAGAGAGATAAAGCATGCAAATATGTTACACATATGTAAAACAAATACATAAAATAAGTCTAAGCATGAACCATCAGCATATATAACAATCATCTATACAAACTAGGCTTCGTACAGTCGAAACAGAAGTACAGATACAATAAAAGATGAAAATATGTCCGTGCTAAGACAATGAGAAACTATATCACTAAGTACATCAAAGGTGGATAGAAAAATGACTCACGGAGCAGGAGAGTTAGAGCTGTCATAGATGAGATCCTGAAGCTCAACTAGAGAGCCCTCGATATGCTCACGGTGCAACTTGAAGTCATCCCGGAGAGAGTGGAGGTCTTGATGCATGCTCTCGACTATAGAGCTCAAACTCTGGAAGCCAGACTATATGGTCAGCTGGAGGCTCATGATAGCCTGAAGGAGATCGCTATATCCAGCTTGACCAGTACTCGAGTCACCCATAGGAGGTGCTCAAACATCCGTATCCATAGCAGCAGCAGCAGCATTTGGACCCTCGTCCTCATCATCACTGCTGTCGTCCTCTCCAATCTGAATGTGCTTCCCGGACTTGGAGTAGATGAAGCCATCTCAGACTGTGCATCCCATTTTCTTCAGCGAGGAGACGTTGATGATGTCCTTGAGGCCGATGTCCTAAGCCTCGGAGGCGGGGAGAGGCACCCGGAAGTGCTGAAGGATGAGTGTGATGAACATCTCATAGGGAAGGCATCCAGAGTCTTTCGCTTTGCCATTAATCATGTTGGCGAGCAGCAGGGGGTAGATATTGAAGTGGTACCGGCACCAAATCAATACGATATCTATCTTAGATAGATACCCCCGACTCCTTAGTCTCGGGTGGATTGTCCATCTCACAATGAGGTTGAACAATTTCGAGTATAGGGGCATGTCACTACATGTGTGAAATGTAGTGGGTCGAAACACATAGTTAGGGTTGCCCATAATTATCTGACATGCCTCCTCAAGCTCAAAATTGTCTGACCATCCATCTAGACTCCATTGGATCCCTCCCATAGGGATCCTCAAGATGCTCATCTAGAGGCCAGTAGTGACTTCAAACTCCACACCCATAACACTGAACCAGTGGACTAGGTTTCACCAAGTTCGCATAGAACTGGTGAATAAGTCTTGGGTAGTACTTCTCATGTATCTTGACCAGTGGGGTCAAGTTTATTGCCTCAAAGGCAGGTAATATATCGAAATTACCATGACGAATATAGTTGAAGTCAACATCTCTACCCGTCATGATTTTCTTGTGTCGAATGATAGAGGTATACCTGTCTTTCGCCGTTGGGCTGAAAAACAGAGAATCATGAAGCTTTGTTCTGGGCTTCTTACTTGATGAGCCCGCCACGCCCTTCCCCCATGAATCTGAAGCTATGATTTGGTGGACCTTGGCCTCCTAGGCACATGTGGTCCCCCAACGGTGGTTTTAATACGGATTCTTTTGGACATTTTTGGGAAAAAAGAGTTTTTGATAAAAATGAGTTTTGGGTGGAAATGGGAGATTTCAACCATAGAAAGTTGAAATGGATGGTGTGGATGAATAGATCAAGGTGTTTAGGAAGTGTTTTGAAGGTTTTTGATCAAAATGATGAGAATTTGTAGAGAGAGAAAGCTAGGGTTTTTGAAAATGGTGTAAAAATCTGGAAAAAATGAACAGCCTATTTACAGAATCGCGATACCAGTCGACTGGGGTTAGGGTACCAGTCGACTGGGTACTTTGTAAAGATGAAAAGATTTTCATACCAGTCAATTGGATCAGGGTACCAATCGACTGGATGAATTGGCAGACAGGTACCAGTCGACTGGGTTGATAACTGAATTTCAAAAGATGGTTCCAAACAAGGTCTAGTCGACTGGTATAGCCTTACCAATCATCTAGAAGAATGGGCAGAGACTTACCAATCAACTGGGATAGACTTACCAGTCGACTGGACCCTTAAGAAGATTTCCAGTCTTTGAGTCTTAGCATGAAATTTGTTTATTTATGTCATCTTGAATGAGAGAGACATTAAATGTGGATTAATTCTCTTTCACTAGATGTCAAATATGCATTATGATGAAAGAAGAAGCAATCATACATATAGTTTATCATAATCTAACAATCCCATTAATAGTCTAATTTTGCAGAAACAAGCTTCACTTAGAGGTTTTGTAAGAATGTCAGCTATTTGATCTTCTGAAGGTATGAATTCTAGTCTTATATCACCTTTTTGAGCATGGTCTCTTAAGAAATGATGTTTAATTTCTATGTGTTTAGTTCTAGAGTGCTGAATAGGGTTCTTGGTTAGGTTAATAGCACTAGTATTATCACAATGTATAGGGATACTTTTAAAGTTCATGCCATAGTCTTCTAGTTGTTGTTTCATCCATAACACTTGGGCATAACAACTTCCAGCTGCTACATATTCCGCCTCGGTGGTTGATAGTGCAACGGAGTTCTGTTTCTTAGAAAACCAAGAGGTTAACATTACACCTAAGAATTGGCATGTTCCACTTGTGCTTTTTCTATCTAACCTACATCCAGCAAAATCAGCATCTAAATATCCTACAAGCTCAAAAGATGAATCTCTAGAGTACCATAATCCTATGGTTTGAGTTCCTTGTAGATATCTAAGGATCCTTTTTACTACAACTACATGTGATTCCTTAGGATTAGCCTGAAATCTAGCACACATGTATACACTAAACATAATATAAGGTCTACTTACAGTCGAATAAAGTAAAGCTCCTATCATGCATCTATAGTATTTAGTATCTACACACTTACCTCCTTAATCAAGATTAAGTTTTGTAGATGTGCTCATAGGTGTACCAAGTGACTTTAAGCTTTCCATCCTGAACCTCTTTAGAAGGTCTTTAGTGTATTTTGATTGACTAATGAAGATGCCTCCTTTCAATTGTTTGATTTGAAGTCCAAGGAAGTAGGTAAGTTCTCCCATCATGCTCATTTCAAATTTAACTTGCATGCACTTGGCAAACTCTTGACACATAGATTCATTAGTAGCACCAAATATAATATCATCAACATATATTTGGACTAGTAGAGTGTAATTTATGTGAGTTTTTGTGAAGAGGGTTGGGTCTATTTTACCTCTTATGAAATTATTGTCAATCAAAAATTTACTTAGTCTTTCATACCATGCTCTTGGAGCTTGCTTCAACCCATATAGAGCCTTAGAGAGTCTGTAGACATGATTTGGAAGATTATGATTATCAAATCCAAGAGGTTGCTCAACATAAACCTCTTCTTCTATAAAACCATTTAAAAATGTACTTTTTATATCCATTGGAAATAACTTAAACTTATTAAAGCATGCAAAGGCTAATAACATTCGAATAGCTTCTAATCTAGCTGCGGGAGCATAGGTCTCATCAAAGTCCATTCATTCTTCTTGATTATATCCCTTAGCAACTAGTCTAGCCTTGTTTCTAGTCACTATTCCATTTTCATCCATCTTATTTCTAAATACCCATTTAGTTCCAATTATTGTATGATTCTTAGGTCTAGGAACTAGATTTCAAACATTGTTTCTTTCAAATTGATTTATTTCTTCTTGCATGGAATTTATCCAATCATTATATTTTTGGGCTTCAATAAATGTCTTAGGTTCAATTTGAGACAAATAAGCTATATAATTGCAAATATTTCTAATAGAGGAACGAGTTCTTACGCCTTGTGAAGGATCACCAATTACTTGATCAATCGGGTGATAATTTACATACCTCCAATCTTTGGGAAGACTATCCTCTTGTCGGCTTGTAGATGGTTGGTCCAATTTGAGAGTTTCCATCTCTTAATTTGTTTGAGGTGGATTCTCCTTTGGGTCAACAATGGGAGTATGTGTTTCCGTTCTTGGAATAAAATATGCATTATCATTAAAAGAAACTTCTCTACTATTAATTGGGTTAGACTTATCAAGAGTTACATGTACGGATTCTTCTATCATTAGAGTTCTCTTGTTGAAGACTCTATAAGCCTTGCTAGAGGTTGAATATCCTAAAAAAATCCCTTCATCGGTCTTTGAGTCAAATTTACCCAAGTTAGTTTTATTGTTATTTAGGATGAAACATTTACAACTAAAAGTACGAAAATAGGAGATATTAGGCTTTCTACCTTTCCATAATTCATACGGAGTTTTGTCAAGCATAGGCCTAATTAAAATTCTATTCAAGATATAGCAAGAAGTGTTTACTACTCAGCCCAAAAGTATTTTGGTAAACTATTTTCACAAAGCATTGTTCTTGCAAATTCTTCTAGAGCTCTATTTTTCCTCTTAACAACACCATTTTGTTGAGGAGCTCTAGGAGCTGAAAAGTTGTGATCAATTCCATTTTTATCACAAAATTTTGAGAAACTTTGGTTTTCAAATTCTTTTCCATGATCATTTCTAATGCTTGAAATACAAATTCTTTTTTTTATTTTGAACCTTTTTGCAAAAGTTTTCAAATCCTTTGAAAGCTTTATCCTTGTAGGCAATAAAGATAACAAAGGTATATCTTGAATAGTCATCAACAATAACAAGAGCATATTGATGGCCACCTAGACTAATGGTACTTATTGGATCAAATAAGTCCATATGCAAAAGTTCCAATGGTCTAGTTGTTGAGACTACATTCTTTGATTTAAAAGAAATCCAAGTTCGTTTTCCCATTTGACAAGCATCACATACTTTGTCTTTTTCAAAACTGATTTTGGGAAGTTCAATGACTAAATCTTTTCTAGAAATGATTTTAAGCAAATTCATATTCACATGACCAAGCCTTCTATGCCATAGCCATGGATTTTCACTAATTGCTGGAAAATATTTTTCATTTTCGGAATGCAAGGATTTTAAATCAACTATATAGACATTTTCATGTCTATGGCCAACAAATTTGATCTTGTTACTCTTGATGTCTATAACTAGACAATGAGAGGTTTCAAATGTGACTTTGTTGCCTTTGTCACATAGTTGACTAATGCTTAGTGAATTTGGCTTAAGGCCTTGTACTAGCAATACATGATCTATGGTTGAGAGATCATTACCAACTTTTCCATGCCCGATGATCTTTATTTTTGTGATGTCTCCAATGGTGACAAGTCCACCATCTCTTAGAGTCAGCTCCTTGAATACACTTTCATCACCGGTCATGTGTTTTGAGCATCCACTATCAAGGTACCAATAGTTACCTTTTTCCTTGGTGTGGAGACATATCTACATCACACAAGGATGCACAATGGCATTTGTAAGTACCCAAAATTTTTTGGGTTCTTTGGGGTTAGTCCTTGAAAATACGGTTCCTTTTAGGACCCATACTTTCTTAACAACATATGGTGATCTATAGACATGTTGATAATGCACAATCCTAGGATGATAGTTATTAAAATTTCTAAGAGTATTTAGTTGTGCATGCCTATAATGCTTAGGATATGAGTTCCTAGGATACAAGTTTCTATTGTGAGGAATATGAATATACATGTTATTTCCAGAAAATGTATGAATATGATTCCTAGGATAGATGCTTGCATTTATATGAGTATACTTATTATTTCTAGAATAACCATGATAGTAATTCCTAAGATATGCTTGTGCAGGATGCAAGTTTTGATTATGCATATTGTTTCTAAGATGTACATGATGGTTATTCCTAGGATGTGTATAAGCATTTCTTGAATGAGCATACATAAAAACATGAGTATTTCTAGGATTTTTCATTTTTGTATATGCATTAGAATTAGTATTTCTAGACATGCTCTCATTTATTGAGGGTGTGTTTTTGACCTTGCTAGTGATCTTTGAAGTAAAAGCTTTCATGAATAAGCTCTCTTTTGATTTTTGCTTGCCTAATGGAGAGTATCCTAACCCGGATTTTCCTCCAATTAATCTTTGGCAAGAAAGCACTTCATCAAGCTTTTCTTTTCCAAGCATGAGTCTAGATATAGTGCTATTCAATTCTAATATCTTATTCTTTAAGTTTTCATTTTCATCTTTTAGGAAATCTTGAGAAGAATCATAAAGCAATGAAGATAGTTTATCTTTTTCTTCTCTTAGACTTATCATTTCTTTAGAAAGAGATGATACCTCTTTCTTAAGAGTTGAGTTCCTAGAATTGAATTTCTTCAATTCATCATGCATTTCATTTATTACTTCTAACAATTCTTTACTACTACTAACAATGTTATTTTTAGAAGAGGGAGAAGATACTCATTTTCATCATCAATTGCCATAAGGCATAGGTTGGAAATTTCCTCGTATCCAACTTCTTTATTTGAGGATTCTTCTTCTTCATCATCACTCCAAGTAGTTGCAATCATAGCTTTCTTCTTGAAGCTTATGTATGGTTTGCTTGTAACCATATAATCAGCCTTGATGTGACCGGGCTTCTTGCATCCATAGCACACAAGTGGTTCCCTTTTTGAAGTGGGATCCTTTGTGTAAGGTTTCTTGTTTTTCTTCAAGAACCTATGAAACCGTTTCGTGATTAAAGCCATCTCAAAATCTTCTTCGTTATTTTCTGCCTCTTCTTCCGATTCCTCTTCTCTATTGTATGTAGAGGCTTTAAGAGCAATCACCTTTTTGTTCTTCTCATCATCATTGACAATGGGATTCATTTCTTCCATCTTGTATGCCAACAATGACCCAAGAAGTGTCTCAACATCAAGTTTGTCGAGATCTTTGGCCTCCGTGATGGCCATCTATTTTGCTTTCCAAGTGGATGGTTAGATCTTAAGATTTTTCTTGTTAGTTCGAACTCCTCAATGTTCCTACCAAGAAGCTTTAAACCTTTAACAATAGTTGTGAAATGTGAGTGCATTTGAGAAATTGTTTCGTTAGGAGACATTATAAAAGATTCATATTCAGATACTAGCATATAGATTTTTGATTTTTTAACCTCACTAGTTCCTTCATATATAACTTGCAATTTATCTCATATCTCTTTAGCCGAAACACATGCAGAGATTTTATTGTATTCAGATATATCTAAAGCACAATATAAAATGCTTGTGGCTCTACTATTGAGAGACATCATTCTACAATCCTCATCATTGTACTCAGTTTTGAGTTTAGGCATTGTATGATTGATTTCTCCAATAGTTATTTCCTTTGATGGAATTCTAGGTTCTTCTTCAATGACTCTCCATAGATTATAATGTTGCCATTTGATAAAGATTTTCATCCTGTTTTTCCAATAGTTATAGTTGGAGCCATTGAATAAAGGAGGGTTAGTATATGAGTGTCCCTCAGAATAGCTATTTGCTGCCATCGGATCAATTTAAGGATATTAAGCCTAAAATTGAGAACAAGGCTCTGATACCAATTGTAGACTGAGGTTTCAACCCAAGAGGGGGGTGAATTGGGTTTTTAAAAACTTTTGCTAATTAAACACAAGTTTATAAAAACATATAACACCGCAAGCATATAAACAAGTAATATGTGCTGTAAATAAAGAGTTTAAGGTATAGAGGATGCAAACTCAGTTTATAGTGGTTCGACAATATCGGATTCATTCCGACCCTACATCCACTCTCTTTAAGGAACCTCCTTGAAGTAATCCACTAAAAAACTTAGTCATGCAACTTCACAGGTGTTGCACAAACTTTACAATCAATCCCTTCCTCTTAGAAGCAAACCCCTTCCTTTCGAAAGCAAACCCCTTCCTCTTGGAAGCTAATCTTTTCCTTTCGGAAGCTTATCCCTTTACAATAAATGTTGTAAAGTAAATGGTAGAGAGACAATAATGAAAGCTTATACAACTGAATAATATCTCTCTTTCAAGGTAAAGCTTGAAGAATGGCTCAACAATCAATTTTTCAAAGCTTTTATGTATCAATAAGTAAAATTTTTATTGAATGTGTAATCTCTGTCTTTGAAATGCTCAATAGAGTGGGTTTATATAGTCTTGATGTAATATGCCCATTCTCAACTGATTTGGTACGTTTTGGTACAATTTGTGCTGAAATCTCGTGTCTCAACGGTCATATTTTTTGAACTATCAGTCAATTGGATCTTAGTACCAGTCGACTAGGTCAAGTTTAAAAATCCAATTTTTAAGGCTCTGAAGGTACTAGTCGACTGGGAAACTTCTGCCCAAACTACCAGGCGACTGGTATGTGTGACCCACTCGACTGGGGACCTATTGTCCCTTATACCAGTCTTCTAGTATAAGTTCCTAGTCGACTGGGTTGCTTAACAACCCAGTTTTCATGTTTTGAAATGTTTTTTTTTTAACTTAAAACGTTTGTTTGAAAAGTTATGTTTAAAAAAGCTTTTTCAAAAGGAGCCATAAGACAAGCTTTTTACTTGAACAAGTGATATTTACAACTTGTTTAAATACTTTAACCTATACTAGATCTTCTGTCTTGACTTGGTGTTTGATTCGGGTTAAGTTCGAGCACCTTGATCCTTGGTTGAATGCTCTTATTGCTTAATACACTTAGATAGCATTGTTAGTATAATAAGAGTTTTGTTTTGTCATCATTAAAATATAGGTGAGAGTCAACATCTACTAACATCAGTATAAGTGTGGGAAATAATGTTACCAATGAAATTCTTCAAAATTAGTAATGGAGTTTCGGGCGATCTCGTCTAACCAAGAATTGCTCTTAGCTAGAAAAGAAAAAGAAAAAGGAACAAATCAATTTTGCGGATCAACTCAACGATATTGTAAGTTTCAAAAAATATGTAAGAAACAAAACTTGAGGAGAATATTTACAATGAGTCTCTGGATTAGGAACATGTTGAAGAAGAAATTGAACAAATTCATGAAAATGTCTCCCAATTGGAATCCGTACCAAAGTGTCATAAAGGTTTTGTCTCGAATGTGATAATTACTGCACCAATATAAATATTTGTTAAAAAAAGAATTTGTATTAAACAAAATTATTTGCCTTTTTTTTAATCAATATCATATTATAATTAATGTTTGAATTATTTAAAAAAAATATTGTTTAGTGTTTGGATAATTCGACTTAAATTTTTAAATAAACTGTGAAAGTATGTGGTAAAATAGTGTTGAAATCAACTCAAAATAACAAAAAATGACCAAAAGGGTAAGAAGGATTTGGTTTTTGTCATCTTATTGGCAGATTGATTTCTAATTAATTTGTCAACCTAAAAAATTAACATGCTAACGAAAACTCCTCCATTTTCAGTTGCCACTCTCCAAACCAGAAGGAAGCTCCAATCAGTACCTAAGATAGTGGTTCTTGTACAAGACAAGAGTGATTTGTTTGTTGGGTTTAACAAAAATTAACATAACAAAATTTTTAGCAACCAACCACAACCAAATTATCATTATAACTATTGATGCTGAAAAGAAGGTGAAGGGTATTGTTGTCAGACTACATATGGGTTGGATGAGATATATGACAAGTATTGGCCACGTTCTTGTGCCCACATTAGCTTGGTACACGAACTCCTATAAGGAAAGCCACCTAGAGTTTGGTTCTTCGGGAAGGACCTTTCGATGGTTTAATCATTAAGTGTACCAAGATAAAGTGAAATGAAGGGCTAAATAAATATCAAAGTGGGAGAGAGAGAGAGAGAAAGAGAGAGAGAGAGAGAGAGAGAGAGAGCTGAAATGGCTCTAGTTGTGAAAATTGCATTTATGAGGCCTTGAGCCTCTTTATACAGGCTGTGGAGATCTTATCTTCTGAGGAATTGGAGTGTGTCCCATCAGGGATCTCATCCCATGTATTTAGGTCTATGCTAGCGGTCTTGACCCATGCCATTTAAGTCTGCAAGTCACGTCACAACCTTATCCCATGCTTTTGAGTCAAGTTACAATCTTACCCCATGTCTTTAGGTATGTACTAGGGGTCTTGACCCATATCGTTTAGGTCTACGAGTCATGTCATGATCCACTTGTCCGAATTTTAATGGGTAGAATATTTCTGCCTATATCATATGCCCCAAATCCCTTGAAAGCCTTGAGGGGTTTCTAAGGGAGTTGAGTGTTCTCTCTTGTGATGTTAATGATATCTTCATCTCGATAAGATATCTCAGTGACGCCTTGTGCGGGTAAGCATATTGGTCTTCTCATGTTGGCTTCGTGGGGTTTAGCGAGCCCCAACTATATTGGTCTTCTTGTGATTCTATTGAGTCAACTATAAGTGATGATACTGATGTTTTTGATGATTCATCACCTGTTACAAATCCAGAAATTAGCCTTCATGCTTTTATGGGGCACTCTTCCCCAAAAACATTGAGGTTGCAAGGTATTGTGACTGGACACTAAATTCAAGTTCTCATAGATGGTTGTAGCACTCACAACTTCATTGAAGAGGGAGTGGGTCAACTCCACGACCTCAAAATTTCACCATCCAGTCAGTTTCAAGTTCAAGTTGGAAATGGTGAATTAATTAATTGTAAAGTTCTTCGAGATGATGAGATAGTGGTAAGGTCATCATCGCAATTCTTCATTTAGCTACAAGTTAATAATTCTCAAGATTGCAGAGTTAATGACTCTTATTAATTAACTTATTTAGAATTAGTAGCTCAAAATAGTAAATCTTAATAAGATTTTCAAAAGTTGGATCCTTTGTATGTAGTATGATCGATCTTTTTCATCTAGAAGTTGAATTTGTGTCTTTAACAAAAATTGAAAGAAAAATGAACGAAAATAAAAGAGAGAAAAGAAGGGAAGAAAAGTTTTTGTTGCAAAAGTGAAAAGGGTAAAGAGTTAGAGATAAAGAAAGAGTGTAATTAAGAGAAGATTTTGTTTTATAGAAATTTGTAATGAGAATATGTGGTAGTAATTTTACTTTAAAAGTCAAATTGAGAATCTAACTATAATTAGGGTATTACTGTAAGTTTTAGAAGAAATAAAAATAAGTAGAGTGTCAATAATCATTTATGTATTGTCAATATCACTAGCCTTAAAATATTAATCTAATATTTTATTTTCTTGCTTTTTATGAATTCAATAACATCATCTTTGAAAATAACTCTTTAAATGTTATCAAACTAATAAAATAAATATTGTGTATGTCAAAACAATTAAAATATTAATCTAATATTTTATATTCGAAAAAAATAATAGAATTTTAACAATTAAAAAATATTATCAAATAATTTTTGAACTATTTAAAAGTTAAAAATCAAATTTTTGGAGATAATTAAGAGAAATTAAAATAATTGGAAAGAATCCTTAAAAATTCAATAAAATTAAAAAAAATCCTCCTAAAATTGGTTTGGCATGTATGACAACTTTATTTTAGTCATCATATTTAAAAAAATCTCTTTGTTTAAGTAGTGAGCACTTGCTATCAAATTACACGTAGGGCTATATAAATATCTGCCTTGAGCACTCATTTTGAACACACTGAAAATTTGAATGGCAAATACCATTCAAGTTTCCACACAATTATAATTGAGTTTCGCAAGGTGTTTTTCTGAGTGTTTGGAGTGGATATGCAACAATTATTACTGAAATTATTTTTACCGTAAATTTTGATGTTTGTTGATTTGATTTTATATTGAAATTCGCAGTTTGCCTTTTCTATTTTTTTTTTTTTTTTTAATTTTGAAAGAGTAGATTGACCCTCTGCCCATAAACTTCAAAAAGCCAATCATGTAGTAGCCCATATTGACTATGTACGACCTAGCAGCCCATATTTTGGGAAATATCTGTCGTTACCAATTAACTATCTCCATCGCAATTTCGACATAGCTCTCGAAAATTTCCTGCTGTTTGGTTAGCTAGAAAACCTCCTGTAAAACCGAATAGAAATTTTTTGCAAATGAGTTTATCTATAAACAATTGTAGCATTTCATTTACTCATTTCTGCAGTTACAGACATGACCAGAGAAGCAGTCAAGTTGAGTTCAATTTTGATCCCTTTTCGTCATAACAGGACAAACTTGGTTGGTGCATTGAACTGAATGGCGGCCATTTGGTAGAAAATACAGAATACATTTTTTCGCTCATTTGTCAAGCTAAGTTGTGTTTTTGAGGCGTTATTAGCACCCTATTAACTCTATTTACCAAAATGGCAAATTGCCCACTAGATACCCATATGGTTTCATCTTAATCAGAAAACCAATTTGAATTTTTCATATCTGCTAATTTGGACATCACTTACAAAATGAATCCCAGCAGCTTGATTTCACATTCTCAAAAATCTAATCGTCCAATTTGGAAATTAAAAAACAGGGTTTCTTAAATAGATTTGAAAATTTTCTCAATGTATCCTCTTCATTCAGTGGACCTTGACTGCTGTCATGATTGTAAAATTGGCAGTTTTTTTCCTCCTTATCCTGTCTTTATCCACGCACTTTTTACCAAATAGGCACTTTTCTCTGTCTCTCAATATCCGTTTCTTTCTCTCTATCTACACAGGTTTCTTAGTATTCAGTATTCATTACCAAGACAGAAAAAAAAAACCAAAGCCTGTTTTTAAGTTTATTCAATGGATGCTTCTTCTTCATCCTCCTCATCACCAATGGGCTTGACCTGTTTTTATTGCAACTCTTTCTCTAAAAAACTCAAGCAAGGCTGGCGGAGGTGGACTACTGGAGGTTATGCCATGATCTGTGATCGATGCGCATAAGCATTTTACTTGTTTTTATTTATCTCTCTCATTTTATTTTCAATGTCATTGTTGTTATCTTACTTTTCGTGATTACTTTTACCCCTTAAAGATTCCTTTTTTATGTGTGATAGGATAGAAAAAATTTTTAATTATCTTAGGTTCCTTCTGAACAACCATGATTATGATCTATGATTTTTTCCAAGGAAATTTAATTATGTGGTTTTCAATTTTTTTTTTGGTCATGATATCTCGAATATTTATTGCTGGGATTGTTTCAAAATTTCTAATGGGTGCATATTGGTTCACTGTCTATTGAAATAATTTATTTTACTATTTTGAAATTGGTGAATATGCTTGTAATATATCTGCCTTGATATTGACATGGATAAATGCCACGGCTTTGTGGGTCTTTATGAACCTTTTAATTTGCACAAAAATATTTTTTCTTGATAAAATTATTGTACTTTTACTATCTTCAAATTTGTGGATTTTATGAGAGGAATTTTTATATTTGTAATTTTATGCTGTTATTATGTGTCTTTCGGGAGTTGTATAGCTCAATTGTTTCATCTAAAGCAAGAAAAGTTCAAGATTTCAGTTTTGAGATATTAACTTGGTTTTCTTTTTTATGGTTCTATTAATTGTTTGGCATTATAAGTGGATATATATATATATATATATATATATATATATATATATATATATAGAGCTACAGAGTAGGAAGTTATACTTCATGTGCAACAGCTTGCTTTGATAAAATTTTAAAAAATGAGAATAACATCATTAGTAATGATTTAATGGATCCATTATAAGTAAGAAGTGCATTAAGATGAATGAAACACAAAGCACCTTAATTAGTTGTTAATAAAGTATGTAGTTGTCATCTTATAATCTGCTTGAACCAGATCGTCATTTTAGTGATGCCATATTTTTCTTCAGTTATCTCTTTTTAATTTGTTATTCAAACATCTAATGTCATATTCGTTTAATCAATATTGAATTGCATATTTTTATTACGGATCACTACAAGTATTCCTTTTTCTTTCCTCTATTGTGTTTATAACTATGAATCTATGATTAAGTAATATTTCTCACTGTTTGAATTGTCCCATGGAGTTAATTATAGGGTAATGGTATGGGGCCCATGGTTTCCACTTCACTCTTCTGTTCCGTGATTGTTGCTTTCTTTTTTTTCTTCCAAAACTGTCCTTTTTAATCATGTTGAAGATGAAGCAGAAGGAGTAAAGGGCAAGAAGTCTAAGTGACTGCTGCTGTAGTTGTCCCTTATCTACTCGTGTTTTTTAGTGTTCGTGGTAGTTGAAAATGGAAGAACTATATATTGTAGAAGTTGTACAGAGGAATAATAAAGGAAAGGAGGGGAGTGATTTCTCTTGAAATTGTTCTTGTTGCGGTCATTTAGCAGCAATAGTTGCCTGCTCCGTTGCTTTTATTTTTAAATTTGTTGTTGATAATTTTCAGTTTTCGTGTTCCCTTTATATTTTGATGATGTAATTCTTGTATAAATTGTTTAATTGGGTAAGTGTGAATGCATGATAACAGTCCAACACCCCGGCCAAAAAAAAAAGACTCAGTGCATGTACAGGTTAGATGAAGTGTCTAATTTGCTACCAATGGAAGACTTTAGTTCAGTGATAGAGGTCCTCTTGAATTGATTCCTTCTCTAAGGCTGTCACTGTTAGGCTCAAGACTAATTTTATGGGTGTTTTGATTTTCGATTCACATTCATGTGGTATGTGAAGAAACACATTAGAAGGAAAACTCTTGCCTTGAATTAAAAAAAAAAAAAAATTCTAGGTGACACAAAAACCAGTGCGAGTTTATGTAAATTTATCTAGGATTTAATGGACCATATTCTTTTATTTGCACATATTTCCTTAGGAAATAACCTAAAAAATGTTCATAAACATCTACTTTAATTGTGACAAAACTATAAAAGTGTAGATTCGATTTAAATCGATTATCAAAATTTGGGAGCACATTGTTAATGTTTATCTAAAAATATGAAAGAATGAATACTGTCTAGATAGTACAAAACGTAAGTAACCTGAGGTATTAAACAATCATCCAACAATGAGTGAAACTAAATACTCTAAAATACCCTTGTACTTTGTTGAGGAAGGACGGAAAAATGATGATAAGTAATCATGTTCCTTATAATGTGGACAGTATGTGAACTGCATGAAAATGGTTTTGATCTTGGAAGGGTAAAATAACTTAAAAGAATTTGTTCTTGGCTTGGAGGATAACTCGCATGAAATTAGTTATACAGAAACAAGAAATAATGCTGTTGCAATAGATTAAGATGTATAGGAGCAAGAAAACAAATGCTGCCATAAGTTAGACTTGTAGCAACATGACACGATGATGCTGCAGTAGATTAAGAATATGGCAACGGAAAGCAATGATGTTGCAACGAGTTAAGTTTGTTGCAGCAAAATAAAATTACACTAAAAAAAACTATAGTTTTTGCAGCAAAAAAATTTTGTTGCAAAATTTGATGCTAATTGTGATATCTTTTGTAGTGAAACTATAATTGCTATCAACCACTAATCTCTTATTGTGGTGAATTTGTTTTTGTGTCTTATAAAAATCATATAGAAACCTTTTTGAATGATATGGAGTTGAACATTTTTGGAGTTATTGTTTCACTGCAATGTAGGGCTAGTAACCAAAGTCTAACAGGGTGGCCTTTAGGAAGGTGCAGTAGTAATCCCCACTCTCCTTACATTTTTTAGGAATATATGATTTGACACGTTCACAGCTAGGGGGAACTAAACTGTGTACCTATGTTTGTGTCAAACTTGAAGATGGGAGTCTTCAATCATTTATTGACAGTGAAATAAGGTCAAGCTCATGAGCGTGCTACCTTAGATTGGAACAAGTTTATACTTGATAGAATCCATCTTTTTTTTCCCTCTAGTCGTTCAGTTTCATTAACGAACAGTAGAGGTCATTAGATCTTGTGATATGTGATCAGTGGTAAACTCATCCAATTCAGAATTTAAATCCTTTTCCTGTTTGGAAGAAGGAAGAATTGTTATAAGCGAAGGAGAAAGAAAACCAGTACATTGTTAGGCCATTGATATGTTGTAGTTCCTTCTTCTTCTTTTTTAACTTCTTTCCTGCTGTAGTCATTATTGCACATGCTTTGAATTAGAGGACAAGAGAGTGAGATAGGTAGATATTAAATGATTTATAATTTTACAGAAGAAAAGGATATATGATCGACAAATTTATGTTATATGCTGAAAAATTCATATATTCATCCCATCACTAAGTACGATCAAATTTAATGCGAATAAAATTGTTAATAAACAATGAGAAACTTTTCCCTCTTAGCTTAAAATGAATTTGACACCACCTTGGTAGAACTATAATAAAAATGAATTTTAGCCAAAGTGAGGTTTTGGAACTTGTCTTAATGGTATTTATTGTTTCAAGAATGATTTATTTGCTTTGTACTATCAGGAAAAGAAAAAGGTAAGCAAAACTGTATTTCAGCATGGCTGGTAAATGGTGACCTTACCATTTCTCCCTTTTTTTTATAAGTTACCATTTTTCCATTTATAGTTTGTAGTGAAATGATCTTGTTCTAGCTTCACATTTTAAAACAACATCGTTTTTCTTCTATTTAGAGTAGTGTTGCAACCACTTTGTTGTTTTGTGCATTGATTGTAGTATTAAATCAATTGTTTATATGTACTCCAAAAAATTCTTGCCTAATACCGTTTCTCTTCACTCCACTTTCCCTTTCCATTACCCTTTGTTGAGTATAATCAAATTTTGATTGTATAGTGAATATTATTAACTTTTCAGGTCATTAGGCTTAAAAAGTAGGAAAATAAATAGATACCAATAATACAATGAAATGATTGTTTCGATTTAAAATGCCTCAACAAGTTCTGAATGCATTTAGCTAATGTTTGCAATCCCGTTATGGGCTAATGTGGTTTGTAAATTTTTCACGCACGTGTTTGGCTGTTCATGTCTGCTCAGTTAATATTATCACTGTCATGCAAGGTTTTCCATACAAGGACTGAATTGATAAAATTTAAATATGTAGTTTGGATGTTGTGTTACAAACATTATGTTCCAAGCATGTGAGTGTGTGAGTATGCAAAATTACGAAATTAGTTAGTTAATCCAACACGTATTACGAAGAAAAAATGTATTACATCTAAAATATTTGTCTTTTATGACTATGATAAGACCTTCTTTAGAAGTTATTTACTGCCCAGGCATGTTAGATAAGGAAGTTAATAAATTACATAGGTATACTATTAGTTTCTTAGTGTGATCAAAATTCTTATGCATGATCTTTCTTATATGTTTATTAGCCCTTTACTAATAGAAGATCAGGTAGAGGGGCTCGCTGCGTTGTCCATTATTTAATCCACAAATAAAATGAAACATGGTGTAAAAGAATTGTGTTAAACAATCTAATCTAAGTTTTTCTCTTAAAGTTGTATTATGTGTCTTTTGATGTTTTATGATATGAGTGGTCCTCTTTCTCTTTTTATTCATTCGTTCCACCACTTTGTGAGAAAAGGACACTTTCAAAGACATGTCTCTTCATGACGCATTAATTCAATTTTATTACATTACCAGTATATTCAAATTCATATCTCTTGATTGTTGATAGTAAGTAAACAACTGATGTGTCTGGAAAAAAAAAAAAGATCAAAATTATTATTTAAAGATTGCTTTTCCTTACGTCTATTGCTTTTCCTTATACCAGAAGGTTTTGTTGTGCCTGATGTTTTTTTTTTCATTGAAGATATTGTTGTGTCAACACGTGTTATTGTGTGCTTGAGTATATTTTTGCATGCGCATGTACGTACACGTGCATGCTTCTGTGTGTGCATGTATATGCACATGCATGTTTTTGTGTGCGCACGTACATGCACGCGCTTGACATGAATGGTAACTTTATGGTTTGCATAAACAAACCTTTAAGGGTTTTCACCATTCACAAACATAGGCTGTTTCAATAAGCTTTTGCCCTGCGAAGTTTCTTTCTCTTGCTTTTACTTTTTCTTCTTTTCTCTCCTCTATTATAACTACCCCTATTTGGTGTCGTCACCTTCAATGCATAACTTTATATTCCGGAGGGATTCTAGTTGTGGAATCAGATTTTGACCCCAAATTACATGCAAACAAGTTTATTAATTTTTATATTTCCGTTTAGATGAATTGTTGGTATTCCCAGCAAAGTACTCATTTTATTTTCACTTGTGCATCTTGATTGCTGTTCATGGTAAAGCTAGCGATGGGATTATAAATTTGATTGAATCTTCTTCCTTCTCCATGCTGTTTATGATTAATTGACTTAATTCTTTTGCAAATTCAGCTCTGCTTATGAGGAGGGAAGATTTTGCAACATCTTTCACTTGAATGCCGATGGTTGGAGAAATTGTGTTACTTGCGATAAGGTATCTTGAACATTTTGTTGCTGTTGCACATTTTCCTCTTGCTGGCCTTTATTGTGTCTCTCTCATGTGGATTTATATCCTGATTATTATTAATCAAAGAACTTGTTTTTGATTACTACTCTATATTCTGTATTCGCTAATGCTTCATTTTCCTGCCCAGGCAATTCACTGTGGATGCATTATGTCAGCACACACACACATATTATTGGATGTTTGTGGCGTAGAATGCATGGAATGCTCATCATTGCGGGGGCCCTCTCGACTTGACTTGTCTGTTGACTCGGGCAGAGAAATTTCTGGGCAGCAGTCTACCCCATCAATGGAAAAAAAGGAAATTGGTAATCTATTTGTTCAATCAATCTGTTAAAGTTTTATGCTGTCTTGTCAGTTTTTATGCAAGAAAATGCTGACATACTGTTTGAATGAAAAATTTCCTACAGAAAAGGATAACTTTATTTTATTGCTTTAAGGAGAAAGGAAGATAAATTCCTTTATTTTGCTCTCTTTGGTTATTAAAGGAAGGTGGAGACAATTTTGAAAATTATAAAAAAAAAAACTTGGATGGATTGAAAGGCTTTTAACTTATGCTAAATGTTCTACTTAACTAGTCTTGAATTTAAATATGACCTATTGCGGGAGGAGACTTTCAGTGCTAAGAGTCTTCCTTCTTTTTTCTTGTTGGTGATGAACTGAAAAGGTAATACCTCAAGCGTAACTGCTGTGTGGATATCTTTGATATTTATAGAAATATTTACAGAGCAATATTGACCTTACAACAGAATAATTATTTGAAATTTAAAAAACTGCTATACAAGTAAAGAATCCTCTTGATTGTCTCCGGATTCTCCTCTTCCAGATTTATCTCCGGATTCTTCTCTAACGGATTCTAAGGAATCCTCTTGAATGTCTCCGGATTCTCCTCTTCCAGATTTATCTCCGGATTCTTCTCTAATAGATTCTCCTCTAATACCCCCCTCAAAGTTAGCGTGGTGGAATGTGGAAACACGCAAAACTTGGCATGATCCAGAAGATACTGCAGTTTTGCAACCCGTTTAGTAAATACATCGGCTAATTGTAGTTGAGAGGGAACAAACGCCAAATTGAGAACCCGTTGAGCAACAAGCTCTCTAACAAAATGGTAGTCGACGTTGATGTGTTTAGAGCGAGATTTGGTGACAGGATTTGATGCTATAAATATGGCACTGTTATTATCACATAGCAGTTTTGGGGGAGAGGAGAGTTGGATATGTAGTTCGCGTAATAGCTGAAGTGTCCAGGAGAGTTCGGCAGCTACAAACAAGATCCCTGTATTCTGCCTCAGTGCTGGAACGTGCGATGGTAACTTGCTTCTTAGAACACCATGAAATTAAATTTCGACCAAAGTAAACAGCAGAACCTGTAGTAGACCGTCGAGTATCAGGGTAACCTGCCCAATCGGCATCAGAGTAGCCAATAAGAGTTGAACAAGGATCCTGTGACAGCTGAAGACCATAGTGATAGGTGCCTTTAACATATCGTAAAATATGCTTCAAGGCACGAAAGTGATCAATAGTGGGAGCATGCATATATTGACAGATGGAATGTGAGAGTCAAATATTGCAAGGCTCCAGCCAATGAACGAAATTGTGTTGCATCGGAAAATGCTATACCAGTTGCGGAAAGATGAGAACCGACCACAAATTGTGTGGAAATTGGTTTGCAATTCAACATTTCAGCACGAGTCAAAAGCTCTAGAGCATATTTTGCTTGACTCAGAAAAAATCCTTTGTCATTGCGAATAACCTCAACCCCAAGAAAATAGTGGAGATCACCCAAATCTTTCATAGAAAATTCGGTGGCAAGACGGTCAATAAGAGTACGAAGCATGGTTGGATTGTTACTAGTAATAACCATATCGTCAACATACAAAAGGAGATAAATAAGACCATGTTGACCGTGATAGACAAAGAGAGACGAATCTGCACGGCTCGCAAGAAATCCAAGTCCAAGCAAAAAATTGCTAAAATGTTGAAACCAAGCCCTTGGAGCCTGTTTAAGGCCATAAAGGGCACGCTGCAAACGACAAACATGATTTGGTAATTGAGGATCAATATAACCTGGGGGTTGTTCCATATAAACTTCCTCTGAAAGAAAACCATGTAGAAGCACATTTTTTACGTCAAGCTGATGAAGACACCAACCATGCATGACAGCAAGAGATAAGATAATCAGAATAGTAGCAGGGCGAACAACTGGACTAAAAGTCTCTTCAAAATCGATGCCATGCTTCTAAGAAAATCCTTGTGCAACAAGACGAGCTTTGTGACGCTCGATAGTTCCATTGGCTCGAAGTTTGGTTTTGAAGATCCATGGACAGCCGACAATATTATGATTAGAAGGACGAGGTACCATGCACCAAGTTTTAGTTTGTTTAAGTGAGGTAATTTCATTGTCCATGGCAGAGAGCCATTCTGGATGTTTTACAGCTGATTTAAATCCGCGGGGCTCTTTAATGGCAAGATGTACCTGAAACCATTGAGGAGTTGACAAAGCAATTAACGAATGAATAGTGCGAGGCTTAATAATACCGTCCTTTGCACGAGTAATCATTGGGTGTGTAGAGGAAGTCGGTTGAGATGTTGAAGGAGGTGGTGGAGGTATGACTTCCGATGCCATCACATGCGAGGATGGCTGAGAAGAGACATCAGACGTGGAAGACGTTGCTGCAGTGGAAGGCAGCACAAGTGGCAGCAAATTGCTGCTGTTGTCTGCACAAGGAGCACAAAAAATAGGAGCCTTGTGATGGGTAGAAGTCACACCTGAAGAAGAGTTATGCTCACATGGCAAAGAATTTTCAAGAGGATCAATAAAAGTAACATAATCTGTAGAAACCAAAGTGGGTAAACTTGAAGTAACGTAAGGAAAATAATCCTCATAAAATTGCACATGATGAGAGACATATACTCAGTTAGTGTTTTTATCCAAACACTGAAAACCTTTATGGAGAGGACTGTAGCCTAAGAAAATACAAGGAATTGAGTGAGGAGACAATTTATGAGGCATATAGTCACGCAAAAAAGGAAAGCAAAGGCAACCAAAACTGCGAAGTGATGAGTAAGAAGGAGCTTTACCATATAAAATCTCATAAGGAGTTTTCCCTTCAAGAACGGGTGATGGGAGGCAATTGATGAGATAACAAGCCGTTGAGAAGGACTCCACCCAAAGATGTAATGGAACACTAGAATGAAACATGAGGGTGAGACCAGTTTCAGTGATATGACGATGTTTTCTCTCAACAATACCGTTTTGACTAAGAGTGTAAGGACAAGCAATACGTTGAACTATACCACACTCATGAAGAAAAGAGGTAAAGCGATTATTGGTAAATTCGGGGCCACCATAACATTGAAAAGATTTAATTTTTCTTTCAAATTGAGTATTGAAATACTTATAAAAACGGACAAAAATATCGAAGAAATGTGACATAAGTTTTAAAGGAAAAATCCAACTAAAGCGAGAAAAGTCATCAATGAATACACAATAATATCTATATCCGGATGGAGAAGTGATTGGTGAAGGCCCCCATAAATCGCAATGTATTCGTTCAAATAAGGAGGAGCAACGTTGATCTAAATTGGAGAAAGGTAAACGATGATTTTTTCCCAATTGGCAACCAAAACACAGTGCAGAATCAAAATTGCTTTTATTAGAAATGGTAATATCTCCATGCTTATTTAAAAAGGAAACAAGGCGATTAGAAGGATGTCCCAATCGGGCATGCCAAATATTAGATGTAGCATGAGAAATAGATAAAGAAAAGATAGATAAAAAATTTGCATGGGCACGGTCAAGAATGTAGAGTCCTTTCTCACATCGGCCGACTCCCACCACCGTTCTTGTTGCTAGATCCTGTATAGTAAAACCAGTAGAAGAAAAGGTTACTGAGCAGTTGTTCTCATGAGTAAGCTTACTAATAGACAAAAGATTTTTAGTAATGCCAGGAACAAGGAGAACATCAGATAATGATAAGGATTTGGAAGCAACAATGGATGAGATGAAACCAATTCGAGAGATAGGTAATGAGTTACCGTTACCAACAAACACCCGTTGATTACCATTGTAAGGGACAGAATTATCAAGAGATGCAGCATCATTTGTCATATGCAAAGTGGCTCCTGTATCTGTGTACCATTCGGAAGCAGTGGGATTATCAAGAGAGGTGGCAGAGAAAGCTTCAATTAAGCCAGCAGCCTTGGCCTTTTTTAATAATTTGCCGAGTTTATAACACTTTTTGGCAGTGTGATTGTCCTTACCGCACCACTGGCAAGTAACAATAGATCCTTTAGTGAAACCTTGTGCAGAATTGTTCTACTTGGGGCGACAAGTGGAAATGGCAGAAGGACGACGTTGTGCAATGAAAGCCGACTTCTGAGAGGAATCACCAGGAATGGATCGAGAGAAAAGCTCATGACTCAGAGCTTTGGGAACCAAATTGGCGAAGGAAGGCAGTGGCATCTGAGACAACATAGATGTCGAAAAAAATTTGAAATCTAATCCAAGACCACGAAGAAACCAATGTACCTTATCAGTGTCATCAACCGATTTGCCAATAGTAGTAAGTTGATCACAAAGAGAGCGAAAAGAACAAGCATAGTCAGCCACACTGCGAGAGCCACGCTGCATTAACTGAAATTCGTCTTTCAATTGAATTTCTCTCGTCTTGGAGCTGTGAGAAAATGATACTTCGAGATTCAACCAAGCATCACGAGCAGTTGAGGAATTAACAACGTCGGCCATATATTCCTCTGTAAGAGAAGCGTAAATGAGGCTGAGCAACATTCTGTCTTGCGTTTGCCATATCTTGTAAGCTGGATTAGGAACTTGATTGGAACCCTCTCGGAGCAGGGTTGGGGGTGCAGGGGAAGACCCGTCCAAGAAGCCCATGAGATCTTGACTGTCAAGCAAGGGAACGAACTGGCTACCCCAAAGGAGGTAATTGGTAGAAGTGAGTTTGATGGTCACCATGTGAACCATCGTATTGAGCGGAAGCTGATTGGAGCTTGAAGCGGCCATGGAAAAAAAAATATTAAGGTTTTAACGAAAAGCTCTGATACCATGAAAAGGTAATACCTCAAGCGTAACTGCTGTGAGGATATCTTTGATATTTATAGAAATATTTACAGAGCAATATTGACCCTACAACAGAACAATTATTTGAAATTTAAAAAAACTGCTATACAAGTAAAGAATCCTCTTGATTGTCTCCGGATTCTCCTCTTCCAGTTTTATCTCCGGATTCTTCTCTAACGGATTCTAAGGAATCCTCTTGATTGTCTCCGGATTCTCCTCTTCCGGATTTATCTCCGGATTCTTCTCTAATGGATTCTCCTCTAATACGAACCAACATCATCAGCTCCGGATCATTGTTTTTCATTAAGTGACTACAAACTCTATGTTGGTGCTCTGTTGCAGGAAACTGTGGGGCTGATCCAACATCATCAGCTCCTGAACCAAATGGTCAGAAGCCTATGGAAACCAGAGAGGTTTTTCTTTGATTTTGTACAAAATTTCATGTCAAAATTCCATATATTTAATTTTTTTATGATTTTTTGAATTATTAATATTAAAAAAAAGTATCTGTTGCTCAAAAGTTTTCATATTTTTTTTCTCATAGTAGCTCATGATAAAATTGCAGTTATGAAGTATGCAAATTTTGCTCAACTCCCTTCATGCGTCTCCCTCAAATGCAGTCCTTCCTCGGCAAAAATCTCACAAAATCAACAAGGCCACGTTGAGAATTTACATTTAGTTTCTTTGTCCTAGCAACAAAAGCTCGAAGAAGCTTGTGAATATCTCTTTGAAATTTGTGGAAAATGGAGGTCTTTGTCAGATGGAAGACTTAGATATGATCAATTTCGAACGACTGTGAAGAACCCATCTGGGTTTCTTGAGAATTTCCTTCTGCAATTGTACCGTGATTGTGGGAGCTTAATAGATGCACAGAAACTGTTTGATGAAATGCTTGATAGGAATTTGGTTTCATGGGTTATAATAATATCTGCTTATGTGGAGACGGGTCTGCTCATTGAAGCTTTTGGGCTTTTTTCACGCATGCTTGAGTCATGAATTAAACCAAATTCATCTCTCTATACCAGCCTCTTGAAATCTTTAGTAAATCCTTTTTTTTTTTTAAATAGGTAAGCAGATTCATTCTCAAGTTATAAGAATTGGGTAAAGTAGCAATGCTTCTATAGAGACATAAATCTCAAACATTATCCTCATCCTCTCATTCCTCTCTCTTTATCTTAGAATATTCACACAAAAAAAGGGAAAGGTGTTTGCTTGGCGGGAAAATGAGAGAGAAAAATCTCCCTCTCTAGTTTTTTTTTTTTTTTTTTTTCGTTTTCTCTCTCTGCTAAGATAGAGAGGGATGAATGAGAGGCATGAGGGAGATGAGGGTAATATACTGGATCCTAAAAGGACACAAATACGGACCATGTTTAAAGTTAAAAATCAAAATGATGTAAATTGAGATAATGTTAAAAGTTAGACTTCTAATTGAGATAATTAAAATGTGAAGGACATAAATATGACAAAGACCAAACGTGAGAGACATAAAATGGAATTTACTCTAAACGTTTTAAAACATCTCAGAATTCAAGACTAAGATCTAAAACTTACATTTTATCATATTAAAAAATAATTAATTTACTAATTATCCAACAAGTTTAAGCTAAAAAGAAAGGGTTCAACATTTCTTTATACTTTAACATAAACTAACATCTCAACACTCGCTATGTATGTGTTGATCTACTCTTTTATCATATTAAAAAATCTAGCATCTCACATGCTACGCATGTGTTGATATATTTCTCAATTAGATTAAACGAAATAATGATCTTAATAGAATAATAATAATAAAATACTTTTAATCTTATGACCATATGTGCGCACGCGTTAAATTGTATTGTTGATATCTTCTCTGCATTTCACGAACCCAAAATTTTTTATAAAAAGTATTTATGAAAATTCATTTTCTAAACAAGTATAAACTAAAACATGGAAACTCAAGGGCAATTTGCCATTGAAATTTCTTAATTGCACGTGCTTTTCATGAAAACTACTACAATTTAATCATCCATGCAAGTTCGTAACCATCTAATTCACAATAATTACGTAACATTTCTGACATAAACAATTGTATTAGTTGTACCTGTTGATTTTAATACCAGTACCTTATCATCTTCGGGGCGAATGTTCTTTTAATTTTTGTTTTGCCCCCCACATTAATCAAATAAATTTTTCTTTGGTGAGATCAGGTTTAAAACCAATGTTTTAAATTTCATTGTTAATTTTTGAAATCTTCACTTGCAACATTAGTATAAGTGTAGGATCAAAAAGATAATGTTACCAATGAAATTCCTCAAAATTACCAATGAAGCTTTGGACGATCCAGTCTAACCAAAAATTGCTCTTAAACAGAAAAGAAAAAGAAAAAGGAGCAAATTAATTTTGCTGATCAATTCAATGATATTGTAAGTTTAAAAAATTATGTAAAAAAAAAAAAAAGACTTGAGGAGTATGTTTGCAATGAGTCTCTGGATTAACAACATGTTGAAGAAGAAATTGATTAAATTCATGAAAATGTCTCCCAAATGGAACCCATACCAAAGTGCCAAAAAGGTTTTGTTTGTAATATGATAATTACTGCACCAATATATATTTGCTAAAAGAAGAGTTTTCATTAAAAGTAATTATTTGCTTTTTTCTTAATTATTTCCAATCTAAGGATCACATCATGTTCGTTGTTTCAATTTTCCTTTTAACATACTCAAATTGTAACATCAATAGCTTTGTGGTAGTCTCACAAACCATCATCCTTTTCATTCTAGGATAAGATTTCTGTGTGTGCCTAAGGGCTGAGCCAAGATTTTTCTCTTGGGGGACCAAGTTTGATACGATTAAAATAAGATATCTTTTTCAATTATCATAGGCTCACATACAGTCTTCATCAGTTATCTCCACATGCTCCACAAAGCAAAAGATCACCAAGAGTTTAAGAGTTTAAAAGCCTAAGGGATGAGAGTAAAATTAGTGAAGTTAGTGGTATAGTACACACATAAAATAACATAATTAAATTGTAAAGTGGTCCCACTAAATCTTCTATCTAAAAGAACTTATATCTATGTGTGTACTACTCCAACTTCACCAATTTTAAATGATCTCATCCCGTTCAACTTAGAGTAGAGATGACCAGATGAGATCATTTGTAGTATAGATTGAAATGCACGATCCAGCATGCTCGTTTGTGAAGTAAAAAGAATAACCCATGACTTCATGTCCGAATAAAATTGGAAAAAAAAAGTTGGAAAAAATTCATATAGAATCAATATTGAAGAAGATTATGCTTAATCAGAGTTAAAACAAATGTGGTCTAGGAAGAGCATGACGGTTTGCAGAGAGCCGAGTGTCTAGTAGGGAGTAAATAAATGCAATTGTTGTAGTGAGGTATAGAGAGAAAAATAAGTGTGAGCCTATGAGAGATTGGTAAGAGATATAGTGTGTGTGGCTTGTATTCTCAAGTCCTTGGTAGGGAGTACTAAATGTATTTGGGGATTTGGTTTGAGATATTTGCCATTGAAATTTCTTAATTGTGCGTGCTTTTAATGAAAAATACTACAGTAAATCATCCATGCAAGTTCATAACCACCTAGTTCACAATAATTACATAACATTTCTGACATAAACAATTGTCTTAGTTGTACCTATTGATTTTAATACCAGTACCTTATCATCTCCTGGTCAATGTTCTTTTAATTTCAGTTTTGCCCCGCACATTAATCAAATAATTTTTTTTTTGGTGAGATTGGGTTTAAAACCAATGTTTTAAATTTCATTGTTAATTTTTGAAATCTTCACTAGCAACATCAGTACAGGTGTGGGATCAAAAAAACAATGTTACCAATTAAATTCCTCAAAATTACCAATGAAGCTTTGGACGATCCGGTCTAACCAAGAATTTCTCTTAACCATAAAAGAAAAAGAAAAAGGAACAGATTAATTTTGCTGATCAACTCAATGATATTGTAAGTTTAAAAAATTCTGTAAAAAAATAAAAAATGATAAAATAATAATAAAAAAAAAGAAACCTTGAGGAGTATCTTTACAATGAGTCTTTGGATTTGCAACATGTTGAAGAAGAAATTGAATAAATTCATGAAAATGTCTCCCAAATGGAACCCATACCAAAGTGCCAAAAAGGCTTTGTCTGTAATAAGATAATTACTTCACCAAAAAATATTTGCTAAAAAAAGTGTTTTCGTTAAAAGTAATTATTTGCCTTTTTCTTAATTATTTCCAATCTAATGATCACTTCATGTTCGTTGTTTCAATTTTCCTTTGAACATACCAAAATTATGACATCAATAGCTTTGTGGTAGTCTCACAAGCCATCATCCTTTGCATTCTAGGATAAGATTTTGGTGTGTGCCCAGGGGCTGAGCCAGGATTTTTGTCTTGGGGACCAAGGTTAATACAGTTAAAATAAGATAACATTTTCAATTATCATAGGCTCACATACAGTCTTCATCAGTCATCTCCATATGCTCCACAAAGCAAAAGATCACCAAGAGTTTAAGAGTCTGAAAGCCTAAGGGATGAGATCATATGCAGTAAAATTACTGAAGTTAGTGGTATAGTACACATATAAAATAACATATTTAAATTGTAAAGTGGTCTCACTAAATCTTCTATCTAAAAGAGCTTATATCTATGTGTGCACTACTCCAACTTCACCAATTTTAAATGATCTCATCCCATTCAACTTAGAGTAGAGATGATCAGATGGGATCATTTCTAGTAAATTTGGTGTAGATGTTGGTATGGTATACACATAGATATGAAGTCCTTTAAATAAGAAATTTAGTAGGACCACAATCTACATCTATTTTAGTACATATGATCTCATCTCAAATAGGGCACATTTTGCCTATTTATTTCCTTATGAAACATGAGCCTCTCAACTAAGTTAAAGTTCTTTTTTTTTTGAAAAAAAAAACAAAAATTGAAGTATAAGAGCTAAACTAACTGTGAAAGTGATGAACTAATTAAGATAAAAAGAAACCAACTCAAGTACTATAAACGGCTAACTAAAGGGTAATTTGTTTCTTTATTTAAATGAAGTCTAAAATTCTAACCTACTATCAGCCTAGCATGCAACTTTCTCGTTCCTTTTGCAGCTACAAATCTAGGCTTTCCTCTTTACCCTTTCTCTTTGTAACTTACAAGTTGTCAAGGTTCTTTCAATTTTTTTTTGTAGATTTTCTGCTTTTCCAATTACATTAACTAGATAAAAATTCTTGGTTAGATTGGGTTTAAAATCAATGTTTTAAACCCACTCAAAAGCGTATTGTTATTTTTTGAAAATGTCACTAGTAACATCAGTATATATGTGGGACCTAAAAAATAATGTTACCAATGGAATTCTTCAAAATTACTAATAGATTTTCAGGTGATCTGGTCTAACCAAAAATTGCTCTTAACCACAAAAGAAAAATAAAAAAGAACAGATTTATTCTCTGGATTGATATTGTAAGTTTTAAAAAATATGTAAGAAAAAAACATGAGGAAAATGTTTACAATTCTCTGGATTAGCAACATGTTGAAGAATAAATTGAACAAATTCATGAAAAGGTCTCCCAATTGGAATCCATACCAAAGTGCCAAAAAGATTTTGTCTCAAAGGTGATAATTATTGCACCAATATATATATTTGCTAAAAAAAAGAATTTGCATTAAACGCAATTATTTGCCTTTTTCTTAATCAATATCATATTATAATTAATGTTTGAATTATTTTTTAAAAACTATTATTTAGTGTTTGGATAATCTTACTTCAATTTTTAAATAAACTGTGAATGTTTGTGGTAAAATAGTGTTGAAATCAACTCAAAATAATAAAAAATGACCAAAAGGGTAAGAAGGATTTGGTTTTTGTAATCTTATTGCCATATTGATTTCCAATTCATTTCCCAACCTCAAAAATTAACATGCCAATAAAAACTCGTCCATTTTCAATTGCCACTCTCCAAACCGAAAACAAGCTCTAATCAGTACCTAAGATAGTGGTTCTTGTACAAGGCAAGAGTGATTTGTTTGTTGGGTTGAACAAAAATTTACATAACAAAATTTTTAGCAATCAACCACAACCAAAATATTATTATAACTATTGATGCTGAAAAGAAGGTTAAGAGTATTGTTGTCAGACTAGATCTGGGTTGGATGAGATATATAACTGGTATTGGCCACGGTTTTTTACCCACATTAGCTTGGTACACGAACTCCTATAAGGAAAGCCACCTAGAGATTGGTTCTTCGAGAAGGAGTCTAGTCATTAAGTGTACCAAGATAAAGTGAAAGGAAGGGCTGGAGAAATATCAAAGTGGGAGAGAGCAAGAGAGCCAAAATGGTTCTGGTTATGAAAATTGCATTTATGAGCCCTTGAGCATCTTTATATAGGCTCTAGAGATCTTATCTTCTTAAGAATTGGTGTGGGTCCCATCAGGGGTCTTGACCCATGCCATTTAAGTCTACGAGTCACGTCACAACCTTATCTCGTGCTTTTGAGTCAAGTCACAGTCTTATCCCATGTCTTTAGGTATGTACTAGGGGTCTTGACCCGTATCATTTAGGTCTATGAGTCATGTCATGATCCACTTGTCCGAATTTTATTGGGTAGAATATTTGTGCCTATATCATAAGCCCCCACTCCCTTGAAAGCCTTGAGGGGTTTCTAAAGGTGTTAAGTGATCTTCCTTTTGATTTTAATGATATCTTCATCTCGATACGATATCTCAGTGACGCCTTCTGTGGCTAAGCATATTGGTCTTCTCATGTTGGCTTTGTGGGATTTAGCCAGCCCCAACTATATTGGTCTTCTTGTGATTCTATTGAGACAACTATAAGTGATCATATTGATGTTTTTGATGATTCATCACCTGTTACATATCCTAAAATTAGCCTTCATGCTTTCATGGGGCACTCTTCCCCAAAAATATTGAGGTTACAAGGTATTGTGACTAGACACTCAATTCAAGTTCTCATTGATGGTGGTAGCACTCACAACTTCATTGAAGAGGGAGTGGCTCAATTTCTTAACCTCAAAATTTCACCATCCAGTCAGTTTCAAGTTCAAGTTGCAAATGGTGAATTACTTCATTGTAAAGGTCTTTGTGCTTATGTGCATTTTATGTTACATGGTCACACATTGTATGTTGACTTCTTCATTCTTCCACTCCATAAAGCTGATCTAGTTTTGGGTGTATAATGGTTAGAACTCTTAGGACCAGTCAAAACTGACTACTCCAAGCTAACCACGGAATTTCAATGGGAAGCGAACCAGTAAAATTGATTGGTGATAATGCTTATAGTACAGCTATAGTAAAGCATAACGAACTGAAGAAAACGTGGACAAATGGAATTATTTCTTCATGTTGATGTCTTTAGACACCCCTAATATTTGACACTGTACAATATTTGGATCCTGATATTGCTAAAGTTCTCTTTACTCAGCTAAGAATTTTATTGAAGTATAGGCTTTGCCCCCTCACATATCTACTGACCATAGGATCATTTTCTAGGATGGAACTTGATCTGTAAATGTCAAACCAAACAGGTACCCTCATTACCAAAAAAATGAGATTGAGAAACATATTAAAGAAATACTAGCTGGTGGTGTAATTTGTCCAAGTACAAATCCTTTCAGCTCACTAGTTCTCTTAGTAAAGAAGAAAGATGGCACTTGGAGAGTATGCATTGACTCTAGAGCTTTGAATTCTGTAACTACTAGGGATAGATTCCCTATACTTACTGTGGATGAACTCTTAGATGAGTTGTATGGAGCAAATGTCTTTACTAAGATTGATCTAAGATCAGGTTACCATCAAATAAGGATGCATGGTACTGATATTGAGAAAATAACTTTTAGAACTCACCAAGGCCATTATGAGTTCTTCGCGATGTCTTTTGGTCTCTCTAATGTACCTTTAACCTTTTAAGCCACCATTAATCAAATTTTCTTTCCTTTCCTCAGAAAATTTGTGATTATATTTTTGGATGATATTCTAATCTATAGCAAATCATTGGATCAACATATCATTTATTTAGCTACAATCTTGAGCCATCAACTAGAATATGATCTATATGCTAATTAAACTGTCTAAGTGCTCATTTGCCAAAGATTCAATTGATTCCATTAATTACACTTTCTTCATCTCTAATTAACTCTTTATCCTCACTATCTCATCATCTAAATTCTTCGTAGAAAACCAAGAGTAAAAGCAAATCATGACAAATTCAAATGCAATGACAAAATATGTAGTTGATTACAAAAAGTTTTACTCAAAAATCATGGTGCCCAAAGGCTACAGCAGTGTTTTGTTTTTTCCATCATCAAAATCTTTATCGTCAACTCCGTAATATTAATTTAAATTCTTTCTTCACTTTTTCATAATAATGAATAATCAATTGACGGAATATGCATTCCATATTGAACATTAATAATTCTCAAGATTGCAGAGTTAATGACTCTTATTAATTAACTTATTTAGAATTACTAGCTCAAAATAGTAAATCTTAATAAGATTTTCAAAAGTTGGATCCTTTGTACGTAGTTGGATCGATATTTTTCAAGTAGAAGTTGAATTCGTGTCTTTAAAAAAATTGAAGGAAAAATGAAAGAAAAGAAGAGGAAAAAATGGAAGAAAGATAGTAGAGGAAGAAAGTTTTTGTTGCAAAAGTGAAAAGGGTAAAGAGTTAGAGATAAAGAAAGAGTGTAATTAATAAAAGACTTTGTATCATAGAAATTTGTGAAGAGAATATGTGGTAGTAATTATACTTTAAAAGTAAAATTGAGAATTTAACTTTAATTAGGGTATTATTTTAAATTTTAGACGGAAAAAAAAAATGCAAAGTATCAATAACCATTTATGTATTGTCAATATCACTAGCCTTAAAATATTAATATAAAATTTCATTTTCTTGCCATTTATGAATACAATAACATTGTCTTTGTAAATCAATCTTTAAATGTTATCAAACCGATAAAATAAATACTGTGTATGTCAAAACAATTAAAATATTAATCTAATATTTTATATTCGAATAAAATAATTGAATTTTAACAATTAAAAAATATTATCAAATAATTTTTGAACTATTTAAAAGTTAAAAAATCAAATTTTTGGAGATAATTAAGAGAAATTAAAATAATTACATATTATCCTAAAAAATTCAATAAAATTAAAAAAAAATCCACCGAAAATCGGGTTGTCACGTATAACAACTTTATTTTAGCCAATATATTTAAAAAAATCCAAATGTTTAAGTAGTGAGCACTTGCTACCAAATTACGCGTAGTGCCATTTAAACATCTGCCGTGAACACTCATTTTGAACATACTGGAAATTTGAATGGTAATTACCGCTCAAGTTTCCACACAATTATAACTAAGTTTCGCAAGGTGTTTTTCTAAGTGTTTGGAGTGGATATGCTAAAATTATTACCGAAATTATTTTTACCTTAAATTTTGAATGTTTATTGATTTGATTTTATATTGAAATTTGCGGGTTGCCCTTTTTATTTTTTAATTTTAAAAGAGTAGATCGACCCTCTGCCCATTAACTTCAAAAAGCCAATCATCGACTATGTACGGCCTACAAGCCCATATTTTGGGAAATATCAGTCGTTACCCATTAACTATCTCCATCGCAATTTCGACATCACTCTCTAAAACTTCCTGCTGTTAGGTTCGCTAGAAAACCTCCTGTAAAACCGAATAGAAATTTTTTGCAAACGAGTTTATCTATAAACAATTGTAGCATTTGATTTACTCATTTCTGCAGTTACAAACATGACCAGAGAAGCAGTCAAGTTGAGTTCAATTTTGATCCCTTTTGGTTATAACAGGACAAACTTGGCTGGTGCATTGAACTGAATGGCGGCCATTTGGTAGAAAACACAGAGCACCTTTTTCTTCCCTCGTTTGCCATGCTAAGTTGTGTTTTTGAGGTGTTATTAGTACCTTATTAACTCTATTTACAAAAATGGGAAATTGCCCACTAGATACCCATGGTTTCATCTTAATCAGAAAACCAATTTGAATTTTTCATATCTGCTAATTTGGACATCACTTACAAAATGAATCCTAACCATTTGATTTCACATTCGTAAAAATTCAATCGTCCAATTTGGAAATTAAAAAAAGGGTTTCTTAAATAGATTTTAAATTCTTCTCAATGTATCTGTTGTTTTTGAAGTTGCAACAGAAAACAAAGACAACTTTGTGGGAAATAACGATGACAATTTTGAAGAGAAGAACACAAGAGATTATATCGAAGGAGAAGTTATTTTATTGAATTCAAAACTTACATTTAAAGACTTGAAAATAATAACTAACCGCTAAGATCATGATCCTAAAAATAAGCCATAATTACACTCATGATTAATTAGAAAATAATAAACTCCTAAAAACTAGGAAACAATACTTTGAAATATTCAAAACAAAATAAATGACGTTTTCACAAATGTGGCAGCAGTTCTAAACAAATCAGCTAAAACTCCTCCTTGCTTTAGAGACTGCAAACACCAAGTTTCAATCTCAAAAACTCGAACTTGCTAACTGGTAATGGTTTAGTAGAAACATCAGCTATTTGCTCATCTGTTCTGCAGTAAACAAGAGTTGCAGTACCATTCTTCTGCACTTCCCTCAAGAAAAACAGCTTGATGTTGAAATGTTTAGTTTTCCTGTGAAAAACTGGATTGTGAGAAATAGCTATTGCAGCTTGATTATCAACAAAATCCTTAGTGTCTTCTTTCTGCTCAAGATGAAGATCACTCAATATCTTCCTCAGCCACAAAGCTTGATTTACAGCAGCAGTTGCAGCAACAAACTCTGCTTCAGCAGTAGATTGAGCTACAGTTTCTTGTTTTTTCGAACTCCATGAAAAAACTCTTGATCCAAAACTAAAGCAGTACCCAGAGGTAATTTTCATGTCATCAATGGATCCTGCCCAGTCACTGTAAGAAAAACCAACCAACTTGAACTCCTTGCTTTTCTTGAACTTGATGCCAAAGTTGATTGTGCCTTTGATGTATCTAACCACCCTCTTAGCAGTCTTCAAGTGCATTTCACTTGCACAGTGCATAAACCGAGATAAAATACTCACAGCGATCAAGATGTTAGGTCTTGTTGCTGTGAGATACATCAGGCACCCAATCAAACTTCTAAAGTGTGCCTCATCCACTTTTTCGGTTCCATCTTCCTTCCTCAACTTTTCCTTTTGATTCATAAGAGTGCTCATTGACTTGCAATCTTCCATATGAAACTTCTTGAGAATTTCCTTTGCATACTTCTTTTGACAAATGAAAACTTCATCTTGACTCTGCTTGATCTCCATTCCGAGCAAGTAAGTCATCAATCCAAGATCAGTCATCTCAAATACTTTCATCATTTCCAGCTTAAATTCATCAATTAAATCTGCATTGTTTCCAGTCACCAGAAGACCATCTACATAAAGAGAAATAACAAGGATATCAACCTCACAGTGCTTGACATAAAGAGTGGACTCAAATAGGCTTTTTCAAAGCCTAAACTTAGCAGATGATCATCAATTCTACTGTACCAGGCTCTTGGAGCTTGCTTCAATCCATAGAGAGCCTTCTTGAGGAGATAAACTTTGTCTTCTTTTCCTTTCTTCACGTAACCTTCTGGTTGCTCAACATAAATTTCTTCTTGTAAGAAACCATTTAGAAATGCTGATTTAACATCCAACTGGTACATTTTCCAGCTCTTTTGTGGTGCAACAGCAAGTAGCAGCCTGATGGTGTCAAGTCTAGCTACTGGTCCTGAATAGTCTACACCAAAAATTTGAGCATATCCTTTAACAACAAGCCTCGCTTTGTATTTGTTGATAGAACCATCAGCATTGAGCTTGGTTCTGAACACCCATTTGACCCCAATGATTTTTCTGTCTTGAGGTCTATCAACAAGCTGCCATGTCTTGTTTTTCTTGATCATGTACAGCTCCTCCTTCATTGCAACAGTCCAATTCTGATCATGTTTTGCTTCATCATAACTTGCAGGCTCACAAACTGCAATGTTGCATCTCTGATAAATATCAACGAGCAATCTGGTGCTTCTAACTAGAATGTAGTCCATTATCTTACTTTGCCAATTGTCATTTCTCTGCTCCTCGACATTTCTGATAGGAAAATTTAGCTTCAGTTGATTTGAGTCCTTTGAAGTCTCCCAATTCCATTCTTCATTTTCTACAAAGTGCACATCCCTGCTTATGACAATATTCCTTGTTTGTGGCTGAAAGAATTTGTAAGCCTTGGATATTGTGCTGTAGCCTACGAAGATGCCGTTTACTGCCTTCTTATCTAGTTTATCACGCTTAACTTCAGGAACATAGGTGAAGCACAAACAACTAAACACCTTAAGGAAGTTTAGAGACAATTTATATCCATACCAAGTTTCAAATGGTGTCTGCTCCTTCAACGCTTTTATGGATAGCCTGTTTTGCAGAAAAACAGCAGTGTTTGCTGCCTCTGCCCAGAATTTCTTTGGCAAATTCTTCTCATGTAACATACATCTTGTCATTTCCAGGATATATCAATTTCTCCTCTCATTGAATCTATTTTGTTGTGGAGTGTAGGGAGCTGTTAGTTGATGTTCAATGCCTGCATCCTCACAAAATTGATTGAATACTGCAGATGTGTACTCCTTGCCATTGTCTGATCTCAATTACTGAATATGTAGCAATTCTCATTTTCAATTCTAGCTTTAAATTTCCAGAATATTCTAGCAACTTCTGATTTGTATTTAAAAAATAAAATCCAACACATTCTTGTTAGATCATCAATAAAGGCAATATAGTAAAGGTTACCATTGAGAGATGGTGTTCTTTGTGGTCCTGCTAGATCAGTGTGGATCAATTGTTGCTTCTGTGTTGCTCTCCAAGCTGTTTTTGGACGCTTTGCAGTGAGGAAGATAATCTTCTAAAACAGGTAAATCCCTTACTAATTGCTTTGTTTGAAGAGTAGTAGTCCTTGATGATGATAATGACCGAGCTTCTTGTGCCATATCTCCGTAACACTTTCCTTGGTAGGATATATAGCTTGCTCCTCCTCAAGTAGGTTAAGTGTGAAGCTCTTTCCTCTCATCTTGACATTGAACATCTCTTGACCAGATGCATCCTTTATCAGGCAATATTTGTCTTCAAAATGTACTTTGAAGCCTTTCTCTATCAACTGACCAACACTTAACAGATTTTGGTCAATTTCTAAAACATAGAGAACATCAGAGATAAGTTTTGTACCTAAACAACTTGTAATTGCAATGGTACCTTTTCCGTTGACTGCTATATGCTGTCCATTGCCAATTATGACTTTTGAAGTCTCCGTGCTTCTTAATTCCTTGAACAACTCCTTGTCATGTGCCATATGGTTAGTGCAACCACTATCAATTAACCAGCTCTCACTTGAATCACTGCCTGAGAAGCAAGTAGCAACAAAGAGCTGATCCTCCTCCTCTTGATCATCAACTTGAGCATCTACTTCTTGCTACTGATTTTTACTTTTGCAAATCACAGTTTCATGACCAATTTGGTTACACCTGCTGCATTTTGAATCAGTTCTCCTCCAACATTTGAAAGGAGGATGACCCTTTCTGCCACAATGTTGGCATGGAGGATGATTTCCCTTCGAACCTTCGGTCTTGTTCTTGTTGTTGTTTGCTGTAGCATCGCCATTTGCAGCAAAATTCGTCTTGTTCTTCTTCCTCATTTTCCCTCCTTCTTGATGCTTGACTGGCAGTACTCCTTCAACGGCTCCTTCTTGCCTCATGACCCTTCTTTGCCCTTGTGCCTGTAAAGTATTTAAGAGCTCTACCAAGGTAATTTTGGACAGATCATTGGTGTTCTCCAAGGTCGTAATGGTTGCCTCAAAATTTTCAAGCACCGTTACTAGGATTTTTTCAACAATCCTCGAGTCGGGTAGATCAGAACCGAGGAGTCTTACCTGATTGGCAATGCTTAGAAGTTTGTCAGAATACTCTTTTATGGTTTCTGCTTCCTTCATTTTCTGCAGTACAAAATCTCTGATCAAATTCAACACTTTTGTCCCTCTGATCCTCTCATTTCCTTCATACTCTGTTTTGAGATAATCCCATATTGCTTTTGCTGATTTGAGTGACATGACTCGGGTGAAGATAGTCGATGAGACGGCAGCAAACCAACAGGCCTTTGCTTTTGACTTCCTCATTTTTTTGTCCTTGTGATTCTTGATCTGGGCCATTGTGGGGGTTTTTTGGAAGAGGAGAAACTTCGTAATCCTCCTCTATAGCTTCCCAGAGATCCATTGCATCTAGGTAGGTCTCCATTCTCACAGTTCAAATCTGATAATTTTCTCCGTCGAACACTGGAGGAGCAATTGATGAAAAACTGGCTTCTGTATCCATGGTGTCCACTTGAATTCAATCTCAGACTCTCACAGGTTCCTTAAGAAGAAAGCTCTAATACCAATTGTTGTTTTTGAAGCTGTAATAGAAAACAAAGACAACTTTGTAGGAAATAACGATGACAATTATGAAGAGAAGAACACAAGAGATTATATCGAAGGAGAAGTTATTTTATTGAATTCAGAACTTACATTTAAAGACTTGAAAATAATAACTAACCACTAAGATCATGATCCTAAAAATAAGCCATGATTACACTCATGATTAATCAGAAGATAATAAACTCCTAAAAACTAGGAAACAATACTTTGAAATATTCAAAACAAAATAAATGATGTTTTTCACAAATGTGGCAGCAGTTCTAAACAAATCAGCTAACAGTATCCTCTTCATTCAGTAGACCTTGACTGCTGTCATGATTACAAAATTGACAGTTTTTCCTTCTTATCCTGTCTTTATCCATGCACTTTTTACCAAACAGGCTCTTCTCTTTGTCTCTCAGTATCAATTTCTTTGTCTCTATCTGCATAGGTTTCATAGTGTTCAGTATTCACTACCAAGACAAAAAGAGAAGAAAAAAAAAAAAAACAAAGCCTGTTTTTAAGTTTATTAAATGGATGCTTCTTCTTCATCCTCCTCATCACCAATGGGCTTGACCTGTTTTTATTGCAACTCTTTCTCTACTGAACTCAAACAAGGCTGGCGGGGGTGGACTACTGGAGGTTATGCCATGATCTATGATCGTTGTGCGTAAGCTTTTTACTTGTTTTTATTTCTCTCTCTCATTTTACTTTCAATATCATTGCTGTTATCTTACTTTTCATGATTACTTTTACCCCTTAAAGATTCCTTTTTTATGTGTGATAAGATAGAAAAAATTTCATTATCATTGGCTCCTTCTAAAACAAGGCAAACCTCGCAACCACGATTATGGTCTATGATTTTTTACAAAGAAATTTAATTTTGTGGTTTTCAAATTTTTTTTTTGTCTTGATATCTCATATATTTATTGTTGGGATTGTTTCGATATTTCTAATGGGTGTGTATTGGTTCACTTACTATTGAAATAATTTATTTTACTATTTTGAAATTGATGAATAAGCTTGTAATGTATCTGCCTTGATATTGACGTGGATAAATGCCATGCCTTTTTTGGTCTTTATGAACCTTTTTATTTGCACAACAATATTTTTTCCTGATAGACTTATTGTACTTTTACTATTGGTGGATTTTATGAAAGGAATTTTTAGATTTGTAATTTTATGCTGTTATTATGTGTCTTTGGGGAGTTGTATGGCTCAAATGTTTCATCTAAAGCAAGAAAAGTTCAAGATTTCAGTTTTGAGATATTAACTTGGTTTTCATTTTTATGGTTCTATAAATTGTTTGGCATTATAAGTGGAATATATATATATATATTGCTACAGAGTAGGACATTATACTTCATGCGCAATAGCCTGCGTTGATGAAATTTTAAAAAATGAGAATAACATCATTAGTAATGATTTAATGGATCCATTATAAGTAAGAAGTGCATTAAGGTGAATGAAACACAAAGTACCTTAATTAGTTGTCAATAAAGTATGTAGTTGTCATCTTATAATCTGCTTGAACCAGATCGTCATTTTAGTGATGCCATATTTTTCTTCAGTAATCTCCTTTTTGGTTTTTCAAACATCTAATGTCCTCTTCATTTAATCAATGTTGAATTACAAATTTTTATTACGGATCACTACAATTATTCCTTTTTCTTTCGTCTATTGTGTTTATAACTATGAATCTTTGATTAAGTAAAATTTCTCACTGTTTGAATTGACCCATGGAGTTAATTATAGGGTAATGGTATAGGGCTTTTGGTTTCCACTTCACTCCGGTTCCATGATTGTTGCTTTCTTTTTCTTTTTTTTTTTTTTTCAAAACTGCCCTTTTTAATCATGTTGAAGCGGAAGCAGGAGTAAAGGGCAAGAAGTCTATTTGACTGCTGCTGTAGTTGTCCCTTATCTACTTGTGTTGCTTAGTGTTTGTGATAGTTGAAAATGGAAGAACTATAGATTGTAGAAGTTGTACAGAGGAATAATAAAGGAAAGGAGGGGAGTGATCTCTCTTGCAATTGTTCTTGTTGCTGTCATTTAGCAGCAGTAGTTGCCAGCTCCATTGCTTTTATTTTTAAATTTGTTGTTGATAATTTTCAGTTTTTGTGTTCCCTTTATATTTTGATGATGTAATTCTTGTATAAATTGTTTAATTGGGTAAGTGTGAATGCATGATAACACTCCAACACCCCCGCAAAAAAAAAAAAAAAAAAAAAGACTTAGTGCAAGTACAGGTTAGATGAAGTGTCTATTTTGCTGCCAATGGAAGACTTTAGTTCAGTGATAGAGGTCCTCTTGAATTGATTCCTTCTCTAAGGCTGTCACTATTAGGCTCAAGACTAATTTTATGGGTGTTTGGATCTTCGATTCACATTCATGTGGTATGTGAAGAAACACATTAGAAGGAAAACTCTTGCCTTTAATAAAAAAAAAAAAAAAATTGTAGGCAGCACAAAAACCAGTGTGAGTTTATGTAAATTTATCTAGGATTTAATGGACCACATTCTTTTATTTGCACATAATTCCTTAGAAAATAACAAAAAAAAAGTTCATAAATGTGTACTTTAATTGTGACGAAACTATAAAAGTGTAGATTCGATTTAAAACGATTATTAAAATTTGGGAGCGCACTGTTAATGTTTATCTAAAAATACGAAAGAATGAATATTGTCAAGATAGTACAAAACGTAGGTAACTTGAGGTATTAAACAATCATCCAACACTGAGTGAAACTAAATACTCTAAAATACCATTGTACTTTTTTCTGGAAGGACGGAAAAATGATGATAAGTAATCATGTTCCTTATAATGTGGACAATATGAGAACTGCATGGGAAGGGTTTTGATCTTGGAAGGGTGAAATAACTTAAAAGAATTTGTTCATGGCTTGGGGGGTAACCCGCATGAAATTAGTTACACAGAAACAAGAAATAATGATGTTGCAATAGGTTAAGATCTATAAGAGTAAGAAAAAAAATGCTGCCATAAGTTAGACATGTAGCAACATGACACCATGATGCTGCAATAGATTAAGAATATGGCAACAGAAAGCAATGATGTTGCAATGAGTAAAGTTTGTTGCAGCGAAATAAAATTACGCTAAAAAAACTATAGTTTTAGCAAGAAACAAATTTTGTTGCAAAATTTGATGCTAATTGTGATATCTTTTGTAGTGAAACTATAATAGCTAACAACCACTAATCTCTTATGATGGTGAATTTGTTTTCATGTCTTATAGAAATCATATAGAAACCTTTTTGAATGCTATGGAGTTACACATTTTTGGAGTTGTTGCTTCATTGCAATGTGCTAGTAACCAAAGTAAGTCTAACAGGGTGGCCTTAAGGAAGGTGCAGTAGTAATGCCCACTCTCCTTATATTTTTTAGGAATATATGATTTGAGACTCGTTCACGACTAGGAGGAACTAAACTGTGTACCTATGTTTGTGTCTTACTTGAAGATGGGAGTCTTCAATCATTTATTGACAGTGAAATAAGGTCAAGCTCATAAGTGTGCTACCTTAGATTGGAACAAGTTTATACTTGGGATCAGAAAAACAATGCTACCAATTAAATTCCTCAAAGTTACCATTGAAGCTTTGGACGATCCGGTCTAACCAAGAATTGCTCTTAACCAAAAAAAGAAAAAGAAAAAGGAATAGATTAATTTTGCTGATCAACTCAATGATATTGTAAGTTTCAAAACTTATGTAAAAAAAAAAAAAAAAAAAAAAACTTAAGGAGTATGTTTACAATGAGTCTTTGGATTTGCAACACGTTGAAGAAGAAATTGAATAAATTCATGAAAATGTCTCCCAAATGGAATCCATACTAAAGTGCCAAAAAGGTTTTGTCTGTAATATGATAATTACTGCACCAACAAATATTTGCTAAAAAAAAGTGTTTTCATTAAAAGTAATTATTTTCCTTTTTCTTAATTATTTCCAATCTAATGATCACTTCATTTTCGTTGTTTCAATTTTCCTTTGAACATACCAAAATTATGACATCAATAGCTTTGTGGTAGTCTCACAAGCCATCATCCTTTGCATTCTAGGATAAGATTTTGGTGTGTGCCCAGGGGCTGAGCCATGATTTTTGTCTTGGGGGACCAAGGTTAATACGCTTAAAATAAGATATCATTTTTAATTATCATAGGCTCACATACAGTCTTCATCAGTCATCTCCACATGCTCCACACTGCAAAAGATCACCTAGAGTTTAAGAGTCTGAAAGCCTAAGGGATAAGATCATATGTAGTAAAATTAGTGAAGTGAGTGGTATAGTACACACATAAAATAACATATTTAAATTATAAAGTGGCCCCACTGAATCTTCTATCTAAAAGAGCTTATATCTATGTGTGTACTACTCCAACTTCACCAACTTTAAATGATCTCATCCCGTTCAACTTAGAGTAGAGATGACCAGATGAGATCATTTATTGTAAAATTGGTGTAGATGTTGGTATAGTATACACATAGATATGAACTCCTTTAAATAAGGAATTTGGTAGGACCAGAATCTACATCTATTTTACTACAGATGATGTCATCACAAAGAGGGCACATTTTACCTATTTATTTCCTTATGAAACATGAGCCTCTAAACTATGTTAAAGTTCCTTTTTAAAAAAGTTAAAAAAAAAATTGAAGTATAAGAGCTAAACTAACTGTGAAAGGGATGAACTAATTAAGGTAAAAGGAAACCAACTCAAGTATTATAAACGGCTAACTAAAGGGTAATTTGTTTCTTTTTTAAATGATGTCTAAAATTCTAACCTACTATCAGCCTAGCATGCAACTTTCTCGTTCCTTTTGCTGCTACAATTGTAGCCTTTCCTCTTTACCCTTTCTCTTTGTAACTTACAAGTTGTCGAGGTTCTTGTTGGGATTTGTCTAAGAATTAAATGGTTGGAAGATGAAGCTTCAGCAAGCTTTGACGCCGCGGCGCACGGAGTGTGCGCTGCAGCCTCTAGTAACGGAGGTAGTTTCTCCACCAGGTGTGCACCACGGCTCAGGGTGGTGTGCGCCGTGGCACAAGGTGACACAAGGCATTACACCGTGGCCCAGGCCTTGTGTGCCATGATGCCTAGCACCTGGAGGAGTTTTACCCTGGTGTGCGCTGCTACCTGCCCTGTTTCGGGCCGCGGCACCAGGCACACCTTATGCCTTTTGGTCAGCACTTTGAAATGATGCGTGAGACTTATTTAAAATGCACAGGACCACTTAGAGAGCCATGGTTATTTGGTTCTTGATATCTAAGGATTGAGAATGGTTCTTGAGATCGATATAAAGGGTCATCTAGGAGCAACAACAAAAAAGTGTGTGAAATAGAACACAACAAGGATGATACAAGAGTGCAAAGACACAAGTGTCAAGAAGAAACAAAAGAAGGGGTCTCATTCCAAGAGTGGCTGGTGTTGAGAGAGATAGACTGTCAAATCTTCAGAGGTGTTTCAAGTGAGAGAGAGCAATCAAGAAGTGGGGTTCAAGGGCTTTGTAATTGGTATTTTCTTGGGGAAAATTCTAGGGAAACACTTAGTTCTTATCTCTTTCTTTTCTTTTCTTTCATGTATCAAGAACAAGAGGGTTCTTGAGGAGGTGTTGCTGTAATTGTAAGAACTCCATTGATTTAGTGCAGAGGGCTCGGAGGAGCTCATGGGGACGTAGACAAATTACTGAACCTCGATAACAATTGCTTGTGTTCTTTCTTTGATTGTTTGATTCCTGTTTATTACAAGTCATTTTGGACTTGGGTGTTTGAAGGTCACCACTTGGGATTCTTGAGGTGATTTTCAACAGTGGTATCAGAGCTAGGTTCTAGAAATAGTGGTATCAGAGCTGGAACAAGGGGTATCAGAGCAAGACTCCAAGAATCAAAGGAAACTTCTTGGGTGATTCAAGAACAGTGCTGGGATCAAGATCTGATCGGGTTCTTGAGGTTCAAGAACGGTGTTGTGATCAAGATTTGATCATGTTCTTGAGATTTAGAAGTTCGAAAGCAATTGTGGGTGCTGCATAAATATGAGATTTTTTCCACAAGATGGGTTCAAACTTCATTTTTGAGAAGTTTGATGGAAAAGGAGACTTTGCCCTTTGGAAACGGAAAATCAAGGTGGCTCTTATGCAACAAAAGGTGGACTTGTCTATTGGAGAAGATGACGATTTTCTAGCAAGTATCACGGAGCTCCAGTGGAATGAAATGTAGAAGATGGCGTATAGCACCATCTTTCTTCACATGTCGGATTGTGTCACAAGGGAGTGTGGAGACTCGGAAGATCCAGCTGTCATTTGGAAGAAACTAGATGAGTTATTTCTTACCAAGACTTTCCCTATTAAAATTTATCTTCTGAAACGAATCTTTGCTTTTAAAATGGATCCTTGTAGTGAGTTTTAAATTACTCGCAACCGCACGAGTCGTTTGCAATATAGTGTTGTGCAAGTGCGAGGTCGAATCCACAGGGAATTAAGTTGTGAAAATATAATTTTATCTAAACTAACCCTATTTTAACCTAGTTTCGAATTTTAAATTGTATGATGCAAAATAAATAAAAAAACTAAACTAAATTGCTTTTAAAAAATGATAAAAAGACTAAGGTTTCTGAATCCACCCCGCCAAAGTTAAGCATATATCTCAATGTTCTAAAGATAGCCTATCAAAACATTCCATGAATCCAACTTAAAACAAAAAACAACAAATATCCCAATTAAACCAAAAGCATCCAATGTATCCATCAGATGAAACAAAAGGAATATCCAACAGAACAATTTAAACACAATCAATCATAAGATTCTACTCAAATAATTGACAGAACATTTATACTAAAAAAACATCAGAATTATATAAACAAAACAGAAACTAATATGCCAAATAACGGCGAGGCTTCATCTTCAACCTTAGTTGAAGATTCTAGCCACTCGTAGTTATGAAACTACAGTTCATAATAAAAGTGCTAAACATTTATACTAAACAAAACTAAATGAAAAGAAATAATTACTATACAAATGAGAAATTCCACACGCTGTTGGGCGGCGCTTCCCCTCGTGGTATCAAAGCCTTCGGGGTCCACTAGAATGCTAGCAGACGTCCACCGGATTACACCAAGTGGCTCAGGAATTGTACACTGAATGATGAGGCCAGATGGTGTTTATATAGGGGGCGTCCCGGAGTGCAATGGGTTGCAAATTCGATGTGGGATACTGCCCGGGTGCGCTTGATCGCAGTATGGTGTGATCCATCGCATGTGCGCTCGATCGCATGTCTTGTGCGCACGATCGCAAGTCTGGCGCGCTCGATCATAGGAACACTGCAATGCAAAGATTTCGATGTGGGATATTTTCCATGCGCTTGATCACAGCACGGTGCGATCGATCGCATTTGCTCTTGAAGCTTGACATCTCCCGAAATGCTTCATTTTCTCCACAAGCCTATAAAAACACATAAAACAAATAAAATAAAGTGAAATAATACAAGTTAAGAGCTTAACAAATATAAATTAAGGGGCTTAGATATGCAATATTTTAAACTCATCAAATACCCCGAAACTTATATTTTGCTAGTCCCTTAGCAAAACAAAATAAAAAACTAACTGAAAAACAAGGAACATAAAGATAAGTTCATCACTCATGTTATCCAAAAATTTAAGGAGCACACACCGCCATGATATTCATTCATGAGCAAGCTTATAAAGATAAACCCATCTTTGCAATGAATAAAAATGTTAAAATCTAATTACTTACAGAAGGCAGGTTAGGGCATCACAAGTCTGACACTGTGTAAAGTGAATTAGCATATAAAAATGAAGCTTCCAAATAACTCCAATGTGTAAGGTCTCCATGTCTCAAGATTCAATAAATTTCTCATCAGAATGAACGAAAATGGCATAGTTTTACATTTTCTTTTTATATAAAAGGCTTTGCTATGTTTAATTCCCTTAAGCTTTCTAATTGACCCATGTAGCGAGTATTGAGTCAGTGACTCCCAAACCAGATGGTTTTAGGGCATTAGGTGTAAAGACACCCCTAAGGACTTACTAACTTGAGTAAAAAAGGCTACGAAATTAAACTTTCCTTTAATACTACCAAGCAAAATTCTCATATTTTAACATGAACACTCACTGCTTACTGAGGCAAGAGGTCCAGTTACTCAGTGGAAAGTTTATTTATGATCATCAATTTTTTTTTTATGCCAGAGTGTTTATCCAACAAGTCATCCAATTTCAGTTAAGACAAGGAAACGTACACATTAAAATCACATGTCAAACCTCACACAATTTGTGCTAATGAGCTCGTGTTAGATTAGATCAAACATGTGAATTCTCAAATGCCTAAAGTAAGTAACTAAATTTTAAAACTTTATCACCAGATAATGTTTTCAAAACTTTAAGCTCACCAATGACATCACATTACAGAAAATGTTTAGATCAACCAAAATTTCAAAATAACATGAGCATGTATTTACCTTTTTTTTTGTAATTGAAGAAAAGCAACAATAAATTAGGACAAAGTGTGTGGAATGTGTCTCCCATACCCCCAAACTTAAATTACACATTGACCCCAATGTGTGAATAATATGGAAAGAGCTGACCTGGGATATGGAGAACTATCTGGACTGGTATGGCTCATAGCATACCCCCAAACTTAATCTGAAGTATGCTTTGTCCCTGAAAAATAAAGACTGGAAAACAAAAAAAAAATACTGGAAACAAACATTAATCATAAATATGCAAAATAATAAATAAACAGAAAGGATAAGCTGTGGGGTGCCTCCCATGAGCGCTAAGTTTAACGTCTTCAGCCAGACCCAACATTAGTAATCGTGCCCAACTAAATGCTCCACCATCTAATCAATAAATGGGAGTGAAAAATGATCCTTCAGTGTGGTAGCATTCAACTTACGGTAGTCTACATACATTCTCCATCTTGACTGCACTCGAGTTGGAACCAACTCGTTGTCTTTATTTATTACTACCGTCAATCTAGCCTATTTTGGCACGATATGAATCGGGCTTACCCACTCACTATCAAAGATTGGATAAAGGATTAGAACCTTTTGTATAGCTGGGTTGAGCCCTCTTTGTGGCTCCTTCGATGGCTTGGCATTCTCCTCAAAATGTAACTTGTGCATCACCACCGAGGGGCTTATCCCCTTGATATCCTCAATAGTCCAGCCAATAGCTTCATCGTGCTTTCTTAAAACGTCCAATAATTTATCCTCTTGAGCATCAACTAAATCTGAAGCTGTAATCACAGGCAAAGAATCTGCTGGACCTAGGAACTTATGCTTAAGATTTTCCAGTAAAGGCTTAAGTTCCTTCCTGGGGGGTTCAAGTGTTGTGGTTTCCTCCGTCTCACTGCTTTTTTGAGGAGCAGACTCCAAAGTAGCATTCACTTGCTCAAACAACTTATCCAAATCCAAATCCTCTTCAAATTGAGCAAAGCATGCCTCCAGGGCGTCCTCAATGCGGGATTCATCCACAGTCTCCTCCGTCTCACTGCTCTACTGAGGAGCAGACTCCAAGATAACAGTTGCTTGCTCACATAGCATATCTAAATTCAAATCCTCTCCAAACTGAGCAAAGCATGCCCCCAAAATGTCCTCAGACTCCCCTTCTTTCTTGGGTGCTTGTAATCTCTCAGGGTAAGGTGCTTTAGGTAAAAACGACCTAGGGAGATCCTTAATAATAGGTGTGGCTATAGATGGCTCAGCATCTCTCTTTTCTTTGTTGCTACTTTCTTGCCCTTGTATGGGAGTTGATAAATTTTCCTCCGCAAACTGTTCCTTCGGGTTAGGATCAAGTTGACTGGGGAACTTTTCGTTCTCTCCTTCACCCAAGTGACTTGTGATTTGACCCATTTGACTCTCTAGCTTGGCAATCACTTGGGTGTTTACTATTGTTGCACTCCTCATTTCACTCATAGATTGGCAAGTCATTTTCATAAAATCATTGAGAGCATCCTCCAATGACTGTGAAACCGACACTGGCGCTTGAATGGGAGTTTGGTAAGTGGGTGATGGTGCTGGATAGGCTGAGTGACCATAACTTGGAATTGGTGGAGGAAATTCGGGAGGGTATTGATTGTGAGCATAATAACGGGCTCCTCCCTGATTCATCAGTTGGTTTTGCTCCCATGAAAAATTAGAGTGGTTCCACAACCCTGGATTGTATGTTTCGGAGTAAGATCCATTTGATTGCCAACAACAGTCACTGAAAGCATTCATTTGTTCCATAGGATACTCGGCAAAAGCCAGCATTGATGAACAATCTATGCTAAATACATAAGACTAGCACAGATGGAATAGCTATCAACATTGAATGTATTGGCTGCACTGATGGACTGGTCGGTCATCCTCATGAAATCCTTGAGGGCGTCCTCTAAAGATTGTGAAACCTATGCTGGATTCATCCACATTTTTGTTCTCTTCTTCTTCTTTTCTTTTCTTTTTTCTTAAATTAAAAGTGCTAACTAACTAGTAGAAAAATAAAATTAATTCAGACAAAATTTTCACAAACCAAACAATTCTCCGGCAACGGCGCCAAAACTTGTTGTGAGTTTTAAATTACTCGCAAGTGCACAAGTCGTTTGCAATATAGTGTTGTGTATGTACGAGGTCGAATCCACAGGGAATTGCATTGTGAAAATATAATTTTATCTAAACTAACCCTATTTTAACCTAGTTCTGAATTTTAAATTATATGATGCAAACTAAAAAACTAAACTAAATTGCTTTTAAAAAATGATAAAAAGACTAAGGTTTTTGAATCCACCCCGCCAAAGTTAAGCATATATCTCAATGTTCTAAAGATAGCTTATCAAAACATTCCATGAATCCAACTTAAAACAAAAACCAACAAATATCCCAATTAAACCAAAAGCATCCAATGTATCCGCTTTTAACAAATCACAAAGGAAATCCAATTTAATCGAAAACGATTCGATGTATCCATCAGATGAAACACAAGGAATATCCAACAGAACAATTTAAACACAATCAATCATAAGATTCTACTCAAATAATTGACATAACATTTATACTAAAAAAAATCAGAATTATATAAACAAAACTGAAACTAATATGCCAAACAACGGCGAGGCTTCATCTTCAACCTTAGTTGAAGATTCTAGCCACTCATAGCTATGAAACTACAATTCATAATAAAAGTACTAAACATTTAAACTAAACAAAACTAAATGAAAAGAAATAATTACTATACAAAGGAGAAATTCGACACACTGTTGGGCGGCGCTTCCCCTCGTGGTAGCAAAGCCTTTGGGGTCCACCAGAATGCTAGCAGACGTCCACCGGATTACACCAAGTGGCTCAGGAATTGCACACTGAATAATGAGGCCAGATGATGTTTATATAGGGGGAGTCCTGGAGTACAATGGGTTGCAAATTCGATGTGGGATACTGCCCGGGTGCGCTCGATCGCATGTCTTATGCGAACGATCACATGTGCACTCAATCACAAGTCTAGCGCGCTCGATCACAGGAACACTGCAATGCAAAGATTTTGATGTGGGATATTTTCCATGCGCTCGATCGCAGCACGGTGCGATCGATCGCATTTGCTCTTGAAGCTTGACATCTCCCGAAATGCTTCATTTTCTCCACAAGCCTATAAAAACACAGAAAACACATAAAATAAAGTGAAATAATACATGTTAAGAGCTTAACAAATATAAATTAAGGGGCTTAAATATGCAATATTTTAGACTCATCAATCCTAAAAAAGAGTTGCAAGATAATCTTGATATGTTTAATAAACTAGTTCAAGATTTGATTAGTTGTAGTATAACATTCCCAGATGAACAATTGTTTGTTATATTGTTGAATTCTCTTCCAGATTGTTTTGAAAGCTTGATTAATGCTATTGAATATGGAAGAGATACACTAACTAAGGAAATTGTGATCAATGCTATAAGGGCTCATGATTTCAAAGCCAAGATGAGGGAAGGATCAAGTGGAGAAAGGTTGTTCGTTAGAAGAAGACCAGCAACTCAGAATGGCAGTAACATCCATGGCAACTACTGAGACAAATCAAAGGGTAACGAACAAGGCCATGGAAGATCGCAGTCCAAACTGAAGTTTGGAGGAAGGTGATGCTACTATTGCAATAAGGAGGGTCGTTTCAAGAAAGATTGCAGGAAGATGATGAGGGATAAGAAAGAAAGAGGCCATACCAACAATGGAGATGCTTCGGTTGCCAAGGGAGAATAGCAAGATGATGTTCTTGATGTTCTTGTTGTGTGCTCAAATGTGAGCCGGAGGCAAGGTAGTGAGAAATGGATCTTGAATTTCGGGTGCACTTATCACATGTGCCCTCACTAGGATTGGTTCAAGAATTTCAAGGAAACCAATGATGGAAAGGTTTTCTTGGGGAATGATACTTCTTACCAAGTGAGGGGGATAAGAGACATCCAATTGAGGATGTTTGATGGAGTTACTAGGCTGCTGCGGAATGTGAGATATCTTCCGGAGTTGAGAAGAAATTTGATCTCATTAGGGTAGCTAGATTCCATGGGGTAAACATACAAAGCAGAGGGAGGAAAGATCAAGGTAACCAAGGGATCTTTGATAATGATCAAAGTAGCAAAGAAGGATGGTCTCTATGAGATGATCAGAGACACGGACATCAAGGATCAAGTAGCAAGCTTGATGGTTGAGATGGATAAGGCAGCTCTTTGGCACAATCACTTAGGTCACATGAGCGAAAAAGGGCTGCAAGTTCTTAGGAAGAATGGTTTAATTGATGGTGACAAGGTAGAGAACCTTAATTTCTGCGAGAGTTGCATTCTTGGAAAGCAACATCGGGTCAGCTTCAACACCGGAGTGCACAAATCTGAGGGCATTCTTGACTACATTCATGTCGATCTTTGGGGGCCAGTAAGAACACCAACACAAGGACATAATCTTTACTTTCTTTTTTTAATTGATGATTATTCTAGAAAGGTTTGGGTTTATTAGCTTAAAAATAAATCAGATGCTTTGAATAAGTTTGTCGTGTGGAAAAAATTGCTGGAAACTCAAACAGGTAAGGTAGTTAAGATTTTACAAACTAATAATGGCTTAGAATTTTTTAATAAGGATTTTGATAAATTCTGTGAGTTATATGAGATTCTAAGACATAGAACGGTTGTGAAAACCCCTCAGCAAAATGGTGTTGCTGAGAGGATGAATATGACCCTTATGGAAAAGGTTAGGTGCATGTTAATTGGTTTCGGGTTACCCAAATGTTTTTGGGGGGAAGCTGTGTCTACTCTTGCATATTTGGTTAATAGATCACCCTCTAGAGCTTTGGATCTCAAGACTCCCGAGGAGATGTGGAGTGGTAAATCCTCTGAGTTAAACAACCTTAGGACTTTCGGATATCCTGTGTTTGCATATCAAAAGGATGATAAACTTAGCCCAAGATCTAGAAAATATGTGTTTCTAAGATATGGTGAAGGGGTACAGGTTGTGCTCCTTAGAGCAAAAAAGAACTAAACTCATAATAAGTAGGGATGTCATTTTTAATGAGCATATATTTCGCTATTTGGAGAAAACTAACCCTGCAAGGGATAGTGGGCAAACCAGCCTGGTATTTATGGATCATAGCATCAAAGAAAATTCAGTTCAGGTAGAGCAAGGAAGACAAGAGGGTTCGGACCAAGTAGAGCCCATTGAGGAAAGCTAAGCTCAAGACACTTAAGTCGAGGCAGAACTAGAAGGGGATGACGCAGCAAATCATAATGATTATCAGCTCACAAAGGACCAGGAAAGAAGGCTGGTCAGACCACCTTTGAGATATGGTTTTGCGGATGCTAATGTAACAGCTCCTTATTCAGAAGGAGGGATAGGTGAACCAGAAACTTACATTGATGCCATGGAATGTAAGGATTCATCAAGATGGAAGCTAGCTATAGAGGAAGAAATGCATTCTTTGAGGAAGAACAACTATTGGGAATTGGTGTTGAAACTAGGAAAACAGAGAGTTGTGGATTGTAAATGGACTTACAAGATCAAATAAGGGAACACTCTTGGGGATAAAGTCCGGTATAAGGCTAGGCTAGTGGTGAAGGGGTTCAGGTAAAGAGAAGGCATAGATTTCACATAAATTTTCTCACCGGTTGTGCCCAAGGTGGAGGAAATGGTGATTATTCTCATCTATGTCGATGATATGCTGTTGGTTGGTAACAACAGGGAGAGGATAGAAAAGTTGAAGTCTCAACTCAGTTCGGAGTTTGAGATGAAGGATCTTGGTCATGAACAAAAGATCCTTGGGATGAGTATAATTCATGAAAGGGAGAGAAACAGGTTGAAGATTTCTCAAACTTCCTACATAGAACGATAATATCTAAGTTTTCTATGGAAGGTAGCAAACCAGTAAAGATTCCCCTTGCTGGTCATTTCAAGTTCTCCAGCGATCATTGTCCAAGATCGGATGAGGAGAAGAAGGAAATGGAAAAGTTCCTTACTTTAGTGTGGTTGGATCAATTATGTTCACCATGGTAAGCATTAGACCCAACATTGCTCATGCAATTAATGTTCTCAGCAGATTTATGAGTAATCCCGGAAAGGAGTATTTGGCTTGGAATGAAGTGGTTGTTGAGGTATTTGAAAGGAAGCCCAGATGTGGGGCTTGTTTACGAGAAGAGGGCTAAGTCCATCTGGTTAGAAGGTTATGCTGATTCGGACTATGGAGTAGATCGGGACAAGAGAAGATCGATTACCTCATACTTTTTCAACTTAAACGGATGTTTTATAAGTTGGAAGGCTCAGTTACAGCCGGTGGTACCACTCTCAACAATCGAAGCTGAGTACATAGCGGAAACGGAAGCTATTAAGGAGGCTATATCGTGCAAAGGGTTGTTGGAAGAGTTGAAGGTCCTAAAAGAGCAGGTGGTGGTGTATTGGGATAGCCAAAGTGCATTGCACTTGTGTAAGAATCCGGTGTTCCTTGAGAGGACAAAGCATATGGATGTTCGGTATCATTTCATTTGGGAAAATGTTATGGAATGATTCATTCATGTGGACAAAGTGGCCACAGAAGAAAATTCTGCAGATTTAGGCACCAAAGTTCTACCTCTAAGCAAGTTCAATCATTGCCTTGGACTTCTTAGGATTGGAGTCGGATGATATGGTGACTCTTATTGAGTTTGGATCCTAAGTTCTCTACACAATGGGTTTAGGTTTAGTTGCTTAAACAAAGGTAGAGATTGTTGGGATTTGTCTAAGAATTAAACAGTTGGAAGATGAAGCTTCAGCAAGCTTTGGCGCCGCGGCGCAAGGAGTGTGCGTTGCGCCCTCCAGCAACGGAGGTAGATCCTCCACCAGATGTGCGCCATGGCTCAGGGTGGTGTGCGTTGTGGCTCAGGGCTATGCACCGCTGCCCAGGCCTTGTGTGCCGCGGCACTCAGCACCTGGAGGTGTTTTATCCTAGTGTGCGCCATGGCCTGCCCTGTTCTGGGCCACGGCGCCAGGCACACCTGATGCCTTTTGGTTAGCACTTTGAAATGATGCATGGGACTTGTTTAAAATGCACAGGATCATTTAGAGATCCATGGTTCTTTGGTTCTTGATATCTAAGGGTTGAGATTGGTTCTTTAGATCTATATAAAGGGTCATCTAGGAGCAATAACAAAAAAGTGTGTGAAATAGAACACAACAAGGATGACATAAGAGTGCAAAGACACAAGTGTTAAGAAGAAACACAAGAAGGGGTCTCATTCCAAGAGTGGCAGGTGTTGAAAGAGATAGACTCTCAAATCTTCAGAGGTGTTTCAAGTGAGAGAGAGCAATCAAGAAGTGGGGTTCAAAGGCTTTGTAATTGGAATTTTCTTGGGGAAAATTCTAAGGAAACACTTAGTTCTTATCTCTTTCTTTTCTCTTCTTTCATATATCAAGAATAAGACGGTTCTTGAGGAGGTATTGCTGTAATTATAAGAACTCCATTGATTTAGCGCAGAGAGATCGGAGGAGCTCATGGGGACTTAGGCAAATTGCCGAACGTCGATAACAATTGCTTGTGTTCTTTCTTTGATTGTTTGATTCCTGTTTATTACAAGTCTTTCTGGACTTGGGTGTTTAAAGGCCACCTAGGATTCTTGAGGTGATTTTCAACAGTTCTTTTAAATTTTTGTAGATTTTTTGCTTTTCCCATTACATTAACTAGATAAAAATTCTTGGTTAGATTGGGTTTAAAATCAATGTTTTTAACCCACTCAAAAGTTTATTGTTATTTTTCGAAAACGTTACTAGTAACATCAGTATAAGTGTGGGACCTAAAAATAATGTTACCAATGAAATTCTTCAAAATTACTAATGGAGTTTCAGGTGATATCGTCTAACCAAAAATTGCTCTTAACCAGAAAACAAAAATAAAAAAGAACAGATTTATTTTGCTGATCAACTCAACGATATTGTAAGTTTTAAAAAATATGTAAGAAAAAAACTTAAGGAGAATGTTTACAATGAGTCTCTGGATTAGCAATATGTTGAAGAAGAAATTGAACAAATTCATGTAAATGTCTCCCAATTGGAATCCGTACCAAAGTGCCAAAAAGGTTTTGTCTCGAATGTGATAATTACTGCACCGATATATATATTTGCTAAAATGTTTTTTGCATTAAACGTAATTATTTTCCTCTTTCTTTATCAATATAATATTATAATTAATGTTTGAATTATTTTTAAAAAAAACATTGTTTAGTGTTTGGATAATCCTATTTAAATTTTTAAATAAATTGTGAATGTATGTGCTAAAATAGTGCTGAAATCAACTCAAAATAATAAAAAATGACCAAAAGGGTAAGAAGGATTTGGTTTTTCTCATCTTATTGGGATATTGATTTCCAATTAATTTCTCAATCTCAAAAATTAACATGCCAATAAAAACTCATCCATTTTTAGTTGCAACTCTCCAAACCAAAAGCGGGCTCCAATCAGTACCTAAGATAGTGGTTCTTGTACAAGACAAGAGTGATTTGTTTGTTGGGTTGAACAAAAATTAACATAACAAAATTTTTAGCAACCAACCACAACCAAATTATCATTATAACTATTGATGCTGAAAAGAAGGTTAAGGGTATTGTTGTCAGACTAGATATGGGTTGGATGAGATATATGATTCGTATTGGCCACGTTCTTGCACCCACATTAGCTTGGCACACGAACTCCTAAAAGGAAAGCCATCTAGAGTTTGGTTCTTCGGCAAGGACCTTTCGACGGTCTAATCATTAAGTGTACCAAGATAAAGGGAAATGGAGGGCTAGGGAAATATCAAAGTGGGAGAGAGAGAGAGAGAGAAAGAGAGAGAAAGAGAGAGAGAGAGAGAGAGAGCTGAAATGGCTCTGGTTGTGAAAATTGCATTTATGAGGCCTTGAGCCTCTTTATATAGGCTTTGGAGATCTTATCTTCTGAGGAATTGGAGTGGGTCCCATCAGGGATCTCATCCCATGTATTTAGGTTTATGCTAGGGGTCTTAACCCATGTCATTTAAGTCTGCGAGTCACGTCACAACCTTATCTCATGCTTTTGAGTCAAGTCACAGTCTTATCCCATGTCTTTAGGTATGTACTAGGGGTCTTGACCCGTATCATTTAGGTCTACGAGTCATGTCATGATCCATTTGTCCGAATTTTAATCGGTAGAATATTTCTACCTATATCATGTGCCCCAACCCCCTGAAAGCCTTAAGGGGTTTCTAAAGGAGTTGACTGTTCTATCTTGTGATGTTAATGATATCTTCATCTCAATAAGGTATCTCAGTGACACCTTGTGTGGGTAAGCATATTGGTCTTCTCATGTTGGCTTCGTGGGCTTTAGCGAGCCCCAACTATATTGGTCTTTTTGTGATTCTATTGAGTCAACTATAAGTGATGATACTGATGCTTTTGAGGATTCATCGTCTGTTACAAATCCAGAAATTAGCCTTTATGCTTTCAAGGGGCACTCTTCCCCAAAAACATTGAGGTTGCTAGGTATTGTGACTGGACACTCAATTCAAGTTCTCATAGATGGTTATAGCACTCACAACTTCATTGAAGAGGGAGTGGCTCAATTCCATGACCTCAAAATTTCACCATCCAGTTAGTTTCAACTTCAAGTTGGAAATGGTGAATTACTTCAATGTAAAGATCTTCAAGATGATGAGATAGTGGTATGGTCATCATCTCAATTCTTCATTTAGCTACAGGTTAATAATTCTCAAGATTGCAGAGTTAATGTCTCTTATTAATCAACTTATTTAGAATTACTAGCTCAAAATAGTAAATCTTAATAAGATTTTCAAAAGTTGGATCCTTTGTGTGTAGTAGGATCGATCTTCTTCATCTAGAAGTTGAATTTGTGTCTTTAACAAAAATTGAAAGAAAAATTAAAGAAAATAAAAGAGAGAAAAGAAGGAAAAAAAAGAGAGGAAGAAAGATAGTAGAGGAAGAAAAGTTTTTGTTGCAAAAGTGAAAAAGGTAAAGAGTAAGAGATAAAGAAATAGTGTAATTAATAGAAGATTTTGTGTCATAGAAATTTGTAATGAGAATATGTGGTAGTAATTTTACTTTAAAAGTCAAATTGAGAATCTAACTTTAATTAGGGTATTACTGTAAGTTTTAGAAGAAATAAAAATAAGTAGAGTGTCAATAACCATTTATGTATTGTCAATATCACTAGCCTTAAAATATTAATCTAATATTTTATTTTCTTGCTTTTTATGAATACAATAACATTATCTTTGAAAATCACTCTTTAAATGTTATCAAACTAATAAAATAATATTGTGTATGTCAAAACAATTAAAATATTAATCTAATATTTTATATTCAAATAAAATAATAGAATTTTAACAATTAAAAAATATTATCAAATAATTTTTGAACTATTTAAAAGTAAAAATCAAATTTTTGGAGATAATTAAGAGAAATTAAAATAATTGGATAGTATCCTTAAAAATTCAATAAAATTAAAAAAAAAATCCACCTAAAATTGGTTTGGCACGTATGACAACTCTATTTTAGTCATTATATTTAAAAAATCGAAATGTTTAAGTTGTGAGCACTTGCTACCCAATTACACGTAGTGCTATTTAAATATATGCCTTGAACACTCATTTTGAACACACTGAAAATTTGAATAGTAATTAGCACTCCAGTTTCCACACAATTATAACTATGTTTTGCGAGGTGTTTTTCTGAGTGTTTGGAGTGGATATGCAACAATTATTACTGAAATTATTTTTACCGTAAATTTTGATGTTTGTTGATTTGATTTTATATTGAAATTCGTGGGTTGCTCTTTCTATTTTTTTTTAAAAATTTTAAAGAGTAGATTGACCCTCTGCCTATAAACTTCAAAAAGCCAATCATGTAGTAGCCCATATTGACTATGTACGACCTAGCAGCCCATATTTTGGGAAATGTCTGTCGTTATCCATTAACTGTCTCCATCGCAATTTCGACATCGCTCTCTAAAATTTCCTGCTGTTTGGTTCGCTAGAAAACCTCCTGTAAAACCGGATAGAAATTTTTTGCAAATGAGTTTATCTATAAACAATTGTAGCATTTCATTTACTCATTTCTGCAGTTACAGACATGACCAGTGAAGCAGTCAAGTTGAGTTCAATTTTGATCCCTTTTGGTCATAACAGGACAATTTTGGCTGGCCATTTGGTAGAAATTACAGAATACATTTTTTCTCTCATTTGTCATGCTAAGTTGTGTTTTTGAGGCGTTATTAGCACCCTATTAACTCTATTTACCAAAATGGCAAATTGCCCACCAGATACCCATATGGTTTCATCTTAATCAGAAAACCAATTTGAATTTTTCATATCAGCTAATTTGGACATCACTTACAAAGTGAATCCCAACCGTTTGATTTCACATTCTCAAAAATCCAATCGTCCAATTTGGAAATTAAAAAAAAAAGGGTTTCTTAAATAGATTTGAAATTCTTCTCAATGTATCCTCTTCATTCAGTGGACCTTGACTGCTGTCATGATTGCAAAATGGAAGTTTTTTTCCTTCTTATCTTGTATTTATCCACGCACTTTTTACCAAATAGGCACTTCTTTCTGTCTCTCAGTATCCGTTTCTTTCTCTCTATCCGCACAGGTTACTTAGTATTCAGTATTCACTAACAAGACAGAAAACGAGAAGAAAAAACAAAACCAAAGCCTGTTTTTAAGTTTATTCAATGGATGCTTCTTCTTCATCCTCCTCATCACCAAATGGGCTTGACCTGTTTTTATTGCAACTCTATCTCTTCTGAACTCAAACAAGGCTGGCGGAGGTGGACTACTGGAGGTTATGCCATGATCTGTGATCAATGCGCGTAAGCATTTTACTAGTTTTTTTTTCTCTCTCTCATTTTATTTTCAATGTCATTGTTGTTATCTTACTTTTACCCCTTAAAATCTCCTTTTTATGTGTGATAAGATAGAAAAAATTTAATTATCTTTGGTTCCTTCTAAAAGATGGCAAACCTCACAACCACTATTATGATCTACGATTTTTTCCAAAGAAATTTAATTATGTGGTTTTCAAATTTTGTTTTTCTCTTGATATCTCATATATTTATTGTTGGGATTGTTTCAATATTTCTAATGGGTGCATATTGGTTCACTGTCTATTGAAATAATTTATTTTACTATTTTGAAATTGGTGAATATGCTTGTAATATATCTGCCTTGATATTGACATGGATAAATGCCATGGCTTTGTGGGTCTTTATGAACCTTTTAATTTGCACAAAAATATTTTTTCTTGATAAAATTATTGTACTTTTACTATCTTCAAATTGGTGGATTTTATGAGAGGAATTTTTTTATTTGTAATTTTATGCTGTTACTATGTGTCTTTCGGGAGTTGTATAGCTCAATTGTTTCATCTAAAGCAAGAAAAGTTCAAGATTTCAGTTTTGAGATATTAACTTGGTTTTCTTTTTTATGGTTCTATTAATTGTTTGGCATTATAAGTGGAGATATATATATATATATATATATATATATATATATATATATATATATATATATATATATATATATACACACACATATATATAGCTACAGAGTAGGAAGTTATACTTCGTGTGCAACAGCTTGCGTTGATAAAATTTTCAAAAATGAGAATAACATCATTAGTAATGATTTAATGGATCCATTATAAGTAAGAAGTGCATTAAGATGAATGAAACACAAAGCACCTTAATTAGTTGTCAATGAAGTATGTAGTTGTCATCTTATAATCTGCTTGAACCAGATCGTCATTTTAGTGATGCCATATTTTTCTTCAGTTATCTCTTTTTAATTTGTTATTCAAACATCTAATGTCATATTCGTTTAATCAATATTGAATTGCATATTTTTATTACGGATCACTACAACTATTCCTTTTTCTTTCGTCTATTGTGTTTATAACTAAGAATCTATGATTAAGTAATATTTCTCACTGTTTGAATTGTCCCATGGAGTTAATTATAGGGTAATGGTATGGGGCCCATGGTCTCCACTTCACTCTTCTGTTCCGTGATTGTTGCTTTCTTTTTTTTCTTCCAAAACTGTCCTTTTTAATCATGTTGAAGAGGAAGCACAAGGAGTAAAGAGCAAGAAGTCTATGTGACTGCTGCTGTAGTTGTCCCTTATCTACTTGTGTTGTTTAGTGTTCGTGGTAGTTGAAAAAGGAAGAACTATATATTGTAGAAGTTGTACAGAGGAATAATAAAGGAAAGGAGGGGAGTGATCTCTCTTGAAATTGTTCTTGTTGCGGTCATTTAGCAGCAATAGTTGCCTGCTCCGTTGCTTTTATTTTTAAATTTGTTGTTGATAATTTTCAGTTTTCGTGTTCCCTTTATATTTTGATGATGTAATTCTTGTATAAATTGTTTAATTGGGTAAGTGTGAATGCATGATAACAGTCCAACACCCCGGCAAAAAAAAAAAGACTCGGTGCATGAACAGGTTAGATGAAGTGTCTAATTTGCTACCAATGGAAGACTTTAGTTCAGTGATAGAGGTCCTCTTAAATTGATTCCTTCTCTAAGGCTGTCACTGTTAGGCTCAAGACTAATTTTATGGGTGTTTGGATCTTCGATTCACATTCATGTGGTATGTGAAGAAACACATTAGAAGGAAAACTCTTGCCTTGAATTAAAAAAAAAAAAATATATATATATATATATATATTCTAGGTGACACAAAAACCAGTGTGAGTTTATGTAAATTTATCTAGGATTTAATGGACCGTATTCTTTTATTTGCACATATTTCCTTAGGAAATAACCAAAAAAATGTTCATAAACATCTACTTTAATTGTGAAAAAACTATAAAAGTGTAGATTCGATTTAAATCGATTATAAAAATTTGGGAGCGCATTGTTAATATTTATCTAAAAATACGAAAGAATGAATACTGTCAAGATAGTACAAAACGTAAGTAACCTGAGGTATTAAACAATTATCCAACAATGAGTGAAACTAAATACTCTAAAATACCCTTGTACTTTGTTGAGGAAGGACGGAAAAATGATGATAAGTAATCATGTTCCTTATAATGTGGACAGTATGTGAACTGCATGAAAATGGTTTTGATCTTGGAAGGGTAAAATAACTTAAAAGAATTTATTCTTGGCTTGGAGGGTAACTCGCATGAAATTAGTTATACAGAAACAAGAAATAATGCTGTTGCAATAGATTAAGATGTATAGGAGCAAGAAAACAAATGCTGCCATAAGTTAGACTTGTAGCAACATGACACGATGATGCTGCAGTAGATTAAGAATATGGCAACAGAAAGCAATGATGTTGCAACGAGTTAAGTTTGTTGCAGCAAAATAAAATTACACTAAAAAAAACTATAGTTTTTGCAGCAAACAAATTTTGTTGCAAAATTTGATGCTAATTGTGATATCTTTTGTAGTGAAACTATAATTGCTATCAACCACTAATCTCTTTTTGTGGTGAACTTGTTTTTGTGTCTTATAAAAATCATATAGAAACCTTTTTGAATGATATGGAGTTGAACATTTTTGGAGTTGTTGTTTCACTGCAATGTAGGGCTAGTAACCAAAGTCTAACAGGGTGGCCTTTAGGAAGGTGCAGTAGTAATCCCCACTCTCCTTACATTTTTTAGGAATATATGATTTGACACGTTCACAGCTAGGGGGAACTAAACTGTGTACCTATGTTTGTGTCAAACTTGAAGATGGGAGTCTTCAATCATTTATTGACAGTGAAATAAAGTCAAGCTCATAAGCGTGCTACCTTAGATTGGAACAAGTTTATACTTGATAGAATCCATCTTTTTTTCCCTCCAGTCGTTCAGTTTCATTAACGAACAGTAGAGGTCATTAGATCTTGTGATATGTGATCAGTGGTAAACTCATCCAATTCAGAATTTAAATCCTTTTCCTGTTTGGAAGAAGGGAGAATGGTTATAAGCGAAGGAGTAAGAAAACCAGTACATTGTTAGGCCATTGATATGTTGTAGTTCCTTCTTCTTCTTTTTTAACTTCTTTCCTGCTGTAGTCATTATTGCACATGCTTTGAATTAGAGGACAAGAGAGTGAGATAGGTAGATATTAAATGATTTATAATTTTACAGAAGAAAAGGATATATGATCGACAAATTTATGTTATATGCTGAAAAATTCATATATTCATCCCATCACTAAGTACAATCAAATTTAATACCAATAAAATTGTTAATAAACAATGAGAAACTTTTCCCTCTTAGCTTAAAATGAATTTGACACCGCCTTGGTAGAACTATAATAAAAATGAATTTTAGCCAAAGTTAGGTATTGGAACTTGTCTTAATGGTATTTATTGTTTCAAGAATGATTTATTTGCTTTGTACTATCAGGAAAAGAAAAAGGTAAGCAAAACTGTATTTCAGCGTGGCTGGTAAATGGTGACCTTACCATTTCTCCCTTTTTTTTATAAGTTACCATTTTTCCATTTATAGTTTGTAGTGAAATGATCTTGTTCTAGCTTCACATTTTAAAACAACATCGTTTTTGTTCTATTTAGAGTAGTGTTGCAACCACTTTGTTGTTTTGTGCATTGATTGTAGTATTAAATCGATCGTTTATATGTACTCCAAAAAATTCTTGCCTAATACCGATTCTCTTCACTCCACTTTCCCTTTCCATTACCCTTTGTTGAGTATAATCAAATTTTGATTGTATAGTGAATATTATTAACTTTTCAGGTCATTAGGCTTAAAAAGTAGGAAAATAAATAGATACCAATAATACAATGAAATGATTGTTTCGATTTAAAATGCCTCATCAAGTTCTGAATGCATTTAGCTAATGTTTGCAATCCTGTTATGGGCTAATGTGGTTTGTAAATTTTTCATGCACGTGTTTGGCTGTTCATGTCTTATTATACAAGTAGACATGTATGACTTCTACTCAGTTAATATTATCACTGTCATGCAAGGTTTTCCATACAAGGACTGAATTGATAAAATTTAAATATGTAGTTTGGATGTTGTGTTACAAACATTATGTTCCAAGCATGTGTGTGTGAGTATGCAAAATTACGAAATTAGTTAGTTAATCCAACACGTATTACGAAGAAATAATGTATTACATCTAAAATATTTGTCCTTTATGACTATGATAAGACCTTCTTTAGAAGTTATTTACTGCCGAGGCATGTTAGATAAGGCAGTTAATAAATTACATAGGTATACTATTAGTTTCTTAATGTGATCAAAATTCTTATGCATGATCTTTCTTATATGTTTATTAGCCCTTTACTAATAGAAGATCAGGTAGAGGGGCTCGCTGCGTTGTCTATTATTTAATCCACAAATAAAATGAAACATGGCGTAAAAGAATTGTGTTAAACAATCTAATCTAAGTTTTTCTCTTAAAGTTGTATTAAGTGTCTTTTGATGTTTTACGATATGAGTGGTCCTCTTTCTCTTTTTATTCATTCGTTCCACCACTTTGTGAGAAAAGGACACTTTCAAAGACGTGTCTCTTCATGAGGCATTAATTCGATTTTATTATATTACCAGTATATTCAAATTCATATCTCTTGATTGTTGATAGTAAGTAAACAACTGATGTTTCTGGAAAAAAAAATAAAAATAAGATCAAAATTATTATTTAAAGATTGCTTTTCCTTATGTCTATTGCTTTTTCTTATACCAGAAGGTTTTGTTGTGCCTGATGTTTTTTTTTCATTGAAGATATTGTTGTGTCAACACGTGTTACTGTGTGCTTGAGTATATTTTTGCGTGCGCATTTACGTACACGTGCATGCTTCTGTGTGTGCATGTATATGCACATGCATGTTTTTGTGTACGCACGTACATGCACGCGCTTGACATGTATGGTAACTTTATGGTTTGCATAAACAAACCTTTAAGGGTTTTCACCATTCACAAGCATAGGCTGTTTCAATAAGCTTTTGCCCTGCGAAGTTTCTTTCTCTTTCTTTTACTTTTTCTTCTTTTCTCTCCTCTATTATAACTACCCCTATTTGGTGTCATCACCTTCAATGCATAACTTTACATGCAAACAAGTTTATAAATTTTTATATTTCCGTTTAGATGAATTGTTGGTATTCCCAGCAAAGTACTCATTTTATTTTAACTTGTGCGTCTTGATTGCTGTTCATGGTAAAGCTAGCGATGGGATTATAAATTTGATTGAATCTTCTTCCTTCTCCATGCTGTTTATGATTAATTGACTTAATTCTTTTGCAAATTCAGCTCTGCTTATCAGGAGGGAAGATTTTGCAACATCTTTCACTTGAATGCCGATGGTTGGAGAAATTGTGTTACTTGCGATAAGGTATCTTGAACATTTTGTTGCTGTTGCACATTTTCCTCTTGCTGGCCTTTATTGTGTCTCTTTCCTGTGGATTTATATCCTGATTATTATTAATCAAAGAACTTGCTTTTGATTACTACTCTATATTCTGTATTCGCTAATGCTTCATTTTCCTGCCCAGGCAATTCACTGTGGATGCATTATGTCAGCACACACACATATATTATTGGATGTTTGTGGCGTAGAATGCATGGAATGCTCATCATTGCGGGGCCCTCTCGACTTGACTTGTCTGTTGACTCAGGCAGAGAAATTTCTGGGCAGCAGTCTACCCCATCAATGGAAAAAAAGGAAATTAGTAATATATTTGTTTAATCAATCTGTTAAAGCTTTATGCTGTCTTGTCAGTTTTTATGCAAGAAAATGCTGATGTACTATTTGAATGGAAAATTTCCTACAGAAAAGGATAACTTTATTTTATTGCTTTAAGGAGAAAGGAAGATAAATTCCTTTATTTTGCTCTCTTTGGTTATTAAAGGAAGGTGGAGACAAGTTTGAAAATTATAAAAATAAAAAAAAAAACTTGGATGGAGTGAAAGGCTTTTAACTTATGCTAAATGTTCTACTTAACTAGTCTTGAGTTTAAATATGACCTATTGCGGGAGGAGACTTTCAGTGCTAAGAGTCTTCCTTCTTTTTTCTTGTCGGTGACGAATTAAAAAGGTAATACCTCAAGCATAACTGCTGTGAGGATATCTTTGATATTTATAGAAATATTTACAGAGCAATATTGACCTTACAATAGAATAATTATTTGAAATTTAAAAAACTGCTATACAAGTAAAGAATCCTCTTGATTGTCTCCAGATTCTCCTCTTCCAGATTTATCTTCGGATTCTTCTCTAACGGATTCTAAGGAATCCTCTTGATTGTCTCCGGATTCTCCTCTTGCAGATTTATCTCCAGATTCTTCTCTAATGGATTCTCCTCTAATACCCCCCTCAAAGTTAGCGTGGTGGAATGTGGAAACACGCAAAACTTGGCATGATCCAGAAGATACTGCAGTTTTGCAACCCCTTTAGTAAATACATCGGCTAATTGTAGTTGAGAGGGAACAAACGCCAAATTGAGAACCCGTTGAGCAACAAGCTCTCTAACAAAATGGAAGTCGACGTTGATGTGTTTAGAGCGAGATTTGGTGACAGGATTTGATGCTATAAATATGGCACTGTTATTATCACATAGCAGTTTTGGGGGAGAGGAGAGTTGGATATGTAGTTCGCGTAATAGCTGAAGTGTCCAGGAGAGTTCGGCAGCTACAAATGCAAGATCCCTGTATTCTGCCTCAGTGCTGGAACGTGCGACGGTAACTTGCTTCTTAGAACGCCACGAAATTAAATTTCGACCAAAGTAAACAGCAGAACCTGTAGTTGACCGTCGAGTATCAGGGCAACCCGCCCAATCGGCATCAGAGTAGCCAACAAGAGTTGAACAAGGATCCCGTGACAGCTGAAGACCATAGTGATAGGTGCCTTTAACATATCGTAAAATATGCTTCAAGGCACGAAAGTGATCAATAGTGGGAGCATGCATATATTGACAGATGGAATTAACACTGTAAGACAAATCTGGACGTGTGAGAGTCAAATATTGCAAGGCTCCAGCCAATGAACGAAATTGTGTTGCATCTGAAAATGCTATACCAGTTGCGGAAAGATGAGAACCGACCACAAATGGTGTGGAAATTGGTTTGCAATTCAACATTTCAGCGCGAGTCAAAAGCTCTAGAGCATATTTTGCTTGACTCAGAAAAAATCCTTTGTCATTGCGAATAACCTCAACCCCAAGAAAATAGTGGAGATCACCCAAATCTTTCATAGAAAATTCGGTGGCAAGACGGTCAATAAGAGTACGAAGCATGGTTGGATTGTTACCAGTAATAACCATATCGTCAACATACAAAAGGAGATAAATAACACCATGTTGACCATGATAGACAAAGAGAGACGAATCTGCACGGCTCGCAAGAAATCCAAGTCCAAGCAAAAAATTTCTAAAATGTTGAAACCAAGCCCTTGGAGCCTGTTTAAGGAAAATTGCTAAAATGTTGAAACCAAGCCCTTGGAGCCTGTTTAAGGCCATAAAGGGCACGCTGCAAACGACAAACATGATTTGGTAATTGAGGATCAATATAACCTGGGGGTTGTTCCATATAAACTTCCTTTGAAAGAAAACCATGTAGAAGCACATTTTTTACGTCAAGCTGATGAAGACACCAACCATGCATGACAGCAAGAGATAAGATAATCCGAATAGTAGCAGGGCGAACAACTGGACTAAAAGTCTCTTCAAAATCGATGCCATGCTTCTGAGAAAATCCTTGTGCAACAAGACGAGCTTTGTGACGCTCGATAGTTCCATTGGCTCGAAGTTTGGTTTTGAAGATCCATTGACAGCCGACAATATTATGATTAGAAGGACGAGGTACCAAGCACCAAGTGTTATTTTGTTTAAGTGAGGTAATTTCATCGTCCATGGCAGAGAGCCATTCTGGATGTTTTACAGCTGATTTAAATCCGCGGGGCTCTTTAATGGCAAGATATACCTGAAACCATTGAGGAGTTGACAAAGCAATTAACGAATGAATAGCGCGAGGCTTAATAATACCGTCCTTTGCACGAGTAATCATCGGGTGTGTAGAGGAAGTCGGTTGAGATGTTGTAGGAGGTGGTGGAGGTATGACTTCCAATGCCATCACATGCGAGGATGGCTGAGAAGAGACAGCAGACGTGGAAGACGTTGCTGCAGTGGAAGGCAGCACAAGTGGCAGCAAATTGCTGCTGTTGTCTGCACAAGGAGCACAAAAAATATGAGCCTTGTGATGGGTAGAAGTCACACCTGAAGAAGAGTTATGCTCACATGGCAAAGAATTTTCAAGAGGATCAATAAAAGTAACATAATCTGTAGAAACCAAAGTGGGTAAACTTGGAAGTAACGTAAGGAAAATAATCCTTATAAAATTGCACATGATGAGAGACATATACTCAGTTAGTGTTTTTATCCAAACACCGAAAACCTTTATGGAGAGGATTGTAGCCTAAGAAAATACAAGGAATTGAGTGAGGAGACAATTTATGAGGCATATAGTCACGCAAAAAAGGAAAGCAAAGGCAACAAAAATTGCGAAGTGACGAGTAAGAAGGAGCTTTACCATATAAAATCTCATAAGGAGTTTTCCCTTCAAGAACCGGTGATGGGAGGCGATTGATGAGATAACAAGCCGTTGAGAAGGACTCCACCCAAAGATGTAATGGAACACTAGAATGAAACATGAGGGTGAGACCAATTTCAGTGATATGACGATGTTTTCTCTCAGCAATACCGTTTTGACTAGGAGTGTAAGGACAAGCAATACGTTGAACTATACCACACTCATGAAGAAAAGAGGTAAAGCGATTATTGGTAAATTCGGTGCCACCATAACATTGAAAAGATTTAATTTTTCTTTCAAATTGAGTATTGACATACTTATAAAAAGGGACAAAAATATCGAAGAAATGTGACTTAAGTTTTAAAAGAAAAATCCAACTAAAGCGAGAAAAGTCATCAATGAATACACAATAATATCGATATCCGGATGGAGAAGTGATTTGTGAAGGCCCCCATAAATCGCAATGTATTCATTCAAATAAGGAGGAGCAACGTTGATCTAAATTGGAGAAAGGTAAACGATGATTTTTTCCCAATTGGCAACCAAAACACGGTGCAAAATCAAAATTGCTTTTATTAGAAATGGTAATATCTCCATGCTTATTTAAAAAGGAAACAAGGCGATTAGAAGGATGTCCCAATCGGGCATGCCAAATATTAGATGTAGCATGAGAAATAGATAAAGAAAAGATAGATAAAAAATTTGCATGGGCACGGTCAAGAATGTAGAGTCCTTTCTCACATCGGCCGACTCCCACCACCGTTCTTGTTGCTAGATCCTGTATAGTAAAACCAGTAGAAGAAAAGGTTACTGAGCAGTTGTTCTCATGAGTAAGCTTACTAATAGACAAAAGATTTTTAGTAATGCCAGGAACAAGGAGAACATCAGATAATGATAAGGATTTGGAAGCAACAATGGATGAGATGAACCAATTCGAGAGATAGGTAATGAGTTACCGTTACCAACAAACACCCATTGATTACCATTGTAAGGGACAGAATTATCAAGAGATGCAGCATCATTTGTCAGATGCGAAGTGGCTCCTGTATCTGTGTACCATTCGGAATCAGTGGGATTATCAAGAGAGGTGGCAGAGAAAGCTTCAATTAAGCCACCAGCCTTGGCCTTTTTTAATAATTTGCCGAGTTTATAACACTTTTTGGCAGTGTGATTGTCCTTACCGCACCACTGGCAAGTAACAATAGATCCTTTAGTGAAACCTTGTGCAGAATTGTTCTACTTGGTGCGACCAGTGGAAATGGCAGAAGGACGATGTTGTGCAATGAAAGCCGACTGCTGAGAGGAATCACCAGGAATGGATCCAGAGAAAAGCTCATGACTCAGAGCTTTGGGAACCAAATTGGTGAAGGAAGGCAGTGGCATCTGAGACAACATAGATGTCGAAAAAAATTTGAAATCTAATCCAAGACCACGAAGAAACCAATGTACCTTATCAGTGTTATCAACCGGTTTGCCAATAGTAGTAAGTTGATCACAAAGAGAGCGAAAAGAACAAGCATAGTCAGCCACACTTCGAGAGCCACGCTGCATTAACTGAAGTTCGTCTTTCAATTGAATTTCTCTTGTCTTGGAGCTGTAAGAAAATGATACTTCTAGATTCAACCAAGCATCACGAGCAGTTGAGGAATTAACAACCTCAGCCATACATTCCTCTGTAAGAGAAGCGTAAATGAGGCTGAGCAACATTCTGTCTTGCGTATGCCATATCTTGTAAGTTGGATTAGGAACTTGATTGGAACCCTCTCGGAGCAGGGTAGGGGGTGCAGGGGAAGACCCGTCCGAGAAGCCCATGAGATCTTGACTGTCAAGCAAGGGAACGAATTGGCTACCCCAAAGGAGGTAATTGGTAGAAGTGAGTTTGATGGTCACCATGTGAACCATCGTATTGAGCGGAAGCTGATTGGAGCTTGAAGCGGCCATGGAAAAAAAAATTTTAAGGTTTTAACGAAAAGCTCTGGTACCATGAGAAGGTAATACCTCAAGCGTAACTGCTGTGAGGATATCTTTGATATTTATAGAAATATTTACAGAGCAATATTGACCTTACAACAGAATAATTATTTGAAATTTAAAAAAACTGCTATACAAGTAAAGAATCCTCTTGATTGTCTCCGGATTCTCCTCTTCCAGTTTTATCTCCGGATTCTTCTCTAACGGATTCTAAGGAATCCTCTTGATTGTCTCCGGATTCTCCTCTTCCGGATTTATCTCCGGATTCTTCTCTAATGGATTCTCCTCTAATACGAACCAAACAAATAACACGGAATTTTATGTTTCTTTCCGAATCTTCTATCTAGAAGGGTGAATACTATGGAGTACTGAACAAGGATTTTAAACTGAATATTAGAGTAATATGTTTGAAATTAGGGATTCTATTTGAGGGAATTTGATTTGTTTTAGGACTTAAGATTTTGTTTCCTTCTATAGTTAGGTTTTTGTGCATGTATAAGAGCACCCTATTATGCTTTGGACATTAATGCATTGGTTGACGAATAAATACATATTTTTTAGTTATATGTGATTTGCACTATATTAGTTTGTGGCTTTCTTTTTAATTCTTCTTCCTCTCTGTTGATACTAAGTTCGTGGTTCTACATCGTCAGTTATAATTCCACCGAAGTGGTTTTCCAAAATGTATATCCATAGCTTGCAATTTTAGGCTGTTATACTGGATATGATCATTGTTTTTCATTAAGTGACTACAAACTCTATGTTGGTGCTCTGTTGCAGGAAACTGTGGGGCCGATCCAACATCATCAGCTCCTGAACCAAATGGTCAGAAGCGTATGGAAACCAGAGAGGTTTTTCTTTGATTTTGTACAAAATTTCATGTCAAAATTCCATATATTTAATTTTTTTTATGATTTTTTGAATTATTAATATTAAAAAAAATTATCTGTTGCTCAAAAGTTTTCATATTTTTTTTCTCATAGTAGCTCATGATAAAATTTCAGTTATGAAGTATGCAAATTTTGCTCAACTCCCTTCATGCGTCTCCCTCAAATGCAGTCCTTCCTCGGCAAAAATCTCACAAAATCAACAAGGCCACGTTGAGAATTTACATTTAGTTTCTTTGTCCTAGCAACAAAAGCTCGAAGAAGCTTGTGAATATCTCTTTGAAATTTGTGGAAAGTGGAGGTCTTTGTCAGATGGAAGACTCAGATATGATCAATTTCGAACAACTGTGAAGAACCCATCTGGGTTTCTTGAGAATTTCCCTCTGCAATTGTACCGTGATTGTGGGAGCTTAATAGATGCACAGAAACTGTTTGATGAAATTCTTGATAGGAATTTGGTTTCATGGGTTATAATAATATCTGCTTATGTGGAGACGGGTCTGCTCATTGAAGCTTTTGGGCTTTTTTCACGCATGCTTGAGTCATGAATTAAACCAAATTCATCTCTCTATACCAGCCTCTTGAAATCTTTAGTAAATCTTTTTTTTTTTATAAATAGGTAAGCAGATGCATTCTCAAGTTATAAGAATTGGGTTAAGTAGCAATGCTTCTATAGAGACATAAATCTCAAACATTACCCTCATCCTCTCATTCCTCTCACTTTATCTTAGAATATTCACACAAAAAAAGGGAAAGGTGTTTGCTTGGCGGGAAAATGAGAGAGAAAAATCTCTCTCTTTAGTTTTTTTTTTTTTTTTTTTTCTCTCTCTCTGCTAAGATAGAGAGGGATGAATGAGAGGCATGAGGGAGATGAGGGTAATACTAGATCCTAAAAGGACACAAATACGGACAATGTTTAAAGTTAAAAATCAAAATGATGTAAATTGAGATAATGTTAAAAGTTAGACCTCTAATTGAGATAATTAAAATGTGAAGGACATAAATATGACAAAGACCAAACGTGAGAGACGTAAAATGGAATTTACTCTAAACGTTTTAAAACATCTCAGAATTCAAGACTAAGATCTAAAACTTACATTTTATCATATTAAAAAAAATAATTAATTTACTAATTATCCAACAAGTTTAAGCTAAAAAGAAAGGGTTCAACATTTCTTTATACTTTAACATAAACTAACATCTCAACACTCGCTACGTATGTGTTGATCTACTCTTTTATCATATTAAAAAATCTAGCATCTCACATGCTACGCATGTGTTGATATATTTCTCAATTAGATTAAACGAAATAATGATCTTAATAGAATAATAATAATAAAATACTTTTAATCTTATGACCATATGTGCACACGCGTTAAATTGTATTGTTGATATCTTCTCTGCATTTCACGAACCCAAAATTTTTTATAAAAACTATTTATGAAAATTCATTTTCTAAACAAGTATAAACTAAAACATGGAAACTCAAGGGCAATTTGCCACTGAAATTTCTTAATTGCACGTGCTTTTCATGAAAACTACTACAATTTAATCATCCATGCAAGTTCGTAACCATCTAATTCACAATAATTACGTAAAATTTCTGACATAAACAATTGTATTAAGTTGTACCAGTTGATTTTAATACCAGTACCTTATCATCTTCGGGGCGAATGTTCTTTTAATTTTTGTTTTGCCCCCCACATTAATCAAATAATTTTTTTTTTTGGTGAGATCAGGTTTAAAACCAATGTTTTAAATTTCATTGTTAATTTTTGAAATCTTCACTTGCAACATTAGTATAGGTGTAGGATCAAAAAGACAATGTTACGAATGAAATTCCACAAAATTACCAATGCAGCTTTGGACGATCCAGTCTAACCAAAAATTGCTCTTAACCAGAAAAGAAAAAGAAAAAGGAGCAAATTAATTTTGCTGATCAATTCAATGATATTGTAAGTTTAAAAAATTATGTAAAAAAAAACTTGAGGAGTATGTTTGCAATGAGTCTCTGGATTAACAACATGATGAAGAAGAAATTGAATAAATTCATGAAAATGTCTCCCAAATGGAACCCATACCAAAGTGCCAAAAAGGTTTTGTTTGTAATATGATAATTACTGCACCAATATATATTTGCTAAAAGAAGAGTTTTCATTAAAAGTAATTATTTGCTTTTTTCTTAATTATTTCCAATCTAAGGATCACATCATGTTCGTTGTTTCAATTTTCCTTTTAACATACTCAAATTATAACATCAATAGCTTTGTGGTAGTCTCACAAACCATCATCCTTTTCATTCTAGGATAAGATTTCTGTGTGTGCCTAGGGGCTGAGCCAAGATTTTTCTCTTGGGGGACCAAGTTTGATACGATTAAAATAAGATATCTTTTTCAATTATCATAGGTTCACATACAGTCTTCATCAGTTATCTCCACATGCTCCACAAAGCAAAAGATCACCAAGAGTTTAAGAGTCTAAAAGCCTAAGGGGTGAGAGTAAAATTAGTGAAGTTAGTGGTATAATACACACATAAAATAACATAATCAAATTGTAAAGTGGTCCCACTAAATCTTATATCTAAAAGAGCTTATATCTATATGTGTACTACTCCAACTTTACAAATTTTAAATGATCTCATCCCGTTCAACTTAGAGTAGAGATGACCAGATGAGATCATTTGTAGTATAGATTGAAATGCACGATCCAGCATGCTCGTTTGTGAAGTAAAAAGAATAACCCATGACTTCATGTCCGAATAAAATTGGAAAAAAAAGTTGGAAAAAAGTCATATAGAATCAATATTGAAGAAGATTATGCTTAATCAGAGTTAAAACAAATGTGGTCTAGGAAGAGCATGACGGTTTGCAGAGAGCCAAGTGTCTAGTAGAGAGTAAATAAATGCAATTGTTGTAGTGAGGTATAGAGAGAAAAATAAGTGTGAGCCTATGAGAGATTGGTAAGAGATATAGTGTGTGTGGCTCGTATTCTCAAGTCCTTAGTAGGGAGTACTAAATGTATTTGGGGATTTGGTTTGAGATATTTGCCATTGAAATTTCTTAATTGTGCGTGCTTTTAATGAAAAATATTACGGTAAATCATCCATGCAAGTTCATAACCACCTAGTTCACAATAATTACGTAACATTTCTGACATAAACAATTGTCTTAGTTGTACCTATTGATTTTAATACCAATACCTTATCATCTCCTGGTCAATGTTCTTTTAATTTCGGTTTTGACCCGCAGATTAATCAAATAATTTTTTTTTTTGGTGAGATTGGGTTTTAAACCAATATTTTAAATTTCATTGTTAATTTTTGAAATCTTCACTAGCAACATCAGTACAGGTGTGGGATCAAAAAAACAATGTTACCAATTAAATTCCTCAAAGTTACCAATGAAGCTTTGGACAATCCGGTCTAACCAAGAATTTCTCTTAACCATAAAAGAAAAAGAAAAAGAAAAAGTAACAGATTAATCTTGCTGATCAACGCAATGATATTGTAAGTTTAAAAAATTCTGTAAAAAAATAAAAAATGATAAAATAATAATAATAATAAAAAAAAAAAGAAACCTTGAGGAGTATCTTTACAATGAGTCTTTGGATTTGCAACATGTTGAAGAAGAAATTGAATAAATTCATGAAAATGTCTCCCAAATGGAACCCATACCAAAGTGCCAAAAAGGCTTTGTCTGTAATAAGATAATTACTGCACCAATAAATATTTGCTAAAAAAAGTATCTTCGTTAAAAGTAATTATTTGCCTTTTTCTTAATTATTTCCAATCTAAGGATCACATCATGTTCGTTGTTTCAATTTTCCTTTTAACATACTCAAATTGTAACATCAATAGCTTTGTGGTAGTCTCACAAACCATCATCCTTTTCATTCTAGGATAAGATTTCTGTGTGTGCCTAGGGGCTGAGCCAAGATTTTTCTCTTGGGGGACCAAGATTGATACGATTAAAATAAGATATCTTTTTCAATTATCATAGGCTCACATACAGTCTTCATCAGTCATCTCCACATGCTCCACAAAGCAAAAGATCACCAAGAGTTTAAGAGTCTGAAAGCCTAAGGGATGAGATCATATGCAGTAAAATTACTGAAGTTAGTGGTATAGTACACATATAAAATAACATATTTAAATTGTAAAGTGGTCTCACTAAATCTTACATCTAAAAGAGCTTATATCTATGTGTGCACTACTCCAACTTCACCAATTTTAAATGATCTCATCCCATTCAACTTAGAGTAGAGATGACCAGATGGGATCATTTGTAGTAAATTTGGTGTAGATGTTGGTATGGTATACACATAGATATGAACTCCTTTAAATAAGGAATTTAGTAAGACCACAATCTACATCTAATTTAGTACGTATGATCTCATCTCAAATAGGGCACATTTTGCCTATTTATTTCCTTATGAAACATGAGCCTCTAAACTAAGTTAAAGTTCTTTTTTTTTTTTGAAAAAAAAAAACAAAAATTGAAGTATAAGAGCTAAACTAACTGTGAAAGTGATGAACTAATTAAGATAGAAAGAAACCAACTCAAGTACTATAAACGGCTAACTAAAGGGTAATTTGTTTCTTTATTTAAATGAAGTCTAAAATTCTAACCTACTATCAGCCTAGCATGCAACTTTCTCGTTCCTTTTGCAGCTACAAATCTAGGCTTTCCTCTTTACCCTTTCTCTTTGTAACTTACAAGTTGTCAAGGTTCTTTCAATTTTTTTTTTTTGTAGATTTTCTGTTTTTCCCATTACATTAACTAGATAAAAATTCTTGATTAGATTGGGTTTAAAATCAATGTTTTAAACCCACTCAAAAGCGTATTGTTATTTTTTGAAAATGTCACTAGTAACATCAGTATAAGTGTGGGACCTAAAAAATAATATTACCAACGGAATTCTTGAAAATTACTAATGGAGTTTCAGGTGATCTGGTCTAACCAAAAATTACTCTTAACCAAAAAAGAAAAATAAAAAATAACAGATTTATTTTTGCGGATCAACTCAATGATATTGTAAGTTTTAAAAAATATGTAAGAAAAAAACTTGAGGAAAATGTTTACAATTCTCTGGATTAGCAACATGTGGAAGAATAAATTGAACAAATTCTTGAAAAGGTCTCCCAATTGGAATCCATACCAAAGTGCCAAAAAGATTTTGTCTCGAAGGTGATAATTATTGCACCAATATATATATTTGCTAAAAAAAAGAATTTGCATTAAACGCAATTATTTGCCTTTTTCTTAATCAATATCATATTATAATTAATGTTTGAATTATTTTTAAAAACTATTATTTAGTGTTTGGATAATCTTACTTCAATTTTTAAATAAACTGTGAATGTTTGTGGTAAAATAGTGTTGAAATCAACTCAAAATAATAAAAAAATGACCAAAAGGGTAAGAAGGATTTGGTTTTTGTAATCTTATTGCCATATTGATTTCCAATTCATTTCCCAACCTCAAAAATTAACATGCCAATAAAAACTCGTCTATTTTCAGTTGCCACTCTCCAAACCGAAAACAAGCTCCAATCAATACCTAAGATAGTGGTTCTTGTTCAAGGCAAGAGTGATTTGTTTGTTGGGTTGAACAAAAATTTACATAACAAAATTTTTAGCAATCAACCACAACCAAAATATTATTATAACTATTGATGCTGAAAAGAAGGTTAAGAGTATTCTTGTCAGACTAGATCTGGGTTGGATGAGATATATAACTGGTATTGGCCACGTTTTTTTACCCACATTAGCTTGGTACACAAACTCCTATAAGGAAAGCCACCTAGAGATTGGTTCTTCGAGAAGGACCCTCCGACGGTCTAGTCATTAAGTGTATCAAGATAAAGCGAAAGGAAAGGCTGGAGAAATATCAAAGTGGGAGAGGGCAAGAGAGCTAAAATGGTTCTGGTTATGAAAATTGCATTTATGAGCCCTTGAGCATCTTTATATAGGCTCTGGAGATCTTATCTTCTTAGGAATTGGTGTGGGTCCCATTAAGGGTCTTGACCCATGCCATTTAAGTCTACGCGTCACGTCACAACCTTATATCGTGCTTTTGAGTCAAGTCACAGTCTTATCCCATGTCTTTAGGTATGTACTAGGGGTCTTGACCCGTATCATTTAGGTCTACGAGTCATGTCATGATCCACTTGTTCGAATTTTATTGGGTAGAATATTTATGCCTATATCATAAGCCCCCACTCCCTTGAAAGCCTTGAGGGGTTTCTAAAGGTGTTAAGTGATCTTTCTTTTGATTTTAATGATATCTTCATCTCGATACGATATCTCAATGTCGCCTTCTGTGGCTAAGCATATTGGTCTTCTCATGTTGGCTTTGTGGGATTTAGCCAGCCCCAACTATATTGGTCTTCTTGTGATTCTATTGAGTCAACTATAAGTGATCATATTGATGTTTTTGATGATTCATCACCTGTTACATATCCTAAAATTAGCCTTCATGCTTTCATGGGGCACTCTTCCCCAAAAATATTGAGGTTACAAGGTATTGTGACTAGACACTCAATTCAAGTTCTCATTGATGGTGGTAGCACTCACAACTTCATTGAAGAGGGAGTGGCTCAATTTCTTAACCTCAAAATTTCACCATCCAGTCAGTTTCAAGTTCAAGTTGCAAACGGTGAATTACTTCATTGTAAAGGTCTTTGTGCTTATGTACATTTTATGTTACATGTCACACATTGTATGTTGACTTCTTCATTCTTCCTCTCCATAAAGCTGATCTAGTTTTGGGTGTATAATGGTTAGAACTCTTAGGACCAGTCAAAACTGACTACTCCAAGCTAACCACGGAATTTCAATGGGAAGCGAACCAGTAAAATTGATTGGTGATAATGCTTATAGTTCAGCTATAGTGAAGCATAACGAACTGAAGAAAACGTGGGCAAATGGAATTATTTATTCATGTTGATGTCTTTAGACACCCCTAATATTTGACACTGTACAATATTTGGATCCTGATATTGCTAAAGTTCTCTTTACTCATGCTAAGAATTTTATTGAAGTATAGGCTTTGCCCCCTCACATATCTACTGACCATAGGATCGTTTTCTAGGATGGAACTTGACCTGTAAATGTCAAACCAAACAGGTACCCTCATTACCAAAAAAATGAGATTGAGAAACATATTAAAGAAATACTAGCTGGTGGTGTAATTTGTCCAAGTACAAATCCTTTCAGCTCACCAGTTCTCTTAGTAAAGAAGAAAGATGGCACTTGGAGAGTATGCATTGACTCTAGAGCTTTGAATTCTGTAACTATTAGGGATAGATTCCCTATACTTACTGTGGATGAACTCTTAGATGAGTTGTATGGATCAAATGTCTTTACTAAGATTGATCTAAGATCAAGTTACCATCAAATAAGGATGCATGGTACTGATATTGAGAAAATAACTTTTAGAACTCACCAAGGCCATTACGAGTTCTTCGCGATGCCTTTTGGTCTCTCTAATGCACCTTTAACCTTCTAAGCCACCATTAATCAAATTTTCTTTCCTTTCCTCAGAAAATTTGTGATTATATTTTTTAATGATATTCTAATCTATAGCAAATCATTGGATCAACATATCATTTATTTAGCTACAATCTTGAGCCATCTACTAGAATATGATCTATATGCTAATTAAACTGTCTAAGTGCTCATTTGCCAAAGATTCAATTGATTCCATTAATTACACTTTCTTCATCTCTAATTAACTCTTTATCCTCACTATCTCATCATCTAAATTCTTCGTAGAAAACCAAGAGTAAAAGCAAATCATGACAAATTCAAATGCAATGACAAAATATGTAGTTGATTACAAAAAGTTTTACTCAAAAATCATGGTGCCCAAAGGCTACAGCAGTGTTTTGTTTTTTCCATCATCAAAAACTTTATCGTCAACTCCGCAATATTAATTTTAATTCTTTCTTCACTTTTTCATAATAATGAATAATCAATTGACGAAATATGCATTCCATATTGAACATTAATAATTCTCAAGATTGCAGAGTTAATGACTCTTATTAATTAACTTATTTAGAATTACTAGCTCAAAATAGTAAATCTTAATAAGATTTTCAAAAGTTGGATCCTTTGTACGTAGTTGGATCGATATTTTTCAAGTAGAAGTTGAATTCGTGTCTTTAAAAAAATTGAAGGAAAAATGAAAGAAAAGAAGGGGAAAAAAATGGAAGAAAGTTTTTGTTGCAAAAGTGAAAAGGGTAAAGAGTTAGAGATAAAGAAAGAGTGTAATTAATAGAAGACTTTGTATCATAGAAATTTGTGAAGAGAATATGTGGTAGTAATTATACTTTAAAAGTAAAATTGAGAATCTAACTTTAATTAGGGTATTATTTTAAATTTTAGACGAAAAAAAAATATGTAGAGTATAAATAACCATTTATGTATTGTCAATATCACTAGCCTTAAAATATTAATCTAAAATTTCATTTTCTTGCCTTTTATGAATACAATAACATTGTCTTTGTAAATCAATCTTTAAATTTTATCAAACTGATAAAATAAATACTGTGTATGTCAAAAAAATTAAAATATTAATCTAATATTTTATATTCGAATAAAATAATTGAATTTTAACAATTAAAAAATATTATCAAATAATTTTTGAACTATTTAAAAGTTAAAAAATCAAATTTTTGGAGATAATTAAGAGAAATTAAAATAATTGGATATTATCCTAAAAAATTCAATAAAATTAAAAAAAAAATCCACCTAAAATCGGGTTGTCACGTATGACAACTTTATTTTAGCCAATATATTTAAAAAAATCCAAATGTTTAAGTAGTGAGCACTTGCTACCAAATTACGCGTAGTGCTATTTAAACATCTGCCTTGAACACTCATTTTGAACATACTGGAAATTTGAATGGTAATTACTGCTCAAGTTTCCACACAATTATAACTGAGTTTCGCAAGGTGTTTTTCTAAGTGTTTGGAGTGGATATGCAACAATTGTTACCGAAATTATTTTTACCTTAAATTTTGGATGTTTTTTGATTTGATTTTATATTGAAATTCGCGGGTTATATTTTTTGTTTTTATTTTTTAATTTTAAAAGAGTAGATTAACCCTCCGCCCATTAACTTCAAAAAGCCAATCATCAACTATGTACGGCCTACAAGCCCATATTTTGGGAAATGTCAGTCGTTACCCATTAACTATCTCCATCGCAATTTCAACATCGCTCTCTAAAACTTCCTGCTGTTAGGTTCCCTAGAAAACCTCCTGTAAAACCGAATAGAAATTTTTTGCAAATGAGTTTATCTATAAACAATTGTAGCATTTCATTTACTCATTTCTGCAGTTACAGACATGACCAGAGAAGCAGTCAAGTTGAGTTAAATTTTGATCCCTTTTGGTCATAACAGGACAAACTTGGCTGGTGCATTGAACTGAATGGCGGCCATTTGGTAGAAAACACAGAGCACCTTTTTCTTCCCTCGTTTGTCATGCTAAGTTTTGTTTTTGAGGTGTTAATAGTACCTTAATAACTCTATTTACAAAAATGGGAAATTGCCCACTAGATACCCATGGTTTCATCTTAATCAGAAAACCAATTTGAATTTTTCATATCTGCTAATTTGGACATCACTTACAAAATGAATCCTAACCATTTGATTTCACATTCGTAAAAATTCAATCGTCCAATTTGGAAATTAAAAAAAGGGTTTTTTAAATAGATTTGAAATTCTTCTCAATGTATCTGTTGTTTTTGAAGTTGCAACAGAAAACAAAGACAACTTTGTAGGAAATAACCATGACAATTTTGAAGAGAAGAACACAAGAGATTATATCGAAGGAGAAGTTATTTTATTGAATTCAGAACTTTCATTTAAAGACTTGAAAATAATAACTAACCGCTAAGATCATGATCCTAAAAATAAGCCATAATTACACTCATGATTAATCAGAAAATAATAAACTCCTAAAAACTACGAAACAATACTTTGAAATATTCAAAACAAAATAAATGACGTTTTCACAAATGTGGCAGCAGTTCTAAACAAATCAGCTGACACTCCTCCTTGCTTTAGAGACTGCAAACACCAAGTTTCAATCTCAAAAACTCGAACTTGCTAACTGGTAATGGTTTAGTAAAAACATCAGCTATTTGCTCATCTGTTCTGCAGTAAACAAGAGTTACAGCACCATTCTTCTGCACTTCCCTCAAGAAAAACAGCTTGATGTTGAAATGTTTAGTTTTCCTGTGAAAAACTGGATTGTGAGAAATAGCTATTGCAGCTTGATTATCAACAAAAATCTTAGTGTCTTCTTTCTGCTCAAGATGAAGATCACTCAATATCTTCCTCAGCCACAAAGCTTGATTTACAGCAGCAGTTGCAGCAACAAACTCTGCTTCAGCAGTAGATTGAGCTACTGTTTCTTGTTTTTTCGAACTCCATGAAAAAACTCCTGATCCAAAACTTAAGTAGTACCCAGAGGTACTTTTCATGTCATCAATGGATCCTGCCCGGTCACTGTCAGAAAAACCAACCAACTTGAACTCCTTGCTTTTCTTGAACTTGATGCCAAAGTTGATTGTGCCTTTGATGTATCTAACCACCCTCTTAGCAGTCTTCAAGTGCATTTCACTTGCACAGTGCATAAACCGAGATAAAATACTCACAGCGATCAAGATGTTAGGTCTTGTTGTTGTGAGATACATCAGGCACCCAATCAAACTTCTAAAGTGTGCCTCATCCACTTTTTCGGTTCCATCTTCCTTGCTCAACTTTTCCTTTTGATTCATAGGAGTGCTCATTGACTTGCAATCTTCCATATGAAACTTCTTGAGAATTTCCTTTGCATACTTCTTTTGACAAATGAAAACTTCATCTTGACTCTGCTTGATCTCCATTCCGAGCAAGTAAGTCATCAATCCAAGATCAGTCATCTCAAATACTTTCATCATTTCCAACTTAAATTCATCAATTAAAGCTGCATTGTTTCTAGTCACCAAAAGATCATCTACATAAAGAGAAATAGCAAGGATATCAACCTCACAGTGCTTGACATAAAGAATGGACTTAGATAGGCTTTTTCAAAGCCTAAACTTAGCAGATGATCATCAATTCTGTTGTACCAGGCTCTTGGAGCTTGCTTCAAACCATAGAGAGCCTTCTTGAGGAGATAAACTTTGTCTTCTTTTCCTTTCTTCACGTAACCTTCTGGTTGCTCAACATATATTTCTTCTTGCAAGAAACCATTTAGAAATGCTGATTTAACATCTAACTAGTACATTTTCCAGCTCTTTTGTGCTGCAATAGCAAGTAGCAGCCTGATGGTGTCAAGTCTAGCTACTGGTGCTGAATAGTCTACACCAAAAATTTGAGCATATCCTTTAACAACAAGCTTCGCTTTGTATTTGTTGATGGAACCATCAGCATTGAGCTTGGTTCTAAACACCCATTTGACCCCAATGATTTTTCTGTCTTGAGGTCTATCAACAAGCTGCCATGTCTTGTTTTTCTTGATCATGTACAGCTCCTCCTTCATTGCAGCAGTCCAATTCTGATCATGTTTTGCTTCATCATAACTTGCAGGCTCACAAACTGCAATGTTGCATCTTTGATAAATATCAGCGAGCAATCTGGTGCTTCTAACTGGAATGTAGTCCACTATCTCACTTTGCCAATTGTAATTTCTCTGCTCCTCGACATTTCTGACAGGAAAATTTAGCTTCAGTTGATTTGATTCCTTTGAAGTCTCCCAATTCCATTCTTCATTTCTACAAAGTGCACATCCCTGCTTATGACAATATTCCCTGTTTGTGGCTGAAAGACTTTGTAAGCCTTGGATATTGTGCTGTAGCCTATGAAGATGTCTTGTACTGCCTTCTTGTTTAGTTTATCATGCTTAACTTGAGGAACATAGGTGAAGCACAAACAACCAAACACCTTAAAGAAGTTTAGAGACGATTTATATCCATACCAAGCTTCAAATGGTGTCTGCTCCTTCAACACTTTTGTGGATAGCCTGTTTTGGAGAAAAACAACAGTGTTTGCTGCCTCTACCCAAAATTTCTTTGGCAGATTCTTCTCATGTAACATACATCTTGTCATTTCCAAGATATATCGATTTCTTCTCTCACTGACTCTATTTTGTTGTGGAGTGTAGGGAGCTGTTAGTTGATGTTCAATGCCTGCATCCTCACAAAATTGATTGAATACTACAAATGTGTACTCCTTTCCATTGTCTGATCTCAATTACTGAATATGTAGCCACTCTCATTTTCAATTCTAGCTTTAAATTTCCAAAATATTCTAGCAACTTCTGATTTGTATTTAAAAAATAAAATCCAACACATTCTTGTTAGATCATCAATAAAGGCAATATAGTAAAGGCTACCATTGATAGATGGTGTTCTTTGTGGTCCTGCTAGATCAGTGTGGATCAATTGTAGTTTCTGTGTTGCTCTCCAAGCTGTTTTTGGAAATGGTTGTCTGTGTTGCTTTCCATATTGACACGCTTTGCAGTGAGGAAGATGATATTCTAAAATAGGTAAATCCCTTACTAATTGCTTTGTTTGAAGAGTAGTAGTCCATGATGATGATAATGACCGAGCTTCTTGTGCCATATCTCCGAGACACTTTCCTTGGTAGGATAGACAGCTTGCTCCTCCTCAAGTGGGTTAAGTGTGAAGCTCTTTCCTCTCATCTTGACATTGAACATCTCTTGACCAGATGCATCCTTTATCAGGCAATATTTGTCTTCAAAATGTACTTTGAAGCCGTTCTCTATCAACTGACCAACACTTAACAGATTTTGGTCAATTTCTAGAACATAGAGAACATCATAGATAAGTTTTGTACCTAAACAACTTGTAATTGCAATGGTACCTTTTCCGTTGACTGCTATATGCTGTCCATTGCCAATTATGACTTTTGAAGTCTCTGTGCTTCTTAATTCCTTGAACAACTCCTTGTCATGTGTCATATGGTTAGTGCAACCACTATCAATTAACCAGTTCTCACTTGAATCACTGCCTGAGAAGCAAGTAGCAACAAAGAGCTGATCCTCCTCCTCTTGATCATCAACTTGAGCATCTACTTCTTACTACTGATTTTTAATTTTGCAAATCACAGCTTCATGACCAATTTGGTTACACCTGCTGCATTTTGCATCAGGTCTCCTCCAACATTTGAAAGGAAGATGACCCTTTCTGCCACAATGTTGGCATGGAGGATGATTTCTCTTTGTACCTCCGGTCTTGTTCTTGTTGTTGTTTGTTGTAGCATTGCCATTTGCAGCAAAATTCGTCTTGTTCTTCTTCTTTATTTTCCCTACTTCTTGATGCTTGATTGGCAGTGCTCCTTCAACGGCTCCTTCTTGCCTCATGATCCTTTTTGCTCTTGTGCTTGTAAAGTATTTAAGAGCTCTACCAAGGTAATCTTGGATAGATCATTGGTGTTCTCCAAGGTCGTAATGGTTGCCTCAAATTTTTCAGGCACCGTTACTAGGATTTTTTCAACAATCCTCGAGTCGGGTAGATCAGAACCGAGGAGTCTTACCTGATTGGCAATGCTTAGAAGTTTGTCAGAATACTCTTTAATGGTTTCTGCTTCCTTCGTTTTCTGCAATACAAAATCTCTGATCAAATTCAACACTTTTGTCCCTCTGATCCTCTCATTTCCTTCATACTCTGTTTTGAGATAATCCCATATTGCTTTTGCTGATTTGAGTGACATGACTCGGGTGAAGATAGTCGATGAGATAGCAGCAAACAAACAGGCCTTTGCTTTTGACTTCCTCGTTTTTTTGTCCTTGTGATTCTTGATCTGGAAGAGGAGGAACTTCGTAATCCTCCTCTACAGCTTCCCAGAGATCCATTTCATCTAGGTAGGTCTCCATTCTCACAGTCCAAATCTGATAATTTTCTCCGTCGAACACTGGAGGAGCAATTGATGAAAAACTGGCTTCTGTGTCCATGGTGTCCACTTGAATTCAATCTTAGACTCTCACAGGTTCCTTAAGAAGAAAGCTCTGATACCAATTGTTGTTTTTGAAGTTGCAACAGAAAACAAAGACAACTTTGTAGGAAATAACGATGACAATTATGAAGAGAAGAACACAAGAGATTATATCGAAGGAGAAGTTATTTTATTGAATTCAGAACTTACATTTAAAGACTTGAAAATAATAACTAACCACTAAGATCATGATCCTAAAAATAAGCCATGATTACACTCATGATTAATCAGAAAATAATCAACTCCTAAAAACTAGGAAACAATACTTTGAAATATTCAAAACAAAATAAATGACGTTTTTCACAAATGTGGCAGCAGTTCTAAACAAATCAGCTAACAGTATCCTCTTCATTCAGTAGACCTTGACTGCTGTCATGATTACAAAATTGACAGTTTTTCCTTCTTATCCTGTCTTTATCCATGCACTTTTTACCAAATAGGCTCTTCTCTCTGTCTCTCAGTATCAATTTCTTTGTCTCTATCTGCATAGGTTTCATAGTGTTCAGTATTCACTACCAAGACAAAAAGAGAAGAAAAAAAAAAAACAAAGCCTGTTTTTAAGTTTGTTCAATGGATGCTTCTTCTTCATCCTCCTCATCACCAATGGGCTTGACCTGTTTTTATTGCAACTCTTTCTCTACTGAACTCAAACAAGGCTGGCGGGGGTGGACTATTGGAGGTTATGCCATGATCTATGATTGTTGTGCGTAAGCTTTTTACTTGTTTTTATTTCTCTCTCTCATTTTATTTTCAATATCATTGCTGTTATCTTACTTTTCATGATTACTTTTACCCCTTAAAGATTCCTTTTTTATGTGTGATAAGATAGAAAAAATTTAATTATCATTGGTTCCTTCTAAAACAAGGCAAACCTCGCAACCACGATTATAGTCTATGATTTTTTCCAAAGAAATTTAATTATGTGGTTTTCAAATTTTTTTTTTTTGGCTTGATATCTCATATATTTATTGTTGGGATTGTTTTGATATTTCTAATGGATGTGTATTGGTTCACTGACTATTGAAATAATTTATTTTACTATTTTGAAATTGATGAATAAGCTTGTAATGTATCTGCCTTGATATTGACGTGGATAAATGCCATGCCTTTTTTGGTCTGTATGAACCTTTTTATTTGCACAAAAATATTTTTTCCTGATAGACTTATTGTACTTTTACTATTGGTGGATTTTATGAAAAGAATTTTTAGATTTGTAATTTTATGCTGTTATTATGTGTCTTTGGGGAGTTGTATGGCTAAAATGTTTCATCTAAAGCAAGAAAAGTTCAAGATTTCAGTTTTGAGATATTAACTTGGTTTTCATTTTTATGGTTCTATAAATTGTTTGGCATTATAAGTGGAATATATATATTGCTACAGAGTAGGAAGTTATACTTCATGCGCAATAGCTTGCGTTGATAAAATTTTCAAAAATGAGAATAACATCATTAGTAATGATTTAATGGATCCATTATAAGTAAGAAGTGCATTAAGGTGAATGAAACACAAAGTACCTTAATTAGTTGTCAATAAAGTATGTAGTTGTCATCTTATAATCTGCTTGAACCAGATCGTCATTTTAGTGATGCCATATTTTTCTTCAGTAGTCTCTTTTTTGGTTATTCAAACATCTAATGTCCTATTCATTTAATCAGTATTGAATTACAAATTTTTATTACGGATCACTACAATTATTCCTTTTTCTTTCGTCTATTGTGTTTATAACTATGAATCTTTGATTAAGTAAAATTTCTTACTGTTTGAATTGACCCATGGAGTTAATTATAGGGTAATGGTATGGGGCTTTTGGTTTCCACTTCACTCTTGTTCCATGATTTTTTTTTTTTTTTCAAAACTGCCCTTTTTAATTATGTTGAAGAGGAAGCAGGAGTAAAGGGCAAGAAGTCTATTTGACTGCTGCTGTAGTTGTCCCTTATCTACTTGTGTTGCTTAGTGTTTGTGATAGTTGAAAATGGAAGAACTATAGATTGTAGAAGTTGTACAGAGGAATAATAAAGGAAAGAAAGGGAATGATCTCTCTTGAAATTGTTCTTGTTGCTATCATTTAGCAGCAGTAGTTGCCAGCTCCATTGCTGTTTTTTTTAAATTTGTTGTTGATAATTTTCAGTTTTTGTGTTCCCTTTGTATTTTGATGATGTAATTCTTGTATAAATTGTTTAATTGGGTAAGTGTGAATGCATTACAACACTCCAACACCCCCGCAAAAAAAAAAAAAGACTGAGTGCAAGTACAGGTTAGATGAAGTGTCTATTTTGCTACCAATGGAAGACTTTAGTTCAGTGATAGAGGTCCTCTTGAATTGATTCCTTCTCTAAGGCTGTCAGTATTAGGCTCAAGACTAATTTTATGGGTGTTTGGATCTTCGATTCACATTCATGTGGTATGTGAAGAAACACATTAGAAGGAAAACTCTTGCCTTTAATAAAAAAAAAATAAAAAAATTTGTAGGCGGCACAAAAACCAGTGTGAGTTTATGTAAATTTATCTAGGATTTAATGGACGATATTCTTTTATTTGCACATAATTCCTTAGGAAATAACAAAAAAAAAAGTTCATAAACGTGTACTTTAATTGTGACGAAACTATAAAAGTGTAGATTCGATTTAAAACGATTATCAAAATTTGGGAGCGCACTGTTAATGTTTATCTAAAAATACGAAAGAATGAATATTGTCAAGATAGTACAAAACGTAGGTAACTTGAGGTATTAAACAATCATCCAACACTGAGTGAAACTAAATACTCTAAAATACCGATGTACTTTTTTCTGGAAGGACGGAAAAATGATGATAAGTAATCATGTTCCTTATAATGTGGACAATATGAGAACTGCATGGGAAGGGTTTTGATCTTGGAAGGGTGAAATAACTTAAAAGAATTTGTTCATGGCTTGGAGGGTAACCCGCATGAAATTAGTTATACAGAAACAAGAAATAATGATGTTGCAATAGGTTAAGATCTATAAGAGTAAGAAAAAAAATGCTGCCATAAGTTAGACATGTAGCAACATGACACCACGATGCTGCAATAGATTAAGAATATGGCAACAGAAAGCAATGATGTTGCAATGAGTAAAGTTTGTTGCAGCGAAATAAAATTACGCTAAAAAAACTATAGTTTTAGCAACAAACAAATTTTGTTGCAAAATTTGATGCTAATTGTGATATCTTTTGTAGTGAAACTATAATAGCTAACAACCACTAATCTCTTATGGTGGTGAATTTGTTTTCATGTCTTATAAAAATCATACAGAAACCTTTTTGAATGCTAGGAGTTAAACATTTTTGGAGTTGTTGCTTCACTGCAATGTGCTAGTAACCAAAGTAAGTCTAACAGGGTGGCCTTAAGGAAGGTGCAGTAGTAATGCCCACTCTCCGTATATTTTTTAGGAATATATGATTTGAGACTCGTTCACGACTAGGAGGAACTAAACTGTGTACCTATGTTTGTGTCGTACTTGAAGATGGGAGTCTTCAATCATTTATTGACAGCGAAATAACGTCAAGCTCATAAGTGTGCTACCTTAGATTGGAACAAGTTTATACTTGTTAGAATCCATTTTTTTAAAATACGTAAAAAGACGCATTCTCATGTTGTAAGAATTGGGATAAGAAGCAATGTTTCTATAGAGACATAAATCTCAAACATTACCCTTATCCTCTTGTTCCTCTCTCTTTATCTTAGAATATTCACACAAAAAAAGGGAAAGCTATTTGCTTGGCGGGAAAATGAGAGAGAAATATCTCCCTCTCTAGTTTTTTCTTTTCATTTTCTCTCTCTACTAAGATAGAGAGGGAGGATTGAGAGGGATAGGGGAGATGAGGGTAATATTGGATTCTCAATGAAGGACATAAACAGGGACTATTTTAATGTTAAATATCAAAATGATGTAAATTGAGACAATGTTAAAAGTTAGACCTCTAATTGAGATAATTAAAACATGAAGGACATAAATAGGACAAAGACCAAACGTGAGGGTTGTAAAATGGAATTTACTCTAAACGTTTTAAAACATCTCGGAAGTCAAAACTAAGATCTAAAACTTTCATATATTATATTAAAAAAAAATTAATTTACTAATTATCCAAAAAGTTTAAGCTAAAAAGAAAGGGTTCAATCAATTCTTTATAGTTTAACAAAAACTAAGATCTCAACACTCGCTATGTGTGTGTTGATCTACTCTTCTATCAGATTAAAAAATCTAGCATCTCACACACTACGCATGTGTTGATATATTTCTCAATTAGATTAAATGAAATAATGATCTTAATAGAATATTAAATAATATTAAAATACTTTTTATCTTATGACCATACGTGTACACGCGTTACATTGTATTGCTGATATCTTCTCTGCATTTCACGAACCCAAAAAATTTTATGAATGGTATTTATGAAAATTTATATTTTAAAAAAGCATAAACTAAAATATGGAAACTTGAGCAATTTGCCACTGAAATTTCTTAATTGCGCATGCATTTAATGAAAAATACTGCAGTTTAATCATCCATGCAAGTTCGTAACCATCTAATTCACAATAATTACGTAACATTTCTGAATTAATAAACAATTGTCTTAGTAGTTCTTGTTGATTTTAATACCAGTACCTTATCATCTCCAGACGAATGTTCTTTAAATTTCTGTTTTGACCTCCACATTAATAAAAAAAAAAAAATGGTGAGATTAGGTTTAAAACCAATGTTTAAATTTCATTGTTAATTTTTGAAATCTTCACTGGTAACATCAGTATAGGTGTGGGATCAAAAAAACAATGCTACCAATTAAATTCCTCAAAATTACAATTGAAGCTTTGGACGATCCGGTCTAACCAAGAATTGCTCTTAACCAAAAAAAGAAAAAGAAAAAGGAATAGATTAATTTTGCTGATCAACTCAATGATATTGTAAGTTTCAAAACTTATGTAAAAAAAAAATAAAAAAAAAGAAGTGTGTGAAATAGAACACAACAAGGATGACACAAGAGTGCAAAGACACAAGTGTCAAGAAGAAACACAAGAAGGGGACTCATTCCAAGAGTGGCTGGTGTTGAGAGAGATAAACTGTTAAATCTTCAGAGATGTTTCAAGTGAGAGAGAGCAATCAAGAAGTGGGGTTCAAGGGCTTTGTAATTGGAATTTTCTTAGGGAAAATTCTAGGGAAACACTTAGTTCTTATCTCTTTCTTTTCTTTTCTTTTCTTTCATGTATCAAGAACAAGAGGGTTCTTGAGGAGGTGTTGCTGTAATTGTATGAACTCCATTGATTTAGTGCAGAGGGCTCGGAGGAGCTCATGGGGACGTAGGCAAATTACCGAACCTCGATAACAATTGCTTGTGTTCTTTCTTTGATTGTTTGATTCCTGTTTATTACAAGTCATTTTGGACTTGGGTGTTTGACGGTCACCACTTGGGATTCTTGAGGTGATTTTCAACGGTGGTATCAGAGCTAGGTTCTAAAAATAGTGGTATCAGAGCTGGAACAAGGGGTATCGGAGCAAGACTCCAAGAATCAAAGGAAACTTCTTGGGTGATTCAAGAACGGTGCTGGGATCAAGATCTGATCGGGTTCTTAAGGTTCAAGAACGGTGTTGTGATCAAGATTTGATCATGTTCTTGGGATTTAGAAGTTCGAAAGCAATTGTGGGTGCTGCATAAATCTGGGATTTTTTCCACAAGATGGGTTCAAACTTCATTTTTGAGAAGTTTGATGGAAAAGGAGACTTTGCCCTTTGAAAACGGAAAATCAAGGTGGTTCTTATGCAACAAAAGGTGGACTTGTCTATTGGAGAAGATGACGATTTTCCAGCAAGTATCACGGAGCTCCAGTGGAATGAGATGTAGAAGATGGCGTATAGCACCATCTTTCTACACATGTCGGATAGTGTCACAAGGGAGTGTGGAGACTCAGAAAATCCAGCTGTCATTTGGAAGAAACTAGATGAGTTATTTCTTACCAAGACTCTCCCTATTAAAATTTATCTTCTGAAACGAATCTTTGCTTTGAAAATGGATCCTTGTTGTGAGTTTTAAATTACTCAAAAGCGCACGAGTCGTTTGCAATATAGTGTTGCGCAAGTGCGAGGTCGAATCCACAGGGAATTAAGTTGTGAAAATATAATTTTATCTAAACTAACACTATTTTAACCTAGTTCCGAATTTTAAATTGTATGATGCAAAATAAATAAAAAAACTAAACTAAATTGCTTTTAAAAAATGATAAAAAGACTAAGGTTTCTGAATCTACCCCACCAAAGTTAAGCATATATCTCAATGTTCTAAAGATAGCCTATCAAAACATTCCATGAATCCAACCTAAAACAAAAAACAACAAATATCCCAATTAAACCAAAAGCATCCAATGTATCCGCTTTTAACAAATCACAAAGGAAATCCAATTTAATCGAAAACGATTCGATGTATCCATCAGATGAAACACAAGGAATATCTAACAGAACAATTTAAACACAATCAATCATAAGATTCTATTCAAATAATTGACAGACCATTTATACTAAAAAAACATCAGAATTATATAAACAAAACTGAAACTAATATTCCAAACAACGGCGAGGCTTCATCTTCAACCTTAGTTGAAGATTCTAGCCACTCATAGTAATGAAACTATAGTTCATAATAAAAGTGCTAAACATTTAAAATAAACAAACTAAATGAAAAGAAATAATTACTATACAAAGGAGATATTCCACACGCTGTTGGGCAGCGCTTCCCCTCTTGGTAGCAAAGCCTTCGGGGTCCACTAGAATGCTAGCAGACATCCACCGGATTACACCAAGTGGCTCAGGAATTATACACTGAATGATGAGGCCAGATGGTGTTTATATAGGGGGAGTTCCGGAGTACAATGGGTTGCAAATTCGATGTGGGATACTGCCCGGGTGCGCTTGATCGCAGTATGGTGCGATCAATCGCATGTCTTATGTGCACGATTGTATGTGCGCTCGATCACAAGTCTGGCGCGTTCGATCGCAGGAGCACTGCAATGTAAAGATTTCGATGTGGGATATTTTCCATGCGCTTGATCGCAGCACGGTCCGATCGATCGATCGATCGCGTTTACTCTTGAAGCTTGACATCTCCCAAAATACTTCATTTTCTCCACAAGCCTATAAAAACACAGAAAACACAGAAAACAAATAAAATAAAGTGAAATAATACAAGTTAAGAGCTTAACAAATATAAATTAAGGGGTTAGATATGCAATATTTTAGACTCATCAAATACCTCGAAACTTATATTTTGCTAGTCCCTTAGCATAACAAAATGAAAAACTAAATGAAAAACAAAGAACATAAAGATAAATTCATCACTCATGTTATCCAAAAATTTAAGGAGCACACACCACCATGATATTCATTCATGACCAAGCTTAAAAAGATAAACCCATCTTTGTAATGAATAGAAATGTTAAAATCTAATTACTTACAGAAGGCCGGTTAGGGCATCACAAGTCTAACACTGTATAAAGTGAATTAGCATACAAAAATGAAGCTTCAAAATAACTCTAATGTGTAAGGTCTCCATGTCTCAAGATTCGCCAAATTTCCCATCAGAATGAACGAAAACGGCATAGTTTTTTATTTTCTTTTTTTTATATAAAAGGCTCTGCTATGTTTAATTCCCTTAAGCTTTCTAATTGACCCATGTAGCGAGTATTGAGTCAGTGACTCCCAAACCAGATGGTTTTAGGGCATTAGTTGTAAAGACACCCCTAAGGACTTACTAACTCGAGTAAAAAAGGCTATGAAATTAAACTTTCCTTTAATACTATAAAGCAAAATTCCCACATTTTGACGTGAACACTCACTGCTTACTGAGGCAAGAGGTCCAGTTACTCAGTGGAAAATTTATTTATGATCATCAATTTTTTTTTTATGCCAAAGTATTTATCGAACAAGTCATCCAGTTTCAGTTAAGACCAGGAAACGTACACATTAAAATCACATGTTGTTGGAAATCACCTTGACAAGATGCCCAGGTGGTGATCTTCCAAACACCCAAGTCTTGAATGACTTGTAGAAAGAATTTCAGCAATCGAACACAAGAACAAAAAATCAAAGAAAGAAATATGACAAGTAATTTGTTGTCGAGGTTCGGCAATGTGCCTACGTCCCCGTGAGTTCCTCCCAACTCTCTGCACTATCTCAATTGTTTTTACAAAGTTACAGCAATCCCCTTCAAGAATCCAAGTTCTTGAAGAACCAAGAAGAGAACGAGAAAGTGATAGACCTATTACAATGCTTTCTATCAATTCTCTACTAACCTCTCTTCTTTACAACCAGCCTCACTACAAGAGTCCCTCTTATGTTTATGTCTCTCACACAATTCTCTCTTGTGTTTACAATGATCTCACAATGTCACAACCTGTGTGGTTCTCTCACACACCTTTTTCACCACTTGAAATGAGGCTAGGAAACCCTTTTTATAGCCTCTTAATTTTTGGATAATCTTGTGAAACATTCTTGACCCTTTGATCATGTTCTTCCTTTAATCTCAGCCCTACATCACTCTCCAAGTGATGCTATGCGTTTTGGTGTGGTGCAGTGTGCTGCGGCGTGACCTGATGCTGCAGCCTCCTGATGCTGTGCGCACACCTCCTGCCTGTGGGCAGAAACTTCCACAGCAGTGTGGCTGACCTTCCCATGCTCAAAATTGAAGCACACACATGTGTGCAATCTTATAACTTGCTGAACTTTGATATTCCACAATTGGTTTGGACATTAACCAACTTTAGACCATGTTTGGACATGTTTGAAACTTAGGCAAATAACAACAATCTCTAACTTTGTCTAAGTGTTCAAAAAAAAAAAACCTGAACCATTGTGCAGAAAGTTTCAGGTTCCAAACTCATAGTGAGTTATCAATTAACCCACTCCAATCCTAAGTAATTCAAGGCAATGATTAAACTTACTTAGAGGTAGAAACTTGGTGCCTAAATCTGCAGGACTTTTCTCCATGGTCTTCTTGTCAACATGAATGCTTCCTTCTGTACCATTTTCTAGAATGTAATGATACCGAACATCCATATGCTCCATCCCCTCATGGAACACTGGATACCTCCACAAGTGCCCCGCACTTTGGCTATCCAAAGATACCACCACCTGCTCTTTTAGGACCTCCCACTCGTCCAACAACCCTTTGCACCCCATAGCCTCCTTTATGGCTTCCGTAGTCGCTATGCATTCTGCCCTGGTTGTTATGAGTGCTACCACTGGCTGCCACTGAACCTCCATGTACCTTAGCAACCACTTCATCCCAAGCCAATGCTCTTTTCCGGGATTACTCACACATTTGCTGAAAACATCCATTGCCCAAGAAACACTTGACCTGTTTCTCTTCCTTTCCCTGATGATTCTCCTCATCCCAAGGATCTTTTGTGTAAGGCTGAGATCCTTCCTCTCAAACTCCTCACTGAGTTGAGATGTAAACCTTTCCATCCTCTTCCTGCTGTTCCAAACTAACAGCCCATCAATGACATAGGTGAGGATACTCACCATCTTCTCCACCTTGTGTCCAGGTGAGAAAGTTTTTGTGAAACCTATGTCTTCTCTTCTTGTGAACCCATTCGCCACCAGCTTAGCCTTGTTCCGGACTTCATCCCTTGGAGGGCACCCTTCTTTGATCTTGTAAGTGCACTTACATTCCATAACTTTCTGCTTTCCTAGAATTTTCACCAATTCCCAGAAGTTGTTCACCTTCAAAGAATCAATTTCTTCCTCCATAGCTAGCTGCCACTTTGACGAATCCTTACACTCCATGGCCACCGTGTAAGTTTCTTGTTCACTCATCTCTCCTTCTGTCCAAGGAGCTGCTACATCCGCAGCATCCGCAAACCCACATCTTGAAGGTGGTCCGACCAGCCTTCTTTCCTAGTCTCTTGTGAGCTGAAAGTCCTTCCGACTTGCTGCAGCATCCTTTTCTTGTTCAGCCTCTTCTTGAGTTTCTTGAGCTTGGCAATCATCCAAGGGCTCTACCTGGTTCGAACCCTCTTGCCTCCTTTTCTCTACCTGAACAGAATCTCCCTTGATGCTATGCTCAACAATTTCTGAATTGATTTGCTCACTAGCCCCTGCAGGGTTAGTTTTCTCCAAGTAGGGAAATAACAATTCATTAAAATTAACATCCCTACTTATTATGAGTTTCAATCCTTCTTTTTCTAAGGACCACAACCTATATCCCTTAGCCCCTTCCCCATATCCTAGAAACATACATTTTCTAGATCCTGGGCTAAGTCCATCATCCTTTTGTTGTGCATACGTAGCACACCCAAAAGTCCTAAGGTTGTCTAACTCAGGGGGTTTTCCACTCCACATCTCTATGGGAGTCTTTTGGAACACAATCCTAGAGGGTGATCTATTAATCAAATATGCAGCTGTAGCTACAGCTTCTCCCCAAAAATATTTTGGTAACCCGGATCCATCTAATATGCACCTAACCTTTTCCATAAGGGTCTTATTCATCAACTCAGCAACTCCATTTTGCTGAGGAGTTTCCACAACCGTCCTATGTCTTAGAATGCCATTTAACCTATAGAATTGATCAAGTTCTTGGATAAAAATTTCTAAGCCATTATCGGTTCTTATCCTCTTAACTACTCTACCCATTTGAGTCTCAACCAGCCCTTTCCACACCACTAATTTATTCAAGGCATCTAATTTATTCTTAACCAAATAAACCCATACTTTTCTTGAATAATCATCAATTAAAGATAGAAAGTAAATGTTACCTCCCTGTGCTGGTATCCTTGCTGGTCCCCAAAGGTCCGCATGAATGTAGTCAAGAATGCCCTTAGACTTGTGCACTGCGGTGTTGAAGCTGACCCGATGTTGCTGCCCAAGAGCACAGCTTTCACAAAAATCCAGTTTTTCTACTTTGTCACCACCAAGTAGACTTTCCTTGCTAAGCACTTGCAGGCCCTTTTCGCTCATGTGTCCCAAGCGAGTGTGCCAAAGGGCTGCCTTGTCCAGCTCAGCCAACAAGCTTGCTGCTTGATCATTGGTTTCTGTTTCTCCAATCATCTCATAGAGTCCATCGTTTCTTGCTGCCTTGATCACTACCAAAGATCCCTTGGCCACCTTGATCTTTCCTCCCTCTATCTTATATGTATAGCCCATGGAATCCAGCTGCCCCAATAAGATCAAGTTCCTCTTCAAATCTGGAACATACCTCACATTTTCCAGTAGTCTTGTGACTCCATCAAACATCCTCAATTGGATGTTTCCAATCCCTCTCACTTGGCAAGAATTGTCATTCCCCAAGAAGACTCTTCCCTCATTGATCTCCTTGAAATTCTTGAACCATTCTTTGTGAGGGCTCATATGATGAGTGCACCCAGTATCCAAGATCCATTTCCCGCTGCCTTCTTGCCCCTTGCTCACACTTGAGCACACAACAAGAACATCATAATCTTGCTGTTCTGTTTTGGCAACCGAAGCCTCTCCATTTTTGGTGTGGCTTCCTCCTCTATCCCTTGTCATCTTCTTGCAATCTTTCTTGACATGACCCTCCTTATGGCAGTAGTAGCAGCTCTTCCCTCCAAATCTCAGTTTGGAATGCATTCTCCCATGGCTTTCTCCTCTACCTCTGTCCCGGTAATAGCCATGCATGCTGCTGTGCACTCTCGCATGGCTCTCTCCTCTACCTCTGTCCCGGTAGTAGCCATGTTTGCTGCCATACCAAGTTTCTGGCCTTCTTTTAAAGAACAGCCCTTTACCACTTGATGCACTCCTTTTCTTGGCATCAAGATTATCTTACAACTTTTTCTTAGGATCAAATTTAAAAGCAAAAATTCGTTTCCGAAGATACCTCTTATGTGGGAGAGTCTTGGCAAGAAACAATTCATCTAGTTTCTTCCATAATGCAGCTGGATCTTCCGAGTCTCTGCACTCCCTTGTGATATTGTTCGACATGTGCAAGAAAATGGTGCTGTAGGCCATCTTCTTCATCTCGGTCCGCTGGTCCTCCGTGGCACTAACTGGAAAAGCATCATCTTCTCCAATAGCCAAGTCCACTTTCTGCTGCATGAGAACCGCCTTGATCTTCCGCTTCCATAGGGCAAAGTCCCCCTTTCCATCAAACTTCTCTACACAGAAATTTGAAGCCATCTTTTGCGGACAAGATCCCAGATTTGTGCACTAACCACAACTACTTTCTTTAACCTCAAGAACACAGATCGAAGATGGATCTTTAACACCGTTCTTGAATCAACCTTCAAGAACACGATCGAATCTTGATCTTTACACCGTTCTTGAATCACCCAAGAAGTTTGATCTTTGATTCTTGGAGTCTTGGCTCCGTACCTTCTACTTCTTGTTCCGATAACCAGCTGCTGTACTCTGATACCACTGTTGGAAATCACCTTGACAAGATGCCCAGGTGGTGATCTTTCAAACACCCAAGTCTTGAATGACTTGTAGAAAGAATTTCAGCAATCGAACACAAGAACAGAAAATCAAAGAAAGAAAGAAGACAAGTAATTTGTTGTCGAGGTTCGGCAATGTGTCTACGTCCCTGTGAGTTCCTCCCAACTCTCTGCACTATCTCAATGGTTCTTACAAAGTTACAGCAATCCCCTTCAAGAATCCAAGTTCTTGAAGAACCAAGAAGAGAACGAGAAAGTGATAGACCTATTAAAATAAAGTGAAATAATACAAGTTAAGAGCTTAACAAATATAAATTAAGGGGCTTAGATATGCAATATTTTAAACTCATCAAATACCCCGAAACTTATATTTTGCTAGTCCCTTAGCAAAAAAAAATAAAAAATTAAATGAAAAACAAGGAACATAAAGATAAGTTCATCACTCATGTTATCCAAAAATTTAAGGAGCACACACCACCATGATATTCATTCATGAGCAAGCTTAAAAAGATAAACCCATCTTTGCAATGAATAAAAATGTTAAAATCTAATTACTTATAGAAGGCAGGTTAGGGCATCACAAGTCTGACACTGTGTAAAGTGAATTAGCATATAAAAATGAAGCTTCCAAATAACTCCAATGTGTAAGGTCTCCATGTCTCAAGATTCACCAAATTTCCCATCAGAATGAACGGAAATGGCATAGTTTTTCATTTTCTTTTTATATAAAAGGCTCTGCTATGTTTAATTCCCTTAAGCTTTCTAATTGACCCATGTAGCGAGTATTGAGTCAGTGACTCCCAAACTAGATGGTTTTAGGGCATTAGGTGTAAAGACACCCCTAAGGACTTACTAACTTGAGTAAAAAGGCTACGAAATTAAACTTTCCTTTAATACTACCAAGCAAAATTCCCATATTTTAACATGAACACTCACTGCTTACTGAGGCAAGAGGTCCAGTTACTCAGTGGAAAGTTTATTTATGATCATCAATTTTTTTTTATGCCAAAGTGTTTATCCAACAAGTCATCCAGTTTCAGTTAAGACAAGGAAACATACACATTAAAATCACATATCAAACCTCACATAATTTGTGCTAATGAGCTCGTGTTAGATTAGATCAAACATGTGAATTCTCAAATGCCTAAAGTAAGTAACTAAAATTTAAAACTTTATCACCAGATCATGTTTTCAAAACTTTAAGCTCACCAATGACATCACATTACAGAAAATGTTTAGATCAACCAAAATTTCAAAATAACATGAGCATGCATTTACCTTTTTTTTGTAATTGAAGAAAAACAACAATAAATTAGGACAAAGTGTGTGGAATGTGTCTCCCATACCCCCAAACTTAAATTACACATTGACCCCAATGTGTGAATAATATGGAAAGAGCTAACCTGGGATATAGAGAACTATCTGGACTGGTATGGCTCATAGCATACCCCCAAACTTAATCTGAAGTACGCTTTGTCCCTGAAAAATAAAGACTGGAAAACAAAAAAAAAATACTAGAAACAAACATTAATCATAAATATGCAAAATAATAAATAAACAGAAAGGATAAGCTGTGGGGTGCCTCCCATGAGCGCTAAGTTTAACGTCTTCAGCCAGACCTAACATTAGTAATCGTGCCCAACTAAACGCTCCACCATCTAATCAATAAATGGGAGTGAAAAATGATCCTTCAGTGTGGTAACTTACGGTAGATTACATACATTCTCCATCTTGACTGCACTCGAGTTGGAACCAACTCGTTGTCTTTATTTATTACTACCGTCAATCTAGCCTATTTTGGCACGATAAGAATCGGGCTTACCCACTCACTATCAAAGATTGGATAAAGGATTAGAACCTTTTGTATAGCTGGGTTGAGCCCTCTTTGTGGCTCCTTAGATGGCTTGGCATTCTCCTCAAAATGTAACTTGTGCATCACCACCGAGGGGCTTATCCCCTTGATATCCTCAATAGTCCAGCCGATAGCTTCATCGTACTTTCTTAAAACGTCCAATAATTTATCCTCTTGAGCATCAACTAAATCTGAAGCTGTAATCACAGGCAAAGAATCTGCTGGACCTAGGAACTTATACTTAAGATTTTCCAGTAAAGGCTTAAGTTCCTTCCTAGGGGGTTCAAGTGCTGTGGTTTCCTCCGTCTCACTGCTCTTTTGAGGAGCAGACTCCAAAGTAGCATTCACTTGCTCAAACAACTTATCCAAATCCAAATCCTCTTCAAATTGAGCAAAGCATGCCTCCAGGGCATCCTCAATGCGGGATTCATCCACAGTCTCCTCCGTCTCACTGCTCTACTGAGGAGCAGACTCCAAGATAACAGTTGCTTGCTCACATAGCATATCTAAATTCAAATCCTCTCCAAACTGAGCAAAGCATGCCTCCAAAATGTCCTCAGACTCCCCTTCTTTCTTGGGTGCTTGTAATCTCTCAGGGTAAGGTGCTTTAGGTAAAAATGACCTAGGGAGATCCTTAATAATAGGTGTGGCTGTAGATGGCTCAGCATCTCTCTTTTCTTTGTTGCTACTTTCTTGCCCTTGTATAGGAGTTGATAAATTTTCCTCCGCAAACTGTTCCTTCGGGTTAGGATCAAGTTGACTGGGGAACTTTTCCTTCTCTCCTTCACCCAAGTGATTTGTGATTTGACCCATTTGACTCTCTAGCTTGGTAATCACTTGGGTGTTTACTATTGTTGCACTCCTCATTTCACTCATAGATTGGCTAGTCGTTTTCATAAAATCATTGAGAGCATCCTCCAATGACTGTGAAACCAACACTGGCGCTTGAATGGGAGCTTGGTAAGCGGGTGATGGTGCTGGATAGGCTGAGTGACCATAACTTGGAATTGGTGGAGGAAATTCGGGAGGGTATTGATTGTGAGCATAATAAGGGGCTCCTCCCTGATTCATCAGTTGGTTTTGCTCCCATGAAAAATTAGAGTGGTTCCACAACCCTGGATTGTATGTTTCGGAGTAAGATCCATTTGATTGCCAACAACAGTCATTGAAAGCATTCATTTGTTCCATGGGATACTCGGCAAAACCCGGCATTGATGAACATTCAGTGCTAAATACATAAGACTAGCACAGATGGAATAGCTATCAACATTGAATGTATTGGCTGCACTGATGGACTGGTCGGTCATCCCTATGAAATCCTTGAGGGCGTCCTCTAAAGATTGTGAAACCGGTGCTGGATTCATCCATATTTTAGTTCTCTTCTTCTTCTTTTCTTTTCTTTTTTCTTAAATTAAAAGTGCTAACTAACTAGTAGAAAAATAAAATTAATTCAGACAAAAATTTCACAAACCAAACAGTTCTCCGGCAACGGCGCCAAAAACTTGTTATGAGTTTTAAATTACTCGCAAGCCCACAAGTCGTTTGCAATATAGTGTTGTGTATGTGCGAGGTCGAATCCACAGGGAATTACGTTGTGAAAATATAATTTTATCTAAGCTAACCCTATTTTAACCTAGTTCTGAATTTTAAATTATACGATGCAAAATAAATAAAAAAAACTAAACTAAATTGCTTTTAAAAAATGATAAAAAGACTAAGGTTTTTGAATCCACCCCGCCAAAGTTAAGCATATATCTCAATGTTCTAAAGATAGCTTATCAAAACATTCCATGAATCTAACTTAAAACAAAAACCAACAAATATCCCAATTAAACCAAAAGCATCCAATGTATCCGCTTTTAACAAATCATAAAGGAAATCCAATTTAATCGAAAAGATTCGATGTATCCATCAGATGAAACACAAGGAATATCCAACAGAACAATTTAAACACAATCAATCATAAGATTCTACTCAAATAATTGACATAACATTTATACTAAAAAAAAACCGAATTATATAAACAAAACTGAAACTAATATGCCAAACAACGGCGAGGCTTCATCTTCAACCTTAGTTGAAGATTCTAGCCATTCATAGTTATGAAACTACAATTCATAATAAAAGTACTAAACATTTAAACTAAACAAAACTAAATGAAAAGAAATAATTACTATACAAAGGAGAAATTCGACACACTGTTGGGTGGCGCTTCCCCTCGTGGTAGCAAAGCCTTTGAGGTCCACCAGAATGCTAGCAGACGTCCACCGGATTATACCAAGTGGCTCAGGAATTGAACAGTGAATGATGAGGCCCGATGATGTTTATATAGAGGGAGTCCTGGAGTACAATGGGTTGCAAATTCGATGTGGGATACTGCCCGGGTGCGCTCGATCGCAGTATGGTGCGATTGATCGCATGTCTTGTGCGAACGATCGCATGTGCGCTCAATCACAAGTCTAGCGCGCTCGATCACAGGAACAGTGCAATGTAAAGATTTTGATGTGGGATATTTTCCATGCGCTTGATCGCAGCACGGTGCGATCGATCGCATTTGCTCTTGAAGCTTGACATCTCCCGAAATGCTTCATTTTCTCCACAAGCCTATAAAAACACAGAAAACACATAAAATAAAGTGAAATAATACATGTTAAGAGCTTAACAAATATAAATTAAGGGGCTTAAATATGCAATATTTTAGACTCATCAATCCTAAAAAAGAGTTGCAAGATAATCTTGATATGTTTAATAAACTAATTCAAGATTTGACTAGTTGTAGTATAACATTCCCAGATGAACAATTGTTTGTTATATTGTTGAATTCTCTTCCAGATTGTTTTGAAAGCTTGATTAATGCTATTGAATATGGAAGAGATACACTAACCAAGGAAATTGTGATCAATGCTATAAGGGCTCATGATTTCAAAGCCAAGATGAGGGAAGGATCAAGTGGAGAAAGGTTGTTCGTTAGAGGAAGACCAGCAACTCAGAATGGCAGTAACATCCATGGCAACTACTGAGACAAATCAAAGGGTTGAGATCAAGGCCATGGAAGATTGCAGTCCAAACTGAAGTTTGGAGGAAGGTGATGCTACTATTGCAATAAGGAGGGTCATTTCAAGAAAGATTGCAGGAAGATGATGAGGGATAAGAAAGGAAGAGGCCATACCAACAATGGAGATGCTTCGGTTGCCAAGGAAGAATAGGAAGATGATGTTCTTGATGTTCTTGTTGTGTGCTCAAATGTGAGCCGGAGGCAAGGCAGTGAGAAATGGATCTTGGATTTCGGGTGCACTTATCACATGTGCCCTCACCAGGATTGGTTCAAGAATTTCAAGGAAACCAATGATGGAAAGGTTTTCTTGGGGAATGATACTTCTTGCCAAGTGAGGGGGATAAGAGACATCCAATTGAGGATGTTTGATGGAGTTACTAGGCTGCTGCGGAATGTGAGATATCTTCCGGAGTTGAGAAGAAATTTGATCTCATTAGGGTAACTATACTCCATGGGGTAAACATACAAAGCAGAGGGAGGAAAGATCAAGGTAACCAAGGGATCTTTGATAATGATCAAAGTAGCAAAGAAGGATAGTCTCTATGAGATGATCAGAGACACAGACATCAAGGATCAAGTAGCAAGCTTGATGGCTGAGATGGATAAGGCAGCTCTTTGGCACAATTGCTTAGGTCACATGAGCGAAAAAGGGCTGCAAGTTCTTAGGAAGAATGGTTTAATTGATGGTGACAAGGTAGAGAACCTTAATTTCTGCGAGAGTTGCATTCTTGGAAAGCAACATCGGGTCAGATTCAACACCGGAATGCACAAATCTGAGGGCATTCTTGACTACATTCATGTCGATATTTGGGAGCCAGTAAGAACACCAACACAATGACGTAATCTTTACTTTCTTTTTTTAATTGATGATTATTCTAGAAAGGTTTGGGTTTATTAGCTTAAAAATAAATCAGATGCTTTGAATAAGTTTGTCGTGTGGAAAAAATTGCTGGAAACTCAAACGGGTAAGGTAGTTAAGATTTTACAAACTAATAATGGCTTAGAATTTTTTAATAAGGATTTTGATAAATTCTGTGAGTTAAATGAGATTCTAAGACATAGAACGGTTGTGAAAACCCCTCAGCAAAATGGTGTTACTGAGAGGATGAATATGACCCTTATGGAAAAGGTTAGGTGCATGTTAATTGGTTTCGGGTTACCCAAATGTTTTTGGGGGGAAGCTGTGTCTACTCTTGCATATTTGGTTAATAGATCACCCTCTAGAGCTTTGGATCTTAAGACTCCCGAGGAGATGTGGAGTGGTAAATCCTCTGAGTTAAACAACCTTAGGACTTTTGGATATCCTGCGTTTGCATATCAAAAGGATGATAAACTTAGCCCAAGATCTAGAAAATATGTGTTTCTAAGATATGGTGAAGGGGTACAGGTTGTGCTCCTTAGAGCAAAAAAGAACTAAACTCATAATAAGTAGGGATGTCATTTTTAATGAGCATGTATTTCGCTATTTGGAGAAAACTAACCCTGCAAGGGATAGTGGGCAAACCAGCCTGGTATTTGTGGAGCATAGCATTAAAGAAAATTCAGTTCAGGTAGAGCAAGGAAAGCAAGAGGGTTCGGACCAAGTAGAGCCCATTGAGGAAAACCAAGCTCAAGACACTTAAGTGGAGGCAGAACTAGAAGAGGATGACGCAGCAAATCATAATGATTATCAGCTCACAAGGGACCAGGAAAGAAGGCTGGTCAGACCACCTTTGAGATATGGTTTTGTGGATGCTAATGTAACAGCTCCTTATTCAGAAGGAGGGATAGGTGAACCAGAAACTTACATTGATGCCATGGAATGTAAGGATTCATCAAGATGGAAGCTAGCTATAGAGGAAGAAATGCATTCTTTGAGGAAGAACAACTATTGGGAATTGGTGTTGAAACCAGGAAAACAGAGAGTTGTGGATTGTAAATGGACTTACAAGATCAAATAAGGGAACACTCTTGGGGATAAAGTCCGGTATAAGGCTAGGCTAGTGGTGAAGGGGTCAGGCAAAGAGAAGGCATAGATTTCACATAAATTTTCTCACCAGTTGTGCCCAAGGTGGAGGAAATGGTGATTATTCTCATCTATGTCGATGATATGCTGTTGGTTGGTAACAACAGGGAGAGGATAGAAAAGTTGAAGTCTCAACTCAGTTCGGAGTTTGAGATGAAGGATCTTGGTTATGAACAAAAGATCCTTGGGATGAGTATAATTCATAAAAGGGAGAGAAACAGGTTGAAGATTTCTCAAACTTCCTACATAGAACGATGATATCTAAGTTTTCTATGGAAGGTAGCAAACCAGTAAAGATTCCCCTTGCTGGTCATTTCAAGTTATCCAGCGATCAATGTCCGAGACGGATGAGGAGAAGAAGGAAATGGAAAAGTTCCTTACTTTAGTGTGGTTGGATCAATTATGTTCACCATGGTAAGCACTAGACCCAACATTGCTCATGCAATTAATGTTCTCAGCAGATTTATGAGTAATCCCGGAAAGGAGTATTGGCTTGGAATGAAGTGGTTGCTGAGGTATTTGAAAGGAAGCCCAGATGTGGGGCTTGTTTACGAGAAGAGGGCTAAGTCCATCTGGTTAGAAGGTTATGCTGGTTCGGACTATAGAGCAGATCGGGACAAGAGAAGATCGATTACCTCATACTTTTTCAACTTAAACGGATGTTTTATAAGTTGGAAGGCTCAGTTACAGCCGGTGGTACCACTCTCAACAATCGAAGTTGAGTACATAGCGGAAACGGAAGCTATTAAGGAGGCTATATCGTACAAAGGGTTGTTGGAAGAGTTGAAGGTCCTAAAAGAGCAGGTGGTGGTGTATTGGGATAGCCAAAGTGCGTTGCACTTGTGTAAGAATCTGGTGTTCCATGAGAGGACAAAGCATATGGATGTTCGGTATCATTTCATTCGGAAAAATGTTATGGAATGATGCATTCATGTGGACAAAGTGGCCACGGATGAAAATTCTGCAGGTTTAGGCACCAAAGTTCTACCTCTAAGCAAGTTCAATCATTGCCTTGGACTTCTTAGGATTGGAGTCGGATGATATGGTGACTCTTATTGAGTTTGGATCCTAAGTTCTCTACACAATGGGTTTAGGTTTAGTTGCTTAGACAAAGGTAGAGATTGTTGGGATTTGTCTAAGAATTAAACAGTTGGAAGATGAAGCTTCAGCAAGCTTTGGCGTCGCGGCGCAAGGAGTGTGCGTTGCGGCCTCCAGCAACGGAGGTAGTTCCTCCACCAGGTGTGCGCCGGGGCTCAGGGTGGTGTGCGTTTTGGCACAGGGCTATGCACCACTGCCCAGGCCTTGTGTGCCGCGGCGCTCAGCACCTGGAGGTGTTTTACTCTGGTGTGCGCCATGGCCTGCCCTGTTCTGGGCCACGGCGCCAGGCACACCTGATACCTTTTGGTTAGCACTTTGAAATGATGCATGGGACTTGTTTAAAATGCACAGGATCATTTAGAGAGCCATAGTTCTTTGGTTCTTGATATCTAAGGGTTGAGATTGGTTCTTTAGATCTATATAAAGGGTCATCTAGGAGCAATAACAAAAAAGTGTGTGAAATAGAACACAACAAGGATGACATAAGAGTGCAAAGACACAAGTGTTAAGAAGAAACACAAGAAGGGGTCTCATTCCAAGAGTGGCAGGTGTTGAAAGAGATAGACTCTCAAATCTTCAGAGGTGTTTCAAGTGAGAGAGAGCAATCAAGAAGTGGGGTTCAAAGGCTTTGTAATTGGAATTTTCTTGGGGAAAATTCTAAGGAAACACTTAGTTCTTATCTCTTTATTTTCTCTTCTTTCATATATCAAGAATAAGACGGTTCTTGAGGAGGTGTTGCTGTAATTATAAGAACTCCATTGATTTAGTGCAGAGAGATCGGAGGAGCTCATGGGGACGTAGACAAATTGCCGAACGTCGATAACAATTGCTTGTGTTCTTTCTTTGATTGTTTGATTCCTGTTTATTACAAGTCTTTCTGGACTTGGGTGTTTAAAGGCCACCTAGGATTCTTGAGGTGATTTTCAACAGTTCTTTTAAATTTTTGTAGATTTTTTGCTTTTCCCATTACATTAACTAGATAAAAATTCATGGTTAGATTGGGTTTAAAATAAATGTTTTTAACTCACTCAAAAGTTTATTGTTTTTTTTTCGAAAACGTTACTAGTAACATCAGTATAAGTGTGGGACCTAAAAAATAATGTTACCAACGAAATTCTTCAAAATTACTAATGGAGTTTCAGGTGATATGGTCTAACCAAAAATTGCTCTTAACCAGAAAACAAAAATAAAAAAGAACAGATTTATTTTGCTGATAAACTCAACGATATTGTAAGTTTCAAAAAATATGTAAGAAAAAAACTTTAGGAGAATGTTTACAATGAGTCTCTGGATTAGCAATATGTTGAAGAAGAAATTGAACAAATTCATGTAAATGTCTCCCAATTGGAATCCGTACCAAAGTGCCAAAAAGGTTTTGTCTCGAATGTGATAATTACTGCACCGATATATATATTTGCTAAAATTTTTTTTGCATTAAACGTAATTATTTTCCTCTTTCTTTATCAATATAATATTATAATTAATGTTTGAATTATTTTTGAAAAAAACATTGTTTAGTGTTTGGATAATCCTATTTAAATTTTTAAATAAATTGTGAATGTATGTGGTAAAATAGTGTTGAAATCAACTCAAAATAATAAAAAATGACCAAAAGAGTAAGAAGGATTTGGTTTTTCTCATCTTATTGGGATATTGATTTCCAATTAATTTCTCAATCTCAAAAATTAACATGCCAATAAAAACTCATCCGTTTTTAGTTGCAACTCTCCAAACCAAAAGCAGGCTCCAATCAGTACCTAAGATAGTGGTTCTTGTACAAGACAAGAGTGATTTGTTTGTTTGGTTGAACAAAAATTAACATAACAAAATTTTTAGCAACCAACCACAACCAAATTATCATTATAACTATTGATGCTGAAAAGAAGGTTAAGGGTATTGTTGTCAGACTAGATATGGGTTGGATGAGATATATGATTGGTATTGGCCACGTTCTTGCACCCACATTAGCTTGGCACACGAACTCCTAAAAGGAAAGCCATCTAGAGTTTGGTTCTTCGGCAAGGACCTTTCGACGGTCTAATCATTAAGTGTACCAAGATAAAGGGAAATGGAGGGCTAGGGAAATATCAAAGTGGGAGAGAGAGAGAGAGAGAAAGAGAGAGAAAGAGAGAAAGAGAGAGAGAGAGAGAGCTGAAATGGCTCTGGTTGTGAAAATTGCATTTATAAGGCCTTGAGCCTCTTTATATAGGCTTTGGAGATCTTATCTTCTGAGGAATTGGAGTGGGTCCCATCAGGGATCTCATCCCATGTCTTTAGGTCTATGCTAGGGGTCTTAACCCATGTCATTTTAGTCTGCGAGTCACGTCACAACCTTATCTCGTGCTTTTGAGTCAAGTCACAGTCTTATCCCATGTCTTTAGGTATGTACTAGGGGTCTTGACCCGTATCATTTAGGTCTACGAGTCATGTCATGATCCATTTGTCCGAATTTTAATCGGTAGAATATTTCTACCTATATCATGTGCCGCCAACCCCCTGAAAGCCTTAAGGGGTTTCTAAAGGAGTTGAGTGTTCTATCTTGTGATGTTAATGATATCTTCATCTCAATAAGGTATCTCAGTGACACCTTGTGTGGGTAAGCATATTGGTCTTCTCATGTTGGCTTCGTGGGCTTTAGCGAGCCCCAACTATATTGGTCTTCTTGTGATTCTATTGAGTCAAATATAAGTGATGATACTGATGCTTTTGAGGATTCATCGTCTGTTACAAATCCAGAAATTAGCCTTTATGCTTTCAAGGGGCACTCTTCCCCAAAAACATTGAGGTTGCTAGGTATTGCGACTGGACACTCAATTCAAGTTCTCATAGATGGCTGTAGCACTCACAACTTCATTGAAGAGGGAGTGGCTCAATTCCATGACCTCAAAATTTCACCATCCAGTCAATTTCAACTTCAAGTTGGAAATGGTGAATTACTTCAATGTAAAGATCTTCGAGATGATGAGATACTGGTATGGTCATCATCTCAATTCTTCATTTAGCTACAGGTTAATAATTCTCAAGATTGCAGAGTTAATGTCTCTTATTAATCAACTTATTTAGAATTACTAGCTCAAAATAGTAAATCTTAATAAGATTTTCAAAAGTTGGATCCTTTGTGTGTAGTAGGATCGATCTTCTTCATCTAGAAGTTGAATTTGTGTCTTTAACAAAAATTGAAAGAAAAATTAAAGAAAATAAAAGAGAGAAAAGAAGGAAAAAAAAGAGAGGAAGAAAGATAGTAGAGGAAGAAAAGTTTTTGTTGCAAAAGTGAAAAGGGTAAAGAGTTAGAGATAAAGAAATAGTGTAATTAATAGAAGATTTTGTGTCATAGAAATTTGTAATGAGAATATGTGGTAGTAATTTTACTTTAAAAGTCAAATTGAGAATCTAACTTTAATTAGGGTATTACTGTAAGTTTTAGAAGAAATAAAAATAAGTAGAGTGTCAATAACCATTTATGTATTGTCAATATCACTAGCCTTAAAATATTAATCTAATATTTTATTTTCTTGCTTTTTATGAATACAATAACATTATCTTTGAAAATCACTCTTTAAATGTTATCAAACTAATAAAATAATATTGTGTATGTCAAAACAATTAAAATATTAATCTAATATTTTATATTCAAATAAAATAATAGAATTTTAACAATTAAAAAATATTATCAAATAATTTTTGAACTATTTAAAAGTAAAAATAAAATTTTTGGAGATAATTAAGAGAAATTAAAATAATTGGATAGTATCCTTAAAAATTCAATAAAATTAAAAAAAAAATCCACCTAAAATTGGTTTGGCACGTATGACAACTCTATTTTAGTCATTAGATTTAAAAAAACGAAATGTTTAAGTTGTGAGCACTTGCTACCCAATTACACGTAGTGCTATTTAAATATATGCCTTGAACACTCATTTTGAACACACTGAAAATTTGAATAGTAATTAGCACTCAAGTTTCCACACAATTATAACTATGTTTTGCAAGGTGTTTTTCTGAGTGTTTGGAGTGGATATGCAACAATTATTACTGAAATTATTTTTACCGTAAATTTTGATGTTTGTTGATTTGATTTTATATTGAAATTCGTGGGTTGCTTTTTCTATTTTTTTTTTAAAAATTTTAAAGAGTAGATTGACCCTCTGCCTATAAACTTCAGAAAGCCAATCATGTAGTAGCCCATATTGACTATGTACGACGTAGCAGCCCATATTTTGGGAAATGTCTGTCGTTATCCATTAACTGTCTCCATCGCAATTTCGACATCGCTCTCTAAAATTTCCTGCTGTTTGGTTCGCTAGAAAACCTCCTGTAAAACCGGATAGAAATTTTTTGCAAATGAGTTTATCTATAAACAATTGTAGCATTTCATTTACTCATTTCTGCAGTTACAGACATGACCAGAGAAGCAGTCAAGTTGAGTTCAATTTTGATCCCTTTTGTTCATAACAGGACAAACTTGGCTGGCCATTTGGTAGAAATTACAGAATACATTTTTTCTCTCATTTGTCATGCTAAGTTGTGTTTCTGAGGCGTTATTAGCATCTTATTAACTCTATTTACAAAAATGGCAAATTGCCCACCAGATACCCGTATGGTTTCATCTTAATCAGAAAACCAATTTGAATTTTTCATATCAGCTAATTTGGACATCACTTACAAAGTGAATCCCAACCGCTTGATTTCACATTTTCAAAAATCCAATCGTCCAATTTGGAAATTAAAAAAAAAGGGTTTCTTAAATAGATTTGAAATTCTTCTCAATGTATCCTCTTCATTCAGTGGACCTTGACTGCTGTAATGATTGCAAAATGGAAGTTTTTTTCCTTCTTATCCTGTATTTATCCACGCACTTTTTACCAAATAGGCACTTCTCTCTGTCTCTCAGTATCCGTTTCTTTCTCTCTATCCGCACAGGTTACTTAGTATTCAGTATTCACTACCAAGACAGAAAACGAGAAGAAAAAACAAAATCAAAGCCTGTTTTTAAGTTTATTCAATGGATGCTTCTTCTTCATCCTCCTCATCACCAAATGGGCTTGACCTGTTTTTATTGCAACTCTATCTCTTCTGAACTCAAACAAGGCTGGTGGAGGTGGACTACTGGAGGTTATGCCATGATCTGTGATCAATGCGCGTAAGCATTTTACTAGTTTTTATTTCTCTCTCTCATTTTATTTTCAATGTCATTGTTGTTATCTTACTTTTACCCCTTAAAATCTCCTTTTTTATGTGTGATAAGATAGAAAAAATTTAATTATCTTTGGTTCCTTCTAAAAGATGGCAAACCTCACAACCACGATTATAATCTACGATTTTTTCCAAAGAAATTTAATTATGTGGTTTTCAAAATTTTTTTTTCTCTTGATATCTCATATATTTATTGTTGGGATTGTTTCAATATTTCTAATGGGTGCATATTGGTTCACTGTCTATTGAAATAATTTATTTTACTATTTTGAAATTGGTGAATATGCTTGTAATATATCTGCCTTGATATTGACATGGATAAATGCCATGGCTTTGTGGGTCTTTATGAACCTTTTAATTTGCACAAAAATATTTTTTCTTGATAAAATTATTGTACTTTTACTATCTTCAAATTGGTGGATTTTATGAGAGGAATTTTTTTATTTGTAATTTTATACTGTTATTATGTGTCTTTCGGGAGTTGTATAGCTCAATTGTTTCATCTAAAGCAAGAAAAGTTCAAGATTTCAGTTTTGAGATATTAACTTGGTTTTCTTTTTTATGGTTCTATTAATTGTTTGGCATTATAAGTGGAGATATATATATATATATATAGCTACAGAGTAGGAAGTTATACTTCGTGTGCAACAGCTTGCGTTGATAAAATTTTCAAAAATGAGAATAACATCATTAGTAATGATTTAATGGATCCATTATAAGTAAGAAGTGCATTAAGATGAATGAAACACAAAGCACCTTAATTAGTTGTCAATAAAGTATGTAGTTGTCATCTTATAATCTGCTTGAACCAGATCGTCATTTTAGTGATGCCATATTTTTCTTCAGTTATCTCTTTTTAATTTGTTATTCAAACATCTAATGTCATATTCGTTTAATCAATATTGAATTGCATATTTTTATTACGGATCACTACAACTATTCCTTTTTCTTTCGTCTATTGTGTTTATAACTATGAATCTATGATTAAGTAATATTTCTCACTGTTTGAATTGTCCCATGGAGTTAATTATAGGGTAATGGTATGGGGCCCATGGTTTCCACTTCACTCTTCTGTTCCGTGATTGTTGCTTTCTTTTTTTTCTTCCAAAACTGTCCTTTTTAATCATGTTGAAGAGGAAGCAGAAGAAGTAAAGGGCAAGAAGTCTATGTGACTGCTGCTGTAGTTGTCCCTTATCTACTTGTGTTGTTTAGTGTTCGTGGTAGTTGAAAAAGGAAGAACTATATATTGTAGAAGTTGTACAGAGGAATAATAAAGGAAAGGAGGGAAGTGATCTCTCTTGAAATTGTTCTTGTTGCGGTCATTTAGCAGCAATAGTTGCCTGCTCCGTTGCTTTTATTTTTAAATTTGTTGTTGATAATTTTCAGTTTTCGTGTTCCCTTTCTATTTTGATGATGTAATTCTTGTATAAATTGTTTAATTGGGTAAGTGTGAATGCATGATAACAGTCCAACACCCCGGCAAAAAAAAAAAGATTCAGTGCATGTTCAGGTTAGATGAAGTGTCTAATTTGCTACCAATGGAAGACTTTAGTTCAGTGATAGAGGTCCTCTTAAATTGATTCCTTCTCTAAGGCTGTCACTGTTAGGCTCAAGACTAATTTTATGGGTGTTTGGATCTTCGATTCACATTCATGTGGTATGTGAAGAAACACATTAGAAGGAAAACTCTTGCCTTGAATTAAAAATATATATATATATATATATATATATATATATATATATATATATTCTAGGTGACACAAAAACCAGTGTGAGTTTATGTAAATTTATCTAGGATTTAATGGACCATATTCTTTTATTTGCACATATTTCCTTAGGAAATAACCAAAAAAATGTTCATAAACATCTACTTTAATTGTGACAAAACTATAAAAGTGTAGATTCGATTTAAATCGATTATCAAAATTTGGGAGCGCATTGTTAATGTTTATCTAAAAATACGAAAGAATGAATACTGTCAAGATAGTACAAAACGTAAGTAACCTGAGGTATTAAACAATCATCCAACAATGAGTGAAACTAAAAACTCTAAAATACCCTTGTACTTTGTTGAGGAAGGACGGAAAAATGATGATAAGTAATCATGTTCCTTATAATGTGGACAGTATGTGAACTGCATGAAAATGGTTTTGATCTTGGAAGGGTAAAATAACTTAAAAGAATTTATTCTTGGCTTGGAGGGTAACTCGCATGAAATTAGTTATACAGAAACAAGAAATAATGCTGTTGCAATAGATTAAGATATATAGGAGCAAGAAAACAAATGCTGCCATAAGTTAGACTTGTAGCAACATGACACGATGATGCTGCAGTAGATTAAGAATATGGCAACAGAAAGCAATGATGTTGCAACGAGTTAAGTTTGTTGCAGCGAAATAAAATTACACTAAAAAAAACTATAGTTTTTGCAACAAACAAATTTTGTTGCAAAATTTGATGCTAATTGTGATATCTTTTGTAGTGAAACTATAATTGCTATCAACCACTAATCTCTTATTGTGGTGAATTTGTTTTTGTGTCTTATAAAAATCATATAGAAACCTTTTTGAATGATATGGAGTTGAACATTTTTGGAGTTGTTGTTTCACTGCAATGTAGGGCTAGTAACCAAAGTCTAACAGGGTGGCCTTTAGGAAGGTGCAGTAGTAATCCTGACTCTCCTTACATTTGTTAGGAATATATGATTTGACACGTTCACAGCTAGGGGGAACTAAACTGTGTACCTATGTTTGTGTCAAACTTGAAGATGGGAGTCTTCAATCATTTATTGACAGTGAAATAAAGTCAAGCTCATAAGCGTGCTACCTTAGATTGGAACAAGTTTATACTTGATAGAATCCATCTTTTTTTTCCCTCCAGTCGTTCAGTTTCATTAACGAACAGTAGAGGTCATTAGATCTTGTGATATGTGATCAGTGGTAAACTCATCCAATTCAGAATTTAAATCCTTTTCCTGTTTGGAAGAAGGGAGAATGGTTATAAGCGAAGGAGTAAGAAAACCAGTACATTGTTAGGCCATTGATATGTTGTAGTTCCTTCTTCTTCTTTTTTAACTTCTTTCCTGCTGTAGTCATTATTGCACATGCTTTGAATTAGAGGACAAGAGAGTGAGATAGGTAGATATTAAATGATTTATAATTTTACAGAAGAAAAGGATATATGATCGACAAATTTATGTTATATGCTGAAAAATTCATATATTCATCCCATCACTAAGTACAATCAAATTTAATGCCAATAAAATTGTTAATAAACAATGAGAAACTTTTCCCTCTTAGCTTAAAATGAATTTGACACCGCCTTGGTAGAACTATAATAAAAATGAATTTTAGCCAAATTTAGGTATTGGAACTTGTCTTAATGGTATTTATTGTTTCAAGAATGATTTATTTGCTTTGTACTATCAGGAAAAGAAAAAGGTAAGCAAAACTGTATTTCAGCATGGCTGGTAAATGGTGACGTTACCATTTCTCCCTTTTTTTTTATAAGTTACCATTTTTCCATTTATAGTTTGTAGTGAAATGATCTTGTTCTAGCTTCACATATTAAAACGACATCGTTTTTGTTCTATTTAGAGTAGTGTTGCAACCACTTTGTTGTTTTGTGCATTGATTGTAGTATTAAATCGATCGTTTATATGTACTCCAAAAAATTCTTGTCTAATACCGTTTCTCTTCACTCCACTTTCCCTTTCCATTACCCTTTGTTGAGTATAATCAAATTTTGATTGTATAGTGAATATTATTAACTTTTCAGGTCATTAGGCTTAAAAAGTAGGAAAATAAATAGATACCAATAATACAATGAAATGATTGTTTCGATTTAAAATGCCTCATCAAGTTCTGAATGCATTTAGCTAATGTTTGCAGTCCTGTTATGGGCTAATGTGGTTTGTAAATTTTTCATGCACGTGTTTGGCTGTTCATGTCTTATTATACAAGTAGACATGTATGACTTCTGCTCAGTTAATATTATCACTGTCATGCAAGGTTTTCCATACAAGGACTGAATTGATAAAATTTAAATATGTAGTTTGGATGTTGTGTTACAAACATTATGTTCCAAGCATGTGAGTGTGTGAGTACGCAAAATTACGAAATTAGTTAGTTAATCCAACACGTATTACGAAGAAATAATGCGTTACATCTAAAATATTTGTCCTTTATGACTATGATAAGACCTTCTTTAGAAGTTATTTACTGCCGAGGCATGTTAGATAAGGCAGTTAATAAATTACATAGGTATACTATTAGTTTCTTAATGTGATCAAAATTCTTATGCATGATCTTTCTTATATGTTTATTAGCCCTTTACTAATAGAAGATCAGGTAGAGGGGCTCGCTGCGTTGTCTATTATTTAATCCACAAATAAAATGAAACATGGCGTAAAAGAATTGTGTTAAACAATCTAATCTAAGTTTTTCTCTTAAAGTTGTATTAAGTGTCTTTTGATGTTTTACGATATGAGTGGTCCTCTTTCTCTTTTTATTCATTCGTTCCACCACTTTGTGAGAAAAGGACACTTTCAAAGACGTGTCTCTTCATGAGGCATTAATTCGATTTTATTACATTACCAGTATATTCAAATTCATATCTCTTGATTGTTGATAGTAAGTAAACAACTGATGTTTCTGGAAAAAAAAATAAAAATAAGATCAAAATTATTATTTAAAGATTGCTTTTCCTTATGTCTATTGCTTTTTCTTATACTAGAAGGTTTTGTTGTGCCTGATGTTTTTTTTTCATTGAAGATATTGTTGTGTCAACACATGTTACTGTGTGCTTGAGTATATTTTTGCGTGCGCATTTACGTACACGTGCATGCTTCTGTGTGTGCATGTATATGCACATGCATGTTTTTGTGTACGCACGTACATACACGCGCTTGACATCAATGGTAACTTTATGGTTTGTATAAACAAACCTTTAAGGGTTTTCACCATTCACAAACATAGGCTGTTTCAATAAGCTTTTGCCCTGCGAAGTTTCTTTCTCTTTCTTTTACTTTTTCTTCTTTTCTCTCCTCTATTATAACTACCCCTATTTGGTGTCATCACCTTCAATGCATAACTTTACATGCAAACAAGTTTATAAATTTTTATATTTCCGTTTAGATGAATTGTTGGTATTCCCAGCAAAGTACTCATTTTATTTTAACTTGTGCGTCTTGATTGCTGTTCATGGTAAAGCTAGCGATGGGATTATAAATTTGATTGAATCTTCTTCCTTCTCCATGCTGTTTATGATTAATTGACTTAATTCTTTTGCAAATTCAGCTCTGCTTATGAGGAGGGAAGATTTTGCAACATCTTTCACTTGAATGCCGATGGTTGGAGAAATTGTGTTACTTGCGATAAGGTATCTTGAACATTTTGTTGCTGTTGCACATTTTCCTCTTGCTGGCCTTTATTGTGTCTCTTTCCTGTGGATTTATATCCTGATTATTATTAATCAAAGAACTTGCTTTTGATTACTACTCTATATTCTGTATTCGCTAATGCTTCATTTTCCTGCCCAGGCAATTCACTGTGGATGCATTATGTCAGCACACACACATATATTATTGGATGTTTGTGGCTTAGAATGCATGGAATGCTCATCATTGCCGGGGCCCTCTCGACTTGACTTGTCTGTTGACTCAGGCAGAGAAATTTCTGGGCAGCAGTCTACCCCATCAATGAAAAAAAAGGAAATTGGTAATCTATTTGTTCAATCAATCTGTTAAAGCTTTATGCTGTCTTGTCAGTTTTTATGCAAGAAAATGCTGATGTACTATTTGAATGAAAAATTTCCTATAGAAAAGGATAACTTTATTTTATTGCTTTAAGGAGAAAGGAAGATAAATTCCTTTATTTTGCTCTCTTTGGTTATTAAAGGAAGGTGGAGACAAGTTTGAAAATTATAAAAAAAAAAAAAAAAATTGGATGGAGTGAAAGGCTTTTAACTTATGCTAAATGTTCTACTTAACTAGTCTTGAATTTAAATATGACCTATTGCGGGAGGAGACTTTCAGTGCTAAGAGTCTTCCTTCTTTTTTCTTGTCGGTGACGAATTAAAAAGGTAATACCTCAAGCATAACTGCTGTGAGGATATCTTTGATATTTATAGAAATATTTACAGAGCAATATTGACCTTACAACAGAATAATTATTTGAAATTTAAAAAACTGCTATACAAGTAAAGAATCCTCTTGATTGTCTCCGGATTCTCCTCTTCCAGATTTATCTTCGGATTCTTCTCTAACGGATTCTAAGGAATCCTCTTGATTGTCTCCGGATTCTCCTCTTGCAGATTTATCTCCAGATTCTTCTCTAATGGATTCTCCTCTAATACCCCCCTGAGAGTTAGCGTGGTGGAATGTGGAAACACGCAAAACTTGGCATGATCCAGAAGATACTGCAGTTTTGCAACCCCTTTAGTAAATACATCGGCTAATTGTAGTTGAGAGGGAACAAACGCCAAATTGAGAACCCGTTGAGCAACAAGCTCTCTAACAAAATGGTAGTCGACGTTGATGTGTTTAGAGCGAGATTTGGTGACAGGATTTGATGCTATAAATATGGCACTGTTATTATCACATAGCAGTTTTGGGGGAGAGGAGAGTTGGATATGTAGTTCGCGTAATAGCTGAAGTGTCCAGGAGAGTTCGGCAGCTACAAATGCAAGAGCCCTGTATTCTGCCTCAGAGCTGGAACGTGCGACGGTAACTTGCTTCTTAGAACACCACGAAATTAAATTTCGACCAAAGTAAACAGCAGAACCTGTAGTTGACTGTCGAGTATCAGGGCAACCCGCCCAATCGGCATCAGAGTAGCCAACAAGAGTTGAACAAGGATCCCGTGACAGCTGAAGACCATAGTGATAGATGCCTTTAACATATCGTAAAATATGCTTCAAGGCACGAAAGTGATCAATAGTGGGAGCATGCATATATTGACAGATGGAATTAACACTGTAAGACAAATCTGGACGTGTGAGAGTCAAATATTGCAAGGCTCCAGCCAATGAACGAAATTGTGGTGCATCTGAAAATGCTATACCAGTTGCGGAAAGATGAGAACCGACCACAAATGGTGTGGAAATTGGTTTGCAATTCAACATTTCAGCGCGAGTCAAAAGCTCTAGAGCATATTTTGCTTGACTCAGAAAAAATCCTTTGTCATTGCGAATAACCTCAACCCCAAGAAAATAGTGGAGATCACCCAAATCTTTCATAGAAAATTCGGTGGCAAGACGGTCAATAAGAGTACGAAGCATGGTTGGATTGTTACCAGTAATAACCATATCGTCAACATACAAAAGGAGATAAATAACACCATGTTGACCGTGATAGACAAAGAGAGACGAATCTGCACGGCTCGCAAGAAATCCAAGTCCAAGCAAAAAATTGCTAAAATGTTGAAACCAAGCCCTTGGAGCCTGTTTAAGGCCATAAAGGGCACGCTGCAAACGACAAACATGATTTGGTAATTGAGGATCAATATAACCTGGGGGTTGTTCCATATAAACTTCCTCTGAAAGAAAACCATGTAGAAGCACATTTTTTAGGTCAAGCTGATGAAGACACCAACCATGCATGACAGCAAGAGATAAGATAATCCGAATAGTAGCAGGGCGAACAACTGGACTAAAAGTCTCTTCAAAATTGATGCCATGCTTCTGAGAAAATCCTTGTGCAACAAGACGAGCTTTGTGACGCTCGATAGTTCCATTGGCTCGAAGTTTGGTTTTGAAGATCCATTGACAGCCAACAATATTATGATTAGAAGGACGAGGTACCAAGCACCAAGTGTTATTTTGTTTAAGTGAGGTAATTTCATCGTCCATGGCAGAGAGCCATTCTGGATGTTTTACAGCTGATTTAAATCCGCGGGGCTCTTTAATGGCAAGATATACCTGAAACCATTGAGGAGTTGACAAAGCAATTAACGAATGAATAGTGCGAGGCTTAATAATACCGTCCTTTGCACGAGTAATCATTGGGTGTGTAGAGGAAGTCGGTTGAGATGTTGTAGGAGGTGGTGGAGGTATGACTTCCAATGCCATCACATGCGAGGATGGCTGAGAAGAGACAGCAGACGTGGAAGACGTTGCTGCAGTGGAAGGCAGCACAAGTGGCAGCAAATTGCTGCTGTTGTCTGCACAAGGAGCACAAAAAATAGGAGCCTTGTGATGGGTAGAAGTCACACCTGAAGAAGAGTTATGCTCACATGGCAAAGAATTTTCAAGAGGATCAATAAAAGTAACATAATCTGTAGAAACCAAAGTGGGTAAACTTGGAAGTAACGTAAGGAAAATAATCCTCATAAAATTGCACATGATGAGAGACATATACTCAGTTAGTGTTTTTATCCAAACACTGAAAACCTTTATGGAGAGGATTGTAGCCTAAGAAAATACAAGGAATTGAGTGAGGAGACAATTTATGAGGCATATAGTCACGCAAAAAAGGAAAGCAAAGGCAACCAAAACTGCGAAGTGACGAGTAAGAAGGAGCTTTACCATATAAAATCTCATAAGGAGTTTTCCCTTCAAGAACCGGTGATGGGAGGCGATTGATGAGATAACAAGCCGTTGAGAAGGACTCCACCCAAAGATGTAATGGAACACTAGAATGAAACATGAGGGTGAGACCAGTTTCAGTGATATGACGATGTTTTCTCTCAGCAATACCGTTTTGACTAGGAGTGTAAGGACAAGCAATATGTTGAACTATACCACACTCATGAAGAAAAGAGGTAAAGCGATTATAGGTAAATTCGGTGCCACCATAACATTGAAAAGATTTAATTTTTCTTTCAAATTGAGTATTGACATACTTATAAAAAGGGATAAAAATATCGAAGAAATGTGACTTAAGTTTTAAAAGAAAAATCCAACTAAAGCGAGAAAAGTCATCAATGAATACACAATAATATCGATATCCGGATGGAGAAGTGATTGGTGAAGGCCCCCATAAATCGCAATGTATTCGTTCAAATAAGGAGGAGCAACGTTGATCTAAATTGGAGAAAGGTAAACGATGATTTTTTCCCAATTGGCAACCAAAACACGGTGCAAAATCAAAATTGCTTTTATTAGAAATGGTAATATCTCCATGCTTATTTAAAAAGGAAACAAGGCGATTAGAAGGATGTCCCAATCGGGCATGCCAAATATTAGATGTAGCATGAGAAATAGATAAAGAAAAGATAGATAAAAAATTTGCATGGGCATGGTCAAGAATGTAGAGTCCTTTCTCACATCGGCCGACTCCCACCACCGTTCTTGTTGCTAGATCCTGTATAGTAAAACCAGTAGAAGAAAAGGTTACTGAGCAGTTGTTCTCATGAGTAAGCTTACTAATAGACAAAAGATTTTTAGTAATGCCAGGAACAAGGAGAACATCAGATAATGATAAGGATTTGGAAGCAACAATGGATGAGATGAACCAATTCGAGAGATAGGTAATGAGTTACCGTTACCAACAAACACCCATTGATTACCATTGTAAGGGACAGAATTATCAAGAGATGCAGCATCATTTGTCAGATGCGAAGTGGCTCCTGTATCTGTGTACCATTCGGAATCAGTGGGATTATCAAGAGAGGTGGCAGAGAAAGCTTCAATTAAGCCACCAGCCTTGGCCTTTTTTAATAATTTGCCGAGTTTATAACACTTTTTGGCAGTGTGATTGTCCTTACCGCACCACTGGCAAGTAACAATAGATCCTTTAGTGAAACCTTGTGCAGAATTGTTCTACTTGGTGCGACCAGTGGAAATGGCAGAAGGACGATGTTGTGCAATGAAAGCCGACTGCTGAGAGGAATCACCAGGAATGGATCGAGAGAAAAGCTCATGACTCAGAGCTTTGGGAACCAAATTGGCGAAGGAAGGCAGTGGCATCTAGACAACATAGATGTCGAAAAAAATTTGAAATCTAATCCAAGACCACGAAGAAACCAATGTATCTTATCAGTGTCATCAACCGGTTTGCCAATAGTAGTAAGTTGATCACAAAGAGAGCGAAAAGAACAAGCATAGTCAGCCACACTTCGAGAGCCACGCTGCATTAACTGAAGTTCGTCTTTCAATTGAATTTCTCTCGTCTTGGAGCTGTAAGAAAATGATACTTCTAGATTCAACCAAGCATCACGAGCAGTTGAGGAATTAACAACCTCAGCCATACATTCCTCTGTAAGAGAAGCGTAAATGAGGCTGAGCAACATTCTGTCTTGCGTATGCCATATCTTGTAAGTTGGATTAGGAACTTGATTGGAACCCTCTCGGAGCAGGGTAGGGGGTGCAGGGGAAGACCCGTCCAAGAAGCCCATGAGATCTTGACTGTCAAGCAAGGGAACGAATTGGCTACCCCAAAGGAGGTAATTGGTAGAAGTGAGTTTGATGGTCACCATGTGAACCATCGTATTGAGCGGAAGCTGATTGGAGCTTGAAGCGGCCATGGAAAAAAAAATATTAAGGTTTTAACGAAAAGCTCTGATACCATGAAAAGGTAATACCTCAAGCGTAACTGCTGTGAGGATATCTTTGATATTTATAGAAATATTTACAGAGCAATATTGACCTTACAACAGAATAATTATTTGAAATTTAAAAAAACTGCTATACAAGTAAAGAATCCTCTTGATTGTCTCCGGATTCTCCTCTTCCAGTTTTATCTCCGGATTCTTCTCTAACGGATTCTAAGGAATCCTCTTGATTGTCTCCGGATTCTCCTCTTCCGGATTTATCTCCGGATTCTTCTCTAATGGATTCTCCTCTAATACGAACCAAACAAATAACACGGAATTTTATGTTTCTTTCCGAATCTTCTATCTAGAAGGGTGAATACTATGGAGTACTGAACAAGGATTTTAAACTGAATATTAGAGTAATATGTTTGAAATTAGGGATTCTATTTGAGGGAATTTGATTTGTTTTAGGACTTAAGATTTTGTTTCCTTCTATAGTTAGGTTTTTGTGCATGTATAAGAGCACCCTATTATGCTTTGGACATTAATGCATTGGTTGACGAATAAATACATATTTTTTAGTTCTATGTGATTTGCACTATATTAGTTTGTGGCTTTCTTTTTAATTCTTCTTCCTCTCTGTTTTTACTAAGTTCGTGGTTCTACATCGTCAGTTATAATTCCACCGAAGTGGTTTTCCAAAATGTATATCCATAGCTTGCAATTTTAGGCTGTTATACTGGATATGATCATTGTTTTTCATTAAGTGACTACAAACTCTATGTTGGTGCTCTGTTGCAGGAAACTGTGGGGCCGATCCAACATCATCAGCTCCTGAACCAAATGGTCAGAAGCGTATGGAAACCAGAGAGGGTTTTCTTTGATTTTGTACAAAATTTCATGTCAAAATTCCATATATTTAATTTTTTTTTATGATTTTTTGAATTATTAATATTAAAAAAAAGTATCTGTTGCTCAAAAGTTTTCATATTTTTTTTCTCATAGTAGCACATGATAAAATTTCAGTTATGAAGTATGCAAATTTTGCTCAACTCCCTTCATGCGTCTCCCTCAAATGCAGTCATTCCTCGGCAAAAATCTCACAAAAATGCTGCCATAAGTTAGACATGTAGCAACATGACACCACGATGCTGCAATAGATTAAGAATATGGCAACAGAAAGCAATGATGTTGCAATGAGTAAAGTTTGTTGCAGCGAAATAAAATTACGCTAAAAAAACTATAGTTTTAGCAACAAACAAATTTTGTTGCAAAATTTGATGCTAATTGTGATATCTTTTGTAGTGAAACTATAATAGCTAACAACCACTAATCTCTTATGGTGGTGAATTTGTTTTCATGTCTTATAAAAATCATACAGAAACCTTTTTGAATGCTATGGAGTTAAACATTTTTTGAGTTGTTGCTTCACTGCAATGTGCTAGTAACCAAAGTAAGTCTAACAGGGTGGCCTTAAGGAAGGTGCAGTAGTAATGCCCACTCTCCTTATATTTTTTAGGAATATATGATTTGAGACTCGTTCACGACTAGGAGGAACTAAACTGTGTACCTATGTTTGTGTCGTACTTGAAAATGGGAGTCTTCAATCATTTATTGACAGCGAAATAACGTCAAGCTCATAAGTGTGCTACCTTAGATTGGAACAAGTTTATACTTGTTAGAATCCATTTTTTTAAAATACGTAAAAAGACGCATTCTCATGTTGTAAGAATTGGGTTAAGAAGCAATGTTTCTATAGAGACATAAATCTCAAACATTACCCTCATCCTCTTGTTCCACTCTCTTTATCTTAGAATATTCACACAAAAAAAGGGAAAGCTATTTGCTTGGCGGGAAAATGAGAGAGAAATATCTCCCTCTCTAGTTTTTTCTTTTCATTTTCTCTCTCTACTAAGATAGAGAGGGAGGAATGAGAGGGATAGGGGAGATGAGGGTAATATTGGATTCTCAATGAAGGGCATAAATAGGGACCATTTTAATGTTAAATATCAAAATGATGTAAATTGAGACAATATTAAAAGTTAGACCTCTAATTGAGATAATTAAAACATGAAGGACATAAATAGGACAAAGACCAAACGTGAGGGTTGTAAAATGGAATTTACTCTAAACGTTTTAAAACATCTCGGAATTCAAAACTAAGATCTAAAACTTTCATATATTATATTAAAAAAAATTAATTTACTAATTATCCAAAAAGTTTAAGCTAAAAAGAAAGGGTTCAATCAATTCTTTATAGTTTAACAAAAACTAAGATCTCAACACTCGCTATGTATGTGTTGATCTACTCTTCTATCAGATTAAAAAATCTAGCATCTGACACACTATGCATGTGTTGATATATTTCTCAATTAGATTAAATGAAATAATGATCTTAATAGAATATTAAATAATATTAAAATACTTTTAATCTTATGACCATACGTGTACACGCGTTACATTGTATTGCTGATACCTTCTCTGCATTTCACGAACCCAAAAAATTTTATGAATGGTATTTATGAAAATTTATATTTTAAAAAAGCATAAACTAAAATATGGAAACTTGAGCAATTTGCCACTGAAATTTCTTAATTGCGCATGCATTTAATGAAAAATACTGCAGTTTAATCATCCATGCAAGTTCGTAACCATCTAATTCACAATAATTACGTAACATTTCTGAATTAATAAACAATTGTCTTAGTAGTACTTGTTGATTTTAATACCAGTACATTATCATCTCCAGACGAATGTTCTTTAAATTTCTGTTTTGACCTCCACATTAATAAATAAATAAAAAAATTGGTGAGATTAGGTTTAAAACCAATGTTTTAAATTTCATTGTTAATTTTTGAAATCTTCACTGGTAACATCAGTATAGGTGTGGGATCAAAAAAACAATGCTACCAATTAAATTCCTCAAAATTACAATTGAAGCTTTGGACGATCCGGTCTAACCAAGAATTGCTCTTAACCAAAAAAAGAAAAATAAAAAGGAATAGATTAATTTTGCTGATCAACTCAATGATATTGTAAGTTTCAAAACTTATGTAAAAAAAAAAAAAAAAAAAAAAGACTTAAGGAGTATGTTTACAATGAGTCTTTGGATTTGCAACACATTGAAGAAGAAATTGAATAAATTCATGAAAATGTCTCCCAAATGGAACCCATACTAAAGTGCCAAAAAGGTTTTGTCTGTAATATGATAATTACTGCACCAACAAATATTTGCTAAAAAAAAGTGTTTTCATTAAAAGTAATTATTTTTCTTTTTCTTAATTATTTCCAATCTAATGATCACTTCATTTTTGTTGTTTCAATTTTCCTTTGAATATACCAAAATTATGACATCAATAGCTTTGTGGTAGTCTCACAAGCCATCATCCTTTGCATTCTAGGATAAGATTTTTGTGTGTGCCCAGGGGCTGAGCCATGATTTTTGTCTTGGGGGACCAAGGTTAATACGGTTAAAATAAGATATCATTTTTAATTATCATAGGCTCACATACAGTCTTCATCAGTCATCTCCACATGCTCCACACTGCAAAAGATCACCAAGAGTTTAAGAGTCTGAAAGCCTAAGGGATGAGATCATATGTAGTAAAATTAGTGAAGTGAGTGGTATAGTACACACATAAAATAACATATTTAAATTATACAGTGGTCCCACTAAATCTTCTATCTAAAAGAGCTTATATCTATGTGTGTACTACTCCAACTTCACCAACTTTAAATGATCTCATCCCGTTCAACTTAGAGTAGAGATGACCAGATGAGATCATTTGTAGTAAAATTGGTGTAGATGTTGGTATAGTATGCACATAGATATGAACTCCTTTAAATAATGAATTTAGTAGGACCAGAATCTACATCTATTTTACTACAGATGATGTCATCACAAAGAGGGCACATTTTGCCTATTTATTTCCTTATGAAACATGAGCCTCTAAACTAAGTTAAAGTTCTTTTTTAAAAAAGTTAAAAAAAAATTGAAGTATAAGAGCTAAACTAACTATGAAAGGGATGAACTAATTAAGGTAAAAAGAAACCAACTCAAGTATTATAAACGGCTAACTAAAGGGTAATTTGTTTCTTTTTTATATGATGTCTAAAATTCTAACCTACTATCAGCCTAGCATGCAACTTTCTTGTTCCTTTTGCTGCTGCAATTGTAGCCTTTCCTCTTTACCCTTTCTCTTTGTAACTTACAAGTTGTCAAGGTTCTTGTTGGGATTTATCTAAGAATTAAACGGTTGGAAGATGAATCTTCAGCAAGCTTTGATGCCGCGGCGCACGGAGTGTGCGCTGCAGCCTCTAGTAACGGAGGTAGTTCCTCCACCAGGTGTGCACCACGGCTCAGGGTGGTGTGCGCCATGGCACGAGGTGACACAAGGCATTACAACGCGGCCCAGGCCTTGTGTGCCATGATGCCTAGCACCTGGAGGAGTTTTACCCTGGTGTGCGCCGCTGCCTGCCCTGTTCTGGGCCGCGGCACCAGGCACACCTGATGCCTTTTGGTCAGCACTTTGAAATGATGCGTGGGACTTATTTAAAATGCACAAGACCACTTAGAGAGCCATGGTTATTTGGTTCTTGATATCTAAGGGTTGAGAATGGTTCTTGAGATCTATATAAAGGGTCATCTAGGAGCAATAACAAAAAAGTGTGTGAAATAGAACACAACAAGGATGACACAAGAGTGCAAAGACACAAGTGTCAAGAAGAAACACAAGAAGGGGACTCATTCCAAGAGTGGATGGTGTTGAGAGAGATAAACTGTTAAATCTTCAGAGATGTTTCAAGTGAGAGAGAGCAATGAAGAAGTGGGGTTCAAGGGCTTTGTAATTGGAATTTTCTTGGGGAAAATTCTAGGGAAACACTTAGTTCTTATCTCTTTCTTTTCTTTTCTTTCATGTATCAAGAACAAGAGGGTTCTTGAGGAGGTGTTGCTGTAATTGTATGAACTCCATTGATTTAGTGCAGAGGGCTCGGAGGAGCTCATGGGGACGTAGGCAAATTAACGAACCTCGATAACAATTGCTTGTGTTCTTTCTTTGTTTGTTTGATTCCTGTTTATTACAAGTCATTTTGGACTTGGGTGTTTGAAGGTCACCACTTGGGATTCTTGAGGTGATTTTCAACGGTGGTATCAGAGCTAGGTTCTAGAAATAGTGGTATCAGAGCTGGAACAAGGGGTATCGGAGCAAGACTCCAAGAATCAAAGGAAACTTCTTGGGTGATTCAAGAACGGTGCTGGGATCAAGATCTGATCGGGTTCTTAAGGTTCAAGAACGGTGTTGTGATCAAGATTTGATCATGTTCTTGGGATTTAGAAGTTTGAAAGCAATTGTGAGTGCTGCATAAATCTGAGATTTTTTCCACAAGATGGGTTCAAACTTCATTTTTGAGAAGTTTGATGGAAAAGAAGACTTTGCCCTTTGAAAACGGAAAATCAAGGTGGTTCTTATGCAACAAAAGGTGGACTTGTCTATTGGAGAAGATGACGATTTTCCAGCAAGTATCACGGAGCTCCAGTGGAATGAGATGTAGAAGATGGCGTATAGCACCATCTTTCTACACATGTCGGATAGTGTCACAAGGGAGTGTGGAGACTCAGAAAATCCAGCTGTCATTTGGAAGAAACTAGATGAGTTATTTCTTACCAAGACTCTCCCTATTAAAATTTATCTTCTGAAACAAATCTTTGCTTTTAAAATGGATCCTTGTTGTGAGTTTTAAATTACTCACAAGCGCACGAGTCGTTTGCAATATAGTGTTGTGCAAGTGCGAGGTCGAATCCACAGGGAATTAAGTTGTGAAAATATAATTTTATCTAAACTAACCCTATTTTAACCTAGTTCCGAATTTTAAATTGTATGATGCAAAACAAATAAAAAAACTAAACTAAATTGCTTTTAAAAAATGATAAAAAGACTAAGGTTTCTGAATCCACCCTGCCAAAGTTAAGCATATATCTCAATGTTCTAAAGATAGCCTATCAAAACATTCCATGAATCTAACTTAAAACAAAAAACAACAAATATCCCAATTAAACCAAAAGCATCCAATGTATCCACTTTTAACAAATCACAAAGGAAATCCAATTTAATCGAAAACGATTCAATGTATCCATCAAATGAAACAGAAGGAATATCCAACAGAAAAATTTAAACACAATCAATCATAAGATTCTACTCAAATAATTGACAGAACGTTTATACTAAAAAAAAATCAGAATTATATAAACAAAACTGAAACTAATATGCCAAACAACGGCGAGGCTTCATCTTCAACCTTAGTTGAAGATTCTAGCCACTCATAGTAATGAAACTACAGTTCATAGTAAAAGTGCTAAACATTTAAAATAAACAAAACTAAATGAAAAGAAATAATTACTATACAAAGGAGATATTCCACAAGCTGTTGGGCAGCGCTTCCCCTCTTGGTAGCAAAGCCTTCGGGGTCCACTAGAATGCTAGCAGACATCCACCGGATTACACCAAGTGGCTCAGGAATTATACACTGAATGATGAGGCCAGATGGTGTTTATATAGGAGGAGTCCCGGAGTACAATGCGTTGCAAATTCGATGTGGGATACTGCCCGGGTGCGCTTGATCGCAGTATGGTGCGATCGATCGCATGTATTGTGCGCACGATTGTATGGGCGCTCGATCGCAAGTCTGGCACGTTCGATCGCAGGAGCACTGCAATGTAAAGATTTCGATGTGGGATATTTTCCATGCGCTTGATCGTAGCACGGTGCGATCGATCGCGTTTACTCTTGAAGCTTGACATCTCCCGAAATATTCATTTTCTCCACAAGCCTATAAAACCACAGAAAACACAGAAAACAAATAAAATAAAGTGAAATAATACAAGTTAAGAGCTTAACAAATATAAATTAAGGGGTTAGATATGCAATATTTTAGACTCATCAAATACCTCGAAACTTATATTTTGCTAGTCCCTTAGCAAAACAAAATGAAAAACTAAATGAAAAACAAAGAACATAAAGATAAATTCATCACTCATGTTATCCAAAAATTTAAGGAGCACACACCACCATGATATTCATTCATGAGCAAGCTTAAAAAGATAAACCCATCTTTGCAATGAATAGAAATGTTAAAATCTAATTGCTTACAGAAGGCCGGTTAGGGCATCACAAGTCTGACACTGTGTAAAGTGAATTAGCATACATAAATGAAGCTTCAAAATAACTCCAATGTGTAAGGTCTCCATGTCTCAAGATTCACCAAATTTCCCATCAAAATGAACGAAAATGGCATAGTTTTTTATTTTCTTTTTTTTTTATATAAAAGGCTCTGCTATGTTTAATTCCCTTAAGCTTTCTAATTGACCCATGTAGCGAGTATTGAGTCAGTGACTCCCAAACCAGATGGTTTTAGGGCATTAGTTGTAAAGACACCCCTAAGGACTTACTAACTCGAGTAAAAAAGGCTACGAAATTAAACTTTCCTTTAATACTACAAAGCAAAATTCTCACATTTTGACGTGAACACTCACTGCTTACTAAGGCAAGAGGTCCAGTTACTCAGTGAAAAGTTTATTTATGATCATCAATTTTTTTTTAATGCCAAAGTGTTTATCCAACAAGTCATCCAGTTTCAGTTAAGACAAGGAAACGTACACATTAAAATCACATGTTGTTGGAAATCACCTTGACAAGATGCCCAGGTGGTGATCTTCCAAACACCCAAGTCTTGAATGACTTGTAGAAAGAATTTCAGCAATCGAACACAAGAACAAAAAATCAAAGAAAGAAAGAAGACAAGTAATTTGTTGTCGAGGTTCGGCAATGTGCCTACATCCCCGTGAGTTCCTCCCAACTCTCTGCATAATCTCAATGGTTCTTACAAAGTTACAACAATCCCCTTCAAGAATCCAAGTTCTTGAAGAACCAAGAAGAGAACGAGAAAGTGATAGACCTATTACAATGCTTTCTATCAATTCTCTACTAACCTCTCTTCTTTACAACCAGCCTCACTACAAGAGTCCCTCTTATGTTTATGTCTCTCACACAATTCTCTCTTGTGTTTACAATGATCTCACAATGTCACAACCTGTGTGGTTCTCTCACACACCTTTTTCACCACTTGAAATGAGGCTAGGAAACCCTTTTTTTAGCCTCTTAATTCTTGGATAATCTTGTGAATCATTCTTGACCCTTTGATCATGTTCTTCCTTTAATCTCAGCCCTACATCACTCTCCAAGTGATGCTGTGCATTTTGGTGTGGTGCAGTGTGCTGTGGCGTGACCTGATGCTGCAGCCTCCTGATGCTGTGCGCACACCTCCTGCCTGTGGGCAGAAACTTCCACAGCAGTGTGCCTGACCTTCCCATGCTCAAAATTGAAGCACACACATGTGTGCAACCTTATAACTTGCTGAACTTTGATATCCCACAATTGGTTTGGACATTAACCAACTTCAGACTGTGTTTGGACATGTTTGAAACTTAGACAAATAACAACAATCTCTACCTTTGTCTAAGTGTTCAAAAAAAAAAACAAAACCTGAACCATTGTGCAGAAAGTTTCAGGATCCAAACTCATATTGAGTTACCAATTAACCCACTCCAATCCTAAGTAATTCAAGGCAATGATTGAACTTACTTAGAGGTAGAAACTTGGTGCCTAAATCTGCAGGACTTTTCTCCATGGTCTTCTTGTCAACATGAATGCTTCCTTCTATACCATTTTCCAGAATGTAAAGATACCGAACATCAATATGCTCCATCCCCTCATGGAACACTGGATACATCCACAAGTGCCCCGCACTTTGGCTATCCAAAGATACCACCACTTGCTCTTTTAGGACCTCCCACTCGTCCAACAACCCTTTGCACCCCATAGCCTCCTTTATGGCTTCCGTAGCCGCTATGCATTCTGCCCTGGTTGTTATGAGTGCTACCACTAGCTGCCACTGAACCTCTATGTACCTTAGCAACCACTTCATCCAAAGCCAATGCTCTTTTCCGGGATTACTCACACATTTGCTGAAAACATCCATTGCCCAAGAAACACTTGACCTGTTTCTCTTCCTTTCCCTGAGGATTCTCCTCATCCCAAGGATCTTTTGTCTAAGGCTGAGATCCTTCCTCTCAAACTCCTCACTGAGTTGAGATGTAAACCTTTCCATCCTCTTCCTGTTGTTCCAAACTAACAGCCCATCAATGACATAGGTGAGGATACTCACCATCTTCTCCACCTTGTGTCCAGGTGAGAAAGTTTCTGTGAAACCTATGTCTTCTATTCTTATGAACCCATTCGCCACCACCTTAGCCTTGTTCCGGACTTCATCTCTTGGAGGGCCCTTCTTTGATCTTGTAAGTGCACTTACATTCCATAACTTCTGCTTTCCTAGAATTTTCACCAATTCCCAGAAGTTGTTCTCCTTCAAAGAATCAATTTCTTCCTCTATAGCTAGCTGCCACTTTGACGAATCCTTACACTCCATGGCCACCGTGTAAGTTTCTTGTTCACTCATCTCTCCTTCTGTCCAAGGAGCTGCTGCATCCGCAGCATCCGCAAACCCACATCTTGAAGGTGGTCCGACCAGCTTTCTTTCCCAATATCTTGTGAGCTGAAAGTCCTTCCGACTTGCTGCAGCATCCTTTTCTTGTTCAGGCTCTTCTTGAGTTTCTTGAGCTTGGCAATCATCCAAGGGCTCTACCTGGTCCGAACCCTCTTGCCTCCTTTGCTTTACCTGAACAGAATCTCCCTTGATGCTATGCTCAACAATTTCTGAATTGGTTTGCTCACTAGCCCTTGCAGGGTTAGTTTTCTCCAAGTAGGGAAATAACAATTCATTAAAATTAACATCCCTACTTATTATGAGTTTTAATCCTTCTTTTTCTAAGGACCACAACCTATATCCCTTAGCCCCTTCCCCATATCCTAGAAACATACATTTTCTAGATCCTGGGCTAAGTCCATCATCCTTTTGTTGTGCATACGCAGCACACCCAAAAGTCCTAAGGTTGTCTAACTCAGGGGGTTTTCCACTCCACATCTCCATGGGAGTCTTTTGGAACACAATCCTAGAGGGTGATCTATTAATCAAATATGCAGCTGTAGCTACAGCTTCTCCCCTAAAATATTTTGGTAACCCGGATCCATCTAATATACACCTAACCTTTTCCATAAGGGTCTTATTCATCAACTCAGTAACTCCATTTTGCTGAGGAGTTTCCACAACCGTCCTATGTCTTAGAATGCCATTTAACCTACAGAATTGATCAAGTTCTTGGTTAAAAATTTCTAAGCCATTATCGGTTCTTATCCCCTTAACTACTCTACCCATTTGAGTCTCAACCAGCCCTTTCCACACCACTAATTTATTAAAGGCATCTAATTTATTCTTAACCAAATAAACCCATACTTTTCTTGAATAATCATCAATTAAAGACAGAAAGTAAATGTTACCTCCCTGTGCTGGTGTCCTTGCTGGTCCCCAAAGGTCCGCATGAATGTAGTCAAGAATGCCCTTAGACTTGTGCACTGCGGTGTTGAAGCTGACCCGATGTTGCTGCCCAAGAGCACAGCTTTCACAAAAATCCAGTTTTTCTACTTTGTCACCACCAAGTAGACTTTCCTTGCTAAGCACTTGCAGGCCCTTTTCGCTCATGTGTCCCAAGCGAGTGTGCCAAAGGGCTGCCTTGTCCAGCTCAGCCATCAAGCTTGCTGCTTGATCATTGGTTTATGTTTCTCCGATCATCTCATAGAGTCCATCGTTTCTTGCTGCCTTGATCACTACCAAAGATCCCTTAGCCACCTTGATCTTTCCTCCCTCTATCTTGCATGTATAGCCCATGGAATCCAGCTGCCCCAATGAGATCAAGTTCCTCTTCAAATCTGGAATATACCTAACATTTTCCAGTAGCCTTGTGACTCCATCAAACATCCTCAATTGGATGTCTCTAATCCCTCTCACTTGGCAAGAATTGTCATTCCCCAAGAAGACTCTTCCCTCATTGATCTCCTTGAAATTCTTGAACCATTCTTTGTGAGGGCTCATATGATGAGTGCACCCAGTATCTAAGATCCATTTCCCGCTGCCTTCTTGCCCCTTGCTCACACTTGAGCACACAACAAGAACATCATCATCTTGCTGTTCTGTTTTGGCAACCGAAGCCTCTCCATTCTTGGTATGGCTTCCTCCTCTATCCCTTGTCATCTTCTTGCAATCTTTCTTGACATGACCCTCCTTTTGGCAGTAGTAGCAGCTCTTCCCTCCAAATCTCAGTTTGGAATGCATTCTCCCATGGCTTTCTCCTCTACCTCTGTCCCGGTAGTAGCCATGCATGCTGCTATGCACTCTCCTATGGCTCTCTCCTCTACCTCTGTCCCGGTAGTAGCCATGTTTGCTGCCATACCAAGTTTTTGGCCTTCTTTTAAAGAACAGCCCTTTACCACTTGATGCACTCCTTTTCTTGGCATCAAGATTATCTTGCAACTCTTTCTTAGGATCAAATTTAAAAGCAAAAATTCGTTTCCGAAGATACCTCTTATGTGGGAGAGTCTTGGCAAGAAACAATTCATCTAGTTTCTTCCATAATGCAGCTGGATCTTCCGAGTCTCTGCACTCCCTTGTGATATTGTCCGACATGTGCAAGAAAATGGTGCTGTAGGCCATCTTCTTCATCTCGATCCGCTGGTCCTCCGTGGCACTAGCTGGAAAAGCATCATCTTCTCCAATAGCCAAGTCCACTTTCTACTGCATGAGAACCGCCTTGATCTTCCGCTTCCATAGGGCAAAGTCCCCCTTTCCATCAAACTTCTCCACATAGAAATTTGAAGCCATCTTTTGCGGACAAGATCCCAGATTTGTGCACTAACCACAACTACTTTCTTTAACCTCAAGAACACAGATCGAAGATGGGTCTTTAACACCGTTCTTGAATCAACCTTCAAGAACACGACCGGATCTTGATCTTTACACCATTCTTGAATCACCCAAGAAGTTTGATCTTTGATTCTTGGAGTCTCGGTTCCGTACCTTCTACTTCTTGTTCCGATAACCAGCTGCTGTGCTCTGATACCACTGTTGGAAATCACCTTGACAAGATGCCCAGGTGGTGATCTTCCAAACACCCAAGTCTTGAATGACTTGTAGAAAGAATTTCAGCAATCGAACACAAGAACAAAAAATCAAAGAAAGAAAGAAGACAGGTAATTTGTTGTCGAGGTTCGCCAATGTGCCTACATCCCCGTGAGTTCCTCCCAACTCTCTGCACTATCTCAATGGTTCTTACAAAGTTACAGAAATCCCCTTCAAGAATCCAAGTTCTTGAAGAACCAAGAAGAGAACGAGAAAGTGATAGACCTATTACAATGCTTTCTATCAATTCTCTACTAACCTCTCTTCTTTACAACCAGCCTCACTACAAGAGTCCCTCTTGTGTTTATGTCTCTCACATAATTCTCTCTTGTGTTTACAATGATCTCACAATGTCACAACCTGTGTGGTTCTCTCACACACCTTTTTCACCACTTGAAATGAAGCTAGGAAACCCTTTTTATAGCCTCTTAATTCTTGGATAATCTTGTGAATCATTCTTGACCCTTTGATCATGTTCTTCCTTTAATCTCAGCCCTACATCACTCTCCAAGTGATGCTGTGCGTTTTGGTGTGGTGCAGTGTGCTGCGGCGTGACCTGATGCTGCAGCCTCCTGATGCTGTGCGCACACCTCCTGCCTGTGGGCAGAAACTTCCACAGCAGTGTGCCTAACCTTCCCATGCTCAAAATTGAAGCACACACATGTGTGCAACCTTATAACTTGCTGAACTTTGATATCCCACAATTGGTTTGGACATTAACCAACTTTAGACCATGTTTGGACATGTTTGAAACTTAGGGAAATAACAACACATGTCATACCTAACACAATTTGTGCTAATGAGCTTGTGTTAGATTAGATCAAACATGTGAATTCTCAAATGCCTAAAGTAAGTAACTAAATTTTAAAACTTTATCACCAGATCATGTGTTCAAAACTTTAAGCTCACCAATGACATCACATTACAGAAAATGTTTAGATCAACCAAAATTTCAAAATAATATGAGCATGCATTTACCTTTTTTTTTTAATTGAAGAAAAACAACAATAAATTAGGAAAAAGTGTGTGGAATATGTCTCCCATACCCCCAAACTTAAATTATACATTGACCCCAATGTGTGAATAATATGGAAAGAGCTGACCGATATGGAGAACTATATGGACTAGTATGGCTCATAGTATGCCCCCAAACTTAATCTGAAGTACGCTTTGTCCCTGAAAAATAAAGACTGGAAAACAAAAAAAATACTGGAAACAAACATTAATAATAAATATGCAAAATAATAAATAAACAGAAAGGATAAGCTGTGGGGTGCCTCCCATGAGCGCTAAGTTTAACGTCTTCAGCCAGACCCAACATTCGTAATCGTGCCCAACTAAACGCTCCACCATCTAATCAATAAATGGGAGTGAAAAATGATCCTTCAGTGTGGTAGCATTCAACTTACGGTAGTCTACATACATTCTCCATCTTGACTGCACTCGAGTTGGAACCAACTCATTGTCTTTATTTATTACTACCGTCAATCTAGCCTGTTATGGCACGACATGAATCGAGCTTACCCACTCGCTATCAAAGATTGGATAAAGGATCAGAACCTCTTGTATAGCTGGGTTGAGCCCTCTTTGTGGCTCCTTCGATGGCTTGGCATTCTCCTCAAAATGTAACTTGTGCATGACCACCGAGGGGCTTATCCCCTTGATATCCTCAATAGTCCAGCCGATAGCTTCATCATGCTTTCTTAAAACGTCCAATAATTTATACTCTTGAGCATCAACTAAATCTGAAGCTGTAATCACAGGCAAAGAATCTGTTGGACCTAGGAACTTATACTTAAGATTTTCCAGTAAAGGCTTAAGTTCCTTCTTGGGGGGTTCAAGTGCTGTGGTTTCCTCCGTCTCATTGCTCTTTTGAGGAGCAGACTCCAAAGTAGCATTCGCTTGCTCAAACAACTTATCCAAATCTAAATCCTCTTCAAATTGAGCAAAGCATGCCTCCAGGGGATCCTCCATCTCACTACTCTTCTGAGGAGCAGACTCCAAGATAATAGTTACTTGCTCACATAGCTTATCTAAATCCAAATCCTCTCCAAACTAAGCAAAGCATGCCTCCAAAATGACCTTAGACTCCCCTTCTTTCTTGGGTGCTTGTAATCTCTCAGGGGAAGGCGCTTTAGGTAAAAACAACCTAGGGAGATCCTTAATAATAGGTGTGGCTGTAGATGGCTCAGCATCTTTCTTTTCTTTGTTGCTACTTTTTTGCCCTTGTATAGGAGTTGATAAATTTCCCTCCGCAAACTGTTCCTTCGGGTTAGGATCAAGTTGACTGGGGAACTTTCCGTTCTCTCCTTACCCCAAGTGACTTGTGATTTGACCCATTTGACTCTCTAGCTTGGCAATCACTTGGGTGTTTACTATTGTTGCACTCCTCACTTCACTCATAGATTGGCTAGTTGTTTTCATGAAATCATTGAGAGCGTCCTCAAATGACTGTGAAACCGACGCTGGTGCTTGAATGGGAGCTTGGTAAGCGGGTGATGGTGCTGGATAGGCTGAGTGACCATAACTTGGAATTGGTGGAGGAAATTCGAGAGGGTATTGATTGTGAGCATAATAAGGGGCTCTTCCCTGATTCATAAGTTGGTTCTGCTCCCATGAAAAATTAGAGTGGTTCCACAACCCTAGATTGTATGTTTCGGAGTAAGATCCATTTGATTGCCAACAATAGTCATTGAAAGCATTCATTTGTTCCATGGGATACTCGGCAAAAGCTGGCATTGATGAACAATCTGTGCTAAATGCATAGGACTAGCATAGATGGAATAGCTATCAATATTGAATGTATTGGCTGCACTGATGGACTGGTCAGTCATCTTCATGAAATCCTTGAGGGCGTCCCCTAAAGATTGTGAAACCGGTGCTGGATTCATCCACATTTTTGTTCTCTTCTTCTTCTCTTCTTTTATTTTTTTAAAAAAAAATTAAAAGTGCTAACTAACTAGTAGAAAAATAAAACTAATTCAGACAAAAATTTCACAAACCAAACAGTTCCCCGGCAATGGCGCCAAAAACTTGTTGTGAGTTTTAAATTACTCGCAAGAGCACGAGTCGTTTGCAATATAGTGTTGTGCAAGTGCGAGGTCGAATCCACAGGGAATTAAGTTGTGAAAATATAATTTTATCTAAACTAACCCTATTTTGACCTAGTTCTGAATTTTAAATTTTATGATGCAAAATAAATAAAAAAACTAAACTAAATTGCTTTTAAAAAATGATAAAAAGACTAAGATTTCTGAATCCACCCTGCCAAAGTTAAGCATATATCTCAATGTTCTAAAGATAGCCTATCAAAACATTCCATAAATCCAACTTAAAACAAAAAACAACAAATATCCCAATTAAACCAAAAGCATCCAATGTATCCACTTTTAACAAATCACAAAGGAAATCCAATTTAATCGAAAACGATTCAATGTATCCATCAAATGAAACAGAAGGAATATCCAACAGAAAAATTTAAACACAATCAATCATAAGATTCTACTCAAATAATTGACAGAACGTTTATACTAAAAAAAAATCAGAATTATATAAACAAAACTGAAACTAATATGCCAAACAATTGTGAGGCTTCATCTTCAACCTTAGTTGACGATTCTAGCCACTCATAGTTATCAAACTATAGTTCATAATAAAAGTACTAAACATTTCAACTAAACAAAACTAAATGAAAAGAAAAAATTACTATACAAAGGAGAAATTCCACACGCTGTTGGGCGGCGCTTCCCCTCGTGGTAGCAAAGCCTTTCGGGTCCACCAGAATGCTAGCAGACATCCACCGGATTACACTAAGTGGCTCAGGAATTGCACACTGAATGATAAGGCCAGATGATGTTTATATAGGGGGAGTCCTAGAGTACAATGAGATGCTTTGAATAAGTTTGTCGTGTGGAAAAAATTGATGGAAACTCAAACGGGTAAGGTAGTTAAGATTTTACAAACCAATAATGGCTTAGAATTTTTTAATAAGGATTTTGAAAAATTCTGTGAGTTAAATGGGATTCTAAGACATAGAACGGTTATGAAAACTCCTCAGCAAAATGGAGTTGCTGAGAGGCTAAATATGACCCTTATGGAAAAAGTTAGGTGCATGTTAATTGCTTTCGGGTTACCCAAATGTTTTTGGGGGGAAGCTGTGTCTACTCTTGCATATTTGGTTAATAGATCACTCTCTAGAGCTTTGGATCTCAAGACTCCCGAGGAGATGTGGAGTGGTAAATCCCCTGAGTTAAACACCCTTAGGACTTTTGGATATCCTGCGTTTGCACATCAAAAGGATGATAAACTTAGCCCAAGATCTAGAAAATATGTGTTTCTAAGATATGGTGAAGGGGTACAGGTTGTGCTCCTTAGATAAAAAAAGAACTAAACTCATAATAATTAGGGATGTCATTTTTAATGAGCATATATTTCCCTATTTGGAGAAAACTAACCCTGCAGGGGATAGTGGGCAAACCAGCCCGGTATTTGTGGAGCATAGCATCAAAGAAAATTCAGTTCAGGTAGAGCAATGAAGGCAAGAGGGTTCGGACCAAGCAGAGCCCATTGAGGAAAGCCAAGCTCAAGACATTTAAGTGGAGGTAGAACTAGAAGGGGATGACGCAGCAAATCATAATGATTATCAGCTTACAAGGGACCAGGAAAGAAGGCTAGTCAGACCACCTTTGAGATATGGTTTTGCGGATGCTAATGTAGCAGCTCCTTATTCAGAATGAGGGATAAGTGAACCAGAAACTTACATTGATGCCATGGAATGTAAGGATTCATCAAGATGGAAGCTAGCTATAGAGAAGGAAATGCATTCTTTGAGGAAGAACAACTCTTGGGAATTGGTGCTGAAACCAGAAAAATAGAGATTTGTGGATTGTAAATGGACTTACAAGATCAAATAAGGGAACACTCTAGGGGATGAAGTCCGGTATAAGGCTAGGCTGGTGGTGAAGGGGTTCAGGCAAAGAGAAGGCATAGATTTCACATAAATTTTCTCACTGGTTGTGCCCAAGGTGGAGGAAATGGTGATTATCCTCATCTATGTCGATGATATGCTGTTGGTTGGTAACAACAGGGAGAGGATAGAAAAGTTGAAGTCTCAACTCAGTTCGGAGTTTGAGATGAAGGATCTTGGTCATGAACAAAATATCCTTGGGATGAGTATAATTCATGAAAGGGAGAGAAACAGGTTGAAGATTTCTCAGACTTCTTACATAGAAAGATGATATCTAAGTTTTCTATGGAAGGTAGCAAACCAGTAAAGATTCCCCTTGCTGGTCATTTCAAGTTCTCCAGCGATCAATGTCCGATATCGGATGAGGAGAAGAAGGAAATGGAAAAGTTCCTTACTTTAGTGCGGTTGGATCAGTTATGTTCACCATGGTAAGCACTAGACCCGACATTGCTCATGCAATTAATGTTCTCAGCAGATTTATGAGTAATCCCGGAAATGAGTATTAGCTTGGGATGAAGTGGTTGCTGAGGTATTTGAAAGGAAGCCCAGATGTGGGGCTTGTTTACAAGAAGAGGGCTAAGTCCATCTAGTTAGAAGGTTATGCTGATTCGGACTATGGAGCAGATCGGGACAAGAGAAGATCGATTACCTCATACTTTTTCAACTTAAACGGATGTTTTATAAGTTGGAAGGCTTAGTTGCAGCCGGTGGTACCACTCTCAACAACAGAAGCTGAGTACATAGCGGCAACGGAAGCTATTAAGGAGGCTATGTGGTGCAAAGGGTTGTTGGAAGAGTTGAAGGTCCTAAAGAGCAGGTGGTGGTGTATTCGGATAGCCAAAGTGCGTTGCACTTGTGTAAGAATCCGGTGTTCCATGAGAGGACAAAGCATATGGATGTTTGGTATCATTTCATTCGGGAAAATGTTACGGAAGGATGCATTCATGTGGACAAAGTGGCCATGGAATAAAATTCTACAAATTTAGGCACCAAAGTTCTACCTCAAAGCAAGTTCAATCATTGCCTTGGACTTCTTAGGATTGGAGTCGGATGATGTGGTGACTCTTATTGAGTTTGGATCCTGAGTTCTCTACACAATGGGTTTAGGTTTAGTTGCTAAGACAAAGGTAAAGATTGTTGGGATTTGTCTAAGAATTAAACAGTTGGAAGATGAAGCTTCAGCAAGCTTTGGCGCCGCGGCGCAAGGAGTGTGCGTTGCGGCCTCCAGCAACGGAGGTAGTTCCTCCACTAGGTGTGCGCCGTGGCTCAGGGTGGTGTGTGCTGTGGCACAGGGCTGTGTGCCGCTGCCCAGGCCTTATGTGGCACTCAGCACCTGGAGGTGTTTTACCCTGGTGTGCGCCATGGCCTGCCCTGTTATGGGCCGCGGCGCCAGGCACACCTGATGCCTTTTGGTTTCAAAAATTATGTTAAAAAAAAAAGAAACCTTGAGGAGTATCTTTACAATGAGTCTTTGGATTTGCAACATGTTGAAGAAGAAATTGAATAAATTTATGAAAATGTGTCCCAAATGGAACCGATGCCAAAGTGCCAAAAAGGCTTTGTCTATAATAAGATAATTACTGCACCAATAAATATTTGCTAAAAAAAGTATTTTCGTTAAAAGTAATTATTTTCCTTTTTCTTAATTATTTCCAATCTAAGGATCACATCATGTTCATTCTTTCAATTTTCCTTTTAACATACTCAAATTGTAACATCAATAGCTTTGTGGTAGTCTCACAAACCATCATCCTTTTCATTCTAGGATAAGATTTCTGTGTGCCTAGGGGCTGAGCCAAGATTTTTCTCTTGGGGGACCAAGTTTGATACGATTAAAATAAGATATCTTTTTCAATTATCATAGGCTCACATACAGTCTTCATCAGTCATCTCCACATGCTCCACAAAGCAAAAGATCACCAAGAGTTTAAGAGTCTGAAAGCCTAAGGGATGAGATCATATGCAGTAAAATTACTGAAGTTAGTGGTATAGTACACATATAAAATAACATATTTAAATTGTAAAGTGGTCTCACTAAATCTTCTATCTAAAAGAGCTTATATCTATGTGTGCACTACTCCAACTTCACCACTTTTAAATGATCTCATCCCATTCAATTTAGAGTAGAGATGACCAGATGGGATCATTTGTAGTAAATTTGGTGTAGATGTTGGTATGGTATACACATAGATATGAACTCCTTTAAATAAGGAATTAGTAGGACCACAATCTACATCTATTTTAGTACATATGATCTCATCTCAAATAGGGCACATTTTGCCTATTTATTTCCTTATGAAACATGAGCCTCTAAACTAAGTTAAAGTTCTTTTTTTTTTTTGAAAAAAAAAAAGCAAAAATTGAAGTATAAGAGCTAAACTAACTGTGAAAGTGATGAACTAATTAAGATAAAAAGAAACGAACTCAAGTACTATAAACGGCTAACTAAAGGGTAATTTGTTTCTTTATTTAAATGAAGTCTAAAATTCTAACCTACTATCAGCCTAGCATGCAACTTTCTCGTTCCTTTTGCAGCTACAAATCTAGGCTTTCCTCTTTACCCTTTCTCTTTGTAACTTACAAGTTGTCAAGGTTCTTTCAATTTTTTTTGTAGATTTTCTGCTTTTCCCATTACATTAACTAGATAAAAATTCTTGGTTAGATTGGGTTTAAAATCAATGTTTTAAACCCACTCAAAAGCGTATTGTTATTTTTTGAAAATGTCACTAGTAACATCAGTATAAGTGTGGGACCTAAAAAATAATGTTACCAATAGAATTCTTCAAAATTACTAATGGAGTTTCAGGTGATCTGGTCTAACCAAAAATTACTCTTACCAAGAAAAAAAAAATAAAAAAGAACAGATTTATTTTTGCGGATAACCTCAATGATATTGTAAGTTTTAAAAAATATGTAAGAAAAAAACTTGAGGAAAATGTTTACAATTCTCTGGATTAGCAACATGTGGAAGAATAAATTGAACAAATTCATGAAAAGGTCTCCCAATTGGAATCCATACCAAAGTGCCAAAAAGATTTTGTCTCGAAGGTGATAATTATTGCACCAATATATATATTTGCTAAAAAAAAGAATTTGCATTAAACGCAATTATTTGCCTTTTTCTTAATCAATATCATATTATAATTAATGTTTGAATTATTTTTTAAAAACTATTATTTAGTGTTTGGATAATCTTACTTCAATTTTTAAATAAACTGTGAATGTTTGTAGTAAAATAGGGTTGAAATCAACTCAAAATAATAAAAAATGACCAAAAGGGTAAGAAGGATTTGGTTTTTGTAATCTTATTGCCATATTGATTTCCAATTCATTTCCCAACCTCAAAAATTAACATGCCAATAAAAACTCGTCCATTTTCAGTTGCCACTCTCCAAACCGAAAACAAGCTCCAATCAGTACCTAAGATAATGGTTCTTGTACAAGGCAAGAGTGATTTGTTTGTTGGGTTGAACAAAAATTTACATAACAAAATTTTTAGCAATCAACCACAACCAAAATATTATTATAACTACTGATGCTGAAAAGAAGGTTAAGAGTATTCTTGTCAGACTAGATCTGGGTTGGATGAGATACATAACTGGTATTGGCCACGTTTTTTTACCCACATTAGCTTGGTACACGAACTCCTATAAGGAAAGCCACCTAGAGATTGGTTCTTCGAGAAGGACCCTCCGACGGTCTAGCCATTAAGTGTATCAAGATAAAGTGAAAGGAGGGGCTGGAGAAATATCAAAGTGGGAGAGAGCAAGAGAGCCAAAATGGTTCTGGTTATGAAAATTGCATTTATGAGCCCTTGAGCATCTTTATATAGGCTCTCGAGATCTTATCTTCTTAGGAATTGGTGTGGGTCCCATCAGAGTTCTTGACCCATGCCATTTAAGTCTACAAGTCACATCACAACCTTATCTCGTGCTTTTGAGTCAAGTCACAGTCTTATCCCATGTCTTTAGGTATGTACTAGGGGTTTTGACCCGTATCATTTAGGTCTACGAGTCATGTCATGATCCACTTGTCCGAATTTTATTGGGTAGAATATTTATGCCTATATCATAAGCCCCCACTCCCTTGAAAGCCTTGAGGGGTTTCTAAAGGTGTTAAGTGACCTTTCTTTTGATTTTAATGATATCTTCGTCTCGATACGATATCTCAGTGACGCCTTCTGTGGCTAAGCATATTGGTCTTCTCATGTTGGCTTTGTGGGATTTAGCCAGCCCCAACTATATTGGTCTTCTTGTGATTCTATTGAGTCAACTATAAGTGATCATATTGATGTTTTTGATGATTCATCACCTGTTACATATCCTAAAATTAGCCTTCATGCTTTCATGGGGCACTCTTCCCCAAAAATATTGAGGTTACAAGGTATTGTGACTAGACGCTCAATTCAAGTTCTCATTGATGGTGGTAGCACTCACAACTTCATTGAAGAGGGAGTGGCTCAATTTCTTAACCTCAAAATTTCACCATCCAGTCAGTTTCAAGTTCAAGTTGCAAATGGTGAATTACTTCATTGTAAAGGTCTTTGTGCTTATGTACATTTTATGTTACATGGTCACACATTGTATGTTGACTTCTTCATTCTTCCTCTCCATAAAGCTGATCTAGTTTTGGGTGTATAATGGTTAGAACTCTTAGGACCAGTCAAAACTGACTACTCCAAGCTAACCACGGAATTTCAATGGGAAGCGAACCAGTAAAATTGATTGGTGATAATGCTTATAGTTCAGCTATAGTGAAGCATAACGAACTGAAGAAAACGTGGACAAATGGAATTATTTATTCATGTTGATGTCTTTAGACACCCCTAATATTTGACACTGTACAATATTTGGATCCTGATATTGCTAAAGTTCTCTTTACTCATGCTAAGAATTTTATTGAAGTATAGGCTTTGCCCCCTCACATATCTACTGACCATAGGATCGTTTTCTAGGATGGAACTTGACCTGTAAATGTCAAACCAAACAGGTACCCTCATTACCAAAAAAATGAGATTGAGAAACATATTAAAATAATACTAGCTGGTGGTGTAATTTGTCCAAGTACAAATCCTTTCAGCTCACCAGTTCTCTTAGTAAAGAAGAAAGATGGCACTTGGAGAGTATGCATTGACTCTAGAGCTTTGAATTCTGTAACTATTAGGGATAGATTCCCTATACTTACTGTGGATGAACTCTTAGATGAGTTGTATGGATCAAATGTCTTTACTAAGATTGATCTAAGATCAGGTTACCATCAAATAAGGATGCATGGTACTGATATTGAGAAAATAACTTTTAGAACTCACCAAGGCCATTATGAGTTCTTCGCGATGCCTTTTGGTCTCTCTAATGCACCTTTAACCTTCTAAGCCACCGTTAATCAAATTTTCTTTCCTTTCCTCAGAAAATTTGTGATTATATTTTTTAATAATATTCTAATCTATAGCAAATCATTGGATCAACATATCATTTATTTAGCTACAATCTTGAGCCATCTACTAGAATAGGATCTCTATCCTAACTAAACTGTCTAAGTGCTCATTTGCCAAAGATTCAATTTATTCCATTAATTACACTTTCTTCATCTCTAATTAACTCTTTATCCTCACTATCTCATCATCTAAATTCTTCGTAGAAAACCAAGAGTAAAAGCAAATCATGACAAATTCAAATGCAATGACAAAATATGTAGTTGATTACAAAAAGTTTTACTCAAAAATCATGGTGCCCAAAGGCTACAGCAGTGTTTTGTTTTTTCCATCATCAAAATCTTTATCGTCAACTCCGCAATATTAATTTGAATTCTTTCTTCACTTTTTCATAATAATGAATAATCAATTGAAGGAATATGCATTCCACATTGAACATTAATAATTCTCAAGATTGCAAAGTTAATGACTCTTATTAATTAACTTATTTAGAATTACTAGCTCAAAATAGTAAATCTTAATAAGATTTTCAAAAGTTGGATCCTTTGTATGTAGTTGGATCGATATTTTTCAAGTGTAGAAGTTGAATTCGTGTCTTTAAAAAAATTGAAGGAAAAATGAAAGAAAAGAAGGGGAAAAAATGGAAGAAAGTTTTTGTTGCAAAAGTGAAAAGGGTAAAGAGTTAGAGATAAAGAAAGAGTGTAATTAATAGAAGACTTTGTATCATAGAAATTTGTGAAGAGAATATGTGGTAGTAATTATACTTTAAAAGTAAAATTGAGAATCTAACTTTAATTAGGGTATTATTTTAAATTTTAGACGAAAAAAAAATATGTAGAGTATAAATAACCATTTATGTATTGTCAATATCACTAGCCTTAAAATATTAATCTAAAATTTCATTTTCTTGCCTTTTATGAATACAATAACATTGTCTTTGTAAATCAATCTTTAAATTTTATCAAACTGATAAAATAAATACTGTGTATGTCAAAAAAATTAAAATATTAATCTAATATTTTATATTCGAATAAAATAATTGAATTTTAACAATTAAAAAATATTATCAAATAATTTTTGAACTATTTAAAAGTTAAAAAATCAAATTTTTGGAGATAATTAAGAGAAATTAAAATAATTGGATATTATCCTAAAAAATTCAATAAAATTAAAAAAAAAATCCACCTAAAATCGGGTTGTCACGTATGACAACTTTATTTTAGCCAATATATTTAAAAAAAATCCAAATGTTTAAGTAGTGAGCACTTGCTACCAAATTACGCGTAGTGCTATTTAAACATCTGCCTTGAACACTCATTTTGAACATACTGGAAATTTGAATGGTAATTACTGCTCAAGTTTCCACACAATTATAACTGAGTTTCGCAAGGTGTTTTTCTAAGTGTTTGGAGTGGATATGCTACAATTGTTACCGAAATTATTTTTACCTTAAATTTTGGATGTTTATTGATTTGATTTTATATTGAAATTCGCGGGTTGCCTTTTTTATTTTTATTTTTTAATTTTAAAAGAGTAGATTGACCCTCCGCCCATTAACTTCAAAAAGCCAATCATCGACTATGTACGGCCTAGAAGCCCATATTTTGGGAAATGTCAGTCGTTACCCATTAACTATCTCCATCGCAATTTCGACATCGCTCTCTAAAACTTCTTGCTGTTAGGTTCGCTAGAAAACCTCCTGTAAAACCGAATAGAAATTTTTTGCAAATGAGTTTATCTATAAAAAATTGTAGCATTTCATTTACTCATTTCTGCAGTTACAGACATGACCAGAGAAGCAGTCAAGTTGAGTTCAATTTTGATCCCTTTTGGTCGTAACAGGACAAACTTGGCTGTTGCATTGAACTGAATGGCGGCCATTTGGTAGAAAACACAGAGCACCTTTTTCTTCCCTCGTTTGTCATGCTAAGTTGTGTTTTTGAGGTGTTATTAGTACCTTAATAACTCTATTTACAAAAATGGGAAATTGCCCACTAGATACCCATGGTTTCATCTTAATCAGAAAACCAATTTGAATTTTTCATATCTGCTAATTTGGACATCACTTACAAAATGAATCCTAACCATTTGATTTCACATTCGTAAAAATTCAATCGTCCAATTTGAAAATTAAAAAAAGGGTTTCTTAAATAGATTTGAAATTCTTCTCAATGTATCTGTTGTTTTTGAAGTTGCAACAGAAAACAAAGACAACTTTGTAGGAAATAACGATGACAATTTTGAAGAGAAGAACACAAGAGATTATATCGAAGGAGAAGTTATTTTATTGAATTCAGAACTTACATTTAAAGACTTGAAAATAATAACTAACCGCTAAGATCATGATCCTAAAAATAAGCCATAATTACACATGATTAATCAGAAAATAATAAACTCCTAAAAACTAGGAAACAATACTTTGAAATATTCAAAACAAAATAAATGACGTTTTCACAAATGTGGCAGCAGTTCTAAACAAATCAGCTAACACTCCTCCTTGCTTTAGAGACTGCAAACACCAAGTTTCAATCTCAAAAATTCGAACTTGCTAACTGGTAATGGTTTAGTAAAAACATCAGCTATTTGCTTATCTGTTCTGCAGTAAACAAGAGTTACAGCACCATTCTTCTGCACTTCCCTCAAGAAAAACAGCTTGATGTTGAAATGTTTAGTTTTCCTGTGAAAAACTGGATTGTGAGAAATAGCTATTGCAGCTTGATTATCAACAAAAATCTTAGTGTCTTCTTTCTGCTCAAGATGAAGATCACTCGATATCTTCCTCAGCCACAAAGCTTGATTTACAGCAGCAGTTGCAGCAACAAACTCTGCTTCAGCAGTAGATTGAGCTACTGTTTCTTGTTTTTTCGAACTCCATGAAAAAACTCCTGATCCAAAACTAAAGCAGTACCCAGAGGTACTTTTCATGTCATCAATGGATCCTGCCCGGTCACTGTCAGAAAAACCAACCAACTTGAACTCCTTGCTTTTCTTGAACTTGATGCCAAAGTTGATTGTGCCTTTGATGTATCTAACCACCCTCTTAGCAGTCTTCAAGTGCATTTCACTTGCACAGTGCATAAACCGAGATAAAATACTCACAGCGATCAAGATGTTAGGTCTTGTTGCTGTGAGATACATCAGGCACCCAATCAAACTTCTAAAGTGTGCCTCATCCACTTTTTCGGTTCCATCTTCCTTGCTCAACTTTTCCTTTTGATTCATAGGACTGCTCATTGACTTGCAATCTTCCATATGAAACTTCTTGAGAATTTCCTTTGCATACTTCTTTTGACAAATGAAAACTTCATCTTGACTCTGCTTGATCTCCATTCCGAGCAAGTAAGTCATCAATCCAAGATCAGTCATCTCAAATACTTTCATCATTTCCAGCTTAAATTCATCAATTAAAGCTGCATTGTTTCCAGTCACCAAAAGATCATCTACATAAAGAGAAATAACAAGGATATCAACCTCACAGTGCTTGACATAAAGAGTGGACTTAGATAGGCTTTTTCAAAGCCTAAAATTAGCAGATGATCATCAATTCTGCTGTACCAGGCTCTTGGAGCTTGCTTCAAACCATAGAGAGCCTTCTTGAGGAGATAAACTTTGTCTTCTTCTCCTTTCTTCACATTTAGAGTGGTTCTGCTCCCATGAAAAATTAGAGTGGTTCCACAACCTTGGATTGTTGTTTCGGAGTAAGATCCATTCGATTGCCAACAACAGTCATTGAAAGCATTCATTTGTTCCATGAGATACTCGGCAAAAGCTGGCATTGATGAACAATCTATGCTAAATGCATAAGACTAGCACAGATGGAATAGCTATCAACATTAAATGTATTGGCTGCACTGGTGGACTGGTCGGTCATCCTCATGAAATCCTTGAGGGCGTCCTCTAAAGATTGTGAAACCGGCGCTGGATTCATCCACATTTTTGTTCTCTTCTTCTTCTTTTCTTTTCTTTTTTTTAAAAAAAATTAAAAGTGCTAACTAACTAGTAGAAAAATAAAACTAATTCAAATAAAAATTTCACAAACCAAACCGTTCCCCGGCAACGGCGCCAAAAACTTGTTGTGAGTTTTAAATTACTCGCAAGCGCACGAGCCGTTTGCAATATAGTGTTGTGCAAGTGCGAGGTCAAATCCACAGGGAATTAAGTTGTGAAAAATATAATTTTATCTAAACTAACCCTATTTTGACCTATTTCTGAATTTAAATTGTATGATGTAAAATAAATAAAAAAACTAAACTAAATTGCTTTTAAAAAATGATAAAAAGACTAAGGTTTCTGAATCCATCCTGCCAAAGTTAAGCATATATCTCAATGTTCTAAAGATAGCCTATCAAAACATTCCATGAATCCAACTTAAAACAAAAAACAACAAATATCCCAATTAAACCAAAAGCATCCAATGTATCCGCTTTTAACAAATCACAAATGAAATCCAATTTAATCGAAAACGATTCGATGTATTCATCAGATGAAACACAAGGAATATCTAACAGAACAATTTAAACACAATCAATCATAAGATTCTACTCAAATAATTGACAGACAATTTATACTAAAAAAACATCAGAATTATATAAACAAAACTGAAACTAATATGCCAAACAACGACGAGGCTTCATCTTCAACTTTAGTTGAAGATTCTAGCCACTCATAGTAATGAAACTAAAGTTCATAATAAAAGTGCTAAACATTTAAACTAAACAAAACTAAATGAAGAGAAATAATTACTATACAAAGGAGATATTCCACACGCTATTGGGCGGCGCTTCCCCTCGTGGTAGCAAAGCCTTCGGGGTCCACTAGAATGCTAGCAGACGTCCACCGGATTACACCAAGTGGCTCAAGAATTGTACACTGAATGATGAGGCCAGACGATGTTTATATAGGGGGAGTCCCAGAGTACAATGGGTTGCAAATTCGATGTGGGATACTGCCCGGGTGCGCTCGATCGCAGTATGGTGCGATCGATCGCATGTGCGCTCGATTGCATATCTTGTGCGAACGATCGCACGTGCGCTCGATCGTAAGTCTAGCGCGCTCGATCGTAGGAACACTGCAATGCAAAGATTTTGATGTGGGATATTTTTCATGCGCTCGATCGCAGCACAGTGCGATCGATCGCAGCACAGTGCGATCGATCGCATTTGCTCTTAAAGCTTGACATCTCCCGAAATGCTTCATTTTCTCCACAAGCCTATAAAAACAAAGTAAACACATAAAATAAAGTGAAATAATACAAGTTAAGAGCTTAACAAATATAAATTAAGGGGCTTAAATATGTAATATTTTAGACTCATCAATCCTAAAAAAGAGTTGCAAGATAATCTTGATATGTTTAATAAACTAGTTCAAGATTAGACTAGTTGTAGAATAAAAGTCCTAGATGAACAATTGGCTGTTATATTGTTGAATTCTCTTCCAGATTGTTTTGAAAGCTTGATTAATGCTATTGAATATAGAAGAGATACACTAACCAAAGAAATTGTGATCAATGCTATAAGGGCTCATGATTTCAAAGCCAAGATGAGGGAAGGATCAAGTGGAGAAAGGTTGTTCGTTAGAGGAAGACCAGTAACTCGGAATGGCAGTAACATCCATGGCAACTACTGAGGCAAATCAAAGGGTAGAGATCAAGGCCATGGAAGATCGTAGTCCAAACTGAAGTTTGGAAGAAGGTGATGCTACTATTGCAATAAGGAGGGTCATTTCAAGAAAGATTGCAGGAAGATGATGAGGGATAAGAAAGGAAGAGGCCATACCAACAATGGAGAGGCTTCGGTTGCCAAGGAAGAACAACAAGATGATGTTCTTGATGTTCTTGTTGTGTGCTCAAATGTGAGCCGGAGGCAAGGCAGCGAGAAATGGATCTTGGATTTCGGGTGCACTTATCACATGTGCCCTCACCAAGATTGCTTTAAGAATTTCAAGGAAACCAATGATGGAAAGGTTTTCTTAGAGAATGATACTTCTTGCAAAGTGAGGGGGATAGGAGACATCCAATTGAGGATGTTTGATGGAGTTACTAGGCTGCTGCGGAATGTGAGATATCTTTCGGAGTTGAGAAGAAATTTGATCTCATTAGGGTAGCTAGATTCCATGGGGTACACATACAAAGCATTGGGAGGAAAGATCAAGGTAACCAAAGGGATCTTTGATAATAATCAAAGTAGCAAAGAAGGATGGTCTCTATGAGATGATCAGAGACACGGACATCAAGGATCAAGTAGCAAGCTTGATGGTTGAGATGGATAAGGCAGTTCTTTGGCACAATTGTTAGGTCACGTGAGTGAAAAAAGGCTGCAAGTTCTTAGGAAGAATGGTTTAAGTGATGGTGAAAAGGTAGAGAAACTTACTTTCTGCGAGAGTTGCATTCTTGGAAAGCAACATCGGGTCAGCTTCAACACCGGAGTGCACAAATCTAAGGGCATTTTTTACTACATTCATGCCGATCTTTGGGGGCCAGTAAATCTTTACTTTCTTTTTTTAATTGATGATTATTCTAGAAAGGTTTGGGTTTATTAGCTTAAAAATAAATCAGATGCTTTGAATAAGTTTGTCGTGTGGAAAAAATTGCTGGAAACTCAAACGGGTAAGGTAGTTAAGATTTTACAAACCAATAATGGCTTAGAATTTTTTAATAAGGATTTTGATAAATTCTGTGAGTTAAATGGGATTCTAAGATATAGAACGGTTACGAAAACCCCTCAGCAAAATGGAGTTGCTGAGAGGCTAAATATGACCCTTATGGAAAAAGTTAGGTGCATGTTAATTGGTTTCGGGTTACTCAAATGTTTTTGGGGTGAAGCTGTGTCTACTCTTGCATATTTGGTTAATAGATCACCCTCTAGAACTTTGGATCTCAAGACTCCCGAGGAGATGTGGAGTGGTAAATCCCCTGAGTTAAACAACCTTAGGACTTTTGGATATCCTGCGTTTGCACATCAAAAGGATGATAAACTTAGCCCAAGATCTAGAAAATATGTGTTTCTAAGATATGGTGAAGGGGTACAGGTTGTGCTCCTTAGAGCAAAAAAGAACTAAACTCATAATAAGTAGGGATGTCATTTTTAATGAGCATATATTTCCCTATTTGGAGAAAACTAACCCTGCAGGGGATAGTGGGCAAACCAGCCCGGTATTTGTGGAGCATAGCATCAAAGAAAATTTAGTTCAGGTAGAGTAAGGAAGGCAAGAGGGTTCGGACCAAGCAGAGCCCATTGAGGAAAGCCAAGCTCAAGACACTTAAGTAGAGGTAGAACTAGAAGGGGTGACGCAGCAAATCATAATGATTATCAGCTCACAAGGGACCAGGAAATAAGGCTGGTCAGACCACCTTTGAGATATGGTTTTGCGGATGCTAATGTAGCAGCTCCTTATCTATGTCGATGATATGTTGTTGGTTGGTAACAACAGGGAGAGGATAGAAAAGTTGAAGTCTCAACTCAGTTCGGAGTTTGAGATGAAGGATCTTGGTCATGAACAAAAGATCCTTGGGATGAGTATAATTCATGAAAGGGAGAGAAACAGGTTGAAGATTTCTCAGACTTCCTACATAGAAAGATAATATCTAAGTTTTCTATGGAATGTAGCAAACCAGTAAAGATTCCCCTTGCTGGTCATTTCAAGTTCTCCAGCGATCAATGTCCGATATCGAATGAGGAGAAGAAGGAAATGGAAAAGTTCCTTATTTTAGTGCGGTTGGATCAGTTATGTTCACCATGGTAAGCACTAGACCCGACACTGCTCATGCAATTAATGTTCTCAGCAGATTTATGAGTAATCCCGGAAAAGAGTATTAGCTTGGGATGAAGTGGTTGCTGAGGTATTTGAAAGGAAGCCCAGATGTGGGGCTTGTTTACAGGAAGAGGGCTAAGTCCATCTGGTTAGAAGGTTATGCTGATTCGGACTATGGAGCAGATCGGGACAAGAGAAGATCGATTACCTCATACTTTTTCAACTTAAACGGATGTTTTATAAGTTGGAAGGCTCAGTTGCATCCGGTGGTACCACTCTCAACAACCGAAGCTGAGTACATAGCGGCAACGGAAGCTATTAAGGAGGCTATGTGGTGCAAAGGGTTGTTGGAAGAGTTGAAGGTCCTAAAAGAGCAAGTGGTGGTGTATTCGGATAGCCAAAGTGTATTGCACTTGTGTAAGAATCCGGTGTTCCATGAGAGGACAAAGCATATGGATGTTTGGTATCATTTCATTCGGGAAAATGTTATGGAAGGATGCATTCATGTGGACAAAGTGGCCACGGAAGAAAATTCTGCAGATTTAGGCACCAAAGTTCTACCTCTAAGCAAGTTCAATCATTGCCTTGGACTTCTTAGGATTGGAGTCGGATGATGTGGTGACTCTTATTGAGTTTGGATCCTGAGTTCTCTACACAATGGGTTTAGGTTTAGTTGCTTAGACAAATGTAGAGGTTGTTGGGATTTGTCTAAGAATTAAACAGTTGGAAGATAAAGCTTCAGCAAGCTTTGGCGCCGCGGCACAAGGAGTGTGCGTTGCGGCCTCCAGCAACAGAGGTAGTTCCTCCACCAGGTGTTCGTCGTGGCTCAGGGTGGTGTGCACTGTGGCACAGGGCTATGCGCCGCTGCCCAGGCCTTGTGTGCCGCGGCGCTCAGCACCTGGAGGTGTTTTACCCTGGTGTGCGCCATGGCCTGCCCTGTTCTGGGCCGCGGCGCCAGGTACACCTGATGCCTTTTGGTTAGCACTTTGAAATGATGCATGAGACTTGTTTAAAATGCACAGGATCACTTAGAGAGCCATGGTTCTTTGGTTCTTGATATCTAAGGGTTGAGATTGATTCTTGAGATCTATATAAAGGGTCATCTAGGAGCAATAACAAAAAAGTGTGTGAAATAGAACACAACAAGGATGACACAAGAGCGCAAAGACACAAGTGTTAAGAAGAAACACAAGAAGGGGTCTCATTCCAAGAGTGACAGGTGTTGAAAGAGATAGACTCTCAAATCTTCAGAGGTGTTTCAAGTGAGAGAGAGCAATCAAGAAGTGGGGTTCAAAGGCTTTGTAATTAGAATTTTCTTGGGGAAAATTCTAAGGAAACACTTAGTTCTTATCTCTTTCTTTTCTCTTCTTTCATATATCAAGAATAAGATGGTTCTTGAGGAGGTGTTGCTGTAATTGTAAGAACTCCATTGATTTAGTGCAGAGACATCGGAGGAGCTCACGGGGACGTAAGCAAATTGCCGAACGTCGATAACAATTTCTTGTGTTCTTTCTTTGATTGTTTGATTCCTGTTTATTACAAGTCTTTCTGGACTTGGGTGTTTAAAGGTCACCTAGGATTCTTGAGGTGATTTTCAACAGTTCTTTTAAATTTTTGTAGATTTTTTGCTTTTCTCATTGCATTAACAAGATAAAAATTCATGGTTAGATTGGGTTTAAAATCAATGTTTTTAACCCACTTAAAAGTTTATTGTTATTTTTCGAAAACGTTACTAGTAACATCAGTATAAGTGTGGGACCTAAAAAATAATGTTACCAACAGAATTCTTCAAAATTACTAATGGAGTTTCAGGTGATCTGGTCTAACCAAAAATTACTCTTAACCAAAAAAGAAAAATAAAAAAGAACAGATTTATTTTGCGGATCAACTCAACGATATTGTAAGTTTCAAAAAATACGTAAGAAAAAAACTTGAGGAGAATGTTTACAATGAGTCTCTGGATTAGCAACATGTTGAAGAAGAAATTGAACAAATTCATGAAAATGTCTCCCAATTGGAATCCGTACCAAAGTGCCAAAAAGGTTTTGTCTCGAATGTGATAATTACTGCACCGATATATATATTTACTAAATTTTTTTTGCATTAAATGTAATTATTTTCCTCTTTCTTTATCAATATAATATTATAATTAATGTTTGAATTATTTATAAAAAAAACATTGTTTAGTGTTTGGATAATCCTACTTAAATTTTTTAAATAAATTGTGAATGTTTGTGGTAAAATAGTGTTGAAATCAACTCAAAATAATAAAAAAAATGACCAAAAGGGTAAGAAGGATTTGGTTTTTCTCATCTTATTGGGATATTGATTTCCAATTAATTTCTCAACCTCAAAAATTAACATGCCAATAAGAACTCATTCATTTTTAGTTGCCACTCTCCAAACCAAAAGCAGGCTCCAATCAGTAACTAAGATAGTGGTTCTTGTACAAGACAAGAGTGATTTGTTTGTTGGGTTGAACAGAAATTAACATAACAAAATTTTTAGCAAGCAACCACAACCATATTATCATTATAACTATTGATGCTGAAAAGAAGGTTAAGGATATTTTTGTCAGACTCGATATGGGTTGGATGAGATATATGATTGGTATTGGCCACGTTCGTACGCCCACATTAGCTTGGCACACGAATTCCTATAAGGAAAGCCACCAAGAGTTTGGTTCTTCGGCAAGGACCTTTCGACGGTCTAATCATTAAGTGTACCAAGATAAAGGGAAAAGGAGGGCTAGGGAAATATCAAAGTGGGAGAGAGAGAGAGCCGAAATGGTTCTGGTTGTGAAAATTGCATTTATGAGGCCTTGAGCCTCTTTATATAGGCTTTGGAGATCTTATCTTATGAGGAATTGGAGTGGGTCCCATCAAGGATCTCATCCCATGTATTTAGGTCTATGCTAGGGGTCTTGACCCATGTCATTTAAGTCTGCGAGTCACGTCACAACCTTATCTCATGCTTTTGAGTCAAGTTACAATCTTACCTCATGTCTTTAGGTATGTATTAGGGGTCTTGACCCATATTGTTTAGGTCTACGAGTCATGTCATGATCCATTTGTTCGAATTTTAATCGGTAGAATATTTCTGCCTATATCATGTGCCCCCAACCCCTGAAAGCCTTAAGGGGTTTCTAAAGGCGTTGAGTGTTCTCTCTTGTGATGTTAATGATATCTTCATCCCAATAAGGTATCTCAGAGACACCTTGTGTGGGTAAGCATATTGGTCTTCTCATGTTGGTTTCGTGGGCTTTAGCGAGCCCCAACTATATTGGTCTTTTTGTGATTCTATTGAGTCAACTATAAGTGATGATACTGATGCTTTTGAGGATTCATTGTCTGTTACAAATCCAGAAATTAGCCTTCATGCTTTCAAGGGGCACTCTTCCCCAAAAACATTGAGGCTGCAAGGTATTGTGACTGGACACTCAATTCAAGTTCTCATAGATGGTTGTAGCACTCACAACTTCATTGAAGAGGGAGTGGCTCAATTCCGTGACCTCAAAATTTCACCATCCAGTCAGTTTCAACTTCAAGTTGGAAATGGTGAATTACTTCAATGTAAAGATCTTCGAGATGATGAGATAGTGGTATGGTCATCATCTCAATTCTTCATTTAGCTACAGGTTAATAATTCTCAAGATTGCAGAGTTAATGTCTCTTATTAATCAACTTATTTAGAATTACTAGCTCAAAATAGTAAATCTTAATAAGATTTTCAAAAGTTGGATCCTTTGTGTGTAGTAGGATCGATCTTCTTCATCTAGAAGTTAAATTTGTGTCTTTAACAAAAATTGAAAGAAAAATTTAAGAAAATAAAAAAGAGAAAAGAAGGGAAAAAAAGAGAGGAAGAAAGATAGTAGAGGAAGAAAGTTTTTGTTGCATAAGTGAAAAGAGTAAAGAGTTAGAGATAAAGAAATAGTGTAATTAATAGAAGATTTTGTGTCATAGAAATTTGTAATGAGAATATGTGGTGGTAATTTTACTTTAAAAGTCAAATTGAGAATCTAACTTTAATTAGGGTATTACTGTAAGTTTTAGAAGAAATAAAATTAAGTAGAGTGTCAATAACCATTTATGTATTGTCAATATCACTAGCCTTAAAATATTAATCTAATATTTTATTTTCTTGCTTTTTATGAATACAATAACATTATCTTTGAAAATCACTCTTTAAATGTTATCAAACTAATAAAATAAATATTGTGTATGTCAAAACAATTAAAATATTAATCTAATATTTTATATTCGAATAAAATAATAGAATTTTAACAATTAAAAAATATTATCAAATAATTTTTGAACTATTTAAAAGTAAAAATCAAATTTTTGGAGATAATTAAGAGAAATTAAAATAATTGGATGGTATCCTTAAAAATTCAATAAAATTAAAAAAAAATCCACCTAAAATTGGTTTGGCACGTATGACAACTCTATTTTAGTCATTATATTTAAAAAATCCAAATGTTTAAGTAGTGAGCACTTGCTACCAAATTACACGTAGTGCTATTTAAATATATGCCTTGAACACTCATTTTGAACACACTGAAAATTTGAATAGTAATTAGGACTCAAGTTTCCACACAATTATAACTGAGTTTTGCAAGGTGTTTTTCTGAGTGTTTGGAGTGGATATGCAACAATTATTACTGAAATTATTTTTACCGTAAATTTTGATGTTTGTTGATTTGATTTTATATTGAAATTCGTGGGTTGCTTTTTCTATTTTTTTTTTTAAATTTTAAAGAGTAGATTGACCCTCTGCCCATAAACTTCAAAAAGCCAATCATATAGTAGCCCATATTGACTATGTACGACCTAGCAGCCCGTATTTTGGGAAATGTCTGTCGTTATCCATTAACTATCTCCATCGCAGTTTCGACATCGCTCTCTAAAATTTCCTGCTGTTTGGTTCGCTCGAAAACCTCCTGTAAAACCAGATAGAAATTTTTTGCAAACGAGTTTATCTATAAACAATTGTAGCATTTCATTTACTCATTTCTGCAGTTACAGACATGACCAGAGAAGCAGTCAAGTTGAGTTCAATTTTGATCCCTTTTGGTCATAACAGGACAAACTTGGCTGGCCATTTGGTAGAAATTACAGAATACATTTTTTCTCTCATTTGTCATGCTAAGTTGTGTTTTTGAGGCGTTATTAGCATCTTATTAACTCTATTTACAAAAATGGCAAATTGCCCACCAGATACCCATATGGTTTCATCTTAATCAGAAAACCAATTTGAATTTTTCATATCTGCTAATTTGGACATCACTTACAAAGTGAATCCCAACCGTTTGATTTCACATTCTCAAAAATCCAATCGTCCAATTTGGAAATTAAAAAAAAAGGGTTTCTTAAATAGATTTGAAATTCTTCTCAATGTATCCTCTTCATTCAGTGGACCTTGACTGCGGTCATGATTGCAAAATGGAAGTTTTTTTCCTTCTTATCCTGTATTTATCCACGCACTTTTTAACAAATAGGCACTTCTCTCTGTCTCTCAGTAGCCGTTTCTTTCTCTCTATCCGCACAGGTTACTTAGTATTCAGTATTCACTACCAAGACAGAAAACGAGAAGAAAAAACAAAACCAAAGCCTGTTTTTAAGTTTATTCAATGGATGCTTCTTCTTCATCCTCCTCATCACCAATGGGCTTGACCTGTTTTTATTGCAACTCTATCTCTTCTGAACTCAAACAAGGCTGGCGGAGGTGGACTACTGGAGGTTATGCCATGATCTGTGATCAATGCGCGTAAGCATTTTACTAGTTTTTATTTCTCTCTCTTATTTTATTTTCAATGTCATTGTTGTTATCTTACTTTTACCCCTTAAAGATTCCTTTTTTTATGTGTGATAAGATAGAAAAAATTTAATTATCTTTGGTTCCTTCTAAAAGATGGCAAACCTCACAACCACGATTAGGATCTACGATTTTTTCCAAAGAAATTTAATTATGTGGTTTTCAATTTTTTTTTCTCTTGATATCTCATATATTTGTTGTTGGGATTGTTTCAATATTTCTAATGGGTGCATATTGGTTCACTGTCTATTGAAATAATTTATTTTACTATTTTAAATTGGTGAATAAGCTTGTAATGTATCTGCCTTGATATTGACGTGGTTAAATGCCATGCCTTTGTGGGTCTTTATAAACCTTTTTATTTGCACAAAAATATTTTTTTCTTGATAGAATTATTGTACTTTTACTATCTTCAAATTGGAGGATTTTATGAGAGGAATTTTTAGATTTGTAATTTTATGTTGTTATTATGTGTCTTTCGGGAGTTGTATAGCTCAATTGTTTCATCTAAAGCAAGAAAAGTTCAAGATTTCAGTTTTGAGATATTAAATTGGTTTTCTTTTTTATGGTTCTATTAATTATTTGGCATTATGAATGGCTATATATATATAGCTACAGAGTAGGAAGTTATACTTCATGTGCAACAACTTGCGTTGATAAAAGTTTCAAAAATGAGAATAACATCATTAGTAATGATTTAATGGATCCATTATAAGTAAGAAATGCGTTAAGATGAATGAAACACAAAGCACCTTAATTAGTTGTCAATAAAGTACGTAGTTGTCATCTTATAATCTGCTTGAACCAGATCGTCATTTTAGTGATGCCATATTTTCTTCAGTAATCTCCTTTTTGGTTATTCAAACATCTAGTGTCATATTCATTTAAACAATATTGAATTGCATATTTTTATTACGGATCACTACAATTATTCCTTTTTCTTTCGTCTATTGTGTTTATAACTATGAATCTATGATTAAGTAATATTTCTCACTATTTGAATTGTCCCATGGAGTTAATTATAGGGTAATGGTATGGGGCTCTTGGTTTCCACTTTACTCTTCTGTTCTGTGATTGTTGCTTTCTTCTTTTTCTTCCAAAACTGTCCCTTTTAATCATGTTGAAGAGGTAGCAGAAGGAGTAAAGGGCAAGAAGTCTATGTGACTGCTGCTGTAGTTGTCCCTTACCTACTTGTGTTTCTTAGTGTTTATGGTAGTTGAAAATGGAAGAACTATATATTGTAGAAATTGTACAGAGGAATAATAAAGGAAAGGAAATTGTTCTTGTTACTGTCATTTAGCAGCAATAGTTGCCAGCTCCGTTGCTTTTATTTTTAAATTTGTTGTTGATAATTTTCAGTTTTTGTGTTCCCTTTGTATTTTGATGATGTAATTCTTGTATAAATTGTTTAATTGGGTAAGTGTGAATACATGATAACACTCCAACACCCTGGCAAAACAAAGACTCAGTGCATGTACAGGTTAGATGAAGTGTCTAATTTGCTACCAATGGACGACTTTTGTTCAGTGATAGAGGTCCTCTTGAATTGATTCCTTCTCTAAGGCTGTCAGTATTAGGCTCAAGACTAATTTTAGGGGTGTTTGGATCTTCGATTCACATTCATGTGGTATGTGAAGAAACACATCAGAAGGAAAACCCTTTCCATTAATAAAAAAAAAATGTTAGGTAACACAAAAACCAGTGTGAGTTTATGTAAATTTATCTAGGATTTAATGGACCATATTCTTTTATTTGCACATATTTCCTTAGGAAATAACAAAAAAAAAATGTTCATAAACATCTACTTTAATCGTGACGAAACTATAAAAGTGTAGATTCGATTTAAAACGATTAGCAAAACTTGGGTGTGCATTGTTAATGTTTATCTAAAAATATGAAAGAATGAATACTATCAAGATAGTGCAAAACATCGGTAAGCTGAGGTATTAAACAATCATCCAACACTGAGTGAAACTAAATATTCTAAAATACCCTATAATGTGGACAGTATGAGAACTGCATGAAAGGGGTTTTGATCTTGGAAGGGTAAAATAACTTAGAAGAATTTGTTCTTGGCTTGGAGGGTAACCTGCATGAAATTAGTTATACAGAAACAAGAAATAATGATGTTGCAATAGATTAAGATGTATAGAAGCAAGAAAAAAAATGCTGCATAAGTTAGACATGTAGCAACATGATACCATGATGCTGCAGTAGATTAAGAATATGGCAACAGAAAGCAATGATGCTGCAACGAGTTAAGTTTGTTGCAGCGAAATAAAATTACACCAAAAAAAACTATAGTTTTTTCAGCAAACAAATTTTGTTGCAAAATTTGATGCTAATTGTGATAGCTTTTGTAGTGAAACTATAATTGCTAACAACCACGAATCTCTTATGGTGGTGAATTTGTTTTTGTGTCTTATAAAAATCTTATAGAAACCTTTTTGAATGATATGGCGTTGAACATTTTTAGAGTTGTTGCTTCACTGCAATGTAGGGCTAGTAACCAAAGTCTAACAGGGTGGCCTTAAGTAAGGTGCAGTAGTAATCCCCACTCTCATTACATTTTTTAGGAATATATAATTTGACACATTCACAGCTAGGGGGATCTAAACTGTGTACCTATGTTTGTGTTAAACTTGAAGATGGGAGTCTTCAATCATTTATTGACAGTGAAATAAGGTCAAGCTCATAAGCGTGCTACCTTAGATTGGAACAAGTTTATACTTGATAGAATCCATATTTTATGTCCCTCTAGTCGTTCAGTTTCATTAATGAACAGTAGAGGTCATTAGATCTTGTGATATGTGATCTGTGGTAAAATCATCTAATTCAGAATTTAAATCTTTTTCCTGTTTGGAAGAAGGGAGAATGGTTATAAGCGAAGGAGGAAGAAAACCAGTACATTGTTAGGCCATTGATATGTTGTAGTTCCTTCTTCTTCTTTTTAACTTCTTTCCTGCTGTAGTCATTATTGCACATGCTTTGAATTAGAGGAAAAAAGAAGTGAGATAGGTAGATAATAAATGATTTATAATTTTTCAGAAGAAAAGGATATATGATCGACAAATTTATGTTATATGCTGAAAAATTCATATATTCATCCCATCATTAAGTACGATCAAATATAATGCGAATAAAATTGTTAATAAACAATGAGAATCTTTTCCCTCTTAGCTTGAAACGAATTTGACACCGCCTTGGTAGAACTATAATAAAAATGAATTTTAGCCAAAGTTAGGTATTGGAACTTGTCTTAATCGTATTTATTGTTTCAAGAATGATTTATTTGCTTTGTACTATCAGGAAAAGAAAACGGTAAGCAAAACTGTTTTTCAGCATGGTTGGTAAATGGTGACCTTACCATTTCTCCCTTTTTTTTTAAGTTAGCAATTTTCCATTTATAGTTTGTAGTGAAATGATCTTGTTCTAGCTTCACATATTAAAACGACATCGTTTTTGTTCTATTTAGAGTAGTGTTGCAACCACTTTGTTGTTTTGTACATGAATTGTACTCCAAAAAATTCTTGCCTAAAACTGTTTCTCTTCACTCTACTTTCCCTTTCCATTACCCTTTGTTGAGTATAAACAAATTTTGATTGTATAGTGAATATTATTAACTTTTCAGGTCATTAGGCTTAAAAAGTAGGAAAATAAATAGATACCAATAAAACAATGAAATGAATGTTTCGATTTAAAATGCCTCATCAAGTTATGAATGCATTTAGCTAATGTTCGCTATCCTGTTATGGGCTAATGTGGTTTGTAAACTTTTCACGCACGTGTTTGCCTGTTCATGTCTTATTATACAAGTAGACATGTATGACTTCTGCTCAGTTAATATTATCACTGTCATGCAAGGTTTTCCATATAAGGATTGAATTGATAAAATTTAAATATGTAGTTTGGATGTTGTGTTACTAACATTATGTTCCAAGCATGTGAGTGTGTGAATATGCAAAATTATGAAATTAGTTAGTTAATCCAACACATTACAAAGAAATAATGTATTACATCTAAAATATTTGTCCTTTATGACTATGACAAGACCTTCTTTAGAAGTTATTTACTGCCGAGGCATGTTAGATAAGGAAGTTAATAAATTACATAGGTATACTGTTAGTTTCTTAATGTGATCAAAATTCTTATGCATTATCTTTCTTATATGTATATTAGCTCTTTACTAATAGAAGATCAGGTAAAGGGGCTGCTTTGTCCATTATTTAATCTACAAATAAAATGAAACATGGTGTAAAAGATTTGTGTTAAACAATCTAATCTAAGTTTTTCTCTTAAAGTTGTATTATGTGTCTTTTGATGTTTTACGATATGAGTGGTCCTCTTTCTCTTTTTATTCATTCGTTCCATCACTTTGCGAGAAAAGGACACTTTCAAACATGTGTCTCTCCATGAGGCATTAATTTCATTTTATTACATTACCAGTATATTCAAGTTCATATCTCTTGATTGTTGATAGTAAGTTAACAACTGATGTGTCTGGAAAAAATAAAAATAAGATCAAAATTATTATTTAAAGATTGCTTTTCCTTATACCAGAAGGTGTTGCTGTGCCTGATGCTTTTTTTTCATTGAAGATATTGTTGGGTCAACACGTGTTATTGTGCGCTTGAGTATATTTTTGCGTGCGCATGTACGTACACGTGCATGCTTCTGTGTGTGCATGTATATGCACATGCATGTTTCTGTGTGCGCATGTACTTGCATGCGTTTGACATGACTGGTAACTTTATGGTTTGCATAAGCAAACCTTTAAGGTTTTTCACCATTCACAAACATAGGCTGTTTCAATAAGCTTTTGCCCTGCGAAGTTTCTTTCTCTTTCTTTTACTTTTTCTTCTCTTCTCTCCTCTATTATAACTACCCCTATTTGGTGTCATCACCTTCAGTGCATAACTTTATATTCCGGAGGGATTTTACATGCAGAATCAGATTTTGACCCCAAATTATATGCAAACAAGTTTATAAATTTTTATATTTCCGTTTAGGCGAATTGTTGGTATTCCCAGCAAAGTACTCATTTTATTTTCACTTGTGCGTCTTGATTACTGTTCATGGTAAAGCTTGCGATGCGATTATAAATTTGAGTGAATTTTCTTCCTTCTCCATGCTGTTTATGATTAATTGACTTAATTCTTTTGCAAATTCAGCTCTGCTTATGAGGAGGGAAGATTTTGCAACATCTTTCACTTGAAAGCCGATGGTTGGAGAAATTGTGTTACTTGCGATAAGGTACCTTGAACATTTTGTTGCTGTTGCACATTTTCCTCTTGCTGGCCTTTATTGTGTCTCTCTTCTGTGGATTTATATACTGATTATTATTAATCAAAGAACTAGCTTTTAATTACTACTTTATATTCTGTATTCGCTAATGCTTCATTTTCCTGCCCAGGCAATTCACTGTGGATGCATTATGTCAGCACACACACATATATTATTGGATGTTTGTGGCGTAGAATGCATGGAATGCTCATCATTGCGGGGGCCCTCTCGACTGGACTTGTCAGTTGACTCGGACAGAGAAATTACTGGGCAGCAGTCTACCCATCATTGGAAAAAAAGGAAATTGGTAATCTATTTGTTCAATCAATCTGTTAAAGCTTTACGCTGTCATGTCAGATTTTATGCAAGAAACTGCTAACGTACTGTTTGAATGAAAAATTTCCTATAGAAAAGGATAACTTTATTTTATTGCTTTAAGAAGAATTGAAGATAAATTCCTTTATTTTACTCTCTTTGGTTATTAAAGGAAGGTGGAGACAAGTTTGAAAATTATAAAAAAAAAAAAAAAAACTTGGATGGAGTGAAAGGCTTTTAACTTATGCTAAATGTTCTACTTAACTAGTCTTGAATTTAAATATGACCTATTGCGGGAGGAGACTTTTAGTGCTCAGAGTCTTCCTTCTTTTTTCTTGTCGGTGACGAACCAAACAAATAACACGGAATTGTATGTTTCTTTCCGACTCTTCTATCTAAAAGGGTGAATACAAGGATTTTAAACTGAATATTAGAGTAATAAAATTAGGGATTCTATTTGAGGGAATTTGATTTGTTTTAGGACTTAAGATTTTGTTCCCTTCTATAGTTAGGTTTTTGTGCTTATATAAGAGCACCCTAATATGCTTTGGACATTAATGCATTGGTTGACGAATAAATACATATTTTTTAGTTATTTGTGATTTGCACTATATTAGTTTGTTGTTTTCTTTTTAATTCTTCCTCATCTCTGTTGGTACTACGTTTGTGGTTCTACATCATCAGTTATAATTCCACCGAAGTGGTTTCCAAAATATATATCAATAGCTTGCAATTTTAGGATGTTATACTGGATATGATCAGTCTTTTTCATTAGGTGACTACTAACTCTATGTTGGTGCTCTGTTGCAGGAAACTGTGGGGCCGATCCAGCATCATCAGCTCCTGAACCAAATGGTCAGAAGCCTATAGAAATCTGAGAGGTTTTCCTTTGATTTTGTACAAAATTTCATGTCAAAATTCCATATATTTAATTTTTTATGATTTTTTGAATTTTAATATTAAAAAAAAAGTATTTCTGATGCTCAAAAGTTTTTCATATTTTTTTCTCATAGTAGCTCATGATAAAATTCCAGTTATGAAGTCTGCAAATTTTGCTCAAATCCCTTCATGGGTCTCCCTCAAATGCAGTCCTTCCTCGGCAAAAATCTCACAAAATCAAAAAGGCCACGTTGCGAATTTACATTTAGTTTCTTTGTCCTAGCAACGAAAGCTCGAAGAAGCTTGTGAATTTCTCGAACAGATGGTCGATGTGGTTGTTTCTGTCAGTCCAAATTCATGTGCATGTCTCTTTGAAATTTGTGGAAAATGGAGGTCTTTATCTGATGGAAGACTCATATATGATCAATTTCGAACAACTGTGAAGAACCCATCTGGGTTTCTTGAGAATTTCCCTTTGCAATTGTACTGTGATTGTGGGAGCTTAATAGATGCACAGACACTGTTTGGTGAAATGCTTGATAGGAATTTGGTTTCATGGGTTATAATAATATCTGTTTATGCGGAGACGGGTCTGCTCATTGAAGCTTTTGGGCTTTTTTCACGCATGCTTGAGTCATGAATTAAACCAAATTCATCTATCTATACCAGCCTATTGAAATCTATAGTAAATCCTTATTTTTTTAAAATAGGTAAGCAGATGCATTCTCAAGTTATAAGAATTGGGTTAAGTAGCAATGCTTCTATAGAGACATAAATCTCAAACATTACCCTCATCCTCTCGTTCCTCTCTCTTTATCTTAGAATATTCACACAAAAAAAAGGGAAAGGTGTTTGCTTGGCAGCAAAATAAGAGAGAAAAATCTCCCTCTCTAGTTTTTTTTTTTTTTTTTTTTTTTTCATTTTCTCTCTCTCTTCTAAGATAGAGAGGGAGGAATGAGAGGTATGAGGGTAATATTGGATTCTCAATGAAGGAAATGAATAGGGACCATGTTTAAAGTTAAAAATCAAAATGATGTAAATTGAGACAATGTTAAAAGTTAGACCTCTAATTGAGATAATTAAAACGTGAAGGACATAAATAGGACAAAGACCAAACGTGAGGGACGTAAAATGGAATTTACTCTAAACTTTTTAAAACATCTCATAATTCAAAACTAAGATCTAAAACTTGCATGTATCATATTAAAAAATAATTAATTTACTAATTATCCCACAAGTTTCAGCTAAAAGGAAAGGGTTCAATCATTTCTTTATACTTTAACATAAACTAACATTTCAACACTCGCTAAGTGTGTGTTGATCTACTATTCTATCAGATTAAAAAATCTAGCATCTCACACGCTACGCATGTGTTGATATATTTCTCAATTAGATTAAACGAAATAATGATCTTAATAGAATAATAAATAACAATAAAATATGTTTAATCTTATGATCATACATATACACGCGTTAAATTGTATTGTTGATATCTTCTTTGCATTTTACGAACCCAAAATTTTTTATAAAAGGTATTTATGAAAATTTATTTTCTAAAAAAGAATAAACTAAAACATGGAAACTCAACAGCAATTTGCCACTGAAATTTCTTAATTGCATGTGCTTTTCACAATAATTATGTAACATTTCTTACATAAACAATTGTATTAGTTGTACCTGCTGATTTTAATACCAGTACCTTATCATCTCCGGGCAAATGTTCTTTTAATTTTTTTCCCCCCACGTTAATCAAATAATTTTTTTTTTTGGTGAGATCAAGTTTAAAACCAATGTTTTGAATTTAATTGTTAATTTTTGAAATCTTCACTTGCAACATCAGTATAGGTGTGAGATCAAAAAAACAATGTTGCCAATGAAATTCCTCCAAAATTACCAATGAAGCTTTGGACGATCCCGTCTAACAATGAATTGCTCTTACCCAGAAAAGAAAAAGAAAAAGGAACAAATTAATTTTGCTGATCAACTCAATGATATTGTAAGTTTCAAAAATTATGTAAAAAAAAAAAAACTTGAGGAGTATGTTTGCAATGAGTCCCTGGATTAACATCATGTTGAAGAAGAAATTAAATAAATTCATGAAAATGGAACCCATACCAAAGTGCCAAAAATGTTTTGTCTGTAATATGATATTTGCTAAAAAAAGAGTTTTCATTAAAAGTAATTATTTGTCTTTTTCTTAATTATTTCTAATCTAATGATCACTTCATGTTCGTTGTTTCAATTTTCCTTTTAACATACTAAAGTTCTAACATCAATACCTTTGTGGTAGTCTCACAAACCATCATCCTTTGCATTCTCGGATAAGATTTTGGTGTGTGCCTAGGGGCTGAGGCAGGATTTTTGTCTTGGGGGACCAAGTTTGATACGGTTAAAATAAGATATCTTTTTTAATTATCATAGGCTCACATACAGTCTTCATCAGTTATCTCCACATGCTCCACAAAGCAAAAGATCACCAAGAGTTTAAGAGTCTAAAAGCCTAAGGAATTAGAGTAAAATTAGTGAAGTTAGAGGTACAGTACACATATAAAATAACATATTTAAATTGTAAAGTGGTCCCACTGAATCTTCTATCTAAACGAGCTTATATCTATGTGTGTACTACTCTAACTTCACAGATTTTAAATGATGTCATCCCGTCCAACTTAGAGTAGAGATGACCAGATGAGATCATCTGTAGTATAGATTGAAATGCACGATCCATGCTCGTTTGTGAAGTAAAAAGTATAACCCATGACTTCATGTCCAAATAAAATTGGTAAAAAAAGTTGGAAAAAAGTCATATAGAATCAATATTGAAGAAGATTATGCTTAATCGGACATAAAAAAAAAAAAAATGCAGTCTAGGAAGAGCAAGAGGGTTTGCAGAGAGCCCTGTCTAGTAGAGAGTAATTAAATGTAACTGTTGTGGTGAGGTATAGAGAGAAAAATAAGTGTGAGCCTATGAGAGATTGGTAAGAGATATAGTGTGTGTGGCTCGTATTCTCAAGTACTTAGTAGGGAGCACTAAATGTATTTGGGGATTTGGTTTAAGATATTTGCCACAGAAAAATCTTAATTGCGTAAATCATCCATGCAAGTTCATAACCACCTAATTCACAATAATTACATAACATTTCTGACATTAACAATTGTCTTAGTTGTACCTGTTGATTTTAATACCAGTACCTTATCATTTCTTCACTGGCAAAATCAGTATAGGTGTGGGATAAAAAAAAAACCAATTTTACCAATTAAATTCCTCAAAATTACCAATGAAGCTTTGGACGATCTGGTCTAACCAAGAATTGCTCTTAACCAAAAAAGAAAAATAAAAAGGAACAGATTAATTTTGCTGATCAACTCAACGATATTGTAAGTTTCAAAAATTCTGTATATATAAAAAAATAAAAAATAAAAAAACCTTGAGGAGTATGTTTACAATAAGTCTTTGGATTTGCCACATGTTAAAGAAGAAATTGAATAGATTCATGAAAATGTCTCCCAAATGGAACCCATACCAAAGTGCCAAAGAGGTTTTGTCCGTAATGTGATAATATCTGCTCCAATAAATATTTGCTAAAAAAAAGTGTTTTCATTAAAAGTAATTATTATTTGCCTTTTTCTTAATTATTTCCAATCTAATGATCACTTCATGTTCGTTGTTTCAATTTTTCTTTTAACATACCAAAATTATGACATCAATAGCTTTGTGGTAGTCTCACAAACCATCATCCTTTGAATTCTAGGATAAGATTTTGGTGTGTGCCCAGGGGCTGAGCCAAGATTTTTGTCTTGGGGGACCAAGGTTAATACATTTAAAATAAGATATCATTTTTAATTATCATAGGCTCACATATAGTCTTCATCAGTCATCTCCACATGCTCCACAAAGCAAAAGATCACCAAGAGTTTAAGAGTCCGAAAGCCTAAGGGATGAGATCATATGTAGTAAAATTAGTGAAGTTAGTGGTATAGTACACATATTTAAATTGTAAAGTGGTTCCACTAAATCTTCTATCTAAAAGAGCTTATATCTATGTGTGTACTACTCCAACTTCACCAATTTTAAATGATCTCATCCCATTCAACTTAGAGTAGAGATGACCATATGAGATCATTTGTAGTAAATTTGGTGTAGAAGTTGGTATAGTATACACATAGATATGAACTCCTTTAAATAAGGAATTTAGTAGGACCACAATCTACATCTATTTTACTACATATGATCTCATCTCAAATAGGGCACATTTTGCCTATTTATTTCCTTATGAAACATGAGCCTCTAAACTAAGTTAAAGTTCTTTTAAAAAATAAATAAATTGAAGTATAAGAGCTAAACTAACTGTGAAAGTGATGAACTAATTAAGATAAAAAGAAACGAACTCAAGTACTATAAACGGCTAACTAAAGGGTAATTTGTTTCTTTATTTAAATGAAGTCTAAAATTCTAACCTATTCTCAGCCTAGCATGCAACTTTCTCGTTCCTTTTGCTGCTACAAATCTAGCCTTTCCTCTTTACCCTTTCTCTTTGTAACTTACAAGTTGTCAAGGTTCTTTTAATTTTTTTTGTAGATTTTCTGCTTTTCCCATTACATTAACTAGATAAAAATTCTTGATTAGATTAGGTTTAAAATCAATGTTTTAAACCCAGTTAAAAGTTTATTGTTATTTTTTGAAAACGTCACTAGTAACATCAGTATAAATGTGGGACCTAAAAAATAATGTTACCAACGGAATTCTTCAAATTTAGTAATGGAGTTTCGGGCGATCCAGTCTAACTGAGAATTACTCTTAACCAGAAAAGAAAAAGAAAAATGAACAGATTAATTTTGCGGATGATATTGTGAGTTTTAAAAAATATGTATGAAAAAAACTTGGGGACAATGTTTACAATGAGTCTCTAGATTAGCAACATGTTAAAGAAAAAATTAAACAAATTCATGAAAATGTCTCCCAATTGGAATCCATACCGAAGTGCCAAAAAGATTTTGTCTCGAATGTGATAATTACTGCACCAATATATATATATATATATATATATATATATATATATTTGCTAAAAAAGAATTTGCATTAAACACAATTATTTGCTTTTTCTTAATCAATATCATATTATAATTAATGTTTGAATTATTTTAAAAAATATATTATTTAGTGTTTGGATAATCTTCTTAAATTTTTAAGTAAACTGTGAATGTTTGTGGTAAAATAGTGTTGAAATCGACTCAAAATAATAAAAAAAATGACCAAAAGGGTAAGAAGGATTTGGTTTTTGTAATCTTATTGCCATATTAATTTCCAATTCATTTCCCAACCTCAAAAATTAACATGCCAATAAAAGCTCGTCCATTTTCCGTTGCCACTCTCCAAACCGAAAACAGGCTCCAATAAGTGCCTGAGATAGTGGTTCTTGTACAAGACAAGAGTGATTTGTTTGCTGGGTTGAACAAAAATTAACATAACAAAATTTTTAGCAATCAACCACAACCAAAATATCATTATAACAATTGATGCTGAAGAGAAGCTTAAGGGTATTGTTGTCAGACTAGATCTAGGTTGGATGAGATATATGATTGGTATTGGCCACATTTTTTTACCTACATTAGCTTGGTACACGAACTCCTGCAAGGAAAGCCACCTAGAGTTTGGTTCTTCAAGAAGGACCTTCGGACGGTCTAGTCATTAAGTGTACCAAGATAAAGTGAAAGGAAAGGCTAAAGAAATATCAAAGTGGGAGAGAGCGAGAAAGCCGAAATGGTTCTGGTTATGAAAATTGCATTTATGAGGCCTTGAGCCTCTTTATATAGGTTTTGGAGATCTTATCTTCTTAGGGATTGGTGTGGGTCTTTTCATGTTGGCTTTGCGGGATTTAGCAAGCCCCAACTATATTGGTCTTCTTGTGATTCTATTGAGTCAACTATAAATGATCATATTGATGTTTTTGATGATTCATCACCTGTTACATATCCTAAAATTAGCCTTCATGCTTTCATGGGGCACTCTTCCCCAAAAATATTGAGGTTACAAGGTATTGTGACTGGACACTCAATTCAAGTTCTCCATGATGGTGGTAGCACTCACAACTTCATTGAAGAGGGAGTGGCTCAATTTCTTAACTTCAAAATTTCACCATCCAGTCAGTTTCAAGTTCAAGTTGGAAATGGTGAATTACTTCATTGTAAAGGTCTTTGTGCTTATGTTCATTTTATGTGACATGGTCACACATTATATGTTGACTTCTTCATTCTTCCTCTCCATAAAGCTGATCTAGTTTTGGGTGTATAATGGTTAGAACTCTTAGGACCAGTCAAAACTGTCTACTCCAAGCTAACCATGGAATTTCAATGGGAAGGGAACCAGTAAAATTGCTTGGTGATAATGCTTATAGTACAGCTATAGTGAAGCATAACGAACTGAAGAAAACGTGGACAATTGGAATTATTTCTTCATGTTGATGTCTTTAGACACCCCTAATATTTGACACTGTTAAACATTTGGATCCTGATATTGCTAAAGTTCTCTTTACTCATGCTAAGAATTTTATTGAAGTATAGGCTTTGCCCCCTCACATATCTACTGACCATAGGATCGTTTTCTAGGATGGCACTTGACCTGTAAATGTCAAACCAAACAGGTACCCTCATTACCAAAAAAATGAGATTGAGAAACATATTAAAGAAATACTAGCTGGTGGTGTAATTCGTCTAAGTACAAGTCCTTTCAGCTCACAAGTTCTCTTAGTAAAGAAGAAAGATGCCACTTGGAGAGTATGCATTGACTCTAGAGCTTTGAATTCTGTAACTATTCGTGATAGATTCCCTATACTTACTGTGGATGAACTCTTGGATGAGTTGTATGGAGCAAATGTCTTTACTAAGATTGATCTAAGATCAGGTTACCATCAAATAAGGATGCATGGTACTGATATTGAGAAAACAACTTTTAGAACTCACCAAGACCATTATGAGTTCTTGGTGATGCCTTTTGGTCTCTCTAATGCACCTTTAACCTTCTAAGCCACCATGAATCAAATTTTCTTTCCTTTCCTCAGAAAATTTGTGATTATCTTTTTTGATGATTTTCTCATCTATTACAAATCATTGGATCAACATATCATTCATTTAGCTACAATCTTGAGCCATCTACTAGAATATGATCTATATGCTAAGTAAACTGTCTAAGTGCCCATTTGCTAAAGATTCAATTGATTCCATTAATTACACTTTCTTAATCTCTAAATAACTCTTTATCCTCACTATCTAATCATCTCAATTATTCATAGAAAACCAAGAGTAAAAGCAAATCATGACAAATTCAAATGCAATGACAAAATATATAGATGATTACAAAAAGTTTTACTCAAAAATCATGGTGCCCAAAGGCTCCAGCAATGTTTTGTTTTTTCCATCATCAAAATCTTTGCCATTAACTTCGCAATATTAATTTTAATTCTTTCTTCACTTTTTCAAAATAATGAATAATCAAATGACGGAATATGCATTCCATACTGAACATTAATAATTCTCAAGATTGCAGAGTTAATGACTCTTATTAATTAACTTATTTAGAATTACTAGCTCAAAATAGTAAATCTTAATAAGAGTTTCAAAAGATGGATCTTTTGTATGTAGTAGGATCGATCTTTTTCACGTAGAAGTCGAATTTGTGTCTTTAACAAAAATTGAAGGAAAAATGAAAGAAAACAAAAGAGAGAAAAGAAGGGGGAAAAAAGGAAGAAAGATAGTAGAGGAAGAAAGTTTTTGTTGCAAAAGTGAAAAGGGCAAAGAGTTTGAGATAAAGAAAGAGTGTAAATAATAGAAGATTTTGAATCATAGAATTTTGTGAAGAGAATATGTGGTAATAATTATACTTTAAAAGTAAAAATGAGAATCTAACTTTAATTAGGGTATCATTTTAAGTTTTATAAGAAAAAAAATAAGTAGAGTGTCAATAACAATTTATGTATTGTCAATATCACTAGCCTTAATATATTAATCTAATATTTCATGGTCATGCCTTCTATGAATACAATAACAATGTTTTGTAAATCACTCTTTAAATGTTATCAAACTGATAAAATAAATATTGTATATGTCAAAACAATTAAAATATTAATCTAATATTTTATATTCGAATAAAATAATTGAATTTTAACAATTAAAAAATATTATCAAATAATTTTTGAACTATTTAAAAGTTAAAAAATCAAATTTTTGGAGATAATTAAGAGAAATTAAAATAATTGGATAGTATCCTTAAAAATTCAATAAAATTAAAAAAAAAATCCACCTAAAATTGGGTTGTCACGTATGACAACTTTATTTTAGTCAATATATTTAAAAAAAATCCAAATGTTTGAGTAGTGAGCACATGTTACCAAATTACGCTTAGTGCTATTTAAACATCTGCCTTGAACACTCATTTGGAACATACTGGAAATTTGAATGACAATTACCACTCAAGTTTCCACACAATTATAATTGAGTTTCGCATGGTGTTTTTCTAAGTGTTTGGAGTGGATATGCTACAATTATTACTGAAATTATTTTTACCGTAAATTTTGATGTTTGTTGATTTGATTTTATATTGAAATTTGTGGGTTGCCTTTTTTATTTTATTTTTAAATTTTAAAAGAGTAGATTGTCCATTTGCCCGTTAACTTCAAAAAGCCAATCATTTAGTAGCCCATATTGACTATGTACGGCATAGCAGCCCATATTTTGGGAAATGTCAGTCGTTACTCATTAACTATCTCCATCGCAATTTCGACATCGATCTCTAAAACTTCCTGCTGTTTGGTTGGCTAGAAAACCTCCTGTAAAACCGAATAGAAAATTTTTGCGAATGAGTTTATCTATAAACAATTGTAGCATTTCATTTACTCATTTCTGCAGTTACAGACATGACCAGAGAAGCAGTCAAGTTGAGTTCAATTTTGATCCCTTTCGGTCATAACAGGACAAACTTGGCTGGTGCATTGAACTGAATGGCGTCCATTTAGTAGAAAACACAGAGCACCTTTTTTTTCCCTCATATGTCGTGCTAAGTTTTGTTTTTGAGGCGTTATTAGCACCCTATTAACTCTATTTAAAAAAATGGCAAATTGCCCACTAGATACCCATGGTTTCATCTTAATCAGAAAACCAATTTGAATTTTTCGTATCTGCTAATTTGGACATCACTTACAAAATGAATCCCAACTGTTTGATTTCACATTCGCAAAAATCCAATCACCCAATTTGGAAATTAAAAAAAAAGGTTTTTTAAATAGATTTGAAATTCTTCTCAATGTGTCCTCTTCATTCAGTGGACCTTGACTGCTGTCATGATTGCAAAATTGACAGTTTTTTCCTTCTTATCTTGTCTTTATCCATGCACTTTATACCAAATAGGCACTTCTCTCTGTCTCTTAGTATCTGTTTCTTTGTCTCTATCTGTACATGTTTCTTAGTATTCAGTATTCACAACCAAAACAGAAAAAGAGAAGAAGAAAAAAAAAAAAAAAAACAAAGCCTCTTTTTATGTTTATTCAGTGAATGCTTCTTCTTCTTCCTCCTCATCACCAATGGGCTTGACCTATGTTTATTGCAACTCTTTCTCTACTGAACTCAAACAAGGCTGGTGGAGGTGGATTACTGGAGGTTATGCCATGATCTATGATCGTTGCGCGTAAGCTTTTTACTTGTTTTTATTTCTCTCTCTCATTTTATTTTCAATGTCATTGTTGTTATCTTACTTCTCGTGATTACTTTTGCCCCTTAAAGATTCCTTTTTATGTGTGATAAGATAGAAAAAATTTAATTATCATAGGTTCCTTCTAAAACAAGGCAAACCTCGCAACCACGATTATGGTCTATGATTTTTTCCAAAGAAATTTAATTATGTGGTTTTCAATTTTTTATTTTTTTTCTCTTGATATCTCGTATATCTATTGTTGGGAATGTTTCAATATTTCTAATGGGTGCGAATTGGTTCACTGTCTATTGAAATAATTTATTTTACTATTTTGAAATTGATTAATAAGCTTGTAATATATCTGCCTTGATATTGACGTGGATAAATGCCATGCCTTTGTGGGTCTTTATGAACCATTTTGTTTGCACAAAAATATTTTTTCTTGATAGACTTATTGTACTTTTACTATTGGTGAATTTTATGAGAGGAATTTTTAGATTTGTAATTTTATGCGGTTATTATGTCTCTTTGGGGAGTTGTATGGCTCAATTGTTTCATCTAAAGCAAGAAAAGTTCAAGATTTCAGTTTTGAGATATTAACTTGGTTTTCATTTTTATGGTTCTATTAATTGTTTGGCATTATAAATGGAATATATATATATATATAGCTACAGAGTAGGAAGTTATATTTCATGCGCAATAGCTTGCGTTGATAAAATTTTCAAAAATGAGAATAACATCATTAGTAATGATTTAATGGATCCATTATAAGTCAGAAGTGCATTAAGGTGAATGAAACACAAAGCACCTTAATTAGTTGTCAATAAAGTATGTAGTTGTCATCTTATAATCTGCTTGAACCAGATCGTCATTTTAGTGATGCCATATTTTTCTTCAGTAATCTCCTTTTTGGTTATTCAAACATCTAATGTCATATTCATTTAATCAATATTGAATTATAAATTTTATTATGGATCACTACAATTATTATTTTTTCCTTCGTCTATTGTGTTTATAACTATGAATCTTGGATTAAGTAAAATTTCTCACTGTTTCAATTGTCCCATGGAGTTAATTATAGGGTAATGGTATGGGGCCCTTGGTTTCCATTTCACTCTTCTGTTCCATGATTGTTGCTTTCTTTTTTTTTTCTTTCAAAACTGCCCTTTTAATCATGTTGAAGAGGAAGCAGAAGGAATAAAGGGCAAGAAGTCTATGTGACTGATGCTGTAGTTGTCCCTTATCTATTTGTGTTCGTTAGTGTTTGTGGTAGTTGAAAATAGAAGAACTATAGATTGAAGAAGTTGTACAGAGGAATAATAAAGGAAAGGAGGGGAGTGATCTCTCTTGAAATTGTTCTTGTTGCTGTCATTTAGCAGCAGTAGTTGCCAGCTCCGTTGCTTTTATTTTTAAATTTGTTGTTGATAATTTTCAGTTTTTGTGTTCCCTTTATATTTTGATTATGCAATTCTTGTATAAATTGTTTAATTGGGTAAGTGTGAATGCATGATAACACTCCAACACCCCGGCAAAAAAAAGACTTAGTGCAAGTACAGGTTAGATGAAGTGTCTAATTTGCTACCAATGGAAGACTTTAGTTCAGTGATAGAGGTCCTCTTGAATTGATTCCTTCTCTAAGGCTGTCACTATTAGGCTCAAGACTAATTTTATCGGTGTTTGGATCTTCGATTCACATTCAAGTGGTATGCGAAGAAACACATTAGAAGGAAAACTCTTGCCTTTGATAAAAAAAAAATGTAGGTGGCACAAAAACCAGTTTGAGTTTATGTAAATTTATCTAGGATTTAATGAGCCATATTCTTTAATTTGTACATATTTCCTTAGAAAATAACCAAAAAAAAGTTCATAAACGTATACTTAAATTGTGACGAAACTATAAAAGTGTAGATTCGATTTAAAACGATTATCAAAATTTGGGAGCGCATTGTTAATGTTTATCTAAAAATACAAAAGAATGAATACTGTCAACATGTAGCAACATGACACCATGATGCTGCAATAGATTAAGAATATGGAAACAGAAAGCAATGATGTTGCAATGAGTTAAGTTTGTTGCAGCGAAATGAAATTACACTAAAAAAAAACTATAGTTTTTGCAGCAAACAAATTTTGTTGAAAAATTTGATGCTATTTGTGATATCTTTTGTAGTGAAACTATAATAGCTAACAACCACTAATCTCTTATGGTGGTGAATTTGTTTTCGTGTCTTATAGAAATCATATAGAAACCTTTTTGAATGCAATGGAGTTGAACATTTTGGAGTTGTTGCTTCACAGCAATGTAGGGCTAGTAACCAAGGTAATTCTAACAGGGTGGCCTTAAGGAAGGTGCAGTAGTAATCCCCACTCTGCTTACATTTTGTAGGAATATATGATTTGACACTCATTCACGACTACGAGGAACTAAACTGTGTACCAATGTTTGTGTTAAACTTGAAGATGGGAGTCTTCAATCATTTATTGACAGTGAAATAAGGTCAAGCTCATAAGCGTGCTACCTTAGATTGGAACAAGTTTATACTTGTTAGAATCCATTTTTATAAAATAGGTAAGCAGATGCACTCTCATGTTATAAGAATTGGGTTAAGTAGCATTGCTTCTATAGAGACATAAATCTTAGATTGGAACAAGTTTATACTTGTTAGAATCCATTTTTATAAAATAGGTAAGCAGATGCACTCTCATGTTATAAGAATTGGGTTAAGTAGCATTGCTTCTATAGAGACATAAATCTCAAACACTACCCTCATCCTCTCATTCCTCTCTCTTTATCTTAGAATATTCACACACAAAAAAGGGAAAGGTGTTTGCCTGGCGGGAAAATGAGAGAGAAAAATCTCCCACTCTAGTTTTTTTTTTTTTTTTCATTCTCTCTCTCTCTACTAAGATAGAGAGGGAGGAATGAGATGGATGAGGGTAATATTGGATTCTAAATGAAGGACATAAATAGGGACCATGTTTAAAGTTAAAAATCAAAATGATGTAAACTGAGACAATGTTAAAAGTTAGATAGCTAATTGAGATAATTAAAAGTTGAAGGACATAAATAGGACAAAGAACTGACATGAGGGACGTAAAATGGAATTTACTCTAAACATTTTAAAACATCTCAGAATTCAAAACTAAGATCTAAAACTTTCATATATTATATTAAAAAATAATTGATTTACTAATTATCCAAAAATTTTAAGCTAAAAAGAAAGGGTTCAATCAATTCCTTATAGTTTAACAAAAACTAACATCCCAACACTCGCTACGTTTGTGTTGATCTACTCTTCTATCAGATTAAAAAATCTAGCATCTCACACGCTACACATGTGTTGATATATTTCTCAATTAGATTAAACGAAATAATAATCTTAATAGAATAATCGATAATAATAAAATACATTTAATCTTATCACTGTACTTGCACACGCGTTAAATTGTATTGTTAATATCTTCTCTACATTTGAAAAACCCAAAAATTTTATGAAAAATATTCATAAAAATTTATTTTCTAAAAAAGCATAAACTAAAACATGGAAACTCAAGAGCAATTTGCCACTGAAATTTCTTAATTGTGCGTGCATTTATTGAAAAATACTACAGTTTAATCATCCATGCAAGTTCGTAATCATCTAATTCACAATAATTACCTAACATTTCTGACATAAACAATTGTCTTAGTTGTACATGTTGATTTTAATACCAGTACCTTATCATCTCCTGAAGAATGTTCTTTTAATTTCTGTTTTGCCCCCCACATATATCAATTTAATTTTTTTCGTAAGATTGGGTTTAAAACCAATGTTTTAAATTTCATTGTTAATTTTTGAAATTCACTAGTAACATCAGTATAGGTGTGGGTTCAAAACAAAACAATACTACCAATTAAATTCCTCAAAATTACCAATGAAGCTTTGGACGATCCGGTCTAACCAAGAATTACTCTTAACCAAAAAAAAGAAAAAGAAAAAGGAACAGATTAATTTTGCTGATTAACTAATAATAATAATAATAATAATAATAATAATAAAAAAAAAACTTGAGGAGTATGTTTACAATGAGTCTTTGGATTTGCAACGTGTTGAAGAAGAAATTGAATAAATTCATGAAAATGTCTCCCAAATGGAACCCATACCAAAGTGCCAAAAAGGTTTTGTCTGTAATATGATGATTACTGCACCAATAAATATTTGCTAAAAAAAAGTGTTTTCATTAAAAGTAATTATTTTCCTTTTTTCTTAATTATTTCCAATCTAATGATCACTTCATGTTCGTTGTTTCAAATTTCCCTTTAACATACCAAAGTTATGACATCAATAGCTTTGTGGTAGTCTCACAAACCATCATCCTTTGCACTCTCGGATAAGATTTTGTTGTGTGCCCTGGGGCTGAGCCAGGATTTTTGTCTTGGGGGACTAAGGTTAATACAGTTAAAATAAGATATCATTTTTAATCATCATAGGCTCACATACAGTCTTCATCAGTCATCTCCACATGCTCCACAAAGCAAAAAATCACCATGAGTTTAAGAGTCTGAAAGCCTAAGGGATGAGATCATATGTAGTAAAATTAGTGAAGTTAGTGGTATAGTACACACATAAAATAACATATTTAAATTGTAAAGTGGTCCAACTAAATCTTCTATCAGAAAGAACTTTTATCTATGTGTGTACTACTCCAACTTCACCAATTTTAAACGATCTCATCCCGTTCAACTTAGAGTAGAGATGACCATATGAGATCATTTGTAGTAAAATTGGTGTAGATGTTGGTATAGTATACACATAGATATGAACTCCTTTAATAAAGGAATTTAGTAAGACCACTATCTACATCTATTTTACTACAAATGATCTCATCTCAAAGAGGGCACATTTTGCCTATTTATTTCCTTATGAAACATGAGCCTCTAAACTAAGTTAAAGTTATTCTTTTGAAAAAAAAATAAAAAAAAAATTGAAATATAGGAGCTAAACTAACTGTGAAAGTGATGAACTAATTAAGATAAAAAGAAACCAACTCAAGTACTATAAATGGCTAACTAAAGGGTAATTTGTTTCTTTATTTAAATGATGTCTAAAATTCTAACCTACTATCAGCCTAGCATGCAACTTTCTCGTCCCTTTTGCTGCTACAAATGTAGCCTTTCCTCTTTACCCTTTCTCTTTGTAACTTACAAGTTGTCAAGGTTCTTTTAATTTTTGTAGATTTTTTACTTTTCCCATTACATTAGCTAGATAAAAATTCTTGGTTAGATTGGGTTTAAAATCAACGTTTTAAACCCACTCAAAAGTTTATTGTTATTTTTTGAAAACATCATTAGCAACATCAGTATAAGTGTGGGACCTAAAAAATAATGTTACCAATAGAATTCTTCAAAATTAAGAATGGTGTTTCGGGCGATCTGGTCTAACCAAGAATTGCTCTTAATCAGAAAACAAAAAGAAAAAAGAACAGATTAATTTTGCGGATCAACTCAACAATATTGTAAGTTTCAAAAAATATGTAAGAAAAAAACTTGAGGAGAATGATTACAATGAGTCTCTGGATTAGAAACATGTTGAAGAAGAAATTGAACAAATTCATGAAAATGTCTCCCAATTGGAATCCGTACCAAAGTGCCAAAAAGGTTTTGTCTCGAATGTGATAATTACTGCACCAATATATATATATTTGCTAAAAAAAAAAGAATTTGCATTAAACGCAATTATTTGCCTTTTTCTTAATCAATATCATATTATAATTAATGTTTGAATTATTTTTAAAAAAATATTGTTTAGTGATTGGATAATCCTACTTAAATTTTTAAATAAACTGCGAATGTTTGTGGTAAAATAGTGTTGAAATCAACTCAAAATAATCAAAAATGACCAAAAGGGTAAGAAGGATTTGGTTTCTGTCATCTTATTGGAATATTGATTTGCAATTAATTTCTCAACCTCAAAAATTAACATGCCAAAAAAAACTCGTCTATTTTCAGTTGCCACTCTCCAAACCGGAAGCAGGCTCCAATCAATACCTAAGATAGTGGTTCTTGTACAAGACAAGAGTGATTTGTTTGTTGGGTTGAACAAAAATTAACATAACAAAATTTTAAGCAACCAACCACAAACAAATTATCATTATAACTATTGATGCTGAAAAGAAGGTTAAGGGTATTGTTGTCAGACTAGATATGGGTCGGATGAGATATATGATTGGTATTGGCCACGTTCTTGTGCCCACATTAGCTTGGTACACGAACTCCTATAAAGAAAGCCACCTAGAGTTTGGTTCTTCGGGAAGGACCTTTCGATGGTCTAATCAGTAAGTGTACCAAGATAAAGTGAAAGGAAGGGCTAGAGAAATAACAAAGTGGGAGAGAGAGAGAGAGAGAGAAAGAATTGAAATGGTTCTGGTTGTGAAAATTGCATTTATGAGGCCTTCAGCCTCATTATATAGGCTCTGGAGATCTTATCTTCTAAGGAATTGGAGTGGATCCCATCAGGGATCTCATCCCATGTATTTAGGTCTATGCTAGTGGTCTTGACCCATGCCATTTAAGTCTGCGAGTCACGTCACAACCTTATCTCGTGCTTTTGAGTCAAGTTATAGTCTTACCCCATGTCTTTAGGTATGTACTAGGGGTCTTGACCCATATAGTTTAGGTCTACGAGTCTTGTCATGATCCACTTGTCCGAATTTTAATGGGTAGAATATTTCTGCCTACATCATATGCCCCCAATCCCTTGAAAGCCTTGAGGGGTTTCTAAGGGAGTTGAGTGTTCTCTCTTGTGATGTTAATGATATCTTCATCTCAATAAGGTATCTCAATGATGCCTTGTGTGGGTTAGCATATTGGTCTTCTCTTGTTGGCTTCGTGGGGTTTAGCGAGCCCCAACTATAATGATCTTCTTGTGATTCTATTGAGTCAACTATAAGTGATGATACTAATGCTTTTGATGATTCATCACCTGTTACAAATCCAGTAATTAGCCTTCATGCTTTCATGGGGCACACGTCCCCAAACACATTGAGGTTGCAAGGTATTGTGACTGGACACTCAATTCAAGTTCTCAAAGATGGTTGTAGCACTCACAGCTTCATTAAAGAGGGAGTGGCTCAATTCCATGACCTCAAAATTTCACCATCCAGTCAGTTTCAAGTTCAAGTTGGAAATGGTGAATTACTTCATTGTAAATATTGTGTATCTCAAAACAATTAAAATATTAATCTAATATTTTATATTCGAATAAAATAATAGAATTTTAACAATTAAAAAATATTATCAAATAATTTTTGAACTATTTAAAAGTTAAAAATCAAAATTTTGGAGATAATTAAGAGAAATTAAAATAATTGGATAGTATCCTTAAAAATTCAATAAAATTAAAAAAAATCCACCTAAAATTGGTTTGGCACGTATGCCAACTTTATTTTAGGCATTATATTTAAAAAAAAATCTAAATGTTTAAGTAGTGAGCACTTGCCACCAAATTACGCGTAGTGCTATTTAAATATCTGTCTTGAACACTCATTTTGAACACACTGAAAATTTGAATGGTAATTACCACTCAAGTTTCCATACAATTATAACTGAATTATACAAGGTGTTTTTCTGAGTGTTTGGAGTGGATATGCAACAATTATTACTGAAATTAATTTTACCGTAAATGTTGATGCTTGTTGATTTGATTTTATATTGAAATTCGCGGGTTGCCTATTCTATTTTTTTTCTTTTTTAATTTTAAATGAGTAGATTGACCCTCTGCCCATAAACTTCAAAAAGCCAATCATGTAGTAGCCCATATTGACTATGTACGACCTAGCAGCCCATATTTTAGGAAATGTCTGTGTTACCCATTAACTATCTCCATCGCAATTTCGACATCGCTCTCTAAAACTTCCTGCTGTTTGGTTCGCTAGAAAACCTCCTGTAAAACTGAATAGAAATTTTTTGCAAATGAGTTTATCTATAAACAATTGTAGCATTTCATTTACTCATTTCTGCAGTTAGAAACATGACCAGAGAAGCAGTCAAGTTGAGTTCAATTTTGATCCCATTTGGTCATAACAGGACAAACTTGGCTGGTGCATTGAACTGAATGGTGGCCATTTGGTAGAAAATACAGAATACATTTTTTCTCTCATTTGTCATGCTAAGTTGTGTTTTTGAGGCATTATTAGCACCCTATTAACTCTATTTACCAAAATGGCAAATTGCCCACTATATACCCATATGGTTTCATCTTAATCAGAAAACCAATTTGAATTTTTCATATCTGCTAATTTGGACATCACTTACAAAATGAATCCCAACCGTTTGATTTCACATTCTCAAAAATCCAATCGTCCAATATGGAAATTAAAAAAAAAGGGCTTCTCAAATAGATTTGAAATTCTTCTCAATTTATCCTCTTCATACAGAGGACCTTGACTGCTGTCATGATTGCAAAATTGGAAGTTTTTTTTTTTTTTCCTTCTTATCCTGTCTTTATCCATGCACTTTTTACCAAATAGGCACTTCTCTCTGTCTCTCAGTTTCCGTTTCTTTCTCTCTATCCGCACAGGTTTCTTAGTATTCAGTATTCACTACCAAGATAGAAAAAGAGAAGAAAAAACAAAACCAAAGCCTGCTTTTAAGTTTATTCAATGGATGCTTCTTTTTCATCCTCCTCATCACCAATGGGCTTGACCTGTTTTTATTGCAACTCTTTCTCAACTGAACTCAAACAAGGCTGGCGGAGGTGGACTACTGGAGGTTAGGCCATGATCTATGATCGATGCGCATAAGCATTTTACTTGTTTTTATTTCTCTCTCATTTTATTTTCAATGTCATTCTTGTTTTCTTACTTTTCGTGATTCCTTTTACCCCTTGAAGATTCCTTTTTTATGTGTGATAAGATAGAAAAAATTTAATTATCTTAGGTTCCTTCTAAAAGATGGCAAACCTCACAACCACGATTATGATCTTCGATTTTTTCCAAAGAAATTTAATTATGTGGTCTTCAATTTTTTTTCTCTTGATATCTCGTATATTTATTGTTGGGATTGTTTGAATATTTCTAATGGGTGCATATTGGTTCACTGTCTATTGAAATAATTTATTTTACTATTTTGAAAATGGTGAATAAGCTTGTAATGTATCTGACTTGATATTGACGTGGACAAATGCCATGCCTTTGTGGGTCTTTATGAACCTTTTTATTTGCACAAAAATATTTTTTCTTGATAGAATTATTGTACTTTTACTATCTTCAAATTGGTGGATTTTATGAGAGGAATTTTTAGATTTGTAATTTTATGCTGTTATTATTTGTCTCTCGGGAGTTGTATAGCTCAATTGTTTCATGTAAAGCAAGAAAAGTTCAAGATTTCAGTTTTGAGATATTAACTTGGTTTTCATTTTTATGGTTCTATTAATTGTTTGGCACTATAAGTGGAATATATATATATACAGAGTAGGAAGTTATACTTCATGTGCAACAGCTTGCGTTGACAAAATTTTCAAAATTGAAAATAACATCATTAATAATGATTTAATGGATCCCTTATAAGTAAAAAGTGCATTAAGATGAATGAAACACAAGGCACCTTAATTAGTTGTCAATAAAGTATGTAGTTGTCATCTTATAATCTGCTTGAACCATATTGTCATTTTAGTGATGCCATATTTCTCTTCTGTAATCTCCTTTTTGGTTCTTCAAACATCTAATGTCATATTCATTTAATCAATATTGAATTGCAAATTTTTATTACGGATAACTACAATTATTCCTTTTTCTTTCATCTATTGTGTTTTTAACTATCAATCTATGATTAAGTAATATTTCTCACTGTTTGAATTGTCCCATGGAGCTAATTATAGGGTAATGGTATGGGGCTCTTGGTTTCCACTTCACTCTTCTGTTCCGTGATTGTTGCTTTCTTTTTTTTCAAAATTGTCCTTTTTAATCATGTTAAAGAGGAAGCAGAAGGAGTAAAGGGCAAGAAGTCTATGTGACTGCTGATGTAGTTTTCGCTTATCTACTTGTGTTGCTTAGTGTTTGTGGTAGTTGAAAATGGAAGAAGTATATATTGTAGAAGTTGTACAGAGGAATAATGAAGGAAAGGAGGGGAGTGATCTCTCTTGAAATTGTTCTTGTTGCTGTCATTTAGCAGCAATAGTTGCCAGCTCTGTTGCTTTTATTTTTAAATTTATTGTTGATAATTTTCAGTTTTTGTGTTCCCTTTATATTTTGATAATGTAATTCCTGTATAAATTGTTTATTTGGGTAAGTGTGAATGCATGATAACACTCCAACACCCCGGCAAAAAAAAAAGACTCAGTGCATGTACAGGTTAGATGAAGTCTCTAATTTGCTACCAATGGAAAACTTTAGTTCAGTGATAGAGGTCCTCTTGAATTGATTCCTTCTCTAAGGCTGTCACTATTAGGCTCAAGACTAATTTTATGGGTGTTTCGATCTTCGATTCACATTCATGTGGTATGTGAAGAAACACAGTAGAAAGAAAACTCTTGCCTTTAATAAAAAAAAAAAAAAAAAATTGTAGGTGACACAAAAACCGGTGTGAGTTCATGTAAATTTATCTAGGATTTAATGGACTATATTCTTTTATTTGCACATATTTCCTTAGGAAATAACAAAAAAATAAATGTTCATAAACATCTACATTAATTGTGACGAAACTATAAAAGTGTAGATTCGATTTAAAACGATTATCAAAATTTGGGTGCTCATTGTTAATGTTTATCTAAAAATACAAAAGAATGAATACTGTCAAGATAGTACAAAATGTAGGTAACTTGAGGTATTAAACAATCATCCAACACTGAGTGAAACTAAATACTCTAAAATACCCTTGTCCTTTGTTGAGGAAGGATGGAAAAATGATGATAAGTAATCATGTTCCTTATAATGTGGACAGTATGAGCACTGCATGAAAAGGGTTTTGATCTTGTAAGGGTTAAATGACTTAAAAGAATTTGTTCTTGGCTTGGAGGGCAACCCGCATGAAATTAGTTATACAGAAACAAGAAATAATGATGTTGCAATAGATTAAGATGTATAGGAGCAAGACAGAAAATGCTGCCATAAGTTAGACATGTAGCACCATGACACCATGATGCTGCAGTAGATTAAGAATATGGCAACAGAAAGCAATAATGTTGCAATGAGTTAAGTTTGTTGCAGCGAAATAAAATTACACTAAAAAAAACTATAGTTTTTGCAGCAAACAAATTTTGTTGCAAAATTTGATGCCAATTGTGATATCTTTTGTAGTGAAACTATAATTGCTAACAACTACTAATCTCTTATGGTGGTGAATTTGTTTTCGTGTCTTATAGAAATCATATGGAAACCGTTTCGAATGATATGGATTTGAACATTTTTGGAGTTGTTGCGTCACTGCAATGTAGGGCTAGTAACCAAAGCCTAACAGGGTAGCCTTAAGGAAGGTGCAGTGGTAATACCCACTCTCCTTACATTTTTTAGGAATATATGATTTGAGACGGTCACAGCTAGGGGGAACTAAACTGTGTACCTATGTTTGTGTCAAACTTGAAGATTGGAGTCTTCAATCATTTATTGACAGTGAAATAAGGTCAAGCTCATAAGCGTGCTTCCTTAGATTGGAACAAGTTTATACTTGATAGAATCCATCTTTTATGTCCCACTAGTCGTTTAGTTTCATTAACGAACAGTAGAGGTCATTAGATCTTGTGATATGTGATCAGTGGTAAACTCATCCAATTCAGAATTTAAATCTTTTTCCTGTTTGGAAGAAGGGAGAATGGTTATAAGTGAAGGAGGAAGAAAACCAGTACATTGTTAGGCCATTGATATGTTGTAGTTCTTTCTTCTTCTTTTTTAACTTCTTTCCTGCTGTAGTCATTATTGCACATGCTTTGAATTAGAGTACAAGAGAGTGAGATAGGTAGATATTAAATGATTTATAATTTTTCAGAAGAAAAGGATATATGATCGACAAATTTATGTTATATGCTGAAAATTTCATATATTCATCCCATCATTAAGTATGATCAAATTTAATGCGAATAAAATAAACAATGAGAAAATTTTCCCTCTTAGCTTAAAATGAATTTGACACCGCCTTGGTAGAACTATAATAAAAATGAATTTTAGCCAAAGTTAGGTATTGGAACTTGTCTTAATGGTATTTATTGTTTCAAGAATGATTTATTTGCTTTGTTCTATCAGGAAAAGAAAAAGGTAAGCAAAACTGTTTTTCAGCATGGTTGGTAAATGGTGACCTTACCATTTCTCCCTTTTTTTATAAGTTACCATTTTTCCATTTATAGTTTGTAGTGAAATGATATTGTTCTAGCTTCACATATTGAAACAACATCGCCTTTGTTCTATTTAGAGAAGTGTTGCAACCACTTAGTTGTTTTGTACATGGATTGTAGTATTAAATCAATCGTTTATCTATACTCCAAAAAATTCTTTGCTAAAACTGTTTCTCTTCACTCTACTTTCCCTTTCCATTACCCTATTTTGAGTATAAACAAATTTTGATTGTATAGTGAATATTATTAACTTTTCGGGTCATTAGGCTTAAAAAGGGGCTCGCTGCTTTGTCCATTATTTAATCCACAAGTAAAATGAAACATGGCGTAAAAGATTTGTGTTAGACAATCTAATCAAAGTTTTTCTCTTAAAGTTGTATTATGTGTCTTTTGATGTTTTACGATTTGAGTGGTCCTCTTTCTCTTTTTATTCATTCGTTCCATCACTTTGCGAGAAAAGGACACTTTCAAAGACGTGTCTCTTCATGAGGCATTAATTCGATTTTATTACATTACCAGTATATTCAAGTTCATATCTCTTGATTGTTGATGGTAAGTTAACAACTGATGTGTCTGGAAAAAAATAAAAATAAGATCAAAATTATTATTTAAAGATTGTTTTTCCTTATACCCGAAGGTGTTGCTGTGCCTAATGCTTTTTTTCATTGAAGATATTGTTGTGTCAACACGTGTTATTGTACGCTTGAGTATATTTTTCCATGCGCATGTAGGTACATCTGCATGGTTCTGTGTGTGCGTGTGTATGCACATGCATGTTTTTGTGTGTGCATGTACATGCACGCATTTGACATGAATGGTAACTTTATGGTTTGCATAAGCAAACCTTTAAGGTTTTTCACCATTCACAAACATAGGCTATTTCAATAAGCTTTTGCCCTGCGAAGTTTCTTTCTCTTTCTTTTACTTTTTCTTCTCTTCTCTCCTCTATTATAACTACCCCTATTTGGTGTCATCACCTTCAGTGCATAACTTGAAATTCCGGAGGGATTCTAGTTGCGGAATCAGATTTTGACCCCAAATTACATGCAAACAAGTTTATAAATTTTTATATTTCTGTTTAGATGAATTGTTGGTATTCCCAGCAAAGTACTCATTTTATTTTCACTTATGCGTCTTGATTACTGTTCATGGTAAAGCTTGCGATGGGATTATAAATTTGATTGAATCTTCTTCCTTCTCCATGCTGTCTATGATTAATTGACTTAATTCTTTTGCAAATTCAGCTCTGCTTATGAGGAGGGAAGATTTTGCAACATCTTTCACTTGAATGGCGATGGTTGGAGAAATTGTGTTACTTGCGATAAGGTACCTTGAACATTTTGTTGCTGTTGCACATTTTCCTCTTGCTGGCCTTTATTGTGTCTCTCTCCTGTGGATTTATATCCTGATTATTAGTAATCAAAGAACTAGCTTTTGATTACTACTCTATATCCTGTATTCGCTAATGCTTCATTTTCCTGCCCAGGCAATTCACTGTGGATGCATTATGTCAGCACACACACATATATTATTGGATGTTTGTGGCGTAGAATGCATGGAATGCTCATCACTGCGGGGGCCCTCTCGAATTGACTTGTCTGTTGACTCGGACAGAAAAATTACTGGGCAGCAGTCTACCCCATCATTGGAAAAAAAGGAAATTGGTAATCTATTTGATCAATCAATCTGTTAAAGCTTTATGCTGTCATGCCAGATTTTATGCAAGAAAATGCTGATGTACTATTTGAATGAAAAATTTCCTATAGAAAATGATAACTTTATTTTATTGCTTCAAGGAGAAAGGAAGATAAATTCCTTTCTTTTGCTGTCTTTGGTTATTAAAGGAAGGTGGAGACAAGTTTGAAAATTATATATATATATATATATATATATGTATATATATATATGTATATATAAAACCTTGGATGGTGTGAAAGGCTTTTAACTTATGCTAAATGTTCTACTTAACTAGTCTTGAATTTAAATATGACCTATTGCGGGAGGAGACTTTCAGTGCTTAGAGTCTTCATTCTTTTTTCTTGTCGGTGGCGAACCAAACAAATAACACGGAATTTTTTATTTCTTTCTAACTCTTCTATCTAGACGGGTGGATACTATGGAGTACTGAACAAGGATTTAATCTGAATATTAGAGTAATAGGTTTGAAATTAGGGATTCTATTTGAGGGAATTTGATTTGTTTTAGGACTTAAGATTTTGTTTCCTTCTATGGTTAGGTTTTTGTGCATATATAAGAGCACCCTATTATGCTTTGGACATTAATGCATTGGTTGACAAACAAATACATATTTTTTAGTTATTGTGATTCGCACTATATTATTTTGTTGTTTTCTTTTTAATTCTTCCTCCTCTCTGTTGATACTACGTTTGTGATTCTACATCATCAGTTATAATTCCACCGAAGTGATTTTCCAAAATGTACATCCATAGCTTGCAATTTTAGGCTGTTATACAGGATATGATCATTGTTTTTCATTAAGTGACTACCAACTCTATGTTGGTGCTCTGTTGCAGGAAACTGTGGGGCCGATCAAACATCATCAGCTCCTGAACCAAATATTCAGAAGCCTATAGAAACCAGAGAGGTTTTTCTTTGATTTTGTACAAAATTTCATGTCAAAATTCCATGTATTTAATTTTTTATTATTTTTTGAATTATTAATATTTAAAAAAAAGGTATTTCTAATGCTCCAAAGTATTTCATATTTTTTTCTCATAGTAGCTCATGATAAAATTCCAGTTATGAAGTCTGCAAATTTTACTCAACTAGCTTCATGGGTCTCCCTCAAATGCAGTCCTTCCTCGGCAAAAATCTCACAAAATCAACAAGGCCACGTTGATAATTTACATTTAGTTTCTTTGTCCTAGCAACGAAAGCTTGAAGAAGCTTGTGAATTTCTTGAACAGATGGTCGATGTGAGTGTTTCTGTCAGTCCAAATTCATGTGCACGTCTCTTTGAAATTTGTGGAAAATTGAGGTCTTTGTCTGATGGAAGACTCATATATGATCAATTTCGAACAACTGTGAAGAACCCATCTGGGTTTCTTGAGAATTTCTCTCTGCAATTGTACTGTGATTGTGGGAGCTTAATAGATGCACAGAAACTATTTGATGAAATGCTTGATAGGAATTTGGTTTCATGGGTTATAACAATATCTGCTTATGCGGAGACGGGTCTGCTCATTGAAGCTTTTGGGCTTTTTTCACGCATGCTTGAGTCATGAATTAAACCAATTTCATCTACTTATACCAGCCTTTTGAAATCTTTAGTAAATCCTTTTTTTAAAAAAAAAAATAGGTAAGCAGATGCATTCTCAAGTTATAAGAATTAGGTTAAGTAGCAATGCTTCTATAAAGACATAAATCTCAAACATTACCCTCATCCTCTCGTTCCCCTCTCTTTATCTTAGAATATTCACACACAAAAAGGGAAAGGTGTTTACTTGGCGGGAAAATGAGAGAAAAATCTCTCTGCCTAGTTTTTTTTTTTTTTTTTTTCGTTTTCACTCTCTACTAAGATTGAGAGGGAGGAATGAGAGGCATGAGGGAGATGAGGGTAATATTGGGTTCTCAATGAAGAACATAAATACAGACCATGTTTAAAGTTAAAAATCAAAATGACGTAAATTGAGACAATGTTAAAAGTTAGACCTCTAATTGAGATAATTAAAACGCGAAGAATATAAATAGGACAAAGCATATGGATGTTTGGTATCATTTCATTCGGGAAAATGTTATGGAAGGATGCATTCATGTGGACAAAGTGGCCACGGAAGAAAATTCTGCAGATTTAGGCACCAAAGTTCTACCTCTAAGCAAGTTCAATCATTGCCTTGGACTTCTTAGGATTGGAGTCGGATGATGTGGTGACTCTTATTGAGTTTGGATCCTGAGTTCTCTACACAATGGGTTTAGGTTTAGTTGCTTAGACAAATGTAGAGGTTGTTGGGATTTGTCTAAGAATTAAACAGTTGGAAGATAAAGCTTCAGCAAGCTTTGGCGCCGCGGCACAAGGAGTGTGCGTTGCGGCCTCCAGCAACAGAGGTAGTTCCTCCACCAGGTGTTCGTCGTGGCTCAGGGTGGTGTGCACTGTGGCACAGGGCTATGCGCCGCTGCCCAGGCCTTGTGTGCCGCGGCGCTCAGCACCTGGAGGTGTTTTACCCTGGTGTGCGCCATGGCCTGCCCTGTTCTGGGCCGCGGCGCCAGGTACACCTGATGCCTTTTGGTTAGCACTTTGAAATGATGCATGAGACTTGTTTAAAATGCACAGGATCACTTAGAGAGCCATGGTTCTTTGGTTCTTGATATCTAAGGGTTGAGATTGATTCTTGAGATCTATATAGAGGGTCATCTAGGAGCAATAACAAAAAAGTGTGTGAAATAGAACACAACAAGGATGACACAAGAGCGCAAAAACACAAGTGTTAAGAAGAAACACAAGAAGGGGTCTCATTCCAAGAGTGACAGGTGTTGAAAGAGATAGACTCTCAAATCTTCAGAGGTGTTTCAAGTGAGAGAGAGCAATCAAGAAGTGGGGTTCAAAGGCTTTGTAATTAGAATTTTCTTGGGGAAAATTCTAAGGAAACACTTAGTTCTTATCTCTTTCTTTTCTCTTCTTTCATATATCAAGAATAAGATGGTTCTTGAGGAGGTGTTGCTGTAATTGTAAGAACTCCATTGATTTAGTGCAGAGAGATCGGAGGAGCTCACGGGGACGTAAGCAAATTGCCGAACGTCGATAACAATTTCTTGTGTTCTTTCTTTGATTGTTTGATTCCTGTTTATTACAAGTCTTTCTGGACTTGGGTGTTTAAAGGTCACCTAGGATTCTTGAGGTGATTTTCAACAGTTCTTTTAAATTTTTGTAGATTTTTTGCTTTTCTCATTGCATTAACAAGATAAAAATTCATGGTTAGATTGGGTTTAAAATCAATGTTTTTAACCCACTTAAAAGTTTATTGTTATTTTTCGAAAACGTTACTAGTAACATCAGTATAAGTGTGGGACCTAAAAAATAATGTTACCAACAGAATTCTTCAAAATTACTAATGGAGTTTCAGGTGATCTGGTCTAACCAAAAATTACTCTTAACCAAAAAAGAAAAATAAAAAAGAACAGATTTATTTTGCGGATCAACTCAACGATATTGTAAGTTTCAAAAAATACGTAAGAAAAAAACTTGAGGAGAATGTTTACAATGAGTCTCTGGATTAGCAACATGTTGAAGAAGAAATTGAACAAATTCATGAAAATGTCTCCCAATTGGAATCCGTACCAAAGTGCCAAAAAGGTTTTGTCTCGAATGTGATAATTACTGCACCGATATATATATTTACTAAATTTTTTTTGCATTAAATGTAATTATTTTCCTCTTTCTTTATCAATATAATATTATAATTAATGTTTGAATTATTTATAAAAAAAACATTGTTTAGTGTTTGGATAATCCTACTTAAATTTTTTAAATAAATTGTGAATGTTTGTGGTAAAATAGTGTTGAAATCAACTCAAAATAATAAAAAAAATGACCAAAAGGGTAAGAAGGATTTGGTTTTTCTCATCTTATTGGGATATTGATTTCCAATTAATTTCTCAACCTCAAAAATTAACATGCCAATAAGAACTCATTCATTTTTAGTTGCCACTCTCCAAACCAAAAGCAGGCTCCAATCAGTAACTAAGATAGTGGTTCTTGTACAAGACAAGAGTGATTTGTTTGTTGGGTTGAACAGAAATTAACATAACAAAATTTTTAGCAAGCAACCACAACCATATTATCATTATAACTATTGATGCTGAAAAGAAGGTTAAGGATATTTTTGTCAGACTCGATATGGGTTGGATGAGATATATGATTGGTATTGGCCACGTTCGTACGCCCACATTAGCTTGGCACACGAATTCCTATAAGGAAAGCCACCAAGAGTTTGGTTCTTCGGCAAGGACCTTTCGACGGTCTAATCATTAAGTGTACCAAGATAAAGGGAAAAGGAGGGCTAGGGAAATATCAAAGTGGGAGAGAGAGAGAGCCGAAATGGTTCTGGTTGTGAAAATTGCATTTATGAGGCCTTGAGCCTCTTTATATAGGCTTTGGAGATCTTATCTTATGAGGAATTGGAGTGGGTCCCATCAAGGATCTCATCCCATGTATTTAGGTCTATGCTAGGGGTCTTGACCCATGTCATTTAAGTCTGCGAGTCACGTCACAACCTTATCTCATGCTTTTGAGTCAAGTTACAGTCTTACCTCATGTCTTTAGGTATGTATTAGGGGTCTTGACCCATATTGTTTAGGTCTACGAGTCATGTCATGATCCATTTGTTCGAATTTTAATCGGTAGAATATTTCTGCCTATATCATGTGCCCCCAACCCCTGAAAGCCTTAAGGGGTTTCTAAAGGCGTTGAGTGTTCTCTCTTGTGATGTTAATGATATCTTCATCCCAATAAGGTATCTCAGAGACACCTTGTGTGGGTAAGCATATTGGTCTTCTCATGTTGGTTTCGTGGGCTTTAGCGAGCCCCAACTATATTGGTCTTTTTGTGATTCTATTGAGTCAACTATAAGTGATGATACTGATGCTTTTGAGGATTCATTGTCTGTTACAAATCCAGAAATTAGCCTTCATGCTTTCAAGGGGCACTCTTCCCCAAAAACATTGAGGCTGCAAGGTATTGTGACTGGACACTCAATTCAAGTTCTCATAGATGGTTGTAGCACTCACAACTTCATTGAAGAGGGAGTGGCTCAATTCCGTGACCTCAAAATTTCACCATCCAGTCAGTTTCAACTTCAAGTTGGAAATGGTGAATTACTTCAATGTAAAGATCTTCGAGATGATGAGATAGTGGTATGGTCATCATCTCAATTCTTCATTTAGCTACAGGTTAATAATTCTCAAGATTGCAGAGTTAATGTCTCTTATTAATCAACTTATTTAGAATTACTAGCTCAAAATAGTAAATCTTAATAAGATTTTCAAAAGTTGGATCCTTTGTGTGTAGTAGGATCGATCTTCTTCATCTAGAAGTTAAATTTGTGTCTTTAACAAAAATTGAAAGAAAAATTTAAGAAAATAAAAAAGAGAAAAGAAGGGAAAAAAAGAGAGGAAGAAAGATAGTAGAGGAAGAAAGTTTTTGTTGCATAAGTGAAAAGGGTAAAGAGTTAGAGATAAAGAAATAGTGTAATTAATAGAAGATTTTGTGTCATAGAAATTTGTAATGAGAATATGTGGTGGTAATTTTACTTTAAAAGTCAAATTGAGAATCTAACTTTAATTAGGGTATTACTGTAAGTTTTAGAAGAAATAAAATTAAGTAGAGTGTCAATAACCATTTATGTATTGTCAATATCACTAGCCTTAAAATATTAATCTAATATTTTATTTTCTTGCTTTTTATGAATACAATAACATTATCTTTGAAAATCACTCTTTAAATGTTATCAAACTAATAAAATAAATATTGTGTATGTCAAAACAATTAAAATATTAATCTAATATTTTATATTCGAATAAAATAATAGAATTTTAACAATTAAAAAATATTATCAAATAATTTTTGAACTATTTAAAAGTAAAAATCAAATTTTTGGAGATAATTAAGAGAAATTAAAATAATTGGATGGTATCCTTAAAAATTCAATAAAATTAAAAAAAAAATCCACCTAAAATTGGTTTGGCACGTATGACAACTCTATTTTAGTCATTATATTTAAAAAATCCAAATGTTTAAGTAGTGAGCACTTGCTACCAAATTACACGTAGTGCTATTTAAATATATGCCTTGAACACTCATTTTGAACACACTGAAAATTTGAATAGTAATTAGGACTCAAGTTTCCACACAATTATAACTGAGTTTTGCAAGGTGTTTTTCTGAGTGTTTGGAGTGGATATGCAACAATTATTACTGAAATTATTTTTACCGTAAATTTTGATGTTTGTTGATTTGATTTTATATTGAAATTCGTGGGTTGCTTTTTCTATTTTTTTTTTTAAATTTTAAAGAGTAGATTGACCCTCTGCCCATAAACTTCAAAAAGCCAATCATATAGTAGCCCATATTGACTATGTACGACCTAGCAGCCCGTATTTTGGGAAATGTCTGTCGTTATCCATTAACTATCTCCATCGCAGTTTCGACATCGCTCTCTAAAATTTCCTGCTGTTTGGTTCGCTCGAAAACCTCCTGTAAAACCAGATAGAAATTTTTTGCAAACGAGTTTATCTATAAACAATTGTAGCATTTCATTTACTCATTTCTGCAGTTACAGACATGACCAGAGAAGCAGTCAAGTTGAGTTCAATTTTGATCCCTTTTGGTCATAACAGGACAAACTTGGCTGGCCATTTGGTAGAAATTACAGAATACATTTTTTCTCTCATTTGTCATGCTAAGTTGTGTTTTTGAGGCGTTATTAGCATCTTATTAACTCTATTTACAAAAATGGCAAATTGCCCACCAGATACCCATATGGTTTCATCTTAATCAGAAAACCAATTTGAATTTTTCATATCTGCTAATTTGGACATCACTTACAAAGTGAATCCCAACCGTTTGATTTCACATTCTCAAAAATCCAATCGTCCAATTTGGAAATTAAAAAAAAAGGGTTTCTTAAATAGATTTGAAATTCTTCTCAATGTATCCTCTTCATTCAGTGGACCTTGACTGCGGTCATGATTGCAAAATGGAAGTTTTTTTCCTTCTTATCCTGTATTTATCCACGCACTTTTTAACAAATAGGCACTTCTCTCTGTCTCTCAGTAGCCGTTTCTTTCTCTCTATCCGCACAGGTTACTTAGTATTCAGTATTCACTACCAAGACAGAAAACGAGAAGAAAAAACAAAACCAAAGCCTGTTTTTAAGTTTATTCAATGGATGCTTCTTCTTCATCCTCCTCATCACCAATGGGCTTGACCTGTTTTTATTGCAACTCTATCTCTTCTGAACTCAAACAAGGCTGGCGGAGGTGGACTACTGGAGGTTATGCCATGATCTGTGATCAATGCGCGTAAGCATTTTACTAGTTTTTATTTCTCTCTCTTATTTTATTTTCAATGTCATTGTTGTTATCTTACTTTTACCCCTTAAAGATTCCTTTTTTTATGTGTGATAAGATAGAAAAAATTTAATTATCTTTGGTTCCTTCTAAAAGATGGCAAACCTCACAACCACGATTAGGATCTACGATTTTTTCCAAAGAAATTTAATTATGTGGTTTTCAATTTTTTTTTCTCTTGATATCTCATATATTTGTTGTTGGGATTGTTTCAATATTTCTAATGGGTGCATATTGGTTCACTGTCTATTGAAATAATTTATTTTACTATTTTAAATTGGTGAATAAGCTTGTAATGTATCTGCCTTGATATTGACGTGGTTAAATGCCATGCCTTTGTGGGTCTTTATAAACCTTTTTATTTGCACAAAAATATTTTTTTCTTGATAGAATTATTGTACTTTTACTATCTTCAAATTGGAGGATTTTATGAGAGGAATTTTTAGATTTGTAATTTTATGTTGTTATTATGTGTCTTTCGGGAGTTGTATAGCTCAATTGTTTCATCTAAAGCAAGAAAAGTTCAAGATTTCAGTTTTGAGATATTAAATTGGTTTTCTTTTTTATGGTTCTATTAATTATTTGGCATTATGAATGGCTATATATATATAGCTACAGAGTAGGAAGTTATACTTCATGTGCAACAACTTGCGTTGATAAAAGTTTCAAAAATGAGAATAACATCATTAGTAATGATTTAATGGATCCATTATAAGTAAGAAATGCGTTAAGATGAATGAAACACAAAGCACCTTAATTAGTTGTCAATAAAGTACGTAGTTGTCATCTTATAATCTGCTTGAACCAGATCGTCATTTTAGTGATGCCATATTTTCTTCAGTAATCTCCTTTTTGGTTATTCAAACATCTAGTGTCATATTCATTTAAACAATATTGAATTGCATATTTTTATTACGGATCACTACAATTATTCCTTTTTCTTTCGTCTATTGTGTTTATAACTATGAATCTATGATTAAGTAATATTTCTCACTATTTGAATTGTCCCATGGAGTTAATTATAGGGTAATGGTATGGGGCTCTTGGTTTCCACTTCACTCTTCTGTTCTGTGATTGTTGCTTTCTTCTTTTTCTTCCAAAACTGTCCCTTTTAATCATGTTGAAGAGGTAGCAGAAGGAGTAAAGGGCAAGAAGTCTATGTGACTGCTGCTGTAGTTGTCCCTTACCTACTTGTGTTTCTTAGTGTTTATGGTAGTTGAAAATGGAAGAACTATATATTGTAGAAATTGTACAGAGGAATAATAAAGGAAAGGAAATTGTTCTTGTTACTGTCATTTAGCAGCAATAGTTGCCAGCTCCGTTGCTTTTATTTTTAAATTTGTTGTTGATAATTTTCAGTTTTTGTGTTCCCTTTGTATTTTGATGATGTAATTCTTGTATAAATTGTTTAATTGGGTAAGTGTGAATACATGATAACACTCCAACACCCTGGCAAAACAAAGACTCAGTGCATGTACAGGTTAGATGAAGTGTCTAATTTGCTACCAATGGACGACTTTTGTTCAGTGATAGAGGTCCTCTTGAATTGATTCCTTCTCTAAGGCTGTCAGTATTAGGCTCAAGACTAATTTTAGGGGTGTTTGGATCTTCGATTCACATTCATGTGGTATGTGAAGAAACACATCAGAAGGAAAACCCTTTCCATTAATAAATAAAAAATGTTAGGTGACACAAAAACCAGTGTGAGTTTATGTAAATTTATCTAGGATTTAATGGACCATATTCTTTTATTTGCACATATTTCCTTAGGAAATAACAAAAAAAAAATGTTCATAAACATCTACTTTAATCGTGACGAAACTATAAAAGTGTAGATTCGATTTAAAACGATTAGCAAAACTTGGGTGTGCATTGTTAATGTTTATCTAAAAATATGAAAGAATGAATACTATCAAGATAGTGCAAAACATCGGTAAGCTGAGGTATTAAACAATCATCCAACACTGAGTGAAACTAAATATTCTAAAATACCCTATAATGTGGACAGTATGAGAACTGCATGAAAGGGGTTTTGATCTTGGAAGGGTAAAATAACTTAGAAGAATTTGTTCTTGGCTTGGAGGGTAACCTGCATGAAATTAGTTATACAGAAACAAGAAATAATGATGTTGCAATAGATTAAGATGTATAGAAGCAAGAAAAAAAATGCTGCATAAGTTAGACATGTAGCAACATGATACCATGATGCTGCAGTAGATTAAGAATATGGCAACAGAAAGCAATGATGCTGCAACGAGTTAAGTTTGTTGCAGCGAAATAAAATTACACCAAAAAAAACTATAGTTTTTTCAGCAAACAAATTTTGTTGCAAAATTTGATGCTAATTGTGATAGCTTTTGTAGTGAAACTATAATTGCTAACAACCACGAATCTCTTATGGTGGTGAATTTGTTTTTGTGTCTTATAAAAATCTTATAGAAACCTTTTTGAATGATATGGCGTTGAACATTTTTAGAGTTGTTGCTTCACTGCAATGTAGGGCTAGTAACCAAAGTCTAACAGGGTGGCCTTAAGGAAGGTGCAGTAGTAATCCCCACTCTCATTACATTTTTTAGGAATATATAATTTGACACATTCACAGCTAGGGGGATCTAAACTGTGTACCTATGTTTGTGTTAAACTTGAAGATGGGAGTCTTCAATCATTTATTGACAGTGAAATAAGGTCAAGCTCATAAGCGTGCTACCTTAGATTGGAACAAGTTTATACTTGATAGAATCCATATTTTATGTCCCTCTAGTCGTTCAGTTTCATTAATGAACAGTAGAGGTCATTAGATCTTGTGATATGTGATCTGTGGTAAAATCATCTAATTCAGAATTTAAATCTTTTTCCTGTTTGGAAGAAGGGAGAATGGTTATAAGCGAAGGAGGAAGAAAACCAGTACATTGTTAGGCCATTGATATGTTGTAGTTCCTTCTTCTTCTTTTTAACTTCTTTCCTGCTGTAGTCATTATTGCACATGCTTTGAATTAGAGGAAAAAAGAAGTGAGATAGGTAGATAATAAATGATTTATAATTTTTCAGAAGAAAAGGATATATGATCGACAAATTTATGTTATATGCTGAAAAATTCATATATTCATCCCATCATTAAGTACGATCAAATATAATGCGAATAAAATTGTTAATAAACAATGAGAATCTTTTCCCTCTTAGCTTGAAACGAATTTGACACCGCCTTGGTAGAACTATAATAAAAATGAATTTTAGCCAAAGTTAGGTATTGGAACTTGTCTTAATCGTATTTATTGTTTCAAGAATGATTTATTTGCTTTGTACTATCAGGAAAAGAAAACGGTAAGCAAAACTGTTTTTCAGCATGGTTGGTAAATGGTGACCTTACCATTTCTCCCTTTTTTTTTAAGTTAGCAATTTTCCATTTATAGTTTGTAGTGAAATGATCTTGTTCTAGCTTCACATATTAAAACGACATCGTTTTTGTTCTATTTAGAGTAGTGTTGCAACCACTTTGTTGTTTTGTACATGAATTGTACTCCAAAAAATTCTTGCCTAAAACTGTTTCTCTTCACTCTACTTTCCCTTTCCATTACCCTTTGTTGAGTATAAACAAATTTTGATTGTATAGTGAATATTATTAACTTTTCAGGTCATTAGGCTTAAAAAGTAGGAAAATAAATAGATACCAATAAAACAATGAAATGAATGTTTCGATTTAAAATGCCTCATCAAGTTATGAATGCATTTAGCTAATGTTCGCTATCCTGTTATGGGCTAATGTGGTTTGTAAACTTTTCACGCACGTGTTTGCCTGTTCATGTCTTATTATACAAGTAGACATGTATGACTTCTGCTCAGTTAATATTATCACTGTCATGCAAGGTTTTCCATATAAGGATTGAATTGATAAAATTTAAATATGTAGTTTGGATGTTGTGTTACTAACATTATGTTCCAAGCATGTGAGTGTGTGAATATGCAAAATTATGAAATTAGTTAGTTAATCCAACACATTACAAAGAAATAATGTATTACATCTAAAATATTTGTCCTTTATGACTATGACAAGACCTTCTTTAGAAGTTATTTACTGCCGAGGCATGTTAGATAAGGAAGTTAATAAATTACATAGGTATACTGTTAGTTTCTTAATGTGATCAAAATTCTTATGCATTATCTTTCTTATATGTATATTAGCTCTTTACTAATAGAAGATCAGGTAAAGGGGCTGCTTTGTCCATTATTTAATCTACAAATAAAATGAAACATGGTGTAAAAGATTTGTGTTAAACAATCTAATCTAAGTTTTTCTCTTAAAGTTGTATTATGTGTCTTTTGATGTTTTACGATATGAGTGGTCCTCTTTCTCTTTTTATTCATTCGTTCCATCACTTTGCGAGAAAAGGACACTTTCAAACATGTGTCTCTCCATGAGGCATTAATTTCATTTTATTACATTACCAGTATATTCAAGTTCATATCTCTTGATTGTTGATAGTAAGTTAACAACTGATGTGTCTGGAAAAAATAAAAATAAGATCAAAATTATTATTTAAAGATTGCTTTTCCTTATACCAGAAGGTGTTGCTGTGCCTGATGCTTTTTTTTCATTGAAGATATTGTTGGGTCAACACGTGTTATTGTGCGCTTGAGTATATTTTTGCGTGCGCATGTACGTACACGTGCATGCTTCTGTGTGTGCATGTATATGCACATGCATGTTTTTGTGTGCGCATGTACTTGCATGCGTTTGACATGACTGGTAACTTTATGGTTTGCATAAGCAAACCTTTAAGGTTTTTCACCATTCACAAACATAGGCTGTTTCAATAAGCTTTTGCCCTGCGAAGTTTCCTTCTCTTTCTTTTACTTTTTCTTCTCTTCTCTCCTCTATTATAACTACCCCTATTTGGTGTCATCACCTTCAGTGCATAACTTTATATTCCGGAGGGATTTTACATGCAGAATCAGATTTTGACCCCAAATTATATGCAAACAAGTTTATAACTTTTTATATTTCCGTTTAGGCGAATTGTTGGTATTCCCAGCAAAGTACTCATTTTATTTTCACTTGTGCGTCTTGATTACTGTTCATGGTAAAGCTTGCGATGCGATTATAAATTTGAGTGAATTTTCTTCCTTCTCCATGCTGTTTATGATTAATTGACTTAATTCTTTTGCAAATTCAGCTCTGCTTATGAGGAGGGAAGATTTTGCAACATCTTTCACTTGAAAGCCGATGGTTGGAGAAATTGTGTTACTTGCGATAAGGTACCTTGAACATTTTGTTGCTGTTGCACATTTTCCTCTTGCTGGCCTTTATTGTGTCTCTCTTCTGTGGATTTATATACTGATTATTATTAATCAAAGAACTAGCTTTTGATTACTACTCTATATTCTGTATTCGCTAATGCTTCATTTTCCTGCCCAGGCAATTCACTGTGGATGCATTATGTCAGCACACACACATATATTATTGGATGTTTGTGGCGTAGAATGCATGGAATGCTCATCATTGCGGGGGCCCTCTCGACTGGACTTGTCAGTTGACTCGGACAGAGAAATTACTGGGCAGCAGTCTACCCATCATTGGAAAAAAAGGAAATTGGTAATCTATTTGTTCAATCAATCTGTTAAAGCTTTACGCTGTCATGTCAGATTTTATGCAAGAAACTGCTAACGTACTGTTTGAATGAAAAATTTCCTATAGAAAAGGATAACTTTATTTTATTGCTTTAAGAAGAATTGAAGATAAATTCCTATATTTTACTCTCTTTGGTTATTAAAGGAAGGTGGAGACAAGTTTGAAAATTATAAAAAAAAAAAAAAAAAACTTGGATGGAGTGAAAGGCTTTTAACTTATGCTAAATGTTCTACTTAACTAGTCTTGAATTTAAATATGACCTATTGCGGGAGGAGACTTTTAGTGCTCAGAGTCTTCCTTCTTTTTTCTTGTCGGTGACGAACCAAACAAATAACACGGAATTGTATGTTTCTTTCCGACTCTTCTATCTAAAAGGGTGAATACAAGGATTTTAAACTGAATATTAGAGTAATAAAATTAGGGATTCTATTTGAGGGAATTTGATTTGTTTTAGGACTTAAGATTTTGTTCCCTTCTATAGTTAGGTTTTTGTGCTTATATAAGAGCACCCTAATATGCTTTGGACATTAATGCATTGGTTGACGAATAAATACATATTTTTTAGTTATTTGTGATTTGCACTATATTAGTTTGTTGTTTTCTTTTTAATTCTTCCTCATCTCTGTTGGTACTACGTTTGTGGTTCTACATCATCAGTTATAATTCCACCGAAGTGGTTTCCAAAATATATATCAATAGCTTGCAATTTTAGGATGTTATACTGGATATGATCAGTCTTTTTCATTAGGTGACTACTAACTCTATGTTGGTGCTCTGTTGCAGGAAATTGTGGGGCCGATCCAGCATCATCAGCTCCTGAACCAAATGGTCAGAAGCCTATAGAAATCTGAGAGGTTTTCCTTTGATTTTGTACAAAATTTCATGTCAAAATTCCATATATTTAATTTTTTATGATTTTTTGAATTTTAATATTAAAAAAAAAGTATTTCTGATGCTCAAAAGTTTTTCATATTTTTTTCTCATAGTAGCTCATGATAAAATTCCAGTTATGAAGTCTGCAAATTTTGCTCAAATCCCTTCATGGGTCTCCCTCAAATGCAGTCCTTCCTCGGCAAAAATCTCACAAAATCAAAAAGGCCACGTTGCGAATTTACATTTAGTTTCTTTGTCCTAGCAACGAAAGCTCGAAGAAGCTTGTGAATTTCTCGAACAGATGGTCGATGTGGTTGTTTCTGTCAGTCCAAATTCATGTGCATGTCTCTTTGAAATTTGTGGAAAATGGAGGTCTTTATCTGATGGAAGACTCATATATGATCAATTTCGAACAACTGTGAAGAACCCATCTGGGTTTCTTGAGAATTTCCCTTTGCAATTGTACTGTGATTGTGGGAGCTTAATAGATGCACAGACACTGTTTGGTGAAATGCTTGATAGGAATTTGGTTTCATGGGTTATAATAATATCTGTTTATGCGGAGACGGGTCTGCTCATTGAAGCTTTTGGGCTTTTTTCACGCATGCTTGAGTCATGAATTAAACCAAATTCATCTATCTATACCAGCCTATTGAAATCTATAGTAAATCCTTATTTTTTTAAAATAGGTAAGCAGATGCATTCTCAAGTTATAAGAATTGGGTTAAGTAGCAATGCTTCTATAGAGACATAAATCTCAAACATTACCCTCATCCTCTCGTTCCTCTCTCTTTATCTTAGAATATTCACACAAAAAAAAGGGAAAGGTGTTTGCTTGGCAGCAAAATAAGAGAGAAAAATCTCCCTCTCTAGTTTTTTTTTTTTTTTTTTTTTTTCATTTTCTCTCTCTCTTCTAAGATAGAGAGGGAGGAATGAGAGGTATGAGGGTAATATTGGATTCTCAATGAAGGAAATGAATAGGGACCATGTTTAAAGTTAAAAATCAAAATGATGTAAATTGAGACAATGTTAAAAGTTAGACCTCTAATTGAGATAATTAAAACGTGAAGGACATAAATAGGACAAAGACCAAACGTGAGGGACGTAAAATGGAATTTACTCTAAACTTTTTAAAACATCTCATAATTCAAAACTAAGATCTAAAACTTGCATGTATCATATTAAAAAATAATTAATTTACTAATTATCCCACAAGTTTCAGCTAAAAGGAAAGGGTTCAATCATTTCTTTATACTTTAACATAAACTAACATTTCAACACTCGCTAAGTGTGTGTTGATCTACTATTCTATCAGATTAAAAAATCTAGCATCTCACACGCTACGCATGTGTTGATATATTTCTCAATTAGATTAAACGAAATAATGATCTTAATAGAATAATAAATAACAATAAAATATGTTTAATCTTATGATCATACATGTACACGCGTTAAATTGTATTGTTGATATCTTCTTTGCATTTTACGAACCCAAAATTTTTTATAAAAGGTATTTATGAAAATTTATTTTCTAAAAAAGAATAAACTAAAACATGGAAACTCAACAGCAATTTGCCACTGAAATTTCTTAATTGCATGTGCTTTTCACAATAATTATGTAACATTTCTTACATAAACAATTGTATTAGTTGTACCTGCTGATTTTAATACCAGTACCTTATCATCTCCGGGCAAATGTTCTTTTAATTTTTTTCCCCCCACGTTAATCAAATAATTTCTTTTTTTGGTGAGATCAAGTTTAAAACCAATGTTTTGAATTTAATTGTTAATTTTTGAAATCTTCACTTGCAACATCAGTATAGGTGTGAGATCAAAAAAACAATGTTGCCAATGAAATTCCTCCAAAATTACCAATGAAGCTTTGGACGATCCCGTCTAACAAAGAATTGCTCTTACCCAGAAAAGAAAAAGAAAAAGGAACAAATTAATTTTGCTGATCAACTCAATGATATTGTAAGTTTCAAAAATTATGTAAAAAAAAAAAAACTTGAGGAGTATGTTTGCAATGAGTCCCTGGATTAACATCATGTTGAAGAAGAAATTAAATAAATTCATGAAAATGGAACCCATACCAAAGTGCCAAAAATGTTTTGTCTGTAATATGATATTTGCTAAAAAAAGAGTTTTCATTAAAAGTAATTATTTGTCTTTTTCTTAATTATTTCTAATCTAATGATCACTTCATGTTTGTTGTTTCAATTTTCCTTTTAACATACTAAAGTTCTAACATCAATACCTTTGTGGTAGTCTCACAAACCATCATCCTTTGCATTCTCGGATAATATTTTGGTGTGTGCCTAGGGGCTGAGGCAGGATTTTTGTCTTGGGGGACCAAGTTTGATACGGTTAAAATAAGATATCTTTTTTAATTATCATAGGCTCACATACAGTCTTCATCAGTCATCTTATAATCTGGTTGAACCATATTGTCATTTTAGTGATGCCATATTTCTCTTCTGTAATCTCCTTTTTGGTTCTTCAAACATCTAATGTCATATTCATTTAATCAATATTGAATTGCAAATTTTTATTACGGATAACTACAATTATTCCTTTTTCTTTCATCTATTGTGTTTTTAACTATCAATCTATGATTAAGTAATATTTCTCACTGTTTGAATTGTCCCATGGAGCTAATTATAGGGTAATGGTATGGGGCTCTTGGTTTCCACTTCACTCTTCTGTTCCGTGATTGTTGCTTTCTTTTTTTTCAAAATTGTCCTTTTTAATCATGTTAAAGAGGAAGCAGAAGGAGTAAAGGGCAAGAAGTCTATGTGACTGCTGATGTAGTTTTCGCTTATCTACTTGTGTTGCTTAGTGTTTGTGGTAGTTGAAAATGGAAGAAGTATATATTGTAGAAGTTGTACAGAGGAATAATGAAGGAAAGGAGGGGAGTGATCTCTCTTGAAATTGTTCTTGTTGCTGTCATTTAGCAGCAATAGTTGCCAGCTCTGTTGCTTTTATTTTTAAATTTATTGTTGATAATTTTCAGTTTTTGTGTTCCCTTTATATTTTGATAATGTAATTCCTGTAAATTTATCTAGGATTTAATGGACTATATTCTTTTATTTGCACATATTTCCTTAGGAAATAACAAAAAAATAAATGTTCATAAACATCTACATTAATTGTGACGAAACTATAAAAGTGTAGATTCGATTTAAAAGGATTATCAAAATTTGGGTGCGCATTGTTAATGTTTATCTAAAAATACAAAAGAATGAATACTGTCAAGATAGTACAAAATGTAGGTAACTTGAGGTATTAAACAATCATCCAACACTGAGTGAAACTAAATACTCTAAAATACCCTTGTCCTTTGTTGAGGAAGGATGGAAAAATGATGATAAGTAATCATGTTCCTTATAATGTGGACAGTATGAGCACTGCATGAAAAGGGTTTTGATCTTGTAAGGGTTAAATGACTTAAAAGAATTTGTTCTTGGCTTGGAGGGCAACCCGCATGAAATTAGTTATACAGAAACAAGAAATAATGATGTTGCAATAGATTAAGATGTATAGGAGCAAGACAGAAAATGCTGCCATAAGTTAGACATGTAGCACCATGACACCATGATGCTGCAGTAGATTAAGAATATGGCAACAGAAAGCAATAATGTTGCAATGAGTTAAGTTTGTTGCAGCGAAATAAAATTACACTAAAAAAAACTATAGTTTTTGCAGCAAACAAATTTTGTTGCAAAATTTGATGCCAATTGTGATATCTTTTGTAGTGAAACTATAATTGCTAACAACTACTAATCTCTTATGGTGGTGAATTTGTTTTCGTGTCTTATAGAAATCATATGGAAACCGTTTCGAATGATATGGATTTGAACATTTTTGGAGTTGTTGCGTCACTGCAATGTAGGGCTAGTAACCAAAGCCTAACAGGGTAGCCTTAAGGAAGGTGCAGTGGTAATACCCACTCTCCTTACATTTTTTAGGAATATATGATTTGAGACGGTCACAGCTAGGGGGAACTAAACTGTGTACCTATGTTTGTGTCAAACTTGAAGATTGGAGTCTTCAATCATTTATTGACAGTGAAATAAGGTCAAGCTCATAAGCGTGCTTCCTTAGATTGGAACAAGTTTATACTTGATAGAATCCATCTTTTATGTCCCACTAGTCGTTTAGTTTCATTAACGAACAGTAGAGGTCATTAGATCTTGTGATATGTGATCAGTGGTAAACTCATCCAATTCAGAATTTAAATCTTTTTCCTGTTTGGAAGAAGGGAGAATGGTTATAAGTGAAGGAGGAAGAAAACCAGTACATTGTTAGGCCATTGATATGTTGTAGTTCTTTCTTCTTCTTTTTTAACTTCTTTCCTGCTGTAGTCATTATTGCACATGCTTTGAATTAGAGTACAAGAGAGTGAGATAGGTAGATATTAAATGATTTATAATTTTTCAGAAGAAAAGGATATATGATCGACAAATTTATGTTATATGCTGAAAATTTCATATATTCATCCCATCATTAAGTATGATCAAATTTAATGCGAATAAAATAAACAATGAGAAAATTTTCCCTCTTAGCTTAAAATGAATTTGACACCGCCTTGGTAGAACTATAATAAAAATGAATTTTAGCCAAAGTTAGGTATTGGAACTTGTCTTAATGGTATTTATTGTTTCAAGAATGATTTATTTGCTTTGTTCTATCAGGAAAAGAAAAAGGTAAGCAAAACTGTTTTTCAGCATGGTTGGTAAATGGTGACCTTACCATTTCTCCCTTTTTTTATAAGTTACCATTTTTCCATTTATAGTTTGTAGTGAAATGATATTGTTCTAGCTTCACATATTGAAACAACATCGCCTTTGTTCTATTTAGAGAAGTGTTGCAACCACTTAGTTGTTTTGTACATGGATTGTAGTATTAAATCAATCGTTTATCTATACTCCAAAAAATTCTTTGCTAAAACTGTTTCTCTTCACTCTACTTTCCCTTTCCATTACCCTATTTTGAGTATAAACAAATTTTGATTGTATAGTGAATATTATTAACTTTTCGGGTCATTAGGCTTAAAAAGGGGCTCGCTGCTTTGTCCATTATTTAATCCACAAGTAAAATGAAACATGGCGTAAAAGATTTGTGTTAGACAATCTAATCAAAGTTTTTCTCTTAAAGTTGTATTATGTGTCTTTTGATGTTTTACGATTTGAGTGGTCCTCTTTCTCTTTTTATTCATTCGTTCCATCACTTTGCGAGAAAAGGACACTTTCAAAGACGTGTCTCTTCATGAGGCATTAATTCGATTTTATTACATTACCAGTATATTCAAGTTCATATCTCTTGATTGTTGATGGTAAGTTAACAACTGATGTGTCTGGAAAAAAATAAAAATAAGATCAAAATTATTATTTAAAGATTGTTTTTCCTTATACCCGAAGGTGTTGCTGTGCCTAATGCTTTTTTTCATTGAAGATATTAATGTGTCAACACGTGTTATTGTACGCTTGAGTATATTTTTCCATGCGCATGTAGGTACATCTGCATGGTTCTGTGTGTGCGTGTGTATGCACATGCATGTTTTTGTGTGTGCATGTACATGCACGCATTTGACATGAATGGTAACTTTATGGTTTGCATAAGCAAACCTTTAAGGTTTTTCACCATTCACAAACATAGGCTATTTCAATAAGCTTTTGCCCTGCGAAGTTTCTTTCTCTTTCTTTTACTTTTTCTTCTCTTCTCTCCTCTATTATAACTACCCCTATTTGGTGTCATCACCTTCAGTGCATAACTTGAAATTCCGGAGGGATTCTAGTTGCGGAATCAGATTTTGACCCCAAATTACATGCAAACAAGTTTATAAATTTTTATATTTCTGTTTAGATGAATTGTTGGTATTCCCAGCAAAGTACTCATTTTATTTTCACTTATGCGTCTTGATTACTGTTCATGGTAAAGCTTGCGATGGGATTATAAATTTGATTGAATCTTCTTCCTTCTCCATGCTGTCTATGATTAATTGACTTAATTCTTTTGCAAATTCAGCTCTGCTTATGAGGAGGGAAGATTTTGCAACATCTTTCACTTGAATGGCGATGGTTGGAGAAATTGTGTTACTTGCGATAAGGTACCTTGAACATTTTGTTGCTGTTGCACATTTTCCTCTTGCTGGCCTTTATTGTGTCTCTCTCCTGTGGATTTATATCCTGATTATTAGTAATCAAAGAACTAGCTTTTGATTACTACTCTATATCCTGTATTCGCTAATGCTTCATTTTCCTGCCCAGGCAATTCACTGTGGATGCATTATGTCAGCACACACACATATATTATTGGATGTTTGTGGCGTAGAATGCATGGAATGCTCATCACTGCGGGGGCCCTCTCGAATTGACTTGTCTGTTGACTCGGACAGAAAAATTACTGGGCAGCAGTCTACCCCATCATTGGAAAAATTGGAAATTGGTAATCTATTTGATCAATCAATCTGTTAAAGCTTTATGCTGTCATGCCAGATTTTATGCAAGAAAATGCTGATGTACTATTTGAATGAAAAATTTCCTATAGAAAATGATAACTTTATTTTATTGTTTTAAGGAGAAAGGAAGATAAATTCCTTTCTTTTGCTGTCTTTGGTTATTAAAGGAAGGTGGAGACAAGTTTGAAAATTATATATATATATATATATATGTATATATAAAACCTTGGATGGTGTGAAAGGCTTTTAACTTATGCTAAATGTTCTACTTAACTAGTCTTGAATTTAAATATGACCTATTGCGGGAGGAGACTTTCAGTGCTTAGAGTCTTCATTCTTTTTTCTTGTCGGTGGCGAACCAAACAAATAACACGGAATTTTTTATTTCTTTCTAACTCTTCTATCTAGACGGGTGGATACTATGGAGTACTGAACAAGGATTTAATCTGAATATTAGAGTAATAGGTTTGAAATTAGGGATTCTATTTGAGGGAATTTGATTTGTTTTAGGACTTAAGATTTTGTTTCCTTCTATGGTTAGGTTTTTGTGCATATATAAGAGCACCCTATTATGCTTTGGACATTAATGCATTGGTTGACAAACAAATACATATTTTTTAGTTATTGTGATTCGCACTATATTATTTTGTTGTTTTCTTTTTAATTCTTCCTCCTCTCTGTTGATACTACGTTTGTGATTCTACATCATCAGTTATAATTCCACCGAAGTGATTTTCCAAAATGTACATCCATAGCTTGCAATTTTAGGCTGTTATACAGGATATGATCATTGTTTTTCATTAAGTGACTACCAACTCTATGTTGGTGCTCTGTTGCAGGAAACTGTGGGGCCGATCAAACATCATCAGCTCCTGAACCAAATATTCAGAAGCCTATAGAAACCAGAGAGGTTTTTCTTTGATTTTGTACAAAATTTCATGTCAAAATTCCATGTATTTAATTTTTTATTATTTTTTGAATTATTAATATTTAAAAAAAAGGTATTTCTAATGCTCCAAAGTATTTCATATTTTTTTCTCATAGTAGCTCATGATAAAATTCCAGTTATGAAGTCTGCAAATTTTACTCAACTAGCTTCATGGGTCTCCCTCAAATGCAGTCCTTCCTCGGCAAAAATCTCACAAAATCAACAAGGCCACGTTGATAATTTACATTTAGTTTCTTTGTCCTAGCAACGAAAGCTTGAAGAAGCTTGTGAATTTCTTGAACAGATGGTCGATGTGAGTGTTTCTGTCAGTCCAAATTCATGTGCACGTCTCTTTGAAATTTGTGGAAAATTGAGGTCTTTGTCTGATGGAAGACTCATATATGATCAATTTCGAACAACTGTGAAGAACCCATCTGGGTTTCTTGAGAATTTCTCTCTGCAATTGTACTGTGATTGTGGGAGCTTAATAGATGCACAGAAACTATTTGATGAAATGCTTGATAGGAATTTGGTTTCATGGGTTATAACAATATCTGCTTATGCGGAGACGGGTCTGCTCATTGAAGCTTTTGGGCTTTTTTCACGCATGCTTGAGTCATGAATTAAACCAATTTCATCTACTTATACCAGCCTTTTGAAATCTTTAGTAAATCCTTTTTTTAAAAAAAAAAATAGGTAAGCAGATGCATTCTCAAGTTATAAGAATTAGGTTAAGTAGCAATGCTTCTATAAAGACATAAATCTCAAACATTACCCTCATCCTCTCGTTCCCCTCTCTTTATCTTAGAATATTCACACACAAAAAGGGAAAGGTGTTTACTTGGCGGGAAAATGAGAGAAAAATCTCTCTGCCTAGTTTTTTTTTTTTTTTTTTTCGTTTTCACTCTCTACTAAGATTGAGAGGGAGGAATGAGAGGCATGAGGGAGATGAGGGTAATATTGGGTTCTCAATGAAGAACATAAATACAGACCATGTTTAAAGTTAAAAATCAAAATGACGTAAATTGAGACAATGTTAAAAGTTAGACCTCTAATTGAGATAATTAAAACGCGAAGAATATAAATAGGACAAAGCATATGGATGTTTGGTATCATTTCATTCGGGAAAATGTTATGGAAGGATGCATTCATGTGGACAAAGTGGCCACGGAAGAAAATTCTGCAGATTTAGGCACCAAAGTTCTACCTCTAAGCAAGTTCAATCATTGCCTTGGACTTCTTAGGATTGGAGTCGGATGATGTGGTGACTCTTATTGAGTTTGGATCCTGAGTTCTCTACACAATGGGTTTAGGTTTAGTTGCTTAGACAAATGTAGAGGTTGTTGGGATTTGTCTAAGAATTAAACAGTTGGAAGATAAAGCTTCAGCAAGCTTTGGCGCCGCGGCACAAGGAGTGTGCGTTGCGGCCTCCAGCAACAGAGGTAGTTCCTCCACCAGGTGTTCGTCGTGGCTCAGGGTGGTGTGCACTGTGGCACAGGGCTATGCGCCGCTGCCCAGGCCTTGTGTGCCGCGGCGCTCAGCACCTGGAGGTGTTTTACCCTGGTGTGCGCCATGGCCTGCCCTGTTCTGGGCCGCGGCGCCAGGTACACCTGATGCCTTTTGGTTAGCACTTTGAAATGATGCATGAGACTTGTTTAAAATGCACAGGATCACTTAGAGAGCCATGGTTCTTTGGTTCTTGATATCTAAGGGTTGAGATTGATTCTTGAGATCTATATAGAGGGTCATCTAGGAGCAATAACAAAAAAGTGTGTGAAATAGAACACAACAAGGATGACACAAGAGCGCAAAAACACAAGTGTTAAGAAGAAACACAAGAAGGGGTCTCATTCCAAGAGTGACAGGTGTTGAAAGAGATAGACTCTCAAATCTTCAGAGGTGTTTCAAGTGAGAGAGAGCAATCAAGAAGTGGGGTTCAAAGGCTTTGTAATTAGAATTTTCTTGGGGAAAATTCTAAGGAAACACTTAGTTCTTATCTCTTTCTTTTCTCTTCTTTCATATATCAAGAATAAGATGGTTCTTGAGGAGGTGTTGCTGTAATTGTAAGAACTCCATTGATTTAGTGCAGAGAGATCGGAGGAGCTCACGGGGACGTAAGCAAATTGCCGAACGTCGATAACAATTTCTTGTGTTCTTTCTTTGATTGTTTGATTCCTGTTTATTACAAGTCTTTCTGGACTTGGGTGTTTAAAGGTCACCTAGGATTCTTGAGGTGATTTTCAACAGTTCTTTTAAATTTTTGTAGATTTTTTGCTTTTCTCATTGCATTAACAAGATAAAAATTCATGGTTAGATTGGGTTTAAAATCAATGTTTTTAACCCACTTAAAAGTTTATTGTTATTTTTCGAAAACGTTACTAGTAACATCAGTATAAGTGTGGGACCTAAAAAATAATGTTACCAACAGAATTCTTCAAAATTACTAATGGAGTTTCAGGTGATCTGGTCTAACCAAAAATTACTCTTAACCAAAAAAGAAAAATAAAAAAGAACAGATTTATTTTGCGGATCAACTCAACGATATTGTAAGTTTCAAAAAATACGTAAGAAAAAAACTTGAGGAGAATGTTTACAATGAGTCTCTGGATTAGCAACATGTTGAAGAAGAAATTGAACAAATTCATGAAAATGTCTCCCAATTGGAATCCGTACCAAAGTGCCAAAAAGGTTTTGTCTCGAATGTGATAATTACTGCACCGATATATATATTTACTAAATTTTTTTTGCATTAAATGTAATTATTTTCCTCTTTCTTTATCAATATAATATTATAATTAATGTTTGAATTATTTATAAAAAAAACATTGTTTAGTGTTTGGATAATCCTACTTAAATTTTTTAAATAAATTGTGAATGTTTGTGGTAAAATAGTGTTGAAATCAACTCAAAATAATAAAAAAAATGACCAAAAGGGTAAGAAGGATTTGGTTTTTCTCATCTTATTGGGATATTGATTTCCAATTAATTTCTCAACCTCAAAAATTAACATGCCAATAAGAACTCATTCATTTTTAGTTGCCACTCTCCAAACCAAAAGCAGGCTCCAATCAGTAACTAAGATAGTGGTTCTTGTACAAGACAAGAGTGATTTGTTTGTTGGGTTGAACAGAAATTAACATAACAAAATTTTTAGCAAGCAACCACAACCATATTATCATTATAACTATTGATGCTGAAAAGAAGGTTAAGGATATTTTTGTCAGACTCGATATGGGTTGGATGAGATATATGATTGGTATTGGCCACGTTCGTACGCCCACATTAGCTTGGCACACGAATTCCTATAAGGAAAGCCACCAAGAGTTTGGTTCTTCGGCAAGGACCTTTCGACGGTCTAATCATTAAGTGTACCAAGATAAAGGGAAAAGGAGGGCTAGGGAAATATCAAAGTGGGAGAGAGAGAGAGCCGAAATGGTTCTGGTTGTGAAAATTGCATTTATGAGGCCTTGAGCCTCTTTATATAGGCTTTGGAGATCTTATCTTATGAGGAATTGGAGTGGGTCCCATCAAGGATCTCATCCCATGTATTTAGGTCTATGCTAGGGGTCTTGACCCATGTCATTTAAGTCTGCGAGTCACGTCACAACCTTATCTCATGCTTTTGAGTCAAGTTACAGTCTTACCTCATGTCTTTAGGTATGTATTAGGGGTCTTGACCCATATTGTTTAGGTCTACGAGTCATGTCATGATCCATTTGTTCGAATTTTAATCGGTAGAATATTTCTGCCTATATCATGTGCCCCCAACCCCTGAAAGCCTTAAGGGGTTTCTAAAGGCGTTGAGTGTTCTCTCTTGTGATGTTAATGATATCTTCATCCCAATAAGGTATCTCAGAGACACCTTGTGTGGGTAAGCATATTGGTCTTCTCATGTTGGTTTCGTGGGCTTTAGCGAGCCCCAACTATATTGGTCTTTTTGTGATTCTATTGAGTCAACTATAAGTGATGATACTGATGCTTTTGAGGATTCATTGTCTGTTACAAATCCAGAAATTAGCCTTCATGCTTTCAAGGGGCACTCTTCCCCAAAAACATTGAGGCTGCAAGGTATTGTGACTGGACACTCAATTCAAGTTCTCATAGATGGTTGTAGCACTCACAACTTCATTGAAGAGGGAGTGGCTCAATTCCGTGACCTCAAAATTTCACCATCCAGTCAGTTTCAACTTCAAGTTGGAAATGGTGAATTACTTCAATGTAAAGATCTTCGAGATGATGAGATAGTGGTATGGTCATCATCTCAATTCTTCATTTAGCTACAGGTTAATAATTCTCAAGATTGCAGAGTTAATGTCTCTTATTAATCAACTTATTTAGAATTACTAGCTCAAAATAGTAAATCTTAATAAGATTTTCAAAAGTTGGATCCTTTGTGTGTAGTAGGATCGATCTTCTTCATCTAGAAGTTAAATTTGTGTCTTTAACAAAAATTGAAAGAAAAATTTAAGAAAATAAAAAAGAGAAAAGAAGGGAAAAAAAGAGAGGAAGAAAGATAGTAGAGGAAGAAAGTTTTTGTTGCATAAGTGAAAAGGGTAAAGAGTTAGAGATAAAGAAATAGTGTAATTAATAGAAGATTTTGTGTCATAGAAATTTGTAATGAGAATATGTGGTGGTAATTTTACTTTAAAAGTCAAATTGAGAATCTAACTTTAATTAGGGTATTACTGTAAGTTTTAGAAGAAATAAAATTAAGTAGAGTGTCAATAACCATTTATGTATTGTCAATATCACTAGCCTTAAAATATTAATCTAATATTTTATTTTCTTGCTTTTTATGAATACAATAACATTATCTTTGAAAATCACTCTTTAAATGTTATCAAACTAATAAAATAAATATTGTGTATGTCAAAACAATTAAAATATTAATCTAATATTTTATATTCGAATAAAATAATAGAATTTTAACAATTAAAAAATATTATCAAATAATTTTTGAACTATTTAAAAGTAAAAATCAAATTTTTGGAGATAATTAAGAGAAATTAAAATAATTGGATGGTATCCTTAAAAATTCAATAAAATTAAAAAAAAAATCCACCTAAAATTGGTTTGGCACGTATGACAACTCTATTTTAGTCATTATATTTAAAAAATCCAAATGTTTAAGTAGTGAGCACTTGCTACCAAATTACACGTAGTGCTATTTAAATATATGCCTTGAACACTCATTTTGAACACACTGAAAATTTGAATAGTAATTAGGACTCAAGTTTCCACACAATTATAACTGAGTTTTGCAAGGTGTTTTTCTGAGTGTTTGGAGTGGATATGCAACAATTATTACTGAAATTATTTTTACCGTAAATTTTGATGTTTGTTGATTTGATTTTATATTGAAATTCGTGGGTTGCTTTTTCTATTTTTTTTTTAAATTTTAAAGAGTAGATTGACCCTCTGCCCATAAACTTCAAAAAGCCAATCATATAGTAGCCCATATTGACTATGTACGACCTAGCAGCCCGTATTTTGGGAAATGTCTGTCGTTATCCATTAACTATCTCCATCGCAGTTTCGACATCGCTCTCTAAAATTTCCTGCTGTTTGGTTCGCTCGAAAACCTCCTGTAAAACCAGATAGAAATTTTTTGCAAACGAGTTTATCTATAAACAATTGTAGCATTTCATTTACTCATTTCTGCAGTTACAGACATGACCAGAGAAGCAGTCAAGTTGAGTTCAATTTTGATCCCTTTTGGTCATAACAGGACAAACTTGGCTGGCCATTTGGTAGAAATTACAGAATACATTTTTTCTCTCATTTGTCATGCTAAGTTGTGTTTTTGAGGCGTTATTAGCATCTTATTAACTCTATTTACAAAAATGGCAAATTGCCCACCAGATACCCATATGGTTTCATCTTAATCAGAAAACCAATTTGAATTTTTCATATCTGCTAATTTGGACATCACTTACAAAGTGAATCCCAACCGTTTGATTTCACATTCTCAAAAATCCAATCGTCCAATTTGGAAATTAAAAAAAAAGGGTTTCTTAAATAGATTTGAAATTCTTCTCAATGTATCCTCTTCATTCAGTGGACCTTGACTGCGGTCATGATTGCAAAATGGAAGTTTTTTTCCTTCTTATCCTGTATTTATCCACGCACTTTTTAACAAATAGGCACTTCTCTCTGTCTCTCAGTAGCCGTTTCTTTCTCTCTATCCGCACAGGTTACTTAGTATTCAGTATTCACTACCAAGACAGAAAACGAGAAGAAAAAACAAAACCAAAGCCTGTTTTTAAGTTTATTCAATGGATGCTTCTTCTTCATCCTCCTCATCACCAATGGGCTTGACCTGTTTTTATTGCAACTCTATCTCTTCTGAACTCAAACAAGGCTGGCGGAGGTGGACTACTGGAGGTTATGCCATGATCTGTGATCAATGCGCGTAAGCATTTTACTAGTTTTTATTTCTCTCTCTTATTTTATTTTCAATGTCATTGTTGTTATCTTACTTTTACCCCTTAAAGATTCCTTTTTTTATGTGTGATAAGATAGAAAAAATTTAATTATCTTTGGTTCCTTCTAAAAGATGGCAAACCTCACAACCACGATTAGGATCTACGATTTTTTCCAAAGAAATTTAATTATGTGGTTTTCAATTTTTTTTTCTCTTGATATCTCATATATTTGTTGTTGGGATTGTTTCAATATTTCTAATGGGTGCATATTGGTTCACTGTCTATTGAAATAATTTATTTTACTATTTTAAATTGGTGAATAAGCTTGTAATGTATCTGCCTTGATATTGACGTGGTTAAATGCCATGCCTTTGTGGGTCTTTATAAACCTTTTTATTTGCACAAAAATATTTTTTTCTTGATAGAATTATTGTACTTTTACTATCTTCAAATTGGAGGATTTTATGAGAGGAATTTTTAGATTTGTAATTTTATGTTGTTATTATGTGTCTTTCGGGAGTTGTATAGCTCAATTGTTTCATCTAAAGCAAGAAAAGTTCAAGATTTCAGTTTTGAGATATTAAATTGGTTTTCTTTTTTATGGTTCTATTAATTATTTGGCATTATGAATGGCTATATATATATAGCTACAGAGTAGGAAGTTATACTTCATGTGCAACAACTTGCGTTGATAAAAGTTTCAAAAATGAGAATAACATCATTAGTAATGATTTAATGGATCCATTATAAGTAAGAAATGCGTTAAGATGAATGAAACACAAAGCACCTTAATTAGTTGTCAATAAAGTACGTAGTTGTCATCTTATAATCTGCTTGAACCAGATCGTCATTTTAGTGATGCCATATTTTCTTCAGTAATCTCCTTTTTGGTTATTCAAACATCTAGTGTCATATTCATTTAAACAATATTGAATTGCATATTTTTATTACGGATCACTACAATTATTCCTTTTTCTTTCGTCTATTGTGTTTATAACTATGAATCTATGATTAAGTAATATTTCTCACTATTTGAATTGTCCCATGGAGTTAATTATAGGGTAATGGTATGGGGCTCTTGGTTTCCACTTCACTCTTCTGTTCTGTGATTGTTGCTTTCTTCTTTTTCTTCCAAAACTGTCCCTTTTAATCATGTTGAAGAGGTAGCAGAAGGAGTAAAGGGCAAGAAGTCTATGTGACTGCTGCTGTAGTTGTCCCTTACCTACTTGTGTTTCTTAGTGTTTATGGTAGTTGAAAATGGAAGAACTATATATTGTAGAAATTGTACAGAGGAATAATAAAGGAAAGGAAATTGTTCTTGTTACTGTCATTTAGCAGCAATAGTTGCCAGCTCCGTTGCTTTTATTTTTAAATTTGTTGTTGATAATTTTCAGTTTTTGTGTTCCCTTTGTATTTTGATGATGTAATTCTTGTATAAATTGTTTAATTGGGTAAGTGTGAATACATGATAACACTCCAACACCCTGGCAAAACAAAGACTCAGTGCATGTACAGGTTAGATGAAGTGTCTAATTTGCTACCAATGGACGACTTTTGTTCAGTGATAGAGGTCCTCTTGAATTGATTCCTTCTCTAAGGCTGTCAGTATTAGGCTCAAGACTAATTTTAGGGGTGTTTGGATCTTCGATTCACATTCATGTGGTATGTGAAGAAACACATCAGAAGGAAAACCCTTTCCATTAATAAATAAAAAATGTTAGGTGACACAAAAACCAGTGTGAGTTTATGTAAATTTATCTAGGATTTAATGGACCATATTCTTTTATTTGCACATATTTCCTTAGGAAATAACAAAAAAAAAATGTTCATAAACATCTACTTTAATCGTGACGAAACTATAAAAGTGTAGATTCGATTTAAAACGATTAGCAAAACTTGGGTGTGCATTGTTAATGTTTATCTAAAAATATGAAAGAATGAATACTATCAAGATAGTGCAAAACATCGGTAAGCTGAGGTATTAAACAATCATCCAACACTGAGTGAAACTAAATATTCTAAAATACCCTATAATGTGGACAGTATGAGAACTGCATGAAAGGGGTTTTGATCTTGGAAGGGTAAAATAACTTAGAAGAATTTGTTCTTGGCTTGGAGGGTAACCTGCATGAAATTAGTTATACAGAAACAAGAAATAATGATGTTGCAATAGATTAAGATGTATAGAAGCAAGAAAAAAAATGCTGCATAAGTTAGACATGTAGCAACATGATACCATGATGCTGCAGTAGATTAAGAATATGGCAACAGAAAGCAATGATGCTGCAACGAGTTAAGTTTGTTGCAGCGAAATAAAATTACACCAAAAAAAACTATAGTTTTTTCAGCAAACAAATTTTGTTGCAAAATTTGATGCTAATTGTGATAGCTTTTGTAGTGAAACTATAATTGCTAACAACCACGAATCTCTTATGGTGGTGAATTTGTTTTTGTGTCTTATAAAAATCTTATAGAAACCTTTTTGAATGATATGGCGTTGAACATTTTTAGAGTTGTTGCTTCACTGCAATGTAGGGCTAGTAACCAAAGTCTAACAGGGTGGCCTTAAGGAAGGTGCAGTAGTAATCCCCACTCTCATTACATTTTTTAGGAATATATAATTTGACACATTCACAGCTAGGGGGATCTAAACTGTGTACCTATGTTTGTGTTAAACTTGAAGATGGGAGTCTTCAATCATTTATTGACAGTGAAATAAGGTCAAGCTCATAAGCGTGCTACCTTAGATTGGAACAAGTTTATACTTGATAGAATCCATATTTTATGTCCCTCTAGTCGTTCAGTTTCATTAATGAACAGTAGAGGTCATTAGATCTTGTGATATGTGATCTGTGGTAAAATCATCTAATTCAGAATTTAAATCTTTTTCCTGTTTGGAAGAAGGGAGAATGGTTATAAGCGAAGGAGGAAGAAAACCAGTACATTGTTAGGCCATTGATATGTTGTAGTTCCTTCTTCTTCTTTTTAACTTCTTTCCTGCTGTAGTCATTATTGCACATGCTTTGAATTAGAGGAAAAAAGAAGTGAGATAGGTAGATAATAAATGATTTATAATTTTTCAGAAGAAAAGGATATATGATCGACAAATTTATGTTATATGCTGAAAAATTCATATATTCATCCCATCATTAAGTACGATCAAATATAATGCGAATAAAATTGTTAATAAACAATGAGAATCTTTTCCCTCTTAGCTTGAAACGAATTTGACACCGCCTTGGTAGAACTATAATAAAAATGAATTTTAGCCAAAGTTAGGTATTGGAACTTGTCTTAATCGTATTTATTGTTTCAAGAATGATTTATTTGCTTTGTACTATCAGGAAAAGAAAACGGTAAGCAAAACTGTTTTTCAGCATGGTTGGTAAATGGTGACCTTACCATTTCTCCCTTTTTTTTTAAGTTAGCAATTTTCCATTTATAGTTTGTAGTGAAATGATCTTGTTCTAGCTTCACATATTAAAACGACATCGTTTTTGTTCTATTTAGAGTAGTGTTGCAACCACTTTGTTGTTTTGTACATGAATTGTACTCCAAAAAATTCTTGCCTAAAACTGTTTCTCTTCACTCTACTTTCCCTTTCCATTACCCTTTGTTGAGTATAAACAAATTTTGATTGTATAGTGAATATTATTAACTTTTCAGGTCATTAGGCTTAAAAAGTAGGAAAATAAATAGATACCAATAAAACAATGAAATGAATGTTTCGATTTAAAATGCCTCATCAAGTTATGAATGCATTTAGCTAATGTTCGCTATCCTGTTATGGGCTAATGTGGTTTGTAAACTTTTCACGCACGTGTTTGCCTGTTCATGTCTTATTATACAAGTAGACATGTATGACTTCTGCTCAGTTAATATTATCACTGTCATGCAAGGTTTTCCATATAAGGATTGAATTGATAAAATTTAAATATGTAGTTTGGATGTTGTGTTACTAACATTATGTTCCAAGCATGTGAGTGTGTGAATATGCAAAATTATGAAATTAGTTAGTTAATCCAACACATTACAAAGAAATAATGTATTACATCTAAAATATTTGTCCTTTATGACTATGACAAGACCTTCTTTAGAAGTTATTTACTGCCGAGGCATGTTAGATAAGGAAGTTAATAAATTACATAGGTATACTGTTAGTTTCTTAATGTGATCAAAATTCTTATGCATTATCTTTCTTATATGTATATTAGCTCTTTACTAATAGAAGATCAGGTAAAGGGGCTGCTTTGTCCATTATTTAATCTACAAATAAAATGAAACATGGTGTAAAAGATTTGTGTTAAACAATCTAATCTAAGTTTTTCTCTTAAAGTTGTATTATGTGTCTTTTGATGTTTTACGATATGAGTGGTCCTCTTTCTCTTTTTATTCATTCGTTCCATCACTTTGCGAGAAAAGGACACTTTCAAACATGTGTCTCTCCATGAGGCATTAATTTCATTTTATTACATTACCAGTATATTCAAGTTCATATCTCTTGATTGTTGATAGTAAGTTAACAACTGATGTGTCTGGAAAAAATAAAAATAAGATCAAAATTATTATTTAAAGATTGCTTTTCCTTATACCAGAAGGTGTTGCTGTGCCTGATGCTTTTTTTTCATTGAAGATATTGTTGGGTCAACACGTGTTATTGTGCGCTTGAGTATATTTTTGCGTGCGCATGTACGTACACGTGCATGCTTCTGTGTGTGCATGTATATGCACATGCATGTTTTTGTGTGCGCATGTACTTGCATGCGTTTGACATGACTGGTAACTTTATGGTTTGCATAAGCAAACCTTTAAGGTTTTTCACCATTCACAAACATAGGCTGTTTCAATAAGCTTTTGCCCTGCGAAGTTTCCTTCTCTTTCTTTTACTTTTTCTTCTCTTCTCTCCTCTATTATAACTACCCCTATTTGGTGTCATCACCTTCAGTGCATAACTTTATATTCCGGAGGGATTTTACATGCAGAATCAGATTTTGACCCCAAATTATATGCAAACAAGTTTATAAATTTTTATATTTCCGTTTAGGCGAATTGTTGGTATTCCCAGCAAAGTACTCATTTTATTTTCACTTGTGCGTCTTGATTACTGTTCATGGTAAAGCTTGCGATGCGATTATAAATTTGAGTGAATTTTCTTCCTTCTCCATGCTGTTTATGATTAATTGACTTAATTCTTTTGCAAATTCAGCTCTGCTTATGAGGAGGGAAGATTTTGCAACATCTTTCACTTGAAAGCCGATGGTTGGAGAAATTGTGTTACTTGCGATAAGGTACCTTGAACATTTTGTTGCTGTTGCACATTTTCCTCTTGCTGGCCTTTATTGTGTCTCTCTTCTGTGGATTTATATACTGATTATTATTAATCAAAGAACTAGCTTTTGATTACTACTCTATATTCTGTATTCGCTAATGCTTCATTTTCCTGCCCAGGCAATTCACTGTGGATGCATTATGTCAGCACACACACATATATTATTGGATGTTTGTGGCGTAGAATGCATGGAATGCTCATCATTGCGGGGGCCCTCTCGACTGGACTTGTCAGTTGACTCGGACAGAGAAATTACTGGGCAGCAGTCTACCCATCATTGGAAAAAAAGGAAATTGGTAATCTATTTGTTCAATCAATCTGTTAAAGCTTTACGCTGTCATGTCAGATTTTATGCAAGAAACTGCTAACGTACTGTTTGAATGAAAAATTTCCTATAGAAAAGGATAACTTTATTTTATTGCTTTAAGAAGAATTGAAGATAAATTCCTATATTTTACTCTCTTTGGTTATTAAAGGAAGGTGGAGACAAGTTTGAAAATTATAAAAAAAAAAAAAAAAACTTGGATGGAGTGAAAGGCTTTTAACTTATGCTAAATGTTCTACTTAACTAGTCTTGAATTTAAATATGACCTATTGCGGGAGGAGACTTTTAGTGCTCAGAGTCTTCCTTCTTTTTTCTTGTCGGTGACGAACCAAACAAATAACACGGAATTGTATGTTTCTTTCCGACTCTTCTATCTAAAAGGGTGAATACAAGGATTTTAAACTGAATATTAGAGTAATAAAATTAGGGATTCTATTTGAGGGAATTTGATTTGTTTTAGGACTTAAGATTTTGTTCCCTTCTATAGTTAGGTTTTTGTGCTTATATAAGAGCACCCTAATATGCTTTGGACATTAATGCATTGGTTGACGAATAAATACATATTTTTTAGTTATTTGTGATTTGCACTATATTAGTTTGTTGTTTTCTTTTTAATTCTTCCTCATCTCTGTTGGTACTACGTTTGTGGTTCTACATCATCAGTTATAATTCCACCGAAGTGGTTTCCAAAATATATATCAATAGCTTGCAATTTTAGGATGTTATACTGGATATGATCAGTCTTTTTCATTAGGTGACTACTAACTCTATGTTGGTGCTCTGTTGCAGGAAACTGTGGGGCCGATCCAGCATCATCAGCTCCTGAACCAAATGGTCAGAAGCCTATAGAAATCTGAGAGGTTTTCCTTTGATTTTGTACAAAATTTCATGTCAAAATTCCATATATTTAATTTTTTATGATTTTTTGAATTTTAATATTAAAAAAAAAGTATTTCTGATGCTCAAAAGTTTTTCATATTTTTTTCTCATAGTAGCTCATGATAAAATTCCAGTTATGAAGTCTGCAAATTTTGCTCAAATCCCTTCATGGGTCTCCCTCAAATGCAGTCCTTCCTCGGCAAAAATCTCACAAAATCAAAAAGGCCACGTTGCGAATTTACATTTAGTTTCTTTGTCCTAGCAACGAAAGCTCGAAGAAGCTTGTGAATTTCTCGAACAGATGGTCGATGTGGTTGTTTCTGTCAGTCCAAATTCATGTGCATGTCTCTTTGAAATTTGTGGAAAATGGAGGTCTTTATCTGATGGAAGACTCATATATGATCAATTTCGAACAACTGTGAAGAACCCATCTGGGTTTCTTGAGAATTTCCCTTTGCAATTGTACTGTGATTGTGGGAGCTTAATAGATGCACAGACACTGTTTGGTGAAATGCTTGATAGGAATTTGGTTTCATGGGTTATAATAATATCTGTTTATGCGGAGACGGGTCTGCTCATTGAAGCTTTTGGGCTTTTTTCACGCATGCTTGAGTCATGAATTAAACCAAATTCATCTATCTATACCAGCCTATTGAAATCTATAGTAAATCCTTATTTTTTTAAAATAGGTAAGCAGATGCATTCTCAAGTTATAAGAATTGGGTTAAGTAGCAATGCTTCTATAGAGACATAAATCTCAAACATTACCCTCATCCTCTCGTTCCTCTCTCTTTATCTTAGAATATTCACACAAAAAAAAGGGAAAGGTGTTTGCTTGGCAGCAAAATAAGAGAGAAAAATCTCCCTCTCTAGTTTTTTTTTTTTTTTTTTTTTTTCATTTTCTCTCTCTCTTCTAAGATAGAGAGGGAGGAATGAGAGGTATGAGGGTAATATTGGATTCTCAATGAAGGAAATGAATAGGGACCATGTTTAAAGTTAAAAATCAAAATGATGTAAATTGAGACAATGTTAAAAGTTAGACCTCTAATTGAGATAATTAAAACGTGAAGGACATAAATAGGACAAAGACCAAACGTGAGGGACGTAAAATGGAATTTACTCTAAACTTTTTAAAACATCTCATAATTCAAAACTAAGATCTAAAACTTGCATGTATCATATTAAAAAATAATTAATTTACTAATTATCCCACAAGTTTCAGCTAAAAGGAAAGGGTTCAATCATTTCTTTATACTTTAACATAAACTAACATTTCAACACTCGCTAAGTGTGTGTTGATCTACTATTCTATCAGATTAAAAAATCTAGCATCTCACACGCTACGCATGTGTTGATATATTTCTCAATTAGATTAAACGAAATAATGATCTTAATAGAATAATAAATAACAATAAAATATGTTTAATCTTATGATCATACATGTACACGCGTTAAATTGTATTGTTGATATCTTCTTTGCATTTTACGAACCCAAAATTTTTTATAAAAGGTATTTATGAAAATTTATTTTCTAAAAAAGAATAAACTAAAACATGGAAACTCAACAGCAATTTGCCACTGAAATTTCTTAATTGCATGTGCTTTTCACAATAATTATGTAACATTTCTTACATAAACAATTGTATTAGTTGTACCTGCTGATTTTAATACCAGTACCTTATCATCTCCGGGCAAATGTTCTTTTAATTTTTTTCCCCCCACGTTAATCAAATAATTTCTTTTTTTGGTGAGATCAAGTTTAAAACCAATGTTTTGAATTTAATTGTTAATTTTTGAAATCTTCACTTGCAACATCAGTATAGGTGTGAGATCAAAAAAACAATGTTGCCAATGAAATTCCTCCAAAATTACCAATGAAGCTTTGGACGATCCCGTCTAACAAAGAATTGCTCTTACCCAGAAAAGAAAAAGAAAAAGGAACAAATTAATTTTGCTGATCAACTCAATGATATTGTAAGTTTCAAAAATTATGTAAAAAAAAAAAAACTTGAGGAGTATGTTTGCAATGAGTCCCTGGATTAACATCATGTTGAAGAAGAAATTAAATAAATTCATGAAAATGGAACCCATACCAAAGTGCCAAAAATGTTTTGTCTGTAATATGATATTTGCTAAAAAAAGAGTTTTCATTAAAAGTAATTATTTGTCTTTTTCTTAATTATTTCTAATCTAATGATCACTTCATGTTTGTTGTTTCAATTTTCCTTTTAACATACTAAAGTTCTAACATCAATACCTTTGTGGTAGTCTCACAAACCATCATCCTTTGCATTCTCGGATAATATTTTGGTGTGTGCCTAGGGGCTGAGGCAGGATTTTTGTCTTGGGGGACCAAGTTTGATACGGTTAAAATAAGATATCTTTTTTAATTATCATAGGCTCACATACAGTCTTCATCAGTCATCTTATAATCTGGTTGAACCATATTGTCATTTTAGTGATGCCATATTTCTCTTCTGTAATCTCCTTTTTGGTTCTTCAAACATCTAATGTCATATTCATTTAATCAATATTGAATTGCAAATTTTTATTACGGATAACTACAATTATTCCTTTTTCTTTCATCTATTGTGTTTTTAACTATCAATCTATGATTAAGTAATATTTCTCACTGTTTGAATTGTCCCATGGAGCTAATTATAGGGTAATGGTATGGGGCTCTTGGTTTCCACTTCACTCTTCTGTTCCGTGATTGTTGCTTTCTTTTTTTTCAAAATTGTCCTTTTTAATCATGTTAAAGAGGAAGCAGAAGGAGTAAAGGGCAAGAAGTCTATGTGACTGCTGATGTAGTTTTCGCTTATCTACTTGTGTTGCTTAGTGTTTGTGGTAGTTGAAAATGGAAGAAGTATATATTGTAGAAGTTGTACAGAGGAATAATGAAGGAAAGGAGGGGAGTGATCTCTCTTGAAATTGTTCTTGTTGCTGTCATTTAGCAGCAATAGTTGCCAGCTCTGTTGCTTTTATTTTTAAATTTATTGTTGATAATTTTCAGTTTTTGTGTTCCCTTTATATTTTGATAATGTAATTCCTGTATAAATTGTTTATTTGGGTAAGTGTGAATGCATGATAACACTCCAACACCCCGGCAAAAAAAAAAGACTCAGTGCATGTACAGGTTAGATGAAGTCTCTAATTTGCTACCAATGGAAAACTTTAGTTCAGTGATAGAGGTCCTCTTGAATTGATTCCTTCTCTAAGGCTGTCACTATTAGGCTCAAGACTAATTTTATGGGTGTTTCGATCTTCGATTCACATTCATGTGGTATGTGAAGAAACACAGTAGAAAGAAAACTCTTGCCTTTAATAAAAAAAAAAAAAAAAAAATTGTAGGTGACACAAAAACTGGTGTGAGTTCATGTAAATTTATCTAGGATTTAATGGACTATATTCTTTTATTTGCACATATTTCCTTAGGAAATAACAAAAAAATAAATGTTCATAAACATCTACATTAATTGTGACGAAACTATAAAAGTGTAGATTCGATTTAAAACGATTATCAAAATTTGGGTGCGCATTGTTAATGTTTATCTAAAAATACAAAAGAATGAATACTGTCAAGATAGTACAAAATGTAGGTAACTTGAGGTATTAAACAATCATCCAACACTGAGTGAAACTAAATACTCTAAAATACCCTTGTCCTTTGTTGAGGAAGGATGGAAAAATGATGATAAGTAATCATGTTCCTTATAATGTGGACAGTATGAGCACTGCATGAAAAGGGTTTTGATCTTGTAAGGGTTAAATGACTTAAAAGAATTTGTTCTTGGCTTGGAGGGCAACCCGCATGAAATTAGTTATACAGAAACAAGAAATAATGATGTTGCAATAGATTAAGATGTATAGGAGCAAGACAGAAAATGCTGCCATAAGTTAGACATGTAGCACCATGACACCATGATGCTGCAGTAGATTAAGAATATGGCAACAGAAAGCAATAATGTTGCAATGAGTTAAGTTTGTTGCAGCGAAATAAAATTACACTAAAAAAAACTATAGTTTTTGCAGCAAACAAATTTTGTTGCAAAATTTGATGCCAATTGTGATATCTTTTGTAGTGAAACTATAATTGCTAACAACTACTAATCTCTTATGGTGGTGAATTTGTTTTCGTGTCTTATAGAAATCATATGGAAACCGTTTCGAATGATATGGATTTGAACATTTTTGGAGTTGTTGCGTCACTGCAATGTAGGGCTAGTAACCAAAGCCTAACAGGGTAGCCTTAAGGAAGGTGCAGTGGTAATACCCACTCTCCTTACATTTTTTAGGAATATATGATTTGAGACGGTCACAGCTAGGGGGAACTAAACTGTGTACCTATGTTTGTGTCAAACTTGAAGATTGGAGTCTTCAATCATTTATTGACAGTGAAATAAGGTCAAGCTCATAAGCGTGCTTCCTTAGATTGGAACAAGTTTATACTTGATAGAATCCATCTTTTATGTCCCACTTGTCGTTTAGTTTCATTAACGAACAGTAGAGGTCATTAGATCTTGTGATATGTGATCAGTGGTAAACTCATCCAATTCAGAATTTAAATCTTTTTCCTGTTTGGAAGAAGGGAGAATGGTTATAAGTGAAGGAGGAAGAAAACCAGTACATTGTTAGGCCATTGATATGTTGTAGTTCTTTCTTCTTCTTTTTTAACTTCTTTCCTGCTGTAGTCATTATTGCACATGCTTTGAATTAGAGTACAAGAGAGTGAGATAGGTAGATATTAAATGATTTATAATTTTTCAGAAGAAAAGGATATATGATCGACAAATTTATGTTATATGCTGAAAATTTCATATATTCATCCCATCATTAAGTATGATCAAATTTAATGCGAATAAAATAAACAATGAGAAAATTTTCCCTCTTAGCTTAAAATGAATTTGACACCGCCTTGGTAGAACTATAATAAAAATGAATTTTAGCCAAAGTTAGGTATTGGAACTTGTCTTAATGGTATTTATTGTTTCAAGAATGATTTATTTGCTTTGTTCTATCAGGAAAAGAAAAAGGTAAGCAAAACTGTTTTTCAGCATGGTTGGTAAATGGTGACCTTACCATTTCTCCCTTTTTTTATAAGTTACCATTTTTCCATTTATAGTTTGTAGTGAAATGATATTGTTCTAGCTTCACATATTGAAACAACATCGCCTTTGTTCTATTTAGAGAAGTGTTGCAACCACTTAGTTGTTTTGTACATGGATTGTAGTATTAAATCAATCGTTTATCTATACTCCAAAAAATTCTTTGCTAAAACTGTTTCTCTTCACTCTACTTTCCCTTTCCATTACCCTATTTTGAGTATAAACAAATTTTGATTGTATAGTGAATATTATTAACTTTTCGGGTCATTAGGCTTAAAAAGGGGCTCGCTGCTTTGTCCATTATTTAATCCACAAGTAAAATGAAACATGGCGTAAAAGATTTGTGTTAGACAATCTAATCAAAGTTTTTCTCTTAAAGTTGTATTATGTGTCTTTTGATGTTTTACGATTTGAGTGGTCCTCTTTCTCTTTTTATTCATTCGTTCCATCACTTTGCGAGAAAAGGACACTTTCAAAGACGTGTCTCTTCATGAGGCATTAATTCGATTTTATTACATTACCAGTATATTCAAGTTCATATCTCTTGATTGTTGATGGTAAGTTAACAACTGATGTGTCTGGAAAAAAATAAAAATAAGATCAAAATTATTATTTAAAGATTGTTTTTCCTTATACCCGAAGGTGTTGCTGTGCCTAATGCTTTTTTTCATTGAAGATATTGTTGTGTCAACACGTGTTATTGTACGCTTGAGTATATTTTTCCATGCGCATGTAGGTACATCTGCATGGTTCTGTGTGTGCGTGTGTATGCACATGCATGTTTTTGTGTGTGCATGTACATGCACGCATTTGACATGAATGGTAACTTTATGGTTTGCATAAGCAAACCTTTAAGGTTTTTCACCATTCACAAACATAGGCTATTTCAATAAGCTTTTGCCCTGCGAAGTTTCTTTCTCTTTCTTTTACTTTTTCTTCTCTTCTCTCCTCTATTATAACTACCCCTATTTGGTGTCATCACCTTCAGTGCGTAACTTGAAATTCCGGAGGGATTCTAGTTGCGGAATCAGATTTTGACCCCAAATTACATGCAAACAAGTTTATAAATTTTTATATTTCTGTTTAGATGAATTGTTGGTATTCCCAGCAAAGTACTCATTTTATTTTCACTTATGCGTCTTGATTACTGTTCATGGTAAAGCTTGCGATGGGATTATAAATTTGATTGAATCTTCTTCCTTCTCCATGCTGTCTATGATTAATTGACTTAATTCTTTTGCAAATTCAGCTCTGCTTATGAGGAGGGAAGATTTTGCAACATCTTTCACTTGAATGGCGATGGTTGGAGAAATTGTGTTACTTGCGATAAGGTACCTTGAACATTTTGTTGCTGTTGCACATTTTCCTCTTGCTGGCCTTTATTGTGTCTCTCTCCTGTGGATTTATATCCTGATTATTAGTAATCAAAGAACTAGCTTTTGATTACTACTCTATATCCTGTATTCGCTAATGCTTCATTTTCCTGCCCAGGCAATTCACTGTGGATGCATTATGTAAGCACACACACATATATTATTGGATGTTTGTGGCGTAGAATGCATGGAATGCTCATCACTGCGGGGGCCCTCTCGAATTGACTTGTCTGTTGACTCGGACAGAAAAATTACTGGGCAGCAGTCTACCCCATCATTGGAAAAAAAGGAAATTGGTAATCTATTTGATCAATCAATCTGTTAAAGCTTTATGCTGTCATGCCAGATTTTATGCAAGAAAATGCTGATGTACTATTTGAATGAAAAATTTCCTATAGAAAATGATAACTTTATTTTATTGCTTTAAGGAGAAAGGAAGATAAATTCCTTTCTTTTGCTGTCTTTGGTTATTAAAGGAAGGTGGAGACAAGTTTGAAAATTATATATATATATATATATATATATATATATATATATATGTATATATATATATATGTATATATAAAACCTTGGATGGTGTGAAAGGCTTTTAACTTATGCTAAATGTTCTACTTAACTAGTCTTGAATTTAAATATGACCTATTGCGGGAGGAGACTTTCAGTGCTTAGAGTCTTCATTCTTTTTTCTTGTCGGTGGCGAACCAAACAAATAACACGGAATTTTATATTTCTTTCTAACTCTTCTATCTAGACGGGTGGATACTATGGAGTACTGAACAAGGATTTAATCTGAATATTAGAGTAATAGGTTTGAAATTAGGGATTCTATTTGAGGGAATTTGATTTGTTTTAGGACTTAAGATTTTGTTTCCTTCTATGGTTAGGTTTTTGTGCATATATAAGAGCACCCTATTATGCTTTGGACATTAATGCATTGGTTGACAAACAAATACATATTTTTTAGTTATTGTGATTCGCACTATATTATTTTGTTGTTTTCTTTTTAATTCTTCCTCCTCTCTGTTGATACTACGTTTGTGATTCTACATCATCAGTTATAATTCCACCGAAGTGATTTTCCAAAATGTACATCCATAGCTTGCAATTTTAGGCTGTTATACAGGATATGATCATTGTTTTTCATTAAGTGACTACCAACTCTATGTTGGTGCTCTGTTGCAGGAAACTGTGGGGCCGATCAAACATCATCAGCTCCTGAACCAAATATTCCGAAGCCTATAGAAACCAGAGAGGTTTTTCTTTGATTTTGTACAAAATTTCATGTCAAAATTCCATGTATTTAATTTTTTATTATTTTTTGAATTATTAATATTTAAAAAAAAGGTATTTCTAATGCTCCAAAGTATTTCATATTTTTTTCTCATAGTAGCTCATGATAAAATTCCAGTTATGAAGTCTGCAAATTTTACTCAACTAGCTTCATGGGTCTCCCTCAAATGCAGTCCTTCCTCGGCAAAAATCTCACAAAATCAACAAGGCCACGTTGATAATTTACATTTAGTTTCTTTGTCCTAGCAACGAAAGCTTGAAGAAGCTTGTGAATTTCTTGAACAGATGGTCGATGTGAGTGTTTCTGTCAGTCCAAATTCATGTGCACGTCTCTTTGAAATTTGTGGAAAATTGAGGTCTTTGTCTGATGGAAGACTCATATATGATCAATTTCGAACAACTGTGAAGAACCCATCTGGGTTTCTTGAGAATTTCTCTCTGCAATTGTACTGTGATTGTGGGAGCTTAATAGATGCACAGAAACTATTTGATGAAATGCTTGATAGGAATTTGGTTTCATGGGTTATAACAATATCTGCTTATGCGGAGACGGGTCTGCTCATTGAAGCTTTTGGGCTTTTTTCACGCATGCTTGAGTCATGAATTAAACCAAATTCATCTACTTATACCAGCCTTTTGAAATCTTTAGTAAATCCTTTTTTTAAAAAAAAAAATAGGTAAGCAGATGCATTCTCAAGTTATAAGAATTAGGTTAAGTAGCAATGCTTCTATAAAGACATAAATCTCAAACATTACCCTCATCCTCTCGTTCCCCTCTCTTTATCTTAGAATATTCACACACAAAAAGGGAAAGGTGTTTACTTGGCGGGAAAATGAGAGAAAAATCTCTCTGCCTAGTTTTTTTTTTTTTTTTTTTTTTTTTTTTCGTTTTCACTCTCTACTAAGATTGAGAGGGAGGAATGAGAGGCATGAGGGAGATGAGGGTAATATTGGGTTCTCAATGAAGAACATAAATACAGACCATGTTTAAAGTTAAAAATCAAAATGACGTAAATTGAGACAATGTTAAAGTTAGACCTCTAATTGAGATAATTAAAACGCGAAGAATATAAATAGGACAAAGCATATGGATGTTTGGTATCATTTCATTCGGGAAAATGTTATGGAAGGATGCATTCATGTGGACAAAGTGGCCACGGAAGAAAATTCTGCAGATTTAGGCACCAAAGTTCTACCTCTAAGCAAGTTCAATCATTGCCTTGGACTTCTTAGGATTGGAGTCGGATGATGTGGTGACTCTTATTGAGTTTGGATCCTGAGTTCTCTACACAATGGGTTTAGGTTTAGTTGCTTAGACAAATGTAGAGGTTGTTGGGATTTGTCTAAGAATTAAACAGTTGGAAGATAAAGCTTCAGCAAGCTTTGGCGCCGCGGCACAAGGAGTGTGCGTTGCGGCCTCCAGCAACAGAGGTAGTTCCTCCACCAGGTGTTCGTCGTGGCTCAGGGTGGTGTGCACTGTGGCACAGGGCTATGCGCCGCTGCCCAGGCCTTGTGTGCCGCGGCGCTCAGCACCTGGAGGTGTTTTACCCTGGTGTGCGCCATGGCCTGCCCTGTTCTGGGCCGCGGCGCCAGGTACACCTGATGCCTTTTGGTTAGCACTTTGAAATGATGCATGAGACTTGTTTAAAATGCACAGGATCACTTAGAGAGCCATGGTTCTTTGGTTCTTGATATCTAAGGGTTGAGATTGATTCTTGAGATCTATATAGAGGGTCATCTAGGAGCAATAACAAAAAAGTGTGTGAAATAGAACACAACAAGGATGACACAAGAGCGCAAAAACACAAGTGTTAAGAAGAAACACAAGAAGGGGTCTCATTCCAAGAGTGACAGGTGTTGAAAGAGATAGACTCTCAAATCTTCAGAGGTGTTTCAAGTGAGAGAGAGCAATCAAGAAGTGGGGTTCAAAGGCTTTGTAATTAGAATTTTCTTGGGGAAAATTCTAAGGAAACACTTAGTTCTTATCTCTTTCTTTTCTCTTCTTTCATATATCAAGAATAAGATGGTTCTTGAGGAGGTGTTGCTGTAATTGTAAGAACTCCATTGATTTAGTGCAGAGAGATCGGAGGAGCTCACGGGGACGTAAGCAAATTGCCGAACGTCGATAACAATTTCTTGTGTTCTTTCTTTGATTGTTTGATTCCTGTTTATTACAAGTCTTTCTGGACTTGGGTGTTTAAAGGTCACCTAGGATTCTTGAGGTGATTTTCAACAGTTCTTTTAAATTTTTGTAGATTTTTTGCTTTTCTCATTGCATTAACAAGATAAAAATTCATGGTTAGATTGGGTTTAAAATCAATGTTTTTAACCCACTTAAAAGTTTATTGTTATTTTTCGAAAACGTTACTAGTAACATCAGTATAAGTGTGGGACCTAAAAAATAATGTTACCAACAGAATTCTTCAAAATTACTAATGGAGTTTCAGGTGATCTGGTCTAACCAAAAATTACTCTTAACCAAAAAAGAAAAATAAAAAAGAACAGATTTATTTTGCGGATCAACTCAACGATATTGTAAGTTTCAAAAAATACGTAAGAAAAAAACTTGAGGAGAATGTTTACAATGAGTCTCTGGATTAGCAACATGTTGAAGAAGAAATTGAACAAATTCATGAAAATGTCTCCCAATTGGAATCCGTACCAAAGTGCCAAAAAGGTTTTGTCTCGAATGTGATAATTACTGCACCGATATATATATTTACTAAATTTTTTTTGCATTAAATGTAATTATTTTCCTCTTTCTTTATCAATATAATATTATAATTAATGTTTGAATTATTTATAAAAAAAACATTGTTTAGTGTTTGGATAATCCTACTTAAATTTTTTAAATAAATTGTGAATGTTTGTGGTAAAATAGTGTTGAAATCAACTCAAAATAATAAAAAAAAATGACCAAAAGGGTAAGAAGGATTTGGTTTTTCTCATCTTATTGGGATATTGATTTCCAATTAATTTCTCAACCTCAAAAATTAACATGCCAATAAGAACTCATTCATTTTTAGTTGCCACTCTCCAAACCAAAAGCAGGCTCCAATCAGTAACTAAGATAGTGGTTCTTGTACAAGACAAGAGTGATTTGTTTGTTGGGTTGAACAGAAATTAACATAACAAAATTTTTAGCAAGCAACCACAACCATATTATCATTATAACTATTGATGCTGAAAAGAAGGTTAAGGATATTTTTGTCAGACTCGATATGGGTTGGATGAGATATATGATTGGTATTGGCCACGTTCGTACGCCCACATTAGCTTGGCACACGAATTCCTATAAGGAAAGCCACCAAGAGTTTGGTTCTTCGGCAAGGACCTTTCGACGGTCTAATCATTAAGTGTACCAAGATAAAGGGAAAAGGAGGGCTAGGGAAATATCAAAGTGGGAGAGAGAGAGAGCCGAAATGGTTCTGGTTGTGAAAATTGCATTTATGAGGCCTTGAGCCTCTTTATATAGGCTTTGGAGATCTTATCTTATGAGGAATTGGAGTGGGTCCCATCAAGGATCTCATCCCATGTATTTAGGTCTATGCTAGGGGTCTTGACCCATGTCATTTAAGTCTGCGAGTCACGTCACAACCTTATCTCATGCTTTTGAGTCAAGTTACAGTCTTACCTCATGTCTTTAGGTATGTATTAGGGGTCTTGACCCATATTGTTTAGGTCTACGAGTCATGTCATGATCCATTTGTTCGAATTTTAATCGGTAGAATATTTCTGCCTATATCATGTGCCCCCAACCCCTGAAAGCCTTAAGGGGTTTCTAAAGGCGTTGAGTGTTCTCTCTTGTGATGTTAATGATATCTTCATCCCAATAAGGTATCTCAGAGACACCTTGTGTGGGTAAGCATATTGGTCTTCTCATGTTGGTTTCGTGGGCTTTAGCGAGCCCCAACTATATTGGTCTTTTTGTGATTCTATTGAGTCAACTATAAGTGATGATACTGATGCTTTTGAGGATTCATTGTCTGTTACAAATCCAGAAATTAGCCTTCATGCTTTCAAGGGGCACTCTTCCCCAAAAACATTGAGGCTGCAAGGTATTGTGACTGGACACTCAATTCAAGTTCTCATAGATGGTTGTAGCACTCACAACTTCATTGAAGAGGGAGTGGCTCAATTCCGTGACCTCAAAATTTCACCATCCAGTCAGTTTCAACTTCAAGTTGGAAATGGTGAATTACTTCAATGTAAAGATCTTCGAGATGATGAGATAGTGGTATGGTCATCATCTCAATTCTTCATTTAGCTACAGGTTAATAATTCTCAAGATTGCAGAGTTAATGTCTCTTATTAATCAACTTATTTAGAATTACTAGCTCAAAATAGTAAATCTTAATAAGATTTTCAAAAGTTGGATCCTTTGTGTGTAGTAGGATCGATCTTCTTCATCTAGAAGTTAAATTTGTGTCTTTAACAAAAATTGAAAGAAAAATTTAAGAAAATAAAAAAGAGAAAAGAAGGGAAAAAAAGAGAGGAAGAAAGATAGTAGAGGAAGAAAGTTTTTGTTGCATAAGTGAAAAGGGTAAAGAGTTAGAGATAAAGAAATAGTGTAATTAATAGAAGATTTTGTGTCATAGAAATTTGTAATGAGAATATGTGGTGGTAATTTTACTTTAAAAGTCAAATTGAGAATCTAACTTTAATTAGGGTATTACTGTAAGTTTTAGAAGAAATAAAATTAAGTAGAGTGTCAATAACCATTTATGTATTGTCAATATCACTAGCCTTAAAATATTAATCTAATATTTTATTTTCTTGCTTTTTATGAATACAATAACATTATCTTTGAAAATCACTCTTTAAATGTTATCAAACTAATAAAATAAATATTGTGTATGTCAAAACAATTAAAATATTAATCTAATATTTTATATTCGAATAAAATAATAGAATTTTAACAATTAAAAAATATTATCAAATAATTTTTGAACTATTTAAAAGTAAAAATCAAATTTTTGGAGATAATTAAGAGAAATTAAAATAATTGGATGGTATCCTTAAAAATTCAATAAAATTAAAAAAAAAATCCACCTAAAATTGGTTTGGCACGTATGACAACTCTATTTTAGTCATTATATTTAAAAAATCCAAATGTTTAAGTAGTGAGCACTTGCTACCAAATTACACGTAGTGCTATTTAAATATATGCCTTGAACACTCATTTTGAACACACTGAAAATTTGAATAGTAATTAGGACTCAAGTTTCCACACAATTATAACTGAGTTTTGCAAGGTGTTTTTCTGAGTGTTTGGAGTGGATATGCAACAATTATTACTGAAATTATTTTTACCGTAAATTTTGATGTTTGTTGATTTGATTTTATATTGAAATTCGTGGGTTGCTTTTTCTATTTTTTTTTTTAAATTTTAAAGAGTAGATTGACCCTCTGCCCATAAACTTCAAAAAGCCAATCATATAGTAGCCCATATTGACTATGTACGACCTAGCAGCCCGTATTTTGGGAAATGTCTGTCGTTATCCATTAACTATCTCCATCGCAGTTTCGACATCGCTCTCTAAAATTTCCTGCTGTTTGGTTCGCTCGAAAACCTCCTGTAAAACCAGATAGAAATTTTTTGCAAACGAGTTTATCTATAAACAATTGTAGCATTTCATTTACTCATTTCTGCAGTTACAGACATGACCAGAGAAGCAGTCAAGTTGAGTTCAATTTTGATCCCTTTTGGTCATAACAGGACAAACTTGGCTGGCCATTTGGTAGAAATTACAGAATACATTTTTTCTCTCATTTGTCATGCTAAGTTGTGTTTTTGAGGCGTTATTAGCATCTTATTAACTCTATTTACAAAAATGGCAAATTGCCCACCAGATACCCATATGGTTTCATCTTAATCAGAAAACCAATTTGAATTTTTCATATCTGCTAATTTGGACATCACTTACAAAGTGAATCCCAACCGTTTGATTTCACATTCTCAAAAATCCAATCGTCCAATTTGGAAATTAAAAAAAAAGGGTTTCTTAAATAGATTTGAAATTCTTCTCAATGTATCCTCTTCATTCAGTGGACCTTGACTGCGGTCATGATTGCAAAATGGAAGTTTTTTTCCTTCTTATCCTGTATTTATCCACGCACTTTTTAACAAATAGGCACTTCTCTCTGTCTCTCAGTAGCCGTTTCTTTCTCTCTATCCGCACAGGTTACTTAGTATTCAGTATTCACTACCAAGACAGAAAACGAGAAGAAAAAACAAAACCAAAGCCTGTTTTTAAGTTTATTCAATGGATGCTTCTTCTTCATCCTCCTCATCACCAATGGGCTTGACCTGTTTTTATTGCAACTCTATCTCTTCTGAACTCAAACAAGGCTGGCGGAGGTGGACTACTGGAGGTTATGCCATGATCTGTGATCAATGCGCGTAAGCATTTTACTAGTTTTTATTTCTCTCTCTTATTTTATTTTCAATGTCATTGTTGTTATCTTACTTTTACCCCTTAAAGATTCCTTTTTTTATGTGTGATAAGATAGAAAAAATTTAATTATCTTTGGTTCCTTCTAAAAGATGGCAAACCTCACAACCACGATTAGGATCTACGATTTTTTCCAAAGAAATTTAATTATGTGGTTTTCAATTTTTTTTTCTCTTGATATCTCATATATTTGTTGTTGGGATTGTTTCAATATTTCTAATGGGTGCATATTGGTTCACTGTCTATTGAAATAATTTATTTTACTATTTTAAATTGGTGAATAAGCTTGTAATGTATCTGCCTTGATATTGACGTGGTTAAATGCCATGCCTTTGTGGGTCTTTATAAACCTTTTTATTTGCACAAAAATATTTTTTTCTTGATAGAATTATTGTACTTTTACTATCTTCAAATTGGAGGATTTTATGAGAGGAATTTTTAGATTTGTAATTTTATGTTGTTATTATGTGTCTTTCGGGAGTTGTATAGCTCAATTGTTTCATCTAAAGCAAGAAAAGTTCAAGATTTCAGTTTTGAGATATTAAATTGGTTTTCTTTTTTATGGTTCTATTAATTATTTGGCATTATGAATGGCTATATATATATAGCTACAGAGTAGGAAGTTATACTTCATGTGCAACAACTTGCGTTGATAAAAGTTTCAAAAATGAGAATAACATCATTAGTAATGATTTAATGGATCCATTATAAGTAAGAAATGCGTTAAGATGAATGAAACACAAAGCACCTTAATTAGTTGTCAATAAAGTACGTAGTTGTCATCTTATAATCTGCTTGAACCAGATCGTCATTTTAGTGATGCCATATTTTCTTCAGTAATCTCCTTTTTGGTTATTCAAACATCTAGTGTCATATTCATTTAAACAATATTGAATTGCATATTTTTATTACGGATCACTACAATTATTCCTTTTTCTTTCGTCTATTGTGTTTATAACTATGAATCTATGATTAAGTAATATTTCTCACTATTTGAATTGTCCCATGGAGTTAATTATAGGGTAATGGTATGGGGCTCTTGGTTTCCACTTCACTCTTCTGTTCTGTGATTGTTGCTTTCTTCTTTTTCTTCCAAAACTGTCCCTTTTAATCATGTTGAAGAGGTAGCAGACGGAGTAAAGGGCAAGAAGTCTATGTGACTGCTGCTGTAGTTGTCCCTTACCTACTTGTGTTTCTTAGTGTTTATGGTAGTTGAAAATGGAAGAACTATATATTGTAGAAATTGTACAGAGGAATAATAAAGGAAAGGAAATTGTTCTTGTTACTGTCATTTAGCAGCAATAGTTGCCAGCTCCGTTGCTTTTATTTTTAAATTTGTTGTTGATAATTTTCAGTTTTTGTGTTCCCTTTGTATTTTGATGATGTAATTCTTGTATAAATTGTTTAATTGGGTAAGTGTGAATACATGATAACACTCCAACACCCTGGCAAAACAAAGACTCAGTGCATGTACAGGTTAGATGAAGTGTCTAATTTGCTACCAATGGACGACTTTTGTTCAGTGATAGAGGTCCTCTTGAATTGATTCCTTCTCTAAGGCTGTCAGTATTAGGCTCAAGACTAATTTTAGGGGTGTTTGGATCTTCGATTCACATTCATGTGGTATGTGAAGAAACACATCAGAAGGAAAACCCTTTCCATTAATAAAAAAAAAATGTTAGGTGACACAAAAACCAGTGTGAGTTTATGTAAATTTATCTAGGATTTAATGGACCATATTCTTTTATTTGCACATATTTCCTTAGGAAATAACAAAAAAAAAATGTTCATAAACATCTACTTTAATCGTGACGAAACTATAAAAGTGTAGATTCGATTTAAAACGATTAGCAAAACTTGGGTGTGCATTGTTAATGTTTATCTAAAAATATGAAAGAATGAATACTATCAAGATAGTGCAAAACATCGGTAAGCTGAGGTATTAAACAATCATCCAACACTGAGTGAAACTAAATATTCTAAAATACCCTATAATGTGGACAGTATGAGAACTGCATGAAAGGGGTTTTGATCTTGGAAGGGTAAAATAACTTAGAAGAATTTGTTCTTGGCTTGGAGGGTAACCTGCATGAAATTAGTTATACAGAAACAAGAAATAATGATGTTGCAATAGATTAAGATGTATAGAAGCAAGAAAAAAAATGCTGCATAAGTTAGACATGTAGCAACATGATACCATGATGCTGCAGTAGATTAAGAATATGGCAACAGAAAGCAATGATGCTGCAACGAGTTAAGTTTGTTGCAGCGAAATAAAATTACACCAAAAAAAACTATAGTTTTTTCAGCAAACAAATTTTGTTGCAAAATTTGATGCTAATTGTGATAGCCTTTGTAGTGAAACTATAATTGCTAACAACCACGAATCTCTTATGGTGGTGAATTTGTTTTTGTGTCTTATAAAAATCTTATAGAAACCTTTTTGAATGATATGGCGTTGAACATTTTTAGAGTTGTTGCTTCACTGCAATGTAGGGCTAGTAACCAAAGTCTAACAGGGTGGCCTTAAGGAAGGTGCAGTAGTAATCCCCACTCTCATTACATTTTTTAGGAATATATAATTTGACACATTCACAGCTAGGGGGATCTAAACTGTGTACCTATGTTTGTGTTAAACTTGAAGATGGGAGTCTTCAATCATTTATTGACAGTGAAATAAGGTCAAGCTCATAAGCGTGCTACCTTAGATTGGAACAAGTTTATACTTGATAGAATCCATATTTTATGTCCCTCTAGTCGTTCAGTTTCATTAATGAACAGTAGAGGTCATTAGATCTTGTGATATGTGATCTGTGGTAAAATCATCTAATTCAGAATTTAAATCTTTTTCCTGTTTGGAAGAAGGGAGAATGGTTATAAGCGAAGGAGGAAGAAAACCAGTACATTGTTAGGCCATTGATATGTTGTAGTTCCTTCTTCTTCTTTTTAACTTCTTTCCTGCTGTAGTCATTATTGCACATGCTTTGAATTAGAGGAAAAAAGAAGTGAGATAGGTAGATAATAAATGATTTATAATTTTTCAGAAGAAAAGGATATATGATCGACAAATTTATGTTATATGCTGAAAAATTCATATATTCATCCCATCATTAAGTACGATCAAATATAATGCGAATAAAATTGTTAATAAACAATGAGAATCTTTTCCCTCTTAGCTTGAAACGAATTTGACACCGCCTTGGTAGAACTATAATAAAAATGAATTTTAGCCAAAGTTAGGTATTGGAACTTGTCTTAATCGTATTTATTGTTTCAAGAATGATTTATTTGCTTTGTACTATCAGGAAAAGAAAACGGTAAGCAAAACTGTTTTTCAGCATGGTTGGTAAATGGTGACCTTACCATTTCTCCCTTTTTTTTTAAGTTAGCAATTTTCCATTTATAGTTTTTAGTGAAATGATCTTGTTCTAGCTTCACATATTAAAACGACATCGTTTTTGTTCTATTTAGAGTAGTGTTGCAACCACTTTGTTGTTTTGTACATGAATTGTACTCCAAAAAATTCTTGCCTAAAACTGTTTCTCTTCACTCTACTTTCCCTTTCCATTACCCTTTGTTGAGTATAAACAAATTTTGATTGTATAGTGAATATTATTAACTTTTCAGGTCATTAGGCTTAAAAAGTAGGAAAATAAATAGATACCAATAAAACAATGAAATGAATGTTTCGATTTAAAATGCCTCATCAAGTTATGAATGCATTTAGCTAATGTTCGCTATCCTGTTATGGGCTAATGTGGTTTGTAAACTTTTCACGCACGTGTTTGCCTGTTCATGTCTTATTATACAAGTAGACATGTATGACTTCTGCTCAGTTAATATTATCACTGTCATGCAAGGTTTTCCATATAAGGATTGAATTGATAAAATTTAAATATGTAGTTTGGATGTTGTGTTACTAACATTATGTTCCAAGCATGTGAGTGTGTGAATATGCAAAATTATGAAATTAGTTAGTTAATCCAACACATTACAAAGAAATAATGTATTACATCTAAAATATTTGTCCTTTATGACTATGACAAGACCTTCTTTAGAAGTTATTTACTGCCGAGGCATGTTAGATAAGGAAGTTAATAAATTACATAGGTATACTGTTAGTTTCTTAATGTGATCAAAATTCTTATGCATTATCTTTCTTATATGTATATTAGCTCTTTACTAATAGAAGATCAGGTAAAGGGGCTGCTTTGTCCATTATTTAATCTACAAATAAAATGAAACATGGTGTAAAAGATTTGTGTTAAACAATCTAATCTAAGTTTTTCTCTTAAAGTTGTATTATGTGTCTTTTGATGTTTTACGATATGAGTGGTCCTCTTTCTCTTTTTATTCATTCGTTCCATCACTTTGCGAGAAAAGGACACTTTCAAACATGTGTCTCTCCATGAGGCATTAATTTCATTTTATTACATTACCAGTATATTCAAGTTCATATCTCTTGATTGTTGATAGTAAGTTAACAACTGATGTGTCTGGAAAAAATAAAAATAAGATCAAAATTATTATTTAAAGATTGCTTTTCCTTATACCAGAAGGTGTTGCTGTGCCTGATGCTTTTTTTTCATTGAAGATATTGTTGGGTCAACACGTGTTATTGTGCGCTTGAGTATATTTTTGCGTGCGCATGTACGTACACGTGCATGCTTCTGTGTGTGCATGTATATGCACATGCATGTTTTTGTGTGCGCATGTACTTGCATGCGTTTGACATGACTGGTAACTTTATGGTTTGCATAAGCAAACCTTTAAGGTTTTTCACCATTCACAAACATAGGCTGTTTCAATAAGCTTTTGCCCTGCGAAGTTTCCTTCTCTTTCTTTTACTTTTTCTTCTCTTCTCTCCTCTATTATAACTACCCCTATTTGGTGTCATCACCTTCAGTGCATAACTTTATATTCCGGAGGGATTTTACATGCAGAATCAGATTTTGACCCCAAATTATATGCAAACAAGTTTACAAATTTTTATATTTCCGTTTAGGCGAATTGTTGGTATTCCCAGCAAAGTACTCATTTTATTTTCACTTGTGCGTCTTGATTACTGTTCATGGTAAAGCTTGCGATGCGATTATAAATTTGAGTGAATTTTCTTCCTTCTCCATGCTGTTTATGATTAATTGACTTAATTCTTTTGCAAATTCAGCTCTGCTTATGAGGAGGGAAGATTTTGCAACATCTTTCACTTGAAAGCCGATGGTTGGAGAAATTGTGTTACTTGCGATAAGGTACCTTGAACATTTTGTTGCTGTTGCACATTTTCCTCTTGCTGGCCTTTATTGTGTCTCTCTTCTGTGGATTTATATACTGATTATTATTAATCAAAGAACTAGCTTTTGATTACTACTCTATATTCTGTATTCGCTAATGCTTCATTTTCCTGCCCAGGCAATTCACTGTGGATGCATTATGTCAGCACACACACATATATTATTGGATGTTTGTGGCGTAGAATGCATGGAATGCTCATCATTGCGGGGGCCCTCTCGACTGGACTTGTCAGTTGACTCGGACAGAGAAATTACTGGGCAGCAGTCTACCCATCATTGGAAAAAAAGGAAATTGGTAATCTATTTGTTCAATCAATCTGTTAAAGCTTTACGCTGTCATGTCAGATTTTATGCAAGAAACTGCTAACGTACTGTTTGAATGAAAAATTTCCTATAGAAAAGGATAACTTTATTTTATTGCTTTAAGAAGAATTGAAGATAAATTCCTTTATTTTACTCTCTTTGGTTATTAAAGGAAGGTGGAGACAAGTTTGAAAATTATAAAAAAAAAAAAAAAAACTTGGATGGAGTGAAAGGCTTTTAACTTATGCTAAATGTGCTACTTAACTAGTCTTGAATTTAAATATGACCTATTGCGGGAGGAGACTTTTAGTGCTCAGAGTCTTCCTTCTTTTTTCTTGTCGGTGACGAACCAAACAAATAACACGGAATTGTATGTTTCTTTCCGACTCTTCTATCTAAAAGGGTGAATACAAGGATTTTAAACTGAATATTAGAGTAATAAAATTAGGGATTCTATTTGAGGGAATTTGATTTGTTTTAGGACTTAAGATTTTGTTCCCTTCTATAGTTAGGTTTTTGTGCTTATATAAGAGCACCCTAATATGCTTTGGACATTAATGCATTGGTTGACGAATAAATACATATTTTTTAGTTATTTGTGATTTGCACTATATTAGTTTGTTGTTTTCTTTTTAATTCTTCCTCATCTCTGTTGGTACTACGTTTGTGGTTCTACATCATCAGTTATAATTCCACCGAAGTGGTTTCCAAAATATATATCAATAGCTTGCAATTTTAGGATGTTATACTGGATATGATCAGTCTTTTTCATTAGGTGACTACTAACTCTATGTTGGTGCTCTGTTGCAGGAAACTGTGGGGCCGATCCAGCATCATCAGCTCCTGAACCAAATGGTCAGAAGCCTATAGAAATCTGAGAGGTTTTCCTTTGATTTTGTACAAAATTTCATGTCAAAATTCCATATATTTAATTTTTTATGATTTTTTGAATTTTAATATTAAAAAAAAAGTATTTCTGATGCTCAAAAGTTTTTCATATTTTTTTCTCATAGTAGCTCATGATAAAATTCCAGTTATGAAGTCTGCAAATTTTGCTCAAATCCCTTCATGGGTCTCCCTCAAATGCAGTCCTTCCTCGGCAAAAATCTCACAAAATCAAAAAGGCCACGTTGCGAATTTACATTTAGTTTCTTTGTCCTAGCAACGAAAGCTCGAAGAAGCTTGTGAATTTCTCGAACAGATGGTCGATGTGGTTGTTTCTGTCAGTCCAAATTCATGTGCATGTCTCTTTGAAATTTGTGGAAAATGGAGGTCTTTATCTGATGGAAGACTCATATATGATCAATTTCGAACAACTGTGAAGAACCCATCTGGGTTTCTTGAGAATTTCCCTTTGCAATTGTACTGTGATTGTGGGAGCTTAATAGATGCACAGACACTGTTTGGTGAAATGCTTGATAGGAATTTGGTTTCATGGGTTATAATAATATCTGTTTATGCGGAGACGGGTCTGCTCATTGAAGCTTTTGGGCTTTTTTCACGCATGCTTGAGTCATGAATTAAACCAAATTCATCTATCTATACCAGCCTATTGAAATCTATAGTAAATCCTTATTTTTTTAAAATAGGTAAGCAGATGCATTCTCAAGTTATAAGAATTGGGTTAAGTAGCAATGCTTCTATAGAGACATAAATCTCAAACATTACCCTCATCCTCTCGTTCCTCTCTCTTTATCTTAGAATATTCACACAAAAAAAAGGGAAAGGTGTTTGCTTGGCAGCAAAATAAGAGAGAAAAATCTCCCTCTCTAGTTTTTTTTTTTTTTTTTTTTTCATTTTCTCTCTCTCTTCTAAGATAGAGAGGGAGGAATGAGAGGTATGAGGGTAATATTGGATTCTCAATGAAGGAAATGAATAGGGACCATGTTTAAAGTTAAAAATCAAAATGATGTAAATTGAGACAATGTTAAAAGTTAGACCTCTAATTGAGATAATTAAAACGTGAAGGACATAAATAGGACAAAGACCAAACGTGAGGGACGTAAAATGGAATTTACTCTAAACTTTTTAAAACATCTCATAATTCAAAACTAAGATCTAAAACTTGCATGTATCATATTAAAAAATAATTAATTTACTAATTATCCCACAAGTTTCAGCTAAAAGGAAAGGGTTCAATCATTTCTTTATACTTTAACATAAACTAACATTTCAACACTCGCTAAGTGTGTGTTGATCTACTATTCTATCAGATTAAAAAATCTAGCATCTCACACGCTACGCATGTGTTGATATATTTCTCAATTAGATTAAACGAAATAATGATCTTAATAGAATAATAAATAACAATAAAATATGTTTAATCTTATGATCATACATGTACACGCGTTAAATTGTATTGTTGATATCTTCTTTGCATTTTACGAACCCAAAATTTTTTATAAAAGGTATTTATGAAAATTTATTTTCTAAAAAAGAATAAACTAAAACATGGAAACTCAACAGCAATTTGCCACTGAAATTTCTTAATTGCATGTGCTTTTCACAATAATTATGTAACATTTCTTACATAAACAATTGTATTAGTTGTACCTGCTGATTTTAATACCAGTACCTTATCATCTCCGGGCAAATGTTCTTTTAATTTTTTTCCCCCCACGTTAATCAAATAATTTTTTTTTTTGGTGAGATCAAGTTTAAAACCAATGTTTTGAATTTAATTGTTAATTTTTGAAATCTTCACTTGCAACATCAGTATAGGTGTGAGATCAAAAAAACAATGTTGCCAATGAAATTCCTCCAAAATTACCAATGAAGCTTTGGACGATCCCGTCTAACAAAGAATTGCTCTTACCCAGAAAAGAAAAAGAAAAAGGAACAAATTAATTTTGCTGATCAACTCAATGATATTGTAAGTTTCAAAAATTATGTAAAAAAAAAAAAACTTGAGGAGTATGTTTGCAATGAGTCCCTGGATTAACATCATGTTGAAGAAGAAATTAAATAAATTCATGAAAATGGAACCCATACCAAAGTGCCAAAAATGTTTTGTCTGTAATATGATATTTGCTAAAAAAAGAGTTTTCATTAAAAGTAATTATTTGTCTTTTTCTTAATTATTTCTAATCTAATGATCACTTCATGTTCGTTGTTTCAATTTTCCTTTTAACATACTAAAGTTCTAACATCAATACCTTTGTGGTAGTCTCACAAACCATCATCCTTTGCATTCTCGGATAAGATTTTGGTGTGTGCCTAGGGGCTGAGGCAGGATTTTTGTCTTGGGGGACCAAGTTTGATACGGTTAAAATAAGATATCTTTTTTAATTATCATAGGCTCACATACAGTCTTCATCAGTTATCTCCACATGCTCCACAAAGCAAAAGATCACCAAGAGTTTAAGAGTCTAAAAGCCTAAGGAATTAGAGTAAAATTAGTGAAGTTAGAGGTACAGTACACATATAAAATAACATATTTAAATTGTAAAGTGGTCCCACTGAATCTTCTATCTAAACGAGCTTATATCTATGTGTGTACTACTCTAACTTCACAGATTTTAAATGATGTCATCCCGTCCAACTTAGAGTAGAGATGACCAGATGAGATCATCTGTAGTATAGATTGAAATGCACGATCCATGCTCGTTTGTGAAGTAAAAAGTATAACCCATGACTTCATGTCCAAATAAAATTGGTAAAAAAAGTTGGAAAAAAGTCATATAGAATCAATATTGAAGAAGATTATGCTTAATCGGACATAAAAAAAAAAAAATGCAGTCTAGGAAGAGCAAGAGGGTTTGCAGAGAGCCCTGTCTAGTAGAGAGTAATTAAATGTAACTGTTGTGGTGAGGTATAGAGAGAAAAATAAGTGTGAGCCTATGAGAGATTGGTAAGAGATATAGTGTGTGTGGCTCGTATTCTCAAGTACTTAGTAGGGAGCACTAAATGTATTTGGGGATTTGGTTTAAGATATTTGCCACAGAAAAATCTTAATTGCGTAAATCATCCATGCAAGTTCATAACCACCTAATTCACAATAATTACATAACATTTCTGACATTAACAATTGTCTTAGTTGTACCTGTTGATTTTAATACCAGTACCTTATCATTTCTTCACTGGCAAAATCAGTATAGGTGTGGGATAAAAAAAAAACCAATTTTACCAATTAAATTCCTCAAAATTACCAATGAAGCTTTGGACGATCTGGTCTAACCAAGAATTGCTCTTAACCAAAAAAGAAAAATAAAAAGGAACAGATTAATTTTGCTGATCAACTCAACGATATTGTAAGTTTCAAAAATTCTGTATATATAAAAAAATAAAAAATAAAAAAACCTTGAGGAGTATGTTTACAATAAGTCTTTGGATTTGCCACATGTTAAAGAAGAAATTGAATAGATTCATGAAAATGTCTCCCAAATGGAACCCATACCAAAGTGCCAAAGAGGTTTTGTCCGTAATGTGATAATATCTGCTCCAATAAATATTTGCTAAAAAAAAGTGTTTTCATTAAAAGTAATTATTATTTGCCTTTTTCTTAATTATTTCCAATCTAATGATCACTTCATGTTCGTTGTTTCAATTTTTCTTTTAACATACCAAAATTATGACATCAATAGCTTTGTGGTAGTCTCACAAACCATCATCCTTTGAATTCTAGGATAAGATTTTGGTGTGTGCCCAGGGGCTGAGCCAAGATTTTTGTCTTGGGGGACCAAGGTTAATACATTTAAAATAAGATATCATTTTTAATTATCATAGGCTCACATATAGTCTTCATCAGTCATCTCCACATGCTCCACAAAGCAAAAGATCACCAAGAGTTTAAGAGTCCGAAAGCCTAAGGGATGAGATCATATGTAGTAAAATTAGTGAAGTTAGTGGTATAGTACACATATTTAAATTGTAAAGTGGTTCCACTAAATCTTCTATCTAAAAGAGCTTATATCTATGTGTGTACTACTCCAACTTCACCAATTTTAAATGATCTCATCCCATTCAACTTAGAGTAGAGATGACCATATGAGATCATTTGTAGTAAATTTGGTGTAGAAGTTGGTATAGTATACACATAGATATGAACTCCTTTAAATAAGGAATTTAGTAGGACCACAATCTACATCTATTTTACTACATATGATCTCATCTCAAATAGGGCACATTTTGCCTATTTATTTCCTTATGAAACATGAGCCTCTAAACTAAGTTAAAGTTCTTTTAAAAAATAAATAAATTGAAGTATAAGAGCTAAACTAACTGTGAAAGTGATGAACTAATTAAGATAAAAAGAAACGAACTCAAGTACTATAAACGGCTAACTAAAGGGTAATTTGTTTCTTTATTTAAATGAAGTCTAAAATTCTAACCTATTCTCAGCCTAGCATGCAACTTTCTCGTTCCTTTTGCTGCTACAAATCTAGCCTTTCCTCTTTACCCTTTCTCTTTGTAACTTACAAGTTGTCAAGGTTCTTTTAATTTTTTTTGTAGATTTTCTGCTTTTCCCATTACATTAACTAGATAAAAATTCTTGATTAGATTAGGTTTAAAATCAATGTTTTAAACCCAGTTAAAAGTTTATTGTTATTTTTTGAAAACGTCACTAGTAACATCAGTATAAATGTGGGACCTAAAAAATAATGTTACCAACGGAATTCTTCAAATTTAGTAATGGAGTTTCGGGCGATCCAGTCTAACTGAGAATTACTCTTAACCAGAAAAGAAAAAGAAAAATGAACAGATTAATTTTGCGGATGATATTGTGAGTTTTAAAAAATATGTATGAAAAAAACTTGGGGACAATGTTTACAATGAGTCTCTAGATTAGCAACATGTTAAAGAAAAAATTAAACAAATTCATGAAAATGTCTCCCAATTGGAATCCATACCGAAGTGCCAAAAAGATTTTGTCTCGAATGTGATAATTACTGCACCAATATATATATATATATATATATATATATATATTTGCTAAAAAAGAATTTGCATTAAACACAATTATTTGCTTTTTCTTAATCAATATCATATTATAATTAATGTTTGAATTATTTTAAAAAATATATTATTTAGTGTTTGGATAATCTTCTTAAATTTTTAAGTAAACTGTGAATGTTTGTGGTAAAATAGTGTTGAAATCGACTCAAAATAATAAAAAAAATGACCAAAAGGGTAAGAAGGATTTGGTTTTTGTAATCTTATTGCCATATTAATTTCCAATTCATTTCCCAACCTCAAAAATTAACATGCCAATAAAAGCTCGTCCATTTTCCGTTGCCACTCTCCAAACCGAAAACAGGCTCCAATAAGTGCCTGAGATAGTGGTTCTTGTACAAGACAAGAGTGATTTGTTTGCTGGGTTGAACAAAAATTAACATAACAAAATTTTTAGCAATCAACCACAACCAAAATATCATTATAACAATTGATGCTGAAGAGAAGCTTAAGGGTATTGTTGTCAGACTAGATCTAGGTTGGATGAGATATATGATTGGTATTGGCCACATTTTTTTACCTACATTAGCTTGGTACACGAACTCCTGCAAGGAAAGCCACCTAGAGTTTGGTTCTTCAAGAAGGACCTTCGGACGGTCTAGTCATTAAGTGTACCAAGATAAAGTGAAAGGAAAGGCTAAAGAAATATCAAAGTGGGAGAGAGCGAGAAAGCCGAAATGGTTCTGGTTATGAAAATTGCATTTATGAGGCCTTGAGCCTCTTTATATAGGTTCTGGAGATCTTATCTTCTTAGGGATTGGTGTGGGTCTTTTCATGTTGGCTTTGCGGGATTTAGCGAGCCCCAACTATATTGGTCTTCTTGTGATTCTATTGAGTCAACTATAAATGATCATATTGATGTTTTTGATGATTCATCACCTGTTACATATCCTAAAATTAGCCTTCATGCTTTCATGGGGCACTCTTCCCCAAAAATATTGAGGTTACAAGGTATTGTGACTGGACACTCAATTCAAGTTCTCCATGATGGTGGTAGCACTCACAACTTCATTGAAGAGGGAGTGGCTCAATTTCTTAACTTCAAAATTTCACCATCCAGTCAGTTTCAAGTTCAAGTTGGAAATGGTGAATTACTTCATTGTAAAGGTCTTTGTGCTTATGTTCATTTTATGTGACATGGTCACACATTATATGTTGACTTCTTCATTCTTCCTCTCCATAAAGCTGATCTAGTTTTGGGTGTATAATGGTTAGAACTCTTAGGACCAGTCAAAACTGTCTACTCCAAGCTAACCATGGAATTTCAATGGGAAGGGAACCAGTAAAATTGCTTGGTGATAATGCTTATAGTACAGCTATAGTGAAGCATAACGAACTGAAGAAAACGTGGACAATTGGAATTATTTCTTCATGTTGATGTCTTTAGACACCCCTAATATTTGACACTGTTAAACATTTGGATCCTGATATTGCTAAAGTTCTCTTTACTCATGCTAAGAATTTTATTGAAGTATAGGCTTTGCCCCCTCACATATCTACTGACCATAGGATCGTTTTCTAGGATGGCACTTGACCTGTAAATGTCAAACCAAACAGGTACCCTCATTACCAAAAAAATGAGATTGAGAAACATATTAAAGAAATACTAGCTGGTGGTGTAATTCGTCTAAGTACAAGTCCTTTCAGCTCACAAGTTCTCTTAGTAAAGAAGAAAGATGCCACTTGGAGAGTATGCATTGACTCTAGAGCTTTGAATTCTGTAACTATTCGTGATAGATTCCCTATACTTACTGTGGATGAACTCTTGGATGAGTTGTATGGAGCAAATGTCTTTACTAAGATTGATCTAAGATCAGGTTACCATCAAATAAGGATGCATGGTACTGATATTGAGAAAACAACTTTTAGAACTCACCAAGACCATTATGAGTTCTTGGTGATGCCTTTTGGTCTCTCTAATGCACCTTTAACCTTCTAAGCCACCATGAATCAAATTTTCTTTCCTTTCCTCAGAAAATTTGTGATTATCTTTTTTGATGATTTTCTCATCTATTACAAATCATTGGATCAACATATCATTCATTTAGCTACAATCTTGAGCCATCTACTAGAATATGATCTATATGCTAAGTAAACTGTCTAAGTGCCCATTTGCTAAAGATTCAATTGATTCCATTAATTACACTTTCTTAATCTCTAAATAACTCTTTATCCTCACTATCTAATCATCTCAATTATTCATAGAAAACCAAGAGTAAAAGCAAATCATGACAAATTCAAATGCAATGACAAAATATATAGATGATTACAAAAAGTTTTACTCAAAAATCATGGTGCCCAAAGGCTCCAGCAATGTTTTGTTTTTTCCATCATCAAAATCTTTGTCATTAACTTCGCAATATTAATTTTAATTCTTTCTTCACTTTTTCAAAATAATGAATAATCAAATGACGGAATATGCATTCCATACTGAACATTAATAATTCTCAAGATTGCAGAGTTAATGACTCTTATTAATTAACTTATTTAGAATTACTAGCTCAAAATAGTAAATCTTAATAAGAGTTTCAAAAGATGGATCTTTTGTATGTAGTAGGATCGATCTTTTTCACGTAGAAGTCGAATTTGTGTCTTTAACAAAAATTGAAGGAAAAATGAAAGAAAACAAAAGAGAGAAAAGAAGGGGGAAAAAAGGAAGAAAGATAGTAGAGGAAGAAAGTTTTTGTTGCAAAAGTGAAAAGGGCAAAGAGTTTGAGATAAAGAAAGAGTGTAAATAATAGAAGATTTTGAATCATAGAATTTTGTGAAGAGAATATGTGGTAATAATTATACTTTAAAAGTAAAAATGAGAATCTAACTTTAATTAGGGTATCATTTTAAGTTTTATAAGAAAAAAAATAAGTAGAGTGTCAATAACAATTTATGTATTGTCAATATCACTAGCCTTAATATATTAATCTAATATTTCATGGTCATGCCTTCTATGAATACAATAACAATGTTTTGTAAATCACTCTTTAAATGTTATCAAACTGATAAAATAAATATTGTATATGTCAAAACAATTAAAATATTAATCTAATATTTTATATTCGAATAAAATAATTGAATTTTAACAATTAAAAAATATTATCAAATAATTTTTGAACTATTTAAAAGTTAAAAAATCAAATTTTTGGAGATAATTAAGAGAAATTAAAATAATTGGATAGTATCCTTAAAAATTCAATAAAATTAAAAAAAAAATCCACCTAAAATTGAGTTGTCACGTATGACAACTTTATTTTAGTCAATATATTTAAAAAAAATCCAAATGTTTGAGTAGTGAGCACATGTTACCAAATTACGCTTAGTGCTATTTAAACATCTGCCTTGAACACTCATTTGGAACATACTGGAAATTTGAATGACAATTACCACTCAAGTTTCCACACAATTATAATTGAGTTTCGCATGGTGTTTTTCTAAGTGTTTGGAGTGGATATGCTACAATTATTACTGAAATTATTTTTACCGTAAATTTTGATGTTTGTTGATTTGATTTTATATTGAAATTTGTGGGTTGCCTTTTTTATTTTATTTTTAAATTTTAAAAGAGTAGATTGTCCATTTGCCCGTTAACTTCAAAAAGCCAATCATTTAGTAGCCCATATTGACTATGTACGGCATAGCAGCCCATATTTTGGGAAATGTCAGTCGTTACTCATTAACTATCTCCATCGCAATTTCGACATCGATCTCTAAAACTTCCTGCTGTTTGGTTGGCTAGAAAACCTCCTGTAAAACCGAATAGAAAATTTTTGCAAATGAGTTTATCTATAAACAATTGTAGCATTTCATTTACTCATTTCTGCAGTTACAGACATGACCAGAGAAGCAGTCAAGTTGAGTTCAATTTTGATCCCTTTCGGTCATAACAGGACAAACTTGGCTGGTGCATTGAACTGAATGGCGTCCATTTAGTAGAAAACACAGAGCATCTTTTTTTTCCCTCATATGTCGTGCTAAGTTTTGTTTTTGAGGCGTTATTAGCACCCTATTAACTCTATTTAAAAAAATGGCAAATTGCCCACTAGATACCCATGGTTTCATCTTAATCAGAAAACCAATTTGAATTTTTCGTATCTGCTAATTTGGACATCACTTACAAAATGAATCCCAACTGTTTGATTTCACATTCGCAAAAATCCAATCACCCAATTTGGAAATTAAAAAAAAAGGTTTTTTAAATAGATTTGAAATTCTTCTCAATGTGTCCTCTTCATTCAGTGGACCTTGACTGCTGTCATGATTGCAAAATTGACAGTTTTTTCCTTCTTATCTTGTCTTTATCCATGCACTTTATACCAAATAGGCACTTCTCTCTGTCTCTTAGTATCTGTTTCTTTGTCTCTATCTGTACATGTTTCTTAGTATTCAGTATTCACAACCAAAACAGAAAAAGAGAAGAAGAAAAGAAAAAAAAAAAACAAAGCCTCTTTTTATGTTTATTCAGTGAATGCTTCTTCTTCTTCCTCCTCATCACCAATGGGCTTGACCTATGTTTATTGCAACTCTTTCTCTACTGAACTCAAACAAGGCTGGTGGAGGTGGATTACTGGAGGTTATGCCATGATCTATGATCGTTGCGCGTAAGCTTTTTACTTGTTTTTATTTCTCTCTCTCATTTTATTTTCAATGTCATTGTTGTTATCTTACTTCTCGTGATTACTTTTGCCCCTTAAAGATTCCTTTTTATGTGTGATAAGATAGAAAAAATTTAATTATCATAGATTCCTTCTAAAACAAGGCAAACCTCGCAACCACGATTATGGTCTATGATTTTTTCCAAAGAAATTTAATTATGTGGTTTTCAATTTTTTATTTTTTTTCTCTTGATATCTCGTATATCTATTGTTGGGAATGTTTCAATATTTCTAATGGGTGCGAATTGGTTCACTGTCTATTGAAATAATTTATTTTACTATTTTGAAATTGATGAATAAGCTTGTAATATATCTGCCTTGATATTGACGTGGATAAATGCCATGCCTTTGTGGGTCTTTATGAACCATTTTGTTTGCACAAAAATATTTTTTCTTGATAGACTTATTGTACTTTTACTATTGGTGAATTTTATGAGAGGAATTTTTAGATTTGTAATTTTATGCGGTTATTATGTCTCTTTGGGGAGTTGTATGGCTCAATTGTTTCATCTAAAGCAAGAAAAGTTCAAGATTTCAGTTTTGAGATATTAACTTGGTTTTCATTTTTATGGTTCTATTAATTGTTTGGCATTATAAATGGAATATATATATATATATATATATATATATATATATATATATATATATAGCTACAGAGTAGGAAGTTATATTTCATGCGCAATAGCTTGCGTTGATAAAATTTTCAAAAATGAGAATAACATCATTAGTAATGATTTAATGGATCCATTATAAGTAAGAAGTGCATTAAGGTGAATGAAACACAAAGCACCTTAATTAGTTGTCAATAAAGTATGTAGTTGTCATCTTATAATCTGCTTGAACCAGATCGTCATTTTAGTGATGCCATATTTTTCTTCAGTAATCTCCTTTTTGGTTATTCAAACATCTAATGTCATATTCATTTAATCAATATTGAATTATAAATTTTATTATGGATCACTACAATTATTATTTTTTCTTTCGTCTATTGTGTTTATAACTATGAATCTTGGATTAAGTAAAATTTCTCACTGTTTCAATTGTCCCATGGAGTTAATTATAGGGTAATGGTATGGGGCCCTTGGTTTCCATTTCACTCTTCTGTTCCATGATTGTTGCTTTCTTTTTTTTTTCTTTCAAAACTGCCCTTTTAATCATGTTGAAGAGGAAGCAGAAGGAATAAAGGGCAAGAAGTCTATGTGACTGATGCTGTAGTTGTCCCTTATCTATTTGTGTTCGTTAGTGTTTGTGGTAGTTGAAAATAGAAGAACTATAGATTGAAGAAGTTGTACAGAGGAATAATAAAGGAAAGGAGGGGAGTGATCTCTCTTGAAATTGTTCTTGTTGCTGTCATTTAGCAGCAGTAGTTGCCAGCTCCGTTGCTTTTATTTTTAAATTTGTTGTTGATAATTTTCAGTTTTTGTGTTCCCTTTATATTTTGATTATGCAATTCTTGTATAAATTGTTTAATTGGGTAAGTGTGAATGCATGATAACACTCCAACACCCCGGCAAAAAAAAGACTTAGTGCAAGTACAGGTTAGATGAAGTGTCTAATTTGCTACCAATGGAAGACTTTAGTTCAGTGATAGAGGTCCTCTTGAATTGATTCCTTCTCTAAGGCTGTCACTATTAGGCTCAAGACTAATTTTATGGGTGTTTGGATCTTCGATTCACATTCAAGTGGTATGCGAAGAAACACATTAGAAGGAAAACTCTTGCCTTTGATAAAAAAAAAATGTAGGTGGCACAAAAACCAGTTTGAGTTTATGTAAATTTATCTAGGATTTAATGAGCCATATTCTTTAATTTGTACATATTTCCTTAGAAAATAACCAAAAAAAAGTTCATAAACGTATACTTAAATTGTGACGAAACTATAAAAGTGTAGATTCGATTTAAAACGATTATCAAAATTTGGGAGCGCATTGTTAATGTTTATCTAAAAATACAAAAGAATGAATACTGTCAACATGTAGCAACATGACACCATGATGCTGCAATAGATTAAGAATATGGAAACAGAAAGCAATGATGTTGCAATGAGTTAAGTTTGTTGCAGCGAAATGAAATTACACTAAAAAAAAACTATAGTTTTTGCAGCAAACAAATTTTGTTGAAAAATTTGATGCTATTTGTGATATCTTTTGTAGTGAAACTATAATAGCTAACAACCACTAATCTCTTATGGTGGTGAATTTGTTTTCGTGTCTTATAGAAATCATATAGAAACCTTTTTGAATGCAATGGAGTTGAACATTTTGGAGTTGTTGCTTCACAGCAATGTAGGGCTAGTAACCAAGGTAATTCTAACAGGGTGGCCTTAAGGAAGGTGCAGTAGTAATCCCCACTCTGCTTACATTTTGTAGGAATATATGATTTGACACTCATTCACGACTACGAGGAACTAAACTGTGTACCAATGTTTGTGTTAAACTTGAAGATGGGAGTCTTCAATCATTTATTGACAGTGAAATAAGGTCAAGCTCATAAGCGTGCTACCTTAGATTGGAACAAGTTTATACTTGTTAGAATCCATTTTTATAAAATAGGTAAGCAGATGCACTCTCATGTTATAAGAATTGGGTTAAGTAGCATTGCTTCTATAGAGACATAAATCTTAGATTGGAACAAGTTTATACTTGTTAGAATCCATTTTTATAAAATAGGTAAGCAGATGCACTCTCATGTTATAAGAATTGGGTTAAGTAGCATTGCTTCTATAGAGACATAAATCTCAAACACTACCCTCATCCTCTCATTCCTCTCTCTTTATCTTAGAATATTCACACACAAAAAAGGGAAAGGTGTTTGCCTGGCGGGAAAATGAGAGAGAAAAATCTCCCACTCTAGTTTTTTTTTTTTTTTTCATTCTCTCTCTCTCTACTAAGATAGAGAGGGAGGAATGAGATGGATGAGGGTAATATTGGATTCTAAATGAAGGACATAAATAGGGACCATGTTTAAAGTTAAAAATCAAAATGATGTAAACTGAGACAATGTTAAAAGTTAGATAGCTAATTGAGATAATTAAAAGTTGAAGGACATAAATAGGACAAAGAACTGACATGAGGGACGTAAAATGGAATTTACTCTAAGCATTTTAAAACATCTCAGAATTCAAAACTAAGATCTAAAACTTTCATATATTATATTAAAAAATAATTGATTTACTAATTATCCAAAAATTTTAAGCTAAAAAGAAAGGGTTCAATCAATTCCTTATAGTTTAACAAAAACTAACATCCCAACACTCGCTACGTTTGTGTTGATCTACTCTTCTATCAGATTAAAAAATCTAGCATCTCACACGCTACACATGTGTTGATATATTTCTCAATTAGATTAAACGAAATAATAATCTTAATAGAATAATCGATAATAATAAAATACATTTAATCTTATCACTGTACTTGCACACGCGTTAAATTGTATTGTTAATATCTTCTCTACATTTGAAAAACCCAAAAATTTTATGAAAAATATTCATAAAAATTTATTTTCTAAAAAAGCATAAACTAAAACATGGAAACTCAAGAGCAATTTGCCACTGAAATTTCTTAATTGTGCGTGCATTTATTGAAAAATACTACAGTTTAATCATCCATGCAAGTTCGTAATCATCTAATTCACAATAATTACCTAACATTTCTGACATAAACAATTGTCTTAGTTGTACATGTTGATTTTAATACCAGTACCTTATCATCTCCTGAAGAATGTTCTTTTAATTTCTGTTTTGCCCCCCACATATATCAATTTAATTTTTTTCGTAAGATTGGGTTTAAAACCAATGTTTTAAATTTCATTGTTAATTTTTGAAATTCACTAGTAACATCAGTATAGGTGTGGGTTCAAAACAAAACAATACTACCAATTAAATTCCTCAAAATTACCAATGAAGCTTTGGACGATCCGGTCTAACCAAGAATTACTCTTAACCAAAAAAAAGAAAAAGAAAAAGGAACAGATTAATTTTGCTGATTAACTAATAATAATAATAATAATAATAATAATAATAATAAAAAAACTTGAGGAGTATGTTTACAATGAGTCTTTGGATTTGCAACGTGTTGAAGAAGAAATTGAATAAATTCATGAAAATGTCTCCCAAATGGAACCCATACCAAAGTGCCAAAAAGGTTTTGTCTGTAATATGATGATTACTGCACCAATAAATATTTGCTAAAAAAAAGTGTTTTCATTAAAAGTAATTATTTTCCTTTTTTCTTAATTATTTCCAATCTAATGATCACTTCATGTTCGTTGTTTCAAATTTCCCTTTAACATACCAAAGTTATGACATCAATAGCTTTGTGGTAGTCTCACAAACCATCATCCTTTGCACTCTCGGATAAGATTTTGTTGTGTGCCCTGGGGCTGAGCCAGGATTTTTGTCTTGGGGGACTAAGGTTAATACAGTTAAAATAAGATATCATTTTTAATCATCATAGGCTCACATACAGTCTTCATCAGTCATCTCCACATGCTCCACAAAGCAAAAAATCACCATGAGTTTAAGAGTCTGAAAGCCTAAGGGATGAGATCATATGTAGTAAAATTAGTGAAGTTAGTGGTATAGTACACACATAAAATAACATATTTAAATTGTAAAGTGGTCCAACTAAATCTTCTATCAGAAAGAACTTTTATCTATGTGTGTACTACTCCAACTTCACCAATTTTAAACGATCTCATCCCGTTCAACTTAGAGTAGAGATGACCATATGAGATCATTTGTAGTAAAATTGGTGTAGATGTTGGTATAGTATACACATAGATATGAACTCCTTTAATAAAGGAATTTAGTAAGACCACTATCTACATCTATTTTACTACAAATGATCTCATCTCAAAGAGGGCACATTTTGCCTATTTATTTCCTTATGAAACATGAGCCTCTAAACTAAGTTAAAGTTATTCTTTTGAAAAAAAAATAAAAAAAAATTGAAATATAAGAGCTAAACTAACTGTGAAAGTGATGAACTAATTAAGATAAAAAGAAACCAACTCAAGTACTATAAATGGCTAACTAAAGGGTAATTTGTTTCTTTATTTAAATGATGTCTAAAATTCTAACCTACTATCAGCCTAGCATGCAACTTTCTCGTCCCTTTTGCTGCTACAAATGTAGCCTTTCCTCTTTACCCTTTCTCTTTGTAACTTACAAGTTGTCAAGGTTCTTTTAATTTTTGTAGATTTTTTACTTTTCCCATTACATTAGCTAGATAAAAATTCTTGGTTAGATTGGGTTTAAAATCAACGTTTTAAACCCACTCAAAAGTTTATTGTTATTTTTTGAAAACATCATTAGCAACATCAGTACAAGTGTGGGACCTAAAAAATAATGTTACCAATAGAATTCTTCAAAATTAAGAATGGTGTTTCGGGCGATCTGGTCTAACCAAGAATTGCTCTTAATCAGAAAACAAAAAGAAAAAAGAACAGATTAATTTTGCGGATCAACTCAACAATATTGTAAGTTTCAAAAAATATGTAAGAAAAAAACTTGAGGAGAATGATTACAATGAGTCTCTGGATTAGAAACATGTTGAAGAAGAAATTGAACAAATTCATGAAAATGTCTCCCAATTGGAATCCGTACCAAAGTGCCAAAAAGGTTTTGTCTCGAATGTGATAATTACTGCACCAATATATATATATTTGCTAAAAAAAAAAGAATTTGCATTAAACGCAATTATTTGCCTTTTTCTTAATCAATATCATATTATAATTAATGTTTGAATTATTTTTAAAAAAATATTGTTTAGTGATTGGATAATCCTACTTAAATTTTTAAATAAACTGCGAATGTTTGTGGTAAAATAGTGTTTGGTTCGCTAGAAAACCTCCTGTAAAACTGAATAGAAATTTTTTGCAAATGAGTTTATCTATAAACAATTGTAGCATTTCATTTACTCATTTCTGCAGTTAGAAACATGACCAGAGAAGCAGTCAAGTTGAGTTCAATTTTGATCCCATTTGGTCATAACAGGACAAACTTGGCTGGTGCATTGAACTGAATGGTGGCCATTTGGTAGAAAATACAGAATACATTTTTTCTCTCATTTGTCATGCTAAGTTGTGTTTTTGAGGCATTATTAGCACCCTATTAACTCTATTTACCAAAATGGCAAATTGCCCACTATATACCCATATGGTTTCATCTTAATCAGAAAACCAATTTGAATTTTTCATATCTGCTAATTTGGACATCACTTACAAAATGAATCCCAACCGTTTGATTTCACATTCTCAAAAATCCAATCGTCCAATATGGAAATTAAAAAAAAAGGGCTTCTCAAATAGATTTGAAATTCTTCTCAATTTATCCTCTTCATACAGAGGACCTTGACTGCTGTCATGATTGCAAAATTGGAAGTTTTTTTTTTTTTCCTTCTTATCCTGTCTTTATCCATGCACTTTTTACCAAATAGGCACTTCTCTCTGTCTCTCAGTTTCCGTTTCTTTCTCTCTATCCGCACAGGTTTCTTAGTATTCAGTATTCACTACCAAGATAGAAAAAGAGAAGAAAAAACAAAACCAAAGCCTGCTTTTAAGTTTATTCAATGGATGCTTCTTTTTCATCCTCCTCATCACCAATGGGCTTGACCTGTTTTTATTGCAACTCTTTCTCAACTGAACTCAAACAAGGCTGGCGGAGGTGGACTACTGGAGGTTAGGCCATGATCTATGATCGATGCGCATAAGCATTTTACTTGTTTTTATTTCTCTCTCATTTTATTTTCAATGTCATTCTTGTTTTCTTACTTTTCGTGATTCCTTTTACCCCTTGAAGATTCCTTTTTTATGTGTGATAAGATAGAAAAAATTTAATTATCTTAGGTTCCTTCTAAAAGATGGCAAACCTCACAACCACGATTATGATCTTCGATTTTTTCCAAAGAAATTTAATTATGTGGTCTTCAATTTTTTTTCTCTTGATATCTCGTATATTTATTGTTGGGATTGTTTGAATATTTCTAATGGGTGCATATTGGTTCACTGTCTATTGAAATAATTTATTTTACTATTTTGAAAATGGTGAATAAGCTTGTAATGTATCTGACTTGATATTGACGTGGACAAATGCCATGCCTTTGTGGGTCTTTATGAACCTTTTTATTTGCACAAAAATATTTTTTCTTGATAGAATTATTGTACTTTTACTATCTTCAAATTGGTGGATTTTATGAGAGGAATTTTTAGATTTGTAATTTTATGCTGTTATTATTTGTCTCTCGGGAGTTGTATAGCTCAATTGTTTCATGTAAAGCAAGAAAAGTTCAAGATTTCAGTTTTGAGATATTAACTTGGTTTTCATTTTTATGGTTCTATTAATTGTTTGGCACTATAAGTGGAATATATATATATATATATATATATATATATATACAGAGTAGGAAGTTATACTTCATGTGCAACAGCTTGCGTTGACAAAATTTTCAAAATTGAAAATAACATCATTAATAATGATTTAATGGATCCCTTATAAGTAAAAAGTGCATTAAGATGAATGAAACACAAGGCACCTTAATTAGTTGTCAATAAAGTATGTAGTTGTCATCTTATAATCTGCTTGAACCATATTGTCATTTTAGTGATGCCATATTTCTCTTCTGTAATCTCCTTTTTGGTTCTTCAAACATCTAATGTCATATTCATTTAATCAATATTGAATTGCAAATTTTTATTACGGATAACTACAATTATTCCTTTTTCTTTCATCTATTGTGTTTTTAACTATCAATCTATGATTAAGTAATATTTCTCACTGTTTGAATTGTCCCATGGAGCTAATTATAGGGTAATGGTATGGGGCTCTTGGTTTCCACTTCACTCTTCTGTTCCGTGATTGTTGCTTTCTTTTTTTTTCAAAATTGTCCTTTTTAATCATGTTAAAGAGGAAGCAGAAGGAGTAAAGGGCAAGAAGTCTATGTGACTGCTGATGTAGTTTTCGCTTATCTACTTGTGTTGCTTAGTGTTTGTGGTAGTTGAAAATGGAAGAAGTATATATTGTAGAAGTTGTACAGAGGAATAATGAAGGAAAGGAGGGGAGTGATCTCTCTTGAAATTGTTCTTGTTGCTGTCATTTAGCAGCAATAGTTGCCAGCTCTGTTGCTTTTATTTTTAAATTTATTGTTGATAATTTTCAGTTTTTGTGTTCCCTTTATATTTTGATAATGTAATTCCTGTATAAATTGTTTATTTGGGTAAGTGTGAATGCATGATAACACTCCAACACCCCGGCAAAAAAAAAAGACTCAGTGCATGTACAGGTTAGATGAAGTCTCTAATTTGCTACCAATGGAAAACTTTAGTTCAGTGATAGAGGTCCTCTTGAATTGATTCCTTCTCTAAGGCTGTCACTATTAGGCTCAAGACTAATTTTATGGGTGTTTCGATCTTCGATTCACATTCATGTGGTATGTGAAGAAACACAGTAGAAAGAAAACTCTTGCCTTTAATAAAAAAAAAAAAAAAAAATTGTAGGTGACACAAAAACCGGTGTGAGTTCATGTAAATTTATCTAGGATTTAATGGACTATATTCTTTTATTTGCACATATTTCCTTAGGAAATAACAAAAAAATAAATGTTCATAAACATCTACATTAATTGTGACGAAACTATAAAAGTGTAGATTCGATTTAAAATGATTATCAAAATTTGGGTGCGCATTGTTAATGTTTATCTAAAAATACAAAAGAATGAATACTGTCAAGATAGTACAAAATGTAGGTAACTTGAGGTATTAAACAATCATCCAACACTGAGTGAAACTAAATACTCTAAAATACCCTTGTCCTTTGTTGAGGAAGGATGGAAAAATGATGATAAGTAATCATGTTCCTTATAATGTGGACAGTATGAGCACTGCATGAAAAGGGTTTTGATCTTGTAAGGGTTAAATGACTTAAAAGAATTTGTTCTTGGCTTGGAGGGCAACCCGCATGAAATTAGTTATACAGAAACAAGAAATAATGATGTTGCAATAGATTAAGATGTATAGGAGCAAGACAGAAAATGCTGCCATAAGTTAGACATGTAGCACCATGACACCATGATGCTGCAGTAGATTAAGAATATGGCAACAGAAAGCAATAATGTTGCAATGAGTTAAGTTTGTTGCAGCGAAATAAAATTACACTAAAAAAAACTATAGTTTTTGCAGCAAACAAATTTTGTTGCAAAATTTGATGCCAATTGTGATATCTTTTGTAGTGAAACTATAATTGCTAACAACTACTAATCTCTTATGGTGGTGAATTTGTTTTCGTGTCTTATAGAAATCATATGGAAACCGTTTCGAATGATATGGATTTGAACATTTTTGGAGTTGTTGCGTCACTGCAATGTAGGGCTAGTAACCAAAGCCTAACAGGGTAGCCTTAAGGAAGGTGCAGTGGTAATACCCACTCTCCTTACATTTTTTAGGAATATATGATTTGAGACGGTCACAGCTAGGGGGAACTAAACTGTGTACCTATGTTTGTGTCAAACTTGAAGATTGGAGTCTTCAATCATTTATTGACAGTGAAATAAGGTCAAGCTCATAAGCGTGCTTCCTTAGATTGGAACAAGTTTATACTTGATAGAATCCATCTTTTATGTCCCACTAGTCGTTTAGTTTCATTAACGAACAGTAGAGGTCATTAGATCTTGTGATATGTGATCAGTGGTAAACTCATCCAATTCAGAATTTAAATCTTTTTCCTGTTTGGAAGAAGGGAGAATGGTTATAAGTGAAGGAGGAAGAAAACCAGTACATTGTTAGGCCATTGATATGTTGTAGTTCTTTCTTCTTCTTTTTTAACTTCTTTCCTGCTGTAGTCATTATTGCACATGCTTTGAATTAGAGTACAAGAGAGTGAGATAGGTAGATATTAAATGATTTATAATTTTTCAGAAGAAAAGGATATATGATCGACAAATTTATGTTATATGCTGAAAATTTCATATATTCATCCCATCATTAAGTATGATCAAATTTAATGCGAATAAAATAAACAATGAGAAAATTTTCCCTCTTAGCTTAAAATGAATTTGACACCGCCTTGGTAGAACTATAATAAAAATGAATTTTAGCCAAAGTTAGGTATTGGAACTTGTCTTAATGGTATTTATTGTTTCAAGAATGATTTATTTGCTTTGTTCTATCAGGAAAAGAAAAAGGTAAGCAAAACTGTTTTTCAGCATGGTTGGTAAATGGTGACCTTACCATTTCTCCCTTTTTTTATAAGTTACCATTTTTCCATTTATAGTTTGTAGTGAAATGATATTGTTCTAGCTTCACATATTGAAACAACATCGCCTTTGTTCTATTTAGAGAAGTGTTGCAACCACTTAGTTGTTTTGTACATGGATTGTAGTATTAAATCAATCGTTTATCTATACTCCAAAAAATTCTTTGCTAAAACTGTTTCTCTTCACTCTACTTTCCCTTTCCATTACCCTATTTTGAGTATAAACAAATTTTGATTGTATAGTGAATATTATTAACTTTTCGGGTCATTAGGCTTAAAAAGGGGCTCGCTGCTTTGTCCATTATTTAATCCACAAGTAAAATGAAACATGGCGTAAAAGATTTGTGTTAGACAATCTAATCAAAGTTTTTCTCTTAAAGTTGTATTATGTGTCTTTTGATGTTTTACGATTTGAGTGGTCCTCTTTCTCTTTTTATTCATTCGTTCCATCACTTTGCGAGAAAAGGACACTTTCAAAGACGTGTCTCTTCATGAGGCATTAATTCGATTTTATTACATTACCAGTATATTCAAGTTCATATCTCTTGATTGTTGATGGTAAGTTAACAACTGATGTGTCTGGAAAAAAATAAAAATAAGATCAAAATTATTATTTAAAGATTGTTTTTCCTTATACCCGAAGGTGTTGCTGTGCCTAATGCTTTTTTTCATTGAAGATATTAATGTGTCAACACGTGTTATTGTACGCTTGAGTATATTTTTCCATGCGCATGTAGGTACATCTGCATGGTTCTGTGTGTGCGTGTGTATGCACATGCATGTTTTTGTGTGTGCATGTACATGCACGCATTTGACATGAATGGTAACTTTATGGTTTGCATAAGCAAACCTTTAAGGTTTTTCACCATTCACAAACATAGGCTATTTCAATAAGCTTTTGCCCTGCGAAGTTTCTTTCTCTTTCTTTTACTTTTTCTTCTCTTCTCTCCTCTATTATAACTACCCCTATTTGGTGTCATCACCTTCAGTGCATAACTTGAAATTCCGGAGGGATTCTAGTTGCGGAATCAGATTTTGACCCCAAATTACATGCAAACAAGTTTATAAATTTTTATATTTCTGTTTAGATGAATTGTTGGTATTCCCAGCAAAGTACTCATTTTATTTTCACTTATGCGTCTTGATTACTGTTCATGGTAAAGCTTGCGATGGGATTATAAATTTGATTGAATCTTCTTCCTTCTCCATGCTGTCTATGATTAATTGACTTAATTCTTTTGCAAATTCAGCTCTGCTTATGAGGAGGGAAGATTTTGCAACATCTTTCACTTGAATGGCGATGGTTGGAGAAATTGTGTTACTTGCGATAAGGTACCTTGAACATTTTGTTGCTGTTGCACATTTTCCTCTTGCTGGCCTTTATTGTGTCTCTCTCCTGTGGATTTATATCCTGATTATTAGTAATCAAAGAACTAGCTTTTGATTACTACTCTATATCCTGTATTCGCTAATGCTTCATTTTCCTGCCCAGGCAATTCACTGTGGATGCATTATGTCAGCACACACACATATATTATTGGATGTTTGTGGCGTAGAATGCATGGAATGCTCATCACTGCGGGGGCCCTCTCGAATTGACTTGTCTGTTGACTCGGACAGAAAAATTACTGGGCAGCAGTCTACCCCATCATTGGAAAAAAAGGAAATTGGTAATCTATTTGATCAATCAATCTGTTAAAGCTTTATGCTGTCATGCCAGATTTTATGCAAGAAAATGCTGATGTACTATTTGAATGAAAAATTTCCTATAGAAAATGATAACTTTATTTTATTGTTTTAAGGAGAAAGGAAGATAAATTCCTTTCTTTTGCTGTCTTTGGTTATTAAAGGAAGGTGGAGACAAGTTTGAAAATTATATATATATATATATATATGTATATATAAAACCTTGGATGGTGTGAAAGGCTTTTAACTTATGCTAAATGTTCTACTTAACTAGTCTTGAATTTAAATATGACCTATTGCGGGAGGAGACTTTCAGTGCTTAGAGTCTTCATTCTTTTTTCTTGTCGGTGGCGAACCAAACAAATAACACGGAATTTTATATTTCTTTCTAACTCTTCTATCTAGACGGGTGGATACTATGGAGTACTGAACAAGGATTTAATCTGAATATTAGAGTAATAGGTTTGAAATTAGGGATTCTATTTGAGGGAATTTGATTTGTTTTAGGACTTAAGATTTTGTTTCCTTCTATGGTTAGGTTTTTGTGCATATATAAGAGCACCCTATTATGCTTTGGACATTAATGCATTGGTTGACAAACAAATACATATTTTTTAGTTATTGTGATTCGCACTATATTATTTTGTTGTTTTCTTTTTAATTCTTCCTCCTCTCTGTTGATACTACGTTTGTGATTCTACATCATCAGTTATAATTCCACCGAAGTGATTTTCCAAAATGTACATCCATAGCTTGCAATTTTAGGCTGTTATACAGGATATGATCATTGTTTTTCATTAAGTGACTACCAACTCTATGTTGGTGCTCTGTTGCAGGAAACTGTGGGGCCGATCAAACATCATCAGCTCCTGAACCAAATATTCAGAAGCCTATAGAAACCAGAGAGGTTTTTCTTTGATTTTGTACAAAATTTCATGTCAAAATTCCATGTATTTAATTTTTTATTATTTTTTGAATTATTAATATTTAAAAAAAAGGTATTTCTAATGCTCCAAAGTATTTCATATTTTTTTCTCATAGTAGCTCATGATAAAATTCCAGTTATGAAGTCTGCAAATTTTACTCAACTAGCTTCATGGGTCTCCCTCAAATGCAGTCCTTCCTCGGCAAAAATCTCACAAAATCAACAAGGCCACGTTGATAATTTACATTTAGTTTCTTTGTCCTAGCAACGAAAGCTTGAAGAAGCTTGTGAATTTCTTGAACAGATGGTCGATGTGAGTGTTTCTGTCAGTCCAAATTCATGTGCACGTCTCTTTGAAATTTGTGGAAAATTGAGGTCTTTGTCTGATGGAAGACTCATATATGATCAATTTCGAACAACTGTGAAGAACCCATCTGGGTTTCTTGAGAATTTCTCTCTGCAATTGTACTGTGATTGTGGGAGCTTAATAGATGCACAGAAACTATTTGATGAAATGCTTGATAGGAATTTGGTTTCATGGGTTATAACAATATCTGCTTATGCGGAGACGGGTCTGCTCATTGAAGCTTTTGGGCTTTTTTCACGCATGCTTGAGTCATGAATTAAACCAAATTCATCTACTTATACCAGCCTTTTGAAATCTTTAGTAAATCCTTTTTTTAAAAAAAAAATAGGTAAGCAGATGCATTCTCAAGTTATAAGAATTAGGTTAAGTAGCAATGCTTCTATAAAGACATAAATCTGAAACATTACCCTCATCCTCTCGTTCCCCTCTCTTTATCTTAGAATATTCACACACAAAAAGGGAAAGGTGTTTACTTGGCGGGAAAATGAGAGAAAAATCTCTCTGCCTAGTTTTTTTTTTTTTTTTTTTTTTTTTTCGTTTTCACTCTCTACTAAGATTGAGAGGGAGGAATGAGAGGCATGAGGGAGATGAGGGTAATATTGGGTTCTCAATGAAGAACATAAATACAGACCATGTTTAAAGTTAAAAATCAAAATGACGTAAATTGAGACAATGTTAAAAGTTAGACCTCTAATTGAGATAATTAAAACGCGAAGAATATAAATAGGACAAAGACCAAACGTGGGGGACGTAAAATGGAATTTACTCTAAACGTTTTAAAACATCTCAGAGTTCAAAACTAAGATCTAAAATTTGCATGTATCATATTAAAAAATAATTAATTTACTAATTATCCCGCAAGTTTAAGCTAAAAAGAAAGGGTTCAATCATTTCTTTATACTTTAACATAAACTAACATCTCAACACTCGCTACGTGTGTGTTGATCTACTCTTCTATCAGATTAAAAAATCTAGCGTCTCACACGCTACGCATGTGTTGATATATTTCTCAATTAGATTAAACGAAATAATGATCTTAATAGAATAATAAATAATAATAATACAATACTTTTAATCTTATGACCATACGTGTACACGCATTAAATTGTATTGTTGATATCTTCTCTGCATTTCACGAACCCAAAATTTTTTATAAAAGGTATTTATGAAAATTCATTTTCAAAAAAAAAGCATAAAATAAAACACGGAAACTCGAGCAATTTGCCACTGGAATTTCTTATTTGCGCGTGCTTTTCATGAAAAATACTACAATTTAATAATCCATGCAAGTTCGTAACCACCTAATTCACAATACTTATGTAACATTTCTGACATAAACAATTGTATTAGTTGTACCTGTTGATTTTAATACCAGTACCTTATCATATCCGGGTGAAGGTTCTTTTAATTTTTGTTTTGCCCCCCACATTAATCAAATAAATTTTTTTTTTTTTGGTGAGATCAAGTTTAAAACCAATGTTTTACATTTCTTTGTTAATTTTTGAAATCTTCACTTGCAACATCAGTATAGGTGTGGGATTGAAAAAACAAGGTTACCAATGAAATTCTTCAAAATTACAAATGAAGCTTTGGACGATCCCATCTAACCAAGAATTGCTCTTAACCAGGAAAAAAAAAAGGAACAAATTAATTTTGTTGATCAACTCAATGATATTGTAAGTTTCAAAAATTAAGTAAAAAAAAACTTGAGGAGTATGATTGCAATGAGTCTCTGGATTAATAAAATGTTGAAGAAGAAATTGAATAAATTCATGAAAATGTCTCCCAAATGGAACCCATACCAAAGTGCCAAAAAAGGTTTTGTCTGTAATATGATAATTTCTGCACCAATAAATATTTGCTAAAAAAAGAGTTTTCATTAAAAGTAATTATTTGCCTTTTTCTTAATTATTTCCAATCTAATGATCACTTCATGTTCGTTGTTTCAATTTTTCTTTTAACATACTAAAATTCTAACATCAATAGCTTTGTGGTAGTCTCACAAACCATCATCCTTTGCATTCTCGGATAAGATTTTGGTGTGTGCCTAGGGGCTGAGCCAGGATTTTTGTGAAGTTAGTGGTATAGTACACACATAAAATAACATATTTAAATTGTAAGGTTGTCCCACTAAATCTTCTATCTAAAAGAGCTTATATTTATGTGTGTACTACTCCAACTTCACCGATTTTAAATGATCTCATCCCATTCAACTTAGAGTAGAGATTATCAGACGAGATCATTTGTAGTATAGGTTGAAGTGCACGATCCAGCATGCTCGTTTGTGAAGTAAAAAGAACAACCCATGACTTCTTGTCCGAATAAAATTGGTAAAAAAAAAAAAAGTTGGAAAAAAGTCATATGGAATCAATATTGAAGAAGATTATGCTTAATCAGACATACCAAAAAAAATGTAGTCTAGGAAGAGCAAGACGGTTTGCAGAGAGCCAAGTGTCTAGTAGAGAGTAATTAAATGTAATTGTTGTGGGGAGGTATAGAGAGCAATTTGCCACTGAAATTTCTTATAATTGTGCGTGCATTTATTGAAAAATACTACAGTTTAATCATCCATGAAAGTTCGTAACCATCTAATTCACAATAATTACCTAACATTTCTGACATAAACAATTGTCTTAGTTGTACCTGTTGATTTTAATACCAGTACCTTATCATCTCCTGGTGAATGTTCTTTTAATTTCTGTTTGGGCCCCCACATTAATCAAATAATTTTTTTTGGTGAGATCGGGTTTAAAACCAATGTTTTAAATTTCAATGTTAATTTTTGAAATCTTCAGTGGCATCATCAGTATAGGTGTGGGATCAAAAAAACAAACGTTACCTATTAAATTCCTCAAAATTACGAATGAAGCTTTGGACGATCCGGTCCAACCAAGAATTGATCTTAACCAAAGAATAAAAAGGTAAAGGAACAGATTAATTTTGCTGATCAACTCAATAATACTGTAAGTTTAAAAAAAAAAAAAAAAAAAAAACTTGAGGTGTATGTTTACAATGAGTCTTTGGATTTGCAACATGTTGAAGAAGAAATTGAATAAATTCATGAAAATGTCTCCCAAATGGAACCCATACCAAGTGCCAAAAAAGTTTTGTCTGTAATATGATAATTACTGCACCAATAAATATTTACTAAAAAAAAGTGTTTTCATTAAAAGTAATTATTTGCCTTTTTCTTAATTATTTCCAATCTAATGATCACGTCATGTTCGTTGTTTCAATTTTCATTTTAACATACCAAAATTATGACATCAATAGCTTTGTGGTAGTCTCACAAACCATCATCCTTTGCATTCTAGCATAAGATTTTGGTGTGTGCCCAGCGGCTGAGCCAGGATTTTTGTCTTGGGGGACCAAGGTTAATACAATTAAAATATGATATCATTTTTAATTATCATAGGCTCACATACAGTCTTTATCAGTCATCTCCACATGCTCCACAAAGCAAAAGATCACCAAGAGTTTAAGAGTCCGAAAACCTAAGGGATGAGATCATATTTAGTAAAATTAGTGAAGTTAGTGGTATAGTACACATATAAAATAACATATTTAAATTGTAAAGTGGTCCCACTAAATCTTCTATCTAAAAGAGCTTATATCTATGTGTGTACTATTCCAACTTCACCAATTTTAATTGATCTCATCCCATTCAACTTAGAGTAGAGATGACCAGATGAGAACATTTGTAGTAAATTTGGTGTAGATGTTGGTATAGTATACACATAGATATGAACTCCTTTAAATAAGGAATTTAGTAGGACCACAATCTACATCTATTTTACTACATATGATCTCATCTCAAAGAGGGCACATTTTGCCTATTTATTTCCTAATGAAACATGAGCCTCTAAACTAAGTTAAAATTCTTTTTTAAAAATAAAAAATAAAAAAATTGAAGTATAAGAGCTAAACTAACTGTGAAAGTGATGCACTAATTAAGATAAAACTAAAGGGTAATTTGTTTCTTTATTTAAATGAAATCTAAAATTCTAACCTACTATCAGCCTAGCATGCAACTTTCTTGTTCCATTTGCTGCTACAAATCTAGCCTTTCCTCTTTACCCTTTCTCTTTGTAACTTACAAGTTGTCAAGGTTCTTTTAATTTTTTTGTAAATTTTCTGCTTTTCTCATTACTTTAACTAGATAAAAATTCTTGGTTAGATTGGGTTTAAAATCAATGTTTTAAACCCACTCAAAAGTTTATTGTTATTTTTTGAAAACGTTACTAGTAACATCAGTATAAGTGTGGGACCTAAAAAATAATGTTACCAATAGAATTCTTCTAAATTATTAATGGAGTTTCGGGAGATCCGGTCTAACTGAGAATTACTCTTTACCACAACAGAAAAAGAAAATGGAACTGATTAATTTTGTAGATCAACTCAACGATATTGTAAGTTTTAAAAAATATGTAAGAAAAAAAATGAGGACAATGTTTACAATGAGTCTTTGGATTAGCAACATGTTGAAGAAAAAATTGAACAAATTCATGAAAATGTCTCCCAATTGGAATCCATACCAAAGTGCCAAAAAGATTTTGTCTCAAATGTGATAATTACCGCACCAATATATATATTTGCTAAAAAAGGAATTTGCATTAAACACAATTATTTGCCCTTTTTCTTAATCAATATCATGTTATAATTAATGTTTGATTTATTTAAAAAAAATATTATTTAGTGTTTGGAAAATCTTACTTAAATTTTTAAATAAACTGTGAATGTATGTGGTAAAATTGTGTTGAAATCAACTCAAAATAATAAAAAAATGATCAAAAGGGTAAGAAGGACTTGGCTTTTGTATTGCCATATTGATATCCAATTCATTTCCCAACCTCAAAAATTAACATGCCAATAAAAACTCGTCCATTTTCAGTTGCCACTCTCCAAACCGAAAACAGGCTCCAATCAGTACCTAAGATAGTGGTTCTTGTACAAGACAAGAGTGATTTGTTTGTTGGGTTGAACAAAAATTAACATAACAAAATTTTTAGCAATCAACCACAACCAAAATATCATTATAACTATTGATGTTGAAAAGAAGGTTAAGGGTATTGTTGTCAGACTAGATCTGGGTTGGATGAGATATATGACTGGTATTGGCCACGTTTTTTAACCCACATTAGCTTGGTACATGAACTCCTATAAGGAAAGCCACCTAGAGTTTGGTTCTTCGAGAAGGACCTTACGACGGTCTTGTCATTAAGTGTACTAAGATAAAGTGAAAGGAAGGGCTAGAGAAATATCAATATGGGGGAGAGAGAGAGTAGAAATGGTTCTGGTTGTGAAAATTGCCTTTATGAGGCCTTAAGCCTCTTTATATAGGCTCTGGAGATCTTATCTTCTTAGAGATTAGTGTGGGTCCCATCAAGGATCTTATCCCATGTATTTTGGTTTATGCCAAGGGTCTTGACCCATGCCCTTTAAGTCTGTGAGTCACGTCACAACCTTATCTCGTGCTTTTGAGTCAAGTCACAGTCTTACCCCATGTCTTTAGGTATGTACTAGGGGTCTTGACCCATATCGTTTAGGTCTACGAGTCATGTCGTGATCTGCTTGTCCAAATTTTATTGGGTAGAATATTTATGCCTATATCATATGCCCCCATTCCCTTGAAAGCCTTGAGGGGTTTCTAAAGGTGTTTAGTGATCTTTCTTTTGATTTTAATGATATCTTCATCTCGATACGGTATCTCAATGACACCTTCTGTGGCTAAGCATATTTATCTTCTCATGTTGGCTTTTGTGGGATTTAGCCAGCCCCAACTATATTGGTCTTCTTGTGATTCTATTGAGTCATCTATAAATGATCATATTGATGTTTTTGATGATTCATCACCTGTTAATTATATTAGTCACTATTATTTGTTATTAAGGGTAGAATAGTCTTTTTTCTTGTTGGACTAGCCTATATAAACTTGCTTCCTGATGTAATACATTGACTTTTTCAAGCTAATGAGAACCCTAGCCTCTGTTTTCCTTTTTAGCTTTCACATGGTATCAAAGCCGCGACAATTATTCGCCTAGTATGAGGGTTTGTTTGTTTGTTGACTCTGTTCATGTTTTAATACAAATATTTATTGGTTCTCGCCTTTCCTGCAACTAGTTTTATTCTTTCCTCTCTATATTATATAAACTCGAATACAGTTATGTTATTTGTTCGGGGCACCTCCACGGCGCCGTTCATTCACGGGGTTGCATAATCGGGATTCTTGTGTTGCTTCATAGGTTTGGATGATTCGATTTGATTTGGTTTCGGACCCGAACTCGAATACAGTTACACTCTCTGGTTGGCTTCTGGTTCTGCTTCTTGGGTTTCGATGATTCGACAGATTACCTTTGAACCAAGAGAGGAAACCCATGATTAGCTGATTTGTAAATTGTAATTTACGTGTGAGAGTAATGGTTTTCCATTAACTGGAGAAGGAATATAATTCAATTTTGCTTTCCTTTTTTTTTTTTTTCTGATTTGAATTGTATCTCTGTTTATTATTTTCGGTACTATAATGGCTGGGGCTAGAGACGATTCTCTACAGTCTGTTAATGTGCAATTAGATGGCAAGAATTATTCATATTGGAGTTATGTAATGATGAATTTTTTGAAAGGCAAAAAGATGTGGGGTTATATCACAGGCACTTCGGTCAGGTCTACTGATAAGATGGCTACCGATTATGCAGAATTGTTGGATTCTTGGGATGTAGATAATTTGAAGATTTTTATTTGGATTAATAATTCTATTATGCATTCGATAGGCACTCAGTTGGTGAAGTATGAGACTGCCAGGGAAGTTTGGGAGCATTTGGGAAGATTATACACACAGTCTAACTTTGCAAAACAATACTAGTTATAGATGGATATTTGTGGCCTTCAGCAGAAAAATATGAGCATTCAGGAATTTTATTCTGCTATGACTGACCTATGGGACCAATTGGCACTTATAGAATCAGAAGAGTTGAGAGTGTTTAATCCTTACATTGCCCGAAGAGAAGAACAACAACTAGTTCAATTTCTGATGGCACTCCGTGATGATTTTGAGGGGCTGCGTGGGTCGATTTTGCATCGCAGTCCACTTCCTTCAGTGGACTCAGTGGTCAGTGAATTGTTGGCAGAGGAGATATGCCTTAAGTCCCATGCAATGAAAGGGATTATTCTAATATCCATTCCTTCTGACTTCGCAACACCAACACATCAACAACTGCCTTGCAATAATCAAAATAGGTCAAATTTGAGGGTTTCTCCTGATGAATGCAGTTTATGTAAGCAGAAGGGTCATTAGAAGGCTCAGTGTCCTACGTTGTTGAATAGCGCCAAACAGCTGCAGCATTGACAACAACAACAAGCCCAGCAACAACAACTAAAGCAATAGTTACCACTGCCACCACAGGTTCCTCCAACATGGAAGTCTGAAAATCAATCACAGCAATGGACTTTCAGGCCACCTCAGCCTAATACTGCTATGGTTGCACCATCATTGGACCCTTATATGCTTGAGCAGTTTCAAAAGTTCCTTGCTACATAACCGCATGCTATGTCTGCCTCTTTTCATATAGGTTTGTCACCCACTGGTTTTTCAGGTAAATCTTCCTTGTGGGTCTTAGACTCTGGAGCCTCTCATCACATGTCACCTGATTTATCATCATTTTTTTCCTTATCTCCCAACCATTCTGTTTCAGTTATGACTGCTGATGGTACTCCTATGCCTTTAGCAAGTGTCGGTTCCATTGTCATAGCAGTGGACTTTCAAGCCACCTCAGCCTAATACTACTATGGTTGCACCATCATTGGAACCCTATATGCTTGAGTAGTTTCAGAAGTTCCTTGCCACACAACTGCATGCTATGTCTGCCTCTAGTCATATAGGTTTGTCACCCACTGATTCTTTAGGTATGTCTTCCTTGTGGGTCTTACACTCTGGAGCCTCTCATCATATGTTACCTAATTTATAATCCTTTGTTTCCTTATCTCCCAACCTTTCTGTTTCAGTTATGACTGCTGATGGTACATCTATGCCTTTAGTGGGTGTCGGTTCCATTGTCACACCTTGTTTGTCTCTTACTGATGTTTATTACATTCCTAATCTTACTTTGAATCATGTTTCTGTTAGTCAATTATATGAATCTGGATACTTAGTTTCCTTTTTCTCTACTACTTGTTTTGTGCAGGACTTGCAATCTCAGAAGTTGATTGGGGCCGGCCATAGGCAAGGAGGAATTTATGTTTTAGATCAACTCAAAGTACCAAAAGTTGCAGCTTCCAGTTTTGATTTGTCATCTTTCCATTTGAATCGTTCATCTTCTAATTTTTATTTATGCCATTCTCGTCTTGGTCATGTTTCAACATCTCATTTATAGTTTTTAGCTTCTACATGAGCATTAGGAAACACGAAAACTCATGATATTTCTGATTGTAGTTGTTGCAAATTTGCAAAATTTTCTGCTTTACCTTTTAATAGAAGTATTTCTTTTTCTCTTGCACCATTTGATCTTATTCATTCTAATGTGTGGGGACATTCTCCTATAACCACAAAAGGGGGGTCGCGATATTATGTTTCTTTCGTTGATGATTGCACTCGTTTTTGTTAGGTTTATCTTATGAAGCGTCGTTCTGAGTTCATTACTATTTTTCATACTTTTCGTGCTCTTGTCAAAACTCAACATTCGGCCATTATCAAGAGTTTTCAATGTGATTTGGGTGGGGAATACACTTCTAATAATTTTCTGAATCACTTGCTTTCGATGGCATAATTCACTAAACTTCTTGTATAGACACTCCTGAGCAGAATGGTGTTGCTAAAAGAAAACATAGGCATCTTGTTGAGACTGCTCGTTCCCTCATATTGTCAGCCTATGTTCTTAGTGAATTTTGGGGAGAAGCCATCCTTATTGCTACTCATTTGATTAATAGGATTCCCACTTCCCACAATTCAGGTTTGTCACATTTTGAAAAATTATATGGTCGTGCTCCTGATTACTCATCTTTGCGTGTGTTTGGATCTACTTGTTTTGTCCTTTCGCCTTATGTTGAACGTAGTAAATTGTCATCTCAGTTCGTTATTTGTGTCTTTCTGGGTTATGGTGCAGGTTAAAAGGGATATCATTGTTATGATCCGTAACTTCGTCTGATCTTATTCATATTGATCCCTTCACTCTTGATACTGATGATGTCACAACCCTTGCTTCATACTCACCTACTCCTACTTCAGATTCAGATTCTTGCAGAGTTCTTGCTGATAGTTCAACAAATGGTACCTTGGCTCTCGATACATTTGTTGCTCCCTCTCCTCCTATAGCAACCCAATCACCTCCTGAGATTGTGGCTCCTCCTCCTGCTCATCCTACACGTATTCGTAAGTCCACTCAACTACCAGATTTTGCTTCCACTTTAGCTTCTATTCATCGTCTTTCTGAGCCCTTATCCTATAAAGAGGTAGTTAGTGATCCACTTTGGCAGCAAGCTATGGCCGAGGAACTTACTGCGATGCACCAGACACACACCTGGGATTTAGTACCTCTTCCGCTAGGTAAATGGGCGATTGGCTCTCGTTGGGTTTATAAAATAAAAACCAAGTCTGACGAGTCTATTGAAAGATACAAAGCTTGGTTGGGTTCTAAGGGATATTCTCAAAAGTATGGCATGGATTATAAGAAGACCTTTGCTCCGGTTGCAAAAATGACCACAATTCGCACCCTCATTGCAGTCACCTCTGTTCGTCATTGGCACATATCAGATGGATGTTAAAAATGCCTTCTTGAATGGTGACCTTCAAGAAGAGGTTTACATGTTACCCCTTCCAGGGGTTCCTTATCAACTTGGTGAAGTTTGCAGGATTAGCAAAGCTCTTTATGGTCTCAAGCAGGCACCTCGAGCCTAGTTTGCGAAGTTCTCTACCGTGATTACTTCACTTGGGTTCTGTCCTAGCTATCATAATTCAGCCTTATTTATCAAAAATACCATTGCTGGTCATATTATGCTTTCTTTGTATGTTAGTGATATGATTATTACTGGTGATGATGTTGATGGGATTGCAGCACTAAAGTCAGAGTTAGCTCGTTGTTTTGCAATGAAAGGTTTAGGCTCGTTGCGTTACTTTCTGGGAATAGAGGCTGCCTCCTCTCCAAAAGGTTATCTTCTCTCTCAATCTAAGTATATAACTGACATATTTGAGCATGCTCGTCTCACTGATAATAAGACTGTTGATACACCTCTTGAACTTAATGCTCGGTATTCTTCTTTTGATGGCTCTCCCTTGCTTGATCCTAGCTTATATCGTACTGTTGTTGGTAGCTTGGTTTATCTCACCTTTAATCGTCCTAATATTGCATATGCTGTTCATATTGTTAGTCAGTTTGTTACTTCGCTTACTACTGTTCACCGGACTGTTGTTCTTCGTATTTTGAGGTATCTTCGTGATACTCAATTTTAGATTCTTTTATTTCCATCGACTTCATCCTTAGAGCTACGTGCATTCTCTGATGCTGATTAGGCAAGTGACCATACAGATCGTAAATCTATCACTGGCTTTTTTTATTTTTATGGGTGATTCTCTCATTTCTTGGAAGAGTAAGAAGCAAGATGTTGTTTCTAGATCTTCCACAGAGGCAGAGTACCGTGCTATGGCTTCTACTACTTGTGAGATAGTTTGGTTGCGTCAGCTACATGCATATATGGGTGTTTTTCTTCATCGGCCTACTCCTTTGTATTGTGACAACAAGAGTGCTATTCAGATTGCGCGCAATTCCGTTTTTCATTAGCGGACCAAGCATATTGAGATTGATAGTCACGTCACTCGACATCATCTTCAAGTTGGCACTCTTACATTACCTTTCGTCTCTTCTAATATGCAGATTGCCGACTTTTTTACCAAGTCCAATTCCACTTTGCGTTTTCGTTTTTTGTCCGGCAAACTCTCGATGTTTATTGCAGCCGCATCATGAGTTTGAGGGGAGATGTTAATTATATTAGTTATGTTAATTATATTAGTTACTATTATTTGTTATTAAGGGTAGAATAGTCTTTCTTTTCTATTATACTAGCCAGTATAAACTTGCTTCTTGATGTACTACATAGACTTTTTCAAGCTAATGAGAACCCTAGCCTCTGTTTTCCTTTTTAGCTTTCACACTTTCGTGGGGCACTCTTCCCCAAAAATATTGAGGTTACAAGGTATTGTGACTGGACACTCAATTCAAGTTCTCATTTATGGTGGTAGCACTCACAACTACATTGAAGAGGGAGTAGCTCAATTTCTTAACCTCAAAATTTCACCATCCAGTCAGTTTCAAGTTCAAGGTAGAAATGGTGAATTACTTCATTGTAAAGGTCTTTGTGCTTATGCACATTTTATGTTACATGGTCACACATTATATGTTGACTTCTTCATTCTTCCTCTCCATAAAACTGATCTAGTTTTGGGTGTATAATTGTTAGAACTCTTAGGACCAGTCAAAACTGACTACTCCAAGCTAACCATGGAATTTCAATGGGAAGGGAACCAGTAAAATTGCTTGATGATAATGCTTATAGTACATCTATAGTGAAGCATAACGAACAGAAGAAAATGTGGACAAATGGAATTATTTCTTCATGTTGATGTCTTTAGACACCCCTAATATTTGACATTGTCCAACATTTGGATCCTGATATTGCTAAAGTTCTCTTTACTCATGCTAAGAATTTTATTGAAGTATAGGCTTTGTCCCCTCACATATCTACTGACCATAGGATCGTTTTCTAGGATGGAACTTGACCTGTAAATGTCAAGCCAAACAGGTACCCTCATTACCAAAAAAATGAGATTGAGAAACATATTAAAGAAATACTAGCTGGTGGTGTAATTCGTCCAAGTACAAGTCCTTTCAGCTCACCAATTCTCTTAGTAAAGAAGAAAGATGGCACTTGGAGAGTATGCATTGACTCTAGATCTTTGAATTCTATAACTATTAGGGATACATTCCCTATACTTACTGTGGATGAACTCTTAGATGAGTTGTATGGAGCAAATGTCTTTACTAAGATTGATCTAAGATCAAGTTACCATCAAATAAGGATGCATGGTACTGCTACTGAGAAAACAACTTTTAGAACTCACCAAGGCCATTATGAGTTCTTGGCGATGCCTTTTGGTCTCTCTAATGCACCTTTAACCTTCTAAGCCACCATGAATCAATTTTTCTTTCCTTTCCTCAGAAAATTTGTGATTATCTTTTTTGATGATATTCTCATTTATAGCAAATCATTGGATCAACATATCATTCATTTAGCTACAATCTTAAGCTATCGACTAGAATATGATATATATGCTAATTAAACTGTCTAAGTCCTCATTTGCCAAAGATTTAATTGATTCCATTAATTACACTTTCTTCATCTCTAATTAATTCTTTATTCTCACTATCTCGTCATCTCAATTCTTCATAAAAAACCAAGAGTAAAAGCAAATCATGAAAAATTCAAATGCAATGACAAAATATGTAGTTGATTACAAAAAGTTTTACTAAAAAATCATGGTGTCCAAAGGCTCCAGCAGTGTTTTGTTTTTTCCATCATCAAAATCTTTGTCGTCAACTCCGCAATATTAATTTTAATTCTTTCTTCATTTTTTCATAATAATGAATAATCAATTGACAGAATATGCATTCCATATTGAACATTAATAATTCTCAAGATTGCAGAGTTAATGACTCTTATTAACTCACTTATTTAGAATTACTAGCTCAAAATAGTAAATCTTAATAAGATTTTCAAAAGTTCGATCCTTTGTATGTAGTAGGATCGATCCTTTTCACGTAGAAGTTGAATTCGTGTCTTTAAACAAAAATTGAAGGAAAAATGATAGAAAACAAAAGAGAGAAAAGAAGGGGAAAAAAAGGAAGAAAGATAGTAGAGGAAGAAAGTTTTTGTTGCAAAAGTGAAAAGGGCAAAGAGTTTGAGATAAAGAAAGAGTGTAAATAATAGAAGATTTTGAATCATAGAATTTTGTGAAGAGAATATGTGGTAATAATTATACTTTAAAAGTAAAAATGAGAATCTAACTTTAATTAGGGTATCATTTTAATTTTTATAAGAAAAAAAATAAGTAGAGTGTCAATAACAATTTATGTATTGTCAATATCACTAGCCTTAAAATATTAATCTAATATTTCATGGTCATGCCTTCTATGAATACAATAACATTGTTTTGTAAATCACTCTTTAAATGTTATCAAACTGACAAAATAAATATTGTGAATGTCAAAACAATTAAAATATTAATATAATATTTTATATTCAAATAAAATAATTGAATTTTAACAATTAAAAAATATTATCAAATAATTTTTGAACTATTTAAAAGTTACAAAATCAATTTTTTGGAGATAATTAAGAGAAATTAAAATAATTGGATAATATCCTTAAAAATTCAATAAAATTAATTAAAAAATCCACCTAAAATTGAGTTGCCATGTATGACAATTTTATTTTAGTCATTATATTTAAAAAAAAAAATCTAAATGTTTAAGTAGTGAGCACTTGCTACCAAATTTTGCGTAGTGCTATTTAAACATATGCCTTGAACACTCATTTGGAACGTACTGGAAATTTGAATGGTAATTACCACTCAAGTTTCCACACAATTATAACTGAGTTTCGCAAGGTGTTTTTCTAAGTGTTTGGAGTGGATATGCAACAATTATTACGAAATTATTTTTACCGTAAATTTTGATGTTTGTTGATTTTATTTTATATTTGAAATTCGTGGGTTGCCTTTTTTATTGTTTTTAATTTTAAAAGAGTAGATTGACCCTCTGCCCATTAACTTCAAAAAGCCAATCATCTAGTAGCCCATATTGACTATGTGCGGCCTAGCAGCCCATATTTTGGGAAATGTCAGTCTTTACCCATTAACCATCTCCATCGCAATCTCGACAAAGCTCTCTAAAACTTCCTGCTGTTTGGTTTGCTAGAAAACCTCCTGTAAAACCGAATAGAATTTTTTTGCAAATGAGTTTATTTATAAACAATTGTAGCATTTCATTTAACTCTTTCCTGCAGTTACAGACATGACCAGAGAAGCAGTCAAGTTGAGTTCAATTTTGATCCCTTTTGGTCATAACAGGACAAACTTGGCTGGTGCTTTGAACTGAATGGCGGCCATTTGGTATAAAACACAGAGCACCTTTTTTTCCCTCATTTGTCATGCTAAGTTGTGTTTTTGAGGCGTTATTAGCACCCTATTAACTCTATTTACAAAAATGGCAAATTGACCTCTAGATACCCATGGTTTCATCTTAATCAGAAAACCAATTTGAATTTTTCATATCTGCTAATTTGGACATCACTTACAAAATGAATCCTAACCATTTGATTTAACATTCCAAAAAATCCAATCATCCAATTTGGAAAAAAAAAAAGGTTTCTAAAATAGATTTGAAATTCTTCTCAATGTATCCTCTTTATTTAGTGGACCTTGACTGCTGTCATGATTGCAAAATTTGCAGTTTTTTCCTTCTTATCCTGTCTTTATCCATGCACTTTTTACCAAATAGGCACTTCTCTCTGTCTCTTAGTATCCGTTTCTTTGTCTCTATTTGCACAGGTTTCTTAGTATTCAGTATTCACTACAAAGACAGAAAAAGAGAAGAGAAAAAAAAAAAAAAACCAGAGCCTGTTTTTAAGTTTATTCAGTGGATGCTTCTTCTTCATTCTCCTCATCACCAATGGGCTTGACCTGTTTTTATTGCAACTCTTTCTCTACTGAACTCAAACAAGGCTGGCGGAGGTGGACTATTGGAGGTTATGTCATGATCTATGATCCTTGCGCATAAGCTTTTTACCTGTTTTTATTTCTCTCTCTCATTTTATTTTAAATGTCAATGTTGTTATCTTACTTTTCATGATTACTTTTACCCCTTAAATGTTCCTTTTTTATGTGTGATAAGATAGCAAAAATTTAATTATCATAAGTTCCTTCTAAAACAAGGCAAACCTTGCAACCACGATTATGATCTATGATTTTTTCCAAAGAAATTTAATTATCTGGTTTTCAGTATTTTTTTTTTTTGTCTTGATATCTCATAGATTTATTGTTGGGATTGTTTCAATATTTCTAATGGGTGCGTATTGGTTCACTGTCTATTGAAATAATTTATTTTACTATTTTGAAATTGATGAATAAGCTTGTAATGTATCTGCCTTGATATTAACGTGGATAAATGCCATGCCTTTGTGGGTCTTTATGAACCTTTTTATTTGCACAAAAATATTTTTTCTTGATAGACTTATTGTACTTTTACTATTGGTGGATTTTATGAGAGCAATTTTTAGATTTGTAATTTTATGCAGTTATTATGTCTCTTTGGGGAGTTGTATGGCTCAATTGTTTCATCTAAAGCAAGAAAAGTTCAAGATTTCAGTTTTGAGATATTAACTTGGTTTTCATTTTTATGGTTCTATTAATTGTTTGGCATTATAAGTGGAATATATATATATATAGCTACAGAGTAGGAAGTTATACTTCATGCACAATAGCTTGCGTTGATAAAATTTTCCAAAATGAGAAAAACATCATTAGTAATGATTTAATGGATCCATTATAAGTAAGAAGTGCATTAAGGTGAATGAAACACAAAGCACCTTAATTAGTTGTCAATAAAGTATGTAGTTGTCATCTTATAATCTGCTTGAACCAGTTCGTCATTTTAGTGATGCCATATTTTTCTCTAGTAATCTTCTTTTTGGTTATCCAAATATTTAATGTCATATTCATTTAATCAATATTGAATTACAAATTTTTATTACGGATCACTACAATTATTCCTTTTTCTTTCGTCTATTGTGTTTATAACTATGAATCTTTGATTAAGTAAAATTTCTCACTGTTTGAATTGTCCCATGGAGTTAATTATAGGGTAATGGTATGGGGCTCTTGGTTTCCATTTCACTCTTCTGTTCCATGATTGTTTCTTTCTTTTTTTTTCTTTCAAAACTATCCTTTTTAATCATGTTGAAGAGGAACAGAAGGAGTAAAGGGCAAGAAGTCTATGTGACTGCTGCTGTAGCTGTCCCTTATCTACTTGTGTTGCATAGTGTTTGTGGCAATTGAAAATGGAAGAACTATAGATTGTAGAAGTTGTACAGAGGAATAATAAAGGAGAGGAGGGGAGTGATCTCTCTTGAAATTGTTCTTGTTGCTGTCATTTAACAGCAGTAGTTGCCAGCTCCATTGCTTTTATTTTTAAATTTGTTGTTGATAATTTTCAGTTTTTGTGTTCCCTTTATATTTTGATGATGTAATTCTTGTATAAATTGTTTAATTGGGTAAGTGTGAATGCATGATAACACTCCAACACCCCGGCAAAAAAAAAACTCAGTGCAAGTAGAGGTTAGATGAAGTGTCTAATTTGCTACCAATGGAAGACTTTAGTTCAGTGATAGAGGTCCTCTTGAATTGATTCCTTCTCTAAGGCTGTCACTATTAGGTTCAAGACTAATTTTATGGGTGTTTGGATCTTTGATTCACATTCATGTGGTATGTGAAGAAACACATTAGAAGGAAAACTCTTGCCTTTAATAAAAAAAAAAAAAAATTATAGGTGGCACAAAAACCAGTGTGAGTTTATGTAAATTTATCTAGGATTTAATGCACCATATTCTTTAAATTGCACATATTTCCTTAGAAAATAATAAAAAAAAAATTCATAAACGTGTACTTTAATTGTGACGAAACGATGAAAGTGTAGATTCGATTTAAAGCGATTATCAAAATTTGGGAGCGCATTGTTAATATTAATGGAAAATACAAAAGAATGAATACTGTCAAGATGGTACAAAACGTAGGTAACTTGAGGTATTAAACAATCATCCAACACTGAGTGAAACTAAATACTCTAAAATACCCTTGTACTTTGTTGAGGAAGGATGGAAAAATGATGATAAGTAATCATGTTCCTTATAATGCGGACAATATGAGAACTGCATGAAAAGGGTTTTGATCTTGGAAGGGTGAAATAACTTAAAAGAATTTGTTGTTGGCTTGGAGGGTAACCCGCATGAAATTAGTTATACAGAAACAAGAAATAATGATGTTGCAATAGGTTAGGATCTATAAGAGAAAGAAAAAAAATGCTGCCATAAGTTAGACATATAGCAACATGACACCATGATGCTGCAACAGATTAAGAATATCACAACAGAAAGCAATGATGTTGCTATGAGTTGAGTTTGTTGCAGCAAAATAAAATTACGCTAAAAAAAACTATAGTTTTTGCAGCAAACAAATTTTGTTGCAAAATTTGATGCTAATTGTGACATCTTTTGTAGTGAAACTATAATAGCTAACAACCACTAATCTCTTATGGTGGTGAATTTGTTTTCGTGCCATATAGAAATCATATAGAAACCTTTTTGAATGCTATGGAGTTGAACATTTTGGAGTTGTTGCTTCACTGCAATGGAGGGCTAGTAACCAAAGTAAGTCTAACAGGGTGGCCTTAAGGAAGGTGCAGTAGTAATCCCCACTCTCCTTACATTTTTTAGGAATATTTGATTTGACACTCGTTCATGACTTGGAGGAACTAAACTGTGTACCTATGTTTGTGTCAAACTTGAAGATGAGAGTCTTGAATCATTTATTGACAGTGAAATAAGGTCAAGCTCATAAGCGTGCTACCTTAGATTGGAACTAGTTTATACTTGTTAGAAACCATTTTTTAAAAATAGGTAAACAGATGCATTCTCATGTTATAAGAATTGGGTTAAGTAGCAATGCTTCTATAGAGACATAAATCTCAAACATTATCCTCATCCTCTCGTTCCTCTCTCTTTATCTTAGAATATTCACACAAAAAAAGAGAAAGGTGTTTGGTTGGCGGGAAAATGAGAGAGAAAAATCTCCCTCTCTAGTTTTTTTTCATTTTCCCTCTCTCTACTAAGATAAAGAGGGAGGAATGAGCGGGATGTGGGAGATGAGGGTAATATTGGATTCTCAATGAAGGACATAAATCGGGACCATGTTTAAAGTTAAATATCAAAATGATGTAAATTGAGACAATGTTAAAAGTTAGACCTCTAATTGAGATCATTAAAACGTGAAGGACATAAATAGGACAGAGACCAAGCGTGAGGGACGTAAAATGGAATTTACTCTAAACGTTTTAAAACATCTCATAATTCAAAACTAAGATCTAAAACTTTCATATATTATATTAAAAAAATAATTAATTTACTAATTATCCCAAAAGTTTAAGCTAAAAAGAAAGGGTTCAATCAATTCTTTATAGTTTAACAAAAACTAACATCTCAACACTCGCTACGTGTGTGTTGATCTACTCTTCTATCAAATTAAAAAATCTAGCATCTCACACGCTACGCATGTGTTGATATATTTCTCAATTAGGTTAAACAAAATAATGAACTTAATAGAATAATCAAGAAGTGTGGTTCAAGGGCTTTGTAATTAGAATTTTCTTAGGGAAAGTTCCAGGGAAACACTTAGTTCTTATCTCTTTCTTTTCTCTTCTTTCATGTATAAAAAACAAGAGGGTTCTTGAGGAGGTGTTGCTGTAATTGTAAGAACTCCATTGATTTAGTGCAGAGGGCTCGAAGGAGCTCACGGGGACGTAGGCAAATTACCAAACCTCGATAACAATTGCTTATGTTCTTTCTTTGATTGTTTTATTCCTGTTTATTACAAGTCATTCTGGACTTGGGTGTTTGATTGTTTTCAATAGTGGTATCAGAGCTAGGTTCTAGCAACAGTGGTATCAGAGCTAGGTTCTAGCAACAGTGGTATCAGAGTTTTAACAGGGGGTATCAGAGCAAGACTCCAAGAATCAAAGGAAACTTCCTGGGTGATTCAAGAACGTTGCTGGGATCAAGATTTGATCGGGTTCTTGAGGTTCAAGAATGGTGTTGTGATCAAGATTTGATCATGTTCTTGAGATTTAGAAGTTGGAAAGCAATTGTGGGTGCTGCATAAATCTGGGATTTTTTTTCCGCAAAATGGGTTTAAACTTCATTGTTGAGAAGTTTGATGGAAAAGGAGACTTTGCCCTTTGGAAGTGGAAAATAAAGGCGGTTCTTATGCAACAAAAGGTGGACTTGTCTATTGGAGAAGATGATGCTTTTCTAGCAAGTATCATGGAGGTCCAGCGGAATCAGATGAAGAAGATGGCATACAACACCATCCTTCTGCACATGTCAGATAGTGTCATAAGGGAGTGCAGAGACTCGAAAGATCCAGCTACAATTTGGAAGAAACTAGATGAGTTATTTCTTACCAAAATTCTCCCTAAAAAGATTTATCTTCTTAAAAGAAACTTTTTTTTTAAAATGGATCCTAATAAAGAGTTGCAAGATAATCTTGATATGTTTAATAAACTAGTTCAAGATTTGACTAGTTGTAGTATAACATTCCCAGATGAACAATTGGCTGTTATATTGTTGAATTCTCTTCCAGATTGTTTTGAAAGCTTGATTAATGCTATTGAATATGGAAGAGATACACTAACTAAGGAAATTGTGATCAATGCTATAAGGGCTCATGATTTCAAAGCCAAGATGAGGGAAGGATCAAGTGGAGAAAGGTTGTTCGTTAGAGGAAGGCCAGCAACTCGGAATGACAATAACATCCATGGCAACTACCAGGACAAATCAAAGGGTAGAGGTCAAAGCCATGGAAGATCGCAGTCCAAACTGAAGTTTGGAGGAAGGTGATGCTACTACTGTAATACGGAGGGTCATTTCAAGAAAGATTGCAGGAAGATGATGAGGGATAAGAAAGGAAGAGGTAATACCAACAATGGAGAGGCTTCGGTTGCCAAGGGAGAACAGCAAGATGATGTTCTTGTTGTGTGCTCAAATGTGAGCAGGAGGCAAGGTAGTGAGAAATGGATCTTGGATTCCGGGTGCACTTATCACATGTGCCCTCACCGGGATTGGTTCAAGATTTTCAAGGAAACCAATGATGGAAAGGTTTTCTTGGGGAATGTTACTTCCTCCCAAGTGAGGGGGATAGGAGACATCCAATTGAGGATGTTTGATGGAGTTACTAGGCTGCTGCGGAATGTGAGATATCTTCCGGAGTTGAGAAGAAATTTGATCTCATTAGGGCAGCTAGATTCCATGGGGTACACATACAAAGCAGAGGGAGGAAATATCAAGGTAACCAAGGGATCTTTGATGATGATCAAAGTAGTAATGAAGGATGGTCTCTATGAGATGATCTAAGACACAGACATCAAGGATCAAGTAGCAAGCTTGATGGCTGAGATGGATAAGGCAGTTCTTTGGCACAATCACTTAGGTCACATGAGCGAAAAAGGGCTGCAAGTTCTTAGGAAGAATGGTTTAATTGATGGTGACAAGGTAGAGAAACTTGATTTCTGCGAGAGTTGCATTCTTGGAAAGCAACATCGAGTCAGCTTCAACACCGAAGTGCACAAATCTAATGGCATTCTTGACTACATTCATGCCGATCTTTGGGGGCCAGTAAGAACACCAACACAAGGACGTAATCTTTACTTTCTTTCTTTAACTGATGATTATTCTAGAAAGGTTTGGGTTTATTAGCTTAAAAATAAATCAGATGCTTTGAATAAGTTTGTCGTGTGGAAAAAATTGCTGGAAACTCAAACGGGTAAGGTAGTTAAGATTTTACAAACCGATAATGGCTTAGAATTTTTTAATAAGGATTTTGATAAATTCTGTGAGTTAAATGGGATTCTAAGACATAGAACGGGTGTGAAAACCTCTCAGCAAAATGGAGTTGCTGAGAGGATGAATAAGACCCGTATAGAAAAGGTTAGGTGCATGTTAATTGGTTTCGGGTTACCCAAATGTTTTTGGGGGGAAGCTGTGTCTACTCTTGCATATTTGGTTAATAGATCACCCTCTAGAGCTTTGGATCTCAAGACTTCCAAGGAGATGTGGAGTGGTAAATCCCCTAAGTTAAACAACCTTAGGACTTTTGGATGTCCTGTGTTTGCATATCAAAAGGATGATAAGCTTAGCCCAAGATATAGAAAATATGTGTTTCTAAGATATGGTGAAGGGGTATAGGTTGTGCTCCTTAGAGCAAAAAAGAACTAAACTCATAATAAGTAGGGATGTCATTTTTAATGAGCATATATTCCCTATTTGGAGAAAACTAACCTTGTAGGGGATAGTGGGCAAACCAACCCGGTATTTGTGGAGCATAGCATCAAAGAAAATTCAGTTCAGGTAGAGAAAGGAAGGCAAGAGGGTTCGGACCAAGTAGAGCCCATTGATGAAAGCCAAGCTAAAGACACTTAAGTGGAGGCAGAACTAGAAGAAGATGATGCATCAAATCATAATGATTATCAGCTCATAAGGGACCAGGAAAGAAGGCTGGTCAGACCACCTTTGACATATGGTTTTGCAGATGCTAATGTAGCAGCTCCTTATTCAGAATGAGGGATAAGTGAACCAGAAACTTAAATTGATGCCATGGAATGTAAGGATTCGTCAAGATGGAAGCTAGCTATAGGGGAGGAAATGCATTCTTTGAGGAAGAACAACTCTAGGGAATTGGTGCCGAAACCAGGAAACAGAGAGTTGTGGATCGTAAATGGACTTACAAGAATTAAATAGAGAGTTCTCTACACAATGGGTTTAGGTTTAGTTGCTTAGACAAAGGTAGAGATTGTTGGGATTTGTCTAAGAATTAAACAGTTGGAAGATGAAGCTTCAGCAAGCTTTGGTGCTGCGGTGCAAGGAGTGTGCATTGCGGCCTCCAGCAATGGAGGTAGTTCCTCCACCAGGTGTGCACCGTGGCTCAGGGTGGTGTGCGCTGTGGCACAGGGCTGTGCGCCGCTGCCCAGGCCTTGTTTGCCCGGCACTCAGCACCTGGAGGTGTTTTACCCTGGTGTGCGCCATGACCTGCCCTGTTATGGGCCGCGGCGCCAGGCACACCTAATGCCTTTTGGTTTCAAAAATTATGTTAAAAAAAAAAGAAACCTTGAGGGGTATCTTTACAATGAGTCTTTGGATTTGCAACATTTTGAAGAAGAAATTGAATAAATTCATGAAAATGTCTCCCAAATGGAACCCATACCAAAGTGCCAAAAAGGCTTTGTCTGTAATAAGATAATTACTGCACCAATAAATATTTGCTAAAAAAAGTGTTTTCGTTAAAAGTTATTATTTGCCTTTTTCTTAATTATTTCCAATCTAAGGATCACATCATGTTCGTTTTTTCAATTTTCCTTTTAACATACTCAAATTGTAACATCAACAGCTTTGTGGTAGTCTCACAAACCATCATTCTTTTCATTCTAGGATAAGATTTCTGTGTGTGCCTAGGGGCTGAGCCAAGATTTTTCTCTTGGGGGACCAAGTTTGATACGATTAAAATAAGATATCTTTTTCTGCAGTCTTCATCAGTCATCTCCACATGCTCCACAAAGCAAAAGATCACCAAGAGTTTAAGAGTCTAAAAGCCTAAGGGATGAGATCATATGCAGTAAAATTATTGAAGTTAGTGGTATAGTACACATATAAAATAACATATTTAAATTGTAAAGTGGTCTCACTAAATCTTCTATCTAAAAGAGCTTATATCTATGTGTGCACTACTCCAACTTCACCAATTTTAAATGATCTCATCCCATTCAACTTAGAGTAGAGATGACCAGATGGGATCATTTGTAGTAAATTTGGTGTAGATGTTGGTATGGGATACACATAGATATGAACTCCTTTAAATAAGGAATTAGTAGGACCACAATCTACATCTATTTTAGTACATATTATCTCATCTCAAATAGGGCACATTTTGCCTATTTATTTCCTTATGAAACATGAGCCTCTAAACTAAGTTAAAGTTCTTTTTTTTTTTTGAAAAAAAAAAAGCAAAAATTGAAGTATAAGAGCTAAACTAACTGCGAAAGTGATGAACTAATTAAGATAAAAAGAAACCAACTCAAGTACTATAAAATGAAGTCTAAAATTCTAACCTACTATCAGCCTAGCATGCAACTTTCTCGTTCCTTTTGCAGCTACAAATCTAGGCTTTCCTCTTTACCCTTTCTCTTTGTAACTTACAAGTTGTCAAGGTTCTTTCAATTTTTTTTGTAGATTTTCTGCTTTTCCCATTACATTAACTAGATAAAAATTCTTGGTTAGATTGGGTTTAAAATCAATGTTTTAAACCCACTCAAAAGCGTATTGTTATTTTTTGAAAATGTCACTAGTAACATCAGTATAAGTGTGGGACCTAAAAAATAATGTTACCAACAGAATTCTTCAAAATTACTAATGGAGTTTCAGGTGATCTGGTCTAACCAAAAATTGCTCTTAACCAGAAAAGAAAAATAAAAAAGAACAGATTTATTTTTGCGGATCAACTCAGTGATATTGTAAGTTTTAAAAAATATGTAAGAAAAAAACTTGAGGAAAATGTTTACAATTCTCTGGATTAGCAACATGTGGAAGAATAAATTGAACAAATTCATGAAAAGGTCTCCCAATTGGAATCCATACCAAAGTGCCAAAAAGTTTTTGTCTCGAAGGTGATAATTATTGCACCAATATATATATTTGCTAAAAAAAGAATTTGCATTAAACACAATTATTTGCCTTTTTCTTAATCAATATCATATTATAATTAATGTTTGAATTATTTTTTAAAAACTATTATTTAGTGTTTGGATAATCTTACTTCAATTTTTAAATAAACTGTGAATGTTTGTGGTAAAATAGTGTTGAAATCAACTCAAAATAATAAAAAATGACCGAAAGGGTAAGAAGGATTTGGTTTTTGTAACCTTATTGCCATATTGATTTCCAATTCATTTCCCAACCTCAAAAATTAACATGCCAATAAAAACTCATCCATTTTCAGTTGGCACTCTCCAAACCGAAAACAAGCTCCAATCAGTACCTTAGATAGTGGTTCTTGTACAAGGCAAGAGTGATTTGTTTGTTGGGTTGAACAAAAATTTACATAACAAAATTTTTAGCAATCAACCACAACCAAAATATTATTATAACTATTGATGCTGAAAAGAAGGTTAAGAGTATTCTTATCAGACTAGATCTGGGTTGGATGAGATATATAACTGGTATTGGCCACGTTTTTTTACCCACATTAGCTTGGTACACTAACTCCTATAAGGAAAGCCACCTAGAGATTGGTTCTTCGAGAAGGACCCTCCGACGGTCTAGTCATTAAGTGTATCAAGATAAAGTGAAAGGAAGGGCTGGAGAAATATCAAAGTGGGAGAGAGCAAGGGAGCCAAAATGGTTATGGTTATGAAAATTGCATTTATGAGCCCTTGAGCATCTTTATATAGGCTCTGGAGATCTTCTTATCTTCTTAGGAATTGGTGTGGGTCCTATCAGGGGTCTTGACCCATGCCATTTAAGTCTACAAGTCACGTCACAACCTTATCTCGTGCTTTTGAGTCAAGTGACAGTCTTATCCCATGTCTTTAGGTATGTACTAGGGGTCTTGACCCGTATCATTTAGGTCTACAAGTCATGTCATGATCCACTTGTCAGAATTTTATTGGGTAGAATATTTATGCCTATATCATAAGCCCCCACTCCCTTGAAAGCCTTGAGGGGTTTCTAAAGGTGTTAAGTGATCTTTCTTTTGATTTTAATGATATCTTCATCTCGATACGATATCTCAGTGACGCCTTCTGTGGCTAAGCATATTGGTCTTCTCATGTTGGCTTTGTGGGATTTAGCCAGCCCCAACTATATTGGTCTTCTTGTGATTCTATTGAGTCAACTATAAGTGATCATATTGATGTTTTTGATGATTCATCGCCTGTTACATATCCTAAAATTAGCCTTCATGCTTTAATGGGGCACTCTTCCCCAAAAATATTGAGGTTACAAGGTATTGTGACTAGACACTCAATTCAAGTTCTCATTGATGGTGGTAGCACTCACAACTTCATTGAAGAGGGAGTGGCTCAATTTCTTAACCTCAAAATTTCACCATCCAGTCAGTTTCAAGTTCAAGTTGCAAATGGTGAATTACTTCATTGTAAAGGTCTTTGTGCTTATGTGCATTTTATGTTACATGGTCACACATTGTATGTTGACTTCTTCATTCTTCCACTCCATAAAGCTGATCTAGTTTTGGGTGTATAATGGTTAGAACTCTTAGGACCAGTCAAAACTGACTACTCCAAGCTAACCACAGAATTTCAATGGGAAGCGAACCAGTAAAATTGATTGGTGATAGTGCTTATAGTTCAGCTATAGTGAAGCATAACGAACTGAAGAAAACGTGGACAAATGGAATTATTTATTCATGTTGATGTCTTTAGACACCCCTAATATTTGACACTGTACAATATTTGGATCCTGATATTGCTAAAGTTCTCTTTACTCATGCTAAGAATTTTATTGAAGTATAGGCTTTGCCCCTTCACATATCAACTGACCATAGGATCGTTTTCTAGGATGGAACTTGACCTGTAAATGTCAAACCAAACAGGTACCCTCATTACCAAAAAAATGAGATTGAGAAACATATTAAAGAAATACTAGCTGGTGGTGTAATTTGTCCAAGTACAAATCCTTTCAGCTCACCAGTTCTCTTAGTAAAGAAGAAAGATGGCACTTGGAGAGTATGCATTGACTCTAGAGCTTTGAATTCTGTAACTATTAGGGATAGATTCCCTATACTTACTGTGGATGAACTCTTAGATGAGTTGTATGGATCAAATGTCTTTACTAAGATTGATCTAAGATCAGGTTACCATCAAATAAGGATGCATGGTACTGATATTGAGAAAATAACTTTTAGAACTCACCAAGGCTATTATGAGTTCTTCGCGATGCCTTTTGGTCTCTCTAATGCACCTTTAACATTCTAAGCCACCGTTAATCAAATTTTCTTTCCTTTCCTCAGAAAATTTGTGATTATATTTTTTAATGATATTCTAATCTATAGCAAATCATTGGATCAACATATCATTTATTTAGCTACAATCTTGAGCCATCTACTAGAATATGATCTATATGCTAATTAAACTGTCTAAGTGCTCATTTGCCAAAGATTCAATTGATTCCATTAATTACACTTTCTTCATCTCTAATTAACTCTTTATCCTCACTATCTCATCATCTAAATTCTTCGTAGAAAACCAAGACTAAAAGCAAATCATGACAAATTCAAATGCAATGACAAAATGTGTAGTTGATTACAAAAAGTTTTACTCAAAAATCATGGTGCCCAAAGGCTACAGCAGTGTTTTGTTTTTTCCATCATCAAAATCTTTATCGTCAACTCCGCAATATTAATTTTAATTCTTTCTTCACTTTTTCATAATAATGAATAATCAATTGACGGAATATGCATTAACTTATTTAGAATTACTAGCTCAAAATAGTAAATCTTACTAAGATTTTCAAAAGTTGGATCCTTTGTACGTAGTTGGATCGATATTTTTCAAGTAGAAGTTGAATTCGTGTCTTTAAAAAATTTGAAGGAAAAATGAAAGAAAAGAAGGGGAAAAAAATGGAAGAAAGTTTTTGTTGCAAAAGTGAAAAGGGTAAAGAGTTAGAGATAAAGAAAGAGTGTAATTAATAGAAGACTTTGTATCATAGAAATTTATGAAGAGAATATGTAGTAGTAATTATACTTTAAAAGTAAAATTGAGAATCTAACTTTAATTAGGGTATTATTTTAAATTTTAGACAAAAAAAGAATATGTAGAGTATAAATAACCATTTATGTATTGTCAATATCACTAGCCTTAAAATATTAATCTAAATTTCCATTTTCTTGCCTTTTATGAATACAATAACATTGTCTTTGTAAATCAATCTTTAAATGTTATCAAACTGATAAAATAAATACTGTGTATGTCAAAACAATTAAAATATTAATCTAATATTTTATATTCGAATAAAATAATTGAATTTTAACAATTAAAAAATATTATCAAATAATTTTTGAACTATTTAAAAGTTAAAAAATCAAATTTTTGGAGATAATTAAGAGAAATTAAAATAATTGGATATTATCCTAAAAAATTCAATAAAATTAAAATAAAATCCACATAAAATCGGATTGTCACGTATGACAACTTTATTTTAGCCAATGTATTTAAAAAAATCCAAATGTTTAAGTAGTGAGCACTTGCTACCAAATTACGCGTAGTGCTATTTAAACATCTGCCTTGAACACTCATTTTGAACATACTGGAAATTTGAATGGTAATTACCGCTCAAGTTTCCACACAATTACAACTGAGTTTCGCAAGGTGTTTTTCTAAGTGTTTGGAGTGGATATGCTACAATTGTTACCGAAATTATTTTTACCTTAAATTTTGGATGTTTATTGATTTGATTTTATATTGAAATTCGCGGGTTGCCTTTTTTATTTTTATTTTTTAATTTTAAAAGAGTAGATTGACCCTCCGCCCTTTAACTTCGAAAAGCCAATCATCGACTATGTACAGCCTAGAAGCCCATATTTTGGGAAATGTCAGTCGTTACCCATTAACTATCTCCATCGCAATTTCGACATCGCTCTCTAAAACTTCCTGCTGTTAGGTTCGCTAGAAAACCTCCTGTAAAACTGAATAGAAATTTTTTGCAAATGAGTTTATCTATAAACAATTGCAGCATTTCATTTACTCATTTCTGCAGTTACAGACATGACCAGAGAAGCAGTCAAGTTGAGTTCAATTTTGATCCCTTTTGGTCATAACAGGACAAACTTGGCTGGTGCATTGAACTGAATGGCGGCCATTTGGTAGAAAACACAGAGCACCTTTTTTTTCCCTCATTTGTCATGCTATGTTGTGTTTTTGAGGTGTTATTAGTACCTTAATAACTCTATTTACAAAAATGGGAAATTGCCCACTAGATACCCATGGTTTCATCTTAATCAGAAAACCAATTTGAATTTTTCATATCTGCTAATTTGGATATCACTTACAAAATGAATCCTAACCATTTGATTTCACATTCGTAAAAATTCAATCGTCCAATTTGGAAATTAAAAAAAGGATTTCTTAAATAGATTTGAAATTCTTCTCAATGTATCTGTTGTTTTTGAAGTTGCAACAGAAAACAAAGACAACTTTGTAGGAAATAACGATGACAATTTTGAAGAGAAGAACACAAGAGATTACATCCAAGGAGAAGTTATTTTATTGAATTCAGAACTTACATTTAAAGACTTGAAAATAATAACTAACCGCTAAGATCATGATCCTAAAAATAAGCCATAATTACACTCATGATTAATCAGAAAATAATAAACTCCTAAAAACTAGGAAACAATACTTTGAAATATTCAAAACAAAATAAATGACGTTTTCACAAATGTCGCAGCAGTTCTAAACAAATCAGCTAACACTCCTCCTTGCTTTAGAGACTGCAAACACCAAGTTTCAATCTCAAAAATTCGAACTTGCTAACTGGTAATGGTTTAGTAAAAACATCAGCTATTTGCTCATCTGTTCTGCAGTAAACAAGAGTTACAGCACCATTCTTCTGCACTTCCCTCAAGAAAAACAGCTTGATGTTGAAATGTTTAGTTTCATCCTCCTCATCACCAATGGGCTTGACCTGCGTTTATTGCAACTCTTTCTCTACTGAACTCAAACAAGGCTGGTGGAGGTGGACTACTGGAGGTTATGCCATGATCTATGATCGTTGCGCGTAAGCTTTTTACTTGTTTTTATTTCTCTCTCATTTTATTTTCAATGTCATTGTTGTTATCTTACTTCTTGTGATTACTTTTGCCCCTTAAAGATTCCTTTTTATGTGTGATAAGATAGAAAAAATTTAATTATCATAAGTTCCTTCTAAAACAAGGCAAACCTCGCAACCACGATTATGGTCCATGATTTTTTCCAAAGAAATTTAATTATGTGGTTTTCAATTTTTTATTTTTTTTCTCTTGATATCTCGTATATCTATTGTTGGGAATGTTTCAATATTTCTAATGGGTGCGAATTGGTTCACTGTCTATTGAAATAATTTATTTTACTATTTTGAAATTGATGAATAAGCTTGTAATATATCTGCCTTGATATTGACGTGGATAAATGCCATGCCTTTGTGGGTCTTTATGAACCATTTTATTTGCACAAAAATATTTTTTCTTGATAGACTTATTGTACTTTTACTATTGGTGGATTTTATGAGAGCAATTTTTAGATTTGTAATTTTATGCGGTTATTATGTCTCTTTGGGGAGTTGTATTGCTCAATTGTTTCATCTAAAGCAAGAAAAGTCCAAGATTTCAGTTTTGAGATTTTAACTTGGTTTTCCTTTTTATGGTTCTATTAATTGTTTGGCATTAGCAGCAATAGTTGCACAAAAGGAGGGGAGTGATCTCTCTTGAAATTGTTCTTGTTGCTGTCATTTAGCAGCAATAGTTGCCAGCTCTGTTGCTTTTATTTTTAAATTTATTGTTGATAATTTTCAGTTTTTGTGTTCCCTTTATATTTTGATGATGTAATTCCTGTATAAATTGTTTATTTGGGTAAGTGTGAATGCATGATAACACTCAAACACCCCGGCAAAAAAAAAAGACTCAGTGCAAGTACAGGTTAGATGAAGTGTCTAATTTGCTAACAATGGAAGACTTTAGTTCAGTGATAGAGGTCCTCTTGAATTGATTCCTTCTCTAAGGCTGTCACTAATAGGCTCAAGACTAATTTTATGGGTGTTTGGATCTTCGATTCACATTCATGTGGTATGTGAAGAAACACATCAGAAGGAAAACCCGTGCCTTTAATAAAAATATAAAAAAAAAATTGTATGTGACCCAAAAACCAGTGTGAGTTTATGTAAATTTACCTAGGATTTAATGGACAATATTCTTTTATTTGCACATATTTCCTTAGGAAATAACAAAAAAAAAATGTTCATAAACATCTACTTTAATCGTGACGAAACTATAAAAGTGTAGATTCGATTTAAAACGATTAGAAAAATTTGGGTGCGCATTGTTAATGTTTATCTAAAATACGAAAGAATGAATACTATCAAGATAGTACAAAACGTCGGTAACCTGAGGTATTAAACAATCATCCAACACTGAGTGAAACTAAATATTCTAAAATACCCTATAATGTGGACAGTATGAGAACTGCATGAAAAGGGTTTTGATCTTGGAAGGGTAAAATAACTTAAAATAATTTGTTCTTGGCTTGGAGGGTAACCTGCATGAAATTAGTTTTACAGAAACAAGAAATAATGATGTTGCAATAGATTAAGATGTATTGGAGCAAGAAAAAAAATGCTGCCATAAGTTAGACATGTAGCAACATGATACCATGATGCTGCAGTAGGTTAAGAGTATGGCAATAGGAAGCAATGATGCTGCAACGAGTTAAGTTTGTTGCAGCGAAATAAAATTACACTAAAAAAAAACTATAGTTTTTGAAGCAAACAAATTTTAGTGCAAAATTTGATGCTAATTGTGATATATTTTGTAGTGAAACTATAATTGCTAACAACCACTAATCTCTTATGGTGGTGAATTTGTTTTTGTGTCTTATAAAAATCATATAGAAACCTTTTTGAATGATATGGCATTGAACATTTTTGGAGTTGTTGCTTCACTGCAATGTAGGGCTAGTAACCAAAGTCTAACAGGGTGGCCTTAAGGAAGGTGCAGTAGTAATCCCCACTCTTATTACATTTTTTAAGAATATATGATTTGACACGTTCACAGCTAGGGGGATCTAAACTGTGTACCTATGTTTGTGTCAAACTTGAAGATGGGAGTCTTCAATCATTTATTGACAGTGAAATAAGGTCAAGCTCATGAGCGTGCTACCTTAGATTGGAACAAGTTTATACTTGATGGAATCCATATTTTATGTCCCTCTAGTCGTTCAGTTTCATTAACGAACAGTAGAGGTCATTAGATCTTGTGATATGTGATCTGTGGTAAACTCATCTAATTCAGAATTTAAATCTTTTTCCTGTTTGGAAGAAGGGAGAATGGTTATAAGCGAAGGAGGAAGAAAACCAGTACATTGTTAGGCCATTGATATGTTGTAGTTCCTTCTTCTTCTTTTTAACTTCTTTCCTGCTGTAGTCATTATTGCACATGCTTTGAATAAGAGGACAAGAGAAGTTAGATAGGTAGATATTAAATGATTTATAATTTTTCAGAAGAAAAGGATATATGATCGACAAATTTATGTTATATGCTGAAAAATTCATATATTCATCCCATCATTAAGTACGATCAAATTTAATGCAAATAAAATTGTTAATAAACAATGAGAAATTTTTCCCTCTTAGCTTGAAATGAATTTGACACCACCTTGGTAGAACTATAATAAAAATGAATTTTAGCCAAAGTTAGGTATTAGAACTTGTCTTAATGTTATTTATTGTTTCAAGAATGATTTATTTGCTTTGTATTATCAGGAAAAGAAAACGGTAAGCAAAACTGTTTTTCAGCATGGTTGGTAAATGGTGACCTTACCATTTCTCCCTTTTTTTTAAGTTACCAATTTTCAATTTATAGTTTGTAGTGAAATGATCTTGTTCTAGCTTCACATATTAAAACGACATCGTTTTTGTTCTATTTAGAGTAGTGTTGCAACCACTTTGTTGTTTTGTACATGGATTGTACTCCAAAAAATTCTTGCCTAAAACCGTTTCTCTTCACTCTACTTTCCCTTTCCATTACCCTTTGTTGAGTATAAACAAATTTTGATTGTATAGTGAATATTATTAACTTTTCAGGTCATTAGGCTTAGAAAGTAGGAAAATAAATAGATACCAATAATACAATGAAACGATTGTTTCGATTTAAAATGCCCCATGAAGTTCTGAATGCATTTAGCTAATGTTCGCTATCCTGTTATGGGCTAATGTGGTTTGTAAATTTTTCACGCACGTGTTTGGCTGTTCATGTCTTATTATACAAGTAGACATGTATGACTTCTACTCAGTTAATATTATCACTGTCATGCAAGGTTTTCCATATAAGGATTGAATTGATAAAATTTAAATATGTAGTTTGGATGTTGTGTTACTAACATTATGTTCCAAGCATGTGAGTGTGTGAGTATGCAAAATTATGAAATTAGTTAGTTAATCCAACACGTATTACGAAGAAATAATGTATTACATCTAAAATATTTGTCCTTTATGACTATGACAAGACCTTCTTTAGAAGTTATTTACTGCCGAGGCATGTTAGATAAGGAAGTTAATAAATTACATAGGTATACTATTAGTTTCTTAATGTGATCAAAATTCTTATGCATTATCTTTCTTATATGTATATTAGCCCTTTACTAATAGAAGATCAGGTAAAGGGGCTCGCTGCTTTGTCCATTATTTAATCCACAAATAAAATGAAACATGGCGTAAAAGATTTGTGTTAAACAATCTAATCTAAGTTTTTCTCTTAAAGTTGTATTATGTGTCTTTTGATGTTTTACAATATGAGTGGTCCTCTTTCTCTTTTTATTCATTCGTTCCATCACTTTGCGAGAAAAGGACACTTTCAAAGATGTGTCTCTCCATGAGGCATTAATTTGATTTTATTACATTACCATTATATTCAAGTTCATATCTCTTGATTGTTGATAGTAAGTTAACAACTGATGTGTCTGGAAAAAAATAAAAATAAGATCAAAATTATTATTTAAAGATTGCTTTTCCTTATGTCTATTGCTTTTCCTTATACCAGAAGGTGTTGCTGTGCCTGATGCTTTTTTTCATTGAAGATATTGTTGTGTCAACACGTGTTATTGTGCGCTTGAGTATATTTTTGCGTGCGCATGTACATACACGTGCATGCATCTATGTGTGCATGCATATGCACATGCATGTTTTTGTGTGCGCATGTACTTGCATGCGTTTGACATGAATGGTACCTTTATGGTTTGCATAAGCAAACCTTTAAGGTTTTTCACCATTCACAAACATAGGCTGTTTCAATAAGCTTTTGCCCTGTGAAGTTTCTTTCTCTTTCTTTTACTTTTTCATCTTTTCCCTCCTCTATTATAACTACCCCTATTTGGTGTCATCATCTTCAGTGCATAACTTTATATTCCAGAGGGATTCTACTTGCAGAATCAGATTTTGACCCTAAATTATATGCAAACAAGTTTATAAATTTTTATATTTCCGTTTAGATGAATTGTTGGTATTCCCAGCAAAGTACTCATTTTATTTTCACTTGTGCGTCTTGATTACTGTTCATGGTAAAGCTTGCGATGTGATTATAAATTTGATTGAATCTTCTTCCTTCTCCATGCTGTTTATGATTAATTGACTTAATTCTTTTGCAAATTCAGCTCTGCTTATGAGGACGGAAGATTTTTCAACATCTTTCACTTGAACGCCGATGGTTGGAGAAATTGTGTTACTTGCGATAAGGTACCTTGAACATTTTGTTGCTGTTGCACATTTTCCTCTTGCTGGCCTTTATTGTGTCTCTCTCCTGTGGATTTATATCCTGATTATTATTAATCAAAGAACTAGCTTTTGATTACTACTCTATATTCTGTATTCGCTAATGCTTCATTTTCCTGCCCAGGCAATTCACTGTGGATGCATTATGTCAGCACACACACATATATTATTGGATGTTTGTGGCGTAGAATGCATGGAATGCTCATCATTGCGGGGGCCCTCTCGACTTGACTTGTCTGTTGACTCGGACAGAGAAATTACTGGGCAGCAGTCTACCCAGTCATTGGAAAAAAAGGAAATTGGTAATGTATTTGTTCAATCAATCTGTTAAAGTTTTACGCTGTCATGTCAAATTTTATGTAAGAAACTGCTAACGTACTGTTTGAATGAAAAATTTCCTATAGAAAAGGATAAATTTGTTTTTTTGCTTTAAGAAGAATGGAAGATAAATTCCTTTATTTTGCTCTCTTTGGTTATTAAAGGAAGGTGGAGACAAGTTTGAAAATTATAAAAAAAATTAAAAAAAATTAAAAAAAAAATTTGGATGGAGTGAAAGGCTTTTAACTTATGCTAAATGTTCTACTTAACTAGTCTTGAATTTAAATATGACCTATTGTGGGAGGAGACTTTCAGTGCTCAGAGTCTTCCTTCTTTTTTCTTGTCGGTGACGAACCAAACAAATAACACGGAATTGTATGTTTCTTTCCTACTCTTCTATCTAGAAGGGTGAATACAAGGATTTTAAACTGAATATCAGAGTAATAGGTTTGAAATTAGGGATTCTATTTGAGAGAATTTGATTTGTTTTAGGACTTAAGATTTTGTTCCCTTCTATAGTTAGGTTTTTGTGCTTATATAAGAGCACCCTATCATGCTTTGGACATTAATGCATTGGTTGACGAATAAATACATATTTTTTAGTTATTTGTGATTTGCACTATATTAGTTTGTTGTTTTCTTTTTAATTCTTCCTCCTCTCTGTTGGTACTACGTTTGTGGTTCTACATCATCAGTTATAATTCCACCGAAGGTTTCCAAAATGTATATCCATAGCTTGCAATTTTAGGATGTTATACGGGATATGATCATTGTTTTTCATTAGGTGACTACTAACTCTATATTGGTGCTCTGTTGCAGGAAACTGTGGGGCCGATCCAACATCATCAGCTCCTGAACAAAATGGTCAGAAGCCTATAGAAACCAGAGAGGTTTTTCTTTGATTTTGTACAAAATTTCATGTCAAAATTCCATATATTTAATTTTTTATGATTTTTTGAATTATTAATATAAAAAAAAAAGTATTTCTGATGCTCAAAAGTTTTTCATATTTTTTTCTCATAGTAGCTCATGATAAAATTCCAGTTATGAAGTCTGCAAATTTTGCTCAAATCCCTTCATGAGTCTCCCTCAAATGCAGTCCTTCCTCGGCAAAAATCTCACAAAATCAACAAGGCCACGTTGAGAATTTATATTTAGTTTCTTTGTCCTAGTAACGAAAGCTCGAAGAAGCTTGTGAATTTCTCGAACAGATGGTCGATGTGGGTGTTTCTGTCAGTCCAAATTCATGTGCATGTCTCTTTGAAATTTGTGGAAAATGGAGGTCTTTGTCTGATGGAAGACTCATATGTGATCAATTTCGAACAACTGTGAAGAACCCATCTGGGTTTCTTGAGAATTTCCCTTTGCAATTGTACTGTGATTGTGGGAGCTTAATAGATGCACAGAAACTGTTTGATGAAATGCTTGATAGTAATTTGGTTTCATAGGTTATAATAGTATCTGTTTACGCGGAGACGGGTCTGCTCCTTGAAGCTTTTGGGCTTTTTTCACGTATGGTTGAGTCATGAATTAAACCAAATTCATCTATCTGTACCACCCTATTGAAATCTTTAGTAAATCCTTATTTTTTTAAAATAGGTAAGCAGATGCATTCTCAAGTTATATAGACATAAATCTCAAACATTACCCTCATCCTTTCGTTCCTCTCTCTTTATCTTAGAATATTCACACAAAAAAAGGGAAAGGTGTTTGCTTGGCGGGAAAATGAGAGAAAAATCTCCCTCTCTAGTTTTTTTTTTTTTTTTTTTTCATTCTCTCTCTCTCTCTTCTAAGATAGAGAGGGAGGAATGAGAGGTACGAGGGTAATATTGGATTCTCAATGAAGGACATTAATAGGGACCATGTTTAAAGTTAAAAATCAAAATGATGTAAATTGAGACAATGTTAAAAGTTAGACGTCTAATTGCGATAATTAAAACGTGAAGGACATAAATAGGAGAAAAACCAAACTTGAGGGATGTAAAATGGAATTTACTCTAAATGTTTTAAAACATCTCATAATTCAAAACTAAGATCTAAAACTTGCATGTATCATATTAAAAAATAATTAATTTACTAATTATCCCGTAAGTTTCAGCTAAAAAGAAAGGGTTCAACCATTTTTTTATACTTTAACATAAACTAACATCTCAACACTCGCTACGTGTGTTGATCTACTCTTCTATCAGATTAAAAAATCTAGCATCTCACACGCTACGCATGTGTTGATATATTTCTCAATTAGTTTAAACGAAATAATGATCTTAATAGAATAATAAATAATAATAAAATACTTTTAATCTTATGACCATACGTGTACACGCGTTAAATTGTATTGTTGATATATTCTCTGCATTTTACGAACCCAAAATTTTTAATAAAAGGTATTTATGAAAATTCATTTTCTAAAAAAGAAAAAACTAAAACATGGAAACTCGAGGAATTTGCCACTGAAATTTCTTAATTGCATGTGCTTTTCATGACAAATACTACAATTTAATCGTCCATGCAAGTTCGTAACCACCTAATTCACAATAATTACGTAACATTTCTGACATAAACAATTGTAATAGTTGTACCTGCAGATTTTAATACCAGTACCTTATCATCTCCGGGCGAATGTTCTTTTAAATTTTTTTCCCCCCACAATAATCAAATAATTTTTTTTGGTGAGATCAGGTTTAAAACCAATGTTTTGAATTTCTTGTTAATTTTTGAAATCTTCACTTGCAACATCAGTATAGGTGTGGGATCAAAAAAACAATGTTGCCAATGAAATTCCTCCAAAATTACCAATGAAGCTTTGGACGATCCTGTCTAACCAAGAATTGCTCTTAACCAGGAAAGAAAAAGAAAAAGGAACAAATTAATTTTGCTGATCAACTCAATGATATTGTAAGTTTCAAAAATTATATAAAAAAAAAAAAAAAACTTAAGGAGTATGTTTGCAATGAGTCCCTGGATTAACAACATGTTGAAGAAGAAATTAAATAAATTCATGAAAATGGAACCCATACCAAAGTGCCAAAAAGGTTTTGTCTATAATATGATATATGCTAAAAAAGAGTTTTCATTAAAAGTAATTATTTGCCTTTTTCTTAATTATTTCTAATCTAATTATCACTTCATGTTCGTTGTTTCAATTTTCCTTTTAACATACTAAAGTTCTAACGTCAATACCTTTGTGGTAGTCTCACAAACCATCATCCGTTGCATTCTCGGAAAAGATTTTGGTGTGTGCCTAGGGGCTGAGGCAGGATTTTTGTCTTGGGGGACCAAGTTTGATACGGTTAAAATAAGATATCTTTTTTAATTATCATAGGCTCACATACAGTCTTCATTAGTTATCTCCACATGCTCCACAAAACAAAAGATCACCAAGAGTTTAAGAGTCTAAAAGCCTAAGGGATGAGAGTAAAATTAGTGAAGTTAGAGGTATAGTACACATATAAAATAACATATTTAAATTGTAAGTGGTCTCACTAAATCTTCTATCTAAAAGAGCTTATATCTATGTGTGTACTACTCCAACTTCACCGATTTTAAATGATGTTATCCCGTTCAACTTAGAGTAGAGATGACCAAATGAGATCATCTGTAGTATAGATTGAAATGCACGATCCATGCTCGTTTGTGAAGTAAAAAGTATTACCCATGACTTCATGTCCAAATAAATTTGGTAAAAAAAGTTGGAAAAAAGTCATATAGAATCAATATTGAAGAAGATTATGCTTAATCAGGCATAAAAAAAAAATGTAGTCTAGGAAGAGCAAGACAGTTTGCAGAGAGCCAAGTGTCTAGTAGAGAGTAATTAAATGTAATTGTTGTGGTGAGGTATAGAGAGAAAAATAAGTGTGAGCCTATGAGAGATTTGTAAGAGATATAGTGAGTGTGGCTCGTATTCTCAAGTACTTAGTAGGGAGCACTAAATGTATTTGGGGATTTGTTTTGAGATATTTGCCAAGGAAAAATCTTAATTGCGTGTGCTTTTAATGAAAAATACTGCAGTAAATCATCCATGCAAGTTCATAACCACCTAATTCACAATAATTACATAACATTTCTGACATAAACAATTGTCTTAGTTATACCTGTTGATTTTAATACCAGTACCTTATCATCTCTTGGTGAATGTTCTATTAATTTCTGTTTGGTCCCCCACATTAATTAAATAAATTTTTTTGGTGAGATTAGGTTTAAAACCAATGTGTTAAATTTCATTGTTAATTTTTTGAAATCTTCAGTGGCAACATCAGTATAGGTGTGGGATAAAAAAAAACATTGTTACCAATTAAATTCTTCAAAATCACCAATGAAGCTTTGGACAATCTGGTCTAACCAAAAATTGCTCTTAACCAAAAAAGAAAAATAAAAAGGAACAGATTAATTTTGCTGATCAACTCAACGATATTGTAAGTTTCAAAAATTCTGTATAAAAAATTAAAAATAAAAATAAACCTTGAGGAGTATGTTTACAATAAGTCTTTGGATTTGCAACATGTTAAAGAAGAAATTGAATAGATTCATGAAAATGTCTCCCAAATGGAACCCATACCAAGGTGCCAAAGAGGTTTTGTCTGTAATATGATAATTACTGCTCCAATAAATATTTGCAAAAAAAAAAGTGTCTTCATTAAAAGTAATTATTTGCCTTTTTCTTAATTATGTCCAATCTAATGATCACTTCATGTTCGTTGTTTCAATTTTTCTTTTAACATACCAAAATTATGACATCAATAGCTTTGTGGTAGTCTCACAAACCATCATTCTTTGAATTCTAGGATAAGATTTTGGTGTGTGCCTAGGGGCTGAGCCAGGATTTTTGTCTTGGGGGACCAAGGTTAATACTATTAAAATAAGATATCATTTTTAATTATCATAGGCTCACATACAGTCTTCATCAGTCATCTCCACATGCTCCACAAAGCAAAAGATCACCAAGAGTTTAAGAGTCCGAAAACCTAAGGGATGAGATCATATGTAGTAAAATTAGTGAAGTTAGTGGTATAGTACACATATAAAATAACATATTTAAATTGTAAAGTGGTCCCACTAAATCTTCTATCTAAAAGAGCTTATATCTATGTGTGTACTACTCCAACTTCATCAATTTTAAATGATCTCATCCCGTTCAACTTAGAGTAGAGATGACCAAATGAGATTATTTGTAGTAAAATTGGTGTTGATGTGGGTACAGTATACACATAGATATGAACTCCTTTAAATAAGGAATTTAGTAGGACCACAATCTACATCTATTTTACTGCATATGATCTCATCTCAAATAGGGCACATTTTGCCTATTTATTTCCTTATGAAACATGAGCCTCTAAACTAAGTTAAAGTTGTTTTAAAAAATAAATGAATAAATAAATTGAAGTATAAGAGCTAAACTAACTGTGAAAGTGATGAACTAATTAAGATAAAAAGAAACCAACTCAAATACTCTTAACGGCTAACTAAAGGGTAATTTGTTTCTTTATTTAAATGAAGTCTAAAATTCTAACCTATTCTCAGCCTAGCATGCAACTTTCTTGTTCCTTTTGCTGCTACAAATCTAGCCTTTCCTCTTTACCCTTTCTCTTTGTAACTTACAAGTTGTCAAGGTTCTTTTAATTTTTTTTGTAGATTTTCTGCTTTTCCCATTACATTTACTAGATAAAAATTCTTGGTTAGATTGGGTTTAAAATCAATGTTTTAAACCCAGTCAAAAGTTTATTGTTATTTTTTGAAAACGTCACTAGTAACATCAGTATAAGTGTGGGACCTAAAAAATAATGTTACCAACGGAATTCTTTAAATGTACTAATGGAGTTTCGAGCGATCCAATCTAACCGAGAATTACTCTTAACCAGAAAAGAAAAAGAAAAATGAACAGATTAATTTTGCGGATCAACTCAACGATATTGTAAGTTTTAAAAAATATGTATGAAAAAAACTTGGGGCAATGTTTACAATGAGTCTCTTGATTAGCAACAAGTTGAAGAAAAAATTAAACAAATTCATGAAAATATCTCCCAATTGGAATCCATACCAAAGTGCCAAAAAGATTTTGTCTCGAATGTGATAATTACTGCACCAATGTGATATATATATATATATTTGCTAAAAAAAGAATTTGCATTAAACACAATTATTTGCTTTTTCTTAATCAATATCATATTATAATTAATGATTGAATTATTTTTTAAAAAATATTATTTAGTGTTTGGATAATCTTACTTAAATTTTTAAGTAAACTATGAATGTTTGTGGTAAAATAGTGTTGAAATCGACTCAAAATAATAAAAAATGACCAAAAGGGTAAGAAGGATTTGGTTTTTGTAATCTTATGGCCATATTAATTTCCAATTCATTTCCCAACCTCAAAAATTAACATGCCAATAAAAGCTCGTCCATTTTCAGTTGCCACTCACCAAACCGAAAACAGGCTCCAATCAGTACCTGAGATAGTGGTTCTTGTACAAGACAAGAGTGATTTGTTTGCTGGGTTGAACAAAAATTAACATAACAAAATTTTAGCAATCAACCACAACCAAAATGTCATTATAACAATTGATGCTGAAAAGAAGCTTAAGGGTATTGTTGTCAGACTAGATCTAGGTTGGATGAGATATATGACTGGTATTGGCCATGTTTTTTTTACCTATATTAGCTTGGTACACGGACTCTTATAAGGAAAGCCACCTAAAGTTTGGTTCTTCAAGAAGGACCTTCCAACGGTCTAGTCATTAAGTGTACCAAGATAAAGTGAAAGGAAAGGCTAAAGAAATATCAAAGTTGGAGAGAGCGAGAGAGCCAAAATGGTTCTGGTTATGAAAATTGCATTTATGAGGCCTTGAGCCTCTTTATATAGATTCTGGAGATCTTATCTTCTTAGGGATTGGTGTGGGTCCCATCAGGGATCTTATCTCATGTATTTAGGTCTATACTAGGGGTCTTAACCTATGCCATTTAAGTCTGCGAGTCACGTCACAACCTTATCTCGTGCTTTTGAGTCAAGTCTCAGTCTTACCCCATGTCTTTAAGTATGTACTAGGGGTCTTGACCCATATCGTTTAGGTCTATGAGTCATGTCGTGATCCGCTTGTCCGAATTTTATTGGGTTGAATATTTATGCCTATATCATATGCCCCCATTCCGTTGAAAGCCTTGAGGGGTTTCTAAAGGTGTGAAGTGATCTTTCTTTTGATTTTAATGATATCTTCATCTCGATACGGTATCTCAGTGACGCTTTTTGTGGCTAAGCATATTGGTCTTCTCATGTTGGCTTTGCGGGATTTAGCGAGCCCCAACTATGTAGGTCTTCTTGTGATTCTATTGAGTCAACTATAAATGATCATATTGATGTTTTTGATGATTCATCTCCTGTTACATATCCTAAAATTAGCCTTCATGCTTTCATGGGGCACTCTTCCCCAAAAATATTGAGGTTACAAGGTATTGTGACTGGACACTCAATTCAAGTTCTTCTTGATGGTGGTAGCACTCACAACTTCATTGAAGAGTGAGTGGCTCAATTTCTTAACCTCAAAATTTCACCATCCAGTCAGTTTCAAGTTCAAGTTGGAAATGGTGAATTACTTCATTGTAAAGGTCTTTGTGCTTATGTTCATTTTATGTTACATGGTCACACATTATATGTTGACTTCTTCATTCTTCCTCTCCATAAAGCTGATCTAGTTTTGGGTGTATAATGGTTAGAACTCTTAGGACCAGTCAAAACTGACTACTCCAAGCTAACCACGGAATTTCAATGGGAAGGGAACCAGTAAAATTGCTTGGTGATAATGCTTATACTACAGCTATAGTGAAGCATAACAAACTGAAGAAAACGTGGACAAATGGAATTAGTTCTTCATGTTGATGTCTTTAGACACCCCTAATATTTGACACTGTCAAACATTTGGATCCTGATATTGCTAAAGTTCTCTTTACTCATGCTAAGAATTTTATTGAAGTATAGGTTTTGCCCTCTCACATATCTGCTGACCATAGGATCGTTTTCTAGGATGGCACTTGACCTGTAAATGTCAAACCAAACAGGTACCCTCATTACCAAAAAAATGAGACTGAGAAACATATTAAAGAAATACCAGCTGGTGGTGTAATTCGTCTAAGTACAAGTCCTTTCAGCTCACCAGTTTTCTTAGTAAAGAAGAAAGATGGCACTTGGAGAGTATGCATTGACTCTAGAGCTTTGAATTCTGTAACTATTAGGGATAGATTCCCTATACTTACTGTGGATGAACTCTTGGATGAGTTGTATGGAGTAAATGTCTTTACTAAGATTGATCTAAGATCAGGTTACCATCAAATAAGGATGCATGGTACTGATATTGAGAAAACAACTTTTAGAACTCATCAAGGCCATTATGAGTTCTTGGTGATGCCTTTTGGTCTCTCTAATGCACCTTTAACCTTCTAAGCCACCTTGAATCAAATTTTCTTTCCTTTCCTCAGAAAATTTGTGATTATCTTTTTTGATGATATTCTCATCTATTGCAAATCATTGGATCAACATATCATTCATTTAGCTACAATCTTGAGCCATCTACTAGAATATGATCTATATGTAAACTGTCTAAGTCTATTTGCCAAAGATTTAATTGATTCCATTAATTACACTTTCTTCATCTCTAATTAACTCTTTATCCTCACTATCTCATCATCTCAATTATATATAGAAAACCAAGAGTAAAAGCAAATCATGACAAATTCAAATGCAATGACAAAATATATAGTTGATTACAAAAAGTTTTACTCAAAAATCATGGTGCCCAAAGACTCCAGCAGTGTTTTGTTTTTTCCATCATCAAAATCTTTGTGGTCAACTCCGCAATATTAATTTTAAATCTTTCTTCACTTTTTCATAATAATGAATAATCAAATGACGGAATATGCATTCCATACTGAACATTAATAATTCTCAAGATTGCAGAGTTAATGACTCTTATTAATTAACTTATTTAGAATTACTAGCTCAAAATAGTAAATCTTAATAAGATTTTCAAAAGTTGGATCTTTTATATGTAGTAGGATCGATCTTTTTCACGTAGAAGTTGAATTCGTGTCTTTAACAAAAATTAAAGGAAAAATGAAAGAAAACAAAAGAGAGAAAAGAAAGGGGAAAAAAGGAAGAAAGATAGTAGAGGAAGAAAGTTTTTGTTGCAAAAGTAAAAAGGATAAAGAGTTAGAGATAAAGAAAGAGTGTAAATAATAGAAGATTTTGTATCATAGCAATTTGTGAAGAGAATATGTGGTAGTAATTATTCTTTAAAAGTAAAATTGAGAATCTAACTTTAATTAGGGTATTATTTTAAGTTTTAGAAGAAAAAAAAATAAGTAGAGTGTCAATAACCATTTATGTATTATCAATATCACTAGCCTTAAAATATTAATATAGTATTTCATTTTCTTGCCTTTTATGAAAACAATAACATTGTCTTTGTAAATCACTCTTTAAATGTTATCAAACTGATAAAATAAATATTGTGTATGTCAAAACAATTAAAATATTAATCTAATATTTTATATTCGAATAAAATAATTGAATTTTAACAATTAAAAAATATTATCAAATAATTTTTGAACTATTTAAAAGTTAAAAAATCAAACTTTTGGAGTTAGTTAAAAGAAATAAAAATAATTGGATAGTATCCTTAAAAATTCAATAAAATAAAATAAAAATCCACCTAAAATTGGGTTGTCACGTATGACAACTTTATTTTAGTCAATATATTTAAAACAAAATCCAAATGTATAAGTAGTGAGCACATGTTACCAAATTACGCGAAGTGCTATTTAAACATCTGCCTTGAACACTCATTTGGAACATACTGAAAATTTGAATGACAATTACCACTCAAGTTTCCACACAATTATAACTGAGTTTTGCATGGTGTTTTTCTAAGTGTTTGGAGTGGATATGCTACAATTATTACTGAAATTATTTTTACCGTAAATTTTGATGTTTATTGATTTGATTTTATATTGAAATTTGTGGGTTGCCTTTTTTATTTTATTTTTAAATTTTAAAAGAGTAGATTGACTATCTGCCCATTAACTTCAAAAAGCCAATCACCTAGTAGCCCATATTGACTATGTACGGCCTAGCAGCCCATATTGTGGGAAGTGTCAGTCGTTACCGATTAACTATCTCCATCGCAATTTCGACATCGATCTCTAAAACTTCCTGCTGTTTGGTTGGCTAAAAAACCTCCTGTAAAACCGAATAGAAAATTTTTGCAAATGAGTTTATCTATAAACAATTGTAGCATTTCATTTACTCATTTCTGCAGTTACAGACATGACCAGAGAAGCAGTCAAGTTGAGTTCAATTTTGATCCCTTTTGGTCATAACAGGACAAACTTGGCTGGTGCATTGAACTGAATGGCGTCCATTTGGTAGAAAACACAGAGCACCTGTTTTTTCCCTCATTTGCCGTGCTAAGTTGTGTTTTCGAGGCTTTATTAGTACTCTATTAACTCTATTTAAAAAAATGGCAAATTGCCCACTAGATACCCATGGTTTCATCTTAATCAGAAAACCAATTTGAATTTTTCATATCTGCTAATTTGGACATCACTTACAAAATGAATCCAACTGTTTGATTTCACATTCCCAAAAATCCAATCGCCCAATTTGGAAATTAAAAAAAAGGTTTCTTAAATAGATTTAAAATTCTTCTCAATGTGTCCTCTTCATTCAGTGGAATTTGACTGCTGTCATGATTGCAAATTTGACAGTTTTTTCCTTCTTATCATGTCTTTATCCATGCACTTTATACCAAATAGGCACTTCTCTCCGTCTCTCAGTATCCGTTTCTTTGTCTCTATCTGCACATGTTTCTTAATATTCAGTATTCACTACCAAGACAGAAAAAGAGAAGAACAAAAAATGAACAAAAAAAGAAAAGAAAAGAACAAAGCCTATTTTTAAGTTTATTCAATAGACGCTTCTTCATCCTCCTCATCACCAATGGGCTTGACCTGCGTTTATTGCAACTCTTTCTCTACTGAACTCAAACAAGGCTGGCGGAGGTGGACTACTGGAGGTTATGCCATGATCTATGATCGTTGCACGTAAGCTTTTTACTTGTTTTTATTTCTCTCTCTCATTTTATTTTCAATGTCATTGTTGTTATCTTACTTCTCGTGATTACTTTTACCCCCTAAAGATTCCTTTTTATGTGTGATAAGATAGCAAAAATTTAATTATCATAGGTTCCTTCTAAAACAAGTCAAACCTCGCAACCACGATTATGGTCTATGATTTTTTCCAATGAAATTTAATTATGTGGTGTTCAATTTTTTTTTTTGTCTTGATATCTCGTATATCTATTGTTGGGAATGATTCAATATTTCTAATGGGTAGGAATTGGTTCACTGTCTATTGAAATTATTTATTTTACTATTTTGAAAGTGATGAATAAGCTGGTAATGTATCTGCCTTGATATTGACGTGGATGAATGCCATGCCTTTGTGGGTCTTTATGACGCCGGGTAGAATAGCCATTATTCTGCAGGCTAGTCGAACAGATAGTTCACAGGGAGTAATACAAGAAAAACCCTAAAACAATACGGAGAAACTACTCTGATGCTTTATTTTAATTTATTCCGAAAATATAATAATAATATTACGAAACCCTAAGACCTTATTTATAAGGTCGAAACAAAATAGGAAAATAAAATTAAGGCTGAAATTAAAATTAAGACTCAGTGCAAGTACAGGTTAGATGAAGTGTCTAATTTGCTACCAGTGGAAAACTTTAGTTCAGTGATAGAGGTCCTCTTGAATTGATTCCTTCTCTAAGGCTGTCACTATTAGGCTCAAGACTAATTTTATGGGTGTTTCGATCTTCGATTCACATTCATGTGGTATGTGAAGAAACACAGTAGAAGGAAAACTCTTGCCTTTAATAAAAAAAAAATTTGTAGGTGACACAAAAACCAGTTTGAGTTTATGTAAATTTATCTAGGCTTTAATGAACCATATTCTTTTATTTGCACATATTTCCTTAGGAAATAACAAAAAAAAAGTTCATAAACGTGTACTTTAATTGTGACGAAACTATAAAAGTGTATATTCGATTTAAAACGATTATTAAAATTTGGGGGCGCATTGTTAAAGTTTATCTAAAAATTCAAAAGAATGAATACTGTCAAGATAGCACAAAACGTAGGTAACCTGAGGTATTAAACAATCATCCAATACTGAATGAAACTAAATACTCTAAAATACTGTTGTACTTTGTTGAGGAAGGACGGAAAAATGATGATAAGTAATCATGTTCCTTATAATGTGGACAATATGGGAACTGCATGAAAAGGGTTTTGATCTTGGAAGGGTAAAATAACTTAAAAGAATTTGTTCTTGGCTTGGAGGGTAACCCGCATGAAATTAGTTACACAGAAACAAGAAATAATGATGTTGCAATAGGTTAAGATCTATAAGGGCAAGAAAAAAAATGCTGCCATAAGTTAGACATGTAGCAACACGACACCATGATGCTGCAATAGATTAAGAATATGGAAACAGAAAGCAATGATGTTGCAATGAGTTAAGTTTGTTGCAGCGAAATGAAATTACACTAAAAAGAAAAAACTATAGTTTTTGCAGCAAACAAATTTTGTTGAAAATTTTGATGGTAATTGTGATATCTTTTGTAGTGAAACTATAATAGCTAACAAACACTAATCTCTTATGGTGGTGAATTTGTTTTCGTGTCTTATAGAAATCATATACAAACCTTTTTGAATGCAATGGAGTTGAACATTTTGGAGTTGTTGCTTCACTGCAATGTAGGGCTAGTAACCAAAGTAATTCTAACAGGGTGGCCTTAAGGAAGGTGCAGTGGTAATCCCCACTCTGCTTACATTTTGTAGGAATATATGATTTGACACTCATTCACGACTAGGAGGAACTAAACTGTGTACCAATGTTTGTGTTAAACTTGAAGATGGGAGTCTTCAATCATTTATTGACAGTGAAATAAGGTCAAGCTCATAAGCGTGCTACCTTAGATTGGAACAAGTTTATACTTGTTAGGATCCATTTTTTTAAAATAGGTAAGCCGATGCACTCTCATGTTATAAGAATTGGGTTAAGTAGCATTGCTTCTATAGAGACATAAATCTCAAACACTACCCTCATCCTCTCATTTCTCTCTCTTTATCTTAGAATATTCACACACACAAAAGAGAAAGGAGTTTGCTTGGCGGGAAAATGAAAGAGAAAAATCTCCCACTCTAGTTTTTTTTTTTTTTTTCATTCTCTCTCTCTACTAAGATAGAGAGGGAGCAATGAGAGGGATGAGGGTAATATTGGATTCTCAATGAAGGACATAAATAGGGACCATGTTTAAAGTTAAAAATCAAAATGATGTAAACTGATACAATGTTAGAAGTTAGATAGCTAATTGAGATAATTAAAAGGTGAAGGACATAAATAAGACAAAGACCTGACGTGAGGGACGTAAAATGGAATTTACTCTAAACGTTTTAAAACATCTCAGAATTCAAAACTAAGATCTAAAACTTTCATATATTATATTAAAAAATAATTAATTTACTAATTATCCCAAAAGTTTAAGCTAAAAAGAAAGGGTTCAATCAATTCCTTATAGTTTAACAAAAACTAACATCCCAATACTCGCTACGTTTGTGTTGATCTACTCTTCTATCAGATTAAAAAATCTAGGATCTCACACTCTACGCATGTGTTGATATATTTCTCAATTAGATTAAATGAAAAATAATCTTAAGAGAATAATAAATAATCAATAGGAATGTTCTTTTAATTTCTGTTTTGCCCCCCACATTAATCAATTTAATTTTTTTGGTAAGATTGGGTTTAAAACCAATGTTTTAAATTTCACTGTTAATTTTTGAAATTCACTAGTAACATCAGCTTAGGTGTGGGATCAAAAAACAATGCTACCAATTAAATTCCTCAAAATTACCAATGAAGCTTTGGACGATCCGGTCTAACCAAGAATTGCTCTTAACCAAAAAAAAGAAAAAGAAAAAGGAACAGATTAATTTTGCTGATCAACTCAATGATATTGTAAGTTTCAAAAATTATGTAAAAAAAAACTTGAGGAGTATGTTTACAATGAGTCTTTGGATTTGCAACATGTTGAAGAAGAAATTGAATAAATTCATGAAAATGTCTCCCAAATGGAACCCATACCAAAGTGCCAAAAAGGTTTTGTCTGTAATATGATAATTACTGCACCAATAAATATTTGCTAAAAAAAAGTGTTTTCATTAAAAGTAATTATTTGCCTTTTTTCTTAATTATTTCCAATCTAATGATCACCTCATGTTCGTTGTTTCAAATTTCCCTTTAACATACCAAAGTTATGACATCAATAGCTTTGTGGTAGTCTCACAAACCATCATCCTTTGCACTATAGGATAAGATTTTGTTGTGTCCCCAGGGGCTGAGCCAGGATTTTTGTCTTGGGGGACCAAGATTAATACGGTTAAAATAAGATATCATTTTAATTATCATAGGCTCACATACAGTCTTCATCAGTCATCTCCACATGCTCCACAAAGCAAAAAATCACCAAGAGTTTAAGAGTCTGAAAGCCTAAGGGATGAGATCATATGTATTAAAATTAGTGAAGTTAGTGGTATAGTACACACATAAAATAACATATTTAAATTGTAAAGTGGTCCCACTAAATCTTTTATCTAAAAGTGCTTATATCTATGTGTTACTACTCCAACTTCACCAATTTTAAATGATCTCATCTCGTTCAACTTAGAGTAGAGATGACCAGATGAGATCATTTGTAGTAAAATTGGTGTAGATGTTGGTACAGTATACACATAGATATGAACTCCTTTAATAAAAGAATTTAGTAGGACCACAATCTACATCTATTTTACTACAAATGATCTCATCTTAAAGAGGGCACATTTTGCCTACTTATTTCCTTATGAAACATGAGCCTCTAAACTAAGTTAAAGTTCCTTTTTTGAAAAAAAAAAAAAACAAAATTTGAAGTATAAGAGCTAAACTAACTGTGAAAGTGATGAACTAATTAAGATAAAAAGAAACCAACTCAATTACTATAAATGACTAACTAAAGGGTAATTTGTTTCTTTATTTAAATGATGTCTAAAATTCTAACCTACTATCACCCTAGCATGCAACTTTCTCGTCCCTTCTGCTGCTACAAATGTAGCCTTTCCTCTTTACCCTTTCTCTTTGTAACTTACAAGTTGTCAAGGTTCTTTTAATTTTTTGTAGATTTTTTGCTTTTTCCATTACATTAACTAGATAAAAATTCCTGGTTAGATTGGGTTTAAAATTAACGTTTTAAACCCACTCAAAAGTTTATTGTTATTTTTTGAAAACGTCACTAGTAACATCAGTATAAGTGTGGGGCCTAAAAAATAATATTACCAATGGAATTCTTCAAAATTATGAAGGGAGTTTCGGGTGATCTGGTCTAACCAAGAATTGTTCTTAACCAAAACAGATTAATTTTGCGGATCAAGTCAACGATATTGTAAGTTTCAAAAAATATTTAAGAAAAAAACTTGAGGAGAATGATTACAATGAGTCTCTGGATTAGCAACATGTTGAAGAAGAAATTGAACAAATTCATGAAAATTCCCAATTGGAATCCGTACCAAAGTGCCAAAAAGGTTTTGTCTCGAATATCATAATTACTGCACCAATATATATATTTGCTAAAAAAAAAAGAATTTGCATTAAACGCAATTATTAGCCTTTTTCTTAATCAATATCATATTATAATTAACGTTTGAATTATTTTAAAAAAAATATTGTTTAGTATTTGGATAATCTTACTTCAATTTTTAAATAAACTGCGAATGTATGTGGTAAAATAGTGTTGAAATCAACTCAAAATAATCAAAAATGACCAAAAGGGTAAGAAGGATTTGGTTTTTGCCATCTTATTGGGATATTGATTTCCAATTAATTTCTCATCCTCAAAAATTAGCATGCCAATAAAAACTCGTCCATTTTCAGTTACCACTCTCCAAACCAGAAGCAGGCTCCAATCAGTTCCTAAGATAGTGGTTCTTGTACAAGACAAGTGATTTGTTTGTTGGGTTGAACAAAAATTAACATAACAAAATTTTTAGCAACCAAATTATCATTATAACTATTGATGCTGAAAAGAAGGTTAAGGGTATTGTTGTCAGACTAGATATGGGTCGGATGAGATATATGACTGGTATTGGCCATGTTCTTGTGCCCACATTAGCTTGGTACATGAACTCCTATAAGGAAAGCCACCTAGAGTTTGGTTCTTTGTGGAAGTGTTGTTATTTGCCTAAGTTTCAAACATGTCCAAACATGGTCTAAGTTTGGTTAATGTCCAAACCAATTGTGGGATATCAAATTTCAGCAAGTTATAAGGTTGCACACATGTGTGTGCTTCAATTTTGAGCATGGGAAGGTCAGGCACACTGCTGTGGAAGTTTCAGCCCACAGGCAGAAGGTGTGCGCACAGCATCAGGAGGCTGCAGCATCAGGTCACGCCGCAGCACACAGGACCAGCGCCGCAGCACACAGCAAGCCATGCTTCCAGCCCTGCCCCAGCGCCACAGCACATGGCTGCACACATGATCCAGCATGCATAAGACCTCTCCAATCATGTGTGCACCACACCAAAATGCACAGCATCACTTGGAGAGTGATGAAGGGCTGAGATTAAAGGAGGAACATGATCAAAGGGAGGATAATGACTCGCAAGAATGTCCAAGAATTAAGAGGCTATAAAAGGGGTTCTCAAGGCCTCATTTCATAAGATAATACAAGATACAAAAACACACATACAAGAGAGTTTTGTGACATTGTGAGATCATTGTAAACACAAGAGAGAATTGTGTGAGAGATATAAACACAAGAGGAACTCTTGTAGTGAGGCTGGTTGTAATTACATAGAGAGAGTCTAGATTAGATTAGAGAACATTGTTGAAGTTCTCATCTTCTTCCTTCTCTTCTTGTTTCTTCAAGAACTTGGATTCTTGAAGGGGATTGCTGTAACTTTGTAAGAACCATTGAGATAGTGCAGAGAGTTCGGAGGAACTCACGGGGACGTAGGCACATTGCCGAACCTCAACAACAAATTACTTGTCTTCTTTCTTTCTTTGATTTTCTGTTCTTGTGTTCGATTGCTGAAATTCTTTCTTCAAGTCATTCTAGACTTGGGTGTTTAGAAGATCACCACCTGGGCATCTTGTCAAGGTGATTTTCAACGGTGGTATCAGAGCTAAGCAGCTGGTTATCGGAGCAAGATGTAGAAGGTACGGAGCCAAGACTCCAAGAATCAAAGATCAAACTTCTTGGGTGATTCAAGAACGGTGTAAAGATCAAGATCCGGTCGTGTTCTTGAAGGTTGATTCAAGAACGGTGTTAAAGATCCATCTTCGATCTGTGTTCTTGAGGTTAAAGAAAGTAGTTGTGGTTAGTGCACAAATCTGGGATCTTGTCCGCAAAAGATGGCTTCAAATTTCTGTGTGGAGAAATTTGATGGAAAGGGGGACTTTGCCTTATGGAAGCGGAAGATCAAGGCGGTTCTAATGCAACAGAAAGTGGACTTGGCTATTGGAGAAGATGATGTTTTTCCAGCAAGTGTCATGGAGGACCAACGGACCGAGATGAAGAAGATGGCTTACAGCACCATTTTCTTGCATATGTCGGATAGTGCCACAAGGGAGTGTGGAGACTCGGAAGATCCAGCTGCATTATGGAAGAAACTAGATGAATTGTTTCTTGCCAAGACTCTCCCACATAAAAGGTATCTTCGGAAATGAATCTTTGCTTTTAAATTTGATCCTAAGAAAGATTTGCAAGATAATCTTGATGCCAAGACAAGGAGGCATCAAGTGGTGAAGGGCTGTTCGTAAGAGGAAGGCCAACAGCTCGGAATGGCAGTAGCACTTATGGCAGCTACCGGGAGAAATCAAGAGGTAGAGGGCAAAGCCATGGGAGATCTCACTCCAAGACAAGATATGGAGGAGGAAATAGATGCTTCTACTGCAACAAGGAGGGCCATTTCAAGAAAGATTGCAAGAAGAGGATATGGGATGAGAGGAGAAGTCATACCAACAATGGAGAGGCTTCGGTTGCCAAAGGAGAACAGCAAGATGATGTTCTTGTTGCATGCTCAAATGTGAGCAGGAGGCAAGGCAGCGAAAAATGGATTCTTGACTCTGGGTGCACCTATCATATGTGCTCTCACAAAGAATGGTTCAAGAATTTCAAGGAGATCAATGAGGGAAGAGTCTTCTTGGGGAATGACAATTCTTGCCAAGTGAGAGGGATTGGAGACATCCAATTGAGGATGTTTGATGGAGTCACAAGGCTGCTGCGAAATGTAAGATATCTTCCAGATTTGAAGGGGAACTTGATCTCATTGGGGCAGCTGGACTCCATAGGGTACACATGCAAATTAGAGGGAGGAAAGATCAAGGTGGCCAAGGGATCTTTGGTAGTGATCAAGGCAGCAAGAAACGATGGACTCTATGAGATGATCGGAGAAACAAAAATCAATGATCAAGCAGCAAGCTTGATGGCTGAGCTACATAAGGCAACCCTTTGGCACACTCGCTTGGGACACATGAGCAAAAAAAGCCTGCAAGTGCTTAGCAAGGAAGGTCTACTTGGTGGTGACAAAGTAGAAAAACTGGATTTCTGTGAGAGTTGCATTCTTGGGAAGCAACACCGGGTCAGCTTCAACACCGGAGTGCACAAGTCTAAGGGGATTCTTGATTACATTCATTCGAACCTTTGGGGACCAGCAAGAACACCAACACAGGGAGGTAACTTTTACTTTCTGTCTTTAATTGATGATTATTCAAGAAAAGTGTGGGTTTATTTGGTGAAAAATAAATCAGATGCATTGAATAAGTTAGTTGTGTGGAAAGGGCTGGTTGAGACTCAAATGGGTAGAGTAGTTAAGGAGATAAGAACTAATAACGGCTTAGAAATTTTTAACCAAGAACTTGATCAATTCTGTAGGTTAAATGGCATTCTAAGACATAGGACGGTTGTAGAAACCCCTCAGCAAAGTGGAGTTGCTGAGTTGATGAATAAGACCCTTTATGGAAAAGGTTAGGTGCATGTTAAATAAATCTAGATTACCCAAATGTTTTTGGGGGGAAGCGGTGTCTACAGCTGCATATTTGATTAATAGATCACCCTCTAGGATTGTATACCATAAGACTCCCGAAGAGTTGTGGAGTGGAAAACACCCTAAGTTGGACAACCTTAGGACTTTTGGGTGTGCTGCGTATGCACTCCAAAAGGAGGATAAGCTTAGCCTAGGATCTAGAAAATATGTGTTTATAGGATATGGGGAAGGGGCTAAGGGGTACAGGTTGTGGTCCTTAGAAAAAGAAGGATTTAAACTCATAATAAGTAGGGATGTTGTCTTTAATGAATTATTATTTCCCTACTTGGAGAAAACTAACCCTGCAGGGGCTAGTGAGCAAACCAATTCAGAAATTGTTGAGCATAGCATCAAGGGAGATTCTGTTCAGGTAGAGCAAAGGAGGCAAGAGGCTTCGGACCAGGTAGAGCCCTTGGATGATTACCAAGCTCAAGAAACTCAAGAAAAGGATGTTGCAGCAAGACAGAAGGAATTTCAGCTCATAAGAGACCGGGAAAGAAGGCTGATCGGACCACCTTCAAGATGTGGGTTTGTGGATGCTACGGATGCAGCAGCTCCTTGGAAAGAAGGAGGGATGGCTGAACCAGAAACTTACACGGATGCCATGGAGTGTAAGGATTCGTCAAAGTGGCAGCTGGCTATAGAGGAAGAAATTGATTCTTTGAGGAAGAACAACTTTTGGGAATTGGTAAAAATTTCAGGAAATCAGAAAGTTGTGGAATGTAAGTGCACTTACAAGATCAAAGAAGGGTGCCCTCCAAGAGATGAAGTCCAGAACAAGGCTAGGCTGGTGGCGAATGGGTTCACAAGAAGAGAAGACATAGGTTTCACAGAAACTTTCTCACCTGGACACAAGGTGGAGAAGATGGTGAGTATCCTCATCTATGTCATTGATGGGCTGTTAGTTTGGAACAGCAGGAAGGGGATGGAAAGGTTTACATCTCAACTTAGTGAGGAGTTCAAGAGGAAGGATCTCAGCCTTGCACAAAAGATCCTTGTGATGAGAATCATCCAAGAAAAGGAGAGAAGCCGGTTGAGGGTTTCTTGGGCAATGGGTGTTCTTAGCAGGTTTATGAGTAATCCTGGAAAGGAGCATTGGCTTGGGATGAAGTGGTTGCTGAGGTATTTGAAGGGAAGCCCAGAAGTAGGGCTGGTGTATGAGAAGAGGGGTAATGCAATCTGCCTTGAAGGGTTTGCAGATTCGGACTATGGAGCAAACCGGGATAAAAGTAGATCGATTACCTCCTACTTCTTCAACTTAAATGGATGTTGTTTAAATTGGAAGGCTCAGTTGCAGCCAGTGGTAGCACTCTCAACAACCGAGGCTGAGTACATAGCTGCTACAAAGGCCATTAAGGAAGCTATGTGGTGCAAAGGGTTGCTTGAAGAGTTGAAGGTACTGGATGAGCAGGTTGTGGTATTTTCGGATAGTCAAAGTGCCTTGCACTTGTGTAAAAATCTAGTGTTCCATGAGAGGACAAAGCACATGGATGCTCGGTGTCATTTCATTCGAGAAAATGTTACGAAATGATGCATCCATGTGGACAAGGTTGCCACGGAAGAAAATCCTGCTGACTTGAATTACTTAGGATTGGAGTTGGTTAATTGGTAACTCAATATGAGTTTGGATCCCAAAGCTTTCTGCACAATGGTTCAGGTTTTGTTTTTTTGAACACTTAGACAAAGGTAGAGATTGTTGTTATTTGCCTAAGTTTCAAACATGTCCAAACATGGTCTAAGGTTGGTTAATGTCCAAACCAATTGTGGGATATCAGAGTTCAGCAAGTTATAAGGTTGCACACATGTGTGTGCTTCAATTTTGAGCATGGAAAGGTCAAGCACACTGCTGTCGAAGTTTCTGCCCACAGGCAGGAGGTGTGCGCACAGCATCAGGAGGATGCAGCATCAGGTCATGCCGCAGTACACAGCACCAGCGCCGCAGCACATAGCAAGCCATGCTTCCAGCCCTGCCCCAGCGCCACAGCACACAGCATCAGCGCCGCAGCACACAGCACATGGCTGCACACATGATCCAGCATGCATAAGACCTCTCCAATCATGTGTGCACCACACCAAAAGGCACAGCATCACTTGGAGAGTGATGAAGGGCTGAGATTAAAGGAGGAACATGATCAAAGGGAGGATAATGACTCACAAGAATGTCCAAGAATTAAGAGGCTATAAAAGGGGTTCTCAAGGCCTCATTTCATAAGATAATACAAGATACAAAAACACACATACAAGAGAGTTTTGTGACATTGTGAGATCATTGTAAACACAAGAGAGAATTGTGTGAGAGATATAAACACAAGAGGGACTCTTTTAGTGAGGCTGGTTGTAATTACATAGAGAGAGTCTAGATTAGATTAGAGAACATTGTTGAAGTTCTCATCTTCTTCCTTCTCTTCTTGTTTCTTCAAGAACTTGGATTCTTGAAGGGGATTGCTGTAACTTTGTAAGAACCATTGAGATAGTGCAGAGAGTTCGGAGGAACTCAGGAGGACGTAGGCACATTGCCGAACCTCGACAACAAATTACTTGTCTTCTTTCTTTCTTTGATTTTCTGTTCTTGTGTTCGATTGCTGAAATTCTTTCTACAAGTCATTCAAGACTTGGGTGTTTGGAAGATCACCACCAAGGCATTTTGTCAAGATGATTTCCAACAGGAAGGACCTTTTGATGGTCTAATCATTAAGTGTACCAAGATAAAGTGAAAGGAAGGGCTAGAGAAATAACAAAATGGGAGAGAGAGAGAGAGAGAGAACCGAAATGGTTCTGGTTGTGAAAATTGCATTTATGAGGTCTTCAGCCTCATTATATAGGCTCTGGAGATCTTATCTTCTAAGGAATTGGAGTGGGTCCCATCAGGGATCTCATCCCATGTATTTAGTATATGCTAGTGATCTTGACTCATGCCATTTAAGTCTGCGAGTCATGTCACAACCTTATCTCGTGCTTTTGAGTCAAGTTATAGTCTTACCCCATGTCTTTAGGTTTGTACTAGGGGTCTTGACTCATATAGTTTAGGTCTACGAGTCATGTCATGATACACTTGTCCGAATTTTAATAGGTAGAATATTTCTGCCTATATCATATGCCCCCAATCCCTTGAAAGCCTTGAGGGGTTTCTAAGGGAGTTGAGTGTTCTCTCTTGTGATGTTAATTATATCTTCATCTCAATAAGGTATCTCAATGATACCTTGTGTGGGTAAGCATATTGGTCTTCTCTTGTTGGCTTCGTGGGGTTTAGCGAGCCCCAACTATAATGATCTTCTTGTGATTCTATTGAGTCAACTATAAGTGATGATACTAATGCTTTTGATGATTCATCACCTGTTACAAATCCAGTAATTAGCCTTCATGCTTTCAGGGGGCACACGTCCCCAAACACATTGAGGTTGCAAGGTATTGTGACTGGACACTCAATTCAAGTTCTCAAAGATGGTTGTAGCACTCACAACTTCATTAAAGATGGAGTGGCTCAATTCCATGACCTCAAAATTTCACCATCCAGTCAGTTTCAAGTTCAAGTTGGAAATGGTGAATTACTTCATTGTAAATATTGTGTATCTCAAAACAATTAAAATATTAATCTAATATTTTATATTCAAATAAAATAATAGAATTTTAACAATTAAAAAATATTATCAAATAATTTTTGAACTATTTAAAAGTTAAAAATCAAAATTTTGGAGATAATTAAGAGAAATTAAAATAATTGGATAGTATCCTTAAAAATTCAATAAAATTAAAAAAAAAATCCACCTAAAATTGGTTTGGCACGTATGCCAACTTTATTTTAGGCATTATATTTAAAAAAAAATCTAAATGTTTAAGTAGTGAGCACTTGCCACCAAATTACGCGTAGTGCTATTTAAATATCTGTCTTGAACACTCATTTTGAATACACTGAAAATTTGAATGGTAATTACCACTCAAGTTTCCATACAATTATAACTGAATTATACAAGGTGTTTTTCTGAGTGTTTGGAGTGGATATGCAACAATTATTACTGAAATTAAATTTACCGTAAATGTTGATGCTTGTTGATTTGATTTTATATTGAAATTCGCGGGTTGCCTTTTCTATTTTTTTTCTTTTTTAATTTTAAATGAGTAGATTGACGCTCTGCCCATAAACTTCAAAAAGCCAATCATGTAGTAGCCCATATTGACTATGTACGACCTAGCAGCCCATATTTTAGGAAATGTCTGTGTTACCCATTAACTATCTCCATCGCAATTTCGACATCGCTCTCTAAAACTTCCTGCTGTTTGGTTCGCTAGAAAAACTCCTGTAAAACTGAATAGAAATTTTTTGCAAATGAGTTTATCTATAAACAATTGTAGCATTTCATTTACTCATTTCTGCAGTTAGAAACATGACCAGAGAAGCAGTCAAGTTGAGTTCAATTTTGATCCCATTTGGTCATAACAGGACAAACTTGGCTGGTGCATTGAACTGAATGGTGGCCATTTGGTAGAAAATACAGAATACATTTTTTCTCTCATTTGTCATGCTAAGTTGTGTTTTTGAGGCATTATTAGCACCCTATTAACTCTATTTACCAAAATGGCAAATTGCCCACTATATACCCATATGGTTTCATCTTAATCAGAAAACCAATTTGAATTTTTCATATCTGCTAATTTGGACATCACTTACAAAATGAATCCCAACCGTTTGATATCACATTCTCAAAAATCCAATTGTCCAATATGGAAATTAAAAAAAAAGGGCTTCTCAAATAGATTCGAAATTCTTCTCAATTTATCCTCTTCATTCAGAGGACCTTGACTGCTGTCATGATTGCAAAATTGGAAGTTTTTTTTTTCTTTTTTTTTTCCTTCTTATCCTGTCTTTATCTCTATCCGCACAGGTTTCTTAGTATTCAGTATTCACTACCAAGATAGAAAAAGAGAAGAAAAAACAAAACCAAAGCCTGCTTTTAAGTTTATTCAATGGATGCTTCTTCTTCATCCTCCTTATCACCAATGGGCTTGACCTGTTTTTATTGCAACTCTTTCTCAACTGAACTCAAACAAGGCTGGCGGAGGTGGACTACTGGAGGTTATGCCATGATCTGTGATCGATGCGCATAAGCATTTTACTTGTTTTTATTTCTCTCTCATTTTATTTTCAATGTCATTGTTGTTATCTTACTTTTCGTGATTCCTTTTACCCCTTGAAGATTCCTTTTTTATGTGTGATAAGATAGAAAAAATTTAATTATCTTAGGTTCCTTCTAAAAGATGGCAAACCTCACAACCACGATTATGATCTACGATTTTTTCCAAAGAAATTTAATTATGTGGTTTACAATTTTTTTTCTCTTGATATCTCGTATATTTATTGTTGGGATTGTTTGAATATTTCTAATGGGTGCATATTGGTTCACTGTCTATTGAAATAATTTATTTTACTATTTTGAAAATGGTGAATAAGCTTGTAATGTATCTGACTTGATATTGACGTGGACAAATGCCATGCCTTTGTGGGTCTTTATGAACCTTTTTATTTGCACAAAAATATTTTTTCTTGATAGAATTATTGTACTTTTACTATCTTCAAATTGGTGGATTTTATGAGAGGAATTTTTAGATTTGTAATTTTATGCTGTTATTATTTGTGTCTCGGGAGTTGTATAGCTCAATTGTTTCATGTAAAGCAAGAAAAGTTCAAGATTTCAGTTTTGAGATATTAACTTGGTTTTCTTTTTTATGGTTCTATTAATTGTTTGGCATTATATATATATATATATATATATATATATATATATATATATATATATATAGCTACAGAGTAGGAAGTTATACTTCATGTGCAACAGCTTGCGTTGACAAAATTTTCAAAATTGAAAATAGCATCGTTAATAATGATTTAATGGATCCATTATAAGTAAAAAGTGCATTAAGATGAATGAAACACAAGGCACCTTAATTAGTTGTCAATAAAGTATGTAGTTGTCATCTTATAATCTGCTTGAACCATTGTCATTTTAGTGATGCCATATTTTTCTTCAGTAATCTCCTTTTTGGTTCTTCAAACATCTAATGTCATATTCATTTAATCAATATTGAATTGCAAATTTTTATTACGGATAACTACAATTATTACTTTTTCTTTCATCTATTGTGTTTTTAACTATCAATCTATGATTAAGTTATATTTCTCACTGTTTGAATTGTCCCATGGAGTTAATTATAGGGTAATGGTATGGGGATCTTGGTTTCCACTTCACTCTTCTGTTCCGTGATTGTTGCTTTCTTTTTTTTCAAAACTGTCCTTTTTAATCATGTTGAAGAGGAAGCAGAAGGAGTAAAGGGCAAGAAGTCTATGTGACTGCTGATGTAGTTGTCGCTTATCTACTTGTGTTGCTTAGTGTTTGTGGTAGTTGAAAATGGAAGAAGCATATATTGTAGAAGTTGTACAGAGGAATAATGAAGGAAAGGAGGGGAGTGATCTCTCTTGAAATTGTTCTTGTTGCTGTCATTTAGCAGCAATAGTTGCCAGCTCTGTTGCTTTTATTTTTAAATTTATTGTTGATAATTTTCAGTTTTTGTGTTCCCTTTATATTTTGATGATGTAATTCCTGTATAAATTGTTTATTTGGGTAAGTGTGAATGCATGATAACACTCCAACACCCCGGCAAAAAAAAAAAGACTCAGTGCATGTACAGGTTAGATGAAGTGTCTAATTTGCTACCAATGGAAAACTTTAGTTCAGTGATAGAGGTCCTCTTGAATTGATTCCTTCTCTAAGGCTGTCACTATTAGGCTCAAGACTAATTTTATGGGTGTTTCGATCTTCGATTCACATTCATGTGGTATGTGAAGAAACACAGTAGAAGGAAAACTCTTGCCTTTAATAAAAAAAAAAAAAAAATTTGTAGGTGACACAAAAACCGGTGTGAGTTTATGTAAATTTATCTAGGATTTAATGGACCATATTCTTTTATTTGCACCATATTTCCTTAGGAAATAACAAAAAAATAAATGTTCATAAACATCTACATTAATTGTGACGAAACTATAAAAGTGTAGATTCGATTTAAAACGATTATCAAAATTTGGGTGCGCATTGTTAATGTTTATCTAAAAATACAAAAGAATGAATACTGTCAAGATAGTACAAAATATAGGTAACTTGAGGTATTAAACAATCATCCAACACTGAGTGAAACTAAATACTCTAAAATACCCTTGTACTTTGTTGAGGAAGGATGGAAAAATGATGATAAGTAATCATGTTCCTTATAATGTGGACAGTATGAGCACTGTATGAAAAGGGTTTTGATCTTGGAAGGGTTAAATGACTTAAAAGAATTTGTTCTTGGCTTGGAGGGCAAACCGCATGAAATTAGTTATACAGAAACAAGAAATAATGATGTTGCAATAGATTAAGATGTATAGGAGCAAGACAAAAAATGCTGCCATAAGTTAGACATGTAGCACCATGACACCATGATGCTGCAGTAGATTAAGAATATGGCAACAGAAAGCAATAATGTTGCAATGAGTTAAGTTTGTTGCAGCGAAATAAAATTACACTAAAAAAAACTATAGTTTTTGCAGCAAACAAATTTTGTTGCAAAATTTGATGCCAATTGTGGTATCTTTTGTAGTGAAACTATAATTGCTAACAACTACTAATCTCTTATGGTGGTGAATTTGTTTTCGTGTCTTATAGAAATCATATGGAAACCGTTTCGAATGATATGGATTTGAACATTTTTGGAGTTGTTGCGTCACTGCAATGTAGGGCTAGTAACCAAAGCCTAACAGGGTAGCCTTAAGGAAGGTGCAGTGGTAATCCCCACTCTCCTTACATTGTTTAGGAATATATGATTTGACACGGTCACAGCTAGGGGGAACTAAACTGTGTACCTATGTTTGTGTCAAACTTGAAGATTGGAGTCTTCAATCATTTATTGACAGTGAAATAAGGTCAAGCTCAGAAGCGTGCTTCTTTAGATTGGAACAAGTTTATACTTGATAGAATCCATCTTTTATGTCCCTCTAGTCATTTAGTTTCATAAATGAACAGTAGAGGTCATTAGATCTTGTGATATGTGATCAGTGGTAAACTCATCCAATTCAGAATTTAAATCTTTTTCCTGTTTGGAAGAAGGGAGAATGGTTATAAGTGAAGGAGGAAGAAAACCAGTACATTGTTAGGCCATTGATATGTTGTAGTTCTTTCTTCTTCTTTTTTAACTTCTTTCCTGCTGTAGTCATTATTGCACATGCTTTGAATTAGAGTACAAGAGAGTGAGATAGGTAGATATTAAAAGATTTATAATTTTTCAGAAGAAAAGGATATATGGTCGACAAATTTATAGTATTAAATCAATCATGGATTGTAGTATTAAATCAATCATTTATCTATACTCCAAAAAATTCTTTGCTAAAACCGTTTCTCTTCACTCTACTTTCCCTTTCCATTACCCTATTTTGAGTATAAACAAATTTTGATTGTATAGTGAATATTATTAACTTTTCGGGTCATTAGGCTTAAAAAGTAGGGAAAAAAATAGATACCAATAATTAGGAAAAAAAATAGATACCAATAATTAGGAAAAAAAATAGATACCAATAATACAATGAAATGATTGTTTCGATTTAAAATGCCTCATCAAGTTATGTATGCATTTAGCTAATGTTTGCTATCCTGTTATGGGCTAATGTGGTTTGTAAATTTTTCACGCACGTGTTTGGCTGTTCATGTCTTATTATACAAGTAGACATGTATGACTTCTGCTAAGTTAATATTATCATTGTCATGCAAGGTTTTCCATATAAGGATTGAATTGATAAAATTTAAATATGTAGTTTGGATGTTGTGTTACTAACATTATGTTCCAAGGATGTAAGTGTGTGAGTATGCAAAATTATGAAATTAGTTAGTTAATCCAACACGTATTACGAAGAAATAATGTATTATATCTAAAATATTTGTCCTTTATGACTATGATAAGACCTTCTTTAGAAGTTATTTACAGCCGAGGCATGTTAGATAAGGAAGTTAATAAATTACATAGGTATACTATTAGTTTCTTAATGTGATCAAAATTCTTATGCATTTTCTTTCTTATATGTATATTAGCCCTTTACTAATAGAAGATCAGGTAAAGGGGCTCGCTGCTTTGTCCATTATTTAATCCACAAGTAAAATGAAACATGGCGTAAAAGATTTGTGTTAAACAATCTAATCGAAGTTTTTCTCTTAAAGTTGTATTATGTGTCTTTTGATGTTTTACGATATGAGTGGTCCTCTTTCTCTTTTTATTCATTCGTTCCATCACTTTGCGAGAAAATGACACTTTCAAAGACGTGTCTCTTCATGAGGCATTAATTCGATTTTATTACATTACCAGTATATTCAAGTTCATATCTCTTGATTGTTGATGGTAAGTTAACAACTGATGTGTCTGGAAAAAAATAAAAATAAGATCAAAATTATTATTTAAAGATTGTTTTTCCTTATACCCGAAGGTGTTGCTGTGCCTGATGCTTTTTTTCATTGAAGATATTGTTGTGTCAACACGTGTTATTGTGCACTTGAGTATATTTTTCCATGCGCATGTAGGTACATCTGCATGGTTCTGTGTGTGCATGTATATGCACATGCATGTTTTTGTGTGCGCATGTACATGCACGCATTTGACATGAATGGTAACTTTATGGTTTGCATAAGCAAACCTTTGAGGTTTTTCACCATTCACAAACATAGGCTGTTTCAATAAGCTTTTGCCCTGCGAAGTTTCTTTCTCTTTCTTTTACTTTTTCTTCTCTTCTCTCCTCTATTATAACTACCCCTATTTGGTGTCATCACCTTCAGTGCATAACTTTAAATTCCGGAGGGATTCTAGTTGCGGAATCAGATTTTGACCCCAAATTACATGCAAACAAGTTTATAAATTTTTATATTTCTGTTTAGATGAATTGTTGGTATTCCCAGCAAAGTACTCATTTTATTTTCACTTATGTGTCTTGATTACTATTCATGGTAAAGCTTGCGATGGGATTATAAATTTGATTGAATCTTCTTCCTTCTCCATGCTGTCTATGATTAATTGACTTAATTCTTTTGCAAATTCAGCTCTGCTTATGAGGAGGGAAGATTTTGCAACATCTTTCACTTGAATGCCGATGGTTGGAGAAATTGTATTACTTGCGATAAGGTACCTTGAACATTTTGTTGCTGTTGCACATTTTCCTCTTGCTGGCCTTTATTGTGTCTCTCTCCTGTGGATTTATATCCTGATTATTAGTAATCAAAGAACTAGCTTTTGATTACTACTCTATATCCTGTATTCGCTAATGCTTCATTTTCCTGCCCAGGCAATTCACTGTGGATGCATTATGTCAGCACACACATATATTATTGGATGTTTGTGGCGTAGAATGCATAGAATGCTCATCACTGCAGGGGCCCTCTCGAATTGACTTGTCTGTTGACTCGGACAGAGAAATTACTGGGCAGCAGTCTACCCATCATTGGAAAAAAAGGAAATTGGTAATTTATTTGTTCAATCAATCTGTTAAAGCTTTATGCTGTCATGTCAGATTTTATGCAAGAAAATGCTGATGTACTATTTGAATGAAAAATTTCCTATAGAAAATGATAACTTTATTATATTGCTTTAAGGAGAAAGGAAGATAAATTCCTTTCTTTTGCTCTCTTTGGCTATTAAAGGAAGGTGGAGACAAGTTTGAAAATTATATATATATATATATATATATATATATATATATCATTGGAAAAAAAGGAAATTGGTAATCTATTTGTTCAATCAATCTGTTAAAGCTTTATGCTGTCATGTCAGATTTTATGCAAGAAAATGTTGATGTACTATTTGAATGAAAAATTTCCTATAGAAAATGATAACTTTATTATATTGCTTTAAGGAGAAAGGAAGATAAATTCCTTTCTTTTGCTCTCTTTGGCTATTAAAGGAAGGTGGAGACAAGTTTGAAAATTATATATATATATAAAACCTTGGATGGTGTGAAAGGCTTTTAACTTATGCTAAATGTTCTACTTAACTAGTCTTGAATTTAAATATGACCTATTGCGGGAGGAGACTTTCAGTGCTTAGAGTCTTCATTCTTTTTTCTTGTCGGTGGCGAACCAAACAAATAACACGGAATTTTATATTTCTTTCTAACTCTTCTATCTAGACGGGTGAATACTATGGAGTACTGAACAAGGATTTAAACTGAATATTAGAGTAATAGGTTTGAAATTAGGGATTCTATTTGAGGGAATTTGATTTGTTTTAGGACTTAAGATTTTGTTTCCTTCTATGGTTAGGTTTTTGTGCATATATAAGAGCACCCTATTATGCTTTGGACATTAATGCATTGTTTGACAAATAAATACATATTTTTTAGTTATTTGTGATTCGCACTATATTATTTTGTTGTTTTCTTTTTAATTCTTCCTGCTCTCTGTTGATACTACGTTTGTGATTCTACATCATCAGTTATAATTCCACCGAAGTGATTTTCCAAAATGTACATCCATAGCTTGCAATTTTAGGCTGTTATACAGGATATGATCATTGTTTTTCATTAAGTGACTACCAACTCTATGTTGGTGCTCTGTTGCAGGAAACTGTGGGGCCGATCAAACATCATCAGCTCCTGAACCAAATAGTCAGAAGCCTATAGAAACCAGAGAGGTTTTTCTTTGATTTTGTACAAAATTTCATGTATTTAATTTTTTATTATTTTTTGAATTATTAATATTTAAAAAAAAAAGGTATTTCTAATGCTCAAAAGTATTTCATATTTTTTTTCTCATAGTAGCTCATGATAAAATTCCAGTTATGAAGTCTGCAAATTTTACTCAACTAGCTTCATGGGTCTCCCTCAAATGCAGTCCTTCCTCGGCAAAAATCTCACAAAATCAACAAGGCCACGTTGATAATTTACATTTAGTTTCTTTGTCCTAGCAACGAAAGCTTGAAGAAGCTTGTGAATTTCTCGAACAGATGGTCGATGTGAGTGTTTCTTTCAGTCCAAATTCATGTGCACGTCTCTTTGAAATTTGTGGAAAATTGAGGTCTTTGTCTGATGGAAGACTTATATATGATCAATTTCGAACAACTGTGAAGAACCCATCTGGGTTTCTTGAGAATTTCTCTCTGCAATTGTACTGTGATTGTGGGAGCTTAATAGATGCACAGAAACTATTTGATGAAATGCTTGATAGGAATTTGGTTTCATGGGTTATAATAATATCTGCTTATGCGGAGACGGGTCTGCTCATTGAAGCTTTTGGGTTTTTTTCACGCATGTTTGAGTCATGAATTAAACCAAATTCATCTACTTATACAAGCCTTTTGAAATCTTTAGTAAATCCTTTTTTTTAAAATAAAATAGGTAAGCAGATGCATTCTCAAGTTATAAGAATTAGGTTAAGTAGCAATGCTTCTATAAAGACATAAATCTCAAACACTACCCTCATCCTCTCGTTCCCCTCTCTTTATCTTAGAATATTCACACACAAAAAGGGAAAGGTGTTTGCTTGGCGGGAAAATGAGAGAAAAATCTCTCTGTCTATATTTTTTTTTTTTTTTTTTCGTTTTCACTCTCTACTAAGATTGAGAGGGAGGAATGAGAGGCATGAGGGAGATGAGGGTAATATTGGGTTCTCAATGAAGAACATAAATACAGACCATGTTTAAAGTTAAAAATCAAAATGACATAAATTGAGACAATGTTAAAAGTTAGACCTCTAATTGAGATAATTAAAACGCGAAGGATATAAATAGGACAAAGACCAAACGTGAGGGATGTAAAATGGAATTTACTCTAAACGTTTTAAAACATCTCAGAGTTCAAAACTAAGATCTAAAACTTGCATGTATCATATTAAAAAATAATTAATTTACTAATTATCCCACAAGTTTAAGCTAAAAAGAAAGGGTTCAATCATTTCTTTATACTTTAACATAAACTAACATCTCAACACTCGCTACGTGTGTGTTGATCTACTCTTCTATCAGATTAAAAAATCTAGCGTCTCACACGCTACGCATGTGTTGATATATTTCTCAATTAGATTAAACGAAATAATGATCTTAATAGAATAATAAATAATAATAATAAAATACTTTTAATCTTATGACCATACGTGTACACGCATTAAATTGTATTGTTGATATCTTCTCTGCATTTCACGAACCCAAAAAATTTTATAACAGGTATTTATGAAAATTCATTTTCAAAAAAAAAAGCATAAAATAAAACATGGAAATTCGAGCAATTTGCCATTGAAATTTCTTATTTGCGCGTGCTTTTCATGAAAAATACTACAATTTAATCTTCCATGCAAGTTCGTAACCACCTAATTCACAATACTTACGTAACATTTCTGACATAAACAATTGTATTAGTTGTACCTTTTGATTTTAATACCAGTACCTTATCATATCCGGGTGAAGGTTCTTTTAATTTTTGTTTTGCCCCCCACATTAATCAAATAATTTTTTTTTTGTGAGATTAAGTTTAAAACCAATGTTTTAAATTTCTTTGTTAATTTTTGAAATCTTCACTTGCAACATCAGTATAGGCGTGGGATTGAAAAAACAAGGTTACCAATGAAATTCTTCAAAATTACAAATGAAGCTTTGGACGATCCCGTCTAACCAAGAATTGCTCTTAACCAGGAAAAAAAAAAGGAACAAATTAATTTTGTTGATCAACTCAATGATATTGTAAGTTTCAAAAATTAAGTAAAAAAAAAACTTGAGGAGTATGATTGCAATGAGTCTCTGGATTAACAACATGTTGAAGAAGAAATTGAATAAATTCATGAAAATGTCTCCCAAATGGAACCCATACCAAAGTGCCAAAAAAGGTTTTGTCTGTAATATGATAATTTCTGCACCAATAAATATTTTCTAAAAAAAGAGTTTTCATTAAAAGTATTTATTTGCCTTTTTCTTAATTATTTCCAATCTAATGATCACTTCATGTTCGTTTTTCAATTTTTCTTTTAACATACTAAAATTCTAACATCAATAGCTTTGTGGTAGTCTCACAAACCATCATCCTTTGCATTCTCGGATAAGATTTTGGTGTGTGCCTAGGGGCTGAGCCAGGATTTTTGTGAAGTTAGTGGTATAGTACACACATAAAATAACATATTTAAATTGTAAGGTTGTCCCACTAAATCTTCTATCTAAAAGAGCTTATATTTATGTGTGTACTACTCCAACTTCACTGATTTTAAATGATCTCATCCCATTCAACTTAGAGTAGAGATTATCAGATGAGATCATTTGTGGTATAGGTTGAAGTGCACGATCTAGCATGCTCATTTGTGAAGTAAAAAGAACAACCCATGACTTCTTGTCCGAATAAAATTGGTAAAAAAAAAAAGTTGGAAAAAAGTCATATGGAATCAATATTGAAGAAGATTATGCTTAATCAAACATACCAAAAAAAATGTAGTCTAGGAAGAGCAAGACGGTTTGCAGAGAGCCAAGTGTCTAGTAGAGAGTGATTAAATGTAATTGTTGTGGGGAGGTATAGAGTGAAAAAGAAGTGTGAGCCTATAAGAGATTGGTAAGAGATATAGTGTGTGTGGCTCCTATTCTCAAGTACTTAGTAGGGAGCACTAAATGTATTTGGGGATTTGGTTTGAGATATTTGCCACCGAAATTTCTTAATTGCGTGTGCTTTTAATGAAAAATACTACAGTATACCATCCATGCAAGTTCATAACCACCTAATTCACAATAATTACGTAACATTTCTGACATAAACAATTGTCTTAGTTGTACCTGTTGATTTTAATACCAGTACCTTATCATCTCCTGGTGAATGTTCTTTTAATTTCTGTTTGGGCCCCCGCATTAATCAAATAATTTTTTTATGGTGAGATCGGGTTTAAAACCAATGTTTTAAATTTCAATGTTAATTTTTGAAATCTTCACTGGCATCATCAGTATAGGTGTGGGATCAAAAAAACAATGTTACCTATTAAATTCCTCAAAATTACGAATGAAGCTTTGGACGATCCGGTCTAACCAAGAATTGATCTTAACCAAAGAACAAAAAGGTAAAGGAACAGATTAATTTTGCTGATCAACTCAATAATACTGTAAGTTTCAAAAAAAAAAAAAAAAAAAAACTTGAGGTGTATGTTTACAATGAGTCTTTGGATTTGCAACATGTTGAAGAAGAAATTTAATAAATTCATGAAAATGTCTCCCAAATGGAACCCATACCAAAGTGCCAAAAAGGTTTTGTCTGTAATATGATAATTACTGCACCAATAAATATTTACTAAAAAAAAGTGTTTTCATTAAAAGTAATTATTTGCCTTTTTCTTAATTATTTCCAATCTAATGATCACATCATGTTCGTTGTTTCAATTTTCATTTTAACATACTAAAATTATGACATCAATAGCTTTGTGGTAGTCTCACAAACCATCATCCTTTGCATTCTAGGATAAGATTTTGGTGTGTGCCCAGCGGCTGAGCCAGGATTTTTGTCTTGGGGGACCAAGCTTAATACAATTAAAATATGATATCATTTTTAATTATCATAGGCTCACATACAGTCTTTATCAGTCATCTCCACATGCTCCACAAAGCAAAAGATCACCAAGAGTTTAAGAGTCCGAAAACCTAAGGGATGAGATCATATGTAGTAAAATTAGTGAAGTTAGTGGTATAGTACACATATAAAATAACATATTTAAATTGTAAAGTGGTCCCACTAAATCTTCTATCTAAAAGAGCTTATATCTATGTGTGTACTATTCCAACTTCACCAATTTTAATTGATCTCATCCCAGTCAACTTAGAGTAGAGATGACCAGATGAGAACATTTGTAGTAAATTTGGTGTAGATGTTGGTATAGTATACACATAGATATGAACTCCTTTAAATAAGGAATTTAGTAGGACCACAATCTACATCTATTTTACTACATATGATCTCATCTCAAAGAGGTGCACATTTTGCCTATTTATTTCCTAATGAAACATGAGCCTCTAAACTAAGTTAAAATTCTTTTTTAAAAATAAAAAATAAAAAAATTGAAGTATAAGAGCTAAACTAACTGTGAAAGTGATGCACTAATTAAGATTAAACTAAAGGGTAATTTGTTTCTTTATTTAAATGAAATATAAAATTCTAACCTACTATCAGCCTAGCATGCAACTTTCTTGTTCCATTTGCTGCTACAAATCTAGCCTTTCCTCTTTACCCTATCTCTTTGTAACTTACAAGTTGTCAAGGTTCTTTTAATTTTTTGTAAATTTTCTGCTTTTCTCATTACTTTAACTAGATAAAAATTCTTGGTTAGATTGGGGTTAAAATCAATGTTTTAAACCCACTCAAAAGTTTATTGTTATTTTTTGAAAATGTTACTAGTAACATCAGTATAAGTGTGGGACCTAAAAAATAATGTTACCAATAGAATTCTTCAAAATTATTAATGGAGTTTCGGGCGATCCGGTCTAACTGAGAATTACTCTTTACCACAAAAGAAAAAGAAAATGGAACTGATTAATTTTGTAGATCAACTCAACGATATTGTAAGTTTTAAAAAATATGTAAGAAAAAAACATGAGGACAATGTTTACAATGAGTCTTTGGATTAGCAACATGTTGAAGAACAAATTAAACAAATTCATGAAAATGTCTCCCAATTGGAATCGATACCAAAGTACCAAAAAGTTTTTGTCTCGAATGTGATAATTACTGCACCAATATATATATTTGCTAAAAAAGGAATTTGCATTAAACACAATTATCTGCCCTTTTTCTTAATCAATATCATATTATAATTAATGTTTGATTTATTTAAAAAAATATTATTTAGTGTTTGGATAATCTTACTTAAATTTTTAAATAAACTGTGAATGTATGTGGTAAAATAGTGTTGAAATCAACTCAAAATAATAAAAAAAAATGATCAAAAGGGTAAGAAGGACTTGGCTTTTGTAATCTTATTGCCATATTGATTTCCAATTCATTTCCCAACTCAAAAATTAACATGCCAATAAAAACTCGTCCATTTTCAGTTGCCACTCTCCAAACCGAAAATAGGCTCCAATTAGTACCTAAGATAGTGGTTCTTGTGCAAGACAAGAGTGATTTGTTTGTTGGGTTGAACAAAAATTAACATAACAAAATTTTTAGCAATCAGCCACAACCAAAATATCATTATAACTATTGATGTTGAAAAGAAGGTTAAGGGTATTGTTGTCAGACTAGATCTGGGTTGGATGAGATATATGACTGGTATTGGCCACGTTTTTTTACCCACATTAGCTTGGTACATGAACTCCTATAAGGAAAGCCACCTAGAGTTTGGTTCTTCGAGAAGGACCTTCCGACAGTCTTGTCATTAAGTGTACTAAGATAAAGTGAAAGGAAGTGCTAGAGAAATATCAAAATGGGGGAGAGAGAGAGAGCAGAAATGGTTATGGTTGTGAAAATTGCCTTTATGAGGCCTTATGCCTCTTTATATAGGCTCCGGAGATCTTATCTTCTTAGAGATTAGTGTGGGTCCCATCAAGGATCTTATCCCATGTATTTTGGTTTATGCCAAGGGTCTTGACCCATGCCCTTTAAGTCTGTGAGTCACGTCACAACCTTATCTCGTGCTTTTGAGTCAAGTCACAGTCTTACCCCATGTCTTTAGGTATGTACTACGGGTCTTGACCCATATCGTTTAGGTCTACGAGTCATGTCGTGATCTGCTTGTCCAAATTTTATTGGGTAGAATATTTATGCCTATATCATATGCCCCCATTCCCTTGAAAGCCTTGAGGGGTTTCTAAAGGTGTTTAGTGATCTTTCTTTTGATTTTAATGATATCTTCATCTCGATACGGTATCTCAATGATACCTTCTGTGGCTAAGCATATTTATCTTCTCATGTTGGCTTTTGTGGGATTTAGCCAGCCCCAACTATATTGGTCTTCTTGTGATTCTATTGAGTCATCTATAAATGATCATATTGATGTTTTTGATGATTCATCACCTGTTAATTATATTAGTTATATTAATTATATTAGTCACTATTATTTGTTATTAAGGGTAGAATAGTCTTTTTTCTTGTTGGACTAGCCTATATAAACTTGCTTCCTGATGTAATACATAGACTTTTTCAAGCTAATGAGAACCCTAGCCTCTGTTTTCCTTTTTAGCTTTCACATAGTATCAAAGCCGCGACAATTATTCGCCTAGTATGAGGGTTTGTTTGTTTGTTGACTCTGTTCATGTTTCAATAAAAATATTTATTGGTTCTCGCCTTTCCTGCAACTAGTTTTATTCTTTCCTCTCTATATTATATAAACTCGAATACGGTTATGTTATTTGTTCGGGGCACCTCCACGGCGCCGTTCATTCACGGGGTTGCATAATCGGGATTCTTGTGTTGCTTCATAGGTTTGGATGATTCGATTTGATTTGGTTTCGGACCCGAACTCGAATACAGTTACACTCTCTGGTTGGGTTCTGGTTCTGCTTCTTGGGTTTCGATGATTCGACAGATTACCTTTGAACCAAGAGAGGAAACCTATGATTAGCTGGTTTGTAAATTGTAATTTACGTGTGAGAGTAATGGTTTTCCATTAACTGGAGAAGGAATATAATTCAATTTTGCTTTCCTTTTTTTTTTTTTTTTGATTTGAATTGTATCTCTGTTTATTATTTTCGGTACTATAATGGCTAGGGCTAGAGATGATTCTCTACAGTCTGTTAATGTGCAATTAGATGGCAAGAATTATTCATATTGGAGTTATGTAATGATGAATTTTTTGAAAGGCAAAAAGATGTGGGGTTATATCACAGGCACTTCGGTCAGGTCTACTGATAAGATGGCTATCAATTATGTAGAATTGTTGGATTCTTGGGACGCAGATAACTCGAAGATTATTACTTGGATTAATAATTCTATTATGCATTCGATAGGCACTCAGTTGGTGAAGTATGAGACTGCCAGGGAAGTTTGGGAGCATTTGGGAAGATTATACACACAGTCTAACTTTGCAAAACAATACCAGTTAGAGATGGATATTTGTGGCCTTCAGCAGAAAAATATGAGCATTCAGGAATTTTATTCTGCTATGACTGACCTATGGGACCAATTGGCACTTACAGAATCGAAAGAGTTGAGAGTGTTTAATCCTTACATTCCCCGAAGAGAAGAACAACAACTAGTTCAATTTCTGATGGCACTCCGTGATGATTTTGAGGGGCTGCGTGGGTCGATTTTGCATCGCAGTCCACTTCCTTCAGTGGACTTAGTGGTCAGTGAATTGTTGGCAGAGGAGATACGCCTTAAGTCCCATGTAAGGAAAGGGATTGTTCTAATATCCAATCCTTTTGTCTTCGCAACACCAACACATCAACAACTGCCTTGCAGTAATCAAAATAGGTCAAATTTGAGGGTTGCTCCTGATGAATGCAGTTTATGTAAGCAGAAGGGTCATTAGAAGGCTCAGTGTCCTATGTTGTTGAATAGAGCCAAACAGCTGCAGCATCGACAACAACAACAAGCCCAGCAACAACAACTAAAGCAATAGCTACCACTGCCACCACAGGTTCCTCCAACATGGAAGTCTGAAAATCAATCACAGCAATGGACTTTAAGGCCACCTCAGCCTAATACTGCTATGGTTGCACCATCATTGGACCCTTATATGCTTGAGCAGTTTCAAAAGTTCCTTGCCACACAACCGTATGCTATGTCTGCCTCTTTTCATATAGGTTTGTCACCCACTGGTTTTTCAGGTAAATCTTCCTTGTGGGTCTTAGACTCTGGAGCCTCTCATCACATGTCACCTGATTTATCATCATTTTTTTCCTTATCTCCCAACCATTCTCTTTCAGTTATGACTGTTGATGGTACTCCTATGCCTTTAGCAAGTGTCGGTTCCATTGTCACAGCAGTGGACTTTCAGGCCACCTCAGCCTAATACTACTATGGTTGCACCATCATTGGACCCCTATATGCTTGAGCAGTTTCAGAAGTTCCTTGCCACACAACTGCATGCTATGTCTGCCTCTTCTCATATAGGTTTTTCACCCACTGGTTCTTTAGGTATGTCTTCCTTGTGGGTCTTACACTCTAGAGCCTCTCATCATATGTTACCTAATTTATCATCCTTTGTTTCCTTATGTCCCAACCCTTCTGTTTCAGTTATGACTGCTGATGGTACTTCTATGCCTTTAGTGGGTGTCGGTTCCATTGTCACACCTTGTTTGTCTCTTACTGATGTTTATTACATTCCTAATCTTACTTTGAATCATGTTTCTGTTAGTCAATTATATGAATCTGGATACTTAGTTTCCTTTTTCTCTACTACTTGTTTTGTGCAGGACCTGCAATCTCAGAAGTTGATTGGGACCGGCCATAGGCAAGGAGGAATTTATGTTTTAGATCAACTCAAAGTACCAAAAGTTGCAGCTTCCAGTTTTGATTTGTCATCTTTCCATTTGAATCGTTCATCTTCTAATTTTTATTTATGCCATTCTCGTCTTGGTCATGTTTCAACATCTTATTTATAGTTTTTAGCTTCTACATGAGCATTAGGAAACATGAAAACTCATGATATTTCTGATTGTAGTTGTTGCAAATTTGCAAAATTTTCTGCTTTACCTTTTAATAGAAGTATTTCTTTTTCTCTTGCACCATTTGATCTTATTCATTCTAATGTGCGGGGACCTTCTCCTATAACCACAAAAGGGGGGTCGCGATATTATGTTTCTTTCGTTGATGATTGCACTCATTTTTGTTGGGTTTATCTTATGAAGCGTCGTTCTGAGTTCATTACTATTTTTCATACTTTTCGTGCTCTTGTCAAAACTCAACATTCGGCCATTATCAAGAGTTTTCAATGTGATTTGGGTGGGGAATATACTTCTAATGATTTTTCTGAATTACTTGCTTTCAATGGCATAATTCACCAAACTTCTTGTACAGACACTCTTGAGCAGAATGGTGTTGCTAAAAGAAAACATAGGCATCTTGTTGAGACTGCTCGTTCCCTCTGATTGTCAGCCTATGTTCCTAGTGAATTTTGGGGAGAAGCCATCCTTATTGCTACTCATTTGATTAATAGGATTCCCGCTTCCCACAATTCAGGTTTGTCACATTTTGAAAAATTATATGGTCGTGCTCCTGATTACTCATCTTTGCGTGTGTTTGGATCTACTTGTTTTGTCCTTTCGCCTTCTGTTGAACGTAGTAAATTGTCATCTCAGTTTGCTATTTGTGTCTTTCTGGGTTATGGTGCAGGTCAAAAGGGATATCATTGTTATGATCCAGTTGGTAAAAAATTATATGTATCTCGTCATGTTAAGTTTCTTGAGCAGATACCTTTCTTTTCTATTCCTTCTAGTTCTCATAATATAACTTCATCTGATCTTATTCATATTGATCCCTTCACTCTTGATACTGATGATGTCACAACCCTTGCTTCATACTCACCTACTCCTACTTCAGATTCAGATTCTTACAGAGTTCTTGCTGATAGTTCAACAAATGGTACCTTGGCTCTCGATACATTTGTTGCCCCCTCTCCTCCTATAGCAACCCAATCACCTCCTGAGAGTGTGGCTCCTCCTCCTGCTCATCCTACACGTATTCGTAAGTCCACTCAACTACCAGATTTTGCTTCCACTTTAGCTTCTATTCATCGTCTTTCTGAGCCCTTATCCTATAGAGAGGTAGTTTGTGATCCACTTTGGCAGCAGGCTATGGCCAAGGAACTTACTACGATGCACCAGACACACACCTGGGATTTAGTACCTCTTCCGCTAGGTAAACGGGCGATTGGCTCTCGTTGGGTTTATAAAATAAAAACCAAGTCTGACAAGTCTATTGAAAGATACAAAGCTTGGTTGGTTGCTAAGGGATATTCAAAAAAGTATGGCATGGATTATGAGGAGACCTTTGCTCCGGTTGCAAAAATGACCACAATTCGCACCCTCATTGTAGTCACCTCTGTTCGTCATTGGAACATATCAGATGGATGTTAAAAATGCCTTCTTGAATGGTGACCTTCAAGAAGAGGTTTACATGTTACCCCTTCCAGGGGTTCCTTATCAACTTGGTGAAGTTTGCAGGCTTAGCAAAGCTCTTTATGGTCTCAAGCAGGCACCTCGAGCCTAGTTTGCGAAGTTCTCTACCGTGATTACTTCACTTGGGTTCCGTCCTAGCTATCATAATTCAGCCTTATTTATCAAAAATACCATTGCTGGTCATATTATGCTTTCTTTGTATGTTAATGATATGATTATTACTGGTGATGATGTTGATGGGATTGCAGCACTAAAGTCAGAGTTAGCTCGTTGTTTTGCAATGAAAGGTTTAGGCTCGTTGCGTTACTTTCTGGGAATAGAGGCTGCCTCCTCTCCAAAAGGTTATCTTCTCTCTCAATCTAAGTATATAACTAACATATTTGAGCATGCTCGTCTTACTGATAATAAGACTGTTGATACACCTCTTGAACTTAATGCTCGGTATTCTTCTTTTGATGGCTCTCCCTTGCTTGATCCTAGCTTATATCGTACTGTTGTTGGTAGCTTGGTTTATCTCACCTTTAATCGTCCTAATATTGCATATGCTGTTCATATTGTTAGTCAGTTTGTTACTTCGCTTACTACTGTTCACCGGACTGTTGTTCTTCGTATTTTGAGGTATCTTCGTGATACTCAATTTTAGATTCTTTTATTTCCATCGACTTCATCCTTAGAGCTACGTGCATTCTCTGATGCTGATTAGGCAAGTGACCATACAGATCGTCAATCTATCACTGGCTTTTTTTATTTTTTTGGGTGATTCTCTCATTTCTTAGAAGAATAAGAAGCAAGATGTTGTTTCTAGATCTTCCACAGAGGCAGAGTACCGTGCTATGGCTTCTACTACTTGTGAGATAGTTTGGTTGCGTCAACTACATGCATATATGGGTGTTTTTCTTCATCGGCCTACTCCTTTGTATTGTGACAACAAGAGTGCTATTCAGATTGCGCGCAATTCCGTTTTTCATTAGCGGACCAAGCATATTGAGATTGATAGTCACGTCACTCGACATCATCTTCAAGTTGGCACTCTTACATTACCTTTCATCTCTTCTAATATGCAGATTGCCGACTTGTTTACCAAGTCTAATTCCACTTTGCTTTTTCGTTTTTTGTCCGGCAAACTCTCGATGTTTATTGCAGCCGCATCATGAGTTTGAGGGGAGATTAATTATATTAGTTATGTTAATTATATTAGTTACTATTATTTGTTATTAAGGGTAGAATAGTCTTTCTTTTCTATTATACTAGCCTGTATTAACTTGCTTCCTGATGTAATACATAGACTTTTTCAAGCTAATGAGAACCCTAGCCTCTGTTTTCCTTTTTAGCTTTCACACTTTCGTGGGGCACACTTCCCCAAAAAATATTGAGGTTACAAGGTATTGTGACTGGACACTCAATTCAAGTTCTCATTTATGGTGGTAGCACTCACAACTTCATTGAAGAGGGAGTAGCTCAATTTCTTAACCTCAAAATTTCACCATCCAGTCAGTTTCAAGTTCAAGGTAGAAATGGTGAATTACTTCATTGTAAAGGTCTTTGTGCTTATGCACATTTTATGTTACATGGTCACACATTATATGTTGACTTCTTCATTCTTCCTCTCCATAAAGCTGATCTAGTTTTGGGTGTATAATTGTTAGAACTCTTAGGACCAGTCAAAACTGACTACTCCAAGCTAACCATGGAATTTCAATGGGAAGGGAACCAGTAAAATTGTTTGATGATAATGCTTATAGTACATCTATAGTGAAGCATAACGAACAGAAGAAAATGTGGACAAATGGAATTATTTCTTCATGTTGATGTCTTTAGACACCCCTAATATTTGACATTGTCCAACATTTGGATCCTGATATTGCTAAAGTTCTCTTTACTCATGCTAAGAATTTTATTGAAGTATAGGCTTTGTCCCCTCACATATCTATTGACCATAGGATTGTTTTCTAGGATGGCACTTGACCTGTAAATGTCAAGCCAAACAGGTACCCTCATTACCAAAAAAATGAGATTGAGAAACATATTAAAGAAATACTAGCTGGTGGTGTAATTCGTCCAAGTACAAGTCCTTTCAGCTCACCAATTCTCTTAGTAACGAAGAAAGATGGCACTTGGAGAGTATGCATTGACTCTAGATCTTTGAATTCTGTAACTATTAGGGATACATTCCCTATACTTACTGTGGATGAACCCTTAGATGAGTTGTATGGAGCAAATGTCTTTACTAAGATTGATCTAAGATCAAGTTACCATCAAATAAGGATGCATGGTACTGCTATTGAGAAAACAACTTTTAGAACTCACCAAGGCCATTATGAGTTCTTGGCGATGCCTTTTGGTCTTTCTAATGCACCTTTAACCTTCTAAGCCACCATGAATCAATTTTTCTTTCCTTTCCTCAGAAAATTTGTGATTATCTTTTTTGATGATATTCTCATTTATAGCAAATCATTGGATCAACATATCATTCATTTAGCTACAATCTTAAGCTATCGACTAGAATATGATCTATATGCTAATTAAACTGTCTAAGTCCTCATTTGCCACAGATTTAATTGATTCCATTAATTACACTTTCTTCATCTCTAATTAATTCTTTATTCTCACTATCTCATCATCTCAATTCTTCATAGAAAACCAAGAGTAAAAGCAAATCATGAAAAATTCAAATGCAATGACAAAATATGTAGTTGATTACAAAAAGTTTTACTCAAAAATCATGGTGTCCAAAGGCTCCAGCAGTGTTTTGTTTTTTCCATCATCAAAATCTTTGTCGTCAACTCCGCAATATTAATTTTAATTCTTTCTTCATTTTTTCATAATAATGAATAATCAATTGACAGAATATGCATTCCATATTGAACATTAATAATTCTCAAGATTGCAAAGTTAATGACTCTTATTAATTAACTTATTTAGAATTACTAGCTCAAAATAGTAAATCTTAATAAGATTTTCAAAAGTTGGATCCTTTGTATGTAGTAGGATCGATCCTTTTCACGTAGAAGTTGAATTCGTGTCTTTAAACAGAAATTGAAGAAAAAATGAAAGAAAACAAAAGAGAGAAAAGAAGGGGAAAAAAAGGAAGAAAGATAGTAGAGGAAGAAAGTTTTTGTTGCAAAAGTGAAAAGGGCAAAGAGTTTGAGATAAAGAAAGAGTGTAAATAATAGAAGATTTTGAATCATAGAATTTTGTGAAGAGAATATGTGGTAATAATTATACTTTAAAAGTAAAAATGAGAATCTAACTTTAATTAGGGTATCATTTTAAGTTTTATAAGAAAAAAAATAAGTAGAGTGTCAATAACAATTTATGTATTATCAATATCACTAGCCTTAAAATATTAATCTAATATTTCATGGTCATGCCTTTTATGAATACAATAACATTGTTTTGTAAATCACTCTTTAAATGTTATCAAACTGATAAAATAAATATTGTGAATGTCAAAACAATTAAAATATTAATATAATATTTTATATTCAAATAAAATAATTGAATTTTAACAATTAAAAAATATTATCAAATAATTTTTGAACTATTTAAAAGTTACAAAATCAAATTTTTGGAGATAATTAAGAGAAATTAAAATAATTGGATAATATCCTTAAAAATTCAATAAAATTAATTAAAAAATCCACCTAAAATTGGGTTGTCACGTATGAATTTTATTTTAGTCATTATATTTAAAAAAAAATCCAAATGTTTAAGTAGTGAGCACTTGCTACCAAATTTTGCGTAGTGCTATTTAAACATATGCCTTGAACACTCATTTGGAACATACTGGAAATTTGAATGGTAATTACCACTCAAGTTTCCACACAATTATAACTGAATTTCGCAAGGTGTTTTTCTAAGTGTTTGGAGAAGATATGCAACAATTATTACGAAATTATTTTTACCGTAAATTTTGATGTTTGTTGATTTTATTTTATATTTGAAATTCGTGGGTTGCCTTTTTTATTGTTTTTAATTTTAAAAGAGTAGATTGACCCTCTGCCAATTAACTTCAAAAAGCCAATCATCTAGTAGCCCATATTGACTATGTTCGGCCTAGCAAACCATATTTTGGGAAATGTCAGTCGTTACCCATTAACTATCTCCATCGCAATCTCGACAAAGCTCTCTAAAACTTCCTGCTGTTTGGTTCGCTAGAAAACCTCCTGTAAAACCGAATAGAAATTTTTTGCAAATGAGTTTATTTATAAACAATTGTAGCATTTCATTTAACTCTTTCCTGCAGTTACAGACATGACCAGAGAAGCAGTCAAGGTGAGTTCAATTTTGATCCCTTTTGGTCATAACAGGACAAACTTGGCTGGTGCTTTGAACTGAATGGCGGCCATTTGGTATAAAACACAGAGCACCTTTTTTTCCCTCATTTGTCATGCTAAGTTGTGTTTTTGAGGCGTTATTAGCACCCTATGAACTCTATTTACAAAAATGGCAAATTGCCCACTAGATACCCATGGTTTCATCTTAATCAGAAAACCAATTTGAATTTTTCATATCTGCTAATTTGGACATCACTTACAAAATGAATCCTAACCATTTGATTTCACATTCCAAAAAATCCAATCATCCAATTTGGAAAAAAAAAAAAAAAGGTTTCTAAAATAGATTTGAAATTCTTCTCAATGTATCCTCTTTATTCAGTGGACCTTGACTGCTGTCATGATTGCAAAATTTGCAGTTTTTTCCTTCTTATCCTGTCTTTATCCATGCAATTTTTACCAAATAGGCACTTCTCTCTGTCTCTCAGTATCCATTTTTTTGTCTCTATTTGCACAGGTTTCTTAGTATTCAGTATTCACTACAAAGACAGAAAAAGAGAAGAGAAAAAAAAAAAAACAACCAGAGCCTGTTTTTAAGTTTATTCAATGGATGCTTCTTCTTCATCCTCCTCATCACCAATGGGCTTGACCTGTTTTTATTGCAACTCTTTCTCTACTGAACTCAAACAAGGCTGGCGGAGGTGGACTATTGGAGGTTATGTCATGATCTATGATCCTTGCGCATAAGCTTTTTACCTGTTTTTATTTCTCTCTCTCATTTTATTTTAAATGTCATTGTTGTTATCTTACTTTTCATGATTACTTTTACCCCTTAAAGATTCCTTTTTTATGTGTGATAAGATAGCAAAAATTTAATTATCATAGGTTCCTTCTAAAACAAGGCAAACCTCACAACCACGATTATGATCTATGATTTTTTCCAAAGAAATTTAATTATCTGGTTTTCAGTATTTTTTTTTTTTTTGTCTTGATATATCATAGATTTATTGTTGGGATTGTTTCAATATTTCTAATGGGTGCGTATTGGTTCACTGTCTATTGAAATAATTTATTTTACTATTTTGAAATTGATGAATAAGCTTGTAAGGTATCTGCCTTGATATTAACGTGGATAAATACCATGCCTTTGTGGGTCTTTATGAACCTTTTTATTTGCACAAAAATATTTTTTCTTGATAGACTTATTGTACTTTTATTATTGGTGGATTTTATGAGAGCAATTTTTAGATTTGTAATTTTATGCGGTTATTATGTGTCTTTGGGGAGTTGTATGGCTCAATTGTTTCATCTAAAGCAAGAAAAGTTCAAGATTTCAGTTTTGAGATATTAACTTGGTTTTCATTTTTATGGTTCTATTAATTGTTTGGCATTATAAGTGGAATATATATATATATATATATATATATATATATATATATATATATATATATATATAGCTACAGAGTAAGAAGTTATACTTCATGCACAATAGCTTGCGTTGATAAAATTTTCCAAAATGAGAATAACATCATTAGTAATGATTTAATGGATCCATTATAAGTAAGAAGTGCATTAATGTGAATGAAACACAAAGCACCTTAATTAGTTGTCAATAAATTATGTAGTTGTCATCTTATAATCTGCTTGAACAAGTTCGTCATTTTAGTGATGCCATATTTTTCTCTAGTAATCTCCTTTTTGGTTATCCAAACATTTAATGTCATATTCATTTAATCAATATTGAATTACAAATTTTTATTATGGATCACTACAATTATTCCTTTTTCTTTCGTCTATTGTGTTTATAACTATGAATCTTTAATTAAGTAAAATTTCTCACTGTTTGAATTGTCCCATGGAGTTAATTATAGGGTAATGGTATGGGGCTCTTGGTTTCCACTTCACTCTTCTGTTCCATGATTGTTTCTTTCTTTTTTTTTTCTTTCAAAACTGTCCTTTTTAATCATGTTGAAGAGGAACAGAAGGAGTAAAGGGCAAGAAGTCTATGTGACTGCTGCTGTAGCTGTCCCTTATCTACTTGTGTTGCATAGTGTTTGTGGCAATTGAAAATGGAAGAACTATAGATTGTAGAAGTTGTACAGAGGAATAATAAAGGAAAGGAGGGGAGTGATCTCTCTTGAAATTGTTCTTGTTGCTGTCATTTAACAGCAGTAGTTGCCAGCTCCATTGCTTTTATTTTTAAATTTGTTGTTGATAATTTTCAGTTTTTGTGTTCCCTTTATATTTTGATGATGTAATTCTTGTATAAATTGTTTAATTGGGTAAGTGTGAATGCATGATAACACTCCAACACCCCGGCAAAAAAAAGACTCAGTGCAAGTAGAGGTTAGATGAAGTGTCTAATTTGCTACCAATGGAAGACTTTAGTTCAGTGATAGAGGTCCTCTTGAATTGATTCCTTCTCTAAGGCTGTCACTATTAGACTCAAGACTAATTTTATGGGTGTTTGGATCTTTGATTCACATTCATGTGGTATGTGAAGAAACACATTAGAAGGAAAACTCTTGCCTTTAATAAAAAATAAAAAAAAATTGTAGGTGGCACAAAAACCAGTGTGAGTTTATGTAAATTTATCTAGGATTTAATGCACCATATTCTTTAATTTGCACATATTTCCTTAGAAAATAATAATAAAAAAAGTTAATAAACGTGTACTTTAATTGTGACAAAACGATGAAAGTGTAGATTCGATTTAAAACGATTATCAAAATTTGCGAGCGCATTGTTAATATTAATGGAAAATACGAAAGAATGAATGCTGTCAAGATAGTACAAAACGTAGGTAACCTGAGGTATTAAACAATCATCCAACACTGAGTGAAACTAAATACTCTAAAATACCCTTGTACTTTGTTGAGGAAAGATGGAAAAATGATGATAAGTAATCATGTTCCTTATAATGCGGACAATATGAGAACTGCATGAAAAGGGTTTTGATCTTGGAAGGGTGAAATAACTTAAAAGAATTTGTTGTTGGCTTGGAGGGTAACCCGCATGAAATTAGTTATACAGAAACAAGAAATAATGATGTTGCAATAGGTTAGGATCTATAAGAGCAAGAAAAAAAATGCTGCCATAAGTTAGACATGTAGCAACATGACACCATGATGCTGCAACAGATTAAGAATATCACAACAGAAAGCAATGATGTTGCTATGAGTTGAGTTTGTTGCAGCACAATAAAATTACGCTAAAAAAAACTATAGTTTTTGCAGCAAACAAATTTTGTTGCAAAATTTGATGCTAATTGTGACATCTTTTGTAGTGAAACTATAATAGTTAACAACCACTAATCTCTTATGGTGGTGAATTTGTTTTCGTGCCTTATAGAAATCATATAGAAACCTTTTTGAATGCTATGGAATTGAACATTTTGGAGTTGTTGCTTCACTGCAATGGAGGGCTAGTAACCAAAGTAAGTCTAACAGGGTGGCCTTAAGGAAGGTGCAGTAGTAATCCCCACTCTCCTTACATTTTTTAGGAATATTTGATTTGACACTCGTTCATGACTTGGAGGAACTAAACTGTGTACCTATGTTTGTGTCAAACTTGAAGATGAGAGTCTTGAATCATTTATTGACAGTGAAATAAGGTCAAGCTCATAAGCGTGCTACCTTAGATTGGAACTAGTTTATACTTGTTAGAAACCATTTTTTAAAAATAGGTAAACAGATGCATTCTCATGTTATAAGAATTGGGTTAAGTAGCAATGCTTCTATAGAGACATAAATCTCAAACATTATCCTCATCCTCTCATTCCTCTCTCTTTATCTTAGAATATTCACACAAAAAAAGAGAAAGGTGTTTGGTTGGCGGGAAAATGAGAGAGAACAATCTCCCTCTCTAGTTTTTTTTCATTTTCCCTCTCTCTACTAAGATAGAGAGGGAGGAATGAGCGGGATGTGGGAGATGAGGGTAATATTGGATTCTCAATGAAGGACATAAATCGGGACCATGTTTAAAGTTAAATATCAAAATGATGTAAATTGAGACAATGTTAAAAGTTAGACCTCTAATTGAGATCATTAAAACGTGAAGGACATAAATAGGACAGAGACCAAACCTGAGGGACGTAAAATAGAATTTACTCTAAACGTTTTAAAACATCTCAGAATTCAAAACTAAGATCTAAAACTTTCATATATTATATTAAAAAAATAATTAATTTACTAATTATCCCAAAAGTTTAAGCTAAAAAGAAAGGGTTCAATCAATTCTTTATAGTTTAACAAAAACTAACATCTCAACACTCGCTACGTGTGTGTTGATCTACTCTTCTATCAAATTAAAAAATCTAGCATCTCACACGCTACGCATGTGTTGATATATTTCTCAATTAGATTAAACAAAATAATGAACTTAATAGAATAATCAAGAAGTGGGGTTCAAGGGCTTTGTAATTAGAATTTTCTTGGGAAAAATTCCAGGGAAACACTTAGTTCTTATCTCTTTCTTTTCTCTTCTTTCATGTATCAAAAACAAGAGGGTTCTTGAGGAGGTGTTGCTGTAATTGTAAGAACTCCATTGATTTAGTGCAGAGGGCTCTAAGGAGCTCATGGGGACATAGGCAAATTACCAAACCTTGATAACAATTGCTTGTGTTCTTTCTTTGATTGTTTTATTCCTGTTTATTACAAGTCATTCTGGACTTGGGTGTTTGAAGGTCACCAATTGGGATTCTTGAGGTGATTTTCAATAGTGGTATCAGAGCTAGGTTCTAGCAACAGTGGTATCAGAGTTGGAATAGGGGGTATCAAAGCAAGACTCCAAGAATCAAAGGAAACTTCCTGGGTGATTCAAGAACGTTGCTGGGATCAAGATTTGATCGGGTTCTTGAGGTTCAAGAATGGTGTTGTGATCAAGATTTGATCATGTTCTTGAGATTTAGAAGTTGGAAAGCAATTGTGGGTGCTGCATAAATCAGGGATTTTTTCCGCATAATGGGTTCAAACTTCATTGTTGAGAATTTTGATGGAAAATGAGACTTTGCCCTTTGGAAGCGGAAAATCAAGACGGTTCTTATGCAACAAAAGGTGGACTTGTCTATTGGAGAAGATGATGCTTTTCTAGCAAGTATCATGGAGGTCCAGCGGAATCAGATGAAGAAGATGGCGTACAACACCATCCTTCTGCACATGTCGGATAGTGTCATAAGGGAGTGCAGAGACTCGAAAGATCCAGCTACAATTTGGAAGAAACTAGATGAGTTATTTCTTACCAAAATTCTCCCTAAAAAGATTTATCTTCTTAAAAGAAACTTTGTTTTTAAAATGGATCCTAATAAAGAGTTGCAAGATAATCTTGATATGTTTAATAAACTAGTTCAAGATTTGACTAGTTGTAGTATAACATTCCCAGATGAACAATTGGCTGTTATATTGTTGAATTCTCTTCCAGATTGTTTTGAAAGCTTGATTAATGCTATTGAATATGGAAGAGATACACTAACCAAGGAAATTGTGATCAATGCTATAAGGGCTCACGATTTCAAAGCCAAGATGAGGGAAGGATCAAGTGGAAAAAGGTTGTTCATTAGAGGAAGGCCAGCAACTCGGAATGGCAATAACATCCATGACAACTACCAGGACAAATCAAAGGGTAGAGGTCAAAGCCATGGAAGATCGCAGTCCAAACTGAAGTTTGGAGGAAGGTGATGCTACTACTGTAATACGGAGGGTCATTTCAAGAAAGATTGTAGGAAGATGATGAGGGATAAGAAAGGAAGAGATAATACCAACAATGGAGAGGCTTCGGTTGCCAAGGGAGAACAGCAAGATGATGTTCTTGTTGTGTGCTCAAATGTGACTAGGAGGCAAGGTAGCGAGAAATGGATCTCAGATTCCAGGTGCACTTATCACATGTGCCCTCACCGGGATTGGTTCAAGAATTTCAAGGAAACCAATGATGGAAAGGTTTTCTTGGGGAATGTTACTTCTTGCCAAGTGAGGGGGATAGGAGACATCCAATTGAGGATGTTTGATGGAGTTACTAGGCTACTGCGGAATGTGAAATATCTTCTAGAGTTGAGAAGAAATTTGATCTCATTAAGGCAGCTAGATTCCATGGGGTACACATACAAAGCAGAGGGAGGAAATATCAAGGTAACCAAGGGATCTTTGACGATGATCAAAGTAGTAATGAAGGATGGTCTCTATGAGATGATCTGAGACACAGACATCAAGGATCAAGTAGCAAGCTTGATGGCTGAGATGGATAAGGCAGTTCTTTGGCACAATCACTTAGGCCACATGAGCGAAAAAGGGCTGCAAGTTCTTAGGAAGAATGGTTTAATTGATGGTGACAAGGTAGAAAAACTTGATTTCTGCGAGAGTTGCATTCTTGGAAAGCAACATCGAGTCAGCTTCAACACCGAAGTGCACAAATCTAAGGGCATTCTTGACTACGTTCATGTCGATCTTTGGGGGCCAGTAAGAACACCAACACAAGGACGTAATCTTTACTTTCTTTCTTTAACTGATTATTATTCTAGAAAAGTTTGGGTTTATTAGCTTAAAAATAAATCAGATGCTTTGAATAAGTTTGTCGTGTGGAAAAAATTGCTGGAAACTCAAACGGGTAAGGTAGTTAAGATTTTACAAACCGATAATGGCTTAGAATTTTTTAATAAGGATTTTGATAAATTATGTGAGTTAAATGGGATTCTAAGACATAGAACTGTTCTGAAAACCTCTCAGCAAAATAGAGTTGCTAAGAGGATGAATAAGGCCCTTATAGAAAAGGTTAGGTGCATGTTATTTGGTTCCGGGTTACCCAAATGTTTTTGGGGGGAAGCTGTGTCTACTCTTGCATATTTGGTTAATAGATCACCCTCTAGAGCTTTGGATCTCAAGACTTCCAAGGAGATGTGGAGTGGTAAATCCCCTAAGTTAAACAACCTTAGGACTTTTGGATGTCCTGCGTTTGCATATCAAAAGGATGATAAGCTTAGCCCAAGATATAGAAAATATGTGTTTCTAAGATATGCTGAAGGGGTATAGGTTGTGCTCCTTAGAGCAAAAAAGAACTAAACTCATAATAAGTAGGGATGTCATTTTTAATGAGCATATATTTCTCTATTTGGAGAAAACTAACCTTGTAGGGGATAGTGGGCAAACCAACCCCGTATTTGTGGAGCATAGCATCAAAGAAAATTCAGTTCAGGTAGAGAAAGGAAGGCAAGAGGATTCGGACCAAGTAGAGCCCATTGATGAAAGCCAAGCTCAAGACACTTAAGAGGAGGCAGAACTAGAAGAGGATAATGCATCAAATCATAATGATTACCAGCTCATAAGGGACCAGGAAAGAAGGCTGGTCAGACCACCTTTGAGATATGGTTTTGCAGATGCTAATGTAGCAGCTCCTTATTCAGAATGAGGGATAAGTGAACCAGAAACTTACATTGATGCCATGGAATGTAAGGATTCGTCAAGATGGAAACTAGCTATAGAGGAGGAAATGCATTCTTTGAGGAAGAAAAACTCTAGGGAATTGGTGCCGAAACCAGGAAACAGAGAGTTGTGGATCGTAAATGGACTTACAAGATCAAATAAGGGAACACTCTAGGGGATGAAGTCCGGTATAAGGCTAGGCTGGTGGTGAAGGGGTTCAGGCAAAGAGAAGGCATAGATTTCACATAAAGTTTCTCACTGGTTGTGCCCAAGGTGGAGGAAATTGTGATTATCCTCATCTATGTTGATGATATACTGTTGGTTGGTAACAACAGGGAGAGGATAGAAAAGTTGAAGTCTCAACTCAGTTCGGAGTTTGAGATGAAGGATCTTGGTTATGAACGAAAGATCCTTAGGATGAGTATAATTCAGGAAAAGAGGAGAAACAGGTTGAAGATTTCTCAGACTTCCTACATAGAAAAGATGATATCTAAGTTTTCTATAGAAGGTAGCAAACCAGTAAAGATTCCCCTTGCTGGTCATTTCAAGTTCTCCAGTGATCAATGTCCGAGATCAGATGAGGAGAAGAAAGAAATGGAAAAGGTCCTTACTTTAGTACGGTTAGATCAGTTATGTTCACCATGGTAAGCACTAGACCCGACATTGTTCATGCAATTAGTGTTCTCAGTAGATTTGTAAGTAATCCCGGAAAGAAGCATTGGCTTGGGATGAAGTGGTTGCTGAGGTATTTGAAAGGAAGCCCAGATGTGGGGCTTGTTTACGAGAAGAGGGCTAAGTCCATCTGGTTAGAAGGTTATGCTGATTCGGACTATGGAGCAGATCAGGACAAGAGAAGATCGATTACCTCATACTTTTTCAACTTAAACGGATGTTGTATAAGTTGGAAGGCTCAGTTGCAGCCGATGGTACCACTCTCAACAACCAAAGCTGAGTACATAGCGGCAACGGAAGCTATTAAGGAGGCTATGTGGTGCAAAGGGTTGTTGGAAGAGATGAGGTCCTAAAAGAGCAAGTGGTGGTGTATTCGGATAGCCAAAGTGCGTTGTACTTGTGTAAGAATCCAGTGTTCCATGAGAGGACAAAACATATGGATATTCGGTATCATTTCATTCGGGAAAATGTTACGAAAGGATGCGTTCATGTAGGCACCAAAGTTCTACCTCTAAGCAAGTTCAATCATTGCCCGGACTTCTTAGGATTGGAATCGGATGATGTGGTGACTCTTGTTGAGTTTGGATCCTGAGTTCTCTACACAATGGGTTTAGGTTTAGTTGCTTAGACAAAGGTAGAGATTGTTGGGATTTGTCTAAGAATTAAACGGTTGGAAGATGAAGCTTCAGCAAGCTTTGGCATCACGGCGTAAGGAGTGTGCATTGCGGCCTCCAGCAACGGAGGTAGTTCCTCCACCAGGTGTGCGTCGTGGCTCAGGGTGGTGTGCGCTATGGCACAAGGCTGTGCGACGCTGCCCAGGCCTTGTGTGCCGCTGCGCCCAGCACCTGGAGGTGTTTTACCTTGGTGTGCGCCACGGCCTGCCCTGTTCTGGGCCGCAGCGCTAGGCACACCTAATTCTTTTTGATTAGCACTTTGAAATGATGCATGGGACTTGTTTAAAATGCACAGGACCACTTAGAGAGCCATGGTTCTTTGGTTCTTGATATCTAAGGGTTAAGATTGGTTCTTGAGATCTATATAAAGGGTCATCTAGGAGCAATAACAAAAAAGTGTGTGAAATAGAACACAACAAGGATGACACATGAGTGCAAAGACACAAGTGTTAAGAAGAAACACAAGAAGGGGTCTCATTCCAAGAGTGGCAAGTGTTGAAAGAGATAAACTCTCAAATCTTCAGTGGTGTTTCAAGTGAGAGAGAGCAATCAAGAAGTGGGGTTCAAAGGCTTTGTAATTGGAACTTTCTTGGGGAAAATTCCAGGGAAACACTTAGTTCTTATCTCTTTCTTTTCTCTTCTTTTATATATCAAGAGTAAGAGGGTTCTTGAGGAGGTGTTGCTGTAATTGTAAGAACTCCATTGATTTAGTGCAGAGAAATCGGAGGAGCTCACGGGGACGTAGGCAAATTGTCGAACGTCAATAACAATTGCTTGTGTTCTTTCTTGGATTGTTTGATTCCTATTTATTACAAGTCTTTCTGGACTTGGGTGTTTGAAGGTCACCACCTTAGATTCTTGAGGTGACTTTCAACAGTTCTTTTAAATTTTTGTAGATTTTTTGCTTTTCCCATTACATTAACTAGATAGAAATTCATGGTTAGATTGGGTTTAAAATCCATGTTTTTAACCCACTCAAAAGTTTATTGTTATTTTTCGAAAACGTTACTAGTAACATCAGTATAAGTGTGGGACCTAAAAAATAATGTTACCAACGGAATTCTTCAAAATTACTAATGGAGTTTCAGGTGATTTGGTCTAACCAAAAATTGCTCTTAACCAGAAAAGAAAAATAAAAAAGAACAGATTTATTTTGTGGATCAACTCAACGGTACTGTAAGTTTCAAAAAATATGTAAGAAAAAAAAATTGAGGAGAATGTTTACAATGAGTTTCTGGATTAACAACATGTTGAAGAAGAAATTGAACAAATTCATGAAAAAGTCTCCCAATTGGAATCCGAACCAAAGTGCCAAAAAGGTTGTCTCAAATGTGATAATTACTACACAAATATATATATTTGCTAAAAAAAATATTTGCATTAAACGTAATTATTTTCCTCTTTCTTAATCAATATCATATTATAATTAATGTTTGAATTATTTTTTTAAAAAAAATATTGTTTAGTGTTTGGATAATCCTACTTAAATTTTTAAATAAACTATGAATGTATGTGGTAAAATAGTGTTGAAATCAACTCAAAATAATAAAAAAAAAATGACCAAAAGGGTAAGAAGGATATGGTTCTTCTCATCTTATTGGGATATTGATTTCCAATTAATTTCTCAACCTCAAAAATTAACATGCCAATAAAAACTCATTCATTTTTAGTTGCCACTCTCCAAACCAAAAGCAGGCTCCAATCAGTAACTAAGATAGTGGTTCTTGTACAAGACAAGAGTGATTTGTTTGTTGGGTTGAACAAAAATTAACATAACAAAATTTTTAGCAACCAACCACAACCATATTATCATTATAACTATTGATACTATTGATGCTGAAAAGAAGGTTAAGGATATTTTTGTCAGACTAGATATGGGTTGGATGAGATATATGATTGGTATTGGCCACGTTCGTACGCCCACATTAGCTTGGCACACGAATTCCTATAAGGAAAGCCACCTAGAGTTTGGTTCTTCGGCAAGGACCTTTCGACGGTCTAATCATTAAGGGTACCAAGATAAAGGGAAAAGGAGGGCTAGAGAAATATCAAAGTGGGAGAGAGAGAGCCGAAATGGTTCTGGTTGTGAAAATTGCATTTATGAGGCCTTGAGCCTCTTTATATAGGCTTTGGAGATCTTATCTTCTGAGGAATTGGAGTGGGTCCCATGAGGGATCTCATCCCGTGTATTTAGGTCTATGCTAGGGGTCTTGACCCATGTCATTTAAGTCTGCGAGTCACGTCACAACCTTATCTCGTGCTTTTGAGTCAAGTTACAGTCTTACCTCATGTCTTTAGGTATGTACTAGGGGTCTTGACCCATATCGTTTAGGTCTACAAGTCATGTCATGATCCATTTGTCCGAATTTTAATCGGTAGAATATTTCTGCCTATATTATATGCCCCCAACCCCTTGAAACCCTTGAGGGGTTTCTAAAGGAGTTGAGTGTTCTCTCTTGTGATGTTAATGATATCTTCATCTCAATAAGGTATCTTAGTGACCCCTTGTGTGGGTAAGCATATTGGTGTTCTCATGCTGGCTTCGTGGGCTTTAGCGAGCCCCAACTATATTGGTCTTCTTGTGATTCTATTGAGTCAACTATAAGTGATGATACTAATGCTTTTGAGGATTCATCACCTGTTACAAATCCAGAAATTAGCCTTCATGCTTTCATGGGGCACTCTTCAAAAAAAACATTGAGGTTGCTAGGTATTGTGATTGGACACTCAATTCAAGTTCTCATAGATGGTTGTAGCACTCACAACTTCATTGAAGAGGGAGTGGCTCAATTCAATGACCTCAAAATTTCACCATCCAGTCAGTTTCAACTTCAAGTTGGAAATGGTGATTTACTTCAATGTAAAGATCTTTGAGATGATGAGATAGTGGTATGGTCATCATCTCGATTCTTCATTTAGCTACAGGTTAATAATTCTCAAGATTGCAGAGTTAATGTCTCTTATTAATTAACTTATTTAGAATTACTAGCTCAAAATAGTAAATCTTAATAAGATTTTCAAAAGTTGGATCCTTTGTGTGTAGTAGGATCGATCTTTTTCATCTAGAAGTTGAATTTGGGTCTTTAACAAATATTGAAAGAAAAATGAAAGAAAACAAAAGAGAGAAAAGAAGGGAAAAAAATAGAGAAAGAAAAGTTTTTGTTGCAAAAGTGAAAAGGGTAAAGTGTTAGAGATAAAGAAAGAGTGTAATTAATAGAAGATTTTGTGTCATAGAAATTTGAAATTAGAATATGTGGTAGTAATTTTACTTTAAAAGTCAAATTAAGAATCTAACTTTAATTAGGGTATTACTGTAAGTTGTAGAAGAAATAAAAATAAGTAGAGTGTCAATAACTATTTATGTATTGTCAATATCACTAGCCTTAAAATATTAATCTAGTATTTCATTTTCTTGCCTTTTATGAATGCAATAACATTGTCTTTGTAAATCACTCTTTAAATGATGTCAAACTGATAAAATAAATATTGTGTATGTCAAAACAATTAAAATATTAATCTAATATTTTATATTCGAATAAAATAATTGAATTTTAACAATTAAAAATTATTATCAAATAATTTTTGAACTATTTAAAAGTTAAAAAATCTAATTTTTGGAGATAATTAAGAGAAATTAAAATAATTGGATAGTATCCTTAAAAATTCAATAAAACTAAAAAAAAAAATCTACCTAAAATTGGTTTGGCACGCATAGCAACTCTATTTTAGTCATTATATTTAAAAAAATCTAAATGTTTAAGTAGTGAGCACTTGCTACCAAATTACACGTAGTGCTTTTTAAATATATGCCTTGAACACTCATTTTGAACGCATTGAAAATTTGAATGGTAATTAGCACTCAAGTTTCCACACAATTATAACTGAGTTTCGCAAGTTGTTTTTCTGAGTGTTTGGAGTGAATATGCAACAATTATTACTGAAATTATTTTTACCGTAAATTTTGATGTTTGTTGATTTGATTTTATATTGAAATTCGCGAGTTGCCTTTTCTAATTTTTTTTTTTTTAATTTTAAAGAGTAGATTGACCCTCTGCCCATAAACTTCAAAAAGCCAATCATGTAGTAGCCCATATTGACTATGTACGACCTAGCAGCCCATATTTTGGGAAATGTCTGTCGTTACCCATTAACTATATCCATCGCAATTTCGACATCGCTCTCTAAAACTTCCTGCTGTTTGGTTCGCTAGAAAACCTCCTGTAAAACCGAATAGAAATTTTTTGCAAATGAGTTTATCTATAAATAATTGTAGCATTTCATTTACTCATTTCTGCAGTTACAGACATGACCAGAGAAGCAGTCAAGTTGAGTTCAATTTTGATCCCTTTTGGTCATAACAGAGCAAACTTGGCTGGCCATTTGGTAGAAAATACAGAGTGCATCTTAATCAGAAAACCAATTTGATTTTTTTATATCTACTAATTTGGACATCACTTAAAAAGTGAATCCCAACCGTTTGATTTCACATTCTCAAAAATCTAATCGTCCAATTTGGAAATTTAAAAAAAAAAAAGGTTTCTTAAATAGATTTGAAATTCTTCTCAATGTATCCTCTTCATTCAGTGGACCTTGACTGCTGTCATGATTGCAAAATTGGCTGTTTTTTTCCTTCTTATCCTGTATTTATCCACGCACTTTTTACCAAATAGGCACTTCTCTCTGTCTCTCAGTATCCGTTTCTTTCTCTCTATCCGCACAGGTTTCTTAGTATTCAGTATTCACTACCAAGACAGAAAAAGAGAAGAAAAAACAAAACAAAAGCCTGTTTTTAAGTTTATTCAATGGATGCTTCTTCTTCATCCTCCTCATCACCAATGGGCTTGACCTGTTTTTATTGCAACTCTATCTCTTCTGAACTCAAACAAGGCTGGCGGAGGTGGACTACTGGAGGTTATGCCATGATCTGTGATCAATGCGCGTAAGCATTTTACTAGTTTTTATTTCTCACTCATTTTATTTTCAATATTATTGTTGTTATCTTACTTTTACCCCTTAAAGATTCCTTTTTTATGTGTGATAAGATAGAAAAAATTTAATTATCTTTGGTTCCTTCTAAAAGATGGCAAACCTCACAACCATGATTATGATCTACGATTTTTTCCAAAGAAATTTAATTATGTGGTTTTCAATTTTTTTTTCCTCTTGATATCTCATATATTTATTGTTGGGATTGTTTCAATATTTCTAATGGGTGCATTTTGGTTCACTGTCTATTGAAATAATTTATTTTACTATTTTAAATTGGTGAATAACTTGTAATGTATCTGCCTTGATATTGACGTGGTTAAATGCCATGCCTTTGTAGGTCTTTATGAACCTTTTTATTTGCACAAAAATATTTTTTCTTGATAGAATTATTGTACTTTTACTATCTTCAAATTGGAGGATTTTATGAGAGGAATTTTTAGATTTGTAATTTTATGCTGTTATTATGTGTCTTTTGGGAGTTGTATAGCTCAATTGTTTCATCTAAAGCAAGAAAAGTTCAAGATTTCAGTTTTGAGATATTAACTTGGTTTTCTTTTTTATGGTTCTATTAATTATTTGGCATTAAGTGGATATATATATATATATATATAGCTAAAGAGTAGGAAGTTATACTTCATGTGCAACAACTTGCGTTGATAAAATTTTCAAAAATGAGAATAACATCATTAGTAATGATTTAATGGATCCATTATAAGTAAGAATCACATTAAGAAGAATGAAACACAAAGCACCTTAATTAGTTGTCAATAAAGTATGTAGTTGTCATCGTATAATCTGCTTGAACCAGATCGTCATTTTAGTGATGCTATATTTTTCTTCAATAATCTCCTTTTTGGTTATTCAAACATCTAGTATCATATTCATTTAAACAATATTGAATTGCATATTTTTTTTACGGATCACTACAATTATTCCTTTTTCTTTCGTCTATTGCGTTTATAACTATGAATCTATGATTAAGTAATATTTCTCACTGTTTGAATTGTCCCATGGAGTTAATTATAGGGTAATGGTATGGGGCTCTTGGTTTCCACTTCACTCTTCTGTTCCGTGATTGTTGCTTTCTTTTTTTTCTTCCAAAACTGTCCTTTTTAATCATGTTGAAGAGGAAGCAGAAGGGGTAAAGGGCAAGAAGTCTATGTGACTGCTGCTGTAGTTGTCCCTTATCAACTTGTGTTTCTTAGTGTTTATGGTAGTTGAATATGGAAGAACTATATACTGTAGAAATTGTACAGAGGAATAATAAAGGAAAGGAGAGGAGTGATCTCTCTTGAAATTGTTCTTGTTGCTGTCATTTAGCAGCAATAGTTGCCAGCTCCGTTGCTTGTATTTTTAAATTTGTAGTTGATAATTTTCAGTTTTTGTAGTTCAATTTGTATTTTGATGATGTAATTCTTGTATAAATTGTTTAATTGGGTAAGTGTGAATGCATGATAACACTCAAACTCCCCGGTTAAAAAAAGACTCAGTGCATGTACAGGTTAGATGAAGTGTCTAATTTGCTAACAATGGAAGACTTTAGTTCAGTGATAGAGGTCCTCTTGAATTGATTCCTTCTCTAAGGCTGTCACTAATAGGCTCAAGACTAATTTTATGGGTGTTTGGATCTTCGATTCACATTCATGTGGTATGTGAAGAAACACATCAGAAGGAAAACCCGTGCCTTTAATAAAAATATAAAAAAAAAAATTGTATGTGACCCAAAAACCAGTGTGAGTTTATGTAAATTTATCTAGGATTTAATGGACAATATTCTTTTATTTGCACATATTTCCTTAGGAAATAACAAAAAAAAAATGTTCATAAACATCTACTTTAATCGTGACGAAACTATAAAAGTGTAGATTCGATTTAAAACGATTAGAAAAATTTGGGTGCGCATTGTTAATGTTTATCTAAAATACGAAAGAATGAATACTATCAAGATAGTACAAAACGTCGGTAACCTGAGGTATTAAACAATCATCCAACACTGAGTGAAACTAAATATTCTAAAATACCCTATAATGTGGACAGTATGAGAACTGCATGAAAAGGGTTTTGATCTTGGAAGGGTAAAATAACTTAAAATAATTTGTTCTTGGCTTGGAGGGTAACCTGCATGAAATTAGTTTTACAGAAACAAGAAATAATGATGTTGCAATAGATTAAGATGTATTGGAGCAAGAAAAAAAATGCTGCCATAAGTTAGACATGTAGCAACATGATACCATGATGCTGCAGTAGGTTAAGAGTATGGCAATAGGAAGCAATGATGCTGCAACGAGTTAAGTTTGTTGCAGCGAAATAAAATTACACTAAAAAAAAACTATAGTTTTTGAAGCAAACAAATTTTAGTGCAAAATTTGATGCTAATTGTGATATATTTTGTAGTGAAACTATAATTGCTAACAACCACTAATCTCTTATGGTGGTGAATTTGTTTTTGTGTCTTATAAAAATCATATAGAAACCTTTTTGAATGATATGGCATTGAACATTTTTGGAGTTGTTGCTTCACTGCAATGTAGGGCTAGTAACCAAAGTCTAACAGGGTGGCCTTAAGGAAGGTGCAGTAGTAATCCCCACTCTTATTACATTTTTTAAGAATATATGATTTGACACGTTCACAGCTAGGGGGATCTAAACTGTGTACCTATGTTTGTGTCAAACTTGAAGATGGGAGTCTTCAATCATTTATTGACAGTGAAATAAGGTCAAGCTCATGAGCGTGCTACCTTAGATTGGAACAAGTTTATACTTGATGGAATCCATATTTTATGTCCCTCTAGTCGTTCAGTTTCATTAACGAACAGTAGAGGTCATTAGATCTTGTGATATGTGATCTGTGGTAAACTCATCTAATTCAGAATTTAAATCTTTTTCCTGTTTGGAAGAAGGGAGAATGGTTATAAGCGAAGGAGGAAGAAAACCAGTACATTGTTAGGCCATTGATATGTTGTAGTTCCTTCTTCTTCTTTTTAACTTCTTTCCTGCTGTAGTCATTATTGCACATGCTTTGAATAAGAGGACAAGAGAAGTTAGATAGGTAGATATTAAATGATTTATAATTTTCAGAAGAAAAGGATATATGATCGACAAATTTATGTTATATGCTGAAAAATTCATATATTCATCCCATCATTAAGTACGATCAAATTTAATGCAAATAAAATTGTTAATAAACAATGAGAAATTTTTCCCTCTTAGCTTGAAATGAATTTGACACCACCTTGGTAGAACTATAATAAAAATGAATTTTAGCCAAAGTTAGGTATTGGAACTTGTCTTAATGTTATTTATTGTTTCAAGAATGATTTATTTGCTTTGTATTATCAGGAAAAGAAAACGGTAAGCAAAACTGTTTTTTAGCATGGTTGGTAAATGGTGACCTTACCATTTCTCCCTTTTTTTTAAGTTACCAATTTTCAATTTATAGTTTGTAGTGAAATGATCTTGTTCTAGCTTCACATATTAAAACGACATCGTTTTTGTTCTATTTAGAGTAGTGTTGCAACCACTTTGTTGTTTTGTTCATGGATTGTACTCCAAAAAATTCTTGCCTAAAACCGTTTCTCTTCACTCTACTTTCCCTTTCCATTACCCTTTGTTGACCATAAACAAATTTTGATTGTATAGTGAATATTATTAACTTTTCAGGTCATTAGGCTTAGAAAGTAGGAAAATAAATAGATACCAATAATACAATGAAACGATTGTTTCGATTTAAAATGCCCCATGAAGTTCTGAATGCATTTAGCTAATGTTCGCTATCCTGTTATGGGCTAATGTGGTTTGTAAATTTTTCACGCACGTGTTTGGCTGTTCATGTCTTATTATACAAGTAGACATGTATGACTTCTACTCAGTTAATAATATTATCACTGTCATGCAAGGTTTTCCATATAAGGATTGAATTGATAAAATTTAAATATGTAGTTTGGATGTTGTGTTAGTAACATTATGTTCCAAGCATGTGAGTGTGTGAGTATGCAAAATTATGAAATTAGTTAGTTAATCCAACACGTATTACGAAGAAATAATGTATTACATCTAAAATATTTGTCCTTTATGACTATGACAAGACCTTCTTTAGAAGTTATTTACTGCCGAGGCATGTTAGATAAGGAAGTTAATAAATTACATAGGTATACTATTAGTTTCTTAATGTGATCAAAATTCTTATGTATTATCTTTCTTATATGTATATTAGCCCTTTACTAATAGAAGATCAGGTAAAGGGGCTCGCTGCTTTGTCCATTATTTAATCCACAAATAAAATGAAACATGGCGTAAAAGATTTGTGTTAAACAATCTAATCTAAGTTTTTCTCTTAAAGTTGTATTATGTGTCTTTTGATGTTTTACAATATGAGTGGTCCTCTTTCTCTTTTTATTCATTCGTTCCATCACTTTGCGAGAAAAGGACACTTTCAAAGATGTGTCTCTCCATGAGGCATTAATTTGATTTTATTACATTACCATTATATTCAAGTTCATATCTCTTGATTGTTGATAGTAAGTTAACAACTGATGTGTCTGGAAAAAAATAAAAATAAGATCAAAATTATTATTTAAAGATTGCTTTTCCTTATGTCTATTGCTTTTCCTTATACCAGAAGGTGTTGCTGTGCCTGATGCTTTTTTTCATTGAAGATATTGTTGTGTCAACACGTGTTATAGTGCGCTTGAGTATATTTTTGCGTGCGCATGTACATACACGTGCATGCATCTATGTGTGCATGCATATGCACATGCATGTTTTTGTGTGCGCATGTACTTGCATGCGTTTGACATGAATGGTACCTTTATGGTTTGCATAAGCAAACCTTTAAGGTTTTTCACCATTCACAAACATAGGCTGTTTCAATAAGCTTTTGCCCTGTGAAGTTTCTTTCTCTTTCTTTTACTTTTTCATCTTTTCTCTCCTCTATTATAACTACCCCTATTTGGTGTCATCATCTTCAGTGCATAACTTTATATTCCAGAGGGATTCTACTTGCAGAATCAGATTTTGACCCTAAATTATATGCAAACAAGTTTATAAATTTTTATATTTCCGTTTAGATGAATTGTTGGTATTCCCAGCAAAGTACTCATTTTATTTTCACTTGTGCGTCTTGATTACTGTTCATGGTAAAGCTTGCGATGTGATTATAAATTTGATTGAATCTTCTTCCTTCTCCATGCTGTTTATGATTAATTGACTTAATTCTTTTGCAAATTCAGCTCTGCTTATGAGGACGGAAGATTTTGCAACATCTTTCACTTGAACGCCGATGGTTGGAGAAATTGTGTTACTTGCGATAAGGTACCTTGAACATTTTGTTGCTGTTGCACATTTTCCTCTTGCTGGCCTTTATTGTGTCTCTCTCCTGTGGATTTATATCCTGATTATTATTAATCAAAGAACTAGCTTTTGATTACTACTCTATATTCTGTATTCGCTAATGCTTCATTTTCCTGCCCAGGCAATTCACTGTGGATGCATTATGTCAGCACACACACATATATTATTGGATGTTTGTGGCGTAGAATGCATGGAATGCTCATCATTGCGGGGGCCCTCTCGACTTGACTTGTCTGTTGACTCGGACAGAGAAATTACTGGGCAGCAGTCTACCCAGTCATTGGAAAAAAAGGAAATTGGTAATGTATTTGTTCAATCAATCTGTTAAAGTTTTACGCTGTCATGTCAAATTTTATGTAAGAAACTGCTAACGTACTGTTTGAATGAAAAATTTCCTATAGAAAAGGATAAATTTATTTTTTTGCTTTAAGAAGAATGGAAGATAAATTCCTTTATTTTGCTCTCTTTGGTTATTAAAGGAAGGTGGAGACAAGTTTGAAAATTATAAAAAAAATTAAAAAAAATTAAAAAAAAAAATTAGGATGGAGTGAAAGGCTTTTAACTTATGCTAAATGTTCTACTTAACTAGTCTTGAATTTAAATATGACCTATTGTGGGAGGAGACTTTCAGTGCTCAGAGTCTTCCTTCTTTTTTCTTGTCGGTGACGAACCAAACAAAAAACACGGAATTGTATGTTTCTTTCCTACTCTTCTATCTAGAAGGGTGAATACAAGGATTTTAAACTGAATATCAGAGTAATAGGTTTGAAATTAGGGATTCTATTTGAGAGAATTTGATTTGTTTTAGGACTTAAGATTTTGTTCCCTTCTATAGTTAGGTTTTTGTGCTTATATAAGAGCACCCTATCATGCTTTGGACATTAATGCATTGGTTGACGAATAAATACATATTTTTTAGTTATTTGTGATTTGCACTATATTAGTTTGTTGTTTTCTTTTTAATTCTTCCTCCTCTCTGTTGGTACTACGTTTGTGGTTCTACATCATCAGTTATAATTCCACCGAAGGTTTCCAAAATGTATATCCATAGCTTGCAATTTTAGGATGTTATACGGGATATGATCATTGTTTTTCATTAGGTGACTACTAACTCTATATTGGTGCTCTGTTGCAGCAAACTGTGGGGCCGATCCTACATCATCAGCTCCTGAACAAAATGGTCAGAAGCCTATAGAAACCAGAGAGGTTTTTCTTTGATTTTGTACAAAATTTCATGTCAAAATTCCATATATTTAATTTTTTATGATTTTTTGAATTATTAATATAAAAAAAAAAAGTATTTCTGATGCTCAAAAGTTTTTCATATTTTTTTCTCATAGTAGCTCATGATAAAATTCCAGTTATGAAGTCTGCAAATTTTGCTCAAATCCCTTCATGAGTCTCCCTCAAATGCAGTCCTTCCTCGGCAAAAATCTCACAAAATCAACAAGGCCACGTTGAGAATTTATATTTAGTTTCTTTGTCCTAGTAACGAAAGCTCGAAGAAGCTTGTGAATTTCTCGAACAGATGGTCGATGTGGGTGTTTCTGTCAGTCCAAATTCATGTGCATGTCTCTTTGAAATTTGTGGAAAATGGAGGTCTTTGTCTGATGGAAGACTCATATGTGATCAATTTCGAACAACTGTGAAGAACCCATCTGGGTTTCTTGAGAATTTCCCTTTGCAATTGTACTGTGATTGTGGGAGCTTAATAGATGCACAGAAACTGTTTGACGAAATGCTTGATAGTAATTTGGTTTCATAGGTTATAATAGTATCTGTTTACGCGGAGACGGGTCTGCTCCTTGAAGCTTTTGGGCTTTTTTCACGTATGCTTGAGTCATGAATTAAACCAAATTCATCTATCTGTACCACCCTATTGAAATCTTTAGTAAATCCTTATTTTTTTAAAATAGGTAAGCAGATGCATTCTCAAGTTATATAGACATAAATCTCAAACATTACCCTCATCCTTTCGTTCCTCTCTCTTTATCTTAGAATATTCACACAAAAAAAGGGAAAGTTGTTTGCTTGGCGGGAAAATGAGAGAAAAATCTCCCTCTCTAGTTTTTTTTTTTTTTTTTTTTCATTCTCTCTCTCTCTCTCTTCTAAGATAGAGAGGGAGGAATGAGAGGTACGAGGGTAATATTGGATTCTCAATGAAGGACATTAATAGGGACCATGTTTAAAGTTAAAAATCAAAATGATGTAAATTGAGACAATGTTAAAAGTTAGACGTCTAATTGCGATAATTAAAACGTGAAGGACATAAATAGGAGAAAGACCAAACTTGAGGGATGTAAAATGGAATTTACTCTAAATGTTTTAAAACATCTCATAATTCAAAACTAAGATCTAAAACTTGCATGTATCATATTAAAAAATAATTAATTTACTAATTATCCCATAAGTTTCAGCTAAAAAGAAATGGTTCAACCATTTTTTTATACTTTAACATAAACTAACATCTCAACACTCGCTACGTGTGTTGATCTACTCTTCTATCAGATTAAAAAATCTAGCATCTCACACGCTACGCATGTGTTGATATATTTCTCAATTAGTTTAAACGAAATAATGATCTTAATAGAATAATAAATAATAATAAAATACTTTTAATCTTATGACCATACGTGTACACGAGTTAAATTGTATTGTTGATATATTCTCTGCATTTTACGAACCCAAAATTTTTAATAAAAGGTATTTATGAAAATTCATTTTCTAAAAAAGCAAAAACTAAAACATGGAAACTCGAGGAATTTGCCACTGAAATTTCTTAATTGCATGTGCTTTTCATGACAAATACTACAATTTAATCGTCCATGCAAGTTCGTAACCACCTAATTCACAATAATTACGTAACATTTCTGACATAAACAATTGTATTAGTTGTACCTGCAGATTTTAATACCAGTACCTTATCATCTCCGGGCGAATGTTCTTTTAAATTTTTTTCCCCCCACAATAATCAAATAATTTTTTTTGGTGAGATCAGGTTTAAAACCAATGTTTTGAATTTCTTGTTAATTTTTGAAATCTTCACTTGCAACATCAGTATAGGTGTGGGATCAAAAAAACAATGTTGCGAATGAAATTCCTCCAAAATTACCAATGAAGCTTTGGACGATCCTGTCTAACCAAGAATTGCTCTTAACCAGGAAAGAAAAAGAAAAAGGAACAAATTAATTTTGTTGATCAACTCAATGATATTGTAAGTTTCAAAAATTATATAAAAAAAAAAAAACTTAAGGAGTATGTTTGCAATGAGTCCCTGGATTAACAACATGTTGAAGAAGAAATTAAATAAATTCATGAAAATGGAACCCATACCAAAGTGCCAAAAAGGTTTTGTCTATAATATGATATATGCTAAAAAAGAGTTTTCATTAAAAGTAATTATTTGCCTTTTTCTTAATTATTTCTAATCTAATTATCACTTCATGTTCGTTGTTTCAATTTTCCTTTTAACATACTAAAGTTCTAACGTCAATACCTTTGTGGTAGTCTCACAAACCATCATCCGTTGCATTCTCGGAAAAGATTTTGGTGTGTGCCTAGGGGCTGAGGCAGGATTTTTGTCTTGGGGGACCAAGTTTGATACGGTTAAAATAAGATATCTTTTTTAATTATCATAGGCTCACATACAGTCTTCATTAGTTATCTCCACATGCTCCACAAAACAAAAGATCACCAAGAGTTTAAGAGTCTAAAAGCCTAAGGGATGAGAGTAAAATTAGTGAAGTTAGAGGTATAGTACACATATAAAATAACATATTTAAATTGTAAGTGGTCCCACTAAATCTTCTATCTAAAAGAGCTTATATCTATGTGTGTACTACTCCAACTTCACCGATTTTAAATGATGTTATCCCGTTCAACTTAGAGTAGAGATGACCAAATGAGATCATCTGTAGTATAGATTGAAATGCACGATCCATGCTCGTTTGTGAAGTAAAAAGTATTACCCATGACTTCATGTCCAAATAAATTTGGTAAAAAAAGTTGGAAAAAAGTCATATAGAATCAATATTGAAGAAGATTATGCTTAATCAGGCATAAAAAAAAAATGTAGTCTAGGAAGAGCAAGACAGTTTGCAGAGAGCCAAGTGTCTAGTAGAGAGTAATTAAATGTAATTGTTGTGGTGAGGTATAGAGAGAAAAATAAGTGTGAGCCTATGAGAGATTTGTAAGAGATATAGTGAGTGTGGCTCGTATTCTCAAGTACTTAGTAGGGAGCACTAAATGTATTTGGGGATTTGTCTTGAGATATTTGCCAAGGAAAAATCTTAATTGCGTGTGCTTTTAATGAAAAATACTGCAGTAAATCATCCATGCAAGTTCATAACCACCTAATTCACAATAATTACATAACATTTCTGACATAAACAATTGTCTTAGTTATACCTGTTGATTTTAATACCAGTACCTTATCATCTCTTGGTGAATGTTCTATTAATTTCTGTTTGGTCCCCCACATTAATTAAATAAATTTTTTTGGTGAGATCAGGTTTAAAACCAATGTGTTAAATTTCATTGTTAATTTTTTGAAATCTTCAGTGGCAACATCAGTATAGGTGTGGGATAAAAAAAAACATTGTTACCAATTAAATTCTTCAAAATCACCAATGAAGCTTTGGACAATCTGGTCTAACCAAAAATTGCTCTTAACCAAAAAAGAAAAATAAAAAGGAACAGATTAATTTTGCTGATCAACTCAACGATATTGGAAGTTTCAAAAATTCTGTATAAAAAATTAAAAATAAAAATAAACCTTGAGGAGTATGTTTACAATAAGTCTTTGGATTTGCAACATGTTAAAGAAGAAATTGAATAGATTCATGAAAATGTCTCCCAAATGGAACCCATACCAAGGTGCCAAAGAGGTTTTGTCTGTAATATGATAATTACTGCTCCAATAAATATTTGCTAAAAAAAAAGTGTCTTCATTAAAAGTAATTATTTGCATTTTTCTTAATTATGTCCAATCTAATAATTACTTCATGTTCGTTGTTTCAATTTTTCTTTTAACATACCAAAATTATGACATCAATAGCTTTGTGGTAGTCTCACAAACCATCATTCTTTGAATTCTAGGATAAGATTTTGGTGTGTGCCTAGGGGCTGAGCCAGGATTTTTGTCTTGGGGGACCAAGGTTAATACTATTAAAATAAGATATCATTTTTAATTATCATAGGCTCACATACAGTCTTCATCAGTCATCTCCACATGCTCCACAAAGCAAAAGATCACCAAGAGTTTAAGAGTCCGAAAACCTAAGGGATGAGATCATATGTAGTAAAATTAGTGAAGTTAGTGGTATAGTACACATATAAAATAACATATTTAAATTGTAAAGTGGTCCCACTAAATCTTCTATCTAAAAGAGCTTATATCTATGTGTGTACTACTCCAACTTCATCAATTTTAAATGATCTCATCCCGTTCAACTTAAAGTAGAGATGACCAAATGAGATTATTTGTAGTAAAATTGGTGTTGATGTGGGTACAGTATACACATAGATATGAACTCCTTTAAATAAGGAATTTAGTAGGACCACAATCTACATCTATTTTACTGCATATGATCTCATCTCAAATAGGGCACATTTTGCCTATTTATTTCCTTATGAAACATGAGCCTCTAAACTAAGTTAAAGTTGTTTTAAAAAATAAATGAATAAATAAATTGAAGTATAAGAGCTAAACTAACTGTGAAAGTGATGAACTAATTAAGATAAAAAGAAACCAACTCAAATACTCTTAACGGCTAACTAAAGGGTAATTTGTTTCTTTATTTAAATGAAGTCTAAAATTCTAACCTATTCTCAGCCTAGCATGCAACTTTCTTGTTCCTTTTGCTGCTACAAATCTAGCCTTTCCTCTTTACCCTTTCTCTTTGTAACTTACAAGTTGTCAAGGTTCTTTTAATTTTTTTTGTAGATTTTCTGCTTTTCCCATTACATTTACTAGATAAAAATTCTTGGTTAGATTGGGTTTAAAATCAATGTTTTAAACCCAGTCAAAAGTTTATTGTTATTTTTTGAAAACGTCACTAGTAACATCAGTATAAGTGTGGGACCTAAAAAATAATGTTACCAACGGAATTCTTTAAATGTACTAATGGAGTTTCGAGCGATCCAATCTAACCGAGAATTACTCTTAACCAGAAAAGAAAAAGAAAAATGAACAGATTAATTTTGCGGATCAACTCAACGATATTGTAAGTTTTAAAAAATATGTATGAAAAAAACTTGGGGAAATGTTTACAATGAGTCTCTGGATTAGCAACAAGTTGAAGAAAAAATTAAACAAATTCATGAAAATATCTCCCAATTGGAATCCATACCAAAGTGCCAAAAAGATTTTGTCTCGAATGTGATAATTACTGCACCAATGTGATATATATATATATATATATATGCTAAAAAAAGAATTTGCATTAAACACAATTATTTGCTTTTTCTTAATCAATATCATATTATAATTAATGATTGAATTATTTTTTTAAAAATATTATTTAGTGTTTGGATAATCTTACTTAAATTTTTAAGTAAACTATGAATGTTTGTGGTAAAATAGTGTTGAAATCGACTCAAAATAATAAAAAATGACCAAAAGGGTAAGAAGGATTTGGTTTTTGTAATCTTATGGCCATATTAATTTCCAATTCATTTCCCAACCTCAAAAATTAACATGCCAATAAAAGCTCGTCCATTTTCAGTTGCCACTCACCAAACCGAAAACAGGCTCCAATCAGTACCTGAGATAGTGGTTCTTGTACAAGACAAGAGTGATTTGTTTGCTGGGTTGAACAAAAATTAACATAACAAAATTTTAGCAATCAACCACAACCAAAATGTCATTATAACAATTGATGCTGAAAAGAAGCTTAAGGGTATTGTTGTCAGACTAGATCTAGGTTGGATGAGATATATGACTGGTATTGGCCATGTTTTTTTTACCTATATTAGCTTGGTACACGGACTCTTATAAGGAAAGCCACCTAGAGTTTGGTTCTTCAAGAAGGACCTTCCAACGGTCTAGTCATTAAGTGTACCAAGATAAAGTGAAAGGAAAGGCTAAAGAAATATCAAAGTTGGAGAGAGCAAGAGAGCCAAAATGGTTCTGGTTATGAAAATTGCATTTATGAGGCCTTGAGCCTCTTTATATAGATTCTGGAGATCTTATCTTCTTAGGGATTGGTGTGGGTCCCATCAGGGATCTTATCTCATGTATTTAGGTCTATACTAGGGGTCTTAACCTATGCCATTTAAGTCTGCGAGTCACGTCACAACCTTATCTCGTGCTTTTGAGTCAAGTCTCAGTCTTACCCCATGTCTTTAAGTATGTACTAGGGGTCTTGACCCATATCGTTTAGGTCTATGAGTCATGTCGTGATCCGCTTGTCCGAATTTTATTGGGTTGAATATTTATACCTATATCATATGCCCCCATTCCGTTGAAAGCCTTGAGGGGTTTCTAAAGGTGTGAAGTGATCTTTCTTTTGATTTTAATGATATCTTCATCTCGATACGGTATCTCAGTGACGCTTTTTGTGGCTAAGCATATTGGTCTTCTCATGTTGGCTTTGCGGGATTTAGCGAGCCCCAACTATGTAGGTCTTCTTGTGATTCTATTGAGTCAACTATAAATGATCATATTGATGTTTTTGATGATTCATCTCCTGTTACATATCCTAAAATTAGCCTTCATGCTTTCATGGGGCACTCTTCCCCAAAAATATTGAGGTTACAAGGTATTGTGACTGGACACTCAATTCAAGTTCTCCTTGATGGTGGTAGCACTCACAACTTCATTGAAGAGTGAGTGGCTCAATTTCTTAACCTCAAAATTTCACCATCCAGTCAGTTTCAAGTTCAAGTTGGAAATGGTGAATTACTTCATTGTAAAGGTCTTTGTGCTTATGTTCATTTTATGTTACATGGTCACACATTATATGTTGACTTCTTCATTCTTCCTCTCCATAAAGCTGATCTAGTTTTGGGTGTATAATGGTTAGAACTCTTAGGACCAGTCAAAACTGACTACTCCAAGCTAACCACGGAATTTCAATGGGAAGGGAACCAGTAAAATTGCTTGGTGATAATGCTTATACTTAATTACAATATTGATCGTAGGGTTAGGGTTTCTTAAGTATTATTTACATATACACTTACACTTAGTTTTCATGAAAGTAGAATACTTTAAAATCATATCAGGAATATTAAGTTCATTTCCTCCTACTATATTATTTATTTATTATTATTTTTGAAAAAAAAAGAATTGTCATTAACTCAATCAAAGGAACAATCATCAAACAGAAGCTTCTGTTGATGAACCACAGACGGCTCAACATTCCATTGCCTAGCTTCCTGTAAAGAAGGTGCAAATCAGGCCATTACATGAGCTGCCTAATTCCCAGTACGAGGAATACACTGAAAGTTACAAACCTCGAACTGACTTACATAAAATCTAAGATCGTCCACTAAGCTACCCCGATGTGAAAGATCCAAATCTGTTTGCCTGTACCATGTTACACAATCGCATAGAATCACCCTCCCATATAACCTATGTGCAACCTGCCTCAAGAGCCAAACAAAAACCTTCCCTTGCTGCCAGCAACTTAGTGTGCAAAGGATCATTCACCGCTGAAACTGGAATCGAAAACGCTATCAACAACTGCCATGAATGAATTACTGACAACCACACCAATACCCTGTTTTTTTTTATAGCCGTTGACAGAGCCCCATCAGTGTTAATTTTTATCACTGTAGCTGGTGGTGTCTCCCACTTCACAACCACTACATGATCCACTCTTCCTGGCCCCTTCACTGCATTCACCTCCATGTACTCCAATATATACTCAATCACAAACGCACCCAACACTGCTGAAGATTTCCTTTCTTCCCATAAACCATTTGATTTCTATTAGACCACATTATCCAGGCAGACACTGTCCATAGTGCAATTTTCTCGAACGACCACAACTCCATAATCTCAAACAGCTACTCCCTCACTTCCACCTGAGCACAGCGCCATGAATCAAAGTCCATAACAGCATCCCACACCCCTTGGCTACTGGATAAGTAATCATAGCGTGGATCCCGTCCTCATTACCATCACCACACAGTCCACATATCTCCTCAATAGCAACCCCACGCTTGGCCAAATTAGGCAAAAAGGATGGCAACCTACACAATCTCCACCCAAACATTTTGATTTTCTTCGAAACTGTCAGTAATCATATCATCTTCCATACCATATCCTTAGCATACCGTGGACCCCGCAGCCTGATGAAGACTGTTCATATTAATCAAGCACACGATTCCTTGTTGTTCTCTCCACAAGGTACGCTCTACGAAGAGAAATTAACACGTTTAGTTTGTCTTACACTTACAGGAATTTGCGAAATTTTCTACACTTCAACAGAAAGAAAACACTCATGCAGCTTGCCAATACGCCATCTTCGAGTGCCATCGTCTATTAACTCTGAAACAGTAGCATCCAGATCCAACACACTTATTGCGATTGGACTTAGAACGTTCAGGGAGTAGGTATCCATGGGTCAGACCAAATTTCTACCTGTGCTCCACCATCAATCCGCCAACGCAACCCTTTCTGAAGCACATCCCTACATGCCCAAATGCTACGCCAAGTGTAGGACAGGTTACACCTTGATGGAACTTGAAAAAAATCATAATCCAAGAAATACTTTGCTTTTAAGACTGCATGACACAACTAGTCCGAATTATGAATTAAATGCCAATCTTGCTTAGCTAGTAAAGCCAAGTTAAAATATGTAAATCTCTAAACCCCAATTCATTTTCAATTTTTGGTCGACATATCTTTTCCAATTAATCTACTGAATCTTATTTTTATTGTATTGTTGAGCCCATCAAAACCTATTGATCATTGCCCCTAACTTCTTGCTTAACGACTTTGTAAGCAAAAATCAACTCATAGTATAAGTCAGTACTACTTGTGCCATTGATGTGATAAAAATTTCCTTCCTTGCTCATGATAATAATTTCTCCTTCCACCCTTGAGTTTCCTTCCACCCTCTATCCTTCAAAAATTTGAAAGCTCCATTTCTTGACCTAACAACTGCTTTCTGTAATCCCAAATATTTTTCTTGACAAGATACTAGTTGTACATGAAGAACATAAGTTAGTTCCTCACATAAAGTCTCTGAACAATTTTTGCACACTGCCGACTTATCGAAATTTAGCACCTGGCCCAAACTATGTTCATACTGTAAGTCTACCTACATAATTTTTTAAACATTTCATTTTGATAAATTTAAAACCCCAGAATACTCTTTATGGATCTATTAGAACAAGAACAATAATCTCCATACAAGCTTTAGGGTTTATACCGCAATAAAGATTCTTATTAAAACTTTGGAGACGAGTTCATGGACCATTCAAGTGCCCTACTTCTAACTGTATCCACACGAATAATAAAGAACAAAGATCCTCAACTAGATCACCAAAAAATCATGAGTGCTAGATCAAAAAAAAATTTCCACCTTTTTTTGTTTTAGAGAGAAAGTTTAAAATCTGATTTTAAAACTCAAAAGTTGCATTATGATAATTAGGATTTCTATGAAATAGAAACACTTTTTATATAGTCTTTCTCCTACAAGCTCTAAGATTTTTAGAATTACAATTAAACTCCTGATTTAATTTTATTCCTAGAACTCTCTATTGGTCCTCTAATTTTCTTTATTTTTACAATATCTCTATTGTGTGTGATCCCTTAGGTTCAAAATCGCACGAGTAATAGGTAGCAACTTTTACATAACCATTGGACCCTGTCCAATTAATTAAAACTCTTTTTAATTTTAATTTTAATTAAAGATCCTTTTCATTGTCTCTTTAATTAATAATTATTTCTTAAGCGTTTCTACAAGTCATGATTGACACCTAGCAATATGTCATGACTATCAAGACAATATAAATTTAATGTGAACCTTTCCATTATCAGTTACTATACAATTTAATCCTTCCATTATATAATGCCCTTGATTAAACTTAAGGTATGAAATTACTGTCAAACCTTAATTATTTAATCACATGTATCTTGATCTCAAGTCCATAACTTAAATGGTGAAATTAGAAGCCCCTTTTTAATTTTCACCACACCTTGGCAAAGGAATTTCCTAGCTACGACTTAATCATATCAGATGGAGAATTCTCTCTCTTTTACTGACAGTGATGGATCCTCTATTGTATACTCACATACCTCCATGCATAAGTGGTTATACCCAATTACTACCCTTATGTGACCCATGATTAGAATCACATTTAAGTAGTATCAAATCATGATGACCTATACACAAGGCATCCATGGTGCCTTAAGTCTAAGTATCACTTGAACCCGACATATGAACTTCTATTGACAACCACTAAAATATCCATTAGGAATTACTTAAGTTGAGTCAGTTTGATGTACTCGCTCTCTAACAAGTACCTACATAACTTGTTTTAGTATCTCATACACTAGAGACTTTGATATCAATCACCCTCAATTCCTTGAGAAAACATAGTATGTACTAATATATTTGAATTCAATAATACCCTTCTTAGTGATCCTGTGATTATGAATATTTAAGAAAAATACATCTCATTAGCATGATCTCTTCATGGTGCTTATTTCCATTGCTTATTTTCTATAGACTTTATCGTGTAAACACATGAAATGTGATTTGTAATGAACATGATAAATATTATAAATGCCATAAATAAATATTTATTGTCAATAAATGAATAAGATTAATTACAAGTAATATGCCTAGACATTAAATACTATTGGCTTGTAGGGCATACAACTACCATATATTGCTCCAAAAATACTTCAAAAAACCCAATACTCCTCTTGACTGGCCCTCAAGAACACCAAACTATCATCTACAAAAAAATAAATGAGAGATTGATGTACAATTATCATTTTCTCGAACACCATGCAACTACCTATCACGTTCTTACTATTTGATTAGTGTCGAGAAACCTTCCGCACACGATAGAAATAGATTGGCCTTCAATAACACCTTATCGAATACCATGCGTTGGTACTATATGACCTTTAGGGTCCCAATTAATAAGAACAGAATATGACACAGACGTCATAAAACACATAATTACTTGAACCCATCTAGTATAAAAGCCCAACCTCAATATTATTCCTTGCAGAAAATGTCACTCCACTCTATCATAAACTTTTTTCGTATCCAAATTTAAAGCCATATACTCTTCCTCCCCTCCCCCCTCTTATTTTTCAAATCATGGATCAACTCATGTGCAACAAGAATATTATTTATAATCATTCTTTCAAACACAAAATCACTTTGGTAGGTAGAAATGATCGAAGAAAGAATCAACTTCAATTTATTTGCTAATATTTTCGCTATAAGCTTATATAAAACATTACATAATCAGATAAGGCGAAATTGGGTAATCATCTTCGAATTCTTAACCTTTGGAATAAGAACAATGTATGTGAAGTTAACCATAGGATCAATAACCAACCCCCCCCCCCCCCCCCCCCCCCCCAAAAAAAAAAACTCTATAACTTTATCACACACCTTAACCCCTACCACATCCCAATATTTTTGGAAAAACAAAGTACACATTCTGTCTGGACCCAAGGATTTTGTTGGGTTCATCTGGAACAAAGCATGCTAATGAGAGTCATAAAATGCATCTAAACAATACTTAATTGTTAGAATTTTATGGTTGATCGAGGTTGGAATTACACTTTTATACCTTAATAACTCTAAAGTGTTATTCTTGAATCGTTGACTTATTTCAATGCATTTTCAGGTACTTTGAGCTTTAAAAAGAGATAGAAAAGCTATCATCATTTTAAACACGAAGCTTCAATAAATACTCGAGTGAGATAATGGTCGCGGAAGACCCAAGATGAAGAGAAACCAAGAAAGGAGTTTCACTGGGCTTTCAAGTTCTTCAACATGTGGACTGATCATGACACGTTCCTGGATACTGTAAGGACTCACTGGGGTAGTTCCTCAGGAGGTACTAAACAGTTCATTTTGTGTAGACACTTGAAAGCCCTCAAACCTCACTTCAAGTTGCTAAATGAGAAGCACTTCAGCCACATATCTGAGAGAGCCCTGGAGGCTGCAACTAAGCTTGTTAGTCTTCAAAAAGAGCTCCATGACAACCCTTCTGACTTAGACCTCCAATCTATGGTGGCCAATATGAAGCTGAAAGCCTTTCAACTAGCTGAAGTTGAGAGAAGCTTCTTATCTCAACAGGCCAAATGCAAATTCCTGCTTAACAGTGATAGGGGCTCAAAGTTTTTCCATGCTATAGTTAAAAAGAAGACTAGTAAAAATCATATAGCTGCAGTTCAGGCCTCTAATGGCTCTTTGACAACCTCTGAAGCTGAAGTGGTTCAAGAATTCCTTAAGTTCTACAAGGGCCTCCTTGGCTCCTCTTCCAAATATAATTCCCCTGACATTGATGTTATTAAAGAAGGCCCTCTAATCCAAGTAAATCAAGCTGAGCAGTTGATTAAGGAGGTCACAGAGGAAGAGATTAAGAAAGTTTTATGGAGTATAGGGGAGGAAAAGTCCCCAGGTCCAGATGGCTACTCCTCCAGATTTTACAAGAAAGCATAGGAGGTAATCAGTAAAGACATCATTGAGGCAGTCCAAGAATTCTTCCAGAATGGGAGACTACTTAAGCAGTTGAATCATACCTCCCTAGCCTTGATCCCTAAATGTAAACAAGCCTCTAAAGTGGAGGACTTTAGACCCATAGCCTATTGCAATGTGATTTACAAGGTCATTTCTAAGATTCTAGCTTCAAGATTAGCTCCTTGCCTTAATCAAATAGTCAACCCAGCATAGGCAGCCTTCATCAAGGCTAGAAGTATGGCAGAAAACATATATTTAGTGCAAGAACTACTAAGGAAGTATAGTAGGAAAAAAATCTCCCCTAGGTGCATGATCAAGATTGACCTTAGAAAAGCCTATGATACTGTTGAATGGGGCTTTCTGAATAGCTTAATTGTGGGTCTTGGGTTCCCTGATCAATTTAGGACTTGGATTATGGAATGTGTAACTACTACTGCATTCTCTCTATCCATCAATGGTAGTTTACATGGGTTCTTTGCAGGCAAAAAGGGCCTCAGACAAGGGGACCCTTTATCCCCTTATCTGTTTGTCCTGATAGTGGAGTACTTGTCCAGGCTGCTTGGGAGATTGAATGAAAAGGATGGATTCAGATTTCACCCTAAATGTGATAGGCTCAAGATATCTCACTTGGCTTTTGCTGATGATCTCATTCTTTTTGCTAGAGGGGAGGCAAATTCAGTTGGGAAGCTTATGAAGTATGTCAACCTTTTCAGTGAGAGTTCTGGGCTGAAAGCTAGCCAGCCTGGCCAAGTCTAGTATCATCCATGCTGGAGTCAAGTCCGAGGAGCTTATGGAAATCAGAAAGAGCACAGGTATGGAGGATGGTAGTCTACCTTTCAATTACTTGGGGGTCCCCCTAGCTTCTGTAAGGTTAAATACTACCCACTACTCCCCCCTCATTGAGAAAATTGCTGGGTACATAAATGTCTGGGCAAGCTCCTCTTTGTCCTATGCTAGCAGAACTGAACTGATCAGATCAGTGCTTCAAAGGGTGGAGTGCTTCTGGCTTGCTATTTTCCCTATCCCAGGAAATATCCTGGAAAAAATAATTAGGATGTGTAAAACCTTCTTTTGGAATGGTAAAAATACTGGAATGAGGAAGGCTCTGGTAGCTTGGGCAGACATCTGTAAACCTAAAGCTGAAGGAGGTTTAGGTTTGGTTGACCTTAAGGCATAGAACAAGGCCCTCCTCTCTAGGGTCCTTTGGAACATTCACATGAAGAAGGACTCTCTATGGATCCAGTGGGTTCAGCACTACTATCTCTTAAACAAATCCATATGGGAGATCAGGGTATGTAAGGAATACCCCCCTATGGAAAAGGATCCTAGAAATCAGAGATGACATATCTGGCCAGCCTCCTTCACCACAGATGGGTAGGGACAGATTACAGGAATGGAGAGTTCAAAATGAGCTGAGCATTAGGAAGGTATATAAGTCAGTAAGATAGAAAGGTAATGTGGTCAGCTGGGCATCTCTGGTTTGGTATGGCCACTGCCCCCCTAAGCACTTATTCATCATTTGGCTAGCCATCCAGAACAGATTGCTCACTAAAGACAGACTCCAGCTAGAATGAGAGGAAAAACTTTGCCCTCTTTATCTTGAGAAAGAAGAAACCAGGGACCACATTTTCTTCTCTTGCAGAATCAGCAAGGAAACATGGGAATCCATTAAAAAGTGGCTAGGGTGCAGGAGACAGATGACAACAATTGAAAGTACAATCAAGTGGACCCTAAAAGTAAGAGGAACTGGTCCCTCAGCTATAGTTAAAAGATTGGCCCTAGCATGCACAGTGTACAGCTTATGGATGGCAAGGAATGCCAAACTCTTTGAGAAATCCACTGCACATCCTTCCAGCCTAGCTAAGAAGATACAGTTTGTCATTTATAGAATTCTGTATGCAACTTGCCCTAAGTTTAGACTGCTTTTGTAAAATTAAGATGATCTTCATGTTGTAATGCTTCATTCCTTGCCCCTGGGAATGCCTAGTGTTTGTATATGCTCTCTACTTAGTGTCTAGGCTCCTGTGTAAGCCTCTACTTTGATTTTTTATATGGCCTTATTGCAAATCCCCTGGGAATGCCCAATGATTATTTTGTATATTTTTTATCATTAATACAAGTTTTATTTACATATCAAAAAAAAAGAAAAGAAAGGAGTTTCACTAAATTGCCAGAATTGCCCGTGCAGATCAATCATCTTTGCAAATTAAACTGTATTGATACAGGAAGAACTAGGAGATGAGCCATATATGCTTAGAAAGATCCGGAAGTCGATTTTCTGGAAAATTTTATGGTTTGTAAAATGGATTTTGCTAGAGAATGTTATGGCAGTTTTAGTAGACACAGGTCAGGCCTCCAGAACAACATCCACATAGCGCCGCACCCCTCACTTTCCAGCGCCCACTCGCTCCAAGACCAAATTAGGGCTACACAATGACATTTTTCGGATCAAAATGCCCCTAACTACTTGTGATCTATAAATACATGCTTAAGGAGTGTGCAAACATCATTAAGCAAGGAGGGAGAGATCCAATTTTAGGATGCTTCCAAGTATTCTTTGGCTGGAAATCGAGGGGAGAGCATCCATATTGTTCATCCACCTTGAGCTCCATGTTGTGAGTTTTAAATTACTCGCAAGCGCACGAGTCGTTTGCAGTATAGCGTTGTGCAAGTGCGAGGTCGAATCCACAGGGAATTGCGTTGTGAAAATATAATTTAATCTAAACTAACTCTATTTTAACCTAGTTCCGAATTGTGAATGATATTTTAGAAAACAAATTAAAACTAAACTAAGTTGATTTAAAAACTAATAATTAAAAGCACTAAGGTTTCCGAATCTACCCCACCGAAGTTAAGCATACATGTTCTAAAAATATAGCCTATCAAAACATTCAATGAATCCAACTATAAGACAAAAAACAAAGAATATCCCAACTAAACCAAAAGCACCCGATGTATCCGCTCTTAACAAATCACAAAGGGAATCCAATTTAATCGAAAAGCATTCAATGTATCCATCAGATGAAACACAAAGAAAATCCAACAGACAATTTAAACTCAATCAATTATAAGATTAACTCAAATAATTGACAGAACATTTATACTAAAAAATTGTCAGATTTGTACAAGCAAATCTGAACTACTACGCCAAACAACGGCGGGGCTTCATCTTCAACCTTAGCTGAAGAGTCTAGCCACTCATAATAATAAAACTATAATAAAAAGTGCTAAACATTTAAACTAAAACAACTGAATATAAAGAAATAAATAAACAACTTTACATGGGAGAAATTCCACTCGCTGACGGGCGGCGCTTCCCCTCGTGGTAGCAATGCCTTCGGGATCCACCAGAATGCTGACGGACGTCCACCGGTAAACACCAAAGTGGCTTAGGAATTGTACATTGGATTATGAAGCCAAATGGTGTTTATATAGGGGGAGACTCGGAGTAAAACAGGTTGCAGAAATGATGTGGGATACAGGCCCGTGTGCGCTCGATCGCAGAATGGTGCGATCGATCGCATGTACGCTCGATCGCGTGTCCGGTGCGCTCGATCGCATGTCTGGTGCGCTCGATCGCGCTGGTGCGATGCTCTGCAAACATTTCGATGTGGGATTGATGACCTTGCGCTCGATCATAGGCAGGTGCGCTCGATCGCATATCTGTGCGATCGAGCGCAATGTCTCCAGAAGCTTCAAATATCCTGAAATGCTGCACTTTCTCCACAAACATGTAAAAATACACAAAACACAAGAAAAATGTAAAATAAAGTAAAATACTACTAACTAAGAGCATAACAAATATAAGTTAAGGGTCTAAAATATGCAATATTTTAGACTCATCAAATACCCCCAAACTTATATTTTCCTAGTCCCTTAGCAAAACAAAATAAAAGACTTAATGAAAAATAAAGAACATAAAAATAAAGTCATCACTCATGGTATCCAAAAATTTAAGGAGCACACATCATCATGATATTCATTCATAAGTAAGCTTAAAAAGGTAAACCCATCTTCGTAATGAATAGAAATGTTAAAATCTAATTACTTACAAAAGGCAGGATAAGGCATCACAAGCTTGAATCAGTGTAAGGTGAATTAGCATATAAAAATGAAGCTTCCAAGTAACTCTAATGTGTAAGGTCTCCATGTCTCAAGATTCACCGAATTTCCCATGAAAAATGAACGAAAAGGCATAGTTTTTATTTTATTTATTTATTTATTTTTTTATTAAGGCACGGCTATGTTTAGTTCCCTTAAGCTTTCTAATTGACCCATGTAGCGAGTGTTGAGTCAATGACTCCCAAACCATGTGGTTTTAGGGCATTAGGTGTAAAGACACCCCTAAGGACTTACTAACTCGAGTCAAAAAGGCTACGAAATTAAACCGACCTTAATATTACCAAGCAAAATTTCACCTTTTGACGTGAACACTCACTGCTTACTGAGGCAAGAGGTCCAGTTACTCAGCGAAAAGTTTATTGATAATATTTTTTTTTTTTTTTTTTTTATATTTCCCTCTGCCCAAGAATTCAACCAACAAGTCATCCAGTTTCAGTTAAGATAAGGAAAAATACACATTAAAATCACGTGTCATACCTCACATAATTTGTGCTAATGTGCTCGTGTGAGATTAGATCAAACATGTGAATTCTCAAAATGCCTAAAGTAAGTAACTAAATTTTAAAAATTTATCACCAGATCATGTGTTCAAAATGTTAAGCTCACCAATGACATCACATCACAGGAAATGTTTAGATCAACTAAAATTTCACGATAACATGAGCATGCATTTATCTCTATGACGAAAAGACAACAATTTAGGACAAAGTGTGTGATGTGTCTCCCATACCCCCAAACTTAAATTACACATTGACCCCAATGTGTGACTAATATGGAAAGAGCTGACCTGAGATATGGAGAACTATCTGGACTGGTATGGCTCATAGCATACCCCCAAACTTGAACTGAAGTACGCTTTGTCCCTTAAAAATAAAAACTGGAAAACAAAAAATACTGAAAACAAACATTAATCATAAAAATGCGAAATAATAAATAAACAAAAGAAAAGATAAGCTGTGGGGTACCTCCCATGAGCGCTAAGTTTAACGTCTTCAGCCAGACCCAACATTAGTAAACATGCCCAACTAAACGCTCCACCATCTGATCAATAAATGGGAATGGATAATGATCAGGCCTAGTGGCAGCATTCAATTTACGGTAGCTGATACACACTCTCCAAATTGACTGAATACGAGTTGGAACCAACTCGTCGTCCTTATGCTGCACTACCGTTAATTCAGCACGTTTGGGCACAACATGAATCTGGCTCACCCACTTGCTATCAGAGATGGGATAAATGATCCCTGCCTCTAACAGCTTAATATCTTCTCCCCTCACAACCTCTTGTATAGTAGGGTTGAGCCTTCTTTGTGGCTCCCTCGATGGCTCAGCATCCTCCTCCAAATGTATTGTGTACGTCACCACCGAGGGGCTGATCCCCTTGACATCCTCAATAGTCCAGCCTATAGCTTCCTTATGCTCTCTTAAGACATCCAATAATTTCTCCTCTAGAGCATCACCCAGATCTGAAGGTATAATCACAGGCAAACTATCGGCTGAACCTAGGAACTTATACTTAAGATTATCTGGTAAAGGCTTAAGTTCCTTCTTGGGGGTTTCAGGTGCGGCGGTCTCCTCTGTCTTATTGCTCTTCCGAGGAGGAGACTCTAAAATGGAATTCGCTTGCTCAAGTAATTTATCTAAATCCATATCCTCTCCAAATTGAGCAAAGCATGCCTCTAGGGGGTCCTCAGTGTGGGAGTCATCCACAATCTCCTCTGTCTTATTGCTCTCCCGAGGAGGAGACTCCAAAATGGCATTTGCTTGCTCAAGTAATTTATCTAAATCCAAATCCTCTCCAAATTGAGCAAAGCATGCCTCTAGGGGGTCCTCAGTGCTTGATTCATTCACAGTCTCCTCAAGAATCTCCTCTATCAAGCTTACATTTTTCACTTCATCATATTCATGTGGTTGCCTAGTGATATCAAAAATATTTAACTCCACTGTCATATTTCCGAAGGAGATCTTCATCACCCCTGTCCTACAATTTATCAGGGCGTTAGCCGTGGCTAAGAATGGTCGCCCTAGAATAACCGGTATTTGAATCCCTATATTCTGAACCGGCTCTGTGTCAAGCACAATAAAATCCACGGGGAAATAGAACTTATCCACTTTTATCAAAACATCCTCAACTATCCTTCGTGGTCTTTTCACTGACCTGTCAGCCAATTGAAGCGTCGTGGTTGTGGGCTTCAATTCTCCTAACCCCAACTGCACATAGACTGAGTAGGGTAGAAGATTCACACTCGCCCCTAGATCCAAAAGGGCCCTCTCAATATGGCTGACTCCTATTGTGCAAGAGATGGTAGGACACCCCGGGTCCTTATACTTGATAGGTAACTTGCACTGAAGGATTGAACTGACCTGCTCGGTCAAAAATGCCTTCTTTGGGACATTCGTCCTCCTCTTGATAGTGACCAAGTCCTTTAAAAACTTGGCATATGATGGCACTTGATGGATGGCATCCAAAAATGGGATATTGATATGGACTTGCTTGAATACCTCCAGAATTTCTTCATACTTCCCTCCTTTCTTGGGCGCCTGTAATCTCTCGGGGTAAGGCACTCTAGGTACAAACGACCTAGGAGGGTCTTTCTCAGTAGGTGTGGCTGTAGATGGCTCAGCATCTCTCTTCTCTGTGTTACCACTCCCTTGCCCTTGCTGCATAGCAGGGCTCTCTTCCACTTGATTGTCCACTTGTCTCCCAGACCTCAGTGTGACAATCGACTGTACTTGTTCCTCCTCGTGCGTAGGAGTTGATGAACTCTCAACCATAAATTGTCCTTTTGGGTTTTGCACGGGCTGACTGGGGAACTTTCCTTTCTCTCTCTCACCCAAATGACTTGCAATTTGCCCTATTTGACTCTCCAGCTTAGCAATTGCTTGGGTGTTTACCATTGTTGCACTCCTCACATCGCTCATATTTTGGCTAGTCGACTTCATGAATTCCTTGAGGGTGTCCTCAAGCGACTGTGAAACTGGCGCTGGTGTTTGAGCGGGTGCATGGTAAGCAGGTGAAGGTGCTGGATGGGCAGAACGACCATGACTAGGAATTTGTGGGGCAAATCCGAGAGGATATTGATTTTGAGCATGATGAGAGGATCCTCCCTGATTCATTGGTTGGTTCTGCCTCCATGAAAAATTTGGGTCGTTCCGCCACCCTGGATTGTACGTCTCGGAGTACGATCCATTTGACTGCCTTCGAAAGTCATTGAAAGCATTTACTTGTTCCATAGGATACTCGGCACAAGCCGGCATTGATGGGCAATTCTGTGCTAGATGCATGGGACTAGCACAGATGGAACAGCTTTCAACATTGAATGTGTTGGCAGCATTAATGGATTGGCTCACAGTGAGAGCGTCAATCTTCTTAGTGAGGGCATCTAACTTTATCCTCAAATCAGCGTCCTCTCGGACCTCATAGATGCCTCCCCTCTTAGGAGCACGAATGGACTTATCTCGACAGCTTGAAAAATCCCACTGCTGTGAGTTGTCGGACAACTTGTCCAACGCCATATATGCTTCGTCTCCTGTCAGACTCAAGAATGCCCCCCCATTCATAGACTCGATCATGCTACGGTTGGGTTGAGTCAACCCTTGGTAGAAGAATTGAACGAGTCTCCACTTCTCATATCCATGTGCAGGGCATCTGATCAGTAACTCTTTAAAGCGCTCCCAGCTTTCAGAGAACTTCTCATCCTCGTCCTGAGTGAAAGAGCTAATCTCCTTACGGTACTCATTCACTCTAGACATTGGGAAAAACTTATGGTAAAATTTGCTAAGTAGGTTTTCCCAAGATGTGATAGATCCGGACGTGTTGGAGTCCAACCACGCCCTAGCTCTATCGTGAAGGGAGAAAGGGAAAAGTCGAAGATGGACTGACTCCTCAGAGAAGTTCTGGAATTTGAATGTAGCACAAATGTCTTTGAACTTCTTCACATGACTATAAGGATTTTCAAGATCTAAGCCATGGAATGAGGGTAGGAGTTGGATAACATGTGGCTTCAAATCAAAGTGTGTGGCATTGGTTGGTGGCAACACTATGCAGGAAGATGAGTTAGTCACAACGGGTGCGAACAAATCCCTAAGGGATGTAGTGGAGTCCACGTTCCAAGCTCTAGGTTGCTCTACATGTTCAGGTTGATTAAAATTTTCTCCCATCTCAACAGTTTCTCTCTCAACTAGTGCTCTTTTCTGCCTCCTAAGAGTTCTTTCTAAGTCGGGATCTAAATGTGTCAAATCTAAGTTCAAGGATCTCCGACCAAGCATACACTAACAGAAAAATAGTGAGATACTAACCAGCAGAAGCAACAGAATAAATCAAACACAAAACTCAAAATTTTTTTTTTTTTTTAAAAAAAATTAAATTAACTAGTAGAAAAATAAAATCAATTCAGACCAAAAATTTTCACAAACAAAACAATTCCCTGGCAACGGCGCCAAAAACTTGTTGTGAGTTTTAAATTACTCGCAAGCGCACGAGTCGTTTGCAGTATAGCGTTGTGCAAGTGCGGGGTCGAATCCACAGGGAATTGCGTTGTGAAAATATAATTTAATCTAAACTAACTCTATTTTAACCTAGTTCCGAATTGTGAATGATATTTTAGAAAACAAATTAAAACTAAACTAAGTTGATTTAAAAACTAATAATTAAAAGCACTAAGGTTTCCGAATCTACCCCACCGAAGTTAAGCATACATGTTCTAAAAATATAGCCTATCAAAACATTCAATGAATCCAACTATAAGACAAAAAACAAAGAATATCCCAACTAAACCAAAAGCACCCGATGTATCCGCTCTTAACAAATCACAAAGGGAATCCAATTTAATCGAAAAGCATTCAATGTATCCATCAGATGAAACACAAAGAAAATCCAACAGACAATTTAAACTCAATCAATTATAAGATTAACTCAAATAATTGACAGAACATTTATACTAAAAAATTGTCAGATTTGTACAAGCAAATCTGAACTACTACGCCAAACAACGGCGGGGCTTCATCTTCAACCTTAGCTGAAGAGTCTAGCCACTCATAATAATAAAACTATAATAAAAAGTGCTAAACATTTAAACTAAAACAACTGAATATAAAGAAATAAATAAACAACTTTACATGGGAGAAATTCCACTCGCTGACGGGCGGCGCTTCCCCTCGTGGTAGCAATGCCTTCGGGATCCACCAGAATGCTGACGGACGTCCACCGGTAAACACCAAAGTGGCTTAGGAATTGTACATTGGATTATGAAGCCAAATGGTGTTTATATAGGGGGAGACCCGGAGTAAAACAGGTTGCAGAAACGATGTGGGATACAGGCCCGTGTGCGCTCGATCGCAGAATGGTGCGATCGATCGCATGTGCGCTCGATCGCGTGTCCGGTGCGCTCGATCGCATGTCTGGTGCGCTCGATCGCGCTGGTGCGATGCTCTGCAAACATTTCGATGTGGGATTGATGACCTTGCGCTCGATCATAGGCAGGTGCGCTCGAGCGCAGGTGCGCTCGATCGCATATCTGTGCGATCGAGCGCAATGTCTCCAGAAGCTTCAAATATCCTGAAATGCTGCACTTTCTCCACAAACATGTAAAAATACACAAAACACAAGAAAAATGTAAAATAAAGTAAAATACTACTAACTAAGAGCATAACAAATATAAGTTAAGGGTCTAAAATATGCAATATTTTAGACTCATCACTCCATGGCCAACTAATCATCAAAGAAGGGAAAGGGATAAATCCCTAGGGTTTTGTTGTTCCTTATTTCCCGTTCTTGATTCATTTGTATGGACTTATTGTTAAAACATTGTCTATGATTTACTCTTTGATTAAGTAAGAAGGATTTGAGTTCATGTGATAGCTGCACTTTATATTCTTCTTCTTTTAGATTCTCTTAATCCAGTGATTGCATCCTTCTCCTCTATTGATGTTGTTTCAATGTGATTGATTTCGGTAGATTTATCTTATTGATTGTCCATTACTGCGATATGTTGTTGTTTCTTGATAATCTTTAAGATCGATCATATGTGCTTAAATCGAAATCAATGAATGATTTGTAGCAATTACATTAGTTTATAAATGTGCTTGATTGAATATTTTCTGATTGCTTGTTTGGGATGTGAAACTTGCAATCAAGATAAAAACAACTGAATCGAGAGTGGAACAAGGCAACGAACCTGAGAAGGATTCCCGGAACCTTGTTATTTCTTATTTATATTTCGTTATATTTACACAACTCTTTCACACAATATTTCATTATCAAAACTAATATTCTTTCATCTGATCATTATCGTTAGTGTTAAAGTTTACACCTTCTTTTGTAATTAACTTGTTTCCCTGTGGAATCGAAACCCCAAAGCTGTACTACAATAACCGCGTTATACTTTGGGCATAATCAAAATTTGGAGCCATTGACAGGGAGACGCGCGCTTAAGTACAAGGAAGCTTGTCAACTTTGAGCGTGACGGTAGAAGAATTGTAAATATTTTTCTTTTCAGCAGTTTGTAAATACGGTAATATTGTTCCTTTACCTTTGTCTTGATTTTCTAATTTTCTTTTATTATTTTATTTTATTTTTTTCTTTCTTTCCCTATTTTATTTATTTTATTTCCCCTCTAAATTAATTGGTGCATGCTTAGACCGAGAGATTCGTGAGGTAGATTCATTAGAGGAATCGAATTAGAGTTACCCTCTCCTTCCACGTCCGTTGGTGAAATCTCGCCTAGATCAAACCATAGTGCACCCCCATCCGAGAATTTAGAGGATTTTGTTAACATGGCCGATAATCCTAATGAGAATGTTGCTGGGACACTTCATGATTACCTCCACCCTACACGCACAGCCACACCATCATGCATCATGTTTTCGGCCAAGACTCGTCAACTAGATTTTAAAACAGGGATGATACAATTACTCTATACTTTTCATGGCTTGGATAATGAAATCCCATATGTGCACATTAAAGAATTTGAGGAAGTAGTCGCGACTTTTCATAGTCAAGATGAAACCGATGACATTGTGAGGCTTAAGTTCTTTCCTTTCACTTTGAAGGATAGAGCTAAGAGTTGGCTATACTCACTAAGACCACGATCTATTGGGTCGTGGACTGAGATGACTCGAATTTTCTTTAATAAATACTTTCCCCAACACAAGACCAATGCTTTAAAAAGACAAATCTCCACCATTGCACAAAAGTACAGCGAGACTTTGTATCAGTCTTGGGAGAGATTTAAGGAGTTGTTGAGTATGTATCCTCACCATGGGTATGAGAATTGACGTTTAGTGAGCTATTTCTATGAGGGTCTTACCTATAGAGAACGCTAATTTGTAGAGATGATGTGTAATGGTGGGTTCTTGAAGAAAGATCCTGATGAGGCCATAGAGTACCTGAATGAGCTTGCTGAAAAAGCTCACACTTGGACTGGACCTAGTGCTAATGAGAGCACAAATAGGTCACGACCTATAGAGAACCCAAATTGTGGTGGAATTTACCATCTTAAGGAAGAGGATAACCTTAAGGCCAAGGTCGAGATGCTCACTAGGGAACTAGAGGTATTAAAGACTAAAAGTTCAAAGCCAACACACGTGGTTAATCATGCAAAATCTTTTGAACCATGTTTTGTGTGTGGCGGGGTAGATCATCTTGCCTAAAAGTGTCCTACATTTGCTGATATGAGAGGGATGTATAAGGAACAATGTAATGCCTTAGGCATGTACACGAAGCCTTCTACACCCTTCTCTAATACCTATAATCTGAGATGGCGAAATCACCCCAATTTCAGCTAGAAGTATGAAAACCAGCAGCTTGCACAACCCCTTGCACCTTATTATGAACCATATCATGCACCTGTATCTTCTAGGAGTCATTTATAAAACACTTTGCATGCTTTTATTGAGGCACAGGGTAAGAATAATTAAAGGCTTGAATCTTTAATTATGCAGGTTGTTGAAGAACATAAAGAGATAAAGAGCCAAGTTTCCAAGTTGACGAGCTACTTGAGTGTGACTGAGCAAGGTAAGTTCCCTTCTCAAGCTCACTCCACTTCCTTTGGTCAGCACCAAGCGCAATCGAATAAAAAAAGGTGAATGCCATTGAGACACTTAGTGGTAAGTCATTACACATCCCAACACCGAACAAATCAAAGGATGTGGACGAGAACCACCAAGTATATATGATTGACTCATTCAATAAAAAGGTCCAGCACCTTAATCCATTGGAGTCCACCCTCACCCATGGCTTCACAAGAGCATATATCTAGCCAGAATCTGTAGATATTACTGATAACATCTTTAAGGTCTCTCCGAAGCACACAAGCATCAAATTTAATAGTAAAGCAGTTACCGGTGCATCCAACTAATGTTTGTCTAGGAGGGAATAAGAGTGTCTGGATGAAGACGTAAAACTTAGCGCTTATGGGAGGCACCCCATAGCATATCCTTTTATTTTTATTCTTATTCTTTTTCACAACTCTTTTTCTTGTTTATTATTAGTATTTTGCTATTTTCCAGTTTTACTTTCGTATTTCTTTTTCAGGGACAAATATACGAAGCAGTTCAAATGGTGGTGCACAATTTTCAGCTTCTGTGCACTTTTGGCTACAAAGGGATTTTCCTTATCTTTTGCTTTCACATTGAGGACAATGACTACTTTAAGTTGGGGGTGGAGGAAACATATTCCTGTTTTTCATGTTTTTCATTGAACTACTTTGTGTCATTTTACCTTTTTGTTGTTTTTAGCATGCTTTGTGTTAGCCTTGGAGTTAATTCATATGTCGATGATATGAGCCTAATTGAGATAGCATATAGCGTTTAGAAGAAGTTAAATCTTGCTTCACTTTGAGAATAAATTAAGTGTCAATCTTTCTTTGGTTTGAGACTCTGGTTTGTGGTAAGATTGCATGATTAGTATAAAGGATTTAGAGAAGTTTTATGTGCGATTGTTTTGTGAATACTTTTGCGGTCTCAACAACCTCTAGAACTTATTTGATAATCACTTGAGGAGAAAATCATAGAACGCACATTACTTAGGATATACTGTAGGCTATTTTTGGACTGTTTGAGCCTTTCAAACCTACCATTGCTATATTTATCACTAGTCACCTATTTGAGCCTTTTTCTTGAAAAAAAAAATTTGAGCCTTGTCTCTTTCAATAAACCATTTACTTACCTTTATAAGCAAAAAAATATTTTATCCTTACCTTTCTTTTAAAAGAACTTAGTTATACACATGTTGTGAGAAGCATTTAAAAGGAGTAAGGGTGGAAATATGAGAAAATATTACTACTATAACCCAAGTACATTAAAAGAGATAAGTTGGGGGTTGTGGAAAAGAAAAGAAAAGAATGAAAGAGGAGTTGAATGGTCTTATGCCAAAATAAAAGAAAAAGATGAATTATGGCAAAGGAAGAAGAAAAAAAAAATGGTGATTTATTGCTAGAAATGCTCAAAAAATGGTTGAAAGAGTTGGGTGTTGAAGTAAGGTTATCTTGTGCTTAAAGTGGTTGTGTTTAAATTAAGAGACTTAGTTCTTTTATTTGTTTAAACTTTCCCATTCTTTCTTGACCTTTACCCTAGCCTAACGTTACAAGCTTATTAAAGGCCTATTGATCCGATGTAGTGTGGTTTTTTTACATAGTGGAGAGTGATTTGAAAAGTGAGCTTATGGAGCTTGATTTGGGATTGATGTCACGCAATTTATTATGTTTTTAGAGGCCAAGACTTGTATTCATGAATGTTATGCATAAAATCATCCGGGTGTTCGGACTAATGTATTGTGGTAAGATGGATGCTAAGAGTCGATAACGATTTTAAGGTTGACATTTGGATTATTCTTGGACTTGAGTGATATTTAATGATTCTATGTGCTGTATGTTATGCATGATTCTTGAGACAAAGATTTTTGAATCACTCTTGGTTAACGCCAGCATTGCTGTATTTTGCTTTGATTTCTAAATAAAGAATTCATTTCATGTCTTTCGCTTGAATTGCTATGGACTAGCAATAAGTTAGTTGGGGGTTGTTATGAGAGTCATAAAATGCATCTAAACAATACTTAATTGTTAGCATTTTAGGGTTGATCGAGGTTGGAATTACACTTTTATACCTTAATAACTCTAAAGTGTTATTCTTGAATTGTTGACTTATTTCAGTACATTTTCAGGTACTTTGAGCTTAAAAAAGAGATAAAAAAAAGCTATCATCATTTTAAACACGAAGCTTCAATGAATACTCGAGTGAGATAATGGTCGCGGAAGAGCCAAGATGAAGAGAAACCAAGAAAGGAGTTTCACTAAATTGCCAGAATTGCCCGTGCAGATCAATCATCTTTGCAGATTAAACTGTATTGATACAGGAAGAACCAGGAGATGAGCCATATATGCTTAGAAAGATCCAAAAATCTGTTTTCTGGAAAATTTTACGGTTCGTAAAAATGATTTTTCTAGGTAACATTATGGCAGTTTTAGTAGACACAGGTCAGGCCTCCAGAACAGCATCCACCTAGCGTCACACCCCTCACTTTCCAGCGCTGCACCCTCACTTTCCAGCGCCCACTCGCTCCAAGACCAAATTAGGGCTGCACAATGACATTTTCCAGACCAAAATGCCCCTAACTACTTGTGATCTATAAATACATGCTTAAGGAGTGTGCAACCATCATTAAGCAAGGAGGGAGAGATCCACTTTTAGCATTCTTTGGCTGGAAATCAAGGGGAGAGCATCCATATTGTTCATCCACCTTGAGCTCCATGGCCAACTAATCGTCAAAGAAGGGAAAGAGATGAATCCTTAGGGTTTTGTTTTTCCTTATTTCCTGTTGTTGATTCATTTGTATGGACTTATTGTTAAAACATTGTCTATGATTTACTGTTTGATTAAGTAAGAAGGATTTGAGTTCATGTGATAGCTGCACTTTATATTCTTCTTCTTTTAGATTCTCTTAATCCGGTGATTGCGTCATTCTCCTCCATTGATGTTGTTTGGATGTGATTGATTCTGGTAGATTTATCTTATTGATTGTCCATTACTGCGATATTGTCATTGCGATATATTGTCATTTCTTGATAATCTTTAAGATCGGTCATATGTGCTTAAATCGAAATCAATGAGTGATTTGTAGCAATTATGTTAGTTTATAAATGTGCTTGATTGAATATTTTCCGATTGCTTGTTTGGGATGTGAAACTTGCAATCGAGATAAAAACAATTGAATCAAAAGTGGAACAAGGCAACGAACCTAAGAAGGATTCCCGGAACCTTGTTATTTCTTATTTATATTTCGTTATATTTACACAAGTCTTTCACACAATATTTCATTATCAAAACTCATATTCTTTCATCTGATCATTATCATTAGTGTTAAAGTTTACACCTTCTTTTGTAATTAACTTGTTTCCTTGTGGAATCGACACCCCAAAGCTGTACTACAATAACTGTGTTATACTTTGGGCGTAATCACATGCCTAATCTCTTCATGACTAAATTCGCCGATCAAAGAATTATTCATTTCAAGCGACACTTTTTCTTCCACTGCATCTAAGACTTTTGGAATGCAAGAAAGATTGGATGATACAAATTATGAAAATAATCTTAAACAATGCCTTCTACTTGTACGTCCTCGTCATGCCATCTTCGTTTGTATCCACAACTAATAAATAGTGTTCTTCCTCAATCTTTGATATGCTCTATGGTGAAAGAAAGAGGTGTTTTCCCCCCTCTTTGAGTGATAAGAGTCATAAAATGCATCTAAACAATACTTAATTGTTAACACTTTAGGGTTAATCTCGGTCGTAATCGCACTTTTAAATGTTGATAACTCTAAAGTGTTATTCATAAATCATTGACTTAATTCGATGCATTTTCAGGTGCGTTGAGTACAAAAGAGATGATAAAGCAATCCATGTTTAAAGCACCAAAAGATCTTAGGTGTCGGTGCTCGTTTTTGTCCAAGGTTTAGACATTTCCAAAAATGATTTAAAGATAATTAAAAGTCTAAACCAAGGTTGAAGCAATAAATGACATTGAGTTGAAAGACTGCACACAAGTGTGTGCATCACTTTGGAACAAGTTAAGGGTAGGCACACTAGTGTGTGCACTTCTGCATACAAGCTGAAGGAGTTTCACTAAATTGCCAGAATTTCCCGTACAGATCAATCAACTTTGCAGATTAAACTGTATTGATGTAGGAAGAACCAGGAGATGAGCTATATATTCTTAGAAAGATCCAGAAGTCTATTTTCTGGATAATTTTACGGTTCGGAAAAAGGATTTTTCTAGTGAAAGTTATGGCAGTTTTAGCGGAAACAGTTCAGTGCCTCCAGAACAATGCCCAGCGCCCCAGCGCCCAGGAAAACAAGAACCAGCGCCTAGGCGCCCATGAACCAGCGCCCCAGCACCCAGGAAAACAAGAACCAGAGCCTAGGCACCCATGAACCAGTGCCCCAGCGCCCAGGCAAACAAGAGTGAGCGCCTAGGCGCCCATGAACCAGCGCTGCGCCCCTCAGCCATCAGCGCCGCGCCCCTCGCCAACTGCACCTTTACTTTCCAGTGCCCAGGCGCACACTTGGACACGCGCACATGCTGCTGGACCCACCTTCACGTTCCAGCCTTCACTTTCCAGCGCCTAGGCGCACGCTCAGACAAAGCCAGCAGCGCGCACATGCTGCTGGACCACCTTCACGTTCCAGCTTTCACTTTCCAGCAGTGCGCACATGGACTCCAATTCAGACTCAAATTAAGGCTGTGCAAAGACAGCTCTCCCTCGTGGGCTATAAATATATGCTTAAGGTTTGCAGCCGGGGGAGAGAGCTCGAGGAGAAAAACAAAGACAGTTTTTGATAGATACAAATTAGAGAAGTTTTTAGCATTTTGTTTAAGTTTTCATGAGTTGGAAATCAAGGAGAGAACATCCACATTGTTCTTCCACCTTGAGCTCCATGGCCAAGAAATCAAGGGGAGAACATCTATATTGTTTTTCCACCTTGAGTTTCATGGCTAACTAATCATCAAACAAGGGAAAGGGATGAATCCTTAGGGTTTTATTGTTCCTTATTTCCTGTTCTTGATTCATTTGTATGGACTTTTTGTTAAAACATTGTCTATGATTTACTCTTTGATTAATTAAGAAGGATTTGAGTTCATGTGATAGCTGTATTCTATATTCTTCTTCTTTTAGTTTCTTTCAATCCAGTGATTGCATCCTTCTACTCCACATAAGTCTAGTCAAGCTTTTCTTATGTCAAGTTGTTTGGATGTAATTGATTTCGGTATATTTATCTTATAGATCGGCCATTACTGTGATATCATTATTGCAATATATTGTCGTTTCTTGCTAATCTATAAGATAAATCATGTGTGCTTGAATTGAAATAAAGAGTAATTTGTAGCAATTATATTAGAGATATAAATGTGCTTGATTGAATAATTTATTATTCTGTTTTACATATTTTATTTCCTTTCTAAATTAATTGGTGCATGCTTAAACCAAGAGATTCGCGAGGCAGATTCATTAGAGGACCCGAATTAGAGTCACCCTCTCCTTCCACGTCCGTTAGTGAAACCTCGCCTAGATCATACCATAGTGCACCCCCATCCAAGAATTTAGAGGATTTTGATAACATGGCCGACAATCACAATGAAAATATTGCTAGGACACTTAAAGACTATTTGCACCCTAGCCGAACGGCCACACCCTCTTGTATCATGTTCCCCCCTAATGCCCAACAAGCTGAGTTTAAGCCAGGCATGATACAACTGCTACCAACTTTCCATGGGTTTGAGAATGAAAGCCCCTACATCCACATTAGGGAATTCGAGGAAGTAGTAGCAACCTTCCAAAGTAGGGCTGATATGGTGGACACTGTCAGACTCCGGTTTTTCCCTTTTTCACTTAAGGAAAAAGCCAAGACTTGGTTGTACTCATTAAGGCCTAGGTCTATTGGTAGTTGGGATGAGATGACCCGAGTTTTCTTCCAAAAACACTTCCCAACCCATAAGACCAACAACCTTAAGAGACAAATCTCAAACTTTGCACAAAGGGAGAGTGAAACCTTATATCAAGTTTGGGAACGTTTTAAGGACCTTTTAAATTCTTGTCCACACCATGGGTATGAAAGTTGGCGGGTAGTCAGCTATTTTTATGATGGACTCCTAAGTAGGGAGAGGCAATTCATAGAAATGATGTGTAATGGGGATTTTCTTCAAAAAGATCCCGATCAAGCCATAGATTTCCTAGATGACCTATCAGAAAAAGCCCACACTTGGACAGGACCGAGTGCCATGGAAAGTACTAGGAGAAATCAACCCGCTGGAATCTACCAACTTAAGGAAGAGGATAGTGTTAAAGCCCGTTTAGAGGCTCTAACTAAGGAAATTGAAGCCTTAAAAACCAAGGATGTTAGAGCCCCCGAACCGATTGCTAGGGTAGAGTCCCATGAACCCTGTTTTATGTGTAATGGGGTAGATCATGTACCAAAGGATTGTCCATCTTATTTGGAGATAAAGGGAGAGTGTAACTCCTTGAGTATCCCCTTTAGGAAACCTTACTCACCTTACTCTAACACTTACAATCCCGGTTGGAAGAATCACCCTAATTTCAGTTGGAAATCTGATGTGCAACCTCCTACCCAATCTAGCCCCCATTGGAGATCTGATATACAACCTCATCCCCACTCTAGTACCCATTGGAGACCGAAAGTGACTTCATCTAGTGCACCACAACAATCTTTACCTTTGGAAGATGCTTTTAAGTCATTTTTGCAGGTACATGCCAAGAGTGCAGAAGAACAAGTCAAGATAAATCAACGGTTGTTAGAGGAGCAAAAGGGGATCAAAGAGGAGCAAAAGGAGAAAAAAAGTCAACTCACCAAGTTGACTAGTTTCTTGACAATTCAAGAGCAAGGTCGGTTCCCTTCGCAACCACAACAAAATCCACGGGGACAACATATGGCACAAACCTCCGATCCTGAAAATCATAATGTTAAAGAAGTTAATGCCATGATCACCCGCAGTGGTAAGAAACTAGATGGACCCACTCTATCACCAAATCTGAGTCCCAAAACCGTGAGCAACAAAGATGAAGCTCCCAAGGAACAAGATGCTCATATCGACCCTTCACCAGTGCGTTTCCCTCAGGCACTCCTTAAGCCTAAGGAGAGGAATTCAGCATTAAAAGGTGAGATCCTTGAACAACTTCAGCATGTTAAAATTAACCTCCCTCTTCTTCATGTCATAAAACAGGTTCCCAACTATGCTAAAGTCATCAAGGATCTATGCACACTGAAAAGGAGGCACCATGTGAAGAAGACCGCATTCTTAACAGAGCAAGCAAGTGCGGTAATTGATAGCACGACACCGCCCAAATATAAAGATCCGGGCTGTCCAACGGTGGCTTGCCAAATTGGAAACAAATCTTGTGGGCAAGCATTGTTAGATTTAGGGGCTAGTGTGAACCTCATGCCATACTCCATCTACTTGCAGCTCGGTCTAGGTGAGATCAAACCAACCTCTGTGGTACTCCAATTAGCGGATCGATCGGTAAGAAAACCAAGAGGTATAGTAGAAGATGTTTTATTGCAAATTGACAAATTCTATTATCCTGTTGACTTCTTGGTTTTAGATACCATCTCTATTGTGAATACGGAGTCAAAAATTTCTTTGATACTTGGAAGACCATTCCTTGCCACCGCCAATGCCCTCATTAATTGTAGGAATGGCCTAATGACATTATCATTTGGAAATATGACTCTGGAGGTAAATGTTTTTCGAATGTCAAGGCAACCACATGAGGAGGATGAGTGTTTTGACACTTACATGATTGACGAGCTTATTTTGGAGGATGAATACATTAAGTACAATTCTAACTCTTTGGAATTCCTTCTTAATAATTTTGATTTTAATGATTCTTCTATATATCCTCATGCCGTTAATGTTGTTGATATTTCTGATAAGCCATAGGGATTTATGAAGAAATCATGGCAGCCATGCTTTGAGGAGTTGCCTAGAGAAAGGGAGGCACCCAAACCCTCTTCCGAGGAGACACCAACGCCCAATTTAGCTCCGCTTCCCAAAGGACTCAAGCATGTTTTCTTAGGCCCAGGTGATACCTTTCCGGTCATTATTTCCTCTGAACTTAGTGATATACAATGTGATCAACTGCTGAAGTTGTTGAGAGAACATAAATCTGTATTAGGTTGGACCATGGCTGACATTAAGGGTGTAAGCCCCTTAATTTGTTCCCATAGGATTTACTTAGAAGAAGGATCTAACCCCCGTAGAGATCCACAAAGAAGATTAAACCCAACTATGAAAGAGGTAGTTAAGAAAGAAGTCTTAAAGCTGTTGGATGCAGGAATTATATATCCGATATCGGATAGTAAGTGGGTTAGTCAAACCCAAGTAGTTCCTAAGAAAGCTGGGGTTACTGTGGTAGAAAATGAGAAGGGAGTACTAGTACCAACTAAGGTAGTGACCGGGTGGCGAATGTGCATAGACTATAGGAAACTTAATTCAGCCACTCGGAAAGATCATTTTCCTCTTCCATTCATAGATCAAATTTTGGAACGGGTAGCTGGCCATCCTTTCTATTGTTTTTTGGATGGGTATTCAGGATATTACCAAATAGGGATTGCCCTAGAGGATCAAGAGAAGACCACTTTTACTTGTCCTTTTGGTACTTTTGCTTTTCGAAGGATGCCCTTTGGGTTATGTAACGCACCAGCTACTTTTCAAAGATGCATGATGAGTATTTTCAGTGACATGGTTAAAAAATGTGTGGAAGTGTATATGGATGATTTAACTGTGTTTGGAACTTCTTTTGATTCATGTTTATCTAATTTGAAAAATGTTTTGTGCAGGTGTGAAGAAAAAGGACTCGTGCTTAATTGGGAGAAGTGCCATTTTATGGTATCTTCTGGAATAGTCTTGGGCCATATAGTTTCTGAAAAGGGGATAGAAGTAGATAAAGCAAAAATTGAATTGATCTCTAAACTCCCCACTCCTAAGAATATTAAAGATGTGAGGTCTCTCTTAGGTCATGCTGGGTTCTATAGAAGGTTTATTCAAAATTTTAGTGCCATCTCTAGACCTCTATGTAGCCTTTTGACGAAGGATACCGAGTTTAAATAGAGCCTTGAATGTGAACAAGCCTTTAGGACATTGATTTCTAAGCTTACAACCGCCCCTATTATGCAATCACCAGATTTTACTTTGCCTTTTGAAATTATGTGTGATGCTAGTGACTATGCTGTAGGGGCTGTTTTAGGACAACGAAATGAGGGAAAACCATTTGCTGTCTATTATGCTAGTAGAACATTGAATCATTCTCAAATGATGTATACCACAACCGAGAAAGAATTACTAGCTGTAGTATTCGCATTGGATAAATTTCGATCTTATTTGATTGGTTCACCTATCATGATATTCACAGATCACTCCGCCCTTAAATTTCTTTTTTCAAAAACGGATGCTAAGGCCCGTTTGATACGTTGGATTTTGCTTTTGTAGGAATTTGACTTAACCATCAAAGACAAGAAGGGGGTGGAGAATGTTGTGGCGGACCATTTATCTCGCTTGGAATTCAAAAGTGAAACTGACCTCGTGCCCAATGGGGAGGCCTTTCCGGATGAAAACCTATTTGCTGTTCTTGGTCACACACCATGGTATGCCGACATTGCCAACTACTTAGTTTCCCGCCAAGTTCCATCTACATGGAGTGCACAAGACAAGCGTAAGTTTTTGGCTGAGGTGAAAAACTTCTACTGGAATGATCCTTATTTGTTTAAATATTGCCCTGATCAAATAATAAGGAGATGTATTCCAGATATGGAAGTTAACAGTGTGTTAACCTTTTGTCATACATATGCTTGTGGTGGCCATTTTTCTATCAAAAAGACAGCCGCAAAAATTTTGCAATGTGGTTTTTATTGGCCCACTTTATTCAAAGATGCTAATGAGTTTTGTAGATCATGTGACAGATGCCAAAGGTTAGGTTCGTTGTCCCGCCGTCATATGATGCCTCTCAACCCAATCCTAGTGATGGAAATCTTTGATTGTTGGGGGATCGATTTTATGGGACCATTCCCACCTTCCTTTGGGTATCTTTATATTTTGCTTGCTGTTGATTATGTTTCTAAATGGGTTGAAGCAATACCTAGCCGCACTAATGATAATACAGTTGTTGTTAAATTTCTAAAAGACCATATCTTATCTAGGTACGGTACTCCACGTGTTATCATTAGTGATCAAGGGTCACATTTTTGTAACCGTTCTTTTGAGGCTTTAATGCGCAGGTATGGAGTCACCCATAAGGTTTCTACAGCATATCATCCACAAACTAATGGTCAAGCTGAATTAGCAAATAGGGAGATCAAGCGGATACTTGAGAAAACGGTGAATCCGAACCGAAAAGATTGGTCCTTGCGCCTGTCGGATGCACTTTGGGCGTATCAGACAGCATACAAGACGGTTCTTGAAGCATCTCCCTATCGTTTAGTATTTGGCAAAGCATGTCATTTGCCAGTAGAACTTGAGCACAGAGCATACTGGGCTATCCAAAATTTTAACTATGACCTTAAGTTGTCCGGTGAAGAAATGAAATTGCAACTTTGCGAACTTGCGGAGTTGAGGGATGATGCATATGACAATGCTAAGGATTTGAAATCAAGGATGAAGACGGTACATGATCAGAAAATACTCTGAAAACATTTTGAACAAGGTAATAAAGTCTTTCTGTATGACTCGCGATTACATCTCCATCCGGGAAAATTGAGCTCGCGATGGAAGGGACCTTATGTGGTAAAGAGTGTTTTTCCCAATGGAGTGGTTGAGGTTGAAGATCCTTCCAATGGTCGAGCATTTTGAGTCAATGGCCAAAGGTTGAAGCTGTACTTGGAACACGAACATGCTAAAGACAGCACCGAAGAAATTTCTTTGGTGGCCCCGATTTATGTTTGGTAATCGGGTACTTTCGTTCCACTGTATACTAGTTTTTATTTTGTTTTATTGAATTTTTGACTAATTTAGAATTTTTGTTTTATTAATTTTTTTTAGCTAATTTAAGTCTTTGTTAATTTAGATTTTTTTTTGTGTTGTTAAGCCTATTTATTTTATTATTATTATTATTTATTTTCTTTGTGTGTTGTTTTGGTACAAGCAAGGAATTTTCTGTTTTAGGACACTGGATCAGGCCCAGGCGCACAGGCGCACAGCAGGCCCAGGCGCACAGGCCCAGGCACACCAGCGCCCAGGCGTACAGCACGCCCAGGCGCACACCAGGCCCTCGCCTCATCTCTCTCCAGCCAGCGCCCCAGCACCCCAGCACACCAGGCCCGCGCCTCGCCTCTCTCAAGCCCAGCGCCTCACCGCTTAGCCGAGCCCATCAGCACCAAAACCCTAAAATCTGCCCTATTTAAACACTTTTTTTTTTTCCAGCCTCTTCTTCATTTCTCCTCTCACACCAACGGCTGCACACTCCTCTCTCTCTCTCATTGTCCCTCCATATCAACCTATACCAACTTTTTCCCTCTTCCTTTCTTGATCTAAACTTCAATTCTTGAAGAATTGCACACTAATATCTCCCATTTTTTGCAGAAAATTTCTCCAAGAGATTTGGTTCTAAGAGGAACTTGTTTTTTTCACAAAGATATCAAATTGGTGGGTAGCTTTTCCTCTCTCCAATTGTGGGCAAGTAAGACCAATTTCTCTTCTTCATTGTTCAATTGTGCTTTTTGGTGGTTAAATTTTGCTCTTAAGTTCATTGTTTCATTTATTTAATTTCCATGGCACCAAGGATGAAAAGAGCTAAAGGAAAAGAACCACAAGAGTTTGATGCGACTAAGTTTGTTAGTTTTGAAGCGAGTGAGAGCTATGTTAAAATAATGCAAAATAGAAAACTCATTCCCGAGAGAGGATTTAACATTACCGAGAGTGCGAACCCGAATCTTTTTAGAATGATTCTCTATAGGAATTGGAGTGCATTTACAAAATCACCCTTTCATTCCCTACCAAATTTGGTCCGAGAATTTTACACTAATGCCGACGAACATAGCAATGGTAAAGTGTGGGTGAGAGGAAAAATAGTCTCTTTTAGCAGCTCATCAATAAATAAATTCTATGGGTTACCTGACATCCCACACAGTGAGTATAGAGCATATGTGTCTACATTTAATTATGAAGAGATTCGCCATACTCTCTGTATTCCGGGCACTACATGGAAAATGTCGGGTGATTCCCCGACCACCTTGCCCGCTGCTTCTCTAAATGTCAATGCTCGGGCTTGGCAATATTTTGTGTGTCACAGGTTGATGCCTGCCTTGCATTATAGTGATCTCACTGTTGAGCGAGCTATTCTGATTTATGCAATTTTGATGGGAATGACTGTCGATGTGGGCCAAGTCATCTGTAAATCCATCTTACACACTGTTAGACTAAAGCTCGGATTATACTTTCCTTCTTTAATTACCCAATTGTGTATCCGAGCTGGAGTCCCACACAGTACTAATGAGGAAACCCAACCACCAAAGAAACCCATTGATGATGGCATGCTCGCTCAGATTAAAGCCTCCAGGCCGCCAACTTCGAGCGAGGGAGCCATAGCTGCTAGCACCCCTCCCCCCTCTAGGAATATCACAGTTGCTGAGCGCCTTGAGTGCTTAGAGAGTCGTTTTGACGAGCATCATAAATTGTTGTTTGGTAGGCTAGATCGTCAAGACCAAATGTTAGCTAGGCAAGACCGGTTCCTGGCTCGGCAAGCCGATTACCAAGCAGAGGTCAACTCTGCTTTTGGTCAGATGTACCAACACCTTGCCTCCACTACTGGTTGTAATATGGGTCTTTTTCCTACTATGCCACCCTATCCGGGTTCATTTTTTGACCCACCTCCCGAGGAAGGTGAAGGGACTGAAGAGATTGAAGTAGAGGATGATAATTTCGAGGATTAGTAGGGATATCTCTTGTTTGTCCACTTTTATTTTATTTATTGTACTAACATTTTTTTGTGTTTTTATTTTATTTATTTTTCGTATTTTATCTTAGTTGTTAGTTATTTCCATTTCGTGTGCTAACCTAACATACGGTGGGAATCTTGATGTTACACCGCAGTTGCTTCCTTTTTGCTTGTTCTGTTCTATATTGTAGATCAAAAATTTCAGCGAGAAGAATGGTATGCAGTTCAAATGGTGGTGTGCAATTTTCAGCTTCTGTGCACTTTTGGCTAACAAAGGGAGTTTCTTTTCATTTTTCTTTCACATTGAGGTCAATGCAATGTTTAGGTTGGGGGTGGAGGAAACACATTTCTTTCCTTTTTCCATTGAACTGCTTGGTGTCACTTTCCTACATTTTGTTTGTTAGGATAATAAAAAATAAAAATAAAATAAAAAAAGGTTTGTTTTTAGCATGCTTTGTGTTAGCCTTGGAGTTATTCACATGTCAATGATATGACCTTAATTGAGATAGTATATAGCACTTAGAAGAAATTAAATCTTGCTTCAATTTGAACTTAATTTAAGTATCAATCTTCATTTGGTTTGAGACTCTAGTTTATGGTAAGATTGTATGATTAGTCTAAAACATTTAGAGAAATTTTATGTGTGATTGTTTTATGAATATTTTTGCGATCTTGACAAGCTCTACAACTTACTTGATAATCACTTGAGGCGAATTCCTAGAATGCACACTACTTAGGATATGATATAGGCCATTTTTGAACCGTTTGAGCCTTTCAAACCTACCATTGCTATATTTATCACTAGTCACCTATTTGAGCATTTTTCTTGAAAAGAAAAATTGAGCCTTGTTTCTTTCGATAAACAATTTACTTACCTTTATGAGCCTAAAAATATTTTATCCTTACCTTTCTTTTAAAAGAACTTAGTTATACATATGTTGTGAGAAGCACTTAAAAGGATTAAGGGTGGAAATATGAAAAAATATCACTACCGCAACCCAAGTACATTAAAAGGAGATAAGTTGGGGGTTGTGGAAAAGAAAGGAAAAAATAAAAAAGAAGGTGAATGGTTATGTCCTAAAAAAATAAAAAATAAAAAAATGAATTATGGCAAAGAAAGAAGAAAGAAAGAAAAGAAAAAAATGGTGATTTGTTGAAAGAAATGCTCGAAAAATGGTTGAAAGAGTTGGGTGTTGAAGTAAGGTTATCCAGTGCATAAAGAGTTGTGTTCAAAACTAAGAGATTAAGTTCTTCTACTTGTTGAATCATTCCCGTTCTTTCTTAACCTTTACCTTAGCCTAACGTTACAAACTTATTAAAGACCTATTGATCCAATGTAGTGTGATTTTTTCTACATTAGTGGAGATCGATTTGAAAAGTAAGCCTATAGAGCTTGTTTATTTGATTGATGTCACACAATTTGTTATGTTTTTAGAGGCCAAAACTTGTATTCATAAATGTTATGCATAAAATCATCCGGGTGTTCAAACTAATGGATTGTGGTAAGATGGATGTTAAGAGTCAATAACGATTTTAAGATTGATGTTAGGATTACTTTTGGATTTGGGTGAAATTTAATGATTCTTTGTGCCATGTGTTATGTGCGATTTTTAAGACCAAATGTGAATTACTCTTGGTTAACACTAATATTGCTTTTCATTTACTTTGATTCCCACCATAGAATTCATCTCTTGTTTTCATTTGAATTGCTAGGGACTAGCAATAAGCTAGTTGGGGGTTGTGATAAGAGCCATAAAATGCATCTTAATCATACTTATTTGTTAGCACTTTAGGGATTGATTTAGGTTTTAATTGCATTTTTATTCGTTAACAACTTTAAAGTGGTATTCTTGGAACATTAACTTATTTCTTGCATTTTCAGGCATCTTGAGTTAAAAAAAGATGGAAAAAGCATTCGGTGCTTAAAGTAAGATGATTCGATGAATACCAAAGTGGAGCCATGGCTGCCGAAAGATAAAACAAAGAAGATCTCTACAAATCAGGTCAAGGTGTACCTTGGATCAGCTGAGATGCACCCGTCATAAAGAAGCCCAAAAGAAGCCTCAAAGACCAAACAGGTCAAGGTGCACCTTAGATCAGCTGAGGTGCACCTTGAAGGGCTGAGGCGCACCTTGGAGAAGCTGAGCCGCACCTCACTGCACACACAAGAAACTTGACAAAAGTGAAGGTGCAGCGCGACTAAGCCAAGGTGCAGCGCGCGCGTGGACCTTGTTCTCCGAGTTAGACCCTAATTAGGTCTTTAATGACTTGTTCAAACCCTAAAACATCCTTAAGCCTTGTACATTATAAATAGACCACTTAGGGTTTGTTATTAGACATTCATAAAAAGAGATAGAAGGCCGAAAAACTCAAGGGAGGCTGCCACACTCTCCCCCATAGCCGACTAATCTCCAAGCAAGGCGAAGGGATGAATCCCTAGGTTTTGTTGTTCTTTAATTCCTTTATTAGTTCAGTTGTAATATGGATTTATCGTTAAACATTATTATGATTTACTTTTCAATTTAATTAGAAGATTTCCCCTTAATCCGGTGATTACATCTTTCTCCCCCATATAAGTCTAGTCATGCTCTTCTTATGTGATGTTGTTGAGGTGTGATTGAGTCTGGTAGATTTCTCTTACAGATTTGTCCATGACTGCAGTATTGTCATCATGATATATTGTCGTTTCTTGATAATCTATAAGTTAGGTCATGTGTGCTTGAAAGTAAAAAGTGACAATTACATTAGGGCTTATATATGTGCTTAATTGAATATTTGTCGATTGCTTGTTTGGGATGTGAAACTTGCAATCGAGATAAAGACAACTGAATTGAGACTGGAATAAGGCAACAAACCTAGGGAGGATTACCGGACCCTTGTTGCCTCCATTATATTATCTACACAATTTTCACACAATACTTTATTCTCTCACTTGATCTTTATCGTCTGTGTTAAGGTTCACACCTTCTCTTGTAGTTATCTTGTTTCCCTGTGGAATCGACACCCCAAAGCTATGCTACAACAACCACGTATGTTTTGGGCGTAATCAGTACCACCAGGGAATTGCATGCCATTCTTCTTGTTGAAATTCCAATCTACAACATAGAACAATACAACAAAAAGAAAACAACTGTGGTGTACCATTAAGATTCCCACCATATGTTAGGTTAGCACATAAAATGTACAAAAATCACTAAAATGAGAAAAAAAATAACGAAAAATAATCTGAGGAAAAGGGAAAATAAGAGATAGAACCCAAAATTATTCCTCTAAATTCTCATCATCATCTGCATTCCCTTCACTCTCTTCACCTTCCTCGGGAGGTGGATCAAAAGATGAACCCGGATAGGTTAGCATGGTAGGAAAATGACCCATATTACAACCAGTAGCGGAGGCAAGGTGTTGGTACATCTGACCAAAGGAGGAGTTGACCTCCGCTTGATAATCGACTTGCCGTGCCAAGTATCGATCTTGACGAGCCAAGAATCGGTCTTGACGATCTAACTTGATACTCAAAATTGGAGAGAAGAAAACTAACCACCAACTTGAAGTTTGCTTAATGAACACCAAAAGCTTATTTGAACCAAGTGGGTTGGAGAAATTTTCAACAAAAGTTGCAAGATTAGTGCAAAATCCTACAAGACATGGAGGTAGAATAAAGAAATTTTGAGGAAAAATGATGAGGGAGGTTAGGGTTTGGAGATAGGAAGAGAAAAGGGGGAAAAGGGCTGCTGGGTTCGTGTGATGATATGAAGAAGAGAGAGTGAAAAAGGGTTTTAAGTGTGTGTGCAAGTGGTAAATCAAGGCAAGCCGCGGCTTGGCTCAGGGTGCGCCGCAACTTGGGCTGTGGGAGTGTGGGAGGCATTCTGTGGGGTGCGACGCTAGTTCTGGTGGGGCGCGGCGCGACTCGATTCAAAAAAATTTATTTGTTTGCCAAAGAGAAATAGAAAAATAAAATCAGTCAAAAGAATAATAAAAATAATATATATATAAAAAAATCAGATTAAATTAAACTAAAAGCTAAAAATTAAAAATAAACTCACAAAACAAAAAAAAAGTAAAAATAAAAAAACGTACCTTTGTTGTGTGGTCAAGGTGAATAGACCAGATCCATAAGTGGAATGTCTTCCACTTCCAGATCTTGTCTATCAATTAAGATCTTAAGTCATTGACCATTCACTTTAAAAATCCGAATGTTCTTAGTGTCCTCAATTTCCACTGCCCCATTTTCAAAAACATTTTTTACTATAAAAGGGTCGGTCCATCTTGACCGAAGTTTTCCAGGATGCTTATGAAGTCTAGAGTCGTATAAGAACACTCGATCATTAGGTCTAAATGTTTTCTTCAAAATGTTTTTATCATGGAATGATTTCATCTTGGTCTTATAGATTCTAGAGTTCTCATAAGTATCGTTTCTTAATTCCTCTAACTCGGTTAGTTGATACTTTCTAAGCTTACCCACTTCTCCTATGTCAAAATTAAAAGACTTGATGGCCCAATAAGCTCTATGCTCAAGCTCCATGGGTAAGTGCCAAGGCTTTCCAAAAACAAGCCAATAAGGTGACATACCTAAGGGAGTTTTAAAAGCTGTACAGTAAGCCCAAAGCGCATCAACTAGTCTCAAAGACCAATCCTTGCAATCTGGGTTAACTGTTTTTTCTAAAATTTGTTTAATTTCCCTATTAGCAAGCTCTACTTGTCCACTAGTCTGAGGATGATAGACAGCAGAGATTTTATGTAATACCCCATATTTTTTCATCTATGCTTGAAAAGAATGGTTACAAAAATGTGTACCTCGATCACTAATTATAGCACATGGTGTAACAAATTGAGATAACACATTTTCTTTAAGGAATTTAATCACCATTCTATTATCATTGCTTCGGCAGGCTACTGCCTCTACCCACTTAGAGACATAGTCTATTGCCACAATGATATATTGGTATCCGAAAGAAGGAGGAAAGGGTCCCTTGAAATCGATGCCCCAACAATCAAAAATTTCAATTACTAAAATAGGGTTTACGGGCATCATATTTTGGTGAGACACAGCTCCTAACTTTTGACACCTTTCACATGAGTGACAATAGGTGTTTGAATCTTTAAACAAGGTAGGCCAATAAAATCCACACTACAAAATTTTTGCAACTGTTTTTTTCATCGAAAAGTGACCTCCACAAGCTTGGGAGTGACAAAATTCTAAGACACTTGCAATCTCTTCATTAGAGATGCAACACCTTAGAATTTGGTCAGGGCAGTACTTGAAAAGATAGGGGTCATCCCAATAGAAATTATGTACCTCATATAAGAATTTCATTTTGTCTTGAGCGCTCCAATCCATTGGTATCTCACCTGTAGCCAAATAATTCACGATGTGAGCAAACCATGGTAAAGAAGTAACGGAGAGTAAATGCTCATCGGGAAAGTCATATTTGATTGGCATGTCATCACAAGTGTCCTCAAAAGTGAGCCTCGATAGATGGTCAACTACTACGTTCTCCACTCCTTTCTCATCCTTGATGGTGATAACAAATTCTTGCAAGAGGAGGATCCATCGGATTCGTCGTGCCTTAACATCCTTCTTTGTAAGAAGATATTTAAGTGCTGCATGATCTGTAAAAATAAGGATAGGAGAACCAATCAAATAAGCATGAAATTTATCTAAAGTAAATACTACAGCTAGCAATTCTTTTTTAGTTGTAGAGTAATTCATTTGAGCACTATTTAAAGTCTTACTAGTATAGTAAATGACAAAAGGTTTACCTTCCCTTCGCTGTCCAAGAACAACACCGACAGTGTGGTCACTAGCATCACACATGATTTCAAAAAGAAAAGTCCAATCTGGTGACTGCATTATAGGTGTGGAAGTAAGCTTCCCGATCAGCATTTGGAATGCTTCTTGACAACCTTCTGTCCACTCAAAGGGGGTGTCTTTAACTAGGAGGGCACATAGTAGCCTAGATATATTCAAAAAAATTTGTATGAACCTCCTATAAAAACCAGCATGACCAAGGAAAGATCTCATGTTCTTTATTGTCTTAGGGGTAGGTGGTTTAGAGATTCATTCAATCTTAGATTGATAACCTCTATCCCTTTAGAAGAGACAATATGCCTTAAGATAATACCGGATGGTACCATGAAATGGTATTTTTCCCAATTTAGGACCAATTCTTTTTCCTCACAGCGAATTAATACTCTTTCTAAAGTCATTAAGCATGCTTCAAATGAAGAACCAAAAACAGTTAGGTCATCCATAAAAACCTCCTTGCAATTTCAACCATGTCACTAAAAATAATCATTATGCAGCGTTGAAAAGTAACAGGGGCATTACGTAATCCAAATAGCATTCTACGAAAAGCATAAGTGCCAAAGGGACAAGTAAAGGTGGTCTTTTCTTGGTCTTCTAATGCAATTTCTATTTGATAATAAGCAGAATAACCATCTAGAAAATAGCAAAAGGGATGACCAGCTACACACTCAAGAATTTGATCAATAAAAGGGAGTGGGAAGTGGTCTTTCCGGGTAGCAGCATTTAATTTTCTGTAATCAATGCACATACGCCACCCAGTCACAAGTTTGGTAGGGACTAGCTCTCCTAGGTCGTTCTTTACCACCGTGACTCTGGAATTTTTAGAAACGACTTGCGTAGGACTTACCCACTTACTATTAGTTATGGGATATATAATACATGTATCTAACAGTTTCAACACTTCATTTTTCACTACTTCTTTCATAGTGGGGTTAAGCCTACGTTGAGGGTCTCTACGAGGACTAGTTCCTTCATCCAAATTTATTTTATGGGAGCAGGTCAGGGGACTAATTCCCTTTAAATCAGCCATGCTCCATCCTAAGGTTAATTTGTGTGCATTTAAAGTTTGAATTAATCTCTTACCTTGGGTTTCAGATAATTCAGAAGAAATAATAACAGGAAAGGTATCACCTGGACCGAGAAAGGTATGTTTTAGACCTTTAGGTAGTGGCTTCAATTCCACTTTAGGTGCTTCCACACTTGAGGGAACTTGTGTCTTGCTTCTTTCAGGTAGCTCTTCAAACCTTGGTTGCCATACCTGAGTGCCATAATCTCCCTCATTGATGAGTGACTCGATCATGTAAAGCTGGTGGTTTTCATCCTCATCTTCGAGCTGTTTTACAACATTGAAAATATTTACTTCAAGGGTCATGTTGCTAAAGGACAGCTTCATGAGTCCATTCCTACAATTTATTAGAGCATTTGCAGTAGCAAGAAAAGGTCTGCCCAAAATCAAAGGGATTTTAGAGTTAGTGTCAACAGCAGAAGTGGTATCAAGAATTAAGAAATCAACAGGATAGTAAAATTTATCAATTTGAATCAAAACATCCTCTACCACACCCCGGGGTACTTTGACTGAACGGTCGGCCAATTGTAGTACCACGGCGGTTGGTTTGATTTCTCCTAACCCCAACTATAAGTAAATGGAGAATGGCATCAAGTTTACACTAGCTCCTAAATCTAGCAAGGCTTGTCCAACCTCATGATTTCCAATGCTACAAGCAATGGTAGGACAACCCGGATCTTTGTATTTTGGGGGAATTCTTTGCTCAATTAACACACTAACTTGCTAGGTTAGGAATGTTGTTTTCTTGACATGGTGTTTCCTCTTAATTGTGCATAAATCCTTAAGAACTTTTGCATAGGTAGGGACTTGTTTAATCACTTGTAAAAGAGGAAGATTAAGTTTCACTTGCCTTAAGTTCTCAAGGATTTCATTATTTATTTCTAGATTTTTTTTGTTGGATTTTTTTTTGTTGGAATGGTGCCTTAATATGGCTTTTGGTCACTTCGAGATCTTTGGGTAGCTCGGTATTGCTACTAGCTTGCCCCTTTTCTACATCCTCAGATTTATTCATTGGTGGGATGTGTAGTGACTTGCCACTTCGGGTCACAATAGCATTTACATCTTTTAAATTTTCTTGTGCTATATGTTGACCATGAGGTATGGACTGAGCTTGGGAAGGGAACTTACCTCGCTCAGTCACACTCAAGGAGCCCATTAATTAAGACACTTGGCTCCTTATTTCTTTGTTTTCCTCAACTACCTATGTAATTAAAGCCTCAAACCTCTGGTTTGTTTTACCTTGCACTTCTATAAAAGGATGTAAGGTGTCTTCTAAAGAGTTCCTAGAGGATGAGGGTGCATGATAAGGTGCAGGGTATGATCTAGGGGGCTATGCATGCTGCTAATTTTTAGATTTCCAGCTGAAGTTGGGGTGATTTCGCCACCCCGGATTGTAAGTGTTAGAGAAGGGTGCTGGAGGCCAATTGTACATGCCTAAGGCATTACATTGTTCCTCGTACAGCCCTCTCATGTCAACAAATGTGGGGCAATCTTGGGCAGGATGATCAACCCCACCACACACAAAACATGGTTCTAAAGGTTCGGCTTGATTAACCATGTGTGTTGGTTTTTTAGTTTTTGATGCCTCTAACTCCCTAGTAAGCATCTCGACCTTGGCCTTAAGGTTATCCTCTTCCCTAAGATGGTAGATTCCTCCACCACTAGGGTTTCCTATAGGTCGTGACCTATTTGTACTTTCAGTAGCATTAGGTCCAGTCTATGTGTGAGCTTTTTCAACAAGCTCATTGAGGTACTCAATAGCCTCATCAGGGTCTTTTTGCAGAAACTCACCATTACACATTATCTCTACAAATTGGCATTCTCTATAAGTAAGACCTTCATAGAAATAGCTCACTAAATGCCAATTTTCATACCCATGATGTGGACACATACTTAACAGCTCTTTAAATTTCTCCCGAGACTAATACAAAGTCTCGTTTTCCTTTTGTGCAAAGGTGGAGATTTGTCTTTTCAATGCATTAGTCTTATGTTGAGGGAAGTACTTGTTAAAAAAGACTTGGGTCATCTCATTCCATGACCCAATTGATCGTGGTCTCAGCGAATATAACCAACTCTTAGCTTTATCCTTCAAAGAAAAAGGAAAAAACTTGAGTCTCACGATATCATCCGTTGCATCTTGACTATGAAAAGTTGCAACTACTTCCTCAAATTCTCTAATGTGCATATATGGGTTTTCGTTTTCCAAACCATGAAAAGTAGGGAGTAATTGTATCATCCCTGTTTTAAAGTCTTGATGGTGAGTGTTGGCTGGAAACATAATGCATGATGGTGTGGCTGTTCGGCTAGGATGTAAATAATCTTTAAGTGTCCTAGCAACATTTTCATTAGGGTTTTCAGCCATGTTATCAAAATTTTCTAAATTTTCGGGTTGGTGTACACTAGGTTTTGATCTAGGTGAGGTTTCACTAACGGATGTGGAAGGGAAAGGTATTTCTATTTTGGGTCCTTTAATGAATCTCCCTCGCGAATCTCTCGGTCTAAGCATACACCAAAGGAATTAGAGAGTAAATAAATAAAACAAAAAAAGAAAATTAGAAAACTTAAAGAAAAGAACGATAGTACCGTCTTGTCTTAGAGTTGACAAACTTCATTGTATGTAAGCGCGTCTCCCGCAATGGTGCCAAAATTTGATTACACCCAAAACAGTAATGCGGTAGTTGTAGCACGGCTTTGGGGTGTCGATTCCACAGGGAGACAAGTTAACTATAAAGAAAGATGTAAACTTTAATATGAGACGATATAATCAGAGTAGGTAGAGAATCTGAAATTGATGATGAAGTAATTGTGTAGTTTGTAAAATATAATAGAGGGAAAACAAGGATTTGGGAATCCTCCCTAGGGTCGTTTCCCTAATCCTAACTTGATTCAGTTGTTTTTATCTCAATTGCACGTTTCACATCCCAAACATGCAATCGGCAAATATCCAATGAGAACATGTATAAACCCTAATTTGATTGTTATGAAATACTTTTTATTTTCGATTGTACACATGATCTATCCTATAGGTTTATCAAGAAACGATAATATATCTTTTATGACCACATTGCAGTAATGGACAAGCCTAAAGGATAAACCTACCAAACTCAATCATACCCAAACAATCTTGACATAAGGAAAGCATGATTAAATTTATATCAAGGAGAAAGATATAATCACCGGATTAAATGAAATCTTATAATTAGATAAAAAAGTAAATCATAACAATGTCTTAACGATAAAGCTCTATTACAACTGAATCAAATAAAGGAAAATGGGAACAACTATACCTAGGGATTCATCCCTTCACTTTGCTTGGAGATTAGTTAGCCATGGGGCTCATGGTTGAACACTTTGATAGAGGAGAAGTTGCTGCTTCCTTGAGTCTTCTAGCTTAATGAATTTCTAATGTCAAACCCTAAGTGATCTATTTATAATACAAGGGTCCAAGGGTGTTTTATGGTTTTAAATAATCATTAAAGACCTAATTACATCATAACTCGGAGAACAAAGTTCGGGTGTGCGCCTAGGCTTGGATTTAGGCCAGCTTTGTGAACTTGCTGGAAGGTGCAGCGCAGCTCCATCCAGGGTGCACCTCAGCCCTTCAAGGTGCACCCTAGATTAATCCAGGGTGCACCTCACACCTCAGGGCGTGGCGCCCCTTGGTCCAAGGCGCACCCTGACCTGATGGCCTTCTTTGCTTGCTTTGGCCTCTGTTCTGGAGGGTGTGGCCCAGCTAGTTCCAGGGCGCGGTGCACATGCCTGGATCTCTTTGTTTAGCCTTTCTGAAAGCACTCCTTTGCTCCAGTATACATGGAATCTTTGTGCTTCATTCAATAATAGCTTTTCCATCTTTTTAAGACTCAAAATACCTGAAAATGCATCAAAAAAAATTAGTGATCCAAAGATGACACTTTAGAGTTGTTAACATATAAAAGTGCAATTAAAACCTAGATTAACTATAAAATGATAACAATTAAGTACTATTAGGATGCATTTTATAGCTCTCATCAGGCCCCCACATATAATATGCCTCGTATTATCCACCATAGTACCAACACCACTGCCTTCTCAACCCATAATTCGATGCTTGTCAGAGACCATCCTTAACCATTCCCCATAAGGTTTTGGTTATCCTTCTGCCACCATTATCTTGTCCGTAAATTGAAAACCCTTATCATAGTGACCCAAATGCCCATAGTCATAGTGAAAATCTAGTAATCGTTTATAGGTTAATAGGATCAACCTAGATTTTTTGAACCCTGTTAGCATGACTTTCTTTCCCCTTCTCAACAGTTGAATAATATCCATACAAACCCTAACTCGAAGATGCTTCCCCCACCCTATGCCACTTTCATCAACGTCAACCTTCTCAACCAGCCCTAGTTTATCCCCCAACATATGTTCTATAGTATCTTCAATGTATCCCTTAGGCAAAATATGAAATCTAACCCAGAAAAAGCATGCTGAAAACTCAATTTTGATGGTTAAATAGTACTATTATAATCTTATAGAACTAAAAGATTCTAATTAAAAAATCATGGCCCATTTTCAACAACACAGTCGTGATCACGAGTTGTTGCAAATTAGAACAAAAATAAATTACACCCATGATGTATGCTTGAACTGGTTTTATGGTACACCAGACCAGCTTCATAGTAACAATCAAAGCCTTTCCATGGAACAAACGGATAAAGTGGAGTTTATCAATTAGCCCCAACTAAAAAACCCTAATCCCTAATCCCTCATCCACCTTTTTTCCTTTTTAAAGCCACTATCCCCTCATCATCATCCTCCTCCATTAGAGAGATTGATTTTAACCGTTTAATTCCCCTTCCATCGTAATTAATATCCTCCTTGATGTAGGCCGGAGCCTGCAAAGGGGACCAAAATAAAACGGTTTTGACTAAAAAGAGGAAGGTATCTCAGAATGCCACTCGACTAAGGGCGATGGATGCCACTCGACATTGCTAATCGTAGATGCCACTCAATGTTCGAAGGAATTACTTACTCTAAGGAAGAACACTTGCTAGGTAATATTTCTTAATCAATCTCAATAGTTTGCCTTACATTTAATTTCATATCACTGTTTATAGGAATACAAGATAACTCTTCATAAGACTTTTAATAAATACTTAGATACATTTTAAAGCATACTAAAACTTACTAGATAGGACATCAAAAACCAATACATAAAATGTATCAAAACATTTAAACTTTGACTCTTCACAACTTTATATGAGTCAAGTACAACTTACTATATTCTACATAATTATTTATGCTGACTACTACATTTATAAGTCAAAATATAGACTTTTTTTTTTTTTTTTTTACTAAGAAAACATTAATGAAAATATAATAGGACTTAAAAAACGAATTTAACATTTTGTTGCTACATGACACATGAAAATATAGATATTCTCTTGCATCATCATGGAAATATGTCTATGCTCTTGCATCATTTTCTTCAGCTCAAGAAGAACTCATCCTTAAGATGGATTCCATAGCTTCACAAAGACAGCTCATGCATCAAACTTTCTAAATTGGGAAAAACTTGTCTATTGGATTCTTCTATACCAATAAAAAAGATATTTCGAATAGAGCAAGTATTTTATACTCTTTTTGAAACGAAAAACTAGCATTTGTAATATCAAAGTTTTCTTTTCTCTAAACTTCATTTGATTTCCAATATCAACTAAGTAATTGTTCAGAATAAAATTTAACTTCTCCACACCAATAAAATTAACATATCTGGAGACGTTACTTGAAAATCCAATTGGGTCATGGCCTTCCATAATTTGTTTAAGATTATTTTCCTCTTGAACTTGAAGTTCTTCAACGAAATTCTTTTCCTCAGGATAATCATCATAGATTGGTGCTTTGGTCCAATCAACAATGTCTTATAATGGACTCTCTAATGAAGAAAAAGGCAATAAAACTTGTTGATTCATGATTTCTTTACATTTAAACAAAAAAGAAAAGAAAGAAATGTATTTTTTAAATCTTTCGTAATTGATACAGTTTAATTCGAGAAGTTGAACCAAACTACCCCAGTACCACTGAACGTCAACTTGCTCTAATACCAATTTGATGTAGACGAGAGTAGCCAAAACCAAATGGTTTTAACCAAAAGGAAAAAACATCTCGAGATGCCACTCAACCGGGGGTCAACATTACTAATTGTGGATGCCACTCAATCTGACCAAGTCGTACGCTTAATTTTGCTAAAGGATTTCACTCAGTCACTCATTATGAGTGCCAAATATTGCATATTTTGGCCATTTAATTTACATTTGTTAGCTTAAGAAGTTGTTACTTTGAGTTGTTTTCTTTGTTTTTCAGGTTTACAAGCACTGGGAAAGGAGTTCACTAAAATTATCAGAATTGTCTGTGCAGATTAGTCATTTTTGTGGATTTTACTGTATTGATTCAGGAAAAATCAGGAGATGAGCCATATATTCTTAGAAAGATCCGGAAGTCTATTTTCTGGAGAATTTTACAGCTCATAAAAATAATTTTTCTAGAGAAAGTTATGGCCGTTTTAGTAGACAAATGTCAGGCTGTGCGGGCTGTGCGGGATTTCAGTGTGAGCAGAAGTTTTGAAGGGCATATGAAGGCTTAAATCCTATATCCCACATAGGATTGGAAACACATTGCACTCGTGGTATTTACCTAAATAAGACCCACTCCACTTCAGCTTTAGGCATCATCGGAAAATCTGAGATCATCATAAAGTGAATCCAGAAGGCCTTTAGGAGCAATCCATAGGGTCCTTAGGAGGAATCGGATGTGCAATTCCTGGGCCATTTGGTGTAATCCAATGGATGTCTGCTAGTATTCTGGTGGATCCCAAAGGCTTTTCTACCACGAGGGGAAGCGCTGCCCAACAGCGAGTGGACTTTCTCCCATGTAAAGTAATTTATTTCTTTTTAGTTTAATGTTTAGCACTTTTATTATGAATTCTAGTTTCATGATTATGAGTAGCTAGAATCTTTAATAAGGTTGAAGATGAAGCATCTCCGTTGTTTGGTATATTAGTTTCAGTTTTGTTTATACAATTATGATGTTTTTTTAGTATAAATGTTCTGTCAATTATTTGAGTAGAATCTTATGATTGATTGTGTTTAAATTGTTCTGTTGGATATTTCTTGTGTTTTATTTGATGGATACATCGAATCGTTTTCGATTAAATTGGATTTCCTTTGTGATTTGTTAAAAGTGGATACATTAGATGCTTTTGGTTTAATTGGGATATTCGTTATTTTTTGTTTTATGTTGGATTGATGGAATGTTTTGATAGGCTATTTTTATGAATATATATGCTTAACTTTGGTGGGGCGGATTCAAAAACCTTAGTGTCTTTTTATCATTTGTTTTAAACCAATTTAATTTAAGTTTATATTTTTTTTTGCAAAAAAACACAATTCACAATTCGGAACAAGGTTAAAATAAGATTAGTTTAGATAAAATTATATTTTCACAACGCGATTCCCTGTGGATTCGACCTCGCACTTGCACAACACTATATTGCAAACGACTCATGCGCTTGCAAGTAATTTAAAACTCACAACAAGTTTTTGGTGCCATTGCCGAGGAACTGTTTTGTTTGTGAAAATTAAATTTTTGTCTGAATTAATTTTATTTTTCTACTAGTTAATTAGCATTTTTTTGTTTGATTTTTTCTCTTCTTTTTTGCAATTTTATTTTATTTTATTTGTTTCTATTTGCATTGACCTATAAAAAATAAAAACAAATTATAGATATATAAAAAAAAATTTATAAAAAATGTGGATGAATCCAGCGCCAGTTTCACAGTCTTTAGAGGACGCTCTCAAGGATTTCATGAAGATGACCGGCCAGTCCATCAATACAACCAATACATTCAATGTTGATAGTTGTTCCATTTGTGCTAGTCCTATGCATTTAGCATAGAATTATCCATCTACACCTGATGAGTGCCAAATATTGCATATTTTGGCCCTTTAATTTACATTTGTTAGCTTAGGAATTCGTTACTTTGAGTTGTTTTCGTTGTTTTACAGGTTTACAAGCTTGGAAAGAAGTTTCACTAAATTGCCAGAATTGCTCGTGCAGATCAGCCATTTTTGAGCATTAAACTGTATTGATTTAGGAAGAACCAGAAGATGAACCATATATGCTTGGAAAGATCCAGATGTCTATTTTCTGGGGAATTTTACGGATCGATAAAATGATTTTTCTAGAGAAAGTTATGGCAGTTTTAGTAGATAAAGGTCAGGCTGTGCATGATTTCAGCGTGACAGATCAGCCATTTTTGAGGATTTAACTGTATTGATTCAGGAAGAACCATGAGATGAGCCATATACGATTCGAAAGATCCCGATGTCTATTTTCTGGGGAATTTTACGGATCAATAAAATGATTTTTCTAGAGAAAGTTATGGCAGGTTTAGTAGACAAAGGTTAAAGAGCAAAAACTGGAATCTGCAGTATCCCACATCGGATTGGAAGCGCCCTTCTTTACTTCATCTTTAATGTAGAATTCCTGAGCCACTTTGGTGTTTACCGGTGGATGTCCGCTAGCATTCTGGTGGATCTCGAAGGCTTTGTCACCACGAGGGGAAGCGCCGCCCGTCAGCGAGTGGAATTTCTCCCATGTAAAGTTATTTATTTATTTCTTTACATTTAGTTGTTTTAGTTTAAATGTTTAGCACTTTTATTATGAATTTTAGTTTCATAGTTATGAGTAGCTAGACTCTTTAGCTAAGGTTGAAGATGAAGCCCCGCCGTTGTTTGGCGTAGTAGTTCAGATTTGATTGTACAAATCTAACAATTTTTAGTATAAATGTTCTGTCAATTATTTGAGTTAATCTTATAATTGATTGAGTTTAAATTGTTTGTTAGACATTCCTCGTGTTTCATCTGATGGATACATTGAATGCTTTTCGATTAAATTGGATTTCCTTTGTGATTTGTTGTGAGCGGATACATTGGATGCTTTTGGTTTAGTTGGGATATTCTTTATTTTTTTGTCTTATAGTTGGATTCATGAAATGTTTTGATAGGCTATATTTTTAGAACATATATGCTTAACTTCGGTGGGGTGGATTTGGAAACCTTAGTGTTTTAATTATTAGTTTTTAAAAATCAATTTTGTTTAATTTTAATTTCTTTTGCAAATTATCATCTGAAATTCGGAACTAGGTTAAGATAGAGTTAGTTTAGATTGAAAATATACTTTCACAACGCAATTCCCTGTGGATTCGACCTCGCACTTGCACAACGCTATACTGCAAACGACTCGTGCGCTTGCGAGTAATTTAAAACTCACAACAAGTTTTTGGTGCCGCTGCAGGGGAATTGTTTGGTTTGTGAAATTTTTTTGTCTGAATTGATTTTATTTTTCTACTAGTTAGTTAGCAATTTTTTATTAAAAAAAAAATTGTGAGTTGTGTGTTTGCTTTATTCTGTTGTTTCTGCTGATTAGTATCTCATTGTTTTCTGTTGGTGTATGCTTGATCGGAGATCCTTGAACTTAGATTTGACACATTTAGATCCCGACTTAGAAAAGACTCTTAGGAGACAGAAAAGAGCACTAGTTGAGAGAGAAACTGTTGAGATGGGAGAGAATTTTAATCATCCTGAACATGTAGAGCAACTTAGAGCTTGGAACGTGGATTCCACTGCATCCCTTAGGGATTTGTTCGCACCCATTGCGACTAACTCATCCTCTTGCATAGTGTTGCCACCAACCAATGCCACACACTTTGACCTGAAGCCACATGTTATCCAACTCTTACCCTCATTCCATGGCTTAGATCTTGAAAATCCTTATAGCCATGTGAAGAAGTTCAAAGACATTTGTGCCACGTTTAAATTCCAGAACTTCTCTGAGGAGTCAGTCCATCTTCGACTCTTTCCTTTTTCTCTTCATGATAGAGCTAAGGCGTGGTTGGATTCCAACACGTCCGGGTCTATTACATCTTGGGAAAACCTGCTGAGCAAATTTTATCATAAGTTTTTCCCAATGTCCAGAGTGAATGAGTGCCGAAAGGAGATTAGCTCTTTCACTCAGGATGAGGATGAGAAGTTCTCTGAGAGCTGGGAGCGCTTTAAAGAGTTACTGATCAAATGCCCTCCACATGGATATGAGAAGTGGAGACTCGTTCAATTCTTCTACCAAGGGTTGACTCAACCCAACCGTAGCATGATCGAGTCTATGAATGGGGGGGGCATTCTTGAGTCTGACAGGAGACGAAGCATACATGGCATTGACAAGTTGTCCGACAACTCGCAGCAGTGGGATTTTTCAAGCTGTCGAGATAAGTCCATTCGTGCTCCTAAGAGGGGAGGCATCTATGAGGTCAAAGAGGACGTTGACTTGAGGATAAAGTTAGATGCCCTCACCAAGAAGATTGAGGCTCTCACTGTGAGCCAATCCATCAATGCTGCCAACACATTCAATGTTAAAAGCTATTCCATCTGTGCTAGTCCCATGCATCTAGCACAGAATTGCCCATCAATGCCGGCTTGTGTCGAGTATCCTATGGAACAAGTAAATGCTTTCAATGACTTTCAAAGGCAGTCAAATGGATCGTACTCCGAGACGTACAATCCAGGGTGGTGAAACCACCCAAATTTTTCATGGAGGCAGAACCAACCAATGAATCAGGGAGGAGCCCCTCATCATGATCAAAATCAATATCCTCCTGGATTTGCCCCACAAATTCCAAATCATGGTCGTTCTGCCCATCCAACACCTTCACCTGCTTACCAAGCACCCACTCAAACACCAGCGCCAGTTTCACAGTCGCTAGAGGACACCCTTAAGGAGTTCATGAAAGCAACTAGCCAAAATATAAGTGATGTGAGGAGTGCAACAGTGGTAAACACCCAAGCAATTGCCAAGCTAGAGAGTCAAATAGGGCAAATTGCAAGTCACTTAGGTGAGAGAGAGAAATGAAAGTTCCCCAGTCAACCCGTGCCCAACCAGAAAGGACAATTTATGGTTGAGAGTTCATCAACTCCTATGCACGGGGAGGAATAAGTACAGTCGATTGTCACACTAAGGTCTGGGAGACAAGTGGACAATCGAGTGGAAGAGAGCCCTGCTATGCAGCAAGGGCAAGGGAGTGGTAACACAGAGAAGAGAGATGCTGAGCCATCTACTGCCACACCTACTGAGAAGGACCCTCCTAGGTCGTTTGTACCTAGAGCACCTTACCCCGAGAGACTACAGGCGCCGAAGAAAGAAGGGAAGTATGAGGAAATCCTAGAGGTATTCAAGCAAGTCCAAATCAATATTCCATTTTTGGATGCCATCCATCAAGTGCCATCATATGCCAAGTTTTTAAAGGACTTGGTCACTATCAAGAGGATGATGAATGTCCTAAAGAAGGCATTTTTGACCGAGCAGGTCAGCTCAATCCTGTAGTGCAAGCTACCCATCAAGTATAAGGACCCGGGGTGTCCTACCATTTCTTGCACGATAGGAGTCAGCCATATTGAGAGGGCCCTTTTGGATCTTGGGGCGAGTGTGAATCTTCTGCCCTACTCAGTCTATGAGCAGTTGGGGTTAGGAGAATTGAAGCCCACATCCACTACGCTTCAATTGGCTGACAGGTCAGTGAAAAGACCACGGGGGATAGTTGAGAACGTTTTGATAAAAGTGGATAAGTTCTATTTCCCCGTGGATTTTATTGTGCTTGACACAGAGCCGGTTCAGAATGTAGAGATTCAAATACCGGTGATTCTAGGGCGACCATTCTTAGCCACGGCTAACGCCCTAATCAACTGTAGGACAGGGGTGATGAAGATCTCCTTTGGAAATATGATAGTGGAGTTGAACATTTTTGATATCACTAGGTAACCACTGGAATATGATGAAGTGAGAGATGAATGCTTGATAGAGGAGATTCTTGAGGATACTGTGAATGAATCAAGCATTGAGGATCCCATGGAGGCACACTTTGCTCACTTTGGAGAGGACTTGGGCTTAGATAAGTTACTCGAGGAAGTAAATGCCATTTTGGAGTCTGATCCTCAAGAAAGCAATGAGGAGGAGGAGACTGTAGCACTAGAACCTCAAAAGAAGGAACTTAAGCCTTTACCGGATAATCTTAAGTATAAGTTCCTGGGTCCAGCAGATTGTTTGCCTGTGATAATAGCTTTAGATTTGGGTGAGGCTCAAGAGGAGAAATTATTAGATGTTTTAAGAGAGCACAAGGAAGCTATCGGCTGGACTATTGAGGATATTAAGGGAATCAGCCCCTCGGTGGTGATGCACAGGATACGTTTGGAGGAAGATGCTAAGCCATCGAGGGAGCCACAAAGAAGGCTCAACCCTGCTATGCAAGAGGTTGTGAGGGCAGAGGTTATTAAACTGTTAGATGCAGGGTTCATTTATCCCATCTCTAATAGCAAGTGGGTGAGCCCTATTCATGTCGTGCCCAAGCGAGCTGGATTAACGATAGTAAAGAATAAGGACGATGAGTTGGTGCCAACTCGTGTGCAGTCTGCGTGAAGAGTGTGTATAGACTACCGTAAGCTGAACGTTGCCACAAGGAAGGATCACTTTCCACTTCCATTTATTGATCAGATGGTGGAGCGTTTGGCTGGGCACGAGTATTATTGCTTTTTGGATGGTTATTCTGGATATAACCAGGTCCCCGTGGACCCCAAAGATTAGGAGAAGACGACATTTACCTATCCTTTTGGGACTTTCGCCTACCGTCGCATGCCCTTTGGGTTATGCAATGCACCCGCCACTTTTCAGCGGTGCATGGTCAGTATATTCTCTGACATGGTAGAGCGGTTCTTGGAGATTTTCATGGACGACTTCTCCGTCTTCGGTTCAATATTTGAGGAGTGCCTGCACCGTCTCTCTTTGGTTTTTGTACGGTGCAAGGAGAAGAACTTGGTGCTTAATTGGGACAAGTGCCATTTTATGGTCAAGCAAGGAATTGTACTAGGGCATGTCGTATCTCATCAAGGGATTAAGGTCGACAAAGCAAAGGTGGATTTGATTTCCAACCTTCCACCCCCACGAACGGTGAAAGAGGTTCGATATTTTTTGGGCCATGCAAGTTTCTATAGGCGATTTATCCAGAATTTCAGCAAGATCGCCAGGCCCTTGTGCAAGTTGTTGCTGAAAGATGCCCTATTTCTATTTGATGAGGATTGTAAGAAAGCATTTGGGAATCTGAAGAAGATTCTGACGTCTACACCCATTATTCAGCCACCCAACTGGGGTGTGCCTTTTGAGATTATGTGTGACGCATCAGACTATACTGTTGGAGTTATTTTGGGGCAGCGTGTTGATAAACTTCCCTATGCTATCTATTATGCAAGTCGAACTCTAAACGACGCACAACTCAATTACTCTACCACTGAGAAGGAGTTGCTTGCAGTCGTTTTTGCATTAGACAAGTTCAGATCCTACTTGTTAGGATCTAAAGTCATTATCTACTCGGACCATGCTGCATTGAAGTATCTTTTCTCTAAAAAAGATGCTAAATCTCGTCTTATCCGATGGATCTTGCTACTTCAAGAGTTCGACATTGAGATTCGAGATAAGAAAGGTTCGAAAAATGTGGTGGCGGACCATTTGTCTAGATTGATTGTGGAATTCACTGAGGCCACCACTCCCATTTTCGAGATCTTTCTTGATGAGCAATTGATGCACATTGCTCACAGTCCCGCACCATGGTTTGCTGACATAGTGAACTATCTTGTCACCGGACACATGCCCTTGCATTGGGGGAGGCAAGATAAACCAAAATTTTTGGCCATGGTAAAACACTTTTTCTGGGACAATCCTTACCTGTTCAAGTATTGTCCTGATCAGATCATTAGATGGTGTATTCCTGAGCATGACCAATCTAATGTCATCGCCTTTTGTCATGATAATGCATGTGGAGGCCATTTTAGTGCTAAAAAGACTGCTGCGAAGATTTTGCAGTGTGGATTTTATTGGCCTACCCTGTTCCAGGACTCTCACACCTACTGTGTATCTTGTGAGCATTGCCAAAAGCTAGAGAGTCTTTCTGATGGATACATCAAATTGTTTTCGATTAAATTGGATTTCCTTTGTGATTTGTTAAAAGCGGATACATTAGATACTTTTGGTTTAATTGGGATATTCATTGTTTTTTGTTTTATGTTGGATTCATGGAATGTTTTGATAGGCTATTTTTATGAATATATATGCTTAACTTTGGTGGGGTGGATTCAGAAACCTTAGTGTCTTTTTATCATTTGTTTTAAACCAATTTAATTTAAGTTTATATTTCTTTTACAAAAAAATACAATTCACAATTCTAAACTAGGTTAAAATAAGATTAGTTTAGATAAAATTATATTTTCACAACGCAATTCCCTGTGGATTCGACCTCGCACTTGCACAACACTATATTGCAAACGACTCGTGTGCTTGTGAGTAATTTAAAACTCACAACAACTCACAAACAATGTTTAATGGTAAATAAGTAGTTTGTTCTTCATTTCATTTATGAATAGTATTTATAGGAGTACAAGTAGCTTATGGTCAAATACCCATATTTAATACTTTTACACTTTTCTAGACTCTTCACAACTTTCTAAAAGCCAAATACATCTTACTAGACTTTGTATATTTATTTATATAGACTACTACGTTAATGAGTCAACATATAGACTTTTGACTAAAGAAACACTTATCGAAACATACTAGGAAAAATAAAAACAAAATTAGTACATCGGAATCTTAATTCATGCTCCTGCATCATTCTCCCTGGCTTGGGAAAACTCAGCTTGAGTTTGAAGTCAAATTCTTCTGAAGTTCTTAATCTAAGCTCTTCAATTCTTCACTAGAGGCCCATGCATATTCAGAACTAGGCTTCCCATTCCAATGCGCCAAATACCGAGTATAAGTACCACAACGAGTAGTAAAGGATCTTTTGTCAAGCACATCAATGGTTTCCCGTGGAGCATTTGCTTTAACATCCTTGAACTCATCAAGCTTCAGAACATCTTCATCAGCATCCCTATAGTATGGATAGAGATCACTGACATTGAAAACTGAACAGATGAATAATCCTTCTAACATCTCTAATTTATAAGCATTATGATGCAACATCATAGTCATATTTTAATTTGTCATGAAGTATCAATATTTTAATTTTGTATTTCTAAGTCTTAGTATATTTTCGTAGTGAAAATTCTATATTTTGACTTACTAATGTAGTAGTTAGCATAAATAAGTATATAGAGCCCAATACATTGTATTTGACTCATAGAAAGTTGCGAATAGTTGATGCAGGCCAAAGCCCGAAGGGTAGGCAAAACCTAATGGTTTTGGCACAAAAAAGGAGATATCTTACTATGCCACTCAACCGAGGGCGACGAATGCCACTCGACATCGCTAATCGCGGATGCCACTCAATGCAACCAAGACATACTCTTTATTAGTTAGGAGGAATCACCCACTCCAAGCTAGAACACTTGTTAAGTAATATTTTCTAAATCAATCTTAAAAGTTTACCTTATGTTTCATTTAAGATCACAATTTATAATAATGCAAAATGATTCTTCATAAGACTCTTAATAAATATCTAGACATATTCCATAGCATACTACAACTTACTAGACAGCACTTCTAAAACCAAGATTTGAAATGACTCAAAACGTTAAAACTTTGATTCTTCACAAAAAAAATTTATGAGTCAAATACAATGCACTAGACTTTATTTACTTATTTATGCTGACTACTACATTAATAAGTCAGAATATAGACTTTTGACTATGAAAATATACTAGGACATAGAAATACAAAATTAAAATAATGTTGCTACATGACACATGGAAATATGATTACGCTTCGTCATCATTCTCCTTCGTTTGAGATTTTTTATGGACAAAATCCTCGTTAAGTTCTTGATCTTTTCCAGTTACTTAATCAACAAATGGTGGAAGCTAAAGAATATTTTTTCCATATGAGAGGCATCCATGATCAAGTTTGTAAGCACTTCAAATAATTTTTTTAGCTTTATAAGTCCAAATCTGATGCTCACAGAAAGAATGTAGAGTTCAAAGAATATGACTTAGTTATGTTTTATTTGATAAAAGAAAGGTTTCCTACCAGTACTCACAATAAGCTAGCGCGAAAGAATATTGGACTTAGTAAAATTTTAAGGAAGTAAGGTCATACTATGATGTAGGTTAGAGCTCGCAATGGTAGCAAAAATAAAACGGTTTCGATCGAAAAGAGGAAGATATATCGGGATGCCACTCAACCAAGGGCTACGGATGCCACTCGACATCACTAATTATGGATGCCACTCAATGCGACCAAGCCACACACTTGATTTGTTCGAAGGAATCACTCACTCCAAGAAAGATCACTTGCTAAGAAATATTTTATGAATCATTCTTAAAAGTTTGCCTAACATTTCATTTCAAATCACAATTTATAGAAATAAAAGATGACTCTTCATAAGTTTCTTAATAAATACTTAGACACATTCCAAAGCATACTATAACTTGCTAGTTAGTCAAAGTATACTTTGAAGATTACAACACAATAAATAAGGTTCAACATATATTAAATGGCTTTGACCTAATAAGAAAATATCTTAAAATAAAATTTAGATATGCCTTTGTATCATTCTCCTATGCTAGAACAAGTATCTTCTTAGAGTTCAAAGTTAAATCCTTCGATAAGAGCTCATCTAACTTTTCCATCTCTTCAAATGAAAGTAATTGATATTGAATGTTTCCACACCAAAGAAAAAATATATCTCAAATACAACAAGTATTTCAAACTCTTTTTGAAGCGAAAAACTAGCATTTGCAATATCAAAATTTTATTCTCTCTTAACTTTAATTGATTCATAATATCAACCAAATAGTTGTTTAGAATAAAATTTAACTTCTCCATACCAATGAAACCAACATATTAGGAGATATTACATGAAAATACAATTGGATCATGGTCTTCCATAATATGTTTAATAATCTTTTCCTCTTGAACTTGAATTTCTTTAATGGAATTCTTTTCCTCAAGATAATCATCATAGATTGGTGGTGATGAGTGCCAAATATTGCATATTTTGGCCCCTTAATTTACATTTGTTAATTCTTTAGTTGCGTCCTAATATGATATTTTGTGTTAGTTCTATGATTTTTAATGTTTTATAGGATTGCTAAGGAAATTGGGGATTTAATGTGAAAAAAATGCAAAAGTTGGAATCTAATGTTGTGATCGAGCAAAAGAGATCTGCGATCGAGCGCAACAGTGCTCAAATATTTATGTATATGTTTAGCTTAGGAATTTGTTACTTTGAGTTGTTTTTTTCGTTGTTTTACAGGTTTACAAGCACTTTGAAAGGAGTTTCACTAAATTCCCAAAATTGCCCGTACAGATCAGTCATTTTTGCGGATTAAATTGTAATGATTCAGGAAGAAACAGGTGATGAGCCATATATGCTTGGAAAGATCCGGATGTATATTTTTTGGAGAATTTTACGACTCGTAAATATGATTTTTCTAGAGAAAGTTATGGCAGTTTTAGTAGACAAAGGTCAGGTTGTGCATGATTTTAGTGTGGGCAGAAGTTTTGAAGGGCATGTGAAGGCTTAAATCCCACATCCCACATCGGTTGGAAACATATTCTACATCCCACATTCCACATCGGATTGGAAACACATTGCACTCATGGAGTTCACCTATAAAAGCCCCATTTCACTTCATCAAATAGGTGTTCAATCTCGGAGGCTTTGCTACCAAGGGGTGCAATCTGGAGGATTTTGCTACCAATCGGGAGAAGCACCGCACAACAGCTGTAGATAGAATTTCTCTCTCCATGTATTGTTAGTTTTAATTTATTTCTTTTAAGTTTTAAAGTTTAAAGTTTAGTACTTTAATTTTTGCTTTAATTTTTCCCTTGAGATTTTTGTTGTCCATTATATTTATGGGTAACTAAATTCTCAAGTAGGGCGAGGGATGAACTTGCACAGTAGATGGTATTTTTGTTTATTTTTTAATTTATGTATTTGATTTTCAATTACTAAAACTCTTTTGTTTTATCATTCTCAATTCATTGGTGATGTTTTCTTCTCTGAATAATCATAGAATTTATTATGTTTATGGATTCAGTCATGCTTTCTCTATTGAACGGATTAGCTCTTTGATTATGTTTGGATCAATGATTTATCTATATTGATTTAATTCGTTGCTGCAATATCGCTTCCTAAGTATAGTGTCGTCGTTGGATTTTCTCAATAGTGATAATAATTTATGCATTTTAAAAGTGGTGAATGACTTTTCAAAGGGTTACATTTGGTTTAATCTTGGTTTATAAATCTACACCTTCCGATTGGGAATTTTGGGAATTGAGTTCCCAATTGAGTTATTTAATGAATTAAGAATAATTAAAATACTAGATTTGTGCAAGGGATTCTCGACGCTTTACTGTTTGTCAAATTTGAGTACTTTCTCCGTTAGTCACTTTGCTTCACTTTAATTTGCATTTAAAAACTAATCTTTGTTCTCCATTAATCATTTAATATTTTTCTTTAGTTTCTTTATTCCTTCTACTATTCTTTAAATTTGTCTCTCTGTGGAATCGACACCCCAAAGCTGTGCTACAACTACCGTGTTATTCTTTGGGCGTAATCAAATTATGGTGCCATTGCTGGAGAGACGGTAGAAGAATTGCTAGATAGTTTTTCTTTTCAGTAGTTTGTAAAGGCAGTAAGTTCATTCCTTCTTTTAGCTTGCTGCATTATTTTTTTCTTTTTTCCCTTCTTTCTTTTTATAGTATTTTGTTACCTTGCATGCATAGATATATAGACGCCTTGGGTAGATTTTCTTGTAAGTCTGTGCTAGAGTCAGAATCAAACTATTTAAATCCTTTATTTGACAATCCATCTAGTCTTGAAGAAATGAGTGAACACGAAGATTAACCCACTAGGACCCTTCAGGATTACCTTCACCCTTCACGCATAGCCACACCATCATGCATTATGTTTCCAGCTAATACTCGCCAACTGGATTTTAAAACAGGGATGATATAGTTACTCCCTACGTTCCATGCCTTGGAAAATGAAAACCCATATGTGCACATTAGGGAGTTTGAGGAAGTAGTTGTGACCTTTCATAGTCAAAATGCAACTGATAACATTGTGAGACTTAAGTTCTTTCCTTTCTCTTTGAAGGATAGAGCTAAGATTTGGCTATACTCACTGAGACCACGATCTATTGGGTCATGGAATGAGATGACTCAGGTTTTTTTTAATAAATACTTTCCCCAACATAAGACCAATGCTTTAAAAAGGCAAATATCCACCTTTGCACAAAAGACAGTGAAACTTTATATCAGTCGTGGGAGAGATTTAAAGAGTTGTTGAGTATGTGTCCTCACCATGGGTATGAGAATTGGCACTTAGTGAGATATTTTTATGAGGGACTTACACCTAGAGAGCACCAATTTGTGGAGATGATGTGTAATGGTGAGTTCTTACAGAAAGATCCTAATGAGGCCATAGAATACCTCAATGAGCTGGCTGAAAAAGCTCACACTTGGACTGGACCTAGTGTTACTAAGAGCACAAATAGGTCACGCCCTGCAGTAAACCCAAATGGTGGTGGAGTTTACCATCTCAGGGAAGAGGATAACCTAAAGGCTAAGGTCGAGATGCTCACTAGGGAGCTAGATGTGTTAAAGACTAAGGACTTAAAGCCAACACACGTGGCTAATCATGCAGAGTCTTTTGGACCATGTTTTATGTGGGGTGGGATGAGAGGGATTTATGAGGAACAATGTAATGTCTTAGGTATGTACAAGAAGCCTTTTTCATCTTTCTTTGATACCTATAATCCGGGGTGGCGCAATCACCCCAATTTTAGCTGGAAGTCTGAAAACCAGTCGCCTGCACAACCCCTTAAGTCATATCCTGCACCATATCATGCACCTTCATCTTCTAGAAGTCCTTTAAAAGACACTTTGCATGCTTTTATTGAGTTACATGGTGAATGAGAGAGGTAAGTTCCCTTCTCAAGCTCAGTCCACACCTCATGGTCAACACATGATGCAAAAGAATCTGAAAGATGTGAATGCCATTATGACACGAAGTGGTAAGTCATTACACATCCCAACAACAAACAAATCAGAGGATGTGGAAAATGGTCAAGATAGTAGTGATGCCGAGCTGCCCAAGGAACCTGAGGTGACAAAGAGTCCTGTTAAGCTACCATTCCCTCAAGCTTTAAAATCAAGTAAGCGAACTCTAGATCCAAACAATGAAATCCTAGAGAATCTAAGGCAAGTAAAAATCAATCTTCCTTTTTTGCATGTGATTAAACAAGTTCCTACTTATGCAAAAGTTCTAAAGGATTTGTGTATAGTTAAGAGGAAACACCATGTGAAGAAGACAACGTTCCTGACAGAGCAAGTTAGTGCTCTAATTGATCAGTAGATTCCTCCCAAGTACAAGGATCCTAGTTGTCTAACCATTGCATGTGGCATTGGAAATCATAAGGAATGGGCTCATAAAGCTGTCTTTTGGAAACATAACCCTCGAGGTGAATATATTCCATATTGCAAAACAGCCAGAAGATGATAATGAGAGCCACCTGACATACGTGATTGACTCACTCATGGATAGGGGAGTTTCTATAACTCATGATCTTGATCCCCTTGAGTATTTTCTTGTTAATTCTGAGTTTGATTCTAGCAGTGATCCATCTGCTGTAGTTGATATTTGTGCTATTTTTTATGGAACTCAGGATTATGGCACTCGAGCATGGCAACCGAAGTTTGAGGAGATGCCTGAGAGAAGCGAAAAACAAATTCCTTCAAGTGTGGAAACACCCAAAGTGGAATTGAAGCCTCTGCCTAAGGGTTTAAAGCATGTTTTCCTTGGTCCATGTAATACTTTTTCTGTTATTATCTCATTTAAATTGTCTGAGTCTTAAGGTGAGAAATTAATTCAGACCCTAAGTGAGCATAAGTCAGCCTTCGGTTGGAGCATGGCTGATATAAAAGGCGTTAGTCCCCTGGTCTATTCTCATGAAATTAATTTGGAGTAAGGAACTGGCCCTCGTAGAGAACCCCAACGTAGGCTTAATCCCACTATGAAAGAAGTGGTGAAGAATGAAGTGTTGAAACTATTAGATGTGGGAATCATATATCCTATTGCTGATAGTAAATGGGTAAGTTCTACACAGGTTATTTCTAAAAAGTCAGGTGTTACTGTGGTGAAGAATGACCTGGGAGAGTTAGTCCCTACAAAACTTGTGATTGGGTGGTGGATGTGCATTGATTATAGAAAATTGAATGCTACCACCCGGAAAGACCATTTTCCCCTCCCTTTTATTGATCAAATTCTTGAGCGTGTTGATGGTCATCTTTTCTATTATTTCTTGGATGGTTATTCTTTGTTGACCCTCACTTGTATTTTAATGATGACAAAACACAACTGTTATTATACTAACAGTACAATCTAAGTGTAGTAAGCAACAAAAGCATTCAACCAAGGATCAAGATGGAAGAACTCAAACCGATCAATCTTTCAAGTGAAGACTGAAGAACTAGTATAGGTCTAAGGTTTTAAAACCAATGTAAGTCTCACTTGTACATTGTAATAGCTTGTTCAATGGCTCGCATACAAAATATTTTTAAACATAACCTTTTAATCAAACGGTTTTAAGTTAAAACTTATTTTTAACAAAGAAAAATTGGGTTAGAAGACAAACCAGTCGACTGGGTAAATATACCAGTCGACTGGTATATGGGACAGTAAGTCCCCAGTCGACTGGGTAAGACATACCAGTCGACTGGTAAAATGGACAATGACTCCCTAGTCGACTAGATGGAACATACCAGTTGACTAGTAAATTGGACAGACAGTCCCCAGTCGACTGGTAAGAATAACCCAGTCGACTGGTACCCTAGAAGCTTTAAAAACGAGATTTTTTCAAGAGAACCCAGTCGATTGGGATTGGTAAAATGGATAGTGAGTCCCCAGTCGACTGGATGGAACATACCAGTCAACTGGTAAATTGGACAGACAGTCCCCAGTCGACTGGTAAGAATAACCCAGTCGACTGGTACCCCAAAAGCTTTAAAAACGAGATTTTTCAAGAGAACCCAATCGACTGGTATCACGACCCAGTCGACTGGTAGTTCAAAAATATGACCGTTGGACACAAGATCTGAACTTTTAAAGGCACAATCTTTTTAAATTAAAGTCCCAACGACCATATTAATTGATGACTATATAAACCCACTCTATTGAGCATTCAATAAAGAGCTGGAGATATTCAAAAGAGAAGAACACACACAATCAAGTCATTTACTCTTTGAAACACAAAAAGCTTTGAAATATTCTTGCTGAGCCATTCTTCAAGCTTTACTTTGAAAGAGAGATATTGTTGAGTTGTATAAGCTTTCATTTGCTATCTTTCTACCATTTACTTTACAACATCTTTTGTAAAGGGATTACTTCGGAGAGGAAGGGGATTACTTCGGAGAGGAAGGGGATAGCTTCCGAGAGGAAGGGATTGTAAGGTTTGTACAACACCGGTGAAGTTGTACGACTAAGTTTCTTAGTGGATTACTTCAAGGAGGTTCCTTGAAGAGAGTGGACGTAAGGTCGGAACAAATCCGATATTTTCGAACCACTATAATCTGAGTTTGCATTCTCTACTCCTTAAACTTTTTATTTACAGCACATTATTTGTTTCATTGCTTGTTGCTTATATGTTTTTATAAACTTGAGTTTATTCCGCGAAAGTTTTTAAAACCCAATTCAGCCCCCTCTTGGGTTGAAACCTCAGTCTACAATTGGTATCAGAGCCTTATTCTCAATTTTAGGCTTAATATCCTTAAGTTGATCCGATGGCAGCAAATAACTATTATAAGGGACACTCTTACACTAGACCTCCTTTGTTCAATGGCTCCAACTATAACTACTGGAAAAACATAATGAAAATCTTTGTCGAAGGACAAGATTATAATCTATGGAGAGTCATTAAAGAAGGACCTAGAATTCCTTCAAAGGAAATAACTATTGGAGAGACCAATCATACAATGCCTAAACTCAAAACTGAGTACATTGACGAGGATTGTAGAATGATGTCTCTCAATAGTAGAGCAACAAGTATTTTACATTGTGCTTTAGATATTTCTGAATATAATAAAATCTCTACATGTGTTTTGGCTAAAGAGATATGGGATAAACTGCAAATTACATATAAAGGAACTAGTGAGTTCAAAAAATCAAAAATTTATATGCTAGTTTATGAATATGAATCCTTTAAAATGTCTCATAACGAAACAATTTCTGAAATGCACTCACAGTTCACAACTATTGTAAATGATTTAAAGCTACTTGGTAGGAATATCGAGGAGTTTGAACTTACGAGAAAAATCTTGAGATCTTTGCCACCTTCTTGGAAACCAAAGAAGACAACCATTCAGGAGGCCAAAGATCTTGACAAACTTGATGTTGAGACACTACTTGGGTCATTGTTGACATATGAGATGGAAGAAATGACTCCCATCGTCAATAATGATGAGAAGAAGAAAAAGCAGATTGCTCTCAAAGCTTCTACGAGCAACAAAGAAATGGAATCGGAAAAAGAAGCAAAGAGAAGCAAGGAAGATGGTGAAATGGCCTTAATCACCAAACGGTTCCATAGGTTCTTGAAGAAAAGCAAGAAACCTTATACAAAGGATCACACTTCAAAAAGGGAACCACTTATGTGTTATGGCTGCAAGAAGCCTGGTCACATTAGGGCTGATTGTATAGTTTCAAACAAACAATACAAGAGCTTCAAGAAGAAAGTCATAATAGCAACTACTTGGAGCGATGACGAAGAAGAAGAGTCATCTGACAAAGAAGTCGGATACGAGGAAATTGCCAACCTTTGTCTGATGGCAATCGACGATGAAAGTGAGGTAACATCTTCTCCCTCTTCTAAGAATAATATTGTGAGTAGCAGTGAAGAGTTGCTAGAAGTAATAAATGAAATGCATGATGAATTGAAGAAATTCGATTCTAGGAACTCAACTCTTAAAAATGAGGTATCATCTCTTTCTAAAGAGATGATAAGTCTTAGAAAAGAAAAAGATAAATTATCTTCATTACTGTATGATTCTTCTCAACATTTCCTCAAAGATGAAAATGAGAATTTAAAAAATAAAATATTAGAATTAAATGGCACAATATCTAGGCTTATGCTTGGAAAAGAAAAGCTTGATGAAGTGCTTTCTTGCCAAAGATTAAGTGGAGGAAAATCAAGATTAGGTTATTCTCCATTAAGCAAGCAAAAATCAAAAGAGAGCTTATTCATGAAAGCCTCATGTGTGAATGAAGCCTCTACTTCAAAAACCCCTAGCAAGGTTAAAAGCACTCCCTCAATAAATGCTAGGAATTCTAGAAATTCAAATGTTCATACAAAAATGAAGCATCCTAGAAATACACATGCTTATATGTATGCACACTCTAGAAATGCTTATACACATCCTAGAAATAACCATCATGTACATTCTAGGAACAATATGTATAATCAAAATATGCACTCTGCACATGCACATCCTAGGATTTACCATCATGGTTACCCTAGAAATAATTTGCATACTCATAAAAATGCTAGCATGTATCCTAGAATGCATCATCATACATTCTCTGGAAATGACATGCATTTTCATATTCCATACCATAGAAACATGTATCCTAGGAACTCCTATCCTAAGAATAATAGACATGCACATCTAAGATATCTTAGAAATTTCAATAACTACTATCGTAGGATTGTGCATCATCAACATGTCCTTAGATCTCCATATACTGTTAAGAAAGTATGGGTCCCAAAAGGAACCATGTTTTCTAGGACTAACCCCAAAGGACCCAAGAAATTTTGGGTACCTAAAAGTGCAATTTTATATCCTTATGTGATGTAGATAGGTCTTCACACCAAGGAGAAAGGTAACTGTTGGTACCTTGATAATGGATGCTCAAAGCACATGACCGGTGATAAAAATGTATTCAATGAGCTAACTCTAAGAGATGGTGGATATGTCACCATTGGAGACAACATCAAAATAAAGATCATCGAGCATGGAAAAGTCGGTAATGATTTCTCAACCTTAGATAATGTATTACTAGTGCAAGGCCTTAAGCCAAATTTACTAAGCATTAGTCAACTATGTGACAAAGGCAACAAAGTCACATTTGAGACCTCTCATTGTCTAGTTATAGACATCAAGAGCAACAAGATCAAATTTGTTGGTCATAGACATGAAAATGTCTATATAGTTTATTTGAAATCCTTGTATTCTAAAAACGAAAAATGTTTTCCTGCATTTAGTGAAAATCCATGGCTATGGCATAGAAGGCTTGGTCATGTAAACATGAACTTGCTAAAAATCATTTCAATAAAAGATTTAGTCATTGGACTTCTCAAAATCAATTTTGAAAAAGACAAAGTATGTGATGCTTGTCAAATGGGAAAACAAACAAGGATTTCTTTTAAAGCAAAAAATGTAGTCTCAACTACTAGACCTTTGGAACTTCTGCATATGGACTTATTTGGTCTAATTAGTACCATTAGTCTAGGTGGCCATCAATATGCCCTTGTTATTGTTGATGACTATTCAAGATATACCTTTGTTATCTTTTTTGCTTACAAGGATGAAACTTTCAAAGGATTTGAAAAGTTTTGCAAAAAGGTTCAAAATGAAAAAGGAATTTATATTTCAAGCATAAGAAGTGATCATGGAAAAGAATTTGAAAACCAAAGCTTTTCAAGATTTTGTGATGAAAATGGAATTAATCACAACTTTTCAGCTTCTAGAACTCCTCAAAAAATGGAGTTGTTGAGAGGAAAAACAAAGTTCTAGAAGAATTTTCAAGAACAATGCTTTGTGAAAATAGTTTACCAAAATACTTTTGGGCTGAAGCCGTGAACACTTCTTGCTATATCTTAAATAGAATTTTAATTAGGCTTATGCTTGATAAAACTCCATATGCACTATGGAAAGGTAGAAAGCCTAATATCTCCTATTTTCGTAATTTTGGTTGCAAATATTTCATCCTAAATAACAATAAAACTAACTTAGGTAAATTTGACTCTAAGACCGATGAAGGGATATTTTTAGGATATTCTACATCAAGTAAGGCTTATAGAGTTTTCAATAAGAGAACTCTAGTGGTAGAAGAATCTATACATGTAACTCTTGATGAGTCTAACCCTATTAGTAGTAGAGAAGTTTCCTTTAAAGATGATGCAGATTTTATTCCAAGAGCGGAAACTACTACTCCCATTGTTGACCCAAAGGAGAATCCACCTCAAACAAATGAAGAGATGGAAACTCACATTTTGGATCAACCATCTACAAGCCATCTAGAGAAAAGTCTACCCAAAGATTGGAGGTATATAAATTATCACCTGATTGATCAAGTGATTGGTGATCCTTCACAAGGGGTAAGAACTCGCTCTTCTATTAGAAATATTTGCAATTTTGTAGCTTATTTGTCTCAAGTAGTACCTAAGACTTTTATAGAAGCTGAGAAGGATAATGATTGGATAATTGCAATGCAGGAAGAGATAAATCAATTTGAGAGAAACAATGTTTGGAAACTAGTTCCAAGACCTAAGAATCATTCAATAATTAGAACTAAATGGGTATATAGAAATAAGATGGATGAAAATGAAATAGTAACTAGAAACAAGGCTAGACTAGTTGCTAAGGGATATAATCAAGAAGAAGGAATAGACTTTGATGAGACCTATGCTCTCGTAGCTAGATTAGAAGCTATTAGAATGTTATTAGCTTTTGCATGCTTTAATGAATTCAAGCTATTTCAAATGGATGTAAAAAGTGCCTTTTTAAATGGCTTTATAGAAGAAGAGGTTTATGTTGAGCAACCTCTTGGATTTGAAAATCCCAGTCTTCCAAATTATGTCTACAAGCTTTCTAAAGCTTTATATGGGTTGAAGCAAGCTCCAAGGGCATTGTATGAAAGAATAAGTAAATTTTTGATTGACAATGATTTTGTAAGAGGTAGAATAGACACAACTCTCTTCACAAAAACTCACAAAAATAACACTTTGATAGTTCAAATATATGTTGATGATATTATGTTTTGTGCTACTAATGAATCTATGTGTCAAGAGTTTGCAAAGTGCATGCAAGGTGAATTTGAAATGAGCATGATGAGAGAGCTTACCTACTTCCTTGGACTTCAAATCAAATAACTAAAAGGAGGTATCTTTATTAATCAATCAAACTACATTAAGGATCTACTAAAGAGGTTCGGGATGGAAAGCTCAAAGTCACTTGGAACTCTTATGAGCACAACTACAAAACTTGATCTTGATGAAGGAGGTAAAACTGTAGATACTAAATATTATAGAAGCATGATAGGTGCTTTAATTTATTTGACTGCAAGTAGACCTGATATAATGTTCAGTGTATGCATGTGTGTTAGATTTCAGGCTAATCCTAAGGAATCAAATGTAGTTGCAGTAAAAAGAATCCTTAGATATCTACAAGGAACCCAAACCATAGGATTATGGTACTCTAGAGATTCATCTTTTGAGCTTGTAGGATATTCAGATGTTGATTTTGCTGGATGTAGGTTAGACAGAAAAAGCACAAGTGGAACATGTCAATTCTTACATGCAATGTTAACCTCTTGGTTTTCCAAGAAACAAAATTTCGTTGCACTATCAACCGTTGAAGCGGAATATGTAGCAGCTGAAAGTTGTTGTGCCCAAGTGATATGGATGAAACAACAACTAGAAGACTATGGCATGAACCTAAAAGGCATCCCGATACATTGGGATAATACAAGTGTTATCAACCTAACCAAGAACCCTATTCAGCACTCTAGAACCAAACATATAGAAATCAGACATCATTTCTTAGCTGACATTCTTACAAAACCCCTAAGTGAAGCTAGTTTTTGTAAGATTAGAATGTTGATGGGATTGCTGGATTATGATAAACTGAATATCTGATTGCTCCTTCATTCATCATATGCATGATTGACATCTAGTGAAAGAGTATTAATTCTTGTTTAAATATCTCCTACACTCAAGATGTCATAGATAAACAAATTTCATGCTATAATTCAAGACTAGAAATTTTCATAAGGGTCCAGTTGACTGGTAAATTTGTTCCAGTCAACTGGTAAATTTGTTCCAGTCAACTGGTAAGTCACTGCCTATTCTTCTAGTCGACTGGTAAATATGATCCAGTGGACTGGTAAGTCTCTGCCAATTCCTCCAGTCGACTGGTAGATCTTATCTAGTCTACTGGTACCTCTAGACCCTATTTGGAACCAATTTTTTTTAAAATTCAGTTATCATCCAGTCGACTGGTACAAACTTCCCAGTCGATTGGTATCTTACTGCCAGTTTACCCAGTCGGCTGGTACATTGACACAGTTGACTGGTATAAAAAATGTTCATCATTTTCAAAGGACTCAGTCCACTGGTATCTTTACCCAGTCGACTGGTATCGCGATTCTATATATAGACTGTTCATTTTTTTTTTCTGATTTTTACGCCATTTTCAAGCAACCTAGCTTTCTCTCTCTAGAAAATTTCACCATTTTGATCCAAAAATCATCCAAAGATCATCTAAACACACCGATCTACTCATCCCAAACATTATTTTCAACTTTCTACGGTTGAAATCCTTCATTTTCACCAAAAATCTTTTTTCCCAAAAAACCCCATTTTTCCCAAAAATGACTTATAGAATCCATATCAAATACACTACCGGGGACCAAATGCACCTACAAAGCTAAGATCTACCAAACCTTCTAATCCGGATTCACGGGTGAAGGGAGTGGCAGGCTCTTCAAGCAAAAAGCCCAAAACAGAGCTTGATGAAGCTTTGTTTTCCAGTCCTGTTGCTAAAGCGAGGTATGATTCCATAATCCGTTATAAGAAGATCATGACGGGTAGAGTTATCGACTTCGACTCTATTTATCATGGTAATTTTGATATCTTGTCAGCTTTTGAGGCAATAAACTTGACCCCACTGGTCAGAGTACATGAAAAGTACTACCCGAGACTGATTCACCATTTCTATGCGAACTTGGTGAAACCCAGTCCACTGGCTCTGAGATTCAAAACCAGTGTCCAGGGTGTGGAGTTTGAGGTCAACACAGACCCCCTCATAAGTATACTGAGGATCCCTGTAGAAGAGATCCAATGGAGTCAGGACAGATGGCCAGACAATTTTGATGTTGAGGCGGCCTATCAGATAGTCAGGGGCGACCCTAACTATTTGTACAGACCCACTAAATTTCACACATGTAGTGATATGCCCCTGGACACAAAATTGTTCAACTTAACAGTGAGTTGGACCATCCACCCGAGACTCGGGAGTCAGGGGTATCTATCTAAGATAGATACAGTATTGATTTGGTGCCTTAAAACAGGGCACCACTTCAATATATATCCCCTGCTGCTCGCCAACATGATCAACTGTGAAACAAGCGACTCCGGGTGTCTACCCTATAGGATGCTCATTATGCTCATACTCCAGCACTTTCGGGTGCCTCTTCCTGCCTCCGAGGCTCAGGATATCGGACCAACGGACATCATCAACATCTCATCACTGAAGAAGATAGGATGCATGGTTCGTGACGGCTTCATCTATTCAAAGACCAAGAAGCACATTCGGATCCGGGAGGATGAGAGCAGTGATGATGAGGGAGCTGCTGCTGATACTGCTGATATGGACACGGATACCCAAGCATCTCCCATTGGTGACTCGAGTACTGGTCAGGCTAGGTATAGCGACTAACTACAGGCTATCACGAGCCTTCAGATGATCATGTAGTCCGGGTTCCAGACCATGCAGTCAGAGTACCAGAGATTGAGCTTCTCTATCGAGCATCTACGGGACGACTTCGAGCTACACAGAGAGCATACAGAGAGTTCATTAGCTGAAATACGGGATCTCATTCGTGATGGCTCGGACTCTCCCGCTCCTTGAGTCATTTTCTTTGATATTTTGATGTATATAGCATTTTTCAGCTTTTAGCATGTAGCACGAACATATATATATATATATATGTATTTCTGCCTTATATATGGCTCTATGAAGCCCGTTCGTGTATTGAATTTTTGTATATGTTGATGCTTTTTCATTAGTCATATTTCATGCATTTATTTACTTTAGTTGTGTTGTGCTTGCATAGTTTCTCACTGCTTTTATTCAAGAAGATGCTCTGCAACTGGTTATGCTTGTATGAAAAATTTCGGTTCTTCTCAGGAAGGCTTCTGAACTCCGAATGAAGCCAAATTTTTGCATACAGGTTTGTTTAAGAATACTCTAGATGACTATGGTAGATAAGTAGCTTATTTTTTAGTTTCTGACCCCTTTGGTTGTTGTTGTCAAAACAGGGGAGAAAAATGAGAAAACGAGAAAAACTATGTAAACATAAATCAATGCATAGATTTAAGGGGAGTACTGTTCCAAAGAATATTGAAAATGATTCATTTGATTGGAAGATAACCCAGTCGACTGGGTAAATTTACCAGTCTACTGGTATATGGGACAGTAAGTCCCCAGTCGACTGGGTAAGATATATCAGTCGACTGGTAAAATGGATAGTGAGTCCCCAGTCGACTGGATGGAACATACCAGTCGACTGATAAATTGGACAGACAGTCCCCAGTCGACTGGTAAGAATAACTCAGTCGACTGGTACCCCTAGAAGCTTTAAAAACGAGATTTTTTCAAGAGAACCCAGTCGACTGGTATCACGACCCAATCGATTGATAGTTTAAAAATATGACCGTTGGACACAAGTTCTGAACTTTTAAAAGCACAATCTTTTCAAATTAAAGTCCCAACGGCCATATTAATTGATGGCTATATAAACCCACTCTATTGAGCATTCAATAGAGAGCTGGAGATTTTCAAAAGAGAAGAACACATACAATCAAGTCATTTACTCTTTGAAACACAAAAAACTTTGAAATATTCTTGCTGAGCCATTCTTCAGCTTTACTTTGAAAGAGAGACATTGTTGAGTTGTATAAGCTTTCATTTACTGTCTCTCTACCATTTACTTTATAGCATCTTTTATAGAGGGATTATTTCCGTAAGGAAGGGGATTACTTCCGAGAGGAAGGAGATAGCTTTCGAGAGGAAGGAATTGTAAGGTTTGTACAACACCGGTGAAGTTGTATGACTAAGTTTCTTAGTGGATTACTTTAAGGAGGTTCCTTGAAGAGAGGGGACGGAGGGTCAGAACGAATCCAATATTACCAAACCACTATAATCTGAGTTTGCATTCTCTACTCCTTAAACTCTTTATTTACAACACATTACTTGTTTTATTGTTTGTTGCTTATATGTTTTTATAAACTTGAGTTTATTCCGCGAAAGTTTTAAAAAACCAATTCACCACCCCTCTTGGGTTGAAACCTTAATCTACATTCTAGTTATTATCAAATTAAAATTGCATTAGAAGACCAAAATAAAACCATTTTCACTTGTCTTTTTGGTACTTATGCTTTTCGTAGAATGCCATTTGGATTGTGTAATGCATCTGCTATTTTTCAATATTGCATGATGAGCATTTTTAGTGACATGGTTAAAAATTGTATGGAAGTTTTTTTGGATGACTTGACTATTTTTTAATCTTCTTTTGATGCGTGCTTATTGAATTTAGAGAGAGTATTAACTCGTTATGAGGAGAAGGAATTAGTTTTGAATTGGGAAAAATGCCACTTTATGGTACCTTCAGGTATTGTCTTAGGACATATTATTTCTTCTAAGGGGATAGAGGTTGATCAATCTAAGATTGAATTAATCTCTAAGTTGCCTACACCTAGGATAGTAAAAGATGTGAGATCCTTTCTTGGTCATGCGGGCTTTTATAGGAGGTTCATGCAAAAATTTTCCATCATATCTAGACCACTATATGACCTCCTAGCTAAAGATTCCCCATTTGAGTAGACACAAACTTGTCAAGAGGCATTTAAAATGCTAATTGGCAAGCTTACCTCAACACCCATAATATAGTCACCTGATTGGATTTTACCTTTTGAGATCACGTGTGATGCTAGTGACTTTGTTGTAGCTGCTGTTCTTGGACAGCGAAGGGGGGGGGAAGCCTTTTGTCATTTACTATGCTAGTAGAACTCTAAATAGTGCTCAGATGAATTACTCCACCACTAAGAAATAGTTGCTAGTTGTAGTGTTTGCTTTGGATAAGTTTCATGCTTACTTGATTGGTTCTCCTATTATTATTTTCACAGATCATGCAGCCCTTAAGTACCTTCTTACAAATAAGGATGCTAAGGCATGACTAATACGGTGGATTTTACTTTTGCAGGAATTTGACATCATAATCAAAGATAAGAAAAGAGTAGAGAACATAGTGGCTGACCATATCTCGAGGCTCATATTTAAGGACACCTCTGACCACTTGCCAATTAGGGATGATTTTCCCGATGAGCATTTGCTTTCTATTACCTCTTTACCATGGTTTGCTCATATTGTGAATTATTTGGCTGCAGGTGAGATATCGGCGGATTGGAGCACTCAGGACCAGAGGAAGTTCATGACTGAGTTATGTAATTTCTATTAGGATGACCCTTTTCTTTTCAAATACTACCCTGACCGAATTTTAAGGTGTTGCATCCCTGATGAAGAGATTGCTAGTGTCTTAGAATTTTGTTACTCCCAAGCTTGTGGGGGCTACTTTTCAATGAAGAAAACCACTGCAAAATTCTGCAGTGTGGATTTTATTGGCCCACCTTGTTTAAGGATGCAAACATCTATTGTCGCTCATATAAAAAGTGTCAAAAGTTAGAAGTTATGTCCCATCATCATATGATGCCCTTAAACCCAATTTTAGTGATTGAAATTTTTGATTGTTGGGCCATTGATTTTATGGGACCATTCCCTCATTCTTTTGGATATCAATATATTATTGTGGCAGCAGATTATATGTCAAAATGGGTAGAGGCAGTAGCTTGTAGGAGCAATGATAATAGGACGGTAATTAAATTTCTCAAAGAAAATGTGTTATCTCGATTTAGTACACCACATTCTATCATTAGTGACCGAGGTACGCATTTTTGCAACCGTTCTTTTGAAGCTTTGATGAAAAAATATGGGGTGGTGCATAAGATCTCTACTACCTACCACCCCCAGACAAGTGGACAGGTAGAACTTACAAACAGAGAAATTAAGAAAATTTTAGAAAAAGCAGTCAACCCAGATCGCAATGATTGGTCTTTGAGACGAGTTTATGCTCTTTGGGCCTACCGTACAGCTTTCAAAACTCCCTTAGGTATGTCACCTTATAGGCTTGTTTTTGGAAAGCCTTACCATTTACCTGCGGAGCTCGAGCATCGAGCTTATTGGGCCATCAAGTGTTTTAATTTTGACATGGGAGAAGCAGGTAAGCTTAGAAAATTTTAGTTGACCGAGTTAGAGGAGTTGAGAAATGATGCTTATGAGAACTTTAGAATCTATAAAGCTAAAATGAAAGCGTTTCATGATAAAAATATTTTGAGAAAAATGTTAAGCCTAATGATCGAGTGTTCTTATATTATTCGAGACTCCATAAGCACCTAAGAAAACTTCGGTCTAGGTTGACCGGCCCTTTTGTAATAAAGAAGGTATTTGCAAATGGGGTGTCTTTAATAGAGGACCCTAAGGATGGTCGAATCTTTAAAGTAAATGGTCAATTCCTTAAAGTATTAATTGATAGGCAAGGTCTGGAAGTAGAGGACATTCGACTTATGGATCCGGTCTACCAACCTTAACCACACCACGCAGGTATGTTTTTTTTCTTTCTTTCTTTCTTTATTTGTTTTGTTTTTATTGTTTTTTCATATTTCTTATTATTATTTGTTTTTAATATATTTTTTTTGTTTTCCAGTATTACTTTAGTATTTCTTTTTCAGGGACAATGTGTGCATTAGTTCAAGTTTGGGGGTGTGCTATGAGCCATGCCAGTACAGCTAGTTCTCTATCTCCTATGTCAGCTCTTTCCATGTTATTCACGCATTGGGGACACTGTGTACTTTAAGTTTGGGGGTATGGGAGACACATTCACACACAATTTGTCATATATATATATATATATATATATATATATATATTACTAAAAAGATAAATGCATGTTCATGATTGTTTTGAAATTTTGGTTGATCTAAACAATATTGTGATGTGATTTCATTGGAAAGCTTAAAATCATGAACACATGATCTAATGATAGAATTTTAAAGTTTAGTTACTTACTTTAGGCATTTGAGAATTCACATGTTTGATCTAATCTGACATGAGCACATTAGCACATAATTGTGTGAGGTATGACATATGATTTTAATGTGTATGTTCCATGGTTTAGCTGATTCTGGATGACTTGTTGGATGGACACTTTGGTATAAAAAATAAATGCTTATAATGATCATCCACAAACTTTCCACTGAGTAACTGGACCTCTTGCCTCAGTAAGCAATGAGTGTTCACGTCAAAAGGTGAGAATTTTGCTCAGTTTCGTAGCCTTTTTTACTCGAGTTAGTAAGTCCTTAGGGGTGTCTTTACACCTATTTCCTTAAAACCATCTGGTTTGGGAGTCATTGACTCAACACTCGCTACATGGGTCAATTAGAAAGCTTAAGGGAACTAAACATGGCGAGCATCATAATAAAAGAAAGAAGGAAATAAAACTATGCCATTGTTGTTCATTCTGATGGAAAATTCGGTGAATCTTGAGACATGAAGACATTACACATTGGAGTTATTTGGAAGCTTCATTTTTATGTGCTAGTTCACTTTACACGGATTCGAGCTTGGGATGCCTTAGTCGGCCTCTTGTAAGTAATTAGATTTTAAAATTCCTATTCATTGCGAAGATTGGTTTATATTGTAAGCTTGCTCATGAATGAATATCATGGTTTTGTGTGCTACTTAAATTTTTGGACAACATGAATGATGGATTTATCTTTGTGTTCTTTGTTTTTCATTTAGTTTTTTTATTTTATTTTATTTTGCTAAGGGACTAGCAAAATGTAAGTTTGGGGGTATTTGATGAGTGTCAAATATTGCATATTTTGGCCCCTTAATTTACATTTGTTAATTCTTTAGTTGTGTCCTAATCTGATATTTTGTGTTAATTCTATGATTTTTAATGTCTTATATGATTGCAAAGGAAATTGAGGATTTAATGTGAAAAAAATACAAAAGCTGGAATCTACTGTTGCGATCGAGCACAGTAGATATGCGATCGAGTGCAACAGTGCTCAAGTATTTATTTATATGTTTAGCTTAGGAATTTGTTACTTTGAGTTGTTTTTTTTCGTTGTTTTATAGGTTTACAGGCACTTGGAAAGGAGTTTAACTAAATTGCCAGAATTGCTCGTACAGATCAGTCATTTTTGCGGATTAAACTGTACTGATTCAGGAAGAACTAGGAGATGAGCCATATATGCATGAAAAGATCCAGATGTCTATTTTCTGGAGAATTTTACGGCTCATAAATATGATTTTTCTAGACAAAGTTATGGCAGTTTTAGTAGACAAAGGTCAGGTTGTGCATGATTTCAGCGTGGCAGAAGTGATTTTTACGGATTAAACTGTAATGATTCAAGAAGAAACAGGAGATGAGCCATATATGCTTGGGAAGATCCAGATGTCTATTTTCTGGAGAATTTTATGGCTCATGAATATGATTTTTCTAAAGAAAGTTATGGCAGTTTTAGTAGACAAAGGTCAGGCTGTGCATGATTTCAGCGTAGGCAGAAGTTTTGAAAGGCATATGAAGGCTTAAATCTCACATCTCACGTCGGATTGCAAACACATTGCACTCATAGAGTTCCCCTATAAAATCTCCATTTCACTTCATCAAATGGGTGTGCAATCTCGGAGGCTTTGCTACCTAGGGGTGCAATCTGGAGGATTTTGCTACCAATCGGAGGAAGCACCGTGTTGGGAAACCACCTTTTCTTTATATCCAGGTGGTGATCTTCCAAACATCCAAGTCTAGAATGACTTGTAATGATCAGAGCAGAAACAAAAATCAAAGAAAGGAAAGAACACAAGCAATTTGTTATCGAGGTTCGACAATGTGTCTACGTCTCTATGATCTCCTCCGAGCCCTCTGCACTAAAATCAATGAGTTCTTATAAGTTACAATAAATCCTCTTCAAGAAACCTCTAGTTCTTGAAGAATGAAAGAAGAGAAAAAAAGTGATAAGGACTTGAGCTACCTTGGAATTTTCCCCAAAAAAATCCACTTACAAGGCCCTTGAATCCCCTCTTTATACTACTCTCTCTCTAAGCAACTAGCCTCTCAAATGAGTCTCTCTTGTTTTGTGTCTTTGCACTCTTACAATTGATCTCTCATTCACATTCATAAATTATCTCTCTTTGAAGCTAGGTGACCCTTTATATAGTGCACCAACTTCTTTACCAATCTTGAAGGTCAATCTCCACCCTTAGATCTTGAGGACCAATCAATCATAGCCTTTCATCAATTCTAAGTGATCCTGTGCATTTTGATCAAGTCCCACGCATTATTTGAAATGCTGAAACAAAAGCAATAGGTGCGCCTTCAAGTCGCGGCCTAGAACAGGCATACCGCAGCCTAGAGAAGGAGAGGATTTGCTGTCTTGCTGAAGGCCGCGGCGGGCACACCTTTCGCCGCGGCGCACACACCTTGAGCCGTGGCCTGGAGACCTAATGCTGAACCTTTTAAAACCTTGTTTAAACCTTAGACAAATACCAATAATCTCTACCTTTATCTAGGTGATTAAACTCGAACCCATTGTGTAGAGAACTTAGTATCCAAACTCAACTTGAGTCACCATATCAACCAACTCCAATCCTAAGAAGTCCAAGGCAATGATTGAACTTATTTAGAGGTAGAAATTTGGTGCCTAAATCTGCAGGATTTTTTTCCATGGCTATCTTGTCCACATGAATGCATCCTTTCGTAACATTTTCTCGAATGAAATGATACCGAACATTCATATGCTTTGTCCTCTCATGGAACACTGGATTCCTACACAAGTGCAACGCACTTTGGCTATCCGAATACACCATCACCTGCTCTTTCAGGACCTTCAACTCTTCCAACAACCCTTTGCACCACATAGCCTCCTTAATGGCTTCCATAGCCACTATGTACTCAGCCTCGGTTGTTGAGAGTGCTGCCACTGGCTGCAAATGAGCCTTCCAACGTATACAACATCCGTTTAAGTTGAAAAAGTAGGAAGTAATTGATCTTTTTTTATCCCAGTCTGCTCCATAGTCCGAATTAGCATAACCCTTAAGACAGATGGATATACCCCTCTTCTCATAAACCAGCCCTACTTCTGGGCTTCCTTTCAAGTACCTCAGCAATCACTTCATCCCAAATCAGTGCTCTTTTTCGGGATTACTCATAAACCTGCTGAGAACACTCATTGCATGAGCAATGTCAGGTATAGTGCTTAACATGGTGAACATTACAGATCCAACCGCACTAGAGTAAAGGACCTTTTCCATTTCCTTCTTCTCCTCATCCGATCTTGGACATTGATCGCTAGAGAACTTGAAATGACCAGCAAGGGAAACCTTCACTGGTTTGCTATCTGTTGTGAGTTTTAAATTACTCGCAAGTGCACGAATCGTTTGCAGTATAGTGTTGTGCAAGTGCGAGGTCGAATCCACAGGGAATGCGATATGAAAATAGCTTTTTATCTAAACTAACCTTATTTTAACCTAGTTCCGAATTGTGAATTATATTTTTGCAAAACAAATATAAACTAAACTAACTAAATTGATTTAATAACTAATGATGAAAACACTAAGGTTTCAGAATTCACCCAACCAAAGTAAAGCATATATCTTCATGTTCTATATAAAAAATAATCTATCTAACATTCCATGAATCCAACAAAAAACAACGAATATCCCAATTAAACCAAAAGCATCCAATGTATCCGCTTTTAACAAATCACAAAGGAAATCCAATTTAATCGAAAATGATTTGATGTATCCATCGGATGAAACACGCAGAATATCCAACAGAACAATTAAAAACTATCAATCGTAAGAATTTACTCAAACAATTAAAATAGAACATTCAAACTAAACATATCAAAATTGTGTAAACATATCTAAAAATATAATGCTAAAAAATAGCGAGGCTTCATCTGCAACCTTAGCTGAAGATTTTAGCCACCCATTATTATGAAACTAAATTTCACAATAAAAAGTGCTAAGCATTAAAAACTTGAAAAGAATTAAAACTGACTGTACATTGGGAGAAATTCCACACGCTGTTGGGCAGTACTTCACCCGGTGGTGGCAAAAGCCCTTAGGAAATCTACTAGAATGCTAGTAGAAATCCACCAGACTGCACACTGAATAATGAGGTGAGATAGTGTTTATATAAGGGATTTCTCGGAGTACAATGAGCTGTAAATTCGATGTGGGATACTGCCTCTTTGCGATCGGTCGCAAGTCTGGTGCGATCGATTGCAGCATGGTGCGATGCAATGCGTCTGGCACACTGTAAGTGCTTCCTATCCGATGTGGGATGTGCGAGTCAACTGCGATCAATCGCAGCCCTATTGCGCTCGAGCGCATCATAGTGCACTGTAATATATATGCAGTATCAAATGTTTCCTTTCCAATGTGGGATGTGCGAGTCACTTGCGATCGATCGCAAGTCTGGTGTGCTCGAGTGCAGGTGCGATTGATCTCATGCCGTGTGCGCACGATCGCACGTCTGGTGCGCTCAATCGCACTAGGCATCCTCAGCTTTTGCTCTTTAAGCCCTAAAGTTTCCACATTGCTTCATTTTATTCCAAAACCTATAAAAACACAGAAAACACAGAAAATAGATAAAATAGCACGAAATAACATAATTAAGAACTCAACAAAAATAAACTAAGGGGCTAAAACATGTAATATTTAGCACTCATCAAATACCCCCAAACTTATATATTGCTAGTCCCATAGCAATACGAAACTAAAAACTAAATGGAAAAACAAAGAATATAAAGATAAGTTCATAACTCATGGTATCCAAAGATTTTAGGAGCACACACCATCATGATAATGATTCATGAGCAAGCTTAAAAAGATAAACCCATCTTCGCAATGAATAGAAATGTTAAAATCTAATTACTTACAAAAGGCAAGCTAATGCATCATAAGTCTGACTCAGTGAAAAGTGAATTAGCAAATAGAAATGAAGCTTCCGAATGAGTCCAATGTGTAAGGTCTCTAAGTCTCAAGATTCACCGCATTCCCATCAGAATGAACGAAAATGGCATGGTTTTTATTTTCTTCTCTTTTTATAAGGCTCTGTTATGTTTAGTTTCCTTAAGCTTTCTAATTGACCCATGTAGCGAGTATTGAGTCAATGACTCCCAAACCAGATAGTTTTAGGGCATTAGGTGTACAGACACCCCTTAGGACTTACTAATTCGTGCCAAAAAGGCTACGAAATTAAACTGGCCTTAATACTATTAAACAAAATTCCAACCTTTTGACGTAAACACTCACTGCTTACTGAGGCAAGAGGTCCAGTTACTCAGTGGAAAGTTTATTTATGATCATCATTTTCATTCATAATTTTAATTTTTTTAATATGTGCCAAAGTGTTAATCCAACAAGTCATCCAGTTTCAGTTAAGACAGAAATGTACACATTAAAATCACATGTCATACCTCACATAATGCATACTAATGTGCTCGTGTTAGATTCGAGATCAAACATGTGAATTCTTAAATGCCTAAAGTAAGTAACTAAATTTTAAAACTTTATCAATAGATCATGTGTTCCAAAATTTAAGCTCACCAATGAATCACATCACAGAAATTGTTTAGATCAACCAAAATTTAAAAATAATATGAGCATGCATTAAAAAAAACAACAACTATCTGGACTGGTAATGTGTCTCCCATACCCCCAAACTTAAATTACATATTGACCCCAATGTGTGAATAATATGGAAAGAGTTGACCTGGGATATGGAGAACTATCTGGATTGGTATGGCTCATAGCATACCCCCAAACTTGATCTGCAGTATGCGTTGTCTCTGAAAAATGAAGACTAGAAAACAAGAAAATACTGGAAACAAACATTAAGCATAAATATGTAAAATAATAAACAAATAAAAAGATAAGCTGTGGGGTGCCTCCCATGAGCGCTAAGTTTAAAGTCTTCAGCCAGACTCTCCTTAGTAGATGACCCTTAATCAGAGTAAATAGGATCCGTCAACAATATTGTCTCAATGTCCGCACTCCTCAACTCCAAGAATGGATTTAGCCTCTGCCCATTTACCTTGAAAGTGTTACCATTCTTTGGATCCTCAATCTTGATAGCTCCATGAGGAAAAACTAACCAAATAATAAAGGGGCCGGTCCATCGAGACTTGAGCTTGCTTGGGAAAAGATGTAGACATGAGTTGTAAAGAAGAACTTTTTGACCCGGCTCAAAAGCTCGTCTCAAAATGTTTTGGTCATGAGTCTTCTTCATTTGTGCTTTGTATGACCGTGCACACTCATACGCATCATTTCGCAGCTCCTCTAATTCATTGAGTTGGAGCTTCTTTTGGGATCCAGCCTTCAAAAGATTAAAGTTCAGCTGTTTGATAGCCCAATAGGCTCTATGCTCTAATTCGACTGGAAGGTGACAGGCTTTTCCGTACACAATACGGTATGAAGACATGCCAATTAGCGTCTTGAATGCTGTTCAATATACCCACAGTGCATCAGTCAGTCGTAGAGACCAGTCCTTTCTATTAGGGTTCACAGTTTTCTCCAAAATGTGCTTAATCTCGTGACTGGAAATTTCCACTTGTTCACTCGTTTGTGGGTGATATGGGGTGGCAACTTTGTGTGTGATAAAATACTCCTTCATCAACTGCTCAAAAATCCTGTTGCAAAAGTGCTTACCTCCATCACTTATAATTGCTCGAGGTGTACCAAAACGAGCAAAGATATTGTTATTCAAAAATTGGACCACAACTCTATGGTCATTGGTCTTGCATGCAACTGCTTCCACCCATTTGGACAGATAGTCCACAGCAACTAGAATGTACAGATAGCCAAAGGAGTTTGGGAAAGGTCCCATAAAATCAATGCCCCACACATCAAAAATCTCAACAATTAGAATGGGGTTGAGGGGCATCATATTCTTCCTAGAAATACTCCTTAGCTTCTGGCAACGCTCACAAGATACACAGTAAGTGTGAGAGTCTCAGAACAGGGTAGGCCAAAAGAATCCGCACTGCAAAATCTTTGCAGCGGTCTTTTTAGCACTGAAATGGCCTCCACAAGCATGATCATGACAGAAGGTGATGACATTAGATTGGTCATGCTCAGGAATACACCTTCTGATGATCTGATCGGGACAATACTTGAACAAGTAAGGATTATCCCAGAAAAAATGTTTTACCATGGCCAAAAACTTTGATTTATCTTATCGCCCCCAATGCAAAGGCATTTGACCGGTGACAAGATAGTTCAGTATATCAGCAAACCGTGGCGCGGGATTCTGAGCAATATGCATCAATTTCTCATCAGGAAAAGTCTCAGAAATGGGAGTGGCGGCCTCAGTGAAATCCACAATCAATCTAGACAAATGGTCCGCCACCACATTTTCGGAACCTTTCTTATCCCGAATCTCTATGTTGAACTCTTGAAGTAGCAAGATCCATCGGATAAGACGAGATTTAGCATCTTTTTTAGAGAAAAGATACTTCAATGTTGCATGGTCCGAGTAGATAATGACCTTAGATCCTAACAAGTAGGATTTGAACTTGTCTAATGCAAAAACGACTGCTAACAACTCCTTTTCAGTGGTAGAGTAATTGAGTTATGCGTTGTTTAGAGTTCAACTTGCATAATAGATAACATGGGGAAGTTTATCAACACGCTGCCCCAAAACAACTCCAACAGCATAGTCTGATGCGTCACACATAATTTCAAAAGGCATACCCCAGTTGGGTGGCTGAATAATGGGTGTGGACGTCAGAATCTTCTTTAGATCCCCAAATGCTTTCTTACAATCTTCATCAAATACAAATGGGGCATCCTTCATTAATAACTTGCACAAGGGCTGGGCAATCTTGCTAAAATTCTGGATAAATCGCCTATAGAATCCTACATGGCCCAAAAAAGATCGAACCTCTTTCACTGTACGTGGGTGTGGAAGGTTGGAAATCAGGTCCACCTTCGCTTTGTCTACCTCAATCCCCCAATGGGATATGACGTGCCCCAGTACAATACCTTGCTTGACCATAAAATGGCACTTCTCCCAATTAAGCACCAGGTTCTTCTCCTTGCACCGCACTAAAACCAAAGTGAGATGGTGCAGACACTCCTCAAATGATGAACCAAAGACGGAGAAGTCATCCATGAAAATCTCTAAAGAATGTTCCACCATATCAGAGAATATGCTGACCATGCACCGCTGAAAAGTAATAGGTGCATTGCATAACCCAAAGGGCATGCGACGGTAGGCGAATGTCCCAAAAGGACAGGTAAATGTTGTCTTCTCCTGATCTTCGGGGTCCACGGGGACCTGGTTATATCCAGAATAACCATCCAAAAAACAATAATACTCGTGGCTAGCCAAACGGTCCACCATCTGATCAATAAATGGGAGTGGAAAATGATCCTTCCTTGTGGCAGTGTTCAGTTTACGGTAGTCTATACACACTCTCCACCCTGACTGAACACGAGTTGGCACCAACTCATCGTCCTTATTCTTCACTACCGTTAATCCAACTCGCTTGGGCACGACATGAATCGGATTGACCCACTTGCTATCAGAGATAGGATAAATGATCCCTGCATCTAACAGCTTAATTACTTCTGCCCTTACTACCTCTTGCATAGCTAGGTTGAGCCTTCTTTGTGGCTCTCTCGATGGCTTGGCATTCTCCTCCAAATGTATCTTGTGCATTACCAACGAGGGGCTGATTCCCTTAATATCCTCAATGGTCCAGCCTATAGCTTTCTTGTGTTCTCTCAACACTTCTAATAATTTCTCCTCTTGAGTCTCAACCAAATCTGAAGCTATAATCATAGGAAAAGACTCTGCTAGACCTAGGAACTTATACTGAAAATTGTCCGGTAAGGGTTTAAGTTCCTTCTTAGGATGCTCAAGTTCTTCAGTCTCTTCCTTCTCACTACTCTCCATAGGAGTAGACTCCAAAATGGCATTTGCCTGCTTAAGTAACTTATTCAAATCCACATCCTCTCCAAACTGAGCAAAGCATGCCTCCAGGGGGTCTTCCATGCTTGATTCATCCACCGTATCTTCAATAATCTCCTCTATTAAGCATATATTTCTCACTTCAGTAAATTTCAGTGGTTGCTTAGTGATATCAAAAATATTCAACTCCACTGTCATATTTCCGAAAGAAATCTTCATAACCCCTGTCCTACAATTGATTAGGGCGTTAGCCGTGGCTAAGAATTGTTGCCCGAGAATCACCGGTATCTGAATTCCTATATTCTGGACCGTCTCAGTATCTAGCACAATAAAATCCACAGGGAAATAAAACTGATCTACCTTTATCAAAATGTCCTCAACTACTCCCCATGGTATTTTCACTGACCTGTCAGCCAATTGAAGTGTTGTCGATGTGGGCTTCAATTCTCCTAATCCCAACTGCAAATAGACTGAATAGGGTAAAAGATTCACACTGGCTCCTAAATGTAATAGAGCCCTCTCAGTCTGGCTGACTCCTATCATGCAAGAGATGGTAGGACACCCTGGGTCCTTATACTTGATCGGCAGCTTGCAATGAAGGATTGAGCTAACCTGCTCGGTCAAAAATGCCTTCTTCGGGACATTTTTCCTCCTCTTGATAGTGATCAAGTCCTTTAAGAACTTGGCATATGATGGCACTTGCTCGATGGCATCCAAAAGTGGAATATTGATTTGGACTCGCTTGAACACCTCAAGAATTTCTTCAAACTTCCCTCATTTCTTGGGCGCTTGTAATCTCTCAGGGTAAGGTGCTTTAGGTACAAATGACCTAGGAGGGTCATTCACAGTAGGAGTGGCTGTAGATGGCTCAGCATCTCTCTTCTCCTTGTTGCCACTTTCTTGCCCTTGCTGTATAGCAGGGCTTTCTTTCACTCGATTGTCCACTTGTCTCCCATATCTTAATGTGACAATTTATTGCACTTGTTCCTCCCCATGCGTAGAAGTTGATGAATTTCCAATCACAAATTGTCTCTTCGGGTTGGTCACGGGCTGACCGGGGAACTTTCCCTTTTCTCTTTCACCCAAGTGACTTGCGATTTGCCCCATTTGACTCTCTAGATTGGCAATCACTTGGGTGTTTACTATTGTTGCACTCCTCACTTCGCTGATGGATTGGCCGGTCATCTTCATGAACTCCTTGAAGATGTCCTCCAATGATTGTGAAACTGGTGTTGGCACTTGAGTGGGAGTATGGTAAGCAGATGCTGGTGCTGGATGGACTGAGCGACCATGACTTGGAATTGGTGGAGGCAATCCAGGAGGGTATTGATTGTGAGCATGAGGAGGGGCTCCTCCCTGATTCAGCGATTGGTTCTGCTTCCATGAAAAATTAGGGTGGTTCCGCCACCCTGGATTGTAAGTCTCAGAGTAGGATCCACCTGATTGCCTCCTATAGTCATTGAAAGAGTTTACATGTTCCGTGGGACACTCGGCAAAAGCCAGCATAGATGGAAAATTCTGTGCTAAATGTATAGGACTAGCACAGATGGAACAACAATCGTTATTAATTGTATTGGCAGCATTGATGGACTTGCCCATAGTGAGAGTGTCAATTTTCTTGGTGAGTGCATCTATCTTTATCTTCAAATCAATCTCCTCCTTAATCTCATAGATGCCTCCTTTCCTAGGAGCACGAATGGACTTGTCCCGACAGCTTGAAAAATCCCACTGCTGCGAGTTGTCGGACAACTTGTCCAATGCCTTATATGCTTCATCCCCTGTCAGACTTAAGAATGCCCCCCCATTCATAGACTCGATCATGCTACGGTTGGGTTGAGTCAACCCTTGGTAGAAGAACTGAACAAGTCTCCACTTCTTATATCCATGTGGAGGGCATCTAATCAGTAACTCTTTAAAACACTCCCAACTCTCAGAAAACTTCTCATCCTCCTCCTGAGTGAAAGAACTAATCTCCTTTCGGTACTCATTCACTCTAGACATTAGGAAAAATTTATTATAGAATTTATTCAGCAGATTTTCCCAATATGTAATAGACCCGGACCTGTTGGAATCCAACCATGCCCTAGCTCTATCATGAAGAGAAAAAGGGAAAAGTCTAAGATAGACTGACTCCTCAGAGAAGTTCTGGAACTTGAATGTGGCACAAATATCTTTGAACTTCTTTACATGGCTGTAAGGATTTTGAAGATCTAAGCAATGAAATGAGGGTAGGAGTTGGATAACATGTGGCTTTAAATCAAAATGGGTAGCATTGGTGGGTGGCAACACGATGCAGGAAGATTAGTTAGTCGCAACTGGTGCGAACAAATCTCTCAGGGACGTGGTGGAGTCCACGTTCCATGCTCCAAGTTGCTCTTGGTTCCTCAAGTTTTCTCCCATCTCAATTGTCTCTTGTTCAGCAAGTGACTTCTTTTGTCTCCTAAGAGTTCTTTCTAAATCGGGATCTAAAAGTGTCAATTCTAAATTCAGGGATCTCTGACCAAGTAAACACCAAACAGAAAACAATAAAACAATCTAACTAGCAGAAGCAGCAAAATAAAATAAAACAGAAAGAAAAAGAAAACAAAAATGCTAACTAAACTAGTAGAAAAATAAAATCAATTTAGACAAAAATTTCACAAACAAAAACATTCCCCGGCAACGGCGCCAAAAACTTGTTGTGAGTTTTAAATTACTCGCAAGCGCACGAATCGTTTGCAGTATAGTGTTGTGCAAGTGCGAGGTCGAATCCATAGGGAATGCGATATGAAAATAGATTTTTATCTAAACTAACCTTATTTTAACCTAGTTCCGAATTGTGAATTATATTTTTGCAAAACAAATATAAACTAAACTAACTAAATTGATTTAATAACTAATGATGAAAACACTAAGGTTTCAGAATCCACCCAACCAAAGTAAAGCATATATCTTCATGTCCTTTATAAAAAATAATCTATCTAACATTCCATGAATCCAACAAAAAACAACGAATATCCCAATTAAACCAAAAGCATCCAATGTATCCGCTTTTAACAAATCACAAAGGAAATCCAATTTAATCGAAAATGATTCGATGTATCCATCGGATGAAACACGCAGAATATCCAACAGAACAATTAAAAACTATCAATCGTAAGAATTTACTCAAATAATTGAAATAGAACATTTAAACTAAACATATCAAAATTGTATAAACATATATGAAAATATAATGCTAAACAATGGCGAGGCTTCATCTTCAACCTTAGTTGAAGATTTTAGCCACCCATTATCATGAAACTAAATTTCACAATAAAAAGTGCTAAGCATTAAAAACTTGAAAAGAATTAAAACTGACTGTACATTGGGAGAAATTCCACACGCTATTGGGCAGCACTTCCCCCGGTGGTGGCAAAAGCCCTTAGGAGATCTACTAGAATGCTAGTAGAAATCCACCAGACTGCACTCTGAATAATGAGGTGAGATAGTGTTTATATAAGGGATTTCTCGGAGTACAATGAGCTGTAAATTCGATGTGGGATACTGCCTCTTTGCAATCGATCGCAAGTCTAGTGCGATCGATCGCAGCATGGTGCGATGCAATGCGTCTGGCGCGCTGTAAGTGCTTCCTATCCGATGTGGGATGTGCGAGTCAACTGCGATCGATCGCAGCCCTGTTGCACTCGAGCGCATCATAGTGCACTGTAATATATATGCAGTAGCAAATGTTTCCTTTCCAATGTGGGATGTGCGAGTCACTTGCGATCGATCGCAAGTCTGGTGCGCTTGAGTGCAGGTGCGATTGATCTCTTGCCGTGTGCGCACGATCGCAGGTGCGATCGATCGCACATCTGGTGCGCTCGATCGGACTAGGCATCCTTAGCTTTTTCTCTTTAAGCCCTGAAGTTTCCACATTGCTTTATTTTATTCCAAAACCTATAAAAGCACAGAAAACACAGAAAATAGATAAAATAGCATGAAATAACATAATTAAGAACTCAACAAATGTAAACTAAGGGGCTAAAACATGTAATATTTAGCACTCATCACTATCTTCCATAGAGAACTTAGATATCATCTTCTCTATGTAGGAAGTCTGCGAAATCTTCAATCTGTTTCTCTCCTTTTCTCGGATTATACACATCCCAAGGATCTTCTGTGCAGAACCAAGATCCTTCATTTCAAACTCTTCACTAAGTTGAGCCTTCAATTTTCTTATCCTCTCCATGCTGCTCCCAACCAGCAGCATATCATCAACATAGATAAGGATGATCACCACTTCCTCCACCTTGTGCCCCTTGTAGTACAAGCACAAATCATAGTAGCTCCTCATGAAACCCAAGCTAGTTACAAAGGAATCGAACCTCTTATTCCATTGCCGAGGTGATTGCTTCAGGCCATAGAGAGATTTCTTCAATTGGCACACCAACTCTCCCTGCTTTTCTTCCTCATTGCCTTTGGGTTGCCTCATGTAGATGGTCTCATCAAGCTCGCCATGCAAGAATGTTGTCTTCACATCCATTTGCTCGATCTCCCAATCAAATTGGACCACCATAGCCAATATTATCCGTATCGTCTTGTATTTCACAACCAGTGAGAATATTTCGATGAAATCTATGCCTTCTCTTTGTGTGAACCCCTTCACCACTAGCCTAGCTTTTTACCGGACTTTATCCCTTGGAGTGTTCCTTTCTTTGATCTTGTAGATCCACCTACAATCCATAACTCTCTATTTTTCTGGTTTGGGTACCAATTCCCAATAGTTGTTCTTCCTCAAAGAATCCATTTCTTCCTCCATAGCTAACTGCCATCTTGATGAATCCTCACATTCCATGGAATCAATGTAAGTTTCTAGTTTAACCATCCCTCATTCTGAACAAGGAGCTGTTACATTAGCATCCACAAACCAATATCTCAAAGGTGGTCTAACCACTCTCCTTCCCCGGTCCCTTGTGAGTTGGTAGTCATTCTGACTTGCTGCATCAACACCTTCTAGTTCAGCCTCCTTTTGAGTGTCCTGAGCTTGGCCTTCATCAATGGGCTCTACCTGGTCTTAACCCTCTTGCCTTCCTTGCTCTACCTGAGACTAGTTTGCTCACTAGCCCCTGCAGGGTTAGTTTTCTCCAAATAGAGAAATAACAATTCATTAAAAATAAAATCCCTACTTATTATGAGTTTTAATCCTTTTTGCTCTAAGGACCACAACCTATACCCCTTAACCCCATCACCATACCCTAGAAATACACATTTTCTAGACCTTGGGCTAAGTTTATCATCCTTTTGATGTGCAAATGCAGCACACCCAAAAGTTCTAAGGTTGCTCAACTCAGGGGGTTTCCCACACCACATTTCTTCGGGAGTCTTGAGCTCTAAAGCTCTAGAGGGTGATCTATTAACCAAATATACAGCAGTAGACACAACTTCCCCCAAAAATATTTTGGTAAACCTGACCCAATTAACATGCACCTAACCTTTTCCATAAGGGTCCTATTCATCCTCTCAACAACTCCATTTTGTTGAGGGGTTTTAACAATCGTTTTATATCTTAGGATGCCATTTAACTCATAGCATTTATCAAAATCCTTATTGCAAAATTCTAAGCCATTATCAGTTCGTAAAGCCTTAACTACCGTACCCGTTTGAGTCTCTAGCAACTTTTTTCACACCACAAATTTATTCAAAGTATCTGATTTATTTTTAAGCAAATAAACCCAAACCTTTTTGAATAATCATCAATTAAAGACAGAAAGTAAAGATTACCTCCCTGTGTTGGTGTTCTTACTGGTCCCCAAAGGTCCAAATGAATGTAGTCAAGAATGCCCTTAGACATGTGCACTCCGGTGTTGAAGCTGACCCGGTGTTACTTCCGAAGAACACAACACTCGCAGGAATCAAGTTTCTCTACTTTGTCACCACCAAGTAGACCATCCTTATTGAGAACTTGCGGGCCCTTTTCGCTCATATGCCCCAAACGAGTGTGCCAAAGGGCTTCCCTATCCATCTCAGCCATCAAGCTTGCTGCTTAATCTTTGATTTTTGTGTCTCTGATCATCTCATAGAGACCATTCTTCATTGCTGCTTTGATCACTATCAAAGATCCCTTGGTTACCTTGATCTTTCCTCCCACTACTTTGTATGTGTAACCCATGGAATCTAGCTGCCCCAATGAGATCAAATTCCTTTTCAAATCTGAAAGATACCTCACATTCCGCAGCAGCCTTGTGCCTCCATCAAACATCCTCAACTGGATGTCTCCTCTCCCTCTCACTTGGAAAGAAGTGTCATTCCTCAAGAAAATCTTTCCATTATTTGTTTCTTGGAAATTCTTAAACCAATTCCGGTGAGGGCACATGTGATAAGTGCACCCGAAATCTAGGATCCATTTCTCGTTGCGTTGCCTTGCCTCCTGCTTACATTCGAGCACACAACAAAAACATCATCTTGCTGTTCTCCTTTGGCAACTGAAGCATCTCCATTGTTGGTATGGATTCTTCTGCTCTCATCCCACAACTTCTTATTGCAATCTTTCTCGAAGTGACCCTCCTTATTGCAGTAGAAGCATCGCCTTCCTCCAAACTTCGGTTTGGAATACAATCTCCCATGGCTCTGCCCTCTACCCTTTGATCTCTCTCCGGTAGTTGCCATGGATGCTACTGCCATTCCGAGTTGCTGGCCTTCCTCTAATGAACAGCCCTTCTCTACTTGATACTTCCCTCATCTTGGCCTTGAAATCATGAGCCCTTATAGCATTTATCACAATTTCATTGGTTAGTGTATCTCTTCCATATTCAATAGCATTAATCAAACTTTCAAAATAATCAGGAAGAGAATTTAACAACATGATAACCAATTATTCATCCGGGAATGTTATACAATAACTAGCCAAATCTTGAACTAGTTTGTTAAACACATTAAGATTATCTTGCAACTCTTTATTAGGATCCATTTTAAAAACAAAGATTCTTTTAAGAAGATAGATCTTATTAGGGAGAGTTTTGGTAAGAAACAACTCATCTAGTTTCTTCCATATGATAGCTAGATCTTCCGAGTCTCCATACTCCCTTGTGACACTATCTGAGATGTACAGAAAGATGGTGCTATACTCCATCTTCTTCATCTCAATCTGCTGGACCTCCATGATACTTTCTGGAAAAGCATCATTTTCTCCAATCGCCAAGTCCACTTTTTGTTGCATAAGAACCGCCTTGATCTTCCGCTTTGAAAGGGAAAAATCTCCCTTTCCATCAAACTTCTCAACAATGAAGTTTAAACCCATCTTGCGGAGAAAATCCTAGATTTATGCAATACCCAAAACTGCTTTCCAACTTCTTCTAAACCTCAAGAACACGATCTAAGATTGATCTCAATACTGTTCTTGAATCACCCTCAAGAACACGATATGATCTTGATCTCTACTCCGTTCTTGAATCACCTAAGAAGTTGATCTTTGATTCTTGGAGTCTTGCTCCGATACTCGTCAATCTTGGCTCAGATACCTCTGTTCCAACTCCGATACCCGCTCGCCAAAGCTCTGATACCACTGTTGGGAAACAACCTTTTCTTTATGCCCAGGTGGTGATCTTCCAAACACCCAAGTCTAGAATGACTTGTAATGATCAGAATAGAAACAAAAATCAAAGAAAGGAAAGAACACAAGCAATTTGTTATCAAGGTTCGGTAATGTGCCTACGTCCCCGTGAGCTCCTTCGAGCCCTCTGCACTAAATCAATGAGTTCTTACAAGTTATAACAACTCCTCTTCAAGAAACCTCTAGTTCTTGAAGAATGAAAGAAGAGAAAAGAAAGTGATAAAGGCTTGAGTTACCCTAGAATTTTCCCCAGAAAATTTCACTTACAAGGCCCTTGAATCCCCTCTCTATACCATTCTCTCTCTAAACAACCAACCTCTCAAATGAGTCTCTCTTGTTTTGTGTCTTTGCACTCTTACAATTGATCTCTCAATCACATTCAGAAGTTATATCTCTTTGAAGCTAAGTGACTCTTTATATAGTGCACCAACTTCTTGACCAATCTCAAAGGTCAATCTCCACCCTTACATCTTGAGGACCAATCAATCATAGCCCTTTATCAATTCTAAGTGATCCTATGCATTTTGATAAAGTCCCACGCATCATTTGAAATGCTGAAATAAAAGCATCAAGTGTTCCTTCAAGCTGCGGCCTGGAGAAGGAGAGGCTTTGCTGTCATGCTGGAGGCGGTGGCCTAGGGTGGCTGTGCCGTGGTGCACAGGGCTGTGCCACGGTGCACACACCTTAGGCCGCGACGCATAGCTCCTCTCCCAACTTCTGGACTTATTGGAGGCCGAGGCACGCACACCTTGAGCCGTGACCTAGAGACCTGATTCTTAACCTTTTCAAACCTTGTTTAAACCTTAGACAAATACTAATACACTGCACAGTAGCTGCAGGTGAAATTTCTCTCTCCATGTATTGTTAGTTTTAATTTATTTCTTTTAAGTTTTAAAGTTTAAAGTTTAGCACTTTAATGCTTGCTCTAATTTTTCCCTTGAGATTTTTGTTGTCCATTATATTTATGGGTAACTAAATTCTCAAGTAGGGCTAGGGATGAACTTGCACAGTAGATAGTATATTTGTTTTTTTTTTTAATTTATGTGTTTGATTTTCAATTACTAAAACTCTTTTGTTTTATCATTCCCAATTCATTGGTGATGTTTTCTTCTCCAAATAATCGTAGAATTTATTATGTTAATGGATTCAGTCATGCTTTCTCTAATGAATAGATTAGCTCTTTGATTATGTTTGGATCAATTATTTATCTATATTGATTTAATTCTTTGCTGCAATATCGCTTCCTGAGTATAGTGTCGTCGTTGGGTTTCTCAATAGTGATAATAATTTACGTATTTTAAAAGTGGTGCATGATTTTTCAAAGGGTTACATTTGGTTTAATTTTAGTTTATAAATCTACACCTTCCGATTAGGAATTTTGGGAATTGAGTTCCCAATTGAGTTATTTAATGAATTAAGAATAATTAAAATATTAGATTTGTGCAAGGGATTCCTGACGCTTTACTGTTTGTCAAATTTGAGTACTTTCTCCGTTAGTCACTTTGCTTCACTTTAATTTGCATTTAAAAATTAATCTTTGTTCTCCATTAATCATTTAATATTTTTCTTTAGTTTTTTTGCTCCTTTTACTATTCTTTAAATTTTTTTCTCTGTGGAATTGACACCCCAAAGCTGTGCTACAACTACCGCATTATTCTTTGGGCGTAATCAGGTGGCTCGATCCAATAAACCATGACTTCTGATGGACTCTCCAATGAAGAAAAAGGCCATAGTAATTGTTGATCCATGATTTCTTTCTAGTGATGTATGGCATGCCTTTAGAACCCTTCCCAATCAATACATTTTAATCCGAGAAGTTGAACCAAATTTGCCCCAATACCATCGAGGGCTACTGTAATACCTGTGTTCTTAAAGTATGGATAAAGAAGTAATTTAATAAATATGACATGAAATTAAAATAATATATATATATATATATATATATATATATATATATATATATATAGACACACACACACACGTGAAGGATTTGGTATTGAATAAAATAATTCTTAAAAAATGGACGCACGGGGGCGTAGTTACAAAGAAAATGGAAAACAAAAAAAAATATAAAAACGTGGCAGCAGGTGTTGCCACCTGCTGCCAAAGGAAAAGACCAAGGCTGCATGTAAGGCGGCAAGGTCTGTTCATGGCAGCATTTGAGATGGGTGAGGTGCAGTACTGTGTAAATTTTTTTCATATATATGTTATAACTTTAGTTTGTTTTATTACTTACCAAATCCTGTTTGGTTTTCCTTCAACTACGATTCAATTAATCTATTTCTTTAAACACTTGGGGACCAAAAGAAATGTTGAAAAAGCAAAATTTTGAAGGGGTTTATGGGAGAATTTTATAGAGAACCATGGGAAGCTCTAAGAAAAACAAAAGGTAATAACGTGAGTTTTATTTTTGAAATCTAGCATATATGAAATTTCTCGGAATTCAAAGTGGGAATTTTCTAAGGATGTGAATTATGGAAGAATTGAAGAATAAATTAGAAATTTTAATATAAATATTATATCGGGTGTTGACGGTCAGCAACCGGGAGAAATTATTGAGAGGAGCAGGAAAGGCAAGGAGGTGATCCACGGGTACCTCTAAGTTCTACGTGGTGAGTTAGATTTACTTTAAGTAATCAAGATAAATATGAAATATCTAGTGATAATATTAGAATAAATTATTAACTTATGCTTTGGTGGTAGATGAAAGTTGGTTGATAGGTATGATAGGAATAGTAGATGTGTAGAGAATTATTTTATGAGAAATAATATTGGAATAATGAGTCGATTTAATAATAAATGCGATAAGTGAAATTCTTGATGAGCTATGGTTGATGATTTGTTATGATTTATGAAGAGAGGAAATTTAGTGGATCTTGATGATGATGATTTGATATGATTTATGAAGAGAGGAATTTAGTGGAATTTTTTAAATGATAATTTAAGAATAATCAAGATAGCTAAATTAAATATCTGAATACATGCTTGTTTTTATTTTATTATTCATATGCATATTCATAGTATATGCATGAAATAAAAGAACCAGGAGGGCAGTCAGTCTAAATAAAAATAAAAGAACCAAGAGGGCAGCCAGTCTAAATGAAAACCGTGACAGCTGGTATATGCTAGAAATAAAAGAACCGGGAAGATAACCAGTCTAAGATAAAAACATTTCGACATGTGGGAAGACGTTCCCAATAATAATAACATTTAACTTCACACATTGCATTTGCTTTAAATATTGATTGTTATTACTTGATATGTTAAAGTGCTATTTATGATTGTAAATCTATTGATAGACGAATGAGTCACACAGAGAGACAAATATGCTAAGGAAAAAATATGGAAATATGTATGATGAGTAACTTAAGAAAAGATTGTGTAATAGAGAATTATGAAATTGAGTAGTGATTACAAATATTGTTATTGAAATATTTGAGGAAAAAATGAATGAAGATAAATTTTTTTTTAAGTAATTGAATTATAAGATGTAACTGGGAGTATAAAGTTGAATACTTCTAGTAAATTTAATTCATTGAGCTTGTGAAGCTCACTCCTCATTGTACAATGATTTCAGGTAACAGCAGGACAGATAGTTTGGTGAGTTGAGGTTCAGACAAAATCATTTTCTGTAAGCCACGTACGTGTCTACATCCTCAGACTAATGAGAAAATAAAATAATTTTTTTTTTTGTAAATATTCATACATATTACGTTGCATAAAATGTTTAAGTCAAGATCAGAATGATGTATCTCCTATGTTGAGGATTGAGGATTGATGAAAAAAAAAATTATGTTGGTATTATTTTTCTTGTTGCATATATGTATCGTGCTGGGATTTTCAAAATGTGACAACACCGTCTCAGGGGTGGCCAACCCGAGATGGGTCGTTACATCTACTTTGCTCTGATATCAATTTGATGTAGGTCAAAGCTTGTAAGGGTAGCCAAAAAAATGGTTTTGCCTGAAAAGAGGAAGACATCTTGGGATAACAATCAATCGAGGGCGATGGATGCCACTTGATATCACTAATCGAGGATGCCACTCAACACGACCAAGCCGCATGCTTGATTTTTTTCGAAGGAATCACTCACTCCAAGTAAGAACACTTGCAAAGAAATATTTTCTGAATAAATTTTAAAAAATTTCTTTACATTTCATTTCAGATCACAATTTAGAGGAATACAAGATGACTCTTCCTAAGTCTCTTAATAAATACTTAGACACATTCCAAAGCATACTAGAACTTACTAGGTAGTCAAAGTGTAGTTTGAAGACAACAACACAATAAACAAGGTTTAGTATATATTGCATGACTTCGACTTAACAAGAAAATATATGAAAACAAAATCCAACTATGCTCCTGCATCATTTTGTCACTTTTTTTCTTTTGTCAAAATCATTTTGTTTTGACTACCCTTGTGGGCTCCAGCTTGTATCACTCCTCCCAAGATCATGAAATCAAATTAATTCCCATAAATTAGGGGATCAAAATCTTACAAAAGGCAAGGAAAAGCACTCATGAATAATACTAAAAAAACCCTAGAAAAGCCCTAGAAAAGATATCCTAGTTCCCTAGATACTCGAAGAGAGATTATTCCTATTTTACTAGGGTTTTTACGCGAACATACTTCTCATATCAGTAAAAAAAATTCACCTAATTTTCCATTGAGCATGAAGTTACTTTTGTACCCTTAGACAAAAATTTCCCATTTAACTTTGGAAGGGAATTTACCTTTTTTCTCCTCTTTGTTTACAAATTTTAACCTTTGGCTGGATGGTGGATTTTTACCCACATTACTAACATAAGCAGTTATCTTCTTCTAGCATTGAAAAACATAGCAGATAGATGATGATAGTTTATTATTAGTAGTAATTAATTTTCTTTCCTGTAGTTTAATGAAATCCAATGATAAGAACTTGTAGTTTCAAAACCTACACTTACACCCTTGCCGTATTCAAAATTTCAAAACCTAAACTTTTCGTTAGTCTAATGTGTTAAATCTGGTCAAAAAGAATTGTACATCACCAACAAAATGGAAATTACCTCAAATCTCAACTTATTATAATTGGACCTAAGGATTAGTTGAGCTCTTTGGAGCTAGCCTAAAGGAATGGATTGCTAAAAATTGTGATCCCCCAAATAGCTAACTGTTCTCTTTCCTCGTTGGCAGTATACTTTCCCATAAACTTACTGGTCCATTTGGTGTTCGCGCAACAAACTGATTTTTGATGAGGGTGTTGATCTAAACCAGTTGATGCCAACACTATTTTGCCTCAAGCGATGGAAAATCAGCCTGCTATGGCCAAGAATAACAATAAGCAGAGAATCGAAATCAACATTAGATGGATACCTCCTCCCTTTTATTGAGTTAAGTTCAATTCTAATAGGCATCTCAGACCTGGAAATATCTTTGGGGTTGGTGGTCTAATCCGCAGTCATTTGATGAATGGATTGGAGTATTCACTATGATGAACCTTAGCCTCACAAGGATTTTGTCTGTTGAATTATGGGAGGCCTATCTCTTCCCAGGAATCTAGGATACAGGAAAGTACTCATGGAAGCTGATTCAATGATTCTAAAGTTGTTGTGGATAAAATAACAACAATGCCATGTACTGTAGATCCAAATTTCAGTCTTATTACCAGTTGGCCCAGGCTTGGGATCAACTAGCCCATGCCTTTTTCCGTCTTAGTAGGCATGCCCACTCTATTGTACCAAAAAAACTGCATTTTAAGAATTCATTTACCTAATCACTAAAATCAACTTAAAATATCATCCACTAAAACACCTACTTACAATTTTAAATTGACATAAAGCTAAAGTAGACCAAATCTCAATCCAAATATAACCTAAACTTGGGCTTCCATCTCCATTAACTTAGACCCAATCTATTATAATTTAACATAACCTGATCTGTGGGTACCAGTTAACTTAGTTGGTAGAGTCATTGTTATGCTTCAAGAAATAAAGAGTCAAACCCAACTCACACCAAGGATAAGAGGGATAAGAGAAAAGTGAGGGCTACCTCGTATTATATAGCTTATTAATTCAATTGGTTTCATTTGTAGAAAAAAAAGATATGACACGATTTATTTACTTAATCTAGAGAGAATCTAATCTTGGGCGTTATTGTAATACTTGTGTTCTTAAAAAATGGGTCAAGAAGTAATTTGATAAATATGATATGGAATTAAAATAAAATAATATATACGTAAAAAGGTTTAATATTTGAATAAAATAATTCTTTTAAAAATAAAAAAAAAAAACTAGACACGTGATGGTATGGATACAAAGAAAAAGAAAAAGAAAAAAAAAAACGTCCTGCATTGAAGGATAAGAAAGGAAAAAAAAAAGAAAAAGGAAAAAAAAAAGTGGCTACACCTAGGCAGTGGCTACACTTGGACGCCCAGGTGTAGCCCTTGCCTTGCATGCATTGTGCATGCAAGACAACACACGGTTTGTGACAGTGAGTTTGTATATATATAGAGAGAGTTTTTCCTTTATTTATTCAGTACTTACCAAATCCTGTTTGGTTTTCTCCTTTCCTCAATTCAGTCTACTCTATTTCTTTAAACACTAGGGGACCGAAAGAAAGATTGAAAGAGTAAAATTTTGAAGGGGTTTACGGGAGAATTTTATAGAGAGTCACAGGAAGCTCTAAGAAAAACAAAAGGTAATAACTTGAATTTTATTTTTGAAATTTAGCATACATGAAATTTCTCGAAATTCAAAGTGAGAATTTTCAAAGGGTGTGAATTATAGAAGAATGGACGAAAAAAATTAGAAATTTTAATATAAATATTATGTCAGGTGTTGACGATCAACAACCGGGGGGAAATTGTTGAGAGGAGCAGGAAAGGCAAGGAGGTGATCCATGGGTAGCTCTAAGTGCTACGTGGTGAGTTAGATTTACTTTAAGTAATCAGGACAAATATGAAATATATAGTGATAATATTAAAATAAATCATTAACTTATGATTTGGTGATAAATGAAAGTTTGTTGATTGGTATGATAAAAATAGTGGATGTGTAGAGAATTATTTTATGAGAAATAATATTATTGGAATAATGAGTCGATTTAATAATAAAGGCGATAAGTGAAATTCTTGATAAGCTATGGTTGATGATTCGATATGATTTATGAGGAGAGAAAATTTTGTGGATCTTGACAAGTAATGGTTGATGATTTGATATGATTTATGAGGAGAGAAATTTTTCATATAATAATTTGAGAATAATCAGGATAGCTAATTTAAATGTTTGAATTCATGCTTGTTTCTATATTATTCTTCATATGCATATTTCATATCATTATTCATATACATATGTATGAAATAAAATAACTAGGAAGGCAGCCGGTCTAAATAAAAATAAAAGAACCGAGAAAGCAGCCAGTCTAAATGAAAATAAAAGAACTAGGAGGTCAACCGGTCTAAATGAAAACCATGACAGCTGGTATATCTTGGAAATAAAAGAACTGGGAAGGCAACCGGTCTAAATGAGAATAAAAGAACCGGGAAGATAGCCAGTCTAAATGAGAATGAAATAACCGGGAAGGCAGACGGTCTAAATGAGAATGAAAGAACCAGGAAGGTAGTCGGTCTAAGATAAAAACATGTCGACATGTGGGAAAATGTTCCCAATAATAATAATATTTAAATTCATGCATTGCATTTGCTTAAATATTGATTGTTATCATTTAAGATTCTAAAGTGCAATTAATGACTGCAAATTTATAGATGAATGAGTCTCATAGAGAGACAATTATGCTAAGAAAGAAATATGGAAACATGATACGATGAGAATTGTTTGAATGAGTTATTTTATGTTGTGAACCTCATAATGAGGTAAACGATAATGTTGAATTGAGAATTTAGAGATGATTAAATATATGATTGAAAGATTGATATGTCTGACGAGTAATTTAAGAAAAGATTTTGTAATAGGGGAATTATGAAATTGATTAGTGATTACAGAATATTGTTATTGAATTATTTGAAGAAAACGATGAATGAATGTCAGAAGATTTTTTTTTTTTAGTAATTGAATTATAAGATGTAACTGGGAGTATAAAATCAAGTACTTCTAGTAAATTTAATTCATTGAGCATGTGAAGCTCACTTCTCATTGTGCAATGATGTCAGGTAGCAGGCAGGATAGATAGTTTGGTGAGTTGAGATTCAGGCGAAGTTATTATCTATAAGCCATGTGTGTGTCCACATCCTCAGACTAATGAGAAAATAAAATAAAAAAATTATTTGTAAATATTAATGCATATTACATTGTATATAATGTTTAAGTCAAGATCAGAATGATGTATCTCCCCTGTTGAGGGTTAAGGATTGATGTAAAAAAAAATTCTATTGTTGCATATATGTGTCATGTTGGGATTTCAAAAAGTGACGACACTATCTCAGGGGTGGCCAACCCGGGATGGGTCGTTACAATTTTGGTATCAGAGTATTAGGTTTTATGATTCTGTAGATTGCATACAAAGTAAGAAAGTGGAAGATTTAAAAAAATTATATTCTAATGAATAGTCCGAGGATGACACATGGACGTGCTAGTACTAGAGCTAGAGTTAGAGTTGTTGATTTGAAAGGGCATGAGAGGCCCCCAATATTTTGATAAGTCGAGGTTGAGTCTGAATCTTTGGTTTCTATAAATGAATGTATTGACAGTATAATTGATATTAGCAAAGATATGAAAGAATCTGAAGTTGAAAGAGATGAGTTAAGATAAACTCTTACACATGCTCTTGAGAAAATGATTGTAACAGATGATAGAGTTGATAGCCTATAGCATAGACTTGATGAACAGGCTAGGGCAGTACTTGATGTTGTTGTAAATCCAGAAATAGTAAATGTTAAAAAGGGGAAAAGTGATTTTATGCACAAGATGCAGAGAGATTGTTTTGTTAGATATATTAAGTTGAATGCCTAGTTATTTAAAAGATCTATGAATCCTTTTAAGCCTGAGTTTTGGGTGAAACATGTAGAGAGATTATTTGATATTTTACCAATAACTGATAGGTAGAGGGTCACCTTTACTTCATTTGAGTTAGAAGGAGAAACTTTAGAATGATGAGAGGATACTCTTCTCAGGGTAAGTGCGTATGTTGATAGACCCTTAACTTGGAATAGGTTTAAGGAGGTTTTCCTCGATAAATACTTTCCTTATACCTTTAGAGCCCAACAAGATAGAGATTTTATTTATTTGAGGCAACTGTGTTGACTGTGGCTCAGTATGATAGCAGATTTGTGGTCTTATCAATGGCTATACCGAAAATGGTAGACCTAGAGAAGAAGAAGTGTAAGAGGTTAAAAAATGAACTATGTTTTAAGATTTGATCAAAACTATCTTACATGAGACATATAAATTACGTCAGGTTGGTGGATATAACACTTCAGATTGGAAAATATCTTATGGAGTTTAAGGGAAAGAGAAAGAGTGGTTAAAGAGGCTTAGACATGAAGGCTCTAGAGGTGGTGGTAGTATGAGTGTACAGGGTGAGAGACCACCCCAGATGGTGTGTCCCTTGTCGCAAGGAATTGTAGTATGAAGACAGAGGCAAGCAGGATCTGTTGTTTTTTTAGCTCAAAGTAATATTGGTCGGACCCCTAGATTTGAAAGATAAGTTATAGGAACGGAAGTTATGGTAAAGGTGAGAGTGTACTACCTAGAGGATGTGATAACGTGATAATAGGATATTTATCCCATAATTGTTCTAATTTGAGGTGCCTTGTATGTAGAAAAGGTGGACATATCATTGTTGGTTAATCCTGGTGTAACCCATTCTTTTGCATCTAATGTATTTATGAAGTTTATTGATGCATGTATTAGTCCTTTGATGTATAATAGTATTGTTGAAGTTTCCACTAGAGATAGAGTGATAATCATAAATGTTTACAAGGGTTGTGTGATTCGTATCAGTAAAAAAGATCCTAAAGTTGATTTATTATCTTTGAATATGGTTGATTGTTTTAGAAAGAATGTAGTGTTCAAGATATGGACATGAAGAGTTTAACTTTCAGGAAGAAAATAAGATACTCTCGAACTATCTTATTTTGCTCGGACTACTAGTAGATGATTGAAGAAGGGTGGTAAGGAGTATTTGGCAATCATAATGGATTATAAAAAGAAAATAGGAAGTTAGAAGAAATCTTAGTGGCGAAAGATTATTCAAATGTATTTCTTGATGAGTTGCCTAATTTACCTTCTAGTAAAGAGATTGAGTTTTCATGGATGTGATTCTTGTTTCTGAACCTATTTCAATAGCACTCTATAGAATAAGACCTATTGAATTGAGAGAACTGAAGGTTCAACTTGAATAATTGTTCGACAAATAATTTATTTGACCAAGTGTGCCACCATGGGGAGTCTTTGTATTGTTTGTGAAAAAGAAGGAAGGAATGATAAGGTTATGTATAGATTACCGACATCTGAATAAAAGAACCATTAAGAGAAAAAATATATTTTGTCCAGAATGGATGATTTGTTTGAACTGTAGTAGAAAGCAAGGGTGTTTTCAAAAATGGACCTGAGATCACATTATCATCGATTGAGGATAGAGAAGGGAGACGTGCCTAAGATTGCTTTTAAGACACATTATGGTCATAAGTTTCTTGTGATGTCGTTTGGATTGACTAATGCTCCAGCAACATTTATGGACTTGACGAATAAAATGTTTAAACCATTTCTTGATAATCTTGTGGTTGTGTTCATTGATAACATCTTGGTATTTACTAAGATTAACGAAGAGCATGTAAAACATTTAGAAATTGTGTTGGAAATTTTGATGAAAGAGAGATTGTATGTTATAATTTTCTAAATGTGAATTTTGGCTGAATGAGTGTAATACCCATATTTGTAAAATAAGCGTAAGGAAGTATTTTAATAAATATGACATAGAGTTAAAATAATATATATATATATATATATATATATATATATATATATATATATATATATATATATTTAAACGCGAAAAATCAAATTTTTATAAAACATTTTAAAAAAATATAAAAAAATTTAGGATGTCCACCAAAAGAAAAAAAATTTCTTTAAAAAAAAAAAAGCAAAATGTGGCAACAGGTGGTAGCACCTGCTGCCAAGTTAATTTGGAATTGTGCATGGCTTGTAAGTTACAAAAATGTGGAGGCCTTGGGGAAATTGCTACCAAGTTAAATTGTGAAGGCTGCATGTTAAACACGTAGCCAAAAACATGGTTAACATGCATCCAAAAATGGGGAGAGTTTGGTGGCAGCAAAGTTATATATATACATTTCCATGTAAACATTAATTTTTACATACCAAATTCGTTTAGCTTTCCTTCAATTTATGCATTTTCTTTAAACACTTGAGGACCAAAAGAAAGGTTGAAAGAGCAAAATTTTGAAGGGCTTTATGGGGAAATTTTATAGAGAGTCACGAGAAGCTATCAGAAAAACAGAAGGTAATAACATAATGTTTATTTTTGAATTTTTTAGTATACATGAAATTTCCCGGAATTAAAAGTGCGAATTTTCAAAGGGTGTGGTTTATAAAGAATTGAAGAATAAATTAGAAATTTAATATAAATATTATGTCAGGTGTTGACAATCAGCAATCGGGGGAAATTGTTGAGAAGAACGGGAAAGGCAAGGAAGTGATCCACAGGTAACTTTAAGTGCTACGTGGTGAGTTAGATTTACTTTAAGTAATCTAAATAAAAATGAAATATCTAGTGATAATATTAAAATAAATTATTAGCTTATGCTTTGGTGGTAGATAAAAATTTAATTGATAGGTATGATATAAATATTGGACATGTAGAAAATTATTATGTGAAAAGAAATATTATTAGAATAATGAGTTGATTTAATAATGATGGTGATCAATAAAATTTTTAACGAACTTTGATTAATAAATTGATGTGATATATGATGAGAAGAAATTATTGAAATTTATCAAGCAGAAATTTGAGGAGAGATAGGATAGTTAAATTTAGATATTTTGAATTTATGTGGTTTTTATATTACTGTTCATATGCATAATTCATATCATTGTTCATATGCATATGCATTAAATAAAGAACCAAAAGAACCGGGAGAGGGCCGGTCTAATTGAAAAACCGTGACAGCCAGTATATGCTGGAAATAAAAGGGACACCGTGATAGCCGGTATATGCTGAAAATAAATACTGTGACAGCCATTATATGCTGAAAATAAAAGAATCGGGGAGGGACCGGTCTAAGATAATAAAAACGTGTCGACATGTGGGAAGCCGTTCCCATAATAATAATTCATGCATTGCATCTGTTTTTACCTGTTGATATTTTTACTGAATGTTGTTGATGTTATGCATGTAATTGTAGATAAATGAGTCTCATAGAGAGAGACAGTCAGAGTGAGAAAAAGACATAGAAATATAATATGATAGGAATTATTTAAATGTTAGACTTTATGCTACTATCCAGTTATATGAGAGATAAATGATTAATATTAAAGGGTTATTTATGAAATTTGAATAATTTTAGTAAATTTAATTCACTGAGCTTATGAAGCTCATCCCTCATTGTACAATGAATGCAGGTAGCAGGCAAGACAAATAGTCTGGTGGGTTGAGAGTTAGACGACATCATTTTCTGTAGCCACATACGTGTCCTTATCCTTAGACAAATGAGAAAATGAAATAAAAAAAATATTATTTGTAAATATTCATGCATTTTACGTTTTATATTATGTTTAAGTTAATATCATAATGAGGATCCTCCCCTGTTGAGGGTTGAGGATTAAAGTAAAAATTTTTGTTAGTAATATTTTTTTTATTGTTACATATATGTGTTGTGCTGGGATTCTCAAAATGTAATGACACCGTCTCGGGGGTGGCCAACCTGGGATGGGTCGTTACAATTTTGGTATCAGAGCATTAGGTTTTAAGATTCTGTAGACTGTATGAGAACTTAAAAAGTGGAAGATCTAAATAAACTATATTTTAAATGTAGAATTTGAGGATGACACGTGGTCGTGCCAGAGCTAGAGGTAGAGTTCTGAATCAGAGGGGACGTGGTAGACCCCTAAGTTTTTAGGAGAACTAAATTAGAGGAGGATGTTGAGTCTGTAGTTCCTGCGAGGGAACATGTTGATAGTGCAGCTACTACTAGTAGAGCTGGGAGAGAATCTAAGTTTAGGAATGATGAATTAAGAGAAGCTCTTAATCGTGCTATAGAGAGGATGAATACAGCTGAAGAAAGGGATGATAATCTACAGAGAAGATTAGAGGAAAGGGGTAAAAGAGAACCTAATGTGGTGAGACAAGAAGTTCACAAGGGAAAAGGTGTCTTTGCACATGAGATGCAAGGTGATTGTTTCGTGAGATTTCTTAAGTTTAAACTCCAGTCTTTTAAAGGATTTGTAAATCCTGTAGAAGCTGAGTAGTGGATCAGACATGTCAAAAAATATTTTGAGGTCTTACCACTGACAGATAGATAGAAGGTTGCTTTTGCTTCATTTATACTAGAGGGTGAGGCTTCTCAATGGTGGGAGGATATTTTTCCCAAGGTAAGCACATGGATAGAACAACCTTTAACTTGGAGTAAGTTTAAGGATGAGATCTTTGCGAAGTATTTCCCAGATACCTTTCGGGCACAAAAAGAGAGAGATTTTATTCATCTAAGACAAAGAAGTTTATCGGTGGCTGAATATGATAGTAGATTCATAGCCTTGTCAAGGTTTTTACCTGAATTAGTGAATACAAAGGAGAGAAAATGTAAGTGATTTTTAAACGGGTTACAATATGACATTCAGACTAAACTCTCTTATATAGGCATAAGGAATTATGTTGTACTGGTGGATAAAGCATTACAGATTGAGAAGGATTTGATTGAGTTGAGAGGTAGGAGTGATTAGCTGAAAAGGTCTAGATTTGAGGGACCTAGAGGTGGTAGCAGTATGGATGTATGGGAAGGGAGCCACCCCTAAGGGGGCGTTCCTTGTCACAAGGAACTATAGTGTAGAGCCAGAGGCAAGCAGGATCTGTTGCTTCTATGGCTCAAAGCAATACTGGTGAGACCCCTAGATTTAGGAGTTATGGTGGAGGAGTAAGTATGCCACCAGGAGGAAGTGGTAATCTGATGTATGATCGAGAGGTAAGGGCTTGCTTTAGATGTAATCAGATGGGGCATCTAGCTCGGAACTGCCCTATGCAGATATGCTCTGTATATGGTGGGGGAGGACATGTTGCTACAGATTATTCAGTGAGAAAATTTGCTGATGTAAGTGTTGGAAGTGTTGGGAGAAGATCGGTGGAGAGAAGTGGTGGATCAGGGAATGTGCGGGGCAGAGGTCGAGGATCAATAACTGAACGAGGACGTGGCAGTCAGGTTCAGTCCAGAGATAGCAGAGTCTATGCATTGACCCAATAGGATGCACAAGCCACTCTTGATGTTGTTATGGGTATGATATCTATCCTTGGTAGGCCTACTAGATTATTGATTGATCCTGGTGCAACCCATTCTTTTGCATCTAGTAGTTATATGAAATCTATTGATGCTAGTGCTAGTCCTTTGATGCATTCGATTATTGTTGAGGTTCCTACTGGAGATAGGGTTATTATCAGGACAATCTATCGAGGTTGTGTGATTAATATTGCTGATAGAGAATTTGAAGTTGATTTATTGCCTTTAGATATGATAAATTTTGATTTAATTATGGGGATGAATTGGTTATCTGCATATAATGCTTGGGTAGATTGTTTTAGGAAAAATGTGGTGTTCAAGATACCTGGACAATAAGAGTTTAATTTTCAAGGAGAACGTAAGATACTTGCTAATTGTCTTATTTTCTGCTTTAACTGCTAGTAAATGGTTGAAGAAGGGTTGTGAGAGGTATTTGGTATATGTGGTGGATTGTAGCAAGGAGAGTAGGAAGTTAGAAGAAATCTTGGTAGTAAAAGATTTTTCTGATGTTTTCCTTGAAGAGTTCACTGGGTTGCCTCCTAATAGGGAGATTCAGTTTTCTATTGAGGTGATTCTAGGATTAGCACCCATATCCATAGCATCCTATAGAATAGCACCGGCTGAATTGAGAGAGTTGAAAGTTCAGCTTCAAGAGTTGCTAGATAAACAGTTTATCTGACCTAGTATGTCACCCTTGGGAGCCCCTGTGTTGTTTGTTAACAAGAAGGATAGGATAATGAGGTTGCATATTGATTATAGACTGTTTAATAAGATCACCATCAAGAATAGATATCCTTTGCCCAGGATAGATGATTTATTCGAGCAGTTACAGGGAGTTAGAGTGTTTTCTAAGATAGACCTAAGATCAGGTTATCATCAATTGAGGATAAAGGAGGGGGACGTGCCTAAGACTGTTTTAGGACATGTTATAGCCATCATGAGTTCCTGGTGATGCTATTTGGGTTGGCTAATGCTCCTGCAGCATTTATGGACCTTATGGATCGAGTGTTTAAACCATTCTTGGACAGATTTGTGATTGTGTTTATTGATGATATTTTGGTATATTCCAAGAATGAAGAGGAGCATAGGCAACATTTGGAGATAGTGTTGAAGATTTTGAGGAGAGAGAAATTATATGCGAAGTTCTCTAAGTGTGAGTTTTGGTTTAGTGAAATATCTTTCTTATGGCTTATTATGTCGGAAGAGGCGATAGCAGTTGACCCACAAAAAGTAGAAGCAGTGTTGAATTGGGAAAGACCCACGAGTGTAACTGAAATTAGAAGCTTTTTGGGGTTGGCTGGTTATTATAGGAGATTTATCCAAAAATTTTCTATGATTGCTAGACCATTGACTAAATTGACCAGGAAGGATGTGAAGTTAAGTGGTCTGAGGAATGTGAGAGAAGTTTCCAGCTGTTGAAAGAAAAACTAACTACCGCCCCGGTATTAGTGCTTCCTTCTGCTGATGAAGGATTTATAGTTTATAGTGATGCATCACATCAGGGGTTGGGATGTGTGTTGATGCAACATGGGAGAGTTATAGCTTATGTATCTAGGCAATTGAAGAACCATGAGAGGAATTACCCGACCCATGATTTAGAATTGGCTGCCATAGTTTTTGCTTTGAAGATTTGGAGATATCATCTATATGGAGCCAATTATGAAATTTTTACTGATCATAAAAACTTGATGCATTTACCGACCTAGAAGGAGTTGACTTTGAGGCAGAGGAGGTGGATGGAGTTGATTTATGATTATGACTATACGATTCACTATCATCCAAGAAAGTCTAATGTAGTAGCTGATGCATTGAGTAAAAAGGCTACAAGAAGATTAGCTGTTATGGGGAGTCATAATGCTAGCTTTTTTTTTTTTATAGAATTAAGAAGCATGAGGATGCAGTTGAGTGTCGATAATAGAGGAGTGTTGATGGCAAGTATGGTGATACAATCTTCTATTATTGATCATTTATAACAATTACAGGGTAGAGATGAGGGGATAAAGAAGATCAGGCGGGAAGTGTTGAGTGGGAAGCCAACCGAGTTCAGAATTAGAGAAGATGGTATGGTGGTGTTAGGGCATAGAGTTTATGTTCCCAGTGATGTGGAGATGTGAAAGGAAATACTAAGGGAGGCTTATGATTCTGTATATTCCATGCACCCAGGTAATAATAAGATGTACAGGGGGTTGAGATAGAATTATTGGTGATCAGGGATGAAGAAGGATGTAGCGGAATATATTTCGAGATGTTTAACTTGTCAATAGGTGAAGGTTGAGAATAGACATCCAGCAGGTTTATTACAACCTCTTCCAATATCTTAGTGGCCATGGGAAAATGTGAGTATGGATTTTGTCTCTGGTTTTTCCCGTACCCGGAGGGGACATGACGCTGTGTGGGTTATAGTGGATAGACTTTCTAAGTCTTCACATTTTCTTCCTATTAAAACTACCTAGAGTCCAGAAAAGTTGGCTGAGTTGTATGTAGCAGAGATAGTAAAATTACATGGAGTACCCTTGAGTATTGTATCAGATAGAGATTCTAGATTTACTTCTAGATTTTGGAGGGGTTTTCAAGAAGCTATGGGTATGCAATTGTAGTTTAGTACAACTTTTCATCCACAAATTGATGGGCAGATGGAAAGAATCATTAGAATACTATAAAGATATGTTGAGGGCAAGTTTATTGAGTTTCTCAGTAAGCTGGGATGCTTATTTACTATTGATCGAGTTTGCATACAATAATCAGTATCAAACTAGTATTGGTATGGCACCCTTCGAGTTTTATATGGTAGAAGGTGTAGAAATCAAGTATGCTGGGAAGAAGTTGAAGAGAGAAAGATATATGGCTCAGAAATGATAGACTTGACTACTGAGAGGATAAAACTGGTTAGGGAGAACCTCAGAGCAGCCCAGAATAGACAGAAAGGAAATGCTGATAAAAGCAGACGACCTCTCGAGTTCCAAGTTGGTGATTGGGTATTTTTGAAGATATCTCCGTGGAAGGGACTGTTGAGATTTAAAAAGGAGGGAAAGCTGAGCCCTAGATTTGTGGGGCCATATGAGGTGATCGAGAGAATTGGACCAGTAGCATATCGTTTGGATATGCCTTCAGAATTAAAGTAATTACATAATGTGTTTCATGTGTCACTGCTGAGAAAGTACTTACATGATGAATCCCATAATATCTCGAATCAGGCGATAGAATTTAAATTTTCACTTTTTGCATTTAAATATATATATATATATATATATTATTTTAACTCTATGTCATATTTATTAAAGTACTTCTTTACCGTTACTTTACAAATACGGGTATTACAATTCTATCCACCTTACAAAAATTTTATCTCCGAAATTTCCTTACTTAATTCAAGAAAAAGCTAGGGGTAATCCTTCCCCATTCTTGCTTCATGCTCCCATGTGACTTATTCGACATCTTTATTTCGCCATAATACTTGAATCAAAGGAATGACTTTATTGTGCAAGACTTGTTCCTTTCTGTCTAAGATTCTGACCGGTACTTGCATAAAAGTCAAATGAATTGGTTACATGTTTGGTTTAACAATAAAAGTGTAGAATTCATTTCCAAATGAATTCTAAGTAGAATTAAGTTCATTTGCAAATGAATTGTAGTTTCAATTCATTTAAAAATTAAATATAAATACATTTCTAAATAAATTCTAATTTCAATTCATTTGAAACTGAACTGAATTTTATATTTCAGTTCATACCAAACAAGCATAAATGTTTAAAATTTATATTTTCAACAAACTAGGGTTGCTTTTAAGCTACCGTTTTAATTAAATGACTTCTTTTACTTAAATATTTCAATTTATATATATATTTTTTAATTGAAAGTTCAATTTTTTTATCATACAAACTATTATATTTATGTTTATATTAAAAAATATATATATTCTTTACTATTTTCGTTTAAACTTTATATAAGGTGCATGGAACTTATTAAAATGTTAAAATTCATGGAACCTTTGCCACCAGAAATGGAATCCAAATGACAACCATGATCCCCACCAATTGATAGTCACGACGGCCACCTAATAGAATGAAAGAAGAAATAAACAAAATAGTAGTAATAACTTAGATAGTCACATGAACTATTTAATTAGGTCAACGAAATCTTGTCCTAACGATTATAGTTGAGATTTTGGAACATCAAGATTTCATATTTGGTTTTTTATCTTGTATGAGTTTTTTGTTCAACATACACACACAGACATATATATATATATATATATATATATATATATATATATATATATATATATATATATTATGATCTTCTTAATGAGTAATGAAATAATAAAAATTTAAATTATTATCAAATCAATCATTTAATTATGAGGATTTACACACATAACAAGCTAACACAATTTACAATTAAAATAAAATATTTTTAAATGATTGGGGCATAGCTAAATTTAAATCTCTAATATCTGTTACATTGATTTAACTAGAAAAAAAGTTCAAATATTCTAGAGAGAGATCGATGGGTAATCAATTAAAATTTTTAATATTTCACTCGAAAAAATTTGAAGTTTTAATATTTTATTGTCATAATCAACAATTGTCTCAAAAAAATAGGTTTGTGTGTTGTAAGGAATATTCCCTCTCCAATAACATGATGACACGTGTCAATCTCCAAAGTAAAAATGGTAATTTTATAACCACGACAGGAATGCCAATCTCCTCCCGACATAAGGTAAGGGGCATAATGGTAATTTCGCACCAATAGACTTGATGCTATTCCATCACTCCAACTTTTGGATAAACTTATACGGCTTATAGATAACTCCAAAAGAATGCTACCCCTATCTCGTCACTACAGTTGTTCTCCTAATCAGACTCTGCTCCGACACACTATAAAAAAGGGTCTTCATAAATCAAAAGGTACACACAATTTTCCACTTATAGCTCTTGATTTCATGCAGCTCCCCTTATTTCTCCAAAAAAGCCCTATACCAACTTAGTCATCAGAGAGTTTTCCGGAGACACTCCCCTTTGGCCCTCCGTGACTTTAGGGTTTTTCCTCGTTTCATGTGTGCAGGTCCTACTCCTCAATCTTCCAGATTCCGGTAGATTTTCGACATCAACTAATTGGCACTTTAAGGAGGGCCTTCTTTTTTTCTAAAGGATCAAGGACTTGTTATCATACAGTCTAAAAGCACTACCGGAACCAGTTCAGTTTCTACATGAGCGTCTATCCGACGATAATCAGCCAATCCACACCTCCCTGCCATCTCGAAACATACTAGCTCCAAGCATGACAATGAGCCTTCAGATGGGCAGACTAGGCATGATCCTCACCCAGATCCGATAGAATCCAGGTCTCAAGAGAATCCAAAGGCCTTGCCTGTTCTGCATCCCACTATCCCTCAAATCAATAAGAAATTCCATGAGCTCACCTGACTTGTCATTGATCTTGTCACCAAGGTAAGAGGAAAAGCCAGTCATCCCACACCTACACCTCAACTTCTCTCACAACAGAGCTCCCGACATAAGACACTGCCTGGGCGTAATAATTTTGTTAGAGGCCATTCCTCAACTGGATTATCCTCATATGCCAAAGTAAGGTCTCAGAACTACTCCATCTCCAAATTCTCTTATAGAGTTAGATCCCAAGGTTTTTCAACTTCCAAAAATCACACCAACTCGGATAAGAGATTGGAAGACATGGACCAAAGGATAAACAGAGCCTTTAAGGCAAGGAACACCAAAGTCCTGGATGACCTTAGCTCAAAAGATCCACCTTTTACTTAGGAAATTCTTAAAGCCCCTCTCCTTTGACACTTTCGACTGCTAGTTATCAAGGCATACGATGGAACCACAGATCCCATAGATCATCTCTAACACCACAAGGCCACCATGATGCTGCACCACCATCATGGCTCCGTTATGTGTAGAGCTTTTCCTCTAAGCTTAGAAAAGGCTACTAACACCTGGTACAATCACCTTAAACCCGGCAGTATCGACTCCTTCAAAGAATTAAGTCACATCTTTGCGTCTCATTTCTTGAGTAGCAAGGGGACTCGAAAAACCTCACAAAACCTCTTCAACATCATCCAACACAAAGGAGAAAAGCTTCGAGAATACATTTCTAGGTTCAATGCATCGGCTTGGGAAATTCCTATCTCGACCCTACTATCCAAACCTTAGCCTTTCAGAATGAGCTCAAGTATTGAACCTTTAGCTTCAAATTGACCAAGTGCCATCCTAGGATATGAATGACATCTTCTCCCAGGATGAGGAACGCATGATAGCGGAAGATGACTAAATGTTCAGGAGATAAAGAGATGGTGGAATGGAAAAGAGAAATAGGGATCCTAACGAACCCAAGGAAAGCTCCATAAAAAAATCATGCCCAGAAAGGAGGGCAAGAGCTCCCCTTAACTTTGAAAACTTCACCCTGTTAAATGCCTCTAGGATGAACATACTCCTGAGTATCTAAGATCGGGACCTCCTTCGTTAGCCTCCAAGACCCCTCTATCCAAGTTGAAATCGAGTTAAGTGGTGTCGTTTTCATAAGGATCATTATCACAACACCGAAGAATGTCACGTCCTCAAACAATAGATCAAATCCCTCATTCAAAGGGGGTACTTAAGGGAATATACCTGTAACGATCAATCTCGGGTTGGCCACTCTAGAGATGGTGTCATCACTTTTTGAAATCCCAGCACGACACATATATGCAATAATATAAAAACATCAACTGAATTATCTACATACATAAATCCTCAACCCTCAACAGAGGAGTTGCATCATTCAGATCTCAGCTGAACAGTATATATAACATAGTATGCATGAATATTTATAAATATTTGTTTTCATTAGTCTGAGGATGTGGACCACGTGGCTTATAAATAATGACTCCGTCATCAAATGTAATTACTTGTCATCCGAAATTCTTAGAAGACATTAGTTTAATGATACACAATTTTCTATTTAATAATCCTCAATGCCAACTATATATAAATTTTTTTTCTTGGTACAGTCAACTATATATATGGAACTTCCCATAAAGAAAAAAGAAACCTTATCTTTATATACAACCTTCTTCCTCGCACAACTCGAGAAGTTGATATCTAAACAAACACATCACAATATTAATTCAGTAGAGCCTACTGCAAAATGTATATTGCATCCATTAATTATTTGAGTCGCTTTTTAACCAACCTTGCATCATTAGATCATCTACACAAAAAGAAATGGACTTTTCTCTTACTTTCTTCAACGTTATTTAAGTAGAAAAGGTGATCAATTAGGATGATTAGAAGCTTTCTGAAAATACTTTCAAGATATGATATGGAGTTTGTATCATATGGTGTCATGGTCGAGCCTCTAACACTCCATTTGGTTATTTGAATTCTATAGGCTATTGTGTTTAGTTTGTTAATAAAGTGTAGAATTCATTTAGAAATGAATTGGTTACATGTTTGGTTTAACGATAAAAGCATAGAATTCATTTCCAAATGAATTCTAAGTAGAATTGAGTAAGTTTTGGACAAATTCTATCTAAATTGATAAAATTTGCAAATAAACTCTAAACTTGAGCTTGTTTTAATTAAAATGACAAACTTACCCTTTTTGTAGTCTTATGTATTTATCTCCTGTTATTTCTCTCGCCCTCTCTAGTAATATATCATCAAAATCTTTTTTTTCACAAGATTACTTGTTGAGCTTTTGGTATTTTGCAAGATAAATTGAAATTGTTTTTGGTTCCTTTTTATGTTGAAAATAGAAGGAGACTTATGTATTGTGTCAATCAATTTCTTATTACTGGAATTGTATAGCTTCTATTTTATAATATATTTGTACTGTGTGGATCAATATCTTTGTTTGTTTTACTGTATTATGGTCTATATTGGGTAGTCAAAAAAAAAAACAAGTAAAAAAGGCAATGAAAGGGGAAAAAAACTATTAAGTGTTACAAAATCATTTCCTAATGTTAAGGGTATTTAAATAAAACTTAGCAAACAAATTCAATTCTTAATCGATTCCAAGCACAAATTTCAATTAAATTCTAATGCGTAGTAAAATTGTACCAAACATGAAAATTCATTTAAGTTCATTTGCAAATGAATTATAGTTTCAATTCATTAAAAATTAAATATGAATTCATTCCTAAATGAATTCTAATTTCAATTCATTTGAAACTTAACTGAATTCTATATTTCAATTCATACCAAATAGAGCGTAAATGTTTATAATTTATATTTTCAACAAACTAGGGCTGCTTTTAAGCTACCGTTTTAAATAAATGACTTCTTTTACTTAAATATTTCAATTTATATATTTTCTAATTGAAAATTCAATTTTTTATCATATGAACTATTATATTTATGTTTATATTAAAAAATATTCTTTATTATTTTCGTTTAAATTTTATATAAGGTGCATGGAACTCATTTAAAGTTAAAATTCATGGAATCTTTGCCACCAGAAATGGAATCCAAATGACAACCATGATCCCCACCAATTGACAGTCACGACGACCACCCAATATAATGAAAGAAGAAATAATTAAAATAGTAGAAATAACTTAGATGGTCACAGGAACTATTTAATTAGGTCAATGAAATCTTGTCCTAAATCATGGATCGTTTGAGTTGGGTTAGGTTCAAGTCATCTTCTGTTGAGGTTTTTTTGAGTCACAGGTCACTTCATATCGTGTCATATCGGGTCGGCTAAGGTTGTCTTGGAGTAGACACTCATTTTCGTTCCAAAATTTTTAAATGGACCACACACGGGTTCCTATAACGAATCTTTGATCTTAGTGTGCTCAAACTTAGTAAATGTGGAGGTTTGAATTTAGTTGAGGAGTAGGACCAATTGCAAGACTTTTCTGTTCAATCCATTAAATCAACTTTAGGTTTAAATCAATTGGGCCTTATTTGATTCAACTAAATTTAAAACCAAAGTCTTCTTTCAAATTTTGGTCCAATCCAAAACCCACTAAAGCCCATTGTGTTTTGCTAAGACCAAACACTTTTGACACAAATTTCAAGCATAAGAAGATTCTATTTTTTAAGGGTGAACTTTCAACTTCACCCTCCACTTGGCACCTTTTGATTGGTTCACTTTTCTTAAAATAAACTCTCTTTTTACAAGGCAAAAAGTTATCTCTCTCCCTTCCCTATGTGGCTAGCCATGAAGAGGAGATTTTTCTCAACCATTATTCATTTTTGAACTTACTTTTTCCTCCTAGGCTCCCCCACCCTCCTGTGTACCAAATTCCACTTGTTATACACAAGAAACAACACATTTTTCACCTAAAAAACAACAACTATCCTTTTAAAAAAACGATAGATTTTTCTCTCACCTTAGATAGCTATGTATACCAGAAAGAAAGAGTTTATTTTCATCTCTTTTTGCTTGGTTAATTGGACATTCGCATCTTAAGCTTCCACCTTTCCTACATGCTTAATACCACATTTTTCTACATAAAAATCATATTTTACAACATCTAAATTAACTAAAAAGCAATAGTACATTTTTTTTTATATGAATATGCAAATTGGAGGCCTTCTTTTTCTTTGTTAATTGCACACCTTTTTCCTTAAGCTCTCCCACTTTATTATGTGTCAAAAACCCACAAAAATTTGAATTATTTCCCCCCAATGGTCGGCTACACCAAAGAAAATATACTCTCACTTTTTTTTTTCTTTAATTGAAAACACCACTTCTACTTTCTTCCTTACCTTTTTGCTTTATTGAAAACACCTTTCTTCTTCACTTATTCACCTTAAAAACTCCCCTTTCTCTTCCTCATAGCTAGCCATCTAAAAAGCTTATTCCCTCCTACTTTTTTAGTTGGTTTACGATACCTCACCTTTCTTAGCCCCACCTTTTCACGTCAAAAGTCACCACCTTTTACCCCTCTCTTCCCCATAAATAAATATGTCCTTCCCCCCTTTTATTTTGCTTTTACTAATCCCTTGGAAAACCCATTTCCTCCTATAAATACCCCTTTTGTTCAACAAAAACACACCAATAGAAGCTGAGATGGTGAGCTTGATGAGAGCCATAAAATGCATCTCAATAGTGTTTAATTGTTAGCATTTTAGGATTGATCTTGGATTTTATTGCACTTTTATATGTTAATAACTCTAAAGTGATATTATTGGACCACTGACTTATTTCTTTGCATTTTCAGGTACTTTGAGTCCAAAAGAAAAGAAAAAACGATCGTTGCTTAACGTGCCAAGATTCCATGCATAACGGAGTATCAGAGTGGTTGAGGAGAAACAAACATAAAGAAAAAAATCAAGTCATCAGTGTGCACCGCAATGCCCCTCAGCCAGCACTGCGGTGCCCAAAAACCTCCACATCTTGAACCATCAGTGTGCACCGTGGTGCTCCTCAGCCAGCACCATGGTGCCCAGAAGTACACCCAACCAAAGCTAAAGCCAACACCACAGCGCCCATAAAGGAGCATCGCAGCGTGCACACGATGTTATATGTCCGAGTTAGAACTTAATTAGGGTTTTAAACAATAGATTAAACCTGAAAACACCCTTGGACCTTTATACTATAAATAGATCACTTAGGGTTTAAGAGAATCATCTTGTTGAGAGGCCGGAGGCCGAGGAAAAACTCAAGGAAGCAACTAATTCTTCCCCATCAAAGTGTTCAACCATGAGCCCCATGGCGAACTAATCTCCAAGCAAGGCGAAGGGATGAATCCTTATGTGTAGTTGTTCCTATCTTCCCTTATTTGATTCAGTTTTAATAGGAATTTATTGTTAAAACATTGTTATGATTTACTTTTTAAGCTAATTATAAGATTTTATCTATTCCGATGATTGTATCTTTCTCCTTGATATAAATTTAGTCATGCTTTTCTTATGTCAAGATTGTTTGGGCATAATTGAGTTCGGTAGATTTAGCCTTTAGGTTTGTCCATTACTGCAATATTGTCAACAAATATATATTGTCGTTTCTTGATAAACCTATAGGATAGAACATGTGTGCACGAATCGAAAATAAAAAACATTTCATAACAATCATATTAGGGTTTATATATGTGCTCATTGAATATTTACCGATTGCCTGTTTGGGATGTGAAACTCGCAATCGTGATAAAAACAACTAAATCAAGTTAGGAATAAGGCAACGAACCTAAAGAGGATTCCCGGATCCTTTTTGTTTTCCTATTATATTTTACACAATTACTTCATTACCAAAAGTGCATATTTTCTCACTTAAATCTTTATTGTTTGTGTTTTGGTTCACACCTTCTTTTGTAGTTAACTTGTTTCCCTATGGAATCGACACCCCAAAGCTGTGCTACAACAACCGCGTTATATTTTGGGCGTAATCAAATTTTGGCGCCGTTGCCGGGGAGACGTGCTTAACTTAAGGAGGATTGTCAACTTTGAGACAAGACGGTAGAAGATTTATAGATAGTTTTTCTTTTCAGCAGTTTGTAAAGGCGGTAACTTCGTTCCTTCTTTTAGCTTGCTGCATTATTTTTCTTTTTTTATATTTTTTTACCTTGAATGCACAGATATAGAGACACTTTGGGCAGATTTGCTTGTAGACCTGCGTTAGAGTCGGAATTGAATTCTTTTTTTAAATCCTTTATTTGATAAACCATCTAGTCCCGAAAAAATGAGTGAACATGAAGATCAACCCCCTAGGACCCTTCAAGATTACCTCCACCCTACACGCATAGCCACACCATCAGGCATCATGTTTCCAACCAATACTCGCCATCAAAATTTTAAAACAGGGATGATACAGTTACTCCCTACATTTCATGGCTTGGAAAGTGAAAATCCATATGTGCACATTAGAGAGTTTGAGGAAGTAGTTGCGACTTTTCATAGTCAAAATGCAACTGCTGACATTGTGAGACTTAAGTTCTTTCCTTTCGCTTTAAAGGATATAGCGAAGAGTTGGCTATACTCACTGAGACCATGATCTATTGGGTCGTGGACTGAGATGACTCAGATTTTTTTAATAAATACTTCCCCCAACATAAGACTAATGCTTTAAAAAGGCAAATCTTCACTTTTTTACAAAAAAATAGTGAGACTTTATATAAGTCTTGGGAGAGATTTAAGGAGTTGTTGAGTATGTGCCCTCACTATGGGTATGAGAATTGGCGCTTAGTGACCTATTTTTATGAGGGACTTACATATACAGAGCGCCAATTTGTAGAGATGATGTGTAATGGTAAATTTTTAGAAAAAGCTCCTGATGAGGCCATAGAGTACCTCAATGAGCTTGCTGAAAAAGCTTACACTTGACATGGACCTAGTACTATTGAAAGCACAAACAGGTCACGACCTATAGGAAACCAAAATGGTGGTGGAATTTACCATCTTAGGGAAGAGGACAACCTAAAAGCTAAGGTAGAGTTGCTCACTAGGGAACTAGAGGTGTTAAAGACTAAAAGCTCAAAGCCAACACAAGTAGCTAATCATGCAGCGTCTTTGAAACCATGTTTTGTGTGTGGTGGGGTAGATCATCTCGCCCAAGAGTGCCCCACATTTACTGAGATGAGAAGGATGTATGAGGAACAATGTAATGCCTTAGGTATGTATAAGAAGCCTCTTTCACCTTTCTCTGATACCTATAATCCGGAGTGGCAGAATCACCCCAATCTTAGCTGGAAATCTGAAAACTAGCCACCTACACAACCCCCTAGATCATATCCTGCACAATATCATGCACCTGCACCTGCACCTTCTAGGAGTCCTTTAGAAGAAACTTTGCATGCTTTTATTGAGGCATAAGATAAGACTAATAGAAGGCTTGAATCTTTAATTACGCAAGTTATTGAAGAACATAAGGATCTAAAGAGCCAAGTGTCCAAGTTGATGAGCTCCTTAAGTGTGAATGAGCGAGGTAATTTCCCTTCCCAAGCTCAATCCACACACTATGGACAACACCTGGCGCAAAAGAATTTGAAAGAGGTGAATGCCAATGTGACACTTAGTGGTAAGTCATTACACATCCCAACACTGAACAAATCAGAGGCTATGGACGAGGGCCACCAAGTATATATGATTGACTCACCCATGGAAAAGGTTCATCACCTTAATCCATTGGAGTCAATCCACACCCATGGGTTCACAAGAGCATATATTGAGCCAAAATCTGGGGAAGTTACTGATGACATCCTTGAGACCTCTTCAAAGCATACAAGCACCCAATTTGACAGTGAAGCAGTTGCTGGTGCATTCAGCTCATGTTTGTCTATGAGGGAATAAGAGCGTCTGGCTGAAAATGTAAAACTTTGCGCTCATGGGAGGCACCCCACAGCATATCCTTTTACATTTATTGTTTTCGTATTTCTTTTTCTTGTTTATTATTATTATTTTGCTGTTTTCTAGTTTTACTTTCATATTTCTTTTTTAGTGACAAATATACGAAGCAGTTCAAATGGTGGTGAACAATTTTTAGCTTCTATGCACTTTTGGCTACAAAGGGAGTTTCCTTAACTTTTGCTATCACATTGAGGACAATGCTTATTTTAAGTTTGGGATGGAGGAAAGGAGGAAACATATTCCTGTTTTTCATATTTTTCTTTGAACTGCTTGGTGTCATTTTCCATTTTGTTTGTTTTTAGTATGCTTTGTGTTAGCCTTGGATGTAATTCACATGTCAATGATATGAGTTTAATTGAGATAGCATATAACATTTAGAAGTAGTTAAATCTTGCTTTGGTTTGAGAATAATTTAAGTGTCAATCTTGATTTGGTTTGAGACACTAGTTTGTGGTAAGATTGTATGAATAGTCTAAAGCATTTAGAGAAGTTTTATGTGTGATTGTTTTGTGAATACTTTTGTGGCCTTGACAAGCTCTAGAACTTATTTGATAATCACTTGAGGCGAATTCTTAGAATGCACATTACTTAGGATATGATATAGGCCATTTTTGGACCGTTTGAGCCTTTTGAACTTACCCTTGCAATATTCATCACTAGTCACCTGTTTGAGCCTTTTTCTTGAAAAAGAATTTGAGCCTTGTTTCTTTCGAAAACCCATTTACTTACCCTTATGAGCCTAAAAGTATTTTATCCTTACCCTTCGTTTAAAAGAACTTAGTTATATACATTTGTTGAGAAAAAACTCAAGAAGAGTAAGGATGGAAATATGCAAAAGTATATTACTACCATAACCCAAGTACATTAAAGGAGATAAGTTGGGGGTTGTGGAAAAGAAATGAAAAGAAAAGAATGAAAAATGAGGTAAATGATCTTATGCCAAAAATACAAAAGAAAAAGAATGAAATATGGCAAAGAAAGAAGAAGGGAGAAGAAAAGTGGTGACTTATTGAGAGAAAAGCTCTTATGAAAATGTTTGAAAGAGTTGGGTGTTGAAGTAAGGTTATCCAGTGCTTAAAGCGGTTGTGTTTAAAACTAAGAGATTGAGTTCTTTTACTTGTTAAATCTTTCCCGTTCTTTCTTAACCTTTACCTTAGCCTAACGTTACAAGCTTATTAAAGACCTATTGATCCAATGTAGTGTGACTTTTCTACAATAGTGGAGAGTGATTTGAGAAATAAGCCTATGGAGCTTGATTTGTGATTGATGTCACGCAATTTAATATATTTTAGAGGCCAAAACTTGTATTCATGAATGTTGTGCATAAAATCATCCAGGTATTCGGATTAATGGATTGTGGTAAGATGGATGTTAAGAGTCGATAACAATTTTAAGATTGATGTTTAGATTACTTTTGGACTTGGGTAAAATTTAATGATTCTATGTGCCGTGTGTTATGTGCAATTTTTGAGACAAAAGTGAATTACTCTTGGTTTAACACTAACATTACTTTACTTTGTTTTTGATTCCCACCATAGAATTTGTCTCTTGTTTTTGTTTGAATTGCTAGGGACTAGCAATAAGCTAGTTAGGAGTTGTGATGAGAGCCATAAAATGCATCTCAACAGTGTTTAATTGTTAGCATTTTAGGATTGATCTCGGTCTTTATTGCACTTTTATATGTTAATAACTCTAAAGTGATATTATTGGACCACTGACTTATTTCTTTGCATTTTCAGGTACTTTGAGTCCAAAAGAGAAGAAAAAGCGATCGTTTCTTAAAGCGCCAAGATTCCATGCATAACGGAGTTTCGGAGTGGTTGCGGAGAAGCAAACATAAAGAAAAAAATCAAGTCATCAGTGTGCACTGTGGTGCCCCTCAGCCAGCACCACGGTGCCCAGAAACCTCCACATCTTGAACCATCAGTGTGCACCGCGGTGCTCCTCAACCAGCACCGCGGTGCCCAAAAGTACACCCAACCAAAGCTAAAGCTAACACCACAGCACCCATAAAGGAGCACCACAACGTGCACACGATGTTATATCTCCGAGTTAGAACTTAATTAGGATTTTAAACAATAGATTAAACCCGAAAACACCCTTAGACCTTTGTACTATAAATAGATCACTTAGGGTTTAAGAGAATCATCTTTTTGAAAGGCCAGAGGCCAGGGAAAAACTCAAGGAAGCAACCAATTCTTCCCCATCAAAGTGTTCAACCATGAGCCCCATGGCGAACTAATCTCCAAGAAAGGCGAAGGGATGAATCCCTAGGTGTAGTTGTTCCTGTCTTCCCTTATTTGATTCAGTTGTAATAGGAATTTATTGTCAAAACATTGTTATGATCTTCTTTTTAAGCTAATTATAAGATTTTATCTATTCCGATGATTGTATCTTTCTCCTTGATATAAATTTAGTCATGCTTTTCTTATGTTAAGATTGTTTGCGCATAATTAAGTCCGGTAGATTTAGCCTTTAGGTTTGTCCATTATTGCAATATTGTCAACAAAGATATATTTTCATTTCTTGATAAACCTATAGGATAGATCATGTGTGCACGAATCGAAAATAAAAATTATTTCATAACAATCATATTAGGGTTTATGTATGTGCTCATTGAATATTTACCGATTGCTTGTTTGGGATGTGAAACTCACAATCGAGATAAAAACAACTGAATCAAGTTAGGAATAGGGCAACGAACCTAGGGAGGATTCCCGGATCCTTGTTATTTTCCTATTATATTTTACAATCTATTTTACACAATTACTTCATTATCAAAAGTTCATATTTTCTCACTTAAATCTTTATCGTTTGTGTTATGGTTCACACCTTCTTTTGTAGTTAATTTGTTTCCTTGTGGAATCGACACCCCAAAGCTGTGCTACAACAACCGCATTATGTTTTGGGCATAATCGAATTTTGGCGCCGTTGCAGGGGAAACGCACTTACTTAAAGTTTGTCAACTCTAAGACAAGACGGTACTATCTTTCCCTCCTATTAGTTTTGATTTTCTGATTTTTTATTTATTTATTTATTATTCTATTTGGTTCTATTTTAATTATTACTTTTAAAAGCTCAGTTAGTGTATGCTTAGACCGAGAGATTCATGAGGGAGATTCATTGAGGGACCCGAATTAGAGATACCCTTTCCTTCCATATTCGTTAGTGAAACCTCACCTAGATCAAACCCTAGTGTACACGTAACTGAAAATTTAGAAAATTTTGATAACATGGCTGAAAATCCTAATGAAAATATTGCTAGGAAACTTAAAGATTACCTACATCCTAGCCGAATAGCCACACCATCATGCATTATGTTTCCAGACAACACTCGCCATCAAGTCTTTAAAACAAGGATGATACAATTACTCCCTACTTTTCATGGCTTGCAAAACAAAAACCCATATGTGCACATTAGAGAGTTTGAGGAAGTAGTTGCGAATTTTCATAGTCAAAATGCAACGGATGATATCATGAGACTCAAGTTTTTTCCTTTCTCTTTGAAGAATAAAGCTAAGAGTTGGTTATACTCACTGAGACCACGATCTATTGGGTCATGGAATGAGACAACCCAAGTCCGTTTTAACAAATACTTCCCTCAATATATGACTAATGCTTTGAAAAGAAAAATCTCCACCTTTGCACAAAAGGAAAACTAAACTTTGTATCAGTCTTGGGATAAATTTAAAAGAGCTGTTAAGTATGTGTCCACATCATATTTATGAAAATTGGAGTTTAGTGAGCTATTTCTATGAGGGTCTTACCTATAGAGAACGCCAATTTGTAGAGATGATGTGTAATGGTGAATTTCTGCAAAAAGACCCCGATGAGGCTATAGAATACCTCAATGAGCTTGCTAAAAAATCTCATACATGGACTGGACCTAGTGCTACTGAAAGCATGTGGTGGAGGAATATACCATCTTAGGGAAGAAAACAACCTGAAAGCTAAGGTCGAAATGCTCACTAGGGAGTTAGATGCATTAAAAACCAAAGGCTCAAAGCAAACACATGTGGCTAATCATGCAAAGTCTTTGGAGCCATGCTTTGTGTGTGGCGGGGTGGATCATCTTACCTAAGAGTGTCCCACATTTGTTGATATGAGAGGGTTGTACGAGGAACAATGTAATGCCTTAGGCATGTACAAGAAGCCTCTTGCACCTTTCTCTAACACTATAATCCGAGGTGGCGAAATCACCCCAACTTCAGCTAGAAATCTGAAAATTAGCAGCATGCACAGCCCCCTAGATCATACCCAGCGCCTTATCATGTGCCCTCATCCTCTAGGAACTCTTTAGAAGACACTTTAGATGCTTTTATAGAGGCACAAGGTAAGACAAACCAAAGGTCTGAGACATTAATTACACAGGTTGTAGAAGAGAACAAAGAAATTAGGAGTCAAGTGTCCAAATTGATGGGCTCTTTAAGTGTGACTGAGCGAGGTAAGTTCCCTTCCCAAGCTCAGTCCATACCTCACGGTCAACATATGGTACAAGAAAATTTGAAAGATTTAAATGCCATTGTGACCCAAAGTGATAAGTCACTACTCATCCCACCAATGAATAAATTTGAGGATGTGGAAAATGGTTAAGCTAGTAGTAATACCGAGCTGTCCAAAGACCCTGAAGTGACCAAAAGGCCTGTTAAGGCACCATTCCCCCAAGCCTTAAAATCAAACAAGAAAAATTTGGACTTGAACAATGAAATCCTAGAGAACTTAAGGCAAGTGAAACTTAATCTTCCTCTTTTGCATGTGATTAAACAAGTTCCTACCTATGCAAAAGTTCTCAAAGATTTATGTACAATTAAAAGGAAGCACCATGTCAAGAAAACAACATTCCTAACTGAGCAAGTTAGTGCATTAATTGAGCAAAGAATTCCCCCAAAATATAAGGATCCGAGCTGTCCTACCATTGCTTGTAGCATTGGAAATCATGAGGTGGGACAAGCCTTGCTAGATTTAGGAGCTAGTGTAAACTGATGAGAGTCATAAAATGCATCTAAACAATACTTAATTGTTAACACTTTAGGGTTAATCTCGGTCATAATCGCACTTTTACATGTTGATAACTCTAAAGTGTTATTCATAAATCATTGACTTAATTCAATGCATTTTCAGGTGCTTTGAGTACAAAAGAGATGATAAAGCGATCCATGTTTAAAGCGCCAAAAGATCTTGGGTGTCGGTGCTCGTTTTTGTCCAAGGTTTAGACATTTACAAAAATGATTTAAAGATGATTAAAAGTCTAAACCAAGGTTGGAGCAATAAACTAAATTGAGTTAAAAGACTGCACACAAGTGTGTGCATCACTTTGGAACAAGTTAAGGGTAGGCACACTAGTGTGTGCACTTCTGCATACAAGCTGAAGGAGTTTCTCTAAATTGCAAGAATTTCCTGTACAGATCAATCATCTTTGCAGATTAAACTGTATTGATGTAGGAAGAACCAGGAGATGAGCCATATATGCTTAGAAATATCCAGAAGTCTATTTTTTGGAGAATCTTACGGTTCGGAAAAAGGATTTTTCTAGTGAAAGTTATGGCAGTTTTAGCGGAAACAGTTCAGGCCTCCAGAACAAGGCCCAGAGCCTCGCCCCTGGAAGCCCAGCACCTCACCTCTGGAAGCCCAGCGCCTCACCCCTGGAAGCCCAGTGCCTCACCCCTCAAAGCCCAGTACCTCGCCCCTGGTCCATCAGCGCTGCGCCCCTCGCCCAACAGCGCTGCAGCCTTCACTTTCCAGCGCCTAGGTGCACACTTGGACAGCAGCGCGCACATGCTGTCGGACCCACCTGCACGTTCAAGCCATCACTTTCCAGCGCCCAGGCGCACGCTCAGATAAAGCCTGCAGTGCGCACATGCTTCTGGACTCTAATTCAGACTCAAATTAAGGCTGTGCAAAGACAGCTCTCCCTCGTGGGCTATAAATATATGCTTAAGGTTTGCAGCCAGAGGCGAGCTCGAGGAGAAAAACAAAGACGGTTTTTGGTAGATACAAATTAGAGAAGTTTTTAGCATTCTGTTTAAGTTTTTGTGAGTTGGAAATCAAGGAGAGAACATCCACATTGTTCTTCCACCTTGAGCTCCATGGCCAAGAAATCAAGGGGAGAACATCTATATTGTTTTTCCACCTTGAGTTTCATGGCTAACTAATCATCAAACAAGGGAAAGGGATGAATCCTTAGGGTTTTATTGTTCCTTATTTCCTGTTCTTGATTCATTTGTATGGACTTATTGTTAAAACATTGTCTATGATTTACTCTTTGATTAATTAAGAAAGATTCGAGTTCATGTGATAGCTGTATTCTATATTCTTCTTCTTTTAGTTTCTCTCAATCCGGTGATTGCATCCTTCTACTCCACATAAGTCTAGTCAAGCTTTTCTTATGCCAAGTTGTTTGGATGTAATTGATTTCGGTATATTTATCTTATAGATCGGCCATTACTGTGATATCATTATTGCAATATATTATCGTTTCTTGCTAATCTATAAGATAAATCATGTGTGCTTGAATTGAAATCAAAGAGTAATTTGTAGCAATTATATTAGAGATATAAATGTGCTTGATTGAATACTTTCCGATTGCCTGTTTAGGATGTGAAACTTGCAATCGAGATAAATATTTGAATCAAGAGTGGAAATAGGGAACGAACCTAAGGAGGATTCCCGGAACCTTGTTATTTCTTATTTATTTTCTTCGTTATATTCGCACAACTCTTTTACACAATATTGCGTTTTCAAAACTCATATTCTCTCACCTAATCATTGTCGTTAGTGTTAAAGTTTATACCTTCTTTCATAATTAACTTGTTTCCCTGTGGAATCGACACCCCAAAACTATACTACAATAACTGCTTTATGTTTTGGGCGTAATCAAATTTTGGCGTCGTTGCCGGGGAAACAAGCTTAAGTACAAGGAAGCTTGTCAACTTAAAAAAAAATATATTAAAAAAAAATCGTAAATATTTTTCTTTTCAGTACTTTGTAAATACAGTAATATTGTTCCTTTACTTTTATTTTTTTAATTTTCTTTTATTATTCTGTTTTATTTATTTGTTTATTATTCTGTTTTATTTATTTGTTTATTATTTTGTTTTATTTATCTGTTTATTATTCTGTTTTATTTATTTATTTATTATTCTGTTTTAAATATTTTATTTCCCCTCTAAATTAATTGGTGCATGCTTAAACCAAGAGATTCGCGAGGCAGATTCATTAGAGGACCCGAATTAGAGTCACCCTCTCCTTCCACGTCCGTTAGTGAAACCTCACCTAGATCATACCATAGTGCACCCCCATCCGAGAATTTAGAGGATTTTGATAACATGGCCGACAATCACAATGAAAATGTTGCTAGGACACTTAAAGACTATTTGCACCCTAGTCGAACGGCCACACCCTCTTGTATCATGTTCCCCCCTAATGCCCCACAAGCTGAGTTTAATCCGGGCATGATACAATTGCTACCAACTTTCCATGGGTTTGAGAATGAAAGCCCCTACATCCACATTAGGGAATTCGAGGAAGTAGTAGCAACCTTCCAAAATAGGGTTGATATGGTGGACACTGTCAGACTCCGGTTTTTCCCTTTTTCACTTAAGGAAAAAGCCAAGACTTGGTTGTACTCGTTAAGGCCTAGGTCTAATGGTAGTTGGGATGAGATGACCCGAGTTTTCTTCCAAAAACACTTCCCAACCCATAAGACCAACAACCTTAAGAGACAAATCTCAAACTTTGCACAAAAGGAGAGTGAAACCTTATATCAAGTTTGGGAACGTTTCAAGGACCTTTTAAATTCTTGTCCACACCATGGGTATGAAAGTTGGCGGGTAGTCAGCTATTTCTATGATGGACTCCTAAGTAGGGAGAGGCAATTCATAGAAATGATGTGTAATGGGGATTTTCTTCAAAAAGATCCCGATCAAGCCATAGATTTCCTAGATGACCTATCAGAAAAAGCCCACACTTGGACGGGACCGAGTGCCATGGAAAGTACTAAGAGAAATCAACCCGCTGGAATCTACCAACTTAAGGAAGAGGATAGTGTTAAAGCCCGTTTAGAGGCTCTAACTAATGAAATTGAAGCCTTAAAAACCAAGGATTTTAGAGCCCCCGAACCGGTTGCTAGGGTAGAGTCCCATGAACCCTGTTTTATGTGTAATGGGGTAGATCATGTACCAAAGGATTGTCCATCTTATTTGGAGATAAAGGGAGAGTGTAACTCCTTGGGTATCCCCTTTAGGAAACCTTACTCACCCTACTCTAACACTTACAATCCCGGTTGGAAGAATCACCCTAATTTCAGTTGGAAATCTGATGTGCAACCTCCTACCCAATCTAGCCCCCATTGGAGATCTGATATACAACCTCATCCCCACTCTAGTACCCATTGGAGACCGGAAGCGACTTCATCTAGTGCACCACAACAATCTTTACCTATGGAAGATGCTTTTAAGTCATTTTTGCAAGTATATGCCAAGAGTGCAGAAGAACAAGTCAAGATAAATCAACGGTTGCTAGAGGAGCAAAAGAAGATCAAAGAGGAGCAAAAGGAGATAAAAAGTCAACTCACCAAGTTGACTAGTTTCTTGAAAATTCAAGAGCAAGGTCGGTTTCCTTCGCAACCACAACAAAATCCACGGGGACAACATATGGCACAAACCTCCGATCCTGAAAATCATAATGTTAAAGAGGTTAATGCCATGATCACTCGCAGTGGTAAGAAACTAGATGGACCCACTCTATCACCAAATCTGAGTCCCAATACCGTGAGCAACAAGGATGAAGCTCCCAAGGAACAAGATGCTCATATCGACCCTTAACCAGTGCCTTTCCCTCAGGCACTCCTTAAGCCTAAGGAGAGGAATTCAGCATTAAAAGATGAGATCCTTGAACAACTTCAGAATGTTAAAATTAACCTCCCTCTTCTTCATGTCATAAAACAGGTTCCCAACTATGCTAAAGTCATCAAGGATCTGTGCACACTGAAAATGAGGCACCATGTGAAGAAGATCACATTCTTAACGGAGCAAGAAAGTGCGGTAATTGATAGCACGACACCGCCCAAATATAAAGATCCGGGCTGTCCAACGGTGGCTTGTCAAATTGGAAACAAATCTTGTGGGCAAGCATTGTTAGATTTAGGGGCCAGTGTGAACCTCATGCCATACTCCATCTACTTGCAGCTCGGTCTAGGGGAGATCAAACCAACCTCTGTGGTACTCCAATTAGCGGATCGATCAGTAAGAAAACCAAGAGGTATAGTAGATGATGTTTTATTGCAAATTGACAAATTCTATTATCCTGTTGACTTCTTGGTTTTAGATACCATCTCTATTGTGAATACGGAGTCAAAAATTCCTTTGATACTTGGAAGACCATTCCTTGCCACCACCAATGCCCTCATTAATTATAGGAATGGCCTAATGACATTATCATTTGGAAATATGACTCTGGAGGTAAATGTTTTTCGAATGTCAAGGCAACCACATGAGGAGGATGAGTGTTTTGACACTTACATGATTGACGAGCTTATTTTGGAGGATGAATACATTAAGGACAATTCTAACTCTTTGGAATTCCTTCTTAATAATTTTGATTTTAATGATTCTTCTATATATCCCCATGCCGTTAATGTTGTTGATATTTTTGATAAGCCGCAGGGATTTATGAAGAAATCATGGCAGCCATGCTTTGAGGAGTTACCTAGAGAAAGGGAGGCACCCAAACCCTCTTCCGAGGAGACACCAACGCCCAATTTAGCCCCGCTTCCCAAAGGACTCAAGCATGTTGGACTATGGCTGACATTAAAGGTGTAAGCCCCTTAATTTGTTCCCATAGGATTTACTTAGAAGAATGATCTAACCCCCGTAGAGATCCACAAAGAAGATTAAACCCAACTATGAAAGAGGTAGTTAAGAAAGAAGTAGTTAAGAAAGAAGTCTTAAAGCTGTTGGATGCAGGAATTATATATCCGGTATCGGATAGTAAGTGGGTTAGTCCAACCCAAGTAGTTCCTAAGAAAGCTGGGGTTACTGTGGTAGAAAATGAGAAGGGAGTACTAGTACCAACTAAGGTAGTGACCGGGTGGCGAATGTGCATAGACTATAGGAAACTTAATTCAACCACTCGGAAAGATCATTTTTCTCTTCCATTCATAGATCAAATTTTGGAACGGGTGGCTGGCCATCCTTTTTGCTGTTTTTTGGATGGGTATTCAGGATACTACCAAATAGGGATTGCCCTAGAGGATCAAGAGAATACCACTTTTACTTGTCCTTTTAGTACTTTTGCTTTTCGAAGGATGCCATTTGGGTTATGTAATGCACCAGCTACTTTTCAAAGATGCATGATGAGTATTTTCAGTGACATGGTCGAAAAATGTGTGGAAGTGTATATGGATGATTTAACTGTGTTTGGAACTTCTTTTGATTCATGTTTATCTAATTTGAAAAATGTTTTGTGCAGGTGTGAAGAAAAAGGACTCGTGCTTAATTGGGAGAAGTGCCATTTTATGGTATCTTCTGGAATAGTCTTGGGCCACATAGTTTCTAAAAAGGGGATAGAAGTAGATAAAGCAAAAATTGAATTGATCTCTAAACTCCCCACTCCTAAGAATATTAAAGATGTGAGGTCTCTCTTAGGTTATGCTGGGTTCTATAGAAGGTTTATTCAAAATTTTAGTGCCATCTCTAGACCTCTATGTAGCCTTTTGACGAAGGATACCGAGTTTAAATGGAGCCTTGAATGTGAACAAGCCTTTAGGACATTGATTTATAAGCTTACAACCGCTCCTATTATGCAATCACCAGATTTTACTTTGCCTTTTAAAATTATGTGTGATGCTAGTGACTATGCTGTAGGGGCTGTTTTAGGACAAAAAAAGGAGGGAAAACCATTTGCTGTCTATTATGCTAGTAGAACATTGAATCATTCTCAAATGATGTATACCACAACTGAGAAAGAATTACTAGCTGTAGTATTCGCATTGGATAAATTTTGATCTTATTTGATTGGTTCACCTATCACGATATTCACAGATCACTCTGCCCTTAAATTTATTTTTTCAAAAATGGATGCTAAGGCCCGTTTGATATGTTGGATTCTGTTTTTGCAGGAATTTGACTTAACCATCAAATACAAGAAGGGGGTGGAGAATGTTGTGGCGGACCATTTATCTCGCTTGGAATTCAAAAGTGAAACTGACCTCGTGCCCATTTGGGAGGCCTTTCTGGATGAAAACTTATTTGCTGTTCTTGGTCACACACCATGGTATGCCGACATTGCCAACTACTTAGTTTCCCGCCAAGTTCCATCTACATGGAGTGCACAAGACAATCGTAAGTTTTTGGCTGAGGTGAAAAACTTCTACTGGAATGATCCTTATTTGTTTAAATATTGCCCTGGTCAGATAATAAGGAGATATATTCCAGATATAGAAGTTAACAGCGTGTTAACCTTTTGTCATACATATGCTTGTGGTGGCCATTTTTCTATCAAAAAAGACAGTCGCAAAAATTTTGCAATGTGGTTTTTATTGGCCCACTTTATTCAAAGATGCTAATGAGTTTTGTAGATCATGTGACAGATGCCAAAGGTTAGGTTTGTTGTCCCGCCGTCATATGATGCCTCTCAACCTAATCCTAGTGATAGAAATCTTTGATTGTTGGGGGATCGATTTTATGAGACCATTCCCACCTTCCTTTGGGTATCTTTATATTTTGCTTGCTGTTGATTATGTTTCTAAATGGGTTAAAGCAATACCTAGCTGCACTAATGATAATACAGTTGTTGTTAAATTTCTAAAAGACCATATCTTATCTAGGTACGGTACTCCACGTGTTATCATTAGTGATCAAGGGTCACATTTTTGTAACCGTTCTTTTGAGGCTTTAATGCGCAGGTATGGAGTCACCCATAAGATTTCTACAGCATATCATCCACAAACTAATGGTCAAGCTGAATTATCAAATAGGGAGATCAAGCGGATACTTGAGAAAACGGTGAATCCAAGCCGAAAAGATTGGTCCTTGCGCCTGTCAGATGCACTTTGGGCGTATCGGACAGCATACAAGACGATTCTTGAAGCATCTCCCTATCGTTTAGTATTTGGCAAAGCATGTCATTTGCCGGTAGAACTTGAGCACAGAGCATACTGGGCTATCCGGAATTTTAACTATGAGCTTAAGTTGTCCGGTGAAGAAAGGAAATTGCAACTTTGCGAACTTGCGGAGTTGAGGGATGATGCATATGACAATGCTAAGGATTTGAAATCAAGGATGAAGACGGTACATGATCAGAAAATACTCCGGAAACATTTTGAACAAGGTAATAAAGTCTTTCTTTATGACTCGCGATTACATCTCCATCCGGGAAAATTGAGATCACGATGGAAGGGACCTTATGTGGTAAAGAGTGTTTTTCCCAATGAAGTGGTTGAGGTTGAAGATCCTTCCGATGGTCGAGCATTTAGAGTCAATGGCCAAAGGTTGAAGCTGTACTTGGAACATGAACATGTTAAAGACAGCACCGACGAAATTTCTTTGGTGGCCCCGATTTATGTTTGGTAATCGGGTACTTTCGTTCCACTGTATACTAGTTTTCATTTTGTTTTATTAAATTTTTGATTAATTTAGAATTTTTGTTTTATTAAATTTTTGATTAATTTAGAATTTTTGTTTTATTAAATTTTTGACTAATTTAGAATTTTTGTTTTATTAAATTTTTTTGGTTAATTTAAGTCTTTGTTAATTTAGAATTTTTGTGTTGTTAAGCCTATTTTATTTTTTCTTTGTGCGTTGTTTTTGTACAAGCAAGGAATTTTCTGCTTTAGAACACTGGATCAAGCCCAGGCACACAGGCCTAGGCGCACACCAGGCCTAGGCGCACAGGCCCAGGCGCACACCAGGCCCAGGCGCACAGCACGCCCAGGTACACACCAGGCCCAAGTGCATAGCACGCCCAAACGCACACCAGGCCCGCGCCTCGCCTCTCTCAAGCCCAGTGCCTCACCGCTTGGCCGAGCCCATCAGCACCAAAACCCTAAAATATGCCCTATTTAAACACTTTTTCCAGCCTCTTCTTCATTTCTCCTCTCACACCAACGGCTGCACACTCCTCTCTCTCTCTCATTGTCCCTCCATATCAACCCATACCAACTCTTTCCCTCTTCCTTTCTTGATCTAAACTTCAATTCTTGAAGAATTGCACACTAATGTCTCCCATTTTTTGCAGAAAATTTCTCCAAGAGATTTGGATCTAAGAGGAACTTGTTTTTTTTTCACAAAGATATCAAATTGGTGGGTAGCTTTTCCTCTCTCCAATTGTGGGCAAGTAAGACCAATTTCTCTTCTTCATTGTTCAATTGTACTTTTTGGTGGTTAAATTTTGCTCTTAAGTTCATGTTTCATTTATTTAATTTCCATGGCCCCAAGGATGAAGAGAGCTAAGAGAAAAGAACCACAAGAGTTTGATGAGACTAAGTTTGTTAGTTTTGAAGCGAGTGAGAGCTATGTTAAAATAATGCAAAATAGAAAACTCATTCCCGAGAGAGGATTTAACATTACCGAGAGTGCGAACCCGACTCTTTTTAGAATGATTCTCTATAGGAATTGGAGTGCATTTACAAAATCACCCTTTCATTCCCTACCAAATTTGGTCCGAGAATTTTACACTAATGCCGACGAACATAGCAATGGTAAAGTGTGGGTGAGAGGAAAAATAGTCTCTTTTAGCAGCTCATCAATAAATAGCTTCTATGGGTTACCTGACATCCCACACAGTGAGTATAGAGCATATGTGTCTACATTTAATTATGAAGAGATTCGCCATACTCTCTGTATTCCGGGCACTACATGGAAAATGTCGGGTGATTCCCCGATCACCTTGCCCGCTGCTTCTCTAAATGTCGATGCTCGGGCTTGGCAATATTTTGTGTGTCATAGGTTGATGCCTGCCTTGCACTATAGTGATCTCACTATTGAGCGAGCTATTCTGATTTATGCAATTTTGATGGGAATGACTATCGATGTGGGCCAAGTCATCTGTAAATCCATCTTACACACTGTTAGACTAAAGCTCGGATTATACTTTCCTTCTTTAATTACCCAATTGTGTATCCGAGTTGGAGTCCCACACAGTACTGATGAGGAAACCCAACCACCAAAGAAACCCATTGATGATGGCATGCTCGCTCAGATTAAAGCCTCCAGGCCGCCAACTTCGAGCGAGGGAGCCATAGCTGCTAGCACCCCTCCCCCCTCTAGGAATATCACGGTTGCTGAGCGCCTTGAGCGCTTAGAGAGTCTTTTTGATGAGCATCATAAATTGTTGTTTGATAGGCTAGATCGTCAAGACCAAATGTTAGCTAGGCAAGACCGGTTCCTGGCTCGGCAAGCCGATTACCAAGCAGAGGTCAACTCTGCTTTTGGTCAGATGTACCAACACCTTGCCTCCGCTACTGGTTGTAATATGGGTCTTTTTCCTACTATGCCACCCTATCCGGGTTCATTTTTTGACCCACCTCCCGAGGAAGGTGAAGGGACTGAAGAGATTGAAGTAGAGGATGATAATTTCGAGGATTAGTAGGGATATCTCTTGTTTGTCCACTTTTATTTTATTTATTGTACTAACATTTCTTGTGTTTTTATTTTATTTATTTTTCGTCTTTTATCTTAGTTGTTAGTTATTTCCGTTTCGTGTGCTAACCTAACATACGGTGGGAATCTTGATGTTACACCGCAGTTGCTTCCTTTTTGCTTGTTTTGTTCTATATTGTAGATCAAAAATTTCAGCGAGAAGAATGGTATGCAGTTCAAATGGTGGTGTGCAATTTTCAGCTTCTGTGCACTTTTGGCTAACAAAGAGAGTTTCTTTTCCTTTTTTATTTTACATTGAGGTCAATGCAATGTTTGGGTTGGGGTTGGAGGAAACACATTTCTTTCTTTTTTCCATTGAACTGCTTAGTATCACTTTCCTACTTTTTGTTTGTTAGGATAATTTAATTTTTTTTTTTTTAAAAAAAAGTTTGTTTTTAGCATGCTTTGTGTTAGCCTTGGAGTTATTCACATGTCAATGATATGAGCTTAATTGAGATAACATATAGCACTTAGAAGAAATTAAATCTTGCTTCGGTTTGAAATTAATTTAAGTATCAATCTTGATTTGGTTAGAGACTCTAGCTTGTGGTAAGGTTGTATGATTAATCGTAAGCATTTAGAAAAGTTTTATGTGTGATTATTTTGTGAATATTTTTGCGGTCTCGGCAAGCTCTAGAACTTACTTGATAACCACTTGAGGCGAATTCCTAGAATGCACATTACTTAGGATATGATATAGGCCATTTTTGAACGGTTTGAGCCTTTCAAACCTACTCTTGCGATATATATCACTAGTCACCTATTTGAGCCTTTTTCTTGAAAAAGAAGTTGAGCCTGGTTTCTTTCAAAAACCCATTCACTTACCCTTATAAGCCTAAAGAGAATATTTTATCCTTACCTATCTCTTAAGAAGAACTTAACTATACACATGTTGTGAGAAGCACTTAAAATGAGTAATGGTGGAAATATGAAAAAATATCACTACCACAACCCAAGTACATTAAAGGAGATAAGTTGGGGGTTGTGGAAAAGAAAGAAATGAAAAAGGAGGTGAATGGTCTTTTATGCCAAAATACAAAAGAAAAGAAAAACAAATGGTGATTTGTTGAGAAAACAATCATCGAAAAAAAAACAAAATAAAAAAAAACAAAAATGGTTGGAAGAGTTGGGTATTGAAGTAAGGTTATCTAGTGCTTAAAGAGCTAAGTTCAAAACTAAGAGATTAAGTTCTTTTACTTGTGAATTCTTCCCATTCTTTCTTAGCCTTTACCTTAACCGAACGTTACAAGCTTATTAAAGACCTATTGATCCAATGTAATGTGATTTTTCTACAATAGTGGAGAGTGGTTTGAAATGTAAGCTTATGGAGCCTGTTTTTGTGATTGATGTCACGCAATTTATTTTTTTTAGAGGCCAAGACTTGTATTCATGAATATTGTGCAAAAAATCATTTGGATGTTCATATTAATGGATTGTGGTAAGACGGATGTTAAGAGTCAATAACGATTTTAAGATTGATGTTTGAATTATTTTTGGATTTAAGTGAAATTTAATGATTCTATATGCTATATGTTACGCATGATTTTTGAGACAAAGATTTTTGAATCACTCTTGGTTAACACTAGCATTGTTGTATTTTGCATTAATTTCTAAATAAAGAACTCATTTCATGTCTTTCGCTTGAATTGCTAGGGACTAGCAATAAGCTAGTTGGGGGTTGTGATGAGAGTCATAAAATGCATCTAAACAATACTTAATTGTTAACACTTTAGGGTTAATCTCGGTCGTAATCGCACTTTTACATGTTGATAACTCTAAAGTGTTATTCATAAATCATTGACTTAATTCGATGCATTTTCAGGTGCTTTGAGTACAAAAGAGATGATAAAGCGATCCATGTTTAAAGCGCCAAAAGATCTTGGGTGTCGGTGCTCATTTTTGTCCAAGGTTTAGACATTTCCAAAAATGATTTAAAGATGATTAAAAGTCTAAACCAAGGTTGGAACAATAAATTACATTGAGTTAAAAGACTGCACACAAGTGTGTGCATCACTTTGGAACAAGTTAAGGGTTAGGCACACTAGTGTGTGCACTTCTGCATACAAGCTGAAGGAGTTTCTCTAAATTGCCAGAATTTCCCGTACAGATCAATCATCTTTGCAGATTAAACTGTATTGATGTAGGAAGAACCAGGAGATGAGCCATATATGCTTAGAAAGATCCGGAAGTCTATTTTTTGGAGAATTTTACGGTTCGGAAAAATGATTTTTCTAGTGAAAGTTATGGCAGTTTTAGCGGAAACAGTTCAGGCCTCCAGAACAAAGCCCAGAGCCTCGCCCCTGGAAGCCCAGCGCCTCACCTCTGGAAGCCCAGCGCCTCACCCCTCAAAGCCCAGTGCCTCACCCCTCAAAGCCCAGCGCCTCGCCCCTAGCCCATCAGCGCTGCGCCCCTGGCCAACCAGCACTGCGCCCCTGGCCAACCAGCACTGCGCCCCTCGCCCAACAGCGCTGCAGCCTTCACTTTCCAGCGCCTAGGCGCACACCTGGACAGCAGCGCGCACATGCTGCTGGACCCACCTGCACGTTCAAGCCATCACTTTCCAGCGCCCAGGCACACGCTCAAACAAAGCCAGCAGCGCGCACATGCTTCTGGACTCTAATTCAGACTTAAATTAAGGCTGTGCAAAGACAGCTCTCCCTCGTGGGCTATAAATATATGCTTAAGGTTTGCAGCCGGGGGCGAGCTCGAGGAGAAAAACAAAGACAGTTTTTGATAGATACAAATTAGAGAAGTTTTTAGCATTCTGTTTAAGTTTTTGTGAGTTGGAAATCAAGGGGAGAACATCCACATTGTTCTTCCACCTTGAGCTCCATGGCCAAGAAATCAAGGGGAGAACATCTATATTGTTTTTCCACCTTGAGTTTCATGGCTAACTAATCATCAAACAAGGGAAAGGGATGAATCCTTAGGGTTTTATTGTTCCTTATTTCCTGTTCTTGATTCATTTGTATGGATTTATTGTTAAAACATTGTCTATGATTTACTCTTTGATTAATTAAGAAGGATTTGAGTTCATGTGATAGCTGTATTCTACATTCTTCTTCTTTTAGTTTCTCTCAATCCGGTGATTGCATCCTTCTACTCCACATAAGTCTAGTCAAGCTTTTCTTATGCCAAGTTGTTTGGATGTAATTGATTTCGATATATTTATCTTATAGATCGGCCATTACTGTGATATCATTATTGCAATATATTGTCGTTTCTTGCTAATCTATAAGATAAATTATGTGTGCTTGAATTGAAATCAAAGAGTAATTTGTAGCAATTATATTAGAGATATAAATGTGCTTGATTGAATACTTTTTGATTGCCTGTTTAGGATGTGAAACTTGTAATCGAGATAAAAATTTGAATCAAGAGTGGAAATAGGGAACAAATCTAAGGAGGATTCCCAGAACCTTGTTATTTCTTATTTATATTCTTCGTTATATTCGCACAACTCTTTTACACAATATTGCATTATCAAAACTCATATTCTCTCACCTAATCATTGTCGTTAGTGTTAAAGTTTATACCTTCTTTCGTAATTAACTTGTTTCCCTGTGGAATCGACACCCCAAAACTATACTACAACAACCGCTTTATGTTTTGGGTGTAATCATAAACCTGATACCATTTTCTATTTATTTATAGCTAGGATTAGGAGAAATCAAACCAACCGGTGTGGTATTGCAATTGGCTAACCATTCAGTCAAAGTACCCCAGGGTGTGGTAGAGGGTGTGTTAATTCAAATTGATAAATTCTATTATCCTGTTGATTTCTTAATCCTAGATACTACTTCTGTTGTTGACACTAACTCTAAAATTCTTTTAATTTTGGGTAGACCCTGTCTTGCTACTGCAAATGCTCTAATAAATTGTAGGAATGGACTCATGAAGCTATCCTTTGGAAACATGACACTTGAAGTGAATATTTTCAATGTTGCAAAACAGCTCGAAGATGAGGACGAAAACCACCAGCTTTACATGATCAAGTCACTCATTAATGAGGGAGTTTCCAGAGCTCATGATTATGATCCTCTTGAAAATTGCTTGTTAATTCCGAGATTGATTTATTTGATGATAAAACTGATATAATTAATATTTGTGCTATTTTTGATAAATCCTAGGATTATGACACTCGGGTATGGCAACCGAAGTTTGAGGAGCTGCTCGAAAGAAGTGAAAAACAAGTCCCCTCAAGTGTGGAAGCACCTAAAGTTGAATTGAAGCCGTTACCTAAGGGTTTAAATCATGCTTTTCTCGGTCCAGGTGATACCTTTCCTGTTATTATTTCATCTGAATTATCTGAGACCCAAGGTGAGAAATTAATTCAAACTTTAAATGCACATAAATCAGCTTTAGGATGGAGCATGGCTGATTTGAAGGGAATTAGTCCTCTAATCTGCTCCCATAAAATAAATTTGGATGAAGGAACTAGTCCTCGTAAAGACCCTCAACGTAGGCTTAACCCCACTATGAAAGAAGTACTGAAAAATGAAGTGCTAAAACTATTAGATGTGGGAATTATATATCCCATAGCTGATAGTAAATGGGTAAGTCCTACGCAAGTCGTTCCTAAAAAGTCCGGAGTCACCGTGGTAAAAAATTACCTAGGAGAGTTAGTCCCTACCAAGCTTGTGACCGGGTGGCGTATGTGCATTGATTATAGAAAATTAAATGCTGCCACCCGAAAAAACCACTTTCCACTCCCTTTTATTGATCAAATTCTTGAGTGTGTAGCTGGTCATCCCTTTTACTATTTTCTATATGGTTATTCTGGGTATTATCAAATTGAAATTGCATTAGAAGACCAAGATAAAACCACTTTCACTTATCCCTTTGGCACTTATGCTTTTCGTACAATGCCATTTGGATTATGTAATGCTCCTACTACCTTTCAACGCTGCATGATGAGTATTTTTAGTGACGTGGTTGAAAATTGGATAGAGGTCTTTATGGATGACCTAACTTTTTTTTTATCTTCATTTGATGCATGCTTAATGAATTTAGAAAGAGTATTGATTCGCTGTGAGGAGAAAGAATTGGTCCTAAATTGGGAAAAATACCATTTCATGGTACCATCCGGTATTGTCTTAGGGCATATTGTCTCTTCTAAAGGAATAGAGGTTGATCAATCTAAGATTAAGTTAATCTCTAAATTACCTACTCCTAAGACAATAAAGGATGTGAGATCTTTCCTTGGTCATGCTGGTTTTTATAGGAGGTTCATACAAAACTTTTCCAATATATCTAGACCTTTATGTGCCCTCCTAGTTAAAGACACCCCATTTGAGTGGACACAAGCTTGTCAAGAAGCATTCCAAATGCTGATTGGCAAGCTTACTTCCGCAACTATAATGTAGTCACCGGATTGGACTTTACCTTTTGAAATCACGTGTGATGCTAGTGACTATGCTGTAGGTGTTGTTCTTGGACAGCGAAGAGAGGGAAAACCTTTTGTCATTTATTATGCTAGTAAGACTTTAAATAGTGCTCAAATGAATTACTCCACAACTGAAAAAGAATTGCTAGCTGTAGTATTTGCTTTAGATAAATTTCGTGCTTATTTAATTGGTTCCTTATTCTTATCTTCACAGATCATGCAGCCCTCAAGTACCTTCTTACAAAGAAGGATGCTAAGGCAAGACTAATACAATGGATCTTACTCCTACAAGAATTAGACATCACCATCAAAGACAAGAAAGGAGTAGAGAATGTAGTAGCTGACCATCTATCAAGGCTCACTTTTGAGGACACTTGCGATGACATGCCAATCAAGGATGACTTTCCCGATGAGTATTTACTCTCTGTTACTTCTTTACCATGGTTTGCTCACATCGTGAATTATTTGGCTACAGGTGAGATACCAATGGATTGCAGCGCTTAAGACAAGAGGAAATTCTTATATGAGGTACGTAATTTCTATTGGGATGACCCCTATATTTTTAAGTACTGCCCTGACCAAATTTTAAGGCGATGCATCCCTAATGAAGAGATTGCTAACGTCTTGGAATTTTGCCATTCCCAAGCTTGTGAAGGCCACTTTTCAATAAAAAAAACAGCTGCAAAAATTTTGCAGTGTGGATTTTATTGGCCTACCTTGTTTAAAGATGCAAACATCTATTATCGCTCATGTGAAAAGTGTCAAAAGTTAGGAGCTGTATCTCGCCGAAATATGATGCCCTTAAACCCTATTTTAGTAATTGAGATCTTTGATTGTTAGGGCATCGATTTTATGGGACTCTTTCCTTCTTCCTTTGGTTACCAGTATATAATCGTGGCAACAGATTATGTATCTAAGTGAGTAGAGGCAGCAGCTTGCCGAAGCAATGACAATAAGACGGTAATTAAATTTCTTAAAGAAAATGTGTTATCTCGATTTGGTACACCACGTGCTATAATTAGTGATCGAGGTACACATTTTTGCGACCGTTCTTTTGAAGCTTTGATGAAGAAATATGGTGTGTTACATAAATTTTCTACTGCCTATCATCCTCAGACTAGTGGATAAGTAGAGCTTGCCAATAGGGAAATTAAACAAATTTTAGAAAAAAAGGTTAACCCAGATCGCAAGGATTGGTCTTTGAGACTAGTTAATGCGCTTTGTGCTTACTGTACAGCTTTTAAAACCCCTTTAGGTATGTCACCTTATAGGCTTGTCTTTGGAAAGCCTTGCCACTTACCTATAGAGCTCGATCATCGAGCTTATTGGGCCATCAAGTCTTTTAATTTTGACATAGGAGAAGCGGGTAAGCTTTGAAAATATCAGTTGACCGAATTAGAGGAATTAAGAAACAATGCTTATGAGAATTCTAGAATCTATAAGGCTAAGATGAAAGTATTCCATGACAAAAACATTTTGAGGAAAACATTTAAACCCAATGATAGGGTGTTCTTATACGACTCTAGACTCCATAAGCATCCTGGAAAACTTCGGTCGAGGTGGACCGACCCTTTTGTAGTGAAAAATGTTTTTGAAAATGAGGTGGTAGAAATTGAGGATACTAGAGATGGTCAAATTTTTTAAGTAAATGGTCAGTGCCTCAAGATCTTAATCGATAGGCAAGATCCAGAAGTGGAAGACATTCCACTTATGGATCCGGTCTATTTCCCTTAACTTTACCACACAGGAACGTTTTTATTTATTTTTCTTTTGATTTGTTTGTTTTGTTTTTAATTAAGTGTTATTTAATCTTAATTGTTAATTTTTCTTTTAGTTTAATCTAATTTTTAAGGACTACTTTTTATCCCATTTTTTATTTAGGTAACTTTATTTTCTTTTTCTTTCTTTTGGGAATAAATAAAGTTTTCTTCTTGTAGACACCAGTGTGCACCGTGGTGCCCCTCAGCCAGCACTGCAGCGCACAGCACCAGGCCCAGCACCGCAGCGCACAGCACTAGGCCCAGCATGCTAGGCCCAGCACTGCAGCGCACAGCACAGCGCCAGCTCGAGCCCAACACATATCAAAACCTAATTCTGCACTATATAAGCTATTTTGCAGCCTCCTTCTTCATTTATTCTTTCACAAAACCAGCAGCACACTACCTTCTCTCTCATCTTTGCAACAAATCCTTACTTTCCCAGTCACTTTGACTCAAAACTTTCTTGTTTCTACCATCATTTCTTGCTAAATTGCTCACTAATTTTGCTGATTTTGCTAGCATTCTCTCTCAAAAGCTTGGTTATAAGAAGATTTTGGGTTCATCAAAGCACACTTCAAGAGGTGGGTAGTATTTCTTCTCTCCAATGTGGACATTAAGTAAGACCACTTTCTTCCCTTTTATTGTTCATTTGTGCTATTTAGTGGTTACATTTTGCCTTAAGTTTATTGTTCTATATATTTGATTTCCATGGCACCTAAGACCAAGAGACCTAGGGGGAAACCACAACAAGAGTATGATGAGACCAAATTTGTGAGTTTTGAAGCAAGTGAGAGATATATTAGAATGCTGCAAAGTAGAAAATCCATTCCCGAGAGAGGATTCAACATCACCGAGAGGGGGAACCCGACCTTATTTAGAATGATTCTAGATAGGAATTGGGGTACATTTATAAGACCACCCTCTCCTTCCCTCAAAAATTTGGTTAGAGAATTTTACACTAATGCAGACGAGCATAGGAATGGTAAAGTAAGAGTGAGAGGACAATCAGTCTCTTTTAGCAGCACATCCATTAATAGCTTCTATGGATTACTTGACATTGAACACAGTGAGTATAGTGCATATGTGTCTACAATTAATTATGAAGAGATTTTCACTACCCTTTGTATTCCGGGCACTACATGAAAAGTGATGGGTGATATCCCTGTCACTTTGCTTGGTACTTCTCTCACAGCCAATGCTAGGGCTTGGCAATATTTTATATGTCAGCGAATGATGCCTGCTTTACACTATAGTGCCTTAACTGTTGAGCGAGCTGTGTTAATTTATGCAATTTTGACGGGCATGACTATCGATGTGGGCCAAGTCGTATTTAATTCTATCACACACAGTGTTAGACAAAAGCTCTGATTATATTTTCATTCTTTAATTACCCAATTGTGCATCCGAGCCCGAGTCCAATACAGTCCTGATGCGGAGGCCGAGCAACCCAAAAAACCCATCAATGATAGCCTGCTCGCTCAGATTAAAGCCTCAAGGCCGCCAATTCCGGGAGAGGGGGCAGTAATTGCTGCCCGCTCTCCCCCCTCTAGGCATTTCACGGTTACCAAATGCCTTGAGTGTTTAGAGAGTCGTTTTGACGAGCATAAGAAACTTTTGCTTGATAGGATAGATCGTCAAGACCGAATCTTGGCTAGGCAAGACCGATTCTTGGCTCAGCAAGCCGATTATCAAGCGGGGGTCTACTCTTCCTTTGGTCAGATGTACCAACACCTTGCCTCCGCTACTGGTTATAATATGGATCACTTTCCTACTATGCCACCCTATCCGGGTTCATCTTTTGATCCACCTCTCGAGGAAGGTGAAGAGAATGAAGGGAATGAAGAAGATGATGAGGACTTAGAGGATTAGTTTTGGGTTCTATCTCTTATTTTCCCTTTCGTTATTTTATTTTTTGTTATTTTCTTTTTCATTTTAGTTATTTTTCTCCATTTTATGTGCTAACCTAACATATGGTGGGAATCTTAAGCAGTTGCTTTCTTTTTGTTGTCTTGTTCTATGTTGTAGATCGGAATTTCAGCAAGAAGAATAGCATTAAATTCACCTAGTGGTGCACATTCTTCAGCACCTGTGCACTCGTGCTTACAAAGGGAGTTTCCTTTACTTTCTCTTTAACATTGAGGATAATTCCATTTTTAAGTTGGGGGTGGAGGAAACGTATTTCTTTTTCATTAAAATTGTTTGGTGTTACTTTCCTTTACCTTTTGTTTTAAGCATGCTTTGTATTTTCCTTCGATGTTATTCACATGTCAATGATATAAGCTTAATTGAGATAACATACAACATTTAGAAGAAGTTAAATTTTGTTTCGGTTTGAGAATACTTTAAGTGTCAATCTTGATTTGGTTAGAGACTCTAGTTTGTGGTAAGATTATATGATTAGTCTTAAACATTTAGAGAAGTTTTATGTGTGATTATTTTGTGAATATTTTTGCGGTCTTGGCAAGCTCTAGAACTTATTTGATAATCACTTTAGGTGAATTCCTAGAATGAACATTACTTAGGATATGATATAGGCCATTTTTGGACCGTTTGAGCCTTTCGAACTTACCCTTGCTATATTCATCACTAGTCACCTGTTTGAGCCTTTTTCCTGAAAAGGAATTTGAGCCTTATTTCTTTCAATAGCCCATTTACTCACTTTTATGAGCCTAAAATATTTTATCCTCACCTTTCTTTTAAAAGAACTTAGTTATACACATTTATTGAGAAGCACTTAAAAGGAGTAAGGATGGAAATATGAAAACCATAACCCAAGTACACTAAAGGAGATAAGTTGGGGGTTGTGGAAAAGAAAAAAAAAATGAAAAAGGAGGTGAATGGTCTTATGCCAAAATACAAAAGAAAAGAAAAGTGGTGATTTGAGAAAAATGCTCGAAAAATGGTTGAAAAAGTTGGGTGTCGAAGAAAGGTTATCTAGTACTTAAAAGTGGTTGTGTTTAAAGCTAAAAGATTGAGTTCTTTTACTTGTGAATCCTTCCCATTCTTTCTTAACCTTTACCTTAGCCTAACGTTACAAGCTTATTAAAGACTTATTGATCCAATGTAATGTGATATTTCTACAATAGTGGAGAGTGGTTTGAAATGTAAGTCTATGGAGCTTGTTTTTGTGATTGATGTCACGAAATTTATCATGTTTTAGAGGCCAAGACTTGTATTCATGAACCTTATGCATAAAATCATCCGGATGTTCGGATTAATGGATTGTGGTAAGATGGATGTTAAGAGTCAATAATGATTTTAAGATTGATGTTTGGATTGCTTTCGAACTTGGGTGAATTTAAATGATTCTATGTGCTGTGTGTTATGTGAAATTTTTGAGACAAAATGTAAATTACTCTTGGTTAACACTAATATTGCTTTACTTTACTTCGATTCCCACCATAGAATTCATCTCTTGGTTTCGCTTGAATTGCTAGGGACTAGCAATAAGCTAGTTGGGGGTTGTGATGAGAGCCATAAAATGCATCTCAACAGGTTTAATTGTTAGCATTTTAGGATTGATCTCGGTCTTTATTGCACTTTTATATGTTAATAACTCTAAAGTGATATTAGTGTACCACTAACTTATTTCTTTGCATTTTCAGGTACTTTGAGTCCAAAAGAGAAGAAAAAACGATCGTGGCTGAAAGCATCAAGATTCCATGCATAACGGAGTGTCGGAGTGGTTGCGGAGAAACAAACATAAAGAAAAAAAAGCAAGTCATCAGTGTGCACCGCGGTGCCCTTTAGCCAGCACCGTGGTGCCCAGAAACCTCCACATCTTGAACCATCAGTGTGCACCGCGGTGCTCCTCAGCCAGCACCGCAGTGCCCAGAAGTACACCCAACCAAAGCTAAAGGCAACACTGTAGTGCCCATAAAAGAGCACCGCAGCACGCACACGATGTTATATCTCCGAGTTAGAACTTAATTAGGTTTTAAACAATAGATTAAACCCGAAAACACCCTTAGACCTTTGTACTATAAATAGATCACTTAGGGTTTAAGAGAAGTATCTTTTGGAAGCTTGGAAAACTCAAGGAAGCAACCAATTCTTCCCCATCAAAGTGTTCAACCATGAGCCCAATGGCAAACTAATCTCCAAGAAAGGTGAAGGGATGAATCCCTAGGTGTAGTTGTTTCTATCTTCCCTTATTTGATTCAGTTGTAATAGGAATTTATTGTCAAAACATTGTTATGATTTACTTTTTAAGCTAATTATAAGATTTTATCTATTCTGGTGATTGTATCTTTCTCCTTGATATAAATTTAGTCATGCTTTTCTTATGTCAAGATTGTTTGGGTATAATTGAGTCTGGTAGATTTAGTTTTTAGGTTTGTCCATTACTGCAATATTGTCAATAAAGATATATTGTCGTTTCTTGATAAACCTATAGGATAGATCATGTGTGCACAAATCGAAAATAAAAAGTATTTCATAACAATCATATTAGGGTTTATATATGTGCTCATTGAATATTTACCGATTGCTTGTTTGGGATGTGAAACTCGCAATCAAGATAAAAACAACTGAATCAAGTTAGGAATAGGGCAACGAAATTAGGGAGGATTCCCGGATCCTTGTTGTTTTTCTATTATAGTTTACAATCTATTTTACACAATTACTTCATTACCGAAAGTTCATATTTTCTCACTTAAATCTTTATCGTTTGTGTTATGGTTCAAACCTTCTTTTGTAGTTAACTTGTTTCCCTGTGGAATCGACACCCCAAAGCTGTGCTACAACAACCGCGTTTTGTTTTGGGCGTAATCAAATTTTGGCTCCGTTGCTGGGGAAACGCGCTTACTTACAAGGAAATTTGTCAACTCTAAGACAAGACGGTACTATCGTTCCCTTCTATTAGTTTTGATTTTCTGATTTTTTTATTATTTATTATTCTATTTGGTTCTATGAGTTAGATTTACTTCAAGTAATCAAGATAAATATGAAATATATAGTGATAATTTTTGAATAAATTATTAACTTATGATTTAGTGGAAGATATAAATTGGTTGATAGGTATGATAGGAATAATTGATGTGTAGAGAATTATTATATGAGAAGTAATATTATTAAAATAATGAGTCGATTTAATAACAAAGGTGATAAGTGAAATACTTGACGAGTTATGGTTGATGAATTGATGTGACATATGAGGAGAAGAAATTAGTGAAATTGATCAAATAGTAATATGAGAAAAGGTAGGATAGCTAAATTAAATATCTGAATACATACTTGTTTTTATATTATTGTTCATATGCATATTTCATATCATTGTTCATATGCATATTCATGAAATAAAAGAACCGGGAGGGGCTAGTCTAAATGAAAAATGGTGACAGCCGATATATGCTGGAAATAAATGAAAATAGTGACAATTGGTATATACTGGAAATAAATAAAAACCATAACAACCAGTATATGTTGGAAATAAAAGAACTGGGAGGGGGCCGATCTAAGATAAAAACATGATGACATATGTGAAGACGTTCCCTAATAATAATTTATGCATTGCATCTGTTTTAAATATTGATTGTATTACTGAAATGTTGAAGTGTTGTTTGTTACTATAAATTTATTTATAGATGAATGAGTCTCACTGAGAGACAGTCATGGTGAGAAGGAAACATAGAAGTATGATATGATAAGAATTATCTAAATGTTAGACTATATGCTATTATCAAGTTATATGATATATAAATGATTAAATATTAAAGGACTATTTATACAAATTGAATACTTTTAGAAAATTTAATTCACTGAGCTTATGAAGCTCATCCCTCATTATACAATGATTTCAGGTAGTAGGCAGGACAGAAAGTTTGTTGAGTTAAGATTCAGATGAAATCATTATTTGTAAGCCACGTACATGTCCACACCTTAGATTGATGAGAAAATAAAATAAAAATTTATTTGTAAATATTCATGCATTTTACGTTGTATAAAATGTTTAAGTCAAGATCAGAATGATGTTCCTCCCCTGTTGAGGGTTGAGGATTGAAGTAAAAATTTCTGTTAGTATTATTTTTATTGTTGCATATATGTATCGTTGCTAGGATTTTCAAAATGTGATGACATCGTCTCGGGGGTGGCTAACCCGGGATGGGTCGTTACACTTTGCCTTAGTGTTGTGCTATTTTTTTTTTTTTTTGTGTTAGCAAAATGGGGTATTTATAGGAGGAGTAAGGGCTGGGAAAGAGATTAAAAAAAAGACTAATAATAGGTGAAAAGAGCTGGTCATATAGGGAAGGGGAAAAGTAGTTTCAACTTTTGAGATGAAAAAGGTGTTTCACTTTTGGGGTGTAAAGGTGGGGCTAGAGAAGTGAGGTGTGGCAAACAAGTGAAAAATGGGAGGGAAAATACTTTTAGGTGGCTGGATATGGGGAAGAGGGAGGGCTTTCTTTGAGGTGAAAAAAAGTGAAGAAGAAGGTTTGTAAGGTGAATAAGAAAGGACATTTTGGAGTGTTTTCAAGAAAGCAAAAGCAAAAGCAAAAGTAAAAAAGGTGAAGAGAAAATCTCCTTTCTTTGGATGACCAATTGGGGTAGAAAAGACACATTTTTCTTTGATTTTTGATATGTAATAAAGTGGAAAAGCTTAGGGGGAAAAAGAGTGCAATTACAAAGCAAAAGAAAAGAGAAAAAGGTTTTCCATTCTAAAAAGCTGCTGTTTTTTAGGTACTATTTTTGGGGTATAAAATGTGTTTTTTTTGGGTAGAAAAGGTGTCATTTAACATTTAAGAAAGGGTGGAAGATTAATAAGGTAATGTCCAATTAACTAAGCAAAAGGAGAAGAAGAAAAACTCTTTCTTTTTGGTACATATGGCTGTCCAAAGAGGGAGAAAAATCACTTACTTTATAAGTGCATTGTTGTTGCTTTTTAGGTAAAAAAAATATCGTATTTTGTGTGGAAAAATATAGCATTCGGTAAAGAAATAAGATGAGGGAATCTAGGAGGGATATGTGAGTTCAAAAAGCAGAAAGAAAGAGTGAAAATTCCTCATTATGGCCAGCCAAATTGGGAGAGGAGAGAGATATCTTTTTTGTTATAAAAAAATTAACTTTTACTCTGAGAAAAGTGAACGAACCAAGGAGTGCCAAGTGGAGGGTGAAACTGGAAGTTCACCCTTAAAAATTAGAAGTCTTCTTAGGCTTGAAATTTGGACTAAAAGTGTTTGGGATTAGGAAAGGTCAAAGGGCTTTAATGGGTTTTGGATTGGGTCAAAATTTAAATGAAGACCTTAGATTAGTTGAATCAAATAAAGTCCAATTGATTTAAACCCAAACTAAATTAAATGGATTGAACAAAAGGGTCTTACAATTGCTCCTACTCTCTAATTAAATCCATATTTCCTCACATAGCAAGTCCAAGCACACTAGAATCAAAGATTCATCATAGGAACCTTCGACCAAGATCACTTCTTGTGAAATGATAAATCCTAATTTTACCCCACAAGATTCAAATTCTATAAAAAAAATTTCAGTCCAAGCAAAATTAGGAAAAGAATGTAGAAATTCAAAAGTTAGAACCAAAATCTCTAAGTATAGAGCACCACAACCAAAATTCCGAGTGCAAGTTGATAGTTATTTGTAGTGCAAGCCATGTACACAACTTTATGCTTTCATAAGTATAACAAGAGGTTGCATCTCAAGTTGAAAAATTGTCGTTTGCCCCATATTTGTTGAACTATATTCAGTCTAATCCTTATTAGGGTATGTAGGAAGCTCAACAAGATCAATGCAACTATGTGCATCTGCATGTTGTGTGAGCACATTTTTACATGCATGGTACTTATCACTTAAATGAGTAAAATGATTTATCTCTATAGCTTTAAACACTACATACACGTTCTGTATATGTATTGTCAAAGAGAAGCAAATGTACACACCTCATTTTGTACCCATTTTTTTTATAAGTATCCTTCCTCTTGGATCTCTATGAAAAAACTGAGATACAAATGATCGAGACTTTGAAAGTTATTTTCATCAAGGAATTTCGACAATTATGTTTATAAGCAAGACCAAACTTGATAAAGTTGAAATATAAGCAAAGTGTAGAAAAAGCTGTAAGTTTTAAGTACATAGAAATAATGAAGAATACAAGCAAAGAAATTTGAGAATCTATGTAACTCTAGAGTTGTGCATAAGACACTGTGCTACTCTAGATATGTGCAAATTAGCACAACCCTCAAATAAAAATTATGGGTTGACAAATAGTTTGCAAATCACATCAATAAGTCCTAGTTAAAGCAGTTTTGCAATTGAAGCAGGAATGAAGCCTTCACATATCTAGAGTTACGCAAGCTACCCTGCTCATATCTAGATATATGAAGGCTAGAATAAGGTCAAACTCGTGGATAAATTTTTTATCAGCCTTGTCTTATATTTTAAGCTCTATATATCAACTCTAAGTGAACCAATGAGCCTTGGAGAATTCCATTTTTATATACCTACCAAGAAATCTATTGAAAACCAAATGTATCGTTTAAACACTATAAATATGGCCTCTTGGTTCAATATTTAGGAGGGAAGAAATTATGGGAAAGGGCTGATACTATACTTATCATTTCTCTATAATTATTCTTGGGTGTTCTTGGTGAGATTTTCTCTAAATCAAAGCTTTTAAGCAATTGAGAAATTTTCAAACACGAGTGTGGGATTTCTCTTGGGTTCTATCAATTAAATATAAGGCAAACAGTTGAGTGATGATTGTGTCTTGTATCTAATTCGTTAATATTTCTTGAGTCATCTCTATGCTTAAGGACTTTTAATATATTCTAATCATCAACGTGCTAAGCTATAATCAAAGAAGGAATTATTGTAGTCATTACTAGAGTAAGAACCAACATCTTCTTCTTGAGAGATTCAAGAGAAAATAACCAAACACGAGCATTCAAATCTGAATTAGAGGTAAACATGGTCTAGGAAAATGATTCTACACCAATGTGCAATCGTTTGATCTAGTTATGCTCTCCAAAGGTAGGTACGAATGAAAGTTATCAAATAAAATCATTATTTGTATGATCATTTTCCTTGAAATAACATGAAAATGTTTATGCTAGAGTGATTAGGAAATCTTGTATGATGAGCGGTGATAAAATGATTGAGATGTTATTTGAGGAAATAATCCAAGTGATAATCTACAGTAAATTAATTATATGCTATAGAAGTTTTATTTTGTCTGATTTTCTTTTAGGTTTGAGCTAGGGTTTCACCAAGTTTCGAGTAAAACTTGTTACTTTCCTGTGAAATTTTGACAGTAGCTTAGAATTTTGTTGTGTAAGTGAACTGTGAACTCATGGTATTGTTTTGGTCATGTGTGAAGGTTGCGCGACTCAAGCTTGTGTGCAACTCTAGATATGTGTAAGCTATGTTTGAAGTCAACTCGTGTTAATCTTTTTTAAATGATGTCTTGCAAGTATGTGCCCCATTTGCTATGTTAGAACTATATGATAACCTGCTTAAGTATGATGAACATTAGAAAGCATGTTTAGCCCTACAATTGGGGGATATGTGATTTGATTTTCTTGATGCAATGTTTTATGAGAATCTAATCATTGATTTGATATAATATGCTCTTTGGATTGTTCATTGACTAAGCATGTTTATATGGTTAGATTGGCATGATATGTTTTAGTTTATTTAGCTTTAAATTATTTATCATTTTTCCTTTATTTGATTTGATATAATTGACTCATTAATCATGATATTGTGTGCTCCATACTGCGGCATTTGTTATTGATCATGGAATTAAAACTTGGAGAATATAAATAATTGGTTCTTAATTAAATTATCCTTTAATGAGAAAAAGTATTAAATAGGTCCCTTGTAGCCTAGGCACATGTGGTGTGCTCTTTCTTTCAACCTAATCTGATCTATTTTTGACCAACAAGGTTCTTAGTTCATTGAATTAACAAAGTGGAGACTCCAATCAACTTTCCCTACCTTTGTTGACTTTGTGTCTTAGGTTTGTTTCTTTTTTTATTAGCGTTGACCATTTGGATTAGCTCCTATTCGAAGAGATACGATTCACGAAACATTTTTGCATTGATGAAAGGCTTAAAGGTTTAAAGGGGAAGTACCTCATAAATGCTTTAACACTTAAAAGCACACCTTTTTACAAGAAGCCCCTTAACTTTTAATAAAGGGTTGTGAAGAGCGTAGTGTAACTCTCAATTTCCATTATGTCGAACCACTTCGATCTACACCCTCACTCATTGATCTTACTTTGGAAGATAGCCTTGGGTATTAAGCTGGAGTTATGGAAGAAATGGAACTTCGAGAGGGTGCCCTTATTAATATCCAATTGATTACATTAGACTACAGATTTACATATATCCAAGCCATGTGACAAAAACAATAATTATACAAATACTAACACATTTGATAAATAAAAAAATTAATAAAAATTACACATTAAGCCAACGAAAAACATACATCCAAATTAAGTATATATAAATACATAAATTAATAATAGCATATGTCTTAAATAATATATAGAACAAAATTTTAAAGAAATTTCAAATACCTCATTTTTATTTTGGAACATGAGATAAAGAATAAAATCATAAGAATCTTTTCTATGTAAAAAGAAGCTAATTTACAATTTCATATCAGTTGATTGGCAAGGTTGACCATCGATCGGCCAACACCCAACCAATCGATGGGCTCGGCCAACCAATCAATTGACTCATCTAATCGAATGACCTAGTTGGCTTACTACCTTTGATTTGAGTCATGTCTTCTATTTGGCTATGTTTTTAGGATGGTGATGAGAGTCATAAAATGCACCTTAACAGTACTTAATTGTTAGAATTTTAGGGTTGATGTAGGTTTGAATTGCACTTTTATACCTTAACAACTCTAATGTGTCATTCTTGGATCATTGATCTATTTCGATGCATTTTCAAGTACTTTAAGTTCAAAAGAGATGGAAAAGCTATCATTGCTTTTAGCACAATGACTCGATGAACATCAGAGTGAAGGTTCAGAAGCACTTGGAAAGGAGTTTCACTAAATTGCCAGAATTACCCGTACAGATTAATCATTTTTGTAAATTAAAACTATATTGATTCAAGAAGAACCAGGAGATGAGCCATATATTTTTAGAAAGATCTGGAAGTCTATTTTCTGGAGAATTTTCAGTTCACAAAAATGATTTTTCTAGGAGAAAGTTATAGCAATTTTAGTAGACGAAGGTCAAGCTGGAAGATGCCTAGTGCGCTCGAGCGCACCAGGCCTGCGATCGATCGCAAGTGCGCACTTGCGACATCCCACATCGGTCAGAAATACCTTGTAGCACTCCATAGTGTACTCGATCGCACCATGCTGCGATCGAGCGCACACGGGCAATATCCCACATTGGAATGGAAACACATTGCACTCCGGAAATTCCCCTATAAAAACCCCACTTCACTTCATCTTTTAGGATCAACTGGGATCAAATCCAAAGGGCCTTTAGGAGAAATTCAGAGGGCTTTTAGGAGCAATCCGAATAACTTTTGGAGGGCAAGCTGAGGAATCTCTGAAGCTTTGCTACCAAGGAGGAGATCATTGAGAGGCCGGAGGCAACTCAAGGAAGCATGAGCCCCATGGCCAACTAATCTCCGAGCAAGGCAAAGGGATGAATCCCTAGGTGTAGTTGTTATTATTTTCCTTTATTGATTCAGTTGTAGTTTTGAATTATTATCATTAAACATTGGTATGATTTATTATTTAATCTATTTAGAAGATTTTTCCTTAGTTCGGCGTTTGCATCTTTCTTCCCCATATAAGTCTAGTCATGCTCTTCTTATGTGATGTTGTTGAGGTGTGATTGAGTCCGGTAGATTTCTCTTATAGATTTGTCCATTACTGCAGTATTGTCATTATGATATATTGTTGTTTCTTGATAATTTATAAGTTATGTCATGTGTGCTTGAAAGTAAAGAGTGCTTCATAACAATTACATTAGAGTTTACTTGTACTTAATTGAATATTTGTCAATTGCATGTTTGGGATGTGAAACTTGCAATCAAGATAAAAATAATTGAATCAAGATTGGAATAAGGCAATGAACCTAGGGAGGATTTCCGGAACCTTGTTATATCTATCCATCATATTCTTTAATCTATTTACACAATTTGCTCATAACTCAGATTCTTCCATTTAATCTTTTATCGTTCGTGTTAAGGATTACATCTTCTCTTGTAATTAACATGTTTCCCTATGGAATCGACACCCCAAAGCTGTGCTACAACTATCACGTTATTCTTTGGGTGTAAACAAATTTTGGCACTGTTGCTGGGGAGACGCACTTAAGTACAAGAAAGATTTTCAACTTTTGACATGACAGTAGAAGAATTGTAAATAGTTTTTCTTTTTAGCAGCTGTAAAGGTGGTAACTTCGTTCCTTCTTTTAGCTTGCTGCATTATTTTTTTTCTTTCTTTCCTTTTATATTATTTTTTTATTATTGTTCTTTTTTCTAAGTTTTGATTTTTTGATTTTTTTATTCTATTTTATTTATTTCCTCTCTGATTCATTTGGTGTATGCTTAGACCGAGAGATTTGCGAGGTAGATTCATTAGAGGACCCGAAAATAGAATTACCCTCTCCTTCCACGTCCGTTAGTGAAAATTCTCCTAGATCAAACCATTTTGAACCCCTATTAAAGAATTTAGAGGATTTTAACATGGCCGATAACCCTAATGAGAATGTTGCTAGGACACTTCAGGATTACCTTCACCCTACATGCACAGCCACACCATCATGCATCATGTTTCCAGCCAATACTCGCTACCTAGAGTTTAAAACAGGGATGATACAGTTACTCCCTACATTTCATGGCTTGGATAATGAGATCTAATATGTGCACATTAGAGAGTTTGAGGAAGTAGTTGTGACTTTTCGTAGTCAAGATGAAACTCATGACATTATGAAACTTAAGTTCTTTCCTTTCGCTTTGAAGGATAGAGCTAAGAGTTGGCTATACTCACTTAGACCATGACTTATTGGGTCGTGAACTGAGATGACTGTTGTGAGTTTTAAACTACTCGCAATCGCACGAGTTGTTTGCAATATAGTGTTGTGCAAGTGTGAGGTCGAATCCACAGGGAATTGCGTTGTGAAAATATAATTTTATCTAAACTAACCCTATTTTAACCTAGTTCCGAATTTTGTATTAAATTGTGCAACGAAAAATAAACTTAAACTAAATTGTTTTAAAGAAAATGATAAATAGACTAAAATTTCTGAATCCACCTCACCAAAGTAAAGCATATATTTTCATGTTCTATATAAAAATAATCAAAAAATTTCATGAATCCAACTTTAAACAAAAAAACAACGAATATCCCAATTAAACCAAAAGCGTCCAATGTATCCACTTTTCACAAATCACAAAGGAAATCCAATTTAATCAAAAATGATTCGATGTATCCATCAGATAAAACACAAAGAATATCCAATTTAATAATTAAAAGCAATCAATCATAAGATCTACTCAAATAATTGAACAAAACATTTATACTAAAAACATCAGAATTGTTATGCGCAAATCTGAAAATATAATGCTAAACAAAGGAAATGCTTCATCTTCAACTTTAGCTGAAGATTTTAGCCTCTCATAATTATGAAACCAAAGTTCACAATACAAGTGCTAAACATTAAACTTTAAAACTAAATAAAAAGAAATAAATTACTATATATGGGAGAAATTCCACTCACTGTTGGGCGGCGCTTCCCCTCGTGGTAGCAAAGCCTTCGGGATCCACCAGAATGCTAGCAGACGTCCACCGGATTACACCAAATGGCCCAGGAATTGCAAATCGGATTCCTTCAAAGGGCCCTATGGATTGCTCCTAAAGGCCCTCTGGATTCACTTTCTGATGATCTCAGATTTTCCGATGATGCCTAAAGCTGAAGTGGAGTGGGTCTTATATAGGCAAATACCACGAGTGCAATCTGTTTCCAATCCAATGTGGGATGTGGGATATAGAAATGTGTTTCCAACTGATGTAGGATGTGGGATTTAAGCCTTCACATGCCTTTCAAAACTTCTGCTCACACTGAAATCCCGCACAACCTGACCTTTGTCTACTAAAACTGCCATAACTTTCTCTAGAAAAATCCTTTTTACGAGCCGTAAAATTATTCAGAAAATAGACTTCCGGATCTTTCTAAGAATATATGGCTCATCTCCTGGTTTTTCTTGCATCAATACAGTTTAATTTTCAAAGAGGATTGATCTATACGGGCAATTCTGACAATTTAGTGAAACTCCTTTCTTGGTGCTTGTAAACCTGAAAAACAACGAAAACAACTCAAAGTATCAAATTCCTAAGCTAACAAATGTAAATTAAGTAGCCAAAATATGCAATATTTTTCACTCATCAAATACCCCCAAACTTGAATTTTGCTAGTCCTTTAGCAAAACAAATTAAATAAAAAAAACTAAATGGAAAACAAAGAACATAAAGATAAGTTCATTACTCATGGTATCCAAAAATTTAAGGAGCACTCAAAATCATGAAATTCATTCTTGAGCAAGCTTAAAAAATCTAACCCATCTTCACAATGAATAAGAATTTAAAACCTAATTACTTACAAGAGGCACGCTAAGACATCACAAGCTTGAATCAGTGTAAAGTGAATTAGCTTATACTGGTGAGGTTTCCAAATAAGTTCAATGTACAATGTTTCCACATCTCAAGATTCACAGAATTTCTCATTAGAATGAACAACAATGGCATAGTTTTTTTTTCTTTTTGTCTTTTTTTTATCTTTTTTTATAAGGCTCTGCTATGTTTAGTTCCCTTAAGCTTTCTAATTGACCCATGTAACAAGTGTTGAGTCAATGACTCCCAAACCAGATGGTTTTAGGGCATTAGGTGTAAAGACACCCCTAAGGACTTATTAACTTGAGTCAAGAAGGCTACGAAACTAAACTGTACTTAATGCTACCAAGCAAAATTTCCACCTTTTGACGTGAACACTCACTGCTTACTGAGGCAAGAGGTCCAGTTACTCAGCGAAAAATTTCGCAATGATCATTATGAATAAAATTCCCACCTTTTGACATGAACACTCACTGCTTACTGAGGCAAGAGGTCCAGTTACTTAGTGGAAAGTTTATTGATGATGGTCATTGATAAGAGCCATAGAATGCATTATAATCGTACTTATTTATTCGCACTTTAGGGTTGATTTAGGTCTTAATTGCATTTTTATTCATTAACAACTCTAAAGTGGTATTTTTGGAGCATTAACTTATTTCAGTGCATTTTTCAGGTATCTTGATCTAAAAGAGATGGAAGAGCTATCATCATTTTAAACACGAAGCTCCATTGAACACTCAAGCAAAATAATTGTCGTGGAAGAGCCAAGATGAAGAGAAACTAAGAAAGGAGTTTTCACTAAGTTGCTGGAGTTGCCATACGAATCAACCATCTTTACAAATTAAACTATATTGATGTAGGAAGAACCAGGAAGTGTGCCACATATGCTCAGAAAGATCTGGAAGTCTACTTTCTGAAGGATTTTACAGTTCATTAAAATCATTTTTCTAAAGAAAGTTATGGCGATTTTAGCGGACAGAGGTCAGACCTCCGGTTCAGTATCAGCCACACCTCACAGCACCAAAATGCACAGAGAGGATAGAAACTCAAGGCTGCAGCACCAAGATGTTGGCGCTGCAGCGATGGTAGCTGACACAGATGGATTTGGATAGAAAGTTGGCGCTGCAGCGCCAGAATTAGGGTTTCTTTATGTCTTGGCGCTGCAGCGCTAGCCCGTGAATTTTGAATCTATAAATTAAAACCCTAGCTGAACAATAAGGGGAGGCGAAAAAGAGAAGAAAGAAAACATAATTTGGAGGAGAGGAGACACGAAAGGAGGCTTGGAGACACTCCGGGAGGCTACGCATCAAGCTTTTAATCATTCTTTTCCGGTTTTGTATTCTTTTATTCTATCTATGTTGATGTTTTATAATATGAACATGGGTTGTTTGAACATGATTATGGAGTAGATATTTTTGTGTTAAGGATAGATGGATCCTAAAACTTTATCTTGAGTTGTTGTTTGGACAAGTTGAATTTAATGTGTTTTTCAAAGAGTGTGTTTTATTGTTCTTAATGCTTTTTATTATTTTGATTCCTTCTTGGGGCATGGTGATGTATCGAATAGAGAAGCCATGTTTTTATGAATGATTGAACTAATAAATATGATATTGGATTGTTATCTATGCAAAGGCCAAGGTAAAGCATGCCATGAATGAAATAGGAGTAACCGAATAGGGATCCTAGGAAGTTCATGTGGTCCGCTTAAATCGTAACCGAATAGGGAGATTTAACTGAAAGGAATCCAAAAACACTTAATGCTTCTTAATTTGAATTAATCTAGAATAGACCTGGAATACGGATATTCGAAGTTAATGATTCATAAGATTGTGCTTAGACCTGGAATATGGATAACCAATTTATTGGGGATTCTACCATCTTGAAAAACGTATTAAACGAAACTTGTCCATTCGAAGCTCTTGTCAATTATGGTTTAGGTGAAGTCGAGTCCTTAGCACGTTAGTTCATAAGAGTCTTCATTCCAAAGATTGCAAATTTTCCGTTATGTACTATTGGGTTCTGTTTTTCTCTTTTAGTTAACAGATAGTAAACTTTTCTCCAACAATTATTCGTTTGCTCAAATAACAGTAAGAGTCGAGTCATAATTTCTGTAGTATTTGCTCAGTCCTCGTTGGGAACGATATTTACTCATCATTTTATTACTTGAACGATTAGTGCACTTGCTAGTGTAAATTTCATCGCATCAAGTTTTTGGCGCCGTTGCTGGGGACTGAAATAAAATATTACTTTTATTGTGATTCAACTTGTTAATTTGAGAGTTTTTTTTTTAATTTAGTTTTTAAGTCTATTTTTCAGGGCTTTCGATTCTAGTGCATAACATGTACTAGTGGGAGAATACTTGCAGAACGTAATCAAGAGATTGAGCGCACGTTTCACTCTTTGAGAAGAGCAGCACCGGTAACAATTAATACAATGGTAGAAGAAAACAATGCAGAGATGCAATGTGCACTGTGGGATTATGCCATGCCAAAGATGGATGGTGTTGAATCTAGCATTCGGCGACCACCTATACAGGCGAACAATTTTGAAATTAAGCCCGCCATTATCCAGATGATTCAGCATTCAGTACAATTTGGGGGCTTATTGCAAGAAGATCCGAATGTTCACTTGGCGAATTTCCTGGAAATTTGTGACACATTTAAGCATAACGGAGTATCGAAGGATGCAATTCGTTTAAGGCTTTTCCTATTTTCATTGAGGGATAAAGCAAAAAGCTGGTTGACTTCTTTGCCTGCCGGATCCATAACAACATGGGCAGAATTGGCACATAAGTTTTTAGGGAAGTACTTCCCCCCTGCAAAAATTGCAAAGTTACGTAATGAAATTTCTATGTTTTTGTAGGTTGATCGAGAGTCACTCTATGAGGCATGGGAGTGCTTTAAAGACCTGTTGAGAAGATGTCCTCATCATGAGTTGCCCACTTGGATGCAGGTACAAACTTTTTATAACGGTTTAACTAATACAACCCGAAACATGATTGATGCAGCTGCAGGTGGCACTATCATGAGAAAAACTCCAGAAGAAGCCATTGAATTACTAGAAGAAATGGCTACTAACTCTTATCAATGGCCAATTGAAAGGTTATCTATCAACAGAGCCTCAGGATTGCACAATGTAGATGCTGTTACAGCTCTAGCAGCACAACTGAGACTCTCAACAAGAAGATTGATGGATTTAATCCCCACTCACATTCAATATGTGAATTGTGTGGTGGTAGTGGCCATCACAACAGTAGCTGTCAAGGTAATCAGTTTGCATGTAATTCATCTGCTGAACAACCTAATTTTGTTTCAAATTTTCACAGGCAGAACAATCCATACATCAACACATATAATCCGGGATGGAGGAATCATCCAAACTTCTCGTGGAATCAAAGCAATGCAAAGCAACCTCATCCCGAATACACTCCTCAAGAAAAGAAGTCCAACTTGGAGGATATGATGGCCAAATTTTTAAGTACAGCAGAAACAAGATTCCAAAATCAAGAAGCATCCATAAAAAATCTGGAAGTCCAAATCGGTCAACTAGCAAGCATAATTTCTGGACGTGCACATGGTTCCCTCCCGAGCAACACAGAAACGAATCCTAAGGAGGATGTCAAGGCCATAACACTAAGGAGCGGCACACAATTGGAAGAGCCATAACCTAAGGAAATTACTCAGCAAGTGGGCGAGAAAGAAGAGACTGAGCAAGAGAAAAAACGAGTTTCAACAAAGAAGTCTACTGGTAAAGGTTTGATTGATTCTAACTCTAAAACTAAATATATGCTACCTCTTCCTTATCCTCAAAAATTCCAAAAAGAAAAATTAGATAAAGAATTCTCAAAATTTTTAGAGATTTTCAAGAAGTTGCATATTAACATACCATTTGCAGAGGCATTAGCACAGATGCCTAGCTACACTAAATTTTTGAAGGAAATTTTGTCTAATAAACGGAAGCTAGAGGAACATGGACCGGTAATGTTGACTGAAGAGTGCAGCGCTATACTGCAAAACAAGCTACCTCCAAAATTGAAAGATCCAGGGAGTTTTACTATACCTTGCAATTTGGGAAATTCATTTTTTGATAAAGCTTTATGTGACCTTGGTGCCAGTATTAATCTTATGCCTCTTTTAATTTTCAGGAAACTTGGATTAGAAGAAATCAAAACAACAACAGTGTCATTGCAATTAGCTGATCGATCTATTAAGAGACCACGGGGAATTATTGAAGATGTACTGGTAAAGGTTGATAAATTTATATTCCCTGTAGACTTCATTGTTCTCGACATGGAAGAGGATCGTGAGGTACCTCTTATACTTGGACGTCCATTCCTTGCTACAGGGAGAGCCCTAATTGATGTACAACAAGGGAAATTGACTTTAAGAGTCAATGATGAGCAAGTAGTTTTTGATATGTATAAAATTATGAAATACCCCTCTAGGTTTTCTACTTCTTCTTGTTTTCAAGTGCATATTGCTGATAACCTCATTGAGGAGTTTCAAGAGAAAACATTAAATGAAGATACTTTGGAGAGATACATCATGGACTCAGAAACTAATACTACTGAAAAACTCGTCATCGAAAAAGAAGCAAGGAACTTGAAGTCTGAAATGGGAAGAGAAGAGCCAGAGGAACAAATAAGTGTCTGGCTGAAGACGTAAAACTTAGCGCTTTTGGGAGGCAACCCAACTTTTTATCTTACTTTCCTTGTTTTCTTTATTTTATTCCTTTTTCTTTTATTTAGATTATTTTTAGTTTTTTTTTTCTCTATCCTTTTTCGAAGTGCATTTGATTTTCTTTCCAATTTTTTGGCAGAAGCTGACTTTCGTAACTCATGGGCACACCTTATGGAAAATCTTGAATCCTGGAATTGGGCAACAAAGCAGAAGAAATTGTTAAATCACTTGCCAGATTGGACAGGAACATGATAGATTTCCTTGCTTACATGGGATTCACACCACCTTTACCCGCAAGCACGTGACTGATATCTTTGTTGATGCTCAATATTTTCAGGGGAGTTTTCTACTTACTCTTGTTCTTTTATAGTTTTTGAGCATCTATTTTTGATACATTGCGGACAATGTATCATTTAAGTTTGGGGGTGGAAACTTTATCTGAGTGTTGTGCACTGCTCGTGTTTCTAGTTATTTTTCTATTTGTGTTATCTGAGTGCTTTCTGTTGTTGTCAATGATATAAGCTTAATTAAGATAACATACAGAATTTATAAGGAGTTAAATTTTGTTTCGGTTTGAAATTAATTTAAGTATCAATCTTCATTTGGTTTGAGACTCTAGTTTGCGGTAAGATTGTATGATTAGTCTAAAACATCTAGAAAAGTTTTATGTGCGATTGTTTGTGAATACTTTTGCGGTCTCAACAAGCTCTAGAACTTATTTGATAATCATTTGAGGCGAATTCCTAGAATGCACACTACTTAGAATATGATATAGGCCATTTTTGAATCGTTTGAGCCTTTCAAACTTACCTTTGCAATATATATCACTAGTCACCTTTTTGAGCATTTTTTCTTGAAAAAGAATTTGAGCCTTGTTTCTTTCAAAAACTCATTTACTTACCCTTATGAGCCTAAAAATATTTTATCCTTACCCTTCTTTTAAAAGAACTTAGTTGTACACATTGAAGAGAAGCACTTAAGAGGAGTAAGGATGGAAATATATAAAAAAAAAACCATAACCCAAGTATATTAAAGAAGATAAGTTGGGGTTGTGGAAAAGAAAGAAATAAAAAAAAAATTAAAAAGAGATGAATGAGTATTTGCCAAAAACAGAAAAAGAAGAGAAGTACGACAAAGAACGAAGAAAAAGAAAAGAAAAAGTGGTGACTTGTCAAGAGATATGCTCTTAAAAAAAATGGTTGAAGGAGTTGAGCATTGAAGTAAAGTTATCTAGTGCTTGAAAGTGGTTGTGTTTAAAGCTAAGAGATTAAGTTCTTTTATTTGTAAATCCTTCCCGTTTTTCCTTAAACTTTACCTTGATCTAACATTACAAGCCTATGAAAGACCTGATTGATCCAATGTAGTGTGACGTTTCTACAATAGTGGAGAATGATTTGAAAAATAAGCCTATGGAGCTTGTTTATGTGATTGATGTCACACAATTTGTTATGTTTTTAGAGGCCAAGACTTGTATTCATAAATGTTGTGCATAAAATTATCCGGGTGTTCGGATTAATGGATTGTGGTAACATGGATGTTAAGAGTCAATAACGATTTTAAGATTGATGTTTGGATTATTTTTGGACATAGGCGAAATTTAATGATTCTATGTGCCGTACGTTATGTGCAATTTTTGAGACAAAAAGTGAATTACTCTTGGTTGACACTAATATTGCTTTTTCATAAAATTTGATTCCCACCATAGAAATTCATCTCTTGTTTTCGCTTGAATTGCTAGGGACTGGCAAAAAGCTAGTTGGGGGTTGTGATAAGAGCCATAAAATGCATTATAATCGTACTTATTTATTCGCACTTTAGGGTTGATTTAGGTCTTAATTGCATTTTTATTCATTAACAACTCTAAAGTGGTATTTTTGGAGCATTAACTTATTTCGGTGCATTTTTCAGGTATCTTGATCTAAAAGAGATGGAAGAGCTATCGTCATTTTAAACACGAAGCTCCATTGAACACTCAAGCAAAATAATGGTCGTGGAAGAGCCAAGATGAAGAGAAACTAAGAAAGGAGTTTTCACTAAGTTGCTGGAGTTGCCATACGAATCAACCATCTTTACAAATTAAACTGTATTGATGTAGGAAGAACCAGGAAGTGTGCCACATATTCTCAGAAAGATCTGGAAGTCTACTTTCTGGAGGATTTTACGGTTCGTTAAAATCATTTTTCTAAAGAAAGTTATGGCGATTTTAGCGGACAGAGGTCAGACCTCCTGGTTCAGCATCAGCCGCACATCACAGCACCAAAATGCACAGAGAGGACAGAAACTCAAGGCTGCAGTGCCAGGATGTTGGCGCTGCAGCGCTGGTAGCTGACACAAAGAAGGATTTGGATAGAAAGTTGGCGCTGCAGCGCCAGAAAGTTGGAGCTGCAGCGCCAGAATTAGGGTTTCTTTATGTCTTGGCGCTGCAGCGCCCCGTGAATTTTGAATCTATAAATTAAAACCCTAGCTGAACAAGAAGGGGAGGCGGAAAAGAGAAGAAAGAAAACAGAATTTGGAGGAGAGGAGACACGAAAGGAGGCTTGGAGACACTCCGGGAGGCTACGCATCAAGCTTTTAATCATTCTTCTCCGGTTTTGTATTCTTTTATTCTATCTATGTTGATGTTTTATAATATGAACATGGGTTGTTTGAACATGATTATGGAGTAGATATTTTTGTGTTAAGGATAGATGGATCCTAAACCTTTATCTTGAGTTGTTGTTTGGACAAGTGGAATTTAATGTGTTTTTCAAAGAGTGTGTTTTATTGTTCTTAATGCTTTTTATTATTCTGATTCCTTCTTGGGGCATGGTGATGTGTCGAATAGAGAAGCCATGTTTTTATGAATGATTGAACTAATAAATATGATATTAGATTGTTATCTATGCAAAGGCCAGGGTAAAACATGCCATGAATGAAATGGGAGTAACCGAATAAGGATCATAGGAAGTTCATGTGGTCCACTTAAATCGTAACCGAATAGGGAGATTTAACTGAAAGGAATCCAAAAACACTTAATGCTTCTTAATTTGAATTAATCTAGAATAGACATAGAATACGGATATTCGAAGTTAATGATTCTTAAGATTGTGGTTAGACCTGGAATATGGATAACCAATTTATTGGGGATTCTACCATCTTGAAAAATGTATTAAACGAAACTTGTCCATTCGAAGCTCTTATCAATTATGGTTTAGGTGAAGTCGAGTCCTTAGCACGTTAGTTCATAAGAGTCTTCATTCCAAAGATTGCAAATTTTTCGTTATGTACTATTGCGTTCTGTTTTTCTCTTTTAGTTAACAGATAGTAAACTTTTCTCCAACAATTATTCGTTTGCTCAAGTAACAGTAAGAGTCGAGTCATAATTTCTGTAGTATTTGCTCAGTCCTCGTTGGGAACGATATTTACTCATCATTTTATTACTTGAACAATTAGTGCACTTGCTAGTGTAAATTTCATCGCATCAGTCATTTTTTTTAATTATTTTTTATCTATGCCCAAGTGTTTATCCAACAAGTCATCCCGTTTCAGTTAAGATAAGAAACATACACATTAACATCACATGTCATACCTCACACAAATATGTGCTAATGTGCGCATGTTAGATTAGATCAAACATGTAAATTCTCGAATGCCTAAAGTTAGTAACTAAAGTTTAAACTCTATCATCAGATCATGTGTTCAAAGTTTTAAACTCACCAATGAAATCACATCACAATTTTTCAGATCAACCAAAATTTTCAGACGAACATGAACATGCATTTATCTTCACTAAAACAAAAAAAAACAACAACAACAAATTAGGACAAAGTGTGTGAAATGTGTCTCCCATAGCCCCAAACTTAAATTACACATTGACCCCAATGTGTGAATAATATGGAAAGAGTTGACCTGGGATATAGATAACTATCTGGACTGGTATGGCTCATAGCATACCCCTAAACTTGAACTGAAGTACGCGTTGTCCCTCAAAAATAACGACTGAAAAACAAAAATACTGGAAACAAACATTAATCATAAATATGTAAAATAATAAATAAACAGAAAGGATAAGCTGTGGGGTGCCTCCAATGAGCGCTAAGTTTAATGTCTTCAGCTAGACCCAACATTAGTAATCGTGCCCAGCTAAACACTCCACCATCTAATCAATAAATGGGAGTGGAAAATGATCCTTCCTTGTGGTAGCATTCCACTTATGGTAGTCTAGACACACTTTCCATCCTGACTGAACACGAATTGGCACCAACTTGTCGTCCTTATTCTTCACTACCGTCACTCCAGCCTGCTTGGGCACGACATGAATCGGGCTCACCCCCTTGCTAACAGAGATTGGATAATTGATTACTGCATCAAACAGCTTTATCACTTCAATCCTCACAACCTCTTGCATAGCTGGGTTGAGCCTTCTTTGTGGCTCCCTCGATGGCTTGACATTCTCTTCCAAATGTAACTTGTGCATCACCATCGAGGGGTTGATTCCCTTGATATCTTCAATAGTCCAGCCTATAGCTTCATTGTGTTCTCTTAAAACGTCCAATAATTTATCCACTTGAGCATCAACCAAATCTGAAGCTATAGTCAGAGGCAAAGAATCTGCTGGACCTAGGAACTTATACTTAGGATTGTCCGATAAAGGCTTAAGTTCCTTCTTGAGGGGTTCAGGTGCTGTGGTCTCCTCCATCTCACTGCTCTTCTGAGGAGCAGACTCCAAAGTAACATTTGCTTGCTCAAACAACTTATCCAAATCCAAATCCTCTTCAAACTGAGCAAAACATGCCTCCAGGGGGTCCTCAATGCTTGATTCACCCACAGTCTCCTCCGTCTTACTGCTCTCCCGAGGAGCAGACTCCAAGATAGCATTTGCTTGCTCAAGTAGCTTATCCAAATCCAAATCCTCTCCAAACTGAGCAAAGCATGCCTCCAGAATGTCCTCAAACTTCCTTTCTTTCTCGAGCGCTTGTAATCTCTCAGGGTAAGGCGCTTTAGGTACAAATGCCCAGGAAGATCCTTAATAGTAGGTGTGGCTGTAGATGGCTCAGCATCTCTCTTCTCCTTGTTGCCACTTCTTTGCCCTTGTTACATAGCTGGGTTCTCTTCCACTCGATTTTCCACTTGTCTCCCAGACCTCAATAGGACAATCAATTGCACTTGTTCTTGCCTGTACATAGGAGTTGATTAAATTCCCACCGCAAACTGTTCCTTTGAGTTAGGCTCAGGTTGACTGAGGAACCTTCACTTCTCTCCTTCACCCAAGTGACTTGCGATTTTACCCATTTGACTCTCTATCTTAGGAATCGCTTGGGTGTTTACTATATGCGCACTCCTTACTTCGCTTATGGGTTGGTCGATCATTTTCCTGAAATCATTGAGGGCGTCCTCCAATGACTGTGAAACCGATGTTGGCGCTTGAATGGGAGCTTAGTAAGCGGGTGATGGTGCTGGATGGGCTGAGTGACCATAACTTGGAACTAGTGAAGGAAATTCAGGAGGGTATTGATTGTGAGCATGATAAGGGGCTCCTCCCTGATTCATCAGTTGGTTCTGCGTCCATGAAAAATCAGGGTGATTCCGCCACCCTGGATTGTACGTCTCGAAGTGATTTCTATTTGATTGCCACCAATAGTCATCGAAAGCGTTCATTTGTTCCATGGGATACTCGACAAAAGCTGGCGTAGATGGACAATTCTGTGCTAAATGCATAGGACTAGCACAGATGGAACAACTATCAACATTGAGTGTATTGGTTGTATTCATGGACTGGCCAGTTATTTTCATGAAATCCTTGAGGGTGTCCTCTAAAGACTGTGAAACCGGCGCTGGATTCAAATATTTTTATTTTATTTTATTTTTGGGCAAATGCAAATAAACTAAAATAAAATTAAAATTAGATTTAAAATTAAAAGTAAAATTAAAATTAAAATTAAAAAAAATAAAACAAAAATGCTAACTAAACTAGTAGAAAAATAAAATTAATTTAGACAAAAATTTTACAAACAAAACAATTCCCCGGCAACGGTGCCAAAAACTTGTTGTGAGTTTTAAATTACTCTCAAGTGCACAAGTTGTTTGCAATATAGTGTTGTGCAAGTGCGAGGTCGAATCCACAAGGAATTGCGTTGTGAAAATATAATTTTATCTAAACTAACCCTATTTTAACCTAGTTCCGAATTTTGTATTAAATTGTGCAATGAAAAATAAACTTAAACTAAATTGTTTTAAAGCAAATGATAAATAGACTAAGGTTTCTGAATCCACCCCACCAAAGTAAAGCATATATTTTCATGTTTTATATAAAAATAATCAAAAAATTCCATGAATCCAACTTTAAACAAAAAAAACAACGAATATCCCAATTAAACCAAAAGCATCCAATGTATCTGCTTTTAACAAATCACAAAGGAAATCCAATTTAATCGAAAATGATTCGATGTATCCGTCAGATGATACACAAGGAATATCCAATTTAATAATTAAAAGCAATCAATCGTAAGATCTACTCAAATAATTGAACATAACATTTATACTAAAAACATCAGAATTGTTATGCGCAAATATGAAAATATAATGTTAAACAAAGGAAAGGCTTCATCTTCAACCTTAGCTGAAGATTTTAGCCTTTCATAATTATGAAACCAAAGTTGACAATATAAGTGCTAAACATTAAACTTTAAAACTAAATAAAAAGAAACAAATTTACTATATATGAGAGAAATTCCACTCGCTGTTGGGCGGCGCTTCCCCTCGTGGTAGCAAAGCCTTCGGGATCCATCAGAATGCTAGCAGATGTCCACCGGATTACACCAAATGGCCCAGGAATTGCACATCAGATTGCTCCTAAGGGCCCTATGGATTGCTCCTAAAGGCCCTCTGGATTTACTTTCTGATGATCTCAGATTTTCAGATGATGCCTAAAGCTAAAGTGGAGTGGGTCTTATATAGGCAAATACCACGAGTGCAATGTGTTTCCACTATGATGTGGGATGTGGGATATAGAAATATGTTTCCAACCGATGTGCAATGTGGGATTTAAGCCTTCATATGCCCTTCAAAACTTCTGCTTACGCTGAAATCCCGCACAGCCCGCACAGCCTGACCTTTGTCTACTAAAACTGTCATAACTTTCTCTAGAAAAATCCTTTTTACGAGTCGTAAAATTCTCCAGAAAATAGACTTCCGGATCTTTCTAAGAATATATGGCTCATCTCCTGGTTATTCTTACATCAATGCAGTTTAATTTTCAAAGATGATTGATCTGTACGGGCAATTCTGGCAATTTAGTGAAACTCCTTTCTTGGTGCTTGTAAACCTAAAAAATAACGAAAACAACTTAAAGTAACAAATTCCTAAGCTAACAAATGTAAATTAAGTAGCCAAAATATGCAATATTTTTCACTTATCAATGACTCGGGTCTTCTTTATTAAATACTTTCCCCAACATAAGACCAATGCTTTAAAAAAACAAATCTCTACCTTTGCAAAAAAGGACAACGAGACTTTGTATCAGTCTTGGGAGAGATTTAAGGAGTTATTGAGTATGTGCCCTCACCATGGGTATGAGAGTTGGCGCTTGGTAAGCTATTTTTATGAGGGACTTGCATATAGAGAGCGCCAATTTGTAGAGATGATGTGCAATGTTGAATTCTTGGAGAAAGATCCTGATGAGGCCATAGAGTACCTCAATGAGCTTGCTGAAAAAGCTCACACTTGGACTGAACCTAGTGCTACTGAAAGCACAAATAGATCACGACCTATAGGGCACCCAACTGGTGGTGGAATTTACCATCTTAGGGAAGAAGATAACCTTAAGGCCAAGGTCGATATGTCACTAGGGAACTAGAGGTGTTAAAGACTAAAAGCTCAAAGCCAACACAAGTAGCTAATCATGCAGTGTCTTTGAAACAATGTTTTGTGTGTGGCTGGGTAGATCATCTCGCCCAAGAATGCCCAACATTTGTTGAGATGAGAGGGATGTATGAGTGATAAGTGCTTAAAGATTCATATTTAAGCCCCTTCATTTACATTTGTTAAGTCCTATTTTATGTTAATTTAGTCCATTTTACTTCGTTTATGTGTTTTACATGCTTTTATAGGGTTTTGGAGAAGAAAGAAGCATTTTGGAGCTTAAAAGGAATAAAACTGGAAATCCTGGAGCAGTTGCTGCCTGATGTGCGATCGAGTGCACCAGGCATGGGATCGAGCACTGAATTGCGATCAAGCGCACTGCGTATGCGATCGAGCGCACATGTACGGGCGTGAACAGTAAAGCGGCAGAACTAGTTTTGGAAATAAATGAGTTTTTTGTTTTAGAAAAGTTTAGAAATTCATGAGCCTTCTAGGATTACTCAAGCCCTATAAATACACCTGTAAAACACACACAAATAATCACTTCTTAGAGAACACTTATTTTATCTTTTGCTTAGCACGGAGTTTTAGGCTTTGGAGAGGATTGACAACCCGTCTCCCTAGTATTCTTCGGGTTTTATATTTTATGCTTAGTTTATATATGATGTTTATCTGAGACAGCATGTGTAACAAACTTTCTTATAGGGCTCAATTGAAGCCCTAGTTATGCTTTTTCATATATTTATTCATTGATAAAATCTTTGCCAATAGCCTTTACTATGTTGCTTAACTTGATTAATGCCTGTGCTTATTTAAATTCCTCATATGTATATGTATGGACAACGTTTGCATGTGGTATGGATTGGATAGTTAAATCAATTTGGATGACCGAGTCCTGGGTCTAACATTAGTAACAAAAGATATCCACATCGGATTCTTTGATTAATCAACATGGGAAACCGAGAGTAGATACCATGCCCTAGGTCTCATGTGGTTGTCGATTTCCATAAATCTTATGCTTTCTTAAGGAACAACTCACGCAGATACCATGCTGAATCCCTTAAGGAAGAAAAAAGTTATAGTAGATACCATGTCTAACTCGTTGCTTAGGGAAATCAATAGCTTAAGGAGTAGATACCATGCCCTTAGGTTGGCGACCATTAGGTATACATGATAAGGCTAGTGCACTGATACATTACACATTGGGAAAGTATGACTAGTGGTGGATATCAAAGCCCTATGTCTTTATTATTATTAAATCACACTCAACTGTTTTTCAAACTTCTTTTACTAATAAACTAATTCTAAAACTGAAATTCACCAATCCCTGTGGAGATGATCTTGCATTCGCACACTATACCATTGTTGACCTTGTGCACTTGCAAGTAAAACGAGTGCGATTATTTACTTATTTATTTAGGTATATTTTTGCTCAACAAGTTTTTGGCGCCGTTGCTGGGGATTGCGCTAAATTTCATTTTAGGATTACTTTCGTTTAGTTTAAATCAGCATTATTATTTTATTTTCTGATTATCATCTTTATTTTTATTTTTCGTCAAACCCTAATTGATTTTTCTTCTGTTTCAAGTACATTAAACAGAACTCTTTGTGATATTTACGATCGATTGCAACCTTCTGTGCGATCGAGCGCAATTAGGGTGCACTGAAACTGTTCTACCTGATTTATGCACGGACTTCGATCCCGACATCCAACATTTTTTCCCTTCGATCCCAAGCTTGAGTAGACCATTCAAAAAAGGCTTAGGAACAACTTTAAGGAGAACGAAGAAGAATTCAAGAATGAAGCACCAATGGCGGAACAGCTCGAAAACCCGCAACCACTTGCACGAAGATCGATGAAGCAATCTTTCATTCTACAGAACCTTAACCATCCTTCATGCATTGCATATCAACCTGAAGCAGAGGGCAATTATTACATATCCCCGCAGATACTCAATGCTTTGACCCACTTTAGGGATACACCGGCAGAGGATCCACACTTGCACCTTCGAGAATTCTTTAATCTTTGCAAGTTCCAGCACATCCAAGGCTTAGACCAAGAAGGAATAAGGTTAATTATTTTCTCTTTTTCCTTAAAAGATAATGCTAAATTATGGTATAATTCTTTGTCTGCAGTTTCTATCCACACTTGGGAGGAGTTGGCTAGCAAGTTCCTCAGAAAATTTTTTCTAGCCCAAAAGACGAGGCAAATGAGGAAGGAGATCCAGTCCTTCCAACAAAATGATGGAGACTTATTATTTGAAACATAGGGACATTTCAATGAGTTACTACTCAAATTTCCACATCACAATGTACCTCAAGATGAGCTGGTACTAGCCTTTTATGAAGGTCTAAATGACATGAATAAAGGTATTGCTGATTCTGGTTGTGGAGGTGTGCTAATGGAAAAGAGCAGTGAAGAAGCCATGGAGTTGTTTGAGGCATTGAGTGAGCATACCCAACAATTCTCCTCTAGAGGTAGACAAGGAGTCAAGAGCAGAGGTATGTATGAGGTTACTCAGAATGGTGGACCCTCTGCCCAAATAGCTGCTTTGGAGAGGAAACTAGATATGAGGCTAGATATGATTGTAAAAGCCATGTCTACTCAAAACATCTCTCCTCGACCACAAGCTACAAAAAGCCAGGTGTGTGCTTTATGTTCTCAATTTGATCACACTACTGAGACCTACCATTTGTATTCATCTACAGATCCCGAGCAAGCAAACTATGTGGGACCGAACAGTGCATATACAAATACATACAACCCTGGATGGCGAGACCACCCCAACCTCTCATGGAGCAACAATCAAAACACCTTGAAACTTCAAGGGCAACAAAGGAACTTCCATAAAGTAGCTCAACCAGTTCCAGAACCCAAGAAGAATGATCTAGAAAGTCTTGTAAAGCAATTAGCCACTCAAAAACAGCAACTAATGACAATATTGATGACTTCATTATATCAGCAAAAACAAACCACTGCAACACATGAACAAGCAATTCAAAGTCTATAAGTACAAATGGGGCAATTGACTAAGGAGCTAGGTGAAAGAAAGCAAGGTGAACTTCCTACACAAACACTACCAAATCCAATAGGACATCAGCAGTTGAAAGCCGTTACAACTCTCCGAAAATGGTAAGATCTTAGGAGTTAATGAGCCAGCTCAAGCATCTCCAGCTAAGCCATCCACATCCAAGGTAAGTGAAGTAGAGAAGTGGAATGCACCACCCTTCCCCCAAAGGTTAGTAACGCCAAAGAAAGATAAATTGCTTGATATTTTTGAAACTTTGAGAAAAGTAGAAATTAACATTCCCTTATTAGATGCAATTAAACAAATTTCTGCTTATGCTAAATTTTTAAAAGATTGTTGCACTAATAAAAGAAAGTTTCAAGAACATGAAACAGTGGCTCTAACTGAAGAGGTAAGTGCGGTATTGTTAAGAAAACTACTACCAAAACTAAAAGATCCGGGTAGTTTTACTATTCCCTGTAGGATAGGTGATTAGTTGTTTGAGTGAGCATTACTAGATTTAGGAGCAAGTGTCAATTTGCTACCATACACAGTAGTTGAAAAGCTAGGTTTGGGTGAGCTTCAACCAACCTCCATCACTTTGCAATTGGCAGATAGAAGCATCAAAAGGCCTAGAGGTATACTTGAAGATGTCCTGGTTAAGGTAGGTGAGTTTATTTTGCCTGCTGACTTCATTTTATTAGATATTGAAGAATGCCCTATGCCATTACCTCTGCCCATCATCTTAGGAAGACCCTTTATGAGAACTACTGATACAATAATTAATGTGAAAAAGGGTATTGTAAGTATGACGGTAAATGGAGAGACAATAGAATTTAAGATATTTGATGCAATGAAATTACCCCAAGATGATAATGATGATGAATGTTTTAATGAATGTATGATGTAAAGTGCTGTCAAGCAAGTTTTTCAAGTCCATCACACTGATCCATTGGAGGCCGCCCTCACCCATAGCTTCAAAAGATCGGATATTGAGCCTGCATTAGAAACTGTCCCTGATGACATCTTTGAAGCTATTCACCTCCCTGAAGTTTATCCTATGCATCCAAAACCGAGTGATAAGAAGAAATCATAATTGAATAAACTGAAAAGATTGAGTCATGATGAATGTGCAGCACCACCAAAAGCACTTGAGCCACATGAAGTAGACTTTAAGTACTCCCTGCTAAAAGACTAAAGTTGAGAGAATACTCTGTCTGGCTGAAGACATTAAACTTAGCGCTCATGGGAGGCACCCCAGACATATCCTTTTTATTTTAGTACTTTTCTTTTTGTAGTCCTATTTTCATATCTATTATTTTGTTTTTCGGAACAACGTTTGTTTTCCTTTGTCAGGTACTTAGTGCGTGCATCCAGTTCAAGTTTGGGGGCATGTACAAGCAAGCCAGCAACCTGGTTCTCCATCTCCAAGGTTAAACCTTTCCATGCCACACACATTGGGGACAATGTGCATTTTAAGTTTGGGGGTAGTGGGAGATACTAGAAACTCTCTCATACGCACTTGGATCACATGCACACACTAAGTCCCAGTTTTTTTTAGAAAAGATAAATGCATGATCAATAGGTAAACAAAAATTTTAGTTGAATTAAAAATTTGATAACACTTCATTAGTAAGCTTACACACTAAAACACATAGTCTTGTATTAGGAGTTTTACAAAATTGAGTTAACTACCTCAAGGCACCTAAGAATTCATGAGTTTGATTTAAATTTGCATAAGCACATTTAGCACGCATTTGTGTGAGGTATGACATATAATTCTTTTGCATATGTTCCATTACCTAAACTGTAGTCGGATAACTTGTTGAAAAGAACCCTTTGGCATAAGAAAAATAAAGAAAAAAAAATATGTCAATCATGCGAAAGGAAAATCAAAAAGCTTCCAAAAATCAACTTTCCACTGAGTAACTGGGCCTCTTGCCTCAGTAAGCATTGAGTGTTCATGTCAAAAGGTGGGAGTTTCATTAAGAAGCATTAAAAACTTGTTAAGTTTTGTAGCCTTTTTGACTCGAGCTAGTAAGTCCTTAGGGGTGTCTTTACACCTAATGCCCTAAAACCATCTGGTTTGGGAGTCATTGGCCAAACGCTCATTACAAGGGTCAAATAGAAAGCTAGATGGAACTCAACATGGCAAAGATCGTATGATAAAAAGAAAAAAAAAAGAAGCAAGTATTATGCCATTTTGTTCTCTTTGATAAGAAATTTGATAAAAGTTTGGGCACCGAAACATTATCCACTAAAATTATGTGGAAGCCCCATCTTATATGTGCTAACTTGTCACACACAAATCAAACTTGCGATGCCTTAAGCTAACCTTAGGTAAGTAACTTAAAACTTTTGAAAGTCCTTTTGCAATCCAAAAATGTGTTTTTATTTTAAGCTTACTCATGAACGGTTATCATAGTTTTATTCACAACCCAAATCTTTGAGTATCACGAACATGAATTTATCTTTAATTTTGTTTTAACATAGTCTTTCGTTTTGTATTGCTAAGGGACTAGCAATATGTAAGTTTGGGGGTGTGATAAGTGCTTAAAGATTCATATTTAAGCCCTTTCATTTACATTTGTTAAGTCCTATTTTATGCTAATTTAGTCTATTTTACTTAATTTCTATGTTTTACATGCTTTTATAGGGTTTTGGAGAAGAAAGAAGCATTTTGGAGCTTAAAAGGAAGAAAACTGGAAATCCTGGAGCAGTTGCTGCCTGAAGTACGAGCGAGCGCACCAGGCATGCGATCGAGCGCAGAATTGCGATCGAGCGCACATGTACGGGCGTGAACAGTAAAGCAGCAGAACCAGTTTTGGAAATAAAGGAGTTTTGTGTTTTAGGAAAGTTTAAAAATTCATGAGCCTTCTAGGATTACTCAAGCCCTATAAATACACCTGTAAAACACACACAAATAATCACTTCTTAGAGAACACTTCTTTTATCTTTTGCTTAGCTCGGAGTTTTAGGCTTTGGAGAGGATTGACAACCCGTCTCCCTAGTATTCTTCGGGTTTTATATTTTATGCTTAGTTGATATATGATTTTTATCTGAGACAGCATGTGTAACTAACTCTTTATAAGGCTCAATCGAAGCCCTAGTTATGCTTTCTCATATAATTATTCATTAATAAAATCTTTGCTAATAGCCTTTATTATGTTGCTTAACTTGATTAATGTATGTGCTTATTTAAATTCCTCATATGTATGTGTATGGCCAACGTATGCATGTGGTATGGATTAGTTAGTTAGATCAATTTGGATGACCGAGTCCTGAGTCTAACATTAATAACAAAAGATATCCACACCAGATTCTTGGATTAATGTTGTGCGAAAATATACCTAAATAAATGGGTAAATAATCGTACTTATTTTACTTGCAAGTGCACAAGGTCAACAATGTAGCATAGTGTGCGAATGCAAGATCATCTCCACAAGGTTGGTAAATTTAACTTTAGAATTAGTTTCGCAGTAATAAAAAGATAAAAATAATAAAAGAGTTGATTTTGATAAAGATAAAATACTAAAGATAAAGGCGTAGGGGCTTGATATCCACCACTAATTATGCTACCACAATATAACAGTATGCCAATGCTTTATTCATGCCATGTATACCTACTGGTTGCCAACCTAAGGGCATGGTATCTACTCCTTAAGCTATTGATTTCCCTAAGCTATTGATTTCCCTAAGCAACGAGTTAGGCATGGTATCTACTCTAACTCTTTTCTTCCTTAAGGGATTCAGCATGGTATCTGCTTGAGTTGTTCCTTAAGAAAACATAAGTACTATGGAAATCGACAACCACATGAGACCTAGGGCATGGTATCTACTCCCGGTTTCCCATGTTGATTAACCTGGGTATCCGGATAAGATATCCCTTGTTACTAATGTTAGACCCAGGACTCGGTCATCCAAATTGATCTAACTAACAAGTCCATACCACATGCACATATTGATCAGACATATACATATGAGGAATTTAAATAAAAGCAGGTATTAATCAAGTTTAAGCAACACAACATAAATATCGCAAGGCGCCAATGCTAAATTTATTGAGTAAACATAATTAGAGCTTCAACCAAGCCCTACTAAGAATTTAATTACACATAATAAAATAAAAAGGAAAGAAGAAACCCGAGAGAAGAGTCGTCAATTCCGCTCCACGGTCTCCTTCTCCAAGCTAAAGCAAAAGATAAAAAATGATCCCCCCAAGAGGTGATGCCTTTTGTGTGTGATTTACAAGTGTATTTATAGGTCTTTGAGAAGTCCTAATCGGCTCATGAGTTCCTAAAATTTCCTAAAACGCAAAACTCTTTTATTTCCAAAATAGGGTTATTTCCAAAACAGGGTTCTGCAGTTTACTGTTCACGCCCGTACATGTGCACTCGATCGCATATGTGGTGCGCTCGATCACAATGCTGCGCTCGATCGCATAGAGGAGTGCGCTCGATCGCAATTTAGCCAGCAACTGCTCTAGGATTTCCAGATTTATTCCTTTAAGTTCCAAAAATGCTTCTTTTTCTCCAAGACCCTATAAAAACGTGTAAAACACAAAAGTGAAGTAAAATAGACTAAAACATATAGATAAAGAACTTAACAAATGTAAATTAAGGGGCTTGAATATGAATATTTAAGCTCCTATCACACCCCCAAACTTACATATTGCTAGTCCCTTAGCAATACAAAACCAAAAACTAAATGAAAAACAAAGACGCAAAGATAAATCCAATGCTAATGGTGTCCAACAAAAGCTTAGGTTTCACACAAAACTATGATGCGCATTCATGAGCAAGCTTAACAAGTATAAACACATCTTTGCAATGAATACGAGTTTTGAATGCAAATCACTTTCATGAGGCAGGTTAAGACATCACAAGTTTAACTGAGTGTGTGGTGGACTAGCACATAAAAGATTGGGTTTCCAAATAATTCTAATGTGTAGTGTTTCGATGACTCAAGATTCACCAAATTTTCTATTAGAATCAATAAAGATGGCATAGATTTTCTTCTTTTCTTTTATTTGTGAGATTTTTGCCAAGTTAGTTCCCTTAAGCTTTCTATTTGACTTGTGTAATGAGTGTTTAGCCAATGACTCCCAAACCAGATGGTTTTAGGGCATTAGGTGTAGAAACACCCCTAAGAGCTTACTAACTCGAGTCAAAAAGGCTACGAAACTAACTGATCTTAATGTTACCGATCAAAATATTCCACCTTTTGACGTGACACTCACTGCTTACTGAGGCAAGAGGGCCAGTTACTCAATGGAAAGTTCTTTTTAATGATCTTTAGGAGCATTTTTTTTTCTTTTCTTTTTGAGCAATAATGAACTTTTTTTTTATTTTCTTATGCCACCGCGTTAATCTAATAGGTCATATGGTTCACAGTCAAGCAAAAGAAACATACAAATCAAAATTACATGTCATACCCCACACAACTATGTGCTAATGTGCTCATGTTTAGTTTAAGTCGAACTTGTGAATCCTTAAATGCTTAAAAGAAAGTGATTATGGTTCAAAACTTAATTATTGGCCCATATGTTCAAGGTGTTAAGCTCACTTATGAAGTTAAATCATATTGTTTGTTTAGAACACCCAAAAATTTTGGAACGGAATGAACATGTATTTATCTCTGAAAAACAACAAAGCAAAAAAAAATTGGGACAAGGTGTGTGTGAATGTGTCTCCCATACCCCCAAACTTAAATTATACATTGTCCCCAATGTGTGAATAACAAGGAAAGAGCTGACCTGGGAGATAGAGAACTAGCTAGGTTGGCGTGGCTCATAGCGTACCCCCAAACTTGAACAGATGCACACATTGTCCCTAAAAATAAAAACTGACGTAATACGGGAAAACAAGAAGTAATAAAAATAAATTAATAACAATAAATACGTAAAATAATAAAAATAAAAGGATAAGCTGTGGGGTGCCTCCCATGAGCGCTAAGTTTAACGTCTTCAGCCGGACTAAGCCTTATTTTTCCCCAAAACTACGAATGGCAACAGCTAGCATAAGAAATATCTTATTCTCTCCCATATAAGCATACAGTAAGTGCTCTGACAACTGCTTGAATTCCAAGTTAGGTGCCTGTACAATAGAAGGGAAAATAATATTAGTAGGCACATGATGGTCAAATGGATCGGTGTACTTACTTGGATGCTTTGGAAAGGCCTCAAGGAGGTGCATAGTGTCAATGATGTCATCAGTAACATCCTTGCATTTGGGCTCAATATCCGATCTTGGGACACTATAGATAAGAGCAGTTTCTATTGGATCAACATGATGGACCTGAAAAGTTTCCTCAACAACACTTTGCGTCATGCATACATTAAAACATTTTGTATTATCTGGGGGTAATTTTAATGCATTATATCTTTTGATTTTAACCTTCTCACTATTTACCTTCTCCGTCTCACTTACCTTGGATATGGATGCTTGTGAAGGCTCATCAGTTTCAATGATCTTACCATTTGTTAGAGTTGTCATGGCATTTAGTTGCTGATGTCCTCTTGGAGTAGGTAGTGGTTGGACTGAAAGTTCACCCAACTTTCTTTCACTTAGCTCCTTAGCCAATTGCCCCATTTGTTCCTCAAGTCTTTGAATGGCTTGCTCATGTTTTGTAGTGGTTTGTCGTTGCTCAATCATGAACTGTTCTTGTGAAGTCATCAGTTGCCTCATAAGATTCTCTATGTCACTATTTTCTGATTCCGGTAATGGTTGGGCTGCTGGTTGGAAGTGTCGCTGCTGTCCTTGAAGATTCAAAGTATTTTGAGTGTTGCTCCATGAGAGGTTGGAGTGGTTCTGCCATCCAGGATTGTAGGTATTTGTATATGTGCTGTTCGGTCCCTCATAATTTGCTTGCTCTTGATCTGTAGTTGAATACAGAGGACAAGTATAAGTATTATGATCAAAATGAAAGCATATAGCACATACCTGGTGTTGTGTAGCCTGTGGACTAGGTGAGTTGTTCTGATCAGCCATGGCTTTTATGAGCATGTCTAGCTTTCTTTCCATAGCAGCCATCTGATTTGAAGATCTATCATTGAAGCTCACCTCATACATACCCTTGCTTTTAATTCCTTGTCTACCTTTTGAGGAGAATTGTTGGGTGTGCTCACTTAATGTCTCAAACAGCTCCATGGCTTCTTCACTAGTCTTCTCCATCAGCACACCTCCACAACCGAAATCCACTATACCTTGATTTATGCCACTCAAACCTTCATAGAAAGCTAGGACCAGCTCATCTTGAGGTAAGTTATGATGTGGACATTTGAGTAGCAGCTCATTAAAGTGTCCCCATGCCTCAAAGAAAAAGTCTCCATCCCACTGTTGGAAGGATTGAATCTCCTTCCTCATCTGCGTTGTCTTTTGGGCTGGAAAAAATTTCCTTAGAAATCTATTGGATAGCTCTTCCCAAGTATGGATGGAATCTGCAGGCAATGAATGATACCACATTTTAGCATTATCTTTTAATGAAAAAGGGAAAATAATTAACCTGATTCCCTCTTGATCTAGGCCCCGAATATGCTGGAACTTGCAGAGATCACAGAATTCTCGAAGGTGCAAGTGTGGATCCGCAGCAGGTGTACCCCTAAAATGAGTCAAGGCACTGAGTATCTGCGGAGATATGTAATAGTTTTCTTCTGCCTTAGGTTGATATGCAATGCATGAAGGATGGTTGAGGTTTTGTGGAATGAAGGATTGTTTCATAGGTCTCCGTTCTGGTGGCAGTTGGTTGTAAAGTTGTTCCATTGGTGCTTCACACTCAAATTCTTCTTCTTTCTCCTCGAAGTTGTTTCTAGGCCTCTTTCGAATGATCTGCTCACTTTCTATATCAAGTGAAAGGATGGTTGGGTTCCTCACTCGAAGCCCTTGCATGAATCAACAGGAATACCTTAGTGCAGCAGCTTCAGTACTGCTGCTCGGGTAGTCTCTGGACTATTTGCGCTCGAGCGCACACTAAACTACGCTCGATCGCAGACTTGCGCTCGATCGCACAAGGCACTGCGCTCGATCGCAATGAGGACAGAAACTCCTCCTCTGCACACCTGAACAGAAAACGAAAAGGAGGAATAAATCTGATTTTTGATAAAAATAAAAATAAAACATAACAAAATAAAATAAAATAGAATAGAATAAATTAAATTAAAATAATAATAAATAAAAAAACTAATGAAAATAATTCCAAAAAAAATTTTAGCACAATCCCCGGCAACGGCGCCAAAAACTTGTTGTGCGAAAATATACCTAAATAAATGGGTAAATAATCGTACTTGTTTTACTTGCAAGTGCACAAGGTCAACAATGTAGCATAGTGTGCGAATGCAAGATCATCTCCACAAGGATTGGTAAATTTAACTTTAGAATTAGTTTCGCAGTAATAAAAAGATAAAAATAATAAAAGAGTTGATTTTGATAAAGATAAAATACTAAAGATAAAGGCGTAGGGGCTTGATATCCACCACTAATTATGCTACCACAATATAACAGTATGCCAATGCTTTATTCATGCCATGTATACCTACTGGTTGCCAACCTAAGGGCATGGTATCTACTCCTTAAGCTATTGATTTCCCTAAGCTATTGATTTCCCTAAGCAACGAGTTAGGCATGGTATCTACTCTAACTCTTTTCTTCCTTAAGGGATTCAGCATGGTATCTGCTTGAGTTGTTCCTTAAGAAAACATAAGTACTATGGAAATCGACAACCACATGAGACCTAGGGCATGGTATCTACTCCCGGTTTCCCATGTTGATTAACCTGGGTATCCGGATAAGATATCCCTTGTTACTAATGTTAGACCCAGGACTCGGTCATCCAAATTGATCTAACTAACAAGTCCATACCACATGCACATATTGATCAGACATATACATATGAGGAATTTAAATAAAAGCAGGTATTAATCAAGTTTAAGCAACACAACATAAATATCGCAAGGCGCCAATGCTAAATTTATTGAGTAAACATAATTAGAGCTTCAACCAAGCCCTACTAAGAATTTAATTACACATAATAAAATAAAAAGGAAAGAAGAAACCCGAGAGAAGAGTCGTCAATTTCGCTCCACGGTCTCCTTCTCCAAGCTAAAGCAAAAGATAAAAAATGATCCCCCCAAGAGGTGATGCCTTTTGTGTGTGATTTACAAGTGTATTTATAGGTCTTTGAGAAGTCCTAATCGGCTCATGAGTTCCTAAAATTTCCTAAAACGCAAAACTCTTTTATTTCCAAAATAGGGTTATTTCCAAAACAGGGTTCTGCAGTTTACTGTTCACGCCCGTACATGTGCGCTCGATCGCATATGTGGTGCGCTCGATCACAATGCTGCGCTCGATCGCATAGAGGAGTGCGCTCGATCGCAATTTAGCCAGCAACTGCTCTAGGATTTCCAGATTTATTCCTTTAAGTTCCAAAAATGCTTCTTTTTCTCCAAGACCCTATAAAAACGTTTAAAACACAAAAGTGAAGTAAAATAGACTAAAACATATAGATAAAGAACTTAACAAATGTAAATTAAGGGGCTTGAATATGAATATTTAAGCTCCTATCAATTAATCAACATGGGAAACTGGGAGTAGATACCATGCCCTAGGTCTCATGTGGTTGTCGATTTCCATAAATCTTATGCTTTCTTAAGGAACAACTCATGCAGATACCATGCTGAATCCCTTAAGGAAGAAAAGAGTTAGAATAGATACCATGCCTAACTCATTGCTTAGGGAAATCAATAGCTTAAGGAGTAGATACCATACCCTTAAGTTGGCGACCATTACGTATACATGATAAGGCTAGTGCACTGATACATTATACAATTGGGAAAGTATGACTAGTGGTGGATATCAAAGCCCTATGTCTTTATTATTATCAAATCACATTCAACAGTTATTTATTTCTTTTTACTTAGAAGAAACTAATTCTAAAACCGAACTTTACCAATCCCTGTGGATATGATCTTGCTTTCGCACACTATACTACACTGTTAACCTTGTGCACTTGCAAGTAAAACAAGTGCGATTATTTCCTTATTAATTTAGGTATATTTTCGTCCAACAATGAGGAACAATGTAATGCCTTAGGCATGTACAAGAAGTCTTTGGCACCCTTCTCTGATACTTATAATCCGGGATGGCGAAATCACCCCAATTTCAACTGGAAGTCTGAAAACCAGCAGCTTGCACAAACCCCTGCACCATATCTTGAACCATATCATGCACCTGTATCTTCTAGGAGTTCCTTAGAAGACACTTTACATGCTTTTATTGAGGCACATGGTAAGACTAATCAAAGACTTGAATATTTAATTACGCAGGCTGTTGAAGAAAATAAAGAGATAAAGAGCCAAATGTCTAAGTTAATGAGCTACTTGAGTGTGACTGAGCGAGGTAAGCTCCCTTCTCAAGCTCAGTCCACATCCAATGGTCAGCACCTAGTGCAACAAAATTTGAAGGAGGTGAATGCCATTGAGACACTAAGTGGTAAGTTATTACACATCCCAACAACAAAACAATCAGAGGATGTTGACGAAAGCCACCAAACATACATGATTGACTCATTCATGGAAAAGGTCCAGCACCTTAATCCATTGGAGCCCACCCTCACCCATGGCTTCACAAGAGCATATATCGAGCCAGAATTTGCGGATGTTACTGATGACATCCTTGAGGCCTCTCCAAAGCATACAAGCACTGAATTTGGCAGTGAAGTAGTGGCTGGTGCATTCAACCATTGTTTTTCTAGGAGGTAATAAGAGCGTCTGGCTGAAGACGTAAAACTGGGAGGCAACCCACAACATATCCTTTTATTTTTACTGTTTTTCATATTTCTTTTTCTTGCTTATTATTATTATTTTGTTGTTTTCCAGTTTTACTTTTGTATTTCTTTTTCAGGGACTAACATGCGCATCAGTTCAATTGGTCGTGCACAATTTTCAGCTCTACACACCTTTGGTTAAAAAGGGAGTTTCCTTAAATTTTGCTTTTACATTGAGGACATTGTTTATCTTAAATTGGGGGTGGAGGAAACACATTTCTTATTGCATACCATTGAACTGCTTGGTGTCATCTTCCCTTTTTGTTTGTTTTTAGCATGCTTGGTGTTAGCCTTAGAGTTTATTCACATGTCAATGATATGAGCTTAATTGAGATAGCATATAGCATTTATAAGAAATTAAATCTTACTTCAGTTTAAAAATAATTTAAGTATCAATCTTCATTTAGTTTGAGACTCTAGTTTGCGGTAAGATTGTATAATTAGTCTAAAACATTTAGAGAAGTTTTATGTGTGATTACTTTGTGAATACTTTTGTGGTCTTGATAAGCTCTAGAACTTATTTGATAATCAGTTGAGGCAAATTCCTAGAATGCGCATTACTTAGGACATGGTATAGGCCATTTTTGAACCGTTTGAGCCTTTCAAACCTACCATTGCTATATTTATCACTAGTCACCTATTTGAGCTTTTTTCTTGAAAAAGAATTTAAGTCTTGTTTCTTTCAATAGCCCATTCACTCACCTTTATGAGCCTAAAAATATTTTATCCTTGCCTTTCTTTTAAAAGAACTTAGTTACACACATTTGTTGAGAAGCACTTAAAAGGAGTAAGGATGGAAATATGAAAAAATATATATATATCACTACCACAACCCAAGTACATTAAAGGAGATAAGTTGGGGTTGTGGAAAAGAAAAGAAAAAAAATAAAAAAGGAGGTGAATGGTCTTATGCCAAAAAACAAAAGAAAAGAAAAATAGAAGTGAATTATAGCAAAGAAAGAAGAAAAGAAAAGAAAAGTGGTGACTTATTGAGAGATATGCTCTTTGATGCGATTAAATTAACACTAGCAAGTGCACTAATCGTTCAAGTAATAAAATGATGAGTAAATATCGTTCCCAACGAGGACTGAGCAAATACTACAGAAATTATGACTCAACTCTTGCTGTTATTTGAGCAAACGAATATTTGTAGGAGAAAAGTTTACTAGCAATTAACTAAGGAGAAAAACAGAAGCAATAATAATTAACGGAAGATTTGCAAACTTTAGAATGAAGACTCTTATGAACTAACGTGCTAAGGACTCGACTTCACCTAAACCATAATTGACAAGAGTTTTGAATGGACAAGTTTCACTTACTATGTTTTTCAAGATGGTAGAATCCCTAATAAATTGGTTATCCATATTCCAGGTCTAACCACAATCTCAAGAATAATTAACTTCAAATATCCGTATTCCAGGTCTATTTTAGATTAATTCAAATTAAGAAGCATTAAGTGTTTATGGATTCCTTTCAGTTAAATCTCCCTATTCGGTTACGATTTAAGCGGACCACATGAACTTCCTAGAATACCTATTCGGTTACTCATATTCCATTCATGGCATGTTTTACCCTGGCCTTTGCATAGATAACAATCCAATATCATATTTATTAGTTCAACCATTCATAAAAGCATGGCTTCTCTATTCAACACATCACCATGCCCAAAGAAGGAATCAAAATAATAAAAAAGCATTAAGAGCAATAAAACACACTCTTTGAAAAACACATTAAATTCCACTCGTCCAAACAACAACTCAAGATAAAGGTTTAGGATCCATCTATCCTTAACACAAAAATATCTACTCCATAATAATATTCAAACAACCTATGCTCATATTATAAAACATCAACATAGATAGATAAGAATAATACAAAACCGGAGAAGAATGATTTAAAAGCTTGATGTGTAGCCTCCCGAAGTGTCTCCAACTCTCCTTTTGCATCTCCTTTCCTTCAAATTCTGTTTTCTTCCTCTATGGTCGTGCTCTATTCAAGATCCCCTTCTTGTTCAGCTAGGGTTTCAATTTATAACTTTCAGAATCCGCGGGCTGGCGCTTCAGCGCCAACATCCTGGCGCTGCAGCGCCAACATCCTGGCGCTGCAGCTTCAAGACATATTTCTAACCCTAGTCTGGCACTGCATCTTCAACATCCCAGCGCTACAGCGCCAACTTTCTGCCCAAATCCTCTCTTTTTGTCAGCTACCAGCGCTGCAGCTTCAGCTTTCTAGCGCTGTAGCTTCAGTTTTCTGTCCTCTTTTTACAATTATCGCCATTTTAGCGCTACAGCTTCAGCTTTCTGGCGCTGTAGCTTCCACTTTCTATCCAATATTCACAAATCTCTTGATTTTGAATTCAATTTGATTTAACTCCTCAATATACTCTACAAAATACGAAACATAATCAAAATCCAAGATTTAAGCAATTATAACTATTAAAACATGAGAAAATATAACAAACATATAGATATTATGAGTTCTTATCAAATTCCCCCACACTTAAACAATGCTTGTCCTCAAGCATACAATAGCTCAAGTTCGTAACCTTTTCTCATCATCGTTCCTTCTTCTACCTTTACTCATCCTCTATAATCCAAATTATTGTGCCTTAAAGATTTAAATCTAAAGACAAATAAGAAACGAACAATTTCATAGTGTAAATTCTTATAAACCACACCATGAACAATCACCTCAATGATCTTCTCAAAATCAAAATGCGATAGGATCTAACACCCTCTCATTGGATTCACTCAATACGCTCAAAGTGTTTAGGGTATCAATGAACTCTCAAGTCAAAACATAGAAGATCTTTACCATAAGCTTGCTAATATATCACATCAATGGATTGAATTGAATGCAAAGAATCTAAGGGTCTTAAATGGGTTGTAACGGGGCTTAGGTAAGGTGTGGTGAGAAGGAATTTTTAGATACTTTTATCAAAGGAATTATACCAACTTCTCCACACAAAGCACAATGCAATAACATCAAATGTTTTCTTCAATCAATTCACTTCCAAACAATTGAAATTGCACAACTTTTCTCTCTTTTTGGCCCCTTTTTTTTTTTTTTTTTTTTTGCAATTCAAGGCATTTGTAACTTGAATCACTTTATTCTCAGCATCTTTCAATCCTTTCAAAGATAATTTGAAGCTTCATGTGAACAAGCTAGTACGATCCTTCAATTAGAGGTTCAAAAGAGGGAAAACGACAAAAGAATGGGTTGACATTGCTTATACTATGGTTAACTTTCAACAAAAGGGTCAAGGTTCAAAATTGGCTTTCTACAGTAAAAATCAAGGTAGGCTTTTTAAGAAAGCTAAATGGCTTCACGTAAATGCCCTTATTAATTCAATGCATCCAATTCAACAATGTAGTTTCGTGACATGCATAACAAAGAAAGTTCTAGAAAAATCAACTATGTATGAAAATCACTCAATTAAGAAAATGGAGCATAATATAATATGAATGCTCGTTCGCTCAAAAGCGCACAAAAAAGGCCACGTGCATTAGATCCCACACACTTTTCATTCAATCAATCATCAAGAGCAATTAATCACTGTGTAGTAAATAAGAATTCAACCATTCATGCTAATCCCTTATTATGCCTCAAATTATCTCAATAATTCACAACAATCCAGATCATTTAAGACAAGCATCGACAAAATCTAGAATTCAAAAGAGAATGATCACAAACAAGAACTAAAGTATCACTTGGATTTTGAAAATTTTATTGAAAAATGGCGCAAAAATTTGATCAAAATGGAGCTAAAAGTGAAGTTCAAAGTAAAATCAAATTCATATGTCAACGACCCTCCCCCACACTTAATCCACACATTGTCCTCAATGTATAAAAAAATAGATGCTCAAAAACTATAAAAGAACAAGAGTAAGTAGAAAACTTCCCTGAAAATGTTGAGCATCAACCAAGATATCAGTCATGTGCTTGGGGGTAAAGGTGGTGTGAATCCCATGTAAGCAAGGAAAGCTGTCATGTTCCTATCTAATTTGGTAAGTGATTTAACAATTTCTTCTGCTTTGTTGCCCAATTCCAGGATTCAAGATTTTCCATAAGGTGTGCCCACGGGTTACGAAAATCATCTTCTGCCAAAAATTGGAAAGAAAATCAAATGTACTTCGAAAAATGATAGAAAAAAAAACTAAAAATAATCTAAATAAAAGAAAAAAGAATAAAATAAAGAAAACAAGGAAAGTAAGACAAAAAGTTGGGTTACCTCCCAAAAGTGCTAAGTTTTACGTCTTCAACCAAACACTTTTTTGTTCCTTTGGCTCTTCTCTTCCCATTTCAGACTTCACGTTTCTTGCTTCTTCTTCGATGATGAGTTTTTCAATGGTATTAGTTCTTGAGTCCATGATGTATCTCTCCAAAGTATCTTCATTTAATGTTTTCTCCTGAAACTCCTTAATGAGGTTATCAACAATATCCACTTGAAAACAAGAAGAAGTAGAAAACTCAGAGGGGTATTTCATAATTTTATACATATCTAAAACTACTTGCTCATCATTGACTCTTAAAGTCAATTCCCCTTGTTGTACATCAATTAGGCTCTCCCTGTAACAAGGAATGGACGTCCAAGTATAAGAGGTATCTCATGATCCTCTTCCATGTCGAGAACAATGAAGTCTACAGGGACTATAAATTTATCAACCTTTACCAGTACATCTTCTATTATTCCCTGTGGTCTCTTAATAGATCGATCAGCTAATTGCAATGACACTGTCATTGTTTTGACTTCTCCTAATCCAAGTTTCCTGAAAATTGAAAGAGGCATAAGGTTAATACTTGCACCAAGGTCACACAAAGCTTTATCAAAGAATGAACTTCCCAAAGTGCAGGGTATAGTAAAACTCCCTGGATCTTTCAATTTTGGAGGTAGTTTGTTTTGCAGTATGGCACTGCACTCTTCAGTTAATACTACCGTTCCATGTTCCTCAAGCTTCAGTTTATTAGACAAAATTTCCTTCAAAATTTTAGTGTAACTAGGCATCTGTGATAAAGCCTCTGCAAATGGAATGTTAATATACAATTTCTTAAAAATCTCTAAAAATTTGAAAATTGCTTATCTAGTTTTTCTTTCATAAATTTCTGAGGATAGGGAAGAGGTGGCATATATTTAGTTTCAGAGTTAGAATCGATCAAACCTTTACCAGTAGACTTCTTTTCTGAAACAAGTTTCTCCTCTTGCATGGTCTCTTCTTTCTCACCTTCTTGATTAGTGATTTCTTTAGATTTTGGTTCATCTAATTGTGTGCCACTCCTTAGTGTTATGGCATTGACATCCTCCTTAGGCTTTTTTTCTGTGTTGCTCGGAAGAGAACCTTGTGCACGTCCAGAAATTATAGTTGCTAGTTGGCCCACCTGAACTTCCAGATTTCTAATGGATGCTTCTTGATTTTGGAACCTAGTTTCTACTGCATTTAAGAATTTGGCCATCATGTCCTCAAAGTTTGACTTTTTTTCTTGAGGTGGATATTCAGGAGGAGGTTGTTTCGCATTGCTTTGATTCCAAGACAAGTTCGGGTGATTTTTCCATCCCGGATTATATGTATTGCTATATGGATTGTTTTGCCTGTGAAAATTTGAAACAAAGTTGGCTTGTTCAACAAATGAATTAGATGCAAATTGATTACCTGCCTGACAGTTACTGCTATGGTGGCCAATACCACCACATAATTCACATATAACATGTGTAGTAGGATAAAGTCCATCTATCTTTTTGGTGAGAACCTCCATTTGTGCTGTTAAAGCTGTAATAGCATCTATATTGTGCAATCCTGAGGCTCTATTAATAGGTAACCTTTCAACTGGCCATTGATAAGAATTTGTGGCCATCTCTTCTAGCAATTCAATAGCTTCTTCTGGAGTTTTTCTCGTGATAGTGCCCTTTGCAGCTGCATCAATCATATTTTGGGTTGTACTGGTTAAACCGTTATAAAAGGTTTGTACATGCATCCAAGTGGGCAACTCATGATGAGGACATCTTCTCAAAAGGTCTTTAAAACGTTCCCATTCCTTATGGAGTGATTCCCGATCGACCTGCAAAAACATAGTAATTTCATTACGTAACTTTGCAGTTTTTGCAGGAGGGAAGTATTTCTCTAAAAACTTTTGTGCCAATTCTGCCCATGTCGTTATGGATCCAGCTGGCAAAGAAGTCAACCAGCTTTTTTCTTTATCCCTCAATGAAAATGGGAAAAGCCTTAAGCGAATTGCATCCTCCGATACTCCGTTATGCTTGAATGTGTCACAAATTTCAAGGAAATTCATCAAGTGAACATTTGGATCTTCTTGCGATAGGCCCCCAAATTGTACTGAATGTTGAATCAACTGAATGATGGTAGGCTTAATTTCAAAATTGTTCGCTTGTATAGGTGGTCGTCGAATACTAGATTCAACGCCATCCATCTTTGGCATAGCATAATCCTACAGTGCACGTTGCACCTTTGCATTGTTTCCTTCTGCCATTGTATTAACTGTTACTGGTGCTGCTCTTCTCAATCCCCGGCAACGGCGCCAAAACTTGATGCGATTAAATTAACACTAGCAAGTGCACTAATCGTTCAAGTAATAAAATGATGAGTAAATATCGTTCCCAACGAGGACTGAGCAAATACTACAGAAATTATGACTTAACTCTTGCTGTTATTTGAGCAAACGAATATTTGTAGGAGAAAAGTTTACTAGCAATTAACTAAGGAGAAAAACAGAAGCAATAATAATTAACGGAAGATTTGCAAACTTTAGAATGAAGACTCTTATGAACTAACGTGCTAAGGACTCGACTTCACCTAAACCATAATTAACAAGAGTTTTGAATGGACAAGTTTCACTTACTATGTTTTTCAAGATGGTAGAATCCCTAATAAATTGATTATCCATATTCCAAGTCTAACCACAATCTCAAGAATCATTAACTTCAAATATCCATATTCCAGGTCTATTCTAGATTAATTCAAATTAAGAAGCATTAAGTTTTTATGGATTCCTTTCAGTTAAATCTCCCTATTCGGTTACGATTTAAGCAGACCACATGAACTTCCTAGAATCCCTATTCGGTTACTCCTATTCCATTCATGGCATGTTTTACCCTGGCCTTTGCATAGATAACAATCCAATAACATATTTATTAGTTCAACCATTCATAAAAGCATGGCTTCTCTATTCGACACATCACTATGCCCAAAGAAGGAATCAAAATAATAAAAATCGTTAAGAGCAATAAAACACACTCTTTGAAAAACAGATTAAATTCCACTCGTCCAAACAACAACTCAAGATAAAGGTTTAGGATCCATCTATCCTTAACACAAAAATATCTACTCCATAATAATATTCAAGCAACCTATGCTCATATTATTAAACATCAACATAGATAGATAAGAATAATACAAAACCAGAGAAGAATGATTTAAAAGCTTGATGTGTAGTCTCCCGAAGTGTCTCCAACTCTCCTTTTGCGTCTCTTTTCCTCCAAATTCTGTTTTCTTCTTCTACGGCCGCGCTCTATTCGAGATCCCCTTCTTGTTCAGCTAGGGTTTCAATTTATAACTTTTAAAATCCGCAGGCTGGTGCTGCAGCTTCAAGACATATTTCTAACCCTAGTCTGGCACTGCAACTTCAACATCCCAGCGCTGCAGCGCCAACTTTCTGCCTAAATCCTCTCTTTTTGTCAGCTACTAGTGCTGCAGCTTCAGCTTTCTATCCTCTTTTCATAATTATCGCCATTTCAGCGCTGCAGCTTCAGTGTTCTGGCGCTGCAGCTTCCACTTTCTGTCTAATCTTCACAAATCTCTTGATTTTGAATTCAATTTGATTTAACTCCTCAATATACTCTACAAAATATGAAACATAATCAAAATCTAAGATTTAAGCAATTATTACTATTAAAACATGAGGAAATATAGCAAATATATAGATATTATGAGTTCTTATCACTCTTATAAAAAAATGATTGAAAGAGTTGGGTGTTGAAGCAAGGTTATCAAGTGCTTAAAGTGGTTGTGTTTAAAACTAAGAGATTGAGTTCTTTTACTTGTGAATCCTTCCCGTTCTTTCTTAACCTTTATATTGGCCTAACGTTACAAGCTTATTAAAGACCTATTGATCCAATGTAGTGTGATTTTTCTACAATAGTGGAGAGTGATTTGAAAAGTGAGCCTATAGAGCTTGTTTATGTGATTGATGTCACGTAATTTATTATGTTTTTAGAGGCCAAGACTTGTATTCATGAATGTTATGCATAAAGTCATTCGGGTGTTCGGATTAATGGATTGTGGTAAGATGGATGATAAGAGTCAATAACAATTTTAAGATTGATGCTTGGATTACTTTTGGACTAAAGTAATATTTAATGATTCTATGTGCTGCGTATTATGTGCAATTTCTGAGACAAAAAATATGAATTGCTCCTTGTTTAACACTAGCATTGCTTTACCTTGTTTTGATTCCTACCATAGAATTCATTTCTCATTTTCACTTGAATTTCTAGGGACTAGCAATAAGCTAGTTGGGGGTTGTGATGAGAGTCATAAAATGCACCTTAACAGTACTTAATTATTAGCATTTTAGGGTTGATGTAGGTTTGAATTGCACTTTTATACCTTAACAACTCTAAAGTGTCATTCTTGGATCATTGATCTATTTCGATGCATTTTCAGGTACTTTAAGTTTAAAAAAGATGGAAAAGCTATCATTGCTTTTAGCACAATGACTCGATGAACACCAGAGTGAAGGTTCAGAAGCACTTGGAAAGGAGTTTCACTAAATTACCAGAATTTCCCGTACAGATTGATCATTTTTGTAAATTAAAACTCTATTGATTCAAGAAGAACCACAAGATGAGCCATATATGCTTAGAAAGATCCAGAAGTCTATTATTTGGAGAATTTTACGGCTCACAAAAATGATTTTTCTAGAGAAAGTTATGGCAGTTTTAGTAGACGAAGTTCAAGCTAGAAGATGCCTAGTGCGCTCGAGCACACTAGACCTACGATCGATCGCAAGTGCCCACTCGCGACATCCCACATCGGTTAGAAATACCTTGCAGTGCACTATAGTGTGCTCGATCGCAGGCAGGATCCCACATCGGAATGGAAACACATTGCACTAAGGAAATTCCCTTATAAAAACCCCACTTCACTTCATCTTTTAGGATCAACTGGGATCAGATCCAGAGGGCCTTTAGGAGCAATCTAGAGGGCTTTTAGGAGGAATCCAAAGAACTTTTGGAGGGCAACTTAAGGAATCTCTAAAGCTTTGCTACCAAGGGGGAGATCATTGAGAGGCCAGAGGCAACTCAAGGAAGCATGAGCCCCATGGATAACTAATCTTCGAGCAAGGCAAAGGGATGAATCCCTAGGTGTAGTTGTTCTTATTTTCCTTTATTGATTCAGTTGTAGTTTTGAATTATTATCATTAAAGATTGTTATGATTTATTATTTAATCTATTTAGAATATTTTTCCTTAGTCCGGTGTTTGCATCTTTCTTCCTCATATAAGTCTAGTCATGCTCTTCTTATGTGATGTTGTTGAGGTGTAATTGAGTATGGTAGATTTCTCTTATAGATTTGTCCATTACTATAGTATTGTCATTATGATATATTGTTATTTCTTGATAATTTATAAGTTAGGTCATGTGTGCTTGAAAGTAAAGAGTACTTCGTAACAATTACATTAGAGTTTACTTGTGCTTAATTGAATATTTGCCGATTGCCTGTTTGGGATGTGAAACTTGCAATCGAGATAAAACTAACTGAATCAAGATTGGAATAAGGCAATGAACCTAGGGAGGATTCCTAGAACCTTGTTATATCTATCCATCATATTCTTTAATCTATTTACACAATTTGCTCACAACTCATATTCTTCCATTTAATCTTTTATCATTCGTGTTAAGGATTACATCTTCTCTTGTAATTAATCTGTTTCTCTGTGGAATCGACACCCCAAAGTTGTGCTACAACTACCACAATATTCTTTGGGTGTAAATAGATGATTTTAAGTGTTTTGGGATTTGGGTTGATTTAACACTTTTCGTTGGCTCATTCCAACATTATAATCATCTTTTTTTTTTATGTATTTAGGATGTCTTGGTTATCATTGGGCTCACACAGCTCATTTAAAAATTAAGGAAAAAATTCATGGTCTAGAGGTAGTCATGTCATCCTATTATGCTAGTCAAACCACTATCCTACATGTATCCTGTAAATAATAACATAGCTTTAAGTCCACAACAATAAATAAAATAAAAAAGGTGAAGTGCTTTCAAAGACTACAATAGTAAATAGATAGGCCAGGCCAGTTGGTCGTACCTATGTTTTTCCTAGTTTTGAGACCACTGGCTTCTGTTATAGAATTGGTATTTCTATGTTCTCGATTTGAGAATCAAAATTGAGTCAAGTCATAGTGAGATTGAATACCATATCATCAAATGAAAAAGATTCAAATCGAGGGTTATCATGATAATATTCAATCTTACTCTGAACTTGGCCTTTATTTCAATTCTCAAATGAAAAGGATCCAAATACACAGGCTTGATACCTTTGGATTTTCATAACTTCTGTTAGCCCTTTAGATATAGCTTGAAGATGAGTCATTTAAGCTTTACTTGATAGCATTTTAAAAGTGAGATACCCATTAAGGATCTGGTGGGCTTAGCATGCTTTTAGTGACCCTTTGGTATTTACTTCCCAAATGGGCTTTTGGCCTTGGGCCAAGGGAATCTGCCACGAGATTACAAGCTTTTTAAGGCTTTGAAAAATATAGGTAGGCTTAATGGTCTCCACTGAGTAGAGTGAGCCCCTTTTTGAAAGGAAAGTTTTTAAAAGGTGCAACATATTTACCATTTTGGTAACACATATATTCCATCGCGTGTGTGCTGAGGTGAAAATCAAGTCAGGCCCGATTATTTTAGGTTCGAGTCATTTTAAATTATGGATCGTTTGAGTTGGGTTAGGTTCAAGTCATCTTCAGTCGAGGTTTTTTTTAGTCACAGGTCACTTCATATAGTGTCATATCGGGTCGGCTAAGGTTGTCTTGGAGTAAACACTCATTTTCGTTCCAAAATTTTTAAATGGACCACACACGGGTTCCTATGACGAATCTTTGATCTTAGTGTGCTCAAACTTAGTAAATGTGGAGGTTTGAATTTAGTTAAGGAGTAGGACCAATTGCAAGCATTTTTTGTTCAATCCATTAAATCAACTTTAGGTTTAAATCAATTTGGCCTTATTTGATTCAATTAAATTTAAGACCAAAGTCTTCTTTCAAATTTTGGTCCAATCCAAAACCCACTGAAGCCCATTGAGTTTTGCTAAGACCAAACACTTTTGACACAAATTTCAAGCCTAAGAAGATTCTATTTTTTAATGGTGAACTTTCAATTTCACCCTCCACTTGGCACCTTTTGATTGGTTCACTTTTCTTAAAATAAACTCTCTTTTTACAAGGCAAAAAGTTATCTCTCTCCCTTCCCTATGTGGCTAGCCATGAAAAGGAGATTTTCCTCCACCGTTATTCATTTTTGAACTTACTTTTTCCTCTTAGGCTCCCACACCTTCCTGTGTACCAAATTCCACTTGTTATACACAAGAAACAACACATTTTTCACCTAAAAAACAACAACTATCCTTTTAAAAAAACGACAGATTTTTCTCTCACCTTAGATAGCTATGTGTACCAGAAAAAAAGAGTTTCTTTTAATCTCTTTTTGCTTGGTTAATTGGACATTCCCATCTTAAGCTTCCACCCTTTCCTACATGCTAAATACCAAATTTTTCTACTTAAAAATCATTTTTTACAACACCTAAATTAACTAAAAAGCAATAGTAATTTTTTTTATATGAATATACAAATTGGAGGCCTTCTTTTGCTTTGTTAATTGCACACCTTTTTCCTTAAGCTCTCCCACTTTAATATGTGTTAAGAACCCACAAAATTTTGAATCATTTCCCCCTAATGGTCGGCTACACCAAAGAAAATATATTCTTACTTTTTTTTTTCTTTAATTGAAAACACCACTTCTACTTTCTTCCTCACCTTTTTGCTTTATTGAAAACACCTTTCTTCTTCACTTATTCACCTTAAAAACTCCCCTTTCTCTTCCTCATGGCTAGCCATCTAAAAAACTTCTTCCCTCCTACCCTTTTATTTGGTTTACGATACCTCACCTTTCTTAGCCCCACCTTTTCACGTCAAAAGTCACCACCTTTTACCCCTCTCTTCCCTATACCTAAATATGTCCTTCTTCCCCCCTTTTATTTTGCTTTTACTAATCCCTTGGAAAACCCATTTCCTCTTATAAATACCCCCTTTGTTCAACAAAAACACACCAATAGAAGCTAAGAGGGCGAGTTTTAAATCATCACTCTTTTAGACCGAAATCTTTGGAGCCTTGAAATTTCTCACATAGACTAATGACAAAGGATTTGATCTCCTTCAAGGTTAAATAATGGCTCCTTACCTGTCATACTTGCTTTGTGCTTGGATGACAAATGACCCCTTGTCTAACATATTAAAAATGCACCAATCATGGGAACCTCCTTACTACGTATAAAGGGTTTGAATTAGACTTGATAGGTTTCACTCGTTTTTGTATGCCTACTCATCTTAATATGCACCCTCGCTATATCGACTTTTTTTAAAGGGAGTGACAGTAGGTAATGAGCTGTGCAGACTAAGGTCCAAACCCAAAGGGGGTGAATTGGGTTTTTAAATCTTTTAAGAGAATAAACAATTTTTAAAAAAATTTCAAGCATAAACAAAAGTAGCAATTATAATGGAGCTAAAAGTAAAGAGATAAAGAAGAGTATGTGCAAACGATATTTATAGTGGTTCGGCAATATCGAATTTCTCCGACCTTATGTCGACTATCTTCAAGTAACTTACTTGAAGTAATCCACTAATAACTCAAGAAACTTAACGGGTGTTGCCCAGACCATACATGATATTTTCCATTTAAGGAAATCCTTTACAAGAAGTGTTTATCTTCTAAACACTCTAAAAGTTACACAACTCTTCCTATTTATAATGATTGAAAATTTAATGAATAATAACAAGAGAGACTTTGTTTTTAAAGCTCTTACAAAGAATAATGTATCTCTTTTAGAAGTATAAAGCTTTTAAGAATGGCTTACAACAAAAGTTTTTGAAAACTTTGAGTGATTTGAAATTAGAAGATGAAGATTAATTGCATAAGAGTTATTCTATTCTCTCATTTATTATGGGCTTTTATAGTTAAAAATTCTACTAGCCGTTACTCACTCAAATAAAGCAGTTTGGGAGTGGTTTAGTGCATTTATTGCACTAAACTGCACTTCAGATTTGAAATATTATCGTTATTTTTTAACATTCAGTCGATTGGATGTTTTGTTTAGTCGACTGAATGGATATTTGAAATTCAAATTTATGTTAGGTTTTTCATTCAGTCGGCTGGATATATTTGTTCAGTTGATTGAATCAGAAGGAAGAAGTTTCTGTTGGAAATCACCTCTCAAGAATGCCCAGGTGATGATCTCTAAACACCCGACTTGTAATGAAATGAAACAGCGAACGAAAGCAAGAAAGAAAAGAACACAAGTGATTTGTTATCGAGGTTCGGCAATGTGCCTACGTCCCCGTGAGCTCCTCTGAGCTCTCTACACTATCTTATCCATGGAGTTCTTTACAAAATACAGCAACCCTCTTCAAGAAACCCAAGTTCTTGAAGAACCAAGTAGAGAAGAAAGAAAGTGATAGAACTATTACAAAAGCACTCTACCCACAATCTATGCTACTTCTCTCTTTACAACCATCCTCTCTACAATGAGTCCTTCTTGTGTTTTGTGTTTTTGCACTCTTACACAATTCTCTCTTGTGTAATGATCACTTGTATGTCACAATGTATCTTTTGTAATCTCTCAATTAATTGATGAGAATGAAGCTAGGTGACCCTTTATGTAGTGCACCAACTTCTTGTTCAATCTTGAGTGTCATTCTCCACCCTTAGATCTTGATGACCAATCAACCATGGCCTTTGATCAATCCTAACTTAAGCTGTATGTTTTGAACATCCCTCACGAACCACTTGAAATACTGAATCATGTGTACTTCAGTGTGCCTCGAAGGTGCGGCCTGAAACAGGGGGCACCGAGGCTCATGGCAAAGCACCACTTCAGCAAGGTTTTGGGCGCCGCGGCCTTAGCCTTCCTCCAGCTTTCTGATAAGTGCTTAAATAGTCATATTTAAGCCCCTTAATTTATGCTTGTTAGGCTCTTTATTTATCTATTTAAGTAGATTCTATTTCATTTTCGTATTTTATGTGTTTTTTACAGGACTTGGACAAAAAGGTGATATTTTGGAGCTTTTAGGAGTAAAAGTCAAGTTCTGCCATCCAACAAGGTGCGCTCGAGCGCACCTCCTTTAAGATCGAGCGCACAGGCACACAAGCACACTTGAAGAAGGCTCGAGTGCACACATGCACTCGAGCGCATCTCGTATACGATCGAGCATAAACACTCCAGAGGCAGCAGAGCCAGATATGGAAAGAAGTCTCCGGATTCCAAATAGGAAATTAGGGTTTTGGGACACCTTGAGGACCCTATAAATAGCCCTGTGAAACACATAAACCAAACCTTTTGTTTTAGACTTGAAGTTGCAAGCTTAGGAGAGGAATTGACGACTCGTCTCCCGAGTCTTCTTCGGTTTTATTTTTCTGTTTTGTTTCATTATGTCTAGAATGTTTAGTTTAACTAGCATGTGTAACTAAACTCTTATAGGTCTCGATTGAAGCCCTAGTTATACTTTTCCACATATTTATTCATTGATTACCTTTGTTATAGCCTTGTTAGAATGTTTAACTTGATTAATGCCTGTTTGTATTTAAATTCCTCATATGCGTGTGTCTGATCAACGTATGCATGTGGTATGGATATGTTAGTTGAATCAATTTGGTTGACCGAGTCCTGGGTTCGACATTAGTAACAAGAGATATCCACACTAGATTCTCAAGTTAATCAATATGGGAAACCGGGAGCGAACCAAGCCCTAGGTCCCGTGTGGTTGCCGATCTCCACAGCCCTTATGCTCTCTTAAGGAACAATTCAGTATACACCCATGTTGAATCCCTTAAGAGAGAAAAGAGTTAATAATATACACCATACTTAACTCATTGCATAGGGAGATCAATAGCCTAAGGTGTGGGCCAAGTCCTTAGGTTGGCAACCATTACATATTCATGATAAGGCTAGAGCGTTGGCACCTTACTTAGTGGGAAAGTATAATTAGTGGTGGATATCGTAGTCCTATGTTCTCATTATTATTATTCACTCACAATCAACAGCTATTTCTCTTTTTACTTTGAAGAAACTAATTCTAAAACTAAATTCACCAATCCATGTGGAAATGATCTCGCACTTGCACACTATGCTACCATTAACCTTATGCACTTTCAAGTAAAACTAGTACGGTAATTTGTATTTTTGACTAGGTAGATAACTGTCCCAACAAGTTTTTTGCACTGTTGGCGGGGATTGCGCTAAATTTATTTTAGAATTAATTTTTTGTTTAGTTTAATTATTGTTATTTCTTTTTATTCTATTATATTCCTATTCAAATAAATTTTTAAGTTTCTATTTCTATCTTATTCTTTGTTTCATTAAAACCATAATCAATTTCCTTCTTCTCTGTTTCAGGTACTCCAAGAGAGCTTTCTGTGCCACTTGCGATCGAGCGCACCCTCTTGTGCGATCGAGTGCAATTGAGGTAAAAAGTTACCTGAGCAGCAGTGTTTGACTGCTGCACTTACGTAATTGCCACCGATTCATGCACGGACGTTGATCCAAGCATCCGACATTCTTTCCCCTTGATACCAAGCTTGAGTGGACTATTAAACAAAAACTTAGAGACAACTTGGGAGAGGTAGAAGAAGGAATTAAGGAAGAAATACCAATGGCAGAATAGATAGCCGAGTACCAACCACCTGAGCGGAGGCCGATGAAGCAATCCTTTATCCCACAGAACCTCGATCAACCATCGTGCATTGCATATAAACCCGAGGCGGAAGGAAACTACTACATATCTCTGCAGATGCTCAGTGCACTGACTCACTTTAGGGGTACACCTAGTGAGGATCCACACTTGCACCTTTAAGAGTTCTTCGACCCTTGCAAATTCCAGCACATCCGAGGCTTAGACCAAGAAGGAATAAGGTTAATTCTTTTCCCTTTTTCCTTGAAAGATAATACTAAATTATGGTATAATTCTTTGCCTGCAGTTTTTATCCACACTTGGGAGAAGTTGGCTAGCAAATTCCTGAGGAAGTTTTTCCCAACCCAAAAGACGAGGCTAATGAGGAAAGAAATTCAATCCTTCCAATAAAAGGATGGAGATCTATTCTTCGAAGCCTGGGGACACTTCAACGAGCTACTACTCAAATGCCCACACCAAAACCTACCTCAGGACGAACGGGTACAAGCTTTCTATGAAGGTTTGAGTGACACTAACAAAAATATTGTGGATTCAGGTTGTGGAGGAGTGCTGATGGAGAAAAGTAGCGAAGAAGCGATGGAACTCTTCGAAACTGCTGTGGAGAGGAAACTTGACCTATTGGTTAAAGCTATGGCCGCTCAGAACACCTCAACTAACCCACCAGCTACACCACTCCAAGTATGTACCATTTGCTCACAATTTGATCATAATACTGATATATGTCCCTTATATTCATCTGTAGATCATGAATAAGCAAACTTTGTGGGACCCAATAATTATCCACCGAAGAACAACCCTTATGCAAACACATACAACCCTGGATGGCGGAATCACCCAAATTTCTCATGGAGCAACAATCAGAACGGCCAAGGGCAGCAAAGAAACTTCTAACCAGCAGCCCAATCTGTTCCTGAACCAAAGAAGAATGACCTCGAAAGTCTTGTGAGGCAATTAGCATCTCAGCAGCAACGACTCCTTAATATACATGAACAATTCATGGAAGAAACGAGGCAATTTTGGACTGAAATGAGGCAAATCACTGCAAAACATTATCAAGCCATCCAAGGACTAAAGGTACAAAAGGAGTAATTGGCTAAGGAACTGAGTACCAACAAGCAAGGAGAGCTTCCAGCCCAGTCACTACCTAATCCAAGAGGACATCAGCAACTGAATGCTGTAACAACCTTAAGAAGTGGTAAGATCATCGGCACCAATGAGCCTACACGAGCATATCCAGACCAAGCCTCTACATCTAAGGTAAGTGAGATGGAAAAGGTAAATGAACCTCCACCCTTCCCTCAAAGGTTAGTAAAATCTAAAAAGGAAACTAAAATGAGTGACATTTTCGAGACCTTGAAAAAGGTGGAAATAAATATTCCTTTATTAGACGCAATAAAACAACTTCTTGTTTATGCTAAGTATTTAAAAGATTGTTGCACTAACAAAAGGAAGTTTCAGGAGCATGAGATGGTAGCCTTGACCGAAGAGGTGAGTGTTGTACTATCAAGAAAATTACCACCAAAACTAAAAGATCCGGGTTGTTTTACTATTCCTTGCAGGCTAGGTGACTAGCTTTTCGAGCATGTATTATTGGATCTAGGAGCGAGTGTCAACTTGTTACCATACAGTGTATTCGAGACACTAGGATTGGGGGAGCTCCAACCAACCTCCATTACTTTGCAATTGGTTGACAGAAGCATCAAACGACCGAGAGGTATCCTCGAGGATGTTTTGGTAAGAGTAGGTAAATTTATTCTACCTGCTGATTTTATTATGTTAGACATGGAGGAATGCCATATGCCTTTACTACTCCCCATCATCTTAGGAAGACCATTTATGATCACTGCTGACACGAATATTAGTGTAAAAACGGGCATTGTCACTCTGAGAGTAAATGATGAAGAGATGGAATTCAAAATATTTAATACACTAGAATCAACTAAAACTGATGATAAGTGTCATAATGTGAGCCTAATGCAAGGTATTAGTAAGAAAGTTTCTAAAGCCCATCACACTGCTCCATTGGAGACCATCCCTAACCATGAGGACACAAGATTGGACATTAGACCAGAGGATGATAATGTGATTAAAGATATTAATGGAGCTGTGCACACCATCAAGAACACACCCAAGCCTTCAAGTAAGTGTAATCCTCAAATTAAAAATCTTGAACTTACTAATATTACTTTTACTTATTTTATTGACCAGGCACCAAAATTGGAGACAAAGTAGCTGTCAATGGCACTGGAACCACTTGATGTGGGCCCTAAGTGCCTCCTTCAAAAGAAGAAGCATTGAAGCTACCATAGAGAGTGCTTGAGCAATTCCACTTGCATAACATATAGCTCAAGTGCCTCTATCGAGGTTAGTGGTACTGAGGCCACTACAAGATGGTAAGACTGTATCGTTACTATTTTTATCCTTATTTATTTCTTTATTTTGACTCTTTTTACTATCAACAAATTTCTATCTTGCGATCGAGCGCACACCACATGCACTTGAGCGCCCTCTTGCCCTGCACTCCATTGGGCGCGAGCGCATCACATTAAGCAGTTACGCACAAGTGCGATCGAGCGCCTGTCACTATGTACTCGAGTGCACTCAGGGCAGAAGGCACGTGAGAATTTTTAAATGCACTCAGCTCAAAAACCCATTTTCACCCTTATGCTCAAACGCACTCTGACTACGCTCTCTCGCACTCGCACAACCAACAGCTCTTACAGTTATCCTCCAAGCTAACTCACCACCGACACACCACTCCTACAACCACATTTTCACCGCAAACCAACCTACCACTAGTCACACGCTTTTTCCTTTCCCCCAACAAATAACCCCACACTTTTCCAAGCCTAAACGGTATGAAAAAACAATGCTCTATGAAAACAACCACTCACACACATCACACATTAGATTTTCATTTATTGTCATCTTATTATATGTATATCTTATGTATTGATGGATTGTTTTCATAACTACAGGAGGTTAGGATCAAATCTAATGTATTTTCTACAACTTCAAATTTTTGTTGCTTATCAACTGTTTGATAAAATACCTGAGTCAAGTACGCTCGAGCGCCCACCATTTGTGATCGAGCACACCTCAATCTGTGCGATCAAGTGCAACATCAGCAGCGCACGAGTGCAATCACACCAGAAGCAACATTGTTTTCTCACAGCACATGGCTTCCATATCCCGAGCTCCTAATAGCCGCCACCAAGCATCCCAGCCTAGGTTCGAGCAACGTGAAATACTGTTTGAAATCATATTTAATGTAGAAGAGGACTTCAAGAGTTTGGACGCCACAAGATAGGCGGTCCAAGAGTTCAAGAACTAGGGTCTCAAGTGGCTATTCAAGCCAGTCTATTTGGCGGCATATACTCGATTTGTGGTCAGCTTATACGAGAACCTGACCTACGACTGCACCAGACCAAAGATCTTATCTTTTTCAGTCCAGGGTAGATTCATAGAGCTGACCACCACTAACATAGCTGACTCTTTATACTGCTGTGATGAATCCCCGCTAGAGGACAGCCACATGGAGGAGCAGCCTGACCCGTTTCCTCTACCACATATCATAGAGGACATGTGTATGGGCCAGTATGCAAACCGCCACAACAATGAGGGGAGTCGGTCTAGGTTGCCTCCCCGTTTATGGTTCGTTGACTCAGTTCTGCAGTGTAATGTGTGTCCTTTGGGGCATAAGACACAGAGGCGGGATCAGTTTTTATAGGCTCTCTACACCTTTCACCGAGGTCATTGGTACTCCATCCTAGCGGTTATATGGAGTCAAATAAATAAGTTCTGGGACAGTGTGCATAACCGGCAGACGACCACAGCTAATGCCTAGGGCCTCCTTTTCCCCTTCTTGCTCAGTCACATCTTTAAGAAGAAGGGGATTAGAGGCTCCTCTATAGACGGCCCGGTTAGTGATCATCATTTTTTTGGGAGAGCCCAGTGGAGCCTCAGATTCCAGCTGCAGAGCCGGTGGTAGATGATCTGATGGAGGCCGAGCATCCACCAATAAGCCCTTCATGGGAGGACTAGTCAAACGTGGGATCCATGAAGTATCAACACCTTTTAGGTGAGCTGTCTTTCTTTCGCTGTGAGCTTTCCGACATCCGTCGGGAGGATCGTGAGGTAACCCGTTTGATCCATCAGCGGATCGATGGGTTAGAGGCGCAGATTACACGATAGGAGGCGATGCTATAGGCCATCCTTGACCACCTACCTCCTGCACCCAATACCTCTTCGACTGCACCCATAGATGATCAGTAGTGAGAGGATACCCTGTCTGGCTGACGACGTAAAACTTAGTGCTCATGGGAGGCACCCTAAACATATCATTTTCATTTTAATATTCTTATTTTGTTTATATTTACATGTCTATTATTTATATTTCTTGTTTTTTGGAACAACATTTATTTTTCTTTGTCAGGTACTTAGTGCGTGCATCCAGTTCAAGTTTGGGGGCATGTTACGAGCAAAGCAAGCAACCTCGTTCTCCATCTCCCAGGTCAGATCTTTCCATTCCACACAAACATTGGGGACAATGTGTATTTTAAGTTTGGGGGTAGTGGGAGATACTGTTATGCACACACTTGAAACACATGCACACACTAGGTCCTAGTTTTTTATTTTAGAAAAGATAAATGCATGTTCGTTTGGTAATAAAAATTTTGGTTGATTTAAAATATGATAACACTTCATTAGTAAGCTTAAAATCTAGAACACATAGTCTTGTAATAGAAATTTTGCAAAGTTTAGTTACCTACCTCAAGGCACCTAAGAATTCACAAGTTTGATCCAGATTTGCATGAGCACATTTAGCACGCATTGGTGTGGGGTATGACATATAATTCTTTTGTATATGTTTCCATAACCTAACTATAATCGGATAACTTGTTAAAAAGAACACTATGGCATAAGAAAAATAATGAAAAATGTTTATCATGCAAAAAGAAAATAAAAGGCTTCTAATGATCATTAAAAACTTTCCATTGAGTAACTGGGCCTCTTGCCTCAGTAAGCAGTGAACGTTCACATTAAAAGGTGGGAAATAAGCCTTTAATGATCATAAAAAAAAAATTTCCACTAAGTAACTAGGCCTCTTGCCTCAGTAAGCATTGAGTGTTCACGTCAAAAGATGGGAATTTCTTTTAGAAGCATTAAAACCTGTTAGTTTCGTAGCCTTTTTGAGTCGAATTAGTAAGTCCTTAGGGGTGTTTTTACACCTAATTCCCTAAAACCATCTGGTTTAGGAGTCATTGGCCAAACACTCGTTACAAGGGTCAATTAAAAAGCTCGATGGAACTCAACATGGCAAAGATCATATGATAAAAGAAAAAGAAAAAGAAACAAGCATTATGCCATTTTTGTTCTCTTTGATACGGAATTCGATAAAGGTTTGGGCACCGAAAAACTATACACTAAAATCATATTGAAGCCCCATCCTATATGTGCTAATTCATTACACACAAATCAAACTTGCGATGCCTTAAGCCAACCTTATGTAAGTAACGAGAGCTTTTGAAAGTCCTTTTTCAATACAAAAATGTGTTTTCATTATAAGCTTACTCATGAACGGTTATCATGGTTTTACACCCAATCCAAATTTTTGAATAACATGAAAATGAATTTATCTTTCATTTTGTTTCAACGTAGTCTTTTGTTTTATATTGCTAAGGGACTAGCAATATGTAAGTTTAGGGGTGTGATAAGTGCTTAAATAGTCATATTTAAGCCCCTTAATTTACGCTTGTTAGGCTATTTATTTATCTATTTCAGTAGATTCTACTTCATTTTCGTGTTTTATGTGTTTTTCACAGGGACTTGGACAAAAAGGTGATATTTTGGAGCTTTTAGGAGTAAAAGTCAAGTTCTGCCATCCAGCAAGGTGTGCTTGAGATCGAGTGCACAGGCACAGGAGTGCACTTGAAGAAGGCTTGAGCGCACACATGCGCTTGAGTGCATCTCGCATACGATCGAGCGCAAACACTTCAGAGGTGGCAGAGCCAGATATAGAAAGAAGTCTCCGGATTCCAAATAGGAAATTAGGGTTTCGGGACACCCTGAGGACCCTATAAATAGCCCTGTGAAACACATAAACCAAACCTTTTGTTTTAGACTTGAAGTTGTAATGAGAGTCATAAAATGCATCTTTACAGTACTTAATTGTTAGCATTTTAGGGTTGATCTAGGTTTGAATTGCACTTTTATACCTTAACAACTCTAAAGTGTCATTCTTGGATCATTGATCTATTTTGATGCATTTTTAGGTACTTTAAGTTCAAAAGAGATGGAAAAGCTATCATTGCTTGAAGTACAATGACTCGATGAACACTGGAGTGAAGGTTCACAAGCACTTGGAAAAGAGTTTCACTAAATTGCCAGAATTGCCCGTACAGATCAATCATCTTTGCAAATTAAACTGTATTAATGCAAGAAGAACCAGAAGATAAGCCATATATACTTAGAAAGATCCGGAAGTCTATTTTCTGGAGAATTTTACGGCTTATCAAAATGATTTTCCTAGAGAAAGTTAGGGCAGTTTTAGTAGACAAAGATCAAGCCTCCATAACAGCACCAGCCAGCACCGCGGAGCCCAGAAAACTCCACATCTTGCCCAACAGCCAGCACGACGATGCTCCTCAGCTAGCACCGTGGTGCCTAGAAGCTTGCCCAGCCAAATTATGCCTAGCACCACAGCGCCCATAAAGGAGCACCGCAGCGCGCACACGTTTTTCTTTTCCGAGCTTTGACCTAATTAGGATTTTAATGACTTTTTAAACCCTAAAACACCCTTGGACCTTGTGTATTATAAATAGACCACTTAGGGTTTGATATTATTATCATTGAAGACATCGATTAGAGGCTGAAGGCCGGGGAAAACATCATGATGGCTGCCACACTCTCCCCCATGTCCAACTAATCTCCAAGCAAGGCGAAGGGATGAATCCCTAGGTGTAGTTGTTCTTATTTTCTAGTCTTGATTCATTGTAGTTTGGATTTATTATCATTAAACATTGTTATGATTTATTCTTTAATCTAATTAGAATATTTCCTCTTAATCCGGTGATTGCATGCTTCTCCTAGATATAAGTCTAGTCATGCTCTTCTTATGTCAATCTGTTTGGATGTGATTGAGTCTGGTAGACTTCTCTTTTAGGTTTGTACATTACTACGATATTGTAATTAAAGATATATTGTCGATTCTTGATAAACCTATAGGATAGGTCATATGTGCTTAATTCGAAAGAGCAATTCATAACAATTACATTAGGGTTTATATATGTGCTTTAATTGAATATTTGTCGATTGCTTGTTTGGGATGTGAAACTTGCAATCGAGATAAAAACAACTGAATCAAGAATAGAATAAGGCAACAAACCTAGGGAAGATTCCCAGACCCTTGTTGTTTCTTATTGTATTTATGCAATTATTTCACAATACTTCAAACTCAGATTTTCTCGTTTAACTTTTATCGTTCGTTTTAAGTGATAGGAGCTTAAATATTTAAGCTCCTTAATTTACATTTATTAAGTTCTTTATCTATATGTTTTAGTCTATTTTACTTCACTTTTGTGTTTTACACGTTTTTATAGGGTCTTGGAGAAAAAGAAGCATTTTTGGCACTTAAAGGAATAAATATGGAAATCCTAGAGCAGCTGCTATCTAAATTGCGATCGAGCGCACTCCTCTGTGCGATCGAGCGCAGCATTGCGATCGAGCGCACCACATATGCGATCGAGCGCACATGTACGGGCGTGAACAGTAAACTGCAGAACCCTGTTTTGGAAATAACCTTATTTTGGAAATAAAGGAGTTTTGCGTTTTAGGAAAGTTTAGGAACTCATGAGCCGATTAGGACTTCTCAAAGACCTATAAATACACTTGTAAATCACACACAAAAGGCATCACCTCTTGGGGGGATCACTTCTTAGATCCCTTCTTTTATCTTTTGCTTTAGCTTAGAGAAGGAGACCGTAGAGCAGAATTGACGACTCTTCTCTCGGGTTTCTTCTTTCCTTTTTATTTTATTATGTGTAATTAAATTCTTAGTAGGGCTTGGTTGAAGCCCTAATTATGTTTACTCAATAAATTTAGTATTGGCACCTTGCGATATTTATGTTGTGTTGCTTAAACTTGATTAATACCTGTTTTTATTTAAATTCCTCATATGTATATGTCTGATCAATATGTGCATGTGGTATGGACTTGTTAGTTAGATCAATTTGGATGATCGAGTCCTGGGTCTAACATTAGTAACAAGGGATATCTTATCCGGATACCCGGGTTAATCAACATGGAAAACCGGGAGTAGATACCATGCCCTAGGTCTCATGTGGTTGTCGATTTCCATAGTACTTATGTTTTCTTAAGGAAAACTCAAGCAGATACCATGCTGAATCCCTTAAGGAAGAAAAGAGTTAGAGTAGATACCATGCCTAACTCTTTGCTTAGGGAAATCAATAGCTTAAGGAGTAGATACCATGCCCTTAGGTTGGCAACCAGTAGGTATACATGGCATGAATAAAGCATTGGCATACTGTTATATTGTGGTAGTATAATTAGTGGTGGATATCAAGTCCCTACGCCTTTATCCTTAGTATTTTATCTTTATTATTTCTCAACACTTTTATTATTTCTATCTTTTTATATTGCGAATATAATTCTAAATTGAACTTTACCAATCCCTGTGGAGATGATCTTGCATTCGCACACTATACTACACTATTGACCTTGTGCACTTGCAAGTAAAACAAGGTCGATTATTTACTTATTTATTTAAGTGGATAAAAGCACAACAAGTTTTTGGCGCCGTTGCCGGGGATTATGCTAAATTTCTTTTTGGAATTATTTTCGTTAGTTCTTTTTATTATTATTTTAATTTATTCTATTCTGTTTTATTTTTATTTTCATCAAAAATCATATTTATTCCTTCTTTTTACTTTATGTTTTTTTTTCAGGTGTGCAAAGGAGGAGTTTCTGTCCTCATTGCGATCGAGCACACTACTTGGTGCGATCGATCGCAAGCCCAGTGTGATCGAGCGCAGTTCAGGGTGCGCTAGAGCGCAAAAGGTCCAGAGAGTACCCGAGCAGCAGTACTAAAACTGCTGCACTGAAGCTTTTCAACTAATTCATTCAAAGGGAGAAGCACCAATGACAGAAGCTCAATATACTTCTCTAGATGCTATGGAGAGGAAGCTAGATATGCTCATATATGCCATGACTAGTCAAAACATATCACCTAGTCCGCGAGGCAAACCACTCCAGGTATGTGCTATATGTTCTCGTTTTGATCACACTACTAACACTTGCCCTTTGTATTCATATGCAGATCAAGAGCAAGCAAATTTTGAGGGACCGCACAATGCATATACAAATACCTACAATCCTGGATGGAAGCACCACCCCAACCTCTCATGGAGCAACAATCACAATGCTTTAAATGTTCAAGGACAACACCAATACTTCCAACCAGCAGCCCAACCAGTGCCGGAATCAGAAAATAGTAACCTAGAGAGTCTTATGAGGCAACTGATGACTTCACAAGAATAGTTCATGATTGAGCAACGACAAATCAATACCAAGCATAAGCAAGCTATTCATATATTGGAAGTACAAATGGGGGAATTGGCTAAGGAGCTAAGTGAACAAAAGCAAGATGTTGTTAAACAAGTCTTTCATGACCATCATATTGATCCCTTGGAGACCACCTTCACCCATTATTTCAAAGGTTCAGATATTGAGCCAAAATCAAAAGATGTTACTAAAGACCTCATTGAAACTGTGCACATCCTAGAGGCCTTTCCAAAGCATCCAAGTAAGTACACCGATCCATTTGACCATCATGTGCCTACTAATATTATTTTCCCTTCTATTGTACAGGCACCTAACTTGGAATTCAAGCAGTTGTTAGAGCACTTACCGTATGCTTATATGGGAGAGAATAAGACATTTCCTATGCTAGCTGCTGCCACTCGTAGTTTTGGGGAAAAATAAGGCTTGGTCCGGCTGAAGACGTTAAACTTAGCGCTTATGGGAGGCACCCCACAGCTTATCCTTTTATTTTTATTATTTTATGTATTTATTGTTATTTATTTATTTTTATTACTTCTTGTTTTCCCGTATTACGTCAGTTTTTATTTTTTAGAGACAATTTGTGCATCCGTTCAAGTTTGGGGGTACACTATGAGCCATGCCAACCTAGCTAGTTCTCTATCTCCCAGGTCAGCTCTTTCCTTGTTATTCACACATTGGGGACAATGTATAATTTAAGTTTGGGGGTATGGGAGACACATTCACACACACCTTGTCCCAGTTTTTTTTGTTTTGTTGTTTTTCATAGATAAATACATGTTCATTCCGTTCCAAAATTTTTGGGTGTTCTAAACAAACAATATGATTTGACTTCATAAGTGAGCTTAACACCTTGAATATATGGGCCAATAATTAAGTTTTGAACCATAATCACTTTCTTTTAGGCATTTAAGGATTCACAAGTTCGACTTAAACTAAACATGAGCACATTAGCACATAGTTGTGTGGGGTATGACATGTAATTTTGATTTGTATGTTTCTTTTGCTTGACTGTGAACCAGATGACCTATTAGATTAACGCGGTGGCATAAGAAAATAAAAGAATGTTCGTTATTGCTCAAAAAGAAAAGAAAAAAAAATGCTCCTAAAGATCATTAAAAAGAACTTTCCATTGAGTAACTGGCCCTCTTGCCTCAGTAAGCAGTGAGTGTCACGTCAAAAGGTGGAATATTTTGATCGGTAGCATTAAGATCAGTTAGTTTCGTAGCCTTTTTGACTCGAGTTAGTAAGCCCTTAAGGGTGTTTCTACACCTAATGCCCTAAAACCATCTGGTTTGGGAGTCATTGGCTAAACACTCGTTACACGAGTCAAATAGAAAGCTTAAGGGAACTAACTTGGCAAAAATCTCACAAATAAAAGAAAAGAAGAAAATCTATGCCATATTTGTTGATTCTAATAGAAAATTTGGTGAATCTTGAGTCATCGAAACACTACACATTAGAATTATTTGGAAACCCAATCTTTTATGTGCTAGTCCACCACACAGCCAGTTAAACTTGTGATGTCTTAACCTGCCTCATGAAAGTGATTTGCATTCAAAACTGGTATTCATTGCAAAGATGTGTTTATACTTGTTAAGCTTGCTCATGAATGCGCATCGTAGTTTTTTGTGAAACCTAAACTTTTGTTGGACACCATGAGCATTGGATTTATCTTTGCGTCTTTGTTTTTCATTTAGTTTTTGGTTTTGTATTGCTAAGGGACTAGCAATATGTAAGTTTGGGGGTGTGATAGGAGCTTAAATATTCATATTTAAGCCCCTTAATTTACATTTGTTAAGTTCTTTATCTATATGTTTTAGTCTATTTTACTTCACTTTTGTGTTTTACACGTTTTTATAGGGTCTTAGAGAAAAAGAAGCATTTTTGGCACTTAAAGGAATAAATATGGAAATCTTAGAGCAGCTACTGGCTAAATTGCGATCGAGCGCACTCCTCTGTGCGATCGAGCACAGCATTGCGATCGAGCGCACCATATATGCGATCGAGCGCACATGTACGGGCGTGAACAGTAAACTGCAGAACCCTGTTTTGGAAATAACCCTATTTTGGAAATAAAGGAGTTTTGCGTTTTAGGAAAGTTTAGGAACTCATGAGCCGATTAGGACTTCTCAAACACCTATAAATACACTTGTAAATCACACACAAAAGGCATCACCTCTTGGGGGGATCACTTCTTAGATCCCTTCTTTTATCTTTTGCTTTAGCTTAGAGAAGGAGACCGTGGAGCGGAATTGACGACTCTTCTCTCGGGTTTCTTCTTTCCTTTTTATTTTATTATGTGTAATTAAATTCTTAGTAGGGCTTGGTTGAAGCCCTAATTATGTTTACTCAATAAATTTAGTATTGGCACCTTGTGATATTTATGTTGTGTTGCTTAAACTTGATTAATACCTTCTTTTATTTAAATTCCTCATATGTATATATCTGATCAATATGTGCATGTGGTATGGACTTGTTAGTTAGATCAATTTGGATGACTGAGTCCTGGGTCTAACATTAGTAACAAGGGATATCTTATCCGGATACCCAGGTTAATCAACATGGAAAACCGGGAGTAGATACCATGCCCTAGGTCTCATGTGGTTGTCGATTTCCATAGTACTTATGTTTTCTTAAGGAACAACTCAAGCAGATACCATGCTGAATCCCTTAAGGAAGAAAAGAGTTAGAGTAGATACCATGCCTAACTTTTTGCTTAGGGAAATCAATAGCTTAAGGAGTAGATACCATGCCCTTAGGTTGGCAACCAGTAGGTATATATGGCATGAATAAAGCATTGGCATACTGTTATATTGTGGTAGCATAATTAGTGGTCGATATCAAGTCCCTACGCCTTTATCCTTAGTATTTTATCTTTATTATTTCTTAACACTTTTATTATTTCTATCTTTTTATATTGCGAATATAATTCTAAATTGAAATTTACCAATCCCTGTGGAGATTATCTTGCATTCGCACACTATACTACACTGTTGACCTTGTGCACTTGCAAGTAAAACAAGTGCGATTATTTACTTATTTATTTAAGTGGATAAAAGCACAACATTAAGGTTTGCACTTTCTCTTGTAGTTAGTTTGTCTCCCTATGGAATCGACACCCTAAAGCCGTGCTACAACTATCGCGTTATACTTTGGCCGTAATCAAGTTGCAAGCTTAGCAGAGGAATTGACGACTCATCTCCCGAGTCTTCTTTAGTTTTATTTTTCTATTTTATTTCATTATGTCTAGAATGTTTCGTTTAACTAGCATGTGTAACTAAACTCTTATAGGGCTTGATTGAAGCCCTAGTTATGCTTTTCCACATATTTATTCATTGATTACCTTTGCTATAGCCTTGTTAGAATGTTTAACTTGATTAATGCCTGTTTGTATTTATTCCACATATGTGTGTGTCTGATCAACGTATGCATGTGGTATGGATAAGTTAGTCGAATCAATTTGGATGACCGAGTCCTGGGTTCAACATTAGTAACAAGAGATATCCACATCGGATTCTCGAGTTAATCAACATGGGAAACCGGGAGCGGACCAAGCCCTTGCTCCCGTGTGGTTTCCGATCTCCACATCTCTCATGCTCTCTTAAGGAACAACTCAGTATACACCCATGCTGAATCCCTTAAGAGACAAAAGAGTTAGAGTATACATCATGCCTAACTCATTGCATAGGGAGATCAAAGCCTAAGGTGTGGGCCAAGCCCTTAGGTTGGAAACCATTAAATATTCATGATAAGGCTAGAGCATTGGCACCTTACTTAGTGGGAAGGTATAATTAGTGGTGGATATAGTAGTCTTATATTCTCATTATTATTATTCACTCATAATCAACAGCTATTTCTCTTTTTACTTTGAAGAAACTAATTCTAAAACGAAAGTCACCTATCCCTGTGGAAATGATCTCGCACTTGCACACTATGTTACCATTGACCTTGTGCACTTGCAAGTAAAACTAGTACGGTTTTTTGCATATTTATTTAGGTAGATAACCATCCCAACACTTTCACCTTCTGGGCGGCGCTGCTTGGACAAGGGAGGGTCACGGCCTTACCTGGTGCGCACACTTATTTTGTTGGACCCTTTTTGTTGCTTGCATGCTGAGGCACACTCCTAGTGTGCTGAGGCTTGAAAGACTTGATACTTAACCTTCTTCAAACCTCTTCCAACCATGTTTAAACCTTAGACAAATATCAATAATCTCTACCTTTATCTAAGTGTTTAAACCCGAATCATTATGCAGAGAACTTCAGGATCCAAACTCATCTTGAGTCATCAATCAACCGACTCCAATCCTAAGTAGTCCAAGGCAATGATTGAACTTACTTAGAGGTAGAACCTTGGTGCCTAAATCTGCAGGATTTTCCTCCGCGGCTACCTTGTCCACATGAATGCATCCTTTCATAACACTTTCTCGAATGAAATGATACCTAACATCCATGTGCTTTGTCCTCTCATAGAACACCGGATTCTTACACAAGTGCAATGCACTTTAGCTATCCGAATACACCACAACCTGCTCTTTTAGTACCTTCAACTCTTCTAACAACCCTTTGCACCACATAGCCTCCTTGATGGCTTCCGTAGTCGCTATGTACTCAGCCTCGGTTGTTGAGAGTGCTACTACCGGCTGCAACTGAGCCTTCCAACTTACACAACATCCGTTTAAGTTGAAGAAGTAAGAGGTAATCGATCTCCTTTATCCCAGTCTGCTCCATAGTCCGAATCAGCATAACCCTTAAGGCAAATGAACTTACCCTACTTCTGGGCTTCCCTTCAAGTATCTCAGCAACCACTTCATCCCAAGTTAATGCTCTTTTCCGGGATTACTTATAAACCTATTGAGAACACTTTTTTTTTTTTGGATAACGGACCATTACGACCGCCCCTACAATCCTTGCCCTAGGACCCTGTGGAGGATGTAAATCGCAGGATGTGCAGCGCAGTGGCAGGACTCGAACCCGAGACCTCACGGGAAAACCACCATCTCGAAGGTCGAACTTACCACTGCGCCATATGCCCTGCGTGAGCAATATTAGGTCTAGTGCTTACCATGGTAAACATAACTGAACCAACCGCACTAGAGTAAGGAACTTTTTCCATTTCCTTCTTCTCCACCTCCGATCTCGAACATTGATCGTTAGAGAACTTGAAATGACTAGCAAGGGGAACCTTCACTGGTTTGCTATCTTCTATAGAGAACTTAGATATCATCTTCTCTATGTAGGAAGTTTGAGAGATCTTCAATCTGTTTCTCTCCCTTTCCCGGATGATACACATCCCAAGGATCTTCTGTGCATGGCCAAGATCCTTCATCTCAAACTCCTCACTGAGTTGAGCCTTTAATTTTCTTATCCTCTCCATGCTGCTCCCAACCAAAAATATATCATCAACATAAATGAGGATGATCACAACTTCCTCAACCTTGTGCCACTTGTAGTATAAACACGAATCATAGTAGCTCCTCACGAAACCCAAACTGATTACAAAGGAATCAAACCTCTTATTCCATTGCTGAGGTGATTACTTCAGGCCATAGAGAGATTTCTTCAATTTGCACACCAACTCTCCCAGCCTTTCTTCCTCATAGCCTTCGGGTTGCCTTATGTAGATGGTCTCATCAAGCTCTCTATGTAAGGACGTTGTCTTCACATCCATTTGCTTGATTTCCTAATTGAATTGGACCACTAATGCCAATACTATCTGTATATTCTTGTACTTCACAACCAGTGAGAAGATTTCAATGAAATCTATGTCTTCTTTTTGTGTGAACCCCTTTGCCACCAGCCTAGCTTTACACCAAACTTCATCTCCTGGAGTATTCCCTTATTTGATCTTGTAGATCCATCTACAATCCACAACTCTTTGTTTTTCTGGTTTGGGCACCAATACCCAAGAGTTGTTCTTCCTCAAAGAATCCATTTCTTCCTCCATAGCTAGCTGCCACTTTGACGAATCCTTACACTCCATGGAATCCATGTAAGTTTTTGGTTCAACCATCCCTCCTTCTGTCCAAGGAGCTGCTACATTAGCATCCATAAACCCATATCTCAAAGGTGGTCTAACAACCCTCCTTTCCCGGTTTCTTGTGAGCTGGTAGTCATTCTGACTTACCGTATCAACCCCTTCTGATTTAGCCTCTTCTTGAGTATCTTGAGCATGGCCTTCATTTAGGGCTCTACTTGGTCTGAACCCCCTTGCCTTCCTTGCTCTACTTGAACTAAATTCTTCTTGATGCGATACTCCACAAATTTCGGACTGGTTTGCTCACTAGCCCCTACAGGGTTAGTTTTCTCCAAGTAGGGAAATAACAATTCATTAAAAATAACATCCCTACTTATTATGAGTTTTATTCCTTTTGGTTCTAAAGACCATAACCTAGACCCTTTAACCCCATCACCATACCCTAGAAATACACATTTTCTAGACCTTGGGTTAAGTTTATCATCCTTTTGATGTGCATATGCAGCACACCCAAAAGTCCTAAGGTTGCTCAACTTAGGGGGTTTCCCACTCCATATCTCTATGGGAGTCTTAAGGTCTAAAGCCCTAGAGGGTGATCTATTAACCAAGTATGCAGATGTAGCCACAGCTTCTCCCCAAAAATATTTTGGTAAACCGGACCCAATTAACATGCACCTAACTATAATGGTTCTATTCATCCTCTTAGCAACTCCATTTTGCTTAGGTGTTTTTACTACCGTTCTATGCCTTAAAATGCCATTTAACTCCCAGAATTTATCAAAATACTTATTACAAAATTCTAAGCCATTATCGGTTCGTAAAGCCAACTACCCTACCCGTTTAAGTCTCCAGCAACTTCTTCTACACCATAAATTTATTCAAAGCATCTGATTTATTTTTAAGCAAATAAACCTAAACCTTTCTTGAATAATCATCAATTAAAGATAGAAAGTAAAAGTTACCTCCCTGTGTTAGTGTTCTTGCTGGTCACCAAAGGTCCCAATGAATGTAGTCAAGAATGCCTTTGGACTTGTGCACTCCAGTGTTGAAGCTGACCCAATGTTGCTTCATAAGAATGCAACTCTCACAGAAATCCAGTTTCTCTACTTTGTCTCCACCAAGTAGACCATCCTTGCTAAGAACTTGCAGGCCCTTTTCACTCATGTGTCCCAAGCGAATGTGCTAAAGAGCTGCCCTATCCATCTCAGCCATCAAGCTTGCTGCTTGATCATTCATTTCTGTCTCTCCGATCATTTCATAGAGTCCATCTTTTATTGCCGCTTTGATCACTACCAAAGATCCCTTGGCCACCTTGATCTTTCCTCCCTCTACTTTGCATGAATACCCTAAGGAATCCAGCTGCCCCAATGAGATCAAATTCCTTTCCAAATTTGGAAGATACCTCACATTCCGCAGTAGCCTTGTGGCTCCATTGAACATCCTCAACTGGATGTTTCCTATCCCCCTCACTTGGCAAGAATTATCATTCCCCAAGAAGACACTTCCATCATTGATCTCCTTAAAATTCTTGAACCATTCGTTGTGAGGTTATATGTGATAAGTGCACCTGGAATCTATAATTCATTTCTTGCTGCCTTGCCTCCTGCTCACATTTGAGCACACAACAAGAATATCATCTTGTTGTTTTCCTTTGGCAACCGAAGCCTCTCCATTATTGGTATGGCTTCTTCTCTCATCCCACATCTTCTTCTTGCAATCTTTCTTGAAAAAACCCTCTTTGTTGCCGTAGAAGCATCTCTTTCCTCCAAATATTGATTTAGAATGAGATCTCCCATGGCTCTACCCTCTACCTTTTGATTTCTCCCGGTAGTTGCCATGAATGCTACTGCCATTCCGAGTTGTTGGCCTTCCTCTAATGAACAGCCCTTCTCCACTTGATGTTTCCCTCATCTTGGCTTTGAAATCATGAGCCCTTATGGTATTGATCACAATCTCCTTAGTTAAAGTATCTCTTCCATACTCAATAGCATTAATCAAATTATCAAAACAATTAAGAAGAGAATTTAACAAAATAACAACCAATTGTTCATCCGAGAATTTAATACTACAACTAGCCAAATCTTGAACTAGTTTATTAAAGACATCAAGATTATCTTACAACTCTTTATTAGGATCCATTTTAAAAGAAAATATACTTTTAAGAAGATAAATCTTGTTAGAGAGAGTTTTGGAAAGAAAAAACTCATCTAGTTTCTTCCATATGACGGCAGGATCTTCCGAGTCTCCGCACTCTATTGTGACACTATCCGACATGTGCAAGAAAATGGTACTGTAAGCCATCTTCTTCATCTTAATCCGCTGGTCCACTGTGATACTTGTTGGAAAAGCATCATCTTCTCCAATAGCCAAGTCCACCTTCTGTTGCATAAGAATAACCTTAATCTTTCGCTTCCACAGGGAAAAATCTCCCTTCTCATCAAACTTCTCAACAACGAAATTTGGAGTCATCTTTGCGGACAAGATCCCAGATTTATGCAGTACCCACAAATGCTTTCTTCTAAACCTCAAGAACACGATCGAAGATGGATCTTAACACCATTCTTGAATCACCCTCCAGAACATGATCTGATCTTGATCTTTACTCCGTTCTTGAATCACCCAAGAAGTTGATCTTTGATTCTTAGAGTCTTGACTTCGTCGCCTTCTTGTTCTTGATCCGATATTCTCTAACCAAAGCTCCTCTGGCTCTAATACCACTGTTGGAAATCACCTCTCAAGAATTCCCAGGTGATGATCTCCAAACATCCAAGTCTAGAATGACTTGTAATGTAATGAAACAGCAAACGAAAGCAAGAAAGAAAAGAACACAAACGATTTGTTATCGAGGTTCGGCAATGTGCCTACGTCCCCGTGAGCTCCTCCGAGCTCTCTGCACTATCTTATCAATGGAGTTCTTTACAAAATAAAACAACCCTCTTCAAGAAACCCAAGTTCTTGAAGAACCAAATAGAGAAGAAAGAAAGTGTTAGAACTATTACAAAAGCACTCTACCTATAATCTATACTACTTCTCTCTTTACAACCAGCCTCTCTATAATGAGTCCCTTTTGTGTTTTGTGTCTTTGCACTCTTACATAATTCTCTCTTGTGTAATGATCACTTGTATTTCACAATGTGTCTTTTGTAATCTCTCAATTAATTGATGAGAATGAAGCTAGGTGACCCTTTATATAGTGCACCAACTTCTTGATCAATCTTGAGTGTCATTCTCCACCCTTAGATCTTGATGACCAATCAACCATGGCCTTTGATCAATCCTAAGCTAAGCTGTGTGTTTTGAACATCCCTCATAAACCACTTGAAACGCTGAATCATGTGTGCTTTAATGTGCCTTGAAGGTGCGGCCTAAAACAGGGGGTGCCTCGACTCAAGGCAAAGCACCTCTTCAACAAGGTTCTAGGCATCGTGGCCTTGGTCTTCCTCTAGCTTTCCACCTTCTAGGCACCGCAACGTTGACAAGGGAGGGCCACAGCCTGACCTAGTACACACACTTATTTTGCTGGACCCTTTTTGTTGCTTGCATGCTGAGGCACACTCCTAGTGTGCAGAGGCTTGAAAGACTTTATGCTTGACCTTCTTCAAATCTCTTTGAACTATGTTTAAACCTTAGACAAATACCAATAGTTTCTAATCTTCATTCAATCGACTGAATAAAATCATTCAGTCGATTGGATGGCTTGTGACACTAAAAATTGTTTTCAGATCTGTTTTAAAGAAGCAGGTCCAGTCAAAACAATTTTTTAAAAACATTTTGTAAGTGGAATGAGCCACTTTTAAAGCTAGGTATTTGTAAGTTGAGATTTACAACTTTAATTTGATTACCTTCGAACCTATTCTATGCCTTCAGATTTCTTTCAATATCTCTCTAGCATGTGTTCATGTGAGTTTTGTGACTTGTATTTGATATGAGAGCTAGCATAATTTAAATAGTGTTTTGTCATAATTAAAATCAAATAAGGGTCAACAATCTTTCCCTTTTTAATGATGACAAAACTATCATGAGAAAAAGAGATTTTAAAAACTAAGTGTTAGAATTTTGCATAAAAATGGACAGAGTTTCCTCTTCTTTTTTTAGGATAAAGACCTCCTACAAGTTTCAAAGACAACCAACCAACATATATATAGGATATATATATTAAAACTAACAAGTAAGGAGCAAAGCTCTCCCTTAATCTATGCAATTATACCTAGTTTTCATTTTTTTTCTCCCCCGTTTTGTCAATAACAAAGTAAGGAGTCGAAAATCAGAAAATAAGTAAACTTATCACCAAGGATAGAAAGATAAGGAGAATGTAAACCTTCATGTTAAAACTTAGCCCATAACAGAGACAGTAAGATCTCCTAGGAAGAATCGAAAATATGATAAACTAGTTGAAAAGAGACAGCTAGCAACTAATAAGAGATTCTAATAAGAGCTTAAAAGAAAGCATCCATAGATAAAAGCTAAGATTCCTATAAATCTTGCAAAGCATCCAAACATCATAGTAAAGCTATTATGAGCCAAAACATACTAAAAGTACATGAAAGGATAAAAAGGCATGAGAAGTAACTTGCAAAAGTCTTGAAGTTCCAAAAACATAAAGATAAAATAGATAGAACATTAGTGATCCCAATCCGGATATGGAGGAGGGAAGCTAGGTGCATGAAGATGGTCTTGAATCTCTCTAAACTGATCATGAATAACTATATTAGGATCTCTAAGCTCGTCCGTAGTATTATGAGAATCAGTTCAGAAAGTTGTGAGATCATCGAAGACAGCACTCAATCCTATCCTTAAATCCTCAAGCTTGGCATTAGTAGCATGTTGCATGTTAGTCATAGTGACTTAAAGGCTAGCCAATACCTGAAGGATCGCATCTCGTGAGTCCCCAAAACTAACTGATGTTGTTGTCCTCCTCTAAGCATGTCTAGGAGTAGCTACTGTCTCTCGAGGAGATTCATTACCAATCATTATGTTTCTCCTTGGTTTTGAAACAACAATATTGTTTTGGATTTCACAACCCATATTCTTGAGAGAGGAATCATTGATCATGTCTAACGTATCAAGGTCCTTGGAATCAATTTCAAGAAAATGAATGTTGAAATGGTTCAGGATAAGAGTAATTATCATGCCATAAGGTAGACACCTAGTATTATTCCCACAACAATTACAAGGTTGCTCATAAGGAGCGGGTAAAGGTTGTAGGGGGTACCTATTTTGAGACAGAAAATCAAAACTATGTCCAATTTAGAGGGACAAGTCTTGCTCCCCAACCTAGGATTGATCACCTAGTTGATAATAAGGTTTAGTTCCTTGGAATCTAAGTGTAAGTTTGGGTAGGTGTTGTAAGTTTGGGCACTATAGACATAGTTTGGGTTTCCCTTGACTACTCTGCATGCCTCTTCATAATCAAAGTCTAGAGACTAACCATCTTCTATCCACTTGAGACCCTCAGTAGGTAGTTTATGGATTTTTAGTAAAAGGTCAGCTGACATAGTAAATTCTTTACCCTGAACCATGGTTGTAAAACAAGGAAGATCGGGATCAATTATAATCATATCTGAATAAAGCTGGTGAATTAGTCTAGGGTAGCATTTGTCAATTTTGACTAACGAAGCTCACCTTAGGTGATGGAATAAGGGTTCTATATCAAAGTTGTTGAACCTAAGAGTTCCAAAATTTTGTTTTGTATTACTAAATCATACCTGTCCTTGGCCTCTTCATCCCAAAAATTGGAGATGTCCAAGTCTTCACTATCCACATGGCTTGGGTCTCCTTCTTTACTCATCCTTTGGTTAGTATTTTTGCGCTTCCTTCTGCTAAGGTTCTCTGGTCCAGAGTACACCTTTTTCATACGCTTACCTCTTTCAGACATTGAAGAAAAAATGCAAAAAGAGTGTTTAGAGGAATAGGTTTGTGTTTAAATACACGAATTTGAAAAGAAAAATATGCTAAATGATCGGATTTGAAGAAAAATTTATGGATTTCTAGAGAGAGGGTTGATCATTTTAAGGGATTTTGAAAAATTTGAAAGGAAATTCGATTATTTTAGGAAAATGAGTGATAAATTAGTTTTAAAAAGGGTTGGGTAACTGATTTAGGCTTTAAAGTCATCTGATTTTGAAGGAAAACGGTTGAGATTTTGAAATTTGAAAAAGAAGACTAGGGTTCAAAAGCTTGAAAATTAGTTTAATTGAATTTTGAAAAGCTAAAAGACTTTAAAAATAGTGAAATCGCGAAAGTAGTTGACTAAAAGTCTGTGTTCAGACGACTGTAAGAATTTTTCGTTAACTGGATTAAACTTTTAGTCGACTTAATGAGAGGTAAAGAGTTGAGATTTTAAAAACACAGAGAGTTTAGTCCACTAAAAGTATTGGTTCAGTCAACTTAATGAAAAAATTTCTTCATTTAGTCGACTGAATGACACACTTCCGTTAACTGGATCAAAACTTTCAAAAAGAATTTTGAACTCCAGTTTGAACTTTTTGAAATTGTTACTTTCTTTATGTCATTTTTGAGTAATTGAAACATCAAATTGAAGATCAATATTTATTCACTTAATGGAAAATATGAACATGATGAATATAAATGCAATCAAACACACAAGCTTTCATCGTTTTTCAAACCCATTAGCATTCTAATTCTACAAAAGCTATCTTCATTCAAGGGTTTTATAAGAATATCAACAATTTGATCTTCTGAGGGAATGAATTCTAGTCTAATATTACCCTTTTGAGTATAATCTCTTAGAAAGTGATGTCTTATCTCAATGTGTTTGGTTCTAGAATGCTGAATTGGGTTTTAGTTAGGTTGGTAGCACTAGTGTTGCCACAATGAATTGGAATATTTTTAAAACACATGTAATAATCTTGTAGTTACTTTTTCATCCATTAAACTTAAGCACAAAAACTACCGATGACCACGTATCCTGTTTCGGTAGTTAATAGTGCAACTGAATTTTGTTTCTTTGAAAACCAAGAAGTTAATATTGCACCTAGAAATTGGCATGTACCACTAATACTTTTCTATCTAACCTACAACTAGCAAAATCAGCATTCGAGTACCTAACTAGCTCAAAATGTGATTTTTTAGAATACCATAGGTCTAGATTTTGAGTGCCATTCAAATATCTTAAAATTCTTTTTATAGCAACAATATGAGATTCCTTAGGATTAGCTTGGAATAAGGAATCTAGCACACATGTATACACTAAGCATTATATCGGGTTTACTAGCAGTACTCCGGCTTAATACTCAAGGCTATCTTCCAAAGTAACATCAATGAGTGAGGGTGTAGATCGAAGTGGTTCGACATAATGGAAATTGAGAGTTACACTGTGCTCTTCACAACCCTTTATTAAAAGTTAAGGGGCTTCTCGTAAAAGGTGTGCTTTTAAGTGTTAAAGAATTTATGAGGTACTTTCCCTTTAAACCCTTAAGCCTTTCATCAATGCAAAAATGTTTCGTGAATCGTATCTCTTCGAATAGGAGCTAATTTAAATTGGTCAACGCTAATAAAAAAAGAACCAAACCTAAGACACAAAGTCAACAAAGGTAGGGAAAGTTGATTGGAGTCTCCACTTTGTTAATTCAATGAACTAAGAACCTTGTTGGTCAAAAATAGATCAGATTCGAGACTTAAGGTACAATGTGAGAAGGTCGAAAAAAAGAGCACACCACACATGCCTAGGCTACAAGGGACCTATTTAATATTTTTTCTCATTAAGGGATAATTTAATTAAGAACCAATTACTCATATTCTCCAAGTTTTAATTCCATGATCAATAACATATGCCGCAGTATGGAGCACACAATATCATGATTAATGAGTCAATTATATCAAATCAAATAAAAGAAAAATGATAAATAATTTAAAGCTAAATAAACTAAAACATATCATGCCAATCTAACCATATAAACATGCATAGTCAATGAACAATCCAAATAGCATGTTATATCAAATCAATGATCAGATTCTCATAAAACATTGCAGCAAGAAAATCAAATCACATATCCCCTAATTGTAGGCCTAAACATGCTTTCTAATGTTCATCATACTTAAGCAGGTTATCATATAGTTCTAACATAGCAAATAGGGCATATACAGTAGCAAGACGTCATTTGAAAGAGATTAACACGAGTTGACTTCAAACATAGCTTACACATATCTAGAGTTGCACACAAGCTTGAGTCGCGCAACCTTCATACATGATCAAAACAGTACCATGAGTTCACAGTTCACTTGTACAACAAAATTCTAAGCTACTGTCAAAATTTCACAGGAAAGTAACAAGTTTTACTCGAAACTTGGTGAAACCCTAGCTCAAACCTACAAGAAAATCAGACAAAATAAAACTTCTATAGCATATAATTAATTTACTGTAGATTATCGCGTGGATTATTTCCTCAAATAACATCTTAATCATTTTATCACCATTCATCATACAAGATTTACTGATCACTCTAGCATAAAAATTTTCATGTTATTTCAAGGAAAATAATCATACAAATAATGATTTTGTTTGATAACCTTCATTCGTACCTACCTTTAGAGAGCATTACTAGATCAAGCGATTGCACATTGGTGTAGAATCATTTTCCTAGACCACATTTACCTCTAATTCAGATTTGAATGCTTGTGTTTGGTTATTTTCTCTTGAATCTCTCAAGAAGAAGATGTTCGTTCTTACTCTAGCAGTGACTATAATAATTCCTTCTTTGATTATAGCTTAGCACGTTGATGATTAGAGTAGATTAAAAGTCCTTAAGCATAGAGATGACTCAAGAAATATTAACGAATTAGATACAAGACACAGTCATCACTCAACTGTTTGCCTTATATTTAATTGATAGAACCCAAGAGAAATTCCACACTCGTGTTTAAAAATTTCTCAATTGCTTAAAAGCTTTGATTTAGAGAAAATCTCACCAAGAACACCCAAGAACAATTATAGAGAAATGATAAGTATAGTATCAGCCCTTTCCCATAATTTCTTCCCCCCTAAATATTGAACCAAAAGGCCATATTTATAGTGTTTAAACGATACATTTGGTTTTCAATAGATTTCTTGGTAGGTATATAAAAATGAAATTCTCCAAGGCTCATCTGTTCACTTAGAGTTGATACACAGAGCTTAAAATATAAGACAAGGTTGATAAAAAAAATTTATCCACGAGTTTGACCTTATTCTAACCTTCATATATCTAGATATGAGCAGGGTAGCTTGCGTAACTCTAGATATGTGAAGGCTTCATTCCTGCTTCAATTGCAAAACTGCTTTAACTAGGACTTATTGATGTGATTTGCAAACTATCTGTCAACCCACAATTTTTATTTGAGGGTTGTGCTAATCTGCACATATCTAGAGTAGCACAAGTGTCTTATGCACAACTCTAGAGTTACATAGATTCTCAAATTTCTTTTCTTGTATTCTTCATTATTTCTATGTATTTAAAACTTACAGCTTTTTCTACACTTTTCTCATATTTCAACTTTATCAAGTTTGGTCTTGCTTATAAACATAATTGTCGAAATTCCTTGATGAAAATAACTTTCAAAGTCTCGATCATTTGTATCTTAGTTTTTTCATAGAGATCCAAGAGGAAGGATACTTATCAAAAAAATGGGTACAAAATGAGGTGTGTACCTTTGCTTCTCTTTGACAATACATATATAGAACGTGTATGTAGTGTTTAAAGCTATACAGATAAATCATTTTACTCATTTAAGTGATAAGTACCATGCACGTAAAAATGTGCTCACACAACATGCAGATGCACATAGTCACGTTGATCTTGTTGAGCTTCCTACATACCCTTATAAGGATTAGACTGAATATAGTTCAACAAATATGGGGCAAACGACAATTTTTCAATCTGAGATGCAACCTCTTGATATACTTATGAAAGCATAAAGTTGTGTACATGGCTTGCACTGCGAATAACTATCAACTTGCACTCGGGATTTTGGTTGTGGTGCTCCATACTTAGAGATTTTGGTTCTAACTTTTGAATTTCTACATTTTTTTCCTAATTTTGCTTGGATTGAAATTTTTTTATAGAATTTGAATCTTGTGGGGTAAAATTGGGATTTATCATTTCACAAGAAGTGATCTTGGTCGAAGGTTCCTATGACGAATCTTTGATCCTAGTGTGCTTGGACTTGGTAAGTGAGGAAGTATGGATTTAATTAGAGAGTAGGAGCAATAGTAAGACCCTTTTGTTCAATCCATTTAATTTATTTTGGGTTTAAATCAATTGGACTTTATTTGATTCAACTAATCTAAGACCAAAGTCTTCATTTAAATTTTGACCCAATCCAAAACCCACTAAAGCCCTTTGACCTTTCCTATTCCCAAACACTTTTGGTCCAAATTTCAAGCCCAAGAAGACTTCTAATTTTTAAGGGTGAACTTCCAGTTTCACCCTCCACTTGGCACTCCTTGATTCATTCACTTTTCTCAGAGTAAAAGTTAATTTTTTTATAGCAAAAAAGATTTCTCTCTCCTCGCCCAATGTGATTGGCCATAATGAGGAATTTTCACTCTTTTTTTCTGCTTTTTGAACTCATATATCCCTCCTAGATTCCCTCATCTTATTTCTTGACTGAATGCTATATTTTTTCCACACAAAATAAGATATTTTTTTACCTAAAAAGCAACAATAATGCACTTATAAAGTAACTGATTTTTTTCCCTCTTTGGACAGCCATATGTACCAAAAAGAAGGAGTTTTTCTTCTTCTCCTTTTGCTTAGTTAATTGGAAATTACCTTATTAATCTTCCACCCTTTCTTAAATGTCAAATGACACATTTTCTACCTAAAAAATCACATTTTATACCCCAAAAACAATACCTAAAAAACAACAATTTTTTAGAATGCGAAACTTTTCTCTCTTTTCTTTTGCTTTGTAATTGCACTCTTTTTTTCCCTAAACTTTTCCACTTTGTTACATATCAAAAATCAAAGAAAGTTGTGTCTTTTCTACCCCCATTGGTCGTCCAAAGAAAGGAGAGTTTCTCTTCACCTTTTTTGCTTTTGCTTTTGCTTTATTGAAAACACTCCAAAATGTCCTTTCTTATTGACCTTTTTACAAACCTTCTTCTTCATTTTTTTTCACCTCAAAGAAAGCCCTCCCTCTTCCCCATATCCAACCACCTAAAAATATTTTCCCTCCCACTTTTCACTTGTTTGCCACACCTTACTTCTCTAGCCCCACCTTCACACCCCAAAAGTGAAACACTTTTTTCATCTCAAAAGTTGAAACTACTTTTTCCCTTCCCTATATGACCAGCCATGCACCTTCTTTTCACCTATTATTTTTCTTTTTTTTAATCTTTTTGCCAGCCCTTACTCCTCCTATAAATACCCCTTTTTGCTAACACAAAAAAAAAAAAACACAACACTAAGGCAAAGTGTAACGACCCATCCCGGGTTGGCCACCCCCGAGACGGTGTCATCACATTTTGAAAATCCTAGCATGACACATATATGCAACAATAAAAATAATACTAACAGAAATTTTTACTTCAATCCTCAACCCTCAACAGGGGAGGTACATCATTCTGATCTTGACTTAAACATTTTATACAACGTAAAATGCATGAATATTTACAAATAAATTTTTATTGATTTTCTCATCAATCTAAGATGTGGACATGTACGTGGCTTACAGATAATGATTTCATCTGAATCTCAGCTCACCAAACTATCTGTCCTGCCTGCTACCTGAAATCATTGTATAATGAGGGATGAGCTTCACAAGCTCAGTGAATTAAATTTTCTAGAAGTATTCAATTTGTATAAATAGTCCTTCAATATTTAATCATTTATATATCATATAACTTGATAATAGAATATATTCTAACATTTAGATAATTCTTACCATATCATACTTTTATGTTTTCTTCTCACCATGGCTGTCTCTTAGTGAGACTCATTCATCTATAAATAAATTTATAATAACAAACAACACTTCAGCATTTCAGTAATACAATCAATATTTTAAACAGATGCAATGCATGAATTATTATTAGGGAACGTCTTCCTATATGTCAACATGTTTTTATCTTAGACCAGTCCCCTCCCAGTTCTTTTATTTCCAGCATATACCGGTTGTTATGGTTTTCATTTATTTCCAGTATATACCAGTTGTCACGGTTTTCATTTATTTCTAGCATATACCAGCTGTCACCATTTTTCGTTTAGACCGGCCCCCTCCTGGTTCTTTTATTTCATGCATATGCATATGAACAATGATATGAAATATGCATATGAACAATAATATAAAAACAAGTATGTATTCAGGTATTTAATTTAGCTATCCTACCTTTTCTCAAATTACTATTTGATCAATTTCACTAATTTCTTTTCCTCATATATCACATCAATTCATCAACCATAACTCTTCAAGTATTTCACTTATCACCTTTATTATTAAATCGACTCATTATTTTAATAATATTACTTCTCATATAGTAATTCTCTACGCATCAATTATTCCTATCATACCTATCAACCAATTTATATCTTCCACTAAATCATAAGTTAATAATTTATTCAAAAATTATCACTATATATTTCATATTTATCTTGATTACTTAAAGTAAATCTAACTCACCACGTAGCACTTAGAGCTACCTGTGGATCACCTCATTGCCTTTCCTGCTCCTCTCAACAATTTTCCTCGGTTACTAATCATCAATACCTGACATAATATTTATATTAAAATTTTAATTTATTCTTCAATTCTTCCATAATTTACAACCTTTGAAAATTCCTACTTTGAATTCCGGGAATTTCATGTATGCTAAAATTCAAAAATAAACTTCACGTTATTATCTTATGTTTTTTTAGAGCTTTTCGTGGTTCTCTATAAAATTTTCCCGTAAACCCCTTCAAAATTTTGCTCTTTCAATATTTCTTTTGGTCCCTAAGTGTTTAAAGAAAATAGACTAATTGAATCGTAGTTAAAGGAAAACCAAATAGGATTTGGTAAGTAAATAAAAAAAAAAAAAAACTAAAATTATTTGTATTTATAAGCCCAAAAATCTTAACAATACTAAGCAGCCCCCCTCCCTAAATTGCTCCACGCAGAGGCCTTGCTGCCTTATATGCAGCTTAGCCTCATTCAATTGGCAACAGGTTTTGCCACAAATTTTTTTTTTTTGTCTTCTTCTGGACGACGCCAGATATTTTTTTTTCTTCTTCTGAACGATGCCAGATTTTTTTTTTCTTTCTTTCTTCTTCTAGAGGACACCAGATTTTTTTTTGAATTATTTTATAAAAATTAAACCTTTTGTATTTAAAAATATATATATATTATTTTAACTCTATGTCATATTTATTAAAGTACTTCTTTACCCTTACTTTACAAACACGGGTATTACAATTCTACCCATCTTACAAAAATTTCGTCCCCGAAATTTCCTTACCTAATTCATGAAAGAGTTGGAGGTATTCCATCCTCATTCTTGCTTCATGCTCCCACATAACTTCTTCGACATCTTTGTTCTGCCATAATATTTGAATCAAATGAATGACTTTATTTTGCAAGACTTGTTCTTTTTTTGTTTAGAATTCTGATCAATACTTGCACAAAAGTCAAATCTTCCTGAAGTTCTATTGCCTTATTCGAGATACTATGGGATTCATCGTGTAAGTACTTTCTCAACAGTGACACATGAAACACATTATGTAATTTCTTTAACTCGAGGGGCAAATCCAATCAATATTCTACTGGTCCAATTCTCTCAATCACTTCATATGGCCCCACAAATCTTGGGCTCAACTTTCCCTTCTTTTTAAACCTCAACACACCCTTCAATGGAGATATCTTCAAAAATACCCAATCACCAACTTGAAACTCGAGAGGTCATCTTCTTTTATCAGCATATCCCTTCTGTCTGTTCTGGGCTACTCTAAGGTTCTCCCTAACCAGTTTAATTCTCTCAGTAGTCAAATCTATCATTTCTAGACCAAATATCTTTCTCTCTCCAACTTCTTTCCAACATACTGGGGTTCTACACCTTCTACCATATAAAGCCTCAAATGGTGCCATCCCAATGCTAGTTTGATACTGATTATTGTATGCAAACTCGATCAAAGGAAATTAAGCATCCTAGCTCACTGAGAAACTCAATACACTTGCCCTCAACATATCTTCTAGTATTTTGATGATTCTCTTTGTCTGCCCATCAATTTGTGGATGGAAAGCTATACTAAACTGCAATTGCGTACCTATGGCTTCTTGGAAACCTCTCCAAAATCTAGAGGTAAATCTAGAATCTCTATCTGATACAATGCTCAAGGGTACTCCATGTAATTTTACTATCTCTGCTACATACAATTCAACCAACTTTTCTAGACTCCAGATAGTTTTAATAGGAAAAAAAATGTGAAGACTTAGAAATTCTATCCACTATAACCCACACAGCATCACGTTCTCTCTGGGTATAGGGAAAACCAAAGATAAAATCCATACTCACATTTTCCCATGGCCACTCAAGTACTGGAAGAGGTTGTAATAAACCTACTGGATGTCTATTCTCAGACTTCACTTGTTAACAAGTCAAACATCTAGAAATATATTCTGCTACGTCCTTCTTCGTCCCTGACCACCAAGAACTCTGTCTCAATCCCCTGTACATCTTATTATTACTTGGGTGCATGGAATATACAGAATCATGAGCCTCTCTTAGTATCTCTTTTCTCATCTCCACATTATTGCGAACACAAACTCTATGCCCCAATACTACTATACCATTTTCTCTAATTCTAAACTCAGTTGGCTTCCCACTCAACACTTCCCATCTAATCTTCTCTTCCCCCTCATCTCTACCCTGCATCTGTAATAATCAATCAATAATAGAAGATTGTACCAGCATATTTACCATCAATACTCCTCTATCATTGACACTCAACTGCATCCTCATTCTTCTTAATTCTATCATCAAGCTAGTATTATGACTCCCAATAGCAGCTAATCTCCCTGTAGCCTTTCTACTAAATGCATCAGCTACTACATTAGCCTTTCCTAGATAATGATAAATTATACAGTCATAATCATAAATCAACTCCATCCACCTCATCTGCCTCAAATTGAACTCCTTCTCGGTCGGTAAATACGTCAAGCTTTTATGATCAGTAAAAATTTCATAATTGGCTCCATACAGATGATGTCTCCAAATCTTCAAAGCAAAAACGATGGCAGCTAATTCTAAATCATGGGTCGGGTAATTCTTCTCATGGTTCTTCAATTGCCTAGATACATAAGCTATAACTCTCCCACGTTGCATCAACACACATCCCAACCCCTGATATGACACATCACTATATACCACAAATCCTTCATCACCAGAAAGAAGCACTAATACCGAGGTAGTAGTCAATTTTTGTTTCAACAATTGGAAACTTCTCTCACATTCCTCTCACCACCTAAACTTCATGTCCTTCCTGGTTAATTTAGTCAATGGTCCAGCAATAATAGAAAATTTTTGGATAAATATCCTATAATAATCAGCCAACCCCAAAAAACTTCTAATTTCAGTTACACCCGTGGGTCTTTCCTAATTCAACATTGCTTCTACTTTCTTTGGGTCAACTGCTATCTCCTCTCCCGACATAACATGCCTCAAGAAAGATATTTCACTCAACCAAAACACACACTTAGAGAACTTTGCATATAATTTCTTGATAAGTGCCAAATATTGCATATTTTGGCCCTTTAATTTACATTTGTTAGCTTAGGAGTTTTCTACATTGAGTTGTTTTCGTTGTTTTATTGGTTTACAAGCTGGGAAAGAAGTTTCACTAAATTGCCAGAATTGCTCGTGCAGATCAGCCATTTTTGAGGATTAAACTATATTGATTTAGGAAGAACCAGAAGATGAGCCATATATGCTTGGAAAGATCCGGATGTCTACTTTCTAAGGAATTTTACTGATCAATAAAATGAATTTTCTAGAGAAAGTTATGGCAGTTTTAGTAGACAAAGGTTAGGCTGTGCATGATTTCAGCGTGACAGATCAGCCATTTTTGAGGATTTAACTGTATTGATTCAGGAAGAACCATGAGATGAGCCATATATGTTTAGAAAGATCCTGATGTCTATTTTCTAGAGAATTTTACGGATCAATAAAATGATTTTTCTAGAGAAAGTTATGGCAGTTTTAGTAGACAAATGTCAAAGAGCAAAAACTGGAATCTGCAATATCCCATATCGGATTGGAAGCATATTGCACTTGTGATATTTCCCTATATAAGCCCTTCTTCACTTCATCTTTAATGTACAATTCTTGAGCCACTTTGGTGTTTACCAGTGGACGTCCGCTAGCATTCTGGGGGATCTCGAAGGCTTTGTCACCACGAGGGGAAGCGCCGCCTGTCAACGAGTGGAATTTCTCCCATGTAAAGTTATTTATTTATTTCTTTACATTTAGTTGTTTTAGTTTAAATGTTTAGCACTTTTATTATGAATTGTAGTTTCATAGTTATGAGTGGCTAGACTCTTCAGCTAAGGTTGAAGATGAAGCCTCACCGTTGTTTGGCGAAGTAGTTCAGATTTGCTTGTACAAATCTAACAATTTTTAGTATAAATGTTCTGTCAATTATTTGAGTTAATCTTATAATTGATTGAGTTTAAATTGTCTGTTGGATATTCCTTGTGTTTCATCTGATGGATACATTGAATGCTTTTCGATTAAATTGGATTTCCTTTGTGATTTGTTAAGAGCAGATACATTGGACGCTTTTGGTTTAATTGGGATATTCTTTGTTTTTTGTCTTATAGTTGGATTCATGGAATGTTTTGATAGGCTATATTTTTAGAACATATATGCTTAACTTCGGTGGGGTGGATTCGAAAACCTTAGTGTTTTAATTATTAGTTTTTTTTTAAATCAACTTAGTTTAGTTTATATTTCTTTTGCAATATCATTCACAATTCGGAACTAGGTTAAGATAAAGTTAGTTTAGATTAAAAATATATTTTCACAATGCAATTCCCTGTGGATTCGACCTCGCACTCGCACAACACTATATTGCAAACGACTCGTGCGCTTGCGGGTTATTTAAAACTCACAACAAGTTTTTGGCGCCGTTGCTGGGGACTTGTTTTGTTTGTGAAAATTTTTGGTCTGGATTGATTTTATTTTTCTACTACTTAGTTATAAAAAAAAAAGAGTTAGAAAAATTAAAAAACTTTTTTAAAAAAATGTGGATGAATCCAGTGCTGGTTTCACAGTCTTTAGAGGACGCTCTCAAGGATTTCATTAAAATGACCGGCCCGTCCCTCAATGCTGCCAACACATTCAATGTTGATAGCTGTTCCATCTGTGCTAGTCCTCTGCATCTAGAACAGAAATGTCCATCAATGCCGGCTTGTGCCGAGTACCCCATGGAACAAATGAATGCTTTCAATGACTGTTGTTGGGAATCAAATGGATCTTACTCTGAAACATACAATCCAGGGTGGTGGGACCACTCTAATGTTTCATGGACGCAGAACCAACTGAGGAATCAGGGAGGAGACCCTTATCATGCTCATAATCAATACCCTCCCGAATTTCCTCCACCAATTCCAAGTTATGGTCACTCAGCTTATCCAGCACCATCACCCGCTTACCAAGCTCCCATTCAAGTGCCAGTGTCGGTTTCACAGTCATTAGAGGATGCTCTCAATGATTTCATGAAAATGACTAGCCAATCGATGAGTGAAGTGATGAGTGCAACAATAGAAAACACCCAAGCGATTGCCACACTAGAGAGTCAAATTGATCAAATCGCAAGTTACATGGGTGAAGGAGAGGAAGGAACGTTCCCCAGTCAAACTGATCCTAACCCAAAGGAACAGTTTGTGGTGGGAAATTTATTAACTCCTATGCATTGGCAGGAACAAGTGCAGTCAATTGTCCTATTGAGGTCTGGGAGACAAGTGCACAATCAAGTGGAAGAGAACCCTGCTATGCACCAAGGGCAAGAAAGTGGCAACAATGAGAAGAGAGATGCTGAGCCATCTACAGCCACACCCTATTATTATGATCTCTCTAGGTCGTTTTTACCTAAAACGCCTTACCCTGAGAGACTACAAGTGCCCAAGAAAGAAGGGAAGTCTAAGGACATTTTGGAGGCACGCTTTGCTCAATTTGAAGACGATTTGGATTTAGATAAGTTGTTTGAGCAAACAAATGCTACTTTGGAGTCTGCTCCTCAAAAGATCAATGAGACGGAGGAAACCACAACACCTGAACCCCCCAAGAAGGAACTTAAGCCTTTATCGGACAATCTTAAGTATAAGTTCCTAGGTCCAGCAGATTCTTTGCCTATAATGATAGCTTTAGATTTGGGTGATGCTCCAGAGGAGAAATTATTGGACATCTTAAGAGAGCATAAGGAAGCTATAGGCTGGACTATTGAGGATGTCAAAAGAATCAACCCCTCGTTGGTAATACACACGATACAGTTGGAGGAGAATGCCAAGCCATCGAGGGAGCCATAAAGAAGGCTCAACCCTATTATGCAAGAGGTTGTGAGGGCAGAAGATATTAAGCTGTTAGAGCCAGGGATCATTTATCCCATCTCTGATCGCAAGTGGGTGAGCCTGATTCCAGTCATGCCCAAACGTGCTAAATTGACGGTAGTAAATAAAGACGACGAGTTGGTCCCAACTCGAGTGCAGTCAAGATGGAGAAAGTGTCTAGACTACCGTAAATTGAATGCTGCCACTAGGCCTGATCATTTTCCATTTCCATTTATTGATCAGATGGTGGAGCGCTTAGTTGGGCCTGTTTACTAATGTTGGGTCTGGCTGAAGACGTTAAACTTAGCGCTCATGGGAGGCACCCCACAACTTATCTTTTTTGTTTATTTATTATTTCGCATTTTTATTATTAATGTTTGTTTCCAGTGTTTTTTTTGTTTTCCAGTTTTTATTTTTCAAGGACAAAGCGTACTTCAGTGCAAGTTTGGGGGTATGCTATGAGCCATACCTATCCAGCTAGTTCTCCATATCTCAGGTCAGCTCTTTCCATATTAGTCACACATTGGGGTCAATATGTAATTTAAGTTTGGGGGTATGGGAGACACATCACACACTTTGTCCTAATTTGCTGTCTTTTCGTCGTAAAGATAAATACATACTCATGTTATCGTGAAATTTTGGTTGATCTAAACATTTTCTGTGATGTGATGTCATTGGTGAGCTTAACATTTTGAACACATGATCTAATGATAAATTTTTAAAATTTAGTTACTTACTTTAGGCATTTTGAGAATTCACATGTTTGATCTAATCTAACACGAGCACATTAGCACAAATTATGTGAGGTATGACATGTGATTTTAATGTGTATTTTTCCTTATCTTAACTGAAACTGGATGACTTGTTGGATGAACTCTTGGGCATAGAAAAGCATAAAAAAATAAAAAAAAATTATTATCATAAATAAACTTTCCGCTGAGTAACTGGACCTCTTGCCTCAGTAAGCAGTGAGTGTTCACGTCAAAAGGTGGAATTTTTCTTGGTAGTATTAATGCCAGTTTAATTTCGTAGCCTTTTTGACTCGAGTTAGTAAGTCCTTAGGGGTGTCTTTACACCTAATGCCCTAAAACCATCTGGTTTGGGAGTCATTGACTCAACACTCGCTACATGGGTCAATTAGAAAGCTTAAGGGAACTAGACATAGTCGTGCCTTATAAAAAAAAAAAAAAAAATCTATGCCCTTTTCGTTCATTTTGATGGCAAATTCGGTGAATCTTGAGACATGGAGACCTTACACATTGGAGTCACTTGGAAGCTTCATTTCTATATGTTAATTCACTTTACACAGTATCAGACTTGTGATGCCTTAACCTGCCTTTTGTAAGTAATTAGATTTTAACTTTTCTATTCATTGTAAAGATGGGTTTATCTTTTTAAGCTTGCTCATGAATGAATATCATGGTGATGTGTGCTCCTTAAATTTTTGGATACCATGAGTGATGAACTTATCTTTATGTTCTTTGTTTTTCATTGAGTCTTTTATTTTGTTTTGCTAAGGGACTAGCAAATTGTAAGTTTGGGGGTATTTGATGAGTGCCAAATATTGCATATTTTGGCCCTTTAATTTACATTTTTTAGCTTAGAAATTTGTTACTTTGAGTTGTTTTCGTTGTTTTACAGGTTTACAAGCTTGGAAAGAAGTTTCACTAAATTGCCAGAATTGCTCGTGCAGATCAGCCATTTTTGAGGATTAAACTGTATTGATTTAGGAAGAACTAGAAGATGAGCCATATATGCTTGGAAAGATCCAGATGTCTATTTTTGGGGGAATTTTACTAATCAATAAAATGAGTTTTTTAGAGAAAGTTATGGCAGTTTTAGTAGACAAAGGTCAGGCTGTGCATGATTTCGGCGTGACAGATCAGCCAGTTTTGAGGATTTAACTGTATTGATTCAGGAATAACCACGAGATGAACCATATATGCTTGGAAAGATCCCGATGTTTATTTTTTGGAGAATTTTACGAATCAATAAAATGATTTTTCTAGAGAAAGTTATGGCAGTTTTAGTAGACAAAGGTCAAAGAGCAAAAACTGGAATCTGCAGTATCCCACATCGGATTGGAAGCATATTGCACTTGTGATAATTCCCTATATAAGCCATTCTTCACTTCATCTTTAATGTACAATTCCTGAGCCACTTTGGTGTTTACCGGTGGACGTCCGCTAGCATTCTGGTGGATCTCGAAGGCTTTGTCACCACAAGGGGAAGCGCTGCCTGTCAACGAGAGGAATTTCTCCCATGTAAAGTTATTTATTTATTTCTTTACATTTATTTGTTTTAGTATAAATGTTTAGCACTTTTATTATGAATTGTAGTTTTATAGTTATAAGTGGCTAAACTCTTCAACTAAGGTTGAAGATGAAGCCCCGCCATTGTTTGGCGTAGTAGTTCAGATTTGCTTGTACAAATTTGACAATTTTTAGTATAAATGTTCTGTCAATTATTTGAGTTAATCTTATAATTGATTGAGTTTAAATTGTCTGTTGGATATTCCTTGTGTTTCATCTTATGGATACATTGAATGTTTTTCGATTAAATTGGATTTCCTTTGTGATTTGTTAAGAGCGGATACATTGGATGTTTTTGGTTTAATTGAGATATTCTTTGTTTTTTGTCTTATAGTTGGATTCATGGAATGTTTTGATAGGCTATATTTTTAGAACATATATGCTTAACTTTGGTGGGGTGGATTCGGAAACCTTAATGTTTTAATTATTAGTTTTTTTTAAATCAACTTAGTTTAGTTTATATTTCTTTTGCAATATCATTCACAATTCGGAACTAGGTTAAGATAAAGTTAGTTTAGATTAAAAATATATTTTCGAACACAATTCCCTGTGGATTCGACCTCGCACTTGCACAACACTATATTGCAAACAACTCGTGCGCTTGCAAGTAATTTAAAACTCACAACATTTCTCCCTCCTCAAAATTTCCAACACTATCTCCAAATGTTGCATATGCTTCTCTTCATTCTTGGAATATACCAAATATCATCAATAAACACAATCACAAATCTGTCCAAGAATGGTTTAAACACCTTATTCATCAGGTCCATAAATGTTGCATGAGAATTAATAAACCCAAATGGTATTACCAGAAACTCATGATGGCCATAACATGTCCTAAAAGCAGTCTTAGGCACGTCCCCCTCCTTTATCCTCAATTAATGATAACCCGATCTCAGATCTATTTTAGAAAACACCCTAGCTCCCTGTACCTGCTCGAATAAATCATCTATCCTGGGCAAAAGATATCTATTCTTGATGGTGATCATATTCAACTGTCAATAATCAATACACAACCTCATTATCCCATCCTTCTTCTTGACAAACAACACAGGGGCTCCCTAAGGTGACATACTAGGTCGAATAAATTGTTTATCTAATAACTCCTAAAGTTGAACTTTCAACTCTCTCAATTCAGCTGGTGCATTCTATAAGGTGCTATAAATATGGGTATTGATCCTGGAATCACTTCAATAGAAAACTCAATCTCCCTATTGGGAGGAAAACCAGACAACTCCTCAGGGAATATGTTAAAAAAATCTTTCACTACCAAGATTTCTTCTAACTTCCTACTTTCTTTGCTAGAATCCACCACATATGCCAAATACCTCTCACAACCCTTCTTCAACCATTTACTGTTGCGCGTTTATCTATCTGAATAAATAAGTAAATAACCGTACAGTTTTACTTGCAAGTGCACAAGGTCAGTGGTAGCATAGTGTGCAAGTGCGAGATCCTTTCCACAGGGATTGGTGAATTTCGTTTTAGGATCAATTTCTTTACAAAAGAAGATCAAAATAACTGTTGAATGTGAATTAATAATAATGAGACATAGGGCTTTCATATCCACCACTAGTCATACTTTCCCAATGAGTAATAGGTCAATGCACTAGCCTTCCTATGAATACCTAATGGTTGTCAACCTAAGGGCATGGTATCTACTCCTTAAGCTATTGACTTCCCTAAGCACTGAGTTAGGCATGGTATCTACTCTAACTATTTTCTTTCTTAAGGGATTCAGCATGGTATCTACTGATTTGTTCCTTAAGAAAGCATAAGATTTATGGAAATCGACAACCACATGAGACCTAGGGTATGGTATCTACTCTTGGTTTCCCATGTTGATTAATCCAAGAATCCGGTGTGGATATCTTTTGTTACTATTGTTAGGCCCAGGACTCGGTCATCTAAATTGGTCTAACTAACTAATCCATACCACATGCACATATTGATCAGACATACACATATGAGGAATGTAAATAAACACAGGTATTAATCAAGTTAAGCATCATAATCAAGGCTATTACAAAGATAATCAATGAATATATATATGGGAAAGCATAACTAGGGCTTCAATGGAGCCCTATAAAGAGTTAGTTACACAAGCTGTCTAAGATAAACATCATAGCATAAACTAAACATAAACTATAAAACCCGAAGAATACTGTGGAGATGGGTTGTCAATCCTCTCCAAAGCTTACAATTCCGAGTTAAGCAAAAGATAAAAGAAATGATGTTTTTGTGTGTTTTACAGGTATATTTATAGGGGTTGAATAACCCTAGAAGCCTCAGGAAACCATAAACTTCCTAAAACGTAAAACCTCCTTTATTTCCAAAACTAGTTCTACCGTTTACTGTTCACGCCCGTATATGTGCGCTCGATCGTATGCGTTGTGCGCTTGATCGCAAAGCTGCGCTCGATCCTTCTTGTGTACGCACGAGCGCTTATGCGCTCGATCGCACCCACTAATGCGATCGATCAAACTTTTGCCAATAGCTGCTCCAGGATTTCTAGGTTTTTTCCTTTAGGTGCCAAAAATGCTTCTTTTTATCCAAGACCCTATAAAAACATGTCAAACACAGAAATGAAGTAAAATGGACTAAATTATCATAACTAAGGACTTAACAAATGTAAATAAGGAAGCTTAAATATGAATATTTAAGCACCTATCACACCCCCAAACTTACATATTGCTAGTCCCTTAGCAATACAAAACTAAAAACTAAAATGAAAAATAACGACACACAGGTAGATCCAATATCCATAGTGTCCACAAAAGTTTAAGTCTTCACACAAAGTTATAATGCGCACTCATGAGCAAGCTTTAAACATATCTTTGCAATGAATAAGAGTTTTGAATGCAAATCACTTTTATGAGGCAGTTTAAGACATCACAAGTTTGACTTGAGTGTGTGGTGAACTAGCACATAAAAGATTAGGTTTCCAAATAATTCTAATGTGTAGTGTTTTGATGACTCAAGATTCACCAAATTTCCTATTAGAATCAACAAAAATGGCATAGTTTTTTTATTTTATTTGCCAAGTTAGTTCCCTTAAGCTTTCTATTTGACTCATGTAGCGAGTGTTTAGCCAATAACTCCCAAACCATATGGTCTTAGGGAATTAGGTGTAAAGACACCCCTAAGGACTTACTAACTCGAGTCAAAAAGGCTACGAAACTTAACAGGTCTTTAATTCCCTTAAGTTTTCTATTTGACTCATGTAGCGAGTATTTAGCCAATGACTCCCAAACCAGATGGTCTTAGGGCATTAGGTGTAAAGACACCCCTAAGGACTTACTAACTCGAGTAAAAAAGGCTACAGAATTTAACAGGTCTTAATGCTACCAATAAGAATTTCCACCTTTTGACGTGACACTCACTGCTTACTGAGGCAAGAGGGCTAGTTACTCAGTGAAAAGTTTTTTTTTTCTTTTATGCCAAAGCGTTAATCTAACAGGTCATCTAGTTCACAGTCGAGCAAAAGAAACATACAAATCAAAATTACATGTCATACCCCACACATTTATGTGCTAATGTGCTCGTGTTAGTTCAAGTCAAACTTGTAAATCCTTAATTGCCTAAAAGTAAGTGATCTATGTTCAAAACTTAATTATTGGCCTATATGTTCACAGTTTTAAGCTCACTTTTGAAATCAATTCATATTCTTTGTTTAGATCACCCAACATTTTTGGAACAGAATGAACATGCATTTATCTATAAAAAGAACAAAAAATTGGGACATAGTGTGTGTATGAGTCTGTTCCCATACCCCAAAACTTAAATTGCACATTGTCTCCAATGTGTGAATAGCATGGAAGGAGTTGACCTGGGAGATGGAGAACTATATGGCTGGCATGGCTCGTAGCACGCCCCCAACTTCAACTGGATGCACTCACTTTGTCCTTGAAAAAGAAAGACAAACAAACATAAAATGGAAAACAAGTAATAATGAACAGCTATAGAAAAGCAAAGACTAACAATAACATAAAATAAAATACTAAAAAGGATATGCTTTGGGGTGCCTCCCATGAGCACTAAGTTTAACGTCTTCAGCCAGACGGGGTACCCTCTCACTACTGATTGTTGGGTGGTGCAATCGAAGAGGTACCGGGTGCCAGAGGTAGGCGATCAAGAATGGCCTGTAGCATCACCTCTTGTCGTGCAAACCATGCCTCTAAATTATCTATGCGCTGGTGCACGAATGATGTAGCTGCAGAGACCTCACCTCGAAAAGAGGATAACTCAACGAGAAAGTGCTGGGATCTGTGGGTCCAATGTTCACATAGTCTTTCTCTCGCAATGGGCTAACTGCAGGGGTCTCTATCTCCATATGATCCTCCTTCACCCTCTCAGCTGCAGGTGTAGGGGCTGGTAGTCCTAGAGGTATGTGCGAGAGATTATGTGTCCATCGAGCTTTCTCGAAGAAGGGATGCTCTCGCACTGGTCCGTCACTGGTGATCCCCTTAATCCCTTTCTTCTTGAAGATGTATGAGAGTAGGAATGGGAATGGGAGCCCCCATGCATTGGCCGTGGTGATCTGACGGCCATGGATATGATCCCAAAATTTATGCAGCTGGCTCCACATAACAGCTGGGAGAGAGTACCAGTGGCCTCTGTGGAAGGCATACAACGTCTGTAAAAGTTGGTCTCTTCTCTGTGTCTTGTGCCCCAATGGACACACATTACATTGGAGGATGGTGTCCACTAGCCAAAGCTGTGGAGGCAACTTGGACCGGCTCGCTGCGTTGTTGTGTCTATCGGTGTATTGGCTAGCGCACATGTCCTTAATGATCGTGGACAGATCAAAAGGGTCCGATTGCTCTTCGATATCGGTATCCTTTGGAGGGGACTTATCACAGCAGTGTAGAGTAGTGACTATGTCGGCACTAATCACCTCGATGGATGTGCCCTGGACTGAGGAGGTCAGTACTCCCGGTCTGTTGCAGTCAAAAGACAAACCCTCATAGAACTGGACCACTAGCTGAGTGTAAGCAGTCGAGCAGATTGGTTTAAAAAGCCTCTTCAATCCTCATTGTTTAAATGCTTAGACCGCTCATTTAGTGGCATCCATTTGCTTGAAGACTTCAACGATGGCAAAAGTGGTCTCGAATAAAAGCTCTCTCTACTCGATGCTTAGCCGGGATGACTGGGCACAGCTACTCGAGGCACGGGAGGTGGAAGCGGTTTGCTTGGACATGTCAATCCTAGTTTCTGCCAAATTTGCAATCGATCTTGAATATGTGCGCTCGATCGCAAATGCTGTGCGCTCGATCAGACACGGTTAGACTTTTTCTCGAACAGCTTGTGGGTGACAGAAGACCAAACTATGGTCTTGTTGATTCGAGTTTGTTCCTAACCTCCTTAAGAGCTGTTCGTTTTGCCCCAAAATGTCCTCCACAAGCAAACTGATGGAAATGTTGTAATAAGCTTAACTGCTCCTCTTCTGGAATACATCGTCGGATGATTTGATCGGGGCAGAATTTGAAGAGGTAAGGATCATCCCAATGGTAGTGTCTTGATAGAGATATCAGCCGCTTCTTTTCTTGTGTGGTCATACCTGGGGTAAAAACTTTTGCAGTTAAATAATTTACAATATCAACATACCATGGAAGTTTTACCTCTAGAGCGAACAATTGTTCATCAGGGAAGTTCTCATTCAGAGGTAATTCTTTATATTCATTTTCATAGGGTAGCCTTGACAAATGATCTGCAACTACATTCTCACTGCCTTTCTTGTCTTTGATCTCAAAATCAAATTCTTGTAATAGGAGTACCCATTTGATTAGCCTAGGCTTTGCATCTTTCTTAGAAAACAAATATCTCAAAGCAACATGGTTAGTGAATACAATAACTTTAGAACCAATAAGATATGATCTAAAGTTCTCTAAAGCAAAAATAACAGTTTACAATTCTTTTTTAGTAGTAGAATAGTTAAGCTGAGCATTATTTAAAGTTCTAGAAGCATAGTAAATAGCATAAGGTACCTTATTGACTCTTTGACCTAAGACTACTCCTTAGGCGAAGTCACTGGCATCACACATTAATTCAAAAGGGAGATTTCAATCCAGTGCCATCATTATTGGGGCAGAGGTGAGAACATCCTTCAATGTGTTGAAAGCTTGCATATAGTCATCATTCCATTCAAACTTGGTATCTTTAGCCAACAACGCACAAAGATGTCTCGAGATTTTGGAGAAATCTTTGATGAATCTTCTATAGAAACCGGCATGTCCAAGGAAACTTCTAATGCCCTTGACTGTGAGAAGAGGAGGTAGCTTTGAAATGATATCTATTTTAGCCTTTTCTACCTTAATACCTCTGTTTGAGATGGAGTGACCCAACACAATACCTTGTTGAACCATGAAGTGACATTTCTCCCAATTCAGCACTAAGTTACTTTCTTCACATCTCTTTAGGACACTCTCCAAATGACTTAGGCATTCATCAAAAATGGAACCAAAGACACTAAAATCATCCATGAATACCTCAATGTATTTCTCCACCATATCAGAAAAAATGCTCATCATACATCTTTGAAAAGTGGCTGGTGCATTGCATAAACCGAATGGCATTCTTCGATAAGTAAATGTACCAAAGGGACATGTGAAGGTAGTTTTTTCTTGATCCTCGGGTAATATGGCAATTTGGTTGTACCCACTGTACCCATCCAAGAAGCAGTAATAACTGTGACCGACTAATCTCTTTAACATCTGATCAATGAATGGTAGAGGAAAATGATATTTTTTGGTTATTTTGTTCAATTTTCGGTAATCAATGCATACACTCCAACCCATTGTTTTTCTTGTAGGTATAAGCTCCTCATTTTCATTTTTTTATAACGGTAATCCCACTCTTTTTAGGAACAACTTGGACCGGACTCACCCATTTACTGTTTGATATAGGGTAGATAATGCCAACATCTAGTAGCTTTAATACCTCAGCCTTTACTACCTCTTTCATGTGTGGGTTAAGTCTGCTTTGAGCATCTTGAGTGGGCCTTGCTTCTTCTTCTAGGTAGATACTATGCATGCATTTGGCTAGACTTATCCCCTTAATGTCAGCAATGGTCCATCCAATGGCAGATTTATGCTCCCTAAGAACTCTTAATAGCTTCTTTTCTTCTCCACTACTCAAATTAGCAGCTACGATCACAAGTAAAGTTTTCTTTTCTCCCAAATAGGCATACATTAAATGCTCGGGCAGCTGCTTTAATTCCAATGTTGGTGCCTGGATAATGGATGAAAGAAGAGTAGTATTAGTAGGTAAGAGAGATTCAAATGGAGGAGCATACTTACTTGAGTGTTTTGGAGAGGTCTCAAGGATGTGCACAGTTTCAATGATGTTATCTTCAAGTTCTTGCTTAATATCCTCTTCTGTGAAGCCATGGGTGAGAATGGTCTCCAATGGATCAATGTGTTGGACCTGAAAAGCTTGCTCGACAAAGTTTTGTATCATATATACATTAAAGCATTCTAAATCATCTTGAGGCAGTTTCGTTGCATCAAATATTTTAAATTCTATTTTCTCACTATTGATTTTCATACTCACTATACCCTTTTTCACACAAATCTTAGTGTCGGCAGTTCTCATGAAGGGTCTCTCTAATGTGATGGGCAGGGGTAATGGCATAGGGCATTCCTCTATGTCTAATACAATGAAATCAATAGGTAAAATGAAGTCACCAACTTTTACTAGGACGTCCTCAAGAATACTCCTAGGTCTTTTAATACTCCTATCTGCCAACTGTAAGGTAATGGAAGTCGGTTGTAGCTCCCCTAAACCTAGGGTTTCGAATACTGTGTATGGTAATAAGTTTACACCCGCTCCCAAATCTAGTGATGCTCTTTTAAACAACTGATCACCTATTCTACAAGGAATAGTAAAGCTACCTGGATCTTTTAGTTTTTGTGGGAGTTTTCTTAGTAGTACAGCACTCACTTCTTCAGTTAATGCTACTGTTTCATGCTCTTGAAACTTTCTCTTATGAGTGCAACAATCTTTTAGGAATTTAGCATATGCAAGTATTTGGTGAATTGCATCTAATAAAGGAATGTTAATTTCAACTTTCTGCAAGGTTTCGAAAATATCAGTCAGTTTATTGTCTTTCTTTTGTTTTACTAACCTTTGCGGAAAGGGTGGTGCATTCACCTTCTCTGTCTCACTTACCCTTGATGCTGATAGTGTCTCTTTAGATGTTGTTGTAGACTCGTTGGACCCTATTACTTTGCCATTTCTCAAGGTTGTGACAGCCTTCAGTTGTTGATGCCCCCCAGGGTTGGGTAGTGTTTGAGCTGGAAGCTCACCTTGCTTTCTGCCAATTAGCTATTTAGCCAGTTGTCCCATTTGTACCTCTAGCCATTGTATAGCTTGTTCATACTTTGCTGTAGTTTGTCTTTGTTCAGTCCGAAATTGCCTTTCATCTACCATGAACTGATCTTATGAGGTCATTAATTGTTGTTGTTGAGTGGCCAATTGTCTCACAAGATTTTTGAGGTCATTTTTCTTTGGTTCGGGAGCAATATGGGCTGCTGGTTGGGAGTTTCGTTGCTGCCTTTACTGGTTAAGAGTATTTTGATTGTTGTTCCAAGAGAAGTTTGGGTGGTTTCGCCATCCAAGGTTGTAAGTGTTGGCATATGGGTTGTTCTTCGGTGGATAGTTTTTAGGTCCCACATAATTGACTTGTTCCGGATCTGCGGATGAATACAAAGGAAAAGTATCAGTATTATGATCAAATTGGGAACATATCGCACATACCTGGAGTGGTGTAGCTGGTAGGCTAGATGAGGCATTTTGAGCAACCATGGTTTTTACCAATAGGTCTAGTTTCCTTTCCACAGTAGCTATTTGAGAAGAAGATCCTCCATTTAGATTTAACTCATACACGCCCTTACCCTTGGTCACATGTCTACCTCGAGAGGAGAACTGCTGAGTGCGTTCACTTAGGGTTTCGAAGAGCTCCATAGCTTCTTTGCTGCTTTTCTCCATCAGCACTCCTCCACAACCTAAATCAACAATACTTTTGTTAGTATCACTCAAACCTTCATAAAAGGCTTAAACCAGTTCATCTTGAGGTAGGTTATGATATGGACATTTGAGTAGCAGCTCGTTGAAGTGTCCCCATGCTTCGAAGAAGAGGTCCCCATCCTTTTGTTGGAAGGACTGAATCTCCTTCCTCATTTGCCTTGTCTTTTGGGCTGGGAAAAACTTCCTAGGAATTTGCTAGCCCACTCCTCCCAAGTGTGGATAGAAACTGCCGGCAAAGAATTATACCATAATTTAGCATTATCTTTTAAGGAAAAATGGAAAAGAATTAACCTTATTCCTTCTTGGTCTAAGCCTTGGATGTGCTGGAACTTGCAAAGATCGAAAAATTCTTGAAGGTGCAAGTGTGGATCCTCATTAGGAGTACCCCTAAAGTGAGTCAAAGCATTCAATATTTGTGGAGATATGTAATAGTTCCCTACCGCCTCAGGTTGATATGCAATATATGATGGCTGATCAATGTTCTGTGGGTGAAGGAATGCTTCATCGGTACTCGGGCAGATGGTTGCTGGTTTTCAAGCTGTTCCGCCATTGGGGCTTCGTTCTCGAATTCTTCTTCATTCTCCTCGAAATTGTTCCTAAGCCTTTGTCGGATGGTCCGCTCAAGCTCGGGATCGATGGGAAAGAATGTTGGATGTCGGGATCAAAGTCCGTGCATAAATCAGGTAAACCAGCTTCAGTGCAGTAGCTCAACTCTGCTGCTCGGGTAACTCTTTGCCCTAATTGCGCTCGATTGCACAGAAGGATACGATCGATCGCAAGTATCACAAAAAGTACGATTAGAGTTTGATGTTCCTGAAATAGAAAGGTAATCGATTACGGTTTGATGAAAATAAAAATAAAGGTGAAGAACAGAAACTAAATTTTTTTAGAAAAATTAAAGTAAAATAAAATAATGATGATTAAACTAAACAAAAGTGATTCTAAAAGGAAATTTAGCGCAATCCCCGACAACAGCACCAAAAACTTGTTGCGCGTTTATCTACCTAAATAAATAAGTAAATAATCGTACAGTGTTACTTGCAAGTGCACAAGGTCAGTGGTAGCATAATGTGTAAGTGTGAGATCATTTCCACAGGGATTGGTGAATTTTGTTTTAGGATCAGTTTCTTAATAAAAGAAGATCAAAATAACTGTTGAATGTGAATTAATAATAATGAGACATAGGTCTTTGATATCCACCACTAGTTATACTTTCTCAATGAGTAATAGGTCAATGCACTAGCTTCCTATAAATACCTAATGGTTGTCAACCTAAGGGTATGGTATCTACTCCTTAAGCTATTGACTTCCCTAAGTACCGAGTAAGGCATGGTATCTACTCTAACTCTTTTCTTTCTTAAGGGATTCAGCATGGTATCTACTGAGTTGTTCCTTAAGAAAGCATAAGATTTATGGAAATCGACAACCATATGAGACCTAGGGTATGGTATCTACTCCTGGTTTCCCATGTTGATTAATTCAAGAATCCGGTGTGGATATCTTTTGCTACTATTGTTAGACTCAGGACTCGGTCATTCAAATTGGTCTAACTAACTAATCTATACCACATGCACATATTTATCAGACATACACATATGAGGAATGTAAATAAACACAGGCATTAATCAAGTTAAGCATCATAATCAAGGCTATTGCAAAGATAATCAATGAATATATATATGGGAAAGCGTAACTAGGGCTTCAATCGATCCCTATAAAGAGTTAGTTACACATGCTGTCTAAGATAAACATCATAGCATAAACTAAACATAAACTATAAAACCCAAAGAATACTGTGGAGACGAGTTGTCAATCCTCTCCAAAGCTTACAATTCCGAGTTAAGCAAAAGATAAAAAGAAGTGATGTTTTTGTGTGTGTTTTACAGGTGTATTTATAAGGGTTGAATAACCATAGAAGACTCAGGAAACCCTAAATTTCCTAAAACATAAAACCTCCTCTAATTCCAAAACTGGTTCTTCTGTTTACTGTTCACACCTGTACATGTGCGCTCGATCGTAAAGCTGCGCTCGAATCTTCTTGTGTGCGCATGAGCGCTTATGCGCTCGATCGCACCCAATAGTGCGATCGATCGCACTTTTGCCAATAGCTGCTATAGGATTTCTAGGTTTCTTCCTTTAGGTGCCAAAAATGCTTCTTTTTATCCAAGACCCTATAAAAACATGTGAAACACATAAATGAAGTAAAATGGACTAAATTATCATAACTAAGGACTTAAAAAATGTAAATAAGGGGGCTTAAATATGAATATTTAAGCACCTATCATTTACTAGCAGTTAAGGTAGAAATAAGACAGTTAGCAAGTATCTTACGTTCTCCCTGAAAATTAAACTCCTCCTGTCTGGGTATCTTGAACACCACATTTTTCCTAAAACAATCTACCCAAGTATGATGTGCAAATAACCAATTCATCCCCAAAATTAAATGAAAATCTGTTATATCTAAAGGCAATAAATCAACTTCAAATTCTTTATCAGCAATATTAATCACACAACCTCGATAAATTGTCCTGATAATAACCCTATCTCCAGTAGGAACCTCAACAATAATCGCATGCATCAAAGAACTAGCACTAGCATCAATATATTTCATATAAATACTAGATGCAAGAGAATGTGTTGTACCAGGATCAATCAATAATCTAGCAGGCCTACCAAGGATAGATATCATACCCATAACAACATCAGGAGTGGCTTGTACATCCTGTTGGGTCAATGCCTAGACTATGCTGTCTTTGAACTGAAACTGGCTGCCACGTCCTCTCTCACCTATTGATTCTTTACCTCTTCACCGCACACTCACTGAACCACCACCTCTCTCCACCGGTCTTCTCCCAACACTTCCAACGCCTATGTCAGCAGATTTCCTCACTGGACAATCTGTAGCAACATGTCCTCCCTCACCACATACAAAGCATATCTGCTTAGGACAATTCCGAGACAGATGCCCCATCAGATTACATCTAAAGCGAACCCTTGCCTCTCGATCATACATCAGATTACCACTTCTCCCTGGTGGCATACTTACTCCTCTACCATAACTCCTAATTCCCATAACTTGTCTCCTAAATCTAGGGGTCCCACCGGTATTACTCTGAGCTATAGAAGCAACAGATTCTGTTTGCCTTTAACTTTATACTGCAGTTCATTGTGACAAGGAATGCCCCCTCTGGGGTGGTCTCCCGCCCTGTACACCCATACTGCTACCGCCTCTAAGTCCCTCAAATCTAGACCTCTTCAGCCAATCTCTCTTACCTCTAAAATCCATCAAATCCTTCTCAATCTGTAATGCTTTATCCACCAGTACATCATAATTTTCTATGCCCATATAAGAGAGTTTAGTTCAAATGTCATAGTGTAATCCATCTAAAAATATCTTACATTTCCTCTACTCTGTATTCACTAATTTAGGTAAAAACCTTGTCAGGGCTATGAATCTACTATCATATTCAGCCACCTATAAATTACCCTGCCTTAGATGAATAAAATCTATCTCTTGTTGTGCTCGAAAGGTATCTGGAAAATACTTCACAAAGAACTCATCTTTAAACTTAGTCCAAGTTAAAGGTTATTCTACCAGTGTGCTTACCTTGGGAAAAATATCCTCCCACCATTGAGAAGCCTCACCCTCCAGCATAAATGAAGCAAAAGCAACCTTCTCTCAATCTGTCACTGGTAAGACTTCAAAATATTTTTTGACATTTCTAATCTACTACTCAGCTTCTATAGGATTTACAGATCCTCTAAAATACTGGGGCTTAAACTTAAGAAATCTCACAAAACAATCACCTTGCATCTCATGTGCAAACACACCTTCTCCCTCATGAACCTCTTGTCTCACCATATCAGGTTCTCTTCTACCATTTTCCTCTAATTTTCTCTGTAGATTACCAGCCCTTTCTTCAGCTGCATTCATCCTCTCTATAGCACGATTTAGAGCTTCTCTCAATTCATCCTTCCTAACCTTAGATTATTTCCCAACTCTACTAATACCAGCTGCACTACCAATATGTTCCCTTGTAGGAACCACAGACTCAATTTCCCCCTCTGCTTCAGTTCTTCTAAAAATTGGGAGTCTACCATGTCCCATCTAATTTCGAATTCTACCTCTAGCTCTAGCACGTCCACATGTCATCCTCAGACTCTGCATTAAACTATAATTTATTTAGATCTTTCACTTCTTTATGTCCTCATGCAGTCTACAGAATCATAAAACCTAATGCTTTGATACCAAAATTGTAAGGACCCATCCCGGGTTGGCCACCCCCGAGACAGTGTCATCACATTTTGAAAATCCCAGTACGGCACATATATGCAACAATAAAAATAATACTAACAGAAATTTTTACTTCAATCCTCAAGCCTCAATAGGGGAGGTACATCATTCTGATTTTGACTTAAACATTTTATACAACGTAAAATGCATGAATATTTACAAATAAATTTTTTATTTTATTTTCTCATAAGTCTAAAGATTTGGACATGTACGTGGCTTACAGATAATGGTTTCATCTTAATCTCAACTCACCAAACTATCTGTCCTACCTGCTATCTGAAATCATTGTACAATGAGGGATGAGCTTCATAAGCTCAGTGAATTAAATTTTCTAGAAGTATTCAATTTGTATAAAGAGTTCTTTAATATTTAATCATTTATATCTCATATAACTTGATAATAGCATATAGTCTAACATTTAGATAATTCTTATCATATCATACTTCTATGTTTCCTTCTCACCATGATTGTCTCTCAATGAGACTCATTCATCTATAAATAAATTTATAATAACATACAACACTTTAGCATTTCAGTAATACAATAAAAATTTAAAACAGATGCAATGCATGAATTATTATTAGGGAACGTCTTCCCACATGTCAACATGTTTTTATCTTAGACCAGCCCCCTCCCGATTCTTTTATTTCCAGCATATGCTGGCTATAACGGTTTTCATTTATTTCCAGCATATACCGGCTGTCACCGTTTTTCGTTTAGATCGGCCCCTCCCGGTTCTTTTATTTCATTCATATGCATATGAACAATAATATAAAAACGAGCATGTATTCAGATATTTAACTTAGCTATCCTGTCTTTTCTCAAATTACTATTTGATCAATTTCACTAATTTCTTCTCCACATATATCACATCAATTCAACAACCATAACTCATCAAGAATTTTGTTTATCACCTTTATTATTAAATCAACTCATTATTTTAATAATATTACTTCTTATATAATAATTCTCTACACATAAATTATTCTTATCATACCTATAAACCAATTTATGTCTACCACCAAATCATAAGTTAATAATTTATTAAAAAATTATCACTATATATTTTGTATTTATGTTGATTAATTAAAGTAAATCTAACTCACCACGTAGCACTTAGAGCTACCCGTGGATCACCACCTAGCCTTTTCTGCTCCTCTCAACAATTTCCCCCGGTTGCTGATCGTCAATACCTAACATAATATTTATATTAAAATTTTAATTTAATCTTCAATTCTTCCATAATTTACACCCTTTGAAAATTCCCACTTTGAATTCCGAGAATTTCATGTACGTTAAAATTCAAAAATAAAATTCACGTTATTACCTTCTGTTTTTCTTAGAGCTTTTCGTGGTTCTCTATAAAATTTTCTTGTAAACCCCTTCAAAATTTTGCTCTTTCAACATTTCTTTCGGTCCCCAAGCGCACGAGTCGTTTGCAATATAGTGTGTGCAAGTGCGAGGTCGAATCCATAGGGATTTGCATCGTGAAAATAGATTTTTACCTAAACTAAACCTATTTTAATCTAGTTCTGAATTTTGAACTATGTCTTGCAAAGAATATAAACTAAACTAAATTGATTTAAAAACAAATGATAAAGGCACTAAGGTTTCTGAATCCACCCCACCAAAGTAAAGCATATATCTTCATGTTCTATATAAAAGTAATTTATCAAATAATTCCATGAATCAATCGATATACAAATCACAACAAATACCTTAATTAAACCAAATCATTAAATGCATCCGTTTACTTTAGAATCACAATGGATATCCAATTTACTTTGGATGATTTGCTGTATCCGTTAGATGAAACATATGGAATATCCAATTTAAACAATTTTATAAACCAAACAATCAATCATAAGAAATTACTCAAACAATTGAATTGAAATAGAACATCAATACTAAAAAATATCGAAATTGAACGAACATATTTGAAAATATAATACTAAACAATGGCGAGGCTTCATCTTCAACCTTAGATGAATGTTTTAGCCTCTCATGATTATGAAAATAAATTTCACAATCAAAGTACTAAACATTAAACTTTAAAACCTAAAAGAAATAAATTGAAACTAATAATACATGGAGAGAGAAATTTCACTCGCAGCTGTTGTGCGGTGCTTCCCTCGATTGATAGCAAAATCCTCCAAATTGCACACCTTGGTAGCAAAGCCTCCAAGATTGAACACCCTGAAGATGAAGTGAAATGGGGCTTTTATAGGGAAACTCCATGAGTACAATGTGTTTCCAACCGATGTGGGATGTAGAATGTGTTTCCAACCGATGTGGAATGTGGGATTTAAGCCTTCGCATGCCCTTCAAAACTTTTGCCCACGCTAAAATAATGTACAGCCTGACCTTTGTCTACTAAAACTGCCATATCTTTCTCTAAAAAAATCATATTTATGAGCCGTAAAATTCTCCAGAAAATAGACATCCGGATCTTTCCAAGCATATATGGCTCATCTCTTATTTCTTCCTGAATCATTATAGTTTAATCCACAAAAGTCACTTCTGCCGCGTTGAAATCACCCACAGCCTGACCTTTTTCTACTAAAACTGCCATAACTTTCTCTAGAAAAATTATATTTACGAGCCGTAAAATCCTCCAGAAATAGACATCTAGATCTTTCCAAGCATATATTGGTTATCTCCTGGTTCTTCCTGAATCAATACAGTTTAATCCGCAAAAAAAACTGATTCGTACGGGTAATTCTAGCAGTTTAGTGAAACTCCTTTCCAAGTGCTTATAAAACTGTAAAACAACGAAAAAAAAACTCAAAGTAACAAATTCCTAAGCTAAACATATAAATAAATACTTTAGCACTATTGTACTCGATCGCAGGTCTCTTGTGCTCGATTGCAATAGCATATTCCAGCTTTTGCATTTTTTTCACATTAAATCGCCAATTTCCTTTGTAATCCTACAAAATATTAAAAATCATAGAACTAACACAAAATATCATATTAGGACACAACTAAAGAATTAACAAATGTAAATTAAGGGACTCATCAAATACCCCCAAACTTACATTTTGCTAGTCCCTTAGCAAAACAAAATAAAAAAAAAAACTAAATGAAAAACAAAGAACACAAAGATAAATCCATCATTCATGGTATCCAAAAATTTAAATAGCACACAAAACCATGATATTCATTCATGAGCAAGCTTAAAATATAAAGCCATCTTCGCAATGAATAGAAATTTTAAAATCTAATTACTTACAAGAGGCCGGCTAAGGCATAACAAACTCGAATCAGTGTAAAGTGAACTAGCACATAAAAATGAAGCTTCTAAATAACTCCAATGTGTAATGTCTTTATGTTTCAAGATTCACTGACTTTCCCACCAGAATGAACAACAATGACATAGTTTTATTTCCTTCTTTCTTTTATTATGAGGCTCTCCATGTTTAGTTCCCTTAAGCTTTCTAATTGACCCATGTAGCGAGTGTTGATTCAATGACTCCCAAACCAGGAGGTTTTAGGGAATTAGGTGTACAGACACCCCTAAGGACTTACTAACTCGATTAAAAAAGGCTACGAAACTAAACTGGCCTTAATGCTACCAAGCAAAATTCTCACTTTTTGACTTGAACACTCACTACTTAATGAGGCAAGAGGTCCAGTTACTCAGCGAAAAGTTTATCAATGATCATTATGAGCAAAATTCCCACCTTTTAACGTGACCACTCACTGCTTATTGAGGCAAGAGATCCAGTTACTCAGTGGAAAGTTTATTAATGATCAACATGAGCTTTTTTCACTTTTTTTTTATTTTTCTTTGCCAAAGTGTTCATCCAACAAGTCATCCAGTTTCAGTTAAGCCATGGAAACATACACATGAAAATCACATGTCATACCTCACACAACTATTTGCTAATGAGCTCATGTTAGATTAGATCATGTGAATTCTTGTTGCGCGTTTATTTACCTAAATAAATAGGCAAATAATCGCACTAGTTTTACTTGCAAGTGCACAAGGTCAACTTAGTAGTATAGTGTGCAAAAGCAAGATCATCTCCACAGGGATTGGTGAATTTCGTTTTAGAATTATATTTGCAATGTAAAAATATAGAAATAATAAAAGAGTTGATTTTGATAAAGATAAAATAATAAAGATAAAGGCGTTGGGACTTGATATCCACCACTAATTATGCTACCACAACAAAACAATATGCCAATGCTTTACTCATGTCATGAATACCTAATGTTTGTCAACCTAAGGGCATGGTATCTACTCCTTAAGCTATTGATCTCCCTAAGTAATGAGTTAGGCATGGTATCTACTCTAACTCTTTTCTCTCTCAAGGGATTCAACATGGTGTGTGCTGAGTTGTTCCTTAAGAAAGCATAGGATCTGTGGAAATTGATAACCACACGGGACCTAGGGCATGGTATCTACTCCCGGTTTCCCATATTGATTAACCCAAGAATCCAGTGTGGATATCTTTTGTTACTAATGTCAGACCCAGGACTCGGTCATCCAAATTGATCTAACTAACAAGTCCATACCACATGCACATATTGATCAGACATATACATATGAGGAATTTAAATAAAAGTAGAAATTAATCAAGTTAAGCAACACAACATAAATGTTGCAAAGGTGCCAATACTGAATTATTGAATAAACATAATTAGGGCTTCAACCAAGCCTTACTAAGAATTTAATTACACATAATAAAATAAAAAGGAAAGAAGAAACCCGAGAGAAGAGTCGTCAATTCCTCTCCACGGTCTCCTTCTCCAAGCTAAAGCAAAAGATAAAAGAAAGAATAAAAGAAATGATTCTCTCTAAGAAGTGATTATTTGTGTGTGCTTTACAGGTGTATTTATAGGGCTTGAGTAGTCCTAGAAGGCTCATGAGTTCCTAAACTTTCCTAAAACATAAAACTCCTTTATTTCCAAAATATGGTTATTTCCAAAATAGGGTTCTGCAGTTTACTGTTCAAACCCGTACATGTGCGCTCGATCGCATGCTTCTTGCACTCGATCGCATTGCTGTGCTCGATCTTTCATGTTTGCGAACGATCACATGTGCGCTCGATCGCATGCAGTAGTGCGATCGATCGCACTTTGACTAGAAGCTGCTCCAGGATTTCCAGGCTTCTTCCCTTAAGTGCCAAAACTGCTTCCTTTTTCTCCAAGACCTAAAAAAACATGTGAAACATACAAAATGAAGTAAAACAGACTAAAACATATAGAAAAAGAGCTTAACACATGTAAATTAAGGGGCTTAAATATGAATATTTAAGCACTCATCACACCCCCAAACTTACATATTGCTAGTCCCTTAGCAATACAAAACTAAAAACTAAATGAAGAACAAAATTAAAGATAAATTCACTTCCATGATACTCAAAGATTTGGATTGCACAGAAAACTATGATAACAGTTCATGAGTAAGCTTAAAATAAAAACACATTTTGGATTGAAAAAAGATTTTCAAAAGTTCATGTTACTTACCTAAGGTTGGCTTAAGGCATCGCAAGTTTGATTTGTGTGTGATGAATTAGCACATATAAGATGGGGGCTTCCATATAATTTTAGTGTATAGGGTTTCGATGCCCAAACCTTTATCGAATACCTTATCAAAGAGAACAAAAATGGCATAATACTTTCTTCTTCTTTCTTTTTCTTTCATCATGCGATCTTTTCCATGTTGAGTTCCATCGAGCTTTCTATTTGACCTTTATAACGAGTGTTTAGCCAATAACTCCCAAACCAGATGGTTTTAGGGCATTAGGTGTAAAGACACCCCTAATAACTTATTAACTCGAATCGAAAAGGCTATGGAACTAACAGGTTTTAATGCTTCTAAATGAAATTCCCACCTTTTGACGTGAACACTCAATGCTTACTGAGGCAAGAGGCTCAGTTACTCAGTGGAAAGCTTTTTGATCACTTTTTGCATGATGAACATTTTTCTTATATATTTTTTTTTCTTCTATTTTTCTTATGCCAAAGTGTTCTTTTCAACAAGTTATCCGTTAGATTATGGAAACATATACAAGAGAATTATATGTCATGCCCCACACAAATGCGTGTTTAAATGTGCTCGTGCAAATTTGGATCAAACTCGTGAATTCTTAGGTGCCTTGAGGTAGGTAACTAAACTTTGTAAAATTTCCATTGCAATACTATGTGTTCTAGCTTTTAAGCTTACTAATGAAGTGTTATCAAATTTTTAAATCAACCAAAATTTTTGTTTACCAAAAGAACATGCATTTATCTTCTTAAAAAAAAAACTGGGACTTAGTGTGTGCATGTGTTTCAAGTGCATGTGTGATAGTATCTAGTATCTCCCACTACCCCCAAACTTAAAATACACATTGTCCCCAATGTGTGTGGCACGAAAAGATCTGACCTGGGAGATGGAGAACTAGGTTGCTTGCTTTGCTTGTAACATGCCCCTAAATTTGAACTGGATGCACGCACTAAGTACCTGACAAAGAAAAATAAACATTGCTCCGGAAAACAAGAAATATAAATACTAGATATGTAAATATAAATATAAACAAAATAAAAATACTAAAATGAAAAGGATAAGTCTGGGGTGCCTCCCATGAGTGCTAAGTTTAACGTCTTCAATCGGACCAAGCCTTATTTTTTTTCCAAAAGTAAGAGTGGTAGCAGCTAGCATAGGAAGTGTCTTATTCTCTCCCATATAAACATAAGGTAAGTGCTCTGGTAACTGCTTGAATTCCAAGTTAGGTGCCTGTACAATAAAAGGGAAAATAGTATTAGTAGGCACATGAATGTCAAATGGATCAGTGTACTTACCTTGATGCTTTGGAGAGGCTTCAATGAGGTGCATAGTTTCGATGGTGTCATCAGTAACATCTTCAGATTCTGGCACTGTACTCGATCTTGTGAGACTATATGTAAGAGCAGTTTCTAATGGATCAAAGTGATGGTCATGAAAAACTTGTTCAACAACACTTTGCTCTTGTTTACTTAGCTCCTTAGCTATATGCCCCACTTGTACATCTAATCTTTGAATAGCTTGCTCATGCCTTGCATTTATTTGTCTTTGCTCAGTCATAAACTGCTCTTGTAAGGTCAACAACTATTGTTGTTGAACTGCCAGTTGCCGCACAATGCTCTCTAAGTCGCTCTCCTTTGCTTCCGGAATTGATTGGGCTGCTGGTTGGAAGTTTCTATGTTGCCCTTGAAGGTTCCATGCATTTTGATCGTTGCTCCCTGAGAAGTTGGGGTGGTTTCATCATTCTGGATTGTAGGTATTTGCATATGGATTGTAGTTGTTTGGTGCCATATAGTTTGCTTGCTCTCGATCTACAGATGAATATAAAGGGAAAGTTTCAGTAGTGTGATCAAAATGACTACAAATAGCACATACTTGGAGTGGTGTAGCTTGTGGCCTAGGTGAGGCAATCCGAGCAATCATGACTTCTACAAGCATATCTAGCTTCCTCTCTATAGCATCTAGACAAGCATATCTAGCTTTCGCCATTGGTGCTTCTCCCTTAATTGAATCAATTGAATTGCTTCAATGCAACAGTTTCAGTACTGCTGCTCGGGTACTCTCTGGACCTTTTGCGCTCGAGCGCACCCTGAACTGTGCTCGATCGCACTGGGCTTGCGATCGATCGCACAAAGTAGTGCGCTCGATCATAATGAGGACTGAAACTCCTCCTCTACACACCTGAACAAAAACAGAAAAAGAAAGAACAACTCTGATTTCAGATAAAAATAAAAATAAAATGGAACAAAATAAAATAAAATAAAAACTAACGAAAATAATTCCAAAAAGAAATTTAGCACAATCCCCGGCAACGGCGCCAAAAACTTGTTGCGAATTTATTTACCTAAATAAATAAGCAAATAATCACACTAGTTTTACTTGCAAGCGCACAAGGTCAACTTAGTAGTATAGTGTGCGAAAGCAAGATCATCTCCACAGGGATTGGTGAATTTCGTTTTAGAATTATATTTGCAATGTAAAAAGACAAAAATAATAAAAGAGTTGATTTTGATAAAGATAAAATAATAAAGATAAAGGCGTAGGGATTTGATATCCACCACTAATTATGCTACCACAACAAAACAGTATGCCAATGCTTTACTCATGTCATGAACACCTAATGTATGTCAAGCTAAGGGCATGGTATCTACTCCTTAAGCTATTGATCTCCCTAAGTAACGAGTTAGGCATGGTATTTACTCTAAGTCTTTTCTCTCTCAAGGGATTCAACATGGTGTGTGCTGAGTTATTCCTTAAGAGAGCATAGGATCTGTGGAAATCGACAACCACACGGGACCTAGGGCATGGTATCTACTTCGGTTTCCCATGCTGATTAACCCAAGAATCCGGTGTGGATATCTTTTGTTACTAATGTCAGACCCAGGACTCGGTCATCCAAATTGATCTAACTAACAAGTCCATACCACATGCACATATTGATCAAACATATACATATAGGGAATTTAAATAAAAGTAGGTATTAATCAAGTTAAGAAACACAACATAAATGTCGCAAAGGTGCCAATACTGAATTATTGAATAAACATAATTAGGGCTTCAACCAAGCCTTACTAAGAATTTAATTATACATAATAAAATAAAAAAGAAAGAAGAAATCTGAGAGAAGAGTCGTCAATTCGTCTCCATGGTCTCCTTCTCCAAGCTAAAGCAAAAGATAAAAGAAGGGATAAAAGAAGTGATTCTCTCTAAGAAGCGATTATTTGTGTGTGCTTTACAGGTGTATTTATAGGGCTTGAGTAGTCCTAGAAGGCTCATGAGTTCCTAAACTTTCCTAAAACACAAAACTCCTTTATTTCCAAAATAGGGTTCTGCAGTTTACTGTTCACGCCCGTACATATGCGCTCGATCGTATGCATCTTGCGCTCGATCGTATTGCTACGTTCGATCCTTCATGTGTGCGAACGATCGCATGTGCGCTCGATCGCACTTTGACCAGAAGCTGCTCCAGGATTTCCAAGCTTCTTCCCTTAAGTGCCAAAACTGCTTCCTTTTTCTCCAAGACCTATAAAAACATGTGAAACACACAAAATGAAGTAAAACAGACTAAAATATATAGACAAAGAGCTTAACACATGTAAATTAGGGGGCTTAAATATGAATATTTAAGCACTCATCAATTCTTAAATGCCTAAAGTAAGTAACTAAACTTTAAAACTCTATTATCAGATCATGTGTTCAAAATTTTAAGCTCACTAATGAAATTATATCACAATATTTGTTTAGATCAACCAAAATTTCAAAACAATCATGAACATGGATTTATCTTTTCAATAATATGTAAAATAAACTGGGACAAAGTGTGTGTGAATGTGTCTCTCATACCCCCAAACTTAAAGTACACAGTGTCCCTAATGTGTGAATAACATGGAAAGATCTGACCTGGGAGATTGAGAACTAGCTAGACTGGTATGGCTCATAGCACACCCCCAAACTTGAAGTGATGCACCCATTGTCCCTGAAAAAGAAATACCAAAGTAATATTGGAAAACAAAAAATATTAAAAATAAACAATAACAAGAAATATGAAAAAACAATAAAAACAAAAGGATTTGTTGTGGGGTGCCTCCCATGAGCGCTAAGTTTTACGTCTTCAGCTAGACGGCTTAGAATCCTGCATCCAACAACTTTATTACTTCATTCCTCACAACCTCTTGCATAGCTGGGTTGAGCCTTCTCTGTGGCTCCCTTGATGGCTTGGCATTCTCCTCTAAATGTATCTTGTGCATCCCCACTGAGGGGTTGATCCTTTTGATTTCCTCAATAGTCCAGCCGATAGCTTCCTTGTACTCTCTTAAAACGTCCAATAATTTCTCCTCTTGAGCCTCAACCAAATATAAAGATGTAATCGCAGGCAAAGAATCTGCTGGACCTAGGAACTTATACTTAAGATTGTCCGATAAAGGGTTAAGTTCCTTCTTGGGGGGCTCAGGTGCTACGGTCTCCTCCGTCTCACTGCTCTCCCAAGGAGTAGACTCCAAAATGGAATTCATTTGCTGAAGTAACTTATCCAAATCCAAATCCTCTCCTAACTGAGCAAAGCATGCCTCCAGGGGGTCCTCAATGCTTGATTCATCCACAGTCTCCTCCGTCTCACTGCTCTCCCGAGGAGCAGACTCCAAAATGGCATTCGCTGGCTCAAGTAACTTATCCAAATCCAAATCATCTCCAAACTGAGCAAAGCATGCCTCCAGGGGGTCCTCAATGCTTGATTCATCCATAGTCTCTGGTTGATTTGCCTTCCTTAAATTGTCCCCCATCTCTGTATTTCTTTTTTAGGCAATTGCAAATAGAAATAAACAAACTAGAATAAAATTGCAAAAAGAAAAATGAAACAAAAATGCTAACTAAACCAGTGGAAAAATAAAATCAATTCAGATAAAAATTTAATTTTCACAAACAAAACAAATCCCCGACAACGGCGCCAAAAATTTGTTGTGAGTTTTAATTACTCGCAAGCGCATGAATCGTTTGCAATATAGTGTGTGCAAGTGCGAGGTCGAATCCACAGGGATTTGCATCATGAAAATAATTTTTACCTAAACTAAACCTATTTTAACCTAGTTCTGAATTTTGAACTGTGTCGTGCAAAGAATATAAACTAAACTAAATTGATTTAAAAACAAATGATAAAGGCACTAAGGTTTTTGAATCCACCCCACTAAAGTAAAGCATATATCTTCATGTTCTATATAAAAGTAATTTATCAAATAATTCCATGAATCCATCAATATACAAATCACAACGAATATCCTAATTAAACGAAATTATCCATTGTATCTGTTTACTTTAGAATCACAATGGATATCCAATTTGAACAATTTTATAAACCAAACAATCAATCATAAGAAATTACTTAAACAATTGAATTGAAATAGAATATCAATACTAAAAAATATCGGAATTGTATGAACATATCTGAAAATATAATGCTAAACAATGGCGATGCTTCATCTTCAACCTTAGATGAATGTTTTAGCCTCTCATGATTATGAAAATAAATTTCACAATTAAAGTGCTAAACATTAAACTTTAAAACCTAAAACAAACAAATTAAAACTAACAATACATGGAGAGAGAAATTCCACTTGCAGCTACTGTGTGGCTCTTCCCCGATTGGTAGCAAAATCCTCCAGATTGCATCCCTTGGTAGCAAAGCCTCCGAGATTGCACACCCTGAAGATGAAGTGAAATGGGGATTTTATAGCGAAATTCCATGAGTGCAATGTGTTTCCAATTGATGTGAGATATGGGATTTAGAATGTGTTTCCAATCGATGTGGGATATGGGATGTGAGATTTAAGCCTTCACATGCCCTTCAAAACTTCTGCCCACGCTGAAATCATGAACAGCCTGACCTTTGTCTACTAAAACTGCCATAACTTTCTCTAAAAAAATCATATTTATGAGTCATAAAATTCTCCAGAAAATAGACATCCGGATCTTTCCAAGCATATATGGCTCATCTCCTATTTCTTCCTGATTCATTATAGTTTAATCCACAAAAGTCACTTCTGCACGCTGAAATCACGCACAGCCTGACCTTTGTATACTAAAACTGCCATAACTTTCTCTAGAAAAATTATATTTATGAGCCGTAAAATTCTCCAGAAAATAGACATCTGGATCTATCCAAGAATATATGGCTCATCTCCTGGTTCTTCCTGAATCAATACAGTTTAATCTTAAAAAATGACTGATCTGTACGAGCAATTCTGGCAATTTAGTGAAACTCCTTTCCAAGTTCTTGTAAACCTGTAAAACAATGAAAAAACAACTCAAAGTAACAAATTCCTAAGCTTAACATATAAATAAATACTTGAGTGCTGTTCCGTTCGATTACAAGTCTCCTGTGCTCGATTGCAACAGCAGATTCCAACTTTTGCATTTTTTTCACATTAAATCCCCAATTTCCTTTGCAATCCTACAAAACATTAAAAATCATAGAACTAACACAAAATATCAGATTTGGACACAACTAAAGAATTAACAAATCTAAATTAAGGGGCCAAAATATGCAATATTTGGCATTCTTCATTACTAGTTCCTAGTTACTAGTTATTTTGAATCTCATCTTTAAGGTAGTTTAGTTTAAATCTATTTAGCTTAATTCCTATTTTTTTAACTCGTCTACTTTAAAGTAACTTAGTTTAATTCATTCAATTTAGTCTTGAAGTTTAATTCATCTAGTTTAACTTACATAATTAATCCACCTAGCTTAAATGCATGCACTTTAATTTACTTCTCATCTATACTTTGCAAGTAGTTTTAATATTTTTTTTTCATAGTCAAAGCAATTTATTTCCTTTATGTACTTATTTTTACCGTATTACTTTAAAGTTAATATTTGGTGTTGCTTTGTTTGAATAAAAATTTCAAAATGTGTGCTTGGTTTTATTAGTAGTGTATGATAATAATACTTGAATTTAAATTTCAATTAATTCCCTTGAAACAGAAAGGGCTAGACTCCGATCTAGGTAAGAGAGAGAGCTTTAAATCCTCACTCTTTTGCACCCAAATCTCCCCAGTTTTGGAATTTCTCACAAAGACTAATGACAAGGGATTTGACCTCCTTTCTTTATGCTTCGATGACAAAATGGCCCCTTGTCTAATATGTTAAAAGCGCACCCATCATAGGAGCCCTTTTACTACTTATAAAGAGTTTGTATTAGACTTGGTAAGTTTCACTCGTTTTCATATACTTACTCATCATAATCCGTACCTTCACCATATCCACCTTCTTTAAGGGGAGTGGCCTTGGGTATTGAGCTGGATGCATGGTTCTTAGGCGAAAAAGAGCGATACCTATAGTTGGTGACTCCGCCGGGGAGATATAACCTTAAAGTGTTTCTTGGAAATCTTTTGAAATTTTAATTTAAGTTATTATTTCATACTTCACTTTGAACACTAACACTTACCCTTTGCTCTCGACGAAGTAAACTGGGGGGCCCGTTTCCTCTTGGTTTCTGGTGTGACCTCCATTTACTTATCGTCGGCCCTTGGTGTGGGACAGGTTCCTCTTGGTTCTTGTCCATGTAATGAAGGTTTGCCAAACGTGTTTGTACTCTTGTGGTCCACTTTTCAGGCCACTAGAGGAGCATGATAGCATTCTTCTAGCCAAGGGGTACCTGAGCCCACCGGAGTTATAAGGTGAGCCTACCTTCTTTTAAGAAAACCCTAGAAACTTTCCATCTAGGACAAGGACCCTTTTCTATCCCTTTTCTTGCTTACATGTGTTTGCTTTCACCATACATGTTAAGGAAAGATAAAATCAATTTGTTTGATAACATGTTTGGAAATTTAGTGTTTCCTTCAGTTAAATCACAATCAAATAAATTAAACTCAATATTAGGTCTAGGTTAGCTCAAAATAGTGGATTTTCTCTAAGTTAAGTCTTATTAGTTTAACCTCATTAAGAACCCCAAAAAAGAAACTAGTGATGATTGGGTCTTAACCTAAAAAGTCTAAAATGAATGCGAATGAAGGCCCAAGGATCAGGTGGATAGATCTATGTCAAAGGAAAACTTCATCATTCATTTAGGCTTCTTAGATTTAGCCTGAATCACCACTGGGTTCCAAATCTCTTGGAAAACATAGTGATATCAAACCCACAATAGTTAACTATGAGAAAGCCCATGAAGGATTGAAGGGGCCCGGACTAAGGAAGTTTGATTAAAATTTAATCAGAGGAAATTTATTTTGATTAAATTATAACCAAATGAAATAAGCCCAATTTGTTTCAAAATATAGGATTTTTCCCTTAGTTAAGGTGGTTTGAAATCATTGAGAAGCCCATAAGAAGAAACTAATGTTGATTAGGCCCTAACCTAAGAAATCTAAAATGAAAGTGACTGAGGGCCCAAGGATACAATGGAACGATCCATGTAAGGGCCAATCTTTATATTTCATTTGGGCCTCTTGGCCTTAGCCTAAATCATCATTAGGGTCTGATCCCCTTGGGAAGCTTGTTGATGTCAAATCCATCATATTTAACCATGAGAAAACCAAGAAAATTTGATTGTAATTTAATTAAAGGAAATTTTCCTTTATGTTTATGTTTCCACCTAATTGTGCTAATTGAGAACTTATCTATAAGTGGACTTTAATTCATTCAATGGGTCTTTGGATGCAAACTCGAAACCTATTGATAAAGTTAAAGTAATACTGCAGATAAAGGAGTATGGTAAAAAGGATTCATAATATAAAGAACTCAAAGGTGTCCTTTTTTCATTTTGTAAAGAATGAGTCATAGGTCCAGGGCCAAAATTCGTCTCCTCTCCGTTGCGATACAGATCCTCTAGTGGAAGACTGAGGAAAAGGCCTCATCAGAGACCAGTTCATCTTATAGTAGGAGAGCACACCGAAAGTTCGGTTTTCGAAAGTAGTTCAAGCTCAATCAGAGTGATGGCAGAGGAAGTAGTAGTTTACACTAATGAAATCCTCAAGAACAACAACAGCATGTTAGCCGAGCTAGCTAAGAGATTGGATAGCTTAGAAGAAAAAGTAGCCAAAAAAGAGATTCAAGGGTCTGGAGGTTATAAGGAAGAATTTTTCGAAGACAAGGGAGAATACCTAATACCCAAGGAAAAAAGGAAGCTAGGCCCGAGTTGAAGACCGTCAGTGAGAAGATCGAAAAAAATGCAGTGCACTTAGAGGAAATCCCAAGGCCTGGATAGGTATTAGCTTGACATCGATGGGTTATGTGCTCATTCTAAGACCACTCTACCACCCACTTTGATGGGTCTAGAGACCCCAAGACCCATTTGAGGCAATATGATGGCCTTTTGAAGCTTTCGGGTTTAAACACCCAACAGTTAGCTGCGCTCTTCCCCAACACACTCACTTGTGCCACACTGAAATAGTGCTACTCCCAAGAGCCCAATATTCTGAAAGAATGGGAGGATATGGCCCAAGCATTTGTGGCCCAATATGCTTACAATACCTAACTAGATATCATTATCAGAGACCTAGAAACCACTAAGCAGAAGCCAAATTAGACCTTCTAGAAATTTATCTCTCATTTGAGAGGTAAGGTAGTTAAGATGGCCTCTAGACCTGTGGAGAAAGACAAAGTTAGAATCATGATGAAAAATTTATAGCTTGTGTACATTGAAAGATTATTTGCTATGCCCTTCTCCAATTTTGAATAATTGATTGACTCTGGTACTCAAGTAAAGGATGCCATCTTTGGGAGGAAGATTGAAAAGAATGTTGGAAGGTTTGTGAAGAAAAATATTGCCAGTAGCAGTGGAACTAAAAATAGTGAAGTGATTTTCGCCCAAATACACAATGTGTAATCAATTGTATGGGGGGACAGCTCCTCAGAATCCTATCAGAAAAATAACCATTGCTATAGCTAGCCTAATCGGTTCTAAAACTCCACTCAATAAATGAATCAGCCTAAAAAGATGCGCAGAGGCTCTGAAGACTTCAAACCTCTTGGGATGAGTTTGTCACAAGCCCTTGCAAAGCTCACCAAGAAAGATAAACTCCGCCTACTACCAGGAAAACCTTTACCTAACCCGGTTCCACCACATTGGGATCATTCCAAATACTTCAATTTCCACCAGTTAGCTGGCCATGATACCGATTGATGTCAAAGACTAAAAAATGAAATCCAATACCTCATTGATAATGGTTTGGAGCCACCCCAAGTAGCAAAACACCCCATGCCTAATTACCACAATGTACCCCAACCAAACTTCCTAAATATGATTGAGGACTCATCCACCGCCTTTGACCTTTCCACCCTAATCACCATAATAACCAAACACATACCCAAACAGGATCCCAAACACTACCCTAAATACAAACCTATCCTTACCTTAGAGTACCTCAGAAATTTCGAATATAGTGGAGCCTCGGTCAATGGGATTTGGGACAGTGAAAACAAAGATGACCAAAGGGTAGTGTCAGGAAAAATGGTAGGAAAAACATTGATAGATCCGATGGGAGCAAATAATGTGGCGAAAGCAATAATTAGGGTCAGAAACAGGTCTGTCACTGAAGGCAATGATGACAAAGCGTCTGTAGTAGTGAAACCGAGAGGCAAAACTATGTGGTATAGTAGTAGTGAAGATGAAGAAGAGGTGAGTCACCTGACTCGTGGTGACCGACATTTTAAGCCACCTCACCTTGAAACTAACAATCCAGGAAGATGAACAAGAGATGAAGAGAGAGCGATAACAGTGAAAGAGAAAGGAAAAGAAGAGATAGAGGAAGAAGACTCAGTGTTGAGACAACTTAAGAGAACAAATACCAATATCTTCATCTAAGGTTGCTCATTGCCTCGAAGAAACACCAACAGGTTATACTAGATCATTTAAGTGAAGATGACATTCCCACAAGTACTTCCCTTGACAACCTTTTGGTGCTACTTGATGTATCAAAAAAGGGAAGCCCAGATATGAATTTTGGTGTTAAGGATATCCCACCATATGGGAGAACTCATAATAGTGTGTTGTATCTAATAATGGAATGTCAAGAGAAAAAGATGCCCATGGTATTGGTAGATAATGGGTCAGCTCTAAACATTTTGCCTTTGTGGACAACTCGAATCTTAGGGCTTGAGCCAGATGATTTCCAACCAAGTAGTCAAACAATCCGAGCCTATGATAATACAAATTGCATAATAGTCGGGACAGTGAGCTTGAAGTGCAAGTTGGGTATACATGATATAGTGATTGACTTTCATGTCATAGACATCATTGCCTCCTTTAATATGCTGTTGGGCAAGCCATGGCTCCACAGCCTAAGGTAGTACCTTCTACATACCATCAGAAAGTAAAATACATAACTGGAAACCAATTCATAACCTTGTGCAGCAATGAAGTTGGTATTGCCCTAGTGTTCGGTATTCAAGCAGAAGGAAATGAGCTATATGGCTTTACTTTCAAGGAAGTGGCGGTGATTAAAACTGTAGAAGCTAACCCTTGCATTATCCTAATAATTTTTCATATAATGAAAGGGATGAACTACTTCCCAGGGAAAGTCTAGGTAAAAACGGGCAAGGAGTGATAGAATTCCTGGAATTCAAACAAAAATTTGGGAGGTAAGGCTTAGGTTATAAACCCAGTAACAACAATAAGAAAATAAGGGACAACTCTCGTTTGACTATAAATGGGTACTTCGTGAAAGAAGGGGAAGATTTACCTTACTGTGGATTCCCTGAGCCATGGATGGACAAGAGAACTCATAAAAGGCAACCAGGATTTGAAATTTTATTCAATCTCGAGTTTTATAAGAAAAAAGGAAAGATAGGGAACAAAGAAGCATCGTAGACAAGCGATTGGTTCGAGAACCTATCTGGTAAAGCCATAGGTATTCGAATGATGGGAGAAGGCCATGTGAGCAGTTTTGATCTAAGTGTGTTGATTAGGCCAGTTGACAAGTGCACCAGTAGTAGTCAAGGACCCAGACAAGCAGCCCTTTCTTTTCCTCTTTGTAACAGAGTCTAAGGTGAGCAGGAGAATAATGTCCCTGATCCCCTTTCTGAGTCTAATGATGTACTCCCAAAAAACTGAATGAAATAATGAATGATTTTGAGCACTTTGAGTCTTCTTTATGTGATGGGAAAACCCTAAGTGAAATTAGCTAAGAATCTCCTTCATCAAAGGAGATTGTTGAGCTAGTTGAAAATGAAAAAGAAAGCATGGCCTAACCTAAAATGGAAGAAACTCGAGTCATTAATCTATGCACTAATGAAAATCCATAAGAAATTTGTATTGCCTTAACTTTATCTAAAAAAGAATGTGAAATTTTAATAAAACCTTTGCATAACTACAAAGATATATTTGCTTGGTCATATGAAGATATACCCTGTATCAATCTAAAGATTGTACAACATAAGATCCCTTTGAACCCAGATATACAGAATTGGGCCAGACCTAAAAACAACTTCCCTTTACCTCACATAGATACCCTTGTAGATAATACTATTAGCAATGCCCTTTTGACATTCCTGGATGGCTACTTCGGGTATAATCAAATTCTCATGGCTCTTGAAGATTGGGAAAAACTACCTTCACCACTTAGTGGGGGATCTTTTACTATAGAGTCATGCCATTTGGACTAAAAAATATTGGGGTGACTTATCGGAGGATGGCCACCACCTTGTTGCATTATATGATCCACAAAGAAGTGGAAGCATATGTGGATAGTATGATCGTCAAGTCTGTAAATAGAGAAGGACATTGGGATGCCCTCTGAAAGTTCTTTGATAGAATTCAGAAGTACAAGCTACACTTGAATCCTAAAAAGTGTGCTTTTGGAGTCACTACGGGTAATCTATTGGGTTTCATGGTTAGTGAAAGAGGGATTGACCGAAAAAGGTGACAGTAATTCTGGAAATGTCAGCACCAAAAATAGAGAAAGAGGTTAGAGGATTTTTGGGAAGACTTCAATATATCAACAAATTTATTGCTAAGCTTACCCATACATGTTAGCCCATCTTCAAGCTGAGGAAGCCTTCGAGAAGATCAAAGACTATCTCAAGAACCCCCTAATGTTGATCTCACCTAAGCATGGTGCTCCATTTTTGTTGTACCTATATATCACTAACACCTCTATGGGGGTCATGTTAGCTCAAGAAGACAAAGACAAAAAAAAAGGGCCATATACTACATTAGCAAGAAACTCGTGGCTTATGAGTTAAACTATTCTTGGGTATAAAAGACTTGTCTTGCTCTTGTTTGGGCTGCTAAAAAACTCTAGCATTATTTTCGGTCCTCTCTATGAAAGTGATTTCTCGCTTAGACCCTCTAAAGCATCTGTTTGAAGCCCTAACCTTGAGTGGGAGGATGATAAAATGGATGGTCATTCTCTCCCAATTTGATCTTCAGTACGTGACCTAAAAGTCAGTTAAGGAAGGGATAATTTCAGATTTCTTGGCAAATTTCCCAAAAGGAAAAGAAGAGGTTGAAGAGTTCAATTTTCTAGATGAAGAAATTCTGGAAGTTGAAAACTGTGAATGAAAGATGTATTTCGATGGGGCAGCTAATCAGAAAGGTTTTGGGATTGGAGAAGTGTTAGTGTCTTTAAAAGGAATCGTTACTACCCTGTCAACCTGAATTTCGAGTCCATAATAATGTGACTGAGTATGAGTCTTGCATTGCTGGTTTAGAAGTAGTCGTTAATATTGGGGCAAAAGAGGTCACAGTGAATAGAGATTCCTCCTTAGTCATTTTTTAATCTCGAGAAGAATGGAAAACTTAAGACGAGAGGACGAAACTTTATCATAAACATCTTGAAAATTTGGTCCAGTTCTTCGACATGGTGTCCTTCCCTTACTTAACTCGGGCCCATAATCAGTTCGCAGATGCATTGGCTACTCTAGCTTCAATGTTGGATATGCCTAAAGGGGCTGAGGAAATTCCACTAGTGGTCGAGCAAAAAGATGAACCGGCTTATTGTTCAGCCATCAAGATCCAAGCTCGATTATCTGATGGTTTACCTAAGTATACTTAAATTCATAACTTTCTGGAAAAGGGACAGACGGGCGATACAGTCATTGGCATCCCAGTTTATCATTTGTGGTGAAAGACTATATGGGAGATCATTTAATGGGATCTAACTACTCTGTGTAGATAAAAACACTACTGAGAAGATCATGATGGAAATACATGAAGGTACCAGAGGTTCGCACATGAATGGAAGAATGTTGGCAAGAAAGATCCTCCGTTTCGGTTATAAAGACACCTTGACTTTACACTAATCCTCCGTTTGGATTAGTATGGAGACTAATTGTTGTAATTATATGAAGAAATTCCATAAGTGTTAGTTTCATGGAAACCTATAACATTTGCCACCCCAAAAACTCTTCAGCATAACCACACCTTGTCTTTTTGCTACTTGGGGGATAGATGTGATCGGCAAAATATCTCCTAAGGCTTCCAATGGTAACAAGTACATCCTGGTGGCAATTAACTATTTCACCAAGTTGATGGAAGCCACCTCATTTTCCATCTTAAAGGCTAAGCACGTGGTAAAATTCATTAATCATAACATCATCTGTCATTATGAAGTACCTTTTGAGTTGATCTCAGACAATGACATGCACTTCCAAGGCGAGGTCACAGATTTACTCAATAAATATAAAATTGAGCGCCACAAGTCCTCTCCTTACTGATCTCAAGCCAACGGGGCAGTAAAGGTGGCCAACAAGAATGTCAAGGGCATATTGGCCAAAATGGTAGATACCTGTTGCGATTGGCAGGAAAAGCTACCTTTTGCATTATAGGGATATCGAACCTCAATAAGGTCTTCTACAAGCACCACTCCTTACTCCTTGGTCTAAGGACAGTCATAGAAGGTCAATTGGAAGAAACAGATTGGATTAAGGGGCGATATGATAGGTTGGCTTTGATTGACGAGAAGCAGTTGCAGGCTCTCCATCACACCCAAAAGTATCAAAAAAGGGTTACACAGGCTGTTAACAAGAAAGTAAAGAACTGAGGCATCAAGGAAAGAGATTGTATGGTAAAATAACTCAGGTTACCAATCCATGATCCGAGGGAAAATTTTAGACCAAAATGGGCATGTCCGTATCTGGTTAAGAAGATCCTATCTGGGGGAGCCGTACATCTCACAGATATCAACGACAACGAATTCACTGAACCTATCAATCTAGATCGTCTAAAGAAGTATTACTTGTGATCTTCTTTATGTTTCCTCATTGTTGCACCCCCACTCTATCTACCATTTTCTATAAAAAAAAAAATTTGAATCTCTCTATCTCGAACTATGTAAAGGCTTGATCTTGTTTGTGGGTACGTAGGCAACCACTTTGGTGCAGTTATACTTTTGTTGGAAACCCCTTCATTTTTTGTGTACTTGTATTTTTCCCGCAAATACATCCCTTGTACAATTATCAGAAGATAATAAAAAGAAATTCACACTTTGAATAAGATATGTTAAGACAATAAAAGAATTGAAATCAAAATCGATTTAATACATTAAGAACTTAAGTTTCTAGACATGCCATTTCTTTTTCATTCTCCAAGGATTTTCTTATTACATAATGAAAATGTAAGAACGTGATATTATTTCAAAGTCGGACTAGACTCGCCATAATAGTGTGTTTTCTTCTCTTCCTTCCGAAATGCTTTCGCTTGACCCCAGACCTATGCCAGATAGTCATCAAAGACAATGAAGCAAGTTGTAGAGATGGTATAAGGAATTTGAGTCATGGTGCGCTTAGGCCAAGTACCTCGGATCCGCTCAATCAACCATTCACTCATTTGACAAGTATAATAGCCATGGTCAGGTGGCAAAACAGTTTGTGGTTGCCCATATTGCCTAGGAATCTGTACTAGGAATAATATGAGCAGTGGGTATTGCTGGCAAGCACTGCACAACCTTTTTTAAATGTTGACAAGGTAACCACGGTAATCTTCCACCAGGGGTATACTTGGTAGATTTGCAAAGCACCGGGTATTTGGAACCAGTTGAGCCGAACCTCCTCTAGTGAATCTTGCTTCACTAAGAGTTTGTGCCCCTAAAAATGTTTTGGCTCGTATTCAGTGTCAGAATTATTGGGAGGAGCTAATATTAACAACTTATCAAATAGCCACATCTGAAGAGGAAAACGTCATATACCATTTAACAATTGAAAGGAGTCAGTAAAACAGAAATTACTTACCTGGAGTAACAAGGGGCTCCCTGTGAGATAAATGGACTCACACCGATAGAAGGCATCAAGACCATTCAAAGTGGTGGTTAATATGGCACCCATCGGACAGGATCCTTCTTTTGATTATTTGACCACATCGAGTAATGTATATTCCAATGATTGTTGGTAAGATCTTTTACTTCAGCTCTAAAAAGATCGGACACTAAAGGCATTATGTCAAAACAGTTGCCCGACAAGATAGTTTCAACTCGGGCCTTGGTGATCCCAAATAACTCCATGGCAAGTTCAGTGTGATGATTCAAGTGTGGAGGAAGAAAAATTTTGTTGGATGACTCTCGATGGATGAGTGCACAAAATTCCTCATATGTTGGACATAGTTCATTAAGACTAAACTGAAAGACATGGGTATCAGGATCCCACCTTGTTGCAGCTGCCTTCAAGAAATCGCAGTCGATTTTAACGCTCTTATGTAAAAAAATCGCATTGATGCCATAGTGAGAGAAATTATGGAGCTCAATGCCTTTCATGTTGCCGATCCAATGTATCAACTGAGTTGAGATAACTTCCATGGCCATTTCTTTTAAAGAAGTAGGGAAGAAAGATTATGGACAAGTTATGAAGCTTCGTTCTTAGAACTACTAGAGGATGTGTACCAAGTGAGAGGAAAGATTAGGTTTAAATGCACGTTTTGAGTCAAATAAAATTAATTGGTCAAAGAATAGGCCACTAAAATTCAAACAGGCTAGAGTGTACAAATCAATGGCCACTTTCTAGGGCTCATTAAAATTTTCCTTTAAATTTTTTTGAAAATAACAAAAGTCTTAAACTATAACGTGATCTCTTCACCAAAATTTTAAAGTGAAATGACATCTCTTTCATGCTTTGTTCCTTTTTCTTTTTTCAAAACTTTATAAAGAAGAATCCTAAATGCATGACTCAGCTCAGGTCCAAGTTTTTTTTTTTAAATAAGAAGACTCCGTAGAACCAATAGGTAAAAGCCCTCACAGCAACTAAAATCACCAAAAATCCCTCACAGCATACACAATCACAAAAAATTTATAAAAAAAAAAATAAGAGTCTTCGTCAGCAGGCAAACCAAAGTCCTTGTAGCAGGCAACCCAGTGTCCTCATTAGTAGGCAAACCAAAGTCCTCACCAGCAGGCAAACCTAAGTCTTCACTAGAAGGAAATATCACAAACCAAAGTCCTCGTAGCAATCAACCCAATGTCCACATCAGTAGGTAAACCAAAGTTCTCGTCAGCAGGCAAACCTAAGTTCTCATCAGCAGGCAAACCTAAGTCCTCATCACCAAGCAAACCTAAGTCTTCATTAGCAAGCAAAATCATAAACCAAAGTCCTCGTTAGTAGGCAAATCAAAGTCCTCGTTAGCAGGCAAAATCATAAACTCAAAGTCTTCGTCAGCAGGCAAACTGAAGTCCCCATTAGCAGGCAAAATCAAAAACCAAAGCCTTGTAGCAGGCAACCTAATGTCCACATTAGCAAGCAAACCAAAATTCTCGCCAGCAGGTAAACCTAAGACCTCATCAGCATTCAAATCAATGTCCTCGTCAATGGACAAACCTAAGTCCTCATTAACAAGAAAAATCACAAACCAAAGTCCTCATCAATAGGCAAATCAAAGTCCTCGTTAGGCAAAATCACAAGCTCAAAGTCCTCATTAGTAGGCAAACCAACGTCCTCGTCAGCAAGCAAACCAAATTCCTCGTCAGTAGGCAAATTAAATTCCTCACAGCAGGTACCAATCAGTCCCAAAGTATCGCACAAGTGAACGAACACCAACTCTGTCACTCCAGGTACGTATCAATCTCATAGGTGATCCTATGACACCAACATTTCCCAACAACACGTTTACTTTTATGTGCACATCGCATATTTGTTGTTCTAAAATTTTGAAACGAAATAGCGATCACTCACAGTCTTTGATTGGAACTCTTAATGGAGCTCCAATAAAAAAGGGACAAATTGTAAATACCCAATTTCGTTCCAAAATTTTTTAATGAACCATGCGCAAGTTCCTATGACAAATCTTTGATACTCAGACTTGGTAAGTGAGAAAGTATGGATTTAATTGGAAAGTATAAGCAATTACAAGACCCTTTTGTTCAATCCATTTAATTCACTTTGGGTTTAAATCAATTGGACTTTATTTTATTCAACTAATCCAAGACCAAAGTATTCATTTAAATTTTGACCGAATCCAAAACCCACTAAAGCCCTTTGATCTTTCCTAAGCCCAAATATTTTTGGCCCAAATTTCAAGCCCAAGAAGACTTCTAATTTTTAAGAGTGAACTTCCAATTTCACCCTCCACTTGGCACTCCTTGATGAGTTCACTTTTCTCAAAGTAAAAGTTAATTTTTTATAACCAAAAAGATATCTCTCTCCTCTCCCAATGTGGCTGGCCATAATAAGGAATTTTCACTCTTTCTTTTTGCTTTTTGAACTCAAATCTCCCTCCTAGATTCCCTCATCTTATTTTTTACCAAATGTTACCTTTTTTCCACACAAAATAAGACTTTTTTTACCTAAACAGCAACAACAATGCACTTATAAAGTAGCTTATTTTTCTCCCTCTTTGGACAGCCATATGTACCAAAAAGAAGGAGTTTTTCTTCTTCTCCTTTTGCTTAGTTAATTGGACATTACCTTATTAATCTTCCACCCTTTCTTAAATGTTAAATGACACCTTTTTCTACCCAAAAAATCACGTTTTATGCCCTAAAAACAGCACCTAAAAAACAGCAGTTTGTTTTAGAACGTGAAACCTTTTTCTCCTTTCTTTTGCTTTGTAATTGCACTCTTTTTTTTCCTAAGCTTTTCCACTTAATTAGATATCAAAAAAATAAAATTATGTCTTTTCTACCCCCATTGGTCCTCCAAATCAAGGAGTGTTTCTCCTCACCTTTTTTTGCTTTTGCTTTTGTTTTATTGAAAAAACTCTAAAATGTCCTTTCTTGTTCACCTTTTTGCAAAACTTCTTCTTCACTTTTTTTTTACCTCAAAGAAACCCCTCTCTCTTCCCTTTTCCCAGCCACCTAAAAGTCTTTTCTCTCTCACTTTTCACTTGGTTTACCACACCTCACGTCTCTAGCCCCACCTTTACACCCCAAAAGTGAAACACCTTTTTCATCTCAAAAGTTGAAACTACTTTTCCCCTTCCCTATATGACCAGCCATGCACCTTCTTTTCACCCATTATTTTTCTTTTTTTTAATCTCTTGGCCAGCCATTATGCCTCCTATAAATAACCTCCTTTTGCTAACACAAAAAAAAAAAAAAGAGAGAGAAAGAAAAAAGTGAGAAAATAAAAAGAGAGAAGAGTAGGATGATCAAAAAAAGGAATGTAGCAAAAGAGAAGAGAGTGTTCAAGAAAGGTGAGAAAAGAGCAAAGAGTGAAACATAAAAGAAGAACTAGTGAGAGTTCTTCATCATTTTCGGCCATATTTTTTTCGGTCTTCTAATCTTCATTGGAATCATTCTTCCAACTTCACTAAGTCCACAAAAGTACAAGGATCTCCGAGGATAATACCTGCGTGTGGAAATTTTTCTTAGCCAAAAAAGGTTAGTTAAACTTCTATGTTTGCAAAATAAATTGTTAACATGATTCATATGTTTAAACAGCCTTGAAAATAGACTAGATTAATTTGGCTCACTTAAAAGTTTCATCTTAAGATTTTTACTAGTTTCTTAGCATTTTAATTTTCACTAGTTATATGCCTTTTTTTAGTTAGCTACTAGTCATATTTAGTCTCTTCATTAAATGCAATGTTAAGTTAATGATAGTTTTAAAGTTCTTTCCTTTAGTTTAGTACCTTAAGTATTTTTATATTCTCTAAGTTGGATGTTTTATTTTAAGTTTTCATTAATTACATGTGAAATTTAATTCTTTAAGAAGAATTTTGGGCCCCCTTGGTCAATGTTAATTTTGGGCCCCTTTTGGCCCATTAAAAATGTTACTAGTTATTTTGAATCTCATCTTTAAGGTAGTTTAGTTTAAATATATTTAGCTTAATTCCTATATTTTTTTAAGTCATCTAGTTTAAAGTATCTTAGTTTAATTCATTCAATTTAGTCTTCAAGTTTAATTCATCTAGTTTAACTTACATAATTAATACACCTAGTTTAAACGCATGCACTTTAATTTACTTCTCATCTATACTTTGCAAGTAGTTTTAATATTTTTTTTTCATAGTCAGAGCAATTTATTTCATTTATATACTTATTTTTACCGCATTACTTTGAAGTTAACATTTGGTGTTGCTTTGTTTGAATAAAAATTGTAAAATGTGTGCTTGGTTTTATTAGTAGTGTATAATAATAATACTTGAATTAAAATTTCAATTAATTCCCTTGAAACACACAAGGCTAGACTCCGGTCTAGGTAAGAGAGAGAGCTTTAAATCCTCACTCTTTTGCACCCAAATCTCCTGAGCTTTGGAATTTCTTACGTAGACCAATGACAAGGGATTTGACCCCCTTCAAGGTCAAATGCTGGCTCTTTACCCGTCATCCTTTCTTTGTGCTTGGATGACAAAACGGCTCCTTGTCCAATACATTAAAAGCGCACCCATCATGGGAGCCTCCTTACTACTTGTAAAAGGTTTGTATTAGACTTGGTAGGTTTCACTCGTTTCCATATGCCTACTCATTCTAATCCGTACCCTTACCATATCCACCTTCTTTAAGGGGAGTGGCCTTGGGTATTGAGCCGGATGCATGGGTCTCAAGCGGAAAAGAGCGATACCTACACATATTACATGTTTTTTATACTATAATTCTCTTTAAAAACTCTCTTCCTCTCTTTTCTCAATCTTTCCTTTCTTTTATGATTTTTTTTAACTACTAAGCTATTCTCTACACTAGGTTCTGAAAACTCCAGCAAAAGTAGTTGAATGAAAGTTATGGATAAGTCATAGGACACATGTCACTAGAAATTAAGGGTGAGTGATAGCTTAAAACTCATGTCACTTAAGGTTATCGGTTAGCTATAGGACTCATGTCACTCACACATTCTCCCTCTCTCTACTTTGTCTTCTTCTATTTTATTTTCATTTTGCATTATTTTTTAGTTTATTTGATGATATATCCAAATTTGACTTTGGGACTCACTTAAACATCTCTCCAAACAGCTGTAAATCTTTTTCATCTTAACAAATGTCAACCAATACATAAACCAACCTCTACTGGGCTAAGCCCATTAGCCCCAAAATCACTTAAGCCCTATTCAAGGCATAATTCAAAGCACAAAGATAAAACTCAATATTCCCAATTCCAAAATATGATTCTAAATTTAAATTCATAATCAACATGAAATTCTAGAATTAGTGGTCAATTTTCACATTAAACCATGGTCATTTGCCTCTTCAAATTCATTGTCAAATCTAAACTAGTCATAGTTCAATCTTTATTAATAGTAATTCAAAGAAACCCTTCACACTACTTATGCAAATAACTTACATACATATCCATATTATAGGCTCATGCATGTTTGAAAGTTCTCAAGTCTCACAAAAAGGTAATTCATTGCTTCCTAAAAAGACATATTGCTCTACAACAAAAGGTAGTTCATTACTTCCTAAAAAAACAATCTTACTCTACGACAAAAGGTAATTCATTGCTCTCTATAAAGCAATCCTGCTTTATGGAAAAAGGTAATTCATTGCTTCCTAAAAAAATCTTTCTCAACGGCAAAAGGTAACGCATTGATTCCTAAAAAATGATCTTGCTCTATGACAAAAAGTAATTCATTTCTTTTTTTTTTATTTGTAAATAAACATGTATTAAAATGATCAAAAATGCACAAAAGTATCACTGGGCATCCCTAGGAGATTTACAAATAAGGCATGAACAAAAAAAGACTAGAGGCCTAAGCCCAGCCAAAGAGCTATACAAGCCAACAAGTCAAAAGGAACAAACATAATACAAGCTGGCCTAAACATGCAGCCAGCAAAACCCACTAAACTTAGAGCTTACAAGGGACCAACAAGATACAGGAACACAAACATACAAGACAACAGGGCATACCCTGGGCTAACAACAAAACCAGTAAAGGAGCTGCCTAAATCAGCAGCCTGTACTCAGGGCAGGCTGCATAGACACTTCTATAGATACCAATCTGGATCCTCTTCACTAAGCTAGCAGGTAAGGCATGAGCTTTGTCAAATATCTTGGCATTTCTTGCCAGCCATAAATGGTAGACAGTAGATGCCAGGGCTGTCTTTCTGGCAACAGCAGGAGGGCCAGTGCCTTCGACTTTCAAAGTCCATCTGATAGCACTCTCAATGGTACTCATTTGTCTTCTGCTACCCAGCCAGAGGTTTATGTTGTTCCAGACCTCCTTACTGATCCTACAGGAGAAGAAGAAGTGGTCCTTAGTCTCATTCTGTTCAGTACATGGGGGGCATAGCTTGTCATTCTCTTCCAGGTGGAGCTTGTCTTTAGTGAGCAGTCTATCCCTAACAGCCAGCCAAAGAATGAAAGATTGTTTAGGAGAGCAGTGACTATTCCAGACCAGGGAAGCCCACCTGACCTTGCTGACTTTCTGCCTTATATCATTGTACACTTTCTTTATGCTTAGCTCATCATGCAGCCTCCATTCTATCAGCTTATTGGTAGCTTGCTGAAGGCATGGTGGCTGGCCAACCATCTCATCTCTAATTTCTAGGATCCTCTTCCAGAGAGGGAAGTCATCTTTGTTTGCCTTGATCTCCCATCTAGATTTGTTAAGGAGATAGTAGTGCTGGACCCATTGCATCCAAAGGGAGTCTTTCTTCATGTGAATATTCCATAGGACCCTTGTTAGGAGAGCCTTGTTCCAAGATTTGAGCTCTACCAACCCCAGACCCCCTTTTGTTTTAGGCTTACAAATGTCAGCCCAAGCAACAAGAGCTTTTCTCATTCCCCCATTCTTACCATTCCAGAGAAAGGTTCTACATAACTTGATGATTTTATCAAGGATGTTACCAGGGATGGGAAAGATGGCTAGCCAGAAGCACTCCACCCCTTGAAGCACAGATTTGATAAGTTCAGTCCTCCCAGCATATGATAAAGAGGAGCCTGCCCATACATTGATGTAGCCAGAAATTTTCTCAATAAGGGGGGCATAATGGGAGGCATTAAGCCTTACAGAAGCAAGAGGAACCCCTAAGTACTTGAATGGGAGGCTACCCTCCTCCATTCCTGTGCATCTGTTAATCTCCATAACCTCCTCAGGCTTCACCCCAACATGGTAAAAGCTAGATTTTTTCAAGCTAGTCTTCAGCCCTGAGCATTCACTAAATGTGTTGACACAATTCATGAGCATTCCCACTGATTTTGCCTCCCCTCTTGCAAATAAAATCAGATCATCAGCAAAGGCCAGGTGAGTAGTCTTGAGCTTGTCACACTTGGGGTGGAATCTGAACCCCTCTTCCACATTCAATCTCCTGAGCAGCCTTGATAAGTATTCCATAATCAACACAAAAAGATAGGGAGAAAGAGGATCCCCCTACCTCAAGCCTCTTTTACCTTTGAAGAACCCTTGCAGGCTGCCATTAATGGATAAAAAGAATGTAGTAGTGGTGACACACTCCATAATCCAGTCTTTGAACTTTCCAGGGAACTCCAGGCCCTCTAAAAGGCTACTTAAGAACTCCCACTCCACAGAATCATAGGCTTTCCTAAGGCCAATTTTGATTATGCATCTAGGAGGGATTCTCTTCCTACTGTATCTTCTAAGCAATTCTTAGACCAGGTAGATATTCTCAGCCATGCTTCTGGCCTTTATGAAGGCAGCCTGAGCAGGGTTGACCAGGTGGATCAAACTAGGGGCCAGCCTAAAAGCCAAGATCTTAGAGATAACTTTATAGATAATATTGCAGCAAGTTATAGGCCTGGAATCTTCAACTTTAGAGGCAGTCTTCCCTTTGGGAATCAAAGCAAGAGAGGAGTGGTTTAGTTGTTTTAGGATTCTCCCATTCAGAAAGAATTCTTGGACAGCCTCTATGATCTCTTTGTGGACCACCCCCCATGCTCTCTTGAAAAACTTTGAGGAAAAGCCATCTGGACCAGGGGATTTATCCTCCTCTATGCTCCATAATGCAGCCTTGATCTCCTCTTCTGTGACCTGCTTAACTAATTCAGCAGCTTGGTTTTCCTGCAGGACTGGCCCATCTCTGATAACATCCAATTCAATAGGAGTACAACTGCTGGAAGAGCCTAAAAGCTCCTTGTAGAATCTGATAAATTCCTGGACCACTTCAGCTTCAGAAGTTGTTTGAGATCCATTGGCAGCTTTGATAAAGGCAATGTGATTCTTGGAAGACTTCCTCTTGACCAAAGCATGGAATAATTTGGATCCTCTATCACTATTGAGGAGGTACTTACATTTGGCCTGCTGGGATAAAAAGCTTCTCTCAGCCTCAGCCAATTGGAATGCTTTGAGCCTAGCATTTGTCACCCTCTCCTACAGCTCAGCATCATAAGGGTTGTCATGAAGGTCCTGCTGCAGGCCCTTTAGAGTGTTTGCAGCCTCCAAGGCTCTCTCAGAAATGTGGTTGAAGTGGTTCTTGTTGAGGTTCTTGAGAAGGGGTTTGAGGCCTTTCAAAAGCTTACAAAGAATGAACTGTTTGGTGCCCCTTCCAGGGCAGCCCCAATGAGCACTAACAATGTCTAAAAACATGTCATGATCAGCCCACATATTGAAAAATTTGAAAGATATCCTACCCCCACAAACCTCTTCCATTAGGCTAACAATATAAGGAGAGTGGTCTGAGAGGCACCCAGCTGGGAGAAAGGAAGCTTGAGCTCTAATCCCCCCTTTGAACCACACATTGTTGACCATGGCTCTATCCAGCTTGCACCACACCTTATTGTTGGTCCATGTGAAGAAACACCCTGCAGCATTTACATCACTTAAACCTGTCTCCCTACAACAAAAGGAGGGGTCCCTAATCTCATAATCTGTTACAGGCAGCCCATTAGATTTCTCATCTATAGCAAAAACATTATTGAAATCACCCAAGACAAGCCAAGGGAAAGACAAATCATAACTGAAATTACATAAGTTATCCCATAGGGGCCTCCTAGATACAATGGAATTCAAACCATATACAAAACTGATTACAAAACTACAAGAAGAAACAGCACAGGTGACATTACAATGGATAACTTGGGGAGATGTGTCAATTACAGTAAGGCTCACCTTTGAAGGATCCCAAAATAACAGAATTCTGCCTGAAGAGTGAGTGGAAAAGTTGTTCACCTGTCTTCATTAAAGGAATTTATTGCCCATAATCTTCAGCAGCTTTGCATCATCCAGCTTACATTCCAAAATTCCCATTATATCAACTTTGTTTTTCTTCATGAGGTGCAGTACCCCATTGTGCTTCAGGGGCTTGTTAAAGCCCCTGATGTTCCAGCATGCCACTATCATTGAAGAGGTTGGGAGGCAGCCCCTCCCTTCCTAGCTGGTTGATTGCCTTTTTGGTTTAGTTTTCCTTTCTTCCTCCTGATTACTTGGAACTCATCACCTCCTTGGACCTCAGGGCCCCTGTCTCTTTCACTATTGCCTTGTGCCAAGCCTGATTTTTTCCTTGGGACCATACTGGGGTGGTCAGGGTGTTTAGGAGATTTTAGACCAGCCACAACTTGGATTTGGGGGGTAGAGGTCCCCCGGATTTCCTCCCCCTCTTGACCATTGTGGCATTGTTTAGCCTCGTTGTCTCCATTCTCTGCTTGGACAGCTTCTCTAGGTTCTTGGGCAGGATTAACCTCATTCATCCCTTCCACCCTTTCCCTAGCTTCACTAGGCTTCTCAGTCTGATTTGTCTTCTCTTTAGTTAGCACTCCCATTGACTTAGTAGTTTCTTTTCTAGCAGGCTCTTTCCCTTTCTCATTGCTTTTCTTACCTCTTTTTGAGTTGACATTCTGGTTACAGGAGTGCAGGTCATACCCTACAACCTTACACTTTGAGTAATATCTAGGGAGGTTCTCATAGCAAATCTTTAGTTCATAAGTGTCTCCATTTAGGAGGGACAGAGCATTGGATTTCCTTAGCTATGTCCACTTCTACTATGAGTCTAGGATAGGATATTCTCTCTTTGGTCCTAGTGAACTGGTCAGCATATAGAGGTATCCCTATAACAGAACCTATCTTGCTAAAGCAGTTAGAATACCATAGCTTAAGGGGCAAGCCCTTAATCTGGATCCATACAGGGATTGTAGTGATTTCCTCATTACCAAATTTGAAAAATTTAGGCAATGCCTTCAAGAGCAAAGGCCTACCATATACTTGGTATGGGCCTTCTTGCAACACATTCAAGCTAGCAGCTTCATTATCAAATCTAAATACTATCCATCCATTTTCATGAAATTGAGTGTTGACCCTTACCTTCTAGGATTCAGTGAGCTTCTTGAGGGCTGCTCTTCCTGGAAATCTTCCAGCAAAATACCCCACCAAGCAGAAAGGCTGGCTCTCAAAGACATCCAGCACATCTTCATGTGAGACTCTAACCACTCCTCCCTCACTGGATATAGTAGACAAGGGGAGACCCTTGCTTTGTATTCTGTTCTCTGCAAAGAGGCTGACCTAGGGAGCCTTCTTATTCTCTTCATTGTTTGCTGGCCTTATGCCCACAGAATTGGAGGGAGACTGAGCTCCCACAGGAGCTGGAGCAGGGGAGACTGCATTGCCCTTTGAGTCAGCTTGGGGGCCCTCATTCTTCATTGGAGGATAAGGCCTAGACTCATTGCTCTCCTCTCCTCTTCCATGTCTTGCCACAAGCTTCCTGCCATGAACAGTACCATGAACAGTAGCTTCACAGCTTGAATATTCTTTCTCACTGGAAGAGCTGGACTCCATTTGACCTGAGCTCTCTATACTCTCCCCAGAGGAGCTTTGGTTCTCTTCTTCAATGTCTAGGGGCTCTTCTTGCAATGTCTGGCAAGCAGCATTGCTTTGGAATTGATCATTGGTACTGTTCACCTTCGAAGCTTCAATAGAGCATTCATTCCTCCCCAAGCTGGCAGCCTTCAAAAGAGACCCTAAGGCTTGGGAATCTTCCTCTCCTAGAGAGCAGGAAGAGGATGCTGAATCCTTGGATGGTCCCTTTGCCCCATCCCTGCTTGAGTTATCTGAAACTTCTTCTCTCGACATTGCTACTGTAGCAGCTTTGTTCTTGAAGTGATTATGGACATAATCCAGATCATTTTGATCCTGGATTGTGAGAGGAGGTTTCCTGGGGAGTTTCTTCTTCCCCATGCTGAACAAACCTGAAGGAATGGCATAGAAAGATCAGAGGAAGGAGAAGAGATTTGCGGGAGACCATGGGCAGCACTGTTCACAGTTGAGAGCTTCTCTCTCTAGCTGCCCGGGTTGACTGACTAAAGTAATTCATTTCTTTCTAACAAGAAATGTTGCTCTACGAAAAAAGGTAATTCAGTGCTTTCTAAAATGAAATCTTGCTCTATGGAAAAAGATAATTCATTACTTTCTAATAAGCAATCTTGCTATACATCAAAAAGTAATTCATTACTTTCTAAAAATGCAATATTACTCTATGGCAAAAGATAATTCATTGCTTTCTAGCAAGCAATCTTGCTCTATGGAAAATGCGTAAGTTCTCATCACTTTACAACAAGAAATCTTGCTCTAAGGACAAAATAGTCTTTTATTTATAAGTAATCATCAATCACATTCAAGCAATTAGTCAATTCATCATTCTCATTTTTTCAAACACATGGAATCTATAAACATCTACTATTAGATGTGCCCCTAGTCATGAATATGTCAATACCTAAATGCAATATTATACTAAGTAAAAATGAGTATGCATGTCCCTAACAAAAAAATGGACTAAAGTTAAATGAAACATATGATAAGATACCATATGAATTTTTAAGATGTTTGTTCACGCATTTCAAGTTCAATAACTTTGTGGAGTTAAGAGTTTAATCAAGATTTGGTGCTTCATTGCTTCAAAGTTCATCCTCGTTTCTTTAAAGAAACCAATTTTTTTTTATAAAAAAAAAAAAAAACAATTTGAGTGGAAACAGGTTCATGGTTTACCAAGAAGTAGCTTATAAAGCAACTATGGACATGACTAAACTAAAAGATTCAAGGACATCACAATTTTTTTTAACACAATGATATTATTGTTATTTGTCTAAGGTTCAAGCAAGTTCATCCATGGTTTAAAATTGGTTAAAGTCCAAACCAATTGTGGGATATCAAATTTCAGTAAGTTAGAAGGTTGCACACATGTGTGTGCATTAATTTGGAATATGGGAAGACCATGCGCACTAGTGTGCACACTTTTGCACCTAGGCAGAAACTAGTGTGCACAGCAGCTGAAGCAGGAAGGCATAGCACCAGTGTGCGGTGCGCCACACACACCAGGCGGTATGCCTTCCAAAGAGGCATGTTCTAGGACTGGGTGAGGGGTGCACCACATAGCAGGCAGCGACGCACCATCCAGAAGCTCCACCAGCGCACTCTGCCCTAGCGGCGCACCGCTAGGCACACTCCTTTGCAAGCATATAGGAGGCTTCAAGGCACTCCAAAACCAGTGCGCACAAGGCCAAAATGCACAGCATAACTTGGAGATAAATGAAGGGCTAGGATTTCAAGGAAATCAAGATCAAAGGGGTAAGATTGATTCACAAGATTGTCCAAGAAATAAAAGGCTATAAAAGGGGTTCTCAAGCCTCATTTTTCATAAGATAAGATAGAACAACACATGAGATTGATGTGACATTGTAAGATCAATTGTAAACACTTAGATAGAATTGTGTAAGAGTGACAAACACAAGAGCGACTCTTCGTTAGGCTGGTTGTAAACAAGAAAGAGTAGTATAGAGAGTGAGTTGTAATCTTCTTTCTTTTCTTCTTGTTTTTTCAAGACCATTGTGGGTTCTTGAAGGGGATTGCTGTAACTTTGTAAAAATCATTGATTAGTGTAGAGAGTTCAAAGGAACTCACGGGGACATAGGCACATTGCCGAACCTCGACAACAATTGCTTGTCTTCTTTTCTTTCTTTGATTTTCTATTCTTGTGTTCGATTGCTGAAATTCTTTCTACAAGTCACTCAAGACTTGGGTGTTTAGAAGATCACCACCTAGGCATCTTACTTAGGTGATTTCCAATAGTGGTATCAGAGCTTTGGTCAGTAGAATCAGAGCTGCACAGCTGGTTATCGAAGCAAAAGTAGAAGGTACGGTGCCAAGACTCCAAGAATCAAAGATTAACTTTTTGAGTGTTTCAAGAATGGTGTAAAGATCAAGATCTGGTCATGTTCTTGAAAGTTGATTCAAGAATGGTGTTAAGATCCATCTTCGATCTGTGTTCTTGAGGTTGAAGAAAGCATTTGTGGGTAGTGCATAAATCTGGGATCTTGTCCGCAAAAGATGGCTTCAAATTTCTGTGTAGAGAAGTTTGACGGAAAGGGAGACTTTGCCCTTTGGAAGTGGAAGATCAAGGCGGTTCTAATACAACAGAAAGTGGACTTGGCCATTGGAGAAGATGATACTTTTTAGCAAGTATCACAGAGGACTAGCGGACCAAGATGAAGAAGATGGCTTACAGCACCATTTTCTTGCACATGTCGGATAGTGTCACAAGGGAGTGTGGAGACTCGGAGGATCCTGCTGTCATATGGAAGAAACTAGATGAGTTGTTTCTTACCAAAACTCTCCCTAATAAGATTTATCTTCTTAAAAGAATCTTTGCTTTTAAAAGTAAAGAGTTGCAAGATAATCTTGATGTCTTTAATAAGCTAGTTTAAGATTTGAATAGCTGTAGCATTATTTTTCCGGATGAACAATTAGCTGTCATTTTGTTAAATTCTCTTCTTGATTGCTTTGATAACTTGATTAATGCCATTGAGTATGGAAGGGATACTTTGACAAAGGAGATTGTGATCAATGCCATAAGGGCACATGATTTCAAGTCCAAGATGAAGGAGACATCAAGTGGTGATGGGCTGTTCGTAAGAGGAAGGCCAGCAACTCGGAATGGAAGTAGCAACCATGGCAACTACAGGGAGAAATCAAGAGATGGAGGGCAGAACCATGGGAGATCTCACTCCAAGACAAGACTTGGTGGAGGAAAGAGATGCTTCTACTGCAACAAGGAGGGCTATTTCAAGAAAGATTGCAAGAAGAGGATATTGCATGAGAGGAGAAGCCATACCAACAATGGAGAGGCTTTGGTTGCTAAGGGAGAACAGCAAGATGATGTGCTTGTTGTGTGCTCAAATGTGAGCAGGAGGCAAGGGAGCAGAAAGTGGATTCTTGACTCCGGGTGCACTTATCATATGTGCCCTCGCAAAGAATGGTTCAAGAATTTCAAGGAGGTCAATGATGGAAGGGTCTTCTTGGGGAATGACAATTCTTGCCAAATGAGAGGGATTGGAGATGATGAGAGTCATAAAATGTATCTTATCAGTACTTAATTGTTAGCATTTTAGGGTTGATCTAGGTTTTAATTACACTTTTATACGTTAACAACTCTAAAGTATCATTCTTGGATCATTGATCTATTTCGGTGCATTTTCAAGTACTTTAAGCTCAAAAGAGGAGGAAAAGTTATCATTGCTTGAAGCACAAAGACTCGAGGCATACTGGAGTGAAGGAATGCTTCTGAAAGGACAAGATGGAGGGCTTAAAAGAGCAACAGCTGCTGCCCGCACTGGAAAGGAGTTTCACTAAATTGCCAGAATTGCCCGTACAGATCAATTATCTTTGAAAATTAAACTGTATTGATACAATAAGAACCAAGAGATGAGCCATATATTCTTAGAAAGCTCCGGAATTCTATTTTCTGGAGAATTTTACAGTTCGTCAAACAGATTTTTCTAGAGAAAGTTATGGCAGTTTTAGTAGACAAAGGTCAGGCTGTGCGGGATTTCAGCGTGATTTTGGGCTTAAATCCCACATCCCACATCGGTTGGAAAACATATTTCTATATCTCACATCCCACATCGGATGGAAAACACATTGCACTCTTGGTATTTGCCTATATAAGACCCACTCCACTTTAGCTTTGGAAATCAATCGGGGATGAATCCAGAGGGCCTTTAGGAGCAATCCAGAGGGCCTTTAGGAGGAACCCGAAGTTTAAAGTTTGAAGGTCAGGAGAGATGATCGTCGGGAGGCCGGAGGCAACTCAAGGACGCATGAGCCCCATGGCTGGCTAGTCTCCAAGCAAGGCGAAGGGATGAATCCCTAGGTGTAGTTGTTTTTATTTTTCCTTTATTTGATTCAGTTGTAGTTGGAATTATTTTTGTTAAATATTGTTATGTTTTATTCTTTAATTTAATTAGTAGATTTATTATAACTCCGGTGGTTGCATGCTTCTTTTCCATATAAGTTCAGTCAGGCTTTTCTTATGTGTACCCGTTTGGGTGTGATTGAGTCCGGTAGATCTCTTTTATAGATTTGTCCATTGCTGCGGTATCGTCGTTTAGATATATCGTCGTATCTTGATAATTTATAAGTTAGGTCCTGTGTGCTTGAAAGTAAAGAAGATTTCATAACAATTACATTAGGATTTATAAATGCGCTTTAATTGAATATTTTTCGATTGTCTGTTTGGGATGTGAAACTTGCAATCGAGATAAAAGCAACTGAATCAAGTTAGGATTAGAGCAACGAACCTAGGGAGGATTTCCGGAACCTTGTCATTTTTATTTTAAACTTATTTACACAATTACCCTTTTTCTCAAACAACTCAGATTCTTTTAATCTTTTATCGTTTGTGTTGAGGTTTACACCTTCTGTTGTACTTAACTTGTTTCCCTGTGGAATCGACACCCCAAAACTATACTACAATAACCGTGTTATACTTTGGGTGTAATCAAATTTTGGCGCCGTTGCTGGGGAAATGCGCTTAAGTACAAGGAAGCTTGCCAACTTTGAGTGTGACGGTAAAAAAAAAAAAAATTCTTGTTTTATTTATTTTATTTCCTCTCTGATTCATTTGGTGCATGCTTAGACAAGAGATCTGCGAGGTAGATTCATTAGAGGACCTGAGCTAGAATTACCCTCTCCTTCCGAGTCTGATAGTGAAACCTCGCTTAGATCAACCCATAGAGAAAACTCAAGTGAGAATCTAGAGGATTTTGTTAACATGGCCGATAACCATAATGAGAATGTTGCTAGGACACTTCAGGATTACCTCCACCCTACATGCACAGCCATACCATCATGCATCATGTTTCCAGCCAATACTCGCCATCAAGATCTTAAACCAGGGATGATTCAATTACTCCCTATATTCCATGGCTTGGATAACGAAAACCCATATGTGCACATTAGAGAGTTTGAGGAAGTAGTTGTGACTTTTCATAGTCAAAACGAAACTCATGACATTATGAAACTTAAGCTATTTCCTTTCGCTTTGAAGGATAGAGCCAAGAGTTGGTTATACTCACTTAGACCACGATCTATTGGGTCGTGGACTGAGATGACTCGGGCTTTCTTTAACAAATACTTTCCCTAACATAAGACCAACACTTTGAAAAGGCAAATCTCCACCTTTGCATAAAAGGATAGTGAGACTTTATATCAGTCTTGGGAGAGATTTAAGGAGTTATTGAGTATGTGCCCTCACCATGGGTATGAGAGTTGGCACTTAGTGAGCTATTTCTATGAGGGACTTACCTATAGAGAGCGCCAATTCGTAGAGATGATGTGTAATGGTGGGATTTTACAGAAAGATCCTGATGAGGCCATAAAATACCTCAATGAGCTTGCTGAAAAAGCTCACACTTGGACTGGACCTAGTGCTATTGAAAGCACAAATAGGTCACGACCTATAGGGCACCCAAATGGTGGTGGAATTTACCATCTTAGGGAAGAGGATAACTTTATAGCCAAGGTCGAGATGCTCACTAGGGAGATAAATGAGTTAAAGACTAAGAGCTTAAAGCCAACACACGTGATTAATCATGCCAAGTCTTTAGAGCCGTGTTTTGTGTGTGGCGGGGTAGATCATCTCCTCCAAGAATGCCCCACATTTACTGATATGAGAGGGCTATATGAGGAACAATGTAATGCCTTAGGCATGTACAAGAAGCCTCTTGCACCTTTCTCTAACACTTATAACCTGGGGTGGCGAAATCACCCCAACTTCAGCTGAAAATCTGAAAACCAGCATGCACAGCCCCCTAGATCATCCCTTGCACCTTATCATGCACCCTCATCCTCTAGGAACTCACTATAAGACACCTTACTAGCCTTTATAGAGGCACAAGGTAAGACAAACCAAAGGTTTGAGGCATTATTTATGCAGGTGATGGAAGAGCATAAAGAAATTAAGAGCCAAGTGTCCAAATTAATGAGCTACTTGAGTGTGACTGAGCAAGGTAAGTTCCCTGCTCAAGCTCAGTCCACATCCCATGGTCAGCACCTGGCGCAATAGAATTTGAAGGAGGTGAATGCCATTGAGACAGTAAGTGGTAAGTCCTTACACATCCCAACAACGAAGAAATCAGAGGATGTGGACGAAAGCCACCAAGCATACATGATGGATTCATTCATGGAAAAGGTCCAGCACCTCAATCCATTAGAGTCCACCCTCACTCATGGCTTCACCAGAGCACATATCGAGCCAAAATTTGCGGATGTTACTGATGACATCCTTGAGGCCCCTTCCAAGCATAGAAGCACCGAATTTGGTAATGAAGCAGTGACGGGTGCATTCAACCTATGTTTTTCAAGGAGAGAATAAGAGTGTCTGGCTGAAGACGTAAAACTTAGCGCTCATGGGAGGCAACCCACAACGTATCCTTTTATTTTTATTGTTTTTCATATTTCTTTTTTCTTGTTTATTATTATTATTTTGTTGTTTTCCAGTTTTACTTTAGTATTTATTTTTCAGGGATAAATAAACGAAGCAGTTCAAATGATCGTGCACAACTTTCAACTCCACGCACCGTTGGTTAAAAAGGGAGTTTCCTTAACTTTTGCTTTTTCATTGAGGACAATGCTTATCTTAAGTTGGGAGGAAGATATACAATTCTTATTGCATATCATTGAACTACTTGGTGCCATATTTGTTTTTGTTTAACATGCTTTATGTTAGCCTTAGAGTCAATTTACATGTCAATGATATGAGTATAATTGAGATAGCAGATAGCATGTAGAAGAAGTTAAATCTTGCTTCAGTTTAAAATTAATTTAAGCATCAATCTTCATTTGGTTAGAGACTCTAGTTTGTGGTAAGATTGTATGATTAGACTATAGCATCTAGAAAAGTTTTATGTGTGATTATTTTATGAATATTTTTGTAGTCTCGACAAGCTCTAGAACTTACCTGATAACCACTTGAGGCGAATTCTTAGAATGCACACTATTTAGGATATGATATAGGCCATTTTTGAACCGTTTGAGCCTTTCAAACCTACCATTGCTATATTTATCACTAGTCACCTATTTGAGCCTTTTTCTTGAAAAGAAAAATTGAACCTTGTTTCTTTGGATAAACCATTTACTTACCTTTATGAGCCAAAAAAATATTTTATCCTTACCTTTCTTTTAAAGAACTTAGTTATACACATGTTGTGAGAAGCACTTAAAAGGAGTAAGGGTGGAAATATGAAAAAATATCACAACCATAACCCAAGTACATTAAAGGAGATAAGTTGGGGGTTGTGGAAAAGATAAGAAAAAAAAAACAATGATGAAAAATAAGGTGAATGGTTATGTGCCAAAATAAAAAAAAAAATGAATTATGGCAAAGAAAGAAAAAAAATGGTGATTTGTTGAAAGAAATGCTCGAAAAATAGTTGAAAGAGTTGGGTGTGGAAGTAAAGGTTATCAAGTGCTTAAAGTGATTGTGTTTAAAGCTAAGAGATTGAGTTCTTTTACTTGTGAATATTTCCCATTCTTCTTTAGCCTTTACCTTAGCCTAACGTTACAGCTTATTAAAGACCTTATGATCCAATGTAGTGTGATTTTTCTACAATAGTGAAGAGTGGTTTGAAATGTAAACATATTGAGCTTGTTTTTGTGATTGATGTCACGCTATTTATTATGTTTTTAGAGACCAAGACTTGTATTCATGAATGTTATGCATAAAATCATCCGGGTGTTTGGATTAATGGTTTGTGGTAAGATGGATGTTAAGAGTCAATAACGATTTTAAGATTGATGTTTGGATTACTTTTAGACTTAGGAGAAATTTAATGATTCTATGTGTCGTATGTTATGTGCAATTTTTGAGACAAAAAGTGAATTACTCTTGGTTCAAAACTAGCATTGTTTTACTTTGTTTTTAACTCCTACCATAGAATTCGTCTTTTATTTTCGCTTGAATTGCTAGGGACTAGCAATAAGCTAGTTGGGGGTTGTGATGAGAGTCATAAAATCCATCTTATCAGTACTTAATTGTTAGCATTTTAGGGTTGATCTAGGTTTTAATTGCACTTTTATACGTTAACAACTCTAAAGTATCATTCTTGGATCATTGATCTATTTCGGTGCATTTTCAGGTACTTTAAGCTCAAAAGAGGAGGGAAAGTTATCATTGCTTGAAGCATAAAGACTCGAGGCATACTGAAGTGAAGGAATGCTTCCGAAAGGACAAGATGGAGGGCTTAAAAGAGCAACAGCTGCTGCCCGCACTGGAAAGGAGTTTCACTAAATTGCCAGAATTTCCCGTACAAATCAATCATCTTTGAAAATAAAACTGTATTGATACAAGAAGAACCAGGAGATGAGCCATATATTCTTAGAAAGATCCAGAAGTCTATTTTCTGGAGAATTTTACGGTTCGTCAAACAGATTTTTCTAGAGAAAGTTATGGCAGTTTTAGTAGACAAAGGTCAGGCTGTACAGGCTGTGCGGGATTTTAGCGTGATTTTGGGCTTAAATCCCACATCCAACATCGGTTGGAAAACATATTTCTATATCTCACATCCCACATCGGATGGAAAACACATTGCTCTCTTGGTATTTTCCTATATAAGACCCACTCCACTTTAGGTTTGGAAATCAATCGGGGATGAATCCAGAGGGCCTTTAGGAGCAATCCAGAGGGCCTTTAGGAGGAACCCGAAGATTAAAGTTTGAAGGTCGGGAGAGATGATCGTCGGGAGGCCGGAAGCAACTCAAGGACGCATGAGCCCCATAGCCGGCTAGTCTCCAAGCAAGGTGAAGGGATGAATCCCTAGGTGTAGTTGTTCTTATTTTTCCTTTATTTGATTCGGTTGTAGTCAGAATTATTTTCGTTAAATATTGTTATGTTTTATTCTTTAATTTAATTAGTAGATTTATTATAACTCCGGTGGTTGAATGCTTCTTTTCCATATAAGTTCAATCAGGCTTTTCTTATGTGTACCTATTTGGGTGTGATTGAGTCCGACAGATCTCTTTTATAGATTTGTCCATTGCTGCGGTATCGACGTTTAGATATATCGTCGTCTCTTGATAATTTATAAGTTAGGTCATGTGTGCTTAAAAGTAAAGAAGATTTCATAACAATTACATTAGGATTTATAAATGCGCTTTAATTGAATATTTTTCGATTGCCTATTTGGGATTTGAAACTTGCAATCGAGATAAAAGCAACTGAATCAAGTTAGGATTAGAGCAACAAACCTAGGGAGGATTTCCGGAACCTTGTCATTTTTATTTTAAACTTATTTACACAATTACCCTTTTTCTCAAACAACTCAGATTCTTTTAATCTTTTATCGTTTGTGTTGAGGTTTACACCTTCTGTTGTACTTAACTTATTTCCTTGTGGAATCGACACCCCAAAACTATACTACAATAACCGTGTTATACTTTGGGCATAATAAGGAGACATCCAGTTGAGGATGTTTGATGGAGTCACAAGGCTGCTGCAAAATGTAAGATATCTTCCAGATTTGAAGAAGAACTTGATCTCATTAGGGCAGTTGGATTCCATGGGGTATACATGCAAAGTAGAGGGAGGAAAGATCAAAGTGGCCAAGGGATCTTTGGTAGTGATCAAGGCAACAAGAAACGATGGACTCTATGAGATGATCGGAGAGACAGAAATCAATGATCAAGGCAACAAGAAACGATGGACTCTATGAGATGATCGGAGAGACAGAAATCAATGATCAAGCAGCAAGCTTGATGGCTGAGATGGATAAGGCAGCCTTTTGGCACACTCACTTGGGTCACATGAGCGAAAAGGGCCTGCAAGTGCTTAGCAAGGAAGGTCTACTTGGTGGTGACAAAGTAGAAAAACTGGATTTCTGTGAAAGTTGCATTCTTGGGAAGCAATACCAGGTCAGCTTCAACACCAGAGTGCACAAGTTCAAAGGGATTCTTGATTACATTCATTTGGACCTTTGGGGACCAGCAAGAACACCAACACAGGGAGCTAACTTTTTAATTTCTGTCTTTAATTGATGATTATTCAAGAAGAGTGTGGGTTTATTTGCTTAGGAATAAATCTGATGCCTTGAATAAATTTGTTGTGTGGAAGAAGTTGCTGGAAACTCAAACGGGTAGGGTAATTAAGGCTTTACGAACCGATAACGGCTTAGAATTTTGCAATATTGATTTTGATAAATTCTGTGAATTAAATGGCATTCTAAGGCATAGGACGGTTGTAAAAACACCCCAGCAAAATGGAGTTGCTGAAAGAATGAATAGAACTCTTATGGAGAAGGTTAGGTTCATATTAATAGGATCCGGGTTACCAAAATATTTTTAGGGAGAAGTTGTAGCTACAGCTGCATACTTGATAAATAGATCACCCTCTAGAGCTTTAGAGCTCAAGACTCCCATGGAAATGTGGAGTGGAAAACCCCCTGAATTAAACAACCTTAGGACTTTTGGTTGTGCTGCGTATGCACATCAAAAGGAGGATAAACTTGGCCCTAGATCTAGAAAATGTGTATTTCTAGGATATGGTGATGGGGTTAAGGGATATAGGTTGTGGTCCTTAGAAAAGAAGGGCATGAAACTGATTATAAGTAGGGATGTTATCTTCAATGAATTATTATTTCCCTACTTGGAGAAAACTAACCCTGCAGGGGCTAGTGAGCAAACCAGTCCGAAAATTGTTGAGCATCGCATCAAGGAGCACTCGGTTCAGGTAGAGCAGAGGAGCCAAGAGGGTTCGGACTAGGTAGAGCCCTTGGATGAAGGCCAAGCTCAAGAAACTCAAGAAGGAGAGGTTGAACAAGAAGAGGTTGATGCAGTAAATAACTATCAGCTCACAAGAAACTGGGGAATGAGAGTGGTTAGACCACCCTTGAGATATGAGTTTGCAAATGCTAATGTAGCAGCTCCTTGGAGAGAATGAGAGGTTGAACCAGAAACTTACACGGATGCCATGGAGTGTAAGGATTCATCAAAGTGGCAGCTAGCTATGGAGGAAGAAAGGGATTCTTTGATGAAGAACAACTCTTGGGAGCTGGTGCCAAAACCAGAAAAATAGAGAGTAGTGGACTGTAAATGGCTCTACAAGATCAAATAAGGGAATACTCCAGGGGATGAAGTTCGGTATAAAGCTAGGCTGGTGGCGAAAGGGTTCACACAAAAAGAAGGCATAGATTTCACCGAAATCTTCTCACTGGTTGTAAAGTACAAGACGATCCGGATAGTGTTAGCATTTGTGGTCAATTTGATTGGAAAATTGAGCAAATGGATGTGAAGACTGCATTCTTGCATGAAGAGCTCGATGAGATCATTTTCATGAGGCAACCTAAAGGCTATGAGGAAGAAAGGCAGGGAGAGCTAGTGTGCAAATTGAAGAAGTTTCTCTATGGCCTGAAGCAATCACCTCTGCAATGGAACAAGAGGTTTGATTCCTTTGTAATCAGCTTGGGTTTCATGAGGAGCTATTATGATTGTTTTTTTTTATTAGTAAATAAAGCTTGTATTTATAAAAAATTTACAAAAGAATCACTGGGCATACCCAGGAGATATACAGAGAGCAAGTACAGAAAGAAAAAATAAGCTTACAAAGAAGCCTACACAAGAAGCTTACAGAGAAGCCTAAACTAGTGACAAAAGAATCGCTGGGCATGCCCAGGAGATATTGACAAGGCAAGTACAGAATACAAAAGTATACTATCAAAAGAAGCTTACACAAACAGCTTATAGGAGAAGCCTAATTTGAGGGCAAAGTGCATACACAATTCTATATATTAAAATCTGGATCTTCTTGACAAGGCTGGAAGCAAGAATAGTAGACTATTCAAACAGCTTGGCATTTCTATCCATCTATATGTTGTAAACTGAGCATGCAAGATCAATCCTTTTGGCTATTGCTAGGGGGCCAGTTCCTTTAACTTTTCGAGACCACTTGATTGCACTCTCAATAGTGTTCAACTGCCTTCTGCAGCCCAGCCACCTGATGATGGCTCCCCATGTTTCCTTGATGATCCTACATGAGAAGAAAAGGTGCTCTCTTGATTCCTCCTGTTCTTTACATAGGGGGCAGAGTTTGTCATCTCATTCCAGTAGGAGTCTATCCTTAGTAAGGAGCCTGTTCTGAATGGCCAGCCAGAGGATAAAGGAGTATTTGGGGGGGGGGGGCAGTGGCCATTCCATACCATTGTAGCCCAGCTGACCTTATTTCCTTTCTGTCTGATAGAGTTATAAACCTTTTTAATGCACAAATCATCCTGAACCTTCAATTCCATAAGTCTGTCCCTGGCCTGTAGGGTGGAGGATGATTGGGCAATTAGTTCATCTCTAATCTCCAGGATTCTCTTCCAGAGAGGGGAACCATCTTTTCTTGCCATGATCTCCCAGATTGACTTATTAATGAGGTAGTAATGCTGAACCCACTAGATCCACAGGGAGTCTTTCTTCATGTGGATGTTCCAAAGGGCCCTGGTAAGGAGAGCCTTGTTCTAGGCTATTAAGTCTACCAATCCCAGCCCTCCTTCAGCTTTAGGCTTATATAAATTTACCCAAGCAACTAGAGCCTTCCTCATACCATTATTCCTACCATTCCAAAGAAAACATCTGCACATTCTAGCTATTTTCTCTAGGATGTTGCCAGGGATTGGGAAAATGGCCAACCAAAAACACTTCACACCTTGGAGCACTGATTTGATAAGCTCAGTTCTGCCTGCATATGATAAGGAAGATCTAGCCCAAAAATTAATGTATCCAGAGATTTTTTCAATAAAGGGGGAGTAGTGAGTAGCATTTAGTCTTACAGAAGCTAAAGGCACTCCAAAATATTTGAATGGGAGGGATCTATCCTCCATTCATCCTTCTGATTTCCATTAACTCTGCAGCCTGGACTCCAGTATGGAAAATGCTTGATTTGGCCAGACTTGCTTGCAGCCCAGAGCGTTCACTGAATTTTGTGACACACTCCATAATCTGCCCAACTGATCTACCATCCCTTCTAGCAAATAAGATGAGATCATCAGCAAAAGCCAGGTGGGTGATCCTGCGTTTATCACATTTTGGATGGAATCTGAACCCATCCTCTTCTTTCAATCTCCCAAGGAGCCTGGATAAGTATTCCACTATCAAGACAAACAAGTATGGGGAGAGGGGATCTCCTTGTCTGAGGCCTCTTTTACCAGCAAAAAAACCATGCAAGCTCCCATTGATGGATAGAGAGAAGGCAGTGGTAGTAACACATTCCATGATCCAATTTCTAAACTTTTCAGGGAATCCTAGACCCTCAATCAAATTGTTCAGAGAGTCCCATTCCACAGTGTCATAGGCTTTCCTGAGGTCTATCTTAATTATACATCTTGGGGAGATTCTTTTCCTGCAGTACTTTCTGAGTAGTTCCTGGACCAAGTATATGTTATTAGCCATGCTTCTAGAATTAATGAAGGCAGCCTGGGTAGGGTTGACAATGAGGCTCAAGCTGCGGGCTAATCTTGAGGCTAGGATCTTGGAGATGATCTTGTAAATCACATTACAGCAAGCTATGGGTCTGAACTCCTCCACTTTAGTTGCTTGTTTACCTTTAGGTATCAATGCAAGGGATGTATGGTTTAGCTGTTTTAGAAGTCTCCCATTCTGGAAAAATTCCTGCACAGCCTCAATGACATCTTGTTTTATCACATCCCATGCTTTCTTGAAGAACCTTGAGGAATATCCATCAGGACCAGGGGACTTGTCTTCCCCTATACTCCACAGGGCTTCTTTGATCTCTTCCACTGTGACCTCCTTAATCAGTAGCTCCACTTGGCTCTCTTGGATTATAGGTCCATCTCTAATAATTTTCTGGTCAATAGGCCTGCTAGTAGTAGAAGAGCCTAAGAGCTCCTTATAGAATTTAAGGAATTCCTCAACCACTTCAACTTCAGAGGAAGTCTGAGCTCCACTAGAGGACACTATAGAAGCTATGTGGTTTCTAATAGTGTTCCTTTTAACCAAGCCATGGAAGAATTTTGTGCTCCTATCACTGTTTAAAAGATATCTGTATTTGGCTTGCTGAGATAGGAAATTTCTCTCAGCCTCAGCTAATTTGAAGGCCTTCAGTTTCTGATTAGCCACCATTGATTGGAGCTCAAAGTCAGAAGGGTTGTCATAAAGTTCACCTTGAAGGCTGGACAACTTTAGTGAAGCCTCAAGGGCTCTTTCAGAAATGTGACTGAAGTGTTTCACATTAAGCGATTTGAGGTGAGGTTTGAGAGCTTTCAGGTTTCTACACAATTTGAACAGCTTAGTCCCTCCCAAGGTGCAGCCCCAGTGAGATTTAACAATGTCAAGAAACTTGTCATGATCAGCCCACATGTTGAAGAACTTGAAGGATCTTCTGTCCCCCTAACTTCATCCAGCAGGTTGACTAGGCAAGGGGAGTGATCAGAAAAGCAGCCAGCAGGGAGAAAAGTGGCCTGTTCTCTGAGCCCCTTGTGGATCCAGTTATTATTCACTATCACTCTATCCAGTTTACACCATATGTTGTTGTTTGACGATGTGAACTTGTAACTTGTAGCACTTACACCAGAGAGGCCAGTTTCTCTACTGCAATAGGAGGGGTCCCTTAACTCATAGTCTATTACAGGCAGCCCATTTGCTTTTTCATCAATAGCAAAAACATTATTAAAATCCCCCAGGACAAGCCATGGACCAAGGTTCTCATAACTGAAATTACATAAGTTTTCCCACATAGGTCTTCTAGCAACAATAGTATTAAATCCATATACAAAACTAATAACAAAATTACATGAGGAAATTAAACAAGTAACATTATAGTGAATGATTTGGGCACTGACTTCAATTAAGGATACACTAACCTTAGAAGGGTTCCACATCACTACTATCCTGCCAGCAGGGTGAGCTGAGAAGTTGTTGATTTGTCTCCAAAAACTGAATTTGTTACCCATAATTTTGAGCAGCTTTTCTTCATCAAGTTTAGACTCCAAAATTCCCATCACATCAACTCAATTACTTTTCATAAGGTGCAACACCCCATTTTGCTTCAGGGGTTTGTGAAATCCCCTGATATTCCAGCTGGCAACAATCATTTAGGGGTCTGGGAGGTTTTCCCTCCCTTCCCAATTTTTTGGGGATCTTTCAGACCTGCTGATGAGTGATAAATATTACATGTTTTAGCCCCTTAGTTTACAGTTGTTGAGTCTTAATTATGTTATTTCGTGCTATTTTGTCTATTTTCTGTGTTTTCTGTGTTTTTATAGGTTTTGGAATAAAATGAAGCAATGTGAAAACTACAAGGCTTAAAGAGCAAAAGCTGAGGATGCCTAGTGCGATCAAGCACACAAGACGTGCGATTGATCGCACCTGCGATCGTGCACACACAGTATGAGATCAATCGCACCTGCGCTCGAGCGCACCATACTTGCGATCGATCACAAGTGACTCGCACATCCCACATTGGAAAGGAAACATTTGATACTGCATATATATTGTAGCGCACTATGATGCGCTCGAGCGCAATAGGGCTGTGATAACTCTATGACAAGAGCCATAAAATGCATTATAATCGTACTTATTTGTTAGCACTTTAGGGTTGATTTAGGTCTTAATTACATTTTTATTCATTAACAACTCTAAAGTGGTATTTTTGGAGCATTAACTTATTTCGGTGCATTTTTCAGGTATCTTGATTTAAAAGAGACGAAAGAGCTATCATCATTTTAAACACGAAGCTCTATTGAACACTCAAGCAAAAGAATGGTCGTGGAAGAGCCAAGATGAAGAGAAACTAAGAAAGGAGTTTTCGCTAAGTTGTTGGAGTTGCCATACGAATCAACCATCTTTACAAATTAAACTGTATTGATGTAGGAAGAACCAGGAACTATGCTATATATGGTCAGAAAGATCTGGAAGTCTACTTTCTGGGGGATTTTACGGTTCATTAAAATCATTTTTCTAGAGAAAGTTATGGCGATTTTAGCGGACAGAGGTCATACCTCCTGGTTCACCATCAGCCGCACCTCACAGCACCAAAATGCACAGAGAGGACAGAAACTCAAGGCTGCAGTGCCAGGATGTTGGCGCTGCAGCGCTGGTAGCTGACACAAAGAAGGATTTGGACAGAAATTTGGCGCTGCAGCGCCAGAAAGTTTGAGCTGCAGCGCCAGAATTAGGGTTTCTTTATGTCTTGGCGCTGCAGCGCTGGGATGTTGGCGCTGCAGCGCCAGACCGCGAATTTTGAATGTTATAAATTGAAACCCTAGCTGAACAAGAAGGGCATCTGGAAAAGGGGGCGGAAAAGAGAAGAAAGAAAACAAAATTTGGAGGAGAGGAGACACAAAAGGAGGCTTGGAGACACTCCGGGAGGCTACGCATCAAGCTTTTAATCATTCTTCTCCGGTTTTGTATTCTTTTATTCTATCTATGTTGATGTTTTATAATATGAACATGGGTTGTTTGAACATGATTATGGAGTAGATATTTTTGTGTTAAGGATAGATGGATCCTAAACCTTTATCTTGAGTTGTTGTTTGGACAAGTGGAATTTAATGTGTTTTTCAAAGAGTGTGTTTTATTGTTCTTAATGCTTTTTATTATTTTGATTCCTTCTTTGGGCATGGTGATGTGTCGAATAGAGAAGTCATGCTCTTATGAATGGTTGAACTAATAAATATGATATTGGATTTTTATGTATGCAAAGGCCAGCGTAAAACATGCCATGAATGGAATAGGAGTAACCGAATAGGGATTCTAGGAAGTTCATGTGGTCCGTTTAAACCGTAACCGAATAGGGAGATTTAACTGAAAGGAATCCAAAAACACTTAATGCTTCTCAATTTGAGTTAATCTAGAATAGACCTGGAATACGGATATTCGAAGTTAATGATTCTTGAGATTGTGGTTAGACCCGGAATATGGATAACCAATTTATTGGGGATTCTACCATCTTGGAAAACATATTAAACGAAACTTTTCCATTCGAAACTCTTGTCAATTATGGTTTAGGTGAAGTTGAGTCCTTAGCACGTTAGTTCATAAGAGTTTTCATTCCAAAATTTGCTAATCTTCCATTATTTACTATTGCGTTCTGTTTTTCCTTAGTTAATTGTTAGTAAATCTTTCCCCTACAATTATTCGTTTGCTCAAATAACAGTAAAAGTTAAGTCATAATTTTTGTAGTATTTGATCAATCCTCGTTGGGAACGATATTCACTCATCATTTTATTACTTGAACGATTAGTGCACTTGCTAGTGTCCTTTTCATCGCATCAGGCTGCGATCGATCATAAGTGACTCGCACATCCCACATCGGATAGGAAGCACTTACAGCGCGCCAGAAGCATTGCATCTTACCATGCTGTGATCGATCGCCCCAGACTTGCGATCGATTGCAAAGGGGTAGTATCCCACATCGAATTTACGGCTCATTGTACTCCGAGAATTCCCTTATATAAACACTACCTCACCTCATTATTCAGTGTGCAGTCTGGTGGATTTCTACTAGCATTCTAGTAGATCTCCTAAGGGCTTTTCCCACCACCGGGGGAAGTGCTGCCCAACAGCGTGTGGAATTTCTCCCAATGTATAGTCAGTTTTAATTCTTTTCAAGTTTTTAATACTTAGTAATTTTTATTGTGAAATTTAGTTTCATGATCATGAGTGGCTAGAATCTTTAGCTGGGGTTGAAGATGAAGCCTCGCCATTGTTTAGCATTATATTTTCAGATATGTTTATACAATTCTGATATGTTTAGTTTAAATGTTCTATTTCAATTGTTTGAGTAAATTCTTACGATTGATAGTTTTTAATTGTTCTGTTGGATATTCTACGTGTTTCATCTGATGGATACATCGAATCCTTTTCGATTAAATTGGATTTCCTTTGTGATTTGTTAAAAGCGGATACATTGGATGCTTTTATTTTAATTGGGATATTCGTTATTTTTTGTTGGATTCATGGAATGTTTTGATAGATTATTTTTATATAGAACATGAAGATATATGCTTTATTTTGGTTGGATGGATTCTGAAACCTTAGTGTTTTCATCATTAGTTATTAAATCAATTTAGTTTAGTTTATATTTGTTTTACAAAATATAATTCAAAATTCGGAACTAGGTTAAGATAAGGTTAGTTTAGATAAAATTATATTTTCACAACGCAATTCCCTGTGGATTCGACCTCGCACTTGCACAACACTATATTGCAAACGACTCGTGCGCTTGTGAGTAATTTAAAACTCACAACAAGTTTTTGGCGCCATTGCCGGGGAATTGTTTTTGTTTTATTTGTGAAATTTTTGTCTAAATTGATTTTATTTTTCTACTAGTTTAGTTAGTATTTTTGTTTTATTTTTATTTTTGTTTTATTTTATTTTGTTGCTTCTACTAGTTAGTTTGTTTTACTATTACTTGTTTGGTGTATGCTTGGTCGGAGATCCCTGAATTTAGAATTGACACCTTTAGATCCCGTTTTAGAAAGAACTCTTAGGAGACAGAAGAAGTCACTTGCTGAATAAGAGGCAATTGAGATGGGAGAAAACTTGAGGAACCAAGAGCAACCTAGAGCGTGGAACGTGGACTCCACCACGTCCCTGAGAGATTTGTTTGCACCAGTTGCAACTAACTCATCTTCCTGCATCGTGTTGCCACCCACCAATGCTACCCATTTTGATTTAAAGCCACATGTCATCTAACTCCTACCCTCATTTCATGGCTTAGATCTTAAAAATCCTTACAGCCATGTAAAGAAGTTCAAAGATATTTGTGCCACATTCAAGTTCCAAAACTTCTCTGAGGAGTCAGTCCATCTTAGACTTTTCCCTTTTTCTCTTCATGATAGAGCTAGGGGATGGTTGGATTCTAACACGTCCGGGTCTATTACATCTTGGGAAAATCTGCTGAGTAAATTCTATAATAAAATTTTCCCAATATCTAGAGTAAATGAGTACCGAAAGGAGATTAGTTCTTTCACTCAAGAGGAGGATGAGAAGTTTCCTGAGAGTTGGGAGTTGTTTTAAAGAGTTACTGATTAGATGCCCTCCACATGGATATGAGAAGTGGAGACTTGTTCAGTTCTTCTACCCAGGGTTGACTCAACCCAACCGTAGCATGATCGAGTCTATGAATGGGGGGGCATTCTTAAGTTTGACAGGGGATGAAGCATACAAGGCATTGGACAAACTGTCCGACAACTCACAGCAGTGGGATTTTTCAAGCTGTCGGGATAAGTCCATTCGTGCTCCTAGGAAAGGAGGCATCTATGAGATTAAGGAGGAGACTAACTTGAAGATAAAGATAGATGCTCTCACTAAGAAAATTGACGCTCTCACTATGGCTAAGTCCATCAATGCTGCCAATACAATTAATGACGATTGTTGTTCTATCTGTGCTAGTCCTATGCATTTAGCACAAAATTTTCCATCTATGCCGGCTTTTGCCGAGTGTCCCATGGAACATGTAAATGCTTTCAATGACTATCGGAGGCAATCAGGTGGATCTTACTCTGAGACTTATAATCCAGGGTGGCAGAACCACCATAATTTTTCATGGAAGCAGAACCAATCGTTGAATCAGGGAGGAGCCCCTCATCATGCTCACAATCAATACCCTCTTGGATTACCTCCACCAATTCCAAGTCATGGTCACTCAGTCCATCCAGCACCAGCATCTGCTTACCATACTCCCACTCAAGCACCAATGCCGGTTTCACAATCATTGGAGGACACCTTCAAGGAGTTCATGAAGATGACCGGCCAATACATCAGCGAAGTGAGGAGTGCGAAAATAGTAAACACCCAAGCGATTGCCAATCTAGAGAGTCAAATGGGGCAAATCGCAAGTCACTTGCGTGAAAGAGAAAAGGGAAAGTTCCCCAGTCAGCCCGTGGCCAACCTGAAGAGACAATTTATGATTGGAAATTCATCAACTTCTATGCACGGGGAGGAACAAGTGCAATCGATTGTCACATTAAGGTCTGGGAGACAAGTGGACAATCGAGTGGAAGAGAGCCCTGCTATATAGCAAGGGCAAAAAAGTGGAAACAAGGAGAAGAGAGATGTTGAGCCATCTACAGCCACTCCTACTGTGAATGACCCTCCTAGGTCGTTTGTACCTAAAGCACCTTACCTTGAGAGATTACAAGTGCCCAAGAAAGGAGGGAAGTTTGAAGAAATTCTGGAGGTGTTCAAGCGAGTCCAAATCAATATTCCACTTTTGGATGCCATCGAGCAAGTTCCATCATATGCCAAGTTCTTAAAGGACTTAATTTCTATCAAGATGAGGATGAATGTCCTGAAGAAGGCATTTATGACCGAGCAGGTTAGCTCAATCCTTCAATGCAAGCTACCGATCAAGTATAAGGAGCCAAGGTGTCCTACCATCTCGTGCATGATAGGAGTCAGCTAGATTGAGAGGGCTCTATTGGATTTAGGAGCCAGTGTGAATCTTCTACCCTATTCAGTCTATTTGCAATTGGGGTTAAGAGAATTGAAGCCCACATCCACAACACTTCAATTGGCTGACAGGTCAGTGAAAATACCACGGGGAGTAGTTGAGGACGTTTTGATAAAGGTAGATCAGTTTTATTTCCCCATGGATTTTATTGTGCTAGATACAGAGTCGGTCCAGAATATAGGGATTCAGATACCGGTAATTTTAAGGCGACCATTCTTAGCCACGGCTAACGCCCTAATCAATTGTAGGACAGGGGTGATGAAGATTTCCTTCGGAAATATGACAGTGGAGTTGAATATTTTTGATATCACTAAGCAACCACTGGAATTTACTGAAGTGAGAAATAAATGCTTAATAGAGGAAATTATTGAAGAGACGGTGGATGAATCAAGCATGGAGGACCCCTTGGAGGCATGCTTTGCTCAGTTGGAGAGGATCTGGATTTGAATAAGTTACTTGAGCAAGCAAATGCCATTTTAGAGTTTGCTCCTACGGAGAGTAGTGAGAAGGAAGAGACTGAAGAACTTGAGCCTCCTAAAAAAGAACTTAAACCTTTACCGGACAATCTTCAGTATAAGTTCCTAGGTCCAGCAGAGTCTTTGCCTATGATTATAGCTTCAGATTTGATTGAGACTCAAGATGAGAAATTATTAAATGTTTTGAGAGAACACAAGAAAGCTATAGGCTGGACCATTGAGGATATTAAGGGAATCAGCCCCTCGTTGGTAATGCACAAGATACATTTGGAGGAGAATGCCAAGCCATTGAGGGAGCCATAAAGAAGGCTCAACCTAGCTATGCAAGAGGTTGTGAGGGCAGAAGTAATTAAGCTGTTAGATGCAGGGATCATTTATCCCATCTCTGATAGCAAGTGGGTGAGCCCGATTCATGTCGTGCCCAAGCGAGCTGGATTAACGGTAGTGAAGAATAAGGACGACGAGTTGGTGCCAACTCGTGTTCAGTCAGGGTGGAGAGTGTGTATAGACTACCGTAAACTGAACGCTGCCACAAGGAAGGATTATTTTTCACTCCCATTTATTGATCAGATGGTGGAGCGTTTGGCTAGGCACGAGTATTATTGTTTTTTGGATGGTTATTCTGGATATAACCAGGTCCCCGTGGACCCTGAAGATCAGGAGAAGACAACATTTACCTGTCCTTTTAGGACATTCGCCTACCGTCGCATGCCCTTTGGGTTATGCAATGCACCTGCTATTTTTCAGCGGTGCATGGTCAGCATATTCTCTAACATGGTGGAGCATTCTTTAGAAATTTTCATGGATGACTTCTCCGTCTTTGGTACATCATTTGAGGAGTCTCTGCACCATCTCACTTTGGTTTTAGTGCGGTGCAAGGAGAAGAACCTGGTGCTTAATTCGGAGAAGTGCCATTTTATGGTCAAGCAAGGTATTGTACTGGGGCATGTCATATCCCATCGGGGGATTGAAGTCGACAAAGCGAAGGTGGACCTGATTTCCAACCTTCCACCCCCACGTACAGTGAAGAAGGTTTGTTCTTTTCTGGGCCATGCAGGATTCTACAGGCGATTTATCCAGAATTTCAGCAAGATCGCCAGGCCCTTGTGCAAGTTATTAATGAAGGATGCCCCATTTGTATTTGATGAAGATTGTAAGAAAGCATTTGGGGATCTGAAGAAGATTTTGACGTCCACACCCATTATTCAGCCACCCAACTGGGGTGTGCCTTTTGAAATTATGTGTGACGCATCAGACTATGCTGTTGGAGTTGTTTTGGGGTAGTGTGTTGATAAACTTCCCCATGTTATCTATTATGCAAGTCGAACTCTAAACGACGCACAACTCAATTACTCTGCAACTGAGAAGGAGTTACTAGCAGTCGTTTTTGAATTAGACAAGTTCAGATCCTGCCTGTTAGGATCTGAAGTCATTATCTACTCGGACCATGCAGTATTGAAGTATCTTTTCTCCAAAAAAAGATGCTAAATCTCGTCTTATCCGATGGATCTTGCTACTTCAAGAGTTCGACATAGAGATTCAGGATAAGAAAGGTTTCGAAAATGTGGTGGCGGACCATTTGTCTAGATTGATTGTGGATTTCACTGAGGCCGCCACTCCCGTTTCTGAGACCTTTCCTGATGAGCAATTGATGCACATTGCTCACAATCCCATGCCATGGTTTGCTAATATAGTGAACTATCTTGTCACTGGTCAAATGCCTTTGCATTGGGGGCGACAAGATAAATCCAAGTTTTTGGCCATGGTAAAACATTTTTTCTGGGATGATCCTTACCTGTTCAAGTATTGTCCTGATCAGATCATCAGAAGGTGTATTCCTGAGCATGACTAATCTAATATCATCGCTTTTTGTCATGATCATGCTTGTGGAGGCCATTTCAGTGCTAAAAAAAACCGCTGCGAAGATTTTGCAGTGCATATTCTATTGGCCTACCCTGTTCCGAGACTCTCACACTTACTGTGTATCTTGTGAGCGTTGCCAAAAGCTAGGGAGTATTTCTAGGAGGAATATGATGCCCCTCAACTCCATTCTGATTGTTGAGATTTTTGACGTGTAGGGCATTGATTTTATGGGACCTTTTCCAAACTCCTTTGGCTATCTGTACATTCTAGTTGTTATGGACTATCTGTCCAAACGGGTGGAAGCAGATGCATGCAAGACCAATGACCATAGAGTTATGGTCCAATTTTTGAAGAACAATATCTTTGCTCGTTTTGGTATGCCTTGAGCAATTATAAGTGATGGAGGTAAGCACTTTTGCAACAGGATTTTTGAGCAGTTGATGAAGAAGTATTTCATCACACACAAAGTTGCCACCCCCGTATCACCCACTGACGAGTGGACAAGTGGAAATTTCCAATCGTGAGATTAAGCACATTTTGGAGAAAACTGTGAACCCTAATAGAAAGGACTGGTCTCTGTGATTGACTGATGCACTATGGGCATATCGAACAGCATTCAAGACGCAAATTGGCATGTCACCATACCGTATTGTGTATGGAAAAGCCTGTCACCTTCCAGTCGAATTAGAGCATAGAGCCTATTGGGCTATCAAACAGCTGAACTTTAATCTTTTAAAGGCTGGCTCCCAAAGGAAGCTCCAACTCAATGAATTAGAGGAGCTGCGAAATGATGCATATGAGTTTGCACGGTCATACAAAACACAAATGAAGAAGACTCATGACCAAAACATTTTAAGACGAGCTTTTGAGCCGGGTCAAAAAGTTCTTCTCTACAACTTATGCCTACATCTTTTCCTAGGCAAGCTCAAGTCTTGATGGATCGGCCCCTTTATTATTCGGTCAGTTTTTCCTCATGGGGCCATCGAGATTGAGGATCTAAAGAATGGTAGCACTTTCAAAGTAAATGGACAGAGGCTAAAACCATTTTTGGAGTTGAGGAGTCTGGACATTGAGACGATATTGTTGACGGATCCTATTTACTCTGATTGAGGGTCATCTACTACGGAGAGTCTGGCTGAAGACTTTAAACTTAGCACTCATGGGAGGCACCCCACAGCTTATCCTTTTTGTTTCTTTATTATTTTACATATTTATAATTAATGTTTGTTTCCAGTATTTTTTGTTTTCTAGTCTTTATTTTTCAGGGACAACGCGTACTGCAGATCAAGTTTGGGGTTATGCTATGAGCCACACTAGTCCAGATAGTTCTCCATATCCCAGGTCAACTCTTTTCATATTATTCGCACATTGGGGTCAATGTGTAATTTAAGTTTGGGGGTATGGGAGACACATTACACACACTTTGTCCTAATTTGTTGTTGTTTTTTTTTAATGCATGCTCATGTTATTTTGAAATTTTGGTTGATCTAAACAATTTATGTGATATGATTCATTGGTGAGCTTAAATTTTGGAACACATGATCTATTGATAAAGTTTTAAAATTTAGTTACTTACTTGAGGCATTTTAGATTTCACATGTTTGATCTCTAATCTAACACGAGCACATTAGTACGCATTATGTGAGGAATGACATGTGATTTTAATGTGTACGTTTCTGTCTTAACTAAAACTGGATGACTTGTTGGATTAACACTTTGGCATATAAAAAAATGAAATGAAAAATGAAAATGATGATCATAAATAAACTTTCCACTGAGTAACTGGACCTCTTGCCTCAGTAAGCAGTGAATGTTCGCGTCAAAAAGTTGAAATTTTGTTTAATAGTATTAAGGCCAGTTTTATTTCGTAGCCTTTTTTACTCGAATTAGTAAGTCTTAAGGGGTGTCTGTACACCTAATGCCCTAAAACCATATGGTTTGGGAGTCATTGACTCAACACTCACTACATGGGTCAATTAGAAAGCTTAAGGGAACTAAACATAGCTGAGCCTTATATAAAAAATAAAAAACTATGCCATTTTCTTTCATTCTGATGAGAAATGCGGTGAATCTTGAGACATAGAGACCTTACACATTGGACTCATTCGAAAGCTTCATTTTTATTTGCTAATTTACTTTACACCGAGTTAGACTTATGATGCATTAACCTACCTTTTGTAAGTAATTAGATTTTAACATTTTTATTCATTGCGAAGATGGGTTTATCTTTTTAAGCTTGCTCATGAATCATTATCATGGTGGTGTGTGCTCCTAAAATCTTTGGATACCATGAGTTATGAACTTATCTTTATATTCTTTGTTTTTCATTTAGTTTTTAGTTTCGTATTGCTATGGGACTAGCAATATGTAAGTTTGGGGGTGTTTGATGAGTGCTAAATATTACATGTTTTAGCCCCTTAGTTTACAGTTGTTGAGTCTTAATTATGTTATTTTGTGCTATTTTATATATTTTCTGTGTTTTTATAGGTTTTGGAATAAAATGAAGCAATGTGCAAACTACAGGGCTTAAAGAGCAAAAGTTAAGGATGCTTAGTGAGATCGAGCACACAGGACGTGCGATCAATCGCACCTGTGATCGTGCGCACACGGCATGAGATCAATCGCACCTGCGCTCAAGCGCACCATACTTACGATCGATCGCAAGTGAATCACACATCCCACATTGGAAAGGAAACATGTGATACTGCATATATATTGTAGCGCACTGTGATGTGCTCGAGCACAATAGGGCTGCGATCGATCGCAAGTGACTCGCACATCCCACATCGGATAGGAAGCACTTACAGCGCACCAGACGCATTGCATCGCACCATGCTGCGATTGATTGCAAAGGGGCAGTATCCCACATCGAATTTACAGCTCATTGTACTCCGAGAATTCCCTTATATAAACACTACCTCACCTCATTATTCAGTGTGCAGTCTGGTGGATTTCTACTAGCATTCTAGTAGATCTCCTAAGGGCTTTTGCCACCACGAGGGGAAGTGCTGCCCAACAGCGTGTGAAATTTCTTCCAATGTACAGTCAGTCTTAATTCTTTTCAAGTTTTTAATGCTTAGCACTTTTTATTGTGAAATTTAGTTTCATGATCATGAGTGGCTAGAATCTTCAGCTGAGGTTGAAGATGAAGCCTCACCATTGTTTAGCATTATATTTTCAGATATGTTTATACAATTCTGATATGTTTAGTTTAAATGTTCTATTTCAATTGTTTGAGTAAATTCTTACGATTGATAGTTTTTAATTGTTCTGTTGGATATTTTGCATGTTTCATCCGATGGATGCATCGAATCCTTTTCGATTAAATTGGATTTCCTTTGTGATTTGTTAAAAGCGGATACATTGGATGCTTTTGGTTTAATTGGGATATTCGTTGTTTTTTGTTGGATTCATGGAATGTTTTGATAGATTTTTTTTATATAGAACATGAAGATATATGCTTTACTTTGGTTGGGTGGATTCTGAAACCTTAGTGTTTTCATCATTAGTTATTAAATCAATTTAGTTTAGTTTATATTTGTTTTACAAAATATAATTCAAAATTCAGAACTAGGTTAAGATAAGGTTAGTTTAGATAAAATTATATTTTCACAATGCAATTCCCTGTAGATTCGACCTCGCACTTGCACAACACTATATTGCAAACGACTCGTGCACTTACGAGTAATTTAAAACTCACAACACCTGCTTTCCCTTTTTTCTTCTTAGTGGAAAGAAAGTTTCTCCCATGCTCTCCTGTCTCTAAAGGCAGCTCACTAGTGTCTGGAGTGTCAATAGGAAGGGAGGACTTTAAGCCAGTAACCAAGTGGACTTGAGCTAGTGTAGGCTCCAGGACTCTTTCCACCCTCGTTTCTCTGGGGCTGGGAGCTTCTCTTTCAGGGACATTCTCAACTTGGTCTGCCTCTCTGTACTCTTGGGCTGCTCTTCCCCTAACTGAAGGACTTGTGCCTGGGTTATCCCCAACTGTCTCAGCCTATTGGATGTTCACCCCTTTGTCCTGGTCATTTGGAACTTTAGTCCCTTCCTACCTTGCTGTTTCTTTCCCCTTTCCACTCTGTTTTCTCCCCTTGTCTGTGTTGACATTAAGGCTGCAAGAGTGGAGGTCATGGCCTAGGACCTTACATTTGGGGCAATATTTTGGGAGGTTTTCATAAGATACCCTTTGTTCAAGAGTATTGCCATTAGGGAAGCTAACAGGCACTGAGAATTTGAGCTTCTTTGCTACATCAATCTCCACTAGCAACCTAGCATATGATATTCTTTCTTTGTTATTAGTAAACTGATCAGCATATAGGGGCTTCCCAAGTTAGGTACCTATCTTACTAAGGCAGTTTGCAGTCCACAACTCAAGGGGCAGACCCTTCAGCTGAATCCATATTGGTATAGTACTAATTTGTTCATTACCAAACTGAAAAAATTTAGGCATAAATTTCAAGAGTAAGGGTCTACCATATACTTGATAGGGCCCTTCATGCAATATATTCATACTAGCCTCAGTATTCTCAAACTTAAACACAATCCAGCCACTATCATGGAATTGAGTTAAGAATTTTACCTTCCAGGAATCAGTGAGCATCTTCAAGGCTGCCCTCCCTGGGAATCTTCCAGCAAAGTAGCCAACCAAGCATAAAAGGTAATCCCCAAACACCTCCTCAATGTCTTCCTCTGTGACACAAATAGTTTCTCCCTCATTTTCATTGGTGGAGAGTTGTAAGCCCTAACTTTGCTTCTTGTTGTCTACAAACAGACTAATCCAGGGAGCTTTCTTGCCTTGCTCCTGGGGATTAATACCAGGTGATCCAGCCTGCCCAGGGGAGCCACATTGGAGCTAGAACCAGTGGAGGGACCCCCATTCTTCAATGGAGAGTGAGGCTTGGACCCAAGGCATACCTCTTTCCTATCTAGCCTAGCTGGAGCTGGTCCCCTGTGAATAGTAGCTTGGCAGCTAGGATCATCCTCTTCACTGGAAGAGTAAGACTCTACTTGAATGAATCATCTTCACTCTCTTTAGAGGAGCTTAAGTTCTCATCCTCTAAGGCCTGAGACTCATCTTGCATTGCCTGTATTGCTCCCTTTCCCTGAACTTGATTATGGGTACTGTTCACCATTGAAGCTCTGTGTGAGCTTCCTTCATTGCCCGAGGCTGAGCCTTCCAACTCAGGCCTTATGGACTTAGACTCCTCCTCTCCTAAGGAGCAGGAAGAGCTTTCTGACCCTTTGCTTGAACCTCTAGCCCCATCATTGCTGGAGCTGACAGGAACTTCTTCTCGTGACATTGTTACTGTAGCAGCTTTGTTTTTTAAGTGATTCTTGACATATTCAAGATCATTTTGCTCTTGGACTGAAATCGGAGGCTTCCTACTGGGATTCCTCTTACCCATGCTAAAGAAAGCAACAGATTTGGCACAGAAAACATGGATGGGGGAGGAGAGAGGGGTGGGAAACCATGGACAAGCACTGTAGCAGTTGAGAGCTTCTCTCTCTAGCTTGCCCGTCTCGACTGACTAACTACTATTATGATTCTTGCTTGTACTATAAGGGGCAGAAAGTTGAGGAGATGGTGATCATCCTCATTTATATTGATGATATGTTGTTGGTTAGGAGCAGCATGGAGAGGATAAAGAAATTAAAGGCTCAACTCAGTGAGGAGTTTGAGATGAAGGATCTTGGTTATGCAAAGAAGATCCTTGGGATGTGTATCATCCGGGAAAGGGAGAAAAACTGATTGAAGATCTCTCAAACTTCCTACATAGAGAAAATGATATCTAAATTCTCTATGGAAGATAGCAAACCAGTGAAGGTTCCCCTTGCTGGTCATTTCAAGTTCTCCAGCAATCAATGTCCAAGATCGAAGGCGGAGAATAAGGAAATGGAGAAAGTCCCTATTCTAGTGCAGTTGGTTCAATTATGTACACCATGGTGAGCACTAGACCGGACATTGCTCATGCAATGAGTGTTCTTAGTAGGTTTATGAGTAATCCCGAAAAAGAGCATTGGCTTGGGATAAAGTGGTTGCTGAGGTATTTGAAGGGAAGCCCAGAAGTAAGGTTGGTATATGAGAAGAGGGGTAATGCAATCTGCCTTGAGGGGTTTGCTGATTCGAACTATGGAGCAAACCGGGATAAAAGGAGATCAATGACCGCCTATTTCTTCAACTTAAATGGATGTTGTGTAAGTCGGAAGGCTCAGTTGCAGCCAGTGGTAGCACTCTCAACAACCGAGGCAGAATACATAGCAGCTACGGAGGCCATTAAGGAAGCTATGTGGTGCAAAGGGTTGCTTGAAGAGTTGAAGGTACTGGATGAGCAGGTTGTGGTATTTTCAGATAGTTAAAGTGCCTTGCACTTGTGTAAAAACCCAGTGTTCCATGAGAGGACGAAGTATATAGATGTTCGGTATCATTTCATTCGGGAAAATGTTACGAAAGGATGCATCCATGTGGACAAGGTTGCCACGGAAGAAAATCCTGCTGACTTGGGTACTAAAGTTCTACCTCTAAGTAAATTCAATCATTGCCTTGAATTACTTAAGATTGGAGTTGGTTAATTAGAGACTCTAGATGAGTTTGGATCCCGAAGCTTTCTGCACAATGGTTCAGGTTTTTTGAACACTTAGACAAAGGTAGAGATTGTTGTTATTTGTCTAAGGTTCAAGCAGGTTCATCCATGGTTTAAAATTGGTTAAAGTCCAAAAAAATTATGGTATATCAAATTTCAGCAAGTTAGAAGGTTGCACACATATGTGTGCATCAATTTGGAACATGGGAAGACCATGTGCACTAGTGTGTGCACTTCTGCACCTAGGCAGAAACTAGTGTGCACAACAACTAAAGCAGGAAGGCACAGCACCAGTGTGCGGTGTGCCGCACATACCAGGTGGTGCACCTTCTAGAGAGGCATGTTCTAGGACTGGGTGAGGGGGCATGCTGCATAGTAGGCAGTGGCGCAGCATCCAGAAGCTCCACTAGCGCACTCTGCTCTAGCGGCGCATCGCACCCGCTGAGCGGCGCATCGCACCCTGCTGAGCGGCGCACCGCTAGGCACACTCCTTTGCAAGCATATAGGAGGCTTCAAGGCACTCCAAAACCAGTGCGCACAAGGCCAAAATGCACAACATAACTTGGAGATAAATGAAGGGCTAGGATTTCAAGAAAATCAAGATCAAAGGGGTGAGATTGATTCACAAGATTGTCCAAGAAATAAAAGGCTATAAAAGGGGTTCTCAAGCCTCATTTTTCATAAGATAAGATAGAACAACACATGAGATTGATGTGACATTGTGAGATCAATTGTAAACACTTAGAGAGAATTGTGTAAGAGTGACAAACACAAGAGGGACTCTTTGGTAGGCTGGTTGTAAACAAGAGAGAGTAGTATAGAGAGTGAGTTGTAATCTCCTTTCTTTTCTTCTTGTTTCTTCAAGACCATTGTGGGTTCTTGAAGAGGATTGCTGTAACTTTGTAAGAACCATTGATTAGTGCAGAGAGTTCGGAGGAACTCATGGGGACGTAGGCACATTGCCGAACCTCGATAACAATTGCTTGTCTTCTTTTCTTTCTTTGATTTTCTGTTCTTGTGTTCGATTGCTGAAATTCTTTCTACAAGTCACTCAAGACTTGGGTGTTTGGAAGATCACCACCTGGGCATCTTACTTAGGTGATTTTCAATAGATATGAGTAGAGAAATGTAGGAAACTCGATTATCCTTTTCATATGATACTTTTTTTATTTTTCTTTGCAAAAACTGACCCATTTCTTGTGAAACTAACAATATTAATTCTATACTAAAGATTATTCAACAAGATTCTTTGAAAAACATATTTTAATGGCAAATCCTTGAGTTCTTCCTTGCCCTTTGTGTCAATAGATGTGTTTTCTTTATGCGGTTAAAGAAGGCACATTTTGCTCATGGTACCTCGAAGATGCTTGTTACTAATGCTTGTATGTGTTGGAACTTTCATCATTCCAAATATGTAATTGTGCCAAGTTGATTGCCTACGCATCCTATAAGGAATCAAGCCATCTGTAATTCATGGTTGTCATTTCCTCATTTGATTGAAATAAAAAAAAAAACACATTTTTTCATGGCTCTAACTTTTGCCTAGACTGCCTTTCGAGTTTCAACCTAGCGATAATTCTTTTCATCTTCTTCTTTTTTAATCAACGGATATACATGTACTAGCAAGCAAGTGGGGGACCTCACATCAGTCAAATGTTACCCAAAAATGCTTTGTAGGACTAAGTAAAATTCATTGATCTAAGAGGACTTCAGTTATAATATAGGCTAAGGTTCTAAGGTTAAGAAATGAAGATTATTGAAAGCTCAAAGCAAATTTTCATTAGGTTTCCTATCTACCAAGGATTGTTTTTTTCTCTTCCATTCATGTTTGTAACTTATGTCTACTTCATGCCAGACTCATCTTTGCTTCATTTCTATTCTTTTCTTCATTTATTCTCTCTTTTTTTTCAACATCCTATTTTGATTTGTCGACTATGCAAAGAGAAGACAAGTGATACATTTCCCTTTGCTTAAGATGAGGAAAATAATCCATCAATTTGATGATTGCTTTTGCTGAAATAATCATTGGTACGATTTCATGGAAAAAAAATTCTTCAATAGGCTCAAGGGAGTTAACAAAGGATTTTTTTTAAGACTGTAAAAGATAAGAATAATGGACTTTAATCCTTTCCCTTTCAATTGCTTAGTCTTTCCAAAGCACAATATTACACGTATGTGGGTGAATGAAATTCAAATGGAACATTTTGAATGTGTACCTTCATAATTCACTATGGCTAGAAATATTGAAAGCACGAAAGCATCACTATTGTAACCTTCGAGTGATTTGACGAATTAAGTATGTTTTGCTTGAGTGAAATGAGAGCAATTAATCTAGCCTCATTAAGTAATCATCCTTAGTACAAAACAAATATTGCTTGTTTCAACTAAAACTAAGTCATGTCATTATTTTTTTATCAAATGGAAGGAACAACATGATCGAAGGTAAATAATAAAAGCCAATTTTATTGCTCGAAATGGCACTCGAAGCACTTGATATTAAATAACAACATAATGACTCTTGTCAGAAGCTATCCTTGCCTTCTAATTTATGAAACAAGATGGAAAACAAATAAGAATCAATATCTCCCTTTAGGGAACTCAATGGAATTATCACAAGTCTAAATCCAAAGTCATTTCATGAGCTACCCATGGCATCCCAAAAAAAAATTGTGAAATCATCAGCTTTAAAATTTTCTTTTCTTCAAAAAAGAACCAAAAATCCTAATGAACGCCAACCAAATTGTTTTAAACACAATGATGAATATTTGAAATGCAAGACAATAAGACTTTAGATATGCATCCTATGCTAGATGACAATGACACCATGTTATATTATGAAATTTAGGATTTCAATATGCATAAACTTAAGACTCAGGGCTTTGCAAAGCTAACATGAACCCATCGATGAATCACATGCCTTCTATCTAGAATGCGGGAGCATGTTGTTTCACGTGAATTTTCTTCCCAAAATAATTTTCTTTTGACTCAAAATTATATTTTGATCAATCAAATTGTTATTAATTAATCTCTATTGATTTAATACTCTTAAAAAACTATCTATAATAATTTTATTATCATCATACGACAATAAATAATTCAAGAACTCTTTCTTGAATTCTCTTGAGCTAGGGTTTCATAATCCCTACTTTTAGATTATGAATATACAAACCATAGAATTTAAATATCAAATCTTTTACAGCCATGACAATAAATTATCATATCCTATATAAATCATTAGGATGACTTTGATACCACTTGAAGGAAATCAATCTAGAAAATGCAGCGGAAATTTAAATTTTTTTATTGATTTCTTTAGACCCTAATCAACTTATGATTTTTATAGAACATTAAAGGTTCAAAAATGTTACCTTTGATTCGATATGCCAAATTCTTCACCACATCTGAATTCAAATTCCCTCGAATTCACAACAATCACAAATGTTTATGATCTCTAAGGTTGATCCACACAGGGCAAATCCCGAATTAGGATTTCTCTCTACATTCAAACTAATCTGGTTATAGGCGATAACTTTTTTGTAATTGCAATTGGTATCCTTTCCAATTAATTAGAATTCCTAATTTATTTTTGAATCAAAACTCCTTTTGATTATCTCTTTTATAAAAAATTAATTAACTATTCATTAAATTAATTCTTAGGGCTTATAAAATCTTGAGTTAAACCCTGCAATATACCATTATTACCCAGACAGCCTGAATTTGATTATGAAACTTTGAACCTTTTTATTATCAGTTACCATGCAGTTCAATCATTCCATCACGCAATGTCCCAATTAAGCTAATTAGGGTATAGAATTAATGTCAAACCCTTAGCATTAATTATATGTGTCTAGATCTCTAGAATACAATTCTAAATGTGAAATTAGAATATCCTTTTTAATTCACGCCCAGCTTTGGCCAAGGAACTTCCCAAATCATATCTTATTAGATCACATATGACATTTTCTCCTTTTATTTAGGAGTGATAGATCCATTATTGTATACTCATATACCTCCATATGAAACCCATTATACCTAATTACTACTAAGTAATGATCCATGAATAGAACCATATAAAATAGCATCAAAGTATAATAAGTCACACATAAGATAACCATGATGCTTTAGGTCTAGGGATCACATGCATAATTGTAATATAAGAACTATCTATTTACAGAAAAGTAAAACTCCATGTCGGTTTTCTTAAATAAAGTCATGTTTAATGAACTCATTCTTCAATGAGCACCCAAATATTTATTTTAGTGTCTACCACACAAGTGACATTAAGATCAACCACCCTCCTAATTGAGCAAACATAGTATATGCCAGTCTAACTGGATTACTAACATCCATTTAGTATCTTGCAACTAGAAACATTTAAGAGAAAAGCTTTCGAGAAGACTATGTCTCAAAATTATGATCTCATCATAATCCTATCTTCATTGTTATTCTCTATAGACTTGATCATGACACTACAATTAAATTGATATTCATGATAAATAAAAAATTTCATTAATTATGATTATAATTTGAATAAGTTTTTTTTTACAAATAATATGCTTAGACATCTAATGTCATTGTCTTGTAGGGCATACTACTATCAAGAACATCTAAATGGAAATTTTACTAGCTATCAATACGAGTTCTTATGTTGTAGTTATGCAAGTGATCCTTAAACTTGAGGCACCATAGATGCATTGTGTATAGGTTATCATGCTTTGATTCTACTTAAATGTGGTTCTAATCATGGACCACATAAAAGGTAGTAATTAAGTATGACTACTTATGCATGGAGGTATGTGAGTGTACAATAGAAGATTCATCACTCTCAATAAAAGAGAGAGAATGCCATATGAGATTTGATTAAGTCATAGTTTTTGAAATTCCTTGGCCAAGGTAAGGTGGAAATTATAAAGGAGTTTCTAATTTCACCATTTAAGTTATGGACTTGGGATTGAGATACATGTGATTAAATAATTAAGTTTTGACAACAATTTCATACTTTAGGTATAATCAGTGCATTGCATGGTGGAAGGATTGAATTGCACGATAATTGACTATGAAAAAGTTTACAAAAAAACTGTAGTATTTAGGTAGTCATGTTATACTGCTACGTTTACTCATGTTTTGTAGAAGCCCTGAAAATGAAACGTAATTAACTAATTCTCGTTAAAAGGAGAATTAAAAAGGGTTTTAATTCGAACTAATTAGAAATAGTTCTACTTAAATTGGATGGGGTCCAATTGTTATGTTAAAGTTACGACCTACTGCCAGTGCAATATTGAACCGAAGGGGTCACACACAAAAAGGAAAATTATGAGAATAGAGAAATTAACAGGCCAATAGAGAGATTTCTAAGAATTAAATTAAACCAGGGGTTTAATTTTGATTCTAAAACCTAGAGCCTTTAGGAGTAAAGTTTCTCTATAAATATTGGTTTCTATTTAATGAAAACCCAAATGATAAAAAATTGAGATTAAGATCAGATTTTAAGCTCTCTCTCTTTCTAAAATCCACCACCTGAAAATTACCTAGAGCTAACACCCTAGATTTTGACTACCTTAGTTGTTCTTCATCATTGGTGTGTTTGACACATAGAGTTAGAGAACTCTAGTTCTTGGTTGCTTGTATGGATACGCTTAAAGGTCGAACACTTGAACGGCTTGTGATCCCATCTCCAAAACTCTAACCAATATCTCCATTAAGGTATAAACCTTATTCTTGTATGGTGAATGATTTCTGATCCTAATAAATACCAAAGAATCTCTTGGTTGATGTTTATTGGAATAAAAAAAATAATTTATGTTGCGTTTTTTATGCCAATAGACTTAAAACATATATATTCATAACTCATTCAAAAAGATAAATAACATTCTTCAAACCCATTATCGGAAATCACCTTGACAAGATGCCCAGGTGGTGATCTTCCAAACACCCAAGTCTAGAATGACTTGTAGAAAGAATTTCAGCAATCAAACACAAGAACAGAAAATCAAAGAAAGAAAGAAGACAAGCAATTTGTTATCGAAGTTCGGCAATGTGCCTACGTTCCCGTGAGTTCCTCTGAACTCTCTGCACTATCTCAAATGGTTCTTACAAGTTACAGCAATCCCTTTCAAGAAGTTCAAGTTCTTGAAGAAACCAAGAAGAGAAGAAAGAAGATTACAATGCTCTCTCTCTATACTACACTCTCTTCTTTACAACCAGCCTCACTACAAAGAGTCCCTCTTGTGTTTATGTCTCTCACACAATTCTCTCTTGTATTACAATTGATCTCAAAGTGTGTCTTGTATGTGTTGTATTCTATATATGTGAAAAATGAGGCTTGGGAACCCCTTTTATAGCCTTTCACTTCTTGGACATTCTTGTGAATCAATTTCCACCCTTTGATCATGATCTCCACTTAATCATAGCCCTTCATCACTTCCCAAGTGGTGTTGTGCATTTTAACCTTGCACTCACACACTTAAAAGGGTCTTAAAATAGGTTGTCCATGTGTGCAGCCCCTTGCCTAGCGCTTAGGCACTCAACAGGGGGCGCCATGGCGTTGGGCAAGGCACCTTTGCACACCTTCTGGACGCCATGGTGCTAGTTGCTGGGCACCATGGCGCTGATGCGGTCCTACAGCACACCATTCTGATGCCATAGTGCTGGTTTCTGGGTGCCATGGCACTGATGCGGTCTTATAGCACACCATTCTGGATTCCATGGTGCTAGTTACTGGGCGCCATGGCGCTTGCTGATGCTGCTGTTGTGCGCACACTTCCCTGATTATGTGCAAAAGTGTGCACACTAGTGCGCATGGCCTTCCCTTACTCCAAATTGATGCACATATATGTGTATAGTCTTCTAACTTGCTGAAATTTGATATCCCATAATTGGTTTGGACTTTAACCAATTTTAAACCATGGATGAACCTGCTTGAACCTTAGATAAATAATAACAATCTCTACCTTTGTCTAAGTGTTCAAAAAACTTGAACCATTGTGCAAAAAGCTTCAGGATCAAAACTCATCTTGAGTCACCAATTAACCAACTCTAATTCTAAGTAATTCAAGGCAATGATTGAACTTACCTAGAGGTAGAACTTTAGTACCCAAGTCCACAGGATTTTCTTCCATGGCAACCTTGTCCACATGGATGCATCCTTTCGTAACATTTTCCCAAATGAAATGATATCGAACATCCATATGCTTTTTCCTCTCATGGAACACTAGATTTTTACACAAGTGCAAGGCACTTTGACTATCCAAAAATACCACAACCTGCTCATCCAATACCTTCAACTTTTCAAGCAACTCTTTGCACCACATAGCTTTCTTGATGGCCTCCGTAGTAGCTATGTACTCAGCCTCGGTTGTTGAGAGTGCTACCACTGGCTACAACTGAGCCTTCTAACTTACACAACATCCATTTAAGTTGAAAAAATAGGAGGTAATCGATCTTTTTTTATCCCGGTCTGCTCCATAGTTAGAATCTGCAAACCCTTCAAGGCAGATGGCATTACCCCTCTTCTCATATACCAGCCCTACTTCTGGGCTTCCCTTCAAATACCTGAGCAACCACTTCATCCCAAGCCAATGCTCCTTTTCGGGATTACTCATAAACCTGTTGAGAACACTCATTGCATAAGCAATGTCCGGTCTAGTGCTTACCATGGTGTACATAACAGAACCAACAGCACTAGAGTAGGGGACTTTCTCCATTTCCTTCTTCTCCACCTCCGATCTTAGACATTGATCGCTGGAGAACTTGAAATGACCAGCAAGGGGAACCTTCACTGGTTTGCTATCTTCCATAGAGAATTTAGATATCATCTTCTCTATGTAGGAAGTTTGAAAGATCTTCAATCTGTTTCTCTCCCTTTCCCGGATGATACACATCCCAAGGATCTTTTGTGCATAGCCAAGATCCTTTATCTCAAACTCCTCACTGAGTTGAGCCTTCAATTTATTTATCCTCTCCATGCTGCTCCTAACCAGCAACATGTCATCAACATAAATGAGGATGATCACCATCTCCTTAATCTTCTGCCCCTTATAGTACAAGCAAGAATGATAGTAGCTCCTCATGAAACCCAAGCTGATTACAAAGGAATCAAACCTCTTATTCCATTGCCTATGTGATTGCTTCAGGCCATAGAGAGATTTCTTTAATTTGCACACTAACTCTCTCTGCCTTTCTTCCTAATAGCCTTCGGGTTGCCTCATGAAAATGGTCTCATCGAGCTCTCCATGCAAAAACACTGTCTTCACATCCATTTGCTCAATTTCTGAATCAAATTGGACCACCAATGCTAACACTATCCGGATCGTCTTGTACTTCACAACCGGTGAGAAGATTTCGGTGAAATCTATGCTTTCTTTTTATGTGAACCCCTTCGTCACCAGCCTAGCTTTATACCGGACTTCATCCCCTGGAGTATTTCCTTCTTTGATCTTGTAGAGCCATCTACAATGCACCACTCTCTGTTTTTCTGGTTTGGGCACCAGCTCCCAAGAGTTTTTCTTCATCAAAGAGTCCATTTCTTCCTCCATAGCCAGTGTTGTGAGTTTTAAATTACTCGCAAGCGCACGAGTCGTTTGCAGTATAGTGTGTGCAAGTGCGAGGTCGAATCCACAGGGAATTGCGTTGTGAAAATATATTTTTAATCTAAACTAACTCTATTTTAACCTAGTTCCGAATTGTGAATGATATTGCAAAACAAATTAAAACAAAATTAAATTGATTTAAAAACTAATAATTAAAACACTAAGGTTTCCGAATCCACCCCACCAAAGTTAAGCATACATATTCTAAAAATATAGCCTACCAAAACATTCAATGAATCCAACTATAAGACAAAAAACAAAGAATATCCCAACTAAACCAAAAGCACCCAATGTATCCGCTTTTAACAAATTACAAAGGGAATCCAATTTAATCGAAAAGCATTCAATGTATCCATCAGATGAAACACAAAGAAAATCCAACAGACAATTTAAACTCAATCAATTATAAGATTAACTCAAATAATTGACAGAACATTTATACTAAAAATTGTCAGATTTGTACAAGCAAATCTGAACTACTACGCCAAACAACGGCGGGGCTTCATCTTCAACCTTAGCTGAAGAGTCTAGCCACTCATAACTATAAAGCTATAATAACAAGTGCTAAACATTTAAACTAAAACAACTGAATATAAAGAAATAAATAAACAACTTTACATGGGAGAAATTCCACTCGCTGCCGGGCGGCGCTTCCCCTCGTGGTAGCAATGCCTTCGGGATCCACCAGAATGCTGACGGACGTCCACCGGTAAACACCATAGTGGCTCAGGAATTATACACTGAATTATGAAGCCAGATGGTGCTTATATAGGTGAAGACCCGGAGTAATGTGGCTTGCAGAAACGATGTGGGATACAGGCCCGTGTGCACTCGATCGCGGTATGTTGCGATCGATCGCATGTGCGCTCAATCGCATGTCTGGTGCGCACGATCTCATGTGCGCTCGATCGCATGTCTTCTGCGATCGATCGCAGATGCACTGAACTTCAAATATTTCGATGTGGGATTGATGACCTTGCGCTCGATCATAGGTAGGTGCGCTCGAGCGCATGTGCGCTCGATCGCATATCTCGTGCGATCGATCGCAATGTCTCCAGAAGCTTCAAATCTCCTGAAATGCTTCATTTTCTCCACAAAGCTGAAAAAACACACAAAACACAAGAAAAACGTAAAATAAAGTAAAATACTACTAACTAAGAGCATAACAAATGTAAGTTAAGGGTCTAAAATATGCAATATTTAAGACTCATCAAATATCCCCAAACTTATATTTTGCTAGTCCCTTAGCAAAACAAAATAAAAGACTCAATGAAAAACAAAGAACATAAAGATAAAGTCATCACTCATGGTATCCAAAAATTTAAGGAGCACACATCACCATGATATTCATTCATAAGCAAGCTTAAAAAGGTGAACCCATCTTCGCAATGAATAGAAATGTTAAAATCTAATTACTTACAAAAGGCAGGATAAGGCATCACAAGCTTGAATCAGTGTAAGGTGAACTAGCATATAAAAATGAAGCTTCCAAGTAACTCTAATGTGTAAGGTCTCCATGTCTTAAGATTCACCGAATTTCCCATCAAAAATGAACGAAAAGGCATAGTTTTTATTTTATTCTCTTTTTTTTATTATTATTATTAAGGCACGGCTATGTTTAGTTCCCTTGAGCTTTCTAATTGACCCATGTAGCAAGTGTTAAGTCAATGACTCCCAAACCAGGTGGTTTTAGGGCATTAGGTGTAAAGACACCCCTAAGGACTTACTAACTCGAGTAAAAAAGGCTACGAAATTAAACCGACCTTAATATTACCAAGCAAAATTCCACCTTTTGACGTGAACACTCACTGCTTACTGAGGCAAGAGGTCCAGTTACTCAGCGAAAAGTTTATTGATAATAATAAAATATATTTTTTTTTATATTTTCCTATGCCCAAGAGTTCATCCAACAAGTCATCCAGTTTCAGTTAAGATAAGGAAAAATACACATTAAAATCACGTGTCATACCTCACATAATTTGTGCTAATGTGCTCGTGTTAGATTGGATCAAACATGTGAATTCTCAAATGCCTAAGGTAAGTAACTAAATTTTAAAATTTATCACCAGATCATGTGTTCAAAATGTTAAGCTCACCAATGACATCACATCACAGAAAATTTTAGATCAACTAAAATTTCACGATAACATGAGCATGCATTTATCTCTATGACGAAAAGACAACAAATTAGGACAAAGTGTGTGATGTGTCTCCCATACCCCCAAACTTAAATTACACATTGACCCCAATGTGTGACTAATATGGAAAGAGCTGACCTGAGATATGGAGAACTATCTGGACTGGTATGGCTCATAGCATACCCCCAAACTTGAACTGAAGTACGTTTTGTCCCTGAAAAATAAAAATTGGAAAACAAAAAATACTAGAAACAAACATTAATCATAAAAATGCGAAATAATAAATAAACAAAAGAAAAGATAAGCTGTGGGGTGCCTCCCATGAGCGCTAAGTTTTACATCTTCAGCCAGACTCTCCCTAGAATACTACACTCAATCTGAGTAACTAGGATCCTCCAATAGTATCGTCTCAATGTCCGGACTCCTCAACTCTAAGAATGGTTTTAGCCTCTGTCCATTTACCTTGAAAGTATTACCATTCTTAGGATCCTCAATCTCGATGGCCCCATGAGGAAAAACCGATCGAATAATGAATGGGCCTGACCATCGGGGATTTGAGCTTGCCTGGAAAAAGATGCAGGCGCGAATTATAAAGAAGAACTCTCTGACCCGGCTCAAAAGCTCGTCTCAAAATATTTTGGTCATGAGTCTTCTTCATTTGTGCTTTGTATGATCGGGCACACTCATATGCATCATTCCGCAGCTCCTCCAATTCATTGAGTTGGAGCTTTCGTTGTGAGCCAGCCTTGGAAAGATTAAAATTTAGTTGCTTGACAGCCCAATACGCACGATGCTCTAATTCAACCGGAAGGTGACATGCCTTTCCGTATACAATGCGATAGGGAGACATGCCAATTGGCGTCTTGAAGGCTGTCCGATATGCCCACAGTGCATCCGTCAATCGCAGAGACCAATCCTTTCTAGTAGGGTTCACAGTCTTTTCCAAAATATGTTTGATCTCGCGATTTGAAATTTCCACTTGACCACTCGTCTGTGGGTGATATGGGGTGGCAACTTTGTGCGTGATACAATATTTCTTCATCAATTGCTCAAAGATCTTGTTGCAAAAGTGCTTACCTCCATCACTTATGATTGCTCGAGGCGTACCAAAACGAGCAAAAATAGTGTCTTTCAAGAACTGGACCATAACTCTGTGGTCATTGGTCTTGCACGCAACAGCCTCCACCCACTTGGACAGATAGTCCACAGCAACTAGAATGTATAGGTAGCCAAAGGAGTTTGGGAATGGTCCCATGAAATCAATGCCCCACACATCAAAAATCTCAACAATCAGAATAGGGTTGAGGGGCATCATATTTCTCCTAGAAAGACTCCCTAGCTTTTAGCAACGCTCACAAGATATACAGTAGGTGTGAGAGTCCCGGAACAGGGTAGGCCAATAAAATCCACACTGCAAAATCTTTGCAGCGGTCTTTTTAGCACTAAAATGGCCTCCACATGCATGATCATGACAAAAGGCGATGACATTAGATTGGTCATGCTCAGGAATACATCGTCTAATGATCTGATCAGGACAATACTTGAACAGGTAAGGATCGTCCCAGAAAAAGTGTTTTACCATGGCCAAAAATTTTGATTTATCTTGCCTCCCCCAATGCAAGGGCATGTGTCCGGTGACAAGATAGTTCACTATATCAGCAAACCATGGTGCAGGACCGTGAGCAATGTGCATCAATTGCTCATCAGGAAATATCTCAGAAATAGGAGTGGCAGCCTCACTGAATTCCACAATCAATCTAGACAAATGGTCCGCCACCACATTTTCCGAACCTTTCTTATCCCGAATCTCAATGTCGAACTCTTGAAGTAGCAAGATCCATCGGATAAGACGAGATTTAGTATCTTTTTTAGAGAAAAGATACTTCAATGCAGAATGGTCCGAGTAGATAATGACTTTAGATCCTAACAAGTAGGATCTGAACTTGTCTAATGCAAAAACGACTGCAAGCAACTCCTTCTCAGTGGTAGAATAATTGAGTTGTGCATCGTTTAGAGTTCGACTTGCATAATAGATAGCATGGGGAAGTTTATCAACACGCTGCCCCAAAACAACTCCAACAGCATAGTCTGATGCGTCACACATAATCTCAAAAGGCACATCCCAGTTAGGTGGCTGAATAATGGGTGTGGACGTCAGAATTTTCTTCAGATCCCCAAATGCTTTCTTATAATCCTCATCAAATAGAAATGGGGCATCTTTTTGCAACAACTTGCACAAGGGCCTGGCGATCTTGCTGAAATTCTGGATAAATCGCCTATAGAAACCTGCATAGCCCAGAAAAGATCGAACCTCTTTCACCGTACGTGGGGGTGGAAGGCTGGAAATCAAATCCACCTTCGCTTTATCGACCTCAATCCCTCGATGAGATACGATATTCCCCAGTACAATTCCTTGCTTGACCATAAAATGGCACTTCTCCCAATTAAGCACCAGGTTCTTCTCCTTGCACCGTACCAAAACCAAAGAGAGACGGTGCAGGCACTCCTCAAATGTTGAACCGAAGATGGAGAAGTCGTCCATGAAAATCTCCAAGAACCGCTCTACCATGTCAGAGAATATACTGACCATGCACCGCTGAAAAGTGGCGGGTGCATTGCATAACCCAAAGGGCATGCGACGGTAGGCGAAGGTCCCAAAAGGACAAGTAAATATCGTCTTCTCCTGATCTTCGGGGTCCACGGGGACCTGGTTATATCCAGAATAACCATCCAAAAAGCAATAATACTCGTGCCCAGCCAAACGCTCCACCATCTGATCAATAAATGGAAGTGGAAAATGATCCTTCCTTGTGGCACTGTTCAGCTTACGGTAGTCTATACACACTCTCCACCCAGACTGCACACGAGTTGGCACCAACTCGTCGTCCTTATTCTTTACTACCGTTAACCCAGCTCGCTTGGGCACGACATGAATGGGGCTCACCCACTTGCTATCAGAGATGGGATAAATGATCCCTGCATCTAACAGCTTAATAACCTCTGCTCTCACAACCTCTTGCATAGCAGGGTTGAGCCTTCTTTGCGGCTCCCTCGATGGCTTAGTATCTTCCTCCAAATGTATCCTGTGCATCACCACCGAGGGGCTGATTCCCTTAATATCCTCAATGGTCAAGCCGATAGCTTCCTTGTGCTCTCTTAAAACCTCTAACAATTTCTCCTCTCGAGCCTCTCCCAAATCTGAAGCTATTATCACAGGCAAACAGCATGCTGGACCCAGGAACTTATACTTAAGATTATCCGATAAAGGCTTAAGTTCCTTCTTTTGAGGTTCTGGTGACACCTTCTCCTCCTCCTCCTTGCTTTCTTAAGGATCAGACTCCAAAATGGCATTTACTTCCTCGAGTAACTTATCTAAACCTAAGTCCTCTCCAAAGTGAGCAAAGCATGCCTCCATGGGATCCTCAATGCTTGATTCATCTACAGTATCCTCAAGAATCTCCTCTATCAAGCATACATCTCTCATTTCATCATATTCCAGTGGTTGCCTAGTGATATCAAAAATGTTCAACTCCACTGTCATATTTCCGAAGGAGATCTTCATCACCCCTGTCCTACAATTGATTAGGGCGTTAGCCGTGGCTAAGAATGGTCGCCCTAGAATCACCGGTATTTGAATCCCTACATTCTGAACCGGCTCTGTGTCAAGCACAATAAAATCCACGGGAAAATAGAACTTATCCACTTTTATCAAAACGTCCTCAACTATCCCCCGTGGTCTTTTCACTGACCTGTCAGCCAATTGAAGCGTCGTGGATATGGGCTTCAATTCTCCTAACCCCAACTGCACATAGACTGAGTAGGGTAGAAGATTCACACTCGCCCCTAGATCCAAAAGGGCCCTCTCAATATGGCTGACTCCTATCGTGCAAGAGATGGTAGGACACCCCGGGTCCTTATACTTGATGGGTAGCTTGCACTGAAGGATTGAACTGACCTGCTCGGTCAAAAATGCCTTCTTTGGGACATTTGTCCTCCTCTTGATAGTGACCAAGTCCTTTAAAAACTTGGCATATGATGGCACTTGATGGATGGCATCCAAAAATGGGATATTGATTTGGACTTGCTTGAATACCTCCAGAATTTCCTCATGCTTCCCTCCTTTCTTGGGCGCCTGTAATCTCTCGGGGTAGGGCACTCTAGGTACAAACGACCTAGGAGGGTCTTTCTCAGTAGGTGTGGCTGTAGATGGCTCAGCATCTCTCTTCTCTGTGTTGCCACTCCCTTGCCCTTGCTGCATAGTAGGGCTCTCTTCCACTTGATTGTCCACTTGTCTCCCAGACCTCAGCGTGACAATCGACTGTACTTGTTCCCCCCCGTGCGTAGGAGTTGATGAACTCTCAACCATAAATTGTCCTTTTGGGTTTTGCACGGGCTGACTGGGGAACTTTCCTTTCTCTCTCTCACCCAAGTGACTTGCAATTTGCCCTATTTGACTCTCCAGCTTGGCAATTGCTTGGGTGTTTACCATTGTTGCACTCCTCACATCGCTCATATTTTGGCTAGTTGCTTTCATGAATTCCTTAAGAGTGTCCTCAAGCGACTGTGAAACTGGCGCTGGTGTTTGGGTGGGTGCTTGGTAAGCAGGTGAAGGTGCTGGATGGGCAGAACGACCATGATTAGGAATTTGTGGGGCAAATCCGAGAGGATATTGATTTTGAGCATGATGAGAGGTTCCTCCCTGATTCATTGGTTCGTTCTGCCTCCATGAAAAATTTGGGTGGTTCCGCCACCCTGGATTGTACATCTCGGAGTACGATCCATTTGACTGCCTTCGAAAGTCATTGAAGGCATTTACTTGTTCCATAGGATACTCGTCACAAGCCAGCATTGATGGGCAATTCTGTGCTAGATGCATGGGACTAGCACAGATGGAACAACTTTCAACATTGAATGTGTTGGCAGCATTGATGGATTAGCTCACAGTGAGAGCGTCAATCTTCTTGGTGAGGGCATCTAACTTTATTCTCAAATCAGTGTCCTCTCTGACCTCATAGATGCCTCCCCTCTTAAGAGCACGAATGGACTTATCTCGACAGCTTGAAAAATCCCACTGCTGTGAGTTGTCGGACAACTTGTCCAACGCCATATATGCTTCGTCTCCTATCAGACTTAAGAATGCCCCCCCAATCATAGACTCGATCATGCTACGGTTGGGTTGAGTCAACCCTTGGTAGAAGAATTGAACGAGTCTCCACTTCTCATATCCATGTGGAGGGCATCTGATCAGTAACTCTTTAAAGCGCTCCCAGCTTTCAGAGAACTTCTCATCCTCGTCCTGAGTGAAAGTGCTAATCTCCTTTCGGCACTCATTCACTCTAGACATTGGGAAAAACATATGATAAAATTTGCTAAGCAGGTTTTCCCAAGATGTAATAGACCCGGACGTGTTGGAGTCCAACCACGCCCTAGCTCTATCGTGAAGGGAGAAAGGGAAGAGTCGAAGATGGACTGACTCCTCAGAGAAGTTCTAGAATTTGAATATAGCACAAATGTCTTTGAACTTCTTCACATGACTATAGGGATTTTCAAGATCTAAGCCATGGAATGAGGGTAGGAGTTGGATAACATGTGGCTTCAAATCAAAGTGTGTGGCATTGGTTGGTGGCAACACTATGCAGGAAGATGGGTTAGTCGCAACGGGTGCGAACAAATCCCTAAGGGATGTAGTGGAGTCCACGTTCCAAGCTCTAGGTTGCTCTACATGTTCAGGATGATTAAAATTTTCTCCCATCTCAACAGTCTCTCTCTCAACTAGTGCTTTTTTCTGCCTCCTAAGAGTTCTTTCTAAGTTGGGATCTAAATGTGTTAAATCTAAGTTCAAGGATCTCCGACCAAGCATACACTAACAGAAAAATAATGAGATACTAACCAGCAGAAGCAACAGAATAAAGCAAACACAAAATTATTATTATTATTATTATTATTATTATTATTATTATTATTTTTAATAACTAACTAGCAGAAAAATAAAATCAATTCAGACCAAAAATTTTCACAAACAAAACAATTCCCCAGCAACGGCGCCAAAAACTTGTTGTGAGTTTTAAATTACTCGCAAGCGCACGAGTCGTTTGCAGTATAGTGTGTGCAAGTGCGAGGTCGAATCCACAGGGAATTGCGTTGTGAAAATATATTTTTAATCTAAACTAACTCTATTTTAACCTAGTTCCGAATTGTGAATGATATTGCAAAACAAATTAAAACTAAATTAAATTGATTTAAAAACTAATAATTAAAACACTAAGGTTTCCGAATCCACCCCACCAAAGTTAAGCATACATGTTCTAAAAATATAGCCTATCAAAACATTCAATGAATCCAACTATAAGACAAAAAAAAAGAATATCCCAACTAAACCAAAAGCACCCAATGTATCCGCTTTTAACAAATTACAAAGGGAATCCAATTTAATCGAAAAGCATTCAATGTATCCATCAGATGAAACACAAAGAAAATCCAACAGACAATTTAAACTCAATCAATTATAAGATTAACTCAAATAATTGACAGAACATTTATACTAAAAATTGTCAGATTTGTACAAGCAAATCTGAACTACTACGCCAAACAACGGCGGGGCTTCATCTTCAACCTTAGCTGAAGAGTCTAGCCACTCATAACTATAAAGCTATAATAACAAGTGCTAAACATTTAAACTAAAACAACTGAATATAAAGAAATAAATAAACAACTTTACATGGGAGAAATTCCACTCGCTGCCGGGTGGCGCTTCCCCTTGTGGTAGCAATGCCTTCAGGATCCACCAGAATGCTGACGGACGTCCACCGGTAAACACCAAAGTGGCTCAGGAATTATACACTGAATTATGAAGCCAGATGGTGCTTATATAGGTGAAGACCCGGAGTAATGTGGCTTGCAGAAATGATGTGGGATACAGGCTCGTGTGCACTCGATCGCAGTATGTTGCGATCGATCGCATGTGCGCTCGATCGCATGTCTGGTGCGCACGATCTCATGTGCGCTCGATCGCATGTCTTCTGCAATCGATCGCAGATGCACTGAACTTCAAATATTTCGATGTGGGATTGATGACCTTGCGCTTGATCATAGGCAGGTGCGCTCGAGCGCATGTGCGCTCGATCGTATATCTCGTGCGATCGATCGCAATGTCTCCAGAAGCTTCAAATCTCCTGAAATGCTTCATTTTCTCCACAAAGCTGAAAAAACACACAAAACACAAGAAAAACGTAAAATAAAGTAAAATACTACTAACTAAGAGCATAACAAATGTAAGTTAAGGGTCTAAAATATGCAATATTTAAGACTCATCAGCCAGCTGCCACTTTGATGAATCCTTACACTCCATGGCATCCGTTTAAGTTTCTGGTTCAACCTCTCATTCTATCCAAGGAGCTACTACATTAACATCTGCAAACCCATATCTCAAGGGTGGTCTAACCACTCTCCCTCTGCGGTCTCTTATAAGCTAGTAGTTATTTACTGCATCAACCTCTTCTTATTCAGCCTCTCCTTGAGTTTCTTGAGCTTCTTGGCCTTCATCCAAGGGCTCTACCTGGTCTGAATCCTCTTGCCTCCTCTGCTCTACCTAAACCGAGTTCTCCTTGATACGATGCTCCACAACTTCCGGTTTGGTTTGCTCACTAGCCTCTGCAGGGTTAGTTTTCTCCAAGTAGGGAAATAACAATTCATTAAAAATAACATCCCTACTTATAATTAGTTTCACGCCCTTATTTTCTAAGGACCACAACATATATCCCTTAACCCCATCACCATATCCTAGAAATACACATTTTCTAGATCTTGGGCTAAGTTTATCCTCCTTTTGATGTGCATATGCAGCACAACCAAAAGTCCTAAGGTTGTTTAATTCAGGGGGTTTTCCACTCCACATCTCCATGGGAGTCTTGAGCTCTAAAGCTCTAGAGGGTGATCTATTTATCAAGTATGCAGCTGTAGCCATAGCTTCTCCCCAAAAATATTTTGGTAACCCGGATCCTATTAACATGCACCTAACCTTCCCCATAAGAGTTCTATTCATTCTTTCAGCAACTCCATTTTGCTGGGGTGTTTTTACAACCGTCCTATGCCTTAGAATGCCATTTAATTCACATAATTTATCAAAATCATTATTGCAAAATTCTAAGTCATTATCAGTTCGTAAAGCCTTAACTACCTTACCCGTTTGAGTTTCCAACAACTTCTTCCACACAAAAAAATTTATTCAAGGCATCATATTTATTCCTAAGCAAATAACCCACACTCTTCTTGAATAATCATCAATTAAAGACAAAAAGTAAAAGTTACCTCCCTGTGTTGGTGTCCTAGCTGGTCCCCAAAGGTCCGAATGAATGTAGTCAAGAATCCCTTTGGACTTGTGTACTCCGGTGTTGAAGCTAACCTGGTGTTGCTTCCCAAGAATGCAACTTTCACAGAAATCCAGTTTTTCTACTTTGTCACCACCAAGTAGACCTTCCTTGCTAAGCACTTGCAGGCCCTTTTCGCTCATGTGACCCAAGTGAGTGTGCCAAAAGGCTGCCTTATCCATCTCAGCCATCAAGCTTGCTGCTTGATCATTGATTTCTATCTCTCCGATCATCTCATAGAGTCCATCATTTCTTGCTGCCTTGATCACTACCAAAGATCCCTTGGCCACTTTGATCTTTCCTCCCTCTATTTTGCATGTATACCCCATAGAATCCAGTTACCCCAATAAGATCAAATTTCTCTTCAAATCTGGAAAATACCTCACATTTTCTAGCAGCTTTGTGACTCCATCAAACATCCTCAATTGGATGTCTCCAATCCCTCTCACTTGGCAAGAATTATCATTCCCCAAGAAGACCCTTCCATCATTGATCTCCTTAAAATTTTTGAACCATTCCTTATGAGGGCACATATAATAAGTGCACCCAAAATCAAGAATCCGCTTTCCACTGCCTTGTCTCCTGCTCACATTTGAGCACACAACAAGCACATCATCTTGTTGTTCTCCTTTGGCAACCGAAGCTTCTCCATTGTTGGTATAGCTTCTTCTCTCATCCCATATCCTCTTCTTGCAATCTTTCTTAAAATGGCCCTTCTTGTTGCAGTAGAAGCATCTTCTTCCTCCTCCAAGTCTTATCTTGGAATGAGATCTCCCATGGTTTTGCCCTCTACCTCTTGATTTCTCCCGGTAGTTGCCATGGTTGCTACTGCCATTCCGAGTTGCTGGCCTTCTTCTTATGAACAGCCCATCACCACTTGATGTCTCCTTCATCTTGGCTTTGAAATTATGTGCCCTTATGGCATTGATCACAATCTCCTTTATCAAAGTATCTCTTCTATACTCAATGGCATTAATCAAGTTATCAAAGCAATCAAGAAGAGAATTTAACAAAATGACAGCCAATTGTTCATCTGGAAAAATAATGCTACAGCTATTCAAATCTTGAACTAGCTTATTAAAGACATCAAGATTATCTTGTAACTCTTTACTAGGATCCATTTTAAAAGCAAAGATTCTTTTAAGAAGAAAAATCTTGTTAGGAAGAGTTTTGGTAAGAAATAACGCATCTAGTTTATTCCGTATGATAGTCGGATCCTCCGAGTCTCCGCACTCCCTTGTGACACTATCCGACATGTGCAAGAAAATGGTGTTGTAAGCCATCTTCTTCATCTCGGTTCGCTTGTCCTCCGTGACACTTGCTGGAAAAGCATCATCTTCTCTAATAGCCAAGTCCATTTTCTGTTGCATTAGAACCACCTTAATCTTCCGCTTCCAAAGGGCAAAGTCTCCCTTTCCATCAAACTTCTCTACACAGAAATTTGAAGCCATCATTTGCGGACAAGATCCCAGATTTATGCACTACCCACAAATGCTTTCTTCAACCTCAAGAACACAGATCAAAGATGGATCTTAACACCATTCTTGAATCAACCTTCAAGAACACGATCGGAACTTGATCTTTACACCGTTCTTGAATCACCCAAGAAGTTGATCTTTGATTCTTGGAGTCTTGGCTCCATCACCTTCTACTTCTTGCTCAGATAACCAGCTGTGCAGCTCTAATACCACTGCTGGAAATCACCTTGACAAGATGCCCAGCTGGTGATCTTCCAAACACCCAAGTCTAGAATGACTTGTAGAAAGAATTTCAGCAATCAAACATAAGAACAGAAAATCAAAGAAAGAAATATACAAGCAATTTGTTATCGAGGTTCGGCAATGTGCCTATGTCCCCGTGAGTTCCTCTGAACTCTCTGCACTATCTCAAATGGTTCTTACAAGTTACAGCAATCCCCTTCAAGAAGTTCAAGTTCTTGAAGAAACCAAGAAGAGAACAAAGAAGATTACAATGTTCTCTCTCTACACTACTCTCTCTTCTTTACAACCAGCCTCACTACAAAGAGTCCCTCTTATGTTTATGTCTCTCACACAATTCTCTCTTGTATTACAATTGATCTCAAAGTGTGTCTTGTATGTGTTGTATTCTATATATGTGAAAAATGAGGCTTGGGAACCCCTTTTATAGCCTTTCACTTCTTGGACATTCTTGTGAATCAATTTCCACCCTTTGATCATGATCTCCATTTAATCATAGCCTTTCATCACTTCCCAAGTGGTGCTGTGTGTTTTAACCTTGCACTCACGCACTTAAAAGGGTCTTAAAATAGGTTGTCCATGTGTGCAGCCCTTTGCCTAGCGCCTAGGAACTCAACAGGGGGTGCCATGGCGATTGGCAGGGCACCTTTGCACACCTTCTGGACGCCATGGCGCTGATGCGGTCCTACAGCACACCATTCTGGACGCCATGGTGCTGGTTGCTGGGCGCCATGGTGCTGGTTGCTGGGCGCCATGGCGCTGATGCGGTCCTACAGCACACCATTCTAGACACCATGGTGCTGGTTGCTGGGCACCATGGCGCATGATGCTGCTGCTGTGCACACACTTCCCTGATTGTGTGCAGAAGTGTGCACACTAGTGCGCATGGCCTTCCCTTACTCCAAATTGATGCACACACATGTGTTCAGTCTTCTAACTTGCTGAAATTTGATACTCCACCTTTGGTTTGGAATTTAACCATTTTTAAACCGTGATTGGACCTATTTGAACCTTAGACAAATAACAACACCCATATTCCACAAAACTTGCATGATTGAATTCACATTAAAGTCACATGTCTTCAATGGATTAAGGTCGAACAAGATGCATGATTCATTATGTTTTTCTTATTCATTTAACCCTTATAATTTTGATCCTTAAATTCTATAAGACTCTTCCTTGTGTAATGAATTACATAGATATGAAGAGGATCAAGTTTTTGTGATAAGGAGTCCTAGTCCTAATTTAAGATGAATACAAAGAGATGAATCAAGTCATTTGGTCCATTTCATGCAATCAAGAATAGTCTAATCTATCACATGTATCTAGATCAAACAAACAATGGGTTCATGTGAAAGCAAAAATTTATATATGTCGAGCAAATTGGGCACATGCACCTATGAAGTGAGTGTGTAAATTATGTAGGTAAATGCATAGCTATGCAAGAAAAACAAAAAAGATGTTTATATAAGCAAAAATCATTCTTCCAAAGTAACACACTCATGTAAATCAATCGTAAGGAAGATCATGATGGGTGTTTGAATGTAATGCTCAAGCATAGCACACAAAGTCCTTGTTTCATTTTGATTAGGTTTTAATTTATTTGGTGAAAAGTGTGGTGAGTTTAATCGCTATTATGGCAAAGGACACCATATATACCTCCCATGAAAGCGCATTGCTACGTCATGGTCGAGCGAAACTTGATAGTTCCTTGATGCATCGAAATGCACCATCATAGAGTGAGGAGGGTACTCAGTTACAACTCTCTATCAGGAATACATGTGCGCCAAGTCCCCAACCTCAGTGGCTTCCTAAGGTTTTAATTAAGAACATCACAAGAAAATAAAGTAAAAGGTTCTTATTTAAGTATTTCCTTAAGAGATAAATTTTCGAGTCTTAAGTCCCTAATGGAGTTGCCAACATTAGGGTACCCTATCGAAGTTCCACCTCTTCCACAACTCCAACTTAAGACCCAAGGCTATTCTTTCTAAAGAAAGATCAATGAGTGAGGGTGCAGATCAAAGTAGTTCATTATAATAGAAAATGGGAGTTCTACTAATCTCTTATAACCCTTTATTAATAGTAAAGGGCTCCTCATAAAAGGCACGTTTTTAAATGTCAAAGTGTTTATGAGGTATTTTCCCTTTAAACTTTTCATCAATGCAACAATGTCTCGTGAATTGTATATCTTTGAACATGAGCTAATCTGAATGGTCAACCCCAATAAAAAAAGTAGTGGACCAAAGATATAAAGTCAAATCTAGGGAAACTTGACTGTAGTCGCCACATGATTAATTCAAAGAACCAAGAACCTTTAGCTACTGGTCAAAAAGAGATTGAATTCAAGACTTAGGATACACTATGGGAAGGTCGAAAGAAAGAGAACCCCACAAGTTCCTAGGCCACAAAGGGACCTAGCCTCTACTTTTTCTCATTAAGAGATAACTTAATTAAGAACCAATTACTCATATTCTCTAAGTTTTAGTTCTATGAACAATCACACTTGCAGCAATATGGAGCACACAATATCATGATGAATGAATCAATTATATCAAAGCAAATAAAGGAAAAATTGTAAAGAATTTAAATCTAAATAAACTAAAACATATCACGCCAATCTAACCATATAAACATGTTTACTCAATGAACAATCCAGAGAGCATATTATATCAAATCAATTATCAGATTCTCATAAAACATGATAGTAAGAAAATCAAATCATATTTCACTCAATTTCAGCCTTAAACATGCTTTCTAATGTTCATCATACTTAAGTTGGTTATCATACAGGTCTAACATGACAGATAAGGTTCATACAATAGTAAGAAGTTACTGAAAAAAATTAACACAATTTGAATTTAAACAAGCCTACACATATCTAGAGTTAAACAACGTTCATGCAACACCAAAATAGTACCACAAGTTCACAATTCACATGCACACCAAAATTCTAAGCTACTGTCTAAATTTGACAAGAAAATAACAAGTTTTTCTCGTACCATTTTGAAACCTTAACTCAAACCTACAACGAAATTAAACAGAATACAAATCTATAGCATATAATTAATTTACTATAGATTATCACATGGATTATTGCCTAAAATAACATCTCAATCATTTTAGCACCATTCATCATACAAGATTTTTAGTGAATCACTCAAACAAACATATTCATGCCATTTTCAAGGAAAATGATCATACAAATAATGATTTTGTTTAATAACTATCATCCATACCTACCTTTAGAGAGCACTACTAGATCTAAGTGGTTGCACATTGGTGTAGAATCACTTTCCTAGATATGCCAAGGGTAGCTTGCACAATTCTAGATATTTTTAGGCTTCATTCCTGCTCCAATTCCAAAACAGTTTTAACTGAGACTTATTGAGGTGGTGTGCAAAGTATTTATCAACCCAAAATTTTTATTTGAGGACTGTACTAATCTACACATATCTAGAGTAGTGCAAGTGTCTTATGTACAACTCCAGAGTGGTACAGATGCCCAAATTTCCTTACTCGTGTTCTTCGTTCTTCCTATGTATTTAAAGCCTACTAATCGTTCTACCCTTTTCCTATATTTCATTTTTATCAATTTTAGTGCATGCTTGTAACCATAATTGTTGGAAATCACTTTTAAAGTCTTGATCATGTATATCTTAGTTATTTTCATAGAGATCCAAGAGGAAGGACACTTATCAATAAAATGGGTACAAAATGAAGTGTTTATAGATATTAAGAATTGTTGCAATTGAATATATTTTTTATAAGTTTTATTTATCATAAAATTTGATTTATCTTTATTAATCAATATTATATCATTTAAAATAAAATTATTTAAATTTAATGTATTCCAATTAATGCCTATAATATTTTACTTGATATTTTTTTATCAAATAAATGAAAAAAAAGATATGAGTATAGAATATTTTTTTGTAAAAAATGATATGGATACTTTCACCCTCATGCAAAAAAGGTATAAAATAACAATATTTTATGATTATTTGATATACATACAATCGAGTTTCAATAGAAAATATAGGGTAAAATACATGCATAACCTTGTGGTTTAGCTCATTTCCATAACAAACCTTGAGATTTTTTCTAGTAAATAACAAACAATATCGTTTGCACTATTAGCATATGGTGGGCTTTCGTTATCTCAACCATTTATCAATACCCATTTGGACACAAGATTGACCCATTTTGACACCAAATAAATCCTATAAACCATTTAGAGATCATCCAACAATTTTTTAAGACATTTTCACTTTCGTGCCATTTTTTGTGATTTTTAATATTTAATAGTAAAAAAGAAGAAAAAATAATTTCAGTAGTTAAAAAATTCCTATATACTTTATCATGGTAGATCAAATTTATATTTGCATGCGTACAAAAAATCATAATCAAATTTCGTATGTTGTTAAGTTTTTAAGACAATTTCATTTATGAATAATCTTTAAAACATATCAGGTTCACAGGCTATAATCAATCACTCAGATAATTCTTATCATATCATACTTTCATATTTCTTTCTCATCATATTTGTCTCTCTGCAGACTCATTTATCTATTAATAAATTCACAATCAAGAATGACACTTTAGCATCTCAAGCAATAATAATCAACATTTAAAACATATGCAATGCATGAATTTAAATTATCATATCATTTCATATTATCATTTGGGAACGTCTTCCCACATGTCGACATGTTTTAGTTTAGACCGGCTGCCTTCCCAATTCTTTTATTTTCATGCATATGAACAATAATATGAAATATGCATATGAGCACTAAATAAAACAAGCATACATTCAAGTATTCAATTTAGCTATCTAGCTCTTTCTCAAAATTATTATTTTTATCATATTCAATAAATTATTTCCTCATATATCATATCAAATTATCAATCATAGCTTGTAGAGAATTTCATTTATCCTTTCCTTATATATTTCATCAACTCATTATTTCATTAATATTACTTCTCATATAATATCAATCAATTAACTTTCATATATCATCCAAGCATTGTAGTTCAATAATTAATTCAAATATCATCACTTTATATTTCATATTTATCTTGATTACTAAAAGTAGATCTAACTCACCACGTAGCACTTAAAGCTACCCGTGGATCACCTCCTTATGTTTTCTGCTCTTTTTCAGCAATTTCACCCGATTGCTGATTGTCAACACCTGACATAATATTTATATTAAAATTTCTAATTTGTTCTTTAATTATTCCTGAATTCCTACCCTTTAAATTTCTACATCAAATTCCGGGTAATTTCATGTATACATAATTTCAAAAAACTTCTCCCGTAAACCTCTTCAAAATTTCAATCTTTCAACCTTTCTTTGAGGTTCATAGCATATAATCAATCACTTAGATAATTCTTATCATATCATACTTTCATATTTTTTTCTCATCATATATGTTTCTCTATGAGACTAATTTATCTTTCAATAAATTCGCAATCAAGAAAGACACTTTAGCATCTTAAGCAATAATAATCAACATTTAAAACAAATGCAATGCATGAATTTAAATTATCAAATCATTTCATATTATCATTTGGGAACGTCTTTCCACATGTCGACATGTTTTAGCTTAGACGGGTTGCCTTCCCGATTCTTTTATTTTCATTTAGATAAGCTGCATTCTTGGTTCTTTTATTTTCGTTTAGACATGTTGCCTTCCCGTTCTTTTATTTTCAGCATATTTTGATAAGTGCTTAAATAGTCATATTTAAGCCCCTTAATTTACGCTTGTTAGGCTCTTTATTTATCTATTTTAGTAGATTTTATTTCATTTTCGTGTTTTATGTGTTTTTCACAGGGCTTTGACAAAAAGATGACATTTTGGAGCTTTAAGGAATGAAAAGTAAAGTTATGCAATCCAGCAAGGTGTGCTCGAACGTACCTCCCTTGTGATTGAGCGCACAGGCACACGAGTGCACACTCAGAAGGCTCGAGCGCACACATGCGCTCGAGCGCAGATCTATACAATCGAGCGCACACACTCCAGAGGCGGCAGAGCCAGAATTGGAAAGATGTCTCCAAGCCTTAAATAGGAAATTAGGGTTTCGGGACATCCTTAGAGCCCTATATATAGCCTTGTAAAACACAAAAAACACACTTTTTGGATTGAGTTTGAAGTTGTAAGCCCTGGAGAGGAATTAACGACTCATCTCCTCAGCATCCTTCGGGTTTTATTTTTTTGTTTTAGTTAGTTATGGTTATGAGGTTTAGTTTACTGAACATGTGTAACTAACCTCCTAATAGGGCTCAATTGAAGCCCTAATTATGCTTTCCTATATATATGATCATTGATTACCTTTGCTAATAGCCATGTTGTGATAGTTTAATTGATTAATGTCTGTGTTTATTTAAATTCCTCATATGTGTGTCTGATCAACGTATGCACGTGGTATGGATAAGTTAGTTAGATCAATTTGGATGACCGAGTCCTGGGTCTAACAATAGTAACAAAAGATATCCACACCGGATTCTTGGATTAATCAACATGGGAAACCAGGAGTGGACCAAGCCCTATGTCCCATGTAGTTGTTGATTTCCACAGCCCTTATGCTCTCTTAAGGAACAACTCAGTATACATCATGCTGAATCCCTTAAGAGAGAAAAGAGTTAGAGTATACAACATGCCTAACTCGTTGCTTAGGGAGATCAATAGCCTAAGGGGTAGACCAAGCCCTTATGGTTGGCAACCATTAGGTATTCATGATAGGGCTATAGCATTGGCACCTTACTTAATAGGAAAGTATGATTAGTGGTGGATATCAAAGCCCTATGTTCTTATCATTATTAATTCACACTCAACATCTATTTTTATCTTTTATATTGATAAACTAATTCTAATTCGAAATTAACCAATCCCTATGGAGATGATCTCGCACTTGCACACTATGCTACTATTGACCTTGTACACTTGCAAGTAAAACTGTACGATTATTTGGTTATTAATTTAGGTACATAAACGCACAACGAGTTTTTGGCGCCATTGCTAGGGATTGCGCTTAATTTTTTTTTAGAATTATTTTTCGTTTAGATTAATCATTGTTATTTCTTTTTCATTTTATTTCTATTTTTATTGAAAAAAAATCAAAATTTTAAGTTTATATTTTTATCTTATTTTAGTTTCATTAAAACCCTAATCGATTTCTTTTTGTTTTCTATTTCAAGCACACCAGGAAACCTTTCTGTGCCATTTGCGATCGAGTGCACCCTCCTATGCGATGAAGCGCAATTGAGGCAGAGAGTTACAAGGGCAGTAGTGTTTAACTGCTACATTAAAGTGATTGTTACCGATTCATACACGAGCTTCGATCCAAGCATCCAATGTTTTTACCCCTCGATACCGAGCTTTAGCGGACTATCCGACAAAGGCTTAGAGATAGTTCGAAAGAGGTAGAAGAAGAAATTAAAGAAGAAGTATCAATGGAGGAATAGATCGAAAACCCACAGCCACCTACGCGAAGACCGATGAAGTAGTCCTTCATTCTATAGAACCTCGATCAACCATCATGCATTGCGTATCAACCTGAGGCGGAAGGCAATTACTACATATCTCCGCAGATACTAAGTCCATTGACTCACTTTAGGGGCACCCCTAATAAGGATCCACACTTGCACATCCGAGAGTTCTTCGATCTTTGCAAGTTCCAACACATCCAAGGCTTAGACCAAGAAAGACTAAGGTTAATTCTTTTCCCTTTTTCCTTAAAAGATAATGCTAAACTATGGTACAATTCATTGCCTGTAGTTTTGATCCACACTTGGGAGGAGTTGGCCAGCAAATTCCTAAAGAAGTTTTTTCTAGCTCAAAAGACAAGGCAAATGAGGAAGGAGATTCAGTCCTTCCAACAAAATGATGGAGACCTATTCTTTGAGGCATAGTGACACATCAACGAGCTGCTACTCAAATGCCCATATCACAATCTGCCTCAGGATGAACTGGTACAAGCTTTCTATGAAGGTTTAAGTGATACTAACAAAAGTATTGTGGATTCAAGTTGTGGAGGAGTGCTGATGGAGAAAAGCAGCGAAGAAGCTATGGAGCTCTTCGAAACCCTAAGTGAACACATTCAGCAGTTCTCCTCTCGAGGTAGACATGTAACCAAGAGTAAGGGTATATATGAGGTAAACTTAAATGGAGGATCATCTACTCAGATAGTTGCTGTGGAGAGGAAACTAGATCTGTTAGTTAAAGCCATAGCTGCTCAGAACGCCTCACCTAACCCACCTTGTTCCCAGTTTGATCATAATACTGATACATGTCCCTTGTATTCATTTGCAGATCATGAGCAAGCAAACTTTATGGGACCAAACAACTATCCGCCGAAGAACAATCCTTATGCAAACACCTACAACCCTGGATGGTGGAATCACCCAAACTTTTCTTGGAGCAATAATCAGAATGGTCAAGGGCAGCAAAGGAACTTTCAACCAACAGCCCAATCTGTTCCTGAACCAAATAAGAGTGACCTCGAGAGTCTTGTGAGGCAATCGTAAACTCAGCAACAACAATTAATGACTTCGCATGAACAGTTCATGGAAGAAACCAGACAATTTCGGACTGAGATGAGATAAACCACTGCAAAACATGATCAAGTCATTCAAGGACTAAAGGTACAAATGGGACAATTGGCCAAGGAACTGAGTAGTAGAAAGCAAGGAGAGCTTCCAGCCTAATCATTAACTAATCCAAGAGGACATCAGCAACTGAATGATGTGACAACCTTAAGAAGTGGTAAGATCATTGGCAGTGATAAGCCTGTACAAGCATCACCAGACAAAGCATCCACATCTAAGGTAAGTGAGATGGAAAAGGTAAATACATATCCACCCTTCCCTCAAAGGTTAATTAAACCTAAGAAAGAGACTAAACTAATTTACATTTTCGAAAATTTGAAAAAAGTGGAAATAAACATTCCTTTATTAGATGCAATTAAACAAATTCCTACATATGCTAAATTTTTGAAAGATTGTTGCCCTAACAAAATGAAGTTTCAGGAGCATGAGACAGTAGCCATGACCGAAGAGGTAAGTGTTGTGCTTTTAAGAAAACTACCACCAAAACTAAAAGATCCGGGTAGTTTTGTTATTTTTTATCAGTAAATAAAGCTTGTATTAATCAAAAATGTACAAAAGAATCACTGAGCATACCCAGGAGATATACAGAGAGCTAGTACAGAAATAAAAATAAGCTTACAAAGGAAGCTTATACAAAAAGCTTACAAGAGAAGCCTAATCTGTGGGCAATCTTAACAAGGCATCACTGGGCATACCCAGGAGATATACAGAGAGCAAGAACAGAAAACAAAAATAAGCTTACAAAAGAAGCCTATACAAAAGCTAACAAGAGAAGCCTAATCTGTGGGCAAAGAGCATACATAATTCTGTAAATAACAATTTGGATCTTCTTGACAAGGCTGGTAGCATGGACAGTGGAGTGATCAAATAATTTTGCATTTTTTGCCAACCATATGTTATACATTGTGTATGCTAGGGCAATCCTTTTTGCTATGGCTGGGGGGGCAGTTCCTCTAACTTTTTGCGACCACTTGATTGCACTTTCTATTGTGTTCATCTGCCTTATGCAGCCAATCCACCTTTTAATGGCATCCCAGGTTTTCTTGTTGATCCTGCATGAGAAGAAGAGATGTTCTCTTGATTCCTCCTGCTCTTTACATAGGGGGCATAATTTGTCATCTCCTTCCAGCTAGAGTCTATCCTTAGTGAGAAGCTTGTTCTGAATGGCCAGCCAGAGGATAAAGGAGTGTTTGGAGGGGAAGTGGCCATACCATACCAATGAGGCCCAGCAGACCATATCTTCTTTCAGCCTAAAAGAGTTATAGACCTTCTTAATGCACAGATCATCCTGAACTCTACATTCCATAAGTCTGTCCCTGGCCTGCAGGGTGGAGGATGATTGGGCAATTAGATCATCTCTGATTTCCAGGATTCTCTTTCAAAGAGGGGAGCCATCTTTTCTTGCTATGATCTCCCAGATTGATCTATTATTCAGATAGTAGTGCTGAACCCACTGAATCCATAGTGAATCTTTTTTCATGTGAATATTCCAAAGGACTCTGGTAAGGAGAGCCTTGTTCCAAGCTTTTAAGTCAACCAAGCCTAGACCTTCTTCAGATTTTGGTTTGCATAAGTCAGCCTAGGCCACAAGAGCCTTCCTCATACCATTACTCTTACCATTCCAAAGAAAAGTTCTATACATCCTAACTATTTTCTCCAGGATATTGCCAGGGATTGGGAAGATGGCAAGCCAAAAACATTCCACACCTTGAAGCACTGATTTGATTAATTCAATTATGCCAGCATATGATAGGGAAGAGCCAGCCCAAACATTAATGTACCCATAGATTTTTTCAATGAGGGGGAAGTAGTGAGTAGCATTTAATCTTGCTGAAGCCAGAGGTACCCCCAAATATTTGAAGGGGAAGGAACCATCCTCCATTCCAGTGATCCTTCTTATTTCCATTAACTTTGTAGCCTGGACTCCAGCATGAAAGATGTTTGATTTTTCCAGGCTTGCTTGCAGCCCTGAACACTCACTGAATTGGTTGACACACTTCATAATCTGCCCAACAGATCTCTCATCCCCCCTAGCAAAGAGGATAAGGTCATTAGCAAAGGCCAGGTGGGTGATCTTAAGTTTATCACACTTTGGATGGTATATGAATCCATCCTTTTCTTTCAATCTCCCTAGAAGTCTGGACAGGTACTCAACAATCAAGACAAACAGGTATGGGGAGAGGGGGTCTTACTATTCCTTGTAGGCTAGGTGAGCAGTTATTCGAACATGCACTATTGGATCTAGGAGCGAGTGTCAATCTGCTGCCGTACAGTGTATTCGAGACACTAGGTTTGGGGGAGCTTCAACCAACCTTCATCACTTTGCAACTGGTTGACAGAAGTATCAAACGATCGAGAGGCATTCTCGATGATGTTTTGGTAAGTGTAGGTAAATTTATTTTACATGCTAATTTTATTGTCTTAGAATGAAAGAATGTCCTATGCCATTACCACTCCCCATCATTTTAGAAAGACCCTTTATGATAACTACTGACACAAATATCAGTGTAAAAAGGAGCGTTGTCACTATGAAGGTAAATGATGAAGAAATAGAATTCAGAATATTTAATACATTAAAATCAACCAAAGTTGATAATGACTATTCTAATATAAGCTTAATGCAAGGTGTTGTTGAGCAAGTTTCTCAGGTCCAACACATTGCTCCATTGGAGACCACCCTTCACCATGGTGTCACAAGATTGGATAAAGAGCCAGAGGATGATAGCGTAATTAAAGACATCAATAAAGCCATGCACTCCTTAAAGAACACACCAAATCTTCCAGGTAAGTATATTCCTCCAGTTGAACCTCATGAGCCTACCGATACTACTTTTCTCTCTCCTATTATCCAGGGACCAGAATTGGAAATAAATCAGCTGTTCAGGGCACTTAAACAACCTGAGGTGGGCTCTAAGTGCCCCCTTAAAATGACATAGCATTAAAGCTACTATAAAGAGTGCTTGAGCAATTTCCATTTTCATACCTATAGCTCAAAGTGCCTCTATCAAGGTTAGTGGTACTGAGGCCACTAAAGCACGGTAAGATTGTATTGTTCTTGCTTTATTATTTCAGTCTTGGTAAGTTTTTATTTTGTCCATACATACTGCTTTGCGATCGAGCACACATTGTTGTGTCGATTATCTACCTAAATTAATATACAAATAATCACACTCGTTTTACTTGCAAGTGCACAAGGTCTGTGGTAGCATAGTGTGCAAGTGTGAGATCATTTCCACAGGGATTGGTGAATTTCTTTCTAGGACTAATTTCTTTAAGTTTAAAAAGAGAAATAATAGTTGATTATGAGTGAATAACAATAATGAGAATATAGGACTACGATATCCACCCTAATTATACTTTCCCACTAAGTAAAGTTTCAACGCTCTAGCTTTATCATGAATATCTAATGGTTGCCAACCTAAGGGCTTGGTCCACACCTTAGGCTATCAATCTCCCTATGCAACGAGTTAGGCATGGTGTATACTCTAACTCTTTTCTCTCTTAAGGGATTCAGCATGGGTGTATACTGAGTTGTTCCTTAAGAGAGCATGAGGGCTGAGGAGATCGGCAACCACACAGGACCTAGGGCTTGGTCTGCTCCCGGTTTCCCATGTTGATTAACCCGGGAATCCGGTGTGGATATCCTTTGTTACTAATGTCGAACCCATGACTCGGTTATCCAAATTGATTCGACTAACCTATCCATACCATATGCATATATTGATCAGGCACACACATACGAGGAATTTAATTACAAACAGGTATTAATCAAGTTAAACATTCAGACAGTGCTATAGTAAAGATAGTCAATGAATAGATATGTGGAAAAGCATAACTAGGGCTTTAATCGAGCCCTATAGGTGTTTAGTTACACATGCTAAGTAGAATAAACATGCTAAACATTATGAAAATAAAAACTGAAAACTAAAACCGAAGAAACTCGAGAGATGAGTCGTTAATTCTTCTCCTAAGCTCTCTACTTCGAGTCTAGAACAAAAGATGATCTATTATGTGTTTTTACAAGGCTATTTATAGGGTTCCGAAACCCTAATTCCTATTTGGAGTCGGAGGACTTCTTTCCAATTCTGGCTTCTGCCACCTCTGGAGTAATTGCACTCGAGCGTATGCGGGTTGCACTCGAGCGTAGGTGTGCGCTCGAGCCTTCTTCAAGTGCACTCTTGTCCTTGTGCGCTCGATCTCAATGAGGTACGCTCGAGCACACCTTGCTGGATGGCAGAACTTCATTTTTGCTTCTAAAAGCTCCAATTTATTATCTTTTTGTCCAAGTCCTGAGAAGAACACATAAAAGACGAAAATGAAGTAGAATCCATATAATTAGCTAGGTAAAGAGTCTAACAAGCATAAATTAGGGGGCTTAAATATGACTATTTAAGCATCTATCACACATCCACTGCGTACCATCACGAACGAGCGTACCTCACAAGCACACGTACACAAAAGTGCGATCGAGTGCACTCGGGGCAGAACTCACGTGCTCATTTTAAAAACATAACTTGCCCATTTTTCCCCTTACGCTCAATCACAAGATGTCTGCTCCTCTCTCGTACTCTCACCCTCTTCAGTCCTAGCATTCATCTACAACTAACCACAAACCTCATCTTCACTTCTAAATCCATTGCCAGCACCCCCCACACATCCCCCATCCCATTTACCCACTCTCTCTCTATCTCTTTTCGTGTTCACAATCGTCTCACAGTCACAACTCCACACAGTAGAGCATTTAACATAGCTTTGACAGTCACAAACTCCATCACACACTACTTTTTAATATGTTTTCATCTCCTATTATATGTTATCTGGTGTGTTGATTGAATCTTTTCATACTTACAGGAGGTCAGAATAAGATTGGTGTGATTTCTACAGCTTCTCGTTTTCATTGCACAGAAGTTGTCCGATAAATTGCCTGAGCCACTGCGCTCGAGCGCACACCATCTGTGATCGAGCACAAGTCCTCTAGTGCGATCAAGTGCACAAAGCCTGTGATCGAGTGTAATTTTGACAGTAACCACAGTTTCAGACCTCAGAAAATGGCCTCCACTTCCCGAGCCTCCGGCTGCCGCTCCTAGTCCACTCGGCCTAGTTTTGAACAGTATGATATCCTGTTCGAGACTATGTTCAACATAGATAAAGATTTCAAGAGTTTGAATGCCACAAGATAGGCAATCTAAGAGTTCAAGGCCCGGGGTCTCAAGCGACTATTCAAGGCAGTTTGTTCGACAGCTTACACTAGATTTGTGGTCAGTTTCTACGAGAATCTGACCTATGACTGTACCAGACCAGAGATCTTATCCTCTTCAGTCCAAGGCAGATTTATAGAGTTGACCACCACAGACATCGCCACATCCCTTCATTGCTGTGATGTGTCCCCTCTGGAGGACAGCCATATCGAGGAGTAGCCAGACCCGTTTCCTCTGCCACATATCATAGAGGACATATATACAGGCCAGTATGCGGACCAGCACAACAATGCGGGGTGCCAGTTGAGGTTGCCTCCCCGCCTATGGTTTGTAGACTCTGTCCTCCAGCATAATGTGTGTCCTTTGGGGCACAAGACACAGAGGAGGGATCAGTTTCTACAGGCCCTCTATGACTTTCACTGGGGTCACTGGAACTCCATCCCAGCAGTCAAATGGAGTCAGATGCATAAGTTCTGGGACCATGTGCATAGCCGACAGACCACCACGGCTAATGCATGGGGGCTCTCTTTCCTCTTCCTACTCATACACATCTTCAAGAAGAAGAGGATCAGAGGCTCTTCCATTGACGGACCGATGAGTGACCACCCATTCTTCGAAGAGAGAGCCCAATAGAGCCTCATTCAGTCCCACACGCCTCGAGGGCCTCGAGTGCATACTCTTATTGCTGAGCCTGAGACGGATGGTCCGATGGATGTCGAGCACCCGGCAGTAAGCCCTACTTGGGAGGAGGACCAGCCAAACATGAGGTCCACAGAGTATCAGCACCTTTTAGATGAGTTTTCCTCCTTCCGCTGTGAGCTATCCGACATCCGCCTGGATGATAGAGAGGCAGCCCGTCTGATCCATTAGTGGATAGATGGGTTAGAGGCACAGTTCGCACGACAGGAGGTGATGCTATAGGCCATCCTCGATTGCCTACCTCCTACACCCAGTACCTTTTCGACTGCACCACCTGTCGACCAGCAGTGAGAAGATTCCTCGTCTAGCTGAAAACGTAAAACTTAGCGCTCATGGGAGGCACCCCACAGCATATCCTTTTTCATTATCATATTTTCTTTCATTATTAGTATTTATGTTTATTTATCTGTTTGTTATATATATATTTCTTGTTTTCCGGCACAATGTTTGTTTTTCTTTGTCAAGAACTTAGTGTATGCATCCAGTTCAAGTTTGGGGGCGTGTTACGAATAATACAAGAAGTCTAGTTCTCCATCTCCCAGGTTAGATCTTTCCATGTCACACATACATTGGGGATAATGTGTATATTAAGTTTTTTTTGGGAAAGATAAATACATGCTCATTTTTGTGTTAAAAATTTTGGTTGATTTAAAAATATGATAAAACTTCATTAGTAAGCTTAAAATTTAGAACACATAGTCTTGTAATAGGAATTTTAAAAGTTTAGTTACCTACCTCAAGGCACTTAAGAATTCATGAGTTTGATCCAAATCTAACACGAGCATATTAGCACACATTTGTGTGGGGTATGACATATAATTCTTCTGTATATGTTTCCATGAACTAACTGTAATTGGATAACTTGTTAGAAGAATACTTTGGCATAAGAAAAACAAAGAAAAAATGTCCATCATGCAAAAAGAGAATAAAAAGCTTCTAATGATCATTAAAAACTTTCCACTGAGTAACTGGACCTCTTGCCTCAGTAAGCAGTGAGTGTTCACGTCAAAAGGTGAGAATTAAGCATTTAATGATCATAATAAAAATCTCCATTGAGTAATTGGGCCTCTTGCCTAAGTAAGTAGTGGGTGTTCACATCAAAAGGTGGAAATTTCGCTTGGAAGCATTAAAACCTATTAGTTCCATAGCCTTTTTTACTCCAGTTAGTAAGTCCTTATGGGTATCTTTACACCTAATGCCCTAAAACCATCTGGTTTGGGATTCATTGGCTAAAAACTCATTACAAGGGTCAATTAGAAAGCTAAATGGAACTCAACATTGCAAAAATCTCATGATGAAAGAAAAAGAAAAGAAGTAAGCACTATGCCATTTTTGTTCTATTGATAAGGAATTCGATGAAGGTTTGGACACCGAAACACTATACATTAAAATTATTTGGAAGCCCCATCTTCTATGTGCTAATTCATCACACACAAATCAAACTTGTGTTGTCTTAAGCCAGCCTTAGGTAAGTAACATGAGCTTTTAAAATCCTTATTCATTACAAAAATTTGTTTTTATTATAAGCTTACTCATGAATGGTCATCATGGTTTTATGTGCAACCTAAATTTTTGGATATCATGAAGAATTAATTTATCTTTATTTTTGTTTTAATATAGTCTTTCGTTTTGTATTGCTAAGGGACTAGCAATATGTAAGTTTGGGGGGTGTGATAAGTGCTTAAATAGTCATATTTAAGCCCTTTAATTTACTCTTTTTAGGCTCTTTGTTTATCTATTTTAGTAGATTCTATTTCATTTTTGTGTTTTATGTGTTTTTCACAGGGCTTTGACAAAAAATGACATTTTGGAGCTTTAAGGAATGAAAAGTAAAGTTCTACAATCCAGCAAGGTGCGCTCAAGCGCACCTCCCTTGTGATCGAACGCACAGGCACACGAGCGCACACTCAGAAAGCTCGAGCACGCACATGCGTTCGAGCGTAGATCTATACGATCGAGCGCACACACTCCAGAGGAAGCAGAGCCAAAATTGGAAAGATGTCTCCAAGCCTTAAATAGGAAATTAGGGTTTCGGGGCACCCTTAGAGCCCTATATATAGCATTGTAAAACACAGAAAACACACTTTTTGGATTGAGCTTGAAGTTATAAGTCTTGGAAAGGAATTGACTACTCGTCTCCTCAGCATCCTTCGGGTTTTATTTTTCTTTTTCAGTTAGTTATGGTTATGATGTTTAGTTTACTAAATATGTGTAACTAACCTCTTAATAGGGCTCGATTGAAGCCCTAATTATGCTTTCCTATATATATGATCATTGATTACCTTTTCTAATAGCAACTTTGTGATACTTTAATTGATTAATGTCTGTGTTTATTAAAATTCCTAATATGTGTGTGTTTGATCAACGTATGCACGTGGTATGGATAAGTTAGTTAGATCAATTTGGATGACCGAGTCCTGGGTCTAACAATAGTAACAAAAGATATCCACACCGGATTCTTGGATTAATCAACATGGGAAACTGAGAGCAGACCAAGCCTTAGGTCCCATGTGGTTGTCGATTTTCACATCCCTTATGCTCTCTTAAGGAACAACTCAATATACATAATGCTGAATCCCTTAAGAGAGAAAAGAGTTAGAGTATACACCATGCCTAACTCGTTGCTTAGGGAGATCAATAGCCTAAGGAGTGGACCAAGCTCTTATGGTTGGCAACCATTAGGTATTCATGATAGGGCTATAGCATTGGCACCTTACTTAATAGGAAAGTATGATTAGTGGTGGATATCAAAGCCCTATGTTCTTATCATTATTAATTCACACTCAACGTCTATTTTTATCTTTTATATTGAGAAACTAATTCTAATTTGAAATTAACCAATCCGTGTGGAGATGATCTCGCACTTGCACACTATGCTACTATTGACCTTGTGCACTTGCAAGTAAAACTGTACGATTATTTGCTTATTAATTTAGGTAGATAAATGCACAACATATACCAGCTGCCTTGGTTCTTTTATTTTCATTTAGACCGGCTGCCTTCCTGGTTCTTTTATTTTTAGCATATATTGACTACCACAGTTCTTTTAATTTCATTTAGATCGGCTGCCTTCCTGATTCTTTTATTTTCAGCATATACCGGTTGTCATGGTTCTTTTATTAACATTTAAACCGGTTGCCTTCCCGATTCTTTTATTTTCAGCATATACCGGCTGTCACGGTTCTTTTATTTTCATTTAGACCAGTTACCTTTTCGGTTCTTTTATTTTCCTGCATATGAACAATAATATGAAATATGCATATAAGCAATAAAGAAAACAAGCATACATTCAAGCATTCAATTTAACTATCTAGCTCTTTCTCAAAATTATTATTTTTATCATATTCATTAAATTATCTCCTCATATATCATATTAAATTATCAATCATAGCTTGTCGAGAATTTCATTTATCCTTTCTTTATATATTTCATCAACTCATTATTTCATTAATATTACTTCTCATATAATAAATTTTGAACATATCAATTATTCATATAATATCAATCAATCAACTTTTATATATCATCCAATCATTGTAGTTCAATAATTAATTCAAATATCATCATTTTATATTTCATATTTATCTCGATTACTAAAAATAAATCTAACTCCCACGTAACACTTAAAGCTACCTGTGGATCACCTCCTTGCCTTTTCTGCTCTTTTCAGTAATTTCACCCGATTGCTTATTGTCAATACCTGACATAATATTTATATTAAAATTTATAATTTGTTCTTCAATTCTTCCAGAATTCCTACCCTTTAAATTTCGTCATCAAATTCCAGGTAATTTCATGTTTACATAATTTCAAAAATCAAATCATATTATTGCGTTTTGTTTTTTTTAAAGCTTTTCTCGAATCTCTTAAAATTTCTTCCGTAAACCATTTCAAAATTTCAAATTTTGAGCCTTTGTTTGAGTCCCCAAGTGTTTAAAAAAAGAGAGTAATTTGAATTGAAGAAGGAAGGAGACCAAATGGGATTTGGAAAGAATTAAATAAAATAAAACAAAAACTCTCTCTCTCTCTCTCTCTCTCTCTCTCTCTCTCTCTCTCTATATATATATATATATATATATATATATATATATATATATATATATATATAGACACACACACACAGAAAAACCACCCCACCATTGTTTATAGCATTGTTATCCAACATGCAATCCTTTGCATGTTGGCAGTTTACACCTGCACTTCCGGTAATTGCGCCACTGATGAGTGCCAAATATTTCATATTTTGGCCCCTTAATTTACATTTGTTAGATTAGGAATTTGTTACTTTGATTTGCTTTTGGTTGTTTTATAGGATCACAAGCACTTGGAAAGGAATTTCACTAAATTGCCAAAATTGCCCGTACAGATCAGTCATTTTTGCATATTAAACTGTATTTATTCATGAAGAACTAGTAGATGAGCCATATATGCTTAGAAAGATCCAGAAATCTATTTTCTAGAGAATTTTACGGCTCATAAAAATGATTTTTCTAGAGAACATTATGGCAGTTTAAGTAGACAAAGGTCAGGCTGTGCGTGATTTCAGCGTGGCAGAAGTGATTTTTGCAGATTTAAAATGTAATAATTCAAGAAGAACTAGGATATGAGCCATATATGGTTGGAAATATTTGGATGTCTATTTTCTGGGGAATTTTACGGCTCATAAATATGGTTTTTCTAGAGAAAGTTATGGCAGTTTTAGTAGACAAAGGTCAGGCTGTTCGGGATTTCAGCGTGGGCAGAAGTTTTGAAGAGCATGTGAAGGCTTAAATCCCACATCCCACATCGGTTGGAAACACATTTCCATATCCCACATCCCACATCAGATTGGAAACACATTGCACTCGTGATGTTTCCCTATAAAAGTCCTACTCCACTTCAGCTTTGAAAATCATCTGGGAGCAGATCTGGAGGGCTTTGGAAGCAATCCGGAGGAATTTTGGAGGGCAAGCTAGGGAATCTCCAAGGCTTTGCTACAAAGGGGGGATGCTCAAAGCGAGATCAAATATTTACCTTGAGATTTTTGTTATCCATTATATTTATGAGTAACTAAATTATCAAGTGGGGCTAGGGATGAACTTGCACAGTTAATGATATTTTTATTTATTTTTAATTTATGTATTTGAGTTTCAATTACTAAAACTCTTTTGTTTTATCATTTGTGATTCATTGGTGATATTTTCTTTTCCAAATAATCTTAGAATTTATTCTATTTATAGATTCGGTCATGCTTTTTCTATTGAATGGTTTAGCTCTTTGATTATGTTTGGATTAATTATTTATCTATATTGATTTAGTTCTTTGTTGCAATATTGCTTCCTGAGTATATTGTCTTCGTTGGATTTTCTCAATAGTGATAATAATTTATGTATTTTAAAAGTGGTAAATAATTTCTCAAAAGGGTTACATTCGGTTTAATCTTGGTTTTTAAATCTATATCTTCCGATTGGGAATTTTGGAAATTGAGTTCCCAATTGAGTTATTCAATGAATTAAGAGTAATTAAAATACCAGATTTGTGCAAGAGATTCCCGACGTTTTACTATTTATGAAATTTACTTTACTTTACTTTGCATTCAAAAATTAATCTTCGTTCTCCATCAATCATTCGATATTGTTCTTTAATTTCTTTGTTCTTTCTACTATTCTTTTAATTCGTCTCCCTATGGAATCGACACCCAAAAGTTGTGCTACAACTACCGCATTATTATTTGGGCGTAATCAAATTTTGGCACCATTGCCAGGGAGACGGTAAAAGAATTACTAGATAGTTTTTCTTTTCAGCAATTGTAAAGGCGGTAACTTCGTTCCTTCTTTTAGCTTGCTGCATTATTTATTTATTTATTTATTTATTCTCTTCTTTCTTTTTATAGTATTTTTTATTTATTTATTTATTATTATTTTGTGACCTTGCATGCCCAGATATAGAGACATTTTAGGTAGATTTGCTTGTAAGCCTGTGCTAAAGCCAGAACCAAACTTTTTAGATCCTTTATTTGACAATCCATCTAGTCCTGAAGGAATGAGTGAACACGGAGATCAACCCACTAGGACCCTTCAGGATTACCTCCGCCCTACACCCATAGTCATACCATCATGCATCATGTTTCCAACTAACACTCACCAACCAGATCTTAAAACAGGGATGATATAGTTACTCCCTACGTTTCATGGCTTGGAAAATGAAAACCCATATGTGCACATTAGGAAGTTTGAGGAAGTAGTTACGACTTTTCATAGTCAAAATGCAACTGATGACATTATGAGACTTATGTTCTTTCCTTTCTTTTTGAAGGATAAAGCTAAGAGTTGGCTATACTCATTGAGATCACGATCTATTAGGTCGTAGACTGAGATGACTCGGGTCTTCTTTAATAAATACTTTCCCCAATATAAGACCAATGCTTTAATAAGGCAAATCTCCACCTTTGCACAAAAGGACAATAAGACTTTGTATCAGTCTTGGGAGAGATTTAAGGAGTTGTTTAGTATGTGCCCTCACCATGGGTATGAGAATTGGAGCTTAATGAGCTATTTTTATGAGGGACTTACATATAGAAAGCGCCAATTCGTGGATATGATGTGTAATGGTGAGTTCTTACAAAAAGATCCTGATGAGGCCATAGAATACCTCAATGAGCTTGCTAAAAAAGCTCACACTTGGACTGGACCTAGTGCTACTGAAAGCACAAATAGGTCACGACCTGTAGGAAACCCAAATGGTGGTGGAATTTACCATCTTAGGGAAAAGGATAACCTAAAGGCTAAGGTCGAGATGCTCACTAGGGAGCTAGATGTGTTAAAAGCTAGGGGCTTAAAGCCAACACACGTGGCTAATCATGCAAAGTCTTTTGGACCATGTTTTGTGTGTGGCGGGGTAGATCATCTCGCCCAAAAGTGTCCCAAATTTGTTGAGATGAGAGGGATGTATGAGGAACAATGTAATGCCTTAGGTATGTACAATAAGCCTTTTTCACCTATCTCTGATACCTATAATCCGGAGTGGCACAATCACCCCAATTTTAGCTGGAAGTCTGAAAACCAACCACCTGCACAACCCCCTAGATCATATCCTGCACCATATCATGCACATGCATCTTCTAGGAGTCCTTTAAAAGAAACTTTGCATGCGTTTATTAAGGCACAGGGTAAGATTAATCAAAGATTTGAATCTCTGATTATGCAGGTTGTTGAAGAAAGTATGAAGATAAAGAGCCAAGTGTCCAAATTGATGAGCTCCTTGAGTGTGAATGAGCGAGGTAAGTTCCCTTCTCAAGCTCAGTCCACACCCCATGGTCAACACCTGGCACAAAAGAATTTGAAGTAGGTCAATGCCATTGTGACACAAAATGTTAAGTCATTACACATCCCAACAACGAACAAATCAGAGGATGTGGACGAGAGCCACCAGACATACATGATTGACTCACTCATGGAAAAATTTTATCACCTTAATCCATTGGAGTCCACCCTCACCTATGGTTTCACAAGAGCAGATATCGAGCCAAAATTGGCAGATGTTACTGATAACATCCTTGAGGCCTCTCCAAAGCATGCAAGCACCAAATTTGGCAGTGAAGTAGTTGCTGGTGCATGCAACTTATGTTTTTCTAGGAGGGAATAAGAGTGTGACGTAAAACTTAGTGCTCATGGGAGGCACCCCACAGCATAACCTTTTATTTTTATTTTTATTGCTTTTCATATTTATTTTCTTGTTTATTATTAGTATTTTTTTTTATTTTCGGTATTACTTTCGTTTTTCTTTTTCAGGGACAATGTGTGTGCATCAGTTCAAGTTTGGAGGTATGCTATGAGTCATGCTAGCCAGCTAGTTTTCAATCTTCTAGGTCAGCTCTTTCTATGTTATTCACACATTGAGGGCAATACGTCATTTAAGTTTGGGGGTATGGGAGACACATTCACACACACTTTGTCCCAATTTTTGTTATATATTCTTGAAAAGATAAATACATGCTCATGTTATTTTGAAATTTTGGTTAATCTAAACAAATACTATGATGTGATGTCATTGGTGAGCTTAAAATCTTGAACACATGATTTGATGATAGAGTTTTAAAATTTTGTTACTTTAGGCATTTGAGAATTCACATGTTTGATCTAATCTGACACAAGCACATTAGCACAAAATAGTGTGAGGTATGACATGTGAGTTTAATGTGTATGTTTCCATGACTCAACTGAAACTGGATGACTTGTTGAATAAACACTTTAAAAAAAATTGCACAAAAAGAGAAAAATGCTCATGATGATCACTAATAAAATTTTTGCTGAGTACCTGGACCTCTTGCCTCAGTAAGCAGTGAGTGTTCACGTCAAAAGGTGAGAATTTTATTCATAATGATCATTTAGAAACTTTTCGCTGAGTAACTAGACCTCTTGCCTCAGTAAGCAGTGAGTGTTCACGTCAAAATGTGGGAATTTTGCTTGGTAACATTAAGGCCAGTTTAGTTTCGTAGCCTTTTTTACTTGAGTTAGTAAGTCCTTAGGGATGTCTTTACACCTAATGCCCTAAAACCATCTGGTTTGGGAGTCATTGACTCAGGGTCAATTAGAAAGCTTAAGGGAACTAAACATAGTAGAGCCTTATAATAAAAGAGATAAGAAAATAAAACTATGCCATCATTGTTTATTCTGATGAGAAATTCTGTGAATCTTGAGACATGGAAACATTGCACATTAGAGTTACTTGAAAGCCTCATCTTTATATGCTAATTCACTTTACACTGAGTCAAACTTGTGATGCCTTAGTCTGCCTTTTGTAACTAATTAGATTTTAAAATTCCTACTCATTGTGAAGATGGGTTTACATTTTAAGCTTGCTCATGACTGAATATCATGGTTTTGTGTGATGCTTAAATTTTAGGATACCATGAAAGAGGGATTTATCTTTGTGTTCTTTGTATCTTCATTTAGTTTTTTTATTTTGTTTTGCTAAGGGACTAGCAAAATGTAAGTTGGGGAGTATTTGATGAGTGCCAAATATTGCATATTTTGGCCCCTTAATTTACATTTTTTAGCTTAGGAATTTGTTACTTTGAGTTGTTTTTCGTTGTTTTACAGGTTCACAAGCTCTTGGAAAGGAGTTTCACTAAATTGCCAGAATTGCCCTTACAGATCAGTTATTTTTTCATATTAAACTGTATTGATTCAGGAAGAACTAGGAGATGAACCATATATGCTTAGAAATATCCGGAAGTCTATTTTCTGGAGAATTTTACGGCTCATAAAAATTATTTTTCTAGAGAAAGTTATGGTAGTTTAAGTAGAATAAGGTCAGGCTGTGCGTGATTTCAACGTGGCAGAAGTGATTTTTGTGGATTTAAACTGTAATGATTAAGGAAGAACCAGGAGATAAGCCATATATGCTTGGAAAGATCCGGATGTCTATTTTCTGGGGAATTTTACGGCTTGTAAATATGATTTTTCTAGAGAAAGTTATGGCAGTTTTAGTAGATAAAGGTCAGGCTGTGCGGGATTTCAGCGTGGGCAGAAGTTTTGAAGGGCATGTGAAGGCTTAAATCCCACATCCCATATCGGTTGGAAACACATTTCTATATCTCACATCCCACATTGGATTGGGAACACATTGCACTCGTGGTGTTTCCATATAAAAGGCCTACTCCACTTCAGCTTTGAAAATCATCTGGGAGCAGATCTGGAGGGCTTTTGGGAGCAATAAGGAGGACTTTTGGAGGGCAAGTTGGGGAATCTCCAAGGCTTTGCTACCAAGGAGGGATGCTCAAGGCAAAATCAAATCTTTCCCTTGAGATTTTTGTTGTCCATTATATTTATGGGCAACTAAATTCTCAAGTGGGGCTAGGGATGAACTTGCATAGTTAATGGTATTTTTATTTATTTTTAATTTATGTATTTGAGTTTCAATTACAAAAACTCTTTTGTTTTATCATTTTCAATTCATTGGCAATATTTTCTTTTCCGAATAATCTTAGAATTTATTCTGTTTATAGATTCAGTCATGCTTTTTCTATTGAATGGTTTAGCTCTTTGATTATGTTTGGATTAATTATTTATCTATATTGATTTAGTTCTTTGCTGCAATATCTCTTCCTGAGTATATTGTCGTCGTTGGATTTTCTCAATAGTGATAATAATTTACGTATTTTAAAAGTGGTAAATAATTTCTCAAAAAGGGTTACATTTGGTTTAATCTTGGTTTTTAAATCTATATCTTCCGATTGGGAATTTTGGAAATTGAGTTCCCAATTGAGTTATTCAATGAATTAAGAGTAATTAAAATACCAGATTTGTGCAAGGGATTCCCGACGCTTTACTATTTATCAAATTTACTTTACTTTACTTTACATTCAAAAATTAATCTTTGTTCTCCATCAATCATTCGATATTGTTCTTTAGTTTCTTTGTTCTTTCTACTATTCTTTTAATTTGTCTTCCTATGGAATCGATACCCAAAAGCGGTGCTACAACTACCACATTATTCTTTGGATGTAATCAGCCACATATTTTTTTTTCAACTCACCTGGACATTCTGTCCAAGTGTCTTTTTTCAAAAGAATTATTTTATTCAATAATAAATCTTTCATATATATTATTTTAATTCTATGTCATATCTATCGAATTACTTCTTTACCCTTACTTTAAGAATACGGGACTTACAGTTACATATATTGCAAATAATTAAAACGACAAGGTTTGTAATATACGAAAATAGCTCCGGGTTTGCTATGAAAATGAATCAAACCAGAGGGTTATGCATGTATTTTATCCACAAATATATAATGACAAAAATATGATCAACAGTGAAAGGTTATTTGATAAATTCAAATTTTAATATATAATTTATGTTAGTTTACTACATATGTTCTTGTAATTCATATTTTTTTTCATTGACTTATCTTATAATATATTTAATCACCTCTTTTGCTTTTCAGATATTTTAGTTTTAGTATAGTTATATTTTTATAGTCCCAATATTAATTGATTTCAAAGAATACATGTAGATCTACAGTCTTGTGGAGTTAATTAGATATCAATAATTGTTGCAATTAAATATTTATTATTTTTAAATTTTTTCTTATGAAATTCAGTTTGTATTTTTCAAGAAAAAATTATATAATTTAAATGTAAAGTATTCTACTTAACACCTATTATATTGGTGTTTACACCCAATTTATACCCAATGAATTTGACCCAAATTAAATCCAATTTGGGCCATCTCAAGATAGGCCAAAACGATAAAATAATTAAATAGACTATTGGACCATTTAATTATTTAATTAATAGATCATGAGTTGGAGTCAAAATTAAATAAATTCATGGACCATTAGATGTTATTAAGCCCATTGTGTTAAAATATAGGTTGATTTGCATATGAGTTAAATTCAAGTCAAATTAAATCATGGGTTGTTAAATCAGTAAGGAAGTTAGAAATTAATATAGGCCGATTGATTCAAGATTAAATGGTTTGAGAAATATAAAATCATGCCCAAATGGATAAAACTTTTGGATTCTGGTATTTTAATTAACTTATTTTAAATCACGGGAGAGTTTTTTTTTTCATGATTTGGCATGTCTATTCAAAAAATAAATCAAAATAAATTCATATTGGGATTAGTGAGACTTGGAAATAAATAAATAAATTGAGAATCAAATAATAATAATACATGTCAAAGGAAAACTACAAAATTTATGAAGGGTGGTAAGAAAAACTAAGTAAAAACTGAAATTATAAAGAGTGGTGTGAGAAGGGGAAGGATAATTGTGTAATAATGCAAAAGATAGAGTATAAAAGAGGGAGAGAGATCAGATTTTATGTGGAAAAATCTAGAGAGACCGAGAGAGAGAAAGAAAGAGAGAAGAAGAGAAAAAGAATAAGAAGAAGAAGAAGAATAGAAAGGAGAAGGAAAAAGAAGGGTAAAATGCTTAAGACCAAGGTAAAATCTAATTTTCTCTAGTCTTAATCTTCAAGCATGTTCATAAACATAAGATTTTAGTTTGGGTTTGTGGATTTGAGGTTTGTTTGAAAGATTTTTGGAAAGGGTTTGTGTTGTTTTGAAGAAAATAGGTTTTTGAACCAAAGTAGTGATTTTAAAGTTTGAGGTTCAATTTTTGGTATGAGTAATGTTGGTTTTTGTTAATAAAACTATTAGAAACTTGTATATTTGAAGATTTTAAAAGATCTATATGAATCAAGAAGAGTTTTGGAGAAAAACATGAGTTTTCGGGAAGAAATTTTGCTGAAAACAAAGGACCCAGTCGACTGGATTGGGTGTCCAGTCAACTAGGTGAATTTTGGGCTGTTTTTTAAGGATCCAGTCAATTGTGTCAGATTTCTAATTGACTAAATGAAAGTGGCAGAAGCTTCTGGACCTTTTCCATTCGGTTAGATCGGGTACCCAATTGACTGTATCATGCTGATTTTCGAAAATTTGACTTTTTCCTTCAGTTTTTGAATGTGAAACTTTTTCAAAATAATTTTAGTATTTATATATATTGGAAATATGATTAAAAAAATCTTTGAAATGTCTAGTATTCATGAGATTAAAAATTTTTTGTAACCCAAAGTAAATTATTTGAAAAAGGAATGAAAAAAAGAATAACACTCTGGTTCCTTTGATTATTGTTACGCTCGAAATGCACACATGATATTTAAAGTATACAAAACACTTTGGGGTTGTTTGGTATAAATTTAAATGATTTAAAGTAATGACACTAAGTGTTAATTACTTCTGGGTGCAAGTGGTGAATATCATTGAAGGATAAAGAAAGTAGTTTGGGACTAGTTGTGGAGAGCGTAGCGAGGTGAGTACACCTTACCCCTAGTAAGCGAGAAGGGCCTAATAATTGATGAATGTGAACTTAAGATACATATAAAGTTTATAATACGGCCTCAATACGATAAATGATTATGTGCTTGGATGTAGTATGTATACAAAAATGAGTTGAATATATATATATATATATATATATATATATATATATATATATTTAAGACGTGATATGATCGTTTGAATAGATTATGATTGAATTATGGGGAATGGTTGTAAATATGAAGTGTGTATTGTGGTTTACGTGTAAAACATTGAATTGGTTGTGGAATGGAAATGAATGCCTTTTGTGTAATTTGTTGTGCTTGAGAATTTGCTATGATGTGAATGCAATAGCATAAATTTGGTTCATGTAATGATTGTGTGGAATGATTGAAGATAAAAGTGAAGATAGGATCCTGTCCAGGAAGGGGTAGGGTGAGGATCTAAGTTATATGGATGAAAAGTGAGGATAAGACCCCGCCCGAGGAAAGGGTAGGGGGATCCGAGTTGTATATGCTTAGAGACGTACCAGTACATAGGGAGACGTCCCCGTTGTGATATGATTAGCCCAGTGATGGGCAATGTGATGTGGTTAGCCCAGTGAGAGGTAATTAAATGTTGAGATGAAATGAACAGAGACATGATCATGCATTACATTTCATTTATTGAGTGATGTGATTAGCCCAATGAAGGGCACATGATGTGATTGGCCTAGTGAATAGCATTTGATGTTGATTCATGTGACAAAATGATATTATGTTTGTATGGTTGATTGTTTGTGATGTGGAAAGCATGAAAGTGGATTGTGAATGTGCTTATAAATATATTTTGAATTTATAAGATGGTGTGAAGCGTCAATTATGAACACTTTTCCTTGAGTTGAAGAAAATAAAAATATGAAGTTTGTATTCAATGATACAGAAATTACTTAGAAACACATACTAAATAATTAAATATATAATAAGGATTGGTAATCGAGATTAAAAATCAAGTACTTTGAGTAATGTGTTATTCAATGAGTTTTTTAATGCTCGCCTCACTTTTTATTTTTTCCCCCAAGTGGTAGCAGATTATAGATAAAAACTCTAGTTAAGAGTTACCAGTTTGATCTTACACGGCTGGTTTGGAAGCGACATCCTTAGAGTCTTCCTGAGTCTATAATTTTGTTTTAGTGATGTTGTGTACAAAAAAAAAATGATGTATTATTTTGTTGTATAAATATATAATTGTACATGGGATTATTTGATTGGGTATGTTAAATTGTAAAGTGAGTTGTATACAAGATGTATGCATGGTATTCAAGGTAGGGCTCAAAGTTAAAAGGTGATAATACTATCTTGGGTAGGGCCCACCCGAGGATGGATCGTTAAAAAACTAAAGGTTTCTTATGGTGGGCCTAGGTTTAGGCGAAGTAGGCGCTAATTAGGATGCCACTTAGGCCAAGACATTGATCTAATTCAAATTTAAATGTGGACTTATCTCTTAAACTAATGGTTAGTGGAGATAAATCAAGTATAACCACTTCCTAATACGTAGGAATGGTGAGTGGATTGGATGGCAAGGTGGCAGAATATTGTTGGCTAGATGGAATAGCTCCATAATGCTTAAGAGTAATGGTTCAATTGGATGGCCAGGTGGCAAAATATCATTGGGTTGTCATGGAAATGGGAGAAACAATAGGAAACATAACTAGTTTGATACAGCCATGAACCTGGAAATTTTCATTCATGAAGAAATAAATGGAGTGCACCTCAAACCAAAGAGGTAGTGACTACTCATGGGCAAGAACGTGGGACACATGGAGTGATCTTCCAGAATATCAAAAGATAAGAGAGATTTTACCCCAAGAAAAGAAGAAATGACTCACCAATTATCACAAAGCCATGGAACTCGCAAAAGTGGATAAGTGGTGCTCAAAGGCCAAGTCTTGAAAGCATATAAATACCAAGGTCTTCCACACTTCCAAAACACCCTCCAATCAACCAAAAAATGAAAATATAAATCAAAACATCTCAAAGAGCACCCGTAGTTAGTAGAAAACTTAATGAGCACCAGTATAAAGAGTAAATTCTCTTAAAAAGCCTCAGCTCAATGAGCATCTTAAACGTAGATGATCTTCAACAATCAAGTAGTTACTAGTAGCTCAAGGAACAAATTCTCAAGCAATCAATCAAGTACTAAGTAGCAGCTCAAGGAGCAATCAAGTAGCGATAGAAGATTTCTCAAGTGATCCTATTGAAACAATCAGCAACTCAAGGAGCAATTACTCCTCAAAACAAAACTCTTAGTGAATAAGATATTCTAGCAGTCAACAAGTACTTTATTTCTCAGCAAAGGTGTAATTCAGTAGTGTTAATTAAGTCTCTAAAGGTAACATTGATTAAATCATTGATATTCTAGCAAGTTGTTCAATTATTTTCAATTTTATTTGAATATTTCGGAATGCCATCAATAAAGATATTGCTCAAATATTTTTATTATTCTTCCATCACCATTTCAACCTTCTACTTGAAGAATTATATTGCTTCATCTTTTGTAATTGTGTAGAAGTGACTTAATTACTACAATCGTTTGATTTTATTTTATAGCTATTGAGAATTATTTCAAACATATCAAGACTCTTTGAACCTTAGAAAGGTTCTGGCATGCCTCGTACAAATATTCTGCCAAATATTGTTTCTCAACAAACAATTGCATATGAGGGTTTTTTAATCAAGTAAGTGAAAAAATAAAAAAAAAAAGAGTAAAATATAAACTATTGTAAGAAAAATGACACGGATACTCAAATCCCCATGAAAAAACAACAAATAACAGTATTTTATGATTATATGATATATCATATTGAGTTCCACTCAAATGATATATAAATACAAAGTTTGTTTACGGTCCATGGTGAAACCATCTTTGGTGAAATATTGTTTTACATTCAATTTATTTGATTTTTTTTTCTCTTCTTTAAATATAATCTTATAATTTATTATTAAATATTAATTTTAAGTTTATTTACTATTTAATTATTAAGTTGATTAAATTTTTTATATTTTTTTATAGAATTTATGAACTGGGATTTATAGCCCTAATTATAAAACTAAGGCTACACAATTTTGGTGGATAAAATAAAAAGAAACGAAACATAGTAGAATAATAAGTCTCCTCCAAATAAAAAGGGAGTACAGATGACAGGATAATAAACTTATTAAAAAATCTTCTTAAATATTTATATTAATAGGTATATAGATGTTAAAGTCAACTTAAATATCTTGGATGTCATACATGATAGTTAACTATATATTAAAAAAAAGTACAGGGTAACACGCATGATTGACAAACAAAAGAAACATAATAAAAAGAGTTGACCCAACATTAGGCTTTATGAGGGTAAAGGCGAACAGGAAGTCCCTTTGTAGGCATAGGCATTGGATCAACAATAATTTTCTCATCCGGAAGCACTTTCTCCCATTTGAACCTCTTGACAACATTGTACATGAAAACTAGTATTTCGAGTCGAGCATATTCTTTTCCTGGGCACATCCTTGGACCTCCACCGAATGGAACAAATGTGTATGGTGCAGGACCGTTTCCTTAAAATCTTGTTGGATCGAATTTTTCTGGTTCACGGAAGCATTTTGGGTCTCTATGTGTAGAGTTTGCACTCCAATATAACTACACAAATTAATTAAGAAAAAAAAAGATATTAACTAATTTAAGTTGATAAATTAAGAGTGACTTTTGCTTTATCGACGGTATAAGAAATAGAAAATATACTATTATCCTTATTTTTAATTGCTAAACCTTCATACTAAATATTAATTATAGGTGAAATTATCTTTTTATCTCCTTAAGCCGTGGACCAATCCAAATGCACCGTGGAACAAATTCCACCGTAATTAAAGACATATTTCATAAAAACATGAGTTATTTAGAACATCCTTTAAAAAGGTTTATGAGAAAATAATTATTTTTAAAAAAATAAATTATATAGAAAAAATTATTTTCATTGTTATTTTATTAAATATCAAATAGTTTATAATTCTAGTGTTATTTTAACATAAACCATTTTTAAAACTATTTTACAAATTATAAACAATTTATGTTGTTAGACCAAACGAGTAAGAAAGTTAGACAATTAGACAGAGTATTACTTAAATTAACATTCTGAAAGAATTTGTGGTTATGTTGAAAATTGGCCAATCTTAGAATATGATCAAATTAATAAATTAATGTACTAGTCCTGGATACGTAAAAAGAAGTCGTGACTTACCTTCCATCCCTTGGGAATGGAGAAACCATTGAAAATGAAGTCATTGATGGCTTCCCTAAAGGCTCCTTGGAGCGGAGGTGCAAGTCTCATCACTTCACATGCCACGTTCCACGAATATTTCATTTTCTGGATGTCATCCCAGTTCAACAACTCACCCGGCGCTTTTGGTTTAACAATTTCCATTTGTTCTATTCAGAGAAAAATAATTAATCAAATGAGTCGATTTAATTATATAATAATATATATGACTGGTGAATCAGTGAGCCGGCTTAATTTATTTACAAATGATAAATTATTTTATTATTTCTACAAATAAAATATGGAGAGGCATGATCGACCTTAATTTTTGTATATATAGATCGATGAAATTAGAAGTAAAAAAAAAAAAGAAGGAAAAATCATTATTACTTTATCATGCAAATGCAAATTACATGATAGCAGATATCTTGTCCTCACAAAGCCATTTTGATGGCCACGAATCTTCATGGTAGATGAGCCTTGAGATTTAAATTAAGAATATAGTGTGTGTATATATATATATATATACTTACCTCACCTGTCTTCGGCTTAATAGAAGGATTGTTTTTTCTAGCATCAACCACTGTTATGTTGAAATCTCAGTAATTATGTACAACGAAAATAATTTTTATTTTATATATTTTTTTTTTGTTATGCTTGTCAATGATAAAATTGAAAACCAATGGAACATAATTAAGAATTAAAACACATTAAAGAAAAGATAAAACGCATTAAAAAAGAGATTTCAATTCTTTTAATTTTGAGAAAGAATTTTAAACTTATTAAATCTATTTTAACTTTTCAATTGTTTTGAATAGATAAAATTTTGCTATCACATAAAAACAATACCATGTTAATAATATAAGTATTAATTACCTTTGTAGACTTCTTGGTAAATATGAGGGAGCTCAGCAAGATACTTGATTATAAAAGTGCAAGCGATACTAGCTGTATCATGTCCACCGATAAACAACCCAAGAATCTTATCAGAAATGTCAAGTTCATTCATAAACTTTCCATTTTCAGGATCACTAGTCAACAACATGTGAGACAATATATCCTGTGTTGGCGACGCCTTTCCCTCTGCAAGATCAATCTTTCTTTGTTTTATAATACCCAAAAGCTCTTTTCTTATGAAATTTGATGCTTTTATCACTTTGTTAAAAGGGGTACCAGGCAAGTCAATTGGAATTGAAAAAATCCCTGAAGCCAAAAGGTGAAAAGGATCTGCAAATCTTGCAACATGTTCAGGATCTTCAATGCTTAAAAACAATCGACAAGCTATCCAGAAAGTGAATCTTTTGGCATGAGGGAAAACAATCACTTCATCTTTGTTTTCCCAACCGGAAGCAAAGTGCCTTTGTGCAATGGTATCCATGATACCAATGTATCTTTGTAAGGTCTCCGGTTTCAAGAACTGAGGGAGAAGTTTACGCATCTTTTTCGCTTCCTCATTGGAGGAAGTCTGAAGGGATGATGGGAAGACTTTGTTAACGGAGTCAGGCCACCACGCATTTACTAGTTTGTTTTCATTGGAAATCAAGAATTTGTTACCTGCAGAGCCGTAAAAAACGGCTGCAGGCTGACCCAGAAGGTTTGTCTTGAAAACCTCGGAAGAGTACCTGGCGATTCGGTCGAATATGAACTTTTCAGGCTGACCTTTCCATCCTGCGAACAGGAACTCGAGGCTCTCGCCGACATAAGGGAGGCCTATGTTGCCTGGAGGGAGGTTTGGGGTGATGTACTGAGATCTGTGCTTGTAGAAGATTATCAAGAGGGGGAGAGTTATGAAGGAGACAAAGAGGAGGAGGAGGGTGAGATAGAAATGCTCCATATATTGTTGTGGTTTATGTTTGAGGTTTTTGAGGGAATAATGTTTGTTGAGTTGTTTTGAGGTGTGTATGGAGGGCTTTATTTATAGGCACAACTTTGTTTTTGTTCTTTTTTTTCTTTTTTTCTTTTTATTAATGTTGGGTGGACACTTAATTTAGGGTGGGGTTGGAATTAGGGAGTGACAATATCAAAGTCAAATAAAACTAGTTATGTACCCAATTTCTTGTATCTAAATAGAGTAACAATTTTTTTTACGTTGTTTATAACCATTGGATCAAAAAAATTATAAAAGATTTAACATTTAATTCACTTGATAACTAAACAACCATGAGTGCAAACTTAATTATTAATATTCATCATTTTCTCTTGTTATCATTTGAGAAAATATTCATCTATTACTATTAAAAACTTTTATTTTTATAAATTTGTAAATTTTAAATAATACGTGACAGTTTTTATTTTATATATATATGAAATTCCCAAGTTCCAATCAAACTCTCGCTTACTAGTTGGTACATGCGGTACGGATGTTAAACTAATAAAGCACCTTTAGCCGTCATTGCAATATCTGTCCGTCTTTCTCTCTTTCTTCAACAATAATGAGTATTATCTACCCTTTGTATTTTAAAGAATTACGTAACTTTGTATAAACAGTTTAAATCTATTCTCTTCTATGCAAGAACAACTGGCTGTTGATTCCATTACATAAACATTTTGCTTTGACTATACATGTGATGAGCCATGAAATCGGTTTCTTGATAACTATCCAGGAACCGTAAAAATTCATCAATTACAAAAAAATTTAAATAACAATTTTGATATTAAATATTTTTTTATTTTTTATTGAATTATTTTTAATACAATGTGTATTATACGATGTGCCATGTCTCAAATCCATGATAATAACCACGGAAGTAGGTATGTGAAATCATTACTTCTTTTTATTTTGCAATAAAAGTGTTGGACACATATTTTTATATTCCATCTATTTTATATTGTTTATCCAAATATACTATTCATTCAATTAAATTATTAATTTTTTTGTTTATGTTAAATTAGTAAAGTATCTTTTTTTTTGAAATATTACTTTATAAATCCAGAAGCTTTTAAAAAATATTTTTATAATTTTAAATTGAAAAAATATATAAAAAAAATTAATTAATTAAAATTGTTCTAAAAAGTCAAATCACGGCTAGTAATATGAAAGGGAGGAAGTATAATCATTTTCCAGAGAAGAGGAAGTATAAAACTGGATAAGTATATTTGATAGAAGAATCTGATATATTTGTTCGATCAACATATTTATTTTATTTTTAGTTTTTTAGATTGCAGGAATGAATTTGGACACACGTAATTTTATACTCCATTTATTTTATAGAAATATATTGTTCATCAAATTAAACGATTAATTTTTTTGTTAAATTAATTAAAATTTATTTTTTTAAGTCCACAAGCTTTAAAAAAATATTTTTTATGATTTTAAATTGATAAAATATATAAAAAAAAATAATTAAAGTTGTTCATGAATTGTAATATGAAGGGGAGGAAGTATAATTTTTGTTAGAGAAGGGGAAGTATAAAACTGGATGAAGTTATATGTGTAATTCCATTTGTTGGACTTGTGAAGGTTGTTGTTATGTTTTATTTTAGTTAGAAATATAACTCTGGAAAGAACTTGGAAATTTAATAAAGTACGGAACTCATGTGGCTAAAGTCAAACACTACAAGAACAAGATCATCATATATTGGCCCATCCACTTGTCTACAGGCTAGTATATTTCATAGAAGAAACTGATATATTTGGTCGATCAACATATTGTCTGAAATTACGACTAATTACATTTCCTATAATTTAAAAAAAAAAAATTTAATAAGTTCCATGCACCTTATATAAAATTTAATCGAAAATAGTAAAGAATATTTTTTAATATAAACAAAAATATAATAGTTCGTATGATAAAAAATTGAACTTTCAATTAAAAAATATATATACATTGAAATATTTAAGTAAAAGAAGTCATTTAATTAAAATGGTAGCTTAAAAGCAGCCCTAGTTTGTCGAAAATATAAATTTTAAACATTTACGCTATGTTTGGTATGAATTGAAATACAAAATTCAGTTCAGTTTCAAATGAATTGAAATTAAAATTTATTTAGAAATGAATTCATATTTAATTTTTAAATGAATTAAAACTATAATTAATTTGCAAATGAACTTAATTCTACTTAGAATTCATTTGGAAATGAATTCTACACTTTTATTGTTAAACCAAACATGTAATCAATTCATTTTTAAATAAATTCTACATTTTATTAACAAACTATATACAATAACCTATAGAATTCAAATAACCAAACGAAGTCATATGATACAAACTCCATGTCATATTTTGAAAGTATTTTCAGAAAGCTTCCAATCATCCTAATTGATCACATTTTCTACTTCAATAATGTTTTCAAGTAAGAGAAAAGTCCGTTTCTTTTTGTGTAGATGATCTAATGATGTGTGGTTGGTTAAAAAGCAACTCAAATAATTAATGGATGCAATATACATAAGAAATATATAGATATGACTTACATGAGTGGGTTAGAATTATTGTTTTACTTGAAAGAAAAATTACGCAAACTCAATAAAATATATATTAAAAAAAAACTCACTAATCTACTTCATGAAGAAAATATCTGAATATAATAATAATTTTTTTGAGAGAAATATTAAATTTTTTAATTGATTATCCATAAATCTTTTAGAATACTTTACTTTTTTTTATTCCTGTTAAATCAATCTAAACGAAGAGTAGAGATTTAAACTTAGATATTTGAATCACTTCTTAGTTATGTCCCAATCGCTTTAAAATATTTTATTTTAATTGTAAATCGTGCTGACTTGCTATTTGATATTTTGAGTTTTCATAAGGTGTAGAATTTTTCCGATTTCCAATTTCCGATTTATCGACTTTCAAAAAAGCAATCGGCTCTCAAAAAAGCTAATCGACGGGTTATTTATGTGATATTTAAAATTTCTCAAAAGTATAAAAGTTTCCGGTTCATTGACCAATCGACTTATTGGTTTAAATTTGACTCAATCGTCTTTTAAAAAGGCCAATTGGCTCTAAAAGAAAAGTGTTGGCTCAAATGAAAAATCATCTACAAATCTTGTTTGGTTTCTTCTTTTTACAATTCAAACTACTCTGAAAGAAATGTTGAAAGAGTAAATTTTTTAAGGGATTTACGGGAGAATTTTATAGAGAGTCATGAGAAGCTCTAACAAAAACAGAAAGTAATAACGTGAAGTTTATTTTAAATTTTTAGCATACATTAAATTTCTCTGAATTCAAAGTGAGAATTTTCAAAGAGTGTAAATTGTGAAGAATTGAAGAATAAATTAGAAATTTAATATAAATATTATGTAAGGTGTTGACGATCAGCAACGGGGGGAAATTACTGAGAGGAATGGGAAAGGCAATGAGATGATCCACCAGTAGCTCTAAGTGCTACGTGGTGAGCTAGATTTACTTTAAATAATCTAGATAAAAATGAAATAACATGTGAATTTATGAATTTTCTAGTTATCATTTTGGACCAAGTTATCATTAGGTTCTGAATCCTTTAGGAGACTTATTGATTTCAAATTCACAACACTTAACTATGAGAACCTTCTCATGGTTGGTTTGGACCTATGATAAGCCTAGTCTGGCACAAAATAGGAGGACCTTTTGTATGCACCCATTTTCGTTCCAAAATTTTTGAACGGACCACATGAAGGTTCCTATGACAAATTTTTTATCGTAGTACGCTCGGACTTTGTAAATGCAGAGGTTTGAATTTAATTGAGGAGTAAAACCAACTGCAAGCCCTTTTTGTTCAATTCATTTTTGGTTTAAATCAATTTGGCCTTATTTGATTCGACCAAATTCAAGACAAAAGTCTTGAATTAAATTTTTTGTCCAATCCAAAACCCACTAAAGCCCATTTATTTTTGCTAAGCCTAAACACTTTTGGCCCAAATTTCAAGCCCAAGAAGACTTCTAAATTTTTAAGGGTGAATTTTCAATTTCACCCTCCACTTGGTACCTTTTAGTTGGTTCACTTTTCTCAAAGATAAACTCCCATTTTTACAACAAAAAAGTTGTCTCCCTCCTCTCCCTATGTGGCCAACCATGTAGTGTAAAGGAGGAGAAACTTTTCCTTTTCTTTTTTGCTTTTTTTAACCCACATTTCCCTCATAGGTTCCCCCAGTTTCCTAAATTCCAAATACCACATTTTATACACATAAAAAAAAACCACATTTTCCACCTAAAAAAAGATATTGAGCTTCCACCATTTTCTATATGCCAAATATCACATTTTTCTACATAAAAAATTAAATTTCTACCTAAAAATTAAATTTTCTAACTAAAAAACAACACCTAAATTACTTAAAAGTTGTAATATTTTTTATGTTAATGTTCAAAGTGGAAGCCTTCTTTCCCCTTTTCTTTTGCTTTGTTAATTGCACATTTCTTCCTTAATCTCTCCCATTTTCCTATGTGTCAAAACCCCTAAAATATTGAATCACATTTCTTCCTTAATCCCTATGGGCGGCCACACCAAGGAGAAAATCTTCTCATTTTTTGCTTTATAGAAATTATCATAACTTGTACTTTATCCCTCACTTTTTTGCTTTATTGAAACCACCTTCTGTAACAACCCATCCCAGGTTGGCCACCCCCGAGACAGTGTCATCGCATTTTGAAAATCTCAACATGACACACATATGCAACAATAAAAAATAAATAACACCAATAGAAAAATTTTTACAAAAAAAATCATTAACCCTCAACAGAGGAGTTATCTCAGTCTGATCTTTATACATTAACTACAATGTAAAATGCATGAATATTTACAAATAAATTTTTATTTCATTTTCTCACTAGTCTAAGGATGTTGACACGTACGTGGCTTACAGAAAAATGATTTTGTCTGACTCTCAACCCACCAGACTATTTGTCATGTCTGCTATCTGAAATCATTGTACAATGAGGGGTGAGCTTCACAAACTCAGTGAATTAAATTTACTAAAAGTATTCAATTGAATAATTATCTTTCAATATTTAATCATTTATATCTTTCACAACTTGATACTAGCATTCTCCTATCACTACACATATCAAAAGATTCATTCTCTATCAATCTATTCTTCTTATTTATTTGTTCACCTTAAAACCATAATTTATCTCAAAATTTCCTCGTAATAAGGTTCACATCATAAAATCTACCATTTAGATAGTTCTTATCATCATAACTGTCTCTCTCTGCGAGACTCGTCCACATATAATTAAATTCACAATAACACACTACATCTTAGCATTTTCATAATCTTATCACCATAACTGTCTCTCTCTGTGAGACTCATCCATCTATGATTAAATTCACAATAACACACCGCACCTCAGCATTTCAAAAATCTTATCACCATAATTATCTCTCTCTGTGAGGCTTATTCATCTATGATTAAATTCACAATAACACACCACACATCAGCATTTCAATAATGCAAGCAATAATTAAAACAGATGCAATACATGAATGATTATGATGGGAATGTCTTTCCACCTGTCGACAGGTTGTTATTATCTTAGACCGGCTGCCTTCCCGGTTCTTTCATTCTCATTTAGACCGGCTATCTTCCCCGTTTTTTCATTCTCATTTAGACTGGCTACCTTCCCGGTTCAAAGTGGGAATTTTCAAAGAGTGTAAATTGTAAAGAATTGAAGAATAAATTATAAATTTAATATAAATATTATGTCAGATGTTGACGATCAGTAACCGGGAGAAATTGCTGAGAGGAACGGGAAATGTAAGGAGGTGATCCACCAGTAGCTCTAAGTGCTACGTGGTGAGTTAGATTTACTTTAAATAATCTAGTGATAATATTAAAATAGATTATTAGCTTATGCTTCGGTGATAAATGAAAATTGGTTGATTGGTGTGATAAGAATAATGGATGTGTAGAGAATTGTTTTATGAGAAATAATATTTTTGGAATAATAAGTTGATTTAATAATAAAAGTAATATCTTAAATTCTTGATGAGCTATGGTTGATGTTTTGATACGATTTATGAGGAGATGAAATTTAGTGAATCTTGACAAGCTATGATTGATGATTTGATGTGATTTATGAGGAGAAGAATTTAGTGAAATTTTTCAAATAATAATTTGAGAATAATCAAGATAGCTAACATCGAGGAGTAGGACCTGCACACATGAAACGAGGAAAAACTCTAAAGTCGCGGAGGGCTGAGAAGGGTGTCTCCAGAAGACTCTCCGATGGCTAAGTTGGTATAGGGCTTTTTTCGAGAAATAAGGGGAGCTGTATGAAATCAAGAGCTGTGAGTGGAAAATTGTGTGTACCTTTTGGTTTATGAAGACCCCTTTTTTATAGTGTGTCAAAACAGAGTCCGATTAGGAGAACAACTGTAATATTGAGATAGGAGTAGCATTCTTTTGGAGTTATCTATAAGCCATACGAGTTTATCCAAAAGTTGGAGTGGCAGAATAGTATCAGGTCTATTGATGCGAAATTACCATTATGCCCATTTCCTTATGTCGGGAGGAGATTGGCATTCTTGTCATGGTTACAAAATTACCATTTTTACTTTGGAGATTGACACGTGTCATCATGTTATTGTAGAGGGAATATTCCCTACAGCACGCACAAACCTACTTTTTCGAGACAATTGCTAATTATGACATTAAAATATTAAAACTTTAAATTTTTTCGAGTGAAATATTAAATTTTTTAATTGATTACCCATCGATCTCTCTCTAGAATATTTGAACTTTTTTTTCTAGTTAAATCAATGTAACAGATATTAGAGATTTAAATTTAGCTATACCCCAATCATTTAAAAATATTTTATTTTAATTGTAAATTGTGCTAGCTTGTTATGTGTGTAAATCCTTATAACTAAATGATTGATTTGATAATAATTTAAATTTTTATTATTTCATTACTCACTAAGAAGATCACTATATATATGTGTGTGTGTGTGTGTGTGTGTGTGTGTGTGTGTGTTTTGCTAAGGATCAAACAGGAAAGGAGTTCAACATCAGGTCACCAGGTGTGCGCCGCACCTCAGGAGATCCGTGCCTCACCTTGCAGCAAGGAGAAGTGTTTTGGCCAGGTGTGCGCCACACCTCAGGAAGGGTGCGCCGCGGCGCCCAGAAGGTGGAGGATGTGTGCCTTGGCTTGGGCCGTGGCCTGCTCTATTTTGGGCCGCGGCGCCAGGCACATTGATGCATGTTTTTCCAGCCTTTTGAGATGATGCGTGAGGCATGATCAAAATGCACAAGATCACTTAGACTTGTTGAAGGGCTATGATTGATTGGTCCTCAAGATTTAAGGGTTGAGATTGACTTCAAGATAGGTTCAAGAAGTGGTGCACTATATAAAGGGTCACCTAGCTTCAATCTCAACATGTAAAAGACATAACTTGTGAAAGTGAGATCAAGTGTAAGAGTGCAAAGACACAAACACAAGAGAGACTCTTTGTAGAGAGGCTGGTTGTTTAGAGAAAGAGAGTAGTACAAATTGGGGATTCAAGGGCCTTGTAAGTGAAATTTTCTTGGGGGAAATTCCAAGGTAATTTAAGTTCTTATCACTTTCTTTTATCTTTTTTGTTCTTCAAGAAATAGAGGTTCCTTGAAGAGGTGTTGCTGTAACTTTTAAGAACTCATTGATTTAGTACAGAGGGCTCGGAGGAGCTCACGGGGACGTAGGCACATTGCCGAACCTCGATAACAAATTGCTTGTGTTCTTTCTTTGATTGGTTTGTTGTTTCTATTTATTACAAGCCATTCTAAACTTGAGTGTTCAGAAGATCACCACCTGGGCATCTCAAAGATGATTTCCAACAATATATGTGGGTGTGTGTGTGTGTGTGTCGAACAAAAAACTCATATAAGATAAAAAAAAAATCGAATATGAAATCTTGATGTTTCAAAATCTCAACTATAATACATAAGACAAGATTTCGTTGACCTAATTAAATAGTTCTTGTGACCATCTAAGTTATTACTACTATTTTATTTATTTCTTCTTTCATTCTATTAGGTGGCCGTCGTGACTGTCAATTGGTGGGGATCATGGTTGTCATTTCGATTCCATTTCTGGTGGCAAAGGTTCCATGAATTTTAACATTTTAATAAGTTCCATGCACCTTATATAAAATTTAAACGAAAATAGTCAAGAATATTTTTTTTAATATAAACATAAATATAATAGTTCATATGTTAAAAATTGAACTTTCAATTTAAAAAATATATAAAAATTGAAATATTTAAGTAAAAGAAGTCATTTAATTAAAACAGTAGCTTAAAAGCAGCCATAGTTTGTTGAAAATATAAATTTTAAACATTTACGCTCTGTTTGGTATGAACTGAAATATAAAATTCAGTTCAGTTTCAAATGAATTGAAATTAGCTATTATTTAGAAATGAATTCATATTTAATTTTTAAATGAATTGAAACTATAATTCATTTGTAAATGAACTTATTTTTACTTAGAATTCATTTGGAAATGAATTCTGCACTTTTATTGTTAAACCAAACATGCAACCAATTCATTTTTAAATGAATTATACATTTTATTAACAAACCAAATACAATAGTCTGTAGAATTCATATAACCAAACGGAGTGTTAGTGGCTCGGCCATGGCATCATATGATACAAACTCCATATCATATCTTGAAAGTATTTTCAGAAAGCTTCCAATCATCCTAATTGATCACCTTTTCTACTTAAATAATGTTTTCAAGTAAGAAAAGTCCGTTTCTTTTTGTGTAGATGATCTAATGATGTGTGGTTGGTTAAAAAGCTACTCAAATAATTATTGGATGCAATATACAATTTGCAGTAGGCTCTACTGAATTAATATTGTGAATTGTTTGCTTAGATATCAACTCCTCAAGATGTGCGAGGAAGAAGGTTCTATACATTAAAGTTCCTTCTTTCTTTATGGGAATATTCCATATATATTATATATAAATTAAATAAAACAACACAACACATAAGAAATATATAGATATGACTTACATAAGTAGGTTAGAATTATTGTTTTGCTTGAAAGAAAAAATACGCAAACTCAATAAAATATATATTAAAACTCACTAATCTACTTCTTCAAGAAAATAGCTGATTATAATAATAATTTTTTAAATTTTTTGAGACAAATATTAAATTTTTTAATTCATTATCCATAAATCTTTAAGAATACTTTACTTTTTTTTCTTCCTGTTAAATCAATCTAAACGAAGAGTAGAGATTTAAACTTAGATATTTGAATCACTTCTTAGTTATGTCCCAATCGCTTAAAAATATTTTATTTTAATTGTAAATCGTGCTGACTTGCTATTTGATATTTTGAGTTTTCATAAGGTGTAGAATTTTTCCGATTTCCAATTTCCGATTTATCGCCTTTCAAAAAAGCAATCGGCTCTCAAAAAAACTAATCGACGGGTTATTTATGTGATATTTCGAATGTCTCAAAAGTATAAAATTTTCCGGTTCATTGACCAATCGACTTATTGGTTTAAATTTGACTCAGTCGGCTTTTAAAAAGGTCCATAGGCTCTAAAAAGAAAAGTGTCGGCTCAAATGAAAAATCATCCACAAATCTTGTTTGGTTTCTTCCTTTTACAATTCAAACTATTCTATTTTAAACACTTGGGGACCGAAAGAAATATTGAAAAAGCAAATTTTTTAAGGGGTTTACGGGAGAATTTTATAGAGAGTCACAGGAAGCTTTAAGAAAAACAGAAGGTAATAATATTAAGTTTATTTTTAAATTTTTAGTATACATTAAATTTCCCGAAATTCAAAGTGGGAATTTTCAATGAGTGTAAATTTTGAAGAATTGAAGAATAAATTAGAAATTTAATATAAATATTATGTCAGGTGTTGACAATCAGCAACCGGGGGAAATTACTGAGAGGAACGGGAAAGACAATGAGGTGATCCACCGGTAGCTCTAAATGCTATGTGGTGAGTTAGATTTACTTTAAGTAATCTAGTGATAATATTAAAATAGATTATTAGCTTATGTTTCGGTGATAAATAAAAATTGGTTAATAGGTGTGATAGGAATAGTGGATGTGTAGAGAATTATTTTATGAGAAATAATATTTTTGGAATAATAAGTTAATTTAATAATAAAAGCGATATCTGAAATTCTTGATGAGCTATGGTTGATGTTTTGATACGATTTTATGAGGAGATGAAATTTAGCGAATTTTGATAAGCTATGATTGATAATTTGACGCGATTTATGAGGAGAGGAATTTAGTGAAAATTTTCAAATAATTATTTGAGAATACTCAGGATAGCTAATATCGAGGAGTAGGACCTGCACACATGAAACGAGGAAAAACCCTAAAGTCGCAGAGCGCCAAGGGGGGGTGTCTCCGGAAGAATCTCCGATGGCTAAGTTGGTATAGGGCATTTTTGGAGAAATAAGGGGAGTTGTATGAAATCAAGAGCTGTGAGTGGAAAATTGTGTGTACCTTTTGATTTATGAAGACCCATTTTTATAGTGTCGGAGCAGAGTCCGATTAGGAGAACAACTATAGTGTTGAGATAGGAGTAGCATTCTTTTGGAGTTATCTATAAGCCGTACGAGTTTATCAAAAAGTTTGAGTGGCGGAATAGTATCAGGTCTATTGGTGCGAAATTACCATCATGCCCCTTACCTTATGTCGGAAGGAGATTGGCATTTTTGTCGTAGTTATAAAATTACCATTTTTACTTTGGAGATTGACACATGTCATCATGTTATTGGCGAGGAAATATTCCCTACAACATGCACAAACCTATTTTTTCGAGACAATTGCTGATTATGACAATAAAATATTAAAACTTTAATTTTTTCAAGTAAAATATTAAATTTTGAATTAATTACTCATTGATCTCTCTCTAGAATATTTGAACTTTTTTTTCTAGTTAAATCAATGTAACAGATATTAGAGATTTAAATTTAGCTATGCCCCAATCATTTAAAAATATTTTATTGTGTTAGCTTGTTATATGTGTAAATCCTCGTAACTAAATGATTGATTTGATAATAATTTAAATTTTTATTATTTCATTACTCATTTAAATTTTTATTATTTCATTACTCACTAAGAAGATTACAATGTGTGTGTTTGTGTTGGGGGGGGGGGGGGGTGGTTGTTGGGATTTGCCGGGGGAACAAAAAACACATACAAGATAAAAAATCGAATGATGTTCCAAAATCTCAACTATAATCACTAGGACAAGATTTCGTTGACCTAATTTAATAGTTCTTGTGACCATCTAAGTTATTACAACTATTTTATTTATTTCTTCTTTCATTCTATTAGGAGGCCATCGTAACTCTCAGTTGGTGGGGATCATGGTTGTCATTTGGATTCCATTTCTGGTGGCAAAGGTTCCATGAATTTTAACATTTTAGTAAGTTCCATGCACCTTATATAAAATTTAAACGAAAATAGTAAAGAATATTTTTTTAATATAAACATAAATATAATAGTTCATATGATAAAAAATTGAACTTTCAAATTAAAAAACATATAAAAATTGAAACATTTAAGTAAAAGAAGTCATTTAATTAAAACGGTAGCTTAAAAGCAATCTAGTTTGTTAAAAATATAAATTTTAAACATTTACGTACTGTTTGGTATGAACTGAAATATAAAATTCAATTCAGTTTCAAATGAATTGAAATTAGAATTTATTTAGAAATGAATTCGTATTTAATTTTTAAATAAATTGAAACTATAATTCATTTGCAAATGAATTTAATTCTACTTAGAATTCATTTGGAAATGAATTCTACACTTTAATTGTTAAACCAAACATGTAACCAATTCATTTTTAAATGAATTCTACATTTTATTAACAAACCAAATACAATAGCCTATAGAATTCAAATAAACAAACAGAGTGTTAGTGGCTCGACCATGGCATCATATGATACAAACTCCATATCATATCTTGAAAATATTTTTAGAAAGCTTCCAATCCTCCTAATTGATCACATTTTCTACTTAAATAATGTTTTCAAGTAAGAGAAAAGTCCGTTTCTTTTTGTGTAGATGATCTAATGATGTTTGGTTGGTTAAAAAGTGACTCAAATAATTAATGGATGCAAAATACATAAGAAATAATACGCAAACTCAATAAAATATATATTAAAAAAAACTCACTAATCTACTTCTTCAAGAAAATGGCTCATTATAATAATAATTTTTTAAATTTTTTTGAGAGAAATATTAATTTTTTAATTGATTATCCATAAATCTTTTAGAATACTTCACTTTTTGTTCTTCCTGTTAAATTAATCTAAATTCTTCCTGTTAAATTAATCTAAACGAAGAGTAGAGATTTAAACTTAGATATTTGAATCACTTCTTAGTTATGTCCCAATCGCTTAAAAATATTTTATTTTAATTGTAAATCGTGCTGACTTGCCATTTGATATTTTGAGTTTTCATAAGGTGTAGAACTTTTCCGATTTCCATTTTCCAATTTATCGACTTTCAAAAAAGCAATTGACTCTCAAAAAAGCTAATCGACAGGTTATTTATGTGATATTTCGAATTTCTCAAAAGCATAAAATTTTCCGGTTCATTGGCCAATCGACTTATTGGTTTAAATTTGACTCAATCGGCTTTTAAAAAGGCCAATTGGCTCTAAAAAGAAAAGTGTCGGCTCAAATGAAAAATCATCCGCAAATCATGTTTGGTTTCTTCCTTTTACAATTCAAACTACTCTATTTTTTTAAATACTTGGGGACCGAAAGAAATGTTGAAAGAGCAAATTTTTTAAGGAGTTTACGGGAGAATTTTATAGAGAGTCACGAGAAGCTCTAACAAAAACAAAAAGTAATAACATGAAGTTTTTTTAAAATTTTTAGCATTCATTAAATTTCTCTGAATTCAAAGTCGGAATTTTCAAAGAGTGTAAATTGTGAAGAATTGAAGAATAAATTAGAAATTTAATATAAATATTATGTCAGGTGTTAACGATCAGCAACCGGAGAAAATTACTGAGAGGAATGGGAAAGGCAAGGAGATGATCCACCAGTAGCTCTAAGTGCTACGTGGTGAGTTAGATTTACTTTAAGTAATCTAGATAAAAATGAAATAACATGTGCATTTATGAATTTTCTAGTTATCATTTTGGACCAAGTCATCATTAGATTCTGAATCCTTTAGGAGACTTATTGATTTCAAATTCACAACACTTAACTATAAGAACCTTCTCATGGTTGGTTTGGACCTATGATAAGCCTAGTCTGGCCCAAAATAGGAGGACCTTCTGTATACACCCATTTTCGTTCCAAAATTTTTGAACAGACCACATGAAGGTTCCTATGACAAATTATTTATCCTAGTACGCTCGGACTTTGTAAATGCGGAGATTTGAATTTAATTGAGAAGTATAACCAATTGCAAGCCCCTTTTGTTCAATCTGTTTTTAGTTTAAATCAATTTGGCCTTATTTGATTCGACCAAATTCAAGACGAAAGTCTTGAACTAAATTTTGCATCCAATCCAAAACCCATTGATTTTTGCTAAGCCTAAACACTTTTGGCCCAAATTTCAAGTCCAAGAAGATTTCCAATTTTTAAGAGTGAATTTCCAATTTCACCCTCCACTTGGTACCTTTTAGTTAGTTCACTTTTCTCAAAGGTAAACTCTCATTTTTACAACAAAAAAGTCATCTCCCTCCTCTCCCTACGTGGCCAACCATGTAGTGTAAAGGAGGAGAAACATTTCCTTTTCTTTTTTGCTTTTTTTAACCCACATTTCCCTTATAGGTTCCCCCACTTTCCTATACGCCAAATACCACATTTTATACACATAAAAAAAAAACCACATTTTCCACCTAAAAAAAAACATTGAGCTTCCACCATTTTCTATATGACAAATATCATATTTTTCTACCTAAAAAATAAAATTTCTACCTAAAAATTAAATTTTCTACCTAAAAAAACAACACCTAAATTACTTCAAAGTTGTAGTATTTTTTATGTGAATATTCAAAGTGGAAGCTTTCTTTCCCCTTTTCTGATGCTTTCTTTCCCCTTTTCTTTTGCTTTGTTAATTGCACATTTCTTCCTTAATCTCTCCCATTTTCCTATGTGTCAAAACCCCTAAAAAATTGAATCATTTTCCTCCCCTATGGCCGGCCACACTAAGGAGAAAATCTTCTCATTTTTTGCTTTCTAGAAACTATCATAACTTGTACTTTATCCCTCACTTTTTTGCTTTATTGAAACCACCTTCCTTCTTCACTTTTCGCCTCAAAAACGCTTGTTTCTCTTCCTCATGACTAGCTATTTAAAAAGTTTCCTTTCTCTCACCTTTTGCTTGGTTTACGACACCTTCCGTTTCATAGTCCCACCTTTTTCGCCTCAAAAGTTACAATCCTTTTCCTCTTTCTTCCCTACGGCTAGCCATGTCATTCTTTTCCCTTTTATTTTCCTTTTTTAATTCCTTGGATAGCTCATCTCCTCCTATAAATACCCTCCTTTGTTAACACAACACACCAATATATGTTAAGGCAAAGTAATGCGAAAAAGAGAGAGTCTAGAGAGAAAGAAAGAAGTGAGAAAAGAGGGGAAAAAAAGGAGAGAATAATAGGAAATCAAGGAGAGAAACACAATAAAGAAAAGAAAATAGGGAAGAAAAGTGAGAAAAGAGCAAAAAGTGAAACCAAAACGGAAGAACTAATGAGAGTTCGTCTCCATTTTCGGCCAACCCTATTGTTTTGGTCTTCTAAGCTTCAATCAAACCATTTTCCAACTTCACTAAGTCCACATGTTGTTTTTATTATTATTATTATTCAAGGATAAAAATGGTAAAAAGAAAAATTTTAGTCCCACATACATAGGATAGATTTTATCCCATAGAAGAGGTGGGAAAAAAAAAGTGAGATTAATATTAATTTTATCCCACCTTAATCCTACATAAATAGTTAATCCCTCTAACCAAATGAGGATAACTATTCGTGTGAGATTAAGTTAGTCCAATCTCTCCTTAATCTCATCGACCAAACAGCCTTAATGGTATTTAAACCCCTTCTTTCACCATATGTGCCAGCTAAACCCTACACTTCCTCATTGTGCGTAGTGCGCGAACCCCCTTCTCCTCCATCTTTTTCCTCTTTACTTCTTCTTATCACATTCTTTCTCATCTCATCTCATTTCTCGCTATAATCCCCTAAACAGCAACCGTCTTTCAATTGATTTGACCAATGTCTCTATCAAATTTCTATTTTATCTGTTTCTCTCTCCACGCTTTCTTCTCTCATATTCTCATTTTCTCTCTCTATGATTTTTCTTCTTCGAAACTCTTTCTCGTTCTCTCTCTGTGTAGCCAAGTCAGATGAGGAGCACCACTTCAAGTCGACAGCTAACGCCAAAGCTTCGAAGACTTACCCGCAGCAGGCCGACACCATCAGTAAGAACAGTTACATTGTAATCAAAGCTTCTCCTTGCAAGGTTTGCCTCGATTATTGTGCCATAATCTTTTTTGGATCTCGATTTTTAGGGCTTTGGTATTGATTTGTATGTATGTGTTGCTTTCATTTGATTTTTTGGTCCTTATATCTGTTACAAGATTCCAATTTTGTTTGTATGATAGGTTTTTGGTATACTTCGCTTCGTTCTCGATCTGTGTATTATTTAGTTGTTTTTTTTTTTTTGCTTTATAAGTATTTTTGTTGTTATATTCTGTGGATTATTCGATCATTTGAATATTTGCTTATGTTACTACAGGATTTTGGAAATTTAAAGTTTGTTGTAGCCTCATTAGTCATGGACCAGCTCAGTTACTAAGCTTATATCCTCTTGTTTTCACGTAGTATATTGAAGTTTGTGATGATAAGTTGCTTATAGTCATATAATTATACATTAATGTTTGTATTATTTCTTATATGGTTTTCTATAAACAAGGCATGATAGTGTGTTCACAGACTTTTGATTTTTTTGAAGTTTTCTAATAAGATTTTTTTCCTGATGCAGACCTTTTTACTTAGCTTTTATTTAAATTGCCTTTCCGTCAATCCTTTTCAATAACTCGCCATTAACCCCCAAACAGAAATCCTCAAAATTAGAATCTGATCTCATAGGCCAGTGGAGGTCACCCTTTCTTAACATGGAGGATATGCTTGTTTGTTAAAATAGCCAGCTTGTTTGTAAAAATAGCCAGCTTGTAAGTGCACCTTTTATTCAATGGCTTAAATTTAAGTTTCTATTTGAATTGTTCTATTTATTGAGTTTACATTTCTCTGAAATTACTTTTCATTTTGGGGTAATGAACTAAAGAACTTAGTTTGTGCCAAACCTTATGGTTTTAAAACACATTGTGCAATTTGAGGTGACAATCACTTATAAACAGCCCAGTCACATCCTCTCTAGCCTATGTGGCATACCAAGACTTGACCACTATCTTGGGTGTTGGTATTTGTCTAAGGTTTAAACATGGTTTAAACATGGTTAAGGTTTAAACAAGAGATGGAAGAATGAATTTTAGCATGTTAAATGAGTGCACACAAGTGTGCTCATCACTTTGGGTGTGTGTGCACGCCTCTATTCAGGAAGACAAAGAAGTGCGAACAGTTGTGAGGGGTCCATCTTCAGTGTGCGCTGCAGCCCTCCTCCTCCCAAGCTACGGCACCCAGCAAGGGAGGTGTTGGAGGAAGGCCAGTGCTGCACCTCTCCGTGACCAAAGCCGCGGCACCCAGAAAGTGGTGAAAAGAGTGTTTTGCCTAGCATCGCAGCATGCCCTATTTAGTGCCTAGGCGCTAGGCACATTGACACACACATGATTAACTTGATTCAACCTTTTGTTAAGTGCGTGGGTGAAAGTCCAAAATGCATAGCATCACTTAGGATTGATGGAGGGCCATGGTTGATTGGTCATCAAGATCTAAGGGTAGAGAATGACACTCAACATTGGTCAAGAAGTTGGTGCACTATATAAAGGGTCACCTAGCTTCATTCTCAAGAACAATGTGATATAAACACAAGGGTGTGTGTGTGATAGAACATGTGAATGAAAGAATTGTATGAGAGTGCCAAGACACAGACATACAAGAGGGACTCATTAGAGAGGCTGGTTGTAAAGAGAGGATTAGTATAGAAAGGGGATTCAAGGGACTTGTAAGTGGAATTTCCAAGGAAGAAAGTTCCAGGGTACCTCAAGACCTTATCACTTTCTTGTTCTCTTCTTTGTTTCTTCAAGAACTTATGGATTTTTGGAGAGGGGTTATTGTGATTGTAAGAACCATTGATTTAGTGCAGAGAGTTCGGAGGAACTTACAGGGACGTAGGCTATTGCCGAACCTCGATAACTATTACTTGTCTTCTTTCTTGCTTTGGTTGCTGTATCTTTTCTTTACAAGTCATTCTAGACTTGGGTGTTTGGAAGATCGCCACCTGAGCATCTTGTCAAGGTGATTTCCAGCAGTGGTATCAGAGTCAGAGGAGCTAGTACAGCCGGGTGTCAGAGCAAGAAGAGAAGGTGTTGGAACAAGACTCCAAGAATCGGAGGTTAACTTCTTGGGTGATTCAAGAACGGAGTTAAGATCTATATCTGATTGTGTTCTTGAGGTGAATCAAGGATGGAGTTCAGATCAATATCTAATCGTATTCTTGAGGGTGATTCAGGAACGGAGTAAAGATCAAGATCTGATCGTGTTCTTGAGGGTGATTCAAGAACGGTATTGAGATCAATCTTCGATCTGTGTTCTTGAGGTTTAGAAGAAGTTGGAGAGCAATTGTGGGTGTTGCATAAATCTGGGATCATCTCCGCAAGATGGCTTCAAACTTCGTGGCTGAGAAGTTTGATGGAAATGGAGGTTTTGCCCTTTAGAAGCAGAAGATCAAGGCGGTTCTTATGCAACAAATGGTAGACTTGGCGATTAGAGGAGATGACGTTTTTCCAGCAAGTACCATGGAGGAACAGTGGAATGATATGAAGAAGATGGCTTACAGCACCATCTTCTTGTACATGTCGGATAATGTCACAAGAGAGTACGGAGACTTGGAAGATCCAGCTGTCATATGGAAGAAACTAGATTAGTTATTTCTTGCCAAAACTCTCCCTAATAAGAGGTATCTTCGTAAACAAATCTTTGCTTTTAAATTTGATCCTAAGAAAGAGTTGCAAGATAATCTTGATGCCAAGATGAGGAGTGCAACAAGTGGAAGAAGGCTGTTCATTAAAAGAAAGCCAACAACTCGATATGGTAGCAACATCTATGGCTACTACCAGGACAGAGGTAGAGGAGAGAGCCATGGGAGAGTGCACAGCAACATACATGGCTACTACCAGGTCAGAGGTAGAGGAGAGAGCCATGGGAGAGTGCACAGCAACATACATGGCTACTACTGGGACAGTGCACAGCAACATACATGGCTACTACCGGGACAGAGGTAGAGGAGAGAGCCATGGGAGAGTGCACAGCAACATACATGGCTATTATCAAGACAGAGGTAGAGGGGAGAGCCATAGGAGAGTGCACAGCAACAATGGCTACTATCGGGACAGAGGTAGAGGAGAGAGCCATGGGAAAGCACATTCCAAACTGAGATTTGGAGGGAATAGATGTTATTACTACCATAATGAGGGTCATGTCAAGAAAGATTGCAAGGAGAAGATGAGGGATAGAGGAATAAGCCATACCAAGAATGGAGAGGCTTCGGTTGCCAAGACAGAACAACAAGATGGTGATGTTCTTGTTGTGTGCTCAGATGTGAGTAAGGGGAAAGAAGGCAGCGGGAAATGGATCTTGGATACCAGGTGCACTCATCACATTTTCCCTCACCGGGATTGGTTCAAGAATTTCAAGGAAACCAATGATGAAAGAGTTTTCTTGGGGAATGACAATTCTTGCCAAGTGAAGGGGATAGGAGACATCCAGTTGAGGATATTTAATGGAATAGTAAGGCTGCTGAGGAATGTGAGGTATCTTCTGGATGTGAAGAGGAATTTGATCTCATTAGGGCAGCTGGATTCCATGGGGTACACATGCAAGATAGAGGGAGGAAAGATCAAGGTAACCAATGGATCTTTGGTAGTGATCAAAGCAGCAATGAAGGATGGTCTCTATGAGATGATCGGAGACACGGACATCAAGGATCAAGCAGCAAGCTTAATGGCTGAGATGGAGAAGGTAGCTCTTTGGCACACTCGCTTGGGACATATAAGTGAAGAGGGCCTGCAAGTTCTCAGCAATAATGGGTTACTTGATGGTGACAAGGTAGAGAAACTCGATTTCTGCAAGAGTTGTGTTCTTAGGCAGCAACTTCGGGTCAGCTTCAACACCGGAGTGCACAAGTTTAAGGGGATTCTTGACTACATTCATGCGGACCTTTGGGGACCAGTAAGGACACCAACACAAGGAGGTAACTTTTACTTTCTGTCTTTAATTAATGATTATTCAAGAAAGGTTTGGGTTTATTTGGTTAGAAATAAATCAAATGCTTTGAATAAATTAGTGGTGTGAAAAAAGCTGGTGGTGACTCAAATGGGTAGAGTAGTTAAGGTGTTAAGAACCGATAATGGCTTAGAAATTTTGAACCAAGAACTTGATCAATTCTGTAGGTTAAATGGAATTCTAAGACATAGAACGGTTGTGGAAACCCCTCAGCAAAGTGGAGTTGCTGAAAGGATGAATAAGACCCTTATGGAAAAGGTTAGGTGCATGTTAGATGGATCCGGATTACCCAAATGTTTTTAGGGGGAAGCGGTGTCTACTGCTGCGTATTTGGTTAATAGATCACCCTCTAGGATTGTGTACCATAAGACTCCCGAAGAGATGTGGAGTGGAAAACCCCCTGAGTTGGACAATCTTAGGACTTTTGGGTGTGCTGTATATGCACAACAAAAGGATGATGAGCTTAGCCCAGGATCTAGAAAATATGTGTTTCTAGGATATGGGGAAGAGGCTAAGGGGTATAGGTTGTGGTCCTTAAAACAAAAAGGATTGAGACTCATAATAAATAGGGTGTCATTTTTAGTGGATTGTTATTTCCTTACTTGGAGAAAACTAACCCTGCAGGGGCTAGTGAGCAAATCAGTTCGGTATTTGTGGAGCATAGCATCAAGGAGAATTCGGTTCAGGTAAAGTAAAGAAAGCAAGAGGGTTCAGACCAGGTAGAGCTCATTGATGAATGCCAAGCTCAGAACACTCATGAGGAGGCTGAACTGAAAGAGGATGATGCAGAGAGTCGGAAGGACTATCAGCTCACAAGAGACCGGGAAAGAAAGCTGGTCGGATCGCCTTCAAGATATGGTTTTGCGGATGCTGTGGATGCAGCAGCTCCTTTGACAGAAAGAGAGATGAGTGAACAAGAGACTTACATTGATGCCATGAGATGTAGGGATTCACCAAGTTGGAAGCTAGCTATGGAGGAAGAAATGGATTCTTTGAGGAAGAACAACTTCTGAGAATTGGTGCACATTCTGGTAAAACAGAGAGTTGTAGATTGTAAGTGGACTTACAAGATCAAAGAAGGGTACCCTCTAGGAGATAAAGTCCAGAATAAGGCTAGGCTGGTGGCGAAGGGGTTTGCACAAAGGAAAGACATAAATTTCACAGAAACTTTCTCACCTGGACACAAAGTGAAGAAAATGGTGAGTATCCTCATCTATGTCATTGATATGTTGTCGGTTGGGAACAATAGGGAGAGGATGAAAAGGTTTACATCTTAACTCAGTGAGGAGTTCGAGAGGAAGGATCTCAGCCTTACATAAAATTTCCTTGAGATGAGAAGAATTCGGGAAAGGGAGAGAAACGGGTTAAAGGTTTCTCGGTCTTCTATAGAAGTTGGTAAACCAGTGAAGGTTCCTCTTGCTGGTCATCTCAAGTTCTCCAGCGAACAATGTTCTGGAATGGATGAGAAGAAGAAGGAAATGGTAAAGGTCCCTTACTCTAGTGTGGTTAGACTGGTCATATCCATGATGGTAAGCACTAGACCCGACATTTCTTAGGCAATGGGTGTTCTCAGCAGATTTTGTGAGTAATCCCAAAAATGAGCTTTGGCTTGGGATGAAGTGGTTGCTGAGGTATTGGAAGGCTCAGTGGTAGCCGTTGGTAGCACTCTCAACATCGGAGGCAAAATACATAGTGGCTTCGGAAGCCATAAAGGAGGCTATGTGGTGCAAAGGATTGTTGGACGAGTGGATGGTCTTAAAAGAGCAGGTGGTGGTGTCTTCGGATATCCAAAGTGCGTGGCACTTGTGGAGGAATTCGGTGTTCCATGAGAGGACAAAGCATATGGATGTTTAGTATCATTAAATTCCAGAAAATGGTACGAAAGGATGCATCAATGTTGACAAGAAGGCCACGGAAAAAAGTCCTGCAGATTTAGGCACCAAGGTTCTACCTCTAAGTAAGTTCAATCATTTCCTTGAACTTATTAGGATTGAAGTTGGTTGATTGATGACTCAATATGGTTAAGGTTTAAAAAAGAGATGGAAGAATGAATTTCAGCCTGTTAAAGGAGTGCACACAAGTGTGCGCATCACTTTGGGTGTGTGTGCACGCCTCTATTTAGCAAGACAAAGAAGTGCGCACAGCTGTGAGGGGTCCAGCTTCAGTGTGCACTACAGCCCTCCTCCTCCCAGGCTGCGGTGCCCAGCAAGGGAGGTGCTGGAGGAAGGCCAGCGCCGCACCTCTCCCTCGCCAAGGCCACGGCGCCCAGAAAGTGGTGAAAAGGGTGTTTTGTCTAGCGCCGCAGTATGCCCTGTTCAATGCCTAGGCGCTAGGCACACTGATGAACACATGATTAACTTGATTCAGCCTTTTGTTAAGTGTGTGGGTGTAAGTCCAAAATGCACAGTATCACTTAGGATTGATGGAGGGTCATGGTTGATTGGTCATCAAGATCTAAGGGAGAAGAATGACACTCAAGATTGGTCAAGAAGTTGGTGCACTATATGAAGGGTCACCTAACTTCATTCTCAATAACAAAGTAATGTAAACACAAGTGTGTGTGTGTGACAAAACATGTGAATGAGAGAATTGTATGAGAGTGCAAAGACACAGACATACAAGAGGGACTCATTGGAGAGACTGGTTGTAAAGAGAGAGATTAGTATAGAAAGGGGATTCAAGGGACTTATAAGTGGAATTTCCAAGGGGGAAAGTTCCAGGGTACCTCAAGACCTTATCACTTTCTTGTTCTCTTTTTTGTTTCTTCAAGAACTTGTGGATTTTTAGAGAGGGGTTGTTGTGATTGTAAGAACCATTGATTTAGTGTAGAGAGTTCGGAGGAACTCACGGGGACGTAGGCTATTGCCGAACCTCGATAACAATTGTTTGTCTTTTTTCTTGCTTTGGTTGCTGTATCTTTTCTTTACAAGTCATTCTAGACTTGGGTGTTTGGAAGATCACCACTTGGGCATCTTGTCAAGGTGATTTCTAACATTGGGCCGTCACAATCTCCCCTCCTTTTGGCATAGTGTCCTCGCTATGTGGTCTTACACTCGGCAACTTATCGTCAAACTTTCAAGAGTCGGCTCTGATACTACTACAATGACCCAACCTCCAACTTGGCACATCAGGCCTCACAGCTTTAAAATGTGTTGTGCAATTTGAGGTGACAACCACTTATAAATAGCTCGACCACATCCTCTCTAGCTGAAGTGGGATACCAATACTTGACCCCCATCTTGTGGCATCAGAATCTATAATGCCTCAACCTCCCACTTGGCACAATATTTTTTGCTTTGGCACACTATGCCTCACAGCTTTAAAATGGGTTATGCAATTTGAGGTGACAATCACTTATAAACAGTCGAGTCACATCCTCTTTAACCAATGTAGGATACCAAAACTTGACCCCATCTTGGGGCATCACAATCTCCCATCCTTTTGGCATAACGTTCTCGTTGTATGGTATGGTCCACATTTGACAATACACCAGTTAAAATCACAGACCAAGCTTTCAAGAGTCGGCTCTGATACCATATATAATGCCTCGACCTCCTACTTGGCACAATATTGTCCGCTTTGGCACACCAGGTCTCACGGCTTTAAAACACATTTTGCAGTTTGAGGTGATAATCACTTATAAACAATCCAGTCACATCCTCTCTAGGCGATGTGGATACCAAGACTTGACCCATCTTGGGGCGTCACAATATGACTCGACCTCCCACTTGGCACAATATTGTCTACTTTGGCACACTAGGCCTCATGGTTTTAAAATGCATTTTGCAATTTGAGGTGGCAATCACTTATAAATAACCTAGTCACATCCTCTCTGGCCGATGTGGGATACTAATACTTGACCCCATCTTGGGGCGTCACATAAGTAGTAGTACTTATGGTTATGGAGCTTTGGTTGGAACCATCTATCGGGTGACTGCTTGAACCTTGATTTGTTGGTTGTTAGACTTTGTATGATCATTTCTCTACCAGTGCTTCGTCTCTAAAATTCATTGTTGCTTATAGCCAAACTAAGTTTGTAGCACCACTCACTTTTATCTTGAAAAATATTTGTTTACTTTTGATACATCTGGTGCTTGTAAGACTATCTTGTCAGTCTAATTCAAATCATTTGTGCTAATTTGTATCCACATGCATTTGTAGATGCATGAGCCTATAGGAGATCCTAGGTTCTTGTCTAGAAGATTACCATGAAGTATTTACCATTATCATAAAAGTTGTAAGATAATTGTGCACCTTTGGTATTATATGCTATTATTATTAATGTTGCATGAACAAAGTTTCTTGTTTAGGAAATGAAAATTCTTCATTTTTATTGGTTAGTCATGGTTATATTTTGCCTTTAGTTTGTGTTCCCATTTTTGGTTGAATCTATGAAGGCATGGATGGATTTCTTCAGTAACTTAAGTAGGGGAATTCTTTTTTTCATTTTCATGATCAACAATGTATACCATTTAAAAGATGCACTTTAATTCTCTTTTTCTTTTGTAATGTTATATTGTAGAACTAAAATATGCAGTAATGAAATCTGTTAGACTTAGTGGATAATAGTCAGATTCATTTCATGTTAAGAAGAGGTATAAAGATCTCGTTTCAATTTGTTGATAATTTTGGGTTTCAAGTTATCCTTGGTGGAATAATTTGAACGGATGTTGGAATAAAGGAGTGGGCGAACAAATTGTTGGGATTTTACTTCTAAAATCCACCTATTAAATTTTAGGCAAAAAACACAACCACAATAATTAAATGAGCAAATCAAATAAAGAGCAAGAACCCAAAAATTAATGTGGTTCGTCAACCTCTTTACTTACATCCACCAACAAACCAACTGCTTTATTAATCTTCAATTACAACTTTAGAAAGAGCAAAGTTGTCAAATTCTCATCCCAAAGTCTCAATACAACAAAAACTCTTAATCTAGCTCTAATTGTAAGTGTCCTCTCTACTTAACAACCCAAAACCCCAATACACCCAAACCTGTCATCCTAGCTCTAGTAGTAAACTCCTCTAGTTTACAATGTATATAAGAATTATGAGTGTGCTTCAAATCTCAATTGGGACCCCTCTATATAGAGAGTATTTTCTTAATACTATTAGGAAAAGAACAACAATAAAGAAAACAACTTCTACTACTACTAAAACAAACAATATCCAATAGGAAACAACTACTGCTTCTATTAGAACAAGCAACTACAAAATATAAAACAACTTTTCCAAACCAATTAGAAGTCCTGCTTGTGGGGAATTGAGCCAAAATCCTAACAAATCTCCACCTCGGCTCAAATTCTCCACTTCATAATCAAATTTGGCTTTCTTCTTTGGTTGGTGTGATCATTCCTTTTAGTCTTCCCATTTCATCCGGTTACTTCTCAAAGCAAGCTCATCTCTTGATATAGTCACATGGAATTCTTTGTCCTTGAAGACATTTGATCTCTTCAACTTATCTCTCTCTGGAGGTACTGCGAGAACCTCTCCATCCATCCAAACTTTTTCTATCATCTCTAGTGGCTTGGATTCTGCAATTGTCTTGTAGAGCCTTTATCGCATCTGTACATCTTTGATGAAACTTTTCCAAAGAGAGAAACAATTATCCCCATCAAATAACTTTATATCAATTTTGTCCATCTTTAGTGTTTTTTCCATTAGAATCAAGCTCTAATACCACTTATTGGGATTTTACCTCTAAAATCCACCTACTCAAATTTTAGGCAAAAAACACAACCACAACAATTAAGTAGGCAAATCAAATAAAGAGCAAGAATACTAAGAATTAATGTGGTTCGACAACCTCTTTGCCTACATCCACCAATAAACCAATTGTTTTATTAATCTTCAATTACAACTTTAGGAAGAGCAAAGTTTTCAGACTCTCACCCCAAAGTCTTCAGACTCTCACCCCAAAGTCTCAATACAACAAAAGCTCATAACCTAGCTCTAGTGGTAAGTGTCATCTCTACTTGATAACCCAAAACCCCAATATACCCAAAGCTCTCATCCTAGCTCTAGTAGTAAACTCCACTAGTTTACAATGTATATAAGAATTATGAGTGTGCTTCAAATCTCAACTGGGACCTCTTTATATAAAGAGTATTTTCTTAATATTATTAGTAGGAAAAGAACAACAATAAAGAAAACAACCTCTACTACTACTAAAACGAACAAAATCCAATAGGAAACTACTACCGCTTCTATTAGAACAAGCAACTATAAAATAGGAAACAACTTTTTCAAACCAATTAGGAGTCTTCTTTGTGAGGAATTGAATCAAAATCCTAACACAGATATTAAGAGATCCTATTTGTTGCTATCAATATGGGGCGATGAGAAATTTTTTGACGAAAAAAAGCAAAGAAGCTAGGAAGTTTTCAAATTAATGAGTTTAAAGAGAATGGACTTGTCAGACAGGTTGCTTAGAAAAATTAATATTACGTAATAATATATTGAGAAAATGGTTTTGCAGGTCTTTCTTCCACATTGACTCAAGGGAACAGAAAGCACCAGGTTATTGGTAAGCACATTCGAGCTGTTATATAAGTTTCTGGCTTGATAACTACAGGCTTTATATTTATTATTTACTATTAGTTATTCATTATGTTTTGCTCAATTGTTGGTCATTTAACAAAGTTTGTCTTACCTTAAATGTTGCCTTTTGTAATTTGGATTTTTATAGTCTAATTCTTTCTATAAGTTGTTCAATAAGAAGTTTGTTTCGTGTTAAAATCTAGCTCTAGTATCAGAAAAGTATGTAAGAAGATGTCTGGTTCATTTAAACGGTAGGCAAAATTGATAATTTTTATGTAGTGTTTAGTGGTAACTTTGGATGAATTTGGAGAACGATGACTGAGAAGTCGGGTGGTGGTGGTCCAGAATCAGAGCATCTGTTGTGCCATTTATCATACCCTCTTAAGTCTTTGACAGAAGAAGTGGTCTATCACTAATTTATTTTCTTTGACCATAAAATAAATGCTTTATTAATTATAGAAACTGATAATAGTTCATGGTAGATAATATTCTTTATGTAGTACAGCCACAAACAACAAGCTAAGTATAATTATACTGAGCATTTGGGGCCTGGTGTATTTTTAAAAATTAATTGTTTGAGGCTTGTAATTTTTTTTAAAATAAAAAATATTAAATTCATCGGTGATAATATTTTTAAATTAAACATTATCTTCGACAGAAATTATCCGTTGAAGATAATTGTTTATTTATTTTATTAAAATCCTTTGGACCTATCACTGATGGATATATTTCGTCGGTGATATGTTTTTTGTTAAATTTATTATCACCAACAGTGATCAGTTATTTTTTATTTAAAAAAACCAAAATTATATTTTTTTTTTGTAAAAGTATCACTCACGTAAAATCCATCAGCGATACTACAGATTTTTGATCTATTTGTGAAAATATTATCAATAAAAAAAGTATCACTGACGGATTGTTGAGTATCACCAAATAGATTTTGTCCTTACGGTGATAACTTTTTTTCTATAGTGTGGTCGTGTTATGTCATGGACAATTGTATAAGGGAGAATGGCTTGGGCCTACGACAAGAGAGTGCGCTCAGGGATTTTAAAGAGGGAGACCTTGTTGTAAAAAAGGTACTTCCCAACCAGGAGGATTATCATGGCAAGTTTGCTCCAAAGCTTGAGGGACCTTATGTTGTGCTCAAAGCCTTCTCAGGAGGGGCATTAGTTTTAGCAAACATGGATAGGACATAGCTCTCTCTCCCTGTCAATTTAGATGCTGCAAAAAAGTATTACACTTGAGAGTCAATGTACATTTTGGGATTTCATGAATAAAGATATTTAAATCTTTTAAAGTTAAGTATTGGAGCAATTACACATCCAAAAGAAAAGAACATTAGGAGAAGATCTACAAGAGGGAAAACTTTCAAAGTTAGTTTGTAGACACCCAATTTTGATTGGGTTTTTTTTTTATAATTTTATTGTTATTTTTATGTCTTTGAAACTTATTTTTTCATCTTTGACGATTTTATTAATCACTTAAATCTGGGAAATTAATTTTCTTAAGTTTTTAATAAAACTTAAAAGGGTCATAAGCTCCAACTTTTTAGATTTAGGATATGCATTTGATGTTCTCAGTAAGGTATTTGGGTTTTTAAGGGTACTTCTAGGTTAATTTTTAATGATTAAATTATGTTCTTGGTGTTGCCATTGCGGGTTCAGAGTACCGGAGTTCTCATTGGACTCTCTGAGGCTCTCGAGATCGTTGGTTTCCTTGATTTGGCCACTCAGTTACAGGTAAGTTTCTTCCCCTTCTTTTGTGCTCTGATGATGCCATATAGAACGATGATCATTGGTGATTGAGATGTTGAGCTTATGTGCAATTGATTTGAACATAATAATATCTGAGCTTATTTTCTGTGCATGAATCTTACGTTTGGTTACTTGAAAGAGTGCTCTTTGTAAAATTGGAGGCACTATCATTTGAATATTTCAGTACTTATGTAATAGAGAGTTATTTGTTTAGCTTAATATTTTGTTTGCCTAAACTGTGTAAAAGAGAAGGCAAGTAAATGGGATATTGATACCCTGTTCTATGCTTGAGTATGATTTATTGAGTGTTGTGTTTATTTCAGCTTGATTGGGGATGACTTGAAAGAAGCTGAGTACATCTTTGGGGGAGGTGGTGACCCCCATTGGTGGTGAATCTTGTTAGAGTTGGTGCATACTTCATGGGACCAAATCTACAGAATCCCAAACGAACACGGGGGTCTCGCTCCCTGGTGAGGGGCAGCACCCCCGAAACTTTTGGGCCATGTACATGAGTTGGGCCTAGTTTTTTGCTTGGCGGTTTGAGCTTGGGTCCATGAAGAGCCGTAGTTCTGCAGCAGAATGGAAACCTAATGAGACCCTAATTAAGATGTCTTAAGTTACATATAAATACTCTTTACGTACTAAGCATACATTGTAACAAAGAGATTTGTGAGGTTGATAATAAGAAACTTCTGGTAGAACATAACCCTATTCTTGGGTCAACCTGGGTAAATCTTGTCTTCTTTTTTCATTCTGTTTATAATTCGTGTGATTGACACGTCTCGAATCGTTCAATTGGTATCAGAGTCTTGTGTTCGAGGATTAACGATCAGACAAGTTTGAGTAATTCTGTGTGGCAAACAGCATTGCAAGATAGAAAACAACTCCATATACACTTCAACAGAATGGGGTGGCCGAGAGACTCAATCGGTCACTCATGGAGAAATCGGGGAGTATCTTGAGTTGTGCAAGCTTAGAGCCGGAGTTCTGGGCAGAGGCTGTAGCTACGGCATGTTAACTGAAGAACAGGTCACCTACATCAGCTTTACATGATCAGACACCGTTTGAGGCATTTTTTCAGGAAGAAGCCGAGTTTGGCTTATATTAGGGTGTTTGGATGTGATGCTTATATACATGTGCTAAAAGAAAAGAGAAACAAACTTGACAGCAAATCAGTGAAGTGCATCTTCATTGGTTATAAGTTATGGAATCTATAAAACAAGAGTACAGTTTACAGCAGAGATGTTGTGTTCAGAGAAACACAAAGGGATGTGGTGGCTATCCAAGATGCACCGAAACAGCCAAAACAGGTTCAGATTGATCTTAGCCTGGGAGATAAAGAGTGGGAGACTACCCCACAGACTGCACCAAATACTTCAGATACTGAATCAGTTGGGTCTGAGCAAGATATTCATGTTTCTGATGTAGAGAATGAAGATTCAGATGTTGGCTCGGAGGTAAAGACCACGCCTGTCATAAGGAGATCTACACGGGTTAGGAGACCACCCATAAAGTATTCCCCTAGTGCTTGCAGTGCATTATACGCTTTAAATATTACTAGTGATGATCCTAGCACAGTGAAAGAGGCAAGGACCTCGGATGAGGCAAATTTGTGGGAGGATGCTATGAAAGAGGAGATACAGGCACTGGACAAGAATGAAACATGGAGCCTTGTGAAATTGCCTAAAGATAGGAAAGTAATTGGGTGCAAATGGATTTTCAAAAAGAAAACAAATGCAAATAGAATGGTAGAAAAGTATAAGGCATGTCTGGTTGCAAATGGGTACTCGCAAATAGAGGAAATTGACTTTGGTGAGATATTTTTCTCGGTAGCAAAGTTGACATCTATCATATGTGTCTTATCCATGGTAGCTGCTTATGATCTAGAGGTTGAGCAACTGGATGTGAAGACGGCTTTCCTTTATGAGGACTTAGAGGAGGAAATTTACATGAAACAGCCCAAAGGCTTTGTGAGCAAAGGCAAGGAAGAGATGGTTTGTAAATTCAAGAAATCTTTGTACGGACTAAAGCAGTCACCACGGATGTGGTACCAGAATTTTGATATATATGTCATTCAGCTTGGGTTCACTCGCAGCTATGTTGATCACTGTGTCTACGTGAAAAGGTTAGGGGTTAATTTTGTCATTTTAACCTTGTATATGGATGATATGTTGTTGATTGGAAATAACAGGAAGATGATTAGCACTGTGAAGCCATTGTTGGCAAGACAATTTGACATGAAAGACCTAGGGACAGCAGATTTTATCTTGGGCATGCAGATAAAGAGGGATCGTGAAAATTGAAAACTATGGCTAAGTCAGAAGAAGCATATTGAATAAATGTTAAAAAAATTCAACATGTCTGATAGTAAGCCGGTAGGGACTCTCATGCCTTTGGGAACCAAGTTATCTGCGGAACAATGTCCGAAGACGAAGGAAGAAGCTAAAGATATAGCGCACGTACCTTATGCTAGTGCGGTTGAAAGCTTGATGTACGCAATGGTGTGTATGAGACCAGATATTGCCCAAGCAGTGGGAGTATTAAGTAGATATATGTCTAATCCTGAGAATGAGCATTAGACTACAATCAAGGGAGGTCTTAGATATCTTCATGGCACGTCAGAGTTTGCATTATGTTATGGAGATATGGGAGGTAAGAAGAATCTTGATATTGTAGGATCAGTTGATGCTGACTGGGGAGGAGACATTGATAGCAAGAGGTCTATAAGTGGGTATGTGTTCAATCTGTATGGTGGGGCAGTAAGTTGGATGAGCAAAAGGCAAAGTGTTGTTGCCCTTTCATCTACAAAAGCTAAGTATATGGCAATAACTCATGCTGGAAAGGAGGCGGTTTGGCTTCAAAGGTTATGTGCTGAGCTTGGGTTTAAACAAAAAGCAGTGAAGGTGAAATGTGACAATCAAGGTGCTATCTTCTTAGCAAATAATCCTGCATTTCATTCACGAACGAAGCACATTGATATCCAGTATCACTTCATCCGGGAAAAGATTGAAGAAAATGTGATAATCTTGGAGAAAGTCGATACAGCAGTGAACAACGTAGATTTCTTGACTAAAGTAGTTAGTCTAGCAAATTTTGAGTGGTGTGTTACTGAGATGGGCTTGAAGAAACAGAGTCCTCGAAAGTTTTCCGTATGTGTGAAGTACCTACCAAGTGGGAGATTGTTAGAGTTGGTGCATACTTCATGGGACCAAATCTATAGAACCCCGGACGAACACAGGGGTCCCGCTCCTCGGTGAGGGGGCATGGGTTAGGATGCAGCGCCCCCGAAACTTCTGGGCCATAGGCATGAGTTGAGCCTGGTTTTTTGCTTGATGGTTTGGGCTTGGGCCCATGAAGAGCCGTAGTTCTGCAGCAGAACGGAAACCTAATTATACCGTAATTAAGATGTCTTAAGTTGCTCAGTTATGGTGTTCAGTTTGAGGGGTGGGTATTTTAGCACGAGATTGCATTGCCAAGTTGTTTTCTTAGGTGACTAAGATTCCTCTTGCATTAATTCATTGTGCAAAGAGGAAAGTAGTGTAATTGGTGAGATTTTGAAATCCAAAAGATATCTTTGCTGCGTTTCTTTTTGCATCTGGGGAATTTTTGTTTGCATAGCTGTGATAGTTGAAGTATTGGCTGTGCATGTGACTTAAAAATTTTGTTGAAAGAATTTCCTGGCAACTTAATGTTAACCCCGATTTAACAGAATGCTTATGACCAGTTTTGTTAATTTAAGAAGTATTTTTTCTGTTTTCAAAAAGAAAAATATTTTTTTTTTCATTGTTCTCTAAAATAAAATTGCCAAAAAGGGCCGTAGTCCAAGCCCAACACATTTTCAAAATAAAAATAAAAAAATTTGTTTTGAATCAAATGAGTTTTGGGATTCCATAGCTCATTTAAATTGTAAACCCACCAGGCCTGAGGGCTCTGTGCCTAAGTGGTATTTTTGTTTGATACTTGAGCTAGTAGAGCCCAAGTGGTTGTTTAGGCCTTTTGGGCATTTGGTTTCAGACCCATTTTATTATCTTAATTGTGCTCGCGGGCCTCTTTCCTTGACTAATTTTGGGATTTAGTATTGGGTTGAGAGTGAGAGTAATGTAATGGGCCTAGCCCATTCTCAGGTAATAAGAGGCCTTCTATTTTACTTGTATTGGGCTCGACCCATTATTTTAATGCTTACTGTTTATTATTGTAAAGCCTACTGTTAGTAGAGTTTATTCCCATATACCTACTGTTTAGAATCTTAAATTTAAATAAGTAAAGAGTTGGAAACTAGTTTGGAATCATGAGCAAACTAAATGAAGTTGATAAGTTAAATGAGGTCTTTGTTTGCTTACTTCAAATTAACGTTAGCTTGGGATGGATCTTTTAGGATCAAATCATAAAAGTAATAAAGCAAAATTGGAGGATGTTATTTACAAATCAAGATTATAATCTAACGGTCAATGGACAATGGAAACATCTAAGGTGTCGTTGGGGTGATAATCTTCACTTGATAAATGGCATCTACCCCAAAAATAATGTGAATAGATTTAGGATGTATTAGTGTTGTTTAGATTAGAGATATAATAAAAAAAATGCAAATGATAAATAAAAAAGGATTAGGGCTAGAACAACAACTTGGTATGTCTTAAGGCAAGGGATCCAGGGATCCATGGGTGTTTAGATTCCCCATCCTCAAATTTGACTTGGAAACTTAGACCTAAGTAGTTAGAATAGTATTAAATTAGGGGTTAATACTAGGATAATCAACTTATTTTGAAGATGTTCAGTTAGTCTAATAAATGATTGATGATGACTTTATTTTCATATTGAGTTGATCAAGCCCCAATTACCTATGAGCACTCGAAACATCCTTAGATGGGACATTTTGTCCTTCGACCGATTAATCAATACAAGTATCTTAAAAAGTAATTAAAGTGAAATAGAAATCATCAATATTCATAAGCATCACATCAAAACCTTACACTAATACATAACTTTAGAAACCACTCCCACACTCTATTTATAAATATACATGGTGCCTAACTCTCTTATAAACTGAACTCTAGATTCTCTCAACTAACACTGCTATGCCAGCTTCCTTAACTCTTTTTATGATCTAAAAAGTAGGTCGTTCAAATAATAGGTCAGTTAAACAATTAGGCTCAGTAGGGATCTAGAGTGGATATGTGCAAGTGTACAATTATATATGCATGTATGGATTGTTGTGAGTTTTAAATTACTCACAAGCGCACGAATTGTTTGCAATATAGTGTTGTTCAAGTGCGAGGTCGAATCCATAGGGAATTGCGTTGTGAAAATATATTTTTATCTAAACTAACCATATTTTAACCTAGTTCCGAATTTTGGATTGTATCTTGCAAAGAAATATAAACCAAACTAAATTGATTTTAAAACAACTGATAAAAATACTAAAGTTTTCTAAATCCACCCACCAAAGTAAAGCATATATCTTCATGTTCTATATAAAAATAATTTATCAAATCATTCCATGAATCCATCATTATACAAATCACGACGAATACCCAAACTAAACCAAAACCATCCAATGTATCCGTTTAATTCACAAATTACAATGGATATCCAATCTAATTTGAATGATCAGCCATATTCGGCAGATGAAACACAAGGAATATCCAATTTAACAATTTAAAAGCAATCAATCATAAGATTTTACTCAAATAATTGAACAGAACATTTATACTAAAAATATCATAATTGTATGAACAAATCTGAAAATATTATGCCAAACAATGGCTAGGCTTCATCTTTAACCTTAGATGAAGATTTTAGCCTCTCATAATTATGAAACTAAAGTTCTCAATAAAACAAACATTAAACTTTAAAACTAAAAAAAAAAATAAATTAAAACTGACTATAGATTGGGAGAAATTCCACTCGCTGTTGGGCGACGCTTCTCCTCGTGGTAGCAAAGCCTACGAGATTCACTAGAATTCTAGCAGAAGTCCTCCGGATTGCACACCAATTGTTTCAGTGAGGTGGGACTTTTATAGGGAAACTCAAGAGTGCAATGTGTTTCAAATTCGATGTGGGATACTGCCCGAGTGCGCTCGATCACAGTCTTGTGCGCTCGAGCAAAGCATGGTGCACTGTCTGACCTTTGTCTACTAAAATTGCCATAACTTTCTCTATAAAAATCATTTTTATGAGCTGTAAAATTCCTCAGAAAATAGACATCTGGATCTTTCCAAACATATATGGCTCATCTCTTGGTTCTTCCTGAATCAATATAGTAAAATCCACAAAAATGACTGATCTGCCACGCTGAAATCACACACAGCCTGACCTTTGTCTACTAAAATTGCCATAACTTTCTCTAGAAAAATCATTTTTATGAGCCGTAAAATTCTTCAGAAAATAGGCATCCAGATCTTTCAAAGCATATATGGTTCATCTCTTGGTTCTTCCTAAAACAATATAGTAAAATCCACAAAAATGACTAATCTGTACAGGCAATTCTGGCAATTTTAGTGAAACTCCTTTCCAAGTGCTTGTAAACCTGTAAAACAACGAAAACAACTCAAAGTAACAAATTCGTAAGCTAACAAATGTAAATTAATGGGCCAAAATATGCAATATTTGGCACTCATTAAATACTCCCAAACTTACATTTTGCAAGTCCCTTAGCAAAACAAAATAAAAAACTAAATGAAAAACAAAGAACATAAAGATAAGTTCATCACTCATGGTATCAAAAAATTTAAGGAGCACTCAAAACCATGATATTCATTCATGAGCAAGCTTAAAAAAGATATAACCCATATTCGCAATGAATAGAAATTTTAAAACCTAATTACTTACAAGAGGCAGACTAAGACATCACAAGCTTGAATCAGTGCAAAGTGAATTAGCATATACAGATGAGGTTTCCAAATAACTTCAATGTACAATGTCTCCATGTCTCAAGATTCATAGAATTTCTTATCAAAATGAACAACGATGGCATAGTTTTATTTTATTTTATTTTTTATATTTTTTTTTATTGTAAGACTCTGCTATATTTAGTTTCCTTAAGCTTTCTAATTAACCCATGTATCGAATGTTGAGTCAACGACTCCCAAACCAGATGGTTTTAGGGCATTAGGTGTAAAGATACCCCAAGAGCATTTGGTGAAAATTGAAGATTTCAACCGTAGAAAGTAGAAAATAATGTTTGGAACGAGTAGATCGGTGTGTTTAGATGATGTTTGGAAGGTTTTTGGATCAAAATGGTGAAATTTTCTATAGAGAGAAAGCTAGGTTGCTTGAAAATGGCGTAAAAATAAGAAAAAATGAACAGTCTTTATATAGAATCGCGATACCAGTCGACTGGGTCCTTTCGAAAAGATGAATATTTTTCATACCAGTCGACTGGGTAAACTGGCAGTAAGATACCAGTCGACTGGATTATCTTTACCAGTCGACTAGATGACAGCTGAATTTTAAAAAATTAGCTCCAAACAGGGTCTTGATGTACCAGTCGACTAGATAAGATTTACTAGTCGACTGGAAAAATTAGCAGAAACTTACCAGTCGACTGGATCATATTTACCAGTCGACTGGAAGAATAAGCAGTGACTTACCAGTCGACTGGACCCTTATGAAAGTTTTTCAGTCTTGAATTGTAGCACGAAATTTGTTTATCTATGACATCTTGAGTGTGGGAGATATTTAAACAAGAATTAATACTCTTTCACTAGATGTCAAATATGCAAATGATGAAAGGAATGAGCAATTAGATATTCAGTTTATCATAATCCAAGAATCCCATCAACATTCTAATTTTACTAAAACTAGCTTCACTTAGGGGTTTTGTAAGAATGTCAGTTATTTGATCTTCCGAAGGTATGAATTCTAGTCTTATATCACATTTTTTAGCATGGTCACTTAAGAAATGATGTCTGATTTCTATATGTTTGGTTCTAGAGTGCTGAATAGGGTTCTTGGTTAGGTTGATAGCACTAGTATTATCATAATGTATCGGGATCCCTTTTAGGTTCATGCCATAGTCTTCTAGTTGTTGTTTCATCCATATCACATGGGCACAACAACTTCCAGCTGCTGCATATTCCGCTTCAGTGGTTGATAATGCAACAGAATTTTGTTTCTTGAAAAACTAAGAGGTTAACATTGCACCTAAGAATTGACATGTTCCACTTGTGCTTTTTCTATCTAACCTACATCCAACAAAATCAGCATCTGAATATCCTACAAGCTCAAAAGATGAATCTCTAGAGTACCATAATCCTATGGTTTGGGTTCCTTGTAGATATCTAAGGATTCTTTTTACTGCAACTACATGTGATTCCTTAGGATTAGCCTGAAATCTAGCACACATGCATACACTGAACATTATATCAGGTCTACTTGCAGTCAAATAAAGTAAAGCACCTATCATGCTTCTATAATATTTAGTATCTACAGTTTTACCTTCTTCATCAAGATCAAGTTTTGTATTTGTGCTCATAGGAGTTCCAAGTGGCTTTGAGTTTTCCATCCCGAACCTCTTTAGTAGGTCCTTAACGTACTTTGATTGATTGATGAAGATACCTCCTTTTAGTTGCTTGATTTGAAGTCCAAGGAAGTAGGTAAGCTCTCCCATCATGCTCATTTCAAATTCACATTGCATGCACTTTGCAAACTCTTGACACATAGATTCATTAGTAGCACCAAATATAATATCATGAACATATATTTGAACTATCAAAGTGTCATTTTTGTGAGTTTTTGTGAAGAGAGTTGTGTCTATTCTACCTCTTACAAAATCATTGTCAATCAAAAATTTACTTAGTCTTTCATACCATGCCCTTAGAGCTTGCTTCAACCCATATAGAGCTTTAGAAAGCTTGTAGACATGATTTGGAAGACTGAGATTTTCAAATCCAAGAGGTTGCTCAACATAAACCTCTTCTTTTATAAAGCCATTTAAAAAGGCACTTTTTACATCCATTTGAAATAGCTTGAATTTATTAAAGTGTTGACCCTCACCCGTATTTTAATGATGGCAAAACACAACTGTTATTTAACTAACATGTTTAAACTAAGTTGTATTAAGGATCAAACACATTCAACCAAGGAACAAAATGCAAAAACTCGAACCAAATCAAGTATCAAGTGAAGACTGAAGATCTAGTATAGGTCTTAAGGTTTAGAACCAATGTAAGTCTCACTCATACATTGTATTAGCTTGTTTAATGGCTCAAACACAAATGGTTTTTCTAAAACCATTAATTTTAAAATGTTTTTAAATGAAAAACAGAAGAAAAACTGGGTTGGAAGACAACCCAGTCGACTGGGTACATATACCAGTCGACTGGTATATGGGTCAGAAGGTACCCAGTCGACTGGATGAATTAACCCAGTCGACTGGTACTTTGACCAGTAATTTCCCAGTCGACTGGATGAATCAACCCAGTCGACTGGCAAAATAGACAGAAAGTCCCCAGTCGACTGGATGATATATACCAGTCGACTGGATACCCAGAAGGTCTGAAAACGTATATTTTTCAAGTGAACCCAGTCGACTGGTATCTCGACCCAGTCGACTGGTAGTTCAAAAATATGACCGTTGGACTCCAAATCTGAACGTTTTAAAGTAAATCTTTTTCAAATTAAAGTCCAAAACGGCCATATTAATTGATTGCTATATAAACCCACTCAGCAAAGCATTCAATAACAAGCAGCACATATTCAAAAAGAGTTGATCTCATATAATCAAGTTTTTATACTCTTGAAACACAAAAAGCTTTGAAATAATCTTATTGAGCCATTTCTTCAAGCTTTACTTTGAAAGAGAGACATTTCTGTTGTAATAAGCCTTCATTTGTTGTCTCTCTACCTTTTACTTTACACCATCTTTGTAAAGGGATTACTTCCGAGAGGAAGGGGAAACTTCCGAAAGGAAGGGGATTTTTCGGTTTAAGCAATTCCTGTAAATTGCTTGTGTACGGTTTGTGCAACACCCGGCTAAGTTGTGCGACTAAGTTTTCTTAGTGGATTACTTCAAGGAGTTCCTTGAAGAGAGTGGACGTAGGGTCGGAACGAATCCGATATTGCCGAACCACTATAACTGTGTTTGCATCCTCTTTCCTTAAACTCATTATTTACAGCTTTCTACTTGTATCAATTATTTGTTGCTTATCAGTTTTTATAAACTTGTATAAATTCCGCAAAAGTTTTTAAAAACCCAATTCACCCCCCCTCTTGGGTTGAAACCTCGAGCTACAATTGGTATCAGAGCCTAGTTCTCTTTATAAGGCTTAAATTCCTAGAGTTGATCCAATGGCAGCAAATAGCTACTCTGAGGGACACTCTTATACTAGACCTCCATTGTTCAATGGATCAAATTATAACTACTGGAAAAATAGAATGAAAATCTTCGTCGAAGGACAAGATTACAATCTATGGAGAATTATAGAAGAGGGACCTAAAATTCCCTCAAAAGAAATAGTTATTGGAGAGACTCTTCATACAATGCCTAAACTCAAAACTGAGTTTACTGACGAGGATTGTAGAACAATGTCTCTCAATAGCAGAGCAACAAGCATGCTACATTGTGCTTTAGATATTTCTGAATATAACAAAATATCTGCATGCGTTTCTGCTAAAGAAATATGGGACAAATTGCAAGTCACATATGAAGGAACAAGTGAAGTAAAAAAGTCTAAAATTTACATGCTAATTTCTGAATATGAATCTTTTAAGATGTCTCCTAATGAAACCATTTCTGAAATGCACTCACGATTTACTACTATTATAAATAGTTTAAAATTGCTTGGCAAGAATATTGAGGAAGTTGAACTAACCAGAAAAATCTTAAGATCTCTACCTCCAGAATGGAAACCAAAGAGGACAGCCATTCAAGAGGCCAAAAATCTTGACAAGCTTGATGTTGAGACGCTGCTTGGGTCATTATTGACATACGAGATGGAAGAAATGACTCCCATCGTCAATGATGATGAGAAGAAGAAGAAGCAAATTGCTCTCAAAGCTTCTACGAGCAACAAAGAAAAGGAATTAGAACAAGAAGCAGAGAGCAGTGAAGAGGATGGTGAAATGGCTTTAATCACCAGACGATTCCATAGGTTCTTGAAGAAAAGCAAGAAACCTTACTCAAAGGATCCCACCTCAAAAAGGGAACCACTTATGTGCTATGGCTGCAAGAAGCCAGGACATATAAAAGCTGACTGTCCAGTTTCAAGCAAACCATACAAGGGCTTCAAGAAGAAAGCTATGGTAGCAACTACCTGGAGCGATGACGAAGAAGATGAGTCATCAGACAAAGAAATTGGATACGAAGAGATTGCCAACCTCTGTTTAATGGCAATCGATGATGAAAGTGAGGTAACATCTTCTCCCTCTTCAAAAAATAATATTGTTACTAGTAGTGAAGAATTACTAGAAGTCATAAATGAAATGCATGAAGAATTAAAGAAATTTGATTCTAGAAATTCTGTTCTTAAGAAAGAAGTATCATCTCTTTCTAAGGAAATGATAGTTCTTAGAGAAGAAAAAGAAAAATTATCATCTTTACTGTATAATTCGTCTCAAGATTTTCTTAAAGATGAAAATGAGAATTTGAAAAATAAAATTTCTGAATTAAACAGCACTGTATCTAGACTTATGCTTGGTAAAGAAAAACTTGATGAAGTGCTTTCTTCCCAAAGATTAAGTGGAGGAAAATCTGGTGTAGGATATTCTCCATTGGGAAAACAAAAAACAAAAGAGAGCTTATTCATGAAAGCCTCTTGTGTAGATGGAGCTTCTACTTCGAAAGCTCCTAACCTTGTTAAAAGCACTCCCTTAATAAATCCGAGGAACTCTAGAAACTTAAATGATCATACTAAATTGAAGCATCCTAAAAATGCTCATGCTTATTTGTATGCTCATTCTAGAAATGCTCATACACATCCTAGAAATAATCATCATGCTCATTCTAGGAACAATGTGTATAATCAAAGAATGCATTCTGCTCATCCTAGGAATCACCATCATGGCTATTCTAGAAATAACTTGCATACATATGCTAGCATGTATCCTAGAATGCATCATCGTTCATTTTCTGGAAATGACATGCATTTTCATACCCCTTACCGTAGAATCATGTATCCTAGGAACTATCATCCTAAGGATTATAGGAATGCACATGTAAAATTTCCTAGAAATTACTATGACTATAATGCTAGGTATGTGCATCATCAACATGTTCATAGAGCACCATATATTGTTAAGAAAGTATGGGTCCCAAAAGGAACCGTATTTTCAAGAACTAACCCCAAAGGACCCAAGAAATTTTGGGTACCTAAAAATGCTATCGTATATCCTTGTGTGATGTAGATTTGCCTTCATACCAAGGAGAAAGGTAACTGTTGGTACCTTGATAGCGGTTGCTCGAAGCATATGACCGGTGATAAAAGCGTATTCAAGGAGCTAACTCTAAGAGATGGTGGACTTGTGACCATTGGAGACAATACTAAAATAAAGATCATCGGGCATGGAAAAGTCGGTAATGATTTCTCAACTTTAGATAATGTATTGCTAGTACAAGGCTTAAAGCCAAATTTACTTAGCATTAGTCAATTATGTGACAAAGGATATAAAGTCACATTTGAGACCTCTCATTGTCTAGTTATAGACATCAAGAGCAACAAGATCAAATTCATTGGCCATAGACATGAAAATGTCTATATAGTTGATTTGAAATCCTTACATTCCAATAATGAAAAATGTTTTCCTGCTTTTAGTGAAAATCAATGGCTATGGCATAGAAGGCTTGGTCATGTAAATATGAACTTGCTAAAAATTGTTTCAAGAAAAGATTTAGTTATTGGTCTTCCTAAAATCAATTTTGAGAAAAATAAAATTTGCAATGCTTGTCAAATGGGAAAACAATCAAGGATATCTTTCAAAGCAAAAAATGTTGTCTCAACTACTAGACCTTTGGAACTTTTGCATATGGACTTATTTGGTCCAATTAGTACCATTAGTCTAGGTGGCCATCAATATGCTCTTGTTATTGTTGATGACTATTCAAGATATACCTTTGTTATTTTTATTGCTTATAAAGATGAAGCTTTCAAAGGATTTGAAAAGTTTTGCAAAAAGGTACAAAATGAAAAAGGAATTTGTATTTCAAGCATAAGAAGTGATCATGGCAAAGAATTTGAAAATCAAAGCTTTTCAAAATTTTGTGATGAAAATGGAATTAATCACAACTTTTCAGCTCCTAGAACTCCTCAACAAAATGGAGTTGTTGAGAGGAAAAATAGAGTTCTAGAAGAATTTTCAAGAACAATGCTTTGTGAAAATAATTTACCAAAATATTTTTGGGCTGAAGCCGTGAATACTTCTTGCTATATTTTAAATAGAATTTTGATAAGGCCCCTGCTTGATAAAACTCCTTATGAACTATGGAAAGGGAGAAAGCCCAATATTTCCTATTTTCGTGCCTTTGGTAGTAAGTGCTTCATCTTAAATAACAATAAAACTAACTTGGGTAAATTTGATTCCAAGACCGATGAAGGGATATTTTTAGGATATTCTACTACTAGTAAGGCTTATATAGTTTTCAATAAGAGAACTCTAGTAGTAGAAGAATCTGTGCATGTAACTATTGATGAATCTAACCCAATGAGTAGTGGAGAAGTTTCCTTTAAAGATGATGCAGATTTTATTCCAAGAATGGAAACTTCTACTCCCATTGTTGACCCAAAAGTGAGTTCTTCTCAAACAAATGAAGGGATGGCAACTCCAAATTTGGACCAACCATCCTCAAGTCAACAAGAGGAAAATCTACCCAAGGATTGGAGGTATGTAAATCATCATCCAATTGATCAAGTAATTGGTGATCCTTCACAAGGGGTAAGAACTCGTTCTTCCATTAGAAATATTTGCAATTTTGTAGCTTATTTGTCTCAAGTAGAACCTAAGACATTTATAGAAGCTGAAAAAGATAATGATTGGATAATTGCAATGCAGGAAGAGATAAATCAATTTGAGAGAAACAATGTTTGGGAACTAGTTCCAAGACCTAAAGATCATTCAATTATTGGAACTAAATGGGTATATAGAAATAAAATGGATGAAAATGGTATAGTAACTAGAAATAAGGCTAGGCTAGTTGCTAAGGGATATAATCAAGAGGAAGGAATAGATTTTGATGAAACCTATGCTCCCGTAGCTAGATTAGAAGCTATTCGAATGTTATTAGCCTTTGCATGCTTTAATAAATTCAAGCTATTTCAAATGGATGTGAAAAGTGCCTTTTTAAATGGCTTTATAGAAGAAGAGGTTTATGTTGAACAACCTCTTGGTTTTGAAAATCCTAGTCTTCCAAATCATGTCTACAAGCTTTCTAAGGCTTTATATGGGCTGAAGCAAGCTCCAAGGGCATGGTACGAAAGACTAAGCAAATTTTTGATTGATAATGATTTTGTAAGAGGAAAAATAGATACAACTCTCTTCACAAAAACTCACAAAAATGACACTTTGATAGTTCAAATATATGTTGATGATATTATATTTGGTGCTACTAATGAATCTATGTGTCAAGAGTTTGCAAAGTGCATGCAAGGTGAATTTGAAATGAGCATGATGGGAGAACTTACCTACTTCCTTGGACTGCAAATCAAGCAACTAAAAGGAGGTATCTTCATCAATCAACAAAAGTACATCAAAGATCTACTAAAGAGGTTCGGGATGGAAAGCTCAAAGCCAATTGGAACGCCTATGAGCACAACCACCAAACTTGATCTTGATGAAGGAGGTAAAACTGTAGATTCTAAATATTATAGAAGCATGATATGTGCTTTACTGTACTTGACTGCAAGTAGACCTGATATAATGTTCAGTGTATGCATGTGCGCTAGATTTCAATCTAATCCTAAGGAATCACATGTAGTTGCAGTAAAAAGAATCCTTAGATATCTACAAGGGACCCAGACCATAGGATTATGGTATTCTAGAGAATCATCTTTTGAGCTAGTAGGATATTCGGATGCTGATTTTGCTGGATGTAGGTTAGATAGAAAAAGCACAAGTGGAACATGCCAATTCTTAGGTGCTATGTTAACTTCTTGGTTCTCCAAGAAACAGAATTCAGTTGCTCTATCAACCGCTGAGGCGGAATATGTAGCAGCTGGCAGTTGTTGTGCCCAAGTATTATGGATGAAACAACAACTAGAAGACTATGGCATGAGTCTCAAAAATATTCCTATATTTTGTGATAATACTAGTGCCATCAACCTAACCAAAAATCCTATTCAGCACTCTAGAACCAAGCATATAGAGATTAGACATCATTTCTTAAGAGACCATGCTCAAAAAGGTGATATAAGATTAGAATTTATACCTTCAGAAGATCAAATAGCTGATATTCTTACAAAACCCTTAAGTGAAGCTAGTTTTTGCAAAATAAGAAAGTTGATGGGATTGCTTGATTTTGATAAATTGAATGTTTGATTGCATCTCATTTCATCATTTGCATGTTTGACATTGAGTGATAGAGTATTAATCCATGTTTAATTATTCCCTTCACTCAAAAATGTCATAGATAAACAAAATCGTGCTAAAAATTCAGGACTGGAAATTTTACTCAGGATCCAGTCGACTGGTAAATGTTCTCCAGTCGACTGGTAAGTCTCTGCCTGTTTTTCCAGTCGACTGGTAATTTTGACCCAGTCGACTGGTAACTCTCTGCCAAAAACTCCAGACGACTGGTAAGTCTTCTCCAGTCGTCTATAAAATCAAATCATGCTTGGAGCCAAATTTTTTTCATTTTTTTGAACCCCCAGTCGACTGGTAACGATAGCTCAGTAGACTGGTATCTCACTGTCAGTTGATCCAGTCGACTGGTACGTTTACCCAGTCGACTGGTAAGAGAAACTGTTCATCTTTACAAAAAGGCCCAGTCGACTGGTAAGTTTACCCAGTCGACTGGTATCGCGATTCTATAAAAGGGACTGTTCATTTTCGCCCTCTTTATGCCATTTTCAAAGAGCCCAAGCTTTCTCTCTCTAGAAAAATTCATCTTTTTGATCTAAAAATCATCCAAATCCCTTCTAAACACACCGATCTACTCATTCCTAAAGAGATTTTTAACTTTCTACGGTTACAATCTCTCATTTTTACCAAATTTCCTTTTTCCAAAAACTTCAAATTTCTCGAAAATGAGTGACAAAATCCGTATAAAACTCACAACAAGTGGACCTAATGCGCCCAAAAAGCCTAGGTCTTCAAAACCTTCGGCTTCGGAATCAAAAGGGAAGGGAGTAGCAGGGTCATCCAGCAAGGAGTCCAGAACAGAGTTGGAGCAGGCTCTGTTTTTCAGCCCAGCTGCTCATAAGAGGTATAACTCTATAATCCGTCACAAGAAAATCATGACGGGTAGAGTCGTTGATTTCGACTCCATTCGTCATGGTAATTTCGATATTCTACCAGCCTTTGAGGCAATAAATCTGACCCCACTGGTCAGTATTCATGAAAAATATTACCCGCGACTGATTCACCAGTTCTATGCGAACTTGGTGAAACCCAGTCCTCTGGCTCTGAGATTCAGAACCAGAGTTAGCGGTGTGGAGTTTGAGGTCAACACTGACCTCTTGATGAGCATTCTGAGAATCCCTATAAGGGGGGTTCAATGGAGTCTGGATGGATGGCCAGACAACTTTGAAGTTGAGGAGGCCTGTCGGATAGTCAGGGGCGACCCTAACTATGTGTACAGACCCACTACATTTCACACATGTAGTGACTTGCCCCTCGACTCAAAAATGTTTCAATTGATTGTCAGTTGGACCATCCACCCGAGACTCGGGAGTCGAGGGTATCTATCTAAAATAGATACGGTATTGATTTGGTGCCTAAAATCTGGGCACCACTTCAATATATATCCTCTGCTGCTCGCCAACATGATAAACGGTGAAGCAAACGACTCCGGGTGTCTTCCTTATGGGATGCTCATTACACTCATCCTCCAGCACTTCCGGGTACCTTTGCCTGCCTCCGAGGCTCAGGATATCGGATTGACGGATATCATCAACATCTCATCTCTAAAGAAGATGGGATGTACTGTTCGTGAAGGGTTTCTCTATCCTAAGGCTGGAAAGCGCCTAAGGATTCGAGAGGATGCGAGTGACAGTGGTGAGGATGCTGATACGGCTGCTGAGATGGAGACAGATACCCGAGCACCTCCCATTGGTGACTCGAGTACTGGTCAGACTGGATATGGTGACATCCTACGAGCTATCGCGAGTCTTCAGATGACGATGGAGTCTGGTTTTCAGTCCATGCAGTCCGATTATCAGAGGCTGAGCTCCTCCATAGACCACCTACGGGATGACTTCGAGTTACATCGAGAGCACACCGAGGGTTCCCTAGCTGAGATTAGGGAACTTCTTCGTGACAGCTCGGACTCTCCCGCACCATGAGTCTCATTCATTTAATCAGTTCTTAGCACTTTTCCAGTATTTGTCACTTAGCACGGACATCTCATGTTTGTTTTTCTTAGTTATGGCTCTATAAGACTCTACTTGTATTGACTTTTTCTATGATGATGTAATACTATAAGCCATATTTCTTGCATTTATTTAAGCTATTTGTGATATGTTAGAACTGTTTTAAATATCTGTTTGTCTCATAGCTTATTTGTTAATTGTTCTGCCCCCTTTGGTTGCTGTTGTCAAAACGGGGGAGAAAAATGAGAAAAACGAGAAAATCTAAGTAACGAGAAAATCTAAGTAAAAACGCAACCAATGCATAGATTTAGGGGGAGCATTGCTCCATATCTATGTAAAAATGTTTATTGATTGGTTGAGTTTAATTCTGGATTGGTTGAAAGAAATATAAACTGTGTTTGCTTGTTTACAGGGTGGTTTTTCTCGAAAAACAGAGGAGACTCTGTCCAAATTTTTGTAAAATCTTAACACTTAGTTTTTAAAACTGTTTTTACATTATTAGTTTTGTCATCATCAAAAAGGGGGAGATTGTTGACCCTCACCCGTATTTTAATGATGGCAAAACACAACTGTTATTTAACTAACATGTTTAAACTAAGTTGTATTAAGGATCAAACACATTCAACCAAGGAACAAAATGCAAAAACTCGAACCAAATCAAGTATCAAGTGAAGACTGAAGATCTAGTATAGGTCTTAAGGTTTAGAACCAATGTAAGTCTCACTCATACATTGTATTAGCTTGTTTAATGGCTCAAACACAAATGGTTTTTCTAAAACCATTAATTTTAAAATGTTTTTAAATGAAAAACAGAAGAAAAACTGGGTTGGAAGACAACCCAGTCGACTGGGTACATATACCAGTCGACTGGTATATGGGTCAGAAGGTACCCAGTCGACTGGATGAATTAACCCAGTCGACTGGTACTTTGACCAGTAATTTCCCAGTCGACTGGATGAATCAACCCAGTCGACTGGCAAAATAGACAGAAAGTCCCCAGTCGACTGGATGATATATACCAGTCGACTGGATACCCAGAAGGTCTGAAAACGTATATTTTTCAAGTGAACCCAGTCGACTGGTATCTCGACCCAGTCGACTGGTAGTTCAAAAATATGACCGTTGGACTCCAAATCTGAACGTTTTAAAGTAAATCTTTTTCAAATTAAAGTCCAAAACGGCCATATTAATTGATTGCTATATAAACCCACTCAGCAAAGCATTCAATAACAAGCAGCACATATTCAAAAAGAGTTGATCTCATATAATCAAGTTTTTATACTCTTGAAACACAAAAAGCTTTGAAATAATCTTATTGAGCCATTTCTTCAAGCTTTACTTTGAAAGAGAGACATTTCTGTTGTAATAAGCCTTCATTTGTTGTCTCTCTACCTTTTACTTTACACCATCTTTGTAAAGGGATTACTTCCGAGAGGAAGGGGAAACTTCCGAAAGGAAGGGGATTTTTCGGTTTAAGCAATTCCTGTAAATTGCTTGTGTACGGTTTGTGCAACACCCGGCTAAGTTGTGCGACTAAGTTTTCTTAGTGGATTACTTCAAGGAGTTCCTTGAAGAGAGTGGACGTAGGGTCGGAACGAATCCGATATTGCCGAACCACTATAACTGTGTTTGCATCCTCTTTCCTTAAACTCATTATTTACAGCTTTCTACTTGTATCAATTATTTGTTGCTTATCAGTTTTTATAAACTTGTATAAATTCCGCAAAAGTTTTTAAAAACCCAATTCACCCCCCCTCTTGGGTTGAAACCTCGAGCTACATAAAGCATGCTGATAAATGCTTAAATAGTCATATTTAAGCCCCTTAATTTACACTTGTTAGACTCTTTACTTATCTATTTTAGTAGATTATACTTTACTTTTGTGTTTTGTGTGTTTTTCACAGGTCTGGACAAAAAGATAACAAAATGGAGCTTTTAGAAGCAAAAAGGGAAGTTCTGCCCTCAAGCAAGGTGTGCTCGAGCGCAACCCCCTTGAGATCGAGCGCACAAGCATACGAGCTCACTTGAAGTAGGCTCGAGCGCACATATGCGATCGAGTGCATCCCGCATACGCTCGAGCACAATTACTCCAGAGGCAACAGAGCCAGAATTGGAAAGATGTCTTCCGACTCCAAAACGGAATTAGGGTTTTGTGATGCCATGAAGACCCTATAAATAGCCCTGTAAAAACACATAACACACACTTTTTATTCTACACTCGAATTAGAGAGCTTAGGAGAAGAATTGACAACTCGTCTCCTGAGTTTCTTCGGTTTTAGTTTTTTATTTTTATGTTTAGCATGTTTACTTTACTTAGCATGTGTAACTAAACTCCTATAGGGCTCGATTGAAGCCCTAGTTATGTTTTACCACACATTTATTCATTGACTATCTTTGCTATAGCCTTTTAGAGTACTAACTTGATTAATACCTGTTTGTATTTACATTCCTCATATGTATGTGCCTGATCAATGTATGCATGTGGTATGAATAGGTTAGTTGAATCAATTTGGATGACCGAGTCCTGGGTTTGACATTAGTAATAAGGGATATCCATACCAAATTCCCGGGTTAATCAACATAGAAAACCAGGAACAGACCAAGCCCTAGGTCCTGTGTGGTTGCCGATCTCCACAGCCCTCATACTCTCTTAAGGAACAACTCAGTATACACCCATGCTGAATCCATTAAAGATAGAAAAGGGTTAGAGTATATACCATGCCTAACTCGTTGCATAGGGAGATCAATAGCCTAAGGTGTGGGCCAAGCCTTTAGGTTGGCAACCATTAGATACTCATGATAAGGCTAGAGCATTGAAACCTTAGTAAGTGGGAAAATATAATTAGTGGTGGATATCATAGCCCTATGTTTCCCATTATTGTTATTAACTCACTATCAACTATTATTTCTCTTTTAACTTAAAGAAATTAGTTTTAGATAGAAATTCACCAATCATTGTGGAAATGATCTCGCACTTGCACACTATGCTACCACAGACCTTGTGCACTTGCAAGTAAAACTAAAACGATTATTTGCCTAATTATTTTTGTAAATAAACGTTCAACAAGTTTTTGGCGCTGTTGCCGGGGATTGCGCTAAATTTCTTTTAGAATTAAATTCTCATTCAGTTACCATTATTTCTTATTCTGTTTTTTATCTTATATTATTTTCATTTTACTAAAAACCCTAATCAAATCTTTTTTTTTTTCTGTTTCAAGCACCCCAGGAAGCTTTCTATGCCATTTGCGATCGAGTGCACTCCCTTGTGCGATCGAGCGCAATTGAGGCAGGGAGTTATCCGAGCAACAGTGTTTGACTGCTGCACTCACATATCATTCACCAATTCATGCACGGACGTCAGTCCAAAAATCCAGCATTCTTTCCCTTTAATCCTGAGCTTGAGAGGTCAATCCGACAAAGGTTTAGGGATAACCCGGAAGAGGTAGAAGAAGGGAGTGAGGAAGAGACTCCACCAATGGCAGAACAAATAGCTGAACAGCAACCACCTGAGCAGAGGCCGATGAAGCAGTCCTTTATCCCGCAGAACCTCGAACAACCTTCGTGCATTGCGTATCAACCTGAGGCAGAAAGAAATTATTACATATCCCCGCAGATACTCAGTGCACTAACTCACTTTAGGGGTACACCTAGTGAGGATCCACATCTGCACCTTCGAGAGTTCTTCAACCTCTGCAAATTCCAGCACATCCGAGGCCTAGACCAAGAAGGAATAAGGTTAATTCTTTTCCCTTTTTCCTTAAAAGACAATGCTAAATTATGGTATAATTCTTTGCCTGCAGTTTCCATCCACATTTGGGAGGAGTTGGCGAGCTAATTTCTAAAGAAGTTCTTCCCAGCTCAGAAGACAAGGCAAATGAGGAAAGAAATACAATCCTTCCAACAAAATGATGGAGATCTGTTCTTTGAGGCCTGGGACACTTCAACGAGCTACTACTCAAGTGCCCACACCACAACCTACCTCAAGACGAACTGGTACAAGTCTTTTATGAAGGTTTAAGTGATTCTAACAAAAATATTGTTGATTCAAGTTGTGGAGGAGCGCTAATGGAAAAGAGCAACGAAGAGGCAATGGAATTGTTCGAAACCCTAAGTGAGCACACAGAGCAGTTCTCTTCTCGAGGTAGACACATAACCAAAAGTAAGGGAATGTATGAGGTAAGCATGAACGGAGGATTACCTCCTCAAATAACCGCCATGGAAAGAAAAATTGACCTATTAGTGAAAGCCATGGCCGCTCAGAACACCTCAACTAATCCATCAGCCGAACCACTACAGGTATGTGCCATTTGCTCACAGTTTGATCATGATACTAATACTTGTCCTTTATATTCATCTGCAGATCATGAGCAAGCCAACTTTGTGGGTCCGAACAATTATCCGCTAAAGAACAACCCCTATGCCAACATATACAACCCTAGATGGTGGAATCACCCGAACTTTTCATGAAGCAACAACCAAAACAATCAAGGGCAACAAAGAAATTTCCAACCAGTAGCCCAATCAGCTCCTGAACTAAAGAAGAATGATCTTGAATTTCTTGTGAGGCAACTAGTGACTCAGCAGCAACAAGTTCTAAATAAGCATGAACAATTCATGGAAGAGTTAAGGCAATTTCGGACTGAAATGAGGCAAATCACCGCCAAGTACGATCAAGCCATTCAAGGCCTAGAGGTACAAATGGGACAGTTGGCCAAGGAGTTGAGTAGCAGAAAGCAAGGAGAACTCCCAGCCCAGCCATTACCGAATCTAAGAGGACACCAGCAGCTGAATGCCATAACTACCTTAAGAAGTAGAAAAGTCATCGGTACCAATGAGCCTACATAAGTGTCTCCAGACCAAACCACTACATCTAAGGTAAATGAGATAGAAAAGGTAAATACACCTCCACCCTTCCCTCAAAGGTTAGTAAAGCCTAAAAAGGAAACTAAAATGATTGACATATTTGAAACCTTGAAAAAAGTAGAAATAAATATTCCTTTACTAGAGGCAATAAAACAACTACCTGCTTATGCTAAGTTTTTAAAAGATTGTTGCACTAACAAACGAAAGTTTCAGGAGCATGAGACGGTAGCCTTGACCGAAGAGGTGAGTACTGTATTACTGAGAAAGTTACCACCTAAATTAAAAGATCCGGGTAGTTTCACTATTCCTTGCAGGCTAGGTGACCAGCTCTTTGAACATGCATTATTAGATCTAGGAGCAAGAGTCAATTTACTACCTTACAGTATATTTGAGACACTAGGTTTGGGAGAACTCCAACCAACCTCCATTACATTATAATTGGCTAATAGAAGCATCAAACGTCCAAGGGGTATCCTTGAGGATGTTTTGGTAAGAGTAGGTAAATTTATTTTACCTGCTGATTTTATCGTATTAGACATGGAAGAGTGTCATATGCCTGTACCCTTCCCTATCATTTTAGGGAAACCATTTATGATCACTGCTGACACAACCGTTAATGTCAAAAGAGGCATTGTCATAATGAGAGTAAATAATGAAGAGGTAGAATTTAAAATTTTTAATACACTAGACTCCACAAATACTAATGATGAGTATCATAATGTGAGTTTCATGCAAGGAATTGATAAAAAAGTGTCCACGGACCATTTCACTGTTCCACTTAAGACCATCCATGATGACATAGGATTGATAGTTAGGCCGAAAGATAATGTGATAAAAGATGTCCACGGAGTTGTGCACACCAACACGAGCACACCTAAACCTTCAAGTAAGTGTAAATCTCAAGTTAAAAATCATGTACTTACTAATACTACCTCTCCTTGTTTTATCTACCAGGCACCTAAATTGAAGACAGAGCAGCTATCAAAAGACTCAGAACCACTTGATGGGAGCCCTAATTGCCTCCTTCAAAAGATGTAGCCTTAAAAGCTACCATAGAGAGAACTTGAGCAATTTCACTTGCTTAAACATATAACTCAAGTGCCTCTATCAAGGTTAGTGGTACTGAGACCACTACAAATCGGTATGACTGTATCGTTCTAACTTTTTGCCTTAAAATTAAATTTCTTTTTATAACCTTTTCTTACTATTTCGGTATTGCGATCGAGCACACATCATCTGCGCTCGAGCGTCACCTCGCCCTGTGCTGCACGCGAGCGCATCAAAATTAAAACACTTGTGCACATTGCACTCGATCGCGCTTCACCAATGCACTCGAGTGCAATCGAGGCAAAGAGGGCATGTGCAGATTATAAACAGTTTTCCCTTTTCCTCTCATTTACGCTCTCGCGCTTAACACTACGCTCTCGCGCTTAACACTACGCTCTCTCGCACTCACACCGCTATTTGCCCTAAACATTCATCCTCCAAACTAACTGACCACCACATTTTCACCACTCCTCCATCACAGTCACCACCTTACTGCCGTACATCACCCATCCACAAGAACACCTCCCCCAAAAATTTCAACTCGGTATGCAAAACCGATTTTTGTCTACTTACATGCACACTATCACACACGGTTCTTAAATCTTTAGTTTACACATTTATATATATCATTCTTGTATGTTGATTGGGTAATTTTACAATTGCAGGAGGTGTGGATCACAGGTATACAAATTCTGCAACTTCTGGTTTTTAGTGCACATAAGGTGTTCGACAAAGTGTCTGATCGAGTGCGATCGAGCACTAAGCACCAACGATCGAGCACACTACCCCTCATGTGATTGAGCGCACAAAATCTATGATCGAGCGCAATTTCAACAGTTTCAGATTTCAGAACATGGCCTCCACATCCCATGCCTCTAGTAGTCGCCATCATTCATCCCGGCCCAGTTTCGAACAACGTGAAATATTGTTCAAGACAACATTCAATGTCGAAGAGGACTTCAAGACTTTGGAAGCCACAAGATGGGCGGTCCAAGAATTCAAAACTGAGGTCTCAAGCGGCTATTCAAGTCGGTTTGTTTGACGGCCTACACACGATTTGTGGTCAGTTTCTACGAGAACCTAACTTACAACTGCACCAGACCAGAGCTTTTATCTTCCTCAGTCCAGGGCAGGTTCATAAAGCTGACCACCACTGACATAGCCAGCTCTTTGAACTGCTGTGATGAGTCCCCACTAGAGGACAGCCACATAGAGGAGCAGCCTGACTCGTTCCTTCTCCCACACATCATTGAGGACATGTGTGCGGGGCAGTATGCTGACCGCCATAACAATACGGGGAGCCGGTCGAGGTTGCTTCCCCGTCTATGTTTCGTCGACTCAGTCTTGCAACGTAATGTGTGTCCTTTAGGGCACAAGAAACAGAGGCAAGAAGAAGAGGATTTGTAACGACCCATCCCGGGTTGGCCACCCCTGAGACGGTATCGTCACATTTTGAAAATCCCAGCACGACATATATATGCAACAATAAAAATATCACCAAAAGAACTTTACATCAATCTGTAAAATGCATGAAGATTTACAAATAAATTTTTCATTTTTATTTTTACATTAGTCTGAGAATGATGACACGTACGCGGCTTACAGAAAGTGATTTCTTCTGAACCTCAACTCACCAAACTATTTGCCAAGCCTGCTACCTGAAAATCATTGTACAATGAGGAGTGAGCTTCACAAGCTCAATGAATTAAATTTACTAAAAGTATTCCAAATTCCATAAATAGTCCTTTAATATTTAATCTTTTATTTTTTTCACATAACCTGATGACAACTTTCTACTATCAATATCTTCTTCTCAATCATTGGCACACCTTAAGACTATCAATTATCTCCTAATTACCTCGTAATGAGGTTCATATCAAAAAGTCCATCATTTAGGTAAGTCTTATCACCCTACTATCTCTTTCTATGAAACTCAACCTTCTATAATGAAATTCACAAAAATATCACATCTCAGCATCTAAAAAATCTCATCATTATAACTGTCTCTTTTTATGAGACCCAGCCATCTATAATTTAATTCACAATTAATATACCATATCTCAGCATCTCAAAAATCTCATCATTATAGATGTCTCTTTTTATGAGACCCAGCTATCTATAATTTAATTCACAATTAATATACCACATCTCAGCATCTCAAAAATCTCATTATTATAGCTGTCTCTTTTTATGAGACCCAGCCATCTATAATTTAATTCACAATTAATATACCACATCTCAGCATTTTAAATAATGCAACGATAATTAAAACAAATGCAGATGCATGAATGATTATGATGGGAACGTCTTTCCACCTGTCGACAGGTTATTATTATCTTAGACCGGCTGCCCTCCCGGTTCTTTTATTCTCATTAGACCGGCTGCCTTCCTGGTTAATTCCAGCATATACCGGCTGTCACGGTTTTCACTTTTCATCCCAGCATATACCGGTTGTCACGGTTTTCACTTTTCATCCCAGCATATACCAGCTGTCACGGTTATTTCATTAGACCGGTTGCCTTCCCGGTTTTTTCTTTTATATTATTAAATGCATATGTGCATGAACAACGATATGAAACAGTAATATAAATAGTAATATAAAAACAATATAAAGATTCAAACCACTTAATTTGGCTATCCTAATTATTCACAAATTTTATATAACAAAGTTTCTTTAAAAAAATTTCTTATATCCAAACATCCAGATTTTTATCAAATTATAAAAATTCCACTAAATTCTTCTATTCCCAAATCACATCAAATAATCTATTAAAGTTTGCCAAGATCCACTAAATTTCATCTCAAATCATCCACCAATTTTTATCAAGATCCACTAAAATTCACCTCAAATCATCCACCAAAATTTTGTTAAGGTCTACTAAAATTCACCTCATCATAACTCGTATTAAAACATCAATATATCTCATCAAAAATATATTTATAGCTTTTATTCTCAAATAAACTTATAATTTCCAAAAAAAATATCATTTCTCACCGAGAAATATTTCTACCTGTCCAAATTTCCTATCATACCCATAAATCAATTTTTCATCTATCACCCAAACATACTTAAATAATTAAAATTAATATTATCACCAAATAATTGATTTTTTATTTAGACTACTTAAAGTAAATCCAACTCACCCCGTAGCACTTAAAGCTATCCGTGGGTCACCTTCTCGTCTTTCTCGATCTTCTCAAAAATTTCTCTCGTTGTAGATAGTCAACACCTTCTGCTATTCTGATATCTTTTCGTAATTCTTTATAAAACAAAATATTCCCGAAAATCCCTTCAAAATTTTGGTCTTCCAATTTTTCTTTGAACTCCCAAGTGTTTAGAGAAAAAAATGGAAAGGAAACTCAATTTTTATCATTCCCTACGAATTCGCCAGTTCTCATATACATAGGAAATTGATATCAAGCTTCCTCCTGCAACTTTGCTTGCCAAGTCAACAATCACATTCTTTAAATTATTCTATAAATTGGACACTTGCAAGACAAAATTATTGTCTTTGCAAAACAAAATGATTTCTTTCTCTTTATGTTTTACACTTGGCCATCATCCATTAAATTTGGAAAAGCATTACTTTAACTTGGCATAATCACATTAGACTTGGCAGCAGGTGCTGCCACCTGCTGCCACGTTGTTGCTGTTCATCGACTTTTTTTTAAGAATTACTTTAGTCAAATACTAATAAACTTTGCATATAGACTTTATTTTAAATTTCATGACATATTTATTCAATTACTTATTTATCCTTACTTTAAAATTATGGGTATTACAAGATTAGAGGATCCTCTATAGATGGCTCGGTTACTGACCATCCCTTCTTTGGGCGAGCACAGTGGAGCCTCAGCCAATCACACATGCCCCGAGGACCTCGAGCACAGATACCGGCCGTCGAGCCTATTGCAGATGATCCGATGGAGGCTGAGCCTATTGTAGATGCTGCGATGAGGCCCAGTTCACACAAAAAGAGGCCATACTGCAGTCTATCCTTGACCGCCTATCTCCTACACCCGATACCTTCTCAACTGCACCCACTGATGATCAGAAGTGAGAGGAGATACCCGTCTGGTTGAAGACATTAAACTTAGCGCTCATAGGAAGCACCCCAGACATATCCTTTTTACTTTAGTACTTTTCTTTTTATAGTCATATTTTCATATCTATTATTTTGTTTTTCGGAACAATGTTTGTTTTCCTTTGTCAGGTACTTAGTGCGTGCATCCTGTTCAAGTTTGGGGGCATGTACAAGCAGTCTAGTTCTCCATCTCCCAGATTAGATCTTTCCATGCCACACACATTGGGGACAATGTGCATTTTAAGTTTGGGGGTAGTGGGAGATGCTAGATACTATCACACACGCACTTGGAACACATGCACACACTAAGTCCCAGTTTTTTTTTTTTACATAAATGCATGATCAGTTAAACAAAAATTTTTGGTTGAATTAAAAACTTGCTAACACTTCATTAGTAAGCTTACAAACTATAACACATAGTCTTGTATTAGTAATTTTACAAAGTTGAGTTAACTACCTCAAGGCACCTAAGAATTCACGAGTTTGATTTAAATTTGCACAAGCACATTTAGCATGCATTTGTGTGAGGTATGACATATAATTCTTTTGTATATGTTTCCATTACCTAAATTGTAGTCGGATAACTTGTTGAAAAGAACCCTTTGGCATAAGAAAAATAAAGAAAAAAAATATGTCCATCATGCGAAAAGAAAATCAAAAAGCTTTCAAAAATCAACTTTCTATTGAGTAACTAGGCCTCTTGCCTCAGTAAGCATTGAGTGTTCACGTCAAAAGGTGGGAGTTTCATTAAGAAGCATTAAAAACCTGTTAAGTTCCGTAGCCTTTTTGACTCAAGTTAGTAAGTTCTTAGGCGTGTCTTTACACCTAATGCCCTAAAAATATCTGGTTTGGGAGTCATTAGCCAAACACTCGTTACAAGGGTCAAATAGAAAGCTAGATGGATCTCAACATGGCAAAGATTGCATGATAAAAGGAAAAGAAAAAGAAGCAAGTATTATGCCATTTTGTTCTCTTTGATAAGAAATTTGATAAAAGTTTGGGCACCGAAACACCATCCACTAAAATTATGTGAAAACCCCATCTCATATGTGCTAATCCATCACACACAAATCAAACTTGCGATGCACTAAGCCAACCTTAGGTGGTTAACATAAAACTTTTGAAAGACTTTTTGCAATCCAAAATGTGTTTTTATTATAAGCTTACTCATGAACGGTTATCATGGTTTTATGCACAACCCAAATTTTTGAGTACCATGAAAATGAATTTATCTTTAAAATTTTGTTTTAACATAGTGTTTGGTTTGTATTGCTAAGAGACTAGCAATATGTAAGTTTGGGGGTGTGATAAGTGCTTAAATAGTTATATTTAAGCTCCTTAATTTACACTTGTTAGACTCTTTACTTATCTATTTTAGTAGATTATACTTCACTTTTGTGTTTTGTGTGTTTTTCACAGGTCTTGGACAAAAAGATAACAAAATGGAGCTTTTAGAAGCAAAAAGTGAAGTTCTGCCCTCCAGCAAGGTGCGCTCGAGCGCAACCCCCATGAGATCGAGCACACAAGCATACGAGCGCACTTGAAGTAGGCTCGAGAACACATATGCGATCGAGCGCATCCCACATACGCTCGAGTGCAATTACTCCAGAGGCGGCAGAGCCAAAATTGGAAAGATGTCTTCCAACTCCAAAACGGAATTAGGGTTTTGTGACGCCATGAAGACTCTATAAATAGCCCTGTAAAAACACATAACACACACCTTTTGTTCTAGACTCGAATTAGAGAGCTTAGGAGAAGAATTGACGACTTGTCTCCCAAGTTTCTTCAGTTTTAGTTTTTTTTTTTTATGTTTAGCATGTTTACTTTACTTAGCATGTGTAACTAAACTCCTATAGGGCTCGATTGAAGCCCTAGTTATGCTTTACCACACATTTATTCATTGACTATCTTTGCTATAGCCTTGTTAGTGTATTTAACTTGATTAATACCTGTTTGTATTTATATTCCTCATATGTATGTGCCTGATCAACGTATGCATGTGGTATGGATAGGTTAGTCGAATCAATTTGGATGACCGAGTCCTGGGTTCAACATTAGTAACAAGGGATATCCACACCGGATTCCCGGGTTAATCAACATAGGAAACTAGGAGCAGACCAAGCCCTAGGTCATGTGTGGTTGCCGATCTCCACAACCTTCATGCTCTCTTAAGGAACAACTCCGTATGCACCCATGCTGAATCCCTTAAAGAGAGAAAAGAGTTAGAGTATACACCATGCCTAACTCGTTGCATAGGGAGATCAATAGCCTAAGGTATGGGCCAAGCCCTTAGGTTGGCAACCATTAGATACTCATGATAAGGCTAAAGCATTAAAACCTTAGTAAGTGGAAAAGTATAATTAATGGTGGATATTCTAGCCCTATGTTTCTCATTATTGTTATTAACTCACTATCAACTATTATTTCTCTTTTAACTTAAATAAATTAGTTTTAGATAGAAATTCACCAATTCCTATGGAAATGATCTCGCACTTGCACACTATACTACCACAGACCTTGTGCACTTACAAGTAAAACTAGAACGATTATTTGCCTAATTATTTAAGAAAATAAACGCACATCACATGCAAAAGCTAATAACATTTGAATAGCTTCTAATCTAGCTACGGGAGCATAGGTTTCATCAAAGTCTATTCCTTCTTCTTGATTATATCCCTTAGCAACTAGTCTAGCCTTGTTTCTAGTTACTATTCCATTTTCATCCATCTTATTTCTATATACCTATTTAATTCCAATTATTGAATGATTCTTAGGTCTTGGAACTAGTTTTCAACGTTGTTTCTCTCAAATTGATTTATCTCTTCTTGCATTGCAATTATCCAATCATTATCCTTCTCAACTTCTATAAAAGTCTTAGGTTCTACTTGAGAAAAATAAGCTACAAAATTGCAAATATTTCAATTAGAAGAGCGAGTTCTTACCCCTTGTGAAGGATCACCAATCACTTGATCAATCGGGTGATAATTTACATACCTCCAATCTTTGGGTAGACTTTCCTCTAGTTGGCTTGTAGATGGTTGATCCAAAATGTGAGTTTCTATCTCTTCATTTGCTTGAGGTGGACTCTCATTTTGGTCAACAATGGGAGTAGTAGTTTTTGTTCTTAGAATAAAATCTGTATCATCTTTGAAGGAAACTTCTCTACTACTAATTGGGTTAGACTCATCAAGAGTTACATGTACAGATTCTTCTACCACTAGAGTTCTATTATTGAAAACTCTATAAGCCTTACTCGATGTAGAATATCCTAAAAATATCCTTTCATCGGTCTCAGAGTCAAATTTACCCAATTTAGTTTTATTGTTATTTAGAATTTCGCATATGCAACCAAAAGTACGAAAATATGAGATATTAGGCTTTCTACCTTTCCATAGTTCATATGGAGTTTTATCAAGCATAGACCTAATTAAAATTCTATTTAAGATATAGCAAGAAGTGTTCACGGCTTCAGCCCAAAAGTATTTTGGTAAACTATTTTCACAAAGCATTGTTCTTGAAAATTCTTCTAGAACTCTGTTTTTCCTCTCAATAACTCCATTTTGTTGAGGAGTTCTAGGAGCTGAAAAATTGTGATCAATTCCATTTTCATCACAAAAATTTGAAAAGCTTTGGTTTTCAAATTCTTTTCCATGATCACTTCTAATACTTGAAATACAAATCCCTTTTTCATTTTGAACCTTTCTGCAAAACTTTTTAAATCCTTTGAAAGCTTCATCCTTGTAAGCAATAAAAATAACAAAGGTATATCTTGAATAGTCGTCAACAATAACAAGAGTATATTGATGGCCACCTAGACTAATGGTACTTATTGGACCAAATAAGTCCATATGCAGAAGTTCCAAAGGTCTAGTAGTTGAGACTACATTTTTTGCTTTAAAAGAAATCCTTGTTTGTTTTCCCATTTGACAAGCATCACATACTTTGTCTTTTTCAAAATTGATTTTGGGAAGTCCAATAACTAAATCTTTTCTTGAAATGATTTTTAGAAAATTCACGTTCACATGACCAAGCCTTCTATGCCATAGCCATGGATTTTCAATAAATGTCGGAAAACATTTTTCATTTTCAGAATGCAAGGATTTTAAATCAACTATATAGACATTTTCATGTCTATGGCCAACAAATTTGATCTTGATGTCTATAACTAGACAATGAGAGGTCTCAAATGTGACGTTGTTGCCTTTGTCACATAGTTGACTAATGCTTAGTAAATTTGGCTTAAGGCCTTGTACTAGTAATACATTATCTAAGGTTGAGAAATCATTACCGACTTTTCCATTCCCGATAATCTTAATTTTGGTGTTGTCTCCAATGGTGACATATCCACCATCTCTTAGAGTTAGCTCCTTGAATACATTTTTATCACCGGTCATGTGCTTTGAGTATCTACTATCAAGGTACCAACAGTTACTTTTCTCCTTGGTGTGAAGATATATCTATATCACACAAGGATATACAATTGCACTTTTAGGTACCCAAAATTTCTTGGGTCCTTTGGGGTTAGTCCTAGAAAACACGGTTCCTTTTGGGACCCATTCTTTCTTAACAGTATATGGTGATCTAAGGACATGTTGATGACACACAATCCGAAGATAGTAGTTATTGAAATTTTTAGGATATCTTAGATGTGCATGTCTATTATTCTTAGGATAGGAGTTCCTAGGATACATGTTTCTATGGTAAGGAATATGAAAATGCATGTCATTTCCAGAGAATGTATGATGATGCATTCTAGGATACATGCTAGTATTATTATGAGTATGCAAATTATTTCTAGGATAACCATGATGGTAATTCCTAGGATGTGCATGTGCAGAGTGCATATTTTGATTATACATATTGTTCCTAGAATATACATAATGGTTATTTCTAGGATGTGTATAGGCATTTCTAGAGTGTGCATACATTTAAGCATGTGTATTTCTAGGATGCTTCATTTTTGTATGAACATTTGAATTTCTAGAATTCCTAACATTTATTGAGGGGGTGCTTTTAACCTTGCTAGTGGTTTTTGAAGTAGAGGCTTCATTCACAGATGAGGCTTTCGTGAATAAACTCTCTTTTGATCTTTGCTTGCTTAATGGACAGTCACCTAATCCTGATTTTCCTCCACTTAATCTTTGGCAAGAAAGCACTTCATCAAGCTTTTCTTTTCCAAACACAAGCCTAGATATAGTGCCATTTAATTCTAATATTTTATTTTTTAAATTCTTATTTTCATCTTTGAGGAAATCTTGAGAAGAATCATACAACAATGAAGATAATTTATCTTTTTCCTCTATAAGACTTATCATCTCTTTAGAAAGAGATGATACCTCCTTTTTAAGGGTTGAGTTCCTAGAATCGAATTTCTTCAATTCATCATGCATTTCATTTATTACTTCTAGCAACTCTTCACTACTACTCACAATATTATTCTTAGAAGAAGGAGAAGATGTTACCTCACTTTCATCGTCGATTGCCATCAGACAAAGGTTGGTAATTTCCTCGTATCCGACTTCCTTGTCTGATGACTCTTCTTCTTCTTCGTCATCGCTCCAAGTAGTTGCTATCATGGCTTTCTTCTTGAAGCTCTTGTATGGTTTGTTTGAAACCGTACAATCCTACCAATGAGTCTACGGTACTGAGAAATATCAGTTAGCAATTCACCATCACTACTATTTAACTTGATTTTGGGATCTAAAGGAAAATTAGCAGGCTTACAAGCCAAGTAGCCCGCATCTTTAAGTAACTGAAGGGCATAATGGCGTTGAGAAAGCACCATGCCATGAACAGATCTTGCAATTTCAAGACCACAAAAGTACTTCAATTGGCCTAGATCCTTAAGCTTAAACTGGCTATGGAGAAAACTCTTAAGAGAATCTATAGCTTGACTATTAGGACCAGCAATTATTATATTATCAACATATACCAGCAATGCAATAAAAGATGAACATGATCCTTTAGTAAACAAGGAGCAATCTGCCTTCGATTGAACAAAACCAAACTTTATAAGAGCATGAGCAAACTTTGAATTCCATTGCCTTGAAGCTTGCTTAAGTCCATATATAGACTTATATAGCTTGCAAACAAGCCTTTCACCCTATTTTAAATTCTCCCCCTTACTATTATAACCAAAAGGAAGATCCATGTACACTTCTTCAAATAAATCTTCATTAAGAAACACATTATTAACATCTAGTTGAGTTAGATGCCAACGTTGACTTGTAGCAAGTGCCAATAAGACTTTGACAGTGACTAGCTCTGCTACTGGTGAGAAGGTTTCAATGAAATCAACACCTTCTTGCTGAGTATAACCCTTAGCAACTAAACAGGCTTTGTGTCTCTCTAGAGTACCATCTGAATAACACTTAACCTTGTAAATCCATTTACAGCTAATAGTGTTTTCCTTAAGGTAAAGAAACAACTGTCCAAGTTTTGTTGAATTCCATGGCATCTAACTCTGCTTGCATAGCATTTCTCCATTGTGGGAATTTGACAGCTTGGTGGTAATATTGTGGCTCATAATGAGAAGAAACTGTCAAGACAAATTCCTTGTGAGATTGAGATAAGGAATCATAGGACAAATACTTGAATAAAGGATATGAGGTATTGCAGGAAGGCAACTCATAATGCATCAATAAACTGCAATGAAAATCACGAAGATAGAAAGGAGTTTTAGAAACTCGTGAAGACTTTCTAAGAGGAATAACATCAAAAGAAGCCAACTCTGGTACAACAGAGGCTTCATTTTCTGGAACAATTGATGAATCTGGTAAAACAGATGTAGGTGGATCTTTGTGCTAGATAGTAATATTAAGAGAAGACATAGGTAATACAAGGTCAAAGGATCAATGAGTGTATCAGGAGCTACAACTGAATGGAATGGAAATATATACTCATGAAAAACTACATCCCTTAAGATAAAAACCTATTTAGATTGAACGTCATAGAGCTTGTAGCCTTTTACACGAAGAGGATAACCCAGAAAAACACATATCCTAGACCTTGGTTGGAACTTGGTACGATGAGCCTTAAGAGTGGAAACAAAGGCAGGACATCCAAATACTCTAAAAAATGAGTAATCAACTGCATTTTGATGAAGAGCTTCATAAGAAGTGTTTTGATGTAACAGAGGTGAAAGAGTTCTATTGATAATGTATGTGGCTGTAAGAATACATTCAGTCCATAATTGAATGGTCACTTGGGACTGAAAGAATAAAGCCCTGGCAGCATTGAATAAATGCTGATATTTTCTTTCGACAACTACATTTTGTTGTGGTGTATCCACACAAGAAAATTGATGAAGAACTCAATTTTCATTAAAAAAAAATTCAAAAAATTCTAACTCTCGCGCATTATCAGATCTAAAAATCTTGATATTAGCATTGAACTGAGTTGTCACCATATTGAACAACTTGGGAATAATACTGCCGACATCAGATTTTTGCTTAAGCAAAAATATCCATGTGAACTACGTACAATCATCAACTAAGGTAACAAAGTACCTATAGCCAGCATAAGATGAGATATAGTAGGGGCCCCCAATATCATAGTGCACCAAATCAAATGGAGATCGAGACATATGATTATTAGAAACAAATGATGATCTTCTTTGTGTAGCTAAAGGACAAACATAACAAGGAGCCTTATTAAACTTCGAAGTATCACAGTTTAAATGGTCTTTCAAATTATCCAACTGCCTAGAGGACAAATGGCCAAGTCTATTATGTCATGTATGAGCAGACAAATTGTTTATATACATTGTAGAATCAGAAAGTAAAGTTCCAGCATCCAGAACATATAGGCCTTCAATCTTCTCACCCATGCCAATCATCTTCTTGCTGGTAAGATCCTGAATCATGAAACAACTAGAAAGAAAACCAACTGCAAGGTGGGAATCTCTTGTAAGAGCACCCACATAAATTAAGTTGAACTTAAACTGTGGTACATATTGTGAGTTTTAAATTACTCGCAAGCGCATGAGTCGTTTGCAATATAGTGTTGTGCAAGTGCGAGGTCGAATCCACAGGGAATTGCGTTACAAAAATATAAATTTATCTAAACTAATTTTATCTTAACCTAGTTCCGAATTTTGAATGATATTTTGGAAAACAAATTAAAACTAAACTAACTTGGTTTTTAAAACTAATAATAAAAACACTAAGGTTTTCGAATCCACCCCACCAAAGTTTAAGCATATATGTCCTAAAAACATAGCCTATCAAAACATTCCATGAATCCAACTTACGACAAAAAATAAAGAATATCCCAATTAAACCAAAAGCATCCAATGTATCCACTTTTAACAAATCACAAAGAAAATCTAATTTAATCGAAAACAATTCGATGTATCCATCAGATGAAACACAAGGAATATCCAACAGAACAATTTAAACTCAATCAATCACAAAATTTACTCAAATAATTGACAGAACATTTATACTAAAAAATGTCAGATTTGTACAAGCAAATCTGAACTACTATGCCAAACAACGACGAGGCTTCATCTTCAACCTTAGCTGAAGATTCTAGCCACTCATAACTATGAAACTACAATTCATAATAAAAGTGCTAAACATTAAACTAAAACAACTGAATAAAAAGAAATAAATAACTTTACATGGGAGAAATTCCACTCGCTGATGGGCGGCGCTTCCCCTCGTGGTAGCAAAGCCTTCGGGATCCACCATAATGCTAGCAGACGTCCACCGGTTAACACCAAAGTGGCCCAGGAATTGTACACTGAATGATGAGGTCAGATGGTGTTTATATAGGGGGAGTCCCAAAGTAGCATGGGTTTCAAATTCGATGTGGGATACTGCCCGAGTGTGCTCGATCGCAGAATGATGCGATCGATCGCAAGTGCAATCGATCGTATGTCTTGTGCGCACGATCGCATGTGCGATCGATCGCGTGTCTGGTGCGCTCGATCACAGGTGCACTGTACTGCAAACATTTCGATGTGGGATTGTTGACCATGCACTCGATCGCAGCATAGTGCGATCGATCGCTATTGCTCCTGAAGCATTACATCTCCTGAAATGCTTCATTTTCTCCACAAACCTATAAAAATACACAAAACACAAAAAAGAAATAAAATAAAATGAAATACTACTAACTAAGAGCATAACAAATATAAGTTAAGGGTCTTAAATATGCAATATTTAAGACTCATCAAATATCCCCAAACTTATATTTTGCTAGTCCCTTAGCAAAACAAAATAAAAAAAACTAAATGAACAACAATGATGATAAAGATAAGTTCAGTATTCATGGTATCCAAAAATATAAGGAGCATACAAAATCATGAGATTCATTCATGAGCAAGCTTAAATAAGTCGAACCCATCTTCACAATGAATAAGAATTTAAAACCTAATTACTTACAAGAGGCATGGTAAGACATCACAAGCTTGAATCAGTGTAAAGTGAATTAGTATATACAGATGAGGTTTCCAAATAACTTAAATGTACAAGGTAATTCAAGTCTCAAGATCCACATAATTTCTCATCGGAAAGAACAACGATGGCATAGTTTATATATATATAAGGCTCTACTATGTTTAGTTCCCTTAAGCTTTCTAATTGACCCATGTAATAAGTATTGAGTCAATGACTCCCAAACCAGATGGTTTTAGGGCATTAGATGTAAAGGCACCCCTAAGGACTTACTAACTCGAGTCAAAAAGCTACGAAATTAAACTGGCCTTAATACTACCAAGCAAAATTTTCACCTTTTGACGTGAACACTCACTGCTTACTGAGGCAAGAGGTCCAGTTACTCAGCGAAAAGTTTCGCAATGATTATTATTAATAAAATTCCCACCTTTTGACGTGAACACTCACTGCTTACTGAGGCAAGAGGTCCAGTTACTAGGTGGAAAGTTTATTGATGATGATCATTATAAATATTAGTGTATATATATATATGCCTAAGTGTTTATCCAACAAGTCATCTGGTTTCAGTTAAGACAAGGATACGTATACATTCAACTCACATGTCATACCTCACACAAATATGTGCTAATGTGCTCGTGTGAGATTAGATCAAACATGTGAATTCTCGAAAATGCCTAAAGCAAGTAACTAAAGTTTAAACTCTATCATCAGATCATGTGTTCAAGGTTTTAAACTCACCAATGAAATCACATCACAATTTTTCAGAACAACCAAACATGCATTTATCTTTACGACGAGAAGACAACAAATTAGGACAAAGTGTGTGATGTGTCTCCCATACCCCCAAACTTAAATTACACATTGACCCCAATGTGTGACTAATATGGAAAGAGCTGACCTGAGATATGGAGAACTATCTGGACTGGTATGGCTCATAGCATACCCCCAAACTTGAACTGAAGTACGCATTGTCCCTGAAAAATAAAAAGTGGAAAACAAAAAAATACTGGAAACAAACATTAATCATAAAAATTAAGAAATATACAGAAAAGATAAGCTGTGGGGTGTCTCCCATGAGCGCTAAGTTTAACGTCTTTAGCCAGACCGAACATTAGTAATTATGCCCAACTAAGCGCTCCACCATCTGATCAATAAATGGGAATGAAAAATGATCAGTCCTTGTGGCAGCGTTCAGTTTACGGTAGTCGATACACACTCTCCACCCTGACTGAACACGAGTTGGCACCAACTCGTCGTCTTTATTCTTCACTACCGTTAATTCAGCATGTTTGAGCACGACTTGAATCGGGCTCACCCATTTGCTATCAGAGATGGGATAAATGATCCCCGCATCTAACAACTTAGTTACTTCTATGCTCACAACCTCTTGCATAGCTGGGTTGAGCCTTCTTTATGGCTCCCTTGATGGCCTGGCATTCTCCTCCAAATGTATCTTGTGCATTACCAACGAGGGGCTGATTCCCCTGATATCCTCAATAGTCCAACCGATAACTTCTTTGTGCTCTCTTAAGACATCTAATACTTTCTCCTCTTGAGCCTCACCCAAATCTGAAGCTATAATCACAGGCAAACTATCGGCTGAACCTAGGAACTTATACTTAAGATTATCTGGTAAAGGCTTAAGTTCCTTCTTGGGGGTTTCAGGTGCAGTGGTCTCCTCCGTCTTAGTGCTCTTCCGAGGAGGAGACTTCAAAATAGCATTCACTTGCTCAAGTAATTTATCTAAATCCAAATCCTCTCCAAATTGAGTAAAGCATGCCTCTAGGGGGTCTTCAATGCGGGATTCATCCACAGTCTCCTATGTCTTACTGCTCTCTCGAGGAGCAGACTCCAAGATAGTATTTGCTTGCTCAAGTAACTTATCTAAATTCAAATCCTCTCCAAACTGAGCAAAGCATGCCTCCATAATGTCCTCAGACTTCCCTTCTTTCTTGGGCGCTTGTAGTCTCTCAGGGTAAGGCACTTTAGGAAAAAATGACCTAGGGAGATCCTTAATAATACGAGTGGTTGTAGATGACTCAACATCTCTCTTCTCATTGTTGCCACTTTCTTGCCCTTGGTGCATAGCAGGGTTCTCTTCCACTTGATTATACACTTGCCTCCCAGACAAGTATTGGACAGTTGATTGCACTTGTTCCTACCAATACATAGGAGTTGATAAATTTCCCATCGCAAACTGTTCCTTTGGGTTAGGATCAGGTTGACTGGGGAACTCTCCATTCTCTCCTTCACCCACGTAACTTGCGATTTGATCCATTTGACTCTCTAGCTTGGCAATCACTTGGGTGTTTTCTATTGTTGCACTCATTACTTCGCTCATGGATTAGCTAGTCATTTTCATGTACTCCTTAAGGGTGTCCTCAAGTGACTGTGAAACTGGCACTGGTGTTTGAATGGGAGCTTGGTAAGCAGGTAATGGTGCTGGATAGGCTGAGTGACTATAACTTGGAACTGGTGGAGGAAATTCGGGAGGGTATTGAGTGTGAGCTTGATAAGGGGCACCTCCCTGATTCCTCAGTTGGTTCTGCGTCCATGAAAAATTAGAGTGGTCCCACCACCCTGGATTGCACGTTTCGGAGTAAGATCCATTTGATTGCCAACAACACTAATTGAAAGCATTCATTTGTTCCATGGGATACTCGGCAAAAACCGGCATTGATGGACAATTCTATGCTAAATGCATAGGACTAGCACAGATGGAACAGCTATCAACATTGAATGTGTTGGTAGCATTGATGGACAGGCCGGTCATTTTCATGTACTCCTTAATGGTGTCCTTTAAAGACTGTGAAACCGGCACTGGATTCATCCACATTTTTTTTAATAACTAACTAGAAGAAAAATAAAATCAATTCAGACCAAAAATTTTCACAAACCAAACAAGTCCCCGGTAACAGTACCAAAAACTTGTTGTGAGTTTTAAATTACTCGCAAGCGCACGAGTCGTTTGCAATATAGCGTTGTGCAAGTGCGAGGTCGAATCCACAGGGAATTGCGTTGTGAAAATATAAATTTATCTAAACTAATCTTATCTTAACCTAGTTTCGAATTTTGAATGATATTTTGGAAAACAAATTAAAACTAAACTAACTTGATTTTTAAAACTAATAATAAAAACACTAAGGTTTCCGAATGCACCCCACCAAAGTTTAAGCATATATGTCCTAAAAACATAGCCTATCAAAATATTCCATGAATCCAACTTACGACAAAAAACAAAGAATATCCCAATTAAACCAAAAGCATCCAATGTATCCGCTTTTAACATATCACAAAGGAAATCCAATTTAATCAAAAACAATTCGATGTATCCATCAGATGAAACACAAAGAATATCCAACAGAACAATTTAAACTCAATCAATCACAAGATTTACTCAAATAATTGACAGAACATTTATACTAAAAAATGTCATATTTGTACAAGCAAATCTGAACTACTATGCCAAACAACGGCGATGCTTCATCTTCAACCTTAGCTGAAGATTCTAGCCACTCATAACTATGAAACTACAATTCATAATAAAAGTGCTAAACATTAAACTATAACAACTGAATAAAAAGAAATAAACAACTTTACATGGGAGAAATTTCACTCGCTGATGGGCGGCGCTTCCCCTCGTGGTAGCAAAGCCTTCGGGATCCACCAGAATGCTAGTAGACATCCACTGGTTAACACCAAAGTGGCCCAGGAATTGTACACTGAATGATGAGGTCAGATGGTGTTTATATAGGGGGAGTCCTGGAGTAGCATGGGTTTCAAATTCGATATGGGATACTACCCGAGTGCGTTCGATCGCAGAATGATGCGATCGATCGCAAGTGCGATCGATCGTATGTCTTGTGCGCACGATCGCATGTGCGATCGATCGCGTGTCTGGTGCGCTCGATCGTAGATGCACTGTACTGCAAACATTTCGATGTGGGATTGCTGACCATGCGCTTGATCGCAGCATAATGTGATCGATCGCTATTGCTCCTGAAGCATCACATCTCCTGAAATGCTTCATTTTCTCCACAAACCTATAAAAATACACAAAACACAAAAAAGACATAAAATAAAGTGAAATACTACTAACTAAGAGCATAACAAATATAAGTTAAGGGTCTTAAATATGCAATATTTAAGACTCATCAGTACAAATAATACATCTTTGAGAACAAACAAGGAACTCAGCTTAACTTATCCACTGTAACTGACTGGCATACGAGTGTGGTTTAGTAAGGTGATAAATGAATTCTGAATGGACTTCATAGAAATAAAGCTGGTAGCATTCAAACATATGTGTCGAGTAGCTCCTGAATCAATTATCCAATATTGAGTGGAAAAAATACAGGATTTAAAGATACTAAGAAATAGATACCTGTAGTGTAAGCAGTAGAGGGAACCTCCTCATTAGTGGTCTTAACAGCGACTGTCAACTGACTTAAAAGTAAAGACATTAGTTGCTGACATTGATCACTATTGAGATTCTGCAAGAAACTCCCAACATTGCCTTGTTGATCTGCCTTGACCTCTAAATTACACGTAGACTGACTAGAAACTTGATTAATAACCACCTTATTAGACTGTGAAAAATTATCTCTCTGTCTTGGTTTAAAACCAGGTGGACAGCCATGTAGCTTATAACATCTCTCAACAGTGTGACCATGAAGATTGCAATGTGTACAAAATAGCCCATCATTTCTTTGACCTCTGTAACCACTAGAATAACCACTAGAGTTCTAACTCCCATTATTATTCCTTCTACTGTTATTATCATTCCTAACAGCAAAAGCCATATTGTTGGTTGAATCAGAACTATTATTACTATGAACTCCAATTTTTCGCTGGTGTTCCTCTTGAGACACTAAAGCAAACACCTTATTTATAGGTGGAAGGAGATCTATAAGAAGTAATTGACCACGGACTTGAGAAAATGAATCAAGTAGCCCCATAAGAAAGGACATGATATACTCCATCTGGTAGTGGGAATTCAGATCTTTGACACCACCACAAGTATAATTTCCACACGAACATATAGGTCTATAGTTACTTAACTCCTCCAATATAGTTTTCAGCTTAGTGAAATAAATGCTGACAGAACTCTGATCTTGGACTATGTTCATTAACTCACGCCTTAACTGAAAAATCCTAGGTCCATTTCTTTACTGAAATCGATCTTTGAGATCAGCCCAAATCTCATGAGCAGATTCAGCATAAATCATACTGATAGAGATCTCTTTGGAAACAGAATGAAGTATCCAAGAGATGACGACATTATTGTTCATAATCCAAGAATTAAGTAAATTAAGATCGTTACCTTCAGGTCTGGTAATGGATCCATCAATGAAGCCTAGCTTGTTCTTCACCGACAAGGCGATCAGCATTGCTCAACTCCAGGAGGCGTAGTTATCTCCAGTCAAAGCCTGCGACACCAGAATAAGACCTGGATTATCTGAATGATGAATAAAATAAGGACTCGATGGTTCATCAATGGCAGACGATCCCGAAACTCCAGAACCAATTGACTCTATGGAATAACCAAAGTGAAGAAACACTCAGGGATGCAAAGAAACAAGAAGAACATATCAAAGAAAAAAAAATCAAACAACTTCATATCTAGAAAGAAATATGCAGCGATAAGCAATAATGCTCTGATGCCATATTAAGAACAAAGAAGAAAAAATATGGAAGAGAAATATATTTTCTCATTGAAAACTCGATCAGCTATTACACGAGATGCTTGAACTATAAATAGCTAAGCTAAGCAATACAAAATAAAGAAAGTAGTTACAACTGTACCTGCTGTAACAAAAAACAGAAAAACTAACTAACAAACTAGCTAACTAATTACTAATAATGATTTAATATTACTCGAATATGGAAAATTCATAGAAAAATTATATATCCTCATATCATTTGTCTTCCTTTCCCTTCACAATTGGAGGCAAATCTCTCTTTTCAAATTATTTTGCTCTACCATTAACCATCTTCGTCTGACAATATCACCAATCTTCTATTGATTTGACTTAACCTTTTCTTTTAATCTTTTGATATTTGGGTTGTTTTTTTTTATGATGAACTAACAATAAAATATTTTGCATTTGTAAGCCATGCGACAAAATTGAAACGACCGAGATAAACGTGTTTTGAGTTAATTTCATTTACTCTCTCTGTCCTATATGATATAAAAGTGAGTTCAACTTAGATGTCTTGTCTTAAAACCAGGTACAAAATAGTATCATATTTACTAACATTTTGATTACATTTGATGGTGAAGTCCTTATATTGAATAGTAAATTGTCCCATTTGGTGATGACGCCACTTGTTACCATCAAATTCGACAATTTATCATGACTAATTGATTATTTACTAGCAAATGTGACAAATTTTATGGTAGCTTATTTTAAAGTAAAGCATCTAAGAATTCTCCCACAAATGTATCGTTTTTAAGTTGCAAAAACTTGAAATTTGGACAAACGTAAATAAAATTGTTGAGAAATTGAAATAGCAATTAGCATTAACCTCTCACAGTATGGAAGTTTAAAGTTCAAAGTTGCGAACGGATCACTAAGCTAATGATAGCAAAAACAAAAGCAACGACACTGGCACCAAAAGTAAATCACAATTCCAGACCAATCACAAGATGATAACAGAATCATCTGCATTCTCACCAGGAAAAAGAGAGAGATGATTACGACATGAAGAACAAGAATGTGGAATATATCACCTTACTATGATCCTAAGCCACTAAAGCTGAAACTAAAGAAATGCAAAATCATAATCAAAAGAGGCTTCGATGCCCTTCTGAATAAAGCAATAACACTAACAAGCCTGACATGTTTATGCAATAATTACATTACTTTTCACAAGTACCACTGCACAGACCTAAGCAATCTTATGGCAAACATTGACTTTTGGATGTAAAGAAATAAACACGAACATGAACTAGTATCTTTTTCCATTTTCCTTCTTTTTAGGAGAAACATGAATTTCATCTAAGATATACACCTAGATTACATTCAAATGCAGTAGGTTGGCAAATTGGCGGGTCGATACACAAAAGGTCTGACGGTGTGAAAATAACCTGATGGGCGGTTATAGGTGAATTTGACTCCAGAGTTGCCCTGCCCAGGATTGGTGCAGTGTTCATGGAAGCTGCTGATAGGCCGTGCCAAGCATGCATCCCAACGGTCACTCTCAGGCATCGTCTCCGCCACGGTGTATACTCCATTAGCATTTGTAAAAGCCTGATAATTTAGAACCTCCCCAGATTTGGTAATGCAAAGAACAGCAACCTCAGCTCCTGAATCAAAACAATCAAAACCACCTGTTTTACACCTCACTGAATATAAAACACGCTACAAAATTATACCTGAGATACTACTTAAGATTCTAACCATTCTAAATGTGAATCTCTAAACGTTTGAAGGGCAAAGGATGCAATTATTAGGATAGAGTTACCACCATTCACCAAGTTTCTGCTAGTATCACTTGAGTATGTGTTTACAGATACACTATGATCAATTAGGGAAAGTTTTATCTAATAGCACTCGCAGAACTAACCATCCATCCATCAATGAGCAGGTAGTTAGATTAATTTCCGAGTCGAGTAAATGGAAACTTGGTTATATCTACAAGTTAAACACCCCTCTAAATAATAAAAAAAAAGGTGTATTTTTACCACTTAAACAGTTACATGGTGACAATTCTATATTTTTTCCAACTCTCAAACATTTAAAATATTTGGGTAATGACCACATCCAACTTGCAATGATCAGCATCAACATCAAGAAAGGAACAAAAAATAAAAGACATGGTATAAGAGATCTACTAATACAACTACTACAGTCTGAAATTACCCCTATAAGAAACAACACATAAGCAAACATAAACTCTCACGAATACTGTAGACATCTTCCTAGATAGGTCTTTAAGTATGTGGGATAAGGACGACAGCCAGTTATGAGTGAGACAAGGGCTAATTAACCTTCATGTTTGAAGCTTTCACTTCAATGTCTTAGGAACATCAATGGAGATATCACAACTGCACTATGCACATACTACAATTTGACATTTGTAGTTTCTGACAGCTATGTTGCTTGGACTTGAGTATGAGTATCGGTCCTATTGGATATGATTATGTGTCCAACACGGGTACTTGTCTATTTTTGTAAGTTCTTTATTTATTTGGAGGATCCAACATTCATACCTATATTCTCGGATACATGTCCGACAGGGATACTTAAAAGTAATATATAGCGCCTGACAGGATTTCTTCTACAAATATGCTGTAAGTATTCAAGTTACATAAAATGGCATGCATTCTCCATTCATTCATAAGATTATGCATCATTTTGCACACAAGATTAGCTATTGGCTATCAATAAGCAAAAGGGAAAAAAGCATCAAGCAAAAAGGAAAACATAATAATGAAAGATATAACTATATAAGCACTTTGCAATAGCTAAGCATATTTTTTTCATGAGTTCTACCAAGTTCAACCTTGCATTTATTCAGTTCAAAAACCTCCACAATATGCCCTCGGTCCAATATAAACTCATTTCTCATTATCTTAGAATGATTTTGCAATTTGGGTCACAACCTTCATCAGGCAAAACGGAAGACTTTTTGTTGTATCATATACAATTTATTTAGTACAATTGCTCTAAAATAGCAGAGAAAAACAGATGAGAAATCGTTTTAGCAAATCAAGATCACCATAGTGACGAAAACCATTAGCTTTCAGTTGTGTGGTTCCTGCCTAGCTATCTATAACAATGGACCCCATCAGAACATAAAAAAACATGAAAATACAGCAAAATGATCAAAAACCAATCAGCATCAGCTCGAATTTACCTTCACTTTTCTTTTTCTTTTTTTTCCCGTTGCCCCTCAATTTAAAGCAGGTATCGAGTCAATTCGATTGAATCACGTCAATTAACTCAAAACACTAAGCATAATCCCAATCCGTTAAGTCTAAATTACACTCACTACAAGCTCCTAAACAAAACCCCAAAAGCAACAACTTTTAGCAAAACCCACAAACCAACCTCACCAACCAATTAAAAATTACAAATCAAAATGCAGAACCCACTAAAAATAATTAAATAAAAGTCACATACTATCAAAGACAAAACTACCGAATTAGATAACCAGAGTCAGAATAAAAGTGCAGAGGGAGAGAAATAGAGACCTTCTAAAACATGGTCTTCAGGTCCAATAGAAGAATCACCACACACATCACAAACAACCCTGCCATGAATCTCACCAGTCCAAGCTTCAACACCGCACAAAAAGCTTAACGTTAAGAGAAAAAGACCCATCATCACAGAGTACAACTGTGAATCCATGGCTGTATCTTTTAGGTGCCAACTTACTCTCATCTTTTTACTGGGTCCGAATTCTCTCCGTCTTTGATCTTTGCTTGTAGCCTGGCAAGGTAGATGAATGGAGTTGGGGTTACTGGGCCAGTGGGCCATTATGGTTAGAACTCTACAGGTTTGACCTTTGACTTGTTTGCAAAACGGCACCGAACCAATTTACACCTTGTACCATTTGTTTTGAAGAGCACGGAAGCCCCATCATCACGTGCGCATTTGCGGACTCCCAAAATAAAAACACGCATTTTATGGCTCACATGTAACTTCTGAAATCAGCTTTAATTTTAGTATAAAGCGTAAATAATCGGTAAAAACGATTTATGATTTATAAATTGATTTATAAGAAATCATAAATGAGTTTATAAATTTTGTTATGTTTGACAAACCAATTTATGAGTATTTTTATTTTAAATTGGATTTGTTTGATAGATAAATTATTAAAGTATTTATGAATATTGAAATTACCAATAATGTTATATCAATATAATTTGACAAATTTTATGTATAAATTATGTTTTTGTCATTATTTTGACTTTAGTAATTGTATTAAAATAATTTAATGTAATATAAATATTTATTAATAATAAAAAGAATTATTATATTTTTATTTATAATATTAAAACAATAATAGCAATATCACAAATTTATTTTTAATCATTCTTCTTGTAAAAACAATTAATAATAAACATTGCAGAAATTTTATTGAGTGGTAAGGTTGTGAATAGTCATGCCCATTCAAGAGGAAAACAGAAAAAAAAAAAAATACTAGTGAATGGAAATGGGTTATGATCTCTTAAAAACAATTTATATTTTTGCTTTATTATAAACTGATTTTTGGTTTATAAACCATTTTGTTAAAAAGTTTTTGGATAGTTTCTTGTTATAATAAACATAAACGAAAAAATAAAAAGATATTATTTTAAAAATATGTAACGTTTTGTCTTGTATTTCAATATCTGCTTATGTTTTTTATTGGATCAATTTACACCTTGTATCATAAAATATTATCCAATAAACTATTTTTATGAGTATTTCAACGTAGTTGACACCGACACACATTTACAAGGCATGATAGCTGTTTTTTTACGCGTGAAAATATTGTTTTACCCCTTTATTATTTTTCTCCCAAATCACCCCAATCCTCACTCATTTTCTTCACATATCAAAAGAAAAGAAAAGAACAAAAAGAAAATCCCACGTCTGCATAAGAGGATGGAACTCACTCTCTCCAACCGTCATTTCATTTGTCTCATGCTCCCTCTCTCTTCTACGCAATAATAGAGGGGTTGTTGGTGTTGTTACAGAATTGATTATGTAACGTCTTTGTCTAACATTAAAATCATAATTGCAAAATTGCCGTCAGCTACTCCACAACAATCGGTCAACAGACTGATCAGATCATTGATTGAACTGATCGACTGAAAGAGTCTGAATATATATTTGGTTTAAGTTTTCAAGTTTTTGGCGTGGGTTTCAAGCTAAGCTAGGCTTATTTTTTTTCCGGATTTTGGACTGGTTAGTTTTGTAATTGATTTTTTCTTAAGAATAAAACTTTAGTTTTCGTTTTTTCAAATATGTGTATTTTCAAACTGAATTCTTATCATCAAACCTTACATGTAACAAATTTTAATATTTATAACAAGATTGAGTATCTTCAATCACACACATTACTCCCCGTCCATATGGCTTCAAAACAAAACCGTTTTGATTTTATCCTCCACTAAAAACCACCACTAACAAAGAATCTAGTCATAAGGGGACAATGATCCGAAACCCACTGATCCAAATGCGTAACTCAATAAGTAGGGAACAATTTGATCCACTCATTAGTAGTTAGGGAGTAATCAAGTCTGATTATTACATTACGACCACCATCTCTCCCATTATCCCATGTGTTAGCGCTGTTAAAGTAACTTAAATCCTTCAACTTACATGCGTCGATTGCTCAACTAAAGTCTTCCATCTGCCTCTCAGGTCGAACCCATCTTTCACTCTTTCACTAGCATACATGATTTCATTGAAATCCCCAATATATAACCATGGAAAAAGGGATTTAACTGCCGAAGATCGAAGCAAACTCCATGAATTGGGTCTCCTTGCCACCTCTGAGGCTCCATAAAACCCTATAAGTCTGCAATGCTTCCCATTATCCTTCACCTTCACATCAATATGAGATTTCGAATAGATAATTAAGCTGAGTTGAGCTTCCCCTAGCCACATCAAAGCTAGGACGCCTCTTCTGCTAACACTATCAACCACAAAAGCCTTAGAAAACTGACACTAGCTTAACTCTTTCGAACTCACCTCTAAAAAGTTTAGTCTCCATTAAGAACACTAAACTGAGACCTTCTGTCTCTACCAACTAGTGAAGCACACGTATTTCCCAAGGGTTCCCTAGCCATCAACAGTTCCAACATAATTAACTCATTGAGCTCATCGAGTTTGGCCCTCGCCAATCTCCACTATTGGTAAAATAATCAGATTATCTCCACGAACCACCTAGTCTCCTTTCTTTCTCTTATCTCCATCTTCCACTTCCATTGATTTCATCCCATTCTACTTGCCAGTACACTCATCCTTTTGCTTTCATCCAAACTCCATCCTAGGGATAACAATCCCTTTAGCTATCCCATTGCGTGCAACTTTCTTCTGCTTTTGCTCCTGCCTTTTCTTTTGCACTCTCGTCCCCAATTTCCTACCTCCCACCTTTGAGTTAACTTTTGCTAAAGCTTAGAATACCAACAGAGACAAGTTACCTCCTTTTGTACTAGGCTACCTCCTACTATTCACTACCTGATTGGAGGCCATGTTCTAAGTCGCAACGGGTACATCTTGCAGTGATATATTCTCCAACTCGATGCTAATACAACGCTTCACCCTAGACCTATTAATGCCACAGTTTTACCGCTTTATCTCTACGGGTCCATTAATAACTACCTTTTTATAGTTATCCAATCCTCTTCCCTCAACCCCAACGACTAACTTCCTGTTTCTAGACTCCTCTCTTGAACTTGTCCCCAGCGTAATTGCCCTGGCTCCTATTAGCGCTTGGTTCTTCAGAATCTTCATGCCTCCTAAATGACATATTAATGTTGCTATCTACCCATACCCTATTCCCCTTTCTTCCACCTTCATTTCCCATTTCTCAAGTGGTGAAGTCTTCAACTGTGAACCGTATTAGTATATCCTCCTACTGGTTCTTCCTCATCTTCCCTTTAGGACATTCTTTCACCCCATGACCAATCTTCCACACTTGTAACAGTATAGAGAGACGTTCATATTTTAGGTATATCCATCAAAGTTGTGGTTCCCCTCGAAAATAAAATGATGTGCCTCGCATCAAAGGTTTGCCTACCAAAATATTCACTCTTATCCTTAAGAACCGCCCCTACCCATTTTCTTCCTCTCACAAATCCATGTCAATATGCTCGTCAACTTTTGTTCCTATTTTGATTGCCATCTCAGTTGGCATATGCCCTAGAGGTAGATTATGAGCCTTAATCCAGAACAACCATTTCTCAACCTTGACACCCAACTACTGCACCTTTGGATCAAAGTCTTACATGAGAAGAAGATTATTATCAAACGACCAAGAAGAACCTTCTGAACGATTCGAGACCTGTCAATCATACGAATTCTAAACAGAAAAAAAAAAAAAAAAACAAGATTTATCTAGGTTCACTCAAGAATAGGACTACATCCTACCAAAAGTTTCTTATTATCAACTTCACAAATCTCTCTGTTACAATGTATGCTCAGTACATAAAGAGTATTTATATGCAACTTAAGACGTCCTAATTAGGGTCTAATTAGGTTTCCCTTCTACTACAGAACTACAGCTCTTCATGGGCTCAAACCCAAACCGCCAAGCAAAAAATCAAGCCTAACTCTAACAATCTGGTCCCGTGAAGTATGCACCAACTCTAACAATCTCCCAATTGGTAAATACTTCACACACATGAAAAACTTCCCATGATTCTGTTTCTTCAAACCCATCTCAGTAGCACACCACTCAAACTTTGCTAGACTAGCTGCTTTAGTCAAGAAATCTGCGTTGTTCACTGTTGTATCGACTTTCTCCAAGATTATCACATTTTCTTCAATCTTTTCCCGGATGAAGTGATATTGGATATCAATGTGCTTTGTCCGTGAATGAAATGCAGGATTCTTTGCTAAGAAGATAGCACCTTGATTGTCACATTTCACCTTTACTACTTTTTGTTTAAACCCAAGCTCAGCACACAACCTTTGAAGCTAAACTGCTTCCTTTCCAGCATAAGTTATTGCCATATACTCTGCTTCTGTAGAAAAAAGGGCAACAACACTTTACCTTTTGCTCATCCAACTCACTGCCCCACCAAATAGATTGAACATATACCTGTTTGTAGACCTTCTGCTATCAATGTCTCATCCCCAGTCAGCATCAACTGATCCTACAATATAAAGATTCTTCTTATCTCCAATACCTCTATAACACAATGCAAACTCTGACATGCCACGAAGATATTTAAGAACTCTCTTGATTATAGTCCAATGTTTTTTCCCAAGATTAAATATATATCTACTCAATACTCCCACTGCTTGGGCAATATCTGGTCTCGTACACACCATGGCGTACATCAAGCTTCCAACTGCACTAGTATAAGGTACGTGTACCACATCTTTAGCTTCTTCCTCTGTATTCGGAAATTGTTCCACAGATAACTTGATTCTCAAAGGCATAGGAGTCCTTATTGGCTTGCCGTCAAACATGTTGAATTTCTTCAACACTTCTTCAATATACTTCTTCTGACTTAGCCATAGTTCTTGATTTTCAAGATCCCTCTTAAGATAAAGTTTGTTGGCCCTAGGTCTTTCATATCGAACTGTCTTGCCAACAATGTCTTCATAGTGCTAATCATCTTCCTGTTATTTTCGATCAACAGCATGTCATCCACATACAAGGTTAAAATGACAAAATCAACCCCTAACCTTTTCACGTAGACGCAGTGATCAACATAGCTACGAGTGAACCTGAGCTAAATGACATATGTATCAAACTTCTAGTACCACATCCATGGTGACTGCTTTAGCTCGTACAAAGACTGCTTCAATTTACAAACCAGCTCTTCCTTACCTTTACTCACAAATCCTTCGGGCTGTTTCATGTAAATTTCCTCCTCTAAGTCCCCATGAAGGAAAGTTGTCTTCACATCCAGTTGCTCAACCTCTAGATCATAAGTAGTTGCCATGGATAAGACACATCTAATAGATGTCAACTTTGCAACCAGGGAAAATATCTCACCATAGTCAATTCCCTCTATTTGCGAGTACCCCTTTGCAACCAGACGTGCCTTCTACTTTTTTACCATTCCATTTGCATTTGTTTTCTTCTTGAAAATCTATTTGCCCCCAATTGCCTTCCTATCTTTAGGTAATTTCACAAGACTCCATGTTTCATTCTTGTCCAGTGCCTGCATCTCCTCTTTCATAGCATCCTCTTACAGATTTGCATCCTTCGAGGTCCTTTTCACTGGGCTAGAATCATCAACAGTAATATTTAAAGCATATAATGCACTGCAAGCACTAGGGGAATACCTTATGGGTGGTCTCCTAACCCGTATGGATCTCCTAATGACAGGCGTGGTCTCTACCTCCGAGCCAGCATCTGAATCCTCATCATCTACATCAGAAACATGAATATCTTTCTCAGACCCAACTGACTCAGTATCTGAAGTATTTGGTGCAGTTTGTGGGGTAGTCTCCCACATTTTATCTCATAGGCTAAGATTAATCTGAACCTATTTTGGCTATTCTGGTATATCTTAGACAGCCACCATATCCTTTTGTGTTTCTTTGAACACAAAATCTCTACTGTAAACTGTACTCTTATTTTCTGGATTCCATAACTTGTACCCCTTAATCCTATCCTTATAACCAATGAAGATGCACTTCACTAATTTGCTGTCAAGTTTGTTCCTCTTTTCCTTTAGCACATGTATATAAGCATCACACCCAAATACCCTAATATGAGCTACACTCCGCTTCTTCCCGAATAATGCCTCAAACGGTGTCTGATCCTGTAAAGCTAATGTAGGTGACTTGTTTTTCAGATAACATACCGTAGCTACAGCCTCTGCCCAGAACTCTAGCTCCAAGCCTGCACAACTCAATATACTCCTCGATTTCTCCATGAGTGACCGATTGAGTCTCTCGGCCACCCCATTCTGTTGAGGTGTATATGGAGTTATTTTTTGTCTTGTAATGTCGTTTACCACACAGAATTGCTTAAACTTGTCTGAGCAAAATCCCCTTCCATTCTCTATTCTCAGTACATTTTTCTTCATTTCCATCTGATTTTCTAAATGCTTTAAACTCATGGAACTTATCAAATGCTTCAGCTTTACTCTTAATGAAATAAATCCATGCATACCTTGAAAAATCATCAATGAAAGAGATATAATACCTTGATTTTCCAACAGAATGGACTGGAACTAGCCCAAACACATCACTATGTATTAAATCTATAATACACTTTGCCCTCACGCCAGCAAACTTAAAACTCACACAATTTTGCTTACCATTGTTGTGCGTTTATCTACCTAAATTATTAAGCAAATAATCGAACTTGTTTTACTTGTAAGTGTACAAGGTGAACAGTAGCATAGTGTGTAAATGGGAGATCATCTCCACAGAGATTGGTGAATTTCGTCTTAGAATTAGTTTCACAATGTAAAAATTGATAGAAATAAATATTGAGTCTAGATTGACAATGATAAGAACATAGGGCTTTGATATCAACCACTAATCATACTTTCCTAATAAGTAATGTACCAATTCTCTAGCACTACCATGAATACCTAATGTTTGTTAACCTAAGGGCTTGGTCCGCTCCTTAGGCTATTGATTTCCCTATGCAACGAGTTAGGCATGGTGTATACTCTAACTCTTTTCTCTCTTAAGGGATTCAACATGGTATATACTGAGTTGTTCCTTAAGAGAGCCTAAGGTCTTATGGAAATTGATAACCACATGAGACCTAAGGCATGTTGTATACACCCAGTTTTCCATGATGATTAACCCAAGAATCCGATGTGGATTTATTTTGTTACTATTGGCAGACCTAAGACTCGGTCATCCAAATTGGTTTAACCAACTAATCTATACCACATGCATACATTGATCAGACAAACACATATAAGGAATTCAATAAAACAGGCATTAATCAATTAAAGCATCATAACATGGCTATTTGAAAAGGCAACAATACTATTTATAGAAAAGCATAATTAGGGCTTCAATCGAGCCCTATTAGGGAGTAAGTTACACATGCTATTTATGGTAAACATCATCATAACATAAACTAAATAGAAAAGATAAAACCCGAAGAATGTTGTGGAGACGATTCATCAATTCCTCTCCAAAGCTTACAACTTAAAAGCCAAATCAAAAAGTATGGTTTCTGTGTTTTACAAGCATATATATAGGGTTCTAAGGACTCCTCGAAACCTTAATTTCCAAAATAAGTCCAGAAGAAATCTTTCCAAAATTGGTTCTGCCGCCTCACTGTGCGTGTGCGCTCGAGTGCAGGGTTGCGCTCGAGCCTTCTATGTGTGCGCACGAGTGCTTATGTGCTCGATCATACGGACATTTGTGCTCAATCGCACTTATCTGGTTCCAGATCTTTAGTTTTCTTCCTTAGAGCTCCAAAATGTTATCTTTTCTTCAAAGACCTATAAAAAACACAAAAAATACAAAAATGAAGTAGAATATACTAAAATACATAAACAAATAGCCTAACAACTGTAAATTTACCCCAAACTTACATATTGCTAGTCCCTTAGCAATACAAAATGAAAAACTAACTGAAAAACAAAATCAAAGATAAATTCGTCATTCATGTTATCTAAAAATTTAGGTTGCACATAAAACCATGATATTTGTTCATGAGTAGGCTTAAAATATAAACACATATTTGCAATGAATAAGGGTTTTAAATTCTAATTACTTACACAAGGTTAGTTTAAGGCATCTCAAGTTTGACTTAGTGTGTGGTGACTTAGCACATAAAAGATAAAGCTTCCAAATATCTCCATTGTATAGTGTTTCGGTGTCTTAACATTCATCGAATTTTCTATCAGAATGAACACTAATGGCATAGTTTTATTTCTTTTCTTTTTCTTTTATTACAAGATTTTTGCCATGTTGAGTTCCATTAAGCTTTCTAATTGACCCATGTAGCGAGTGTTTAGCCAATGACTCCCAAACCAGATGGTTTTAGGGCATTAGGTGTAAAGACACCCCTAAGGACTTACTAACTTAAGTCAAAAAGGCTACGAAACTAACTGGTCTTAATGCTTCCAAGCAAAAATCCCCACCTTTTGATGTGAACACTCACTGCTTACTAAGGCAAGAGGTCCAGTTACTCAGTGGAAACTTTATTTAATGATCATTATATGCATAATTCCTACCTTTTGACGTGAACACTCACTGCTTACTGAGGCAAGAGGTCAAGTTACTCAGTGGAAAGTTTGTTTAATGATCATTAAGAGCATTTTATTTTCTCTTTTTGCACAATGAACATTTTTGTCAATTTTTCTATGCCAAAGTGTTATTCTAACAAGTTATCCGATTACAGCTAAGTCATGGAAACATTTACATAGAAATTATATGTCATACCTCACACCATTATGTACTAATGTGCTCATGTCAATTTTAGATCAAACTTGTGAATTCTTAAATGCCTTAAGGTAGGTAATTAAAACTCTTAAAACTTTATCATTAGACTATGTGTTCTAAATTTTAAGCTTACTAATGAAGTTTTATCATAATATTTGTTGTAAATCAACCTAAATTCTCAAAATATTATGAACATACATTTATCTTTTCAAAAATACGGAAAAAAAACTGGGACAGAGTGTGTGAATGTGTCTTTCGTACCCCTAAACTTAATGCGCACATTGTCCCCAATGTGTGAGTGACATGGAAAGATCTGACCTGGGAGATGGAGAACTAAATGGCTGGCATGGCTTGTAGCACGCCCCCAAAATTGAATTGGATGCACGCACTATGTTCCTGAAAAAGAAAAACAAACGTTGTGCCGGAAAACAAGAAATACTAATAATAAACAGTTAAATAAAAGTAAATACTAGAAATAAAAGGATATGTTGTGGGGTGCCTCCCATGAGCGCTAAGTTTTACATCTTCAGTCAGACGGGGTATCCTCTCACTGCTGGTCTCCAGGTGGTGCAGTCAATGAGGTACCGGGTGCGGGAGGTAGTCGATCGAGGATGGCCTGGAGTATCATCTCCCGTCTCACAAAATATGTCTCCAAACTATCTATCCGCTGATGTATCAATAGGGTTGCCTCTCTATCCTCCCTACTGATGTCAGAGAGCTCACAGCGGAAAAAGGACAGCTCTTCTAGAAGGTGCTGGTACTCGTTGGATCCCATATCTGGCTAGTCCTCCTCCCAAGCAGGGCTATCTGTAGGGTGCTCAGTCTCCATAGGGTCATCCTCCATAGGCTCATTAGCATGTGCAGGCTCTCAAGGCATGTGGGACTGGCTTAGACTCCACTGGCTCCTCCCAAAGAATGGGTGATCACTCATTGGTTTATCCACGGAGGAGCCTTTGATCCCCTTCTTCTTGAAGATATGACTGAGGAGGAATGGGAAGGAGAGCCCCCATGTATTCACCGTGGTGGTCTGATGGCCGTGCAAGTGGTCCTAAAACTTATGGATCTGGCTCCATATGATTGATAGAATGGAATACCAGTGTCCTCGATGAAATACGTGCAGGTTCTATAGGATCCGGTCCCTCCTCTGAGTCTTATGCCCCAAAGGGCACATATTACACTGTATGATAGAGTCCACGAGCCAGAGTCATAGAGGTAACTTTGACTGGCTCCTTGCATTGTTGTGCCGATCAATGTACTGGCCCACACACATATCCTCGATGATGTGGGGTAGGAGAAATAGTTCTAGCTGCTCCTCCATATAGGTGTCCTCAAGAGGGGACTCATAGTAGCAGTTAAGGGAAGCAGTGATATCAGCAGTGGTCAGCTCAATGAACTTGCTCTGGACCGAAGAAGATAGGATCTCTAGTCTGGTGCAGTCGTAGGATAAGTTCTCATAGAAACTGACCACAAATCAGGTGTAGGCCGTTGAGCAAACAGGCTTGAACAACCGCTTTAGTCTCCGAGTCTTGAATTCTTGAACTGCCCATCGAGTGGTGTCCAAGCTCTTAAAATCCGCATTGATATTGAATGTAGTCTCAAACAAGATTTCTTGTTGTTTGAAACTAGGTCGAGATGATTGGGGACAACTGTTGGAGGCTCGGGAAGTTGAGGCAACTTGTTTAGGCATTGTGGTCTAGTTGCTGTCAAGTTTGCGCTCGATCACAGGTTAGGTGCGCTTGATCGCACTGGGTGACTTGCACTCGATCACAGGGGCCTTGTGCTTGAGTGCAATGGTTCAGGCAATATGTCAAACAGGTTGTGGGTGACAGAAGCTGGAAACTGTGGGAGGCACACAAACTCGATCTTAACCTCCGTGTGTACACGAGAAAGTGAGTGGGTGTGTGATGAGGGAATGAGAATGATAATAGGTGAATGAAATATGGAACGGGGGAGGGTTGGGTTGATGTTAAATGATATGGTAGTGAGAGTGAGAGTGTTGGGCTTGCCGGAGAGTGATGTGCGAGATGGAGAGGACGAGAGACAGAGTGTGTAAGTGTAAGAAGTGTTAACAAAATCAGGTGTTGTTAACTTAACACATGACATTTTGCCCCAAGTGCACTCGAGTGCATGGTTATGTGTGCTCGATCACACCTGTGCACATATGGGTGTGTGGCTGTGTTACGCTCACGCATTATGGAGCGCAGGACGAGAGTGCTCTCGAGCACACTGTGTGATGCGCTCGAGCTCAAGGTAGAAAGTGCTGATAATAATAAAATATAAAAGGACTAAAATAATGAAACAAATAATGAGAAAAACTAACAACCATACAACCATACCGTACTTTAGTGGCCTCAGTACCACTAACCTCAATAGAGGCGCTTGAGCTACATGGTTATCAAAGTCTGAACTGCTCAAGCGCTCTTAATAACATCTTCAACTTTAGTCTTTTGGCAAGGAGTACCTAAAGCCCACTACATGTGGCTCAAGTGCTCTTGGTGGTGCTGCATATTCATCATGACTTTATTTTTCTAGCTCATTCAAGTGCAATTTCTTCTTATCACCCGGTCTTGGATGTATAGGATAGACTTCAGGGAGGAGCACAGCTTCAAAGATGTCATCAGTAACATTTTCAGATGCAGGCTCAATATCTGATCTTTTAAAAGGTTGGATTATGGTAGTCTCCAACGGATTAATGTGCTGGACCTAAAAAACTTGCTTAGCAATACCTTGCATTAAGCATACATTAGAACAGTCCATATCATTTTCGGGTGAATTTAATGTATCAAATATTTTGAATTTTATCTCCTCACCATTTACCTTCATAGTGACAATACCCTTTTTCACACAAATATTTGTATCACCAGTTATCATAAAGGGTCTTCCTAAGATTATGGGCAGAGGTAATGGCATAGGGCATTCTTCCATATCCAATACAATAAAATTAGCAAGTAAAATAAATTTACCTACCTTCACCAAGACATCCTCAAGAATACCTCTTGGTCGTTCGATGCTTTTGTCAGCCAATTGTAAGGTGATGGAAGTTGGTTGAAGCTCTCGTAACCCTAGTGTCTTGAATACAGTGTATGGTAGCAGATTTACACTTGCCCATAGATCCAATAATGCATGCTCAAAAAGCTAATCACCTATCCTACAGGGAATAGTAAAACTACCTGGATTTTTTAGCTTTGGTGGTAGCTTTCTTAATATTACGGCACTTACCTCTTCGGTTAAAGCCACAGTCTCATGCTCCTAAAACTTCCTTTTATGAGTGCAACAATCTTTTAAAATTTAGCATAAGCAGGAATTTGTTGAATTGCATCTAATAAAGGAATATTAATAGCTACTTTTCTTAAAGTTTCAAAGATATCATGCAATTTACTCTCTTTCTTTGGCTTTACTAACCTTTGAGGGAAGGGTGGTGCATTCCACTTCTCCATTTCACTTACCTTTGATGTGGACGCTTTATTTAGAGATGCTTGTATAGACTTATCAGCACCTATGACCTTACCATTTCTTAGAGTTGTCAAGGCATTCAGTTGCTGATGTCCTCTTGGATTAGCCATTGGTTGAGCTGGAAGCTCACCTTGCTTTCTTCCACTCAGTTCCTTAGCCAGTTGTCCTATTTGAACCTCTAGTCTTTGAATGGCTTATTCATGTTTTTCAGTGGTTTGTCTTAGCTCAGTCCGAAATTGTCTTTCATCTATCATGAACTGCTCATGTGAAGTCATCAACTGTTGTTGTTGAGATACCAACTGTTGTTGCTGAGTTGCCAATTGCCTCACAAGACTCTCTAGGTCACTTTTCTTTGATTCAGGAACTGAGTGGGCTGCTGGTTGGGAGTACCTTTACTGCCCTTGACTGTTCTTATTGTTTCTCTAAGAGAAGTTGGGGTGATTTTGCCATCCAGGATTATAAGTGTTTGCATATGGATTATTCTTTGGCGGATAGTTGTTTGGTCCCACATAATTCGCTTGCTCAGGATCTGCAAATGAATATAAAGGGCATGTCTTAGTATTATAATCAAAATGAGAACATATCGCACATACTTGGAGTGGTGAGGCTTGTGGACTAGGTGAGGCGTTCTGAGTAGCCATGCCCTTAACAAGTAGATCTAGCTTCCTCTCTATAGCAGCTATTTGGGTAGAGGATCCACCATTTAGAGTCACCTCATATATGCCTTTGCTCTTGGATCCTTGTCTACCTCTAGAGGAGAATTACTGGGTGTGCTCACTTAATGTCTCGAATAGCTCTATGGCTTTTTTGCTGTTCTTCTCCATCAGTACACCTCCACAACTTGAATCCACAATACTTTTATTAGTATCACTCAAACCTTCATAGAAAGCTTGTAACAATTCATCCTGAGGTAGATTGTGATGTGGGCATTTGAGTAGCAGCTAGTTGAAATGTCCTTATGCCTCAAAGAACGGGTCGCCATCCTTCTGTTGGATAGATTGAATTTCTTTCCTCATTTGTCTTATCTTTTGAGCTGGGAAAAACTTCCTTAGGAACTTGCTGGCCAACTCTTCCCAAGTGTGGATAGAAACTGCAGGCAATGAATTGTACCACAGTTTAGCATTATCTTTTAAGGAAAAATGGAAAAGAATTAACCTGATTCCTTCTTGGTCTAGGCCCCAGATGTGCTGGAACTTGCAGAGATCGAAGAATTCTCGAAGGTGCAAGTGTGGATCCTCATTAGGTGTACCCCTAAAGTGAGTCAATGCATTGAGTATCTATGGAGATATGTAATAATTCCCTTCCGCCTCTGGTTGATAAGCAATGCAAGATAGCTGATCAATGTTCCTTGGGATGAAGGATTGCTTCATCGGTCTTCGCTTAAGTGGTTGATGATATTCTAGCTGTTCCGCCATTGATGCTTCTTCCTTGAATTCTTCCTTTACCCCTTCAGAGTTGTCTCTAAGCCTTCGTCGAACGGTCCGCTCAAGCTCTGTATCGAGGGGAAAGAAAGTGGGATGCCTGGATTGAAGCCCTTGCATGAATCAGAAAAAACCGCTTCAATGCAGCAGTTCAACACTGCTGCTCGGGTAGCCTCTGCCTCAAATGCGCTCGATCGCACAAGAGGTTGCACTCGAGCGCAGTGTCATAGAGAGCATCTGCTGTAGTGCCTAAAATAGAAAACGAAAAGAAAATAGATTAGGTTTTTGATGAAACAAAATAAAAGTGAAAAACAGAAACTGAAATTTTTTTAGATTTTTGATAAAAATAAAACAGAATAAAAATAAGTAAAAATAACTAAACTAAATGAAAATAATTCTAAAAAGAAACTTAATGTGATCCCCGGAAACGGCGTCAAAAACTTGTTGTGTGTTTATCTACCTAAATTATTAAGCAAATAATCAAACTTGTTTTACTTGCAAGTGCACAAGGTGAACAGTGGCGTAGTGTGTAAATGTGAGATCATCTCCACAAGGATTGGTGAATTTCGTTTTAGAATTAGTTTCACAATGTAAAAATTGATATAAATAAATATTGAGTCTAGATTGACAATGATAAGAACATAGGGTTTTGATATCCACCACTAATCATACTTTCCTAATAAGTAATATGCCAATGCTCTAGCTCTACCATGAATACCTAATATTGTCAACCTAAGGGCTTGGTCCGCTCCTTAGGCTATTGATTTCCCTATGCAACAAGTTAGGCATGGTGTATACTCTAACTCTTTTCTCTCTTAAGGGATTCAGCGTGGTATATACTAAGTTGTTCCTTAAAATAGCCTAAGATTTTGTGGAAATCGATAACCACATGAGACCTAGGGCATGTTGTATACTCCCGGTTTCCCATGATGATTAACCCAAGAATCTGATGTTGATTTCTTTTGTTACTATTGCTAGACCCAGGACTCAGCCATCCAAATTGGTCTAACTAACTAATCCATACCACATGCATACGTTGATCAGACAAACACATATGAGGAATTCAATAAAACAGGTATTAATCAATTAAAACATCATAACATGACTATTTGCAAAGATAACAATACTATATATAGAAAAGCATAATTAAGGCTTCAATCGAGCCCTATTAGGGAGTTAGTTACACATGTTGTTTGTGGTAAACATCATCACAACATAAACTAAATTGAAAAGATAAAACTTGAAGAATGCTGTGGAGACGAGTCATCAATTCATCTCCAAAGCTTACAACTAAAAAGCCAAATCAAAAAGTATGGTTTCTATGTTTTACAAGCCTATATCTAGGGTTCTAAGAACTCTTCGAAACCATAATTTCCAATATAAGTCCGGAAGAAATCTTTCCAAAATTGGTTCTGCTGCCTCTTTGTGCGTGTGCGCTCGATCGCTTGCTTTTGCACTCGAGCACAGCGTTGTTCTCGAGCCTTCTATATGTGCGCACGAGGGCTTATGCGCTCGATCGCACTTATCTGGTTCCAGATCTTCAGTTTTCTTCCTTAGAGCTCCAAAATGCTATCTTTTCTTCAAAGACCTATAAAAAACACAAAAAACACAAAAATGAAGTAGAATATACTGAAATTCATAAACAAAGAGACTAACAACTATAAATTAAAGGGCTTAAATATGAATATTTAAGCACTTATCAGCCATATGAACAATGCTCACAGAAACCGAATCCCATGGAGCAATCTGGGACTCCCTTCACCATTTGCTTTGATGATATATTAGATAGTTCCTTTTCACCGATATGCCCAAGCCTCTGATGCCACAACATAGAGGACGTTGCCTCATCATCAGTCGCCTTCTCAGAGATAAAACCTTCATTGCACTGACTTTGTACTGTATTTCCTAGCAGGTTCTACAACGTACCATACCTCATGCAATTACTAATGATACATGAGTCATCTTGCATGAATTTTTGTCAGAGTTGAAATTCACTTCCCTATCTGTCATCTTGCTGACTGATATTAGGTTCATGCTGAGACCCGGAATATGCATCACGCTTGGAAGTGTTTTGATTATCCCATCATTCATCCTCAACTTTACCTTCCCATAACCAATAATTTTCACCGAAGAGTTATCTCCCAGTAAAATGTTTCCCCATTAAAGGTTTCATACTCACGAAACCAGTCCCTATGAGGTGTCATATAAAAGGATGCTTCTGTGTCAATTATCCAAACATTCTGATCTGATTGAGCCAAACAGGATGCCATATTTAAGCCACCAACATCAACATTATATTGGTTCCTGTTACCTGAAGCTGATATCTCTCCAGTTCACTTTTCAGGGTTCATACTCTTACTTCTACACTCATTCTTTATATACCCAAGCTTCCTACACTTCCAACACTTCAACCCAAATTTATCCCTACTTTTTGATCTTCCCCTGAACTTAGGTTTATCACCAGACCACTTGTAGGCTTTATCATGGGTTCACCCTCTCATAGATAATGGCTTATTTGACGAGTTTTCTGTACCCTGCCACCTCATCTCCTCAGATAATAGGGCTGCCATGACATTCTCAAAAGATAGATCAGTCATACCACTACCAATCGCAACTATCAAGTTATTCCACGAATCAGGCAGTGAACAGAGTAATGTAATAGCCTTATTGTCATCTGCCATATCAACACTAATAGATAATAACTAACCTATCAAAGTGTTGAACTCATGTAGATGAACAGAGAAAGAATCGCCTTTAGCCATGCGAAGGTTGTATAACTTCTTCCGCAGAAAGAGTTTGTTTACCAGAGATTTACTCTGATAAAGGCTTTTCAGCTTCTTCTAGAGATCTTTCATAGTCTTTTCTCTAGAAACGTTTATCAGGACAGAATCGGCCAGGCACAGTCGAATCAGAATTCGTGCTTTCCGATTGAGCTTCTCCCACTCCGTGATGGTCACTGAAGATGATGTCGAAACCACCACCGACGATGCCTTTGCCGTGGACGTCGTACTCTTCGGTATCTCATCGACTATCACCATCCATAGATTCCTATCCACGAGTAGATCCTCTATATTTAGTTTTCATAACTCGAAGTTCTTCCCTCCGAACTTCTCGATTTCAATCCGTGATTTAATCGACATCTCTGATCGTTAATCCTCGAACACAAGGCTCTGATACCAATTGAACGATTCGAGACTTATCAATCACACGAATTATCAACAAAAAAAAGACAAGATTTACCTAGGTTCACCCAAGAATAGGGCTACGTCCTGCCAGAAGTTTCTTATTATCAACCTTACAAATCTCTCTATTACAATGTATGCTCAGTACATAAAGAGTATTTATATGCAACTTAAGGCGTCCTAATTAGGGTTCCGTTATGCTGCAGAACTACAGCTTTTCATGGGCCCAAGGCCAAATCGCCATGCAAAAAATCAAGCCCAACTCATGTACATAGCCCAAAAGTTTGAGGGGCGCTACCCCCTAACCCCTACCTGCTTACCGAGGAGGGGGCCTCACTCGCTCACTAGGGAACGAGACCCCCATATTCGTCCGAGGTTCTATAGATTTGGTCCCGTGAAGTATGCACCAACTCTAACACCTTTTAAAACCCTCTGTTTATCTACCCCATGGCTAAATTTGTATACAGACTGATCTATCTCCTCCTACCGACCCTGAGCCTGATTTATCTCATCTTTCAACTCAAACTTTGTTTGTTCTTCCTCCATTAGATTCAGTTTCTTCTATAACTTGTTCTCTATGTCATCCATACCTCAATGATCCAAAACTCAATCCTAGGTCTGTTCTCGAACAGATATCCTACAAGAGCAATGCAAACAAAACAAAAAAGAACTCTCTCTCGCACAACACTTGTGTGTAGAAAGGCACGGTTCTACCCTATAGAAAAGGTGTCACACAAACCCTACACTAAGCAAATCGTAGTGACCTACAAACTGACCACCATTAGACTCTTACCAATCTCATGATTGGAGAAAGGAAACCTTTATATTAGAAATCCTAGTCTAAAGATCGAGAACGATATGCTAGGCAAACCCCCTAGAATAAAGATAAATTGGCTAAGTATAGTTCATGGAACAATATAGAATTTTGGTTATATCCATTTTCAATCGGAAATGGTAAAGTAATTTTACCTGCATCTTAGCATTTGTGGTAAATAAATGACCATTTATTAGGCCATGTGTATTAGACACTTAGAAAGTTATATGGTTACACTCATCTCAGTAATTTTACCTTCCATCTTTAACAGTCTTGGTGAGGCTACGTACAATAGCAAAGATAAGATCATCTAAGGATCTCAACACAACTAGAAGATGTCCAAAAGATGAATTTAACTAATCATCTCTTCCGTAGCGAGGCATCAAAGAAATTTTGATTGAGTGCGCATATGACATATTTAATCAACTCTAATTTGTTAGTTTTTGGCTTTATCTTGATCTTTCACATTCCTTTCTTTACAATAAAATTGTAAAAAAAAATGTTTTCTTTTCTTCTACTTTTCTCTTTTACCAAATATGATTTAAAACTCTTTTTTAGAACCTGTTTGGTTCACAAACACATGAAGTTAACTAACATAACACCACCTTAAATTCACCTATTTTGTTTAGACAATGAAACTCTTTCTAATTATGAAGTGTCGAATTGCAATCAGAGATTTGATCTAAGGATCTCAACATAATTAGAGATATCTAAATTGGTGAGAGTTTTTTTTATTGAAGCGATGTCATATATAAGTAATACAATGATGATTTACTTACAATAAGCTCATAATACTCCATTACTCATATAGTAGCTCACATTACTACAGCAACTTTTTCCACAATACTACTACAACCCACATAAAGTGGAAGATATAAATGATACATAAATCGAACAAATAACCCACACATCATGATAATTAAACTTGAGATTATAATCCCAAAGCCTCAACCTTGACCATTAAGCCAAAACCTAAATTGGTGAGAGTTGTTTTCAAGTTTCACCTTCTTTTAATAACTATGTTACTTTTGCCACTGTGTGCGACAATAAAATAAATGAGATACATATCTCACACTCCGTCTTTTTATAATAATAAAATAAAAAATACTTGCACTAGTAGTTCATAATTAATTTTTTTAATAAAAAATTAGGTTTTTAGAATTTGTGAAATTTAAACTTTTGCAATGTGTTCATACATACAATAATATATATTAATATCAAGATACAAAATATACAAGAACTTTATAATCCGGTTAGGATATTGCAAAAGGGAGAATATCATCCCCAGTAACTTAGAAAAAAATTTCTCCAAGTGCACCATTGGATGAATGGCACATCAACACTATTTTTGACGTGACATTCATCCAATGATGCACTTAGAGAAATTTTTCCTTGAATTACTGGAGAGGATCCTAATCCACTGTACTGCGAATTTCAAATTGGAGACTCTGAAATTAATAAATCGAAAGTTAGTGTAATTTCACCTAGCAGTATATACAATACTCGTTTGGATTATTCAAAACTACTTTTTGTCATGTAACACAAATTTAGAATTTTAAAACTCATGCAACTTATGTTGGTGTAATTTTAGGAATCAGAATCAAATAAGAAAATTAAGAAAAACAAAATAAAACTTTGATGCACGTTAAGACTCTCTTAAGAGTTTGTTAATAAGTTACGGATAAATATCCTCCAAAATACAATAAAGTCTCTGTGATCTACCAATAATAAGTTCGAAGAATTCTCTAAGAACTCTTCTTGAAATATTGATAACAATGACTATGAAAATTATAGAGGGAGAAAGTTGAGAGAAGTAAGAAAAAAATTGATCATCCTTTTAAAATTGAAGGAAAATCTGACATTATATTCTCCCAACAGTCATATAAGTTAAGAGGTAGTGGTAAAACAATACAACTCTTTGAAATATGACTATTGAAAATTCAAAATTTTCAAAATAACGAACCTCCACTAGCTACAGTTGATTGTTTTTAGTGTCTGGACAAGTTGGAGTCAGGTATCGGAATGATAGTCGATTGCCATCTACTACCACAATCGACTGTAAAATGTTTCTATCCAATATGACAATCGACTATCTATTAACTACAATCAACTATCACTATTGTTTTTAAAACAAAACTACAACAACTTAATCATGCTAATGAGCAATTAGTTATAAACAGCTAAGAAAAAAACAGAGGAAATCAACTTCCCTTGGTCTCTTCCAAATGAGTTAATCTTTTCATTGATCTCGTGACGTCCATGATTGGCACATTGACAAGAATTTCCCCTCCACATAAAGAGTCTCTCTCTCTCTCTCTCTCTCTCTCTCTCACTTCCTTTGTTATTAATGCAATTGGCCTATGTATGGTCCATTGCATAATGGGCTATTGGTGAAATTAATGTTTTACACTATTTCTTGTAACACTACAATTTTATGCAGATAAATGATTGATGTAGGGGAAAACAACTTATAGATAACTCCAAAAGAATACTACTCCTATCTCAACACTGAAGTTGTTCTCCTTATCGAACTATGCTCCAATATACTATAAAAAAGGGTCTTCATAAATTAAAAGGTACTTCCAATTGAGAACACACAACTCCTATTTTACACTGTTTTCCCTATCTCCAAAAAAAAAACCATATCTAACTTAGGCATCAGAGAGTCCTTCGAAGGCACACCCCCTTTCGATATACTATAAAAAGGGCTTTCTTTTTTTTCTAAAGGATCAAGGACTTACCTGTTACCATGCCACCTAAAAGAACTGTTGGAACCAGCTCAGTTGCCATACGAGCATCCATCTGCCAATAATCAGTCAATCCACACCTTCTTGCCATCTCTGAACATACTAGCTCCGAGCATGACAAAGAGCCATCGCATGGACAGACTAGGCATGATCATCACCCTGATCTGATAGAACCTAGACACCAAGAAAATCAAGAAGTTTTCCTGTCTTGCATCCCACTATGCCTCAGATCCATAAAAAATTCTAAAAGCTCACTCGACTTGTCACTGATCTCGCTGATGAGGCAAGGGAAAGAGCCTGTCACCCCACGCCTCCACCTCTCTCACAATGAAGCTCCAGGCAGAAGACACAGCCTGGGCACAATAAATCTGCCAGAGGTTGTTCCTTAACTGGATCGTCCTCGCGTGACAAGGTAAGGTCTCGGAACTATTCCATCTCCAGGACTTCTTCTAGAGTCATATCTCGAGGCTTCTCAACTTTCAAAAATCACATTGACCTGAACAAGAGATTAGAGGATATGGACCAAAGGATAAATAAAACCTTTAAGGCAAGGAATACTAATGTTCTGGATGACCTTAGTTCAAAAGATCCACATTTTACTTAGAAGATCCTCGAAGTCCCTCTCCCTCAACATTTTCGAATGAAAGTTATCAAGGCATACGATGGAACTATAGACCCAGTAGACAATCTTCAACACTACAAGACCACTATGATGCTGCATCGCCATCCTGATGCCGTTAGATCACCTTGGAAAAGGCTGCTACACCTGATACAGTCACTTTAAGCTTGACAATATCGGTTCTTCAAAGAGCTAAGTCGTGCCTTTGCGTTACATTTCCTGAGTAACAAAGGACTTCCAAAGACCTCACAAAGTCTCTTCAGAATCATCCAATACATAAGAGAAAAGCTCCGAGGATATATCTCCCGAGTCGATGTAGTAGACTGAAAATTTTTTGATCTCGGACTTCATGTCTTTCTCTTTGGATTTTTCCAACGAACTCTAAGCAGTTGGACTCCATGTCTTTTTCTTTGGATTTCTCTATCAAAATTTGAGTAGTTGGACTCCATATCTTTCTCTTCAGAATTCTCCAAAAACTCCGAGTAGTTAAACTCCATGTCTTTTTCCTCGAACTTCTCCATCAATCTCCGAGCAGTTGGATTCCATAAATTTCTCCTCAAACTTCTCCAATAAACTCTGATGAGTGCCAAATATTACATATTTTGGCCCTTTAATTTACATTTGTTAGCTTAGGAATTTGTTACTTTGAGTTGTTTTCGTTGTTTTACAGGTTTACAAGCTTGGAAAGAAGTTTCACTAAATTTCCAGAATTGCTCGTGCAGATCAGCCATTTTTTAGGATTAAACTGTATTGATTTAGGAAGAACCAGAAGATGAGTCATATATGCTTGAAAAGATCCGGATATCTATTTTCTGGGGAATTTTACAGATCAATAAAATGATTTTTCTAGAGAAAGTTATGGCAGTTTTAGTAGACAAAGGTCAGGCTGTGCATGATTTCTGCGTGACAGATCAACCATTTTTGAGGATTTAACTGTATTGATTCTGGAAGAACCATGAGATGAGCCATATATGTTTGGAAATATCCTGATGTCTATTTTTTGAAGAATTTTATGGATCAATAAAATGATTTTTCTAGAGAAAGTTATGGCAGTTTTAGTAGACAAAGGTCAAAGAGCAAAAACTGGAATCTGCAGTATCCCACATCGGATTGGAAGCATATTGCACTTGTGATACTCCCCCTATATAAACACCATCTGGCCTCATCATTCAGTGTACAATTCCTGAGCCACTTTGGTGTTTACCGGTGGACGTCCACTAGCATTCTAGTGGATCTCGAAAGCTTTGTCACCATGAGGGGAAGCGCCGCCTGTCAGCGAGTGGAATTTCTCCCATGTAAAGTTATTTATTTATTTCTTTAAATTTAGTTGTTTTAGTTTAAATATTTAGCACTTTTATTATGAATTATAGTTTCATAGTTATGAGTGGCTAGACTCTTCAGCTAAGGTTGAAGATGAAGCCCCGCCATTATTTGGCGTAGTAGTTCAGATTTGCTTGTACAAATATGACAATTTTTAGTATAAATGTTCTGTCAATTATTTGAGTTAATCTTATAATTGATTGAGTTTAAATTGTCTGTTGGATATTCCTTGTGTTTCATCTGATGGATACATTGAATGCTTTTCGATTAAATTGGATTTCCTTTGTGATTTGTTGAGAGCAGATACATTGGATGTTTTTGGTTTAGTTGAGATATTCTTTGTTTTTTGTCTTATAGTTGGTTTCATTGAATGTTTTGATAGGCTATATTTTTAGAACATATATGCTGAACTTCGGTGGGGCGGATTTGGAAACCTTAGTGTTTTAATTATTAGTTTTTAAAAATCAATTTAGTTTAATTTTAATTCTTTTGCAAATTATCATCTGAAATTCGGAACTAGGTTAAGATAGAGTTAGTTTAGATTGAAAATATACTTTCACAACGCAATTCCTTGTGGATTTGACCTCGCACTTGCAGAACGCTATACTGCAAACGACTTGTGCGCTTGTGAATAATTTAAAACTCACAACAAGTTTTTGGCGCCGTTGTCGGGGAGTTGTTTGGTTTGTGAAAATTTTTTGTCTGAATTGATTTTATTTTTCTACTAGTTAGTTATCAATTTAAAAAAAAATTTAATTTAATTTTTTTTAAAAATGTGGATGAATCCAGCGCCTGTTTCACAGTCTTTAGAGGACGCCCTCAAGGATTTCATTAAAATGACCGGCCCGTCCCTCAATGCTGCCAACACATTCAATGTTGATAGCTGTTTCATCTGTGCTAGTCCTCTGCATTTAGCACAAAATTGTCCATCAATGTCGGCTTTTGCCGAGTATCCCATGGAACAAATGAATGCTTTCAATGAGTGTTGTTGGCAATCAAATAGATCTTACTCTGAAACATACAATCCAGGGTGGTGGGACCACTCTAATGTTTCATGGACGCAGAACCAACTGAGGAATCAGGGAGGAGACCCTTATCATGCTCACAATTAATACCCTCCCGAATTTCCTCCACCAATTCCAAGTTATGGTCACTCAGCTTATCCAGCACCATCACCCGCTTACCAAACTCCCATTCAAGCGCCAGCGTTGGTTTCACAGTCATTGGAGGATGCTCCTCAATGATTTCATGAAAATGACTAGCCAATCTATGAGTGAAGTGATGAGTGCAACAATAGAAAACACCCAAGCGATTGCCACACTAGAGAGTCAAATTGATCAAATCGCAAGTTACGTGGGTGAAGGAGAGGAAGGAACGTTCTCCAGTCAAACTGATCCTAACCCAAAGGAACAGTTTGCGGTGGGAAATTTATAAACTCCTATGCATTGGCAGGAACAAGTGCAATCAATTTTCCCATTGAGATCTGGGAGACAAGTGCACAATCAAGTGGAAGAGAACCCTGCTATGCACCAAGGGCAAGAAAGTGGCAATAATAAGAAGAGAGATGCTGAGCCATCTACAGCCACACTTATTATTAATGATCTCTCTAGGTCGTTTTTACCTAAAACACCTTACCCTGAGAGACTACAAGCGCCCAAGAAAGAAGGGAAGTCTGAGGACATTTTGGAAGCATGCTTTGCTCAATTTGAAGACGATTTGGATTTAGATAAGTTGTTTGAGCAAGCAAATGCTACTTTGGAGTCTGCTCCTCAAAAGATCAGTGAGACAGAGGAAACCACAACACCCGAACCCCCCAAGAAGGAACTTAAGCCTTTATCGGACAATCTTAAGTATAAGTTCCTAGGTCCAACAGATTCTTTGCCTATAATGATAGCTTTAGATTTGGGTGATGCTCTAGAGGAGAAAGTATTGGACATCTTAAGAGAGCATAAGGAAGCTATAGGCTGGACTATTGAGGATGTCAAGGGAATCAACCCCTCATTGGTAATACACACGATACAGTTGGAGGAAAATGCCAAGCCATCGAGGGAGCCACAAAGAAGGCTCAACCCTACTATGCAAGAGGTTGTGAGGGCAGAAGATATTAAGCTGTTAGAGGCAGGGATCATTTATCCCATCTCTGATAGCAAGTGGGTGAGCCAGATTCATGTTGTGCCCAAATGTGCTGAATTAACGGTAATGCAGCATAAGGATGACGAGTTGGTTCCAACTCGTGTTCAGTCAATTTGGAGAGTGTGTATCAACTATCGTAAATTGAATGCTGCCACTAGGCCTGACCATTTTTCATTCCCATTTATTGATCAGATGGCGGAGCGTTTCGTTGGGCACGATTACTAATGTTGGGTCTGGCTGAAGACGTTAAACTTAGCGCTCATGGGAGGCACCCCACAACTTATCTTTTCTGTTTATTTATTATTTCGTATTTTTATGATTAATGTTTGTTTCCAGTATTTTTTGTTTTCCAGTTTTTTTATTTTTCAGGGACAATGCGTACTTCAGTTCAAGTTTGGGGGTATGCTATGAGCCATACCAGTCCAGATAGTTCTCCATATCTCAGGTCAGCTCTTTCCATATTAGTCACACATTGGGGTCAATGTGTAATTTAAGTTTGGGGGTATGAGAGACACATCACACACTTTATCCTAATTTGTTGTCTTTTCGTCGTAGAGATAAATGCATGCTCATGTTATCATGAAATTTTGGTTGATCTAAACATTTTCTGTGATGTGATGTCATTGGTGAGCTTAACATTTTGAACACATGATCTGGTGATAAATTTTAAAATTTAGTTACTTACCTTAGGCATTTGAGAATTCACATGTTTGATCTTATCTAACACGAGCACATTAGCACAAATTGTGTGAGGTATGACATGTGATTTTAATGTGTACGTTTCCTTGTCTTAACTGAAACTGGATGACTTGTTGGATAAACACTTGGGCATAAAAAAAAAAAAAATATATATATATATATATATATATATATATATATATAATACTACTAATGATCATCATCAATAAACTTTCTACTGAGTAACTGGACCTCTTGCCTCAGTAAGCAGTGAGTGTTTACGTCAAAAGGTGGGAATTTCATTCATAATGATCATTGCGAAATTTTTCGCTGAATAACTGGACCTCTTGCCTCAGTAAGCAGTGAGTGTTCACGTCAAAATGTGAAAATTTTGTTTGGTAGCATTAAGGTCAGTTTAGTTCCGTAGCCTTTTTTACTCGAGTTAGTAAGTCCTTAGGGGTGTCTTTACACCTAATGCCCTAAAACCATCTGGTTTGGGAGTCATTGACTCAACACTCGCTACATGGGTCAATTAGAAAGCTTAAGGGAACTAGACATAGCCGTGCCTTATATATATATATATATATATATATATAAAATAAAAAAAACTATGCCTTTTTCGTTCATTTTGATGGGAAATTCGGTGAATCTTGAGACATGGAGACCTTACACATTGGAGTCACTTGGAAGCTTCATTTCTATATGCTAATTCACTTTACACAGTGTTAGACTTGTGATGCCTTAACCTGCCTTTTGTAAGTAATTAGATTTTAACTTTTCTATTCATTGCGAAGATGGGTTTATCTTTTTAATGTGTGCTCCTTAAATTTTTGGATACCATGAGTGATGAACTTATCTTTATGTTCTTTGTTTTTCATTTAGGTTTTTTTTTTATTATTTTGTTTTGCTAAGGGACTAGCAAATTGTAAGTTTGGGAGCATTTGATGAGTGCCAAATATTGCATATTTTGGCCATTTAATTTACATTTGTTAGCTTAGGAATTTGTTACTTTGAGTTGTTTTCGTTGTTTTACAGGTTTACAAGCTTGGAAAGAAGTTTTACTAAATTGCCAGAATTGCTCGTGCAGATCAGCCATTTTTGAGGATTAAAATGAATTGATTTAAGAAGAACCAGAAGATGAGCCATATATTCTTGGAAAGATCCGGATGTCTATTTTTTTTGGAATTTTACGGATCAATAAAATGATTTTTCTAGAGAAAGTTATGGCAGTTTTAGTAGACAAAGGTCGGGCTGTGCATGATTTCAGCGTAATAGATCAGCCATTTTTGAGGATTTAACTGTATTGATTCAGGAAGAACCATGAGATGAGCCATATATTCTTGGAAAGATCCCGATGTCTATTTTTTGGAAAATTTTACGGATCAATAAAATGATTTTTCTAGAGAAAGTTATGGTAGTTTTAGTAGTCAAAGGTCAAAGAGCAAAAACTGGAATCTGCAGTATCCCACATCGGATTGGAAGCATACTGCACTTGTGATACTCTCCCTATATAAACACCATCTGGCCTCATCATTCAGTGTACAATTCCTGAGCCACTTTGGTGTTTACCGGTGGATGTCCGCTAGCATTCTGGTGGATCTCGAAGGCTTTGTCACCACGAGGGGAAGCGCCGCCCGTCAGCGAGTAGAATTTCTCCCATGTAAAGTTATTTATTTATTTCTTTACATTTAGTTGTTTTAGTTTAAATGTTTAGCACTTTTATCATGAATTGTAGTTTCATAGTTATGAGTGGCTAGACTCTTCAGCTAAGGTTGAAGATGAAGCCCCGCCGTTGTTTGGCGTAGTAGTTCAGATTTGCTTGTACAAATCTAACAATTTTTAGTATAAATGTTTTGTCAATTATTTGAGTTAATCTTATAATTGATTGAGTTTAAATTTTCTGTTGGATATTCCTTGTGTTTCATCTGATGGATACATTGAATGCTTTTCGATTAAATTGGATTTCCTTTGTAATTTGTTGAGAGCGGATACATTGGATGCTTTTTGTTTAGTTGGGATATTCTTTGTTTTTTGTCTTATAGTTGGATTCATGGAATGTTTTGATAGACTATATTTTTAGAACATATATGCTTAACTTCGGTGGGGTGGATTTGGAAACCTTAGTGTTTTAATTATTAGTTTTTAAAAATCAATTTAGTTTAATTTTAATTTCTTTTGCAAATTATCATCTGAAATTCGGAACTAGGTTAAGATAGAGTTAGTTTAGATTGAAAATATACTTTCACAACGCAATTCCCAGTGGATTCGACCACGCACTTGCACAACGCTATACTGCAAACGACTCGTGCACTTACGAGTAATTTAAAACTCACAACAAACTCCGAGCAGTTGAACTCCACGTCTTTCTCCTCGGACTTCTCCAACAAACTCCGAGCAGTTGAACTCCATGTCTTTCTCCTCGGACTTCTCCATCAAACTCTAAGCAGTTGGACTCCACGTCTTTCTCTTCGGACTTCTTCATCAAACTCCAAGCAATTAGACTCCATGTCTTTCTCCTCGGACTTCTCCATCAAACTCTGAGTAGTTAGACTCTTGTCTCTCTCGTCGGACTTCTCCAACAAACTCCAAGCAATTGGACTCCAAATCTTTCTCTTCGAACTTCTCCATCAAAATTCAAGCAGTTGGACTCCATATCTTTCTTCTTGGAATTCTCCTTCAAACTCTGAATAGTTGGACTCCATGTCTTTATTAATCAAACTTCGGGCAGTTGGACTCCATGTCTTTCTCTTCAAACTTCTCCAACAAACTCCAAACAGTTAGACTCCATGTCTTTCTCCTCAAACTTCTTCAACAATCTCCGAGCAGTTGGACTCCATATCTTTCTCCTTGGACTTCTCTATCAAATTTTGAGCAGTTGAACTCCATGTCTTTCTCCACAGATTTCTCCAATAAACTCTGAGCAGTTAGACTCTGTCTTTTTCCTCGGATTTCTCCATCAAACTCCGAGTTGGTTTGACTGAATGTCAACTCTTTGGACTCAATCGCCAAACTCCGAGCAGTTTTAACTGAGTGTCAACTCCTCGGACTCAATCACCAAACTCAGAGCAGTTTTGACTGGGTGTCAACTCGTCAGACTCAATCGCCAAACTTCGAGCAATTTTGACTAGGTGTCAACTCATTGGACTCAATCACCAAGACCGAGTGTCAACTCCTCAAACTCTGAGTAGTTTTGACTGAGTGTCAACTCCTCGGATTCAGTGGCAAAACTCTGAGCAATTTTCAACTCCTTAGATTCACTTAGTAAACTTTGAGGGTGACCAGCTTGGCGGACCTCCTCACAGTCTTCTCTCAAACAAGTTCAAGCCATCATGACGCCAAAATAACCCCCAGCCATTCTGATTTGCACAATATACCTCATGCTACCTACTTCCTCAAGTACATAAATGCACTTAAGGAAGTGGGGGACGTCTGATGTAGGGGAAAATTCACTCTCCAATAACATGATGACTCATGTCAATCTTCAAGGAAAAAATGGTAATTTTATAACCACGACAAGACAACCAATTTCCTCCCAACTCGTGACAAGGGGCATAATGGTAACTTTACACCAAAAGACCTGATGTTACTCCATTACTCCAACGTTTGGATAAACTCGTACGACTTATAGATAACTCCAAAAGAATACTACTCTTATCTCAACACTGAAGTTGTTCTCTTAATCAGACTCTGCTCCTACACACTATAAAAAAGGGTTCTTTATAAACTAAAATGTACTTCCAATTGAGAACACACAGCTCATATTTTACATCGCTTTCCCTATCTCCAAAAAAATCCCTATCTAACGTAGGTATCGAAGAGTCCTTCAGAGGCACACCCCCCTTTGGCCTTCCGCAACTTTAGGTTTTTTTTCTCTTTTCGCATGTGCAGGTCCCACTCCTCGACTATCCAGATTCTGGCATCAACAATGGTATTATACATAAAGAGGGAATAATGTATAGTCCATATCATTGTTTATTTAGCATAATTTATGCAAGCATTGGGTATTCGGGTGGAGTACTTGTTGGTATTTAATTCACGAAAGTCACAGTTCTCATAATCAGATTGGACATCGAGCTAATCAAGATATCGAATTACTGATTCAGTGGTTCAATCGATGGGTCAATAATCGAACCAATTATTCATAATAAATAATTAAAATATATAATAATTATGAAATTATTGATTGTATTATATCAAATATATATATATATATAAGATCTCAATTATAACAAAATAATTTTATAAAATCATGATTAAATAGTAAATAAAGCTTAATAAGATTAATTGTAAATCAAGTCTTGTAGATAATTAAATATAAAAAGAAATGTCTTAAAGATGATTAACAACTGTATTTATTCACAAGCAATTCATAATAAAAAAATTATATTTTATTTCTTTTAAATTTAAAATATAAAAGAAAAGAAAAAATTTAAACTAAAAATTATCTCATTTTTTATGATATGTTTATAACCCCACCCAACCTTAAGCCATAGATATAGATAAGCTGCATTGCTGCTTCAATTTTCTAATAAAGTTTTAGTTATTTACAAGTTGCTTTAAATTTTTATTTTTGTTTGTGCGCTTTGCATTATTAAAGAATTTTAATGATGGCAAGGGATCAAACAAGCCACCCTTCTGCTACTGAAATCTGTGGCAGTGGCAACTGCATGTTAGAGCAGCTGGAGACCCCGCCGAGGTAATTAATTAATTAAAATTATTAACCATAATTTTCAGTAATTGAATTATAGTACTCCTAGTTCATCTGATAAATTTCAATTTCAGGTGAGAGATAGCATCCGGTTTGTTGAGGTAGTTTTGGTAGGTAGTTATGGTGGAACCAGATAAGCAAATTGTTGCTGCAGATAGTACTCGATTGTCATTTCATCACGAGTTGTAAAGCTCGATTGTCTAGACATATTGTGGCATTGACATGAAGGATAAAAGTTATCATGGCGTTTGTAAAGATTTGTTTGATTTGTTTTTCTATAAGGTTAATCGTTCAATTGAATTGTATGAAATAATGAGAGTAACAAAATAAAAAATAATAAAATATTTTAATTTTATGAGTATATATGTGTTCGTTAAATTGCATTACTAGCATCTTCTTTGCCTTTTTTAATATTCTATCTTTAGGTTTGTAAAACACATAGAAGATGCTAGCAATACAATTTAACACGTGCACACGCATGATCATAAAATTAAAAGTATTTTTATTATTTTTTATTATGTTAATCTCATTATTTCGTGCAATTCAATTGATCTCATAGAATAACAAATTATCACGTGCGTATTGAGATGTTAGGTTGTTTAAGTTGAGTTTCAATGAAACTTAACCATACAAGAATAAATTGATCATGAATCGTTTTACATTTTGGTTTATGATAGAATGAGTTTTGAAACAGTTTTTAATAAAACTGTTGTAGAATTAAAGTTTGTTTAATATTTGGTAAAATAGTCGTGAAAAACATTTTTTAACAGAGATTCAGTTTTTTAATAATTATTTTTCTGTTCAATTCATTTCATAAGTCGTTTTTTGTTGTGTTTGACCCAATTCTATTTATCGAGAAAAAAAATAATATTTCATAAACTCTCCCAACTGATACCTTAAAGATGGAGAGTGTTTTCTCAATAAGGGGTACGAAAAATCTTAATTCCCTAAATATAGTTGTTTTAATCTTATTTCTTTAAATGAGATTGTTTTTGTCACATTATTAAATATAAAATGAATAAATTACATCAATAGTCTCCGTAGTTTGACATAAAGTTCAAATTAATTTCTACGAAACCTATGTTTACAATCTCTTCTTCATCAACTTGACTTTATTCCTCTAACCACACTCGCTTTAAAAATATAAAACTAAAATCAGTAAATTAAAAAAAAAAACTTAAATCAACGATAAAAAATAAAATGGTCACCACATTTTTCACTAATAATCTGCAATGTCTCTCTTTCTCTTACCACGTAAATCTCATCGCATGAAAATGTTGCTGTTTTTGGGTCTCTTCAACATATGGTTTCATCTCCATTTTTCTTTAAATTAAGATCATAATTACCAAAGCAAAATTAACTATTACCTTCTGATATAGGGATGGCAATTTTGTTAAAACCCGTAGAACTCTGCGCCGCCTCGATTTGGGAGAAAATCCCTGCCTCATTTCATGACGGGGATGGGAAAATTTTTTCCCTGTTGCTTGGTGGGGACGAGGATGTGGATATAGGTAGCCGTCCTGAATTCTCCGAATCCTATAAATAATATATTATATTTTCATCTTAAATTCATGTTTTTTTATTAAGTGAATTTATTGAATTTTCAGTTCAAATTTACAGGATATTAACTTAAATGATAATTCATATCTTAATGATAATTTATTAAATTTATGTCTTATAAATACCACTTGCACTTCCTCTTTTATAAATACCATTTACACTTCATTTTTTATAGCACTCTATTTCTTAATAGCTACAAGATCAATTTAGGATTTAACAAGTAAAAGTGTTAAAATTTTCGGCATTACCCAATATGGGCCTTGAAAAATCTTATTTTTATGGGTCATTAACTTAAAATAGTTCAAATTTTATGTAATCTCATTACTTGGGTTTTGCAAAGAAAATTTTTTAAGGAGACCCGATTCCCCATAGATAACCGAGATGAGAAAAAAAAAATTTTAAGAGACGAAAATGAAGAATCCAACCTCATCCACTCTCCCTCCGTCCAGTTACCTTCCCTACTGTGTGATTGATATAAAATCTTCTGTTGTTGTTGGTGGTGATCAGTTTCAGCTTAATTGAGATTGTCTTATTTAAGCATCGATCATACCTTTTTATATGGAGTAGTGGGTGGCTGAGAGAGAAAGACAGAGTACACTGTGTGTTGTGTGGTTGTGTGTGCCGTAGGTTTTAATTTGTAGGCAAATGGTTTTTTTTACTGTCTATAACAATTTTAAACCCGTTCCATAAAGCATTGGCTTTGGCTTGTTCTTTGCTACTGTTATCTTCATGATCAATGCTCGTGGTAAAAGAAGGAGAGACATTGCAGATTATCAATGAAAAATATAATAGTTTTTATTTTTATTTTTTATGGTTGATTTAAGGTTTTTTTTTATTTTTTTATTTTTAAAGTGAGTGTGATTAAAAGGAGTCAAATTAATAAAAAAAAATTATAAAGATAAGTTTCGTATAAATTAATTTAAACTCTTATATCAAATTACAAAGGTCATTAATGTAATTTATTCATTTTACATTTAATGACGTGACCAAAATAACTTCATTTAAAGAAATAACAACAAAACAAGTCTATTTAAAGAATTAAAATTTTTAAAAACTTTGTATTAAGAAAAAAAAAACCTCTGAGATGGAGCTATTGCAAGTTGCAACAACCAAAATAGTTGTTACCCTTCAAATCAATGTCATAATTAATCAGAGATAAACAATAATCTAAGCATTTAATGTCCAAACCAGCATTAATATCCCTCCCTTCCCAATCTCAAAGCATAGTACAGAATTTTCTTTTAATTTACAACTTGCTTTTAATTTATTTTTGTTTCTGTGCTTTGCATTACTACATAGGAATTTTTATGATGACAAGGGATCAAACAAGCCACCCTTTGGACCCTTTATCTGCTGCTGAAATCTCTGTGGCAGTGGCAACTGTTAGAGCAGCTGGAGCAACCGCCGAGGTAATTAATTACATAGTAATTAACATTATTAACCATAATTTTCAGTAATTAAATTATATATTGTACTCCTAATTCATCTGATTAATTTCAATTTCAGGTGAGAGATAGCATGCGGTTTGTTGAGGTGGTTTTGGTGGAACCAGATAAGCAAATTGTTGCAGCTGACTTCCTCCAAGGCAAGCAAGGATTGTCGTTTACAACAAAAGGTCGAACGAGACAATTATATGGATTGTTCAAGTGTCTGACATTCACGACGCGACTCAAGGTGGCCACCAGAAGGGCAAAGTCATTTCATCAAGGGTTGTTCTTGATGTCCAACCTCCATCCGTACGTCTATTATTTTTCTTTCTGATGACAATAAAGTACCTATATTTAGGCATTTGACTCGATTAATCTCTGGGTATTTTCAAACCGTCCAATCCATATATTTCGTGTAATTCATGAGCGTGAACATTAATTTATTCAAGACATTTACTTTGGCTCGTCGTACTAGTTAAGAAACCTTCTCTTTTTAAGCCAAGCCTGCAATGTGCAGATTTAATTCATAATTTTTACGGTTTAGAGAAAAAGTTAAGGATTTAAAGGCCCATGTCGAATGCCTTATGTTGGATTTGGAATGCAGGTGCTATAGAATATGCTGAATGTGAAGCTATTGTTAAGGACTTCCCTCCATTTAGGGAAGCAATGAGGAAAAGGGGTATTGAGGATATGAATCTCGTAATGGTGGATTTATGGTATACATTTGTTTCCATATAGGGATGTCTTTCCATTAATGCATTTTCTTTTTTGACGTATTAATTTGCAGATTTATTTCTTAAAAAATGTAGGGGCGTAGGATATCACAGTCAGGAAGATGCTCCTAGTCGCAGACTTGCTAAACCTCTTATATTCTGCAAAACTGAGAGTGATTGCCCCATGGAAAATGGTTATGCTCGTCCTGTTGAAGGAATCCATGCACTCGTCGATATGCAAAGTATGGTAGTGATCGAGTTTGAAGACTGTAAACTTCTTCTCCTACCACCACCAGATCCGTTAAGAAATTACACTGCCGGTCAAACACGAGGAGGTGTTGATCGAAGCGATATCAAACCTCTACGCATCGTTCAACCCGAAGGTCCAAACTTTCGTATTAGTGGACGCTTCGTTGAATGGCAAAAGGTGCAACCACTTGTTTTGTGAAACTGCTAGAATTTCTATGAAACAACTCAAAATACCAAGAACAACTATAAATGGAATACAGAACACCTCATAATTCATAGAAAGCGTAAAGATGTTGGCATGATTTACCTTTTTCTTTAATTGAGCAAAACGATGAGGTATATCACACTTTTTCTTTATCAAGATGTAAAGACTATGGACACCACATATCTCCACATTGGTATGATATTGTCCACTTTGGGCCTAAGTCCTCATGGATTTGCTCTTGGGTTTTTACCCCAAAAGGCCTCACACCAATGGAGATATTTGTCCATCCTTATATACCCATGATCCTCCCCACTTCTAGCTAATGTGGGACTTTGGTTGTATACCCAACAATCCTCCCCTCGAACAAAGGACCACCGAGCCTCCCCTCAAACGATCATCCATCCGTCCACTCTCTACCAACCAGGATTCTCCACTCCACTGCGTTGGAGCACACGCCTTACATGGAGCACCACCTGCCTTGAGAGCTTGCTCTATCCCAGGTCAACTCCTCTTCACCGTGTTATGACCAGGACACGTCCATGAAGAATCTGGAGCACACCACCTGTCAAACCGAGCTCAATCCACTGATCTCATCGTGATCTAACCTGGGCCCACCACCTTTTGTTCGGCATTCCGAGGATTCATCCACATGGCTAACTCCGGGGCATGGCTCTGATACCACTGTTAGGAAAAATAAAATTACTGGGTCGAAGCTAACACACAACTAAAGCGAAATGAGAAAAATGAAGATAAACAAGACACAAATATTTTACGTGGAAAAACCCCGAACAAATTGGGGTAAAAAACCACGGGCAAGTGTAGGAGGATTTTACTATTGTAAAATAGGGATTACTACATCTTCTCTCTGATTACAATGAGATAACAATTGTCTAATCTCTATTGTAATAGGAGAAACAACTTTCTCACAAAATCGAAAAAATATTACTTACAAAGAATGAACAAATTTTCCTCTCTAAGTAGTAACTCTCACACTCTCTTTAATACACTTCTCTTGATTTTGTGATTGCATTTCAAAATGAGAGCAAAGGGGGTTTATATAGGCTTAAAACAAATGGGTTGGTGGAAGTTAGGCATCTCCATTGTTGACCAAAAATGGTTGGTGGCCTACTTCCTCCATTGTTGACAATTTTCCTAAGTTAGGCACCTCCATTTTTGACAAATGGTTGGTGGCCTATTTCCTTAACAATCTCCCACTTGAAGACTTATTTTAATCTGTCTTCACACCTCGATCTATGAGCAGATCTTTCATAATCCTTCCATCCTTCCTCACTTGCCAAATCCATGCTTGCTTACGTTTCAGCTAGACCACATAAGGATCTACACCATTTAAACTTGTTAGTGTTGATTGGCTTGGTCATAACATCTGCTAGGCTCTCGTCGGTGTGAATCTTCTACATATCCACACTATTTTCTTCCACTACTTCTCGAACGAAGTGATACTGAACCCTTATGTGCTTTGTCCGTGAATGAAAAACTGGATTCCTTGCAATATGCAAGGCACTCTGACTGTCACAAAACAGAACAATCTTCTCCTGCTTGTGCCCAAGCTCTTCCAATAACCTTTGTATCCAAACTGCTTCCTTGCAAGCTTGTGTAGCCGCCATGTATTCTGCTTCCGTTGTAGATAGAGCCACAACCGTCTGCAGTTTAGAAACCCAGCTTACAGCTCCTCCTGCAAGTGTAAACACATAACCTGTAGTAGATTTGCTTTTATTGAGATCCCCTGTAAAATCTGAATCAACATAGCCTCTAACAGTAAAATCTGATCTTCCGTAACATAATGCAGCATCTGAGGTTCCTCTGATGTATCTCAGAACCCTCTTCACAGTATTCCAATGCTCTCCACCAGGATTCGCCATAAATCGACTAACCACTCCCACTGCTTGTGCAATGTCTGGTCTAGTACAAATCATAGCAAACATTAAACTTCCCACTGCTCATGCATACGGTACTCGAGACATCTCCCTCCTCTCTTCTTCATTGCTAGGACACATACTTGAGGATAACTTGAAATTAATAGGAAGTGGGGTAGAAATTGGCTTACTATCTTGCATGTTGAAACGTCGCAAGATCTTGTTGAAGTAGTTCTTCTGGGAAAGCCAAATCTTCCTGTTATTTCTGTCTCGGTGAATCTGCATCCCTAGAATCTTGTTTGCTGGTCCCAAGTCCTTCATATCAAATTCCCTAGCCAACTGTGCCTTCAATTTTCGGATTTGATCTCTGTTGGGGCCTACTACCAACATGTCATCCACATACAACAACAAGATAATAAAATCATTATCACCATCAAACCTTTTGAAGTACGTACAATGGTCTGAACTGAGTCTGTTGTATCCAAGGCTAATAATGAAGGAATCAAATCTCTTGTACCAACACCTCGGCGTCTGTTTGAGACCGTATAAAGATTTGTTCAACCCGCAAACCAAGTTCTCCTTTCCTGTTTCAGCAAAACCTTCTGGTTGGAGCATATAGATTTCTTCTTCAAGTTCTCCATGAAGAAATGCAGTTTTCGCATCCAACTACTCCAGATGTAAGTCAAACATAGCACACATAGCCAAGACTACTATGATTGTTGTAAGCCGAACCACCGGGGAAAATATCTCATTGAAATCAATACCTTCTTTCTGAGCGAATCCCTTTACCACCAGTCTTGCACGAAACCGTTCCACTTGATCATTGCTATCCCGCTTGATCTTGTAGACCCATTTGTTACCTATGGCTTTTCTCCCATGTGGCAATGGTACCAGTTTCCAAGTCTTGTTCTTATGTAGAGCTTCAATTTCTTCCTGCATTGCTGCCATCCACAAAGACACATCTGAGCTACTTGTAGCTTTTTGGAAAGTTGAGGGCTCTCCATCCTCTGTTAAAAGACAGTATGCAACATTGCTCTCAGTGACAAACTCTGAATGCCAAGCTGGCGGCCTTCTCTCACGAGTTGACCGATGAGCTTCTAGAGCTTTAGACTCGACTGGTTCTTGTACCTCGTGCTCTGGTGCTACTTCAGTAGAAACTGGAGTTTCTTGTACCGGTTTATTTTCCACCTGTATTGTTGTAGTCTCTGAAACCTCTTTCGACGTGCTATCATCTTCATCTTTTTGTAGTAGTTGATCTTCTGCAAAGATCACATCCCTGCTGACAACAACCTTGCGGGTAGTGGGATCCCACAGGCGATACCCCTTTACTCCGTCAGCATACCCCAAGAGTATACACCTCCTAGATTTCGGATTCAACTTCGTTTTTTCTTGGGCATTGTACATCACATACGCAGGACATCCAAAAGAATGTAAAGTAGAGTAGTCTGCTGGCTTACCAATCCACATCTCCATCGGTGTCTTTAAATTAATTACTATTGATGGCGATCGATTTATCACATAACAGGTGGTTTTGACTGCTTCTGCCCAAAAAGAGTTGGGTTGACCTGCAGTCCTTAACATAGCTCTCATCTTTTCTGTAAGAGTTCTATTCATCCGATCTACCACTCCATTTTGTTGAGGTGTGTATGTGATTGTGAACTGTCGTTTGACACCTTCCTGCTTACAAAGAGCAAGAAACTCGCCGTCTGTGTACTCTCTTCCATTATCTGTCCTTAAGCACTTGATCTTTTTCCCAGATTCAAGTTCTACCCACGCTTTGAAGTCTTTGAATACCGAAAATACATCTGACTTCTTCTTGATTGGATACACCCAACATCTCCTGGAGTAATCATCAATAAAAGACACAAAGTACTTTGCTCCTCCTAGGGACATTTCTGGTGACTCCCATACATCAGAATGAATCAAGTCTAAAATACATTTACTCTTAGCATCAGATCTGCTAAACTTCAATCTATGCTGCTTACTTGTAACACAATGCTCACAGAAAGGTAGATTTACCGATTTGAGCCCTGGAAGCAGCTTTCTGTCGGAGAGAATCTTCAAACCTCATTTCGATATATGGCCTAGTTTGAGATGCCACATCATCGTCGACTCTTCTCCCTTGTTGGTTGACGTGACGCACGCATCAGCTTCCTGTAGTGTTTCTCCTTTAAGCATGAATAGATTTGCTGCGATCTTTTCTGCCTTCATAATCATAAGCGCACCTTTGACAATCTTCATGATCCCATTTTCGACATGGGTCTTGCATCCAAGACTATCTATTTGCCCCAAAGACAATAGATTTTTTCTTAGGCCATTTACATGTCGTACCTCCTGAATAGTGCGAACCGTACCATGAAACATATTTATCTTGATAGTACCAATACCAGCGATCTCCAAAGCATGATCATCACCCATGTGTACAGAACCTCCTGAGATTGGTTCATATTTGTGGAACCATTCTCTCCGAGATGTCATGTGCCATGTTGCTCCTGAGTCTAGTAACCAGACGTCAGTGAACTGCTTTCTGCCTCCAACTACCGTTGTTGCCTCGCTATATAGAACTTCACCATCATCTGAGGCACTTGCCACATTCCCTTGAGCATTTGATGACTCAGGGACTCCACTCTTCTTTGTGTACCAACAATCTTTCTTGACATGCCCTTTCTTGCCACAGTTGTAGCACTTGAAATTCTTCTTACTTTTTGATTTTGATCTACCATGATTCTGACTCCCACTGGGGCCACGTTCCATTGATCTTCCTCTCGTCATCATCAAAGCTTCTGCTTGCTGCGAACTTGCATGTCTGTCTTCCTTGTTTTTTCGCCTGGTTTCTTCTTCCAAAACAGCAGCTGTAATTTCATTGAAGGCTAGATAGTCCGTGAGGATGTTGTTCATCAAGTTGATGATGAGTTGATCATACGAGTCAGGTAGACTTTGTAGTAGAAGTTTCGCACGTTCAGATGCCTTTATTGTGTAACCCATCAATGTAAGTTGTGAAAATAAAGTATTTAAAATGTTGATATGGTCGGTCACCGACGTGGATTCCGTCATTCGAAAAGTGTAAAGTCTCCTCTTTAAGAAGATCTTATTGTGTAGTGACTTGGCCTCGTATAGTCTTGTTAGAGTATCCCAAATCTCCTTTGCAGTCTTCTTTTCCGCCACACTAGATAACACTCAATCGGCTAGTGCTAAGTGTAGATCGGCAATTGCGATGCCGTCCATCTCGTTCCACTTGCTGTCATCAGTGATCTCTGCGGGCCTTTCTTCAATTACTGCCAAACAATTATCTTTCCTCAAAATTGCCTTAATCTTCATTTTTCATAACGAGAAATTACTCCCGTTAAACTTCTCAACATCAAACTTTGTTGTAGTTGACATTTCGTTCACAACGATCTGCTTCACACCCTTCAACTAATAGCTCTGATACCACTGTTAGGACTATGGACATCACATATCTCCACATTGGTATGATATTGTCCACTTTGGGCCTAAGCCCTCATGGATTTGTTCTTGGGTTTTCACCCCAAAAGGCCTCATACCAATGGAGATATTTGTCCATCCTTAGATACCCATGATCCTCCCCACTTCTAGCTAATGTGGGACTTTAGTTGTATACCCAACACAAGATATTATGCTTTTATCCTTATATAGTCACTAGGATGAAAATACACTTTCATTTTTTTATTTTGAGATGCATTAAATGTAATTTATCCTAATTATTGTGTCTCCATAAGTTATAACTGTCATATTTATTTGTGAGTGTCAATTAATATAACTCGTATTTAGTCATGCACAATTTTTTTTTTTTTAAAAAAGGAAATTTTAGGGATTTTTTTTGAAGAAAAAAAAGACTTCGATCAAATCTCACGTTTACCAGGATCTGGGGATAAGAGGAAAGCGAGAAGGTTAACTCATGTTGTGTACTTTATAACCAATAAACCTCTTATAAAAAAATTTCTCACTCTCTTTTTGGGTCGACAGTGGAATTTTCGTGTTGGTTTCACTCCTCGGGAGGGTTTGGTTATCTATTCTGTTGCATACGTTGATGGTAGTCGAGGCCGGAGATTTGTGGCCAACAGGTTAAGCTTCGTTGAGATGGTTGTTCCTTGTGGAGATCCAAATGAACCACATTACAGGAAGAACGTATTTGATGCAGGGGAAGATGGATTGGGTAAAAATGCAAATTCTCTTAAGAAGGTGAACTTAATTGTAACTCTCCAACCTTTCTTTTTATAATGCCTTGTATATTACTGTTAATATGCTTGAACTATTTACTACTGTTTCAGGGTTGCGATTGCTTGGGATATATTAAGTACTTTGATGGCCATGTGACTAATTTCCATGGAGGTGTTGAAACGATTGAGAATTGTGTTTGTTTGCATGACGAGGACCATGGGATCCTATGGAAGCATCAAGATTGGAGAACTGGTTTAGCAGAAGTTCGACGGTCTACAAGACTAACCGTGTCTTTTATATGCACTCTTGCTAACTATGATTATGGATTTTACTGGCATTTCTATCAGGTAATTACTTACTACTCTATATGTTAAATTCTTTTCGATTAAATATCGGTAGGGGTGGATTCGAACCAAGTTTTTATCGAGTTATTCAAACTCGAGTTCGGTCAAAGCTCGGCTCGAGCTTGAAAATTAAGCTCGATTAGCTTATCGAGCCGAGGTTTAATACTTTAAATTTCGGTTCGAAAGGCTCTCGAATAGTTCGAAAAAGTATTATTGGCTCGAGCCGAGTTCGAATCAATATTAATATTTTTATTTATTAAAATTACAGTCTAGACTCGAGCTCGAATAGGTTCGTTTGTTATCGAGTTCGAGCTATCATAAAATTTATTGAGCTCGAGCCCAATTTCTAAGCTCAATTCGAACTCGAGCTCGACTCAATACTGGGTTCAATTAACAGGTGCTCTACGAACATTTGTTAAGAGACAATATATAGAGTAATTATGCCTTAACTAGTTCAAGGTTTGACCTAAATTTACAAATAAACCTTTATATGTAATTAAAATTCACAGTTATAAATGAAGGACATTCTATTTAAACTTAAATGTAAATTTAAAATTTCATTACATTAGTCTGAGCATTTAACCAAACCCATTAATTCCTTATGTTATAGGATGGGAAAATTGAAGCGGAGGTTAAACTCACGGGAATTGTGAGTGTAGGAGCACTTCAACTTGGGGAGACACGAAAACACGGTACAACTATTGCACCGGGGTTATACGCACCTATACATCAACACTTTTTTGTGGCTCGTATGGAAATGGCAGTCGATTGCAAACCTGGTGAAGCCTTTAATCAGGTTAAGTTAGATCAAACACGGAACGAAAAAAAAAAAAACAGTTTTCTAAGAAGAATTATAGATTTTGATAAACTAAATTTGTCTCAAATATAAAAGCTTCACAACTGTTCTATTAAACGTTAACCAGTTTTAGTTTCAAAATTTTTATTACAAAAACCTTTTTTACCACAAAAAATGAAATTACAGTTAGGTTCAACGGTAACATTTTCATTAAAGTGTTGTTCTTACAGGTTGTAGAGGTGAATGTTAAAGCTGAAGAACCAGGAAAGAATAATGTTCATAATAATGCATTCTATGCTGAAGAGGAACTTCTCAAATCTGAATTGCAAGCAATGCGTGATTGTAATCCTTCAACTGCCCGTCATTGGATTGTAAGTTAAATTTACCGAATAAGTTCTATTCCTTTACTTTTTTATTTTCGTTATGATATGTATATACAAATTACTATGAAACCAGTAATTTCTTAGGAGAAAATAAGTTCTTCGGTACAGTGTTTTAAAAGGTAAAGTTAGGATTCGTAGGAAACTCGTTGAGAGGCGAGGTTACATCCAAAAGCCTTAGAGTTTTAAAAAAAATTCGAATTTTTTGTCGAGGTTACTTTTTATACCCCCGAATGTTTGAGGTGCACACTATTGGATTTCTTTTAAAATGTTGTAAAGAATAAAAACAATGTCGTTTTAATGATTTATTATCAAAAAGAAAAAAAAAAAAGAATAAACGTTTATTTAGATCTAATGTTTATTTTTTTGTCTCAAAGTATTAAAGTTTGTTAATAATATTAAATTTTATATTGAATATTAATTATGTTTTTTATTATTTTAATTAATTAATTATTATTTTGTTTTAAACGTCTCTCAACGTTTCAAGAAACTTATGCCTTATTTAATCGAGACAAAATATTTTGTCCAACGTTTTTCCCTCTGAAAACGTTACTCCTACACAAGTTTTATTTTTTTTTATTATTTTATTGTGGTGGAAATGTCCTTTACAAATTTTATGTAAATTGTTTGTTTGGTTGGTTGGTTCTTGCTATTTAGATAAGAAACGCAAGAAATGTCAATCGGACGGGGAATCTGACAGGTTACAAGCTGGTTCCTGGTTCAAAGTGTCTACCATTTGCTGGTTTTGAAGCCAAATTCCTAAGAAGAGCTGCTTCCTTGAAACATAACCTTTGGGTCACACCTTATGCAAGTGAGGAAATGTACCCCGGGGGAGAGTTTCCAAATCAGAACCCACGTGTCGGGGAGGGATTGGCTACTTGGGTGAAGCCTGTCATGCCAGTGGATCGTACTGGATTTATGCTTATGGTATTATTTTCCTCGTATTAACATAAATCACATTAAAGGGAAGAAGATTTTTTTTTATGTAAATCCTGCTTAATAAATTAAACCAATAATAAATTGTCACTTTTGATAATCTGAAAAAAAAAATTAATGCTAAATTGTTGAGATTTTAAATTTTGTATTTTTTTAATAAAAAATAAGGAATATATTGATCTAAACAAAAATTTGTCACTTTGTTGTTTGTTATATATGCAGCCACATGGGTTCTTTGATTCCTCACCAGCAATTGATGTTCCTCCCAGTGCAATTGATTTTGGGGTCTCAAGAAGAATCCTTAAATGAGTAATGGGCCCATTTGCTTAGTCAAATTTTCTATTTAATATTTTAGCTGTTGGTCTAATTTGAAGCATACAATAATATTATTCGATGTACTATTGAAATTCGAATATTACAAAGCATGCGCATTGGTGTGTTTTTTTAATTGGCTTAGGTATTTTTAAATTTTTTTGTTTATTTAGTAAAAAAAATTACAACCATTACCATATCAAAATATTTCGGTTACCGAATTTCGATAATTCAGTATTTACTAATTGATTACCAAATTAATGTAAAAAATTATTTCTACAACATCAACCATCAATCTATTATGATAAACTTTTTTTTTTATTGAATCTACTATAAACTTAAACATAGATAATAAAATCTTTTATAGTATAAAAATATTTCAATAATTCAATAATAGAGTTAGAAAATCTCTCTATTGATACCGTTACCGAGTAACAATAAATATTTTGGTATTTACCCAAATCGATGTCAAATACTATATTACTCGAATCAAAAATTTTAATCCAATCAATTCAATTTAGTAATTCAGTTTTACCCTAATAATCCACACCCCTAACATAGTTTGGTATTTTTTTGTCCAAGAACTCAATTAATAACTGCTTTATAATTCATTGGTAACGCGTGGCCTCTAGCCACTCGTAAAGACAAAAAAAAAATCATTTGTGGCACAATTTCATTGATTGAAAGATTGAAATTTATTTTTTATTATTTTATATGTATGACTATGTTTATTATCTGACTTAAAATCACTTAAATAACCCACGGAATTTGTTTTCTTAAAAAAGAACATTTGTTGGGCTAGGCCACTGGTTTTGGTCAGTCTTCAGTCTTCGCACACAAAAGCACAATATGTATTAGTCAATCAAGGGTTTAGCTCATTGATTATTGCCGCTCCCAAGTCTTGAAGTAGTTGGGTGCCTTTAGGTCTTGGATATTGATAGAGGCTTTAATCTATTAATGCGATATTGATCGAAATTCAGTATTTATTTGATAAACAAATCAATTTTAGATTTACTTTGATCTATTTCAATGATAATCTGATCTGATTTTATTTTATATAGTATATATTATTTTTTTTATTCTGCATTTATAATATAGAAATATGTATATGTTATAAGTGATTAATCTTTAAGTATACTTTGCGATTTATATAAAATACATGTATTGATAAAAAAAATTAAATATTTAAAAAAATGTTATTTTTTTAATTTATATGGATAAAAAAATTGTATATTATAATATAATAAGTTTTTAAAATATCCAGTAAATATATCTTGAGATCACAAGATTTCAGATTCGATTCTCATATCGTATGAGTTATTTATCAGATTTATACATCGGTTATTTCTCTCGTTTTAAGTAGATTGTAGATTTATAACATCACTTCAAAAAAAATATCCGATAAATAATCTGATTATAATATAAATTTTGATAAATCTGAATAAAAATTAAATTTTAAAATATCTGATAAATAATTTATTTGAATTCGATCCGATAAATTTTTAGCAAATAAAACTGAATATATTTTAATTCGAACTGAATCCGAGCATTTACGGGGCTAGATTCAAGTCATCTAAAAACAATCCAGTTGGTCTAATCAGCGTTGGGTTTGCGGCCTTTGGGCTATACCTTATAAAATTATGTTTTGGGCTTGGTTTATCACAAATGGGCTGACTTAAACACCAAAAGATCTGAAAAATAAACGGCTGTAATGCATACGATTGAACAGACTGTAGGCAATTGAACTGTAGAGGTTTTCGCCACCGTTCCATCTATACGTATCCTTTTCACTGATTGTTTGTTGTTGGGTTGATTCCTTGTAGCGAGACGATCTGTTGAATTGCTTTTAGTCTGTGAACAAATTCTTATATCAACGGAAATCACAGGTTAGTACTGAATAGGGTTAGTTTAATTTTTTTCCTCTTCGATGTTATATGCTTTTCTTCTTAATGGAGTAAATTTTATGTATTATCCATCGATCATCTGTTTAGTTTTTCTGTCAGGGTTTGCTTTCTTAAGAGAAACAAATGAGCCAATTTTTTTGTTGTTTTGTTTGTGCGTTTGGATCAAGGGGAATAGAGCCCTCTGTTCCCCCTCAATCCAAACATACTGAGAGGAGAATATCTGTTGGTTCAGCACTGTCTGCTTCTGATTCTGAACAGTCTTTAAATCGTTAATTGTGGTGCCTGCACTCACAAGAGCACAAAATATATAAGTTAACTACATGTTTAGCTCATTGGTTATTGCAGCTCTAAGTCAAGTACTTGGGTTCTTTGAGGTCCTGCGTCGGATTCCAAGCCCAGCGATCCCTTTGCTGACAAGGAGATGGTCTGGGTTGGGAGAAATATGATAGATTTGACTCATCGCAGTAAATGAAAATAAAAATTATGTACTTTGATTAAGGAGTGGGACTCAACGGATCTCTCTAATATCGTTTTGCACTTGTTTTTTTTTTTTTTTTTTTTTTTTTTTTTTTGTGACGAGAGTATCCGTGACTTTTGACCCAACTAATCCTAGGTACATGCAAATCTCCTCGTCTATGTGTATAAGGTAAAACTCCGAATAGATTTAACAGGCGTAGAGAGTTATTTGCACTTAGTGGGAAGTTGAACCCAAGACTTATGATATGTGAGGTGCTCATTATGTCAGCTAACGCATTTGGGTTTCTTTTGCATTATTGTTTTTTGTTTAAGCATATGTTAAGTAACTTTAATATAGCATATAGATTATGCAATGTTATTTTCTTCCCTGCCCAGATTAATAGTGAGGCTGAATTGGTACCAAAGGCTTTCAAAAAGGGGATGGAGGGTTTGAGGAGATGGGAGGATTTGGATCCTAGTATCCTCAGACAAATATTTTGTCAAGTACCTTATGAAGAGTTATGCTCGAATGTTTCCTCAGTTTGCCAGTCATGGCAGGCAGCCTGTTGGGATTTTTTAATCTGGAGTCGAAATATACTTGATGTGAGTGCTGCCACTGCTGGCTTTGACGAATTCTATTCAACAAGTATATTTACAAAGAAACCAAAGCAGGTGTTTTTGTACAGATTCAATTATTTTTCTTTCTTGAAAGAGTTCGATTCGCCTGACAAGTATAATCAAATGGCAACAAAGTTGATGAGACGTTTGCAGCGTATAATGGAGGGTGATGACACTTATGGGCGTTCCTTGGAGGATTGGAGACTGTCAGTTCGCACCCTCATTATCCCTTATGATCTTCCAATTTCAGATAGGCATCTTGTTTACATTGCAGAGAGGTAAGTCAACAAAATTCATAGATTCGATTGCTTCAAAGTAGAATACAGAGTTTTCATGTTTTCTTTTTATTATAATTTTTCATTGTGCATATTGCAGATTACCTGGTCTTGAGTGTCTATTGCTATTAGGTGCATCCAGGATATCAATCAAAGGCTTTGCAAAGGCAGTCAAAAACTGGAAACACTTAAAAGTTATACATTTCGGACCAGTTGATTTATGTTTTAAAATGCTTAATAATTATCCTATTTATAATCATTTTATCAAAGAGATTGGCAGAAACTGCCAAGAACATGAAATGCTGCATATACACCAAATAGGGTTTGAAGTGAACAGTATCAATTCGCTTGTGATAGCTCGGAGTTTGCCTGGATTGAAAAAACTAGAAGTGGAACGCGCTTGTTTATTCAAGGGGGGGATCCTGACTTTGTTTCGAATGTGTCATCAGTTGGAAGAAGTAATTCTTGAAGGAAATTATCTGCTAGATGAGTTTGGATCTATTTCTGATTATGAGGATTCATCAAGTGTTGATAACTCTATCTGGGAAGTTGGAAGTTTTTCTTTCCACAGGATGATATGTAACGTGTGGCGTATCAAGTCTCTTTCTCACCGTTTCAATGCTTTGCTTTATTTAGAGCTGTGTAGTTTGTTGCCTTTTACCCAAAAGGGAGATCCTGTATGATAGCCGTTTGTTTAAGCTTTGTTTTTGCATTTCATTATATACTGGTAGGTTAAAACTCATGTAATATCAGTATGATGATACTAATACATTTTAGCAATAAATTTCATGAGGTCATGATTCAGACAATCAGATTGTGTTTTATAAATATTAAACAGTTTGAAGTATTCAAAAAGCATGTGTTTGCTGATCGATGTGCATTCAATCAACCTATTTATTAGTAATAATAATGTACTTTTTGCCATTTTGGAGTGTTGATAAGAATGTGTTTCTATGTTCGAAAACTGTGGGTTTTAACAGTTAAAAATGATAAATAATAATGTGCAGTTTCTAAGGAACAAATTCTTCAGACATTGTGGCATCCATCTCAACATGATCAAAACATTTGCATACAGCAAAATATAATTGAAAAACAGAACTCTGTTCCCTACTCTTCCTGTTGTCTCATAATACAACAGAATTATATTACATTGACCTTTTTATGAGCATAACTCCACTGGCACACGCACATAGGGCACACAGGCAGTTAAATTATGTCCGATGTTCTCGCATTTAATAAATAATAATTAAATAAAGAAAATAGTAATGAGTGAAAAGCACATACATAAGTTGATTAATTGCATCAGCAAGAGCGGATCCACAAAGCACCTTGGTCAATCCGATATTCCAATAGAATCATATACTCGAGACACTATGTTAGGATTGAGGGGAATGAAGGGAGGGGAATGAAAGGAAAAGGTACATACACCTTTTCATAAAATTTAAAATTTAACGAGGTGGTACATGTTACTAGGGGTGGCAATTTTGGACACGACACGTGAACCCGACACGACACGACACGAAATAAAGCGTGTTAGTGTTTAGTATAATCGGGTTCGTGTCGTAATCGTGTTGACACGATTATGACACGGAATAATCGTGTCGTGTCGCGGGTTGACCCACCAACCCGAAATGACACGATTATAACACGATTAATGGGTCGCGGGTTGATGGGTCGTGTTGACACGGTTATGACCCATGACCTATTTATGACCCATTTAAAAAAATATCTATTAAATTAAAAAAAATCTTAATATATATATATATATATAAAATAAACCCTAATACTAATTTTACAATCCACAGACACAGAAATGGGTTAAGCGTGTCGTGTCGGGTCTAGCACGACCCGTTTATTATGTGGGTTAAACGTGTCGTGTCGTGTTGTGTCGGGTCTAACACGACCCGTTTATTAAACGGGTTAAGCGTGTCGTGTCGTGTTACCCGTTTAATAATCGTGTCGTGTTCGTGTTGGGTTTTCTTGACACGATTAATAATCGTGTCGTGTTCGTGTCGACTTATTAATAATCGTGTCGTATTCGTGTCGACACGAACACGACCCGCCAACCCGAATTGCCACCCCTACATGTTACCCCTTCTTTCGTTTCTCTCTATGCCCTTCAATCCAAACATAGGGTAAAACAGTATACATGATATTTGACAAAGACAAACCAACATGAGCCCACCTGCATTATGATTGTAAATCAGGACCAAAAAAAATAAGTGAAAACTATGCAAGGAAAATAGGTAACAAAGTAATATAACTATACTATACTTATATGCTTGTCTGAAATTTCTGCATAACTTCACCGCTTTTAAGTAGCAATTATAAGTTAAGGTTCCAAGCATTAGGCCCAACCATCCAACAACACATGCAGTCCCCAAAAGAGATGCTTCCCAGCTCAAGAGCTGTCTTGTAATAGAACATGATTTAGAGGTTTGGACAGTAACATTGGCAAGGAAAAACCAAATCATTGGTCTGACATTCTCGAAAGCAAGGCAAAGTAACAAGCAACCATGATTAGTAGGATAAACAATCCATAAATGGTACAGTGGTAAAACTAATAAATGCAGGGTATCGTCAAGACTGATACCGATGGTGGAGAGGCACAAATGAGTTGCACTTCCTCCAAGTATCCCCATGCAAAAAAGATGATCCCAACGGATGATTCAACCACTCATTCTGCAGACTATTCAGGACCATTCATCATTATCAGTTTACGACCATAATCATCTCAATGGGTTCAGTAAACAAATGCAAAGCTCTTACATGAATTAAGTCAGCAGTTGCCCCAAAATGTTGATTGTCAAAATGCAAGGCACAAACTGTAGGTAGCTTTCAGAGAGTGGAACCATTGCAAAGCTTTCAGAGAGTTGGCTTTTTCAGGAATATGGTATTTTTAGTGAGAACTGCTCCCTTATCGCTGTTCCTTGGACTCTCTTTCTTCTTGAAGTACTGATGTTGGACTTCTTTGCTAAGAACTATCTTCATGTGAATCATTCATTACTCTTCCCATTAAACATATGGGAGCCATTTGAATCAGAAAATTCGGCAAAGCTTTACAATCTACAGAATTTTCCTCCACCAGGCCACATGATAATACTTGTATGGCTGGCAGTGCAGTGAAAAGAACAAAAATTGGACTGGAGGTCACCAGCAAACGAGGCCCCAATTAATAGTGTTCGCAAGCTCTTTAGTCATATTCGTTGGAAGATAAACAAATCCAAGATACTTGCAGCAATTATAGATAGATAGCATGTCCCCAATGATACATGCATACCAAGAGTAGTTACCAAGTGTAGAGACAAATATAATAATAGCTATCTTCCTAGGATGTTGAATGAAGTTATTCAATGATACCAAATCTTAATCTAGTGACCTTCGATTTGGCCAACCATTGCCATGCTATATCCGCAAGCCCGCAAAGTAAAGCAAGCAGAAATCGATGATCGATAAGGGTTATGCGCTAATTGCTCCTGTAGTAATTGACACACTAAATTTTCAGACTAGTCATTAAATTCCAAAATTTACACGCACAAAAGAAAGGGAATAAGCTCAGTACGTAAACATACCACTCAGTTTTACTGCTTCTGCAATCACTGAATCGATCAAAACATCTGCCATGGCTGAGCCCAGGTTTTGTGCTGTCAAGAAGATCGTGAGGTCAAAATTGGACCTTCTCAAGGTCATTTAGGCCTAGCAAAAGCCATGGCACAAGAGGAAGCACAGTTGAAATCCACTAGGTATGGAATTCTTTTTCTCCCCTTGACTGGAACCCAATCAGACATATCTGCAGATGAGATAAATAGTAAGAGGCTAAAAAAGAAATTTTAGAGAAAACTTTGTGACACAAAAAGCAGTTTTCTTGACACAGTTTGCCTTGTAGGGCAGAATATATTCTTTAGTCATACTGCTATTTCACTATTAATGGACTTTGCTTATATCCTTGTGGCATGCTATTAAGGCTAATTCCAAGAAATCTTAATATCGTACCATAAACATGACCACGTACTTAGTGAAACAGAAAAGGATAAAAAACTGATCCATGTTGTGTTTCATGGCATTTGAAGACAAGGGTGCATTTGGCGGACAGGATGAGAGATAAGATAGGATGAGATAGATAAGTACGAGGATAGAATGTCTCATCCTACCCCAAAAAGCAGAATGATTTTATCCTATTATCATCGGATGAGACATCCCATCCTCCCCCTCGGATGAGACATCCCATCCTCCCCCTCGGATGAGACATCCAATCCTCCCCCTCATTCTATCAACCAAACACACTAATGGGATAAAAATCATTCTATCTTCCCCTCATCATGTCCACCAAACACACCCAAAATGTTTATTTCCACTAGGATGATATATCACATAACTATTACAGAAAATGACATCAAGTTACATCAAGTCTGCTTTCCTGGTCCACAAAGAAAAACAACATCAGGCACATTTTCATTTATCATATTATGGGATGATTTGAATTTCTTTAGAAGACTCCACCTTTTCCTCTTAATTCAATAATTCATCACAGAGATGATGTGCCCAAACTAGCAAAGAAATCTAGATAAAAATATTTTTCTTATGTTAGATGTTACAACAAATAAAAGTGTTCCATTATTAACACGTACATCAAATATATTCATTTTAGTATGCCTGTACATATATGTAACTAGGAATTATAGGATGCTACAACTACTCTCCAAGGAAACATTTTGGTTGCCAACAAACGCATTACCTGAATTTATCCAATACACGTATTCATGCATTTGTGTCCGTAAAAAATGCGACTAAAAACACAAACTGAGAAGCTGATGGCGACAACTTAAGCCTGTCTTTCAACTGGTATGAAACAGTTGTACATAAGAAGGATCTGAAACCCTACATTCACATATCCATAAAAATAAGTAAATCAATTTGAAAACAAGGTGAAAAAAGAAAAAGTGGCGGGAGGGGGGAGGCAACCATGACAAGGAAGCGTAAAGTCGTAAGCAACCAAGTTATAGGATCAATGAAACCAATCAACTAAAAAGTGGAAACTGTAAAAAATTTCTACTTTAAAAGCTAACCTCCCTCCCAGTTGTGGACAAAATCCGGTTGCTCAACAAGAATTTAATAGGAGAATAAAAATTCAGCCCAAGTAGAATGAGAAGTTGGGGGTTTTTTTTTTTGGTTGCTAAGCATAAAATAAGGGAAGGAGGGGCAAACCATTGAAGGCGACCCTCCCTAAGCCTGAGCAACCAGTGATGGCAACCCTCCCAGGGCCGCATGATTATAGGATATCCTACCTGCTGGGGAACCAATACCAAATGAATTAGACAACTCTCAGACCAGTTCGGTTTGCTTCACTGCTAAATCATCCTCTACATAGTGATAAACTCAAATCACACTTAAGATCCATCTCTCTTGACCTTAATGATCAAATACACTTGCTAATTTAACTTGCTTTCTGAGAACTATAAGATGGAACCAGAAAAGAATAACAAAATGTGTAGAACTTTGTAACAGAAAATTTGCAATCTTCATGATGGATGCAGTTCAGAGAATATCACCCAATGTCTTCAATTCTTTTGATTAATTTTTTAAAGACAAATGATTACGACCCTTTGCTAACCTTGTCAAAGTCATTGGTAAAACCAAACAATCCTCAGGCGCATCTATCAAAAAACTAAAGTATATCCCAAACCAATCAACATCTATATACATCAATGCAAAATAAAGATACCACATTCCTGTTACGCTCTACAATCATCTAACTGATCTAAAGATTTAGGTATCATTTGCTAAGCATATTAGAAGTACTTCTCGCAACAACAGAAAGATTGGACCAAAATGAATGCAATTTTCGCCTCCAAAAGCTAGAAAAGTACACCCAAAATGGTACGAAAACAGGCAAGAACTATTCGCTTGTGGAAATTCTTTTCATTTTATGTATTTTCTTGAGCAAAAAATAGGAGAAATGTCACTTTCAAAAGCAATCAAAGCATTCCCAAAACAGCAATCAAACTGACTCTCACATGATTTCCATGTCCACCAAGAGGTACACATCAATAGATATGAAACAGAACGTGTAATATTATAATTTTTTTTTTCAAATAAAAGAGTGCTCGAAACGAAAATTCTTATTAAGACGTCTACAGGTACAGAATCTTTTCCAAAGGATACAAAACCTGAAACACTAAAGCATAAACACCCCAGAAACCAGAGACAAATCATTCACGCATCTCCTAATTCCGTGAGATAAAGAAACAAAGAAGAAAAGGAAGCATGAAATACTCCCAATCCCAAATGATTAAATTCCTCATAGAATCATCATTTTTACATTTCTTACAGAGTGTGTGTGCGTGTGTGTATATATATATATCATTCATATATATATATATCGAGACACATAGATATGCATTCACAGACATACACATAAATCTAATAATCTATGTATCAAGAGAGAGAGAGAGAGGGAGAAATAAAACCGAAGTCCAAAGGAATTGCAGGTAAAGATGAGCACATGAAATTCAAAAAAACATACCATGATTTGAATCAAGGCAAAGATAATCCTAAGCGTTATTGGCACTGAAACTCGACTCAATCACTGAATTTGAAACCATTTACCAATAATTATAGAATGACATTCCAGTATATAATTCTTCCCAATTCAAATGGTTAGAAGCAGACGGGCAGAGAGAATTGCAAGTGAAAATCCATATCTCCACAAGATGCAAGCTATGGTTCAGTGAAATAATTTGTTCTCGCTGATCCCATAATTTGAACATGTAACCATATCTTCGTAACATTATGCCAGTCTTGCATTTCTTGTTTTCTTACATTGTGTGTTGTCATCATCAAACTCTGAATCAGATGACCATTTGATTGCTCTTTCTCCTTCTCAACCATCATCCTCCTTTCTCTCTTCCCCTTTATCTGTAGATAAAGCAACCTTTCTTTTACTCCCAATTCAATAAACACATACCAGTTTTCTTTGCTTCTTGGCCTTGTTCATGGGATGAATATACCTATGTCGCATACCCATCAATGGATGCATCTCTACCAAAAAATCCTTCCTATAAGCCTCCCTAAGCACCACAGTCTGCGTTCTAATTTTATTCGAAACGTAAAAGATCCCTGGGTGATGCACCAAAGCCTTCTTGAATATCGGTCCAAATCCCAAATAGTCTCCCAAGCAAACCACATAATCTCTCTTGGTCTTCTTCGACACCAACAGCCAAAGCAACTCGTGAAGCACCCCAACCGTCCACTTCTCTGCCTGATCACTGCTTGGCCCCAAATGAAACGCATTCTCATAAGGGGCAACATAAGGCAAATCTTGCCATTGCTCCACCCAATGTCTTACCTTCTTCTCCAACTCAAACCCCTTTGGTAAATTCATTGAAAACCTTAGAGGAAACCCATTTTTCACGTATAAACCATCTTTTGCTTCTCTTCTTTCCGTTTCGGACACCACAAGATCATTCCTCCAAGAAACAATCTCCAAACCAAGCGAGTTTTTACAGGTTAAAAAATCTTTAACGTTACAAACTTGAAAATATTCAGGATAATCAGCAAGAAGCGAAGTAATGTAATTATGAGGGAGACCCAGATAAAAAATGAACCTATCTATAATATGCAAAGGCAGTTTTGCTGATCTAGCAAGCATCAAGAGATTAGCCAGCCTTTTTACAGTGTCGTTTCTTTGAGGTAGCGAGCTGTGAATAGCTTGTTCTTCTTTGTGGAGGGTTACAGCTTGAGGGGTGAGCTTGACCTGGAGGGGGAGGGAGGCACTGGCCTGGAACTGGGAGAAAATGGAGTATTTTTGGAATAATTTGGAGGCAGAGGTGGGAAGATTGAAATGGGGTTTTAGAAGGGAGAGATAGGAGAGAGGGAGAGATTTGGAGGGGGAAGAGAGGATTTGGTTCTTGAGGGAGATGATTTCGTTGAGGTTTTTCTCCCTTTGGACTGCATGGTCTAGGTAGGGGTCACGGACCCACTTCACTTTGGCGACCACGAAGGTGCGAGTCTGGTGCATCCGGTCTGTGAGCTTATTGCAGAGTGCAGCCATGGATGGTGTGAAAAATGAAATGCTGACATTTATCACCACGAAATACTCTGCCTATTACCAGAAGAAGAAAATAGAAAAACGAGTGAGAAAATATAAAATAACAACCAACAACTTTGTACCGATAATTAATGGAATAATAACATTTTTTTATAGTAAATTAATGGAGTAATAACATAAAAGGCACCTACAAATAGGATTGATATATAGAAAGAATCAAGTTTAAGTAAGTTAAAATTTTCATTTAATTTAAATTAAATATTCGCGTCAAACTATCAACAATACTATTTATTAACACATCTACAAGTTTTATTTCAGTAACTTTTTCACCATGGTCATCTTAATTCGGATTCACATCATTATCAAGCTTTAGATTTTTCAAACTTCATCACCGAATTGTCTAAAATTCGGATGTTAATTAGCAAGAGGATGATTCAATTCTAACAAATGATAGCTTCATACATATCTGCAAAATGTAATAGAAGGCTTTGCAGAATTAGATTTGTTTCCATAGTTAGTTGCAATAAGTAATATGTAACTTTGGGAGTCTCCGCTTAAGGAGTTGTTTCCGAATCTGTTTGCATTAGCCAGATATAAAGATGCTTTGGTAGCGTCATGTGCTTCCCAGTCACCCGATGGTATTGTTTCCTGTGCTAATTAGGAGGAATGCACAGGATTGGAAAGTTAACAGCTTTGAAGCTTTTCACAGTAAACTTTATAGTGGAAGGTGCCTTTAAGTGGGGAGGATAGTTTCAAGTGATCCTTTGAAGGGTGATGGGTGCTTTGATGTGAGATTATTATACTTGCTTTATTGTGAGGAATGCATGGGTGAGGGTATCGTTGATTTTCCTTAGAAAGAAATTTGGAAATTTTATGCTCCTATAAAAATTTCTTTTTTTTTTTTTTTTTTTTGTGTGAGAGGCTTATTTGAAAATAAATTTGATTATTGACAATCTCCAAGGAGAGATTCTTGTTAACCCTTGCTATCTTTGTAAGAATGAGATTGAGTCCGTCTTGCATATCTTGTTGTGGTGTCCTAGGAATAGACAGTTGTGGGAAATAGCTTTTACAGTTTTGGGTTTGAGTTGGGTGGTGGCAAGTTCCGTTTGGAAGGAGATTTGTGCGTAAAAGACGGTTAGAGGCGCCAAAGAAACAAGGAAAGCTTATGGTTTAATCTCAAAAAAATAGGTGGGTTTTTTTATCGGGGGAGAAGTCTATAAATGTTATTAAAGATAGGTGACTTAAAATCCTTGATTTTTTATTTAATTTTTGATTTAGTGGGTATTCCTTTATGAATGAGGAAGAACTTTTAGAATTTATATATTTTTTGTCTTGTTTATAAGCTTATGAATATATTGTACTTATAAAAAAAAAGTAATATGCAACATTTGAAAATGTTCCAACCATTTTCTAAGACTACATGGATTAAAAAAAGGAAAGAATTTTCTTAATTCTGATGTTAACAAAAAAGAGCTGGGCATATATGTAAGTAAAAAATTATAGCATCTTGCAACTGCACCATTTGAATATCCAAAATAATCAACTAATTACCCATTTTTACAATAAGTAATCAACTAATTACCCATTATGATTTGACAAGCATAACCATTAAAACGTCATGCTTTCCAAGATGGTGTTAAAGAATCACCAGGCCGAGCACAAGCAGTTACATATACAACACATTTTGACAGAAAAAATAATAGAAATAAAACCATCGACTATCAGAGCCAAGCATCTGAGTGCTTCATTAGGTAACAAATCAATTAGCAATTTAAGATGCCAACCCAGATAAAAAAAAGTATAAAGGCGTAGAGAAGAAGAAGAAGAAGAAAACTTACCCAAAAAAGAGAGAGAAAGGAAGACGGAGCGCAGCTCGTCGAGAGAGAAGACAGAAGTCGTCGAGTAAGGGAGGCAGCAATGAGCAGAGGGAAAGGGAGAGAGAAGAGATAAAGTTTGTAAAAAACTAAAAACAAAAAATATTTGTAAAAAGCTTTATTATCTAGGGAATTAGGTGAAATTGTATGTTACATGTTTAAAAATTAATTTGAACCATTGATTAGAGAATTTGAAAAAATTAATGGTTTAGATTAATATTGCGATGACATGATATTTAATATTATTTTAAATTTAATTTTTATTTTATTTCATAAATTGAGAAAATTTAAATATTACTGATAATTACTCATATAAAAATTTACGGTACTAGCGGGTTCAAATGACAAGTAGTAGGAGAGAGAAAAGAAGGTGGGAAAAACACTTGCAAGCTGCTGGAGAAATAGTTTATATGGAACCTTTTTTAAACTGGGTATTATTATGGTAAAAAGCTAACAAATCTGTAATTTAGGGGTATTGCTCTCTTTGTTCCGTGATGTCTGTCCTAATATACTATTCATCCAATTAAATGTTTATTTATTTTTTTTTATCAAAATCACCGGTTTTGTTTGGGCCATCTTCCATTTCATTTTTTCGTAAAGAAATTTTCTGGAATTTCGATTTTATTTGGGGTATGTTTTCATCTAGCCAAAAATCTAGGGTTCAAAGTTTTTATTGTTCGTGTTTTTACTGGGTTTTCACTATTGCACTCAAATATGAGTTAGCCTTCTTCCATCTTGGTTTTTGGTCATGAAATTTTCTTAAATTTTTTGCTTTCCCCACAATGTATTTTCATCGAACTAGAAATCTAAGGTTCTAAGTTTTTAATTTTCACATGCATGAATCTTTACTTGACTAAATACTTTTGAAAAACAAAACCCAATTGATTATGGTTGTTGATTTAGCTATTTATTTGTCTATCTTACACTAACCTCTAATTTTTTTCCTTGCGGATTACACTTGTTGTCAAGTTTGTGTTGAAGGAAGACAATTGATTCATATGCTTGTTTGACCTTTGTAAGTTGAAAAAAAATTAGTTTATTACATGCTTTTTGATTTGTTGGTTGTTGATAAGTTTTATGAGTTCTATTTGCCTCAATTTGGGAAAAAATTCATGTTTGCTTATGTTTCAAATTCACCTAGCGATTTTTCATCTATGTACGAGATGTCTGACATTCACATGCACTAAAATTTGTTCAATCTCACTGTTTCTTTAGGCTATAAACATGACTTCTCAATTGCATGACCTCATTATCCATTTTAAAGTTGAATTTGGTATAGTATGAGATGTTGATCGTTATTCATTTATTTGTCTAATTGATGATGTTTGTAAATTGAGTGTTTGACAAGCCTAGGGGCAGCAATGAGATGATTATTGCATGTGATGTTCTTTATACCACAATGACTATGCTTGTGAATAATGACCATGATGTTCTTGACATGTTCAAACTGCATCTTGATCAAAGACTTGTGCATTTAAATGTTGAGTTTAAGGATTTAAATCCTTTGGATGTTAAAGGACCTGAGCCATTTGTGGGTGTAGAAGAACATGTTATTGATTTTGATATGGATGATTTCAGTGATAGTGAGTGCGGTTACAATGATGGTTGTGAACATGAAACCTCTATTTTTGTACATGTGTTGAGTGAAAATGTAATATCTAGTGATTGTGATGGATTTGTTGGTATGTTTTCTGACAATGAGAATGACTCATTGTCTAACTCCACAAGTGGTGATGATTTGGAATGGGAGTTGTATGGTTCTGACATTGACGAGGTATGCATTGAGAGGATAATAGAGGAGGAAGTTTTGTGAGAGATGAAAGAGGGAAAGTTCACCTAGAGATAGGGCTATTGTTTGGGGATGATGATCATTTTAGGGTTGTATTGAAAAACTATACGATCCAAGAGGGTTTTGAGATAAATAAGATTTCTAATGAGAAAGGTAGGATCACATGTCAATGTGCTGCAAAAGGTTGCACATGGTACATTCATGCATCCCCAATAGCTAGTAAAAAGTTTTACCAAATCAAGTTTTACATTGGGAAATACACGTGTTGAGTGAATCAGAATATGGAAGTAGCATCAGTTTGGATTGCAAAGAAATTGGAAGATCAACTTAGAGCTGGCCGTGACATGAAGTATGAGAGTATGAGGACTGAATTAAGGACATAATTTGAGATTATTGAAGTCAATCAGTCTAGGTTGTACAACGCCAGGAAACTAGCAAAGGAAGAATATGAGGGTATTCATTCCAAGTCTTACTCTAGACTACCACAATATGTTAAGTTGATAAGGGATACAAACCCTGGAGTTTTGTTAGGTTGCAGACAGAAAAAGGGCCTCCTAACTCTCATCCAACTTTTAAAAGGATTCTCTTTTGTTATATATTGTGCAAAAATAAACCTAAATTAATAAGCAAATATTTGAACAGTTTTACTTGCAACTGCACAAGGTCAATAGTAGCATAGTGTGCAAATGCGAGATCATCTCCACAGGGATTGGTGAATTTCGCTTTAGAATTAGTTTCGCAATATAAAATGATAGAAATAAATATTGAGTTTGAATTTGATAATGATAGAAACATAGAGCTTTGATATCCACCACTAATCATACTTTCCAAATAAGTAATATGCTAATGCTCTAACCATACTATGAATACCTAATGTTGTCAACCTAAGAGCATGGTGTATACTCCTTAGGTTATTGATTTCCCTAAGCCATGAGTCAGACATGGTATATACTCTAACTCTTTTCTTTCTTAAAGGATTTAGCATGGTGTATACTAAGTTGTTCTTTAAGAGAGCATAAGTTCTGTGAAAATTGACAAACTCACAAGACTTAGGGCATGTTATATACTCTCAGTTTCCTATGTTGATTATCCCAAGAATCCAGCGTGGATTTCTTTTGTTACTATTGTCAGACCCAGGACTCGATCATCTAAATTGATCTAACTAACTAATCCATATCACATGCATATGTTGATAAGACAAACACATATGAGGAATTCAATAAAACAGGCATTAATCAATTAAAGCATCATAATATAGCTATTGCAAAGGCAACACTACTCATATAAGGAAAAAGCATAATTAAGGCCTCAATCGAGCCCTATTAGTAAGTTAGTTACACATGGTGGTGATGTTACACATCTTCATAATGTAAACTAAAAAGAAAAGAATAAACCCAAAAAATATTGTGGAGAAGAGTCGTCAATTTGTCTCCAAAGCTTCAAACTGAAAAGAAGATCCCGTTTCTGTGTTTTACAAGTTTATTTATAGGGTCTTAAGGACACCTCGAAACCTTAATTTCCAAAACAAAACCCGAACTATCCTTTCCAAAACAGGTTCTGCCGTTTTACTACACGTGTGCGCTCGATCTCATGCTTGTGCGCTCGAGCGCAAGGTTGCGCTTGAGCTTTCTATGTGTGCGCACGAGTGCTTGTGCGCTCGATCACACTCTTCTGTGCTCGATCACACTTGGCTGCTTCCAGGTCTTCCAAATTTCTTCCTTTTGGTTCCAAAATGCTACATTTTCTCCAAGAACCTATAAAAACACAGAAAACACAAAAATAAAGTAAAATAGAATAAAACACTTAAATGAAGAGCTTAACAAATGTAAATTAAAGGGCTTAAATATCAATATTTAAACACTTATCACACCCCCAAACTTACATATTGCTAGTCCCTTAGCAACATGAAACAAAAAAACTAATTGAAAACAATAACAAAAATAAATCCACTATTCATGATATCCAAAAATTTGGGTTGCACACAAAACCATGATATTTATTCATGAGCAAGTTTAAAATATAAACACATTTTCGCAATGAATAAGAGTTTTAAAATCTAACCACATGAGGCTGGTTAAGGCATCATAAGTCTAACTTAGTGTGTAGTGAATTAGCACATAAAAGATGAAGCTTCCAAATAAATTCAATGTGTAGTGTTTTGGTGTCTCAACATTCATCGAATTTCCTATCAGAATGAACAAAATGGCACAGTTTTATTTATTATGAGATTTTTGCCATGTTGAGTTCTCTTAAGCTTTCTAATTGACCTATGTAGGGAGTGTTTAGCCAATGACTCCCAAACCAGATGGTTTTAGGGCATTAGGTGTAAAGATACCCCTAAGGACTTACTAACTCGAGTAAAAAATGCTACGAAACTAACTGGTCTTAATGCTGCCAAGCAAAATTCTCACTTTTTGACGTGAACACTCACTGCTTACTGAGGCAAGAGGTCCAGTTACTCAGTGAAAACTTTATTTAATGATCATTATGAGCAAACTTCCCACCTTTTGACGTGAACACTCACTGCTTACTGAGGCAAGGGGTCCAGTTACTCAGTGGAAGATTTATTTAATGATCATTAGGAGCATTTTATTTTCTCTTTTGTGTAATAATTATTATTATCTTTTTTTTTCTAATTTTCTATGCCAAGGTGTTCATCTAACAAGTCATACGGTTACAGTTAAGCCATAGAAACATACATATTAAAATTACATGTCATACCCCACACAATTATGTGCTAATGTCAGATCTAGATCAAACTTGTGAATTCTTAAATGCCTTGAAGTAAGTAATTAAACATTTAAAACTTTATTATTAGACCATGTGTTCTAGATTTTAAGCTCAGTAATGAAATCTTATCATAATATTTGATTAAATCAACCAAAATTTTCAAAATGATATGAACATGCATTTATTTTTTTCAATAATAAAAAAACACTAGGACAAAGTGTGTGAATGTGTCTCCCATACCCCAAAACTTAATTTACATACTGTCCCCAATGTGTGAGTGACATGGAAAAATTTAACATGGGAGATGGAGAACTAGTTGGCTGGCATGGCTTGTAGCACACCCCCAAACTTGAACTGATGCGCACACATTGTCCCTAAAAAAGAAAAACAAACATAATACCGAAAAACAAGATATACTAATAGTAAACAGTTATAAAAATAAATACTAACAAGAAATGTGAGAAATACGAAAAAAAAGGATATGTTATGGGGTGCCTCCCATGAGTGCTAAGTTTTACATCTTTAGCCAGACGGTGCATCTCTTTCACTGTTGGTCTCCAGGTGGTGTAGACGATGAGGTGCCAGGGGCGGGAGGTAGTCTATCAAAAATAGCCTGGAGCATCACCTCTTGCCTCGCAAAGCAAGCATCCAAACCATCGATGCGCTGATGCACTAGTAATGTAGCCTCTTGATCCTCCCGACGAATATCAAAGAGCTCACATCGGAAAGAGGACATCTTCTCGAGAATGTGCTGGTACTCAATAAGTCCCATGTCTGGATGGTCCTCCTCCCAAGTATGGCTCGTTGTGGAGTCTTTGGTCTCCATAGGATCATCTTATACTCCCTCTATAGCTGGTGCCTGCCCCCGGAGTCCTCGAGGCATATGTAACTGACTCAGTGTCCACTGAGCCTTCCCAAAGAAGGGGTGCTCCCTGACTGGTCCATCAATGGATGAGCCCTTAATCATTTTTTTTCTTGAAGATGGAGCAGAGAAGAAACGGGAATGGGAGCCCCCATGCATTAGCCATGGTAACCTGGCATGCATGGACGTGGTCCCAGAACTTATGTATCTGGCTCCAAATGACAGCAGGGATAGAGTACCAGTGGCTTCTGTGGAATGCATATAATGCCTGTAAGAACTGGTCCCTCCTCTGGGTCTTGTGCCTCAATGGGCACACATTTCGCTGGAGAATAGAATCCATGAGCTAGAGTCGTGGAGGCAACTTGGACCGGCTCCCAACATCGTTGTGCCGATCGGTGTACTGCCCAACACACATGTCTTCAATGATGGAGGATAAGGGGAAGGACTCCAGCTACTCCTCCATCTGGGTGTCCTCAGGAGGGGACTCATCATAACAATGAAGAGCAACAACTATATCTGCAGAGGTCACATCGATATACTTACCTTGAACTAATGAGGACAAGACCCTCAACCTTTTATAGTCGAATGATAGGTTCTCATAAAACTGAACCATGAACCGGATGTAGATAGTAGAGCATACAGGCTTAAACAGCCTCGTCAAACCCCAATGCTTGAATTCTTAGACCGCCCATTGAGTGGCTTCCAAGTTCTTAAAGTCAGCGTCAATGTTGAATGTAGTTTCGAACAAGATCTCTCGTTGTTTGAAACTGGGCCGGGAGGACTGGGCACGGCTTCCTGAGGTATGAGAGGTGGAAGCAGTTTATTTAGGCATTTAGAATGTGGTTTATGCACAATTTGCGCACAATCTCAATATAGTGCGCTTGATCGCACTGTCCCTCTGCACTTGATCGCACTAGCCCCTGCACTCAATCGTAGTATCAAATATGTGACTTGAGGCTTTTTGTCAAATAAATTGTAGGCGACCTGTGAACCAAGTTGATCAAACACTTTCTAAAAATCTTAACCTCCTGCAAAATACTCAGAAGCAACCAAAAAAATACAAAGAAAATAGTATATGTGAAATCTTTCATTTAAACATAATAACTAATGAAAAAGAACACAACCGAAATGAGTGGAGATTGGGGGGTAGGTTTGAAACGAAAATTACCTTTTTGCAGAGAGGTAGTGGGGATGGTGGCGTAGGGGGTCTGCGTGGTGGCGTGTGGTGGCGAGTGGGAGTAAGTGCCGTGAGTGCAAGGAGTGTCTTAGCATGGGCGAGGTGAGTGAGTATAGAAAACTGGGTTTTAGAGTGTGAGAGTAAAATACATGAAGTGAAAGTAAAAAGAAATTGTAACAGAATCAAGTGACTTTAAACTAACACGTGACTCTCTACCCCGAGCGCACTTCATAGTGCGCTCGATCGCACTTCATAGTGCGCTCGATCGCACTTGTGCGCAGGTGTGTGCGTTGGTGTGGTGTGCTCGCTCACCATTGAGTGCAAGGCAAGAGTGCGCTCGATCACACTGTGTAGTGCGCTCGATCGCAAGGCAGAATGTACTAAATCTCTAACTTAACTATAGAAAGTACGAAAAAAGTGAAAATAATGAAAATAAGAACAAAAATAGAAATGTATCGTACTCAGTGGCCTCAGTACCACTGACCTCAATAGAGGCACTTGAGCTACATGTTTATCACAGTCTGAACTGCTCAAGCGCTCTCTATAGTAGCTTCAGTGCTACTCTCTTGGAAAGGGGCACTTAAAATCCACTTCATATAGCTCAAGTGCTCTCGGTTCTACTGTATACTGAACAAATTGAAGTGCCAAATTTTTATCTCTTGGTGGCGAGTTGATTTTAAGATATGGCTTGACTCTGTGTCCATTCACTATGAACGTATGATTTCTGTTGGAACCATGGATCTCCAAAGCACCATGAGGAAAGACCTTGGTGACCACATAAAGACCAAACCATCGGGACTTGAGTTTTCCTAGGAACAATCTTAATCGTGAATTGTAGAGTAACACCTTCTATCCCACACGAAACTCTTTCCTAACCAGTTGTTTATCATGATAAGCTTTGGTCCTTTCTTTGTAGAGCTTGGCGTTCTCATAGGCATCTTGCCTTAATTCTTTCAGCTCATTTAAGTGCAGCTTCCTCTTCTTACCCGCTTGTTTCATGTCAAAATTGAACTGCTTTATGGCCCAATATGCTCAATGCTCTAACTCCACTGGTAGATGGCATACTTTCCCAAAGACTAACCGGTATTGAGACATGCCAATTGGTGTCTTGTAAGTTGTCTTATATGCCCATAGAGCATCATTCAGACGCAAAGACCAATCCTTCCGATTAGGATTTACGGTCCTCTCCAGGATACCCTTGATCTCTCGGTTACTTATCTCCACTTGGCCACTGGTTTGAGGATGATATGTAATGCCAACTTTATGGGTGATCTCATATTTCTTGATTAAGGTAGCAAAAGATCGATTATGGAAGTGGCTGCCTCCATCACTGATGATTGCTCTTGGAGTCCTAAACTGAGTAAAAATGTTATCCTGCAAAAACTTCACAACCACTTAATGATCATTAGTCTTTGAAGGGATAGCCTCGACCTATTTGAACACATAATCCACACCCATAATAATATATAAATAACCATAGGATCTAGGAAATAAACCCATGAAATCAATACCCCATACATCAAAAAGTTATACTATATGAATATTTTGTAAGGCATCTAATTTCGGGATGAGATGTTGCCTGTCCGCTGGCATCTATCACATGAGTTGCAAAATGAGAATGCATCTTTAAACAAATTAGGCCAATAAAAACCAGATTGTAATACCTTAAGAGTTGTTCTCTTGGCCCCAAAATGTCCTCTACAAGCAAATTGATGGCAATGTTGCAATAAGCTCAAATGCTCATCCTCTGAGACATACCTTCTAATGATTTGATCATGACATAATTTGAATAGGTAGGGGTCATCCTAATGGTAGTGTCTAGACATAGATATCAACTGCTTCTTTTCTTAACTGGTCATATCTGGAGGAAAAACCTTAGCAGTTATATACCATGGAAGTGTTACCTCTAGTGCGAACAATTGTTCATCGGGAAAGTTCTCATTCAAAGGTAGCTCATTTTTGTCGTCCTCATAAGGTAGTCTAGATAAGTGATCTGTAACCACTTTCTCACTACCCTTCTTGTCTTTAATCTCCAAGTCAAACTCTTACAATAGGAGTACCCATCTGATTAACCTAGGCTTTGCATCTTTCTTAGCAAACAAATATCTCAAAGCAGCATGATCAATAAATACAATAACCTTAGAAACAATCAGGTAAGAACTAAACTTCTCTAAAGCAAAAATAACAGCTGACAATTCCTTTTCAGTAGTAGAATAGTTTAGCGGAGCATCATTTAAAGTTCTAGAAGTATAGTAAATAGCATGAGGTACCTTATTGACTCTCTGGCCTAAGACAGCTCCCAAGGCGAAGTCACTGGCATCATATATCAGCTCGAATGGAAGACTCCAATCAAGTGCCATCATTATTGCTGTAGAGGTGAGCACATTCTTCAATGTGTTGAAAGCTTTCATACAATCATCAGTCCAATCAAACTTGGTATCTTTAGCTAATATTGCACAAAGAGGTTTAGAGGTCTTGGAAAAATCCTTGACGAATCGTCGGTAGAATCCAGCATGTCCAAAGAAACTTCTGACACCCTTGACTGTTAGAGGAGGAGGCAACTTTGAAATAATGTCGATCTTAGCCTTGTCTACCTCAATACCTTTGTTGGAAATGGAGTGACTCAACACAATGCCTTGTTGAACCATAAAGTGACATTTTTCCCAATTTAGCACTAAGTTGCATTCTTTACATCTCTTTAGGACACTCTCCTGATGATTGAGGCATTCATCAAAATTAGACCCAAAAACATTAAAATCATCCATAAATACCTCAATGAATTTCTCCACCATGCCTGTTGACCCTCACCTATATTTTAATGATGACAAAACACAACTCTTATTATACTAACGATGCTATCTAAGTGTATTAAGCAATAAGAGCATTCAACCAAGGATTAAGGTGCAAGAACTCAACCGGAATCAAACATCAAGTGAAGACAGAAGAACTAGCATAGGTCTAAGGTATTAAAACAAGTTATAACTCTCACTTGTTCAGGTAATTAGCTTGTCCAATGGCTCTTTTTGAAAAAACATTTTAACATAACCTATTAATCAAATGTTTTCCAAGTTAAAATCTCTTCAACACATGAAAACTGGGTTGTTAAAGCAACCCAGTCGACTGGGCACTTATACCAGTCTTCTGGTATAAAGGTTAGTATGTTCCCAGTCTACTGGATGCTTCATACTAGTCGACTGGTGTTTTGGACAGAGGTTTCTCAGTCGACTGGTAAATCATACCCAGTCGATTGGTAATCTGGGCAAAAGGTTCCCAGTCGACTGGTAAGACATACCCAGTCGACTGGTACCTTCAACAGCCTTAAAGATGTGATTTTTAAAGAGGACCCAGTTGACTGGTACTAAGATCCAGTCAACTGGTAGTTCAAAAAATATGACCGTTAAGACGCGAGATTTTAGCACAAATTGTACCAAAATGGACAAAATCAGTTACAAACAGGCATATTACATCAAGGCTATATAAACCCACTCTATTAAGAATTTTAAAAAAGAGAATTACACATTAAAACAAGTTTTTACTCATTGATACTCAAAAAGCTTTGAAAAATTGATTGTTGAGCCATTATTCAAGCTTTACCTAGAAAGAGAGATATTATTTAGCTGTTAAGTTTCTATTGTTGTCTCTCTACTGTTTTCTTTATAGTATTTATTGTAAAGGGATTTGCTTCCTAAAGGAAGGGATTTTCTTCCGAAAGGAAGGGATTTTGCTTCCGAGAGGAAGGGATTGTAAGGTTTGTGCAACACCCGTGAAGTTGCACGACTAAGTTTCTTAGTGGATTACTTCAAGGAGGTTCCTTGAAGAGAGTGGACGTAGGGTCGGAACGATTCCGATATTGCCGAACCACTATAAACAGAGTTTGTATCCTCTATTCCTTAAACTCTTTATTTACAGCACATTTTACTTGTTTATAAGCTTGTTGTGTTATCTGTTTTATAAACTTGTGTTTAATCCGAAAAAAGTTTTTAAAACCCAATTCACCCCTCTCTTGGGTTGAAACCTCAGTCTACAATTGGTATCAGGGCCTCGTTCTCAATTTTAGACTTAATATCCTTGAGTTGATCCGATGGCAGCAAATAGCTATTCTGAGGGACACTCATATATTAGGCCTCCCTTGTTCAATGGCGCCGACTATAACCATTGGAAAAACAGGATGAAAATCTTTGTCGAATGACAAGATTATAATCTATGGAGAGTCATTGAAGAGGGACCTAGAATTTCATCAAAGGAAATCACTATTGGAGAAATCAATCATACAATGCCTAAACACAAAACTGAGTACAATGAGGAGGATTGTAGAATGATGTCTTTCAATAGTAGAGCAACAAGTATTTTACATTGTGCTTTAGATATATCTGAATACAATAAAATCTCTGCATGTATTTCAGCTAAGGAAATATGGGATAAATTACAAGTTATATATGAAGGAGCTAGTGAGGTTAAAAAATAAAAAATTTATATGCTAGTATCTGAATATGAATCTTTTAGAATGTCTCCTAATGAAACAATTTCTCAAATGCACTCATGTTTCACAACTATTGTTAATGGTTTGAAGCTTCTTAGTAGGAACATTGAGGAATTTGAATTAACAAGGAAAATCTTAAGATCTTTGCCATCCACATGGAAAGCAAAGAAGACTGCTATCATGGAGGCCAAAGATCTCGACAAACTTGATGTTGAGACACTTCTTGGGTCATTGTTAACATATGAGATGGAGGAAATGAATCCCATTGTCAATGATGATGAGAAGAAAAAAAAGGTGATAGCTCTCAAGGCTTCTACATACAATAGAGAAGAGAAATCAAAAGAAGAGGTAGTGAGCAGCGAAGAAGATGGTGAAATGGCTTTAATCACCAAGTGGTTTCATAGATTCTTGAAGAAAAGCAAGAAACCTTACACAAAGGATCCCACCTCAAAAAGGAAACCACTTGTGTGCTATGGATGCAAAAAGCTCGGTCACATCAAGGCCGATTGTATGGCTACAAGCAAACCATACAAGAGCTTCAAGAAGAAAGCTATGATATCAACTACTTGGAGTGATGATGAAGAAGATGAATCCTTGGATAAAGAAGTTGGATACAAGGAAATTGCCAACCTATGCCTTTATGGCAATTGAAAATAACGTATTATCTTCTCCCTCTTCTAAAAATAACATTGTGAGTAGTAGTGAAGAATTGTTAGAAGTCATAAATGAAATGCATGATGAATTAAAGAAATTGGATTCTAGGAACTCTACTCTTAAGAAAGAGGTGTCATCCCTTTCTAAAGAGATGATAAGTCTAAGAGAAGAGAAAGAAAAATTATCTTCATTACTATATGATGCTTCTCGAGATTTCCTCAAAGATGAAAATGGGAATTTAAAGAAGAAGATATCTGAATTGAATGATACTATATCTAGAATCATGCTTGGAAAAGAAAAACTTGATGAAGTGCTTTCTTGCCAAAGATTAAGTGGAGAAAAATCTGGTTTAGGATACTCTCTATTAGGCAAGCAAAAATCAAAAGAGGGCTTATTCATGAAAGCTTCATGTGCGAATGAAGCCTCTACTTCAAAGGTTAAGATCACACCCACATTGAATGATAGCATGTCTAGAAATACTAATTCTAATGCTAATATAAGATTGAAGAATCCTAGAAATACTCATGCTTATATGTATGCTCATTCAAGGAATGCTTATGCACATGCTAGGAATAATCATCATGTGCATCCTAGGAACAATTTGTATACTCAAGACTTGCACACTGCACAAGCATATCCTAGGAATTACAATCATAGTTATTCTAGAAATAATATGTATATTCATGATAATGCAAGCATGTATCCTAGAAATCATCATCATACATTTTCTGGAAATGGCATGCATATTCATATTTCTCAAAATAGAAACATGTATCCTAGGAACTCCTATCTTAAGAATTATAGACATGCACAACTAAGAAATCCTAGAAATTTCAATAACTATTATCCTAGGATTGTGCATCATCAACATGTCTATAGAACACCATATATTGTTAAGAAAGTATGGGTCCCAAAAGGAACTGTATTTTCAAAGACTAACCCCAAAGGACTCAAAAAATTTTGGGTACCTAAAAATGCTATTGTGTATCCTTGTGTGATGTAGATATGTCCCCACACCAAAGAAAAAGGTAACTGTTGGTACCTTGATAGTGGATGCTCAAAATACATTACCGGTGATAAAAATGTATTCAAGGAGTTAACTCTAAGAGATGGTGGACTTATCACTATTGGAGACAACACAAAAATAAAGATCATCAGGCATGAAAAAGTTGGTAATGATTTCTCAACCATAGATAATGTATTGCTAGTACAAGGCCTTAAGCCAAATTTACTAAGTATTAGTCAACTTTATGATAAAGGCAGCAAAGTCACATTTGAGACCTCTCATTGTCTAGTTATAGATATCAAGAGTAACAAGATCAAGTTTGTTGGCCATAGACATGAAAATGTTCATATAGTTGATTTAAAATCATTTCATTCCGAAAATGAAAAATGTTTTCTTGCCATTAGTGAAAATCTATGGCTATGGCATAGAAGGCTTGGTAATGTGAACATGAACTTGCTGAAAATCATTTCAAGAAAAGATTTAGTCATTGGACTTCCCAAAATCAATTTTGAAAAAGATAAAGTATGTGATGTTTGTCAAATGGGAAAAAAAACTAGGATTTGTTTTAAATCAAAGACTGTAGTCTCAACTACTAGACCATTGGAACTTTTGCATATGGATTTATTTGGTCGAATTAGTACCATTAGTCTAGGTGGCCATCAATATGCTCTTGTTATTGTTAATGACTATTCAAGATATACCTTTGTTATTTTTATTGCTTATAAGGATGAAGCTTACAAAGGATTTGAAAATTTTTGCAAAAAGGTTCAAAATGAAAAAGGGATTTGTATTTCAAGCATTATAAGTGATCATGGAAAAGAATTTGAAAACCAAAGCTTTTCAAAATTTTGTGATGAAAATGGAATTGATCACAACTTTTCAGCTCCTAAAACTCCTTAACAAAATGGAGTTGTTAAAAGGAAAAATAGAGTTCTAGAAGAATTTTCAAGAACAAAGCTTTGTGAAAATAGTTTACCAAAATACTTTTGGGCTGAAGCATTAAACACTTCTTGCTATATCTTGAATAGAATTTTAATTAGGCCTATTATTGACAAAAATCCACATGAATTATGGAAAGGTAGAAAGCCTGATATCTCCTATTTTCGTACTTTTGGTTGTAAATGCTTCATCCTAAATAACAATAAAACTAACTTGGGTAAATTTGATTCTAAAACCGATGAAGGAATATTTTTAGGATATTCAACCTCTGGTAAGGCTTATAGAGTTTTCAACAAGAGAACTCTAGTGGTAGAAGAATCCGTACATGTAACTCTCGAAGAGTCTAACCCAATTAGAAGTACAGAAGTTTCTTTTAATGATGATGCAGATTTTATTCCAAGAACAGAAACTCCTACTCTCATTATTGACCCAAATGAGAGTCCACCTCAAACAAATGGAGAAATAGAAACTCTCAAAGTATACCAACCATCTAGAAGTCGACAAGAGGATAGTCTTTCCAAAGATTGGAGGTATGTAAATTATCACCCAATTGATCAAGTGATTGGTGATCCTTCACAAGTAGAACCCAAGACATTTATAGAAGCTAAAAAAGATAATGATTGAATAATTGCAATGCAAGAAGAAAATAAATAAATTTGAAAGGAACAATGTATGGAATCTAGTTCCTAGACTTAATAATCATTCAATAATTGGAACTAAATGGCTATTTAGAAATAAGATGGATGAAAATGGAATAGTAACTAGAAACAAGGCTAGACTAGTTGCTAAGGGATATAATCAAGAAGAAGGAATAGACTTTGATGAGACCTATGCTCCCGTAGCTAGATTAGAAGCTATTCGAATGTTATTAGCCTTTGCATGCTTTAATAAGTTTAAGTTATTTTAAATGGATGTAAAGAGTGCTTTCTTAAATAGCTTTATAGAAGAAGAGGTTTAGGTTGAACAACCCATAGGATTTGAAAATCCTAGTCTTCCAAATCATGTCTACAAGCTTTCTAAGGCTCTATATGGGTTGAAGCAAGCTCCAAGAGCATGGTATAAAAGACTAAGTAAATTTTTTATTAACAATAATTTCATAAGAGGTAAAGTAGACACAACCTCTTCACAAAAACTCACTTAAGTGACACTCTACTAGTTCAAATATATGTTGATAATATTATATTTGGTGCTACTAATGAATTTATGTGTCAAGAGTTTGCTAAGTGCATGCAAGGTAAATTTGAAATGAGCATGATGGGGGAGCTTACCTATTTCCTTGGACTTCAAATAAAATAACTAAAAGGAGGCATCTTCATCAATTAATCAAAGTACACTAAGGACCTACTAAAGAGGTTCGGGATAAAAAGCTCAAAGCCACTTGGAACACCCATGAGCACCTTGACAAAACTTGATCTTGATGAAGGAGGTAAATGTGTAGATACTAAATATTATAGAAACATGATAGGAGCTTTGCTTTATTTGACTACAAGTAGACCTTATATAATGTTCAGTGTATGCATGTGTGCTAGATTTCAAGCTAATCCTAAGGAATCACATGTAGTTGTAGTAAAAAGAATCCTTAGATATCTACAAGGAACTCAAACCATAGGATATTCATCTTTTGAAGGGACTCAATCCTTAGATATGGTACTCTAGAGATTCATCTTTTGAGCTTGTAGGATATTCATATGCTGATTTTTTTGGATGTAGGTTGGATAGAAAAAGCACAAGTAGAACATGCTAATTCTTAGGTGCAATGGAAACCTCTTGGTTTTCCAAGAAACAAAACTCAGTTGCACTATCAATCGCCGAAACGGAATATGTAGCAGCTGGAAGTTGTTGTGCTCAAGTGTTATGGATGAAACATCAACTAGAAGACTATGACATGATCTTTAAAAGTATCTCAATTCATTGTGATAATACTAGTGCTATTAACCTAACTAAGAATCCTATTCAGCACTCTAGAACTAAACACATAGAAATTAGACACCATTTCTTAAGAGACCATACTAAAAAAAGTGATATAAGATTAGAATTCATACCTTCAGAAGATCAAATAGCTGACATTCTTACAAAACCCCTAAGTGAAGCTAACTTCTGCAAAATTAGACTGTTAATGGGATTGCTAGATTATGATAAACTGAATGTCTAATTGCTTCATCATTCATCATTATGCATTCTTAACATCTAGTGAATGAGTATTAATCCTTGTTTAATATCTCTCTTACTCAAGCTGGCATAGATAAACAAATTTCGTGCTAAGACTCAAGACTGAAAATTTTCTTAAGAGTCCAGTCAACTGGAAAGTCACTGCCTAATTTCCCAGTCGACTAGTTCAAATAGACCTTGTTTGGAGCCAAATTTTTTAAATTCAGTTATCACCCCAATCGACTGGTAAGATCTACCCAGTCGACTGGTATCTCTCTGCCTATTCTTCCAGTCAACTGGTACCCTGACCCAGTCGACTGGTATGCAAAACTGTTCATCTTTTCAAAGAACCCAGTCGACTGGTATCCTTACCCCAGGAGACCCTCCGGGATGACTTCGAGCTGCACCGAGAGCGCACCGAGAGTTCCCCGGCTGAGATTCGGGATCTCATTCGTGATGGCTCGGACTCTCCCACTCCATGAGTCGCACTACTATCTTCCTTTCTCTATATATTTTTTATATATTCTTTTTCACTGTTCTTAGCACGGACATATTTTCATATTTTTTTTTATGTCTTTTGTACTTCTGTTTCGGCTCTATGAAGCCTATCTTGTATAGATATTTGTTATATATGATGATGGATCATGCTTAGACCTATTCCTTTTACTTGTTTTACTTACATGTAATATAGTTGCATGGTTTATATATCTTAATATTCGGATTATTGCTGTAAAAATGCTTCTGCATGTATTGAAACTTTTGGTTCTTCTCGGGAAGGCTTCTAAACTCTGAATGATGTCAAATTTTTGTGTAAAAGTTTGTTTATACATGCTTTTAATGAGTTTAGTAGCTATATAGCTTATTTTTAGTTTCCTACTCCCTTTTCTGCTGTTGTCAAAACGGGGGAGAAAAATGTGAAAATGTGAAAACTAAGTGTAAACTCAAGATAATGCATAGATTTAGGGGGAGCATTGCTCCAAAGATATTGGAATATGTTTATATATGTTATCTTGGTTGGTTAAGTTGTATATAAACTACATTTGATCCTTTTACAGGTTGGTTTTATTCAAAAAATAGAGGAGACTCTGCCCAATTGTTCAAAAAAATCCAACACTTAGTTTCTTAACTGTTTTTATTTCTCATAAGTTTTGTCATCATCAAAAATGAGAAGATTATTGACCCTCACCTATATTTTAATGATGACAAAACACAACTCTTATTATACTAACGATGCTATCTAAGTGTATTAAGCAATAAGAGCATTCAACCAAGGATCAAGGTGCAAGAACTCAACCCGAATCAAACATCAAGTGAAGATAGAAGAACTAGTATAGGTCTAAGGTATTAAAACAAGTTGTAAGTCTCACTTGTTCGGGTAATTAGCTTGTCCAATGGCTGACTCTTTTTGAAAAAACATTTTAACATAACCTTTTAATCAAATGTTTTCCAAGTTAAAATCTCTTCAACATATGAAAACTGGGTTGTTAAAGCAACCCAGTCGACTGGGTTCTTATACCAGTCTTCTGATATAAAGATCAGTATGTTCCCAGTCGACTGGTGTTTTGGACAAAGGTATCCCAGTCGATTGGTAAGTTATACCTAGTCGACTAGTAATTTGGGCAAAAGGTTCCCAGTCGACTGGTAAGACATACCCAGTCGATTGGTACCTTCAACAACCTTAAAGATGTGATTTTTAAAGAGGACCCAGTTGACTGGTACTAAGACCCAATCGACTGGTAGTTCAAAAAAAATATAACCGTTGGGACACGAGATTTCAGCACAAATTGTACCAAAATGGACAAAATCAGTTACAAACAGGCATATTACATCAAGGCTATATAAACCCACTCTATTAAGCATTTTAAAAAAGAGCATTACACATTCAAACAAGTTTTTACTCATTGATACTCAAAAATATTTGAAAAATTGATTGTTGAGCCATTCTTCAAGCTTTACCTAGAAAGAGAGATATTATTCAGTTGTATAAGCTTCTATTGTTGTCTTTTTACTATTTTCTTTACATTATTTATTGTAAAGGGATTTGCTTCCGAAAAGAAGGGATTTGCTTCCGAAAGGAAGGGGTTTTGCTTCCAAGAAGAAGGGGTTTGCTTCCAAGAGGAAGTGATTGTAAGGTTTATGCGACACCTGTGAAGTTGCATGACTAAGTTTTTTTAGTGGATTACTTCAAGGAGGTTCCTTGAAGAGAGTGGATGTAGGGTCAGAACGATTTCGATATTGTTGAACCACTATAAACCGAGTTTGCATTCTCTATTCCTTAAACTCTTTATTTACAACACATTTTACTTGTTTATAAGCTTGTTGTGTTATCTGTTTTATAAACTTATGTTTAATCCGCAAAAAGTTTTTAAAACCCAATTCACCCCCCTTCTTGGGTTGAAACCTCAGTCTACAATGCCGAAAAAAAAATTCTCATCATACATCTTTGAAAGGTGGCTGGTGCATTGCATAAACCGAATGACATCCTTCTGTAAGCAAATGTACCGAAAGGGCATGTGAAGGTAGTTTTTTCTTGGTCCTCAGGTGCTATAGCAATCTCGTTGTAACCACTATACCCATCCAAGAAGCAATAATAGCTATGGCCAGCTAATCTCTCTAACATCTGATCAATGAAGGGCAGTGAGAAATGATCTTTTCTGGTCACCTTGTTTAGCCTTCTGTAATCAATGCATACCCTCCAACCAATGGTTATTCTAGTAGGTAGGTATTAACTCCTAATTTTCATTCTTCACCACTGTGATCCCACTCTTTTTCGAAACAACTTGGACTAGACTTACCTATTTACTGTCTGGGATGGGGTAGATAATGCCAACGTCCAACATTTTTAATACCTCTGTGTTTACTACCTTTTTCATATATGGGTTAAGTCTTCACTGAGCATCCCGGGTGGGTTTTACTTCATCTTCAATGTAAATATGATGCATGCACTTGGCTGGACTTATCCCTTTGATGTCAGCAATAGTCCATCCAATAGCAGATTTATGCTCTCTAAGAACTCTCAACTGTTTCTCCTCTTCTTCAACACTTAAATTGGCAGCAACAATCATAGGTAATGTTCTATTTTCTCCCAAATAAGCATAGGTTAAATACTCTGGCAACTACTTCAATTCCAAGTTTAGTACCTGGACAATAGAAGGGAGAAAAGTAGTATTAGTAGGTATAAGAGGTTCAAATAGAGGGGTATACTTACTTAAATGTTTTTGAGAGGCTTCAAGGAGGTGCATAGCTTTAATGATGTCATCAGTAACATCTTCAGGTTCTTACTCAATATCCAATTTTATGAAGCCATGGGTAAGGGTAGTCTCCAATGGATCAATGTGATGGATCTGAAAAGCTTGTTCAACAAAACTTTGCATCATACATATATTAAAGCATTCCATATTATCTTGAGGAATGCATCAAATATTTTGAACTTTATTTTCTCACCATTTACCTTCATACTTACTATACCCTTTTTCACACAAATATTTGTGTCAGTAATTCTTATAAAGGGTCTTCCTAAGATGATGGGCAGAAGTAATGGCATAGAGCATTCTTCCATATCTAACACAATAAAATCAGCAGGTAAAATAAGCTCACCTACCTTTACCAAAACATCCTCAAGAATACCTCTAGGTCTTTTGATGTTTTTGTATGCCAATTACAAAGTGATAAAAGTCAGTTGAAGCTCCCCCAAGCCTAGTGTTTCAAATATTGTGTATGGCAGCAAATTCACACCCGCTCTTAAATCCAGTAATGCACGCTCAAACAGCTGGTCACCTATCCTATAGGGAATAGTAAAACTACCTGGATATTTTAGTTTTGGTGGTAGCTTTTAATAATACTGCACTTACTTCTTCAGTTAAAACTACTATCTCATGTTGCTGAAACTTTCTCTTATGAGTGCAACAATCTTTCAAAAATTTAGCATAAGCAGGTATTTGTTGAATTGCATCTAATAAAGGAATGTTTATTTCTACTTTTCGTAAAGTTTCAAAAATATCAAGTAGTTTATTTTCTTTCTTTTGCTTTACTAACCTTTACGGGAAGGGTGGTGCATTCACCTTCTCCATTTCACTTACCTTTGATGCAGATGGTTTCTCTAGAGATGCTTGTGCAGACTCATCGGTTCCTATGACCTTACCATTTCTGAGAGTTGTAACAGCCTTCGGTTGTTGGTGCCCCATGGATTAGGTAGCGTTTGAAATGATAGCTCACCTTGCTTTCTACCACTTAGTTCCTTGGCTAATTGCCCCATTTGTAACTCTAGTCTTTGAATGGCTTGTTTACGTTTTGCAATGGTTTGTCTTACTCAGTCCGAAATTTTCTTTCATCTAACATTGTAAAGTCATCAACTGTTGTTGCTGAGTTGCCAATTACCTCACAAGACTTTCTAGTTCATTTTTCTTTGATTTGGGAACTAAGTGGGCTGCTGGTTGGGAGTTCTTTTGCTGCCCTTGAAGGTTTAGGGCATTCTGATTATTGCTCCAAGAGAAGTTGGAGTGGTTTCGCCATCCAGGATTGTAGGTGTTTGCATATGGATTGTTCTTTGGTGGATAGTTGTTTGGTCCCATATAATTTGCTTGCTCTGGATCTGCAGATGAATATAAAGGACAAGTCTTAGTATTATGATCAAAATGAGAACATATAACACATACTTGGAGTAGTGTAGCTAGTGGACTAGATGAGGCGTTCTGAGCAATCATAGCTTTAACAAGCAGATCTAGCTTCCCCTCCACAGCAGCTATCTGATTAGAGGATCCACTATTTAGAGTCACCTCATACATACCTTTGCTCTTAACTCCTTATCTTCTTCTAAAGGAGAATTTCTGGGTCTGCTCACTCAATGTCTCAAACAGTTCCATGGCTTTTTCACTGCTCTTTTTCATCAGCACACCTCCATAACCTGAATCCACAACATTTTTATTAGTATCACTTAAACCTTCATAGAAATCTTGTACCAGTTCATCCTGAGGTAGATTATGATATGGGCATTTGAGTAGCAGCTCGTTGAAATGTCCCCATACATTAAAGAACAGGTCTCCATCTTTGTGTTGGAAAGATTAAATCTCCTTCCTCATTTGTCTTGTCTTTTGAGCTGGGAAAAACTTCCTTAGGAACTTACTGGCCAACTCTTCCCAAGTATGGATAAAAATACAGACAATGAATTGTACCATAGTTTAGCATTATCTTTTAATGAAAAAGGAAAAAGAATTAACTTGATTCCCTCTTGGTCTAGGCCCCAGATATGCTGAAACTTGTAGAGATCAAAGAATTCTCGAAGGTGCAAGAGTGGGTCCTCAGCAGGTGTACCCTTAAAATGAGTTAATGCACTGAATATTTATGGAGATATGTAATAATTACCTTCCGCTTCTGGTTGATAAGCAATGCATGATGGCTGGTCGAGGTTCTGTGGGATAAAGGATTGCTTTGTTGTCATTTATCTAAGTTTCAAACATATCCAAACATTGTCTAAAGTTGGTTAATGTCCAAACCAATTGTGGGATATCAAATTTCAGCAAGTTATAAGGTTGCACACATGTGTGTGCTTCAATTTTGAGCATGGGAAGGTCAGGCACACTGCTGTGGAAGTTTCTGCCCACAGGCAGGAGTTGTGCGCACAGCATCAGGAGGCTGCAGCATCAGGTCACGCCGCAGCACACAGCACCACATCAAAATGCACAGCATCACTTGGAGAGTGATGAAGGGCTGAGATTAAAGGAAGAACATGATCAAAGGGTCAAGAATGATTCACAAGATTGTCCAAGAATTAAGAGGCTATAAAAAGGGTTTCCTAGCCTCATTTCAAGTGGTGAAAAAGGTGTGTGAGAGAACCACACAGGTTGTGACATTGTGAGATCATTGTAAACACAAGAGAGAATTGTGTGAGAGACATAAACACAAGAGGGACTCTTGTAGTGAGGCTGGTTGTAAAGAAGAGAGGTTAGTAGAGAATTGATAGAAAGCATTGTAATAGGTCTATCACTTTCTCATTCTCTTCTTGGTTCTTCAAGAACTTGGATTCTTGAAGGGGATTGCTGTAACTTTGTAAGAACCATTGAGATAGTGCAGAGAGTTCGGAGGAAATCACGGGGACGTAGGCACATTGCCGAACCTCGACAACAAATTACTTGTCTTCTTTCTTTCTTTGATTTTCTGTTCTTGTGTTCGATTGCTGAAATTCTTTCTACAAGTCATTCAAGACTTGGGTGTTTGGAAGATCACTACCTGGGCATCTTGTCAAGGTGATTTTCAACAGTGGTATCAGAGCTTTGGACAGTGGTATCAGAGCTAAGCAGCTGGTTATCGGAGCAAGAAGTAGAATGTACGGAGCCAAGACTCCAAGAATCAAAGATTAAACTTCTTAGGTGATTCAAGAATGGTGTAAAGATCAAGATCCGGTCGTGTTCTTGAAGGTTGATTCAAGAACAGTGTTAAAGATCCATCTTCGATCTGTGTTCTTGAGGTTGAAGAAAGTAGTTGTGGTTAGTGCACAAATCTGGGATCTTGTCCGCAAAAGATGGCTTCAAATTTCTGTGTGGAGAAGTTTGATGGAAAGGGGGACTTTGCCCTATGGAAGCGAAAGATCAAGGCGGTTCTAATGCAGCAGAAAGTGGACTTGGCTATTGGAGAAGATGATGCTTTTCCAGCAAGTGTCACGGAGGACCAGCGGACCGAGATGAAGAAGATGGCTTACAGCACCATTTTCTTGCACATGTCGGATAGTGTCACAAGGGAGTGCGGAGACTCGGAGGATCCGGCTGTCATATGGAAGAAACTAGATGAGTTGTTTCTTACCAAAACTCTCCCTAACAAAATTTATCTTCTTAAAAGAATCTTTGCTTTTAAAATGGACCCTAGTAAGGAGTTGCAAGATAATCTTGATGTCTTTAATAAGCTAGTTCAAGATTTGAAAAGCTGTAGCATTTCTTTTCCGGATGAACAATTGGCTGTTATTTTATTAAATTCACTTCCAGATTGCTTTGATAATTTGATTATTGCAATTGAGTATGGAAGGGATTCTTTGACAAAGGAGATTGTGATCAATGCCATAAGGGCACATGACTTCAAAGCCAAGATGAAGGAGACATCAAGTGGTGAAGGGCTGTTCATAAGAGGAAGGCCAGCAGCTCGGAATGGCAGTAACAATGGCTACTACCGGGACAATGGTAGAGGAGAAAGCTATAGGAGAGCACACTCTAAACCAAGGGTTGGAGGAAGGAGGTGCTTCTACTACAATAAGGAGGGCCATTTTAAAAAAGATTGCAAGAAGAGGATGTGGGATGAGAGGAGAAGCCATACCAACAATGGAGAGGCTTCGGTTGCCAAAACAGAACAGCAAGATGGTGATGTTCTTGTTATGTGCTCGGATGTGAGCAAGGGGCAAGAAGGCAGCGGGAAATAGATCTTGGACTCCGGGTGCACTCATCATATGAGCCCTCACAAAGAATGGTTCAAGAATTTCAAGAAGATCAATGATGGAAGGCTCTTCTTGGGGAACGATAATTCTTGCCAAGTGAGATGGATTGGAGACATCCAATTGAGGATGTTTGATGGAGTCACAAGGCTGCTGGAAAATGTGAGGTATGTTCCAGATTTGAAGAGGAACTTGATCTCATTGGGGCAGCTGGATTCCGTGGGCTATACATGCAAGATAGAGGGAGGAAAGATCAAAGTGGCCAAGGGATCTTTGGTAATGATCAAGGCAGCAAGAAACGATGGACTCTATGAAATGATCGGAGAAGCAGAAATCAATGATCAAGCAGCAAGCTTGATGGCTGAGCTGGACAAGGCAGCCCTTTGGCACACTCGCTTGGGACACATGAGCGAAAAGGGCCTGCAAGTGCTTAGCAAGGAAGGTCTACTTAGTGGTGACAAAGTAGAAGAACTGGATTTCTGTAAGAGCTATGTTTTTGGGCAACAACATCGGGTCAGCTTCAACACCAGAGTGCACAAGTCTAAGTGCATTCTTGACTACATTTATGCGGACCTTTGGGGACCAGCTAGGACACCAACACAGGGAGGTAACATTTACTTTATGTCTTTAATTGATGATTATTCAAGAAAAGTGTGGGTTTATTTGGTGAAAAATAAATCAGATGCATTGAATAAGTTAGTGGTGTGGAAAGGGCTGGTTGAGACTCAAATGGGTAGAGTAGTTAAGGGGATAAGAACCGATAATGGCTTAGAAATTTTTAACCAAGAACTTGATCAATTCTGTAGGTTAAATGGCATTCTAAGACATAGGACGGTTATGGAAACTCCTCAGCAAAATGGAGTTGCTGAGTTGATGAATAAGACCCTTATGGAAAAGTTTAGGTGCATATTAAATAAATCCGGATTACCCAAATGTTTTTGGGGGGAAGTAGTGTCTATAGCTGCATATTTGATTAATAGATCACCCTCTAGGATTGTATACCATAAGACTCCCGAAGAGTTGTGGAGTGGAAAACCCCCTGAGTTGGACAACCTTAGGACTTTTGGGTGTGCTGCGTATGCACTCCAAAAGGAGGATAAGCTTAGCCCAGGATCTAGAAAATATGTGTTTCTAGGATATGGGGAAGGGGCTAAGGGGTATAGGTTGTGGTCCTTAGAAAAAGAAGGATTTAAACTCATAATAAGTAGGGATGTTGTCTTTAATGAATTGTTATTTCCCTACTTGGAGAAAACTAACCCTGCAGGGGCTAGTGAGCAAACCAATTCAGAAATTGTTGAGCATAGCATCAAGGGAGATTCTGTTCAGGTAGAGCAAAGGAGGCAAGAGGGTTCGGACCAGGTAGTGCCCTTGGATGATTGCCAAGCTCAAGAAACTCAAGAAGAGGCTGAACAAGAAGAGGATGCTGCAGCAAGTCAGAAGGACTTTCAGCTCATAAGAGACCGGGAAAGAAGGCTGGTCGGACCACCTTCAAGATGTGGGTTTGCGGATGCTACGGATGCAGCAGCTCCTTGGACAGAAGGAGAGATGAGTGAACAAGAAACTTACACGGATGCCATGGAGTGTAAGGATTCGTCAAAGTGGCAGCTAGCTATGGAGGAAGAAATGGATTCTTTGAGAAAGAACAACTTCTGGGAATTGGTGAAAATTCCAGGAAATCAGAAAGTTGTGGAATGTAAGTGCACTTACAAGATCAAAGAAGGGTGCCCTCCAAGAGATGAAGTCCGGAACAAGGCTAAGCTGGTGGCAAATGGTTTCACAAGAAGAGAAGACATAGGTTTCACATAAACTTTCTCACCTGGACACAAGGTGGAGAAGATGGTGAGTATCCTCACCTATGTCATTGATGGGCTGTTAGTTTGGAACAGCAGGAAGAGGATGGAAAGGTTTACATCTAAACTCAGTGATGAGTTCGAGGAAGGATCTCAGCCTTACACAAAAGATCCTTGGGATGAGGAGAATCATCCGGGAAAGGAAGAGAAACAGATCAAGTGTTTCTTGGGCAATGGATGTTTTCAGAAAATGTGTGAGTAATCTCGGAAAAGAGCATTGGTTTGGGATGAAGTGGTTGCTGAGGTACATGGAGGTTCAGTGGCAGCCAGTGGTAGCACTCATAACAACCAGGGCAGAATGCATAACGGCTACGGAAGCCATAAAGGAGGCTATAGGGTGCAAAGGGTTGTTGGACAAATGGGAGGTCCTAAAAGAGAAGGTGGTGGTAACTTTGGATAACCAAAGTGCGGGGCACTTTTGGAGGAATCCAGTTTTCCATGAGGGGACAAAGCATATGGATGTTTGGTATAATTACATTCTGGAAAATGGTACGAAAGGATGCATTCATGTTGACAAGAAGACCACGGAGAAAAGTCCTGCAGATTTAGTCACCAAGGTTCTACCTCTAAGAAGGTCCAATCATTACCTTGGACTTCTTAGGATTGGAGTTGGTTAATTGGTAACTCCAGATGAGTTTGGATCTCGAAGCTTTCTGCACAATGGTTCAGGTTTTTGAACTCTTAGACAAAGGTAGAGATTGTTGTTATTTGTCTAAGTTTCAAACATATCCAAACATTGTCTAAAGTTGGTTAATGTCCAAACCAATTATGGGATATCAAATTTCAGCAAGTTATAAGGTTGTACACATGTGTGTGCTTCAATTTTGAGCATGGGAAGGTCAGGCACACTGCTGTGGAAGTTTCTGCCCACAGGCAGGAGTTGTGCGCACAGCATCAGGAGGCTGCAGCATCAGGTCACGCCGCAGCACACAGCACCACATCAAAACACACAGCATCACTTGGAGAGTGATGAAGGGCTGAGATTAAAGGAAGAACATGATCAAAGGGTCAAGAATGATTCACAAGATTGTCCAAGAATTAAGAGGCTATAAAAAGGGTTTCCTAGCCTCATTTCAAGTGGTGAAAAAGGTGTGTGAGAGAACCACACAGGTTGTGACATTGTGAGATCATTGTAAACACAAGAGAGAATTGTGTGAGAGACATAAACACAAGAGGGACTCTTGTAGTGAGGCTGGTTGTAAAGAAGAGAGGTTAGTAGAGAATTGATAGAAAGCATTGTGATAGGTCTATCACTTTCTCGTTCTCTTCTTGGTTCTTCAAGAACTTGGATTCTTGAAGGGGATTGCTGTAACTTTGTAAGAACCATTGAGATAGTGCAGAGAGTTCGGAGGAACTCACGGGGACGTAGGCACATTGCCGAACCTCGACAACAAATTACTTGTCTTCTTTCTTTCTTTGATTTTTTGTTCTTGTGTTCGATTGCTGAAATTCTTTCTACAAGTCATTCAAGACTTGGGTGTTTGGAAGATCACTACCTGGGCATCTTGTCAAGGTGATTTTCAACATGCTTCATAGGTCTTCACTCAGGTGGTTATTAGTTTTCTAGCTGTTCTGCCATTGATGTTTCTCCCTTGAGTTCTTCTTCTACCTCTTCAACTTTATCTCTAAGCCTTTGTCGAATGGTCCGCTCAAGCTCTGTATCGAGGGGAAAGAAAGTGGGATTCTTAGATCGAAGCCCTTGCATGAATTAGCAAAACCGCTTCAGTGCAGTAGTTTCAGTACTGCTGCTCGGGTAGTCCCTACCTCGAGTGCGATCGATTGCAGTGCCACATATCACTTTGCTCTAGTACCTGAAACAGAACAGAAAATGAAAATAAATTAGGGTTATGATGAAATAGAATAGAAAAAATAAAAATGAACAAAAAATAATCCTAAACAGAAATTTAGCGCAATCTCCGACAACGACGCCAAAAACTTGTTGTGCAAAAATATATCTAAATTAATAAGCAAATATTTGAACAGCTTTACTTGCAAGTGCACAAGGTCAACAGTAGCATAGTGTGCAAATGCGAGATCATCTCCACAGGGATTAATGAATTTCACTTTAGAATTAGTTTCGCAATATAAAATGATAGAAATAAATATTGAGTTTGAATTTGATAATGATAAAAACATAGGGCTTTCATATCCACCACTAATCATACTTTCCCAATAAGTAATATGCCAATGCTCTAACCATACTATGAATACCTAATGTTGTCAACCTAAGGGCATGCTGTATACTCCTTAGGTTATTGATTTCCCTAAGCCATGAGTCAGGCATGGTGTATACTCTAACTTTTTTCTTTCTTAAAGGATTTAGCATGATGTATACTAAGTTGATCTTTAAAAGAGCATAAGTTCTGTGAAAATCGACAAACACACAAGACCTAAGACATGTTATATACTCCCAGTTTTCTATGTTGATTAACCCGAGAATCCAGCATGGATTTCTTTTGTTACTATTGTCAGACCCAGGACTCAATCATCCAAATTGATCTAACTAACTAATCCATACCACATGCATATGTTGATCAGGCAAACACATATGAGGAATTCAATAAAATAGGCATTAATCAATTGAAGCATCATAATATAGCTATTGCAAAGGCAATAATACTCATATATGGAAAAGTATAATTAGGGCTTCAATCGAGCCATATTAGTAAGTTAGTTACACATGGTGGTGATGTTACACATCTTCATAATGTAAACTAAAGAGAAAAGAATAAACCCGAAAAATACTGTGGAGAAGAGTCGTTAATTCATCTCCAAAGCTTCGAACTGAAAAGAAGATCCTGTTTCTAGCTTTACCAAGTCTATTTATAGGGTCCTAAGGATACCTCGAAACCCTAATTTCCAAAACAAGACCCGAACTATCATTTCCAAAACAGGTTCTATCGTTTTACTGCACGTGTGTGCTTGATCTCATGCTTGTGCGCTCGAGCTTTCTATGTGTGCGCACGAGTGCTTGTGCGCTTGATCACACTCTTCTGTGCTCAATTGCACTTGGCTGCTTCCAGGTCTTCCAGATTTCTTCCTTTGAGTTCCAAAATGCTACATTTTCTCCAAGAACCTATAAAAACACAGAAAACACAAAAATGGAGTAAAATATAATAAAACACGTAAACGAAGAGCTTAACAAATGTAAATTAAGGGGCTTAAATATGGATATTTAAGCACTTATCATTATGATGCAATGAAAATGGGTTTTATTGATGGATGTAGACCATTTATAGGTGTGGATATGTGTCATTTAAAATCATTGGTGTTATTCTATTGACATTTGTGTATTTAAATGAAAATAAAGGGATGTTTTCAATTGCTTTTAGTGTTGTTTAAGGTGAAAGTAAAGAGAGTTTGACTATATTTCTTCAGGTTTTGGATAAGGCAATTGTTGGAAGGAGAGATAATATCCCATTGACCATTATGTCAGATAGACAATTGGTAATTAAGTTCATTATGTTGTGTTAAATATAATTTCTATAAATGTTTATATATATATTAGTGATCTATTTTCTTGTTTCATGTATTGTTGGCAGGGACTTGACTTAGCTATGAATAATGTCACACCTTATACAATACATAAGCATTGTTGTAGACATCTATATAACAACTTCAAGTCCTTATTTCATGGGTTCAATTGAATAAAAAAATTTGGAAGGTAATGCATACAGTAAGGTTGCGTTCACTGATGTAATGAAGAATATTAAGGAGAACAATAAAGAGGCCTTTAAGTGGCTCAGTAGGCTCCCTCCTGATACATAGGTCAGGCATGCTTGTCATCAACGGTCCAAGAGTGATTATGTGACTAATAATTTAAGTGAATATTTCAATGATTGGATTGGTGGTTTGAGAGATAAACCAATATTGACTCTGTTGGAAAGAATTGAGTTGAAAGTGATGGCTAGGTAAAGTATATCTCAATAATTATGTTTTAGTTACATTACTTCACTTTAAAATCTGTGTATATGAATGTTAACTTGTTTATATTTTGTTTTGCTTGTATAAGATATATCAAAGGAATCAAATGCTCAAAGGGTGGACAATTGATATTGCTCCAAAAATTATGTTAAAAGTTGAAAAATTAAAAAGGCAACAAAGAACTATACACTTAAGCAATCTGTTGAGGATGAGTTTAATGTGGATGATGGAGGGGTGATGTTTTCTATGAATATAAGGGATAAAAAATGTAATTGTAATTATTGACAGTTAAGTGGGTTGCCTTGTAGGCATGTATTGTGTACCATAGAAAGAATGTGGAGGAATTTGTTGACCACCATTTTAGCAATGGGAAGTTTGAGAGAGCTTATGGTACTATAATCCACCCAATTCCTTACATGAGCATTCTACCTCACATTGATCATGTCCACATTAATCCACCCGCACTCAAAAGACAATTTGGTAGGCCTAAGAAGAATAATAAAAGTGAAGAGGGTGAGGCTGCTGTTGACTCTGGTATAACTAGAAGGTCCAACACTGTGAGGTGAAAATATTGTTTGGGTCACGACCATAATAGAAGAATATGTCAGACAAGTACAATTGATAGGAAGAAAAAAAAAACATACTCAGGTATAACAGTGTATATACATTTGTGTACTTAGTTAAATTTAGTTTAGATGTTTATTGATTTGTTGTTTTCTTATATGTCTAACTCATATTCAAAACCCAAACAAATGTACCAAATGGTGTGATTGATGATGTTGGTCCATCAAGGACAAAGAAGAAGAATAAAAAGGTTGAATTCTAGTTAGTTAAATTTATTGTTTTTTGTTGTCTGTCTGGTGTGATTTTTTGACTGCATTGTTTTGAATTATGTTTCAAAGAAGAATGAAGGAATTCACCTTTCCAAGTGGAGTTGTTAATACAACTCAAAAGTTAGTCAATAAGGTGAAAGCTAGTAGCTGTGACGATAAAAATAAAAGAAGAGTTAGTGCAAGGGTGGATAGAAATTCAAATGAGAAGGGCATTCAAAGGACAAGTCAAACAGAAACTAGTGCAAGTGTGGTTGGCAACAATGATCAAGGTGGAGTATTTGATTGTGGCAATGAGTTTTGTTGCTTGGTAAGAACAGTTAGATTTGCAAGTCTTTGGATTGTTATTTTTTTGTTGATAAACTTGTTTTGGGGATGATAGTTGGTTTGGTTGGGTACATGGTTGGTTGTTTTATTTTGGGTAACTTTTTGCTAGTTGGCATATATTGCATAGATGATAACTTTGTTGAATGGTGCAATTTTTTGGGTATATCCATAGCAATTTGGTGAATAACAATTCGTATATTATTGTCAATGTGATAGAGATGGTAACAATTTAGTTGATGGGATGTATTGATGGTTCTTGACCTATATTTTTTAGTATTAGGGTAATATTATGTTTATATAGTTTTGGTTTTGTAACTACTAGGAAGCCCGTGGAAACATCTCTACTCCATGGATATGATAGGAAGATGAATTTCATGAATACCATTGTGTTTTTATGTGGTATTCATTTATTTTTTCATTATCGATGAGAACTTGGCAGATGATCTAAATGAATGTGGTAGTTTAAGTTGCATTATTTTATGTTAGTTGATAATGGTTGTTGGATTGTTGGAAGTGGTGATGCATTGTAAGTTGGTTGATTGCTTTATTGATATTGTTGCCTTTTTTAGCTATAGAATAGTTGTTTTTTTAAAGTTAGTTTATAAATTGTTAGTTAAATTCAAGTAGTGCGTGTACCAATAGTACGCATTGTTGCTTTTATGTTGTTTCAATAGTTAGGTATTTAACTTACATGGCTAATGTATTTTTAAGAACCTCATGCGTTGCATGGCATAAAATAAAACAAACACTAGGGGACCACTAGATTATAAATTCAGTTGGTGCTTTCTTATATAGCTTTAGGATGTGCTCAATAACATTTATTTTACGCGTGCAATTACAAATACAACCAAAACTAAGACCCCAATACATACCATATATGTTTTCACCAAGTTTTTCCAAACTTCAAGCAGTATTACTTGCTTAAACAATTGTTTTAGTAAATTAGAATAATCCTTTGGTTGGGCATATTGTTGTTGAGCATTAGTGTTTTCACTACCATATAATGACACACATCAATCGAAGAGCTCGTATTCCCCATTATCGCACCTACAGTATAGTGTATTTAGGTTTTTTCTGACTCTGAAATCCTCACAGCAATTCGCCGACCACATTTGCATAAACAAATTTCAAACTTAAGCTTTAAAGATGTGCTGTGAGACATGTTTGAAGAAAACTTCTTTTTTTTTTTTGCAGCATGGTTATGAAGAAATTACTTAAGATGTGCAACTTTTGATCATAAGTTGAATAGTAAAAGAAAGTAAAAATTAAACAGAAATTTAAAAAGAAAAAAATGGAAACAGAAAAATCCAAACATGTCTTCCCAGTTATGGGTAGTGCCTTATCAGTGATGAAGAGTCCAAAGAAGAAGCATGCCATATCTCTTTAGTCCCCTATTTATAAGGTTCAAATTCACTCCTAAACACCCCTTCAATAGTCATATAAGCATTGGAAAAAAATGGGTCAAATATGATTAGATAGGTCAGCAGAGCAAACCCATCTAAACAAGCATTGGTTCTTGCTTACACCCTTCAGTTACTTCCCGTTTTAGTACAAGGAAAAAATAGGAATATGAAAGTATCATTTTGGCTGATGTCAACAAAATATTGAGCTAGCGTACAAAAACGAGTTATAAATTTGACCAAGGTAAACATCGGGGGAAGGGGAATGCATATACAGAAATGAAGGAAAGGTGTTCATAATTATACAATATGTCAAACGAGGTCTCGATAATTTATTGTAGTTTATGAAACAAAATATTTTTTCATAATTTTAATCCAAGAAAATATCTAAAAAAACAAAATAAAAAATTCAAAATAGACAAACAATAATGAAACAGAGGGAGTACTAGGTATTATTTTAAGGGTTTTTAGTTAAGGGATCTATAATTTTTGAAAACCTTCATTGAATTGGTATTACTGTGGTGAAGATCAAGTTTTATGCCAGAAAAATTATGTGAAGAGTAGTATACTGATGGAGAAGAGTTGCAGAAGTTGAAGATTTGAATATTAGAGCACAATGATGTTGAAGTTTGATTATGGAGATAGGAATTAGGTGTTAAATATACCAATAAGATTATTTTGCTACAAAATCCTTGACCATTATGAATTATGATGAAAACCTTTTATTTAATTCTCTAATATAACATATTTAAATGTAGGGATGACAATGAGTAGGGTATTTTTGGGTACTCAATCCTATTATGGATAATAGATAAACCAGTTTAGAAAGATATGATTATTAATTTTTAATACCCGATAGGTATGGGTAAGGTACAAGTAGTATCCCTCGAGTACCAATTAAACCCGATTACATATGTATTATATATTTTTAATACATGTTTCTTATGTATAAACATATTTTTAACATAATCTTCAAAAAAGAAATATGATGTTACAAAGGTTTGAACCCATGATCAAAATGTCAAGGATGGCAAGCTTTAACTACTATGATTTTTTATTTATTTTAAATTTGGAATAGGAAAAAATAATTGTTAAGTCAGAATTGGGTAGGATACTCACTTCGATTCGTTCATGTATCCATGTAATTTGACGAATACGAGTAATAACTGGTAGTGAAAAGTCTAGAAAAAATGAGTATGGGTAGTGAAAGTAAAAAATAAATGAGTAATGGGTAGGGCATTGATAGTGATTTACTAAATGAGTATGGGCATGGGTAGGGCAAAATTCGCGGGTACCTTACCCGTTGCCATCCGTATTTAAAAAGTTACCAGTCAACTTCTAATGTAGCCTATTTATACAAAAAAAATATATATTATCAAAAAATACCGTTGCGTTTTGTCTTCTGTATAAATACCCCCTTGCATTTTAAATTTGATCAATCTACCTACTGCAATTTCCAATAAGTCATCCTGAAGTAATTTTCGACCAAATTGTTACAAGAGCACATGTGCACCATACACATTCCCATTAATTGAATGCGAAATAACCATCGTGTCACTCTATTTCTATCCAAATTGTTACCGGAGCACACATGCTTTTCAATTGAATGTGAAACGATCATCATGCTCCTCTATAGTCATGCTTCTCTTTTAGAAGAGTACATTGGTAATTTTGCATTCAATTAAAGGGCAAATGATGATCATTTCACATTCAATTAAAGGGAACATATATAGTGCATGTGTGCTCCGATAACAATTTGACCTCGAAAATTATTTCAGAATGGCTTATTGGAAACCACCATAAAATACAAAGTTTAAATTGATCAAATTTAAAATGTAAGAGGGATATTGAAACATATAGTAAAATGCAAAGGTATTTTGTGGTAATAATAAAAAAACTAAATATTTGTGAATTTATATATAATAATATTAGAAAATTTTTTATTAACTTAAAAATTAGAAAAATAATTAATTGAATGAAGTGTGCACATTGCACAATGACAAATATTTTGAGATAGACAGAGTACAGAGCACTGCATTCTTCAAAGGGTGAAGATCATCTCCAGTAACTTGAGAAATTTTTTCTCTCAAGTGCACCGTTTGATGAATGTCACGTCAATACTATAGATGGCATGATATTCATCAAATGGTGTACTTGAAATTTTTTCTCCAAGTTACTGAAAAGGATCCTGGTCCTTCTTTAAACACAGTTCCTTACTGGATGCATTAATGACCCATATTAGATATATGGAATTTCAAATTTAACTTTTTTCTTATCAAAGCACCACATAATCCTTCTTCGTGTTTGTTTGGAAGAGCTTTTCAAACAGTTTCTACTATCAAAAAGTAGAAGTTATGTCAAATACTTATTTTTTCGACCTTTACTTTATGAATTAAAAGCTAAAACCAATTTAAAAAAAGCTAATTTAGGCCCAAAATCAGAAGCTATGTTTTGTAGCTTATACTTCTAGAATCAGTTTTGACACCATTTATGTTTCTAAATTATCCCTACGTGGCAAAAGCATTTTTACACCACTGCCACTATATAATCACTAACTATTCTCTTCACTTTTATTTTTCTTAATCAAATTTTAAATGTAACAATAATGAATCAATTATTATTAGAACATTGAGATTACTATTTAATAAAAATATTATTATTTTTTAAATAAAAATAGTATTATTATTAATTAAATTAAATTATTAAAAATAATATTATTTTAATTATTTATATTTTATTATGAATAAAATTAATATATTTATATCGTATAATTAATAAAATCAATTTGATGAAAGAAATACCTCCAAATAGTTAATAGTACTTATATATCAGTTTAAGTAATTTCAACATTTAAAACAGTTTTAAAACCAATAGTTTGACTAAACACCAAATAGCTTTAGAATCAGTTTTGTCCCTACAACAGAATCCCTACATCAGAATTATAAACTAAACCAAACAAACTCTTCCTATTTATTATGGTCGGTATGTAAATAGTGAGAATTTCGAATATGCACCTAGTATAAATTAGATAGATTACACAAGATGCATCTCAATCGTGCATTTCTATTTGAATGGTGGAGATGCATTCAATGCAATTTTTTTCTAATTGTGTCTGTGCATCCAAAAATTTCTCGTAAATAGTAAATATGATTTACTATTAAATGCTGAGATAGATATTGTCTATAACTAACTAGATAAACCATATCTACTCAAAGCTAGTCGCTAGAGCTAATGCATGGTATAGATTCACAAAAAAAGGTGTTGATTTTGTTAGTCAGAGTTTATGTCAGCTTTACTTGATAACTGTCAGATTAAGAGAATGAAATTAATAATTATATTTGACTATTTAAAAATATTAAAATATTATCTTGATCTAACGGCTGTCAACCTAAGCTTATAGTAAACTCTAGCTTATAAATTCAAGTTCATTCACAAAATATTGAGGAAAAAATAAAGGGATATCTGAGAAAAAAATTCAAAGAGAGTACAAACATCAAAAGAAAAGGAAAAGGAGTTTAGTTTTGGCATAGAAGCAGTTTCAATTTATGATTTTTTAAAATAACTTTTTAATAAAACGTAAATTTAGATGAAGTTTTAGAATTCATGATTTTTTAAAAATAAAATTCAAAGTTGAACTTTTCTATTTAATAAAACTTTTTTAATAGATCAATAATACAAAGTTCTAACAAAAACTATCATTTAAGAGTATGATTTAATCCATATTTTATCAATGGTTTAAAATTTATCAAATTTTGTAAAAAAAACTAGAACTTAAATCTTAAGTTAAAATTTATCAAAACGTAATGATTTTTTGGTAACTTTAAAATTCTCATGAATGTATCTTAGATAATAATCACAATCATTAATTTTATTGTTGTTAAAGTAAAAATTTCAAAAGGAATTTCATGAACTCCATATAATGAATTTTATATAAATTTTTTCTTTTAATAAAATATTTGTAGATCTTAAAATTGTTTATTGTTTGATAAAATAATAATAGACATTTTTACACAGTTTCTTAGAAACAGTATTTTAGCTTTTGAATTTTTCATATACCATTTTTTAGTATTTGACCTAAAATTATTTTATAAAAAAATGTTAATATTATTTTTGTCCCATGAGTTTTACAACCAATAACAAATTACTTCCTAACCTTTAAAATCAAACAATTTCCTTCCCAAATTTGGAACGGTTACAAAATTCTCTACATCCATCAAATTCCTTAAATAAATCTAACAGATTTTTTTGCTCATGTGCATACGTGTGACAAAAGTATACAGATCAATTCATCATAGTACCCTCACATAATTGCATGCTTTTGCAATACGTGTTCACACATGTGAAAAGTATATTAGATTTAATTGAGAAATTTGTTACAAATTGAAAGTTCAAGAAAATATTATTTGATTTTAAAGGTCACAGAATAATTTATTGCCATTGATAAAAATCTAAAAAACAAAAAGTAATATAAATCCAAAATAAAAATCATTTTATAATTTTTTTTCAATGATACTTAAATTCTATTTGAACTTTCAAATGAATATTTTTTTTTATTAATAGTGATGAGACCCTATTCTCCATCAAGTATATGCATAGTTAATTTGAGACTATAACCGCAGGTTAATGAGGCATCTTTTTAACTTGTTGGCATTTGCATGAGAGGTTCTCCCCATAAAGAAAAAAGTAGAACTCTGCATTTGCTTTAAATGTTCATGATTGATGCGCACTTGCAGAGACACGTCAATCTCACATTTTTTTTCTTTAGGCCTACATATTTCATTGTATCCTAAAACTTCACTCGCTAGGAATCTTGGGATTAGTTTCTAATGGATGATCATGAATGTTTTTGACGTAACATTCAAATTAAATATTTTAAAATTTTAAATGATAATTATTATCTAAATGAGCACATTATGCTTTCATGTGTTTTTTTAAGTGCTTGAAGTGATGGCGCATGAATCATTATTCTTTTCCATCATGGTAAGGCTTATTTTGGTGATATGCTCCTCGATCATAGAAAAACTAAAAACATATTAAATGAGCACATTATGCTTAAAATGGACTATAAACCCATTTCAAAGCATAATTCAGTCTTCACGCCCATTTTCTCTTTTCCTTCTTTCTAATGGCAACAGAACATTCAGATTCCATTTATGAATTAAGAGACGAGAGAATGGTTTCCCCAAAAGATGGGAAAACCACTGTGAGAATTGCTAGATTTCTCAAGCCCTGTGCTTCAAGTGTCAACCAAGCTGTTGCTATTCCTAATGTTCTCTTATTGTCTGAAATATTTCCTCACAATCTGCAACAATGGCCTTCGAAGGTTGTGTTCAAAGGCTGGAAAGCTCCCCAGAGAAACTGGGAAAAATGGGTTGATCGTTTAGCAGGAAAATATGGTTCCCTTTGGAATCAAAGCAGCATATTTGATGCCATCATGAGTTCAAGATATGAGATTAATTTAAATCGTGATTTGATACTTGGCTTAGTTGAATTCTGGTGCCCAGAAACTAACACTTTTGTATTTCCTTGGGGAGAAGCAACGATTACACTTGAGGATGTGATGATTCTTGGTGGGTTTCCAGTACTTGGGGAGCCTATTCAGAATTCTGTGATCAATGGGGAGTTGTTGGAAATTGTGCAAGCACTGAACAATCTGAGGATGAAAATTTCAAGAAGCAAATTGAAGAAAGCTACTTACTCTGCTTGGATGAAGCACTACGTGGATGAGGAAGAGAGTACTGAGCTTGACGAAAATGTGGGTTTTCTTTCACTTTGGCTATCAAGGTATGCCTTTCCTTCTCGTCCTGAATCAATGAGAAAAGATGTTTTCCCTATTGCAGCTCGTTTGTCTGGAGGGAAAATGGTGGCACTTGCCCCTGCAGTTCTTGCAAGTCTTTATAGGAATTTGACTTTGTTGAAACAAGAAGCAGAAACCCATTTGGAATCTATCACCCTTTCTGGTCCACTTCAATTATTACAGCTTTGGGCTTTTGAGAGATTTCCAATTTTGGGATCAAAATCTCCTAATTCACTTAAACCTGGTGAGCCTAGGATTGCTCGATGGCACAAACTGAGTTCAACAGTTAGTCTCCCTCTTGTTAGGTCTGTTCTTAAGTTAGAAGAGAATTTCTGTTGGAGACCGTATGCTGCTAATTTGGAAAATTGGATACATTTACCACATTACAAAGAAATTGAGGAGATTGTTTTTGATTGCTCAAGTATGGATCAGGAGTTGTGGTGTTTTTTTCAATGTTTGTGTGCTGATAAGCTGGAGGAATTGAATTATAAAGAGAAGTATATGCCGCATCGGGTGGCTATGCAATTTGGAATGGATCAAGACCTTCCTGGTAAATCTTTTGAATGCAATTTCACATGGGAAAATTGTAATTTCTTTGTCCCTTCTAGGACATTTGAGCCTGCTGTTTCAGCAAGGTACTTTAGTTGGTGGAGGGAATCTAAGTTGGCTAGGGAAGATATCATAAAGCAGGGAGGAAAACTGATTAATGAATCTGAAATGGCAGCAGTGCCATCTGGTGGAACAGAAAAGAATAAAAATTGCCATGAGTCAATCAGGTCAACTACAAAAAAAGGAAATTGTAGAAGAAAAACCCTGATGACTAGAAAAGAAGGGAGCAAAAGAAACTTCCAACCAGTTGATGAGGTTGCCAAAGAAGTGGAGACACAAGCTGGTGATTCTTCCAATTACTTGAAGAGGGTTTATGAGGAAGTTGAGAAAGAATCTTGTGACACTGCTAATGACCTAGTTGATCATGCTGCTCAAATGACATCATTATTTGGAACAGAAAAGAATGAGTGCCATGACTCAGTTCCATTGAGGATTCCAGAGCATTCTGAAAGCCTTTCACTCTCTCAAAATTCAGAATCCGAGAGTGAAAGCATTCACATATTTCAGGAAGATGATTCAGATGGTGATCTTCCCATTTTATCTATAATCAAACTTGCAAAAGGAAATGGTCCTTGTAACACTGACCAATGTGATGAGTCCCCAAAGATTGCTTCTCGCAGTAGCAAAAAAAGAAAATTGCCAACAAGAGCAGAAGTGAGCAATCGATTAAAAATTAACTCATTAGACATTGCTAAAGTAAAGGAACCTACCAAGCAAGACAAAAGCTCTCATGGTGCTGATGTTAACAAGCAGACCTATACAATTGAAGTTGGTGCTATAGAATTTGAAGAGATGATTTTGAGAATGTTACAGCGAAGACAAGAATTTGATTTAAAATTGCAAACAAGTGCAGAAGGGAGCAAACAATTAGAAAATAACCCATCAGACATTGCTGAAGTAAAGGAACAGACCAAGCAAGAAAAAAACTCTCATTATGCTGATGATTACAAGGAGACCATTACAATTGAAGTTGATGCTATAAAATTTGACAAGATGATTTGGAGAATATTACAGTGAAGACAAGAATTTGATTTAAACCAACCGAGATAAAAGCTCCTGTAGTTTGTTCAGTTCTTGGCTTTCTTGTTTCAGAAGGTATGACAGCATCTTCTTCTCATTTTAAGAGCATCCTTTTAGGTCTGATGCAGTTTGTTAGCTTTTGTATGTAGAATTAGTACTATCTGCTATTTTACTGAGCTTTCTTGCTATGTATTCAAGTCTGAATCATAGGACTTTCCATGAGCATTGATGCAGCTTTCTGGTTATACATATGCAACTAATCTAGAAAATCATCGGATAACTGATGTTCATTGGTTTTTAGTCTTGTTATGATATGTTATGCTTAATAAGTTTCTTCACTATGCATATATTTTAGTGTTATAAGATTTCTTGCTATGGCAGCATCTTCTTCTCATTTTGAGAGCTCCCTTTTAGTTTTGATGCAATTTGTTAGCTTTTGTATTTAGAATTAATACACGTATGCTATTTTATTGAGCTTTCTGGCTATATGCATTCAAATCTGTGTCGTAAGACTTTCCATTAGCATTGATGAAGCTTTCTGGTTATGTTTATGCAATTAATCTAGAAAATTATTGGACAACTGACATGAAACATGGCCATAAAAGTTCATTGGAAAGTCTTGTTCTGATATGTTCTGCATAATAGGTTTTTTTTCCTCACTATGCATAATCATATTACTGAATCAAATTCGACTTTGAACACCAATAAAGCTTTTATTTTAGTATTATGCTTGATTAATACTTTATAAACTTTTGTGTTATAAAATGCAAGAAGTATCAAATTTTGAGAAATGGATAACTTGTTAGACTGTGAGAATATTTAATAATCAGACATTTTTGTTTTTTAGGCTCTTCAATTGTGTTATAATGCATGTGTTGTATGATGCAAATAAGTAATTAGGTTTCAGTTGCTAAATATATAGTAAAACAATATCTTGCTAAGGAGGGGGGAGGAAGCATTGAAAAGGTGAAAATGGCAACATCAGAATTTTGTTGCCCAAAAAAAGGGCCAAAACTTCTGTGCTTAGATCTGCATGCAAAATCCTCGACCAAAATTAGATATAACCACCATTTCTTTTAATTAAACCAACCTTAGCTTCCTGGGGTTGTGAAAAATCTAACTTTTCTTTTTCATAACAGAGTACATCTTTGTATGAGTAGCAGTCAAAATAACAAAAGAAATGAAGTCTGGCTCAATTGATTCCCAGTTGCTCTATATATTCATATATATAGATGAGTACAGAGTAGTTTAAATTCCATTATTTGGATATATACAAGAATTCAAATATTTAAACATCTACTAACAGAATACAAATCTGCAGTGATTCACTAGATAACTATACCAACAACTAGATAACAGCTGTAACAGATTTATCTTAATGAGATGCTGATTTATCGGAGCTGATATGTCTAACATCCCCCTTCAAGGTGATGGGAAGATCTCAAACCATCAGCTTGTCACGAAGGAGCAAAAATCTAGTTGAAGTGAGACCCTTTGTAAAAATGTCTGAAGGTTGAGCTGCTGTCGAGATGTAACCTGCTTGTATATCTTTGTTAAATATCTTCTCCCTGATAAAATGATAGTCGATCTCGATATGTTTGGTACGGGCATGAAATACTGGATTAGAAGATAGAGTAAAAGCACCAAGATTATCTACCCATAGGCAGGGAGCATTGGTTAGTGGTATGTGCAGTTCTTGAAAGAGCGTGCGAAACCAATGGAGTTCAGCCACAGTGAATGCCATAGACATGTATTCCGCTCCTGTGCTTGATCGTGCTACAACGGGGTGCTTCTTGGCTGACCAAGAAATAAGGTAGAGACCAAGATATGTCATCAGGAGATCCTGCTCAATCAGAATCACAAAAACCATTAAGTTGCAAGGAGCCCTTGCTGAAGTTGAGACCAAACTGTAAGGTGCTCTTTAGATACCGCAACACTCTCTTAGCAGCTACTAGATGGTAAGTGGTTGGGCAATGTAAGAATTGACATAGCTGGTTCACACTGAAGGATATCTCAGGTCTGGTAAGAGTGAGATACTGTAAAGCTCTAACCAAATTTCTATATTCAGTAGGATCATTGAGGGGATCCCCTGAAAATTTAGAAAGTTTTGAACTTGAGGTGCAAGGTGTGAAAGTTAGTTTAGCTCCAGCCATCCTTGTGCGATTTAATAGATCAGTAGCATACTTTCCTTGACTGAGATGGAGACCTTCTGATGTTTTGGTGACCTGAATTCCCAGAAAATAAGAGAGGGGACCAAGGTCTTTGACAGCAAACTCAGCACTAAGTTGAGTAATAAGATGATCAATGGAAGAAGAGGAATTACTTGCAACTATGATGCCATCAACATAAATAAGCACATAAACAAAAATGTGATTCAAATGGAATGTAAAAAGAGATGTATCAACTGTGGAGCCATTGAACCCGAGAGCAAGGAAGGCTTGTGACAATCTCAAAAACCAAGCTCTAGGAGCTTGTTTGAGTCCATAGATGGACTTATGTAATCTGCACACATGATTAGAGAGATGAGTATCCTCAAACCCTTTAGGTTGCTCCATGTAAACCTCCTATTCAAAAAAACCATGTAAAAAGGCATTAGAGATGTCAAGTTGCTTGATAAACCAGTCATGATGAATAGCTAATGCTAGTACCAATCTAATTGTGGCTGGTTTAATAACAGGGCTAAATGTCTCATTAAAGTCCACCCCATCAATTTGATCAAATCCTTTAGCCACTAATCTGGCCTTGTAACGATCAATACTCCCATATGATTTTTGTTTGAGCTTAAACACCCACTTATTCTTGACAACTTGCTTATGGCAAGGTCGTGGACATAAATTCCAAGTTTTGTTGGCTATGAGGGCATTGTATTCAGCCTGCATAGCATCAAGCCAATGCTGGTTCTTCACTGCTTCCTTATAGGTTTGGGGTTCAGAAGGTAAAGTGATGGTAGAGAGGGCTTGGAGAGGATATTTGGTGAAGTAGTAGAGATGGTAGTCGGGAAATTGTTTAGGTTTGGAGGAATTAGTCATGGATCGTGTAATGATTTGAGTGGAAGAGGGGGCAGGCAGATTTATGGTGGTGAGAGGAGTGGAATTAGGTGAAGGAAGTTGGAAATTAGGTGAGGAGGAAACAGGTGGGGTTTCAGAGATAAGATCATTATAAAGAGCAGGTGGAGAAGGAGCAGGTTGTGTTGCTGAGATGGGAGCATTATGTGAAGCAGGTGGGCTTGTGTCATTGGAAAAACTAGGCTCAGGTGAGACAAATGAGGGTGATGTATTAAGGGAAGAGGTTGTGACAGTGAATGTAAGAGGTGTAATAATAGGAAAAGAAGAAACTAATTATTAGGCAAGGGGTCAGAGGGAGAATCTGATTGTGAGGCACTGACAAAGGAAGAAAAAACATCCTGCAAGGGTGAGGAAGCAGCAACTGGAGCCCATGGATCAGAAGCAGGAAAGTTCACTTCATCAAAGATGACATGTCTGAAGATGTAGACTTTCTGAGAAGTTAAATCCAAGCATCGATATCCTTTTTGATTTGAGCTATACCCGAGAAAAACACACTTGGTGCTTCTAAATGCTAATTTATGAGGTTGATAAGGTCTAAACAAAGGGTAACATGCACAACCAAATGCCTTTAGGAATGAGTAATCTAGTAGTTTGTTAAATAAGGTGAAGAATGGTGACTGATTATTAAGGACAGGTGTAGGAAGCCTATTGATGACATATATAGCAGTGAGAAAAGCATCAACCCAGTAACATGATGGAAGATGGGACTGAGCTAAGAGTGATAAACATGTGTCAGTAATATGCCTATGTTTTTTCTCTGAAATTCCATTTTACGCAGAAGTATGAGGACAAGTGAGTTTATGTAAAATTCCATTGGTAGAGAGGAAAATTTTGAAAGCAGTGGAGGTATTCTCCACCATTGTCAGTCATTATTTGTTTGATCTTTCCAGAGAATTGAGTTTCAACCAGTTGTTTAAACTTAAGAAAACAAAAGAATACTTCATATTTGAATTGCAAAGGAAACAACTAGGTAAATCTGGAAAAATCATCAATGAATATAACATAGAGGTTACATCCACTGACAGAAGCAACTGGAGAGATCCAAACATATGAGTGTATTAACTCTAGAGAATGTGTAGATCTGTTATTGGACTCGGGAAAGGGAAGTTTGTGACTCTTAGCAACTTGACAGGACTCACACAGATTATTCTGTTTTACAGGACCAGAAATAGGAAGCAAAGCGTCACGAATGACCCTAGCAACTGTGGATTCAGAGGCATGAGCTAATTTGGAATGCCAAATATTGATTAGAGCTTTGACACCTTGTAAAGCTGTGAAAGAGGAAATGGGAGCAGCGTTAGGATTAGATTTCTTAAGTTTCAGCTGCTTGAGATACATGGGATACAGTCCAGCTTCACTCTGCCCTTGAAGAAGTATTTCCTTGGTTTGTAGGTCCTTCACAAAGAAATGAGATGATGTGAGCACAAAGTAACGGTTATTGTCATTGCAAAATTTCTGGATGGATAAAAGATTAGAAGATGCATTAGGGCAATGTAAGATATTGTGTAAAAGAAACTTGTTTTTGGAGTTAAGAAGCATAGAAGAACCAATGTTGGTGATGAGCAGGCCTCCTCCATTGCCCACTGTGACCTGATCATTGCCCTGATAAGGCTGTTGTTGCAGGGTCAAGTTATCCAATTTAGAAGTAATGTGGTTGTTAGCACCACTATCAAGATACCAATGCTGTTCAACTTCTTGTGTGCCATGAGTGTGGGCTGCCATGGCTGCCAACTGAGCTGGTGGATGTCGACCCTGGTAAGAAAAATCCATCATGTGATAGCAATCAAGGGCCTGGTGGTTATTTTTGCCACAGATTTGGCATGGGGGGAATTTGGTAGAGGGGAAGGGGCTGCTGGATGATTGTGGCTTAAGGGAGAAGTTGCAAGTGTTTGAATTGGCAGGAGATCGATTATAGTGGGAAGGCTTGCCTTGCTGAGTGGGATATTTGGGTTTCTTGCCATGGTTAAACTTTGGTTTGTTTGTGAAGAAAGCAAACTGAGTTCCATCATTGGGAAGGGTCTTGTTTTGAGATTCAAGTAATTGCTCATAATTGAGCAATTCAGTTCGAAAATCATCAAATGAATTTGGTTTGTCTTGGGTGGCAAAATTAAGAGATGTGATGAAAGGATTATAAATGGAATTAAGACCCCCGATGACATAGGAGATCAAGTCTTCCTCATCAACAGGTTTACCTGCTGCTGTGAGCTGATCAGACCAATTTTTGGCAAGGATCAAGTAATCAGAGCAGGTTTTAGTGCCCTGCTGCAATGTTTGGAGCTGTCTTTTGAGGTGGGAAATGTGAGATCTGGACTGAGAAGCAAATCTGCTAGCCAATGTATTCCAGACCATTTTGGATGTTGTCAATCCATAGACTATGGAGAGGATCTTCTCACTGAGAGTGGCATTTAACCAGGCCAAGACAAATTGATCTTTCTTCTGCCAAACCAAGTAATTTGGGTTGAGATCAGAAGTAGATTTCCCAGTGGAATCAAGAAGATATTGAGAGGGACAGATTTCTGACCCATCAACAATGCTTAGTAAGTCATGGCTTCTAAGCACAGGAATGAATTAAGTAGTCCAATTCAGATAATTGGTTCCATCTAGTTTGACAGAAACCAAAGAGCTAATGTTTGGGATAACAAAAGAGGGATTGGATGAGGCCATATAGGATCGAGTTGCGTGAGCAATTAAATTGCTCTGATACCAAGTCAAAATAACAAAAGAAATGAAGTCTGGCTCAATTGATTCCCAGTTGCTTTGTATATTCATATATATAGATGAGTACAAAGTAGTTTAAATTCAATTATTTGGATATATACAAGAATTCAAATATTTAAACATCTACTAACAGAACACTAACAGAATACAAATCTGCAGTGATTCACTAGATAACTATAGCAACAACTAGATAACAGCTGTAATAGATTTATCTTGATGAGACGTTGATTTATCGGAGCTGATATGTCTAATAGTAGCTGCTTGCCTGCTTTTCTTTCAAATTTTGATTGCAGAGCAACTATTCTTACTTGATTATTGCAGGATCCGTGATTAGTAAAATCGATCAATGATGATGCGATTGTTTGTTTCGATGAGTGTAATGTTCTTGAATGAGGTCTCCTTGCCATATCCAAGAGGAAAAGTATATGGGAAAATAATGAAAAATATACAAAGTAAACAAAAAGAACAATCAATGAGATATATTCATAATGCATTGGTTCAAATGTTTGAGTTAGCTTGCAATTGCAAGTGGCCAAAACTGAAATGTTCTTGTGCAATTGCAAGTGGGAAAAGGAGAAGATAAACAATTTTCTTTTTTGAGAATGGAGAAGATAACCATTTAATACCCATTAAAAATAACGAAAAGAAGAGATAAACAGACATCAAATTCTCAGTCTGCAAAAAGATAAATTACATACATGGAAGAGAACTACATTTGTTCATTCTACCTTCAATTCATTCATTCACAAGTCACAATAAATTAAGAAGAAAACTATATGTTGGCAGGGCCAAGAACTGGTGTCACACCTTGGTACCAAAAAGGCTAACAAATACATCAAAGATAACTCTAGTTCTATCTACCTATTAATTAAGCCACAAAAACAGGAAAACTATATAAGTTTCGATATTGCCCATTGAGCATTTTAACACATTTATGAACTAGAACAAAGCTTCCTCAAACCAAATACAGACTTAGTACTGCAACTTCAAAGGATAGCAAGAGGGGAGAAAAGAATGAAGTAGGGGGACTGTAGTAGCAAACACCAGTGGTATATTATTCACATTTTAGGCAGAAATTAGAATAAATATAAGGGAACGAAATCAGAATAAAAATAAGGGAAAATAGCAAGCCACATCACTAATTCAATCTAAAACAATGAGGATGTATAAAATCAAACTTAAAAATTGAGCCACACCGTCTTTTCTTCTCACCAAAAAGGCTAAGGACTGATGTCATAGATATTAAGGACAACAACAAATCACATAAAAATGAAACAGTATGTGTCAAATTGACTGCAAAAAACATCATCAGTAGCAAGAAATATACACATCATATTTCATCTTGCTGAAGCTCAGTCAGAACAAAAGTTTTGAGTAAGAACTACATCTATTTCTTCCATAGTGAGCAAAAGAGATTAACCAACTGAAGTCATTGAGCTGCTATTTGCCAAATCTTGCCCTTTTTAGCTTTGCAACCATTCTCTCAAGCCTGCTAATCCGAGCTTCAAGTTCCAATACTGGTACCTCGGTTTTATAACTACTGCCATCTTCAGTGCCATTGATGCGCACTGCTTTATCAATCAAACTCCCTGATTTACTCTCCATTGCATCTTGAATGGACCTCTCTGATCCTCCCGTAACAGCTTCACTCTCAGTAGCCTTTTTCACCAATGTATCCATCAGATCTGTATCTTTAACAGCTCCATTATCTGCAATTGAAGGTGAAGGACTTTGAGATTTACCTGATGAGTTCTCACGATGACCATGCTCTTCCTCTCTCCAAAGACCATCCTGTTTGTTACTAGATCTCAGCATTTCTGTAATGATCAGGTTATCTTCCCTGTCAGGATCGGATGGAAGCCTTTGACAACGACCTGAAGAATTCCCAACATCCTTTCCATCCTTTCTAGATTTCAATATTTCTGTTGTAGACAGGTTATCTTCCGTGACAGAATTTGATGAAAACCTTTGACGATGACATGAATAATTCCCACTGTCAACAACTTCTTTAATCCCAACCTCATCTTGCTTGCCCCCAGATTTCATAATTTCAGCAATGGTCAGTTGATCTTCCTCAACAGACTTTCCAGCTGCTTCCACCCTATTGCACTTGGGATGAAAACCAGGAGGAAAGGGAGAATTATTAAGTTCTTTCAGAACTATTAAACTCGGTGGTAAGTGTTTTTGATTAATTTTACAGACACTATTCTTGCCTTCACCATTGTTACCTTCCTTTTTTCCTTTTGAGCTCTGGCTTGATTTCTTTAAACTCTTTTGATGAGAACCTGGAGAAGGATATTCATTATTATCGTCCTTTCCTTTGGAATTCTGCACTAATGTTTTTGATCTCTTCAGAGGAAGATCAAGAGCAAAGGTGGCATCTTTACTTTCCTTCTTTCTCTTTAGAATCTGAGGTGACATTTCCAAACTCTTCCGAGGAGAACTAAGGTGAGTAGAAGCACCATCATCTTCATTTGCTCCTTTTGAACTCTTCGGTGTTATCTTAAAACTTGCGAAACAGTCACCTTCCTTTGACCCTTCTGAATTCTTAGGCGTTATTTTGAAAGTTGTGCAAGAGTCACCTTCTTTGGTTCCTTCTAAATTCTTAGGCGTTATTTTGAAACTCGTAAAGCAATCAGCTTCTTTTTTTCTTTTTGATGTCTTTGGTGTAGATTCGAAACTCATTAAACTGCCACCTTCCTTAGTTTTTTCTGATCTCTTTGGCTTAACTTTTGGACTCTGCATAACCGATACTGATTGTTTCCACCAGTCTAAGTATCGTGTAGTGATATCAGCCACAGAAAGGCGGGAGGGAATGTACAACATGACATCACTGATTGCCTTATTATAATTTCTCCAAGCAATCTCAGGACTCTCATTTGATCGGGCAACACAACCCGGAAGATCTTGATCAATTCCAAATTGCAAGGCTACTCGATTTGGAAGGTATTGTTCTCTACAGTTGAGTCCAACTAGCTCGGAAGGCCTCAAGCATCGAGCAAATGACAAATATTCATCATCAATATCAGGATCAAATAATACCCTCATTTCCTTTTCTCCATAAAACTTAGGTAAATTCCAATTACTCAATATTTTAGCGTAAGGACGCCAATCAAAACTCTCCTTTGCTAAGTCTAGAACCAATCTCACATTCTCAACTTTTCCCTTTATGCCATCCCACCGAGCCAATCTTGGCTCACCATTTTCAATCTTTTTAGGCTTTGGCCTTAATTCTGGAAATCTCTCCCAAGCCCAAATCTGTACTAATTGAAATGGTGACCAAAGGGTAATTGACAAAGCATCTTTATCCTTACTACTAATCTCTAATTTACTTGAAGCAACAATGGTTTTTTTCAACAAATTCAGATCTCTATAAATGCTAGCAAGAACAGCAGGTGCAAATGCAATTCTAGTCCCTCTAGCTAGATGAATTGCAATTGGGATAACGCATTTCATAATCACATCCAAAGTAGATGGCAAAACAAACCTTGACAACCACATTATAAGAAAGGCTTCGTGCTCTATTTCGCTACCACTTTCCATGAATTTCTTCATCCATAAACCCTGGCATGCCTTCTTAGCTGTTGTTCTACCTATTTCTATCCGTGCTTGGTCCAGTTTCTCCATTACCTCCTCCAGTTCTCTGCTCTCAAGAGGGCTAAAAACAGGGGACCCCAAAACAGAGTAACCCAGTGAGATCATCACATCTTCGAGTGTGATTGTTGCTTCAGCCCAAGGAAAGACGAAGGTTTTTGTCTCAGGGCACCATTTCTCTGCAACCCCAAGAACTAAATTAACGTTCTTTTGGATTTCGTACGTAGAGGCCAAGATTGCTTCGTAGATACCAGCTCTTTTCCATGTGGGTTCATGCAAGGAAGCCATACTTTGAACCCATGTGTTCCAATTCTTTGGTGGGAATCTCCAGCCATTGAATAAGACCCTTAAAGGCCAGTTTTTGGGCTCAGATGTGGGTGGAAACGAGGAGAGAGATTGTAGGGGAAGCTTGGCAACAGGACCATCAATGGAGGCTATGGTGGGTTTGAGGAAATGGGCTGTTCTCAAAATTGGTTCTCCACCAGTTGGTGAAAACATGAGCTCTTCTCTTGCTTCAACAATGGTTTCATGTGATTCCTCCATTGCTGATGATCAAGAGTCAGCTCTAGAAATGGACTTTTTTAAATACAAGGGTTTGGGGGTAATGGATTATAGATCTCTTTTGCTAGGAGAGAGATGATTAGTTACTTTCTTTGTGTGTAACAGTGGCATTCAGCATCTTGAGGAGACAAATACATTTCGAACGGATTATAATGACCATCGTAAAGATAGTAGAATATGGAAAGTCATTCTCTGTTTTGCACTATAAATTGAACCAATTGGAAGACGGGAACTGGTAGTACAACTGTCATAAGGCTTCGGGAGAAATTTTGTCCGAAATTACTTTCTATCCTTTAGATAGAAAAAAACTCAATTTTTTTTTCACCCTTTCTTTATACGACGATAGAAAATATTTTGATCCAAAAAAGACCCATTGACAAGTTGTTGGCAAAACTATACCTTATCTATTGTGATTTGTAATATTTTCATGAATCTGATATTTATTTAGAGGCATTCAAGTAATATAAATTATATTTGATGAACATCAATTAAAGAGAATCACACAACTCATTAGAACGTGATATAAATTATCAATTTAGATATATGTGATATTTTTTATTAGAGATTTATTAAGTTTATAAACTAAACAACGATAACCAATACTATTCATATTTTATCTTTTAAGTCTCAATCTATCAACTTAATTGGTTAACAACCACGTAATTAGGGTGGCCTACTAATTTCAACACATTGGAACTAGTTATATAAATGACATGACACATTATATATCTAATTAATGAGTCATCTTTCGTATTTTATGCTGTTCATGTTATATATATGTTGCATTTAGGGGCCGGTTACCCGGTGCTTTTAAAGCATTTGTTAAGTAATGTTAGATATACAGTTATGTTACAATTTTGTAAAGTTCAACCTGAAATTATAAATATACTCAAAACAATTTATACGCATAATTATTAATGAAAGATACATTTGCAATGTCATATTTTTACAGTGAAGATCTAACATAATCTTAATCTTTATCTATCCACATAACAATTTTTCTTATCCATAATAAAGTTGTTTGTTCGAGGAGTCGAACTCAAATTTCGATGTGGTGGTTATATTTGGAATGTTATTTAAACTTAAATGAAATTTTAAAATCTTTATACAATTGTGTGGTCATTTATATTTTATTAACCAGTATCTTTAAGACACTTGGTAACCAAACACATTTAAAAATGGGAAGAAAATTGTTTCAGTAGTTTTAAGTTAAAATCAAAAACAAAAAGTAAATTAGAGAATTAAAAGATTTGTTCTTTACAAATGTAAAACATAAAATGTTTTCCAAAACCAAAGTGACACTCATTTTAAGTACTTTAAATTTTTAGCATATACAAAGAATCATTACAAATTGAAATAGCTGAACAAGTTTAAAAAATGAAATAAACAAATAAAAATCATTAAAAATCTAATTTAAAAATAAAATCCTCTATATATATATATATATATATATATATATATATATATATAATACAATTGATTACATGTCAATGATGTTATTTGAGAGTTGCTTAAATACAATTTAAATCAATAAAACTTAAAAAAGAGTGAGACGTTTTTAAGTTTTTAAAATTAAAGAAAAAACCCTAATCTATCCTCTCCTTATTTAAGTTTTGTTTAAATTTTGAAAATGCTATGTTTTTTTTTTAAATTTTGAAATTTTAAAGATTTAAATTGCACTTAAACAACGCTATTATAGTGATTCTCCATTGTAATGGTTAGAACACTTTCCTGTACGGTTTATATGCAAGGGTTTGAACCTTGTAGTTATAGATTTTTGAAATGATAAAAAAAAAAAATTCCATATAATGGTATTGGTGATGATTAACGAAGCTTAGCACTAGAGTATGGGTCGTGGTTGATCATCCAAGAAATAGCCTATGTAGTAAAACTTCATTGAACAAATCTCCAGAATCAAGTAAATATATGAATAACCCTGAATCTAATAATAATGGCATTTAAGGGAATGATAACTTGAAGTATTTCTAAACCCTTGTGGTTTCATAAGTGTCTATTTTATTCCTTAAATTTTAATTGTATCTATTTAATCTTACGAGACCAAATTTTGCCCAGTTGAGTCATTTTTTTAAAATCTGTTTATAATCTCCATTAATTTAAATGAAAACAGAATTTAAATGGACATGTAGACAGATCAGAAAGGGTTACATGAATTGAAAGTCTTAATTGGATAAAATCAAGTTTTACAAAATCAAATAGATAGACTAAAATATGAAGAGTAAAATAAATCCATGCATGAAACCTCATAGGTCTATTATATTTTTCTCATTATTTTTTTTAATTTTAAATAAATAGAGTATTTAACAAATTTTAATATAATATTTTAAAATTATATAGTATATTTTTATAATTTTAAATCAATAGAATATGAAAAAATATAGTAATTGTCAAAGATGCTTTGAAATATCGACAGAGATGCGTAAAAAAAGTAAAGGAGAATAACTTTTTCTTTTTCCTCTAGATCAGAAAAGTTCTTGACTGAAAAGCTTTTCTGTAATTAAGAAAGGAAGAAAAAACATAACTTTTATCTACTAGTTGACAACTACTAAAAAGTTTGATCAGTGATTAAAAAACTTGAACTTGCATTTTTCTTAAAAACAAACGATTTCTTGTACGGTTATAAAGTTTAAACACAACAGAATTTTTCTAAGTTCATCAAAGATTTGAGTTCCTCCTCAAATCAATCATCTTAAGTCTTAATTGTCAATGGTAGTGTGTAACATACTTTGTTCACCATTCATGAACTTTAGATTATTCTTTATAGAAGAAAATGAGTTTTCTCTCTCTAGGGTCTCTTTTCTCTCTGTAGCAATATCTCTTTTGCACGCCACACACTGTACGCTTTTTCTCTCATTTGTAGGAGACAGTGAGAGGAGAAACTTGAGGGAACATTCCCTCCTTTGCTTTGTAATTCAAAACATCAAATGGGTGGATCGAGTTGTTTATCATAAGGTATCCAATCCAATCCAATATCTAATATTTTCTACTCGCACATGATGGATTAGACATCGCCTAATAAAGACGTAGAGAATGATTTGTTAGATTTTAATCTTGATACTAATACACATAATCATCAACAATACAACCAAGATCTCATGTTAAACTTATCAAGAATTCATATTTATATATATTGAGAAGATGAGTTAGAAATAAACCGGAATCCATTACAAGCAAGCCTCCTTGGGTTGATATTCTAAGACTACAGGGAGAATCACCTTTGGTATGTGAACTAATCAACTAAATGATAGTGGGGAGGAAAAAGAACTGTCTGTTTCAACAAAATTTTAACACACACTAAACACCCTCCCCTGATGTCTATTTATATACCTGTGCCTTAGGGACCATAACCCTAATAGTTACCTCACACATGTGCATTGGGTCTTTGGCCCATTAACAAAGACCCATACCACATCGGGTTTCTACACATAAGGTGGCCCATACTAAAGAACCTTGATACTTTGGAGACCCATAAAATTATATTACTTAATTGGGTCATTTATTAGATAACGGGTCTACATGTACATTGTTATAACATATATGAACCCAAAATTCCAACAATCTCCCACTTGGGTTACATATGTTATCTTTTATATTGTACATGAAGATAACCTTAATTAAGCTCATTTGTGCTATCTAAACCAAAATATCCAACAACAATCTGGTCCATTAACCATATCAATGTAGGATCAAAGCTACCTTTATCACATTTATCGTAACAAGACCCATCAATGGTCACAACACTAACACAATTAATGACATAGATCTAGTATGGATGTGTAGCATGGAAATTATATGAAACGTGATCTTAAACATATCAATTTCCAACTGGTCCTCCATATGACTCAAAAGAATCATATGAAATACTTTCAAAAATTAAATGCTAAACTGCAATGAAAGTCATCATAGAGTACATAATCCAAAATCTGTACAGAATAACATAATCATGTCAATTAAGCAAAAGTAAAAGGCCAAATACAAACTCCCACTATACGGGCATATAGTCCAAAAGAACAACACCCATGTGAGCAACATGCTTATAAAACACTATGGGTGGCAAACCCTTAGTAAGCGGATCCGCAATCATAGAGTTTGTACTGATATGCTCAATTGATACTTGAGAATTCTGAACTCTCTCTTTGACAACCAGAAACTTGATGTCAATATGCTTTGACCTCGACGAGCTTCGGTTGTTCTTGGAATACAACTCAACAACCTTATTATCACAATAAATCGTTAATGGTCTATCAATGCCATTAACTGTGCGTAGCCCAGTGAAAAAATTTCGCAGCCATATTTCCTGATATGATGCCTCATGGCAAGCTATGAACTCTGCCTCCATGGTGGAAGTAGCTACGAGTGACTGTTTCACACTCTTCCATGATATAGCTCCTCCAGCTAACATAAAGACATAGCCATAAGTGGATCTCCTGCTATCGAGACACCCAGCAAAATCGGAGTCTGAATGCCCAACGATCTCCAAAAGATCCGATCTTCGATATGTGAGCATATAATCCTTCGTTCTCTGTAGATATATCATAACCCGTTTAGCTGCTTTCCAATGATCCATGCCCGGGTTACTCAAATATCTGCCTAGCATTCCAATAATGTACGCAATGTTCGGTCGCGTACACACTTGTGCATACATGAGTCTTCCAACAGCCGAACCATAAGGACATTTCTCCATTTCCTTTTTCTCAAGTTCATTTTTCGGACATTGGAGCAAACTGAACTTATCACCCTTTGCCACGAGTGTGTTCCCTGGTGCACAACCACTTATGCCAAATCTACTTTACACTTTATCAATATAGGCCTTTTGTGACAGTCCAAGTATACCTTTGGAACGATCTCTATAGATTTGTATACCCAAAACAAAGGACGCATCACCAAGATCTTTCATTTCAAATTTACTTGATAGAAATCTCTTGGTTTCATGCAATAGGCCTATATCACTGCTTGCCAGTAAAATGTCGTCTACATATAGCACCAGGATAATAAATTTGCTCCCACTGAACTTGAGATATATGCACTGATCAACGGTGTTTTCCTTAAATCCAAAGGATGTAATCACCTGATTAAATTTTCGATACCATTACCGGGATGCCTATTTTAAGCCATAAATGGACTTCTTAAGCTTGCATACAAGATGCTTGGAATCTTTGGACTCAAAGTTCTCTGGTTGCACCATGTATATTGTTTCTTCAATGTTTCCATTGAGAAACGCTGTTTTAACGTCCATTTGATGTAGCTCCAAATCATAGTGAGCTACAAGTGCCATAATGATTCAAAAGGAATATTTTGTCGAAACCGGCGAACAGGTCTCTTTATAATCAATGCCTTCCTTTTGAGTGAAACGTTTGGCGACTAGGCGGGCCTTATACCTTTCAATGTTTCCTTTCGAATCCCGTTTGGTTTTAAATATCCATTTGCAACAAATCGGTTTTGCACCTTTGGGCAACTCTACTAAGTCCCAAACACCATTGTCAATCATTGATTTCATCTCATCCTTCATGGCTTTAATCTACTTTTCAGAATTAAGACGTTGAGTGACTTGACTAAAAGAAGTCGGATCATCTTTCAGACCCATATCAAACTCATGTTCCTGGAGATACACGACATAATCAGTTGAAATCGCATTTCTCATTTCTCTAGTGGATCTCCTTAATGGCACTTCCACTTGAGATTATTGAGGTACCTCTTGATGAACCTCAGGCGGTTCCTGATTTTGAGCGGGAAGCAATTCAGGTTCGTCATCAATGTGTTGGATCTCCGGATTTGCATTTTGAATAACATCAGGTATGGATACCTGAACGTTTTCAGTTGCAACAACAGGAATGTAAACACATTCCTCCTCAAAATTGACTTGCCTGAGTTGGTCTATCCCACTTAACTCAATATACTCAATGAACTTGGCATTGCCTGTTTTGAAAAAGGATCCATTAGAGGAATCATAAAATTTGAAACCCCTTGATCTTTCAGAGTATCCAACAAAATAGCAGCTAATGGTCTTTGAGTCTAGCTTCTTCTCATTTGGCTTATAAGGCCGAGCCTCAACTGGACATCCCCAAACATGCAAATGCCTAATGCTAGGCTTTTTGCCTGTCCATAACTTGTATGGGGTTTTAGCTACTGCTTTACTTGGAACTCTGTTCAGGATGTAAACTGCAGTCTTGATGGCTTCACCCCAAAGTGATTCTGGCAAAGAAGAATGACTAATCATACTTCTTACCATATCCTTTAAAGTTCAGTTTCGTTTATCAGCTACACCATTTTGACTAGGAGTCCCTGGCATGGTGTATTGAGGAATGATCCCACATTCATCAAAAATTTGGCGAAGGGTCTGGGACGTTGTTCACCTGATCCATCATATCTACCGTAGTATTCACCTCCACGGTCAGATTTGACAGCCTTAATTTTCTTGCCTAATTGATTTTCAACTTCAGCTTTGAAATTCTTGAACACGTCTATAGATTGAGACTTCTTATGAATTAAATCAAGATAGCCATACCTGGAGTAGTCATCTATGAAAGTGATAAAATATTGTTGTCCATTCCAAGAAGCTGTAGGGAATGGACCACAAATATCCGTATGTATCAATTCTAAGACACTATTACTCCTATTAGCACCTTTATTTTTAACATTTGTTTATTTTCCCTTAATGCACTCAATGCAGACTTCAAAATCTGACAAATCTAGGGGATCAAGAATTCCTTCTGACATATGCCTTTGAATCATTTGTTTAGAAATATGTCATAAACACTTGTACCATAACATTAATGAATTCTCATTTGTTAATCTGCGCTTAATACCAACTTTACTGGTCTGCAAAGATTCGTTTTCTTTAGAGGCAATCATATCCAGTTTATATAAATTATCAATTAAAGAACTGGTACCAAACAAATTTGAATTATGAAAAAGACTAAACTTTCTATTTCCAAATGAACAAGAAAAATTTGATTTGTCCAAACATGAAATAGAAACCAAATTCTGTCTAAAAGACGGTACATAAAAAGTCTCATCCAAATCCAAATTACAACCAGATTCCAATTATAATCTAAATAAACAAACTGCCTCCACAGGAGCTCCATTTCCTACATAGATGAATCTTTCAGCATCAGTTTGCGTTTGACTCCTTATGCACCCCTGCATAGAAACACTTATGTGAGTAGTTGCACTTGTATCTATCCACCAAGTGTTCTTAGGTACTAAGGCCAAATTAACTTCTGAACAAGCAAAGTTTAGAAGTTTACCCTTCTTCTCACGCCAGGTCACATACTTGACGTATTTTGTGCAGTATTTCTTCAGATGACCAGCTTTGTGGCAAAAGAAACAAGTTGTACCTTTATCTTGTTTCTGTTGTCCCTTGTGGTGTGAATTTCCAGACTATGCAGTTTCCTTTCCTTTAATGTTCCTCTTTCTTTTCTTGCTGAAACTGGGGTCCTGATAAGTTGATGCTAAATGAGCACTTCCAACCTTTTCATGATTAAGTCTCTCTTCCTCTTGGACACATTGAGCAATCAGCTCATTCAAAGTCCATTTCTCCTTTTGAATATTGTAACTAATTTTGAAAGGACTGAATTGTGTAGGAAGAGAGATCAAGACTAAGTGCACCAGAATGTCTTCTAGCAATTCTGGCTTGAATGCCTTTAGTCTTGTCACAAGGTTTGACATCTTCATGATGTACTCTCTTATATTCCCCTTCTCCTTGTACCACATTGAGACAATCTTAGTCAAGATGGTGCTTATCTCGACCTTTTCGTTTGTGGCGAATCGGTTTGCTATTTGGGAGAGGAATTTCTTAGCATCATTTTCATCAGGAATAGAACCCCTGATGGTATCCGGAATCGAGTGCTTCATAATCATTAGGCTCATGCGGTTTGTTCGCTCCAACTTTTCATATACAACTTTTTGCTCAGCGGTACTATCGCTGGTCAAAGGTGCGGGGCGATCGACCCTTAATGCATAGTATAATTCCATGCACCCGAGCACAATCATAACATGATCTTGCCACTTCTTGAAATTCGTGCCATTAAGCACATGAATGCTGTTGATGTTAGCAGAAATCAATGTTGCTATAAACAAGAACAAAAGCTCACAATTAGTAATAACTCATGTATATATGAATCAAAACAAAACTGTATACATATACACATGCATGTGGGCCCACAACAAGATACCTAACACAACATTAATACTTAGTCTTTGGACAGAAATATCAACTTGTAAGTGGTATCTCAAATATAGTTCATGAATATTGACAACCCAACCTGCCAAATAATGCGCTTTTCTTTGGACCGATACATTATTCGCATGGCAACCTTTATTTGTCATATATTCACAACTATTTTAATCTATTAACAATGCAAAAATAACATTCCTTTGGGCCGATTATTTTCACATATTAATAGCATGTTTATATGTCTTAAAATAAATAAATTTACATATTAGAGATTGCTTTGGCAACATAATACTTCAATTCATTCATCAAAAACATTAAACATAAAATTTGGAACAAAATTCTTAAATTTTTTTTTTTTACCTTGACCGACGCCACGGTGCCAGCCCTTGGCGCCGCGGCACCAGCAATCTGCCTAAAGGGACAGATCGCTGGTGCTGCAGTGCCAATTCTCTGGATTTTGCGACTGACTGTAGCGGTCCTCTACAATGAATACCAAAATAATATGCTTGCAATTGGCAAGCTGTCATGACGATAAAAAAAGATTTCCACAATTTCCACTTTACTAGATATTCTCAGCATATCCAGAATATCATGGCAAGTTGTCATGACAATAAAAAATGATTTCCACAATTGCAATCTTTATAGAAAAATTGCATATTATATAAAATGATTTTCATCGGTTATAGAAAATAAAAAAAAAACGGTTATCTTTATTAAATGAACTAGCGCCAAAGGGCTTAATGCATAATTTACGGAATTAGCCAAAAAAGAAAGATCAAAGCCAGCACCGTAGCGCTGGTTTGATAAACTGCAATTTGCAGTTACAAAAAGAGTCACTAAAAATCACCAAAATTTAATATTGTCATACCCAAAAAAAAAAAAAAATCATATTTGGAGATGCAATTCACAAAGTAATTATACAATCTCATCAACAAACATGGATTTATAGCAATTTTTTTTTTCAAAATAAATTTCTGCCATAAACATAATTTATAGGAAAAAAATTCAAGAAACTCAATTTTCATATGAATCTCAACAATTTAACATGAAAGGCTATGATACCACTTGTTATAAATCTTGATACTAATACACAAATAATCAATGATACAACCAAGATCTTTTCATATTAAACTTGTCAAGAATTCATATATATATATATATATATATATATATATATATTGAGAAGATGAATTAGAAACAAACCGGAATCCATTGCAAGCAAGCCTCTTTGGGTTGATCTTCTAAGACTACAGGGAGAACTACCTTTGGTATGGGAACCAATCAACTGAATGTTAGAGGGGAGGGAGAAGAACTGTCTGTTTCAATAAAATTTAACACACGTTAAACACCCTCCCCTGATGTCTATTTATTTCCCTGTGCCTTAGGGACCATAACCCTAACAGTTACCTCACACATGTGCATTGGGTCTTTGGCCCATTAACAAAGACCCATACCACATCGGGCTTCTACACATAAGGTGACCCATACTAAAGAACCTTGATACTTTGGAGACCCATAAAAATTATATCACTTAATTGAGTCCTTTATTAGATAACGAGTCTACATGTACAATGTTATAACATATCTGAACCCAAAATTCCAATAGCAAGAACAGAAAAAATTAACGTGGCTTGACAACTTCTTTGCCTACATCCACTAACAAACCAATTGCTTTATTAATCTTAAATTACAACTTTAGGAAGAGTAAAGTTGTCAAACTCTCTTCTTAAAGTCTCAATACAACAAAAGCTCTTAACCTAGCTCTAGTTGTAAGTGCTCTCTCTACTTGACAACCCAAATTCCCAATATTCCCAAAGCTCGCATCCTAACTGTAGTAGTAAACCCTTCTAGTTTACAATGTATATGGAAATTATGAGTGTGCTTTTAATCTTCTCTAAGACCCCCTTTATATAGAGGATATTTTCCTAATACTATTAAGAAAAGAACAACAATATCATAATAGACTACCACTACTTGTACAATCAACAATCTAATAGGAAATTACTACTATTCCTACTAGAATAAGCAACTATAAAATAGGAAACCACTTTTCTCAAATTAATTAGAAGTCCTCATTGTGGGGAATTGAGCTAAAATCCTAACAAATCTCCACCTTGGCTTATATTCTCCAGTTCATCATCAATTTTTCTTTCTTCTTTGGTTGGTGCAATCATTCCTATTGGTTTTCCCATTTCATCTGCTTACTCTTCAAAGCAATCATCATCTCATTTAACACATACAAGCTTTCTTCGTTCACGGTATCTGTCATCACTACCTTTGAAGCATCAAGAACTTGCACCTCATCATCTTCATTAGCCTTTCCATTATCACTCTGCTTCAATCTACTCAACTCCTCCGAGTCCTCCACCGTGACTTTGCTTTGTAATTGTGTGTGTTCATTTTCCTCATTGTAGATGCACTCTTTATTTGAAAAATATAGATACTTGGATCTTAATCTTTTCTCCACCTTCCTTGAAGTGCTCCACTCGCTCACTTTTTCTGGCTTTTCTCTTGATATAACCACAATAAATTCTTCAACATCGAGCACACTTAGCCTTTTCAACTTATCTCTCTCTGGAGGTACCGCGAGAACCTCCACATCTATCCAAACTTCCTTACCCACCATTAACATCGTGACTATGTCATCTCTTTCTATTTACAAGTACTTCGTCTCTTTCAACATACTATTCAACAAATTAGTGATAATGGAATTGAAAAAGACTAATACACATACCATCACCCATCTTCTTTCAACAAATAGCTCAATATTAATCATGCCTATTTTTTTGTATTTTTGTCATCAAAACCACAACTCTGATACCACTCAACTTCAAAGGATAGAAAGAGTGGAGAAAAGTTCTTAGGCATTTTTAATCAGTGGTATATGATTCACATCTTAGGCATAAATTAGAACAAAAATAAGGGAAAACAACAAACCGGTTTGAAAAACCATGAGCTTTTCTCTTGCTTCAGCAATGGTTTCATGTGATTCATCCATTGTTGATAAAGAATGAACTTTATGAATTAGATTCTTTTAAAGATAAGGGTTGGGGTAATGGATTATGGAGGTAGCAGTAATATTGTTTACATTATAACAATTAATTTTGAATGCTGTTTCGACCGCTTAATTTCTTGCAAGTAAATTTTAGGGTAGGCTGGCCCATTACCCTAGCTATTATAGTGAGTTAACAATCCACTTCCTATAAGATTTAGAATTAAAAGAAAAAAAGTAAGGGCCGATAGGTATAAAATATTGAGCAATCTATCTGCCTATAAAATAGGTGTAACTAATAATAATATATGGTTTTTGAATAGAATTTTGGAATCCTAAAAAATAGAAATGTGTTTGCTGATATGGATATAGAGCGGTACTAGATCAACACCCTATATGGTCACTCCTTTGTAAATATCCTGCCAATCAACATGTGGAAGCAAATTAAATTCTTAAATTACCAATTTACTCTTAAAACCACTATCGAATGGAAAAGACTGTTTTTCAATGATTGTTGGTGCCAGGCGATCAAAATGGATGAGTGCCAAATATTGCATATTTGACCCCTTAATTTAAATTTGTTAATTCTTAGTTGTGTCCTAATATGATATTTTGTGTTAGTTCTATGATTTTTAATGTTTTATACGATTGCAAAGGAAATTCGGGATTTAATGTGAAAAAATGCAAAAGCTGGAATCTACTATTGCGATCGAGCACATAAGACCTGTGATTGAGCACAACAACACTCAAGTATTTATTTATTTATTTGTTTAGCTTAGGAATTTGTTATTTTGAGTTGTTTTTTCCTTGTTTTACAGGTTTACAAGCACTTGGAAATGAGTTTCACTAAATTGCCAGAATTGTCCGTACAGATCAGTCATTTTTGCAGATTAAACTGTATTGATTTAAGAAGAACCAGAAGATGAGCCATATATGCTTGGAAAGATCCAGATGTCTATTTTCTCGAGAATTTTATGGCTCATAAATATAATTTTTCTAGAGAAAGTTAAGGCAGTTTTAGTAGACAAAGGTCAAGCTGTGCGTGATTTCAGCGTGGCAAAAGTGATTTTTGCGGATTAAACTGTAATGATTCAGGAAGAAATAGGAGATGAGCCATATATGCTTCGAAAGATCCGGATGTCTATTTTTTGAAGAATTTCATGGCTTGTAAATATGATTTTTCTAGAGAAAGTTATGGTAGTTTTAGTAGACAAAGGTCAAGCTGTGCATAATTTCAGCATGGGCAGAAGTTTTGAACGGCATGTGAAGGTTTAAATCCCACATCCCAAATCGGTTGGAAACACATTTCACTCATGGAGTTTCCTTATAAAAGCCCCATTTAACTTCATCTTCAAGGGCAATCAGTGTGCAATCTGGATGGCTTTGCTACCAAGGGAGGAAAGCGCCGCACATCAGTTGCGAGTGGAATTTCTCTATCCATGTATTGTCAGTTTTAATTTATTCCTTTTTAGTTTTAAAGTTTAATGTTTAGCACTTTAATTGTGAAATTTATTTTCATAATCATGAGAAGCTAAAACCTTCATCTAAAGTTGAAGATGAAGCATCACCATTGATTAACATTATATTTTCATATACGTATGATTCCAACATTTTTATATTGATGTTCTATTTCAATTCAATTATTTGAATAAATTCTTATGATTGATTGTCTTGTTTATAAATTGTTCAAACTGGATATTCCACTTGTTTCATCTGACGAATATAGCGAATCATCCAAAGTTAATTAAATATCCATTGTGATTCTAAAGTAAACAGATACATTGGATGATTTGGTTAATTAGGGTTTTCATTGTATTTGTATATCAATGGATTCATGGAATTATTTTATAAAGTACTTTTATATAGAGCATGCATAGGATGTAATTGCTTGTCGGTTGTAGGAACAAAGTCAAGAAAATATATGCTTTAATTTGGTGGGGTGGATTCAGAAACCTTAGTATTTTTATCATTTGCTTTAAATCAATTTAGTTAAAGTTTATATTTCTTTGCACAATGCAATTCAAAATTCGGAATTAGGTTAAAATAGGTTTAGTTTAGATAAAAATATATTTTCACAACGCAATTCCCTGTGGATTCGACCTCGCACTTGCACACACTATATTGCAAACGACTTGTGCGCTTGCGAGTATTTAAAGCTCACAACGAGTTTTTGGTGCCGTTGCCAGGGAGTTGTTTTGTTTGTGAAAATTAAATTTTTGTCTGAATTGATTTTATTTTTCTACTAGTTTAGTTAGCATTTTTGTTTTATTTTTCTTTATGTAATTTTATTCTAGTTTATTTGTTTCTATTTGCAATTGCCCATAAAGAATAAAAAAAATGAATATATTAAAAATTTTACCAATTTTTGTTGGCCCATTTTGTGAGTATTGTGTTTTCTGTTTTTGGATTTATTTTATTGTTATTTGTTATTTATATTTTATTTTATTCTTTTGTTTCTGCTAGTTAGTTTATTTTATTGCTTTTTTGTTTGGTGTATGCTTGGTCGGAGATCCCTGAACTTAGAGTTGATACCTTTAGATGCCGAATTAGAAAGAACTCTTAAGAGAAATAAGAGAGCACTTGTTGAGAGAGAGACTATTGAGATGGGGGACAGTTTAAGGAATGCAAATCAACTGGAGAATGTAGAGCAAGCTAGAGCTTGGAACGTGGACTTCACTACGTCCCTTAGGGATTTATTTGCACCGGTTGCGACTAACTCTCCTTCTTGTATAGTGTTGCTACCAACCAATGCTACCCATTTTGATTTAAAACCATATTCATTGGAGGAAACCCTCAAGGATTTCATGAAGATGACCTGCCAGTCCATCAATGCAGCCAATACATTCAATGTTGATAGCTGTTCCATCTGTGCTAGTCCTATGCATTTAGCACAGAATTGTCCATCTATGCTGGCTTTTTTCGAGTATCCCATGGAATAAGTGAACACTTTCAATGACTATCCAAAGTAATCAAATGGATCTTACTCCGAGACTTACAATCCAGGGTGGCGGAACCACCCTAATTTTTCATGGAAACAGAACCAACCGATAAATCAGGGAGGAGCCTCTCATCATGCTCACAATCAATACCCTCCTAGATTTCCTCCACCAGTTCTAAGTCATGGTCACTCAGCCCATTCAGCACCATCACCCGCTTACCAAGCTCCCACTCAAGCGCCAACGTCGGTTTCACAGTCATTGGAGGAAACCCTCAAGGATTTCATGAAGATGATCGACCAATCCATCAGCGAAGTAAGGAGTGTGACAATAGTAAACACCCAAGCGATTGCCAAACTAGATAGTCAAATAAGTCAAATCGTAAGTCACGTGGGTGAAGGAGAGATGGGAAAGTTTCGCAGTCAACCCGTGCCTAACCCAAAGGAACAGTTGCGGTTAGAAATTCATCAACTTCTATGCACGGGCAGGAACAAGTGCAATTGATTGTCACATTAAGGTCTAGGAGACAAGTGGACAATCAAGTGGAAGAGAACCTTGCTATGCAACAAGGGCAAGAAAGTGGCAACAAGGAGAAGAGAGATGCTGAGCCATCTACAGCCACAACTACTATTAAAGATCTTTCTAGGTCGTTTGTACCTAAAGCGCCTTACCCTGAGAGATTACAAGCATCCAAGAAAGGAGGGAAGTCTATGGACATTCTGGAGGTATACTTTGCTCAATTTGGAGAGGATTTGCATTTGGATAAGTTACCTGAGCAAGTGAATGCCATTTTGGAGTCTACTCCTCGGGAAAGCAGTGAGACTGAGGAGACCGTAGTACCTGAGCCCCCTAAGAAGGAACTTAAGCCTTTACTGGACAATCTTAACTACAAGTTCTTAGGTTTAGCAGATTCTTTGCTTGTTATAATAGCTTCAGATTTGGTTGATCCTCAAGAGAAAAAATTATTGAACGTTTTAAGAGAGCACAAGGAAGCTATCGGCTAGACTATTAAGGATATCAAGAGGATCAGCCCCTCGGTGGTGATGCACAAGAGACATTTGGAGGAGAATGCCAAGCCATCAAGGGAGCCACAGAGAAGGTTCAACCTAGCTATGCAAGAGGTTATGAGGACTGAAGTGATAAAGTTGTTTGATGTAGGGATCATTTGTCCAATCTCTGATAGTAAGTGGGTGAGCCCGATTCATGTCGTGCCCAAGCGGGCTGGATTGATGGTAGTGAAGAATAAATATGATGAATCGGTGCCAACTCGTGTTCAGTCAAGATGGAGAGTGTGTCTAGACTATCGTAAGTTGAATGCTGCCACAAGGAATGATCATTTTCCACTTTCATTTATTGATCAGAAGGTGGAGCGCTTAGCTGGGCACGATTACTATTGCTGAGTTTGGCTGAAAACGTTAAACTTAGCGCTCATGGGAGACACCACACAACATATCCTTTATGTTTTTATTATTTTACATATTTATTTTTACTGTTTATTTCTAGTATTTTTTGTTTTCCAGTCTTTATTTTTCAGGGACAACACGTACTTCAGTTCAAGTTTAGGGGTATGCTATGAGCCATGGCAGTCCAGCTAGTTCTCCATCTCTCAAGTCAGCTCTTTCTATATTATTCACACATTGGGGACAATGTGTAATTAAGTTTGGGGGCATAGGAGACACATTACACACTTTGTCCCAGTTTGTTGTTGTTTTTTTTCGTTTTAAAGAGAAGATAAATGTATGCTCATGTTATTATGAAATTTTGGTTGATCTGAACAAATACTGTGATGTGATGTCATTGGTGAGCTTAAAATCTTGAACACATGACCTAATGATAGAGTTTCAAAGTTTAGTTACTTACTTTAGGCATTTGAGAATTCACATGTTTGATCTAATCTGACACGAGCACATTAGAACATAATCATGTGAGGTATGTCATGTGATTTTAATATTAATGTTTCCATGGTTTAGCTGATTCCAGATGACTTATTGGATGGACACTTTGGCATAGAAAAGTAAAAAAAAAAATGCTCATAATGATCATTGACAAACTTTTCACTGAGTAACTGGACCTCTTGCCTCAATAAGCAGTGAATGTTCATGTCAAAAGCTAGGAATTTTGCTCATGATGATCATCGACAAACTTTCCACTGAGTAACTAGACTTCTTACCTCAGTAAGCAGTGAGTGTTCACGTCAAAAGGTGGGAATTTTACTTAGTTTTGTATCTTTTTTTACTCGAGTTAGCAAGTCCTTAGGGGTGTCTTTACACTTATTGCCCTAAAACCATCTGGTTTGGGAGTCATTGACTCAACACTCGCTACATGGGTCAATTAGAAAGCTTAAGGGAACTAAACATGGTGAGCCTCATAATAAAAGAAATAAAGAAATAAAACTATGCCATTATTATTCATTCTGATGGGAAATTCGGTGAATCTTGAGACATGAAGACATTACACATTGGAGTTATTTGGAAGCTTCATTTTTATGTGCTAGTTCACTTTACATTGATTCGAGCTTGTGATACCTTAGCCGGCTTCTTGTAAGTAATTAGATTTTAAAATTCTTATTCGTTGCAAAGATGAGTTTATATTTTAAGCTTGCTCATGAATGAATATCATGGTTTTGTGTGCTACTTAAATTTTTGGATACCATGAATGATGGATTTATCTTTGTGTTCTTTGTTTTTCATTTATTTATTTATTTTTATTTTTTTGCTAAGGGACTAGCAAAATGTAAGTTTAGGAGTATTTGATGAGTGCCAAATATTGCATATTTTGGCCTATTAATTTACATTTGTTAAATCTTTAGTTGTGTCCTAATATGATATTTTGTGTTAGTTCTATGATTTTTAATGTTTTATAGGATTGCAAAGGAAATTGGGGATTTAATGTGAAAAAAATGCAAAAGCTAGAATCTGCTGTTGTAATCGAGCACATGAGACCTGCGATCGAGTGCAACAGCACTCAAGTATTTATTTATATGTTTAGCTTAGGAATCTATTACTTTGAGTTGTTTTTTGTTATTGTTGTTTTATAGGTTTACAAGCACTTAGAAATGAGTTTCACTAAATTGCTAGAATTGCCTGTACAGATCAGTTATTTTTATGGATTAAACTGTATTGATTCAGGTATGCTTGGAAAGATCTAGATGTTTATTTTCTGGAGAATTTTACGGCTCGTAAATATGATTTTTCTGGAGAAAGTTATGGCAGTTTTAGTAGACAAATGTCAAGTTATGCGTGATTTCAGCGTGGTAGAAGTGATTTTTACAGATTAAACTGTAATGATTCAGGAAGAAATAGGAGATGAGCCATATATACTTCGAAAAATCCGGATGTTTATTTTCTAGAGAATTTTACGGTTCATAAATATGATTTTTCTAGAGAAAGTTATGGTAGTTTTAGTAGACAAAGGTCAGGCCGTGCATGATTTCAGCGTGAGCAGAAGTTTTGAAGGGCATGTGAAGGCTTAATCCCACATCCCACTTTGGTTGGAAACACATTGCACTCATGGAGTTTCCTATAAAATCCCTATTTCACTTCATCTTCAGAGGCAATCGGTGTGCAATCTAGAAGGCTTTGCTACCAAAGGGGGAAAGCACCGCATAACAGCTGCGAATGGAATTTCTCTATCCATGTATTGTCAGTTTTAATTTATTCCTTTTTAGTTTTAAAGTTTAATGTTTAGCACTTTAATTGTGAAATTTATTTTCATAATCATGAGAGGCTAAAACCTTCATCTAAGGTCGAAGATGAAGCCTCGCCATTGATTAGCATTATATTTTCATATAAGTATGATTCCAACATTTTTGTATTGATGTTCTATTTCAATTCAATTGTTTGAATAAATTCTTATGATTGATTGTTTTTTTTTATAAATTGTTCAAATTGGATATTCAATGTGTTTCATTTGACGGATACAGCGAATCATCCAAAATTAATTGGATGTCCATTGTGATTCTAAAGTAAACGGATACATTGGATGATTTGGTTAATTAGGGTATTCGTTATGATTTGTATATCGATGGATTTATAGAATTATTTTATAAATTACTTTTATATAGAACATGCATAGGATGTAATTGCATGTCGGTTGTAGGAACAAAGTCAAGAAAATATATGCTTTAATTTGGTGGGGTGGATTTAGAAACCTTAGTATTTTTATCATTTGCTTTAAATCAATTTAGTTTAAGTTTATATTTCTTTGCACAATACAATTCAAAATTCGGAACCAGGTTAAAATAGGTTTAGTTTTGATAAAAATATATTTTCACGACGCAATTCCCTGTGGATTCGACCTTGCACTTGCACACACTATAGTGCAAACGACTTGTACGCTTGCGAGTAATTTAAAACTCACAACAAGTGACTAAAATGGGAACCTCTAGATGTAAGTAAGTTCCCCATTCCCCCTCCTCCATTTTTTAACTGTCCTCTTAGTTATTGAACTTTGTTCTTTTCATGCTCTCCTCTGTTCTTCTAGTGGTCTATGTTTTTTGCCTAATGATACAACAAAACTCACATTCTAATTATGTAGCTAGAAAAGAGAAAATGGCATCCCCTAAAGATGGAAAATCGTTTATTAGACTTGCAAGATAGCTCAAATTAACCATGCGTACAAAATGTCTCACAAGCAGTACAAATTTCCCTTAATAACCTCCTATGATCATCAAACTACTGTTCAACAAAAATGGCCCAAATGTTCACTTTAAAGGATGGCATATCCCCCAGAAGAAATGGGCGGAAGGGATTTTGATCATTTAGCAGGTAAACATGGTCCCTTTTGGAAGAAAAATTGCATATGTGATGTTATTTGACATAGAACGTTTGATGATCTTTTATAATATCATATTGATGAATTTTATTACTGATGTAGGACATATAGAATTTGATTTCATGGAGCAATTGGAGTGTTAGTAATCCAAGTAGATGTAACGACCCATCTCGGGGGCTACTCCCGAGACGATGTTTTCACATTTTGAAAATCCTAGCATGACACATATATGCAACAATAAAAATATAGCAACTGCAATTATTTAAATTATTCCTCAACCCTCAACAGGGGAGATACATCATTCAGATCTCGACTTAAACATTTTATGCAACATAATATGCATGAATATTTTCAAATATTTTTTTTCCATTAGTTTGAGAATGTGGACCACGTGGCTTACAGATAATGACTTTGTCGGTATCTCAGCCCACCAAACTATCTGTCCTGCTTGCTACCTGAAATCATTGTACAATGAGGAGTCGACTTCACAAGCTCATTGAATTAAACTTATTAGAATTATTTAATTTGTATAATTAGTCTTCCAATATTCATTCATCTATATCTCATATATTTTGATAATAACATTCTATTATCACTACTCATATCACATACCCATCCTTTATAAATCTCTTCTTCTCATATAGTTAATCATTATCTTGAGATAATCAATTTTATCTCATAATTAACTCATTATGAGGTTCACAGCATATAACCAGTCACCGAAATAATTCTCAATATTTCATATTTCCATATTTCTTCTCAGCATAATTGTCTTTCTAATTTTACAATCATAAATAACACTTTAGTATCTCAAGTAATAACAATCAATATTTAAACAAATGCAATGCATAAATTTAAATGTTATTATTATTGGGAAAGTCTTCCGATATGTGGACATGTTTATCTTAGGCCGGCTGCCTTCCCAGTTATTTTATTCTCATTCAGACCGACTGCATTCCCAGTTATTTTATTTTCATTTAGACCGGCTGTGTAACAACCCATCCCGGTTGGCCACCCCCGAGACGATGTCATCACATTTTGAAAATCCCAGCACGACACATATATGCAACATTAAAAATAGTACTAACATAAATTTTTACATCAATCCTCAACCCGCAACATGGGAGATACATCATTCTGATCTTGACTTAAACATTATATACAACGTAAAATGCATGAATATTTACAAATAAATTTTTATTTTATTTTTTCATTAGTCTGAGGATGTGGACACGTACGTGGCTTACAGATAATGATTTAATCTGAATCTCAACTCACCAAACTATTTGTCATGCCTTCTACTTGAAATCATTGTATAATGAGGGATGAGCTTCACAAGCTCAGTGAATTAAATTTACTAGAAGTATTCAATTTGTATAAATAGTTTTTCAATATTTAATCATTTATAATTCATACAGCTTGATAATATCACTTTATTATCACTACACACATATCATAAGTCTCATTATCTATCAGTCTCTTCTTCTTATATATTGGTTCACCTTAAGACCATCAATTATCTTATAATTACCTCGTAATGAGGTTCACAGCATAAAGTCTACCATTTAGATGGTTCTTATCATATCATACTTCTATGTTTCTTTTTCATCATACCTGTCTCTCTGTGATACTCATTCATCTATAAATAAATTTACAATAACAAACAACACTTTAGCATTTCAGCAATGCAATCAATATTTAAAACAGATGCAATGCATGAATTATTATTAGGGAATGTCTTCCCACATGTCGACATGTTTTTATCGTAGATCGGCCCCCTCTCGGTTCTTTTATTTCCAACATACACCGGCTGTCACAGTGTTTATTTCCAGCATATACTACCTGTCACAGTTTTCATTTATTTATAGCATAAACTGGCTATCACGGTTTCCTTTTATTTCCAGCATATACCGGCTGTCACAGTTTTCATTTATTTCTAGCATATACCGGTTGTCACGGTTTTTCAATTAGACCGGCCCCTCCTGGTTCTTTTATTTTATACACATGCATATGAACAATGATATGAAATATATATATGAAAATAACATAAAAACAAACATGAATTCAAATATTTAAATTAGCTATCATGATTATTCTCAAATTATTATTTAAAAAAATTTCACTAAACTCCTCTCCTCATAAATCACATCAAATCATCAATCATAACTCATCAAGAATTTCACTTATCCCTTTTATTATTAAATCAACTCATTATTCCAAAAATATTATTTCCTATAAAAAAATTCTCTAAAGATCCACTATTCCTATCATACCTATCAATTAATTTTTCATCTACTACCAAATTATAAGTTAATAATTTATTCAAATATTATCACTATATATTTCATATTTATCTTGATTACTTAAAGTAAATCTAACTCACCATGTAGCACTTAGAGCAACCCATGGATCACTTCTTTACTTTTCCTACTCCTTTTAGCAATTTCACCCGATTGCTGATCATTAATACCTGACATAATATTTACATTAAAATTTCTCATTTATTCTTCAATTCTTCCATAATTCATACCCTTTGAAAATTCGCATATTGAATTCCGAGAAATTTAATGTATGCTAGATTTCAAAAATAAAACTTATGTTATTACCTTCTATTTTTCTTACAGCTTCTCGTGCTTCCTTATAAAATTCTCCCGTAAATCTCTTCAAAGTTTTGCTCTTTCAACATTTCTTTCGGTCCCCAAGTGTTTAAAGAAATAGAGTAGTTTGAATTGAGGAAAGGAGAAAACCAAAGATTTGCTAAGAAAAATTAAAGTAATGTAAAATTATATATATATATATATATATATATATATATGCAAATCCTTTGTAAGGCTCAACTTCTGCACCTCAGACTGCTGCCACAACAATGCATGTGTTCTACATGCAATCCTCCAATTTTCACTTGGCAACAGGCAACACCAACTGCCACGTTGTTTTTCCTTTTTTTTTTTGAAAAAAGAGAAAAAAATCTTTTTTTTTTATTTCCTTTTCTCCAAGACTTGACGTGCCCTTTTTTTTGTTTTTCATTTTCTTTGTAAGCATGGCCTCATGCAACCAGTTTTTTTTTCAAAAGAATTATTTTATTCAATACTAAATCCTTCACGTGTGTGTATATATATATATATATAATTTTAATTTCATGTCATAATTATTAAATTACTTCTTTGCCCTTACTTTACGAATATGAGTATGACAAATCTACCCACTTTATAAAAATTTCGTCCCCGAAATTTCCTTACCTAACTCCAGAAACAAATGTGAATAATATTTCTTTATAATTGTCTCACGTTTTCATGTAATCTCTTCAACATCCTTATTCCGCCACAGAACTTAAACTAATGAAATTACTTTATTATACAAGACTTGTTCTTTTCTGTCTAAAATTCTCACTAGTACTTCTATAGAAGCCCAATCTTTCTGAATTTCTATAGCTTAGCTCGAAATATTATGAGATTTATCAAGTAAGTGGTCTCGTCAAAGTGAAAGATGGAATATGTTATGTCACTGCTTCAACTCTGGAGGCAAATCCAAGCTATTCACAACTAAATCAACTTTCTCATTAACCTCATAGGGTCCCACATACTTTGGACTCGACGTTCCTTTCCTGTTTAAATCTCAATACACCTTTTCATGGAGATATTTTTAAATACACCCAACCACCTACTTGAAACTCAAGAGGTCTACTTTTATTATCAGCATAACTATTCGGTCTACTCTGTGCTGCTTTACAGTACTATCTAACAAATTTTATCCTCTCATTTGTTAACTCAATAATTGATGGACCAGATATATTTCTCTCTCCCATTTCTTCTCAACATATAGGAGTTCTACACCTTCTACAATACAATGTCTCAATCGGTGCCATCACAATACTAGTTTGATAATGATTATTATAAGCAATTTCAATCGATGACATGTAAGCATCCCAACTTACTGAGAAACTCATCACATCTGGCCTTAACATGTCTTCTAGTACTCTAATAATCCTTTATGTTTGAGCATGAAAAGTTATATTAAATTGCAACTGTGTATCCATGGCTTTCTGAAAGTCTCTCCAAAACCAAGATGTAATCTAGCATCTCTATTTGACACTATGCTTAATGGTGCTCTATAAAACCTCACAATCTCAGTTACATCCCTCTTCAATCCTAACCATCAGAAATTCTGTCTCAATCCTCTATACATTTTCTTGTTACTCAGGTGCATCGAATATACATCATCATATACCTTTCTCAATATCTTCTTTCTCAACTCCGCATTATTGGGAGCACAAATCCATGTTCCAATACCAAAATACCCTCACTTCAAATTTTGAACTCATATTGCTTTCTAGTAAGCACTCAATGCTTAATCTTTTATATCTCTTCATCTCTAAAACATTTTACTATGGATGACTGTACAACCATATTTGTTAACCATGATCCTCTATCATTGATATTCAACTTCATTCTTATCTCTTTAAATCTATCATCAATTTCACATCAGGAATCCTAATGGCAATTAACCTTCTTGTAGACTTTCTACTCAATGCATCAGCTATCACCTTCGTATTTTCTAGATGATAGTGAATTGTACAATCATAGTTACTAATCAACTCTATCCACTATCTTTGCCTTAAATTTAACTCTCTCTAGATAGGTAAGTATGTTAAACTCCTATGATAAATGAATAGCTCATAAGTGGCTCCATATAGATGACGTCTCTAATATTTAAAGTAAACACTATAACAGCTAACTCTAAGTCATGAGTAGGATAATTTCTATCATGAATCTTCAATTGCCTAAAAATATAGGCCACAGCTTTCCTATGATACACATATCCCAATCATTGATGTGATGCATCACTATGCACCACTAATCCTTCATCACCAGAAGGAAACACCAATATTGGAGCTGTAGTCAATTTCTCCTTTAGTAGTTGGAAATTTTTCTCACATTTCCCTCACCATACAAATCTCACCTCTTTCTTGGTCAGTCTATTCAACTGGATTTCAATAATAGAAAAATTCTGAAAGAATCTTCTATAATAACTAGCTAACCCCAAGAAGATTTTAATCTCAGTCACATTAGTTGGTCTCTCCCAACTTAACATTGCTTCTACCTTTTATGGATCAACTGCTATGCCATTTCCTGATATTACATGTTCCAAGAAGGTCATTTCTTTCAGCTAAAATTCACATTTAGGAAATTATAACATACAATCTCTCTCTCCTCAAAATCTCCAACACAATTTCTAAATGTTTTGCATGCTCTTCCTTAGTCTTAGAATACACAAAGATGTTATCGATGAACACGACCACAAGATTATCAAGAAATGGTTCAGACATTTTTATTTATCAAGTCCATGAATGTTTCTAGAATATTAGTCAATCCATATCACGAAACATATCACAAAAATCTTTCACTACCAAGATTTCTTCTAACTTCCTATTTTCCTTTCTAGAATCCATTATGTATGCCAAATACTCCTCACATCTTTTCTTTAACCATCTACTAGTAGTCAGAGTAAAATAAGATAGTTTGAGAGTATTTTATGTTCTCTTTGAAAGTTACACTCCTCATGTCCATATCTTGAACATTACATTCTTTCTGGAACAATCAACCCATACATAATACGTCAATAACCAATTCTTTCCCAAAATTGAATGAAGATCTATCATATTCAAAGGTAATAAATCAACTTTATATGAATACTGGATGCAAAAGAATGGGTTGCACCAAGATCAATCAACATTGATATGTCCACCTTTTCCACATACAAAGCACTTCAAATTATGAAAATTCTGGGATAAATATCTTATCTGAATATATCTATAACAAACTTCTATCTCTCAATCATACGTCAGATTACCACTTCCCCTTGGTGGCGTACTTACTTCCTCTGTCATGACTCCCAGTTCCCATAACCTGTCTCCCAAATCTAAGGGTCCCACCAATAATATTCTGTGTTACAGAAGTAGTAGATCCTGCTTGCCTCTGACTCTATAATTCAGTTCCCTGTGACAAGGAACGCTTCCTCTGGGTGGTGTCCCACCCTGCACACTCATACTGGTACCACTTTAGGTTCCTCAAATCTAGACTTCTTCCGCCAATTCCTCCTTCTTCTAAATTCCATCACATCCTTCTCAATCTGAAGTGCTATATCCACTAATCTGACATAATTCATATGCCTCATGTAAGATAGTTTTGATCAAATCTTAAAACATAGTTTATCTATGAACCTCTTACACTTCTTTTCCTCTAGGTCTACCATTTCCGATATAACCATTGATAAGACCACAAATTTGCTATCATACTGAGCCACAGTCAACACATTTACCCCAAATAGATAAAATCTCTATCTTGTTGGGCTTTAGAGGTATAAGGAAAGTATCTATCAAGGAAAACCTCCTTAAACCTATTCCAGGTTAAGGGTTTATCAATATTTATACTTACCCTGTTAAGAATATCCTCCCACCATTCGGAGGCCTCTCTTTCTAACATAATCGTAGCAAATACAACCCTCTACCTGTCAGTCATTGGTAAAATATCAAATAATCTCTATACATGTTTTACCCATAACTCAAGCTTAAAAGGGTTTATAAATCCTTTAAACAACAAAGCATTCAACTTAACAATCTCCCTGCATCTCATGCATAAACTTACGTTTCTCTTTTTTTTAAATGTTTACCATTATTGGATTTACAACAACTTTAGACACTACTCTAGCTTGTTCATCAAGTCTATGCTATAGGCTATCGACTCTATCATCTGTTACATTTATTTTCTCAAGAGCATGTGTAAAAGCTTATCTTAGCTTATCTCTTTCAACTTTAGATTCTCTCACACCTTTACCAATATCAATTATATTGTCAACATGTTCCTTTCTAGGGACCACAGATTTAGACTCAACCTCGACTTGTCAAAATATTGAGGGCCTATCACGCCCTCTCAAATCAACAACTCTAACTCTAGTTCTAGCACGTCCACGTGTCATCCTCAAACTATTCATTAAAATATAATTTATTTTAATCTTCCACTTTCTTTCTTTTTATGCAGTCTATAGAATCATAAAACCTAATGCTCTGATACCAAAAATTGTAACGACCCATCTCGGGTTTGCCACCCCCGAGACAGTGTTATCACATTTTGAAAATCCAAAAAGGACACATATATGCAACAATAAAAATAATACTGACAGAAATTTTTACATTAATCCTCAACCCTCAACAGGGGAGATACATCATTCTAATCTTGACTTAAACATTATATATAACGTAAAATGCATGAATATGCACAAATAAATTTTTATTATATTTTCTCATTGGTCTGAGGATGTGGACACGTACGTGGCTTACAGATAATGATTTCATCTGAATCTCAAGTCACCAAACTATTTGTCCTGCTTGCTACCTGAAATCATTGTACAATGAGGGATGAGCTTCACAAGCTCAGTGAATTAATTTTACTAGAAGTATTTAATTTATATAAATAGTCTTTCAATATTTAATCATTTATATCTCATTCAGCTTGATAATAGCATTCTATTATCACTACACACATATCGTAAGTCCCATTCTCTATCAATCTCTTCTTCTTATATATTGGTTCACCTTAGGACCATCAATTACCTTATAATTACCTCGTAATGAGGTTCATAGCATAAAGTCTACCATTTAGATGGTTCTTATCATATCATACTTCTAAGTTTCTTTCTTACCATAACTGTCTCTCAGTGTGACTTATTCATCTATAAATAAATTTACAATAACAAACAATACTTCAGCATTTCAGTAATATAATCAATATTTAAAACAGATGCAATGCATGAATTATTATTAGAGAACGTCTTCCCACATGTCGACATGTTTTTATCTTAGACCGGTCCCATCTCGATTCTTTTATTTCCAGCATATACCAGCTATCATCGTATTTATTTTCAGCATATACCGGCTGTCACGGTTTTCATTTATTTCCAGCATATATCGGCTGTCATGGTTTTTCAATTAGATTGTCCTCTTCCAATTTTTTTTTATTTTATACACATGCATATGAACAATGATATGAAATATGCATATGAACAATAACATAAAAACAAACATGAATTCAAATATTTAAATTAGCTATCCTGGTTATTCTCAAATTATTATTTGAAAAAATTCAACTAAACTCTTCTCCTCATAAATCACATCAAATCATCAATCATAACTCATCAAGAATTTCACTTATCACTTTTATTATTAAATCAACTCATTATTCCAAAAATATTATTTCCTATAAAAAAATTCTCTAAAAATCCACTATTCCTATCATACCTATCAATTAATTTTTCATCTACTACCAAATTATAAGTTAATAATTTATTCAAATATTATCACTATATATTTCATATTTATCTTGATTACTTAAAGTAAATCTAACTCACCATGTAGCACTTAGAGCAACCCATGGATCACCTCTTTACTTTTCCTACTCCTTTTAGCAATTTCACCCGATTGCTGATCGTTAATACCTGACATAATATTTACATTAAAATTTCTAATTTATTCTTCAATTCTTCCATAATTCATACTGTTTGAAAATTCCCACATTGAATTCCGAGAAATTTCATGTATGCTAAATTTCAGAAATAAAATTCATGTTATTACCTTTTGTTTTTCTGAGAGTTTTCCGTGACTCTCTGTAAAATTCTCCTGTAAATCCGTTCAAAATTTTACTCTTTCAACTTTTCTTTCTTTCAATCCCCAAGTGTTTAAAAAAAATAGAGTAGTTTGTATTGAAGAACGAAGAAAACCAAATATGATTTAGTAAAACTAATAAAACAATTCAATAAAATAAATTTTTATACGATTTGTTAGCGATGGCACTGTTGCATTTCATGATCAGTGCCCACCATTCTTCTAAATGTTGATTAGTGTCCATTTTTGTGCAGTACCTGGACTTCCAGGTGTTGAACATTGTCCCCCCCCCCCCCCCCCCCCCCCCCACAGACACAATTTTTTTTCTAACAAAACGTTTTTTTTCCTTTTTCACAGGAAGATGATGCAGTAAGCCTCCCAGATGTTTATTCTCTAACTTCACTTACAGCCAAACCAAACATTTAGAAATATATACAGCTACATCCCTCATCAATCTTGACCACCAGTAATTCTGTCTTAATTCTCTATACATCTTATTATTACTCAGGTGCATCGAATATATATTATCATGTACCTCTCTCAATATCTTCTTTCTCAAGTTCGCATCATTGGGAACACAAATCCTATGTTCCAATACCAAAATACCCTCATTTCAAATTTTGAACTCATATTGCTTTCTAGTAAGTACTCAATGCTTAATCTTTTCTATCTCTTCATCTCTACCTTGCATCTTTAACAAGCATTTTTGTAACGACCCATCCCAGGTTGGCCACCCCTGGACGGTGTCATCACATTTTGAAAATCCAAGCACGACACATATATGCAACAATAAATATAATACTACTAGATTTTTTTTTCTTTAACAGAAGAGGTAAACAAATCTGATATTCACTTAAACATAAAATACATAAATGCATGAATATTTACAATAAAATTTTTATAAGTCTTTAACTCGATTGTCTGAGGATATTAACACGTACTTGGCTTACAGAAAAAGATCTCGACTGATTCTCAACCCACCAGACTATTTATCTTGACTGCTACCTGAAATTATTGAACAGTGAGGAGTGAGCTTCACAAGCTCAGCGAATTAAATTTACTGAAAGTATTCCAAATTCTATCAATAATCCTTTAATATTAAGATTTATTTTTCGCATAACCTAATGACAACTTTCTACTATCAATCTCTTCTTCTCAATCATTGGTTCACCTTAAGACTATCAATTATTTCCTAATTACCTCGTAATGAGGTTCATATCAAAAAGTCCATCATTTAGATAAGTCTTATCACTGTCTTTTTATATGAAACTCAACCTTCTATAATTAAATTCACAAAAAGTATCACATCTCAGCATCTCGAAAATCTCATCATTATAGCTGTCTCTTTTTATGAGACCCAACCATCTATAATTTAATTCACAATTAATATACCACAACTCAGCATCTCACACATCTCATCATTATAACTGTCTCTTTTTATGAGACTCAGCCATCTATAATTTAATTCACAATTAATATTCCACAACTCAGCATCTCACACATCTCATCATTATAACTGTCTCTTTTTACGAGACTCAGCCATCTATAATTTAATTCACAATTAATATTCCACATCTCAGCATTTCAAATAATGCAATGATAATTAAAACAGATGCAGATGCATGAATGATTATGATGGGAACGTCTTCCCACCTGTCGACAGGTTATTATTATCTTAGACCGGCTGCCCTCCCGGTTCTTTTATTCTCATCAGACCGACTGCCTTCCCGGTTAATTCCAGCATATACCGGCTGACACGGTTTTCACTTTTCATCCCAGCATACACCGGCTGTCACGGTTTTTATTTTTCATCCCAGCATATACCGGCTGTCACGGTTATTTCGTTAGACCAGCTGCCTTCCCGGTTCTTTCGGTTATATTATTTAATGCATATGTGCATGAACAATGATATGAAACAGTAATATAAACAGAAATATAAAAACAATATAAAGATTCCAACCACTTAATTTGACTATCCTAATTATCCACAAATTTTATCTAACAAAGTTTCTTTAAAATTTCTTACATCCAATCATCCAGATTTTTTTATCAAATTATAAAAATTCCACAAGATTCTTCTCTTCCCAAATCACATCAAATAATTCATTAAAGTCTGTTCAGATCCACTAAATTTCATCTCAACTTGTCCATCAGAATTTGTCAAGATCCACTAAAATTCATCTTAAATCATCCATAAAAATTTAACAAGATCCACTAAAATTCATCTTGTCATAATTCGTGCTAAAACATCAGTATATCTCATCAATAATTTATTTATTGCTTTTATTCACAAATAAACTTATAAATTTCCAAAAAAATATTACTACTCACCGAGAAATATTTCTACATGTCCAAATTTTCTATCTTACCCATAAATCAATTTTTCATCAATCACCCAAGCATACTTAAATAATTAAAATTAATAATATCACTAAATAATTGATTTTTCATTTAGACTACTTAAAGTAAATCCAACTCACCACGTAGCATTTAAAGCTACTCGTGGGCCACCTCTTTGCCTTTCCCGATCTTCCTCGAATTTTCTCCCAATTGCTGACTACCAACACCTGACATAATATTGGAATTTAAATTTCTTATTATTTCTTCTTTTCTCCATAAACCACACAGTTTGAAAATTTTCTATTTTAACCTCCGAAACTTTCATAAATGATAAAATAACATTACCTTATTACCTTCTGCTATTTTGATAGCTTCCCGAAATATTTTTGAAAATACCCTCAAAATTTTGTTCCTTCAACCTTTCTTTAAACTCCCAAATGTTTTAAGAACACAGATGAAATATTTGGAACTAATCAAAAATTCTTTCGCATTCTCTTCATAAACCTCTCGTACACATTATATAGGAGAGCTTGGCTGCAAATTTCAGCAGCTCCCTCCTTCAATAGTCTCCATGATTTGGACATAATTGCATGATAATTACTAAAACATCATGATGGCTAAAGAAAACATCATAATTATATTCTCTCCACTAGGCAACAAAAAGACATGATACCAAAGCAAAAATTATCTCGGTGGCAGTAGGTATGCTGCCACGATTTCACTGTTCAAAGTGGACCTTTTTTTTTTTTTTTTTTTTTTGCTTTTCAACCTTGGTCTCCAGAAATCTTCATTCAGCCATTCAGGGATTTAACTCTTTGTCATATTGATAAAAAAAATATACACTTACCCAACTTTTAAAATACGGATATTACAAATCTACCCACCTTACAAAATTTCGTCCCCGAAATTTCCTTGCTGAAATCAAGTAAAGAGTTGGGGATAATCCTTCTTCATTATTTCTTCATGCTCCCACGTGACTTCTTCAACATCTTTATTGCGCCATAATACTTGAATCAAAGGAATAACTTTATTGCGTAAGACTTACTCTTTTCTGTCTAGGATTTTGACTGGTGTTAGCATAATAGTCAAATCCTTCTGAATTTCTATCGCCTGATTTGTGATATCATGGGACTCATCGTGCAAGTACTTCCTCAGTAGTGACACATGAAAAACATTATGTAATTGCCTTAATTCCAGAGGCAAATTCAAACGATATGCTACGGGTCCAATTCTTTCGATCACCTCATAGGGCCCCATAAATCTTGGGCTCAACTTTCCCTTCTTCTTAAATCTCAACACTCCCTTCCACGGAGATATCTTCAAGAATACTCAATCACCAACTTGGAATTCAAGAGGTCGTCTTCTTTTGTCAGCATATCCTTTCTGTCAGCTCTGAGCTGCTCTGAGATTCTCCCTAACCAGTTTGATTCTTTCAGTAGTCAAGTCTATCATTTCTGGGCCATATATCTTTCTCTCTCCAACTTCTTCCCAACATACTGGAGTTCTACACCTCCTTCCATACAAAGCTTCGAAGGGTGCCATCCCAATACTAATTTGATACTGATTATTGTATGCAAACTTTATCAAAGGCAAGTAAGCATCCCAGCTTACTGAGAAGCTCAATACATTTGCCCTCAGCATATCTTCTAGTATTCTGATGATTCTCTCTATCTGTCCATCTGTTTGTGGGTGAAAAGCTGTACTAAACTGTAATTGCGTACCCATAGCTTCTTGAAAACCCCTCCAAAATCTAGAAGTAAATCTAGAATCTCTATCAGACACAATAGTCAAGGGCACTCCATGTAATTTCACTATCTCTGCCACATACAACTCAGCCAACTTTTTTGGACTCCAGGTAGTTTTAATAGGAAGAAAATGTGAAGATTTAGAAAGTCTATCCACTATAACCCACACAACATCATGCCCTCTCTGGGTACGGGGAAAACCAGAGATAAAATCTATACTTACATTTTCCCATGGCCACTTAGGTATCGGAAGAGGTTGTAATAAACCTGTTGGATGCCTATTCTCAGATTTTACCTGTTGACAAGTCAAACATCTAGCAATGTGTTCTGCTACGTCTTTCTTCATCCCTGACCACAAATAATTCTGTTTTAGCCCCCTGTACATTTTATTATTTCCCGGGTGCATGGAATATATCGAATCATGAGCCTCCTTTAGTATTTCTTTTCTCATCTTCTCATTATTGGGAACACAAATTCTTTGTCCCGATACTACCATACCATCTTCTCTGATTCTAAACTCGGTTGGCTTCCCACTCAACACTTCCTGCCTGATTTTCTCTATTCCCTCATCTTTACTCTGTAGCTGTAATAAACGATCAATAATAGAGATTGAACTACCATATTTGCCATTAATGCTCCTTTATCACTGACACTCAATTGCATCCTCATTCCTTTTAATTCTATCATCAGGCTAGTCTCATGACTCCCAAAAGCAGCTAATTTCCCTGTAGCTTTTCTACTCAATGCATCTGCTACTACATTAGCATTTCCTGGATGATAATGAATTGTACAATCATAATCACAAATTAATTCAATCCATCTCCTCTGCCTTAAATTCAACTCCTTCTGGGTTGGTAAATGCGTCAAACTTTTATGATCAGTAAAAATTTCACACTTGGCTCCATATAAATGGTGTCTCCAAATCTTCAAAGCAAAGACTATGGCAGCCAATTCTAAATCATGGGTCGGGTAATTTCTCTCATGATTCTTCAGTTGCCTAGATGCATAAGCTATAACTTTCCCATATTGCATCAACACACATCCCAACCCTTGATGCGACGCATCACTATAGACCACAAATCCTTCATCACCAGATGGAAGCACTAATACTGGGGCAGTAGTCAGTTTTTCTTTCAACAGTTGAAAACTTCTCTCACACTCCTCTGACCACTTAAACTTTTAATCTTTCCTGGTCAATTTAGTCAAAGGTCTAGCAATCATAGAAAATTTTTGAATAAATCTCCTATAATAACCAGCCAATCCCAAAAAGCTTCTAATTTCAGTTACATTCGTGGGTCTCTCCCAAGTCAACACTGCTTCTACTTTTTGTGGGTCAACTGCTATTCCCTCTCCCGACACAACATGCCCCAAGAAGGATATTTCATTCAACCAAAACTCACATTTAGAGAATTTCGCATATAATTTCTTCTTCCTCAGAATCTCCAACACTATCTCCAAATGTCGCATATGCTCCTCTTCATTCTTAGAATATACTAAAATATCATCAATAAACACAATTACAAATCTATCCAAGAATGGTTTAAACACCCGGTTCATAAGATCCATAAATGCTGCAGGAGCATTGGTCAACCCAAAAGGCATCACCACGAACTCATAATGACCATAGCGTGTCCTAAAAGCAGTTTTAGGCACGTCCCCTTCTTTTATCCTCAATTGATGATATCCCGACCTTAGGTCTATCTTAGAGAACACTGTAGCTCCCTGTAATTGTTCAAATAGGTCATCTATCCTGGGTAAAGGATATCTATTTTTGATTGTGATCTTATTTAATTGTCTATAATCAATACACAACCTCAATGTCCCATCCTTCTTCTTGACAAATAACACAGGGGCTCCCTAGGGTGATGTACTAGGTTGGATAAACTGTTTATCTAGCAACTCCTGAAGCTGAACTTTCAACTCTCTCAATTCAGCTGGTGCCATTCTATAGGGTGCTATGGATATGGGTGCTGATCCTGGAATCACTTCAATAGAAAATTCGATCTCCCTATTGGAACGCAATCCAGACAACTCCTCAGGGAATATATCAGAAAAATCTTTTACCACAGAGATTTCTTCTAACTGTCTACCCTCTTTGCTAGAATCCACCACATATGCTAAATACCCCTCACAACCCTTCCTCAACCATTTACTAGCAGTTAAGGCAGAAATCAGACAATTAACAAGTATTTTACGTTCTCCCTGAAAATTAAACTCCTTCTGCCCGGGTATCCTGAACACCACATTTTTCCTAAAACAATCTACCCATGCATGACATGCAGATAGCCAATTCATCCCTAAAACCACATCAAAATCTGTCATATCTAAAGGCAATAAATCAACCTCAAATTCTCGGTCCGCAATATTAATCACACAACTTTGATAAATTGTTCTGATAATAACCCTATCTCCAGTAGGAACCTCAACAATAATGGCGTACATCAAAGGACTAGCACTGACATCAATAGATTTCATATAACTACTAGATGCAAAAGAATGGGTTGCACCAGGATCAATCAATAATCTAGCAGCCCTACCAAGGATAGATATCATACCCATAACAACATCAGGAGTGGCTTGTGCATCCTGCTGGGTCAATGCATAGACTCTGCCATCTCTGGAATAAATCTGACTGTCACGTCCTCGCTTTGCTACAGATCCTCGACCTCTGCCCTGAACACTTCCTGATCCGCTGCTTCTCTCCATCGGTCTTCTCCTGACACTTCCAATGCTTGCTTCAACTGACTTCCCCGCTGGACAATCTGCAGCAACATGTCCTCCCTCACCACATACAAAGCATATCTGTGTAGGGCAGTTCCGAGATAAATGCCCCATCTGATTACATTTAAAGCAAACCCTCGACTCCCGATCACAAATCAGATTTCCACTTCCCCTTGGTGGCATATTCATTCCTCTACCATAACTCCCAATCCCCATAGCCTGTCTCCCAAATCGAGGGGTCCCACTGGTATTACTCTGAGCTACTGAAGTAACAGATGCCTCTGAGTCTGCCCTACCGTTCCTTGTGACAAAGAACGCCCCCTTTCGGGTGGTCTCCCACCCTGTACAGCCATACTGCTACCACCTCTAGATCCCTCAAATCTAGTTCTCTTCAACCAATCCCTCCTACCTTTAAACTCTATTAAATCTCTCTCAATCTGCAATGCTTTATCTACTAGTACAACATAATTTCCTATGCCCATGTAAGAGAGTTTAAAACGAATTTCATAGTGTAATCCGTCTAAAAATCTCTTGCATTTTCTTTCCTCCGTATTCACGAACTCGGGTACAAATCTTGACAGGGCTACAAATTTAATATCATATTCAACCACCGATAAATTTCCCTGTTTTAGGTGGATAAATTCTCTTTCTTGTTGTGCCCGAAAAGAATCTGGGAAATACTTTCCAAATAATTCATCCTTAAATTTATTCCAAGTCAAAGGTTGATCTATTCGTGTACTCATTCTGGGCAAAAATTTTCCACCATTGAGAAGCCTCACCCTCCAGCATAAACGAAGCAAAGGCAACCTTCTGTTTATCAGACACCGGTAAGACCTCAAAATATTTCTCCACATGCTCAATCCACTGTTCAGCTTCCACCGGATTTACAGATCATTTAAATGACTGAGGTTTAAACTTAAGAAACCTCACAAAACAATCCCCTTGCATTTCATTTACAAATACCCCTCCATCAGGAACCTCTTGCCTCACTACCTCTGGTTCTCTTCCATTCCTTTCCTCTAATCTTCTTTGCAAATTAGCAGCCCGTTCTTCGGCTGCATTAATTCTCTCTAAAGCACGGTTAAGAGCATCTTGCAATTCATCATTTCTACTTTTAGATACTTCCCCAGCTCTACTCGTACCAGCTGCACTATCACCATGTTCCCTTGCGGGAACCACCAACTCGACTTCTTCCTCTACTTCAGTCCTCCTAAAAATTGGGGGTCTACCACGTCCCCTATGATTTTGAACTCTACCTCTAATTCTCGCACGACCACGTGTCATCCTCAGACTCTGCATTTAAAAATATTATTTATTTAGATCTTCCACTTTTTAGGTTCTCATGCAGTCTACAGAATCTTAAAACCTAATGCTCTGATACCAAAATTGTAACGACCCATCCCAGGTTGGCCACCCCTGGACGGTGTCATCACATTTTGAAAATCCAAGCACGACACATATATGCAACAATAAATATAATACTATCAGATTTTTTTTTCCTTTAACAGGAGAAGTAAACAAATCTGATATTCACTTAAACATAAAAATACATAAATGCATGAATATTTACAATAAAATTTTTACAAGTCTTTAACACGATTGTCTGAGGATATTAACACGTACTTGGCTTACAGAAAAAGATCTCGACTGATTCTCAACCCACCAGACTATTTATCTTGACTGCTACCTGAAATTATTGAACAGTGAGGAGTGAGCTTCACAAGCTTAGTGAATTAAATTTACTGAAAGTATTTCAAATTCTATCAATAATCCTTTAATATTAAGATTTATTTTTCGCATAACCTAATGACAACTTTCGACTATCAATCTCTTCTTCTCAATCATTGGTTCACCTTAAGACTATCAATTATTTCCTAATTACCTCGTAATGAGGTTCATATCAAAAAGTCCATCATTTAGATAAGTCTTATCACTGTCTTTTTATAAGAAACTCAACCTTCTATAATTAAATTCACAAAAAGTATCACATCTCAGCATCTCGAAAATCTCATCATTATAGCTGTCTCTTTTTATGAGACCCAACCATCTATAATTTAATTCACAATTAATATACCACAACTCAGCATCTCACACATCTCATCATCATTATAACTGTCTCTTTTTATGAGACTCAGCCATCTATAATTTAATTCACAATTAATATACCACAACTCAGCATCTCACACATCTCATCATTATAACTGTCTCTTTTTATGAGACTCAGCCATCTATAATTTAATTCACAATTAATATACCACATCTCAGCATTTCAAATAATGCAATGATAATTAAAACAGATGCAGATGCATGAATGATTATGATGGGAACGTCTTCCCACCTGTCGACAGGTTATTATTATCTTAGACCGGCTGCCCTCCCGGTTCTTTTATTCTCATCAGACCGGCTGCCTTCCCGGTTAATTCCAGCATATACCGGTTGTCACGGTTTTCACTTTTCATCCCAGCATATACCAGCTGTCACGGTTTTCACTTTTCATCCCAGCATATACCGGCTGTCACGGTTTTTAATTTTCATCCCAGCATATACCGGCTGTCACGGTTATTTCATTAGACCGACTGCCTTCCCGGTTCTTTCGGTTATATTATTTAATGCATATGTGCATGAACAATGATATGAAACAGTAATATAAATAGAAATATAAAAACAATATAAAGATTCCAACCACTTAATTTGACTATCCTAATTATCTACAAATTTTATCTAACAAAGTTTCTTTAAAATTTCTTACATCCAATCATTCAGATTTTTTTATCAAATTATAAAAATTCCACAAGATTATTCTCTTCCCAAATCACATCAAATAATTCATTAAAGTCTGTCCAGATCCACTAAATTTCATCTCAACTTGTCCATTAAGATCCACTAAAATTCATCTTAAATCATCCATAAAAATTTAACAAGATCCACTAAAATTCATCTCGTCATAATTCGTGCTAAAACATCAGTATGCATCATCAATAATTTATTTATTGCTTTTATTCTCAAATAAACTTATAAATTTCCAAAAAAATATTACTACTCACCGAGAAATATTTCTACATGTCCAAATTTTCTATCCTACCCATAAATCAATTTTTCATCAATCACCCAAGCATACTTAAATAATTAAAATTAATAATATCACTAAATAATTGATTTTTCATTTAGACTACTTAAAGTAAATCCAACTCACCATGTAGCATTTAAAGCTACTCGTGGGCTACCTCTTTGCCTTTCCCGATCTTCCTCGAATTTTCTCCCAATTGCTGACTACCAACACCTGACATAATATTGGAATTTAAATTTCTTATTATTTCTTCTTTTCTCCATAAACCACACAGTTTGAAAATTTTCTATTTTAACCTCCGAAACTTTCATAAATGATAAAATAACATTATCTTATTACCTTCTGCTATTTTGATAGCTTCACGAAATATTTTTGAAAATACCCTCAAAATTTTGTTCCTTCCACCTTTCTTTAAACTCCCAAGTGTTTTAAGAACACAGATGAAATATTTGGAACTAATCAAAAATTCTTTCGCATTCTCTTCATAAACCTCTCGTACACATTATATAGGAGAGCTTGGCTGCAAATTTCAGCAGCTCCCTCCTTCAATAGTCTCCATGATTTGGAGATAATGGCATGATAATTACAAAAACATCATGATGGCTAAAGAAAACATCATGATTATATTCTCTCCACTAGGCAACAAAAAGACATGATACCAAAGCAAAAATTATCTCGGTGGCAGCAGGTATGCTGCCACGATTTCACTGTTCAAAGTTGACTTCTTTTTTTTTTTTTTTTTTGCTTTTCAACCTTGGTCTCCAGAAATCTTCATTCAGCCATTCAGGGATTTAACTCTTTGTCATATTGATAAAAAAAAATATACACTTACCCAACTTTTAAAATACGGATATTACAATTTTACTATAGATGACTGTACAACCATATTTGTTAACAATGATCCTCTATCATTGATATTCAACTTTTTTCTTATCTCTCTTAATCTATCATCAAATACACATCATGACTTTCAATAGTAGTCAATCTTCTTATAGATTTTCTACTTAATGCATCAGCTACCACCATCGCCTTTTCTAGATGATAGTGAATTGTACAATCATAGTCACTAATAAACTCTATCCACCATCTTTACCTCAAATTCAGCTCTCTCTGGGTAGTTAAGTATGTCAAACTCTTATGATCAATGAATATCTCACAAGTGACTCCATACAGATGATGTCTCTAATCTTTAAAGTAAACACTATAGCAACCAACTCTAAGCTATGGGTGGGGTAATTTTTATCATGATTCTTTAATTGCCTAGAAGTATAGGCCACAACTTTCCCATGCTATATCAACACACATCCCAACCATTGATGTGACGCATCACTATACACCACAAATCATTCATCACCAGAAAGAAGCACCAATACTGGAGCTGTCGTCAATTTCTCCTTTAGTAATTGGTTTTTTTCTCACACTTCCCATACCATAAAATCTCACCTCTTTCTTGGTCAGTCTAGTCAACAGTACTACAAAAATAGAAAAATTCTGAAAGAATCTTCTATAATAACCAGCTAACCCCAAGAAGATTCTAATCTCAGTCACGTTAGTTGGTCTCTCCCAACTCAACATTACCTCTACTTTTTATGGATCAGCTGTTATGCCATTTTCATATATTACATGCCCCAAGAAAGTTATATCATTAAGCCAAAATTCACATTTAGAAAATTATAGCATACAATCTCTCTTTCATCAAAATCTCCAACACAATTTCTAAATATTTTACATGCTCTTCCTTAGTCTTAGAATACACCAAGATGTTATCAATGAACACAACCACAAGATTATCAAGAAATGGTTTAAACATTTTATTCATCAGGTCCATGAATGTTGTTGGAGCATTAGTCAATCTAAATGATATCTTAAGAAACTTAGGACCATAACATGTCCTAAAAGTAGTCTTAGGCACATCTCTCTTCTCTATCCTCAATTGATGATAACCTAATCTCAGGTCTATTTTTGAAAATACACTTGCTCCATACAACTTCTCAAATAAATCATCTATCCTGGGTAAAGAATATTTGTTCTTAATGGTTATCTTATTTAATTATTTGTGGTCTATCCACAATCTCATTGTTCTATCTAACTTCTTCACAAACACTACGTGGGCTCCTAATGGCTACACACTAAATCGAATAAATTGTTTATCTAAAAACTCTTGAACTTTAAACTCTCTTAACTCAGTGGGTGTTAATCTGTAGGGTGCTATAGATATATGTGATGAACTTGGTATCACATCAATCGAGAATTTAATCTCCCTGCTAAGAGGTAAACTAGACAACTCATCATTAATTACATAAACAAAATAATCTTTCACTACTATGATTTCTTCCAACTCTCTACTATCATTTCTAAAATCCACCACATATGCCAAATACCCCTCACATCTTTTCCTTGACTATTTACTAGTAGTCGAGCTAAAATAAGATAGTTCGAGAGTATCTTATGTTCTTCCTAAAAGTTAAATCTTCATGTCCATATCTTGAACACTACATTCTTTCTAAAACAATCAACCATGTTCAAAGATAATAAATCAGCTTCAGATTCTCTATCACTGATACGAATCACACAAGCCTTGTAAACATTTATGATTATCACTCTATCTCTAGTGGGAACTTTAGCAATACTATTATGCATCATAGGACTAATACGTGCATCAATAAACTTCATAAATACATTGGATGCAAAAGAATGGGTTGCACCAATATTAACCAACATTGATATGTCCACATTTTCTACATACAAAACACCTCAAATTAGAACAATTTTGGGATAAATATCTTATCGGATTACATCTATAACACGTTCTAGTATTTTTATCACATTATCACATCCTCTAGGTAGTACACTCCCACCTTTACCATAATTTCCAGTTCCAATAACCTATATCTCAAATCTAGGGGTCCCACCACTATTACTTTGAGCTGTAGAGGCAACAGATCCTGCTTGCCTTTAGCTTTGTGTTACAGTTCCCTACAACAAAAAACGCCCTTTCTAGGCTAGTCACCCATCCTAAATACTCATACTTTCACTTCCAGAACCCTCAAGTCTAGTCCTCTTCAACCACTCCATACGTCATCTAAACTCCATTATGTCTATCTCAATCAGTAGTGCTATATCCACTAACCTAGCATAACTCATATGCCTTATGTAAGATAGTTTCAATCTAATCCCAAAATATAGTCCATCTAGGAACCTCTTACATTTCTCTCTTTTATATCTACTATTTTCGACACAAACCTTGTCAAGGCCACTAATCTGCTATCATACTGAGCCATAGTCAATACATTTGCCTCAAATAAATAAAATCTCTCTCTTGTTGGGCTCTAAAGGTATAAGGAAAGTATTTATCAAGGAAAACCTCCTTAAACCTTTCCAGGTTAAGAGTCTATCAACATATACACTTACTCTAGGAAAGTATCATTCCACCATTCTAAAGATTCTCCTTCTAACTCAAATAAAGCAAATGTGACCCTCTACCTGTCAGTCACTAGTATAGTACCAAATAATCTCTCTAAATGGTTCACCCATAGCTCAGGCTCAAAAAGATTCATAGATTCTTTAGACAACAAAGCATTCAACTTAATATATTTAACAAAATAATCTCTTTGCATCTCGTGCATAAACTCACAGTTCCCCTTTTGAACGTTTACCATTACTGGATTTACAACAACCTCAGGTACTGCTCTAGCCTTTTCATCAAGCCTATGCTATAGACTATCAACTCTATTATTTGTTACATTCATTTTCTCAAGAGCATGAGCAAGAACTTCTTAGCTCTTCTATTTCAATTCTAGATTCTCTCATACCCCTACTAATATCGATTATACCGTCAATACATTTCCTTCTAGGAACCATAGACTCAGACTCAACTTCTATCTCAACCTTAGCTCGTTTAAAAATTGGGGCCTACCACGCCCTCTCAAGTCAACAATTCTAATTCTAACTTTAACACGTCCACGTGTCATCCTCCGACTATTCATTAAGATATAATTTATTTTAATCTTCCCTTTCTTTCTTTTTATGCAGTCTACAGAATCATAAAACCTAATGCTCTGATACCAAGATTATAACGACTCATCCCAGGTTGGCTACCCTCGAAACAATGTTGTCACATTTTGAAAATCCCAACACGACACATATATGCAACAATAAAAATATAGCAACTGTAATTATTTACATCATTCCTCAGCCCTTAACAGGGGAGATACATCATTCAGATCTCGACTTAAACATTTTATACAACATAATATGCAAGAATATTTACAAATATTTTTTTTCCATTAGTCTGAAGATGTGGAGCACATGGCTTATAGATAATGACTCTATCGATATCTCAACTCACCAAACTATTTGTCTTACCTGGTACCTAAAATCATTGTACAATGAGTGAGCTTCACAAGCTCAGTGAATTAAACTTACTAGAAGTATTCAATTTGTATAATTAGTCTTCCAATATTCATTCATCTATATCTCATATATTTTGATAGTAACATTCTATTATCACTGCTCATATCAAATCCCCATCCTTTATAAATCTCTTCTTCTCATATAGTTAATCATCATCTTGAGATTATTGATTCTATCTCATAATTACCTCATTATGAGGTTCACAACATATAATCACTCACCCAGATAATTCTCATCATTTCATATTTCCGTATTTCTTCTCAGCATAATTGTCTTTCTGTGTGACTCATTCATTTATCAATAAATTTACAATTATAAATAACACTTTAGCATCTCAAGTAATAACAATCAATATTTAAGCAAATGCAATGCATGAATTTAAGTGTTATTATTATTGGGAATGTCTTCCCAAATGTTGACATGTTTATCTTAGACCGGCTGCCGTCCCTGTTCTTTTATTCTTATTCAGACCGGCTGCCTTCTCGGTTATTTTATTTTCATTTAGACTGGCTGCCCTCCCGATTCTTTTATTTTCATTTAGACCGGTTGCCCTCCCAGTTCTTTTATTTTCATTTAGACTGGTTGCCTTCCCGATTCTTTTATTTTCATATATATGCATATGAATAATGACAATGAAATATGCATATGAACAATAATATAGAAACAAGCAGATATTCAAACATTTAAATCAGTTATCCTAATTATTATCAAATTATTATTTGAAAAATTCCACTAAATTGTTCTCCTCATAAATCATATCAAATCATCAGCTCATCAGGAATTTCATTTATCACATTTATTATTAAATTGACTTATTATTCTAATAATATTACTTCTCATATAATAATTTTCTACACATCAATTATTTCTATCATACCTATCAACCAATTTTTCATTTACCACCAAATCATAAGTTAATAATTTATTAAAATATTATCACTATATATTTCATATTTATCTTGATTACTTAAAGTAAATCTAACTCACCACATAGCACATAGAACTACTCGTGGATCACCTCCTTACCTTTCCTGCTCCTTTAAGCAATTTCACCCGATTGCTGAACGTCAACACCAGACATATTTATATTAAAATTTGTAATTTATTCTTCAATTCTTTCATTATTCATAACCTTTGAAAATCCCCACATTGAATTCTGAGAAATTTCGTGTATGCTAAATTTCAAAAATAAAATTCACGTTATTACCTTTTGTCTTTCAGAGAGCTTTCAATGACTCTTTGTAAAATTCTCCCGTAAAACCCTTCAAAATTTTACTCTTTCAACTTTTCTTTCAGTCCCCAAGTGTTTAATGAAATAGAGCAGTCTGTATTAAAGAAAGAAGAAAACCAAATAGGATTTGGTAAAACTAATAAAGCAATTGAATAAAATAATTTTTTATACGATTTGTTAATGGTGGCACTGTTCCATTTCATGCTCAGTGTCCACCATTCTTCTAAATGTTGATTAGTGTCCGTTTTGTGCAACACCTGGACTTCTAGGTGTTGCACGTTATCCAATTTTTTTTAACAAAACTTTTTTTTTCCTTTTTCTTTTCCCTTTGTCCTCCTGGACACTCCAATTTTTTTTTTCATTTCCTTTACACCACCACATGTCCGTTTTTTTTTCTTCAAAACAATGATTTTATTCAATAATAAATCTTTCACATATATATTATTTTAATTTCACGTCATCTTCATCGAATTACTTTTTTACCCATATTCTAAGAGCACGGGTATTACATTAGAAGACCAAGTTGATATTACAGTTTTAATCTCTTATAACTATTTATTTTTATTATTTCGAAGTTTTAGGCTTAATTTTAGTACTTTGTCTATTTTTGTAATTTTTGCTATTTTAACTTGTAACTCTAAAGTTATAAGTAGGGATACTATGAACTTTGTTATTTAGTTTTTGGATTATTAATAAAAATTACAGAGTTTTCTCTCTCTTTCTGGTGGATTCTAGATTTATTTTAATTAGTGGATTTTAGGGTTTGTTACCATCAAAACAATATTCGATCGATCTCTTTCACTTACGTATGTGTCAAGTGGTGTTAGTGCTTGTTAGTATCATAGTATATGGAGGAAGACAGGAACGGAGATAACCACTCTGTTGATAGTGATCAAGAGGTACATGCTTTTTGGGAAAAAATTCTTATTCAGGATAAAAGATCTGTTAGTTTCAAAAAATTTGTGACGCGATTGCTATCTCCAGGGTCAAACAACAATAGAAATCAAGATAATAGTAGGAATAATGCCTTTTAATATCTTAAATGGTTAGTTGGTGGGTTCCATCATTTTTGCTCTTGACCACATGAATAATTAAAGAGAATCGTAGGAAAGTAGAAAATTTATTAAAGTTTGTACCCATTGAAGAGTGATATATAAAGTGAAAGTAATGATTTAGTGGAATCGGTTTTGTGGTCACGGAACCGTGACATGGCTTTACGAGGATCAAAAGGTTGTTGTGATGCGTCTTCAGTCAGCTTGCTTGTTTTTTTTTCTCTTTAAACAGCTTGTTTGGCTTCGGTTTGGTTTTTAGTCAATAGCATGTTAATTATTAATAATGCAAATGGAACAATGATTTGTTTTTTAAAGCTTGAAAGGGAACCAATTAGCCAATTAGGTTATTCACTATTAAAGAAATATAAAGAAAAACCATATTGATTTATTATAATGTGTAATGTTAATTAAGATAAATAATTATAAATTACTTGATTAAATAACAAAAATAATAAATAAAACAATATATGTAACTTTTTTTTGGACTACACAATTAGGCAACCCTCTGTCCTCTTCCATCTCTAACATAAATGGGGTTTGATTCTTAGTCTCTTATGCTATGACAATCTAACTATATCAATTAAGCTAGTTGAGACTCACAATATATATATATATATATATATATATATATATATATATATATATATAATAAAATAATTAATATAATAAGTATATATTAAAGAGTACATTAGTGTCGTCTTAAATTTTTGTTTTTTCGGCTCCTTATGGGCATGTTAAAGTATAAAATCTAATTGGATCATTTCTGATGGAAACGAAAAGAAGAATCAATGAGATATATTCATAATGCATTGTTTCACAGGTGGAATCAGTTCAGCTCCCTTAACCTGCCAGTGTGCCATATTTTGATCCTTGTCAAATGTGTTTGAGTTCCCTTGCAATTGCAATTGGGAAAAGGGGAAGATAAACATTTTTTTATATTGAGAATGGAGAAGATAAACATTTAATACCCATTAAAAATAACGAAAAGAAGGGATAAACAGATATCAAATTCTGTCAGCCAGCACAAAGATAAATTACTTTCGTAGAAGAGAACTACATATGTTCTTTCTACGTTCAATTCATTCATTCACAAGTCACATTAAATTAACAAGAAAACCATATGTTTGCAGGCTAACAAATACATCAATCATATCAAGAATATGACTCTAGTTCTATCTACCTATTCATTAAGCCACAAAAACAGGAAAACCATAAGCTTCAATACTGCCCGTTGAGCATTTTAACACATTTATGAACTAGAACAAAGCATCCTCGTACCAAATACAGACTTAGTATTGCAACTTCAAAGGATAGCAAGAGCGGAGAAAAGAATGACCGGAGGGGACTGCATAGTAGCAAACAAAAGTGGTGTATGATTCACATCTTAGGCAGAAATCAGAACAAAAATAAGGGAAAGTAGCAAGCGACCCCACTAATTCAATCTAAAACAATGATGATGTATAAAATCAAACTTAAAATTTAAGCCACACCATCTTGTCTTCTCACGAAAAAGATTAAGCGCTGATGTCAGAGATATTAAGGGAAGGTTGGCTACAGGACCATCAATGGAGCTTATGGAGGGTATGACGAAATGAGCTGTTCTTATAATTGGGTCTCCACCAGTTGGTGAAACCATGAGATTTTCTCTTGCTTCAACAATGGTTTCATGTGATTCCTCCATTGTTCATGATCAAGAATGAGCTCCAGAAATGGACTCTTTTAAAGATAAGGGTTTGGGGGTAATGGATTACGGATCTCTTTTGGTAAGAGAGAGAGATAATTAGTTTCCTTCTTTGTGTAACAGTGAAGTTCAACATCTAGAATGGAGGATACAAAAATACATTTCGAATGGATTATTATGATCATCATAAACATAATAGAATATGTAAAGTAATTATTTGTTTTGGATTATAAAATGAACCAACTGAAAAAATATGAATTCAAATAACTTAAAAATTTGTGCTATAAATAATTTTGAGATAAGTAATTGATAAATAGAATTATTAAACTTATCATAGTCACTTGGAGATATTTTAACATGAAGGGTAATTTGGCTATCATGAAAAATAATATCCAATTAAAAGTTTCATTCTTAAAAAAAAAAACATTTTAAGGCTTCTTGATGATGAAAATTAATATTTTAACATGAATCGTGGATTTAAAAAAGGTTAGGTATGCTAGTATTATTTAAACAAAACTAAAGGTAGTGCAGTGTAATTTGTCTTTATCTAATTAATGAGTCAACTTTCGAATTTAGACTATGTTCATGATATACATATGTTGCATTTAGGGGTCTGGATTAACCGATGCATTTAAAGCATTTGATAAGTAGTTTTAAATATGTAATAATGTTAAAATTAATGCAAAGTTTAATTTGAAATTGTAAATATACTGATAATTATCTATGTGCATACTCATTAATGAAGGGTATATTTGAAATGTCATACTTTTATGATAATGATCTAACCTAACCCTAATCCCTACCCATCCACCTAATAACACTCTTTATCCATTTGTCCAAGAAATCGAATTTAAGATCTCAATGCTTCAAAGCTCTTTTGACTTGAGGGAATAACTACTTAGCCAAGTATATTGGTCATATTTGGAATGTTATTTAAACTAATGCAATTTTATAATCTCAATAAAATTTTATAGTTATTTATTATTTGTTAACAAGTATTTTTAAGACACTTGTTGACCAAGCACTTTTAAAAAGTGGAAGAGATTGTTTCAATTGTTAAGTTAATTCAAAAACAAAATGAAATTAGAGAATAAAATGACTTTTTTTTTTTAAATATGAAAACGTAAAATGATTTTCAAAACTAAAGAGACTGATTTTAAGTATTTTAAATTTTAGCATATATATAAGGAATTATTACAGATTGAAATGAATGAACAAGTTTAAAAAATCGAATAAAAAATAAAGATCATTAAAAGACAAATCCAAAAATAAAATCATCTACAACCATCCATATATATATATATATATATATATATATATATAATTAAATGGTTAGAACACTTTTCTGCAGAGTTTGTAGGAAAGGATTCCAACCTTGTAATTATAGATTTTTGAAAAAATAGTAAAAAAAGGATCCATGAAATGATAAGTAACAAAGCTTAGCACTGGAGTATGGGAGGTGGTTGGCGATCCAAGTAACAGCCTTCGTTGAACAAATCTCCACAAAAATCTATGAATAATCCTGAATCTACTCTACTATTAATGACATGGAGGGAATGATTTAAATGGACATGTTGATAGTTCAAAAAGGGTTTAGTGAATTAAAGGTCTCAACTGAATAAAATCAAGTTTTGTAATATAAATTATACACAAATTAAAAACTAAAAAACGAAATAGACACGTGTAAAACCTCATGGGTCTATGATCTATTTCGAATCACTTCTTTTACTGTTAAATCAATAAAGTATTTAACAAATTTCAATATAATTTTTAAAAATTTAATAATATATTTTTATACTTCTAAATCAAAAGAATATGAAAAAATATAGTGAAAGTCCGATCGGGATGCATAAAATTTTTCTTGACCAAAAAACGATTATGTAATTAAAAAACCAAAAAAAACTTTTATCAACAAGTGGACTACTACTACAAAATTAGAAACATGCAGAGTGCATATAAAGGAAAATAATCTAATTATGTAGCCAGAAAAGAGAAACTGATATCCCCTAAAGATGGAAAATAATCTGTTAGACTTGCAAGATACCTCAAATTAACCATGCGTACATAATGTCTCACAAGCAGTACCAATTCCTGAAACCCCTTTGTAAATTTCCCATAATAACCTCCTATGATGATCAAACTACTCTTCAACGAAAATGGCCCAAACGTTCACTTCAAAGGACGACACATCCCCCAAAAGAAATGGGCGGAAGGGATTTTGATCGTTTAGCAGGTTAACATGGTCCCATTTGGAAGAAAAATTGCATATGTGATGTTATTTGACATAGAATATCTCATGATCTTTTATAATATCATATTGATGAATTTTATTACCGATGTAGGACAGATAGTATTTGATTTCATGGAGCAATTGGAGCATCAATAATCCAAGTAGAAGACCAAGTTGATATTACGGTTTTAATCTGTTACTACTATTTTTTTTTTATTATTTCTAATGTTTAGGCTTAATTTTAGTACTTTGTCTATTTTCATTATTTTTACTATTTTAACTTGTAACCCTAAAGTTATAAGTAGGGTTACTATAAACTTTGTTATTTAGTTTTCGGATTATTAATAAAAATTGCAGAGTTTTCTCTCTCTTTCTGATGGATTCTAGATTTATTTTACATAGTGGATTCTAGGGTTTACTACCATCAAAACGATATTTGATAGATCTCTTTCACTTACGTATGTGTCAAGTGGTGTTAGTGCTTGTTAGTATCATAGTATATGAAAGAAGACGGGAACGAAAACAACCACTCTATTGATAATGATATTTTTGAAAAGAGACTATTGTTCATGATGAAAAATCTGTCAATTTCAAAAAATTCGTGACGTGATTGCTAACTCGTGATCTAACAACAATAGAAATCAAAATAACGATAAGAATAATGTCATTTAATATCTTAAATGGTTAATCGGTGGGTTCCATCATTTTTACTCCCAACCACGTAGAATAATTAAAGGGAATTGTAGGAAAGTAAAAAATTTCTTAAAGTTTGTGCCTATTGAAGAGTGATATATAAAGTGAAAGTAGAGATCCAGCGGAACTGCTTCATGGTCACAGAACCGTGACATGGCTTTACGAGGATCAAAAGTTTGTTGTGATGTGTCTTTTGTCAACTGGCTTATTTTTTTTCTTTAAACAACTTGTTTGGCTTCGGTTTGGTTTTTAGTCAATAGTATACTAATTATTAATAATGCAAACGGAACAATGAGTTTTTTTTAAAAGCTTGAAAGAGAACCAATGGGCAAATTAGGTTATTCGCCATTAAAGAAATTTAAAGAAGATCGGTATTGATTTATTATAATAATGTGTAATGTTAATTCATATAAATAAATATAAATTACTTGATTGAATAACATAAATAAAACAATATATGTAACTTCTTTTTGGACTACACAATTAGGTAGCCTTCCGTCCTTTTCCATCTCTAACATAAATGGGGTTTGATTCTTAATCTAACATAAATGGGGTTTGATTCTTAATCTCTTGTGCCATGACAAGTGACTATATCAATTAAGTTAGTTGAGACTCACAAATATATATATATATATATATATATATATATATATATATATATATATATATATATATATATATATGGTTAGAACACTTTTCTGCAGAGTTTGTAGGCAAGGATTCCAACCTTGCAATTATAGATTTTTGAAATAATAAAAAAAAGGTTCTATGAAATGATGAGTAACAAAGCTTAGCACTAGAGTATGGGAGGTTGTTGGCGATCCAAGTAATAGCCTATGTAGAAATCTTAATTGAACAAATCTCCACATAAATCTATGAATAATCTTGAATCTAATCTAATATTAATGACATGGAGGGAATGATTTAAGTGGATATGTTGATAGTTCAAAAAGGTTGTCGTGGATTGAAGGTCTCAATTGAACAAAATCAAATTTTATAATATAAATTATACACAAATTAAAAACTGAAAAATAAAATAAACACGTGTGAAACCTCATGGGTTTATGATCTATTTCCAATCACTTCTTTTATAGTTAAATCGATAGAGTATTTAATAAATTTCAATATAATTTTTAAAAATGAATAATAAGTTTTTATACTTCTAAATCAAAAGAATATGAAAAAATATAGTGAAAGTCCGATTGGGATGCATAAATTTTTTCTTGACCAAAAAAACGTTTTTGTAATTAAAAAACCAAAAAAAACTTTTATCAACAAGTGGACTACTACTATAAAATTAGAAACATGCAGACTGCATATAAAGGAAACTTCAACAGAATCCATGCACATTAAAATTAACACACCGAGAGAAAAGCTTACATCTTCATTAAAATTAACACACCGAGAGAAAAGCACACATCGCTAATGGCTATACTGACATTTTTTTTACCAAATCTTGCCGCTTTTAGCTTTGCAGCCATTCTTTCAAGCCTGATAATCCGAGCTTCAAGTTCCAATCCCAGTACCTCAGTTTCATAACTACTGCCATCTTCAGTGCCATTGCTGCGCACTGCTTTATCAATCAGACTCCGTGCATTACTCTCCTTTGCATCTTGAGTGGACCTCTCTGATCCTTCCGTAACAGCTTCACTCTCTGTAGCCTTTTTCACCAATGTATCTATCCGATCTGTATCTTTAACAGCTCCATTATCTGCAATTGAATATGAAGGACTTTGGGATTTAGCTGTTGAGTTCTCACCATGACCATACTCTTCCTCTCTTCAGAAACTATCATGTCTGTTAGTAGATCTCAGCACTTCTGTAATGATCAGGTTATCTTCCCTGTCAGGGTCGGATGGAAGACTTTGACAACAACCTGAAGAATTCCCAACATCCTTTCTATCCTGAACCTCGCCATACTTGCTTCTAGATTTCAATATTTCTGCAGTAGACAGGTTATCTTCCGTCACAGAATTTGATGAAAACCTTTGACGATGACATAAATAATTCCCACTGTCAACAACTACTTTAATCCCAAACTCATCTTGCTTGCCCCCAGATTTCAAAAGTTCAGTAATGGTCAGCTGATCTTCCTCAACAGACTTTCCAGCGGCTTCCACCCTATTTCCCTTGGGGTGAAATCCAGGAGAAAAAGGAGAATTATTAAGTTCTTTCAGAGCATTGAAACTCGGTGGTAAGTGTTGTTGAGTAGAAGCACCATCATCTTCATTTGCTCCTTTCGAACTAAGGTGAGTAAAGCAATCTCCTCCTCCTTTTATTTTTGATGTCTTTGGTGTAGATTTGGAACACATGAAACTGCCACCTTCCATAGTTTTTTCTGATCTCTTTGGCGTAACATTTGGACTATGCATAACTGAAACTGATTGCTTCCACCACTCCAAGTATCGATTAGTGATATCAGCCTCAGAAAGGCGGGAGGGAAAATATAACATGACATCACTGATTGCCTTATTATAATCTCTCCAAGCTATATCAGGACTCTCATTTGATTAAGCAACACAACCCGGAAGATCTTGATCGAATCCAAATTGCAAGGCTACTCGACTTGGAAGGTATTGTTCTATACAGTTGAGTCCAACTAGCTCAGAAGGCCTCAAGCATCGAGCAAATGACAAATATTCATCATCAATATCAGGATCAAATAATACCCACATTTCCTTTTCTCCATAAAACTTAGGTAAATTCCAGTTACTCAATCTTTTAGCGTAAGGACGCCAATCAAAACTCTCCTTTGCTAAGTCTAGAACCAATCTCACATTCTCAAGTTTCACCTTTATGCCATCCCACTGAGCCAATCTTTGCTCACCATTTTCAATCTTTTTAGGCTCTGGCCTTAACTCTGGAAATCTCTCCGAAGTCCAAATCTGCACTAATTGAAATGGTGACCAAAGGGTAATTGACAAAACATCTTTACCCTTAGTACTAATCTCTAATTTACTTGAAGCAACAATGGTGTTTTTCAACAAATTCAGATCTCTATAAATGCTAGCAAGAACAGCTGGTGCAAGGGCAATTCTAGTCCCTCTAGCTAGACGAATTGCAATTGGGATAACATTTCATAATCACATCTAAAGTAGATGGCAAAACAAACCTTGACAACCACATTACAAGAAAGGCTTCATGCTCGATTTCGCTACCACTCTCCATGAATTTCTTCATCCATAAACCCTGGCTTGCCTTCTTAGCTGTTGTTCTACCGATTTCTAATCGTGCTTGGTCGAGTTTCTCCATTATCTCCTCCAGTTCTATGCTCTCAAGAGGGCTCTAAAAAGGGCCCCCAAAATAGAGTAACCCAATGAGATCATCACATCTTCCAGTGTGATTGTTGCTTCAGCCCAAGGATAGATGAAGGTTTTAGTCTCAGAGCACCATTTCTCTGCAACCCCAAATTAACGTTCCTTTGTATTTCGTACGTAGAGGCCATGATTGCTTCATAGATACCAGCTCTTTTCCATGTCGGTTCATGCAAGGAAGCCATAGTTTGAACCCATGTCTTCCAATTCTTTGGTGGAAATCTCCAGCCATTGAATGAGACCCTTAAAGGCCAGTTTTTGGGCTCAAGTGTGGGTGGAAACGATGACAGAGATTGTAAGGGAAGGTTGGCTACGGAACCATCAGTGGAGTTTATTGACGGTTTGATGAAATGGGCGGTTCTCAAAATTGGGTGGTCTCCTCCAGTCGGTGAAACCATGAGCTCTTCTCTTTCTTCAACAATGGTTTTATGTGATTCATCCATTGTTGATGATGAATGAGCTCTATGAAATGTACTCTTTTAAAGATAAGGGTTTGGGGGTAATGGATTATGGATCTCTTTTGCTAGAAGAGGGAGAGGGAGAGAGAGAGACAGAGACAGAGAGAGACTTAAAGGGCTGTAAGTAAGGTCGTTAGTTGTTCTTTTCTTGGTTGAACAATGGTTTGATGTGATTCCTCCATTTTTGATGATAAGAATGAGCTATAAAATGTAAAACAGGGAGACTATTGAAGAAATGGAAATTTGGGCAGAGAGACATGATGAGTTACCTTCTTTGGGTGTAACCGTGAATTGAACCAACTGGAAGGCGGGTACCGGAATTACAACTGTGAACACCGAGGTTTATAAGCCGGCATGGTTACTTTGGACCACCTTAGGAAATGTTGGGAGATGCAAGAACCAAAATTATTTTCTATCCTTTAGATAGAAAAAACAAAATTTCTTTCCTTGCGTGACCATAAAAATTATCTTTATAGAAAAATCAAGGTATCGATAAAGAGCTAGGTCAACTCATCTACCGTAAGAATGGTAAAGTAATGTCAATATACAGTTTTACACATGGATTTAGACTTTTTAAGTTTTGAGATTTGGTAGAGATTACTTTACAATCAAAGTTAATGTGTTCTGTAGAATTTACTTCACATTTTTTTTACTGCAGAGGAGTTGATCTCGTCGACAAGACCATACCCTATTTATTATTAATTCGTAATAATTTCATGAATCTAATATTTATTTAGGGTTATTCTAGTAACATATACTACATTTTGACAACATTAATTAGAGAGAATCTCTTGATTCATTATCTTAAATAAATGGGGTATTATATATTTTAATTAAAGATTTATTGAGTCTATGGCCCAAACATTGATAACCAACACTCACGTTTTATCCTTCAAATCTTGATCTATCAACTAAATTAGTTAGCACTAAGATAAATGGGGTGACTTGCTAAATTTTGACCCATGGTAGCTAGTTATATAAATGGCATGATACACTAATTATCTAATTAATGAGTCAACTTTCGTATTTTTACGGTGTTCATGATATGCAGAGTCAAATGTTGGAAAACTCATTTATAATAGATAATGCTATAAGGAAGTTTGTTACAAAAATTTCTATTATTCTTATGACTGGATCATTGGATAAAGCGAGATTTTGTAATGCATTAGGACATTCCATCAGTATGTCGACCTGGGCCTATTCATCAGATTATGATATTATCGATTGATTTGTGCGTATAAGCAGAAATCTTTATCATTATCACAACAAATCCTAAAAAAAAGAATTTGTATCGTATATAATATATACTTCGACTTTCTTCTGTTAAAACTTTGGCTCATAAACACAAAAGAAATGTAAGCACTTTTTATAAAAGGTTAGGCTCGGACTTTCTGGAAGAATTGTTTACTTCTTTGATCTTCCCAAGAGCCAATTCTGCTTCATGAAGGTTATATAGCGGTCAGATTTGGTATTTGAATATTATTTGCATCAATAATTTGGTCAATCATGAATAATTTGGTTATTAGATCTTGTAAATGAAAAGTCTTCAGAAATGATGAAAAGATAAGAAAAAAATTCATTCATTTCTTTTACTATTATTAGATGTTCATACAGTAAGAAGAGTTAACATTATTAATAAAGTTTTTGAGTTTCAATGCAAGATTTTTCCTCCAACAACGATAACTCTTATCTAATTTTTCCATAAATTCATAATTACAGATACATGTTATCTAATTTTTCCATAAATTCATAATTACAAATATATATTTTTGAGCTCCGTGATCGCAAAGAAAGATCTAAACAAGAAATTTTTCTATGTCTATATTCTGGAAGTTGCCGAGAAAATTCTAAGTGGACAATCAAACTTTTTCTAATTTTTTTCTTTTCTAGATTTTTTGGCATTGATTGAAACAAGTCTTTAAAATTATAGGAAAAAATTGTTTTATTTCCGTTTGACATACAATCTTACCCAACTGATTTGTATAACCAGCAAAAAGTTGTATGTACAAGTACAAAGATTAAATTCATAGTTTAATATATTTTATATCAATGATAGTTACATATCTGGAACCCTCTCTTACAATGGCATGTAAATTTTTATTGTGGTTTGCGTTGGAAACTGAACTGAAACTCTTGTTTAATAAACTGAACTGAACACACATGACAACTAAAAAAATGGTTGAACTCAATATCTAAATGCATCAAAGTTCATTTGATTTGAGGCAATAAATACCTAGCCAAGTATTACTAGCTATATTTGGAATGTCATTTAATCTTGAATGCAATTTTAAAATCTCAATACAATTTCATGGTTATTTATTATTTGTTAACAAATACCTTTGAGGCACTCGTTAACCAAGCACATTTAGAAAAGTGAAAGAAAGTTGTTTCAAATGTTCTAGGTTAAATCAAAAACAAAAATATGAAATTAGAGAATAAAATTATTTGTTTTTTATAATATAAAACCATAAAAAAAATTTCCGCAACTAAAGTGAATCTCAATTAAAGTACTTTAATTTTTAGCATATACAAGAAATCATTACAAATTGAAATGAATGAAGAAGTTTAAAAAATGGAATAAACAAATAAAGATCATTAACAAACAAATCCAAAAATAGAATATAATTGATTACAAGTCAATGTTGTGGTCCTTTACCAATGTGATACAATATTTAGAACACTTTCATGCGTAGTTTGTAGGCAGGGGTTCGAACCTTGTAATTTATGCGTACAGGTTGGTCATCCAAATATGGCTTTGAAGGAATCATTCTCAAAGTGTCTATTTTATCGTCAATTTTTAATTTGTAACTATTTAATCTTACCCGACCAAGTTTTGTCCAAAGGAGTAATTTTTGTAAAATCTGTCCATAATCTCCGTTAATTTGAAGGAAATCATGATTTAAATGGATATGTAAATAATTCCGAAAGGGTTACGTAGATAAAAGGTTACAACTGGACAAAATGAAGTTTCACAAAGTCAAATAGATGCGAATTAAAAACTATAGAGCGAAATAAACTCATAAGTGAAATCTCATGTGTCTATTATTTTTTTTTCTTCATTTTTTATATCTTTAAATCTATAGATTATTTAACATATTTCAATATAATTTAAAAAAATTACATAATATATTTTTATACTTTTAAATCAAAAGAATATGAAAGAAAATATAGCAATAGTCAAAGTTATTTTGAAAAGTCGAAGGAGATACCAAAATAAGAAAAAGGGAGTAGCTTTTTCTTTTTCCTTTAGATCAAAATTTTTTATGACTGAAAAAGTTTTACGTAAGTATAAAATAATTAAAAAAAGAACCTTATTTTATCTACTAGAGTGGATTACTACTAAAAGGTTCGATCAAGAATTAAAAAAAAAAAAAAGAAACAGAGTGCATATAAAGAAAGCTTTAACAGAATCCATGCACATTAAAACACAGCGAGAGAAAAGCTTACATCTACATTAATGCAAAACTCATACATGATCCAGCGCCCATCCTTTGAACTTTTCTTCATAATAAGAACTTGAAATTTTCTATTCCTCAAAAGTAAACGATTTCTTGTACCCAATAAGCCTTTTGTTACGATCACAAATTTCTTCATTGTGCTGATTTTTCCATGTCTCACCATTAGCTGTTTTCTTCATTCTTGACTTACCCTTCATCTTCAAGCCAGTGAACACATGGCCATTTTGTTTCACAGTTTGATCTTTCTCATGGAACTCACACTCCTTCACAGCATCATAATTTATTTTTAAGTAACAAGACCATAATTTCTTCCTCCATAGACTCTATGTAATCCGGGCGGTAACATCGTTTGCATTATAACAATTAATTTTGAATGCTGTTTTGACCGCTTGATTTCTTGCAAGCAAATTTTAGGGTAGGCTAACCCGTTACCCTAGCTATTATAGTGAGCTAACAGTCCACTTCCTATAAGATTTAGAATTAAAAGAGAAAAAAAAAGGTAGGGGCCGATAGGTATAAGATATTGAGCAATCTATCTGCCTATAAAATAGGTGTAACTAATAATAGTATATGGTTTTTGAATAGAATTTTGGAATCCTCAAAAATAGAAATGTGTTTGCTGATATGGATATAGAGCAGAACTAGAGCAACACCCTGTATGGTCACTCTTTTGTAAATATCATGTCAATCAACATGTGGAAGCTAATTAAATTCTTAAATTACCATTTTACTCTTAAAACCACTATTTAACACTGTATCGAATGGAAATAACCATTTTTCAATGATCGTTGGTGCCGGGTGATCAAAATGAGTGAGTAAAATGGGAAGCTCTAGATGTAAGCCAGTTCCCCATTCCCCTCCTCCATTTTATTAATAATGCAAATGGAGCAATTGGAGCATCAGTAATCCAAGTAGAAGACCCAGTTGATATTACAATTTAAATCTGTTATTACTATTTATTTTTATTATTTCGAATGTTTAGGCTTAATTTTAGTACTTTGTCAATTTTCGTAATTTTTACTATTTTAACTTGTAACCCTAAAGTTATAAGTAGAGGTACTATGAACTTTGTTATTTAGTTTTCGGATTATTAATAAAAATTGCAGAGTTTTCTCTCTCTTTCTGGTGGATTTTAGATTTATTTTACATAGTGGATTCTATGGTTTTTTACCATCAAAACGATATTTGATCGATCTCTTTCACTTACGTATGCGTCAAGTGGTGTTAGTGCTTGTTAGTATCATAGTATATGGAGGAAGACGGGAACGGAGACAACCACTTTATTGATAGTGATCATGAGGTACATGTTTTTTGAGAAGAGATTATTGTTCAATACGAAAGATCTGTCAGTTTCAAGAAATTCGTGACACGATTACTAACTTGAGGTCAAACAACAATAAAAATCAAGATAATGGTAAGAATAATGCCCTTTGACATCTTAAATGGTTAGTTGATGGGTTCAATCATTTTTACTCCCAATCACATGAATAATTAATGGGAATTGTAAGAAAGTAAAAAATTTCTTAAAGTTTGTGCCTATTGAAGAGTGATATATAAAGTGAAAGTAACGATCTAGCAGAACCAGTTTCGTGATGACAGAACCGTGACATGGCTTTACGAGGATCAAAAGTTTGTTGTGATGTGTCTTCTATTAACTTGCTTATTTTTTTTTTCCTTTAAACTACTTGTTTTTCTTCGGTTTGGTTTTTAGTCAATAGTATGTTAATTATTAATAATGCAAATGGAACAATGATTTTTTTTAAAAGCTTGAAAGGAAACCAATCGGCAAATTAGGTTATTCGCCATTAAAGAAATTTAAAAAAGAACCGTATTGATTTATTATAATAATGTGTAATGTTAATTCTGATAAATTATTATAAATTACTTGATTGAATAACAAAAATAATAAATAAAACAATATATATAACTTCCTTTTGGACTATACAATTAGGTAACCCTCCATCCTCTTCTATCCCTAACATAAATGGGGTTTGATTTTTAGTCTCTTGTACCATGACAAGCGATAGTATCAATTAAGCTAGTTGAGACTCACAAATATATATTATCAATTAAAAAACAAATCATTGTTCCATTTGCATTATTAATAATTAACATACTATTGACTAAAAACCAAACCGAAGCCAAACAAGTTGTTTAAAGGAAAAAAAAAAACAAGCAAGCTGACTGAAGATGCATCACAACAAACTTTTGATCCTCGTAAATCCATGTCATGGTTCCGTGACTACGAAACCGATTTCGCTGGATCGTTACTTTCGCTTTATTTATCACTCTTCAATGGGTACAAACTTTAAGAAATTTTTTACTTTCCTACAATTCCCTTTAATTATTGGTAGGGAGTAAAAATGATGGAACCCACCAACTAACCATTTAAGATATTGAAGGGCATTATTCCTACCATTATCTTGATTTCTATTGTTGTTTGACCGCCAAGATAGCAATCGCGTCATGAATTTCTTGAAACTGACAGATCTTTCATCCTGAACAAGAATCCCTTCCCAAAAAGCATGTACCTCTTGATTGCTGTCAACAGAGTGGTTGCCTCCGTTCTTGTCTTCCTCCATATACTATGATACTAACACGCACTGACACCACTTGACGCATACGTAAGTGAAAGAGATTGGTTAAATATTGTTTTGATGGTAACAAAACCTAGAATCCACTATGTAAAATAAATCTAGAATCCACCAGAAAGAGAGAGAAAACTCTGCAATTTTTATTAATAATCCAAAAACTAAATAACAAAGTTCATAGTATCCCTACTTATAATTTTACGGTTACAAGTTAAAATAGCAAAAATTACGAAAATTGACAAAGTACTAAAATTAAGCCTAAATATTCAAAATAATAAAAATATATAGTTATAACAGATTAAAACTGTAATATCAACTTGGTCTTCTACTATAATACCCGTGATCTTAGAGTATGGGTAAAGAAGTAATTTGATAAAGATGACGTGAAATTAAAATAATATATTTGTGAAAGATTTATTATTGAATAAAATCATTCTTTTGAAAAAAAAAAGGACACATGGTGGTGTAAAGGAAAAGAAAAAGGAAAATGAAAAAAAAATGAAGTGTCCAAGAGGACAAGGGAAAAAGAAAAAGGAAAAAGAAAAAAAAGGATAAAAAGTTTTGTAAAAAAACAGAAAGGGACAGTGTGGAACACCTAGAAGTCCAGGTGTTGCACAAAATGGACCCTAATCAACATTTAGAAGAATGGTAGACACTGAGCATGAAATGCATCAGTGCCACTGTTAACAAATCGTATAAAAATTTATTTTATTGAATTGCTTTCTTAGTTTTACCAAATCCTGTTTGGTTTTTTTCCTTCTTCAATTTAAACTACTCTATTTCTTTCAACACTTTGGGACTGAAAGAAAAGTTGAAAGAGTAAAATTTTGAAGGGTTTTACGGGAGAATTTTACAAAGAGTCATGGAAAGCTCTTTGAAAAACAAAAGATAATAACGTTAATTTTATTTTTGATATTTTGCATACATGAAATTTATCGGAATTCAATGTGAGAATTTTCAAAGGTTATGAATTATGGAAGAATAAATTAGAAATTTTAATATAAATATTATGTCAGGTGTTGACGATCAGCAATTGGGTGAAATTGCTGAAAGGAGCATGAAAGGTAAGGAGGTGATTCACGAGTTGCACTAAGTGCTACTTGGTGAGGTAGATTTACTTTAAGTATTCAAGATAAATATGAAATATATAGTGATAATATTTGAATAAATTATTAATTTATGATTTGGTGGTAGATGAAAAATTGGTTGATAGGTATGATAGGAATAGTTGACGTGTAGAAAATTATTATATGAGAAGTAATTATTAGAATAATAAGTCAATTTAATAACAAAGGTGATACATGAAATTCCTGACGAGCTAATGATTTGATATGATTTATGAGGAGAAGAATTTAGTGAAATTTTTCAAATAATAATTTGAGAATAATCAGGATAGCTGATTTAATTGTTTGAATACATGCTTGTTTCTATATTATTGTTCATATACATATTTCATGTCATTATTCATATGTATATATATGGAAATAAAAGAATCAGAAGGCAACCGGTCTAAATGAAAATAAAAGAACTGGGAGGGAAACTGGTCTATATAAAAATAAAAGAATCGGGAGAGCAGCCGATCTAAATGAAAATAAAATAACTGGGAAGGCAGTCGGTCTGAATAAGATTAAAAGAGCCGAGAAGGCAGCCGGTCTAAGAGACATATGGAAAGACGTTCCCAATAATAATAACATTTAAATTCATGCATTGCATTTGCTTAAATATTGATTATTATTACTTGAGATGTTAAAGTGCTATTTATAATTGTAAATTTATTGATAGATGAATGAGTCACACAGAAAGACAATTATACTGAGAAGAAATATGGAAATATGAAATGATGAGAATTTTCTGGGTGACTAATTATATGTTGTGAACCTTATAATGAGGTAATTATGAGATAGAATTGATAATCTCAAGATGATGATTAACTATATGAGAAGAAGAGATTTATAAAGGATGGAGATTTGATATGAGTAGTGATAATAGAATGTTATTATCAAAATATATGAGATATAGATGAATGAATATTTGAAGACTAATTATACAAATTGAATACTTCTAGTAAGTTTAATTCACCGAGCTTGTGAAGCTCACTCATTGTACAATGATTTCAGGTAGCAGGCAGGACAGATAGTTTGGTGAGCTAAGATACCAATAGAGTCATTATCTATAAGCCATGTGCTCCACATCCTCAGACCAATGGAAAGAAAAAAAAAATATTTGTAAATATTCATGCATATTATGTTGTATAAAATGTTTAAGTCGAGATCTAAATGATGTATCTTCCCTGTTGAGGGTTGAGGAATGATGTAAATAATTACAGTTACTATATTTTTATTGTTGTATATATGTGTCGTGTTGGGATTTTCAAATTGTGACAACACTATCTCGAGGGTGGCCAACCCGGGATGGGTCGTAACAATTTTGGTATAAGAGCATTAGGTTTTATGATTCTGTAGACTACATAAAAAGAAAGAAAGTGGAAGATTGAAATAAATTATTTCTTAATGAATAGTCGGAGGATGACATGTGGACATATTAAAGCTAGAATTAGAATTGTTGACTTGAGAGGGCGTGGTACGCCCCAATTTTTAAACGAGCTGAGGTTGAGATAGAAGTTGAGTCTATGGCTCCTAGAAGGAAATGTGTTGACAGTATAATCAATATTAGTGGGGATATGTGTCGTGCAAAAAATCTACCTAAATTAATAAACAAATATTTGAAAAGTTTTACTTGCAAGTGCACAAGGTCAACAGAGTAGTATAGTGTGCAAATGCGAGATCATCTCCACAGGGATTGATGAATTTCGCTTTAAAATTAGTTTCACAATATAAAACAATAGCAATAAATATTGATTTGAATTAATAATGATAAAAGCATAAGGACTTGATATCCACCACTAATCATGCTACCACAACAAAACAATATACCAATGCTTTACTTACACTATGAATACCTAATGTTTGTCAACCTAAGGGCATGGTGTATACTCCTTAAGCTATTGATTTCCCTAAGCAACGAGTTAGGCACTGTATATACTCTAACTATTTTCTTTCTTAAAGGATTCAACAAGATGTATACTGAGTTGTTCCTTAAGAGAGCATAAGATCTGTGGAAATCGATAACCACATGAGACCTAGGGCATGGTGTATACTCCCGTTTCCTATGTTAATTAACCCAAGAATCCGGCGTGGATTTCTTTTGTTACTATTATTAAACCCAAGACTCGGCCATCCAAATTGATTCAACTAACTAATCCATACCACATGCATATGTTGATCAGGCAAACACATATGAGAAATTTAAATAAAAACAAGCATTAATCAAGTTAAGAATCACAATATAAATATCACAAATGCACCAATACTGAATTATTGAGTAAACATAATTAGGGCTTCAATCAAGCCCTTACTAAGAGTTTAGTTACACATTGTTTTGATGTTGAACATCTTCATAAAGTAAAAATAAAGGGAGAAGAATAAACCCGAGAGAAGAGTCGTCAATTCGTCTCCACGGTCTCATTCTCCAAGAACAAAAACTAAAACTAAAAAGAAGATCTGGTTTCTGTGTTTACAGGCCTATTTATAAGGTTCAAAGACATCTGGAAACCATAACTAGAAAAACATAACCCTAACCCTACTTTCGAAAATAGGTTCTGCCGTTTTACTGCACAGGTGCGCTCGATCTCATGTTGGTGCGCTCAAGCGCAAGGTTGTGCTCGAGCCTTCTTCATTTTTGTGCTCGATAGCACTGCGTATAGTTTCCAGCTCTTCCAGTTTTTGTTCCCCAAACCAGATAATGCTCCATTTTCTTTAATATCCTAGGGAAACACATAAAAGAAATAAAATAGCACGAAATAACACGACTAGGAACTTAACAAGTGTAAATTAAGGGGCTTAAATACGAATTTTTAAGCACTGATCACTCCCCCAAACTTACATATTACTAGTCCCTTAGCAATACAAAACTAAGAACTAACTAAAAAACAATAGCAAAGATAAATCCACTATTCATGGTATCCAAAAATTTAGGTCACACACAAAACCATAATATTTATTCATGAGCAAGCTTAAAATATAAACCCATCTTCGCAATGAATAGAATTTTTAAAATCTAATCACTTACATAAGGCTGGCTAAGGCATCACAAGTTTGACTTAGTGTGTGGTGAACTAGCACATAAAAGATGAAGCTTGCAAATAACTCCAATGTGTAGTGTTTTGGTGTCTCAAGATTCACCGAATTTCCTATCAGAATGAACAATAATGGCATAGTTTTATTTTCTTCTTTTCTTTTATTATGAAATGTTTGCCATGTTTAGTTCTCTTAAGCTTTCTAATTGACCCATATAGCGAGTGTTTAGCCAATGACTCCCAAACCAGATAGTTTTAGGGCATTAGGTGTAAAGACACCCCTAAGGACTTACTAACTCGAGTAAAAAAGGCTACGGAACTAACTAGTCTTAATACTACCAAGAAAAATTCCCACATTTTGACATGAACACTCACTGTTTATTGAGGCAAGAGGTCCAGTTATTTAGTGACAAATTTATTTAATGATCATTATGAGCAAAATTCACATCTTTTGACGTGAACACTCACTGCTTACTGAGGCAAGAGGTTCAGTTACTCAGTGGAAAGTTTATTTAATGATCATTAGGAGCATTTTATTTTCTCTTTTTGTGTAATAAACTTTTTTTTTCTATTTTTCTATGCTAAAGTGTTCATCTAACAAGTTATCTGGTTACAGTTAAGCCATAGAAACATACATATTAAAATTACATGTCATACCCCACATAATTATGTGCTAATGTGTTCGTGTCAGATTAGATCAAACTTGTGAGTTCTAAAATGCCTTAAAGTAAGTAATTAAACTTTAAAACTCTATTATTAGATCATATGTTCTAGATTTTAAGCTTACTGATGAAATCTTATCATAGTATTCGTTTAGATCAACCAAAATTTTTAGAACAATATGAACATGCATTTATCTTTTCAATAATAATAAAAAAAACTAGGACAGAGTGTGTGTGAATGTGTCTCCCATACCCCCAAACTTAAACTACACATTGTCCCCAATATGTGAATAACATGGAAAGATTTGACCTAGGAAATGGAGAACTAGCTGGCTAGCATGGCTCGTAGGACACCCCCAAACTTGAACTGATGCACACATATTGTCGCTGAAAAAGAAAAAAAAAAGTAATGTCGGAAAACAAAAGATGCTAAAAGTAAACAGTTATAAGAAAAAAAAAAGATCAACATAAAAATAAATACTAACAAGAAATGTGAAAAATACTAAAAATAAAAGGATATGTTGTGGAGTGCCTCCTATGAGCAGTAAGTTTTATGTCTTCAGCCATAAAACGGGGCACCACTCTCATTGATGGTCTCTAGGTGGTGCGAAAAACAGGGTACCAGGGACAGCTGGTAGGCTATTTAGAATGGCCTGTAGCATCACTTCTTGCCTCGAGAAATGTGCTTCCAAACCATCGATGCACTAATGAACTAGTAATGTAGCCTCTCTATCCTCCCATCGAATGTTAGAAGCTCACACCGAAAAGAGGACATCTCCTCAAGAATGTGCCGGTACTCTATGGGTCCCATGTCAGTATGGTCTTTCTCCCATAGCTGGCTCGCTGCTGGGTCATCAGTCTCCATAAGGTCATCCTCCACTCTCTCAGTAGCAGGTGCATGCCTTCAGAGTCCTCGGGGCATGTGTGACTGGCTCTGGGTTCACTGAGCCTTCCCAAAGAATGGGTACTCCCTAATTGGTCCATCGATGGAGGAGCCCTTAATCATTTTTTCTTGAAAATGTAGCTGATGAGGAATAGGAATGGAAGCCCCCATGCATTCGCAGTGGTGACCTGGCATGCATGGACATGGTCCCAGAACTTATGTAGCTGGCTCCAAATGATAGTAAGGATGGAGTACCAGTGGCCTCTGTGGAATACATATAACGCTTATAAGAACTGGTCACGCCTCTAGGTCTTGTGTCCCACTGGGCACACATTACGTTGAAGAATGGAATCCACGAGCTAGAGTCGTGGAGGCAACTTGGATCGACTCCAAGCATTATTGTGTCGATCGGCATACTACCCAGCAAAAATGTCATCAATGATGGAGGGCAAGGGAAAGGACTCCGATTGCTCATCTATTTGGGCATCCTCAGGAGGAGACTCCTTATAACAATGAAGGGCAGCAGCTATATCTGAAGATGTCATGTCCATGTACTTGCCCTGAACCGATGAGGATAAGACACTTGGCCTGCTACAGTCGAAAGATAGGTTCTCATAAAATTGAACCATGAACAAGGTGTAGGTAGTAGAGCATACAGGCTTGAATAGCCTTTTCAATCCACGACGCTTGAATTCCTGGACAGCCCATTGAGTCGCTTCAAAGTTCTTGATGTCGTCGTCAATGTTGAATGTAGTTTTAAATAAGATCTCTCTTTGTTCAAAGCTGGGCCGGGAAGACTGTGTGTAGCTTCCCAAGGCACAGGAGGTGGAAGTAGTATGCCTAGGCATTCTAGACTAGGTTCTGTAGAGTTTGAGCTCGATCTCAGTAATATGCGCTTGATTGCAATACTCCTTGCGCTCGAGTGCACTGAGTCAGGAATTGTATCAAACAAGTGGTGTGCGACCTGTAAACCTAGTAATAGCTAACATTTCCAAAAAAGTTATCTCCCTCCTGCAAAATCACCAACAACAACCCAAGAAACAAAAAGAAAACAATATATGTGAATTCGTTCATTTAAACGCGACAATTTATTCAACACAAATAATCGTAAAGATGAGGATATAGGGAGTGACCGTGTGTGTGAGTGAAGGGAAAAAGGGGAATTACTTGTTGGTGGAGAGGAGGTGGGGACGGCAGTGTGAGGTAGTCGGTTGTGTAATGGCAGCCATGCAGTGAGTGCAAGAGAGGGAGAGTGTATGTGAGTGAGAGTGAATGTGAGGGGAAAACAATCTGACTTAAAATATGCACGTGAGTCTTTACCCCGAGTGTACTCGATCGCACATAAAGTGCGCTTGATCGTACTTATGCGTAGGTGTGTGCATTGTGATTGCACTCGCGCACCATTGGGCACAAGGCAAGTGTGTGCTTGAGCACACTGTGACATGCGCTCGATCGCAAGGACAAAGTGCATTGAATTACTAAATTAACTACAGAAAGGACAAAAAACGTTTAATAAAGAAGAACAATAATCAAAAACAAAATAAATAAAAATGTACCGTTCTCAGTGGCCTCAGTACCACTGACCTCAACAGAGGCATTTGAGCTATACGTTTATTAAAGCATGGACTGCTTAAACGCCCTCTATAGTAGATTTAGTGCTAGTTTTTTGGCAAGAAGTACTTAAAGTCCACCACACGTGGCTCAAGTGCTCTTGGTGTTGCTGCATATTCATCGTGCCTCAAGTCTCCTAGCTTATTCAAATGCAACTTCCTCTTCTTACCCGATCTTGGATGCATTGGAGGGGCCTCAGGGAGGTGCACAGCTTGAAAGATGTCATCAGTAACATCTTAAGATGCAAGCTCAATATCTTATCTTTTGACACTATGGGTTCGGGTGGTCTCCAACGGATTATTGTGCTGGACCTGAAAAGCTTGCTCAACAACACCTTGCATCATACAAACATTAAAACATTCTATATCATCTTTGGGTAATTTTAGTGCATCAAATATTTTGAATTCAATCTTCTCATCATTTACCTTCATACTTACGATACCCTTTTTCACACAAATTTTTGTATCAACAGTTCTCATAAAGGGTCTTCCTAAGATGATGGGCAGAGGTAATGGCATAGGGCATTCTTCCATATCTAATACAATAAAATCAACAGGTAAAATAAACTCACCTACATTTACTAAGACATCCTCAAGAATACCTCTTGGTCTTTTGATGCTTCTGTCTGCCAATTGCAAAGTGATGGAAGTCAGCTGAAGCTACCTTAAACCTAGTGTTTCAAATACCGAGTATGGCACAAATTGACACCCGCTCCTAAATCCAGTAGTGCACACTCAAAAAGATGGTCACCTATCCTGCAAAGAATGGTAAAACTACCTGGATCTTTTAGCTTTGGTGGTAGTTTTCTTAATAACACTGCATTTATCTCTTCAGTTAAAGCCACTGTTTCATGCCCCTGAAACTTTATTTTATTAGTGCAACAATCTTTCAAAAATTTAGCATATGCAGGAATTTGTTGAATTGCATCTAATAAAGGAATGTTAATTACTACTTTTCTCAAGGTTTCAAAGATATCAATCAATTTACTTTCTTTTTTTTAGCTTTACTAACCTTTGAGGGAAGGGTGGTGCATTCACCTTCTTCATTTCACTTACCTTTGATATGGATGATTGTGCAGGCTCATCAGCTCCTATGATCTTCCTATTTCTGAGAGTTGTAACGACCTTTAATTGCCGATGTCCTCCTGGATTAGGTAGTGTTTGGGCTAGAAATTCACCTTGCTTTCTTCCACTCAGTTCCTTAGCCAATTTCCCTACTTGTACTTCTAGTCTTTGAATGGCTTGCACATACTTTGCATTTGTTTGTCTTTGCTCAGTCTAAAATTATCTTTCCTCCACCATAAATAGATCTTGTGAAGTCATCAGTTGCTGTTGTTGAGTGACCAATTGCCTTACAAGACTTTCTAGGTCACTTCTCTTTGATTTCGAAACTGGCTGGGCTGCTTGTTGGGAGTTCCTTTGCTGCCCTTGAAGGTTCAAGGCATTTTGATTGTTGCTCCATGAGAGGTTGGGGTGGTTCCACCATCCAAGATTGTAGGTATTTGCATATGGGTTATTTTTGGGAGGATAATTGTTCAGTCCCACATAATTTTATTGTTCTTGATCTACAGATGAATACAAAGGACAAGTCTCAGTATTATGATCAAAATGAGAAGATATAACACATACCTGGAGTGGTGTAGCTTGTGGATTCGGTGAGGCGTTCTGAGTAGTTATGGCTTTAACTAGCAGATCTAGCTTCCTCTCCACAACAACAATCTGATTAGAGGATCCACCATTTAATGTCACCTCATACATACCTTTGCTCTTGACTCCTTGTCTACCTCTAGAGGAGAATTGCTGGGTGTGTTCACTTAATGTCTCAAACAGCTCTATGGCTTCTTCACAACTTTTTTCCATCAGCACACCTCCATAACCTGAATCCATAATACCTTTATTTAAATCACTCAAACCTTGATAGAAAGCTTGCACCAGTTCATCTTGAGGTAGATTGTGATGTGGGCATCTGAGTAGCAGCTCATTAAAGTGTCCCTATGCCTCAAAAAATAGGTCTCTATTCTTCTGTTGGAAAGATTGAATCTCTTTCCTCATTTGTCTTGTCTTTTAGGCTAGAAAAAACTTCCTTAGGAACTTACTGGCCAAACCTTCCCAAGTATGGATAGAAACTGCACGCAATGAATTATACCACAGTTTAGCATTATAATTTAATGAAAAAGAGAAAAGAATTAACCTGATTCCCTCTTGATCTAGGCCTCGGATGTGCTGGAACTTACAGAGGTCAAAGAATTCCCGAAGATGCAAGTGTGGGTCCTCAGCAGGTGTACCCCTGAAATGGGTTAATGCACTGAGTGTCTACGGGGATATATAATAATTGCCTTCTGCCTCAGGTTGGTAAACGTTGCATGAGGGCTGGTCGAGGTTCCGTGGAAAAAAGGATTACTTCACGGGTCTTCGCTTTGGTGGCGGTTGGTTGTTAAGCTGTTTAGCCATTGGTGCTTTTCCCTCGAATTCTCCTTTTACCTCTTCAATGTTATCTCTAAGTCTTTGTTAAATGATCCTCTTAAGCTCTGTATCAAGTGGAAAGAAAGTTGGATTCCTGGATTAAAGCCCTTGCATGAATTAATAGAAACGCTTCAGTGCATCAGTTTCAGTACTACTGCTCCGGTAGTCCTTGCCTCGAGTGCGCTCGATCGCACCAAGCACTGCACTTGATCACAGTTCTAGGGATTACTCTACTGCGCACCTGAAATAGAAAAACCGAAAACAAAAAGAAGAAATAAATTAGATCTCTTGATGAAACAAAATAAAATAGAACAGAAAAATAAAACTGAACGAAAATAATTCTAAATAGAAATTTAGTGCAATCCTCGGCAGTGGCACCAAAAACTTGTCGTACAAAAAATCTACCTAAATTAATAAGCAAATATTTGAACAGTTTTACTTGCAAGTGCATAAGGTCAACGGAGTAGTATAGTGTGCAAATGCGAGATCATCTCCACAGAGATTGGTGAATTTCGTTTTAGAATTAGTTTCGCAATATAAAATAATAGAAATAAATATTGAGTTTGAATTAATAATGATAAAAGCGTAGGGACTTGATATCCACCACTAATCATGCTACCACAACAAAACAATATGCCAATGCTTTACTTACACTATGAATATCTAATGTTTGTCAACCTAAGGACAGGGTGTATATTCTTTAAGCTATTGATTTCCCTAAGCAACGAATTAGGCATGGTGTATACTCTAAGTCTTTTCTTTCTTAAGGGATTTAACATGGTGTATACTGAGTTGTTCCTTAAGAGATCAAAAGATCTGTGAAAATCGACAACCACATGAGACTTAGGGCATGGTGTATACTCCCGATTTCCCATGTTGATTAACCCAAGAATCCGACGTGGATTTTTTTTGTTACTATTGTTAAACCCAGGACTCGGTCATCCAAATTGATTCAACTATCTAATCCATACCACATATATATGTTGATCAGGCAAACACGTATGAGTAATTTAAATAAAAAAAGACATTAATCAAGTTGAGAATCACAACATAAATGTCGCAAATGCGCCAATACTGAATTATTGAATAAATATAATTAGGGCTTCAATCAAGCCCTTACTAAGAGTTTAGTTACATATTGTTTTGATTTTGAACATCTTCATAAAGTAAAAATAAAAGGGAGAAGAATAAACTCGAGAGAAGAGTCGTCAATTCATCTCCACGGTCTCCTTCTCCAAGAACCAAAACTAAAACTAAAAAGAAGATCTGGTTTCTGTGTTTACAGGCTTATTTATAAGGTTTCAAGACATCTGGAAACCCTAACTAGAAAAACAGAACCCTAATCTTACTTTCCAAAAAAGGTTATGCTGTTTTACTGCACAGGTGCGCTCGATCTCATGTTGGTGCGCTCGAGCCAAGGTTGCGCTCGAGCCTTCTTCTTGTGCGCATGAGTGTTATTGCGCTCGATCGCACTGTGTGCAATTTTCAACTCTTCCAGTTTTTGTTCTCCAAACCAGATAATACTCCATTTTCTTCAATATCCTAGGAAAACACAGAAAACACATAAAAGAAATAAAATAGCACGAAATGATACGACTAGGAACTTAACAAGTATAAATTAAGGGTCTTAAATACGAATATTTAAGTATTTATCAGTATGAGAGAATCTAGAATTAAAATAGATGAGCTAAGAGAAGTTCTTGCTCATTCTCTTGAGAAAATGAATGTAACAGATGATAGAGTTGATAGTCTATAGCATAGACTTGATGAAAAGACTAGAGCAGTGCCTAAGGTTGTTGTAAATCCAGTAATGGTAAACGTTCAAAAGGGGAAAGGTGAGTTTATGCATGAGATATAGAGAGATTATTTTGTTAAATATATTAAGTTGAATGCTTTGTTATCTAAAGGATCTATGAATCCTTTTGAGCCTGAGCTATAAGTGAACTATGTAGAGAGATTATTTGGTACTTTACCAGTGACTGATAGGCAGAGGGTCACCTTTGCTTCATTTGAGTTAGAAGGAGAATCTTTAGAATGGTGAGAGGATACTCTTCCCAGGGTAAGTGCATATATTGATAGACCCTTAACCTGGAAAAGGTTTAAGGAGGTTTTCCTTGATAAATACTTTCCTTATACCTTTAGAGCCTAACAAGAGAGAGATTTTATTTATTTGAGAAAAATGTGTTGACTATGGCTTAGTATGATAGCAGATTTGTGGCCTTCACAAGGTTTGTGTCAAAAATGGTAGACATAAAAGAGAGAAATGTAAGAGGTTCTTAGATGGACTATATTTTGGGATTAAATCGAAACTATCTTACATAAGGCATATGAGTTATGCTAGGTTGGTGGATATAACACAACATATTGAGATAGACATAATGGAGTTTAGATGACGTATGAAGTGGTTGAAGAGGACTAGACTTGAGGGTTATGGAAGTGAAAGTATGAGTATTTAGGATGGGTGACTAGCCTAGAAAGGGTGTTCTTTGTTGCAGGGAACTGTAACACAAAGCCAGAGGCAAACATGATCTGTTGCTTCTATAGCTCAAAGTAATAGTGGTGGGACCCCTAGATTTGAGATATAGGTTATAGGAACTGGAAGTTATGGTAAAGGTGGAAGTGTACTACCTAGAGGATGTGATAACGTGATAAAAATACTAGAACATGTTATAGATATAATCCGATAAGATATTTATCCAAAAATTGTCCTACTTTGAGGTGCCTTGTATGTAGAAAAGGTGGATATATCATAGTTGGTTAATCCTGGTGCAACCTATTCTTTTGCATCCAATGTATTTATGAAGTTTATTGATGCATATATTAGTCCTATGATGCCTAATAGTATTGCTGAAGTTTCCACTAGAGATAGAGTGATAATTATAAATGTTTACAAGGGTTGTGTGATTCGTATCGGTGATAGAGAATATGAAGCTGATTAATTATCTTTGAATATGGTTGATTGTTTTAGAAAGAATGTAGTGTTCAAGATATGGACATGAAGAGTTTAACTTTCAAGAAGAACATAAGATACTTTCGAATATCTTATTTTTGCTTTGACTACTAGTAAATAGTCAAGGAAAGGATGTGAGGGGTATTTGGTATATGTGGTGGATTTTAGAAATGATAGTAGAGAGTTAGAAGAAATCATAGTAGTGAAAGATTTTTTTTTTTTTTTTATGTAATTAATGATGAGTTGTCTAGTTTACCTCACAGCAGGGAGATTAAATTCTCTATTGATGTGATACCAAGTTCATCACATATATCTATAACACCCTACAAAGTGACACCCACTGAATTAAGAGAGTTGAAAGTTCAAGAATTTTTAGATAAATAATTTATTCGATCTAGTGTTTGTGAAGAAGAAAGATGGAACAATGAGATTGTATGTAGACTACAGATAATTGAATAAGATAACCATTAAGAACAAATATCCTTTACCCAGGATAGATGATTTATTTGAGAAGTTGTACGATGTAAGGGTATTTTCAAAAATAGACCTAAGATAAGGTTATCATCAATTGAGGATAGAGAAGAGAGACATGCCTAAAACTGCTTTTAGGACATGTTATGGTCATAAGTTTCTTGTGATATCATTTAGATTGACTAACAATCCAACAACATTCATGGACTTGATGAATAAAATGTTTAAACAATTTCTTGATAATCTTGTGGTTGTGTTCATTGATAACATCTTGATGTATTCTAGGACTAAGGAAGAGCATGTAAAACATTTAAAAAATTGTGTTGGAGATTTTGATGAAAGAGAGATTGTATCCTATAATTTTCTAAATGTGAATTTTGGCTGAATGAGATAACTTTCTTGGGGCATGTAATATCTGGAAATGGCATAACAGTTGATCCACAAAAGGTAGAGGCAATGTTAAGTTGGGAGAGACCAACTAATGTGACTGAGATTAGAATCTTCTTGGGGTTAGCTGGTTATTATAGAAAATTCTTTTAGAATTTTTTTATTTTTATAGTACTGTTGACTAGATTGACCAGGAAAGAGGTGAGATTTTTATGGTATGGGAAGTGTGAGAAAAAAACCAATTACTAAAGGAGAAATTGACTACAGCTCCAGTATTGGTGCTTCATTCTGGTGATGAAGGATTTGTGGTGTATAGTGATGCATCACATTAATGGTTGGGATGTGTGTTGATATAACATGGGAAAGTTGTGGCCTATACTTCTAGGCAGTTGAAGAATCATGATAAAAATTACCCCACCCATAGCTTAGATTTGGCTGCCATAGTGTTTACTTTAAAGATTTGAGACATCATTTGTATGGAGCCACTTATGAGATATTCATTGATCATAAGAGTTTGACATATTTACCTACCCAAAGAGAGTTGAATTTTAGGCAAAGATGGTGGATGGAGTTGATTAGTGACTATGATTGTACAATTCACTATCATCTAAAAAAGGCGAAGGTGGTAGCTGATGCATTGAGTAGAAAATCTATAAGAAGATTGGCTACTATTGAAAGTCATGATGTGTAATTGATGATAGATTAAGAGAGATAAGAATGAAGTTGAATATCAATGATAGAGGATCATTGTTAACAAATATGGTTGTACAATCATCCATAGTAAAATGCTTGTTAAAGATGCAAGGTAGAGATGAAGAGATAGAAAAGATTAAGCATTGAGTGCTTACTAGAAAGCAATATGAGTTTAAAATTTGAAATGAGGGTATTTTGGTATTGGAACATAGGATTTGTATTCCCAATGATGCGGAGTTGAGAAAGAAGATATTGAGAGAGGTATATGATGATGTATATTCGATGCACCCGAGTAACAATAAGATGTATAGAGGATTAAGACAGAATTACAGGTGGTCAGGATTGATGAGGGATGTAACTGAATATATTTCTAAATGTTTAGTTTGTCTGTAAGTGAAGTTGGAGAATAAACATTTGGGAGGCTTACTACAGCCTCCTCTTGTGCTTGAATGACCATAGAAAAAAAATGTGAGTATGGATTTTGTTTATGGAGTTTCCTATACTCAGAGAGGTCATGATACAATGTAAGTGATAGTAGATTGACAATTCAAGTCATTCCAATTTCTTCCAATTAAAACTAATTGGAATCCTAAAAAGTTAGCTGAACTATATATAGCTGAGATTATGAGGTGGTATGGAGTACTATTGAGTATAGTATCATTTAGAGATGCTAGATTTACATCTTGGTTTTGGAGAGACTTTCAGAATGCCATGTGTACATAGTTGCAGCTTATTACAACTTTTCATCCTCAAACAGTTGAGCAGACAAAAAGGATTATCAGAGTAGTAGAAGATATGTTAAAGGCAAATGTGATGAGTTTCTCAGTAAGTTGGGAGGCTTACTTGCCATTGATGAAATCTGCTTATAATAATCAACACCAATTTATTAATGGAATGGCACCGATTAAGGCATTGTATGGTAAAAGGTATAGAACTCCTATATGTTGGGAAGAAATGGGAGAGAGAAATATATTTGGTCCATAAATTATTGAGTTAACAACTAAAAGGATCAAACTGGTTAGAGAGAACCGTAAAGTAGCACAGAGTAGACCGAATAGCTATGTTGATAATAGGAGAAGACCTCTCGAGTTTCAAACAGGTGGTTAGGCATATTTAAAAATATCTCAATGAAAAGGTGTATTGAGATTTAAACAGAAAAGGAAAGTTGAGTCCGAGGTATGTGGGACCCTATGAGGTTGTTGAGAAAGTTGGGCTAGTCGCATATAGCCTGGAATTGCCTCCAAAGTTGAACTAGTTACACAATGTGTTTCATGTTTCACTTTTGAGAAAGTGTTTACATATTGAATCTCATAATATTTTGAGCCAAGCTATAGAAATTAAGGAAGGTTTGACTTTTATAAAAGTACCAATTAGAAATTTAGATAGAAAAGAACAAACTTTGTGTAATAAAGTAATTCCAGTAGTTCAAGTTTTGTGGTAGAACAAAGAAATTGAAAAAATTACGTGAGAACGTGAAGCGACTATGAAGAAATATTATCCACAGTTGTTTCTTAAGTTAAGTAAGGAAATTTCGAGGATGAAATTTTTATAAGGTAGGTAGAATTGTAAAGAAGTAATTTGATAAATATGACATGAAATTAAAATAATATATATATATATATATGTATATATATGAAAGATTTATTATTGAAAAAAATAATTCTTTTGAAAAAAATGGACACGTGGTGGTGTAAAGGAAAAGAAAAAGGAAAATGAAAAAAAAATGAAGCGTCCAGGAAGACAAAGGAAAAAGAAAAAGGAAAAATGAAAAAAAAAGTTTTGTTAAAAACAAAGGGGGGGGGGGGGGGGAGATGGACAAAATGGACACTAATCAACATTTAAAAGAATGATGGACACTGAGCATGAAATGCAATAGTGCTACCGTTAACAAATCGTATAAAAAATTATTTTATTGAATTGTTTTATTTGTTTTACAAAATCATGTTTGATTTTCTTCCTTCTTCAATACAAACTACTATATTTCTTTAAACATTTAGGGACTGAAGGAAAAGTTGAAAGAGTAAAATTTTGAAGGAGTTTACGAGAAAATTTTACAGAGAGTCACGGAAAGCTCTCAGAAAAACAAAAGGTAATAACGTGAATTTTATTTTTGAAATTTAGCATACATGAAATTTCTCGGAATTCAATGTGAGAGTTTTCAAATTATGGAAGAATTGAAGAATAAGTTAGAATTTTTAATATAAATATTATGTTAGGTGTTAACGATCAACAATCATGTGAAATTACTGAAAGGAGTAGGAAAGGTAAGGAGGTGATCCACAGGTAGCTTTAAGTGCTACGTGGTGAGTTAGATTTACTTTAAGTAATTAAGATAAATATGAAATATATAGTGATAATATTTGAATAAATTATTAACTTATGATTTGGTCGTAGATGAAAAATTGGTTGATAGGAATAATTGATGTATAGAAAATTATTATATGAGAAGTAATATTATTAGAAAAATGAGTCGATTTAATAATAAATGTGATAAATGAAATTTTTGACGAGCTAATGATTTGATATGATTTATGAGGAGAAGTATTTAGTGGAATTTTTCAAATAATAATTTAAGAATAATCAGGATAGCTGATTTAAATGTTTGAATACATGCTTGTTTCTTTATTATTGTTCATATGGTTATTTCATGTCATTATTCATATGTATATATATGGAAATAAAAGAACCGGTCTAAATGAAAACAAAAGAACCGGTCTAAATGAAAATAAAAGAACCGAGAGGGCAGCCGATCTAAATGAAAATAGAAGAATCAAGAAGGCAACCTGTAATACCCGTATTCATAAGGGTAAAGAAGTAATTTAATAATTATGACATGAAATTAAAATAATATATATATATATATATATATATACGCGAAGGATTTAGTATTGAATAAAATAATTCTATTGAAAAAAAATTGGACCCGTGGGGCCATGGTTATAAAGAAAATGAAAAATATAAAAAATAAAAAGAAAGGACACGTCCAGTCTTAGAGAAAAGGAAAAAGAAAAAAAAATGTGGCAGCAACTGAAAAATTGGAGGATTACATGTAGGCCACATGCATTTGTCGTGGCAGCAGTCTGAGGTGCAGAAGCTGAGCCTTACAAAGGATTTGCATATATATATATATATATATATATATATATATATATATATATATAATTTTACTTTACTTTAATTTTTCTTAGCAAATCTTTGGCACAACAATTAAATAGCAAAATAAATAAAAAGCGAGAACTTTAGAAAGAGCAAAGTTGTTAAATTCTAACCCCAAAATCTCAATACAAAAAAAGCTCTTAACCCAATACACCCAAAGCTGTTATCCTAATTTTAGTAGTAAATCCCTCTAGTTTACAATGTATATGAGAATTATGAGTGTGCTTCAAATCTTATCTGGGACCCCTTTATATCGAATATATTTTCCTAATACAATTAGAAAAAGAACAACCGCATCATACTATACTACTACTACTTGTACAATTAACAATCTAATAGGAAATTAATATTATTCTTACTAGAACAAGTAATTACAAAATAGGAAATAATTTTTCCCAAGCCAATTAAAAGTCTTCTTTGTGAGAATTGAGACAAAATCTTAACAATTGTAACTCTGAGGTAGATTTTTTTTTTTAATTTTCTTCTTCCACTTTAATATCAGATGCAAACACACATTTGATTTCATGCAAACAATTGGAGCTTGCAATTAATTTTTGTTCGTACAATCCTCCAACGTGTCCATGAACTAAAGAAGATATAAGTGGATTGTTGAGGAAAATTGTAAGAATAAAGAATCAAGCTAGAAGAGACAGAGATAGGAGCTGATGTGATTAATAAATTCATTTTATATAGTTTTAAATGCAATCAGAATATAAATTGAGAACAATATCAAACTTGAGTTTCAATATTAAACTCGACGTAAATTAGAACAATATTAAACTTAAAGAAAAACCACTGAAATCTAAAAGACAATTGATAATGGTAATGGATAAGTTTACATTAGTAATTAAGTTGACCTTGAAAAGGAGTAAAGACTGTAAATGCCAACTAAGCTGTTGATTTCCTTAATTGGATAACACACTCCCCAGACCGGCATTGTTTGGTTTTTTCTTTTCCTTAGAAAAAAAAAGCATATTTTGCACGTTTGGTTCATTAAATCTATTAAACTAGGTCCTAGTCAAAATCCTAGTCTCGAAAAGTTATCTTAATATGGACCAACACCATGTAACTTCGTACCGATATAATATTATATATATTTTTATACCATAGTAGTGGATAAAATATTTGGAAATAAAATAAAAGAAACACGTTTTTTTTTTCTCTCTAGCTTATCCGGTTGAGATAAATTTGGTTGACGAAAATCCGATATAATTTACTGTGTGATTGACGAATTCAGAGTTTGGTCATGTTGGCTGGGTCCATTCTACTCGGTTGGCAGCGTCACCGTAACAAAATTTTAACAATCCATGTTCACACTTTTGTTTCATGGGTTTCCACCCTTTATTTATATAAAAACAAATCTTGGTTAGATTGGGTAGTTTTAAACCCGTCTGAAAATTTTATCGATAATTTAAAAAAATTTCACTAATAATATCAATATAAATGTGAGAATAAAAAACTAATGGAACGAGTGAAATTTCAAAAATTAACAGTAAAATTTCAAAAATTAACAATGAAATTTCAGACGAATCTAAAACCATTCTTAACCAAAAATTGGTCCTTATATGTTGGATCCTCTCAATTTTTAGCTTTGAATTGCAAGTCAATTGATTGTTAGATTTTATGCCACCCTCAATAAAGTAAAAATCGAGGGTCATGAACACACCACATCACCTAAATAAGGGAAAAAAGCTTTTTCCTCTAAACCGGCAAACAACCAACTGCATGCCCTTGTGTAATGACCCATACCGAGCGAGCATTACTTGAAATGACATCATTATTACTTTTAAACATTGAGCATATAGACCTATACCGCAACATGTAAATCCTACTATTTCCATCATACAATATATTCTTGCTATATGCATGCATGCATCCACATTTCTTTAGCCTATGTACACTACGTCTTGGTTGAAACCAAGAATTTACACAAGACACGATCTTTAGAAAAATTTCAGCCATGACAACTAAAAAACATATACATTTTTTTTCAAAAACGGAGACATATACATTAATCCAAACTCCCAAACAAACATGGTGAGGATGCTTTGCGTGAAAACCCACCTAAGGATACCTTTCTCCTTCAATCCTTTACTGATTTGCTTCAATTCTATTCAACAACTTCCTTGAAATATTAAAAAGGTGGAGGGTGAGCTAAAAGCTCAGCGAGTAATCATATTACTCAAAGTAATCGTCTTCAAGAAACTTTATCACTTTTTGAATGAATTCAATTTAATTGTAATCACAATTCATAAAGTCACAACTATGTATATATAATTGCCCTCATGCTCATCACAAGTAAAATAATCGTTCCAAGAATACATTAAAACAATCAACAATCACATGAATTAAAGTATCATACAAGATTCAAACCATTACAAGAATAACCCTTTTAAACTATTCACGGTTCACGTGACATCAACTCAATTCAATACACTTATCAATACATATATTACAATGGGGATGTCTCCCCACGTACCAGTACATCAAACATCGCATTATACATCCACTCGGTTTCATCTCGCTTTCCACTTCCACTCAGTTCCACCTCACTTTCCACCTCCACTCGGTTCCATAATATCGTCAAGGATTCAAATCTCATCAAACATAATTCATAACACAAGCAATTTCTTAAATATAATTTCATCAACTCATTCACATTACACTTTACTTCCAAACACACATCAAGACATATGATTTGTTTCTTAGATATCAAACACACATTTATTCACACCCTTATATGGTTTGCATTCCGCATCTATTATACTTACATATTTTCGTCTTTATCATATAATTCACCACGCTTACTAACAATATGGTGAAACTCACCTTTGATATGCCAAAAGCTAGTCTTGAACTACTTCCTTACCCTTAGCACGTTCTCCAACAACACCTAAAAATTATATCATTTAATATAACAATCCAAGAAGTAATGAAATCAATATCCATCTTCATTAAGCAACTACAAGAAATAGTCTAGATAATAACTATGTTACAAGTTTTCTCTTCTTTGTCTACTTTTCCTTATTCTCTTTTTTCCTTTCCAATCAAATTTTAAGTGCATGTCTCATGACAATGATTCTTAATTTACTCAAGTAAATTTCAAGAATAAATTACAAGAAAGCTTAAACTTCTTAAGTTTTAAGACTAATTAAAATGATTTGTTTCATTTACTTACAAAATTTCTTCTTTTCTAATTTTTTACTTAAAAAGCTTCTACCAACTAAGTTTACTCAATAACTCCTCCAATTCAAAGAAACTATACCAATTTAATAATCTTTATGCCACCAAAATTCTAAACTTACATATTTAACATTATCCAAACATTAACTTATATTAATTTACTCTAATATTTAAGTTTTGTTCACATAAACTCTATAATACCCATCTAATAGAATTCTTCCAAAAAATTTAGCTTAATCACTAAAAAAATTCCTAACTCAAGAAATTCTTTTAGATCCAACAAGTATTTATACTTCAAAACCTAAAATTTACATATCTAAAACTACTCAATCACAAGTTTAAGTTATTTCAAGTTATAGTGCAAGATTAATTCAAAGTTCCCTACATATCATATTCCAACTTCAATAAATCCTAAATCCATCCATTTAAATTCAAATCAACTCAAACAATACCAAAGAATCAACTTCATTAAGTTTACTTTAACTTAGAATAGGTTGGAAAATGATTATACCTCAAATTTGTATAAAAAAAATAGCTAAGAAACAAAAGGAGCAAGAACCCCTGTCTGGTACGTGTACTCCACACGCCGTCGTAGCCTGCTCATGGTGCCTCACCTATCGGTCTGGACTCCTCTCCCAGGTGGCAGTAAGAGTTTTACAAAGTATGGGGGTAAGTGAGGTAGTGACGTGAGTTGGTGAGCTAGAAGAAGATAAGAAAATTTTGGGTTTTCTCCAAACAAATTAAAAAATGGTTTCTGCCCTGTTTCTCTCTAACTCTCTCAGTCACCCGAGCTTCCCAGAGAAGAATTGAAAGACTTGTGGTTTTTTTGCTGAAGTCTAGGCTTTTAGCCTTATATAGTCCCACGAACCATTAGCCTTTTATCTCTTTACCCCACCCTTCCTTCTTTAATTAATTTGCAACCCTTTTCCTCCTTTTTTCTAACTTTTTATATTAAAACCCAATTGTTCTTACTAACACTTCTTTATAAGAAAGTCTTCACTAAGTACTTTCATTTCTTTTATGTTTATATTACCCCTCAATCAATAAGCTCTACACACTTCTAATACAGAAAAATTATAATTTACTTCATCGATATATATAGTTTAAAATTTAAGACCTGGCTTTACACCCCCTCTCTCTCTACTTTTTCGCTTCTTATTTACTCAGAGTATAAATCTCATCAACCAAATTGTTGAATCCTAAATAATTCCTCGATCCATTACTTAAATTGATGCAATCTCTTGACCTCAACCCGATAATGATGCCCAACAGTGTAATCTTTCTAATGACGACAATCACGATCGTAAGTGCCACGGTGGTCAGTATGTTGTCATGTCATCAGTACCGTAGTTTTGGTGAGAGAGAAAACAGAGAAGAAGAGATTGTGTAGAAGAAAAGATTAGAAGATGGATTCAGTTGTTTGGGACTTGGATTGGGTACTTGGGTTGGGACTTGGGAGCCTGGGCTCATGTTGGGATTAAGGTTGGGCCTGAAATTATAAGGCATGTTTGGGTAACAGTTTTCAGTTTTCAGTTTTCGAAAATGAAAACTGAAAATAGTTTTCTGATATTTTCTGAAGAAAACATGTTTGGATAACTGTAACTCGAAAACTGTTTCCAAAACAAAAAACAATGAAATGTTGTTTGGATAATCTTATTTTGAAAACTGTTTTGATACAGCTTGTAATTATTTTTAGTTTTGAGTTTAAATTTAAAATCTATATTAATTTTATTTCTCATATTTACTAAATATTTAAAAATAATTAATATTATTTTATTTTTAAAATTTTAATATTTTTATATACTATGGAAGAAGAATGAAACAGAGAAGTGAACACTGATTTTAGGGCTATTTTTCGAAAATTATGTTAGAATACATCAATTTGGAGTTTTCAAAAAATAATTTTTGAAAACTCGTTTTTTTAAAACTGTTTTAAAAAATTACTTTTAAAAACTTTTTGTCAAAATTAAAAACAATTTTCAAAAACTGTTTCCAAACATAGTCATATATACTATCTGTTTCTTTGTTAAGGAAAAAATAAACCCGAGTTTTAGCCAAAACTTGCCTGTAGTGTAACTCTACCCCTGATTTCAATCATAATAGTTTTCCTGATGGTTTTATTTTTGGTACAGCGTCATCAGCACATCAAGTAGATAATTAATATATAATATATTAATGTACAACTTTTTAAAACCACCGTGAGATATAATCAACCACTTTATGAGATAAAATCTAACTGTATATATGCATGATATTTAATTTGAAGGTGTAGCAAAAGAAGCCGGTAGAGGTAAAAGTATATGGGACAACTTTACTCGCGACTATTCAGGTTTCTCTCCTTTATTCATTTATATTTCTGTTTAGGTATGTTTGCATTTGTACATGCATGAGAGTGCACAAGTTATGATGATCGCAACTACTTGATTTCAATACTCCATTTCTTTTATATATGAAATGGAGATAAGAAACTGAATAGAATATCATATTTATTCGAATCAGCTCGTTGAAAAGTAATGTGATAAATTAATTAGGAATGTTTTCATAAAACTTTGTAAAAAGACATAACATGGCTAATAGACGTATAACAGTTGATTTGTATCATCGCTATAATGTATAAAATTAAAATTACCCTTTAATCACTTATAATATTTTAGAAGAATCTTAACTTAGGGACTTGACATCATTTGATATAGAAATAACTAGAGTTGATCATTGGTCCGTTAGTCCACGCAGCTCGTTTGGCTCAACTCGTAGGTTTTGCGGGTTTTTTCAAGAAAAATTAATTAATTAATTTGGCTTGGGTAAAAATTTAGGCCTGATTTAAAAAACGAAAGGGATTGAAATTTAAAAAAAAAAGAAGAACAAATTGATTAGGCACCACCTTCTTAAATATATTATACTTAATACATTTAATTATTTATATATTAAATAATATATATTTCATGTAATGTGATATATGTTAGGGTTAAGATTCCCTTACTAAAACATTTTATGCTATGAAAAAATAGGGGAAAATGCAATAATTTAGACAGATTTTTTTTTTAATTCTTTGTGCGTGATATTGTATTATGGGCAAACTTAGACTAAATAAAAAAATGAAAAATTCGGGCCTGATGGGCGGACTTGGGTTTGGCTTAACTTATTAGGCTCGAGCTAATTAAGACCGGATTTTCGGGCCAGCTCATATCTACTGGGCTACAATTTTGTGTAAGCCCGACCCAAACCTTACCCGAACTTGACCCAAACCTAGCTCGAGACTGACTTTGGTCAAATCTAGATATAATTGATTTGTGTATTGAAAAAAGATTAGTTTTTATATTTTTCACGTAATCTACTTTTAAGTAACATAATTGAAATTAAACATTTTTTAAAAAAAAAAAAATTGTGACAAAAGGTATCAAACTAATGAAGGAAATGAAAATTGATTCTTTCAGATTCTCGTTCTCATGGCCCATTATATTACCTTCTAAGTGTGTATATTAACTAGGAGACCTTTGTTTTTCTTTTTCTTTACCTTTTTATTCTCGTTATTCTTAAAATTTTAATTAGCTATGCTTTCTTTCTTTCCTTTTTAAATTCGGATGGAAAGCTAACATTGAAATATAAGTTCATTAAATTACATTCGAAATGCAAAAAATAAAGGGGAAGGCTTGCCTTTGACATTGACGAAGTGAACTTCTAGTACTGCGTTCCCAAGTTGGTTTATGATACCACTTTATTATTGGACCTGAAAAAAAGAAATTCAAAATGTTGGACCAAATTTATAAGTTTATCAAGAAATTGGATAGCTTGTTGAGGATTTTTTTTTTACATAATTATGTCCAATAAAATTCAATTTATTGATAAAGTTGCCGAAGAATTACTTTCTATGACTCATTTGAACCACACTTAACTATCTTTAAATATAAATTATATTTAAAGATTATATTTAAATATAAATTTCATACCAAACAAAAAAATATAATAATAAAAAAATATAACCAATAAATGCAAAAGGATGGGCTAAGGCACAAATGCAATCTCTCTCTTTAGAACTTTTCGCGTCATAGCAGAGGTAATCAAACTTTATCAATGCAACAAACTCATGGTCGCATTGCTCCCAGGATACAAAAACCCAACCTAATCTCTTTGTTGTATCTCAAAGATACTAACATTGTATTATGAGCCAGAGCTCTACCAGACCACATTTTTTTTGCTCATGGTAATATCAAAATAATATAAAGCAGAAAAAAACTAAAATGAGGAGGAAAAAATAGTGGATTTTGTTTTTCTATCCAAAGGGCATGCAAATAGTCCTATTTATAGAACTCTAGTATAGTAACCTTCAAATTTGGATTTGGATCCTCTAGGGATGAATTTGTCTATGGTTTGGTGTAGTTCATGTTAGTATTAATAGCCACATCATAAAAAAATTAAATCAAAGGCTATGATTGAAATACATAAAAAATTTTGGAACTAAATATCTCTATGCCACGTCAGCAAATGGGGTAATTTTATAAAATCAAAATTACATTTCGAAATTTTAGAAAAAAAGGAAAGCAGTTGCGGAAAATCGATGACCAGAGGTGGACGTGTCGGCACGTGGGGCGCGTGAACAGGCTCCTACCAGCGGTTGGTGATCGGAAAGTTTGGATCTGATTAGCGTTGCAAAATCCAACCGCCTGGTGGTGTCTAATTATGAAAATAATATTCATCTTTATTATTATAATTACGATTATAATAATTAGTTTCATTATTATGAGAAAAAAATATTATTATAATAATATTATAAAAGTACTAATATTATCAGTATTATTATAATATTGATAATAATAACCACTATCATTATTATTATATTAATTATTATTATTGTTATTACAAGAAAAAATATTTTTAATTATATTATAATTATCATTATTCTAAGGTAAAAAGAAAAAAAAAATAGTCTCACATGGATAGGATAGATTTTGTCCTATAGAAGGAGGCAGGACAAAAAATGTGAGATTAAAGCTAATTATGCAATTATATTTAGTATGAAGGTGCAGTAAAAGAAGGTGGTAGAGGATTAAGTATTTGGGACGACTTCACTCACTAGTATCCAGGTTGGTGATGAATATTTTGTTTGGCTAATTGGCTCTATTTCTTTCATAAATGAAACGGTGAGTTCACACCAAAAAAAGGAAAAAAAAAATAATTGGAGACTAAAAGTTGAATATTGTATTCAAATAAGCTCTTTAAAATTTAATGTGATAAATTAAGAATTTGTTTCATACATCTTGCAGAAAAAAAACAACATGGACAATGGAGATGTAGTAGTCGATTTCTATCATCGTTACAAAGTACGGAGTTTATCTTTCTTTTTTTATGAATTGTCAATGTTTCATGAGTATCTTTAGCAGTGAGGGTTGAGGGGTGATTTTTCATGGATGTATCTGGTGGTGGTAAAAAATATTAGTTTATATTTATTTCATGTATTTTTTTTCTCGATTAGTCGTATTTGTATTAAACATAGCTGAAAAATGTGATTGGAAGACATCAAACTAATGAAGGAAATTAACATGGATGCTTTCCAACTCTCAGTTTCATGGTCTAGAATATTACCCCGTAAGTATATATTTTAATCAAGTTGTAATTAACATTTTATTTCATTGCCACCGTTTTATTTTTCTCATTGTTCTTAAAATCTTAATTGATTCTTCTTCTTCCATTTTTTTTTTTTGTGAATTTAAGTTGAAAACTAAGTGAAGGAGTGAACGAGGAAGGAATACAATTCTACAAAAATCTCATCAATGAGCTCTTAGAAAATGGTAATAAATCTCTTCCTAAATGGATTTAAAAGTTTTCTACCAAAGATGGTGGTTTAATGTAACTAGAATATTTTGTAAATATGCCATGCTGACATTGAAATATAAATTCTTCCTACAAGTTTGAAATTCAAAATATAAAGAGGCCAAAATCCAAAATGTTCGACCAAATTTCATAGTTTTGATGAAACTGAATAGCTTATGAAGATTTATATTCTAAATATCATGCTATAAAAAATTAGAACCCAACTAATTGTTTTGTGTGTCGTGTGATACAATGTGCAGACTTGCAGCCTTTTGTAACTATCTTCAATTGGGATCTTCCTCAAGTTCTAGAAGATGAATATGGTGGCTTTTTAAACCCCCGTATTGTGTAAGTGAATAGCAGTTACTTTATATGAATCATACTTTACAATCCCAAGGATTTTTATTCTGGAATGAACAGTTCGTAAAACCTACTGCATGGATATGAAAATGTTTGATCCTGGCTGCATATTAGATTGTTTTTGTAAGACTACAAATTAGACTGGGTTTGTTGTTTTTTGTTTTTATGGTGTTTGATTGTTTGTCTCAATTGATGGGTTAAACCCCCGTTCCTTTTGCTTGTGCCATTAGAAAAAAAAAAAAAAAAAAGTTCTTAACAGATGAGTTAGTTACTAACACCATTAATTCAAATGAATCAATGTCCCTTCTTGCATGCTTTGTGGTACCAAAGTCTCGACCTCTACTTCACTAGTCCAACACCTCATCGGCGTTATTCTTAAATATTATGTTCAACAATACTAAGAATTTCCACAACAAATTATCCTTCGAGTTCATGGAGTTATTCTATATATGATTGAACCTGTGTCTTCCTTTATGTATTTAGGGATGATTTTCGAGATTTTGCGCATCTTTGCTTCAAAGAATTTGGTGACAAAGTAAAACTTTGGACCACTTTTTATGAGCCATGGGTTTATAGTGTTGGTGGCTGTGAAACTGGTAAAAAAGCTCTAGGACGATGTTCAAAATGGGTGAACAACGGATGCCAGGCAGGGAACTCTGCCACTGAGCCTTATACTGTTTGACACCATCTGCTTCTCGCTCATGCAGCAGCTGTAGAAGAGTTCAGAAAATGTGATAAGGTTTGTACAAGAGTCATTAAATCATGATCTTACACATTAGTTGCTAGCTTGATATGTACATTAGTTCTAAAGCTAATAAATTGCCAGAATTGCCCGTACAAATCAATCATCTTTGCAAATTAAAATGTATTGATCCAAGAAGAACCAGGAGATGAGCCATACAGGCTTAGAAAGATCTAGAAGTCTATTTTCTGGAGAATTTTATGGCTTGTCAAAATGATTTTCCTAGAAAAAGTTATGGTAGTTTTAATAGACAAAAGTCAGGCCTTCAGAACAGTACCATCCAGCACCACGGTGCTCCTCAGCCAGAATTTTACAGCTCTTTATTTCCTTTTTCTTTTTCACCATTCTTAAAATTTTGATTCTTTTTTTTTTAAATTCAGATTGAAAGCTAAGTAAAGGAGTGAACGAGAAAGGGATCCAATTCTATAAAAATCTCATCATTGAGGTCATAGCAAATGGTCATAATTCTATCCCCTATATGGATTTAATTTTTTGGTTGGCTAATTGCGTTTATTTAATTTAATTAAAATATTGTAATATACCAATCAATTAAATTAGAGTTAACATTTAAATATAATTAAGTTCTCCCTATAAGTATATTTATATACATAATGATCAAATTTCGAAACATTGGAACAAATTTTAAGTTCTTCAAGAAATTTGATAGCTCCTTGAAGATTTATCTTTATAATTGGACCTTGATAAATTATTGATAAAGTTGTCCAATAATTACTTTTTGTAACTCATTTGAACCAAACTTAATTATCTCTCTTAAATGTCATTTGATGAATGTGCAGACATACAACCATTTGTGACTATCTTTCACTGGGATCTTCCCCAAACTCTAGAAGATGAGTATGGTGGTTTTTTAAGCCCTCACATTGTGTAAGTAAACGTTTCCATCATATCAAAAGTATCATTGATGCTTCTATCAATATAGTTTTTTGCCTTTAAAAAAATCTTACTAAAAGATTAATCTATTAAATTATTTTATTAATTATATTAAATCCAACAATACCTACAGTAAAGAATCATGGAGTTGGCCTATATTTGATTGAAAATGTATCCTATTATGCATATACAGGGATGATTTTCGAGACTTTGCAAGTATATGCTTCAAAGAATTTGGTGATAAAGTGAAACTTTGGGCAACTTTCAATGAACCGTGGGTTTACAGTGTTGCTGGCTATGACAATGGAAGAAAAGCACTAGGACGATGTTCAAAATGGGTCAACAATGCATGCCAAGCAAGGAACTCTGCATTGAACCTTATAATGTTTCACATCATCTACTTCTTGCTCATGCTGCAGCGGTAGAAGAGTTCAGAAAATGTGACAAGGTATACAGAAAAATTGTCAAATCATGATCCGGTGCATTAATTGCTTGCTTGATATGCGTATTAGTGCCAACAATAATTTTCTAAACTACTATAAAGTTTAAATATTTTTTCTCGATTTTTTTTTTATTTGAAACTTTTGAAATCAAAAGGAGAATCTATATTGAAACTTTATTAATGATTAAAACCCCAAACCATGTGTCCCCTTTCTATTATTTTTAAAGGAACCTTTTTTATTATTTCATCCATTAACTGTTTTTTATTTATACAATTGTTTAGTGTCAAGAAAATGGAAAGATTGGGATAGTACTCTCGCCCTCATGGTTTGAGCCTCAATCTGTTTCCCCTGCGGATATTGAAGCAGCCAACGAGCCCTTGATTTCATCTTAGGCTGGTAAGTGCTTCATATTAAATTAAGCAACATGCTTTCTCATTTTCTTCCTTCTTTTTTCCTCCTTTTGGGAATTCAAAACTATATTTTAGTCCAAGATAAAAATAATTTTTACATTTCTATATATGCAGGCATTTGGACCCTATAACATTTGGTGATTATCCAAAAAGTATGAGGACTTACGTTGGGGATCGATTACCTTCGTTCACTAAAGAGCAATCCAAAATGCTAAAAAAAATCTTTTGATTTTGTGGGAATAAATTACTACCGTGCTCTTTATGTAACTAATCTTGATCATGTTGATCCCGAAAAACTTAGATACACAACCGATCAACATGTTATGTGGAAAAGTAAGTTCACTCTAAATCCAAAGCTTTTAGAAAATTTATACTCAATACAATTTTTTTTCTTCTATTTTCCACACTGCCAACATAGACTGGTGATTAATCTATTGACTTTCAAATTTTTTTCCTATTTTATAGAGGATCGAGATGGAATTCTTATTGGCCCACAGGTACGTTGGTAAAGTATATATATATATATTTATTTTAGAAATACTTTGTTTTTGAAAAACGAAGGCATAAAAATATTAGAAGGCATCATAAAGCCAATAAGATTTAGAAAGAAAATTCCTCATGAACCATGGGAGACACATGGAGAGATCAGTAAAGACGCCAAACCAAACAAACAGAACCATCCACTAGAACACAAGACAACACACTGTGCACTTCTTGATACATGTTTTTTCAACATTCTTTTTTCAGTATTTTGTCATATTCCTCTCTATCCCTCCATTCCATTTGGTATAGCTGTTCAATCATCTCCTCTTCATCTCCATCATATGAAACGCCTATTTTTTTTTTACCCAATGCCCTATTTTCTTGCCCAATACTTTTTCTTTTAATTCACACTTTATAAAATGACTAATAATTGTATATAACATTATTTTATTCAGGCTGCTTCAGACTTGATCCTAGTGTATCCTGAAGGTATCAAATATATTCTAAAGTACATCAAGGATCATTACAATAATCCAACCATTTACATTACTGAGAATGGTAAGCCAATTGTTAGAATAAACTTCATATAATTAAGTGGTATTTGTTACATGTTGGATAATCCAATTACTAATTAGTTTTGATTTCTTTGACATAAAACTCATGTAGGATATGATGATTACAACAACGATACCTTACCATTGGAAGAAGCTCTTAAGGATACTGAGAGGAAAGAATACCATTAGAAGCATCTTCAGAATCTTTTGAAAGCCATAAAGTGAGTTCGTATCTAGCTTACGTTGAATTTATTATCACTGTTTTTTTTTTTTTTGTTCGCAAAATTTACTTTACAACTAACATAAAACTTGTGTTCTACAACAAACTTGATATTAATATAAAATTATTGTTTTCTACTATACATGATGTTTTTTAGTACTCAACTTTTGAAGGTTTAATTATTACAAGGTCGATCTCGATGTAAGCTTATAGAGCAAAGATTGTTTTGTTAAATGTTTATACTAATGGTGATTATTGGATTATTGACAGTGACTATGGAGTTGATGTGAAAGGCTATTTTGCATGGTCATTGATGGATAACTTTGAATGGAACCTTGGTTACACTGTTCGATTCGGATTATACTACGTGGATTTCAAGAATGACTTGAAACGATATCCGAAAGAATCAACCAAGTGTGGTTCATGAAATTTCTAAAAGAACAAAGCAAGCGGTCTAAAACTGTTACTTGGGTTTCCTCAATTTTATCACGTATAACAAAGAGTTGGTCATTATTGACGTATTGAAGTTGAACATCTTTTGGTTTTGAATCACAACTGAATGATGTATTTTATTAATTCTTTTGTAATTCTTTGATTTTATTGATTAAAATCTTTTTAGGTGTTTTAGGATTTTAATATGTAATTAAATTATTGTCTTCTTATATAAGAAATTGAACTACTTTCTGATCTATTTTATCTAGCTAGCCTATAAATAGGTTTGTATAGTTTTTGGGTTCTGCCTATATCTTTTTTCATGATAAATAATTTGACTTTTTCCTTTCATATATATATATAAGCCTTTTATTCTCTTTTTCACTTAGATAGGTGGTTTAGAGGGAGGATTCTCCAGGCATGAAGACTCCCTAAAAGTATGGCTTTTGAATTATGGACAAATGGACAATTAAAGTATCATAGAACATATGTCACTTAGCAATCACCGAATTCCTAAACAATTTTTTTTCTCAAATCCCCAACTTTGAGGGTGATTTTAATAAATAAATATTTTGATTATAAACTTGTCATAATAAGCCCTTAATTTGATTTGACGTTTTCTTTGAAGTGGGGTGTTTTTAAGAATTTACTCTTTCAAAAGAAAATTAATGACAGAGAAAATGAAGAAACAATTGTTTACGGTTATTGTTATGCCTAAAATTTGAAAAATAAAGTCTTGGAACATCAACGGTGCAACAAATCGTTGCATTTTTTTATACTTCTTTTCTTTAGGGGTTAAAATTAAGTGGACCAACAGCAAAGCAACACGTGGACATTTCTACTTCCAATATGGATGTTGGGTATACGACCAAAGTCCCACATTGGCTAGAAGTGGGGAGGATCATGGGTATATAAGGATGGACAATATCTCCATTGGTGTGAGGCCTTTTGGGGTAAAAACCCAAGAGCAAATCCATGAGGGCTTAGGCCCAAAGTGGACAATATCATACCAATGTGGAGATATGTGGTGTCCATAGTCCTAACAAGTGGTATCAGAGCTAAGCAGCTGGTTATCGGAGCAAGAAGTAGAAGGTACGGAGCTAAGACTCCAAGAATCAAAGATCAAACTTCTTGGGTGAATCAAGAACAGTGTAAAGATCAAGATCCGGTCTTGTTCTTGAAGCTTGATTCAAGAACTGTGTTAAAGATCCATCTTCGATTTGTGTTCTTGAGGTTGAAGAAAGTAGTTATGGTTAGTGCACAAATCTGGGATCTTGTCCGCAAAAGATGGCTTCAAATTTCTGTGTGGAGAAGTTTGATGGAAAGGGGGACTTTACCCTATGGAAGCGGAAGATCAAGGCGGTTCTAATGCAGCAGAAAGTGGACTTGGCTATTGGAGAAGATGATGCTTTTCCAGCAAGTGTCACGGAGGACCAGCGGACCGAGATGAAGAAGATGGCTTACAGCACCATTTTCTTGCACATGTCGGATAGTGTCACAAGGGAGTGCGGAGACTCGGAGGATTCGACTGTCATATGGAAGAAACTAGATGAGTTGTTTCTTACCAAAACTCTCCCTAACAAAATTTATCTTCTTAAAAGAATCTTTGCTTTTAAAATGGACCCTAGTAAGGAGTTGCAAGATAATCTTGATGTCTTTAATAAGCTAGTTCAAGATTTGAATAGTTGTAGCATTTCTTTTCCGGATGAACAATTGGCTGTTATTTTATTAAATTCATTTCCAGATTTCTTTGACAATTTGATTAATGCAATTGAGTATGGGAGAGATAGTTTGACAAAGGAGATTGTGATCAATGCCATAAGGGCACATGATTTCAAAGCCAAGATGAAGGAGACATCAAGTGGTTAAGGGTTGTTCATAAGAGGAAGGCCAACAGCTCGGAATGGCAGTAACAATGGCTACTACCGGGACAATGGTAGAGGAGAAAGCCATAGGAGAGCACACTCTAAACCAAGGGTTGGAGGAAGGAGGTGCTTCTACTGCAAAAAGGAGGGCCATTTCAAGAAAGATTGCAAGAAGAGGATGTGGGATGAGAGGAGAAGCCATACCAACAATGGAGAGGCTTCGGTTGCTATGAGAGAACAGCAAGGTGATGATGTTCTTGTTTTGTGCTTAGATGTGAGAAGGAGGCAAGGCAGCGGAAAGTGGATTCTTGATTCCGGGTGCACTCATCATATGTGCCCTCATAAAGAATGGTTCAAGAATTTCAAGAAGATCAATGATGGAAGAGTCTTCTTGGGGAATGATAATTCTTGCCATGTGAGAGGGATTGGAGACATCCAATTGAGGATGTTTGATAGAGTCACAAGGCTGCTGAAAAATGTGAGGTATGTTCCAGATTTGAAGAGGAACTTGATCTCATTGGGGCAGCTGGATTCCATGGGCTACATATGCAAATTAGAGGGAGGAAAGATCAAGGTGGCCAAGGGATCTTTGGTAGTAATCAAGGCAGCAAGAAACGATGGACTCTATGAGATGATCGGAGAAACAGAAACCAATGATCAAGCAGCAAGCTTGATGGCTGAGCTGGACAAGGCAGCCCTTTGGCACACTCGCTTGGGACACATGAGCGAAAAGGGCCTGCAAGTGCTTAGCAAGGAAGGTCTACTTGGTGGTGACAATGTAGAAAAACTGGATTTCTGTAAGAGCTGTGTTCTTGGGCAGCAACATCGGGTCAGCTTCAACACCGGAGTGCACAAGGCTAAGGGCATTCTTGACTACATTCATGCGGACCTTTGGGGACCAGCTAGGACACCAACACAGTGAGGTAACATTTACTTTCTGTCTTTAATTGATGATTATTCAAGAAAAGTGTGGGTTTATTTGGTGAAAAATAAATCAGATGCATTGAATAAGTTAGTGGTGTGGAAAGGGCTGGTTGAGACTCAAATGGGTAGAGTAGTTAAGGGGATAAGAACAGATAAAGGCTTAGAAATTTTTAACCAAGAACTTGATCAATTCTGTAGGTTAAATGGCATTCTAAGACATAGGACGGTTGTGGAAACCCCTCAGCAAAGTGGAGTTGCTGAAAGAATGAATCGAACCTTTATGGAAAAAGTTAGGTGCATGCTAATAGGATCCGGGTTACCAAAATATTTCTGGGGTGAAGCTGTAGCAACAGCTGCATACTTGGTGAATAGATCACCCTCTAGAGCAATAGAGCTCAAGACTCCCATGGAGTTGTGGAGTGGAAAACCCCCTGAGTTGGACAACCTTAAGACTTTTGGGTGTGCTGCATATGCACTCCAAAAGGAGGATAAGCTTAGCCCGGAATCTAGAAAATATGTGTTTCTAAGATATGGGGAAGGGGCTAAGGGGTACAGGTTGTGGTCCTTAGAAAAAGGAGGATTTAAACTCATAATAAGTAAGGATGTTGTCTTTAATGAATTATTATTTCCCTACTTGGAGAAAACTAACCCTGCAGGGGCTAGTGAGCAAACCAATTCAGAAATTGTTGAGCATAACATCAAGGGAGATTCTGTTCAGGTAGAGCAAAGGAGACAAGAGGGTTCGGACTAGGTAGAGCCCTTGGATGATTGCCAAGCTCAAGAAACTCAAGAAGAGGCTGAACAAGAAGAGGATGCTACAGCAAGTCAGAAGGACTTTCAGCTTATAAGAGACCGGGAAAGAAGGCTGGTCGGACCACCTTCAAGATGTGTGTTTGCGGATGCTGCGGATGCAGCAGCCCTTTGGACATAAGGAGAGATGAGTGAACAAGAAACTTACACGGTGGCCATGGAGTGTAAGGATTCGTCAAACTGGCAGCTAGCTATGGAGGAAGAAATGGATTCTTTGAGGAAGAACAACTTCTGGGAATTGGTGAAAATTCCAGGAAATCAGAAAGTTGTTGAATGTAAGTGCACTTACAAGATCAAAGAAGGGTGCCCTCCAAGAGATGAAGTCCGGAACAAGGCTAGGCTGGTGGTGAATGGGTTCATGAGAAAAGGAGACATAGGTTTCACAGAAACTTTCTCACCTGGACACAAGGAGGAGAAGATGGTGAGTATCCTCACCTATGTCATTGATGGGCTATTAGTTTGGAGCAGCAGGAAGAGGATGGAAAGGTTTACATCTCAACTCAGTGAGGAGTTCGAGAGGAAGGATCTCAGCCTTGCACAAAAGATCCTTGGGATGAGGAGAATCATCTGGGAAAAGAAGAGAAACAGGTCAAGTGTTTCTTAGGCAATTGGTGTTTTCAGCAAATGTGTGAGTAATCCCGAAAAAGAGCATTGGCTTGGGATGAAGAGGTTGCTGAGGTGTTTGAAGGCTCAGTGGCAGCTAGTGGTAGCACTCATAACAACCAGGGCAGAATGCATAGCGGCTACGGAAGCCATAAAGGAGGCTATGGAGTGCAAAGGGTTGTTGGACGAGTGGGAGGTCCTAAAAGAGCAGGTGGTGGTATCTTTGGATAACCAAAGTGCGGGGCACTTGTGGAGGAATCCGATGTTCCATGAGGGGACGGATTATATGGATGTTCGGTATCATTACATTCTGGAAAATGGTACGAAAGGATGCATTCATGTTGACAAGAAGACCACAGAGAAAAGTCCTGTAGATTTAAGCACCAAGTTTCTACCTCTAAGTAAGTTCAATCATTGCCTTGAATTACTTAGGATTGGAGTTGGTTAATTGGTGACTCAAGATGAGTTTGGATCCCGAAACTTTTTGCACAATGGTTCAGGTTTTTGAACCTTAAACAAGGTGGATTATCAAAGTTCATCAAGTTAGAAGACTGCACATATGTGTGTGCATCAATTTGGAGCAAGGAAAGGCCATGCGCACTAGTGTGCGCACTTCTGCACACAATCAGGGAAGTGTGCGCACAGCAGCAGCATCATCAGCACCATGGAGCCCAAAACCAGCACCATGGCATCCAGAATGGTGTGCTGAAGGACCGGACCAGCGCCATGGTGCCCGGAACCAGCACCATGGCACCTAGAAGGTGTGCAAAGGTGCTCTGCCCAGCACCATGGCGCCCTGTGTTGAGCGCCTAGGCACCAGGCAAAGGGCTGCACACATGGACAGCCTGTTTTAAGACCCTTTTGAGTGTATGAATGCAAGGATAAAACACACAGCACCACTTGGGAAGTGATGAAGGGCTATGATTAAGTGGAGATCATGATCAAAGGGTGGAAATTGATTCACAAGAATGTCCAAGAATTAAGAGGCTATAAAAGGGGTTCTAAAGGCCTCATTTCTACCATAATATACAACACATATACAAGAGAGATTTGTAACATTGTGAGATTATTTTAAACACTAAGAGAGAATTGTGTGAGAGACACAAACACAAGAGGGACTCTTTGTAGTAAGGCTGGGTGTATAAGATAGAGAAGTCTAGAATAGTGAGAGGACATTGTTAGTTCTCATCTTCTTGTTTCTTCAAGAACTTGGATTCTTGAAGGGGATTGCTGTAACTTTGTAGGAACCATTGAGATAGTGCAGAGAGTTCGGAGGAACTCACGGGGATGTAGGCACATTGCCGAACCTCGACAACAAATTACTTGTCTTCTTTCTTTCTTTGATTTTTTGTTCTTGTGTTCGATTGCTGAAATTCTTTCTACAAGTCATTCAAGACTTGAGTGTTTGGAAGATCACCACCTGGGCATCTTGCTAGGGTGATTTCTAACAGTGGTATCAGAGCCATGCCCCGGAGTTAGCCATGTGGATGAATCCTCGGAATGCCGAACAAAAGATGGTGGGCCCAAGTTTGATCACGATGAGATCCGTGGATTGAGCTCGGTTTGACAGGTGGTGTGCTCTAGATTCTTCATGGACGTGTCCTGGTCATAACACGGTGAAGAGGAGTTGAACTGGGATAGAGCAAGCTCTTGAGGCAGGTGGTGCTCCATGTAAGGCTTGTGCTCCAACACAGTGGAGTGGAGAATCCTGGTTGCTAAAGAGTGGACGGATGGATGATCGTTTGAGGGGAGGCTCGGTGGTCCTTCATTCGAGGGGAGGATTGTTGGGTATACGACCAAAGTCCCACATTGGCTAGAAGTGGGGAGGATCATAGGTATATAAGGATGGGTAATATCTCCATTGGTGTGAGGCCTTTTGGGGTAAAAACCCAAGAGCAAATCCATGAGGACTTAGGCCCAAAGTGGACAATATCATACCAATATGGAGATATGTGGTGTCCATAGTCCTAACAAAGGATATGGCATGTGGACAAGCTAATGCGAACCCAATGCCATCCCCGGACACTCTTGTTTAGACCTGCGAGCGTAAATCTAGGGATCACGATCCTTCTTGGACAACCAGCCATATCCACTTGCAGAGGAATGGGATCTAAAGGATTTCCTCATTCGGGGCGTGTGGGCCATCTCACATTTGAAACACTATAAAAGGACCAAGGTATGCAAATCCAGACACATTCACAATCACATTTTACATAACTGAAAGCAGGAGCATCCCATTCCTCTAAGAAATTGTACTAACAAGAGCATCGGAGTGTCTTTGGAGGCACTATCTCCCTCTCTCCTCCGGTGGCTCTCTAGCTCATCTTGTCTATCTTGTGCAAGCTTCCCCAAGAACCGGCCCCAACTCATCAACACGTTTTATGCATCAACACCAATATTTTTGTGTTTTGTAAGGGGCTGTTGATGAGAATCTTAATGTTTCTTAAAGAAGTTCTGAAGGCTCTCATTCTATGGCTCTTGATGATCACAAGTGTTTAACATGGTTATCAATTTATGTGCTTATTTCATTTGGAATTATATACAATGAATTTATTAGCTACATCAGCTCTTAGGTGACAATAAGGGCGAGAAAGTTGGGGCAATAATCCTTGGACTGACTATTCCTTCATGTCTTCACCTTTTATTGCTATATTCTTCAAAACCAGACCTTCTCTAAACTCTATTCTTCAAAACTAGATCAAATGGACTCTTTCTCCATTATGAGTTCATCCTGCCATTATGATAAGACAGCTGCTTGAAGACGCCTGGTAGACGCTTCCTAGGTTGTCATGTTCGGATTTTAAATTAAAATACATTTACTCAATCTTAAGCAAAAAAACACAAGCACAACAAAAAATCTACCTAAATTAATAAGCAAATATTTGAACAGTTTTACTTGCAAGTGTATAAGGTCAACGGAGTAGTATAGTGTGCAAATGCGAGATCATCTCCACAGAGATTGGTGAATTTCGTTTTAGAATTAGTTTCGCAATATAAAATAATAGAAATAAATATTGAGTTTGAATTAATAATGATAAAAGCGTAGGGACTTGATATCCACCACTAATCATGCTACCACAACAAAACAATATGACAATGCTTTACTTACACTATGAATATCTAATGTTTGTCAACCTAAGGGCAGGGTGTATATTCTTTAAGCTATTGATTTCCCTAAGCAATGAATTAGTCATGGTGTATACTCTAAGTCTTTTCTTTCTTAAGGGATTTAACATGGTGTATACTGAGTTGTTCCTTAAGAGATCATAAGATCTATGAAAATCGACAACCACATGAGACTTAGGGCATGGTGTATACTCCCGGTTTCCCATGTTGATTAACCCAAGAATCCGACGTGGAATTTTTTTGTTACTATTGTTAAACCCAGGACTCGGTCATCCAAATTGATTCAACTATCTAATCCATACCACATATATATATTGATCAGGCAAACACGTACGAGTAATTTAAATAAAAACAGACATTAATCAAGTTAAGAATCACAACATAAATATCGCAAATGCGCCAATACTGAATTATTGAGTAAATATAATTAGGGCTTCAATCAAGCCCTTACTAAGAGTTTAGTTACATATGGTTTTGATGTTGAACATCTTCATAAAGTAAAAATAAAGGGAGAAGAATAAACTCGAGAGAAGAGTCGTCAATTCATCTCCACGGTCTCCTTCTCCAAGAACAAAAACTAAAACTAAAAAGAAGATCTGGTTTCTGTGTTTACAGGCCTATTTATAAGGTTTCAAGACATCTGGAAACCCTAACTAGAAAAACAGAACCCTAATCTTACTTTCCAAAATAGGTTATGCTGTTTTACTGTATAGGTGCGCTCGATCTCATGTTGGTGCGCTCGAGCCAAGGTTGCGCTCGAGCCTTCTTCTTGTGCGCATGAGTGTTGTTGCGCTCGATCGCACTGTGTGCAATTTTCAACTCTTCCAGTTTTTGTTCTCCAAACCAGATAATACTCCATTTTCTTCAATATCCTAGGAAAACACAGAAAACACAGAAAAGAAATAAAATAGCATGAAATGATACGACTAGGAACTTAACAAGTATAAATTAAGGGTCTTAAATATGAATATTTAAGCATTTATCAGTATGAGAGAATCTGGAATTGAAATAGATGAGCTAAGAGAAGTTCTTGCTCATGCTCTTGAGAAAATGAATGTAACAGATGATAGAGTTGATAGTATATAGCATAGACTTGATGAAAAGGCTAGAGCAGTGCCTAAGGTTGTTGTAAATCCAGTAATGGTAAATGTTCAAAAGGGGAAAGGTGAGTTTATGCATGAGATATAGAGAGATTATTTTGTTAAATATATTAAGTTGAATGCTTTGTTATCTAAACGATCTATGAATCCTTTTGAGCCTGAGCTATAAGTGAACCATGTAGAGAGATTATTTGGTACTTTACCAATGACTGATAGGCAGAGGGTCACCTTTGCTTCATTTGAGTTAGAAGGAGAATCTTTAGAATGGTGAGAGGATACTCTTCCCAGGGTAAGTGCATATATTGATAGACCCTTAACCTGGAAAAGGTTTAAGGAGGTTTTCCTTGATAAATACTTTCCTTATACCTTTAGAGCCTAACAAGAGAGAGATTTTATTTATTTGAGGCAAATGTATTGACTATGGCTCAGTATGATAGCAGATTTGTGGCCTTCGCAAGGTTTGTGTCGAAAATGGTAGACATAAAAGAGAGAAATGTAAGAGGTTCCTAGATGGACTATATTTTGGGATTAAATCGAAACTATCTTACATAAGGCATATGAGTTATGCTAGGTTGGTGGATATAACACAACATATTGAGATAGACATAATGGAGTTTAGATGACGTAGGAAGTGGTTGAAGAGGACTAGACTTGAGGGTTATAGAAGTGAAAGTATGAGTATTTAGGATGGGTGACTAGCCTAGAAAGGGTGTTCTTTGTTGCAGGGAACTGTAACACAAAGCCAGAGGCAAGCAGGATCTGTTGCTTCTATAACTCAAAGTAATAGTGGTGGGACCCCTAGATTTGAGATATAGGTTATAGGAACTGGAAGTTATGGTAAAGGTGGAAGTGTACTACCTAGAGGATGTGATAACGTGATAAAAATACTAGAACGTGTTATAGATGTAATCCGATAAGATATTTATCTAAAAATTGTCCTACTTTGAGGTGCCTTGTATGTAGAAAAGGTGGATATATCATAGTTGGTTAATCCTGGTGCAACCCATTCTTTTGCATCCAATGTATTTATGAAGTTTATTGATGCATATATTAGTCCTATGATGCCTAATAGTATTGCTGAAGTTTCCACTAGAGATAGAGTGATAATTATAAATGTTTACCAGGGTTGTGTGATTCGTATTGGTGATAGAGAATATGAAGCTGATTTATTATCTTTGAATATGGTTGATTGTTTTAGAAAGAATGTAGTGTTCAAGATATGGACATGAAGAGTTTAACTTTCAAGAAGAACATAAGATACTTTCGAATATCTTATTTTTGCTTTGACTACTAGTAAATAGTCAAAGAAAGGATGTGAGGGGTATTTGGTATATGTGGTGGATTTTAGAAATGATAGTAGAGAGTTAGAAGAAATCATAGTAGTGAAAGATTTTTTTTTTTATGTAATTAATGATGAGTTGTCTAGTTTACCTCACAGCATGGAGATTAAATTCTCTATTGATGTGATACCAAGTTTATCACATATATTTATAACACCCTACAAAGTGACACCCACTGAATTAAGAGAGTTGAAAGTTCAAGAATTTTTAGATAAATAATTTATTCGATCTAGTGTTTGTGAAGAAGAAAGATGGAAGGATGAGATTGTATGTAGACTACAGATAATTGAATAAGATAACCATTAAGAACAAATATCTTTTACCCAGGATAGATGATTTATTTGAGAAGTTGTACGATGTAAGGGTATTTTCAAAAATAGACCTAAGATAAGGTTATCATCAATTGAGGATAGAGAAGAGAGACATGCCTAAAACTGCTTTTAGGACATGTTATGGTCATAAGTTTCTTGTGATATCATTTAGATTGACTAACACTCCAGCAACATTCATGGACTTGATGAATAAAATGTTTAAACCATTTCTTGATAATCTTGTGGTTGTGTTCATTGATAACATCTTGATGTATTCTAGGACTAAGGAAGAACATGTAAAACATTTAAAAAATTGTGTTAGAGATTTTGATGAAAGAGAGATTGTATCCTATAATTTTCTAAATGTGAATTTTGGCTGAATGAGATAACTTTCTTGGGGCATGTAATATCTGAAAATGGCATAACAGTTGATCCACAAAAGGTGGAGGCAATGTTAAGTTGGGAAAGACCAACTAATGTGACTGAGATTAGAATCTTCTTGGGGTTAGCTGGTTATTATAGAAAATTCTTTTAGAATTTTTCTATTTTTATAGTACTGTTGACTAGATTGACCAGGAAAGAGGTGAGATTTTTATGGTATGGGAAGTGTGAGAAAAAAACCAATTACTAAAGCAGAAATTGACTACAGCTCCAGTATTGGTGCTTCCTTCTGGTGACGAAGGATTTGTGGTGTATAGTGATGCGTCACATCAATGGTTGGGATGTGTGTTGATATAACATGGGAAAGTTGTGGCCTATACTTCTAGGCAATTGAAGAATCATGATAGAAATTACCCCACCCATAGCTTAGATTTGGTTGCCATAGTGTTTACTTTAAAGATTTGAGGCATCATTTGTATGGAGCCACTTATAAGATATTCATTGATCATAAGAGTTTGACATACTTACCTACCCAAAGAGAGTTGAATTTTAGGCAAAGATGGTGGATGGAGTTGATTAGTGACTATGATTGTACAATTCACTATCATCTAGAAAAGGCGAAGGTGGTAGCTGATGCATTGAGTAGAAAATCTATAAGAAGATTGGCTACTATTGAAAGTCATGATGTGTAATTGATGATAGATTAAGAGAGATAAGAATGAAGTTGAATATCAATGATAGAGGATCATTGTTAACAAATATGGTTGTACAATCATCTATAGTAAAATGCTTGTTAAAGATGCAAGGTAGAGATGAAGAGATAGAAAAGATTAAGCATTGAGTGCTTACTAGAAAGCAATATGAGTTTAAAATTTGAAATGAGGGTATTTTGGTATTGGAACATAGGATTTGTGTTCCCAATGATGCGGAGTTGAGAAAGAAGATATTGAGAGAGGTATATGATGATGTATATTCGATGCACCCGAGTAACAATAAGATGTATAGAGGATTAAGACAGAATTACAGGTGGTCAGGATTGATGAGGGATGTAACTGAATATATTTCTAAATATTTAGTTTGTCTGTAAGTGAAGTTGGAGAATAAACATTTGGGAGGCTTACTACAGCCTCCTCTTGTGCTTGAATGACCATAGAAAAAAAATGTGAGTATGGATTTTGTTTATGGAGTTTCCTATACTCAGAGAGGTCATGATACAATGTAAGTGATAGTAGATTGACAATTTAAGTCATTCCAATTTCTTCCAATTAAAACTAATTGGAATCCTAAAAAGTTAGCTGAACTATATGTAGCTGAGATTATGAGGTGGTATGGAGTACTACTGAGCATAGTATCATTTAGAGATGCTAGATTTACATCTTGGTTTTGGAGAGACTTTCAGAATGCCATGTGTACATAGTTGCAGCTTATTACAACTTTTCATCCTCAAACAGTTGAGCAAACAAAAAGGATTATTAGAGTAGTAGAAGATATGTTAAAGGCAAATGTGATGAGTTTCTCAGTAAGTTGGGAGGCTTACTTGCCATTGATGAAATCTGCTTATAATAATCAACACCAATTTATTAATGGAATGGCACCGATTAAGGCATTGTATGGTAAAAGGTATAGAACTCCTATATGTTGGAAAGAAATGGGAGAGAGAAATATATTTGGTCCATAAATTATTGAGTTAACAACTGAAATGATCAAACTGGTTAGAGAGAACCGTAAAGTAGCACAAAGTAGACCGAATAGCTATGTTGATAATAGGAGAAGACCTCTCGAGTTTCAAACAGGTGGTTAGGCATATTTAAAAATATCTCAATGAAAAGATGTATTGAGATTTAAACAGGAAAGGAAAGTTGAGTCCGAGGTATGTGGGACCCTATGAGGTTGTTGAGAAAGTTGGGCTAGTCGCATATAGCCTGGAATTGCCTCCAAAGTTGAACTAGTTGCACAATGTGTTTCATGTTTCACTTTTAAGAAAGTGTTTACATATTGAATCTCATAATATTTGAGCCAAGCTATAGAAATTAAGGAAGGTTTGACTTTTATAAAAGTACCAATTAGAAATTTAGATAGAAAAGAACAAACTTTGTGTAATAAAGTAATTACAGTAGTTCAAGTTTTGTGGTAGAACAAAGAAATTGAAAAAATTACGTGAGAACGTGAAGCGACTATGAAGAAATATTATCCACAGTTGTTTCTTAAGTTAAGGAAGGAAATTTCGAGGATGAAATTTTTATAAGGTGGGTAGAATTGTAAAGAAGTAATTTGATAAATATGACATGAAATTAAAATAATATATATATATATATGAAAGATTTATTATTGAAAAAAATAATTCTTTTGAAAAAAAATGGTCACATGGTGGTGTAAAGGAAAAGAAAAAGGAAAATGAAAAAAAAAAATGAAGCATCCAGGAAGACAAAGGAAAAAGAAAAAGGAAAAATGAAAAAAAAAGTTTTGTTAAAAACAAAGGGGGAGGGGGGGAGATGGACAAAATGGACACTAATCAACATTTAAAAGAATGATGGACACTGAGCATGAAATGCAATAGTGCTACCGTTAACAAATCGTATAAAAAATTATTTTATTGAATTGTTTTATTGGTTTTACAAAATCATGTTTGGTTTTCTTCCTTCTTCAATACAAACTACTCTATTTCTTTAAACACTTAGGGACTGAAGGAAAAGTTGAAAGAAAATTTTGAAGGGGTTTACGAGAGAATTTTACAGAGAGTCACGGAAAGCTCTCAGAAAAACAAAAGGTAATAACGTGAATTTTATTTTTGAAATTTAGCATACATGAAATTTCTCGGAATTCAATGTGAGAATTTTCAAATTATGGAAGAATTGAAGAATAAGTTAGAATTTTTAATATAAATATTATGTCAGGTGTTAACGATCAACAATCATGTGAAATTACTGAAAGGAGTAGGAAAGGTAAGGAGGTGATCCACATGTAGCTTTAAGTGCTACGTGGTGAGTTAGATTTACTTTAAGTAATTAAGATAAATATGAAATATATAGTGATAATATTTGAATAAATTATTAACTTATGATTTGGTAGTAGATGAAAAATTGGTTGATAGGAATAATTGATGTATAGAAAATTATTATATGAGAAGTAATATTATTAGAATAATGAGTCGATTTAATAATAAATGTGATAAATGAAATTTTTGACGAGCTAATGATTTGATATGATTTATGAGGAGAAGAATTTAGTGGAATTTTTCAAATAATAATTTAAGAATAATCAGGATAGCTGATTTAAATGTTTGAATACATGCTTGTTTCTTTATTATTGTTCATATGGCTATTTCATGTCATTATTCATATGTATATATATGGAAATAAAAGAACCGGTCTAAATGAAAACAAAAGAACCGGTCTAAATGAAAATAAAAGAATCGGGAGGGCAGCCGATCTAAATGAAAATAGAAGAATCAAGAAGGCAACCTGTAATACCCGTATTCATAAGGGTAAAGAAGTAATTTAATAATTATGACATGAAATTAAAATAATATATATATATATATATATATATATATATATATATATATATATATATATATATACACGCGAAGGATTTAGTATTGAATAAAATAATTCTATTGAAAAAAAATTGGACCCGTGGGGCCATGGTTATAAAGAAAATGAAAAATATAAAAAATAAAAAGAAAGGACACGTCCAGTCTTAGAGAAAAGGAAAAAGAAAAAAAAATGTGGCAGCCGGTGTTGCCACCTGCTGCCAACTGAAAAATTGGAGGATTGCATGTAGGCCACATGCATTTGTCGTGGCAGCAGTCTGAGGTGCAGAAGCTGAGCCTTACAAAGGATTTGCATATATATATATATATATATATATATATATATATATATAATTTTACTTTATTTTAGCAAATCTTTGGTTTCCTCCTTTCCTCAATTCAAACTACTCTATTTCTATAAACACTTTGAGGACTGAAAGAGCAAAATTTTGAAAGAGTTTACGGGATAATTTTATAGATAAGCACGAGAAGCTCTAAGAAAAATAGAAGGTAATAACGTAAGTTTTATTTTTGAAATCTAGCATACATGAAATTTCTTGGAATTCAAAGTGAGAATTTTCAAAGGGTGTGAATTATGGAAGAATTGAAGAAAAAAAATTAGAAATTTTAATAAAATATTATATTAGGTGTTGACGGTCAGCAACCGAGGGAAATTTCTGAGAGGAGCAAGAAAAGCAAGGAGGTGATCCATGGGTAGCTCTAAGTGCTACGTGGTGAGTTAGATTTACTTTAAGTAATCAAGATAAATATGAAATATCTAGTGATAGTATTAGAATAAATTATTAACTAATACTTTGGTGATAGATGAAAATTAGAGGATAGGTGTGATAGGAATAATGGATGTGTAGAGAATTATTTTATGATAAATAATATTTTTGGAATAATAAGTTAATTTAATAATAAAAGCATAAGTGAAATTCTTGATGAGTTATGATTGATGATTTGATGTGATTTATGAGGAGATCAGTTTAGTGAAATTTTTTCAAATAATAATTTGAGAATAATCAGGATAGCTAATTTAAATATTTGAATTCATGTTTGTTTTTTATGTTATTGTTCATATGCATATTTCATATTATTGTTCATATGTATGTGTATAAAATAAAAGAACAGGGAGGGGGCCGGTCTAATTGAAAAACAGTGATAGCCGATATATGCTGGAAATAAATGAAAACCGTGACAGCCGGTATATGCTGGAAATAAGTATCGTGACAACCGGTATATGTTGAAAATAACTTGTACTAACAAGAGCATCGGAGTGTCTTCGGAGGCACCATCCCCCTCTCTCCTCCGGTGGCTCTCTAGCTCATCTCGTCTTTCTTGTGCAAGCTCCCCCAAGAACCGACCCCCAACTCAGTAACACGTTTTTGGCATCAACACCAATATTTTTGTGTTTTGTAAGGAGCTGTTGATAAGAATCTCAATGTTTCTTCAAGAAGTTCTGAAGGCTCTCATTCTATGGCTCTTGATGATCACAAGTGTTTAACATGGTTCTCGATTTATGTGCTTATTTCATTTGGAATTATATAAAATGAATTTATTAGCTACATCAGCTCTTAGGTGACAAGAAGGGCGAGAAAGTTGGGGCCATAATCCTTGGACTTACTATTCCTTCATGTCTTCACCTTTTATTGCTATATTCTTCAAAACCAGACCTTCACTAAACTCTGTTATTCAAAACTAGATCAAATGGACTCTTTCGCCATTATGAGCTCATCCTGCCATTATGATAAGACAGCTACTTGAAGACGCCTAGGTAGACGTTTCCTAGGTTGTCGTGTTGGGATTTTACCATTAAAATCCATTTACTCAATCTTAAGCAAAAAAACACAAGCACAACAATTAAATAGCAAAATAAATAAAAAGCGAGAACTTTAGAAAGAGCAAAGTTGTTAAATTCTCACCCCAAAATCTCAATACAAAAAAAGCTCTTAACCCAATACACCCAAAGCTGTCATCCTAACTTTAGTTGTAAATCCCTCTAGTTTACAATGTATATGAGAATTATGAGTGTGCCTCAAATCTTATCTGGGACCCCTTTATATCGAATATATTTTCCTAATACAATTAGAAAAAGAACAACCGCATCATACTATACTACTACTACTTGTACAATTAACAATCTAATAGGAAATTAATATTATTCTTACTAGAACAAGTAATTACAAAATAGGAAATAATTTTTCCCAAGCCAATTAAAAGTCTTCTTTGTGAGAATTGAGTCAAAATCTGAGCAGTTGTAACTGTGAGGTAGATTTTTTTTTTTTCATTTTCTTCTTCCACTTTTAAGATCAGATGCAAACACACATTTGATTTCGTGCAAACAATTGGAGCTTGCAATTAATTTTTGGTGGTACAATCCTCCAACGTGTCCATGAACTAAAGAAGATATAAGTGGATTGTTGAGGAAAATTGTAAGAATAAAGAATCAAGCTAGAAGAGACAGAGATTATAGTTGATGTGATTAATAAATTCATTTTATATAGTTTTAAATGCAATCAGAATATAAATTGAGAACAATATCAAACTTGAGTCTCAATATTAAACTTGACGTAAATTAGAACAATATTAAACTTAAAGAAAAACCACTGAAATCTAAAAGACAATTGATAATGGTAATGGATAAGTTTACATTAGTAATTAAGTTGACCTTGAAAAGGAGTAAAGACTGTAAATGCCAACTAAGCTGTTGATTTCCTTAATTGGATAACACACTCCCCAGACCGGCATTGTTTGGTTCATTAAATCTATTAAACTAGGTCCTAGTCAAAATCCTAGTCTCGAAAAGTTATCTTAATATGGACCAACACCATGTAACTTCGTACCGATATAATATTATATATATTTTTATACCATAGTAGTGGATAAAATATTTGGAAATAAAATAAAAGAAACACGTTTTTTTTTTTTTCTCTCTAGCTTATCCGGTTGAGATAAATTTGGTTGACGAAAATCCGAAATAATTTACTGTGTGATTGACGAATTCAGAGTTTGGTCATGTTGGCTGGGTCCATTCTACTCGGTTGGCGGCGTCACCGTAACAAAATTTTAACAATCCATGTTCACACTTTTGTTTCATGGGTTTCCACCCTTGTTTATATAAAAAAAAATCTTGGTTAGATTGGGTAGTTTTAAATCTGTCTGAAAATTTTATCGATAATTTAAAAAAATTTCACTAATAATATCAATATAAATGTGAGAATAAAAAACTAATGGTACGAGTGAAATTTCAAAAATTAACGGTAAAATTTCAAAAATTAACAATGAAATTTTGGACGAATCTAAAACCATCCTTAACCAAAAATTGGTCTTTATATGTTGGATCCTCTCAATTTTTAGCTTTGAATTGCAGGTCAATTGATTGTTAGATTTTATGCCACCCTCAATAAAGTAAAAATCGAGGGTCATGAACACACCACATCACCGAAATAAGGGAAAAAAGCTTTTTCCCCTAAACCGGCAAACAACCAACTGCATGCCCTTGTGTAATGACCCATACCGAGCGAGCATTACTTGAAATGACATCATCATTACTTTTAAACATTGAGCATATAGACCTGTACCGCAACATGTAAATCCTACTATTTCCATCATACAATATATTCCTGCTATATGCATGCATGCATCCACATTTCTTTAGCCTATGTACACTACATCTTGGTTGAAACCAAGAATTTACACAAGACACGATCTTTAGAAAAATTTCAGCCATGACAACTAAAAAACATATACATTTTTATCAAAAACGGAGACATATACATTAATCCAAACTCCCAAACAAACATGGTGAGGATGCTTTGCGTGAAAACCCACCTAAGGATACCTTTCTCCTTCAATCCTTTACTGATTTGCTTCAATTCTATTCAACAACTTCCTTGAAATATTAAAAAGGTGGAGGGTGAGCTAAAAGCTCAGCGAGTAATCATATTACTCAAAGTAATCGTCTTCAAGAAAATTTATCACTTTTTGAATGAATTCAATTTAATTGTAATCACAATTCATAAAGTCACAACTATGTATATATAATTGCCCTCATGCTCATCACAAGTAAAATAATCGTTCCAAGAATACATTAAAACAATCAACAATCACACGAATTAAAGTATCATACAAGATTCAAACCATTACAAGAATAACCCTTTTAAACTATTCACGGTTCACGTGACATCAACTCAATTCAATACACTATCAATACATATATTACAATGGGGATGTCTCCCCACGTACCAGTACATCAAACATCGCATTATACATCCACTCGGTTTCATCTCGCTTTCCACTTCCACTCAGTTCCACCTCACTTTCCACCTCCACTCGGTTCCATAATATCGTCAAGGATTCAAATTTCATCAAACATAATTCATAACATAAGCAATTTCTTAAATATAATTTCATCAACTCATTCACATTACACTTTACTTCCAAACACACATCAAGACATATGATTTGTTTCTCAGATATCAAACACACATTTATTCACACCCTTATATGGTTTGCATTCCGCATCTATTATACTTACATATTTTCGTTTTTATCATATAATTCACCACGCTTACTAACAATATGGTGAAACTCACCTTTGATATGCCAAAAGCTAGTCTTGAACTGCTTCCTTACCCTTAGCGCGTTCTCCAACAACATCTAAAAATTATATCATTTAATATAACAATCCAAGAAGTAATGAAATCAATATCCATCTTCATTAAGCAACTACAAGAAATAGTCTAGATAATAACTATGTTACAAGTTTTCTCTTCTTTGTCTACTTTTCCTTATTCTCTTTTTTCCTTTCCAATCAAATTTTAAGTGCATGTCTCATGACAATGATTCTTAATTTACTCAAGTAAATTTCAAGAATAAATTACAAGAAAGCTTAAACTTCTTAAGTTTTAAGACTAATTAAACTGATTTGTTTCATTTACTTACAAAATTTCTTCTTTTCTAATTTTTTACTTAAAAAACTTCTACCAACTAAGTTTACTCAATAACTCCTCCAATTCAAAGAAACTATACCAATTTAATAATCTTTATGCCACCAAAATTCTAAACTTACATATTTAACATTATCCAAACACTAACTTATATTAATTTACTCTAATATTTAAGTTTTGCTCACATAAACTCTATAATACCCATCTAATAGAATTCTTCCAAAAAATTTAGCTTAATCACTAAAAAAATTCCTAACTCAAGAAATTCTTTTAGATCCAACGAGTATTTATACTTCAAAACCTAAAATTTACATATCTAAAACTACTCAATCACAAGTTTAAGTTATTTCAAGTTATAGTGCAAGATTAATTCAAAGTTCCACTACATATCATATTCCAACTTCAATAAATCCTAAATCCATCCATTTAAATTCAAATCAACTCAAACAAAACCAAAGAATCAACTTCATTAAGTTTACTTTAACTTAGAATAGGTTGGAAAATGATTATACCTCAAATTTGTATAAAAAAAATAGCTAAGAAACAAAAGGAGCAAGAACCCCTGTCTGGTACGTGTACTCCACACGCCGTCGTAGCCTGCTCATGGTGCCTCACCTCTCGGTCTGGACTCCTCCCCCAGGTGGCAGTAAGAGTTTTACAAAGTATGGGGGTAAGTGAGGTAGTGACGTGAGTTGGTGAGCTAGAAGAAGATAAGAAAATTTTGGGTTTTCTCCAAACAAATTAAAAAATGGTTTCTGCCCTGTTTCTCTCTAACTCTCTCAGTCACCCGAGCTTCCCAGAGAAGAATTGAAAGACTTGTGGTTTTTTTGCTGAAGTTTCTAGGCTTTTAGCCTTATATAGTCCCACGAACCATTAGCCTTTTATCTCTTTACCCCACCCTTCCTTCTTTAATTAATTTGCAACCCTTTTCCTCCTTTTTTCTAACTTTTTATATTAAAACCCAATTGTTCTTACTAACACTTCTTTATAAGAAAGTCTTCACTAAGTACTTTCATTTCTTTTATGTTTATATTACCCCTCAATCAATAAGCTCTACACACTTCTAATACAGAAAAATTATAATTTACTTCATCGATATATATAGTTTAAAATTTAAGACCTGGCTTTACACCCCCTCTCTCTCTACTTTTTCGCTTCTTATTTACTCAGAGTATAAATCCCATCAACCAAATTGTTGAATCCTAAATAATTCCTCGATCCATTACTTAAATTAATGCAATCTCTTGACCTCAACCCGATAATGATGCCCAACAGTGTAATCTTTCTGATGACGACAATCACGATCGTAAGTGCCACGGTGGTCAGTATGTTGTCATGTCATCAGTACCGTAGTTTTGGTGAGAGAGAAAACAGAGAAGAAGAGATTGTGTAGAAGAAAAGATTAGAAGATGGATTCAGTTGTTTGGGACTTGGATTGGGTACTTCGGTTGGGACTTGGGAGCCTGGGCTCATGTTGGGATTAAGGTTGGGCCTGAAATTATAAGGCATGTTTGGGTAACAGTTTTCAGTTTTCAGTTTTCGAAAATGAAAACTGAAAACAGTTTTATGATATTTTCTGAAGAAAATATGTTTGGATAACAGTAACTCGAAAACTGTTTCCAGAACAAAAAACAATGAAATGTTGTTTGGATAATCTTATTTTGAAAACGGTTTTGATACAGCTGGTAATTATTTTTAGTTTTGAGTTTAAATTTAAAATCTATATTAATTTTATTTCTCATATTTACTAAATATTTAAAAATAATTAATATTATTTTGCCACTGTTTTATTTTTCTCATTGTTCTTAAAATCTTAATTGATTCTTCTTCTTCCATTTTTTTTTTTGTGTATTTAAGTTGAAAACTAAATGAAGGAGTGAACGAGGAAGGAATACAATTCTACAAAAATCTCATCAATGAGCTCTTAGAAAATGGTAATAAATCTCTTCCTAAATGGATTTAAAAGTTTTCTACCAAAGATGGTGGTTTAATGTAACTAGAATATTTTGTAAATATGCCACGCTGACATTGAAATATAAATTCTTCCTACAAGTTTGAAATTCAAAATATAAAGAGGCCAAAATCCAAAATGTTCGACCAAATTTCATAGTTTTGATGAAACTGAATAGCTTATGAAGATTTATATTCTAAATATCATGCTATAAAAAATTAGAACCCAACTAATTGTTTTGTTTGTCCTGTGATACAATGTGCAGACTTGCAGCCTTTCGTAACTATCTTCCATTGGGATCTTCCTCAAGCTCTAGAAGATGAATATGGTGGCTTTTTAAACCCTCGCATTGTGTAAGTGAATAGCAGTTACTTTATATGAATCATACTTTACAATCCCAAAGATTTTTATTCTGGAATGAACACTTCGTAAAACCTACTGCGTGGATATGAAAATGTTTGATCCTGGCTGTATATTAGAATGTTTTTGTAAGACTACAAATTAGACTGGGTTTATTGTTTTTTGTTTTTATGGTGTTGGATTGTTTGTCTCAATTGATGGGTTAAACCCCCGTTCCTTTTGCTTGTGCCATTAAAAAAAAAAAAAAAAATTCTTAACAGATGAGTTAGTTACTAACACCATTAATTCAAATGAATCAATATCCCTTCTTGCATGCTTTATCGTACCAGAGTCTCAACCTTTACTTCACTAGTCCAACACCTCATCGGTGTTATTCTTAAATTTGATGTTCAACAACACTAAGAATTTCCACAACAAATTATCCTTCGAGTTCATGGAGTTATTCTATATACGATTGAACCTGTGTCTTCCTTTATGTATTTAGGGATGATTTTCGAGATTTTGCGCATCTTTGCTTCAAAGAATTTGGTGACAAAGTAAAACTTTGGACCACTTTTTATGAGCCATGGGTTTATAGTGTTGGTGGCTATGAAACTGGTAAAAAAGCTCTAGGACGGTGTTCAAAATGGGTGAACAACGGATGCCAGGCAGGGAACTCTGCCACTGAGCCTTATACCGTTTCACACCATCTGCTTCTCGCTCATGCAGCAGCTGTAGAAGAGTTCAGAAAATGTGATAAGGTTTGTACAAGAGTTATTAAATCATGATCTTACACATTAGTTGCTAGCTCGATATGTACATTAGTTCTAAAGCTAATAAATTGCTAGAATTACCCGTACAAATCAATCATCTTTGTAAATTAAACTATATTGATTCAAGAAGAACCAGGAGATGAGCCATATAGGCTTAGGAAGATCTGAAAGTTTATTTTCTGGAGAATTTTATGGCTCATCAAAATTATTTTCCTAGAAAAAGTTATGGCAGTTTTAGTAGACAAATGTCAGGCCTTCAGAACAGTACCATCCAGCACCGCGGTGCTCCTCAGCCAGAATTTTACAGCTCTTTATTTCCTTTTTCTCTCTTACCATTCTTAAAATTTTGATTATTTTTTTTTAAATTCAGATGGAAAGCTAAGTAAAGGAGTGAACGAGAAAGGGTTCCAATTCTATAAAAATCTCATCAATGAGCTCATAGCAAATGGTCATAATTCTATCCCCTATATGGATTTAATTTTTTGTTTGGCTAATTGCGTTTATTTAATTTAATTAAAATATTGTAATATACCAATCAATTAAATTAGAGTTAATATTTAAACATAATTAAGTTCTCCCTATAAGTATATTTTTAATGAAAATTATATATATATATATATATATATATATATATATATATATATATAAAATCAAATTTCGAAACGTTGGAACAAATTTTAAGTTCTTCAAGAAATTTGAGAGCTCCTTGAAGATTTATCTTTATAATTGGACCTTGATAAATTATTGATAAAGTTGTCCAATAATTACTTTTTGTGACTCATTTGAACCAAACTTAATTATCTCTCTTAAATGTCATTTGATGAATGTGCAGACATTCAACCATTTGTGACTATCTTTCACTGGGATCTTCCCCAAACTCTAGAAGATGAGTATGGTGGTTTTTAAGCCCTCACATTGTGTAAGTAAATGTTTCCATCATATCAAAAGCATCATTGATGCTTCTATCAATATAGTTTTTTGCCTTTAAAAAATCTTACTATATATAAATTATTGATAAATAAATTGACTTTTTCGTTTCAAATATATATATATATATATATAAGCCTTTTATTCTCTTTTTCACTTAGATAGGTGGTTTAGAGGGAGGATTCTCCGGGCATGAAGACTCCCTAAAAGTATTGCTTTTGAATTATGGACAAATGGACAATTAAAGTATCATTGTACATATGTCACTTAGCAATCACCGAATTCCTAAACAAATTTTTTTTTCTCAAATCCCCAACTTTGAGGGTGATTTTAATAAATAAATATTTTGATTATAAACTTGTCATAATATGCCCTTACTTTGATTTGACGTTTTCTTTGAAGTGGGATGTTTTTAAGAATTTATTCTTTCAAAAGAAAATTAATGACAGAGAAAACGAAGAAACAATTGTTTACGGTTATTGTTATGCCTAAAATTTGAAAAATAAAGTGTTGGAACATCAACGGTGCAACAAATCGTTGCATTTTTTATACTTCTTTTCTTTAGGGGTTAAAATTAAGTGGACCAACAGCAAAGCAACACGTGGACATTTCTACTTCCAATTAGGATATGGCACGTGGACAAGCTATTGACGAACCCAATGCCATCCCTGGACACTCTTGTTTAGACCTATGAGCGTAAATCCAGGGATCACGATCCTTCTTGGACAACCAGCCATATCCACTTGCAGAAGAATGGGATCTCCGGAATTTCCCCATTCGGGGCGTGTGGGCCATCTCACCTTTGAAACACTATAAAAGGACCAAGATATGCAAATCCAGACACATTCACAATCACATTTCACATAACTGAAAGCAGGAGCATCCCATTCCTCTAAGAACTTGTACTAACAAGAGCATCGGAGTGTCTTTGGAGGCACCATCTCCCTCTCTCCTCTGGTGGCTCTCTAGCTCATCTCGTCTATCTTGTGCAAGCTCCCCTAAGAACCGGCCCCCAACTCATCAACACGTTTTATGCTTCAACACCAATATTTTTGTGTTTTGTAAGGGGCTGTTGATAAGAATCTCAATGTTTCTTCAAGAAGTTCTGAAGGCTCTCATTCTATGGCTCTTGATGATCACAAGTGTTTAACATGGTTATCAATTATATGTGCTTATTTCATTTGGAATTATATAAAATGAATTTATTAGCTACATCAGCTATTAGGTGACAAGAAGGGCGAGAAAGTTGGGGCCATAATCCTTGGACTGACTATTCCTTCATGTCTTCACCTTTTATTGCTATATTCTTCAAAATCAAACCTTCTCTAAACTCTATTCTTCAAAACTAGATCAAATGGACTCTTTCTCCATTATGAGTTCATCCTGCCATTATGATAAGACAGCTGCTTGAAGATGTCTAGGCAGACGCTTCCTAGGTTGTCGTGTTGGGATTTTAAATTAAAATACATTTACTCAATCTTAAGCAAAAAAACACAAGCACAACAATTAAATAAGCAAAATAAATAAAAACTAGAACACCTATAATTAATGTGGTGCGACAACCTCTTTGCATTCATCCACCAGCAAATCAACTGCTTTATTAATTTTCAACTAAAACTTTAGGAAGAGCGAAGTTGTCAAACTCTCACCCCAAAGTCTCAATACAAAAAAAGCTCTTAACCTAGCTCTAGTTACAAGTACTCTCTCTGATAACCCAAAAACCCAATACACCCAAAGCTCTCATCATAACTTTAGTAGTAAACCCCTCTAGTTTACAATGTAAATGAAAATTATGACTATGCCTCAAATCTTCTCTGAGACCCTTTTATATAGAATATATTTTCCTAATACAATTAGGAAAAGTCCTAATACAATTAGGAAAAGAACAACAACATCATACTAGACTACTACTACTTGTACAATCAACAATTTAATAGGAAATTACTACTATTCCTACTAGAACACTCCTACTAGAACAAGCAATTACAAAAAAGGAAACAACTTTTTCCAAACCAATTAGAAGTCTTTTTTGTGAGAATTGAGCCAAAATCATAATAGTCGTAACTATGGGGTAGTTTTTTTTTTTTTTTTTTTTCCATTTTCTTCTTCCACTTTGCGATCAGATGCAAACACATTTGATTTCATGCAAACAATTGGAGCTTGCAATTAATTTTTGTTGGTATGATCCTCTAATGTGTCCACGAGCTAAAGAAGTTATAAGTGGATTGTTGAGGAAAATTGTAAGAATAAAGAATCAAGCTAGAAGAGACGGAGATAGGAGCTGATGTGATTAATAAATTCATTTTATATAATTTTAAATGCAATCAAAACATAAATTGAGAACAATATTAAACTTGAGTTTCAATAAAGGCGTAAATTAGGAACAGTTATAAACTCGACGTAAATTAGGGCAATATTAAACTTAAAGAAAAACCAGTGAAACCTAAAAGACAATTGATAATGGTAATGGATAAGTTTACATTAGTAATTAAGTTGACCTTGAAAAGGAGAAAAAACTGTAAATGCCAATCAAATGATAAACTTAAAAAACCTGTTTCTTTTATTTTTTCCCCCTTTTTTTCATGTAATTTCTCCGTTACTAGTACTATATATAAAAAATATACTCCATACTCCATAGTGATCAAGCCTGGGCCTTTGATGCAAATTTCAAGCCTGGGCATTTAAAGTCTTTAACTAATTGCTCCTTTAATTTTCAAGGTCAACTCCAACTTAATTACTGATATTGTAAACTACCCACGATGAAGCAGTGGTCATTTGTTTACCAGAGAGGGCTATTTAATTTTGCCATGAAACACGTACATAATGATCTTTCAATTTAGAAGACATCCAACACTATAATTTCTTAATTAATTTTAAAGTTATGTTTCGTGTTATTTTGAAGGAGACAACAATAACAACATGCATATGTTGAGTTATTAATCAGCTGTTGAGTAATTATGCGTATCTATAACATCTAAGTGATGCAACAGTTAGGAGGAGATCGCAATTATCAATTTATGTTGCTCATCTTTTAAGCTTGCTGATCAGTAGTTCAATTAATCATTAACTTCTCCTGATTTTCTATTTTTGATTCTTGATGTGGGATAATTTTACCATCCAAACAAACAGTAACACATGACACACCAAGGTAAGTCCACAGACCCAAAATCACCGCCAGTGAAATCATTACATGTGTCCAAGGGTACGAAGGTAATTTTATTCATATACCCTAAAACACAGTAATCCTAATTGCACAAGGACACACATATCTCATATTTGAGAAACTCAAATCCCACCACAAGTCTCACTTATGAGTCATTTTCCTAATCAAACTATACTCCAAAGCACTGTATGTAGAGGGCTTTCATTATCACACATGTACTTCACAAACATTTTTAACAGCACTTGCCTTTTCATTTTCTATAAACAGATTACTGATTTAGGCATCAGAGAGTTCCCTCAAAAGCACACTTCCCATCCTCCGACAACTCCTTAGGTCTTTTTTTGTTCTCGTGTGTGTAGGGACTTCACAACACCTATAAGAGCAACAGTCACATTTTTCAGCATAAAAAAATTTGTGTTATCCATGGGAAAACTTTGAAGAAGAATTTATCTGTTAATGATGCCAACCTGACATATGACCAAGAATGTTGTTGCTACTGTCGCTGTCGCTGCTGCTACCATTGCCACAACCCATACCTTGACTAGACAGGGCATGATCCTTAGTCCAGGCCTCTTTGCAATTCCCAAAAATACTGCTACCAGTGACGATTCCATCTGGCATTCTAAAAGGTAGCAGAAGTTTCTTGCAACCTCAACTGGGCTATCCCAATCATCACCAAAGCCACACTGTCTGAACGCATGACTCGGGGTCCTCAATGGCATTAGATGCTGCCACAAAGCCCTCGATCAGCGAGGCACTCAGATCACGAAAGGGGACTTCACCCCACTAACTACCGATCCTCCGTTAGATTCTACCCCCTCCATTATAGGGTAAGATCACAGAGCCACTCCACGATCACAAACACCTTTAATACAATCTCCAGGAGCCGAGAATGATCACTCCAGATAAAGAGAACCTATAGTAGGTTAGTAGCACCTGCCAATACACAAAACAAAAAGGCAAGAACAGAACAAACAATATTTTTTACAGATGACGACCTGGAAGGACTGCCCACCCCATGATGATGCCATGGTCATCACTTTGGTCATTGGGAATTACAATATGAAAAGGATCCTAGTTGACAACCAACATCTTCTATCATAACACGTTCAAGAAAATGGGGCTTAGTGACAAACAGCTCACACGGGTCGCTTTCCCTCTCTACGAGTTTTCAAGTGAGCCAATGTTCCTCTCTCTACTATATTTCACATCACATTCATAACATTTCGACTCATTTTTCATTCTCTTATGTTTTTCCTCTACACACAACCTATGTCATCACAACTACTTAGGCCATGTCTGGAGACAAGGGTTTAAGCAAGGTTAGCTTAAATCCTCGTCTTAGAATTTGGTGGATGTTAGTGGGGCCTCAATTCCAAGACAAGGATTTAAGTCAATATTGCTTAAATCATTGTCTCCAAACATGGCCTTAGCTTCTAAACAGTTTCCTAGAGATTTCTTCGGAAGCTATTCATAATTGCTATCTACACAACTTCGCAAGGCTTTGTTGTATCCTTGAGGTGAATTTAATAGGAAGCTATTAGCAAACTCTTTAGAGTGAGGGCAACTATCACCTTAACGAAAGTGATTTACGCCCTAAATCCTTAAAATATTATGTTCTTTTCAATTGTTTTTGTTGTTGCAATTCCACATTTTCTAATGCACAAACTTTGACCCACTTTTTTTTTTTTTGTTATTTTAAACCAAAATCCCTAACAATTTTAAGGTGATAGTAGAAGCAACCATATTATCAATATTGATTTCAAAGTCATGAGAGAAGACTTCATCAAAGAAGATCGTTTTTATGGAACCAACTTTGCTCACTAGAAGGAAACTAAAAGACTATAAAAGGTTGAAAGAAGCGAGAGGATATATATATTATGGATTTCTTTGTCGAGGCCAAATTCATACCGAGAGCATATGTATGATTTCTAAGTTTTTATAAAGTCTATGCCAGATATCCAGGAAGCATTTGAAGAGAAACTTAATACTTAAAAAAAAAAACAAGGTAGGCATAACTTATTGATTATGAAATATTTTGAATTTATATTTTTGAGTAACATCATAAAAAAAAATGATGTGTTTTCACTCTATGACCAATTTACAAGGAATATCTAAAACTAAGAAGTATCTAATTACTACATTTAAGATAGATGATCTTAAAGAATTAGATGCTATCTTAGACATGGAAATGAGTGGGGGATATGTTTTAAATCAATCTCATTACTTGAGAAACTATTATTAAGTTCCAAAATCTTGGAATAAAGTAAGCAAGTATCCCCTATGAATTCACTACTAAACCAATTGAGAATTTCGGTAAAGTAATGGTACAACTTGAATATATATGTTAGTGCTATTGAAAGTTTAACTGAGCTAGATATTGTATTTGTAGAGTGCAAACTTTCAAGATACACCAGTAAGCCTAGTACAAACCAATAAATAGAGTTATTAGAATCTTAAGAAAACTATTAAACTATCTGTTTTATTTTTATTATCTGGTTGTACTAGAAGGATTCATTGCAGTTGGATCACAAGTACGTCAATTGATGAAAATTTAACGTTTGGATGGATTTTTAGGCTTGGTGGTGAAACAATACGTTGTCCCTCTAAGAAGTAGATATGCATATCAAATTTAACCATATAACCAGGATCAGCACATAATGCCATAGACATATTTGGCGTCACAACAATCCAATATACTTGTCACCTCAAGGACTTGTCTCCTTAAGGACTCTTTCTTAACATTATCGTTTCACATGGACAACAAAAAGATATTTGTTTGCAGGGCCAAGAACTGTTGTCATACTTTGGTACCAAAAAGGCTAACAAATACATCAATCATCTCAAGAATATTACTCTAGTTCTATCTACCTATTCATTAAGCCACAAAAACAGGAAAACCATAAGCTTCAATACGGCCCATTGAGCATTTTAACACATTTATGAACTAGAGCAAAGCTTCCTCATACCAAATACAGACTTAGTATTGCAACTTCAAAGGATAACAAGAGGGGAGAAAAGAATGACTGGAGGGGACTGCATTGTAGCAAACAAAAGTGGTAAATGATTAACGTCTTAGGTAGAAATCAGAACAAAAATAAGGGAAAGTAGCAAGCCACGTCACTAATTCAATCTAAAGCAATGAGGATGTATAAAATCAAACTCAAAATTTAAGCCACGCCATCTTCTCTTCTCACGAAAAAGATTAAGCGCTGATGTCAGAGATATTAAGGGAAGGTTGGGTACAGGACCATCAATGGAGGTTGATACATGTTTTTTCAACATTCTTTTTTCAGTATTTTGTCATATTCCTCTCTATACCTCCATTCTATTTGGTATAGCTGTTCAATCATCTCCTCTTCATCTGCATCATATGAAACGCCTATTTTTTTTTACCCAATGCCCTATTTTCTTACCCAATACTTTTTCTTTATATTCACACTTTATAAAATGACTAATAATTGCATATAGCATTTGTTTATTCAGGCTGCTTCAGACTTGATCCTAGTGTATCCTGAAGGTATCAAATATATTCTAAAGTACATCAAGGATCATTACAATAATCCAACCATTTACATTACTGTGAATGGTAAGCCAGTTGTTAGAATAAATTTCATATAATTAAGTGGTATTTGTTACATGTTGGATAATCCAACTACTAATTAGTTTTGATTTCTTTGACATAAAACTCATGTAGGATATGACGATTACAACAATGATACATTACCATTGGAAAAAGCTCTTAAGGATACTGATAGGAAAGAATACCATGAGAAGCATCTTCGGAATCTTTTGGAAGCCGTAAAGTGTGTTAGTATCTAACTTACGTTGAATTTATTATCACTCTTTTTTTTCTTTTTTTTATTGGTTCGCAAAATTTACTTTACAACTAACATAAAACTCGTGTTCTACAACAAACTCGATATTGATATAAAATTATTGTTTTCTGCTATATATATGATGTTTTTTAGTACTCAACTTTTGAAGGTTTAATTATTACAAGGTCCATCTCGATGTAAGCTTATAGAGCAAAGATTGTTTTGTTAAATGTTTATACTAATGGTGATTATTGGATTATTGACAGTGACTATGGAGTTGATGTGAAAGACTATTTTGCATGGTCATTGATGGATAACTTTGAATGAAACCTTTGTTACACTATTCGATTCGGATTATATTACGTAGATTTCAAAAATTAGTTGAAACGATATCCGAAAGAATCAACCAAGTTGTTCATGAAATTTCCAAAAGATAAGAGCAAGCAGTCTAAAACTGTTATTTGGGGTTCCTCAATTTTATCACGTATACCAAAGAGTTGGTCACTTCTGATGCATTGAAGTTGAACGTCTTTTGATTCTCAATCACAACTGAATGATGTATTTTATTATTTCTTTTGTAATTCTTTGATTTTATTGATTAAAATCTTTTTAGGTATTTTAGGATTTTAATATGTAATTAAACTATTGTCTTCTTATATAGGAAATTGTACTACTTTCTGATCTATTTTATGTAGCTAGCCTATAAATAGGTTTGTATAGTTTTTGGGATTCTGCCTAAATCTTTTTTCATGATATATATATATATATATATATATATATATATATATATATATATATATATAAAAGCCTGTTAGAGGGAGGATTCTCTAGGCATGAAGACACCCTAAAAGTATGCCTTTTGAATTATGGACAAATGGACAATTAAAGTATCATAGTACATATGTCACTTAGCAATCACCGAAGTCCTGAACAATTTTTTTTTTTTTTTTTGTTTTCTCAAATCCCCAACTTTGAGGGTGATTTTAATAAATAAATATTTTTATTATAAATTTTCATAATAAGCCCTTAATTTGATTTGATGTCTTCTTTGAAGTGATGTGTTTTTAAGAATTTACTCTTTCAAAAGAAAATTAATGACAAAGAGAAAACAGAGAAACAATTGTTTGCGGTAATTGTTATGCCTAAAATTTGAAAAGTAAAGTCTTAGAACATCAACGGTGCAAGAAATCATTGCATTTTTTATACCTCTTTTCTTTAGGTGTTAAAATTAAGTGGGCCAACAGCAAGGCAACACGTGGACATTTCTGCTTCCAATAAGGAGATGGCACATGGACAAGTTATTAACGAACCCAAACAATTCTTTTAGCTCCAACAAGTATTTATACTTCAAAACCTAAAATTTACATATCTAAAACTACTCAATCACAAGTTTAAGTTATTTCAAGTTGTAGTGCAAGATTAATTCAAAGGTCCACTACATATCATATTCCAACTTCAATAAATCCTAAATCCATCCGTTTAAATTCAAATCAACTCGAACAAAACCAAAGAATCAACTTCATTAAGTTTACTTTAACTTAGAATAGGTTGGAAAATGATTATACCTCAAATTTGTATAAAAAAGTAGCTAAGAAACAAAAGGAGCAAGAACCCCTGTCTGGTACGTATACTCCGCACGCCGTCGTAGCCTACTCATGGCGCCTCACCTCTCGGTCTGGACTCCTCTCCCAGGTGGCAGTAAGAGTTTTACAAAGTATGGGGGTAAGTGAGGTAGTGACGTGAGTTGGTGAGCTAGAAGAAGATAAGAAAATTTTGGGTTTTCTCCAAACAAATTAAAAAATGGTTTCTGCCCTGTTTCTCTCTAACTCTCTCAGTCACCCGAGCTTCCCAGAGAAGAATTGAGAGACTTGTGGTTTTTTGGCTGAAGTTTCTAGTCTTTTAGCCTTATATAGTCCCACGAACCATTAGCCTTTTATCTCTTTACCCATCCCTTCCTTCTTTAATTAATTTGCAACCCTTTTCCTCCTTTTTTCTAACTTTTTATATTAAAACCCAATTGTTCTTACTAACACTTCTTTATAAGAAAGTCTTCACTAAGTACTTTCATTTCTTTTATGTTTATATTATCCCTCTATCAATAAGTTCTACACACTTCTAACACAGAAAAATTATAATTTACTTCATCGATATTTATATATATATATATATTAAAATTTAAGACATGACTTTACACCCCCTCTCTCTCTCTCTACTTTTTCGCTTCTTATTTACTCAGAGTATAAATCCCATCAACCAAATTGTTGAATCCTAAATAATTCCTCGATCCATTACTTAAATTGATGCAATCTCTTGACCTCAACCCGATAATGATGCCCAACAGTGTAATCATTCTGATGACGACAATCACGACCGTAAGTGCCACGGTGGTCAGTATGTTCTCATGTCATCAGTACCGTAGTTTTGGTGAGAGACAAAACAGAGAATAAGAGATTGTAGAAGAAAAGATTAGAAGATGGATTCAGTTGTTTGGGACTTGGATTGGGTACTTTGGTTGGGACTTGGGGGCCTGGGCTCATGTTGGGATTAAGGTTGGCCTGAAATTATAGGGCATGTTTGGGTAACAGTTTTTTGTTTTCAGTTTTCGAAAATGAAAACTGAAAATAGTTTTCTGATATTTTATGAAGAAAACATATTTGGATAACTGTAACTCGAAAACTGTTTCCAAAACAAAAAACAATGAAATGTTGTTTGGATAATCTTATTTTGAAAACTTCTTTGATACAACTTGTAATTATTTTTAGTTGTGAGTTTAAATTTAAAATCTATATTAATTTTATTTCTCATATTTACTAAATATTTAAAAATAATTAATATTATTTTATTTTTAAAATTTTAATATTTTTTATATACTATGGAGGAAGAATGAAACAGAGAAGTGAACACTAATTTTAGGGCTATTTTTCGAAAATTATGTTAGAAAACACCAATTTGGAATTTTTAAAAAACAATTTTTGGAAACTTGTTTTTTTAAAACTGTTTTAAAAAATTATTTTTGAAAACTGTTTGCCAAATATAGAAAAAAGATTTTGAAAACTGTTTTCAATTTTCAAAAACTATTTCCAAACAACGCAATATATACTATCTGTTTCTTTTTTAAGGAAAAAATGAACCCGAGTTTTAGCCAAGACTTGCCCGTAGTGTAACTCTACCCCTGATTTCAATCATAATAGTTTTCCTGATGGTTTTATTTTTGGTACAGCGTCATCGGCATATCAAGTAGATAATTAATATATAATATATTAATGTAACCTTTTTAAAACCACCGTGAGATATAATCAACCACTTTATGAGATATAATCTAACTGTATATATGCATGATATTTAATTTGAAGGTGTAGCAAAAGAAGCCGGTAGATGTAAAAGTATATGGGACAACTTTACTCGTGACTATTCAGATTTCTCTCCTTTATTCATTTATATTTCTGTTTAGGTATGTTTGCATTTGTACATGCATGAGAGTGCACAAGTTATGATGATCGCAACTACTTGATTTCAATACTCCATTTCTTGTATATATGAAATGGAGATAAGAAACTGAATAGATTATCATATTTATTCGAATCAGTTCCGTGAAAAGTAGAGTTGATCATTGGTCCGTTAGTCCACCCAGCTCATTTGGCTCAACTCGTAGGTTTTGCGGGTTTGTTCAAGAAAAATTAATTAATTAATTTGACTTGGTAAAAATTTAGGCACGATTTAAAAAACGAAAGGGATTGAAATTTTTTTTTAAAAAAAGGCAAATCAATTAGGCACCACCTTCTTAAATATATTATACTTAATACATTTAATTATTTATATATTAAATAATATATATTTCATGTAATGTGATATATGTTAGGGTTAAGATTCTCTTACTAAAACATTTCATGTTATGAAAAAATAGGGGAAAATGCAATAATTTAGACGAAGATTTTTTTTTTTTTTAATTCTTCGTGCGTAATATTGTATTATGGGCAAACTTAGACTAAATAAAAAAATGAAAAATTCGGGCTTGATGGGCGAACCTGGGTTTAGCTTAACTTATTAGGCTCGAGCTAATTAAGACCGGATTTTCGGGCCAGCTCATATCTACTGGGCTACAATTTTGTGTAAGCCCGACCCAAACCTAACTCGAACCTGACCCAAACCTAGCTCGAGACTGGCTTTGGTCAAATCTAGATATAACTTATTCACGTGTATTGAAAAAAGATTAGTTTTTATACTTTTCACGTAATCTACTTTTAAGTAACATAATTGAAATTAAACATTTAAAAAAAAAAAATTTGTGACAAGAAGGTATCAAACTAATGAAGGAAATGAAAATGGATTTTTTCAGATTCTCATTCTCATGGCCCATTATATTACCTTCTAAGTGTGTATATTAACTAGGAGACCTTTGTTTTTCTTTTTCTATACCTTTTTATTCTCGTTATTCTTAAAATTTTAATTAGCTATGCTTTCTTTCTTTCCTTTTTAAATTCAGGTGGAAAGCTAACATTGAAATATAAGTTCATTAAATTACATTCGACATGCAAAAAATAAAGGGGATGGCTTGCCTTTGACATTGATGACGTGAACTTCTAGTACTGTGTTCCCAAGTTGGCTTATGATACCACGTTATTATTGGACCCGAAAAAAAGAAATTCAAAATATTGGACCAAATTTATAAGTTTATCAAGAAATTGGATAGCTTGTTGAGGATTTTTTTTTTTTACATAATTAAGTCCAATAAAATTCAATTTATTGATAAAGTTGTCGAAGAATTACTTTCTGTGACTCATTTGAACCAAACTTAACTATCTTTCTGAAATGTCAATTGATACATATGCAGACAAACAGTCTCGGATATAAAATTATATTTAAATATAAATTTCATAACAAACAAAAAAATATAACCAATAAATTCAAAAAGGATGGGCTAAGGCACAAATGCAATCTCTCTCTCTTTAGAACTTTTCGCGTCATAGCGGAGGTAATCAAACTCTATCAATGCAACAAACTCATGGCCGCGTTGCTCCCAGGATACAAAAACCCAACATAATCTCTTTGTTGCATCTCAAAGATACTAACATTGTATTATGAGTCAGAGCTTTACCATACCACATTTTTTTTGCTCATAGTAATATCAAAATAATATAAAGCAGAAAAAAACTAAAATGAGGGGGAAAAAGTAGTGGATTTTGTTTTTCTATCCAAAGGGCATGCAAATAGTCCTATTTATAGAACTCTAGTATGGTAACCTTCAAATTTGGATTTGGATCCTCTAGGGATGAATTTGTCTATGGTTTGGTGTAGTTCATGTTAGGATTAATAGCCACATCATAAAAAAATTAAATCAAAGGCTATGATTGAAATACATAAAAAATTTGGAACTAAATATCTCTATGCCGCATCAGCAATAGGGGTAATTTTATAAAATCAAAATTACATTTCGAAATTTTAGAAAAAAAAGAAAGCAGTTGCCGAAAATCGACAACCAGAGGTGGACGTGTCGGCACGTGGGGCGCGTGAACAAGCTCCCACCAGTAGTATCTAATTATGAAAATAATATTCATCTTTATTATTATAATTACGATTATAATAATTATTTTCATTATTATGAGAAAATATTATTGTAAAAGTACTATTATTATCAGCATTATTATAATATTGATAATAATAACCACTATCATTATTATTATATTAATTATTATTATTGTTATTACATGAAAAAATATTTTTAATTATATTATAATTATCATTATTCTAAGGTAAAAAGAAAAAAAAAATAGTCTCACATGGATAGGATAGATTTTGTCCTATAGAAGGAGGCGGGACAAAAAAATGTGAGATTAAGGCTAATTTAATCTCATCTTAATCTCATAAGAATAGTAAATCTCTCAAACCAAATGAGGAATAACTATTCATGTAGGATTAAAATAGTCCCATCTCATCTTAATCTCACCAACCAAACGGGCTATTAGAGTTTAGGCTTAGAGTTCAAGAGGGAGAAAAGAGACATGGTGAAGAGAGAAATTGGAGGCAATGTTGTTAGAGGCACACAAAAGTATACTAACCTTAAGGGTAGTAGTAGTTTATATAGAGAACATAATATTTAAAAATTATATCAATACCCATAACCATAATATTCTAATACTCTTCTTCAACCCTAATATTTTTTGGCTTACATTACAATGAAGTTTCATTGAGTCATGTACTTAAAGTTCAATATATTACTTTTTTTTTTTGTTATTATCAGTTAGTTTAATTGGTAAAGTCAATTATTCTAGCACAGGACACTTAGAATCAAATCTTGCTCACACCAAAATCTAGAGGATAAAAGATAAGAGATACCTCTCATTGTATAGCCGTTGTTCTTTGGTTATTATGGCGAAATCAAAACGCCATCATCCATGAGGTCTGTGGATAACTGTGGAGCAATTGATGGACAGGGTTTTGGTGTATGCAACCGAGTTTTATGAGATTCTCACTAAACTGACTACTTCAAGATCCCAGCAGCCTGTGATGAGATGGATTCCTCCTCCAGCTAGCTTTTCCAAGCTGAATGTTGATAAAAGACAAAGTGAATAACGACCAAGATCAAGCCCATATGCGCGGGAGGGTCGTTACAAGGAACAACTACGTACGTGAAACGGGGAAGATTCATACTGACAACTTGGCACATGACCATAAAAGGGAACACGTCCATTGGAATCAGTAATTGCCATTAAAAGATTTGATAAAAAATGATTTTTCCAGAGCATGTTTAATTGATATCAGAGCAACAATGCTAGAAAATAACAAAATTAACTCATTTTTCCACCTTTACTTTCATTTAAAATATTTTTTGTTTGCTATCACAATAATAGATTATTTTGCAAGAGCGTAATACGTTAATGCCAACGCAACTATATTAAAATTAACATAATTATCTTTACATTATATATTGTTTCTTTTCTTTTTATTTGAGATAATTTTATCAATTCAATTAATCTCTGACATTAATAAAAGAAAAATGAAGGTTAATCAGTGTAACCTTTACGTCCACATGCATACATTGCTAAATATAAGCAGCTAATACAGTTCCAACATTTCGGATTTACTTTCATGGGTTATGAGTCTCTCTCTCTCTCTCTATATAAATGGTTTACATTGGAACCACAAGCACTTGAATAAAGAAAAATGGCCATTGAAGATTCTCTTGTATCGGGGCTGCTACTCCTTGCAAGCTTGTGGGATCTTGTTGAACCAAAGCGTCATCTTGTCTCAACTTCTAATTTCAATAGTAATAGCTTTCCTAATGATTTCATTTTTGGGACAGCCTCATCATCTTATCAAGTAAGACATTGTTAATTACCTTCACAAATTCATGCGACCGAGTGTGATGATTTCAACTGTATTTCTTCTTTTTTCTTTGACTTTTGGTCTCCTTTGTTGCTGAAATTATCGTTGTTTTATTGTATAAACAATAGCTTTAATTCCAGTTTACATCATCAGGCATCAATATACAAACTATATCATGTGGAATATATTGGCTTCTATTTAAAATTAATTAAAGCAATTCCCACGTTTTGTTTTACATCATGTAAGATTATATATATATATACTCCTACATGGAAGCATTAATTAGCTAGCACCACTAATTATGCAATTATATTTAGTATGAAAGTGCAGTAAAAGAAGGTGGTAGAGGATTAAGTATTTGGGACGACTTCACTCACTAGTATCAAGGTTGGTGATGAATATTTTGTTTGGCTAATTGGCTCTATTTCTTTCATAAATGAAACGGTGAGTTCAAATCAAAAAAGGAAAAAAAAAAAAAAAAATTGGAGACTAAAAGTTGAATATTGTATTCAAATAAGCTCTTTAAAATTTAATGTGATAAATTAAGAATTTGTTTCATACAACTTGCAGAAAAAAATAATATAGACAATGGAGATGTAGCAGTCCATTTCTATCATCATTACAAAGTACGGAGTTTATCTTTCCTTTTTTATGAATTGTCAATGTGTCATGAGTATCTTTAGCAATGAGGGTTGAGAGGTGATTTTCCATGGATGTATCTGGTGGTGGTAAAAAAAATTAGTTTATATTTATTTCATGTATTTTTTTTCTCGATTAGTCGTATTTGTATTAAACATAGCTGAAAAATGTTATAGAAAGACATCAAACTAATGAAGGAAATTAATGTGGATGCTTTCCGACTCTCAGTTTCATGGTCTAGAATATTACCCCGTAAGTATATATTTTAATCAAGTTGTAATTAACATTTTATTTCATTGCCACTGTTTTATTTTTCTCATTGTTCTTAAAATCTTAATTGATTCTTCTTCTTCTATTTTTTTTTTTGTGAATTTAAGTTGAAAACTAAATGAAGGAGTGAACGAGGAAGAAATACAATTCTACAAAAATCTCATCAATGAGCTCTTAGAAAATGGTAATAAATCTCTTCCTAAATGGATTTAAAAGTTTTCTACCAAAGATGGTGGTTTAATGTAACTAAATATTTTGTAAATATGCCATGCTGACATTGAAATATAAATTCTTCCTACAAGTTTGAAATTCAAAATATAAAGAGGCCAAAATCCAAAATGTTCGACCAAATTTCATAGTTTTGATGAAACTGAATAGCTTATGAAGATTTATATTCTAAATATCATGCTATAAAAAATTAGAACCCAACTAATTGTTTTGTTTGTCCTGTGATACAATGTGCAGACTTGCAGCCTTTCGTAACTATCTTCCATTGGGATCTTCCTCAAGCTCTAGAAGATGAATATGGTGGCTTTTTAAACCCTCGCATTGTGTAAGTGAATAGCAGTTACTTTATATGAATCATACTTTACAATCCCAAAGATTTTTATTCTGGAATGAACACTTCGTAAAACCTAGGGCGTGGATATGAAAATGTTTGATCCTGGCTGCATATTAGAATGTTTTTGTAAGACTACAAATTAGACTGGGTTTGTTGTTTTTTGTTTTTATGGTGTTGGATTGTTTGTCTCAATTGATGGGTTAAACCCCCGTTCCTTTTGCTTGTGCCATTAGAAAAAAAAAAAAAAAAAGTTCTTAACAGATGAGTTAGTTACTAACACCATTAATTCAAATGAATCAATATCCCTTCTTGCATGCTTTGTCGTACCAGAGTATCGACCTTTACTTCACTAGTCCAACACCTCATCGGTGTTATTCTTAAATATTATGTTCAACAACACTAAAATTTCCACAACAAATTATCCTTCGAGTTCATGGAGTTATTCTATATACGATTGAACCTGTATCTTCCTTTATGTATTTAGGGATGATTTTCGAGATTTTGCGCATCTTTGCTTCAAAGAATTTGGTGACAAAGTAAAACTTTGGACCACTTTTTATGAGCCATGGGTTTATAGTGTTGGTGGCTATGAAACTGATTAAAAAGCACTAGGACGGTATTCAAAATGGGTGAACAACGGATGCCAGGCAGGGAACTCTGCCACTGAGCCTTATACCGTTTCACACCATCTGCTTCTCACTCATGCAGCAGCTGTAGAAGAGTTCAGAAAATGTGATAAGGTTTGTAAAAGAGTTATTAAATCATGATCTTACACATTAGTTGCTAGCTCGATATGTACATTAGTTCTAAAGCTAATAAATTGCCAGAATTACCCGTACAAATCAATCATCTTTACAAATTAAACTATATTGATGCAAGAAGAACCAGGAGATGAGCCATATAGGCTTAGAAAGATCTAAAAGTCTATTTTCTGGAAAATTTTATGGCTCGTCAAAATGATTTTCTTAGAAAAAGTTATGGCAGTTTTAGTAGACAAAGGTCAGGCATTCAGAACACTACCATCCAGCACCGCGGTGCTCCTCTGCCAGAATTTTACAGCTCTTTATTTCCTTTTTCTTTCTCACCATTCTTAGAAAGGGATCCAATTCTATAAAAATCTCATCAATGAGCTCATAGCAAATGGTCATACTTCTCTCCCCTATATGGATTTAATTTTTTGTTTGGCTAATTGCATTTATTTAATTTAATTAAAATATTGTAATATACCAATCAATTAAATTAGACATTTAAATATAATTAAGTTCTCCCTATAAGTATATTTTAAATGAAAATTATATATATATATATATATATATATATATATATATAATGATCAAATTTCGAAACGTTGGAACAAATTTTAAGTTCTTCAAGAAATTTGATAGCTCCTTGAAGATTTATCTTTATAATTGGATCTTGATAAATTATTGATAAAGTTGTCCAATAATTACTTTTTGTAACTCATTTGAACCAAACTTAATTATCTCTCTTAAATGTCATTTGATGAATGTGCGGACATACAACCATTTGTGACTATCTTTCACTGGGATCTTCCCCAAACTCTAGAAGATGAGTATGGTGGTTTTTTAAGGCCTCACATTGTGTAAGTAAATGTTTCCATCATATCAAAAGCATCATTGATGCTTCTATCAATATAGTTTTTTGCCTTTAAGAAAATCTTACTAAAAGATTAATCTATTAAATTATTTTATTAATTATATTAAATCCAACAATACCTACAGTGAAGAATCATGGAGTTCGCCTATATTTGATTGAAAATGTATCCTATTATGCATATACAGGGATGATTTTTGAGACTTTGCAAGTATATGCTTCAAAGAATTTGGTGATAAAGTGAAACTTTGGGCAACTTTCAATGAGCCATGGGTTTATAGTGTTGCTGGCTATGACAATGGAAGAAAAGCACTAGGACGATGTTCAAAATGGGTCAACAATGCATGCCAAGCAAGGAACTCTGGCATTGAACCTTATAATGTTTCACATCATCTACTTCTTGCTCATGCTGCAGCGGTAGAAGAGTTCAGAAAATGTGACAAGGTATACAGAAAAATTGTCAAATCATGATCCGGTGCATTAATTGCTTGCTTGATATCCGTATTAGTGCCAACAATAATTTTCTAAACTACTATAAGGTTTAAATATTTTTTCTCGATTTTTTTTTTATTTGAAACTTTTGAGATCAAAAGGAGAGTCTATATTGAAACTTTATTAAAGATTAAAACCCCAAACCATGTCTCCCCTTTCTATTATTTTTAAAGGAACCTTTTTTATTATTTCATCTATTAACTGGTTTTTATTTATACAATTGTTTGCTGTCAAGAAAATGGAAAGATTGGGATAGTACTCTCGCCCTCATGGTTTGAGCCTCAATCTGATTCCCCTGCGGATATTGAAGCAGCCAAACGAGCCCTTGATTTCATCTTAGGCTGGTAAGTGCTTCATATTAAATTAAGCAACATGCTTTCTCATTTTCTTCCTTCTTTTTTCCTCCTTTTGGGAATTGAAAACTATATTTTAGTCCAAGATAAAAATAAATTTTACATTTCGATATATGCAGGCGTTTGGACCCTATAACATTTGGTGATTATCCAAAAAGTATGAGGACTTACGTTGGGGATCGATTACCTTCGTTCACTAAAGAGCAATCCAAAATGCTAAAAAAATCTTTTGATTTTGTGGGAATAAATTACTACGGTGCTCTTTATGTAACTAATCTTGATCATGTTGATCCGGAAAAACCTAGATACACAACCGATCAACATGTTATGTGGAAAAGTAAGTTCACTCTAAATCCAAAGCTTTTAGAAAATTTAAACTCAATACAATTTTTTTCTTCTATTTTTTATACTGCCAACACAGACTATGGTGATTAATCTATTGACTTTCAATTTTTTTTCCTATTTTATAGAGGATCGAGATGGAATTCTTATTGGCCCACAGGTACGTTGGTAAAGTATATATATATATATATATATATATATATATATATATATATATATATATATATATATTTATTTATTTTAGAAATACTTTGTTTTTGAAAAACGAAGGCACAAAGATATTAGAAGGCATCATAAAGCCAATAAGATTTAGAAAGAAAATTCCTCATTAACCATGAGAGACACATGGAGAGATCAGTAAAGACGCTGTTCAATCATCTCCTCTTCATCTGCATTGTTGTTATTTGCCTAAGTTTCAAACATGTCCAAACATGGTCTAAGTTTGGTTAATGTCCAAACCAATTGTGGGATATCAAATTTCAGCAAGTTATAAGGTTGCACACATGTGTGTGCTTCAATTTTGAGCATGGGAAGGTCAGGCACACTGCTGTGGAAGTTTCCACCCACAGGCAGGAGGTGTGCGCACAGCATCAGGTCACGCTGCAGCACACAGCATCACTTGGAGAGTGATGTAGGGCTGAGATTAAAGGAAGAACATGATCAAAGGGAGGATAATGACTCACAAGAATGTCCAAGAATTGAATAGCTGTAGTATTACTTTTCCGGATGAACAATTGGCTGTCATTTTATTAAATTCACTTCCAGATTACTTTGATAATTTGATTAATGCAATTGAGTATGGAAGAGATTCTTTGACAAAGGAGATTGTGATCAATGCCATAAGGGCACATGATTTCAAAGCCAAGATGAAGGAGGCATCAAGTGGTGAAGGGCTGTTCGTAAGAGGAAGGCCAGCAGCTCGGAATGGCAGTAGCACTTATGGCAGCTACCGGGAGAAATCAAGATGTAGAGGGCAAAGCCATGGGAGATCTCACTCCAAGACAAGATATGGAGGAGGAAAGAGATGCTTCTACTGCAACAAGGAGGGCCATTTCAAGAAAGATTGCAAGAAGAGGATATGGGATGAGAGGAGAAGTCATACCAACAATGGAGAGGCTTCGGTTGCCAAAGGAGAACAGCAAGATGATGTTCTTGTTGCATGCTCAAATGTGAGCAGGAGGCAAGGCAGCGGAAAGTGGATTCTTGACTCCGGGTGCACCTATCATATGTGCCCTCACAAAGAATGGTTCAAGAATTTCAAGGAGATCAATGAGGGAAGAGTCTTCTTGGGGAATGACAATTCTTGCCAAGTGAGAGGGATTGGAGACATCCAATTGAGGATGTTTGATGGAGTCACAAGGCTGCTGTGAAATGTAAGATATCTTCCAGACTTGAAGAGGAACTTGATCTCATTGGGGCAGCTGGACTCCATGGGGTACACATGCAAATTAGAGGGAGGAAAGATCAAGGTGGCCAAGGGATCTTTGGTAATGATCAAGGCAGCAAGAAATGATGGACTCTATGAGATGATCGGAGAAACAGAAACCAATGATCTAGCAGCAAGCTTGATGGCTGAGCTGGACAAGGCAGCCCTTTGGCACACTCGCTTGGGACACATGAGCGAAAAAGGCCTGCAAGTGCTTAGCAAGGAAGGTCTACTTGGTGGTGACAAAGTAGAAAAACTGGATTTCTGTGAGAGTTGCATTCTTGGGAAGCAACACCGGGTCACCTTTAACACCGGAGTGCACAAGTCTAAGGAGATTCTTGATTACATTCATTCGGACCTTTAGGGACCAGCAAGAACACCAACACAGGGAGGTAACTTTTACTTTATGTCTTTAATTGATGATTATTCAAGAAGAGTGTGGATTTATTTGCTTAGGAATAAATCGGATGCCTTGAATAAATTTGTTGTGTGGAAGAAATTGTTGGAAACCCAAACTGGTAGGGTAGTTAAAGCTTTAAGAACCGATAATGGCTTAGAATTTTGCAACAAGGATTTTGATAAATTCTGTGAATTAAATGGCATTCTAAGATATAGAACGGTTGCAAAAACACCCCAGCAAAATGGAGTTGCTGAAAGAATGAATCGAACCCTTATGGAAAAAGTTAGGTGCATGCTAATAGGATCCGGGTTACCAAAATATTTTTGGGGAGAAGCTGTAGCTACAGCTGCATACTTGGTGAATAGATCACCCTCTAGAGCAATAGAGCTCAAGACTCCCATGGAGATGTGGAGTGGAAAACCCCCTGAATTAAGCAACCTTAGGACTTTTGGATGTGTAGCATATGCACACCAAAAGGAGGATAAACTTGACCCTAGGTCTAGAAAATGTGTATTTCTAGGATATGGTGATGGGGTTAAGGGATATAGGTTGTGGTCCTTAGAAAAGAAGGGCATGAAACTGATTATAAGTAGGGATGTTGTCTTTAATGAATTATTATTTCCCTACTTAGAGAAAACTAACCCTGCAGGGGCTAGTGAGCAAACCAATTCAGAAATTGTTGAGCATCACATCAAAGAGCACTCGGTTCAGGTAGAGCAGAGGAGGCAAGAGGGTTCGTACCAGGTAGAGCCCTTGGAAGAAGGCCAAGAAGCTCAAGAAACTCAAGAAGAGGCTGAACAAGAAGTGGTTGATGCAGTAAATAACTACCAGCTCATAAGAGACCGGGAAAGAAAAGTGGTTAGACCACCCTTGAGATATGGGTTTGCAAATGCTGTAGATGCAGCAGCTCCTTGGATAGAAGGAGGGATGGCTGAACCAGAAACTTACGCGGATGCCATGGAGTGTAAGGATTCGTCAAAGTGGCAGCTGGCTATGGAGGAAGAAATGGATTCTTTGATGAAGAACAACTCTTGGGAGCTGGTGCCAAAACCAGAAAAACAGAGAGTGGTGGATTGTAGGTGGCTCTACAAGATCAAAGAAGGGAATACTCCGAGGGATGAAGTCCGATATAAGGCCAGATTGGTGGCAAAGGAGTTCACACAAAAAGAAGGCATAGATTTCACCGAAATCTTCTCACCGGTTGTGAAGTACAAGACAATACGGATGATGTTAGCATTAGTGGTCCAATTTAATTGGGAAATCGAGCAAATGGATGTGAAGACTGCATTCTTGCATGGAGAGCTCGATGAGACCATTTTCATGAGGCAACCCGAAGGCTATGAGGAAGGAAGGCAGGGAGAGCTAGTGTGCAAATTGAAGAAGTCTCTCTATGGCCTGAAGCAATCACCTCGGCAGTGGAACAAGAGGTTTGATTCCTTTGTAATCAGCTTGGGTTTCATGAGGAGCTGCTATGATTCTTGCTTGTACTATAAGGGGCAGAAGATTGAGGAGATGGTGATCATCCTCATCTATGTTGATGACATGTTGCTGGTTGGGAGCAGCATGGAGAGGATAAAGAAATTAAAGGCTTAACTCAGTGAAGAGTTTGAGATGAAGGATCTTGGCCATGCAAAGAAGATCCTTGGGATGTGTATCATCCGGGAAAAGGAGAGAAAAAAATTAAAGATCTCTCAAACTTCCTACATAGAGAAGATGATATCTAAATTCTCTATGGAAGATAGCAAACCAGTGAAGGTTCCACTTGCTGGTCATTTCAAATTCTCTAGCGATCAATGTCCAATATCGAAGGCGGAGAAGAAAGAAATGGAGAAAGTCCCTTACTCTAGTGCTGTTGGTTCTGTTATGTACACCATGGTGAGCACTAGACCGGACATTGCTCATGCAATGAGTGTTCTCAGTAGGTTTATGAGTAATCCCGGAAAGGAGCATTGGCTTGGGATGAAGTGGTTGCTAAGGTATTTGAAGGGAGGCCCAGAAGTAGGGCTGGTGTATGAGAAGAGGGGTAATGCAATATGCCTTGAAGGGTTTGCAGATTCGAACTATGGAGCAGACCGGGATAAAAGGAGATCGATTACCTCCTACTTCTTCAACTTAAACAGATGTGTGTAAGTTGGAAGGCTCAGTTGCAGCCAGTGGTAGCACTCTCAACAACCGAGGCTGAGTACATAGCTGCTACAGAGGCCATTAAGGAAGCTATGTGGTGCAAAGGGTTGCATGAAGAGTTGAAGGTACTGGATGAGCAGGTTGTGGTATTTTCGGATAGTCAAAGTGCCTTGCACTTGTGTAAAAATCCAGTGTTCCATGAGAGGACAAAGCACATGGCTGTTCGGTGTCATTTCATTCGGGAAAATGTTACGAAAGGATGCATCCATGTGGACAAGGTTGCCACGGAAGAAAATCCTATTGACTTGGGTACTAAAGTCTTACCTCTAAGTAAGTTCAATCATTGCCTTGAATTACTTAGGATTGGAGTTGGTTAATTGGTAATTCAATATGAGTTTGGATCCCGAAACATTCTGCACAATGGTTCAGGTTTTGTTTTTTTTTTTGAACACTTAGACAAAGGTAGAGATCACCTTGACAAGATGCCCAGGTGGTGATCTTCCAAACATGCATCATATGAAACGCCTATTTTTTTTTTATCCAATGCCCTATTTTCTTACCCAATACTTTTTCTTTATATTCACACTTTATAAAATGACTAATAATTGTATATAACATTTGTTTATTCAGGCTGCTTCAGACTTAATCCTAGTATATCCTGAAGGTATCAAATATATTCTAAAGTACATCAAGGATCATTACAATAATCTAACCATTTACATTACTGTGACTGGTAAGCCAATTGTTAGAATAAATTTCATATAATTAAGTGGTATTTGATACATGTTGGATAATCCAACTACTAATTAGTTTTGATTTCTTTGACATAAAACTCATGTAGGATATGACGATTACAACAATGATACATTACCACCGGAAAAAGTTCTTAAGGATACTGATAGGAAAGAATACCATGAGAAGCATCTTCGGAATCTTTTGGAAGCTGTAAAGTGAGTTAATATCTAACTTACGTTGAATTTATTATCACTCTTTTTTTTCTTTTTTTTGTTTTGCAAAATTTACTTTACAACTAACATAAAACTTGTGTTCTACAACAAACTTGATATTGATATAAAATTATTGTTTTCTGCTATATATGATGTTTTTTAGTACTCAACTTTTGAAGGTTTAATTATTACAAGGTCAATCTCGATGTAAGCTTATAGAGCAAAGATTGTTTTGTTAAATGTTTATACTAATGGTGATTATTGGATTATTGACAGTGACTATGCAGTTGATGTTAAAGGCTATTTTGCATGGTCATTGATGGATAACTTTGAATTAAACCTTTGTTACACTATTCGATTCAGATTATATTACGTAGATTTCAAGAATTACTTGAAACAATATCCAAAAGAATCAACCAAATGGTTCATGAAATTTCCAAAAGATCAGAGCAAGCAGTCTAAAACTGTTATTTGGGGTTCCTCAATTTTATCACGTATACCAAAGAGTTGGTCACTACTGATGCATTGAAGTTGAACGTCTTTTGGTTCTCAATCACAACTGAATGATGCATTTTATTATTTCTTTTGTAATTCTTTGATTTTATTGATTAAAATCTTTTTAGGTATTTTAGGATTTTAATATGTAATTAAACTATTGTCTTCTTATATAGGAAATTGTACTACTTTCTGATCTATTTTATGTAGCTAGCCTATAAATAGGTTTGTATAGTTTTTGGGATTCTGCCTAAATCTTTTTTCGTGATAAATAAATTGACTTTTTCCTTTCATATATATACATATAAAAGCGTTTTAGAGGGAGGATTCTCTAGGCATGAAGACTCCCTTAAAGTATGCGTTTTGAATTACGGACAAATGGACAATTGAAGTATCATAGTACATATGTCACTTAGCAATCACCGAAGTCCTAAACAATTTATATTTTTTTTTTGTTTTCTCAAATCCCCAACTTTGAGGGTGATTTTAATAAATAAATATTTTGATTATAAATTTGTCATAATAAGCCCTTAATTTGATTTGATGTCTTCTTTGAAGTGATGTGTTTTTAAGAATTTACTCTTTCAAAAGAAAATTAATGACAGAGAGAAAACGGAGAAACAATTGTTTGCGGTTATTGTTATGCCTAAAATTTGAAATATAAAGTCTTAGAACATCAACGGTGCAACAAATCATTGCATTTTTTTATACTTCTTTTCTTTAGGTGTTAAAATTAAGTGGGCCAACAGCAAGGCAACACGTGGACATTTCTACTTCCAATAAGGAGATGGCACATGGACAAGTTATTAACGAACCCAATGTCATCTCCGGACATCCCTGCCTAGACCTACAAGCGTAAATCCAGGGATCATGATCCTTCTTGGACACCTAGCCATATCCACTTGCAAAGGAACGGGATCTCTGGGATTTCCTCATCCTGGGCGCGTGGGCCGTCTCACCTTTGAAACACTATAAAAGGATCAATGTATGCAAATCCAGACACATTCACATTTTACATAACTGAAAGCACCAGCATCCCTATTCCTCTAAGAACTTGTACTAACAAGAGCATCAGAGTGTCTTCGGAGGAACTATCCCCCTCTCTCCTCCGGTGGCTCTCTAGCTCATCTCATCTTTCTTGTGCAAGCTCCCCCAACAACCGACCCCCAACTCAGTAACACGTTTTTGTCATCAACACCAATATTTTTGTGTTTTGTAAGGGGCTGTTGATAAGAATCTCAATGTTTCTTCAAGAAGTTCTGAAGGCTCTCATTCTATGGCTCTTGATGATCACAAGTGTTTAACATGGTTCTCAATTTATGTGCTTATTTCATTTGGAATTATATAAAATGAATTTATTAGCTACATCAGCTCTTAGGTGACAAGAAGGGCGAGAAAGTTGGGGCCATAATCCTTGGACTGACTATTCCTTCATGTCTTCACCTTTTATTTCTATATTCTTCAAAACCAGACCTTCTCTAAACTCTGTTATTCAAAACTAGATCAAATGGATTCTTTCTCCGTTATGAGTTCATCCTGCCATTATGATAAGACAGCTACTTGAAGACGCCTAGGTACACGCTTCCTAGGTTGTCGTGTTGGAATTTTACCATTAAAATCCATTTACTCAATCTTAAGCAAAAAAACACAAGCACAACAATTAAATAGCAAAATAAATAAAATGTAAGAACTTTAGGAAGAGCAAAGTTGTTAAACTCTCACCCCAAAATCTCAATACAAAAAAAGCTCTTAACTCAATATACCCAAAGCTGTCATCCTAACTTTAGTAGTAAATCCCTCTAGTTTACAATGTATATGAGAATTATGAGTGTGCCTCAAATCTTATCTGAGACCCCTTTATATCGAATATATTTTCCTAATACAATTAGAAAAAGAACAACCGCATCATACTATACATATTACTACTTGTACAATTAACAATCTAATAAGAAATTAATATTATTCCTACTAGAACAAGCAATTACAAAATAGGAAATAATTTTTCCCAAGCCAATTACAAGTCTTCTTTGTTAGAATTGAGCCAAAATCTTAATAGTCGTAACTGTGGGGTAGTTTTTTTTTTTTTTTTTTTTCATTTTCTTCTTCCACTTTGCGATCATATGCAAACACACGTTTGATTTCATGCAAACAATTGGAGCTTGCAATTAATTTTTGTTGGTACGATCCTCCAACGTGTCCACGAGCTAAAGAAGATATAAGTGGATTGTTGAGGAAAATTGTAAGAATAAAGAATCAAGCTAGAAGAGACAGGGATAGGAGCTGATGTGATTAATAAATTCATTTTATATAGTTTTAAATGCAATTAGAATATAAATTGAGAACAATATCAAACTCGAGTTTCAATATTAAACTTGACATAAATTAGAACAATGTTAAACTTAAAGAAAAACCACTGAAATCTAAATGACAATTGATAATGGTAATGGATAAGTTTACATTAGTAATTAAGTTGACCTTGAAAAGGAGTAAAGACTGTAAATGCCAACCAAGCTGTTGATTTCCTTAATTGGATAACACTCTCCCCAGACCGGCATTGTTTGGTTTTTTATTTTTCTTAGAAAAAAAAGCATATTTTGCACTTTTGGTTCATTAAATCTATTAAACTAGGTCCTAGACAAAATCCTAGTCTCGAAAAGTTATCTTAATATGGACCAACACCATGTAACTTCGTACCGATATAATATTATATATATTTTTATACCATAGTAGTGGATAAAATATTTGGAAATAAAATAAAAGAAACACGTTTTTTTTTTTTTCTCTCTAGCTTATCCGGTTGAGATAAATTTGGTTGACGAAAATCCGATATAATTTACTATGTGATTGACGAATTCAGAGTTTGGTCATGTTGGCTGGGTCCATTCTACTCGGTTGGCAGCGTCAACGTAACAAAATTTTAACAATCCATGTTCACACTTTTGTTTCATGGTTTCCACCCTTGTTTATATAAAAAAAAATCTTGGTTATATTGGGTAGTTTTAAACCCGTCTAAAATTTTATCAATAATTTAAAAAAATTTCGCTAGTAATATCAATACAAGTGTGAGAATAAAAAACTAATGGTACGAGTGAAATTTCAAAAATTAACAGTGAAATTTAAAAAATTAACAATGAAATTTTAGACGGATCTAAAACCATTCTTAACCACAAATTAGTCCTTATATGTTGGATCCTCTCAATTTTTAGCTTTGAATTGCTGGTCAATTGACTGTTAGATTTTTTGCCACCCTCAATAAAGTAAAAATCGAGGGTCATGAACACACCACATCACCGGAGTAAGGGAAAAGCGCTTTTTCCTCTAAACCGGCAAACAACCAACTGCATGCCCTTGTGTAATGACCCATACCGAGCGAGCATTACTTGAAATGACATCATTATTACTTTTAAACATTGAGCATATAGACCTGTACCGCAACATGTAAATCCTACTATTTCCATCATACAATACATTCCTGCTATATGCATGCATGCTTCCACATTTCTTTAGCCTATGTACACTACATCTTGGTTGAAACCAAGAATTTACACAAGACACAATCTTTAGAAAAATTTCAGCCATGACAATTGTTGGTTTTTTGTCTAAGGTTTAAACATGGTTCAAACATGGTCAAGGTTTGAGCAGGTCCAAACATGGTTCAAAGGTTGGTTAATGTCCAAACCAATTGTGGGATATCAAAGTTCAGCAAGTTATAAGGTTGCACACATGTGTGTGCTTCAATTTTGAGCATGGGAAGGTCAGGCACACTGCTGTGGAAGTTTCTGCCCACAGGCAGGAGGTGTGCGCACAGCATCAGGAGGCTGCAGCATCAGGTCACGCTGCAGCACACAGCACCACACCAAAATACACAACATCACTTGGAGAGTGATGAAGGGCTGAGATTAAAGGAAGAACATGATCAAAGGGTCAAGAATGATTCACAAGATTGTCCAAGAATTAAGAGGCTATAAAAAGGGTTTCCTAGCCTCATTTCAAGTGGTGCAAAAGGTGTGTGAGAGAACCACACAGGTTGTGACATTGTGAGATCATTGTAAACACAAGAGAGAATTGTGTGAGAGACATAAACACAAGAGGGACTCTTGTAGTGAGGCTGGTTGTAAGGAAGAGAGGTTAGTAGAGAATTGATAGAAATCATTGTAATAGGTCTATCACTTTCTCATTCTCTTCTTGGTTCTTCAAGAACTTGGATTCTTGAAGGGGATTGCTGTAACTTTGTAAGAACCATTGAGATAGTCCAGAGAGTTAGGAGGAACTCACGGGGACGTAGGCACATTGCCGAACCTCGACAACAAATTACTTGTCTTCTTTCTTTCTTTGATTTTCTGTTCTTGTGTTCGATTGCTGAAATTCTTTCTACAAGTCATTCAAGACTTGGGTGTTTGGAAGATCACCACCTGGGCATCTTGTCAAGGTGATTTTCAACAGTGGTATCAGAGCTTTGGACAGTGGTATCAGAGCACAGCAGCTGGTTATCGGAACATGAAGTAGAAGGTACGGAGCCAAGACTCCAAGAATCAAAGATCAACTTCTTGGGTGATTCAAGAACGGAGTTAAGATCTATATATGATCGTGTTCTTGAGGTAAATCAAGAACGGTGTTAAGATCAATATCTGATCGTGTTCTTGAAAGTGATTCAAGAACGGTTAAGATCCATCTTCGATCTGTGTTCTTGAGGTTGAAGAAAGCATTTGTGGGTACTGCATAAGACAAGGGATCATCTCCGCAAGATGGGTTAAAATTTCGGTATTAAGAAGTTTGATGGAAAGGGAGATTTTTCCCTATGGAAGCGGAAGATCAAGGAGGTTCTTGTGCAACAAAAAGTGGACTTGGCTATTGGAGAAGATGATGCTTTTCCAGCAAGTGTCACGGAGGACCAGCGGACCGAGATGAAGAAGATGGCTTACAGCACCATTTTCTTGCACATGTCGGATAATGACACAAGGGAGTGCAGAGACTTAGAAGATCCAGCTGCATTATGGAAGAAACTAGATGAATTGTTTCTTGCCAAGACTCTCCCACATAAGAGGTATCTTCGGAAACAAATCTTTGCTTTTAAATTTGATCTTAAGAAAGAGTTGCAAGATAATCTTGATGCCAAGAAAAGGAGTGCATCAAGTGGTAAAGGGCTGTTCTTTAAAAGAAGGCCAGCAACTTGGTATGGCAGCAACCATAGCTACTACCGGGACAGAGGTAGAGGAGAGAGCCATGGGAGAGTGCACAGCAGCATGCATGGCTACTACCGGGACAGAGGTAGAAGAGAGAGCCATGGGAGAGTGCACAGAAGCATGCATGGCAACTACCAGGATAGAGGTAGAGGAGAAAGCCATGGGAGAATGCATTCCAAACTGAGATTTGGAGGGAAGAGCTGCTACTACTGCCATAAGAAGGGTCATGTCAAGAAAGATTACAAGAAGATGACAAGGGATAGAGGAGGAAGCCATACCAAGAATGGAGAGGCTTCGGTTGCCAAAACAGAACAGCAAGATGATGATGTTTTTGTTGTGTGCTCAAGTGTGAGCAAGGGGCAAGAAGGCAGGGGGAAATGGATCTTGGATACCGGGTGCACTCATCATATGAGCCCTCACAAAGAATGGTTCAAGAATTTCAAGAAGATCAATGATGGAATGGTCTTCTTGGGGAATGATAATTCTTGCCAAGTGAGAGGGATTGGAGATATCCAATTGAGGATGTTTGATGGAGTCACAAGGCTGCTGGAAAATGTGAGGTATATTCCAGATTTGAAGATGAACTTGATCTCATTGGGGCAGCTAGATTCCATGGGCTATACATGCAAGATAGAGGGAGGAAAGATCAAGGTGGCCAAGGGATCTTTGGTGGTGATCAAGGCAGCAAGAAATGATGGACTCTATGAGATGATCGGAGAAACAGAAACCAATGATCAAGCAGCAAGCTTGATGGCTGAGCTGGACAAGGCAGCCCTTTGGCACACTCACTTGGGACACATGAGCGAAAAGGGCCTGCAAGTGCTTAGTAAGGAAGGTCTACTTGGTGGTGACAAAGTAGAAGAACTGGATTTTTGTAAGAGCTGTGTTTTTGGGCAGCAATATCAGGTCAGCTTCAACACCGGAGTGCACAAGTCTAAGGGCATTCTTGACTACATTCATGCGGACCTTTAGGGACCAGCAAGGACACTAACACAGGGAGCTAACATTTACTTTCTGTCTTTAATTGATGATTATTCAAGAAAAGTATGAGTTTATTTGGTTAAGAATAAATTAGATGCCTTGAATAAATTAGTGGTGTGGAAAGGGCTGGTTGAGACTCAAATGGGTAGAGTAGTTAAGGGGATAAGAACCGATAATGGCTTAGAAATTTTTAACCAAGAACTTGATCAATTCTGTAGGTTAAATGGCATTCTAAGACATAGGACGGTTGTGGAAACTCCTCAGCAAAATGGAGTTGCTGAGTTGATGAATAAGACCCTTATGGAAAAGGTTAGGTACATGTTAGATGGATCCGGGTTACCAAAATATTTTTGGGGAGAAGCTGTAGCTACAGCTGCATATTTGATTAATAGATCACCCTCTAGGATTGTGTTCCAAAAGACTCCCATGGAGATGTGGAGTGGAAAACCCCCTGAGTTGGACAACCTTAGGACTTTTGGGTGTGCTGCGTATGCACTCCAAAAGGAGGATAAGCTTAGCCCAGGATCTAGAAAATATGTGTTTCTAGGATATGGGAAAGGGGCTAAGGGGTACAGGTTGTGGTCCTTAGAAAAAGAAGGATTTAAACTCATAATAAGTAGGGATGTTGTCTTTAATGAATTATTATTTCCCTACTTGGAGAAAACTAACCCTGCAGGGGCTAGTGAGCAAACCAATTCAGAAATTGTTGAGCATAGCATCAAGGGAGATTCTGTTCAGGTAGAGCAAAGGAGGCAAGAGGGGTCGGACCAGGTAGAGCCCTTGGATGATTGCCAAGCTCAAGAAACTCAAGAAGATACTGAACAAGAAAAGGATGCTGCAGCAAGTCAGAAGGACTTTCAGCTCATAAGAGACCGGGAAAGAAGGCTGGTCAGACCACCTTCAAGATGTGGGTTTGCGGATGCTGCGGATGCAGCAGCTCCTTGGACAGAAGGAGAGATGAGTGAACAAGAAACTTACACGGATGCCATGGAGTGTAAGGATTCGTCAAAGTGGCAGCTAGCTATGGAGGAAGAAATGGATTCTTTGAGAAAGAACAACTTCTGGGAATTGGTGAAAATTCCAGGAAATCAGAAAGTTGTGGAATGTAAGTGCACTTACAAGATCAAAGAAGGGTGACCTCCAAGAGATGAAGTCCGGAACAAGGCTAAGCTGGTGGCGAATGGGTTCACAAGAAGAGAAGACATAGGTTTCACAGAAACTTTCTCACCTGGACACAAGGTGGAGAAGATGGTGAGTATCCTCACTTATGTCATTGATGGGCTGTTAGTTTGGAACAGCAGGAAGAGGATGGAAAGGTTTACATCTCAACTCAGTGAGGAGTTCGAGAGGAAGGATCTCAGCCCTGCACAAAAGATCCTTGGGATGAGAAGAATCATCCGGGAAAGGAAGAGAAGCAGGTCAAGTGTTTCTTGGGCAATGGATGTTTTCAGCAAATGTGTGAGTAATCCCGGAAAAGAGCGTTGTCTTGGGATGAAGTGGTTGCTGAGGTACATGGAGGCTCAGTGGCAGCCAGTTGTAGCACTCATAACAACCAAGGCAGAATGCATAGCGGCTACGGAAGCCATAAAGGAGGCTATGGGGTGCAAGGGGTTGTTGGACGAGTGGGAGGTCCTAAAAGAGCAGGTGGTGGTATCTCTGGATAGCCAAAATGCGGGGCACTTGTGGAGATATTCGGTGTTCCATGAGGGGACGGAGCATATGGATGTTCGGTATCATTACATTCTGGAAAATGGTACAGAAGGAAGCATTCATGTTGACAAGAAGACCACGGAGAAAAGTCCTGCAGATTTAGGCGCCAAGTTTCTACCTCTAAGTAAGTTCAATCATTGCCTTGAATTACTTAGGATTGGAGTCAGTTGATTGATGACTCAAGATGAGTTTAGATCCCGAAGGTCTCTGCACAAATGGTTCGGGTTTAAACGCTTAGACAAAGGTAGAGATTGTTGGTTTTTTGTCTAAGGTTTAAACATGGTTCAAACATGGTCAAGGTTTGAGCAGGTCCAAACATGGTTCAAAGGTTGGTTAATGTCCAAACCAATTGTGGGATATCAAAGTTCAGCAAGTTATAAGGTTGCACACATGTGTGTGCTTCAATTTTGAGCATGGGAAGGTCAGGCACACTGTTGTGGAAGTTTCTGCCCACAGGCAGGAGGTGTGCGCACAGCATCAGGAGGCTGCAGCATCAGGTCACGCTGCAGCACACAGCACCACACCAAAATGCACCAGCATCACTTGGAGAGTGATGAAGGGCTGAGATTAAAGGAATAACATGATCAAAGGGTCAAGAATGATTCACAAGATTGTCCAAGAATTAAGAGGCTATAAAAAGGGTTTCCTAGCCTCATTTCAAGTGGTGGAAAAGGTGTGTGAGAGAACCACACAGGTTGTGACATTGTGAGATCATTGTAAACACAAGAGAGAATTGTGTGAGAGACATAAACACAAGAGGGACTCTTGTAGTGAGGCTGGTTGTAAGGAAGAGATGTTAGTAGAGAATTGATAGAAAGCATTGTAATAGGTCTATCACTTTCTCGTTCTCTTCTTGGTTCTTCAAGAACTTGGATTCTTGAAGGGGATTGCTGTAACTTTGTAAGAACCATTGAGATAGTCCAGAGAGTTAGGAGGAACTCACGGGGACGTAGGCACATTGCCGAACCTCGACAACAAATTACTTGTCTTCTTTCTTTCTTTGATTTTCTGTTCTTGTGTTCGATTGCTGAAATTCTTTCTACAAGTCATTCAAGACTTGGGTGTTTGGAAGATCACCACCTGGGCATCTTGTCAAGGTGATTTCCAACAACAATTAAAAAACATATACATTTTTTTCAAAACTGGAGACATATACATTAATCCAAACTCCCAAACAAACATGGTGAGGATGCTTTGCGTGAAAACCCACTTAAGGATACCTTTCTCCTTCAATCCTTTACTGATTTGCTTCAATTCTATTCAACAACTTCCTTGAAATATTAAAAAGATGGAGGGTGAGCTAAAAGCTCAGCGAGTAATCATATTACTCAAAGTAATCGTCTTCAAGAAACTTTATCACTTTTTGAATGAATTCAATTTAATTGTAATCACAATTCATAAAGTCACAACTATGTATATATAATTTCCCTAATGCTCATCACAAGTAAAATAATCGTTCCAAGAATACATTAAAACAATCAACAATCACATGAATTAAAGTATTATACAAGATTCAAACCATTACAAGAATAACCCTTTTAAACTATTCACGGTTCACGTGATTTCAACTCAATTCAATACACTTATCAATACATATATCACAATGGGGATGTCTCTCCACGTACCAGTACATCAAACATCGCATTATACATCCACCCGGTTTCATCTCGCTTTCCACTTCCACTCAGTTCCACCTCACTTTCCTCCTCCACTCGGTTCCATAATGTCGTCAAGGATTCAAATCTCATCAAACATAATTCATAACACAAGTAATTTCTTAAATATAATTTCATCTACTCATTCACATTACACTTTACTTCCAAACACACATCAAGACATACGATTTGTTTCTTAGATATCAAACACACATTTATTCACACCCTTATATGGTTTGCATTCCGCATCTATTATACTTACATATTTTCATTTTTATCATACAATTCATCACGCTTACTAACAATATGGTGAAACTTACCTTTGATGTGCCAAAAGCTAGTCTTGAACTACTTCCTTGCCCTTAGCACGTTCTCCAACAACACCTAAAAATTATATCACTTAATATAACAATCCAAGAAGTAACAAAATCAATATCCATCTTCATTAAGCAACTACAAGAAATAGTCTAGATAATAACTATGTTACAAGTTTTCTCTTCTTTGTCTACTTTTCCTTATTCTCTTTTTTCCTTTCCAATCAAATTTTAAGTGCATGTCTGATGACAATGATTCTTAATTTACTCAAGTAAATTTCAAGAATAAATTACAAGAAAGCTTAAGCTTCTTAAGTTTTAAGACTAATTAAAATGATTTGTTTCATTTACTTACAAAATTTCTTCTTTTCTAATTTTTTACTTAAAAAGCTTCTAACAACTAAGTTTACTCAATAACTCCTCCAATTCAAAGAAACTATACCAATTTAATAATCTTTATGCCACCAAAATTCTAAACTTACATATTTAACATTATCCAAACACTAACTTAGATTAATTTACTCTAATATTTAAGATTTGTTCACATAAACTCTATAATACCCATCTAATAGAATTCTTCAAAAAAATTTATCTCAATCACTAAAAAAATTCCTAACTGAAGAAATTCTGTTAGCTCCAACAAGTATTTATAGTTCAAAACCTAAAATTTACATATCTAAAACTACTCAATCACAAGTTTAAGTTATTTCAAGTTATAGTGCAAGATTAATTCAAAGTTCCACTACATATCATATTCAAACTTCAATAAATCCTAAATCCATCCGTTTAAATTCAAATCAACTCAAACAAAACCAAAGAATCAACTTCATTAAGTTTACTTTAACTTAGAATAGGTTGGAAAATGATTATACCTCAAATTTGTATAAAAAAATAGCTAACAAACAAAAGGAGCAAGAACCCCTGTCTGGTACGTGTACTCCACATGCCGTCGTAGCCTACTCATGGCGCCTCACCTCTCGGTCTGGACTCCTCCCCCAGGTGGCAGTAAGAGTTTTACAAAGTATGGGGGTAAGTGAGGTAGTGACGTGAGTTAGTGAGCTAGAAGAAGATAAGAAAATTTTGGGTTTTCTCCAAACAAATTAAAAAATGGTTTCTGCCCTGTTTCGCTCTAACTCTCTCAGTCACCCGAGCTTCCCAGAGAAGAATTGAGAGACTTGTGGTTTTTTCGCTGAAGTTTCTAGGCTTTTAGCCTTATATAGTCCCACGAACCATTAGCCTTTTATCTCTTTACCCCTCCCTTCCTTCTTTAATTAATTTGCAACCCTTTTCCTCCTTTTTTCTAACTTTTTATATTAAAACCCAATTGTTCTTACTAACACTTCTTTATAAGAAAGTCTTCACTAAGTACTTTCATTTCTTTATGTTTATATTACCCCTCAATCAATAAGCTCTACACACTTCTAACACAGAAAAATTATAATTTACTTCATCGATATATATAGTTTAAAATTTAAGACCTGACTTTACACCCCCTCTCTCTCTACTTTTTCGCTTCTTATTTACTCAGAGTATAAATCCCATCAACCAAATTGTTGAATCCTAAATAATTCCTCGATCCATTACTTAAATTGATGCAATCTCTTGACCTCAACCCGATAATGATGTCCAACAGTATAATCTTTCTGATGACGACAATCAAGATCGTAAGTGCCCCGATGGTCAGTATGTTGTCATATCATCAGTTCCATAGTTTTGGTGAGAGAGAAAACAGAGAAGAAGAGATTGTGTAGAAGAAAAGATTAGAAGATGGATTCAGTTGTTTGGGACTTGGATTGGGTACTTGGGTTGGGACTTGGGAGCCTGGGCTCATGTTGGGATTAAGGTTGGGCCTGAAATTATAGGGTATGTTTGAGTATCAGTTTTCAGTTTTCGAAAATGAAAACTGAAAATAGTTTTCTGATATTTTATGAAGAAAACATGTTTGGATTACTGTAACTCGAAAACTGTTTCCAAAACAAAAAACAATGAAATGTTGTTTGGATAATCTTATTTTGAAAACTGTTTTGATACAGCTTATAATTATTTTTAGTTTTGAGTTTAAATTTAAAATCTATATTAATTTTGTTTCTCATATTTACTAAATATTTAAAAATAAATAATATTATTTTATTTTTAAAATTTTAAAATTTTTTATATACTATGGAGGAAGAATGAAACAGAGAAGTGAACACTGATTTTAGGGCTATTTTTCGAAAATTATGTTACAAAACACCAATTTGGAGTTTTCAAAAAACTATTTTTGAAAACCTGATTTTTTAAAACAGTTTTAGAAAATTGCTTTTAAAAATTGTTTGTCAAAATTGAAAACAATTTTTAAAAACTGTTTCCAAACATAGCCATATATACTTTCTGTTTCTTTGTTAAGGAAAAAATGAACCCGAGTTTTAGCCAAGACTTGCCCGTAGTGTAACTCTACCCCTGATTTCAATCATAATAGTTTCCTGATGGTTTTGTTTTTGGTACAGCGTCATCAGCACATCAAGTAGATAATTAATATATAATATATTAATGTACAACTTTGTAAATATGCATGATATTTTATTTGATATATGGGACAACTTTACTCGCGACTATTCAGGTTTCTCTCCTTTATTCATTTATATTTCTGTTTAGGTATGTTTGCATTTGTACATGCATGAGAGTGCACAAGTTATGATGATCGCAACTACTTGATTTCAATACTCCATTTCTTGTATATATGAAATGGAGATAAGAAACTGAATAGATTAACATATTTATTCGAATCAGTTCATTGAAAAGTAGAGTTGATCATTGGTCCGTTAGTCCACCCAGCTCGTTTGGCTCAACTTGTAGGTTTTGCGGGTTTGTTCAAGAAAAATTAATTAATTAATTTGGCTTGGGTAAAAATTTTGGCACGTTTTAAAAAACGAAAGGGATTGAAATTTAAAAAAAAAAAGGCAAATCAATTATGCACCACCTTCTTAAATATATTATACTTAATACATTTAATTATTTATATATTAAATAATATATATTTCATGTAATGTGATATATGTTAGGGTTAAGATTCTCTTACTAAAACATTTCATGTTATGAAAAAATAGGGGAAAATGCTATAATTTAGACGAAGATTTTTTTTTTTTAATTCTTCATGCGTAATATTTATTCGAATCAGTTCATTGAAAAGTAATGTGATAAATTAATTAGGAATGTTTTCATAAAACTTTGTAAAAAGAAACAACATGGCTAATAGAGGTATAACAGTTGATTTCTATCTTCACTATAATGTATAAAATTAATTTTACCCTTTAATCACTTATAATATTTTAGAAGAATCTTAACTTACGGATTTGACATCATTTGATATAGAAATAACTAGAGTTGATCATTGGTCCATTAGTCCACCCAGCTCGTTTGGCTCAACTCGTAGGTTTTGCGGGTTTGTTCAAGAAAAATTAATTAATTAATTTTGCTTGGGTAAAAATTTAGGCCTGATTTAAAAAACAAAAGGGATTGAAATTTAAAAAAAAAAAGGCAAATTGATTAGGCACCACCTTCTTAAATATATTATACTTAATACATTTAATTATTTATATATTAAATAATATATATTTCATGTAATGTGATATATGTTAGTGTTAAGATTCCCTTACTAAAACATTTCATGCTATGAAAAAATAGGGGAAAATGCAATAATTTAGACAGATTTTTTTTTTATTCTTTGCGCGTAATATTGTATTATGGGCAAACTTAGACTAAATAAAAAAAATGAAAAATTCGGGCCTGATGGGTGGACTTGGGTTTGGCTTAACTTATTAGGCTCGAGCTAATTAAGATCGGATTTTCGGGCCAGCTCATATCTACTGGGCTACAATTTTGTGTAAGCCCGACCCAAACCTAACCCAAACCTGACCCAAACCTAGCTCGAGACTGACTTTGGTCAAATCTAGATATAATTGATTCATGTGTATTGAAAAAAGATTAGTTTTTATATTTTTCACGTAATCTACTTTTAAGTAACATAATTGAAATTAAACATTTTTTAAAAAAAAAATTGTGACAAGAAGGTATCAAACTAATGAAGGAAATGAAAATGGATTCTTTCAGATTCTTGTTCTCATGGCCCATTATATTACCTTCTAAGTTGTATTTTAACTAGGAGACCTTTGTTTTTCTTTTTCTCTACCTTTTTATTCTCGTTATTCTTAAAATTTTAATTAGCTATACTTTCTTTCTTTCTTTTTTAAATTTGGGTGGAAAGCTAACACTGAAATATAAGTTCATTAAATTACATTCGAAATGCAAAAAATAAAGGGGATGGCTTGCCTTTGACATTGACAAAGTGAACTTCTAGTACTGTGTTCCCAAGTTGGCTTATGATACCACTTTATTATTGGACCCGAGAAAAAGAAATTCAAAATGCTGGACCAAATTTATAAGTTTATCAAGAAATTGGCTAGCTTGTTGAGGATTTTTTTTTTTTACATAATTAAGTCCAATAAAATTCAATTTATTGATAAAGTTGTCGAAGAATTACTTTCTGTGACTCATTTGAACCAAACTTAACTATCTTTCTGAAATGTCAATTGATACATATGCAGAAAAACAGTCTCGGATATAAAATTATATTTAAATATAAATTTCATACCAAACAAAAAAATATAATAATAAAAAAATATAACCAATAAATGCAAAAGGATGGGCTAAGGCACAAATGCAATCTCTCTCTTTAGAACTTTTCGCGTCATAGCAGAGGTAATCAAACTCTATCAATGCAACAAACTCATGGCCGCGTTGCTCCCAGGATACAAAAACCCAACATAATCTCTTTGTTGTATCTCAAAGATACTAACATTGTATTATGAGCTAGAGCTCTACCATACCACATTTTTTTTGCTCATAGTAATATCAAAATAATATAAAGTAGAAAAAAACTAAAATAAAAATAGTGGATTTTGTTTTTCTATCCAAAGGGAATGCAAATAGTCCTATTTATAGAACTCTAGTATAGTAACCTTCAAATTTGGATTTAGATCCTCTAGGGATGGATTTTTTATTTTTATTTTTATTTTTTTTATTTTTATGAAGAGCCAGTAGCCACCCTCGTAGCGACCCCATCCCAAGTTTATTAATAAGCCCTCACTTATGGCGGAGGAAAACCGTGGTTACAAGTAAAGCATCTGGGAGATTACAATAAGACCAAAAACAAACCCTCCCAAACACAGACCAAACGAACTATGAAGAAAATGAGTAGACCAAGAAAAAAGCAAACAAGACGAAACAGGCCTGTGTGGAAAAAACAACCTCTGAGAAGGCCTAAAGAAAACTTTCAACAAACAAAAGCAACCTAACATCTAGCAGTCGGCAAACCAGACTTATCAATACGAAGAATACCCTTTAATAACCTCGGTAGCTGATGTAAAATTTCATATGATTCATTATTGCCTCGTTCACCGAGCTTAGCCAAGAAATATGCCGCTTGATTACCTTCACGTAATTGATGAACAATCTGAGCATTTATCCCTTGCATCTCTTTAACAAACTCTTCCCAAAAGTCCTATAAATACCATAGAGTGCACCTACCCGCTCTAAACCAGTCAACAATGGTTTTGGAGTCACCTAGGGATAGATTTGTCTATGGTTTGGTGTAGTTCATGTTAGGATTAATAGCCACATCATAAAAAAAATTAAATCAAAGGCTATGATTGAAATACATAAAAAAAAATTTGGAACTAAATATCTCTATGCCACGTCAGCAAAAGGGGTAATTTTATAAAATCAAAATTACATTTCGAAATTTTAGAAAAAAAGAAAAGCAGTTGCCGAAAATCGACGACCAGAGGTGGACGTGTCGGCACGTTGGGCGCGTGAACAGGCTCCTACCAGCGGTTGGTGATCGGAAAGTTTTGATCTGATTAACATTGCAAAATCCAACCGCCAGGTGGTGTCTAATTATGAAAATAATATTCATCTTTATTATTATAATTACGATTATAATAATTATTTTCATTATTATGAGAAACAATATTATAAAAGTACTATTATTATAATATTGATAATAATAACCACTATCATTATTATTATATTTATTATTATTATTGATATTACAAGAAAAAAATATTTTTAATTATATTATAATTATCATTATTCTAAGGTAAAAAGAAAAAAAAAATAGTCTCACATGGATAGGATAGATTTTGTCCTATAGAAGGAGGCGGGACAAAAAATGTGAGATTAAGGCTAATTTAATCTCATCTTAATCTCATAAGAATAGTAAATCTCTCAAACCAAATGAGGGATAACTATTCATGTAGGATTAAAATAGTCCAATCTCATCTTAATCTCACCAACCAAATGGGCTATTAGAGTTTAGGCTAAGAGTTCAGAGGGAGAAAAGAGACATGGTCTAGAGAGAGATTGGAGGCAATGTTGTTAGAGGCACACAAAATTATACTAACCTTAAGGGTAGTAGTAGTTTATATAGAGAACATAATATTTAAAAATTACATCAATACTCTTAACCATAATATTCTAACACTCCTCTTCAACCCTAATATTTTTTGGCTTACATTACAATGAAGTTTCATTGAGTCATGTAGTTAAAGTTCAATATATTACTTTTTTTTTTTTTTGTTATCAGTTAGTTTAATTGGTAGAGTCAATTATTCTAGCACAGGACACTTAGAATCAAATCTTGCTCACACCAAAATCTAGAGGATAAAATATAAGAGATACCTCTCATTGTCTAGCCGTTGTTCTTTGGTTATTATGACGAAATCAAAACACCATCATTCATGAGGTCTGTGGATAACTGTGGAGCAATTGATGGACAGGGTTTTGGTGTATGCAACCGAGTTTTATGAGATTCTCACTAAACTGACTACTTCAAGATCCCAGCAGCCTGTGGTGAGATGGATTCCTCCTCCAGCTAGCTTTTCCAAGCTGAATGTTGATAAAAGACAAAGTGAATAACGACCAAGATCAAGCCCATATGCGTGGGAGGGAACCATAGCCATAAACACGTCCAAATTCGTTACAAGGAACAACTACGTACGTGAAACAGGGAAGATTCATACTGACAACTTGGTACATGACCATAAAAGGGAACACGTCCATTGGAATCAGTAATTGCCATTAAAAGATTTGATAAAAAATGATTTTTGCAGAGCATGTTTAATTGATGTCAGAGCAACAATGCTACAAAATAACAAAATTAACTCATTTTTCCATCTTTACTTTCATTTAAATATATTTTTTTTGCTATCACAATAACAGATTATTTTGCAAGAGCGGCAACAATTAACATAATTATCTTTACATTATATATTGTTTCTTTTCTTTTTATTTGAGATAATTTTATCAATTCGATAATTTTATCAATTCAATTAATCCCTGACAGTAATAAAAGAAAAATGAAGGTTAATCAGTGTAACCTTTACGTCCACATGCATACATTGCTAAATATAAGCGGCTAATAGAGTTCCAACATTTCAGATTTACTTTCATGGGTTATGAGTCTCTCTCTCTCTCTTTATATAAATGGTTTACCATTGGAACCACAAGCACTTGCATAAAGAAAAATGGCCATTGAAGGTTCTCTTGTATCGGGGCTGCTACTCCTTGCAAGCTTGTGGGATCTTGTTGAACCAAAGCGTCATCTTGTCTCAACTACTAATTTCAATCGTAATAGCTTTCCTAATGATTTCATTTTTGGGACAGCCTCATCATCTTGTCAAGTAAGACATTGTTAATTACCTTCACAAATTCATACGACCGAGTGTGATGATTTCAACTGTTTTTCTTCTTTTTTCTTTGACTTTTGGTCTCCTTTGTTGCTGAAATTATCGTTGTTTTATTGTATAAACAATAGCTTTAATTCCAGTTTACATCATCGGTCATCAATATGCAAAATATATCATGTGGAATATATTGGCTTCTATTTAAAATTAATTAAAGCAATTCCCACGTTTTGTTTTACGTCATGTAAGATTATATATATATATATACGCCTATATGGAAGCATTAATTAGTTAGCACCACTAATTATGCAATTATATTTAGTATGAAGGTGCAGTAAAAGAAGGTGGTAGAGGATTAAGTATTTGGAACGACTTCACTCACTAGTATCCAGGTTGGTGATGAATATTTTGTTTGGCTAATTGGCTCTATTTCTTTCATAAATGAAACGGTGAGTTCACACCAAAAAAGGAAAAAAAAAAATTGGAGACTAAAAGTTGAATATTGTATTCAAATAAGCTCTTTAAAATTTAATGTGATAAATTAAGAATTTGTTTCATACATCTTGCAGAAAAAAACAATATGGACAATGGAGATGTAGCAGTCGATTTCTATCATCGTTACAAAGTACGGAGTTTATCTTTCTTTTTTTATGAATTGTCAATGTTTCATGAGTATCTTTAGCAGTGAGGGTTGAGGGGTGATTTTCCATGGATGTATCTGGTGGTGGTAAAAAAAATTAGTTTATATTTATTTCATGTATTTTTTTTCTCGATTAGTCGTATTTGTATTAAACATAGCTGAAAAATGTGATAGGAAGACATCAAACTAATGAAGGAAATTAACATGGATGCTTTCCAACTCTCAGTTTCATGGTCTAGAATAATACCCCGTAAGTATATATTTTAATCAAGTTGTAATTAACATTTTATTTCATTGCCACTGTTTTATTTTTCTCATTGTTCTTAAAATCTTAATTGACTCTTCTTTTTCCATTTTTTTTTTTGTGAATTTAAGTTGAAAACTAAGTGAAGGAGTGAACGAGGAAGGAATACAATTCTACAAAAATCTCATCAATGAGCTCTTAGAAAATGGTAATAAATCTCTTCCTAAATGGATTTAAAAGTTTTCTACCAAAGATGGTGGTTTAATGTAACTAGAATATTTTGTAAATATGCCATGCTAACATTGAAATATAAATTCTTCCTACAAGTTTGAAAATCAAAATATAAAGAGGCCAAAATCCAAAATGTTCGACCAAATTTCATAGTTTTGATGAAACTGAATAGCTTATGAAGATTTATATTCTAAATATCATGCCATAAAAAATTAGAACCCAACTAATTGTTTTGTGTGTAATGTGAAGACTTGCAGCCTTTAGTAACTATCTTCCATTGGGATCTTCCTCAAGCTCTAGAAGATGAATATGGTGGCTTTTTAAATCCTCGCAATGTGTAAGTGAATAGCAGTTACTTTATATGAATCATACTTTACAATCCCAAAGAGTTTTATTCTGGAATGAACAGTTCGTAAAACCTACTGCGTAGATATGAAAATGTTTGATCCTGGCTGCATATTAGATTGTTTTTGTAAGATTACAAATTAGAATGGGTTTGTTGTTTTTTGTTTTTATGGTGTTTGATTGTTTGTCTCAATTGATGGGTTAAACCCTCGTTCCTTTTGCTTGTGCCATTAGGAAAAAAAAAAAAAAGTTCTTAACAGATGAGTTAGTTACTAACACCATTAATTCAAATGAATCAATATCCCTTCTTGCATGCTTTGTTGTACCAAAGTATCGACCTTTACTTCACTAGTCCAACACCTCATCGGGGTTATTCTTAAATATCATGTTCAACAACACTAAGAATTTCCACAACAAATTATCCTTCGAGTTCATGGAGTTATTCTATATACGATTGAACCTGTGTCTTCTTTTATGTATTTAGGGATGATTTTCGAGATTTTGCGCATCTTTGCTTCAAAGAATTTGGTGACAAAGTAAAACTTTGGACCACTTTTTATGAGCCATGGGTTTATAGTGTTGGTGGCTATGAAACTGGTAAAAAAGCTCTAGGATGGTGTTCAAAATGGGTGAACAACAGATGCCAGGCAGGGAACTCTGCCACTGAGCCTTATACCATTTCACACCATCTGCTTCTCGCTCATGCAGCAGCTGTAGAAGAGTTCAGAAAATGTGATAAGTTTTGTACAAGAGTTATTAAATCATGATCTTACACATTAGTTGCTAGCTCGATATGTACATTAGTTCTAAAGCTAATAAATTGCAAGAATTGCCCGTACAAATCAATCATCTTTGCAAATTAAACTGTATTGATGCAAGAAGAACCAGGAGATGAGCCATATAGGCTTAGAAAGATCTGGAAGTCTATTTTCTGGATAATTTTATGGCTCGTCAAAATGATTTTCCTAGAAAACGTTATGACAGTTTTAGTAGACAAATATCAGGCCTTCAGAACAGTACCATCCAGCACCGCGGTGCTCCTCAGCCAGAATTTTACAGCTCTTTATTTCCTTTTTCTCTCTCACCATTCTTAAAATTTTGATTCTTTTTTTTTAAAAATTCAGATGGAAAGCTAAGTAAAGGAGTGAACGAGAAAGGGTTCCAATTCTATAAAAATGTCATCAATGAGCTCATAGCAAATGGTCATAAATCTATCTCCTATATGGATTTAATTTTTTGTTTGGCTAATTGCGTTTATTTAATTTAATTAAAATATTGTAATATACCAATCAATTAAATTAGAGTTAACATTTAAATATAATTAAGTTCTCCCTATAAGTATATTTTTAATGAAAATTATATATATATAATCAAATTTCGAACGTTGGAACAAATTTTAAGTTCTTCGAGAAATTTGAGAGCTCCTTGAAGATTTATCTTTATAATTGGACCTTGATAAATTATTGATAAAGTTGTCCAATAATTACTTTTTGTGACTCATTTGAACCAAACTTAATTATCTCTCTTAAATGTCATTTGATGAATGTGCAGACATTCAACCATTAGTGACTATCTTTTACTGGGATCTTCCCCAAACTCTAGAAGATGAGTATGGTGGTTTTTTAAGCCCTCACATTGTGTAAGTAAATGTTTCCATCATATCAAAAGCATCATTGATGCTTCTATCAATATAGTTTTTTGCCTTTAAAAAAATCTTACTAAAAGATTAATCTATTAAATTATTTTATTAATTATATTAAATCCAACAATACCTACAGTGAAGAATCATGGAGTTGGCCTATATTTGATTGAAAATGTATCCTATTATGCATATACAGGGATGATTTTTGAGACTTTGCAAGTATATGCGTCAAAGAATTTGGTGATAAAGTGAAATTTTGGGCAACTTTCAATGAGCCGTGGGTTTACAGTGTTGCTGGCTATGACAATGGAAGAAAAGCACTAGGACGATGTTCAAAATGGGTCAACAATGCATGCCAAGCAAGGAACACTGGCATTGAACCTTATAATGTTTCACATCATCTACTTCTTGCTCATGCTGCAGCGGTAGAAGAGTTTAGAAAATGTGACGAGATATACAGAAAAATTGTCAAATCATGATATGCGTATTAGTGCCAACAATAATTTTCTAAACTACTATAAGGTTTAAATATTTTTTCTCGATTTCTTTTTATTTGAAACTTTTGAGATCAAAAGGAGAGTCTATATTGAAACTTTATTAATGATTAAAACCCCAAACCATGTGTCCCCTTTCTATTATTTTTAAAGGAACCTTTTTTATTATTTCATCCATTAACTGTTTTTTATTTATACAATTGTTTAGTGTCAAGAAAATGGAAAGATTGGGATAGTATTCTCGCCCTCATGGTTAGAGCCTCAATCTGATTCCCCTGCGGATATTGAAGCAGCCAAACGAGCCCTTGATTTCATCTTAGGCTGGTAAGTGCTTCATATTAAATTAAGCAACATGCTTTCTCATTTTCTTCCTTCTTTTTTCATTCTTTTGGGAATTGAAAACTATATTTTAGTCCAAGATAAAAATAATTTTTACATTTCTATATATGCAGGCATTTGGACCCTATAACATTTGGTGATTATCCAAAAAGTATGAGGACTTATGTTGGGGATTGATTACCTTCGTTCACTAAAGAGCAATCTAAAATGCTAAAAAAATCTTTTGATTTTGTGGGAATAAATTACTACGGTGCTCTTTATGTAGCTAATCTTGATTATGTTGACCCGGAAAAACCTACATACACAACAGATCAACATGTTATGTGGAAAAGTAAGTTCACTCTAAATCCAAAGCTTTTAGAAAATTTATACTCAATACAATTTTTTTTTCTATTTTTCATACTACCAACATAGACTACGGTGATTAATCTATTGACTTTCAAATTTTTTTCCTATTTTATGGAGGATCGAGATGGAATTCTTATTGGCCCACAGGTACATTGGTAAAGTATATATATATTTATTTTAGAAATACTTTGTTTTTGAAAAACGAAGGCATAAAAATATTAGAAGGCATCATAAAGCCAATAAGATTTAGAAAGAAAATTCCTCATGAACCATGAGAGACACGTGGAGAGATCAGTAAAGACGCCAAACCAAACAAACAGAACCATCCACTAGAACACAAGACAACACACTGTGCACTTCTTGATACATGTTTTTTCAACATTCTTTTTTCAGTATTTTGTCATATTCCTCTCTATCCCTCCATTCCATTTGGTATAGCTGTTCAATCATCTCCTCTTCATCTCCATCATATCAAACGGCTAATTTTTTATCCAATGCCCTATTTTCTTACCCAATACTTTTTCTTTATATTCACACTTTATAAAATGACTAATAATTGTATATAACATTATTTTATTCAGGCTGCTTCAGACTTGATCCTAGTGTATCTTGAAGGTATCAAATATATTCTAAAGTACATCAAGGATCATTACAATAATCCAACCTTTTATATTACTGAGAATGGTAAGCCAATTGTTAAAATAAACTTCATATAATTAAGTGGTATTTGTTACATGTTGGATAATCCAATTACTAATTAGTTTTGATTTATTTGACATAAAACTCATGTAGGATATGATGATTACAACAACGATACCTTACCATTGGAAGAAGCTCTTAAGGATACTGAGAGGAAAGAATACCATGAGAAGCATCTTCAGAATCTTTTGGAAGCCATAAAGTGAGTTCATATCTAACGTACGTTGAATTTATTATCACTGTTTTTTTTTTTTTTTGGTTCGCAAAATTTACTTTACAACTAACATAAAACTTGTGTTCTACAACAAACTTGATATTGATATAAAATTATTGTTTTCTACTATACATGATGTTTTTTAGTACTCAACTTTTGAAGGTTTAATTATTACAAGGTCGATCTCGATGTAAGCTTATAGAGCAAAGATTGTTTTGTTAAATGTTTATACTAATGGTAATTATTGGATTATTGACAGTGACTATTGAGTTGATGTGAAAGGCTATTTTACATGGTCATTGATGGATAACTTTGAATGAAACCTTGGTTACACTGTTCGATTCAGATTATACTACGTAAATTTCAAGAATTACTTGAAACAATATCCGAAAGAATCAGCCAAGTGTGGTTCATGAAATTTCTAAAAGAACAAAGCAAGCGGTCTAAAACTGTTATTTGGGTTTCCTCAATTTTATCACGTATAACAAAGAGTTGGTCAATATTGACGTATTGAAGTTGAACATCTTTTGGTTTTGAATCACAACTGAATGATGTATTTTATTAATTCTTTTGTAATTCTTTGATTTTATTGATTAAAATCTTTTTAGGTGTTTTAGGATTTTAATATGTAATTAAACTATTGTCTTCTTATATAAGAAATTGTACTACTTTGTGATCTATTTTATTTAGCTAGCCTATAAATAGGTTTGTATAGTTTTTGGGTTCTGCCTATATCTTTTTTCATGATAAATAAATTGACTTTTTCCTTTCATATATATGTATATATAAGCCTTTTATTCTCTTTTTCACTTAGATAGGTGGTTTAGAGGGAGGATTCTCCAGGCATGAAGACTCCCTAAAAGTATGGCTTTTGAATTATGGACAAATGGACAATTAAAGTATCATTGTACATATGTCACTTAGCAATCACCGAATTCCTAAACAATTTTTTTTTTCTCAAATCCCCAACTTTGAAGGTGATTTTAATAAATAAATATTTTGATTATAAACTTGTCATAATAAGCCCTTACTTTGATTTGACGTTTTCTTTGAAGTGGGGTGTTTTTAAGAATTTATTCTTTCAAAAGAAAATTAATGACAGAGAAAACGAAGAAACAATTGTTTACGGTTATTGTTATGCCTAAAATTTGAAAAATAAAGTGTTGGAACATCAACGGTGCAACAAATCGTTGCATTTTTTTATACTTCTTTTCTTTAGGGGTTAAAATTAAGTGGACCAACAACAAAGCAACACGTGGACATTTCTACTTCCAATAAGGATATGGCACGTGGACAAGCTATTGACGAACCCAATGCCATCCCCGGACACTCTTGTTTAGACCTATGAGCGTAAATCCAGGGATCACGATCCTTCTTGGACAACCAGCCATATCCACTTGCAGAAGAATGGGATCTCCGGGATTTCCCCATTCGGGGCGTGTGGGCCATCTCACCTTTGAAACACTATAAAAGGACCAAGATATGCAAATCCAGACACATTCACAATCACATTTTACATAACTGAAAGCAGGAGCATCCCATTCCTCTAAGAACTTGTACTAACAAGAGCATCGGAGTGTCTTTGGAGGCACCATCTCCCTCTCTCCTCCGGTGGCTCTCTAGCTCATCTCGTCTATCTTGTGCAAGCTCCCCTAAGAACCGGCCCCCAACTCATCAACACGTTTTATGCTTCAACACCAATATTTTTGTGTTTTGTAAGGGGCTGTTGATAAGAATCTCAATGTTTCTTCAAGAAGTTCTGAAGGCTCTCATTCTATGGCTCTTGATGATCACAAGTGTTTAACATGGTTATCAATTATATGTGCTTATTTCATTTGGAATTATATAAAATGAATTTATTAGCTACATCAGCTCTTAGGTGACAAGAAGGGCGAGAAAGTTGGGGCCATAATCCTTGGACTGACTATTCCTTCATGTCTTCACCTTTTATTGCTATATTCTTCAAAATCAAACCTTCTCTAAACTCTATTCTTCAAAACTAGATCAAATGGACTCTTTCTCCATTATGAGTTCATCCTGCCATTATGATAAGACAGCTGCTTGAAGACGCCTAGGCAGACGCTTCCTAGGTTGTCGTGTTGGGATTTTAAATTAAAATATATTTACTCAATCTTAAGCAAAAAAACACAAGCACAACAATTAAATAGGCAAAATAAATAAAAACTAGAACACCTATAATTAATGTGGTGCGACAACCTCTTTGCATTCATCCACCAGCAAATCAACTGCTTTATTAATTTTCAACTAAAACTTTAGGAAGAGCGAAGTTGTCAAACTCTCACCCCAAAGTCTAAATACAAAAAAAGCTCTTAACCTAGCTCTAGTTACAAGTACTCTCTCCGATAACCCAAAAACCCAATTCACCCAAAGCTCTCATCCTAACTTTAGTAGTAAACTCCTCTAGTTTACAATGTAAATGAAAATTATGACTATGCCTCAAATCTTCTCTGAGACCCTTTTATATAGAATATATTTTCCTAATACAATTAGGAAAAGTCCTAATACAATTAGGAAAAGAACAACAGCATCATACTAGACTACTACTACTTGTACAATCAACAATCTAATAGGAAATTACTACTATTCCTACTAGAACAAGCAATTACAAAATAGGAAACAACTTTTTCCAAACCAATTAGAAGTCTTCTTTGTGAGAATTGAGCCAAAATCTTAACAGTCGTAACTATGGGGTAGTTTTTTTTTTTTTTTTTTTTTTTTTCCATTTTCTTCTTCCACTTTGCGATCAGATGCAAACACACATTTGATTTCATGCAAACAATTGGAGCTTGCAATTAATTTTTGTTGGTATGATCCTCTAATGTGTCCACGAGCTAAAGAAGTTATAAGTGGATTGTTGAGGAAAATTGTAAAAATAAAGAATCAAGCTAGAAGAGATAGAGATAGGAGCTGATGTGATTAATAAATTCATTTTATATAATTTTAAATGCAATCAAAACATAAATTGAGAACAATATTAAACTTGAGTTTCAATAAAGGCGTAAATTAGGAACAGTTATAAACTCGACGTAAATTAGGGCAATATTAAACTTAAAGAAAAACCAGTGAAACCTAAAAGACAATTGATAATGGTAATGGATAAGTTTACATTAGTAATTAAGTTGACCTTGAAAAGGAGAAAAAACTGTAAATGCCAATCAAATGATAAACTTAAAAAACCTGTTTCTTTTTTTTTTCCCCCTTTTTTTCATGTAATTTCTCTGTTACTCGTACTATATATAAAAAATATACTCCATACTCCATAGTGATCAAGCCTGGGCCTTTGATGCAAATTTCAAGCCTGGGCATTTAAAGTCTTTAACTAATTGCTCCTTTAATTTTCAAGGTCAACTCCAACTTAATTACTGATATTGTAAACTACCCACGATGAAGCAGTGGTCATTTGTTTACCAGAGAGGGCTATTTAATTTTGCCATGAAACACGTACATAATGATCTTTCAATTTAGAAGACATCCAACACTATAATTTCTTAATTAATTTTAAAGTTATGTTTCGTGTTATTTTGAAGGAGACAACAATAACAACATGCATATGTTTAGTTATTAATCAGCTGTTGAGTAATTATGCGTATCTATAACATCTAAGTGATGCAACAGTTAGGAGGAGATCGCAATTATCAATTTATGTTGCTCATCTTTTAAGCTTGCTGATCAGTAGTTCAATTAATCATTAACTTCTCCTGATTTTCTATTTTTGATTCTTGATGTGGGATAATTTTACCATCCAAACAAACATTAACACATGACACACCAAGGTAAGTCCACGGACCCAAAATCACCACCAGTGAAATCATTACATGTGTCCAAGGGTACGAAGGTAATTTTATTCATAAACCCTAAAACACAGTAATCCTAATTGCACAAGGACACACATATCTCATATTTAAGAAACTCAAATCCCACCACAAGTCTCACTTATGAGTTATTTTCCTAGTCAAACTATACTCCAAAGCACTGTATGTAGAGGGCTTTCATTATCACACATGTACTTCACAAACATTTTTAACAGCACTTGCCTTTTCATTTTCTATAAACAGATTACTGATTTAGGCATCAGAGAGTTCCCTCAAAAGCACACTTCCCATCCTCCGACAACTCCTTAGGTCTTTTTTTGTTCTCGTGTGTGTAGGGACTTCACAACACCTATAAGAGCAACAGTCACATTTTTCAGCATAAAAAAATTTGTGTTATCCATGGGAAAACTTTGAAGAAGAATTTATCTGTTAATGATGCCAACCTGACATATGACCAAGAATGTTGTTGCTACTGTCGCTGTCGCTGCTGCTACCATTGCCACAACCCATACCTTGACTAGACAGGGCATGATCCTTAGTCCAGGCCTCTTTGCAATTCCCAAAAATACTGCTACCAGTGATGATTCCATCTGGCATTCTAAAAGGTAGCAGAAGTTTCTTGCAACCTCAACTGGGCTATCCCAATCATCACCAAAGCCACACTGTCTGAACGCATGACTCGGGGTCCTCAATGGCATTAGATGCTGCCACAAAGCCCTCGATCAGCGAGGCACTCAGATCACGAAAGGGGACTTCACCCCACTAACTACCGATGCTCCGTTAGATTCTACCCCCTCCATTATAGGGTAAGATCACAGAGCCACTCCACGATCACAAACACCTTTAATACAATCTCCAGGAGCCGAGAATGATCACTCCAGATAAAGAGAACCTATAGTAGGTTAGTAGCACCTGCCAATACACAAAACAAAAAGGCAAGAACAGAACAAACGATCTTTTTTACAGATGACAACCTGGAAGGACTGCCCACCCCATGATGACGCCATGGTCATCACTTTAGTCATTGGGAATTACAATATGAAAAGGATCCTAGTTGACAACCAACATCTTCTATCATAACACGTTCAAGAAAATGGGGCTTAGTGACCAACAGCTCACACGGGTCGCTTTCCCTCTCTACGAGTTTTCAAGTGAGCCAATGTTCCTCTCTCTACTATATTTCACATCACATTCATAACATTTCTACTCATTTTTCATTCTCTTATGTTTTTCCTCTACACACAACCTATGTCATCACAACTACTTAGGCCATGTCTGGAGACAAGGGTTTAAGCAAGGTTAGCTTAAATCCTCGTCTTAGAATTTGGTGGATGTTAGTGGGGCCTCAATTCCAAGACAAGGATTTAAGTCAATATTGCTTAAATCCTTGTCTCCAAACATGGCCTTAGTTTCTAAACAGTTTCATAGAGATTTCTTCGGAAGCTATTCATAATTGCTATCTACACAACTTCGCAAGGCTTTGTTGTATCCTTGAGGTGAATTTAATAGGAAGCTATTAGCAAACTCCTTGGAGTGAGGGCAACTATCACCTTAATGAAAGTGATTTACGCCCTAAATCCTTAAAATATTATGTTCTTTTCAATTGTTTTTGTTGTTGCAATTCCACATTTTCTAATGCACAAACTTTGACCCCCTTTTTTTTTGTTATTTTAAACCAAAATCCCTAACAATTTTAAGGTGATAGTAGAAGCAACCATATTATCAATATTGATTTCAAAGTCATGAGAGAAGACTTCATCAAAGAAGATCGTTTTTATGGAACCAACTTTGCTCACTAGAAGGAAACTAAAAGACTATAAAAGGTTGAAAGAAGCGAGAGGATATATATATTATGGATTTCTTTGTCGAGGCCAAATTCATACCGAGAGCATATGTATGATTTCTAAGTTTTTATAAAGTCTATGCCAGATATCCAGGAAGCATTTGAAGAGAAATTTAATACTTAAAAAAAAACAAGGTAGGCATAACTTATTGATTATGAAATATTTTGAATTTATATTTTTGAGTAACATCATAAAAAAATTGATGTGTTTTCACTCTATGACCAATTTACAAGGAATATCTAAAACTAAGAAGTATCTAATTACTACATTTAAGATAGATGATCTTAATGAATTAGATGCTATCTTAGACATGGAAATGAGTGGGGGATATGTTTTAAATCAATCTCATTACTTGAGAAACTATTATTAAGTTCCAAAATCTTAGAATAAAGTAAGCAAGTATCCCCTATGAATTCACTACTAAACCAATTGGGAATTTCGGTAAAGTAATGGTACAACTTGAATATATATGTTAGTGCTATTGAAAGTTTAACTGAGCTAGATATTGTATTTGTAGAGTGCAAACTTTCAAGATACACCAGTAAGCCTAGTACAAACCAATAAATAGAGTTATTAGAATCTTAAGAAAACTATTAAACTATCTGTTTTATTTTTGTTATCTGGTTGTACTAGAAGGATTCATTGTAGTTGGATCACAAGTACGTCAATTGATGAAAATTTAACGTTTGGATTGATTTTTAGGCTTGGTGGTGAAACAATACGTTGACCCTCTAAGAAGTAGATATGCATATCAAATTTAACTATATAACCAGGATCAGCACATAATGCCATAGACATATTTGGCGTCACAACAATCCAATATACTTGTCACCTCAAGGACTTGTCTCCTTAAGGACTCTTTCTTAACATTATCGTTTCACATGGACAACAAAAAGATATATGTTTGCAGGGCCAAGAACTGTTGTCATACTTTGGTACCAAAAAGGCTAACAAATACATCAATCATCTCAAGAATATTACTCTAGTTCTATCTACCTATTCATTAAGCCACAAAAACAGGAAAACCATAAGCTTCAATACGGCCCATTGAGCATTTTAACACATTTATGAACTAGAGCAAAGCTTCCTCATACCAAATACAGACTTAGTATTGCAACTTCAAAGGATAACAAGAGGGGAGAAAAGAATGACTGGAGGGGACTGCATTGTAGCAAACAAAAGTGGTAAATGATTAATGTCTTAGGTAGAAATCAGAACAAAAATAAGGGAAAGTAGCAAGCCACGTCACTAATTCAATCTAAAGCAATGAGGATGTATAAAATCAAACTCAAAATTTAAGCCACGCCATCTTCTCTTCTCATGAAAAAGATTAAGCGCTGATGTCAGAGATATTAAGGGAAGGTTGGGTACAGGGCCATCAATGGAGGTTGATACATGTTTTTTCAACATTCTTTTTTCAGTATTTTGTCATATTCCTCTCTATACCTCCATTCCATTTGGTATGGCTGTTCAATCATTTCCTCTTCATCTGCATCATATGAAACGCCTATTTTTTTTTTACCCAATGCCCTATTTTCTTACCCAATACTTTTTCTTTATATTCACACTTTATAAAATGACTAATAATTGCATATAACATTTGTTTATTCAGGCTGCTTCAGACTTGATCCTAGTGTATCCTGAAGGTATCAAATATATTCTAAAGTACATCAAGGATCATTACAATAATCCAACCATTTACATTACTGTGAATGGTAAGCCAGTTGTTAGAATAAATTTCATATAATTAAGTGGTATTTGTTACATGTTGGATAATCCAACTACTAATTAGTTTTGATTTCTTTGACATAAAACTCATGTAGGATATGACGATTACAGGAATGATACATTACCATTGGAAGAAGCTCTTAAGGATACTAATAGGAAAGAATACCATGAGAAGCATCTTCAGAATCTTTTGGAAGCCGTAAAATGTGTTAGTATCTAACTTACGTTGAATTTATTATCACTCTTTTTTTTCTTTTTTTTTTTGGTTCGCAAAATTTACTTTACAACTAACATAAAACTTGTGTTCTACAACAAACTTGATATTGATATAAAATTATTGTTTTCTGCTATATATATGATGTTTTTTAGTACTCAACTTTTGAAGTTTTAATTATTACAAGGTCCATCTCGATGTAAGCTTATAGAGCAAAGATTGTTTTGTTAAATGTTTATACTAATGGTGATTATTGGATTATTGACAGTGACTATGGAGTTGATGTGAAAGACTATTTTGCATGGTCATTGATGGATAACTTTGAATGAAACCTTTGTTACACTATTCGATTCGGATTATATTACGTAGATTTCAAAAATTACTTGAAACGATATCCGAAAGAATCAACCAAGTGGTTCATGAAATTTCCAAAAGATCAGAGCAAGCAGTCTAAAACTGTTATTTGAGGTTCCTCAATTTTATCACGTATACCAAAGAGTTGGTCACGACTGATGCATTGAAGTTGAACGTCTTTTGATTCTCAATTACAACTGAATGATGTATTTTATTATTTCTTTTATAATTCTTTGATTTTATTGATTAAAATCTTTTTAGGTATTTTAGGATTTTAATATGTAATTAAACTATTGTCTTCTTATATAGGAAATTGTACTACTTTCTGATCTATTTTATGTAGCTAGCCTATAAATAGGTTTGTATAGTTTTTGGGATTCTGCCTAAATCTTTTTTCATGATACATATATATATATATAAAAGCCTTTTAGAGGGAGGATTCTCTAGGCATGAAGACTCCCTAAAAGTATGCCTTTTGAATTATGGACAAATGGACAATTAAAGTATCATAGCACATATGTCACTTAGCAATCACCGAAGTCCTAAACATTTTTTTTTTTGTTTTCTAAAATCCCCAACTTTGAGGGTGATTTTAATAAATAAATATTTTTATTATAAATTTTCATAATAAGCCCTTAATTTGATTTGATGTCTTCTTTGAAGTGATGTGTTTTTAAGAATTTACTCTTTCAAAAGAAAATTAATGACAGAGAGAAAACAGAGAAACAATTGTTTGCGGTTATTGTTATGCCTAAAATTTGAAAAGTAAAGTCTTAGAACATCAACGGTGCAAGAAATCATTGCATTTTTTATACCTCTTTTCTTTAGGTGTTAAAATTAAGTGGGCCAACAGCAAGTTAACACGTGGACATTTCTGCTTCCAATAAGGAGATGGCACATGGACAAGTTATTAACGAACCCAAACAATTCTTTTAGCTCCAACAAGTATTTATACTTCAAAACCTAAAATTTACATATCTAAAACTACTCAATCACAAGTTTAAGTTATTTCAAGTTGTAGTGCAAGATTAATTCAAAGGTCCACTACATATCATATTCCAACTTCAATAAATCCTAAATCCATCCATTTAAATTCAAATCAACTCGAACAAAACCAAAGAATCAACTTCATTAAGTTTACTTTAACTTAGAATAGGTTGGAAAATGATTATACCTCAAATTTGTATAAAAAATAGCTAACAAACAAAAGGAGCAAGAACCCCTGTCTGGTACGTGTACTCCACACGCCGTCGTAGCCTACTCATGGCGCCTCACATCTCGGTCTGGACTCCTCCCCCAGGTGGCAGTAAGAGTTTTACAAAGTATGGGGGTAAGTGAGGTAGTGACGTGAGTTGGTGAGCTAGAAGAAGATAAGAAAATTTTGGGTTTTCTCCAAAGAAATTAAAAAATGGTTTCTGCCCTGTTTCTCTCTAACTCTCTCAGTCACCCGAGCTTCCCAAAGAAGAATTGAGAGACTTGTGGTTTTTTTGCTGAAGTTTCTAGGCTTTTAGCCTTATATAGTCCCACGAACCATTAGCCTTTTATCTCTTTACCCCTCCCTTCCTTCTTTAATTAATTTGCAACCCTTTTCCTCCTTTTTTCTAACTTTTTATATTAAAACCCAATTGTTCTTACTAACACTTCTTTATAAGAAAGTCTTAACTAAGTACTTTCATTTCTTTTATGTTTATATTACCCCTCTATCAATAAGTTCTACACACTTCTAACACAGAAAAATTATAATTTACTTCATCGATATATATATATATATATATATATATATATATATTTTAAAATTTAAGACCTGACTTTACACCCCCTCTCTCTCTCTCTACTTTTTCGCTTCTTATTTACTTGTATAAATCCCATCAACCAAATTGTTGAATCCTAAATAATTCCTTGATCCATTACTTAAATTGATGCAATCTCTTGACCTCAACCCGATAATGATGCCCAACAGTGTAATCATTCTGATGACAACAATCACGACCGTAAGTGCCACGGTGGTCAGTATGTTCCCATGTCATCAGTACCGTAGTTTTGGTGAGAGAGGAAACAGAGAATAAGAGATTGTAGAAGAAAAGATTAGAAGATGGATTCAGTTGTTTGGGACTTGGATTGGCTGAGCTGGACAAGGCAGCCCTTTGGCACACTCGCTTGGGACACATGAGCGAAAATGGCCTGCAAGTGCTTAGCAAGGAAGGTCTACTTGGTGGTGACAAAGTAGAAGAACTGGATTTTTGTAAGAGCTGTGTTTTTGGGCAGCAACATCAGGTCAGCTTCAACACCGGAGTGCACAAGTCTAAGGGCATTCTTGACTACATTCATGCGGACCTTTGGGGACCAGCAAGGACACCAACACAGGGAGGTAACATTTACTTTCTGTCTTTAATTGATGATTATTCAAGAAAAGTATGGGTTTATTTGGTTAAGAATAAATTAGATGCCTTGAATAAATTAGTGGTGTGGAAAGGGCTGGTTGAGACTCAATTGGGTAGAGTAGTTAAGGGGATAAGAACCGATAATGGCTTAGAAATTTTTAACCAAGAACTTGATCAATTCTGTAGGTTAAATGGCATTCTAAGACATAGGACGGTTGTGGAAACTCCTCAGCAAAATGGAGTTGCTGAGTTGATGAATAAGACCCTTATGGAAAAGGTTAGGTACATGTTAGATGGATCCGGGTTACCAAAATATTTTTGGGGAGAAGCTGTAGCTACAGCTGCATATTTGATTAATAGATCACCCTCTAGGATTGTGTTCCAAAAGACTCCCATGGAGATGTGGAGTGGAAAACCCCCTGAGTTGGACAACCTTAGGACTTTTGGGTGTGCTGCGTATGCACTCCAAAAGGAGGATAAGCTTAGCCCAAGATCTAGAAAATATGTGTTTCTAGGATATGGGGAAGGGGCTAAGGGGTACAGGTTGTGGTCCTTAGAAAAAGAAGGATTTAAACTCATAATAAGTAGGGATGTTGTCTTTAATGAATTATTATTTCCCTACTTGGAGAAAACTAACCCTGCAGGGGCTAGTGAGCAAACCAATTCAGAAATTGTTGAGCATAGCATCAAGGGAGATTCTGTTCAGGTAGAGGAAAGAAGGCAAGAGGGGTCGGACCAGGTAGAGCCCTTGGATGATTGCCAAGCTCAAGAAACTCAAGAAGATACTGAACAAGAAAAGGATGCTGCAGCAAGTCAGAAGGACTTTCAGCTCATAAGGGACCGGGAAAGAAGGCTGGTCAGACCACCTTCAAGATGTGGGTTTGCGGATGCTGCGGATGCAGCAGCTCCTTGGATAGAAGGAGAGATGAGTGAACAAGAAACTTACACGGATGCCATGGAGTGTAAGGATTCGTCAAAGTGGCAGCTAGCTATGGAGGAAGAAATGGATTCTTTGAGAAAGAACAACTTCTAGGAATTGGTGAAAATTCCAGGAAATCAGAAAGTTGTGGAATGTAAGTGCACTTACAAGATCAAAGAAGGGTGCCCTCCAAGAGATGAAGTCCGGAACAAGGCTAAGCTGGTGGCGAATGGGTTCACAAGAAGAGAAGACATAGGTTTCACAGAAACTTTCTCACCTGGACACAAGGTGGAGAAGATGGTGAGTATCCTCACTTATGTCATTGATGGGCTGTTAGTTTGGAACAGCAGGAAGAGGATGGAAAGGTTTACATCTCAACTCAGTGAGGAGTTCAAGAGGAAGGATCTCAGCCTTGCACAAAAGATCCTTGGGATGAGGAGAATCATCCGGGAAAGGAAGAGAAACAGGTCAAGTGTTTCTTGGGCAATGGATGTTTTCAGCAAATTTGTGAGTAATCCCGGAAAAGAGCGTTGTCTTGGGATGAAGTGGTTGCTGAGGTACATGGAGGCTCAGTGGCAGCCAGTTGTAGCACTCATAACAACCAAGGCAGAATGCATAGCGGCTACGGAAGCCATAAAGGAGGCTATGGGGTGCAAGGGGTTATTGGACGAGTGGGAGGTCCTAAAACAGCAGGTGGTGGTATCTTTGGATAGCCAAAGTGCGGGGCACTTGTGGAGGTATCCGGTGTTCCATGAGGGGACGGAGCATATGGATGTTCGGTATCATTACATTCTGGAAAATGGTACAGAAGGAAGCATTCATGTTGACAAGAAGACCACGGAGAAAAGTCCTGCAGATTTAGGCGCCAAGTTTCTACCTCTAAGTAAGTTCAATCATTGCCTTGAATTACTTAGGATTGGAGTCAGTTGATTGATGACTCAAGATGATTTTGGATCCCGAAGGTCTCTGCACAAATGGTTCGGGTTTAAACGCTTAGACAAAGGTAGAGATTGTTGGTTTTTTGTCTAAGGTTTAAACATGGTTCAAACATGGTCAAGGTTTGAGCAGGTCCAAACATGGTTCAAAGTTGGTTAATGTCCAAACCAATTGTGGGATATCAAAGTTCAGCAAGATATAAGGTTGCACACATGTGTGTGCTTCAATTTTGAGCATGGGAAGGTCAGGCACACTGCTGTGGAAGTTTCTGCCCACAGGCAGGAGGTGTGCGCACAGCATCAGGAGGCTGCTGCATCAGGTCACGCTGCAGCACACAGCACCACATCAAAATGCACAGCATCACTTGGAGAGTGATGAAGGGCTGAGATTAAAGGAAGAACATGATCAAAGGGTCAAGAATGATTCACAAGATTGTCCAAGAATTAAGAGGCTATAAAAAGGGTTTCCTAGCCTCATTTCAAGTGGTGGAAAAGGTGTGTGAGAGAACCACACAGGTTGTGACATTGTGAGATCATTGTAAACAGAAAAGAGAATTGTGTGAGAGACATAAACACAAGAGAGACTCTTGTAGTGAGGTTGGTTGTAAGGAAGAGAGGTTAGTAGAGAATTGATAGAAAGCATTATAATAGGTCTATCACTTTCTCGTTCTCTTCTTGGTTCTTCAAGAACTTGGATTCTTGAAGGGGATTGCTGTAACTTTGTAAGAACCATTGAGATAGTCCAGAGAGTTAGGAGGAACTCACGGGGACGTAGGCACATTGCCGAACCTCGACAACAAATTACTTATCTTCTTTCTTTCTTTGATTTTCTGTTCTTGTGTTCGATTGCTGAAATTCTTTCTACAAGTCATTCAAGACTTGGGTGTTTGGAAGATCACCACCTGGGCATCTTGTCAAGGTGATTTCCAACAACAATTAAAAAACATATACATTTTTTTCAAAACTGGAGACATATACATTAATCCAAACTCCCAAACAAACATGGTGAGGATGCTTTGCGTGAAAACCCACTTAAGCATACCTTTCTCCTTCAATCCTTTACTGATTTGCTTCAATTCTATTCAACAACTTCCTTGAAATATTAAAAAGATGGAGGGTGAGCTAAAAGCTCAGCGAGTAATCATATTACTCAAAGTAATCATCTTCAAGAAACTTTATCACTTTTTGAATGAATTCAATTTAATTGTAATCACAATTCATAAAGTCACAACTATGTATATATAATTGCCCTCATGCTCATCACAAGTAAAATAATCGTTCCAAGAATACATTAAAACAATCAACAATCACATGAATTAAAGTATCATACAAGATTCAAACCATTACAAGAATAACCCTTTTAAACTATTCACGGTTCCCGTGACATCAACTCAATTCAATACACTTATCAATACATATATCACAATTGGGATGTCTCTCCACGTACCAGTACATCAAACATCGCATTATACATCCACCCGGTTTCATCTCGCTTTCCACTTCCACTCAGTTCCACCTCACTTTCCTCCTCCACTCGGTTCCATAATGTCGTCAAGGATTCAAATCTCATCAAACATAATTCATAACACAAGTAATTTCTTATATATAATTTCATCTACTCATTCACATTACACTTTACTTCCAAACACACATCAAGACATATGATTTGTTTCTTAGATATCAAACACACATTTATTCACACCCTTATATGGTTTGCATTCCGCATCTATTATACTTACATATTTTCATTTTTATCATATAATTCATCACGCTTACTAACAATATGGTGAAACTCACCTTTGATGTGCCGAAAGCTAGTCTTGAACTACTTCCTTGCCCTTAGCACGTTCTCCAACAACACCTAAAAATTATATCACTTAATATAACAATCCAAGAAGTAACAAAATCAATATCCATCTTCATTAAGCAACTACAAGAAATAGTCTAGATAATTACTATGTTACAAGTTTTCTCTTCTTTGTCTACTTTTCCTTATTCTCTTTTTTCCTTTCCAATCAAATTTTAAGTGCATGTCTGATGACAATGATTCTTAATTTACTCAACTAAATTTCAAGAATAAATTACAAGAAAGCTTAAGCTTCTTAAGTTTTAAGACTAATTAAAATGATTTGTTTCATTTACTTACAAAATTTCTTCTTTTCTAATTTTTTACTTAAAAAGCTTCTAACAACTAAGTTTACTCAATAACTCCTCCAATTCAAAGAAACTATACCAATTTAATAATCTTTATGCCACCAAAATTCTAAACTTACATATTTAACATTATCCAAACACTAACTTAGATTAATTTACTCTAATATTTAAGATTTGTTCACATAAACTCTATAATACCCATCTAATAGAATTCTTCAAAAAAATTTATCTCAATCACTAAAAAAATTCCTAACTGAAGAAATTCTTTTAGCTCCAACAAGTATTTATAGTTCAAAACCTAAAATTTACATATCTAAAACTACTCAATCACAAGTTTAAGTTATTTCAAGTTATAGTGCAAGATTAATTCAAAGTTCCACTACATATCATATTCCAACTTCAATAAATCCTAAATCCATCCGTTTAAATTCAAATCAACTCAAACAAAACCAAAGAATCAACTTCATTAAGTTTACTTTAACTTAGAATAGGTTGGAAAATGATTATACCTCAAATTTGTATAAAAAAATAGCTAACAAACAAAAGGAGCAAGAACCCCTGTCTGGTACGTGTACTCCACATGCCGTCATAGCCTACTCATGGCGCCTCACCTCTCGGTCTGGACTCCTCCCCCAGGTGGCAGTAAGAGTTTTACAAAGTATGGGGGTAAGTGAGGTAGTGATGTGAGTTAGTGAGCTAGAAGAAGATAAGAAAATTTTGGGTTTTCTCCAAACAAATTAAAAAATGGTTTCTGCCCTGTTTCGCTCTAACTCTCTCAGTCACCCGAGCTTCCTAGAGAAGAATTGAGAGACTTGTGGTTTTTTCGCTGAAGTTTCTAGGCTTTTAGCCTTATATAGTCCCACGAACCATTAGCCTTTTATCTCTTTACCCCTCCCTTCCTTCTTTAATTAATTTGCAACCCTTTTCCTCCTTTTTTCTAACTTTTTATATTAAAACCCAATTGTTCTTACTAACACTTCTTTATAAGAAAGTCTTCACTAAGTACTTTCATTTCTTTATGTTTATATTACCCGTCAATCAATAAGCTCTACACACTTCTAACACAGAAAAATTATAATTTACTTCATCGATATATATAGTTTAAAATTTAAGACCTGACTTTACACCCCCTCTCTCTCTACTTTTGCGCTTCTTATTTACTCAGAGTATAAATCGCATCAACCAAATTGTTGAATCCCAAATAATTCCTCGGTCCATTACTTAAATTGATGCAATCTCTTGACCTCAACCCGATAATGATGTCCAACAGTATAATCTTTCTGATGACGACAATCAAGATCGTAAGTGCCCCGATGGTCAGTATGTTGTCATGTCATCAGTTCCATAGTTTTGGTGAGAGAGAAAACAGAGAAGAAGAGATTGTGTAGAAGAAAAGATTAGAAGATGGATTCAGTTGTTTGGGACTTGGATTGGGTACTTGGGTTGGGACTTGGGAGCCTGGGCTCATGTTGGGATTAAGGTTGGGCTTGAAATTATAGGGTATGTTTGAGTAACAGTTTTCAGTTTTCGAAAATGAAAACTGAAAACAGTTTTCTGATATTTTATGAAGAAAACATGTATGGATTACTGTAACTCGAAAACTGTTTCCAAAACAAAAAACAATGAAATGTTGTTTGGATAATCTTATTTTGAAAACTGTTTTGATACAGCTTATAATTATTTTTAGTTTTGAGTTTAAATTTAAAATCTATATTAATTTTATTTCTCATATTTACTAAATATTTAAAAATAATTAATATTATTTTATTTTTAAAATTTTAAAATTTTTTATATACTATGGAGGAATAATGAAACAGAGAAGTGAACACTGATTTTAGGGTTATTTTTCGAAAAATTATGTTACAAAACATCAATTTGGAGTTTTCAAAAAACTATTTTTGAAAACTTGATTTTTTAAAACTGTTTTAGAAAATTGCTTTTGAAAATTGTTTGTCAAAATTGAAAACAATTTTTAAAAACTGTTTCCAAACATAGCCATATATACTTTCTGTTTCTTTGTTAAGGAAAAAATGAACCCGAGTTTTAGCCAAGACTTGCCCGTAGTGTAACTCTACCCCTGATTTCAATCATAATAGTTTCCTGATGGTTTTGTTTTTGGTACAGCGTCATCAGCACATCAAGTAGATAATTAATATATAATATATTAATGTACAACTTTGTAAATATGCATGATATTTTATTTGATATATGGGACAACTTTACTCGCGACTATTCAGGTTTCTCTCCTTTATTCATTTATATTTCTGTTTAGGTATGTTTGCATTTGTACATGCATGAGAGTGCACAAGTTATGATGATCGCAACTACTTGATTTCAATACTCCATTTCTTGTATATATGAAATGGAGATAAGAAACTGAATAGATTATCATATTTATTCGAATCAGTTCATTGAAAAGTAATGTGATAAATTAATTAGGAATGTTTTCATAAAACTTTGTAAAAAGAAACAACATGGCTAATAGAGGTATAACAGTTGATTTCTATCATCACTATAATGTATAAAATTAATTTTACCCTTTAATCACTTATAATATTTTAGAAGAATCTTAACTTACGGATTTGACATCATTTGATATAGAAATAACTAGAGTTGATCATTGGTCCATTAGTCCACCCAGCTCGTTTGGCTCAACTCGTAGGTTTTGCGGGTTTGTTCAAGAAAAATTAATTAATTAATTTTGCTTGGGTAAAAATTTAGGCCTGATTTAAAAAACAAAAGGGATTGAAATTTAAAAAAAAAAAGGCAAATTGATTAGGCACCACCTTCTTAAATATATTATACTTAATACATTTAATTATTTATATATTAAATAATATATATTTCATGTAATGTGATATATGTTAGTGTTAAGATTCCCTTACTAAAACATTTCATGCTATGAAAAAATAGGGGAAAATGCAATAATTTAGACAGATTTTTTTTTTTAATTCTTTGTGCGTAATATTGTATTATGGGCAAACTTAGACTAAATAAAAAAAATGAAAAATTCGGGCCTGATGGGCGGACTTGGGTTTGGCTTAACTTATTAGGCTCGAGCTAATTAAGACCGGATTTTCGGGCCAGCTCATATCTACTAGGCTACAATTTTGTGTAAGCCCGACCCAAACCTAACCCAAACCTGACCCAAACGTAGCTCGAGACTGACTTTGGTCAAATCTAGATATAATTGATTCATGTGTATTGAAAAAATATTAGTTTTTATATTTTTCACGTAATCTACTTTTAAGTAACATAATTGAAATTAAACATTTTTTTAAAAAAAAATTGTAACAAAAAGGTATCAAACTAATGAAGGAAATGAAAATTGATTCTTTCAGATTCTTGTTCTCATGGCCCATTATATTACCTTCTAAGTGTGTATATTAACTAGGAGACCTTTGTTTTTCTTTTTCTCTACCTTTTTATTCTCGTTATTCTTAAAATTTTAATTAGCTATACTTTCTTTCTTTCTTTTTTAAATTTGGGTGGAAAGCTAACATTGAAATATAAGTTCATTAAATTACATTCTAAATGCAAAAAATAAAGGGGATGGCTTGCCTTTGACATTGACAAAGTGAACTTCTAGTACTGTGTTCCCAAGTTGGCTTATGATACCACTTTATTATTGGACCCGAAAAAAAGAAATTCAAAATGCTGGACCAAATTTATAAGTTTATCAAGAAATTGGCTAGCTTGTTGAGGATTTTTTTTTTTACATAATTAAGTCCAATAAAATTCAATTTATTGATAAAGTTGTCGAAGAATTACTTTCTGTGACTCATTTGAACCAAACTTAACTATCTTTCTGAAATGTCAATTGATACATATGCAGAAAAACAGTCTCGGATATAAAATTATATTTAAATATAAATTTCATACCAAACAAAAAAAATATAATAATAAAAAAAATATAACCAATAAATGCAAAAGGATGGGCTAAGGCACAAATGCAATCTCTCTCTTTAGAACTTTTCGCGTCATAGCAGAGGTAATCAAACTCTATCAATGCAACAAACTCATGGCCGCGTTGCTCCCAGGATACAAAAACCCAACATAATCTCTTTGTTGTATCTCAAAGATACTAACATTGTATTATGAGCTAGAGCTCTACCATACCACATTTTTTTTGCTCATAGTAATATCAAAATAATATAAAGTAGAAAAAAACTAAAATAAAAATAGTGGATTTTGTTTTTCTATCCAAAGGGAATGCAAATAGTCCTATTTATAGAACTCTAGTATAGTAACCTTCAAATTTGGATTTAGATCCTCTAGGGATGGATTTTTTATTTTTATTTTTATTTTTTTTATTTTTATGAAGAGCCAGTAGCCACCCTCGTAGCGACCCCATCCCAAGTTTATTAATAAGCCCTCACTTATGGCGGAGGAAAACCGTGGTTACAAGTAAAGCATATGGGAGATTACAATAAGACCAAAAACAAACCCTCCCAAACACAGACCAAACGAACTATGAAGAAAATGAGTAGACCAAGAAAAAAGCAAACAAGACGAAACAGGCCTGTGTGGAAAAAACAACCTCTGAGAAGGCCTAAAGAAAACTTTCAACAAACAAAAGCAACCTAACATCTAGTAGTCGGCAAACCAGACTTATCAATACGAAGAATACCCTTTAATAACCTCGGTAGCTGATGTAAAATTTCATATGATTCATTATTGCCTCGTTCACCGAGCTTAGCCAAGAAATATGCCGCTTGATTACCTTCACGTAATTGATGAACAATCTGAGCATTTATCCCTTGCATCTCTTTAACAAACTCTTCCCAAAAGTCCTATAAATACCATAGAGTGCACCTACCCGCTCTAAACCAGTCAACAATGGTTTTGGAGTCACCTAGGGATAGATTTGTCTATGGTTTGGTGTAGTTCATGTTAGGATTAATAGCCACATCATAAAAAAAATTAAATCAAAGGCTATGATTGAAATACATAAAAAAAAAATTGGAACTAAATATCTCTATGCCACGTCAGCAAAAGGGGTAATTTTATAAAATCAAAATTACATTTCGAAATTTTAGAAAAAAAGAAAAGCAGTTGCCGAAAATCGACGACCAGAGGTGGACGTGTCGGCACGTTGGGCGCGTGAACAGGCTCCTACCAGCGGTTGGTGATCGGAAAGTTTTGATCTGATTAGCATTGCAAAATCCAACCGCCAGGTGGTGTCTAATTATGAAAATAATATTCATCTTTATTATTATAATTACGATTATAATAATTATTTTCATTATTATGAGAAACAATATTATAAAAGTACTATTATTATCAGTATTATTATAATATTGATAATAATAACCACTATCATTATTATTATATTTATTATTATTATTGATATTACAAGAAAAAAATATTTTTAATTATATTATAATTATCATTATTCTAAGGTAAAAAGAAAAAAAAAATAGTCTCACATGGATAGGATAGATTTTGTCCTATAGAAGGAGGCGGGACAAAAAATGTGAGATTAAGGCTAATTTAATCTCATCTTAATCTCATAAGAATAGTAAATCTCTCAAACCAAATGAGGGATAACTATTCATGTAGGATTAAAATAGTCCAATCTCATCTTAATCTCACCAACCAAATAGGCTATTAGAGTTTAGGCTAAGAGTTCAGAGGGAGAAAAGAGACATGGTCTAGAGAGAGATTGGAGGCAATGTTGTTAGAGGCACACAAAAGTATACTAACCTTAAGGGTAGTAGTAGTTAATATAGAGAACATAATATTTAAAAATTACATCAATACTCTTAACCATAATATTCTAACACTCCTCTTCAACCCTAATATTTTTTGGCTTACATTACAATGAAGTTTCATTGTGTCATGTAGTTAAAGTTCAATATATTACTTTTTTTTTTTTGTTATCAGTTAGTTTAATTGGTAGAGTCAATTATTCTAGCACAGGACACTTAGAATCAAATCTTGCTCACACCAAAATCTAGAGGATAAAATATAAGAGATACCTCTCATTGTCTAGCCGTTGTTCTTTGGTTATTATGACGAAATCAAAACACCATCATTCATGAGGTCTGTGGATAACTGTGGAGCAATTGATGGACAGGGTTTTGGTGTATGCAACCGAGTTTTATGAGATTCTCACTAAACTGACTACTTCAAGATCCCAGCAGCCTGTGGTGAGATGGATTCCTCCTCCAGCTAGCTTTTCCAAGCTGAATGTTGATAAAAGACAAAGTGAATAACGACCAAGATCAAGCCCATATGCGTGGGAGGGAACCATAGCCATAAACACGTCCAAATTCGTTACAAGGAACAACTACGTACGTGAAACGGGGAAGATTCATACTGACAACTTGGCACATGACCATAAAAGGGAACACGTCCATTGGAATCAGTAATTGCCATTAAAAGATTTGATAAAAAATGATTTTTCCAGAGCATGTTTAATTGATGTCAGAGCAACAATGCTACAAAATAACAAAATTAACTCATTTTTCCATCTTTACTTTCATTTAAATATTTTTTTTTTGCTATCACAATAACAGATTATTTTGCAAGAGCGGCAACAATTAACATAATTATCTTTACATTATATATTGTTTTTTTTCTTTTTATTTGAGATAATTTTATCAATTCAATTAATCCCTGACAGTAATAAAAGAAAAATGAAGGTTAATCAGTGTAACCTTTACGTCCACATGCATACATTGCTAAATATAAGCGGCTAATACAGTTCCAACATTTCAGATTTACTTTCATGGGTTATGAGTCTCTCTCTCTCTCTTTATATAAATGGTTTACCATTGGAACCACAAGCACTTGCATAAAGAAAAATGGCCATTGAAGGTTCTCTTGTATCGGGGCTGCTACTCCTTGCAAGCTTGTGGGATCTTGTTGAACCAAAGCGTCATCTTGTCTCAACTACTAATTTCAATCGTAATAGCTTTCCTAAAGATTTCATTTTTGGGACAGCCTCATCATCTTGTCAAGTAAGACATTGTTAATTACCTTCATAAATTCATGCGACCGAGTGTGATGATTTCAACTGTTTTTCTTCTTTTTTCTTTGACTTTTGGTCTCCTTTGTTGCTGAAATTATCGTTGTTTTATTGTATAAACAATAGCTTTAATTCCAGTTTACATCATCGGGCATCAATATACAAACTATATCATGTGGAATATATTGGCTTCTATTTAAAATTAATTAAAGCAATTCCCACGTTTTGTTTTACGTCATGTAAGATTATATATATATATACTCCTACATGGAAGCATTAATTAGCTAGCACCACTAATTATGCAGTTATATTTAGTATGAAGGTGCAGTAAAAGAAGGTGGTAGAGGATTAAGTATTTGGGACGACTTCACTCACTAGTATCAAGGTTGGTGATGAATATTTTGTTTGGCTAATTGGCTCTATTTCTTTCATAAATGAAATGGTGAGTTCACACCAAAAAAAGGAAAAAAAAAAAAAATTGGAGACTAAAAGTTGAATATTGTATTCAAATAAGCTCTTTAAAATTTAATGTGATAAATTAAGAATTTGTTTCATACAACTTGCAGAAAAAAATAATATAGACAATGGAGATGTAGCAGTCGATTTCTATCATCATTACAAAGTACGGAGTTTATCTTTCCTTTTTTATGAATTGTCAATGTTTCATGAATATCTTTAGCAGTGAGGGTTGAGAGGTGATTTTCCATGGATGTATCTGGTGGTGGTGAAAAAAAATTAGTTTATATTTATTTCATGTATTTTTTTTCTCGATTAGTCGTATTTGTATTAAACATAGCTGAAAAATGTTATAGGAAGACATCAAACTAATGAAGGAAATTAACGTGGATGCTTTCCGACTCTCAGTTTCATGGTCTAGAATATTACCCCGTAAGTATATATTTTAATCAAGTTGTAATTAACATTTTATTTCATTGCCACTGTTTTATTTTTCTCATTGTTCTTAAAATCTTAATTGATTCTTCTTCTTCCATTTTTTTTTTTGTGAATTTAAGTTGAAAACTAAATGAAGGAGTGAACGAGGAAGGAATACAATTCTACAAAAATCTCATCAATGAGCTCTTAGAAAATGGTAATAAATCTCTTCCTAAATGGATTTAAAAGTTTTCTACCAAATATGGTGGTTTAATGTAACTAAATATTTTGTAAATATGCCATGCTGACATTGAAATATAAATTCTTCCTACAAGTTTGAAATTCAAAATATAAAGAGGCCAAAATCCAAAATGTTCGACCAAATTTCATAGTTTTGATGAAACTGAATAGCTTATGAAGATTTATATTCTAAATATCATGCTATAAAAAATTAGAACCCAACTAATTGTTTTGTTTGTCCTGTGATACAATGTGCAGACTTGCAGCCTTTCGTAACTATCTTCCATTGGGATCTTCCTCAAGCTTTAGAAGATGAATATGGTGGCTTTTTAAACCCTCGCATTGTGTAAGTGAATAGCAGTTACTTTATATGAATCATACGTTACAATCCCAAAGATTTTTATTCTGGAATGAACACTTCGTAAAACCTACTGCGTGGATATGAAAATGTTTGATCCTGGCTGCATATTAGAATGTTTTTGTAAGACTACAAATTAGACTGGGTTTGTTGTTTTTTGTTTTTATGGTGTTGGATTGTTTGTCTCAATTGATGGGTTAAACCCCCGTTCCGTTTGCTTGTGCCATGAGAAAAAAAAAAAAAAAAAAGTTCTTAACAGATGAGTTAGTTACTAACACCATTAATTCAAATGAATCAATATCCCTTCTTGCATGCTTTGTCGTACCAGAGTATCTACCTTTACTTCACTAGTCCAACACCTCATCGGTGTTATTCTTAAATATTATGTTCAACAACACTAAGAATTTCCACAACAAATTATCCTTCGAGTTCATGGAGTTATTCTATATACGATTGAACCTGTGTCTTCCTTTATGTATTTAGGGATGATTTTCGAGATTTTGTGCATCTTTGCTTCAAAGAATTTGGTGACAAAGTAAAACTTTGGACCACTTTTTATGAGCCATGGGTTTATAGTGTTGGTGGCTATGAAACTGATAAAAAAGCACTAGGACGGTGTTCAAAATGGGTGAACAACGGATGCCAGGCAGGGAACTCTGCCACTGAGCCTTATACCGTTTCACACCATCTGCTTCTCACTCATGCAGCAGCTGTAGAAGAGTTCAGAAAATGTGATAAGGTTTGTACAAGAGTTATTAAATCATGATCTTACACATTAGTTGCTAGCTCGATATGTACATTAGTTCTAAAGCTAATAAATTGCCAGAATTAATCGTACAAATCAATCATCTTTGCAAATTAAACTATATTGATGCAAGAAGAACCAGGAGATGAGCCATATAGGCTTAGAAAGATCTAAAAGTCTATTTTCTGGAAAATTCTATGGCTCGTCAAAATGATTTTCTTAGAAAAAGTTATGGCAGTTTTAGTAGACAAAGGTCAGGCCTTCAGAACACTGCCATCCAGCACCGCGGTGCTCCTCTGCCAGAATTTTACAGCTCTTTATTTCCTTTTTCTTTCTCACCATTCTTAAAATTTTGATGATTTTTTTTTTAAATTCAGATGGAAAGCTAAGTAAAGGAGTGAACGAGAAAGGGTTCCAATTCTATAAAAATCTCATCAATGAGCTCATAGCAAATGGTCATAATTCTCTCCCCTATATGGATTTAATTTTTTGTGGCTAATTGCGTTTATTTAATTTAATTAAAATATTGTAATATACCAATCAATTAAATTAGAGTTAACATTTAAATATCATTAAGTTCTCCCTATAAGTATATTTTAAATGAAAATTATATATATATATATATATATATATATAATGATCAAATTTCGAAACGTTGGAACAAATTTTAAGTTCCTCAAGAAATTTGATAGCTCCTTGAAGATTTATCTTTATAATTGGACCTTGATAAATTATTGATAAAGTTGTCCAATAATTACTTTTTGTAACTCATTTGAACCAAACTTAATTATCTCTCTTAAATGTCATTTGATGAATGTGCGGACATACAACCATTTGTGACTATCTTTCACTGGGATCTTCCCCAAACTCTAGAAGATGAGTATGGTGGTTTTTTAAGCCCTCACATTGTGTAAGTAAATGTTTCCATCATATCAAAAGCATCATTGATGCTTCTATCAATATAGTTTTTTGCCTTAAAAAAAATCTTACTAAAAGATTAATCTATTAAATTATTTTATTAATTATATTAAATCCAACAATACCTACAGTGAAGAATCATGGAGTTGGCCTATATTTGATTGAAAATGTATCCTATTATGCATATACAGGGATGATTTTTGAGACTTTGCAAGTATATGCTTCAAAGAATTTGGTGATAAAGTGAAACTTTGGGCAACTTTCAATGAGCCGTGGGTTTACAGTGTTGCTGGCTAAGACAATGGAAGAAAAGCACTAGGACGATGTTCAAAATGGGTCAACAATGCATGCCAAGCAAGGAACTCTGCATTGAACCTTATAATGTTTCACCTCATCTACTTCTTGCTCATGCTGCAGCGGTAGAAGAGTTCAGAAAATGTGACAAGGTATACAGAAAAATTGTCAAATCATGATCCGGTGCATTAATTGCTTGCTTGATATGCGTATTAGTGCCAACAATAATTTTCTAAACTACTATAAGGTTTAAATATTTTTTCTCGATTTCTTTTTATTTGAAACTTTTGAGATCAAAAGGAGAGTCTATATTGAAACTTTATTAATGATTAAAACCCCAAACCATGTGTCCCCTTTCTATTATTTTTAAAGGAACCTTTTTTATTATTTCATCCATTAACTGTTTTTTATTTATACAATTGTTTAGTGTCAAGAAAATGGAAAGATTGGGATAGTACTCTCGCCCTCATGGTTTGAGCCTCAATCTGATTCCCCTGCGGATATTGAAGCAGCCAAACGAGCCCTTGATTTCATCTTAGGCTGGTAAGTGCTTCATATTAAATTAAGCAACATGCTTTCTCATTTTCTTCCTTCTTTTTTCATTCTTTTGGGAATTGAAAACTATATTTTAGTCCAAGATAAAAATAATTTTTACATTTCTATATATGCAGGCATTTGGACCCTATAACATTTGGTGATTATCCAAAAAGTATGAGGACTTATGTTGGGGATTGATTACCTTCGTTCACTAAAGAGCAATCCAAAATGCTAAAAAAATCTTTTGATTTTGTGGGAATAAATTACTACGGTGCTCTTTATGTAGCTAATCCTGATTATGTTGACCCGGAAAAACCTACATACACAACAGATCAACATGTTATGTGGAAAAGTAAGTTCACTCTAAATCCAAAGCTTTTAGAAAATTTATACTCAATACAATTTTTTTTTTCTATTTTTCATACTACCAACATAGACTACGGTGATTAATCTATTGACTTTCAAATTTTTTTCCTATTTTATGGAGGATCGAGATGGAATTCTTATTGGCCCACAGTTACGTTGGTAAAGTATATATATATTTATTTTAGAAATACTTTGTTTTTGAAAAACGAAGGCATAAAAATATTAGAAGGCATCATAAAGCCTATAAGATTTAGAAAGAAAATTCCTCATGAACCATGAGAGACACGTGGAGAGATCAGTAAAGACGCCAAACCAAACAAACAGAACCATCCACTAGAACACAAGACAACACACTGTGCACTTCTTGATACATGTTTTTTCAACATTCTTTTTTCAGTATTTTGTCATATTCCTCTCTATCCCTCCATTCCATTTGGTATAGCTGTTCAATCATCTCCATCATATCAAACGGCTATTTTTTTTTACCCAATGCCCTATTTTCTTACCCAATACTTTTTCTTTATATTCACACTTTATAAAATGACTAATAATTGTATATAACATTATTTTATTCAGGCTGCTTCAGACTTGATCCTAGTGTATCTTGAAGGTATCAAATATATTCTAAAGTACATCAAGGATCATTACAATAATCCAACCTTTTATATTACTGAGAATGGTAAGCCAATTGTTAAAATAAACTTCATATAATTAAGTGGTATTTGTTACATGTTGGATAATCCAATTACTAATTAGTTTTGATTTATTTGACATAAAACTCATGTAGGATATGATGATTACAACAACGATACCTTACCATTGGAAGAAGCTCTTAAGGATACTGAGAGGAAAGAATACCATGAGAAGCATCTTCAGAATCTTTTGGAAGCCATAAAGTGAGTTCATATCTAACGTACGTTGAATTTATTATCACTGTTTTTTTTTTTTTTTGGTTCGCAAAATTTACTTTACAACTAACATAAAACTTGTGTTCTACAACAAACTTGATATTGATATAAAATTATTGTTTTCTACTATACATGATGTTTTTTAGTACTCAACTTTTGAAGGTTTAATTATTACAAGGTCGATCTCGATGTAAGCTTATAGAGCAAAGATTGTTTTGTTAAATGTTTATACTAATGGTAATTATTGGATTATTGACAGTGACTATTGAGTTGATGTGAAAGGCTATTTTGCATGGTCATTGATGAATAACTTTGAATGAAACCTTGGTTACACTGTTCGATTCAGATTATACTACGTAAATTTCAAGAATTACTTGAAACAATATCCGAAAGAATCAGCCAAGTGTGGTTCATGAAATTTCTAAAAGAACAAAGCAAGCGGTCTAAAACTGTTATTTGGGTTTCCTCAATTTTATCACGTATAACAAAGAGTTGGTCAATATTGACGTATTGAAGTTGAACATCTTTTGGTTTTGAATCATAACTGAATGATGTATTTTATTAATTCTTTTGTAATTCTTTGATTTTATTGATTAAAATCTTTTTAGGTGTTTTAGGATTTTAATATGTAATTAAACTATTGTCTTCTTATATAAGAAATTGTACTACTTTGTGATCTATTTTATCTAGGTAGCCTATAAATAGGTTTGTATAGTTTATTGGTTCTGCCTATATCTTTTTTAATGATAAATAAATTGACTTTTTCCTTTCATATATATGTATATATAAGCCTTTTATTCTCTTTTTCACTTAGATAGGTGGTTTAGAGGGAGGATTCTCCAGGCATGAAGACTCCCTAAAAGTATGGCTTTTGAATTATGGACAAATGGACAATTAAAGTATCATTGTACATATGTCACTTAGCAATCACCGAATTCCTAAACAAATTTTTTTTTTCTCAAATCCCCAACTTTGAGGGTGATTTTAATAAATAAATATTTTGATTATAAACTTGTCATAATAAGCCCTTACTTTGATTTGACGTTTTCTTTGAAGTGGGGTGTTTTTAAGAATTTATTCTTTCAAAAGAAAATTAATGACAGAGAAAACGAAGAAACAATTGTTTACGGTTATTGTTATGCCTAAAATTTGAAAAATAAAGTGTTGGAACATCAACGGTGCAACAAATCGTTGCATTTTTTTATACTTCTTTTCTTTAGGGGTTAAAATTAAGTGGACCAACAGCAAAGCAACACGTGGACATTTCTACTTCCAATAAGGATATGGCACGTGGACAAGCTATTGACGAACCCAATGCCATCCCCGGACACTCTTGTTTAGACCTATGAGCGTAAATCCAGGGATCACGATCCTTCTTGGACAACCAGCCATATCCACTTGCAGAAGAATGGGATCTCCGGGATTTCCCCATTCGGGGCGTGTGGGCCATCTCACCTTTGAAACACTATAAAAGGACCAAGATATGCAAATCCAGACACATTCACAATCACATTTTACATAACTGAAAGCAGGAGCATCCCATTCCTCTAAGAACTTGTACTAACAAGAGCATCGGAGTGTCTTTGGAGGCACCATCTCCCTCTCTCCTCCGGTGGCTCTCTAGCTCATCTCGTCTATCTTGTGCAAGCTCCCCTAAGAACCGGCCCCCAACTCATCAACACGTTTTATGCTTCAACACCAATATTTTTGTGTTTTGTAAGGGGCTGTTGATAAGAATCTCAATGTTTCTTCAAGAAGTTCTGAAGGCTCTCATTCTATGGCTCTTGATGATCACAAGTGTTTAACATGGTTATCAATTATATGTGCTTATTTCATTTGGAATTATATAAAATTAATTTATTAGCTACATCAGCTCTTAGGTGACAAGAAGGGTGAGAAAGTTGGGGCCATAATCCTTGGACTGACTATTCCTTCATGTCTTCACCTTTTATTGCTATATTCTTCAAAATCAAACCTTCTCTAAACTCTATTCTTCAAAACTAGATCAAATGGACTCTTTCTCCATTATGAGTTCATCCTGCCATTATGATAAGACAGCTGCTTGAAGACGCCTAGGCAGACGCTTCCTAGGTTGTCGTGTTGGGATTTTAAATTAAAATATATTTACTCAATCTTAAGCAAAAAAACACAAGCACAACAATTAAATAGGCAAAATAAATAAAAACTAGAACACCTATAATTAATGTGGTGCGACAACCTCTTTGCATTCATCCACCAGCAAATCAACTGCTTTATTAATTTTCAACTAAAACTTTAGGAAGAGCGAAGTTGTCAAACTCTCACCCCAAAGTCTAAATACAAAAAAAGCTCTTAACCTAGCTCTAGTTACAAGTACTCTCTCTGATAACCCAAAAACCCAATACACCCAAAGCTCTCATCCTAACTTTAGTAGTAAACCCCTCTAGTTTACAAAGTAAATGAAAATTATGACTATGCCTCAAATCTTCTCTGAGACCCTTTTATATAGAATATATTTTCCTAATACAATTAGGAAAAGTCCTAATACAATTAGGAAAAGAACAACAGCATCATACTAGACTACTACTACTTGTACAATCAACAATCTAATAAGAAATTACTACTATTCCTACTAGAACAAGCAATTACAAAATAGGAAACAACTTTTTCCAAACCAATTAGAAGTCTTCTTTGTGAGAATTGAGCCAAAATCTTAACAGTCGTAACTATTGGGTAGTTTTTTTTTTTTTTTTTTTTTTTTTCCATTTTCTTCTTCCACTTTGCGATCAGATGCAAACACACATTTGATTTCATGCAAACAATTGGAGCTTGCAATTAATTTTTGTTGGTATGATCCTCTAATGTGTCCACGAGCTAAAGAAGTTATAAGTGGATTGTTGAGGAAAATTGTAAAAATAAAGAATCAAGCTAGAAGAGACAGAGATAGGAGCTGATGTGATTAATAAATTCATTTTATATAATTTTAAATGCAATCAAAACATAAATTGAGAACAATATTAAACTTGAGTTTCAATAAAGGCGTAAATTAGGAACAGTTATAAACTCGACGTAAATTAGGGCAATATTAAACTTAAAGAAAAACCAGTGAAACCTAAAAGACAATTGAGAATGGTAATGGATAAGTTTACATTAGTAATTAAGTTAACCTTGAAAAGGAGAAAAAACTGTAAATGCCAATCAAATGATAAACTTAAAAAACCTGTTTCTTTTATTTTTTCCCTCTTTTTTTCATGTAATTTCTCCGTTACTAGTACTATATATAAAAAATATACTCCATACTCCATAGTGATCAAGCCTGGGCCTTTGATGCAAATTTCAAGCCTGGGCATTTAAAGTCTTTAACTAATTGCTCCTTTAATTTTCAAGGTCAACTCCAACTTAATTACTGATATTGTAAACTACCCACGATGAAGCAGTGGTCATTTGTTTACCAGAGAGGGCTATTTAATTTTGCCATGAAACACGTACATAATGATCTTTCAATTTAGAAGACATCCAACACTATAATTTCTTAATTAATTTTAAAGTTATGTTTCGTGTTATTTTGAAGGAGACAACAATAACAACATGCATATGTTGAGTTATTAATCAGCTGTTGAGTAATTATGTGTATCTATAACATCTAAGTGATGCAACAGTTAGGAGGAGATCGCAATTATCAATTTATGTTGCTCATCTTTTAAGCTTGCTGATCAGTAGTTCAATTAATCATTAACTTCTCCTGATTTTCTATTTTTGATTCTTGATGTGAGATAATTTTACCATCCAAACAAACAGTAACACATGACACACCAAGGTAAGTCCACGGACCCAAAATCACCACCAGTGAAATCATTACATGTGTCCAAGGGTACGAAGGTAATTTTATTCATAAACCCTAAAACACAGTAATCCTAATTGCACAAGGACACAAATATCTCATATTTGAGAAACTCAAATCCCACCACAAGTCTCACTTATGAGTCATTTTCCTAATCAAACTATACTCCAAAGCACTGTATGTAGAGGGCTTTCATTATCACACATGTACTTCACAAACATTTTTAACAGCACTTGTCTTTTCATTTTCTATAAACAGATTACTGATTTAGGCATCAGAGAGTTCTCTCAAAAGCACACTTCCCATCCTCCGACAACTCCTTAGGTCTTTTTTTGTTCTCGTGTGTGTAGGGACTTCACAACACCTATAAGAGCAACAGTCACATTTTTCAGCATAAAAAAATTTGTGTTATCCATGGGAAAACTTTGAAGAAGAATTTATCTGTTAATGATGCCAACCTGACATATGACCAAGAATGTTGTTGCTACTGTCGCTGTCGCTGCTGCTACCATTGCCACAACCCATACCTTGACTAGACAGGGCATGATGTCCAGGCCTCTTTGCAATTCCCAAAAATACTGCTACCAGTGATGATTCCATCTGGCATTCTAAAAGGTAGCAGAAGTTTCTTGCAACCTCAACTGGGCTATCCAAATCATCACCAAAGCCACACTGTCTGAACGCATGACTCGGGGTCCTCAATGGCATTAGATGCTGCCACAAAGCCCTCGATCAGCGAGGCACTCAGATCATGAAAGGGGACTTCACCCCACTAACTACCGATCCTCCGTTAGATTCTACCCCCTCCATTATAGGGTAAGATCACAGAGCCACTCCACGATCACAAACACCTTTAATACAATCTCCAGGAGCCGAGAATGATCACTCCAGATAAAGAGAACCTATAGTAGGTTAGTAGCACCTGCCAATACACAAAACAAAAAGGCAAGAACAGAACAAACGATCTTTTTTACAGATGACGACCTGGAAGGACTGCCCACCCCATGATGACGCCATGGTCATCACTTTGGTCATTGGGAATTACAATATGAAAAGGATCCTAGTTGACAACCAACATCTTCTATCATAACACGTTCAAGAAAATGGGGCTTAGTGACCAACAGCTCACACGGGTCGCTTTCCCTCTCTACGAGTTTTCAAGTGAGCCAATGTTCCTCTCTCTACTATATTTCACATCACATTCATAACATTTCTACTCATTTTTCATTCTCTTATGTTTTTCCTCTACACACAACCTATGTCATCACAACTACTTAGGCCATGTCTGGAGACAAGGGTTTAAGCAAGGTTAGCCTAAATCCTCGTCTTAGAATTTGGTGGATGTTAGTGGGGCCTCAATTCCAAGACAAGGATTTAAGTCAATATTGCTTAAATCCTTGTCTCCAAACATGGCCTTAGTTTCTAAACAGTTTCCTAGAGATTTCTTCGGAAGCTATTCATAATTGCTATCTACACAACTTCGCAAGGCTTTGTTGTATCCTTGAGGTGAATTTAATAGGAAGCTATTAGCAAACTCTTTGGAGTGAGGGCAACTATCACCTTAATGAAAGTGATTTACACCCTAAATCCTTAAAATATTATGTTCTTTTCAATTGTTTTTGATGTTGCAATTCCACATTTTCTAATGCACAAACTTTGACCCCCTTTTTTTTTTTGTTATTTTAAACCAAAATCCCTAACAATTTTAAGGTGATAGTAGAAGCAACCATATTATCAATATTGATTTCAAAGTCATGAGAGAAGACTTCATCAAAGAAGATCGTTTTTATGGAACCAACTTTGCTCACTAGAAGGAAACTAAAAGACTATAAAAGGTTGAAAGAAGCGAGAGGATATATATATTATGGATTTCTTTGTCGAGGCCAAATTCATACCGAGAGCATATGTATGATTTCTAAGTTTTTATAAAGTCTATGCCAGATATCCAGGAAGCATTTGAAGAGAAACTTAATACTTAAAAAAAAACAAGGTAGGCATAACTTATTGATTATGAAATATTTTGAATTTATATTTTTGAGTAACATCATAAAAAAATTGATGTGTTTTCACTCTATGACCAATTTACAAGGAATATCTAAAACTAAGAAGTATCTAATTACTACATTTAAGATAGATGATCTTAATGAATTAGATGCTATCTTAGACATGGAAATGAGTGGGGGATATGTTTTAAATCAATCTCATTACTTGAGAAACTATTATTAAGTTCCAAAATCTTAGAATAAAGTAAGCAAGTATCCCCTATGAATTCACTACTAAACCAATTGAGAATTTCGGTAAAGTAATGGTACAACTTGAATATATATGTTAGTGCTATTGAAAGTTTAACTGAGCTAGATATTGTATTTGTAGAGTGCAAACTTTCAAGATACACCAGTAAGCCTAGTACAAACCAATAAATAGAGTTATTAGAATCTTAAGAAAACTATTAAACTATCTGTTTTATTTTTGTTATCTGGTTGTACTAGAAGGATTCATTGTAGTTGGATCACAAGTACGTCAATTGATGAAAATTTAACGTTTGGATTGATTTTTAGGCTTGGTGGTGAAACAATACGTTGACCCTCTAAGAAGTAGATATGCATATCAAATTTAACCATATAACCAGGATCAGCACATAATGCCATAGACATATTTGGCGTCACAACAATCCAATATACTTGTCACCTCAAGGACTTGTCTCCTTAAGGACTCTTTCTTAACATTATCGTTTCACATGGACAACAAAAAGATATATGTTTGCAGGGCCAAGAACTGTTGTCATACTTTGGTACCAAAAAGGCTAACAAATACATCAATCATCTCAAGAATATTACTCTAGTTCTATCTACCTATTCATTAAGCCACAAAAACAGGAAGACCATAAGCTTCAATACGGCCCATTGAGCATTTTAACACATTTATGAACTAGAGCAAAGCTTCCTCATACCAAATACAGACTTAGTATTGCAACTTCAAAGGATAACAAGAGGGGAGAAAAGAATGACTGGAGGGGAGTGCATTGTAGCAAACAAAAGTGGTAAATGATTAATGTCTTAGGTAGAAATCAGAACAAAAATAAGGGAAAGTAGCAAGCCACGTCACTAATTCAATCTAAAGCAATGAGGATGTATAAAATCAAACTAAAAATTTAAGCCACGCCATCTTCTCTTCTCATTAAAAAGATTAAGCGCTGATGTCAGAGATATTAAGGGAAGGTTGGGTACAGGACCATCAATGGAGGTTGATACATGTTTTTTCAACATTCTTTTTTCAGTATTTTGTCATATTCCTCTCTATACCTCCATTCCATTTGGTATAGCTGTTCAATCATCTCCTCTTCATCTGCATCATATGAAACGCCTATTATTTTTTTACCCAATGCCCTATTTTCTTACCCAATACTTTTTCTTTATATTCACACTTTATAAAATGACTAATAATTGCATATAACATTTGTTTATTCAGGCTGCTTCAGACTTGATCCTAGTGTATCCTGAAGGTATCAAATATATTCTAAAGTACATCAAGGATCATTACAATAATCCAACCATTTACATTACTGTGAATGGTAAGCCAGTTGTTAGAATAAATTTCATATAATTAAGTGGTAATTGTTACATGTTGGATAATCCAACTACTAATTAGTTTTGATTTCTTTGACATAAAACTCATGTAGGATATGACGATTACAGCAATGATACATTACCATTGGAAGAAGCTCTTAAGGATACTAATAGGAAAGAATACCATGAGAAGCATCTTCGGAATCTTTTGGAAGCCGTAAAGTGTGTTAGTATCTAACTTACGTTGAATTTATTATCACTCTTTTTTTTCTTTTTTTTTTTTGGTTCGCAAAATTTACTTTACAACTAACATAAAACTTGTGTTCTACAACAAACTTGATATTGATATAAAATTATTGTTTTCTGCTATATATATGATGTTTTTTAGTACTCAACTTTTGAAGGTTTAATTATTACAAGGTCCATCTCGATGTAAGCTTATAGAGCAAAGATTGTTTTGTTAAATGTTTATACTAATGGTGATTATTGGATTATTGACAGTGACTATGGAGTTGATGTGAAAGACTATTTTGCATGGTCATTGATGGATAACTTTGAATGAAACCTTTGTTACACTATTCGATTCGGATTATATTACGTAGATTTCAAAAATTACCTGAAACGATATCCGAAAGAATCAACCAAGTGGTTCATGAAATTTCCAAAAGATCAGAGCAAGCAGTCTAAAACTGTTATTTGAGGTTCCTCAATTTTATCACGTATACCAAAGAGTTGGTCACGACTGATGCATTGAAGTTGAACGTCTTTTGATTCTCAATTACAACTGAATGATGTATTTTATTATTTCTTTTGTAATTCTTTGATTTTATTGATTAAAATCTTTTTAGGTATTTTAGGATTTTAATATGTAATTAAACTATTGTCTTCTTATATAGGAAATTGTACTACTTTCTGATCTATTTTATGTAGCTAGCCTATAAATAGGTTTGTATAGTTTTTGGGATTCTGCCTAAATCTTTTTTCATGATACATATATATATATATATATATATATATATATATATATATATATATAAAAGCCTGTTAGAGGGAGGATTCTCTAGGCATGAAGACTCCCTAAAAGTATGCCTTTTGAATTATGGACAAATGGACAATTAAAGTATCATAGTACATATGTCACTTAGCAATCACCGAGGTCCTAAACAATTTTTTTTTTTTTTGTTTTCTAAAATCCCCAACTTTGAGGGTGATTTTAATAAATAAATATTTTTATTATAAATTTTCATAATAAGCCCTTAATTTGATTTGATGTCTTCTTTGAAGTGATGTATTTTTAAGAATTTACTCTTTCAAAAGAAAATTAATGACAGAGAGAAAACAGAGAAACAATTGTTTGCGGTTATTGTTATGCCTAAAATTTGAAAAGTAAAGTCTTAGAACATCAACGGTGCAAGAAATCATTGCATTTTTTATACCTCTTTTCTTTAGGTGTTAAAATTAAGTGGGCCAACAGCAAGGTAACACGTGGACATTTCTGCTTCCAATAAGGAGATGGCACATGGACAAGTTATTAACGAACCCAAACAATTCTTTTAGCTCCAACAAGTATTTATACTTCAAAACCTAAAATTTACATATCTAAAACTACTCAATCACAAGTTTAAGTTATTTCAAGTTGTAGTGCAAGATTAATTCAAAGGTCCACTACATATCATATTCCAACTTCAATAAATCCTAAATCCATCCATTTAAATTCAAATCAACTCGAACAAAACCAAAGAATCAACTTCATTAAGTTTACTTTAACTTAGAATAGGTTTGAAAATGATTATACCTCAAATTTGTATAAAAAAATAGCTAAGAAACAAAAGGAGCAAGAACCCCTGTCTGGTACGTGTACTCCACACGCCGTCGTAGCCTACTCATGGCGCCTCACATCTCGGTCTGGACTCCTCCCCCAGGTGGCAGTAAGAGTTTTACAAAGTATGGGGGTAAGTGAGGTAGTGACGTGAGTTGGTGAGCTATTATTATCAGCATTATTATAATATTGATAATAATAACCACTATCATTATTATTATATTAATTATTATTATTGTTATTACATGAAAAAATATTTTTAATTATATTATAATTATCATTATTCTAAGGTAAAAAGAAAAAAAAATAGTCTCACATGGATATGATAGATTTTGTCCTATAAAAGGAGGCGGGACAAAAAATGTGAGATTAAGGCTAATTTAATCTCATCTTAATCTCATAAGAATAGTAAATCTCTCAAACCAAATGAGGGATAACTATTCATGTAGGATTAAAATAGTCCCATCTCATCTTAATCTCACCAACCAAACGGGCTATTAGAGTTTAGGTTTAGAGTTCAAGAGGGAGAAAAGAGACATGGTGAAGAGAGAAATTGGAGGCAATGTTGTTAGAGGCACACAAAAGTATACTAACCTTAAGGGTAGTAGTAGTTTATATAGAGAACATAATATTTAAAAATTATATCAATACCCATAACCATAATATTCTAATACTCCTCTTCAACCCTAATATTTTTTGGCTTACATTACAATGAAGTTTCATTGAGTCATGTAGTTAAAGTTCAATATATTACTTTTTTTTTGTTATTATCAGTTAGTTTAATTGGTAAAGTCAATTATTCTAGCACAGGACACTTAGAATCAAATCTCGCTCACACCAAAATCTAGAGGATAAAAGATAAGAGATACCTCTCATTGTATAGCCGTTGTTCTTTGGTTATTATGGCGAAATCAAAACGCCATCATTCATGAGGTCTGTGGGTAACTGTGGAGCAATTGATGGACAGGGTTTTGGTGTATGCAACCGAGTTTTATGAGATTCTCACTAAACTGACTACTTCAAGATCCCAGCAGCCTGTGGTGAGATGGATTCCTCCTCCAGCTAGCTTTTCCAAGCTGAATGTTGATAAAAGACAAAGTGAATAACGACCAAGATCAAGCCCATATGCTCGGGAGGGTCGTTACAAGGAACAACTACGTACGTGAAACGGGGAAGATTCATACTGACAACTTGGCACATGACCATAAAAGGGAACACGTCCATTGGAATCAGTAAATGCCATTAAAAGATTTGATAAAAAATGATTTTTCCAGAGCATGTTTAATTGATGTCAGAGCAACAATGCTAGAAAATAACAAAATTAACTCATTTTTCCACCTTTACTTTCATTTAAAATATTTTTTGTTTGCTATCACAATAATAGATTATTTTGCAAGAGCGTAATACGTTAATGCCAACGCAACTATATTAAAATTAACATAATTATCTTTACATTATATATTGTTTCTTTTCTTCTTATTTGAGATAATTTTATCAATTCGATAATTTTATCAATTCAATTAATCTCTGACATTAATAAAAGAAAAATGAAGGTTAATCAGTGTAACCTTTACGTCCACATGCATACATTGCTAAATATAAGCGGCTAATACAGTTCCAACATTTCGGATTTACTTGCATGGGTTATGAGTCTCTCTCTCTCTCTCTCTATAGAAATGGTTTACATTGGAACCACAAGCACTTGAATAAAGAAAAATGGCCATTGAAGATTCTCTTGTATCGGGGCTGGTACTCCTTGCAAGCTTGTGGGATCTTGTTGAACCAAAGCGTCATCTTGTCTCAACTTCTAATTTCAATAGTAATAGCTTTCCTAATGATTTCATTTTTGGGACAGCCTCATCATCTTATCAAGTAAGACATTGTTAATTACCTTCACAAATTCATGCGACCGAGTGTGATGATTTCAACTGTTTTTCTTCTTTTTTCTTTGACTTTTGGTCTCCTTTGTTGCTGAAATTATCGTTGTTTTATTGTATAAACAATAGCTTTAATTCCAGTTTACATCATCGGGCATCAATATACAAACTATATCATGTGGAATATATTGGCTTCTATTTAAAATTAATTAAAGCAATTCCCACGTTTTGTTTTACATCATGTAAGATTATATATATATATACTCCTACATGGAAGCATTAATTAGCTAGCACCACTAATTATGCAGTTATATTTAGTATGAAGGTGCAGTAAAAGAAGGTGGTAGAGGATTAAGTATTTGGGACGACTTCACTCACTAGTATCAAGGTTGGTGATGAATATTTTGTTTGGCTAATTGGCTCTATTTCTTTCATAAATGAAATGGTGAGTTCACACCAAAAAAAGGAAAAAAAAAAAAAATTGGAGACTAAAAGTTGAATATTGTATTCAAATAAGCTCTTTAAAATTTAATGTGATAAATTAAGAATTTGTTTCATACAACTTGCAGAAAAAAATAATATAGACAATGGAGATGTAGCAGTCGATTTCTATCATCATTACAAAGTACGGAGTTTATCTTTCCTTTTTTATGAATTGTCAATGTTTCATGAATATCTTTAGCAGTGAGGGTTGAGAGGTGATTTTCCATGGATGTATCTGGTGGTGGTAAAAAAAATTAGTTTATATTTATTTCATGTATTTTTTTTCTCGATTAGTCGTATTTGTATTAAACATAGCTGAAAAATGTTATAGGAAGACATCAAACTAATGAAGGAAATTAACGTGGATGCTTTCCGACTCTCAGTTTCATGGTCTAGAATATTACCCCATAAGTATATATTTTAATCAAGTTGTAATTAACATTTTATTTCATTGCCACTGTTTTATTTTTCTCATTGTTCTTAAAATCTTAATTGATTCTTCTTCTTCCATTTTTTTTTTGTGAATTTAAGTTGAAAACTAAATGAAGGAGTGAACGAGGAAGGAATACAATTCTACAAAAATCTCATCAATGAGCTCTTAGAAAATGGTAATAAATCTCTTCCTAAATGGATTTAAAAGTTTTCTACCAAATATGGTGGTTTAATGTAACTAAATATTTTGTAAATATGCCATGCTGACATTGAAATATAAATTCTTCCTACAAGTTTGAAATTCAAAATATAAAGAGGCCAAAATCCAAAATGTTCGACCAAATTTCATAGTTTTGATGAAACTGAATAGCTTATGAAGATTTATATTCTAAATATCATGCTATAAAAAATTAGAACCCAACTAATTGTTTTGTTTGTCCTGTGATACAATGTGCAGACTTGCAGCCTTTCGTAACTATCTTCCATTGGGATCTTCCTCAAGCTTTAGAAGATGAATATGGTGGCTTTTTAAACCCTCGCATTGTGTAAGTGAATAGCAGTTACTTTATATGAATCATACGTTACAATCCCAAAGATTTTTATTCTGGAATGAACACTTCGTAAAACCTACTGCGTGGATATGAAAATGTTTGATCCTGGCTGCATATTAGAATGTTTTTGTAAGACTACAAATTAGACTGGGTTTGTTGTTTTTTGTTTTTATGGTGTTGGATTGTTTGTCTCAATTGATGGGTTAAACCCCCGTTCCGTTTGCTTGTGCCATTAGAAAAAAAAAAAAAAAAAAGTTCTTAACAGATGAGTTAGTTACTAACACCATTAATTCAAATGAATCAATATCCCTTCTTGCATGCTTTGTCGTACCAGAGTATCTACCTTTACTTCACTAGTCCAACACCTCATCGGTGTTATTCTTAAATATTATGTTCAACAACACTAAGAATTTCCACAACAAATTATCCTTCGAGTTCATGGAGTTATTCTATATACGATTGAACCTGTGTCTTCCTTTATGTATTTAGGGATGATTTTCGAGATTTTGTGCATCTTTGCTTCAAAGAATTTGGTGACAAAGTAAAACTTTGGACCACTTTTTATGAGCCATGGGTTTATAGTGTTGGTGGCTATGAAACTGATAAAAAAGCACTAGGACGGTGTTCAAAATGGGTGAACAACGGATGCCAGGCAGGGAACTCTGCCACTGAGCCTTATACCGTTTCACACCATCTGCTTCTCACTCATGCAGCAGCTGTAGAAGAGTTCAGAAAATGTGATAAGGTTTGTACAAGAGTTATTAAATCATGATCTTACACATTAGTTGCTAGCTCGATATGTACATTAGTTCTAAAGCTAATAAATTGCCAGAATTAATCGTACAAATCAATCATCTTTGAAAATTAAACTATATTGATGCAAGAAGAACCAGGAGATGAGCCATATAGGCTTAGAAAGATCTAAAAGTCTATTTTCTGGAAAATTATATGGCTCGTCAAAATGATTTTCTTAGAAAAAGTTATGGCAGTTTTAGTAGACAAAGGTCAGGCCTTCAGAACACTGCCATCCAGCACCGCGGTGCTCCTCTGCCAGAATTTTACAGCTCTTTATTTCCTTTTTCTTTCTCACCATTCTTAAAATTTTGATGATTTTTTTTTAAATTCAGATGGAAAGCTAAGTAAAGGAGTGAACGAGAAAGGGTTCCAATTCTATAAAAATCTCATCAATGAGCTCATAGCAAATGGTCATAATTCTCTCCCCTATATGGATTTAATTTTTTGTGGCTAATTGCGTTTATTTAATTTAATTAAAATATTGTAATATACCAATCAATTAAATTAGAGTTAACATTTAAATATCATTAAGTTCTCCCTATAAGTATATTTTAAATGAAAATTATATATATATATATATATATATATATATATATATATATATATATATATATAATGATCAAATTTCGAAACGTTGGAACAAATTTTAAGTTCCTCAAGAAATTTGATAGCTCCTTGAAGATTTATCTTTATAATTGGACCTTGATAAATTATTGATAAAGTTGTCCAATAATTACTTTTTGTAACTCATTTGAACCAAACTTAATTATCTCTCTTAAATGTCATTTGATGAATGTGCGGACATACAACCATTTGTGACTATCTTTCACTGGGATCTTCCCCAAACTCTAGAAGATGAGTATGGTGGTTTTTTAAGCCCTCACATTGTGTAAGTAAATGTTTCCATCATATCAAAAGCATCATTGATGCTTCTATCAATATAGTTTTTTGCCTTAAAAAAAATCTTACTAAAAGATTAATCTATTAAATTATTTTATTAATTATATTAAATCCAACAATACCTACAGTGAAGAATCATGGAGTTGGCCTATATTTGATTGAAAATGTATCCTATTATGCATATACAGGGATGATTTTTGAGACTTTGCAAGTATATGCTTCAAAGAATTTGGTGATAAAGTGAAACTTTGGGCAACTTTCAATGAGCCGTGGGTTTACAGTGTTGCTGGCTAAGACAATGGAAGAAAAGCACTAGGACGATGTTCAAAATGGGTCAACAATGCATGCCAAGCAAGGAACTCTGCATTGAACCTTATAATGTTTCACATCATCTACTTCTTGCTCATGCTGCAGCGGTAGAAGAGTTCAGAAAATGTGACAAGGTATACAGAAAAATTGTCAAATCATGATCCGGTGCATTAATTGCTTGCTTGATATGCGTATTAGTGCCAACAATAATTTTCTAAACTACTATAAGGTTTAAATATTTTTTCTCGATTTCTTTTTATTTGAAACTTTTGAGATCAAAAGGAGAGTCTATATTGAAACTTTATTAATGATTAAAACCCCAAACCATGTGTCCCCTTTCTATTATTTTTAAAGGAACCTTTTTTATTATTTCATCCATTAACTGTTTTTTATTTATACAATTGTTTAGTGTCAAGAAAATGGAAAGATTGGGATAGTACTCTCGCCCTCATGGTTTGAGCCTCAATCTGATTCCCCTGCGGATATTGAAGCAGCCAAACGAGCCCTTGATTTCATCTTAGGCTGGTAAGTGCTTCATATTAAATTAAGCAACATGCTTTCTCATTTTCTTCCTTCTTTTTTCATTCTTTTGGGAATTGAAAACTATATTTTAGTCCAAGATAAAAATAATTTTTACATTTCTATATATGCAGGCATTTGGACCCTATAACATTTGGTGATTATCCAAAAAGTATGAGGACTTATGTTGGGGATTGATTACCTTCGTTCACTAAAGAGCAATCCAAAATGCTAAAAAAATCTTTTGATTTTGTGGGAATAAATTACTACGGTGCTCTTTATGTAGCTAATCCTGATTATGTTGACCCGGAAAAACCTACATACACAACAGATCAACATGTTATGTGGAAAAGTAAGTTCACTCTAAATCCAAAGCTTTTAGAAAATTTATACTCAATACAATTTTTTTTTCTATTTTTCATACTACCAACATAGACTACGGTGATTAATCTATTGACTTTCAAATTTTTTTCCTATTTTATGGAGGATCGAGATGGAATTCTTATTGGCCCACAGTTACGTTGGTAAAGTATATATATATTTATTTTAGAAATACTTTGTTTTTGAAAAACGAAGGCATAAAAATATTAGAAGGCATCATAAAGCCTATAAGATTTAGAAAGAAAATTCCTCATGAACCATGAGAGACACGTGGAGAGATCAGTAAAGACGCCAAACCAAACAAACAGAACCATCCACTAGAACACAAGACAACACACTGTGCACTTCTTGATACATGTTTTTTCAACATTCTTTTTTCAGTATTTTGTCATATTCCTCTCTATCCCTCCATTCCATTTGGTATAGCTGTTCAATCATCTCCATCATATCAAACGGCTATTTTTTTTACCCAATGCCCTATTTTCTTACCCAATACTTTTTCTTTATATTCACACTTTATAAAATGACTAATAATTGTATATAACATTATTTTATTCAGGCTGCTTCAGACTTGATCCTAGTGTATCTTGAAGGTATCAAATATATTCTAAAGTACATCAAGGATCATTACAATAATCCAACCTTTTATATTACTGAGAATGGTAAGCCAATTGTTAAAATAAACTTCATATAATTAAGTGGTATTTGTTACATGTTGGATAATCCAATTACTAATTAGTTTTGATTTATTTGACATAAAACTCATGTAGGATATGATGATTACAACAACGATACCTTACCATTGGAAGAAGCTCTTAAGGATACTGAGAGGAAAGAATACCATGAGAAGCATCTTCAGAATCTTTTGGAAGCCATAAAGTGAGTTCATATCTAACGTACGTTGAATTTATTATCACTGTTTTTTTTTTTTTTTGGTTCGCAAAATTTACTTTACAACTAACATAAAACTTGTGTTCTACAACAAACTTGATATTGATATAAAATTATTGTTTTCTACTATACATGATGTTTTTTAGTACTCAACTTTTGAAGGTTTAATTATTACAAGGTCGATCTCGATGTAAGCTTATACATCAAAGATTGTTTTGTTAAATGTTTATACTAATGGTAATTATTGGATTATTGACAGTGACTATTGAGTTGATGTGAAAGGCTATTTTGCATGGTCATTGATGAATAACTTTGAATGAAACCTTGGTTACACTGTTCGATTCAGATTATACTACGTAAATTTCAAGAATTACTTGAAACAATATCCGAAAGAATCAGCCAAGTGTGGTTCATGAAATTTCTAAAAGAACAAAGCAAGCGGTCTAAAACTGTTATTTGGGTTTCCTCAATTTTATCACGTATAACAAAGAGTTGGTCAATATTGACGTATTGAAGTTGAACATCTTTTGGTTTTGAATCACAACTGAATGATGTATTTTATTAATTCTTTTGTAATTCTTTGATTTTATTGATTAAAATCTTTTTAGGTGTTTTAGGATTTTAATATGTAATTAAACTATTGTCTTCTTATATAAGAAATTGTACTACTTTGTGATCTATTTTATCTAGGTAGCCTATAAATAGGTTTGTATAGTTTATTGGTTCTGCCTATATCTTTTTTAATGATAAATAAATTGACTTTTTCCTTTCATATATATGTATATATAAGCCTTTTATTCTCTTTTTCACTTAGATAGGTGGTTTAGAGGGAGGATTCTCCAGGCATGAAGACTCCCTAAAAGTATGGCTTTTGAATTATGGACAAATGGACAATTAAAGTATCATTGTACATATGTCACTTAGCAATCACCGAATTCCTAAACAAATTTTTTTTTTCTCAAATCCCCAACTTTGAGGGTGATTTTAATAAATAAATATTTTGATTATAAACTTGTCATAATAAGCCCTTACTTTGATTTGACGTTTTCTTTGAAGTGGGGTGTTTTTAAGAATTTATTCTTTCAAAAGAAAATTAATGACAGAGAAAACGAAGAAACAATTGTTTACGGTTATTGTTATGCCTAAAATTTGAAAAATAAAGTGTTGGAACATCAACGGTGCAACAAATCGTTGCATTTTTTTATACTTCTTTTCTTTAGGGGTTAAAATTAAGTGGACCAACAGCAAAGCAACACGTGGACATTTCTACTTCCAATAAGGATATGGCACGTGGACAAGCTATTGACGAACCCAATGCCATCCCCGGACACTCTTGTTTAGACCTATGAGCGTAAATCCAGGGATCACGATCCTTCTTGGACAACCAGCCATATCCACTTGCAGAAGAATGGGATCTCCGGGATTTCCCCATTCGGGGCGTGTGGGCCATCTCACCTTTGAAACACTATAAAAGGACCAAGATATGCAAATCCAGACACATTCACAATCACATTTTACATAACTGAAAGCAGGAGCATCCCATTCCTCTAAGAACTTGTACTAACAAGAGCATCGGAGTGTCTTTGGAGGCACCATCTCCCTCTCTCCTCCGGTGGCTCTCTAGCTCATCTCGTCTATCTTGTGCAAGCTCCCCTAAGAACCGGCCCCCAACTCATCAACACGTTTTATGCTTCAACACCAATATTTTTGTGTTTTGTAAGGGGCTGTTGATAAGAATCTCAATGTTTCTTCAAGAAGTTCTGAAGGCTCTCATTCTATGGCTCTTGATGATCACAAGTGTTTAACATGGTTATCAATTATATGTGCTTATTTCATTTGGAATTATATAAAATTAATTTATTAGCTACATCAGCTCTTAGGTGACAAGAAGGGTGAGAAAGTTGGGGCCATAATCCTTGGACTGACTATTCCTTCATGTCTTCACCTTTTATTGCTATATTCTTCAAAATCAAACCTTCTCTAAACTCTATTCTTCAAAACTAGATCAAATGGACTCTTTCTCCATTATGAGTTCATCCTGCCATTATGATAAGACAGCTGCTTGAAGACGCCTAGGCAGACGCTTCCTAGGTTGTCGTGTTGGGATTTTAAATTAAAATATATTTACTCAATCTTAAGCAAAAAAACACAAGCACAACAATTAAATAGGCAAAATAAATAAAAACTAGAACACCTATAATTAATGTGGTGCGACAACCTCTTTGCATTCATCCACCAGCAAATCAACTGCTTTATTAATTTTCAACTAAAACTTTAGGAAGAGCGAAGTTGTCAAACTCTCACCCCAAAGTCTAAATACAAAAAAAGCTCTTAACCTAGCTCTAGTTACAAGTACTCTCTCTGATAACCCAAAAACCCAATACACCCAAAGCTCTCATCCTAACTTTAGTAGTAAACCCCTCTAGTTTACAAAGTAAATGAAAATTATGACTATGCCTCAAATCTTCTCTGAGACCCTTTTATATAGAATATATTTTCCTAATACAATTAGGAAAAGTCCTAATACAATTAGGAAAAGAACAACAGCATCATACTAGACTACTACTACTTGTACAATCAACAATCTAATAAGAAATTACTACTATTCCTACTAGAACAAGCAATTACAAAATAGGAAACAACTTTTTCCAAACCAATTAGAAGTCTTCTTTGTGAGAATTGAGCCAAAATCTTAACAGTCGTAACTATTGGGTAGTTTTTTTTTTTTTTTTTTTTTTCCATTTTCTTCTTCCACTTTGCGATCAGATGCAAACACACATTTGATTTCATGCAAACAATTGGAGCTTGCAATTAATTTTTGTTGGTATGATCCTCTAATGTGTCCACGAGCTAAAGAAGTTATAAGTGGATTGTTGAGGAAAATTGTAAAAATAAAGAATCAAGCTAGAAGAGACAGAGATAGGAGCTGATGTGATTAATAAATTCATTTTATATAATTTTAAATGCAATCAAAACATAAATTGAGAACAATATTAAACTTGAGTTTCAATAAAGGCGTAAATTAGGAACAGTTATAAACTCGACGTAAATTAGGGCAATATTAAACTTAAAGAAAAACCAGTGAAACCTAAAAGACAATTGAGAATGGTAATGGATAAGTTTACATTAGTAATTAAGTTAACCTTGAAAAGGAGAAAAAACTGTAAATGCCAATCAAATGATAAACTTAAAAAACCTGTTTCTTTTATTTTTTCCCTCTTTTTTTCATGTAATTTCTCCGTTACTAGTACTATATATAAAAAATATACTCCATACTCCATAGTGATCAAGCCTGGGCCTTTGATGCAAATTTCAAGCCTGGGCATTTAAAGTCTTTAACTAATTGCTCCTTTAATTTTCAAGGTCAACTCCAACTTAATTACTGATATTGTAAACTACCCACGATGAAGCAGTGGTCATTTGTTTACCAGAGAGGGCTATTTAATTTTGCCATGAAACACGTACATAATGATCTTTCAATTTAGAAGACATCCAACACTATAATTTCTTAATTAATTTTAAAGTTATGTTTCGTGTTATTTTGAAGGAGACAACAATAACAACATGCATATGTTGAGTTATTAATCAGCTGTTGAGTAATTATGTGTATCTATAACATCTAAGTGATGCAACAGTTAGGAGGAGATCGCAATTATCAATTTATGTTGCTCATCTTTTAAGCTTGCTGATCAGTAGTTCAATTAATCATTAACTTCTCCTGATTTTCTATTTTTGATTCTTGATGTGAGATAATTTTACCATCCAAACAAACAGTAACACATGACACACCAAGGTAAGTCCACGGACCCAAAATCACCACCAGTGAAATCATTACATGTGTCCAAGGGTACGAAGGTAATTTTATTCATAAACCCTAAAACACAGTAATCCTAATTGCACAAGGACACAAATATCTCATATTTGAGAAACTCAAATCCCACCACAAGTCTCACTTATGAGTCATTTTCCTAATCAAACTATACTCCAAAGCACTGTATGTAGAGGGCTTTCATTATCACACATGTACTTCACAAACATTTTTAACAGCACTTGTCTTTTCATTTTCTATAAACAGATTACTGATTTAGGCATCAGAGAGTTCCCTCAAAAGCACACTTCCCATCCTCCGACAACTCCTTAGGTCTTTTTTTGTTCTCGTGTGTGTAGGGACTTCACAACACCTATAAGAGCAACAGTCACATTTTTCAGCATAAAAAAATTTGTGTTATCCATGGGAAAACTTTGAAGAAGAATTTATCTGTTAATGATGCCAACCTGACATATGACCAAGAATGTTGTTGCTACTGTCGCTGTCGCTGCTGCTACCATTGCCACAACCCATACCTTGACTAGACAGGGCATGATGTCCAGGCCTCTTTGCAATTCCCAAAAATACTGCTACCAGTGATGATTCCATCTGGCATTCTAAAAGGTAGCAGAAGTTTCTTGCAACCTCAACTGGGCTATCCAAATCATCACCAAAGCCACACTGTCTGAACGCATGACTCGGGGTCCTCAATGGCATTAGATGCTGCCACAAAGCCCTCGATCAGCGAGGCACTCAGATCATGAAAGGGGACTTCACCCCACTAACTACCGATCCTCCGTTAGATTCTACCCCCTCCATTATAGGGTAAGATCACAGAGCCACTCCACGATCACAAACACCTTTAATACAATCTCCAGGAGCCGAGAATGATCACTCCAGATAAAGAGAACCTATAGTAGGTTAGTAGCACCTGCCAATACACAAAACAAAAAGGCAAGAACAGAACAAACGATCTTTTTTACAGATGACGACCTGGAAGGACTGCCCACCCCATGATGACGCCATGGTCATCACTTTGGTCATTGGGAATTACAATATGAAAAGGATCCTAGTTGACAACCAACATCTTCTATCATAACACGTTCAAGAAAATGGGGCTTAGTGACCAACAGCTCACACGGGTCGCTTTCCCTCTCTACGAGTTTTCAAGTGAGCCAATGTTCCTCTCTCTACTATATTTCACATCACATTCATAACATTTCTACTCATTTTTCATTCTCTTATGTTTTTCCTCTACACACAACCTATGTCATCACAACTACTTAGGCCATGTCTGGAGACAAGGGTTTAAGCAAGGTTAGCCTAAATCCTCGTCTTAGAATTTGGTGGATGTTAGTGGGGCCTCAATTCCAAGACAAGGATTTAAGTCAATATTGCTTAAATCCTTGTCTCCAAACATGGCCTTAGTTTCTAAACAGTTTCCTAGAGATTTCTTCGGAAGCTATTCATAATTGCTATCTACACAACTTCGCAAGGCTTTGTTGTATCCTTGAGGTGAATTTAATAGGAAGCTATTAGCAAACTCTTTGGAGTGAGGGCAACTATCACCTTAATGAAAGTGATTTACACCCTAAATCCTTAAAATATTATGTTCTTTTCAATTGTTTTTGATGTTGCAATTCCACATTTTCTAATGCACAAACTTTGACCCCCTTTTTTTTTTTGTTATTTTAAACCAAAATCCCTAACAATTTTAAGGTGATAGTAGAAGCAACCATATTATCAATATTGATTTCAAAGTCATGAGAGAAGACTTCATCAAAGAAGATCGTTTTTATGGAACCAACTTTGCTCACTAGAAGGAAACTAAAAGACTATAAAAGGTTGAAAGAAGCGAGAGGATATATATATTATGGATTTCTTTGTCGAGGCCAAATTCATACCGAGAGCATATGTATGATTTCTAAGTTTTTATAAAGTCTATGCCAGATATCCAGGAAGCATTTGAAGAGAAACTTAATACTTAAAAAAAAACAAGGTAGGCATAACTTATTGATTATGAAATATTTTGAATTTATATTTTTGAGTAACATCATAAAAAAATTGATGTGTTTTCACTCTATGACCAATTTACAAGGAATATCTAAAACTAAGAAGTATCTAATTACTACATTTAAGATAGATGATCTTAATGAATTAGATGCTATCTTAGACATGGAAATGAGTGGGGGATATGTTTTAAATCAATCTCATTACTTGAGAAACTATTATTAAGTTCCAAAATCTTAGAATAAAGTAAGCAAGTATCCCCTATGAATTCACTACTAAACCAATTGAGAATTTCGGTAAAGTAATGGTACAACTTGAATATATATGTTAGTGCTATTGAAAGTTTAACTGAGCTAGATATTGTATTTGTAGAGTGCAAACTTTCAAGATACACCAGTAAGCCTAGTACAAACCAATAAATAGAGTTATTAGAATCTTAAGAAAACTATTAAACTATCTGTTTTATTTTTGTTATCTGGTTGTACTAGAAGGATTCATTGTAGTTGGATCACAAGTACGTCAATTGATGAAAATTTAACGTTTGGATTGATTTTTAGGCTTGGTGGTGAAACAATACGTTGACCCTCTAAGAAGTAGATATGCATATCAAATTTAACCATATAACCAGGATCAGCACATAATGCCATAGACATATTTGGCGTCACAACAATCCAATATACTTGTCACCTCAAGGACTTGTCTCCTTAAGGACTCTTTCTTAACATTATCGTTTCACATGGACAACAAAAAGATATATGTTTGCAGGGCCAAGAACTGTTGTCATACTTTGGTACCAAAAAGGCTAACAAATACATCAATCATCTCAAGAATATTACTCTAGTTCTATCTACCTATTCATTAAGCCACAAAAACAGGAAGACCATAAGCTTCAATACGGCCCATTGAGCATTTTAACACATTTATGAACTAGAGCAAAGCTTCCTCATACCAAATACAGACTTAGTATTGCAACTTCAAAGGATAACAAGAGGGGAGAAAAGAATGACTGGAGGGGAGTGCATTGTAGCAAACAAAAGTGGTAAATGATTAATGTCTTAGGTAGAAATCAGAACAAAAATAAGGGAAAGTAGCAAGCCACGTCACTAATTCAATCTAAAGCAATGAGGATGTATAAAATCAAACTAAAAATTTAAGCCACGCCATCTTCTCTTCTCATTAAAAAGATTAAGCGCTGATGTCAGAGATATTAAGGGAAGGTTGGGTACAGGACCATCAATGGAGGTTGATACATGTTTTTTCAACATTCTTTTTTCAGTATTTTGTCATATTCCTCTCTATACCTCCATTCCATTTGGTATAGCTGTTCAATCATCTCCTCTTCATCTGCATCATATGAAACGCCTATTATTTTTTTACCCAATGCCCTATTTTCTTACCCAATACTTTTTCTTTATATTCACACTTTATAAAATGACTAATAATTGCATATAACATTTGTTTATTCAGGCTGCTTCAGACTTGATCCTAGTGTATCCTGAAGGTATCAAATATATTCTAAAGTACATCAAGGATCATTACAATAATCCAACCATTTACATTACTGTGAATGGTAAGCCAGTTGTTAGAATAAATTTCATATAATTAAGTGGTAATTGTTACATGTTGGATAATCCAACTACTAATTAGTTTTGATTTCTTTGACATAAAACTCATGTAGGATATGACGATTACAGCAATGATACATTACCATTGGAAGAAGCTCTTAAGGATACTAATAGGAAAGAATACCATGAGAAGCATCTTCGGAATCTTTTGGAAGCCGTAAAGTGTGTTAGTATCTAACTTACGTTGAATTTATTATCACTATTTTTTTTCTTTTTTTTTTTTGGTTCGCAAAATTTACTTTACAACTAACATAAAACTTGTGTTCTACAACAAACTTGATATTGATATAAAATTATTGTTTTCTGCTATATATATGATGTTTTTTAGTACTCAACTTTTGAAGGTTTAATTATTACAAGGTCCATCTCGATGTAAGCTTATAGAGCAAAGATTGTTTTGTTAAATGTTTATACTAATGGTGATTATTGGATTATTGACAGTGACTATGGAGTTGATGTGAAAGACTATTTTGCATGGTCATTGATGGATAACTTTGAATGAAACCTTTGTTACACTATTCGATTCGGATTATATTACGTAGATTTCAAAAATTACCTGAAACGATATCCGAAAGAATCAACCAAGTGGTTCATGAAATTTCCAAAAGATCAGAGCAAGCAGTCTAAAACTGTTATTTGAGGTTCCTCAATTTTATCACGTATACCAAAGAGTTGGTCACGACTGATGCATTGAAGTTGAACGTCTTTTGATTCTCAATTACAACTGAATGATGTATTTTATTATTTCTTTTGTAATTCTTTGATTTTATTGATTAAAATCTTTTTAGGTATTTTAGGATTTTAATATGTAATTAAACTATTGTCTTCTTATATAGGAAATTGTACTACTTTCTGATCTATTTTATGTAGCTAGCCTATAAATAGGTTTGTATAGTTTTTGGGATTCTGCCTAAATCTTTTTTCATGATACATATATATATATATATATAAAAGCCTGTTAGAGGGAGGATTCTCTAGGCATGAAGACTCCCTAAAAGTATGCCTTTTGAATTATGGACAAATGGACAATTAAAGTATCATAGTACATATGTCACTTAGCAATCACCGAGGTCCTAAACAATTTTTTTTTTTTTTGTTTTCTAAAATCCCCAACTTTGAGGGTGATTTTAATAAATAAATATTTTTATTATAAATTTTCATAATAAGCCCTTAATTTGATTTGATGTCTTCTTTGAAGTGATGTATTTTTAAGAATTTACTCTTTCAAAAGAAAATTAATGACAGAGAGAAAACAGAGAAACAATTGTTTGCGGTTATTGTTATGCCTAAAATTTGAAAAGTAAAGTCTTAGAACATCAACGGTGCAAGAAATCATTGCATTTTTTATACCTCTTTTCTTTAGGTGTTAAAATTAAGTGGGCCAACAGCAAGGTAACACGTGGACATTTCTGCTTCCAATAAGGAGATGGCACATGGACAAGTTATTAACGAACCCAAACAATTCTTTTAGCTCCAACAAGTATTTATACTTCAAAACCTAAAATTTACATATCTAAAACTACTCAATCACAAGTTTAAGTTATTTCAAGTTGTAGTGCAAGATTAATTCAAAGGTCCACTACATATCATATTCCAACTTCAATAAATCCTAAATCCATCCATTTAAATTCAAATCAACTCGAACAAAACCAAAGAATCAACTTCATTAAGTTTACTTTAACTTAGAATAGGTTTGAAAATGATTATACCTCAAATTTGTATAAAAAAATAGCTAACAAACAAAAGGAGCAAGAACCCCTGTCTGGTACGTGTACTCCACACGCCGTCGTAGCCTACTCATGGCGCCTCACATCTCGGTCTGGACTCCTCCCCCAGGTGGCAGTAAGAGTTTTACAAAGTATGGGGGTAAGTGAGGTAGTGACGTGAGTTGGTGAGCTAGAAGAAGATAAGAAAATTTTGGGTTTTCTCCAAACAAATTAAAAAATGGTTTCTGCCCTGTTTCTCTCTAACTCTCTCAGTCACCCGAGCTTCCCAGAGAAGAATTGAGAGACTTGTGGTTTTTTTGCGGAAGTTTCTAGGCTTTTAGCCTTATATAGTCCCACGAACCATTAGCCTTTTATCTCTTTACCCCTCCCTTCCTTCTTTAATTAATTTGCAACCCTTTTCCTCCTTTTTTCTAACTTTTTATATTAAAACCCAATTGTTCTTACTAACACTTCTTTATAAGAAAGTCTTAACTAAGTACTTTCATTTCTTTTATGTTTATATTACCCCTCTATCAATAAGTTCTACACGCTTCTAACACAGAAAAATTATAATTTACTTCATCGATATATATATTTTAAAATTTAAGACATGACTTTACACCCCCTCTCTCTCTCTCTACTTTTTCGCTTCTTATTTACTCAGAGTATAAATCCCATCAACCAAATTGTTGAATCCTAAATAATTCCTCGATCCATTACTTAAATTGATGCAATCTCTTGACCTCAACCCGATAATGATGCCCAACAGTGTAATCATTCTGATGACGACAATCACGACCGTAAGTGCCACGGTGGTCAGTATGTTCCCATGTCATCAATACCGTAGTTTTGGTGAGAGAGGAAACAGAGAATAAGAGATTGTAGAAGAAAAGATTAGAAGATGGATTCAGTTGTTTGGGACTTGGATTGGGTACTTTGGTTGGGACTTGGGAGCCTGGGTTCATGTTGGGATTAAGGTTGGCCTGAAATTAAAGGGCATGTTTGGGTAACAGTTTTTTGTTTTCGGTTTTCGAAAATGAAAACTGAAAATAGTTTTCTGATGTTTTATGAAGAAAACATATTTGGATAACTGTAACTCGAAGACTGTTTCCAAAACAAAAAACAATGAAATGTTGTTTGGATAATCTTATTTTGAAAACTTTTTTGATACAACTTGTAATTATTTTTAGTTGTGAGTTTAAATTTAAAATCTATATTAATTTTATTTCTCATATTTACTAAATATTTAAAAATAATTAATATTATTTTATTTTCAAAATTTAATATTTTTTATATACTATGGAGGAAGAATGAAACAGAGAAGTGAACACTAATTTTAGGGCTATTTTTCGAAAATTATGTTAGAAAACACCAATTTGGAGTTTTTAAAAAACAATTTTTGAAAACTTGTTTTTTTAAAACTGTTTTAAAAAATTGCTTTTGAAAACTGTTTGCCAAATATAGAAAAAAGATTTTGAAAACTGTTTTCAATTTTCAAAAACTATTTCCAAACATTGCAATATATACTATCTGTTTCTTTTTTAAGGAAAAAATGAACCCGAGTTTTAGCCAAGACTTGCCCGTAGTGTAACTCTACCCCTGATTTCAATCATAATAGTTTTCCTGATGGTTTTATTTTTGGTACAGCGTCCTCAGCATATCAAGTAGATAATTAATATATAATATATTAATGTAAACTTTTTAAAACCACCGTGAGATATAATCAACCACTTTATGAGATATAATCTAACTGTATATATGCATGATATTTCTGTTTAGGTAGATGTAAAAGTATATGGGACAACTTTACTCGCGACTATTCAGCTTCTCTCCTTTTTTCATTTATATTTCTGTTTAGGTATGTTTGCATTTGTACATGCATGAGAGTGCACAAGTTATGATGATCGCAACTACTTGATTTCAATACTCAATTTCTTGTTTATATGAAATGGAGATAAGAAACTGAATAGATTAACATATTTATTCGAATCAGTTCATTGAAAAGTAGAGTTGATCATTGGTCCGTTAGTCCACCCAGCTCATTTGGCTCAACTCGTAGGTTTTGCGGGTTTGTTCAAGAAAAATTAATTAATTAATTTGGCTTGGGTAAAAATTTAGGCAAGATTTAAAAAACGAAAGGGATTGAAATTTTTTTTTTTAAAAAAAGGCAAATCAATTAGGCACCACCTTCTTAAATATATTATACTTAATACATTTAATTATTTATATATTAAATAATATATATTTCATGTAATGTGATATATGTTAGGGTTAAGATTCTCTTACTAAAACATTTCATGTTATGAAAAAATAGGGGAAAATGCAATAATTTAGACGAATATTTTTTTTTTTAATTCTTCGTGCGTAATATTGTTTTATGGGAAAATTTAGACTAAATAAAAAAATGAAAAATTCGGGCTTGATGGGCGAACCTGGGTTTGGCTTAACTTATTAGGCTCGAGCTAATTAAGACCGGATTTTCGGGCCAGCTCATATCTACTGGGCTACAATTTTGTGTAAGCCCGACCCAAACCTGACCCGAACCTGACCCAAACCTAGCTCGAGACTGGCTTTGGTCAAATCTAGATATAACTGATTCACGTGTATTGAAAAAAGATTAGTTTTTATACTTTTCACGTAATCTACTTTTAAGTAACATAATTGAAATTAAACATTTTAAAAAAAAAAATTTGTGACAAGAAGGTATTTGGATTGGGATCCTCTAGGGATGAATTTGTCTATGGTTTGGTGTAGTTCATGTTAGGATTAATAGCCACATCATAAAAAAAAATTAAATCAAAGGCTATGATTGAAATACATAAAAAATTTGGAACTAAATATCTCTATGCCGCATCAGCAAAAGGGGTAATTTTATAAAATCAAAATTACATTTTGAAATTTTAGAAAAAAAAGAAAGCAGTTGCCGAAAATCGACAACCAGAGGTGGACGTGTCGGCACGTGGGGCGCGTGAACAAGCTCCCACCAGCGGTTGGTGATCGGAAAGTTTGGATCTGATTAGCGTTGCAAAATCCAACCGCCCAGTGGTATCTAATTATGAAAATAATATTCATCTTTATTATTATAATTACGATTATAATAATTATTTTCATTATTATGAGAAAATATTATTGTAAAAGTACTATTATTATCAGCATTATTATAATATTGATAATAATAACCACTATCATTATTATTATATTAATTATTATTATTGTTATTACATGAAAAAATATTTTTAATTATATTATAATTATCATTATTCTAAGGTAAAAAGAAAAAAAAATAGTCTCACATGGATATGATAGATTTTGTCCTATAAAAGGAGGCGGGACAAAAAATGTGAGATTAAGGCTAATTTAATCTCATCTTAATCTCATAAGAATAGTAAATCTCTCAAACCAAATGAGGGATAACTATTCATGTAGGATTAAAATAGTCCCATCTCATCTTAATCTCACCAACCAAACGGGCTATTAGAGTTTAGGCTTAGAGTTCAAGAGGGAGAAAAGAGACATGGTGAAGAGAGAAATTGGAGGCAATGTTGTTAGAGGCACACAAAAGTATACTAACCTTAAGGGTAGTAGTAGTTTATATAGAGAACATAATATTTAAAAATTATATCAATACCCATAACCATAATATTCTAATACTCCTCTTCAACCCTAATATTTTTTGGCTTACATTACAATGAAGTTTCATTGAGTCATGTAGTTAAAGTTCAATATATTACTTTTTTTTTTGTTATTATCAGTTAGTTTAATTGGTAAAGTCAATTATTCTAGCACAGGACACTTAGAATCAAATCTCGCTCACACCAAAATCTAGAGGATAAAAGATAAGAGATACCTCTCATTGTATAGCCGTTGTTCTTTGGTTATTATGGCGAAATCAAAACGCCATCATTCATGAGGTCTGTGGATAACTGTGGAGCAATTGATGGACAGGGTTTTGGTGTATGCAACCGAGTTTTATGAGATTCTCACTAAACTGACTACTTCAAGATCCCAGCAGCCTGTGGTGAGATGGATTCCTCCTCCAGCTAGCTTTTCCAAGCTGAATGTTGATAAAAGACAAAGTGAATAACGACCAAGATCAAGCCCATATGCTCGGGAGGGTCGTTACAAGGAACAACTACGTACGTGAAACGGGGAAGATTCATACTGACAACTTGGCACATGACCATAAAAGGGAACACGTCCATTGGAATCAGTAATTGCCATTAAAAGATTTGATAAAAAATGATTTTTCCAGAGCATGTTTAATTGATGTCAGAGCAACAATGCTAGAAAATAACAAAATTAACTCATTTTTCCACCTTTACTTTCATTTAAAATATTTTTTGTTTGCTATCACAATAATAGATTATTTTGCAAGAGCGTAATACGTTAATGCCAACGCAACTATATTAAAATTAACATAATTATCTTTACATTATATATTGTTTCTTTTCTTCTTATTTGAGATAATTTTATCAATTCGATAATTTTATCAATTCAATTAATCTCTGACATTAATAAAAGAAAAATGAAGGTTAATCAGTGTAACCTTTACGTCCACATGCATACATTGCTAAATATAAGCGGCTAATACAGTTCCAACATTTCGGATTTACTTGCATGGGTTATGAGTCTCTCTCTCTCTCTCTCTATAGAAATGGTTTACATTGGAACCACAAGCACTTGAATAAAGAAAAATGGCCATTGAAGATTCTCTTGTATCGGGGCTGGTACTCCTTGCAAGCTTGTGGGATCTTGTTGAACCAAAGCGTCATCTTGTCTCAACTTCTAATTTCAATAGTAATAGCTTTCCTAATGATTTCATTTTTGGGACAGCCTCATCATCTTATCAAGTAAGACATTGTTAATTACCTTCACAAATTCATGCGACCGAGTGTGATGATTTCAACTGTTTTTCTTCTTTTTTCTTTGACTTTTGGTCTCCTTTGTTGCTGAAATTATCGTTGTTTTATTGTATAAACAATAGCTTTAATTCCAGTTTACATCATCGGGCATCAATATACAAACTATATCATGTGGAATATATTGGCTTCTATTTAAAATTAATTAAAGCAATTCCCACGTTTTGTTTTACATCATGTAAGATTATATATATATATACTCCTACATGGAAGCATTAATTAGCTAGCACCACTAATTATGCAGTTATATTTAGTATGAAGGTGCAGTAAAAGAAGGTGGTAGAGGATTAAGTATTTGGGACGACTTCACTCACTAGTATCAAGGTTGGTGATGAATATTTTGTTTGGCTAATTGGCTCTATTTCTTTCATAAATGAAATGGTGAGTTCACACCAAAAAAAGGAAAAAAAAAAAAAATTGGAGACTAAAAGTTGAATATTGTATTCAAATAAGCTCTTTAAAATTTAATGTGATAAATTAAGAATTTGTTTCATACAACTTGCAGAAAAAAATAATATAGACAATGGAGATGTAGCAGTCGATTTCTATCATCATTACAAAGTACGGAGTTTATCTTTCCTTTTTTATGAATTGTCAATGTTTCATGAATATTTTTAGCAGTGAGGGTTGAGAGGTGATTTTCCATGGATGTATCTGGTGGTGGTAAAAAAAATTAGTTTATATTTATTTCATGTATTTTTTTTCTCGATTAGTCGTATTTGTATTAAACATAGCTGAAAAATGTTATAGGAAGACATCAAACTAATGAAGGAAATTAACGTGGATGCTTTCCGACTCTCAGTTTCATGGTCTAGAATATTACCCCGTAAGTATATATTTTAATCAAGTTGTAATTAACATTTTATTTCATTGCCACTGTTTTATTTTTCTCATTGTTCTTAAAATCTTAATTGATTCTTCTTCTTCCATTTTTTTTTTTGTGAATTTAAGTTGAAAACTAAATGAAGGAGTGAACGAGGAAGGAATACAATTCTACAAAAATCTCATCAATGAGCTCTTAGAAAATGGTAATAAATCTCTTCCTAAATGGATTTAAAAGTTTTCTACCAAATATGGTGGTTTAATGTAACTAAATATTTTGTAAATATGCCATGCTGACATTGAAATATAAATTCTTCCTACAAGTTTGAAATTCAAAATATAAAGAGGCCAAAATCCAAAATGTTCGACCAAATTTCATAGTTTTGATGAAACTGAATAGCTTATGAAGATTTATATTCTAAATATCATGCTATAAAAAATTAGAACCCAACTAATTGTTTTGTTTGTCCTGTGATACAATGTGCAGACTTGCAGCCTTTCGTAACTATCTTCCATTGGGATCTTCCTCAAGCTTTAGAAGATGAATATGGTGGCTTTTTAAACCCTCGCATTGTGTAAGTGAATAGCAGTTACTTTATATGAATCATACGTTACAATCCCAAAGATTTTTATTCTGGAATGAACACTTCGTAAAACCTACTGCGTGGATATGAAAATGTTTGATCCTGGCTGCATATTAGAATGTTTTTGTAAGACTACAAATTAGACTGGGTTTGTTGTTTTTTGTTTTTATGGTGTTGGATTGTTTGTCTCAATTGATGGGTTAAACCCCCGTTCCGTTTGCTTGTGCCATGAGAAAAAAAAAAAAAAAAAAGTTCTTAACAGATGAGTTAGTTACTAACACCATTAATTCAAATGAATCAATATCCCTTCTTGCATGCTTTGTCGTACCAGAGTATCTACCTTTACTTCACTAGTCCAACACCTCATCGGTGTTATTCTTAAATATTATGTTCAACAACACTAAGAATTTCCACAACAAATTATCCTTCGAGTTCATGGAGTTATTCTATATACGATTGAACCTGTGTCTTCCTTTATGTATTTAGGGATGATTTTCGAGATTTTGTGCATCTTTGCTTCAAAGAATTTGGTGACAAAGTAAAACTTTGGACCACTTTTTATGAGCCATGGGTTTATAGTGTTGGTGGCTATGAAACTGATAAAAAAGCACTAGGACGGTGTTCAAAATGGGTGAACAACGGATGCCAGGCAGGGAACTCTGCCACTGAGCCTTATACCGTTTCACACCATCTGCTTCTCACTCATGCAGCAGCTGTAGAAGAGTTCAGAAAATGTGATAAGGTTTGTACAAGAGTTATTAAATCATGATCTTACACATTAGTTGCTAGCTCGATATGTACATTAGTTCTAAAGCTAATAAATTGCCAGAATTAATCGTACAAATCAATCATCTTTGCAAATTAAACTATATTGATGCAAGAAGAACCAGGAGATGAGCCATATAGGCTTAGAAAGATCTAAAAGTCTATTTTCTGGAAAATTCTATGGCTCGTCAAAATGATTTTCTTAGAAAAAGTTATGGCAGTTTTAGTAGACAAAGGTCAGGCCTTCAGAACACTGCCATCCAGCACCGCGGTGCTCCTCTGCCAGAATTTTACAGCTCTTTATTTCCTTTTTCTTTCTCACCATTCTTAAAATTTTGATGATTTTTTTTTAAATTCAGATGGAAAGCTAAGTAAAGGAGTGAACGAGAAAGGGTTCCAATTCTATAAAAATCTCATCAATGAGCTCATAGCAAATGGTCATAATTCTCTCCCCTATATGGATTTAATTTTTTGTGGCTAATTGCGTTTATTTAATTTAATTAAAATATTGTAATATACCAATCAATTAAATTAGAGTTAACATTTAAATATCATTAAGTTCTCCCTATAAGTATATTTTAAATGAAAATTATATATATATATATATATATATATATATATATATATATAATGATCAAATTTCGAAACGTTGGAACAAATTTTAAGTTCCTCAAGAAATTTGATAGCTCCTTGAAGATTTATCTTTATAATTGGACCTTGATAAATTATTGATAAAGTTGTCCAATAATTACTTTTTGTAACTCATTTGAACCAAACTTAATTATCTCTCTTAAATGTCATTTGATGAATGTGCGGACATACAACCATTTGTGACTATCTTTCACTGGGATCTTCCCCAAACTCTAGAAGATGAGTATGGTGGTTTTTTAAGCCCTCACATTGTGTAAGTAAATGTTTCCATCATATCAAAAGCATCATTGATGCTTCTATCAATATAGTTTTTTGCCTTAAAAAAAATCTTACTAAAAGATTAATCTATTAAATTATTTTATTAATTATATTAAATCCAACAATACCTACAGTGAAGAATCATGGAGTTGGCCTATATTTGATTGAAAATGTATCCTATTATGCATATACAGGGATGATTTTTGAGACTTTGCAAGTATATGCTTCAAAGAATTTGGTGATAAAGTGAAACTTTGGGCAACTTTCAATGAGCCGTGGGTTTACAGTGTTGCTGGCTAAGACAATGGAAGAAAAGCACTAGGACGATGTTCAAAATGGGTCAACAATGCATGCCAAGCAAGGAACTCTGCATTGAACCTTATAATGTTTCACATCATCTACTTCTTGCTCATGCTGCAGCGGTAGAAGAGTTCAGAAAATGTGACAAGGTATACAGAAAAATTGTCAAATCATGATCCGGTGCATTAATTGCTTGCTTGATATGCGTATTAGTGCCAACAATAATTTTCTAAACTACTATAAGGTTTAAATATTTTTTCTCGATTTTTTTTTTATTTGAAACTTTTGAGATCAAAAGGAGAGTCTATATTGAAACTTTATTAATGATTAAAACCCCAAGCCATGTCTCCCCTTTCTATTATTTTTAAAGGAACCTTTTTTATTATTTCATCTATTAACTGTTTTTTATTTATACAATTGTTTGCTGTCAAGAAAATGGAAAGATTGGGATAGTACTCTCGCCCTCATGGTTTGAGCCTCAATCTGATTCCCCTGCGGATATTGAAGCAGCCAAACGAGCCCTTGATTTCATCTTAGCCTGGTAAGTGCTTCATATTAAATTAAGCAACATGCTTTCTCATATTCTTCCTTCTTTTTTCTTCCTTTTGGGAATTGAAAACTATATTTTAGTCCAAGATTAAAATAATTTTTACATTTCTATATATGCAGGCATTTGGACCCTATAACATTTGGTGATTATCCAAAAAGTATGAGGACTTATGTTCGGGATCGATTACCTTCGTTCACTAAAGAGCAATCCAAAATGCTAAAAAAATCTTTTGATTTTGTGGGAATAAATTACTACGGTGCTCTTTATGTAACTAATCTTGATCATGTGGATCCGGAAAAACCTAGATACACAACCGATCAACATTTTATGTGGAAAAGTAAGTTCACTCTAAATCCAAAGCTTTTAGAAAATTTAAACTCAATACAATTTTTTTTCTTCTATTTTTCATACTGCCAACACAGACTATGGTGATTAATCTATTGACTTTCAAATTTTTTTTCCTATTTTATAGAGGATCGAGATGGAATTCTTATTGGCCCACAGGTACGTTGGTAAAGTATATATATATACATATATATATATATATTTATTTTAGAAATACTTTGTTGTTGAAAAACGAAGGCACAAAGATATTAGAAGGCATCATAAAGCCAATAAGATTTAGAAAGAAAATTCCTCATGAACCATGAGAGACACATGGAGAGATCAGTAAAGACGCTGTTCAATCATCTCCTCTTCATCTGCATCATATGAAACGCCTATTTTTTTTTTTTACCCAATGCCCTATTTTCTTACCCAATACTTTTTCTTTATATTCACACTTTATAAAATGACTAATAATTGTATATAACATTTGTTTATTCAGGCTGCTTCAGACTTAATCCTAGTGTATCCTGAAGGTATCAAATATATTCTAAAGTACATCAAGGATCATTACAATAATCCAACCATTTACATTACTGTGACTGGTAAGCCAATTGTTAGAATAAATCTCATATAATTAAGTGGTATTTGTTACATGTTGGATAATCCAACTACTAATTAGTTTTGATTTCTTTGACATAAAACTCATGTAGGATATGACGATTACAACAATGATACAATACCACCGGAAGAAGCTCTTAAGGATACTGATAGGAAAGAATACCATTAGAAGCATCTTCGGAATCTTTTGGAAGCCGTAAAGTGAGTTAATATCTAACTTACGTTGAATTTATTATCACTCTTTTTTTTCTTTTTTTTTGGTTCGCAAAATTTACTTTACAACTAAAATAAAACTTGTGTTCTACAGCAAACTTGATATTGATATAAAGTTATTGTTTTCTGCTATATATGATGTTTTTTAGTACTCAACTTTTGAAGGTTTAATTATTACAAGGTCAATCTCGATGTAAGCTTATAGAGCAAAGATTGTTTTGTTAAATGTTTATACTAATGGTGATTATTGGATTATTGACAGTGACTATGGAGTTGATGTGAAAGACTATTTTGCATGGTCATTGATGGATAACTTTGAATGAAACCTTTGTTACACTATTCGATTTAGATTATATTACGTTGATTTCAAGAATTACTTGAAACGATATCCGAAAGAATCAACCAAGTGGTTCATGAAATTTCCAAAAGATCAGAGCAAGCAGTCTAAAACTGTTATTTGGGGTTCCTCAATTTTATCACGTATACCAAAGAGTTGGTCACTACTGATGCATTGAAGTTGAACATCTTTTGGTTCTCAATCACAACTGAATGATGTATTTTATTATTTCTTTTGTAATTCTTTGATTTTATTGATTAAAATCTTTTTAGGTATTTTAGGATTTTAATATGTAATTAAACTATTGTCTTCTTATATAGGAAATTGTACTACTTTCTGATCTATTTTATGTAGCTAGCCTATAAATAGGAATGTATAGTTTTTGGGATTCTGCCTAAATCTTTTTTCATGATAAATAAATTGACGTTTTCCTTTCATATATATATACATATAAAAGCCTTTTAGAGGGAGGATTCTCTAGGCATGAAGACTCCCTAAAAGTATGCGTTTTGAATTATGGACAAATGGACAATTGAAGTTTCATAGTACATATGTCACTTAGCAATCACCGAAGTCCTAAACAATTTATATTTTTTTTTTGTTTTCTCAAATCCCCAACTTTGAGGGTGATTTTAATAAATAAATATTTTGATTATAAATTTTTCATAATAAGCCCTTAATTTGATTTGATGTCTTCTTTGAAGTGATGTGTTTTTAAGAATTTACTCTTTCAAAAGAAAATTAATGACAGAGAGAAAACGGAGAAACAATTGTTTGCGGTTATTGTTATGCCTAAAATTTGAAATATAAGGTCTTAGAACATCAACGGTGCAACAAATCATTGCATTTTTTTATACTTCTTTTCTTTAAGTGTTAAAATTAAGTGGGCCAACAGCAAGGCAACACGTGGACATTTCTACTTCCAATAAGGAGATGGCACATGGACAAGTTATTAACGAACCCAATGTCCTCTCCGGACATCCCTGTCTAGACCTACAAGCGTAAATCCAGGGATCTTGATCCTTCTTGGACACCCAGCCATATTCACTTGCAAAGGAACGGGATCTCTGGGATTTCCCCATCCTGGGCGCGTGGGCCGTCTCACCTTTGAAACACTATAAAAGGATCAATGTATGCAAATCCAGACACATTCACATTTTACATAACTGAAAGCACCAGCATCCCTATTCCTCTAAGAACTTGTACTAACATGAGCATCGGAGTGTCTTCGGAGGCACTATCCCCCTCTCTCCTCCGGTTGCTCTCTAGCTCATCTCGTCTTCTTGTGCAAGCTCCCCCAAGAACCGACCCCCAACTCAGTAACACGTTTTTGTCATCAACACCAATATTTTTGTGTTTTGTAAGGGGCTATTGATAAGAATCTCAATGTTTCTTCAAGAAGTTCTGAAGGCTCTCATTCTATGGCTCTTGATGATCACAAGTGTTTAACATGGTTCTCAATTTATGTGCCTATTTCATTTGGAATTATATAAAATGAATTTATTAGCTACATCAGCTCTTAGGTGACAAGAAGGGCGAGAAAGTTGGGGCCATAATCCTTGGACTGACTATTCCTTCATGTCTTCACCTTTTATTGCTATATTCTTCAAAACCAGACCTTCTCTAAACTCTGTTATTCAAAACTAGATCAAATGGATTCTTTCTCCATTATGAGTTCATCCTGCCATTATGATAAGACAGCTGCTTGAAGACGCCTAGGTACACGCTTCCTAGGTTGTCGTGTTGGGATTTTACCATTAAAATCCATTTACTCAATCTTAAGCAAAAAAACACAAGCACAACAATTAAATAGCAAAATAAATAAAATGTAAGAACTTTAGGAAGAGCAAAGTTGTTAAATTCTCACCCCAAAATCTCAATACAAAAAAAGCTCTTAACTCAATATACCCAAAGCTGTCATCCTAACTTTAGTAATAAATCCCTCTAGTTTACAATGTATATGAGAATTATGAGTGTGCCTCAAATCTTATCTGAGACCCCTTTATATCGAATATATTTTCCTAATACAATTAGAAAAAGAACAACCGCATCATACTATACATATTATTACTTGTACAATTAACAATCTAATAAGAAATTAATATTATTCCTACTAGAACAAGCAATTATAAAATAGGAAATAATTTTTCCCAAGCCAATTAAAAGTCTTCTTTGTTAGAATTGAGCCAAAATCTTAACAGTCGTATCTGTGGGGTAGTTTTTTTTTTTTTTTTTTCATTTTCTTCTTCCACTTTGCGATCATATGCAAACACACGTTTGATTTCATGCAAACAATTGGAGCTTGCAATTAATTTTTGTTGGTACGATCCTCCAACGTGTCCACTAGCTAAAGAAGATATAAGTGGATTGTTGAGGAAAATTGTAAGAATAAAGAATCAAGCTAGAAGAGACAGAGATAGGAGCTGATGGGATTAATAAATTCATTTTATATAGTTTTAAATGCAATCAGAATATAAATTGAGAACAATATCAAACTTGAGTTTCAATATTAAACTTGACGTAAATTAGAACAATGTTAAACTTAAAGAAAAACCACTGAAATCTAAAAGACAATTGATAATGGTAATGGATAAGTTTACATTAGTAATTAAGTTGACCTTGAAAAGGAGTAAAGACTGTAAATTCCAACCAAGCTGTTGATTTCCTTAATTGGATAACACTCTCCCCAGACCGGCATTGTTTGGTTTTTTCTTTTTCTTAGAAAAAAAAGCATATTTTGCACTTTTGGTTCATTAAATCTATTAAACTAGGTCCTAGACAAAATCCTAGTCTCGAAAAGTTATCTTAATATGGACCAACACCATGTAACTTCGTACCGATATAATATTATATATATTTTTATACCATAGTAGTGGATAAAATATTTGGAAATAAAATAAAAGAAACACGTTTTTTTTTTCTCTCTAGCTTATCCGGTTGAGATAAATTTTGTTGACAAAAATCCGATATAATTTACTATGTGATTGACGAATTCAGAGTTTGGTCATGTTGGCTGGGTCCATTCTACTCGGTTGCCAGCGTCAACGTAACAAAATTTTAACAATCCATGTTCACACTTTTGTTTCATGGTTTCCACCCTTGTTTATATAAAAAAAAATCTTGGTTAGATTGGGTAGTTTTAAACCCGTCTGAAATTTTATCGATAATTTAAAAAAATTTCACTAGTAATATCAATACAAGTGTGAGAATAAAAAACTAATGATTCGAGTGAAATTTCAAAAATTAACAGTGAAATTTAAAAAATTAACAATGAAATTTTAGACGGATCTAAAACCATTCTAAACCACAAATTAGTCCTTACATGTTGGATCCTCTCAATTTTTAGCTTTGAATTGCAGGTCAATTGATTGTTAGATTTTTTGCCACCCTCAATAAAGTAAAAATCGAGGGTCATGAACACACAACATCACCGGAGTAAGGGAAAAGCGCTTTTTCCCCTAAACCGGCAAACAACCAACTGCATGCCCTTGTGTAATGACCCATACCGAGCTAGCATTACTTGAAATGACATCATTATTACTTTTAAACATTGAGCATATAGACCTGTACCGCAACATGTAAATCCTACTATTTCCATCATACAATACATTCCTGCTATATGCATGCATGCTTCCACATTTCTTTAGCCTATGTACACTACATCTTGGTTGAAACCAAGAATTTACACAAGACACAATCTTTAGAAAAATTTCAGCCATGACAATTAAAAAACATATACATTTTTTTCAAAACTGGAGACATATACATTAATCCAAACTCCCAAACAAACATGGTGAGGATGCTTTGCGTGAAAACCCACTTAAGGATACCTTTCTCCTTCAATCCTTTACTGATTGCTTCAATTCTATTCAACAACTTCCTTGAAATATTAAAAAGATGGAGGGTGTGCTAAAAGCTCAGCGAGTAATCATATTACTCAAAGTAATCGTCTTCAAGAAACTTTATCACTTTTTGAATGAATTCAATTTAATTGTAATCACAATTCATAAAGTCACAACTATGTATATATAATTGCCCTCATGCTCATCACAAGTAAAATAATCGTTCCAAGAATACATTAAAACAATCAACAATCACATGAATTAAAGTATCATACAAGATTCAAACCATTACAAGAATAACCCTTTTAAACTATTCACGGTTCGCGTGAAATCAACTCAATTCAATACACTTATCAATAAATATATCACAATAGGGATGTCTCTTCACATACCAGTACATCAAACATCGCATTATACATCCACCCGGTTTCATCTCGCTTTCCACTTCCACTCAGTTCCACCTCACTTTCCATCTCCACTCGGTTCCATAATATCGTCAAGGATTCAAATCTCATCAAACATAATTCATAACACAAGTAATATCTTAAATATAATTTCATCTACTCATTCACATTACACTTTACTTCCAAACACACATCAAGACATATGATTTGTTTCTTAGATATCAAACACACATTTATTCACACCCTTATATGGTTTGCATTCTGCATCTATTATACTTACATATTTTCGTTTTTATCATATAATTCATCACGCTTACTAACAATATGGTGAAACTCACCTTTGATGTGCCAAAAGCTAGTCTTGAACTACTTCCTTGCCCTTAGCACGTTCTCCAACAACACCTAAAAATTATATCACTTAATATAACAATCCAAGAAGTAACGAAATCAATATCCATCTTCATTAAGCAACTACAAGAAATAGTCTAGATAATAACCATGTTACAAGTTTTCTCTTCTTTGTCTACTTTTCCTTATCTAGACTTGCAGCCTTTCGTAACTATCTTCCATTGGGATCTTCCTCAAGCTCTAGAAGATGAATATGGTGGCTTTTTAAACCCTCGCAATGTGTAAGTGAATAGCAGTTACTTTATATGAATCATACTTTACAATCCCAAAGAGTTTTATTCTGGAATGAACAGTTCGTAAAACCTACTGCGTAGATATGAAAATGTTTGATCCTGGCTGCATATTAGATTGTTTTTGTAAGATTACAAATTAGACTGGGTTTGTTGTTTTTTGTTTTTATGGTGTTTGATTGTTTGTCTCAATTGATGGGTTAAACCCTCGTTCCTTTTGCTTGTGCCATTAGGAAAAAAAAAAAAAGTTCTTAACAGATGAGTTAGTTACTAACACCATTAATTCAAATGAATCAATATCCCTTCTTGCATGCTTCGTTGTACCAAAGTATCGACCTTTACTTCACTAGTCCAACACCTCATCGGGGTTATTCTTAAATATCATGTTCAACAACACTAAGAATTTCCACAACAAATTATCCTTCGAGTTCATGGAGTTATTCTATATACGATTAACCTGTGTCTTCCTTTATGTATTTAGGGATGATTTTCGAGATTTTGCGCATCTTTGCTTCAAAGAATTTGGTGACAAAGTAAAACTTTGGACCACTTTTTATGAGCCATGGGTTTATAGTGTTGGTGGCTATGAAACTGGTAAAAAAGCTCTAGGATGGTGTTCAAAATGGGTGAACAACAGATGCCAGGCAGGGAACTCTGCCACTGAGCCTTATACCATTTCACACCATCTGCTTCTCGCTCATGCAGCAGCTGTAGAAGAGTTCAGAAAATGTGATAAGTTTTGTACAAGAGTTATTAAATCATGATCTTACACATTAGTTGCTAGCTCGATATGTACATTAGTTCTAAAGCTAATAAATTGCAAGAATTGCCCGTACAAATCAATCATCTTTGCAAATTAAACTGTATTGATGCAAGAAGAACCAGGAGATGAGCCATATAGGCTTAGAAAGATCTGGAAGTCTATTTTCTGGATAATTTTATGGCTCGTCAAAATGATTTTCCTAGAAAATTTATGGTAGTTTTAGTAGACAAAGGTCAGGCCTTCAGAACAGTACCATCCAGCACCGCGTTGCTCCTCAGCCAGAATTTTACAGCTCTTTATTTCCTTTTTCTCTCTCACCATTCTTAAAATTTTGATTCTTTTTTTTAAAAAATTCAGATGGAAAGCTAAGTAAAGGAGTGAACGAGAAAGGGTTCCAATTCTATAAAAATCTCATCAATGAGCTCATAGCAAATGGTCATAAATCTATCCCCTATATGGATTTAATTTTTTGTTTGGCTAATTGTGTTTATTTAATTTAATTAAAATATTGTAATATACCAATCAATTAAATTAGAGTTAACATTTAAATATAATTAAGTTCTCCCTACAAGTATATTTTTAATGAAAATTATATATATATATATATATATATATATATATATATATATATAATCAAATTTCGAACGTTGGAACAAATTTTAAGTTCTTCGAGAAATTTGAGAGCTCCTTGAAGATTTATCTTTATAATTGGACCTTGATAAATTATTGATAAAGTTGTCCAATAATTACTTTTTGTGACTCATTTGAACCAAACTTAATTATCTCTCTTAAATGTCATTTGATGAATGTGTAGACATTCAACCATTTGTGACTATCTTTCACTGGGATCTTCCCCAAACTCTAGAAGATGAGTATGGTGGTTTTTTAAGCCCTCACATTGTGTAAGTAAATGTTTCCATCATATCAAAAGCATCATTGATGCTTCTATCAATATAGTTTTTTGCCTTTAAAAAAATCTTACTAAAAGATTAATCTATTAAATTATTTTATTAATTATATTAAATCCAACAATACCTACAGTGAAGAATCATGGATTTGGCCTATATTTGATTGAAAATGTATCCTATTATGCATATACAGGGATGATTTTTGAGACTTTGCAAGTATATGCGTCAAAGAATTTGGTGATAAAGTGAAATTTTGGGCAACTTTCAATGAGCCGTGGGTTTACAGTGTTGCTGGCTATGACAATGGAAGAAAAGCACTAGGACGATGTTCAAAATGGGTCAACAATGCATGCCAAGCAAGGAACACTGGCATTGAACCTTATAATGTTTCACATCATCTACTTCTTGCTCATGCTGCAGCGGTAGAAGAGTTTAGAAAATGTGACAAGATATACAGAAAAATTGTCAAATCATGATCCGGTGCATTAATTGCTTGCTTGATATGCGTATTAGTGCCAACAATAATTTTCTAAACTACTATAAGGTTTAAATATTTTTTCTCGATTTCTTTTTATTTGAAACTTTTGAGATCAAAAGGAGAGTCTATATTGAAACTTTATTAATGATTAAAACCCCAAACCATGTGTCCCCTTTCTATTATTTTTAAAGGAACCTTTTTTATTATTTCATCCATTAACTGTTTTTTATTTATACAATTGTTTAGTGTCAAGAAAATGGAAAGATTGGGATAGTACTCTCGCCCTCATGGTTTGAGCCTCAATCTGATTCCCCTGCGGATATTGAAGCAGCCAAACGAGCCCTTGATTTCATCTTAGGCTGGTAAGTGCTTCATATTAAATTAAGCAACATGCTTTCTCATTTTCTTCCTTCTTTTTTCATTCTTTTGGGAATTGAAGACTATATTTTAGTCCAAGATAAAAATAATTTTTACATTTCTATATATGCAGGCATTTGGACCCTATAACATTTGGTGATTATCCAAAAAGTATGAGGACTTATGTTGGGGATTGATTACCTTCGTTCACTAAAGAGCAATCCAAAATCCTAAAAAAATCTTTTGATTTTGTGGGAATAAATTACTACGGTGCTCTTTATGTAGCGAATCCTGATTATGTTGACCCGGAAAAACCTACATACACAACAGATCAACATGTTATGTGGAAAAGTAAGTTCACTCTAAATCCAAAGCTTTTAGAAAATTTATACTCAATACAATTTTTTTTTTCTATTTTTCATACTACCAACATAGACTACGGTGATTAATCTATTGACTTTCAAATTTTTTTCCTATTTTATGGAGGATCGAGATGGAATTCTTATTGGCCCACAGTTACGTTGGTAAAGTATATATATATTTATTTTAGAAATACTTTGTTTTTGAATAACGAAGGCATAAAAATATTAGAAGGCATCATAAAGCCTATAAGATTTAGAAAGAAAATTCCTCATGAACCATGAGAGACACGTGGAGAGATCAGTAAAGACGCCAAACCAAACAAACAGAACCATCCACTAGAACACAAGACAACACACTGTGCACTTCTTGATACATGTTTTTTCAACATTCTTTTTTCAGTATTTTGTCATATTCCTCTCTATCCCTCCATTCCATTTGGTATAGCTGTTCAATCATCTCCTCTTCATCTCCATCATATCAAACGGCTATTTTTTTTTACCCAATGCCCTATTTTCTTACCCAATACTTTTTCTTTATATTCACACTTTATAAAATGACTAATAATTGTATATAACATTATTTTATTCAGGCTGCTTCAGACTTGATCCTAGTGTGTCTTGAAGGTATCAAATATATTCTAAAGTACATCAAGGATCATTACAATAATCCAACCTTTTATATTACTGAGAATGGTAAGCCAATTGTTAAAATAAACTTAATATAATTAAGTGGTATTTGTTACATGTTGGATAATCCAATTACTAATTAGTTTTGATTTATTTGACATAAAACTCATGTAGGATATGATGATTACAACAACGATACCTTACCATTGGAAGAAGCTCTTAAGGATACTGAGAGGAAAGAATACCATGAGAAGCATCTTCAGAATCTTTTGGAAGCCATAAAGTGAGTTCATATCTAACGTACGTTGAATTTATTATCACTGTTTTTTTTTTATTTTGGTTCGCAAAATTTACTTTACAACTAACATAAAACTTGTGTTCTACAACAAACTTGATATTGATATAAAATTATTGTTTTCTACTATACATGATGTTTTTTAGTACTCAACTTTTGAAGGTTTAATTATTACAAGGTCGATCTCGATGTAAGCTTATAGAGCAAAGATTGTTTTGTTAAATGTTTATACTAATGGTAATTATTGGATTATTGACAGGGACTATTGAGTTGATGTGAAAGGCTATTTTGCATGGTCATTGATGGATAACTTTGAATGAAACCTTGGTTACACTGTTCGATTCAGATTATACTACGTAAATTTCAAGAATTACTTGAAACAATATCCGAAAGAATCAGCCAAGTGTGGTTCATGAAATTTCTAAAAGAACAAAGCAAGCGGTCTAAAACTGTTATTTAGGTTTCCTCAATTTTATCACGTATAACAAAGAGTTGGTCAATATTGACGTATTGAAGTTGAACATCTTTTGGTTTTGAATCACAACTGAATGATGTATTTTATTAATTCTTTTGTAATTCTTTGATTTTATTGATTAAAATCTTTTTAGGTGTTTTAGGATTTTAATATGTAATTAAACTATTGTCTTCTTATATAAGAAATTGTACTACTTTGTGATCTATTTTATCTAGCTAGCCTATAAATAGGTTTGTATAGTTTATGGGTTCTGCCTATATCTTTTTTCATAATAAATAAATTGACTTTTTCCTTTCATATATATGTATATATAAGCCTTTTATTCTCTTTTTCACTTAGATAGGTGGTTTAGAGGGAGGATTCTCCAGGCATGAAGACTCCCTAAAAGTATGGCTTTTGAATTATGGACAAATGGACAATTAAAGTATCATTGTACTATGTCACTTAGCAATCACCGAATTCCTAAACAAATTTTTTTTTTCTCAAATCCCCAACTTTGAGGGTGATTTTAATAAATAAATATTTTGATTATAAACTTGTCATAATAAGCCCTTACTTTGATTTGACGTTTTCTTTGTAGTGGGGTGTTTTTAAGAATTTATTCTTTCAAAAGAAAATTAATGACAGAGAAAACGAAGAAACAATTGTTTACGGTTATTGTTATGCCTAAAATTTGAAAAATAAAGTGTTGGAACATCAACGGTGCAACAAATCGTTGCATTTTTTTATACTTATTTTCTTTAGAGGTTAAAATTAAGTGGACCAACAGCAAAGCAACACGTGGACATTTCTACTTCCAATAAGGATATGGCACGTGGACAAGCTATTGACGAACCCAATGCCATCCCCGGACACTCTTGTTTAGACCTATGAGCGTAAATCCAGGGATCACGATCCTTCTTGGACAACCAGCCATATCCACTTGCAGAAGAATGGGATCTCCGGGATTTCCCCATTCGGGGCGTGTGGGCCATCTCACCTTTGAAACACTATAAAAGGACCAAGATATGCAAATCCAGACACATTCACAATCACATTTTACATAACTGAAAGCAGGAGCATCCCATTCCTCTAAGAACTTGTACTAACAAGAGCATCGGAGTGTCTTTGGAGGCACCATCTCCCTCTCTCCTCCGGTGGCTCTCTAGCTCATCTCGTCTATCTTGTGCAAGCTCCCCTAAGAACCGGCCCCCAACTCATCAACACGTTTTATGCTTCAACACCAATATTTTTGTGTTTTGTAAGGGGCTGTTGATAAGAATCTCAATGTTTCTTCAAGAAGTTCTGAAGGCTCTCATTCTATGGCTCTTGATGATCACAAGTGTTTAACATGGTTATCAATTATATGTGCTTATTTCATTTGGAATTATATAAAATGAATTTATTAGCTACATCAGCTCTTAGGTGACAAGAAGGGAGAGAAAGTTGGGGCCATAATCCTTGGACTGACTATTCCTTCATGTCTTCACCTTTTATTGCTATATTCTTCAAAATCAAACCTTCTCTAAACTCTATTCTTCAAAACTAGATCAAATGGACTCTTTCTCCATTATGAGTTCATCCTGCCATTATGATAAGACAGCTGCTTGAAGACGCCTAGGCAGACGCTTCCTAGGTTGTCGTGTTGGGATTTTAAATTAAAATATATTTACTCAATCTTAAGCAAAAAAACACAAGCACAACAATTAAATAGGCAAAATAAATAAAAACTAGAACACCTATAATTAATGTGGTGCGACAACCTCTTTGCATTCATCCACCAACAAATCAACTGCTTTATTAATTTTCAACTAAAACTTTAGGAAGAGCGAAGTTGTCAAACTCTCACCCCAAAGTCTAAATACAAAAAAAAGCTCTTAACCTAGCTCTAGTTACAAGTACTCTCTCTGATAACCCAAAAACCCAATACACCCAAAGCTCTCATCCTAACTTTAGTAGTAAACCCCTCTAGTTTACAAAGTAAATGAAAATTATGACTATGCCTCAAATCTTCTCTGAGACCCTTTTATATAGAATATATTTTCCTAATACAATTAGGAAAAGTCCTAATACAATTAGGAAAAGAACAACAGCATCATACTAGACTACTACTACTTGTACAATCAACAATCTAATAGGAAATTACTACTATTCCTACTAGAACAAGCAATTACAAAATAGGAAACAACTTTTTCCAAACCAATTAGAAGTCTTTTTTGTGAGAATTGAGCCAAAATCTTAACAGTCATAACTATGGGGTAGTTTTTTTTTTTTTTTTTTTTTTCCATTTTCTTCTTCCACTTTGCGATCAGATGCAAACACACATTTGATTTCATGCAAACAATTGGAGCTTGCAATTAATTTTTGTTGGTATGATCCTCTAATGTGTCCACGAGCTAAAGAAGTTATAAGTGGATTGTTGAGGAAAATTGTAAAAATAAAGAATCAAGCTAGAAGAGACAGAGATAGGAGCTGATGTGATTAATAAATTCATTTTATATAATTTTAAATGCAATCAAAACATAAATTGAGAACAATATTAAACTTGAGTTTCAATAAAGGCGTAAATTAGGAACAGTTATAAACTCGACGTAAATTAGGGCAATATTAAACTTAAAGAAAAACCAGTGAAACCTAAAAGACAATTGATAATGGTAATGGATAAGTTTACATTAGTAATTAAGTTGACCTTGAAAAGGAGAAAAAACTGTAAATGCCAATCAAATGATAAACTTAAAAAACCTGTTTCTTTTTTTTTTCCCCCTTTTTTTCATGTAATTTCTCCGTTACTCGTACTATATATAAAAAATATACTCCATACTCCATAGTGATCAAACCTGGGCCTTTGATGCAAATTTCAAGCCTGGGCATTTAAAGTCTTTAACTAATTGCTCCTTTAATTTTCAAGGTCAACTCCAACTTAATTACTGATATTGTAAACTACCCACGATGAAGCAGTGGTCATTTGTTTACCAGAGAGGGCTATTTAATTTTGCCATGAAACACGTACATAATGATCTTTCAATTTAGAAGACATCCAACACTATAATTTCTTAATTAATTTTAAAGTTATGTTTCGTGTTATTTTGAAGGAGACAACAATAACAACATGCATATGTTTAGTTATTAATCAGCTGTTGAGTAATTATGCGTATCTATAACATCTAAGTGATGCAACAGTTAGGAGGAGATCGCAATTATCAATTTATGTCGCTCATCTTTTAAGCTTGCTGATCAGTAGTTCAATTAATCATTAACTTCTCCTGATTTTCTATTTTTGATTCTTGATGTGGGATAATTTTACCATCCAAACAAACAGTAACACATGACACACCAAGGTAAGTCCACGGACCCAAAATCACCACCAGTGAAATCATTACATGTGTCCAAGGGTACGAAGGTAATTTTATTCATAAACCCTAAAACACAGTAATCCTAATTGCACAAGGACACACATATCTCATATTTGAGAAACTCAAATCCCACCACAAGTCTCACTTATGAGTTATTTTCCTAGTCAAACTATACTCCAAAGCACTGTATGTAGAGGGCTTTCATTATCACACATGTACTTCACAAACATTTTTAACAGCACTTGCCTTTTCATTTTCTATAAACAGATTACTGATTTAGGCATCAGAGAGTTCCCTCAAAAGCACACTTCCCATCCTCCGACAACTCCTTAGGTCTTTTTTTGTTCTCGTGTGTGTAGGGACTTCACAACACCTATAAGAGCAACAGTCACATTTTTCAGCATAAAAAAATTTGTGTTATCCATGGGAAAACTTTGAAGAAGAATTTATCTGTTAATGATGCCAACCTGACATATGACCAAGAATGTTGTTGCTACTGTCGCTGTCGCTGCTGCTACCATTGCCACAACCCATACCTTGACTAGACAGGGCATGATCCTTAGTCCAGGCCTCTTTGCAATTCCCAAAAATACTGCTACCAGTGATGATTCCATCTGGCATTCTAAAAGGTAGCAGAAGTTTCTTGCAACCTCAACTGGGCTATCCCAATCATCACCAAAGCCACACTGTCTGAACGCATGACTCGGGGTCCTCAATGGCATTAGATGCTGCCACAAAGCCCTCGATCAGCGAGGCACTCAGATCACGAAAGGGGACTTCACCCCACTAACTACCGATGCTCCGTTAGATTCTACCCCCTCCATTATTGGGTAAGATCACAGAGCCACTCCACGATCACAAACACCTTTAATACAATCTCCAGGAGCCGAGAATGATCACTCCAGATAAAGAGAACCTATAGTAGGTTAGTAGCACCTGCCAATACACAAAACAAAAAGGCAAGAACAGAACAAACGATCTTTTTTACAGATGACGACCTGGAAGGACTGCCCACCCCATGATGACGCCATGGTCATCACTTTAGTCATTGGGAATTACAATATGAAAAGGATCCTAGTTGACAACCAACATCTTCTATCATAACACGTTCAAGAAAATGGGGCTTAGTGACCAACAGCTCACACGGGTCGCTTTCCCTCTCTACGAGTTTTCAAGTGAGCCAATGTTCCTCTCTCTACTATATTTCACATCACATTCATAACATTTCTACTCATTTTTCATTCTCTTATGTTTTTCCTCTACACACAACCTATGTCATCACAACTACTTAGGCCATGTCTGGAGACAAGGGTTTAAGCAAGGTTAGCTTAAATCCTCGTCTTAGAATTTGGTGGATGTTAGTGGGGCCTCAATTCCAAGACAAGGATTTAAGTCAATATTGCTTAAATCCTTGTCTCCAAACATGGCCTTAGTTTCTAAACAGTTTCCTAGAGATTTCTTCAGAAGCTATTCATAATTGCTATCTACACAACTTCGCAAGGCTTTGTTGTATCCTTGAGGTGAACTTAATAGGAAGCTATTAGCAAACTCTTTGGAGTGAGGGCAACTATCACCTTAATGAAAGTGATTTACGCCCTAAATCCTTAAAATATTATGTTCTTTTCAATTGTTTTTGTTGTTGCAATTCCACATTTTCTAATGCACAAACTTTGACCCCCTTTTTTTTTGTTATTTTAAACCAAAATCCCTAACAATTTTAAGGTGATAGTAGAAGCAACCATATTATCAATATTGATTTCAAAGTCATGAGAGAAGACTTCATCAAAGAAGATCGTTTTTATGGAACCAACTTTGCTCACTAGAAGGAAACTAAAAGACTATAAAAGGTTGAAAGAAGCGAGAGGATATATATATTATGGATTTCTTTGTCGAGGCCAAATTCATACCGAGAGCATATGTATGATTTCTAAGTTTTTATAAAGTCTATGCCAGATATCCAGGAAGCATTTGAAGAGAAATTTAATACTTAAAAAAAAACAAGGTAGGCATAACTTATTGATTATGAAATATTTTGAATTTATATTTTTGAGTAACATCATAAAAAAATTGATGTGTTTTCACTCTATGACCAATTTACAAGGAATATCTAAAACTAAGAAGTATCTAATTACTACATTTAAGATAGATGATCTTAATGAATTAGATGCTATCTTAGACATGGAAATGAGTGGGGGATATGTTTTAAATCAATCTCATTACTTGAGAAACTATTATTAAGTTCCAAAATCTTAGAATAAAGTAAGCAAGTATCCCCTATGAATTCACTACTAAACCAATTGGGAATTTCGGTAAAGTAATGGTACAACTTGAATATATATGTTAGTGCTATTGAAAGTTTAACTGAGCTAGATATTGTATTTGTAGAGTGCAAACTTTCAAGATACACCAGTAAGCCTAGTACAAACCAATAAATAGAGTTATTAGAATCTTAAGAAAACTATTAAACTATCTGTTTTATTTTTGTTATCTGGTTGTACTAGAAGGATTCATTGTAGTTGGATCACAAGTACGTCAATTGATGAAAATTTAACGTTTGGATTGATTTTTAGGCTTGGTGGTGAAACAATACGTTGACCCTCTAAGAAGTAGATATGCATATCAAATTTAACTATATAACCAGGATCAGCACATAATGCCATAGACATATTTGGCGTCACAACAATCCAATATACTTGTCACCTCAAGGACTTGTCTCCTTAAGGACTCTTTCTTAACATTATCGTTTCACATGGACAACAAAAAGATATATGTTTGCAGGGCCAAGAACTGTTGTCATACTTTGGTACCAAAAAGGCTAACAAATACATCAATCATCTCAAGAATATTACTCTAGTTCTATCTACCTATTCATTAAGCCACAAAAACAGGAAAACCATAAGCTTCAATACGGCCCATTGAGCATTTTAACACATTTATGAACTAGAGCAAAGCTTCCTCATACCAAATACAGACTTAGTATTGCAACTTCAAAGGATAACAAGAGGGGAGAAAAGAATGACTGGAGGGGACTGCATTGTAGCAAACAAAAGTGGTAAATGATTAATGTCTTAGGTAGAAATCAGAACAAAAATAAGGGAAAGTAGCAAGCCACGTCACTAATTCAATCTAAAGCAATGAGGATGTATAAAATCAAACTCAAAATTTAAGCCACGCCATCTTCTCTTCTCATGAAAAAGATTAAGCGCTGATGTCAGAGATATTAAGGGAAGGTTGGGTACAGGGCCATCAATGGAGGTTGATACATGTTTTTTCAACATTCTTTTTTCAGTATTTTGTCATATTCCTCTCTATACCTCCATTCCATTTGGTATGGCTGTTCAATCATTTCCTCTTCATCTGCATCATATGAAACGCCTATTTTTTTTTTACCCAATGCCCTATTTTCTTACCCAATACTTTTTCTTTATATTCACACTTTATAAAATGACTAATAATTGCATATAACATTTGTTTATTCAGGCTGCTTCAGACTTGATCCTAGTGTATCCTGAAGGTATCAAATATATTCTAAAGTACATCAAGGATCATTACAATAATCCAACCATTTACATTACTGTGAATGGTAAGCCAGTTGTTAGAATAAATTTCATATAATTAAGTGGTATTTGTTACATGTTGGATAATCCAACTACTAATTAGTTTTGATTTCTTTGACATAAAACTCATGTAGGATATGACGATTACAGGAATGATACATTACCATTGGAAGAAGCTCTTAAGGATACTAATAGGAAAGAATACCATGAGAAGCATCTTCAGAATCTTTTGGAAGCCGTAAAATGTGTTAGTATCTAACTTACGTTGAATTTATTATCACTCTTTTTTTTCTTTTTTTTTTTGGTTCGCAAAATTTACTTTACAACTAACATAAAACTTGTGTTCTACAACAAACTTGATATTGATATAAAATTATTGTTTTCTGCTATATATATGATGTTTTTTAGTACTCAACTTTTGAAGGTTTAATTATTACAAGGTCCATCTCGATGTAAGCTTATAGAGCAAAGATTGTTTTGTTAAATGTTTATACTAATGGTGATTATTGGATTATTGACAGTGACTATGGAGTTGATGTGAAAGACTATTTTGCATGGTCATTGATGGATAACTTTGAATGAAACCTTTGTTACACTATTCGATTCGGATTATATTACGTAGATTTCAAAAATTACTTGAAACGATATCCGAAAGAATCAACCAAGTGGTTCATGAAATTTCCAAAAGATCAGAGCAAGCAGTCTAAAACTGTTATTTGAGGTTCCTCAATTTTATCACGTATACCAAAGAGTTGGTCACGACTGATGCATTGAAGTTGAACGTCTTTTGATTCTCAATTACAACTGAATGATGTATTTTATTATTTCTTTTATAATTCTTTGATTTTATTGATTAAAATCTTTTTAGGTATTTTAGGATTTTAATATGTAATTAAACTATTGTCTTCTTATATAGGAAATTGTACTACTTTCTGATCTATTTTATGTAGCTAGCCTATAAATAGGTTTGTATAGTTTTTGGGATTCTGCCTAAATCTTTTTTCATGATACATATATATATATAAAAGCCTTTTAGAGGGAGGATTCTCTAGGCATGAAGACTCCCTAAAAGTATGCCTTTTGAATTATGGACAAATGGACAATTAAAGTATCATAGCACATATGTCACTTAGCAATCACCGAAGTCCTAAACATTTTTTTTTTTTTTGTTTTCTAAAATCCCCAACTTTGAGGGTGATTTTAATAAATAAATATTTTTATTATAAATTTTCATAATAAGCCCTTAATTTGATTTGATGTCTTCTTTGAAGTGATGTGTTTTTAAGAATTTACTCTTTCAAAAGAAAATTAATGACAGAGAGAAAACAGAGAAACAATTGTTTGCGGTTATTGTTATGCCTAAAATTTGAAAAGTAAAGTCTTAGAACATCAACGGTGCAAGAAATCATTGCATTTTTTATACCTCTTTTCTTTAGGTGTTAAAATTAAGTGGGCCAACAGCAAGTTAACACGTGGACATTTCTGCTTCCAATAAGGAGATGGCACATGGACAAGTTATTAACGAACCCAAACAATTCTTTTAGCTCCAACAAGTATTTATACTTCAAAACCTAAAATTTACATATCTAAAACTACTCAATCACAAGTTTAAGTTATTTCAAGTTGTAGTGCAAGATTAATTCAAAGGTCCACTACATATCATATTCCAACTTCAATAAATCCTAAATCCATCCATTTAAATTCAAATCAACTCGAACAAAACCAAAGAATCAACTTCATTAAGTTTACTTTAACTTAGAATAGGTTGGAAAATGATTATACCTCAAATTTGTATAAAAAATAGCTAACAAACAAAAGGAGCAAGAACCCCTGTCTGGTACGTGTACTCCACACGCCGTCGTAGCCTACTCATGGCGCCTCACATCTCGGTCTGGACTCCTCCCCCAGGTGGCAGTAAGAGTTTTACAAAGTATGGGGGTAAGTGAGGTAGTGACGTGAGTTGGTGAGCTAGAAGAAGATAAGAAAATTTTGGGTTTTCTCCAAAGAAATTAAAAAATGGTTTCTGCCCAGTTTCTCTCTAACTCTCTCAGTCACCCGAGCTTCCCAAAGAAGAATTGAGAGACTTGTGGTTTTTTTGCTGAAGTTTCTAGGCTTTTAGCCTTATATAGTCCCACGAACCATTAGCCTTTTATCTCTTTACCCCTCCCTTCCTTCTTTAATTAATTTGCAACCCTTTTCCTCCTTTTTTCTAACTTTTTATATTAAAACCCAATTGTTCTTACTAACACTTCTTTATAAGAAAGTCTTAACTAAGTACTTTCATTTCTTTTATGTTTATATTACCCCTCTATCAATAAGTTCTACACACTTCTAACACAGAAAAATTATAATTTACTTCATCGATATATATATATATATATATTTTAAAATTTAAGACCTGACTTTACACCCCCTCTCTCTCTCTCTACTTTTTCGCTTCTTATTTACTTGTATAAATCCCATCAACCAAATTGTTGAATCCTAAATAATTCCTCGATCCATTACTTAAATTGATGCAATCTCTTGACCTCAACCCGATAATGATGCCCAACAGTGTAATCATTCTGATGACAACAATCACGACCGTAAGTGCCACGGTGGTCAGTATGTTCCCATGTCATCAGTACCGTAGTTTTGGTGAGAGAGGAAACAGAGAATAAGAGATTGTAGAAGAAAAGATTAGAAGATGGATTCAGTTGTTTGGGACTTGGATTGGCTGAGCTGGACAAGGCAGCCCTTTGGCACACTCGCTTGGGACACATGAGCGAAAATGGCCTGCAAGTGCTTAGCAAGGAAGGTCTACTTGGTGGTGACAAAGTAGAAGAACTGGATTTTTGTAAGAGCTGTGTTTTTGGGCAGCAACATCAGGTCAGCTTCAACACCGGAGTGCACAAGTCTAAGGGCATTCTTGACTACATTCATGCGGACCTTTGGGGACCAGCAAGGACACCAACACAGGGAGGTAACATTTACTTTCTGTCTTTAATTGATGATTATTCAAGAAAAGTATGGGTTTATTTGGTTAAGAATAAATTAGATGCCTTGAATAAATTAGTGGTGTGGAAAGGGCTGGTTGAGACTCAATTGGGTAGAGTAGTTAAGGGGATAAGAACCGATAATGGCTTAGAAATTTTTAACCAAGAACTTGATCAATTCTGTAGGTTAAATGGCATTCTAAGACATAGGACGGTTGTGGAAACTCCTCAGCAAAATGGAGTTGCTGAGTTGATGAATAAGACCCTTATGGAAAAGGTTAGGTACATGTTAGATGGATCCGGGTTACCAAAATATTTTTGGGGAGAAGCTGTAGCTACAGCTGCATATTTGATTAATAGATCACCCTCTAGGATTGTGTTCCAAAAGACTCCCATGGAGATGTGGAGTGGAAAACCCCCTGAGTTGGACAACCTTAGGACTTTTGGGTGTGCTGCGTATGCACTCCAAAAGGAGGATAAGCTTAGCCCAGGATCTAGAAAATATGTGTTTCTAGGATATGGGGAAGGGGCTAAGGGGTACAGGTTGTGGTCCTTAGAAAAAGAAGGAGTTAAACTCATAATAAGTAGGGATGTTGTCTTTAATGAATTATTATTTCCCTACTTGGAGAAAACTAACCCTGCAGGGGCTAGTGAGCAAACCAATTCAGAAATTGTTGAGCATAGCATCAAGGGAGATTCTGTTCAGGTAGAGGAAAGAAGGCAAGAGGGGTCGGACCAGGTAGAGCCCTTGGATGATTGCCAAGCTCAAGAAACTCAAGAAGATACTGAACAAGAAAAGGATGCTGCAGCAAGTCAGAAGGACTTTCAGCTCATAAGAGACCGGGAAAGAAGGCTGGTCAGACCACCTTCAAGATGTGGGTTTGCGGATGCTGCGGATGCAGCAGCTCCTTGGATAGAAGGAGAGATGAGTGAACAAGAAACTTACACGGATGCCATGGAGTGTAAGGATTCGTCAAAGTGGCAGCTAGCTATGGAGGAAGAAATGGATTCTTTGAGAAAGAACAACTTCTAGGAATTGGTGAAAATTCCAGGAAATCAGAAAGTTGTGGAATGTAAGTGCACTTACAAGATCAAAGAAGGGTGCCCTCCAAGAGATGAAGTCCGGAACAAGGCTAAGCTGGTGGCGAATGGGTTCACAAGAAGAGAAGACATAGGTTTCACAGAAACTTTCTCACCTGGACACAAGGTGGAGAAGATGGTGAGTATCCTCACTTATGTCATTGATGGGCTGTTAGTTTGGAACAGCAGGAAGAGGATGGAAAGGTTTACATCTCAACTCAGTGAGGAGTTCAAGAGGAAGGATCTTACCCTTGCACAAAAGATCCTTGGGATGAGGAGAATCATCCGGGAAAGGAAGAGAAACAGGTCAAGTGTTTCTTGGGCAATGGATGTTTTCAGCAAATTTGTGAGTAATCCCGGAAAAGAGCGTTGTCTTGGGATGAAGTGGTTGCTGAGGTACATGGAGGCTCAGTGGCAGCCAGTTGTAGCACTCATAACAACCAAGGCAGAATGCATAGCGGCTACGGAAGCCATAAAGGAGGCTATGGGGTGCAAGGGGTTATTGGACGAGTGGGAGGTCCTAAAACAACAGGTGGTGGTATCTTTGGATAGCCAAAGTGCGGGGCACTTGTGTAGGTATCCGGTGTTCCATGAGGGGACGGAGCATATGGATGTTCGGTATCATTACATTCTGGAAAATGGTACAGAAGGAAGCATTCATGTTGACAAGAAGACCACGGAGAAAAGTCCTGCAGATTTAGGCGCCAAGTTTCTACCTCTAAGTAAGTTCAATCATTGCCTTGAATTACTTAGGATTGGAGTCAGTTGATTGATGACTCAAGATGATTTTGGATCCCGAAGGTCTCTGCACCAATGGTTCGGGTTTAAACGCTTAGACAAAGGTAGAGATTGTTGGTTTTTTGTCTAAGGTTTAAACATGGTTCAAACATGGTCAAGGTTTGAGCAGGTCCAAACATGGTCCAAGGTTGGTTAATGTCCAAACCAATTGTGGGATATCAAAGTTCAGCAAGATATAAGGTTGCACACATGTGTGTGCTTCAATTTTGAGCATGGGAAGGTCAGGCACACTGCTGTGGAAGTTTCTGCCCACAGGCAGGAGGTGTGCGCACAGCATCAGGAGGCTGCAGCATCAGGTCACGCTGCAGCACACAGCACCACACCAAAATGCACAGCATCACTTGGAGAGTGATGAAGGGCTGAGATTAAAGGAAGAACATGATCAAAGGGTCAAGAATGATTCACAAGATTGTCCAAGAATTAAGAGGCTATAAAAAGGGTTTCCTAGCCTCATTTCAAGTGGTGGAAAAGGTGTGTGAGAGAACCACACAGGTTGTGACATTGTGAGATCATTGTAAACACAAGAGAGAATTGTGTGAGAGACATAAACACAAGAGAGACTCTTGTAGTGAGGTTGGTTGTAAGGAAGAGAGGTTAGTAGAGAATTGATAGAAAGCATTGTAATAGGTCTATCACTTTCTCGTTCTCTTCTTGGTTCTTCAAGAACTTGGATTCTTGAAGGGGATTGCTGTAACTTTGTAAGAACCATTGAGATAGTCCAGAGAGTTAGGAGGAACTCACGGGGACGTAGGCACATTGCCGAACCTCGACAACAAATTACTTATCTTCTTTCTTTCTTTGATTTTCTGTTCTTGTGTTCGATTGCTAAAATTCTTTCTACAAGTCATTCAAGACTTGGGTGTTTGGAAGATCACCACCTGGGCATCTTGTCAAGGTGATTTCCAACAACAATTAAAAAACATATACATTTTTTTCAAAACTGGAGACATATACATTAATCCAAACTCCCAAACAAACATGGTGAGGATGCTTTGCGTGAAAACCCACTTAAGCATACCTTTCTCCTTCAATCCTTTACTGATTTGCTTCAATTCTATTCAACAACTTCCTTGAAATATTAAAAAGATGGAGGGTGAGCTAAAAGCTCAGCGAGTAATCATATTACTCAAAGTAATCATCTTCAAGAAACTTTATCACTTTTTGAATGAATTCAATTTAATTGTAATCACAATTCATAAAGTCACAACTATGTATATATAATTGCCCTCATGCTCATCACAAGTAAAATAATCGTTCCAAGAATACATTAAAACAATCAACAATCACATGAATTAAAGTATCATACAAGATTCAAACCATTACAAGAATAACCCTTTTAAACTATTCACGGTTCCCGTGACATCAACTCAATTCAATACACTTATCAATACATATATCACAATTGGGATGTCTCTCCACGTACCAGTACATCAAACATCGCATTATACATCCACCCGGTTTCATCTCGCTTTCCACTTCCACTCAGTTCCACCTCACTTTCCTCCTCCACTCGGTTCCATAATGTCGTCAAGGATTCAAATCTCATCAAACATAATTCATAACACAAGTAATTTCTTATATATAATTTCATCTACTCATTCACATTACACTTTACTTCCAAACACACATCAAGACATATGATTTGTTTCTTAGATATCAAACACACATTTATTCACACCCTTATATGGTTTGCATTCTGCATCTATTATACTTACATATTTTCATTTTTATCATATAATTCATCACGCTTACTAACAATATGGTGAAACTCACCTTTGATGTGCCGAAAGCTAGTCTTGAACTACTTCCTTGCCCTTAGCACGTTCTCCAACAACACCTAAAAATTATATCACTTAATATAACAATCCAAGAAGTAACAAAATCAATATCCATCTTCATTAAGCAACTACAAGAAATAGTCTAGATAATTACTATGTTACAAGTTTTCTCTTCTTTGTCTACTTTTCCTTATTCTCTTTTTTCCTTTCCAATCAAATTTTAAGTGCATGTCTGATGACAATGATTATTAATTTACTCAACTAAATTTCAAGAATAAATTACAAGAAAGCTTAAGCTTCTTAAGTTTTAAGACTAATTAAAATGATTTGTTTCATTTACTTACAAAATTTCTTCTTTTCTAATTTTTTACTTAAAAAGCTTCTAACAACTAAGTTTACTCAATAACTCCTCCAATTCAAAGAAACTATACCAATTTAATAATCTTTATGCCACCAAAATTCTAAACTTACATATTTAACATTATCCAAACACTAACTTAGATTAATTTACTCTAATATTTAAGATTTGTTCACATAAACTCTATAATACCCATCTAATAGAATTCTTCAAAAAAATTTATCTCAATCACTAAAAAAATTCCTAACTGAAGAAATTCTTTTAGCTCCAACAAGTATTTATAGTTCAAAACCTAAAATTTACATATCTAAAACTACTCAATCACAAGTTTAAGTTATTTCAAGTTATAGTGCAAGATTAATTCAAAGTTCCACTACATATCATATTCCAACTTCAATAAATCCTAAATCCATCCGTTTAAATTCAAATCAACTCAAACAAAACCAAAGAATCAACTTCATTAAGTTTACTTTAACTTAGAATAGGTTGGAAAATGATTATACCTCAAATTTGTATAAAAAAATAGCTAACAAACAAAAGGAGCAAGAACCCCTGTCTGGTACGTGTACTCCACATGCCGTCATAGCCTACTCATGGCGCCTCACCTCTCGGTCTGGACTCCTCCCCCAGGTGGCAGTAAGAGTTTTACAAAGTATGGGGGTAAGTGAGGTAGTGATGTGAGTTAGTGAGCTAGAAGAAGATAAGAAAATTTTGGGTTTTCTCCAAACAAATTAAAAAATGGTTTCTGCCCTGTTTCGCTCTAACTCTCTCAGTCACCCGAGCTTCCCAGAGAAGAATTGAGAGACTTGTGGTTTTTTCGCTGAAGTTTCTAGGCTTTTAGCCTTATATAGTCCCACGAACCATTAGCCTTTTATCTCTTTACCCCTCCCTTCCTTCTTTAATTAATTTGCAACCCTTTTCCTCCTTTTTTCTAACTTTTTATATTAAAACCCAATTGTTCTTACTAACACTTCTTTATAAGAAAGTCTTCACTAAGTACTTTCATTTCTTTATGTTTATATTACCCGTCAATCAATAAGCTCTACACACTTCTAACACAGAAAAATTATAATTTACTTCATCGATATATGTAGTTTAAAATTTAAGACCTGACTTTACACCCCCTCTCTCTCTACTTTTTCGCTTCTTATTTACTCAGAGTATAAATCGCATCAACCGAATTGTTGAATCCCAAATAATTCCTCGATCCATTACTTAAATTGATGCAATCTCTTGACCTCAACCCGATAATGATGTCCAACAGTATAATCTTTCTGATGACGACAATCAAGATCGTAAGTGCCCCGATGGTCAGTATGTTGTCATGTCATCAGTTCCATAGTTTTGGTGAGAGAGAAAACAGAGAAGAAGAGATTGTGTAGAAGAAAAGATTAGAAGATGGATTCAGTTGTTTGGGACTTGGATTGGGTACTTGGGTTGGGACTTGGGAGCCTGGGCTCATGTTGGGATTAAGGTTGGGCTTGAAATTATAGGGTATGTTTGAGTAACAGTTTTCAGTTTTCGAAAATGAAAACTAAAAACAGTTTTCTGATATTTTATGAAGAAAACATGTTTGGATTACTGTAACTCGAAAACTGTTTCCAAAACAAAAAACAATGAAATGTTGTTTGGATAATCTTATTTTGAAAACTGTTTTGATACAGCTTATAATTATTTTTAGTTTTGAGTTTAAATTTAAAATCTATATTAATTTTATTTCTCATATTTACTAAATATTTAAAAATAATTAATATTATTTTATTTTTAAAATTTTAAAATTTTTTATATACTATGGAGGAATAATGAAACAGAGAAGTGAACACTGATTTTAGGGTTATTTTTCGAAAAATTATGTTACAAAACATCAATTTGGAGTTTTCAAAAAACTATTTTTGAAAACTTGATTTTTGAAAACTGTTTTAGAAAATTGCTTTTGAAAATTGTTTGTCAAAATTGAAAACAATTTTTAAAAACTGTTTCCAAACATAGCCATATATACTTTCTGTTTCTTTGTTAAGGAAAAAATGAACCCGAGTTTTAGCCAAGACTTGCCCGTAGTGTAACTCTACCCCTGATTTCAATCATAATAGTTTCCTGATGGTTTTGTTTTTGGTACAGCGTCATCAGCACATCAAGTAGATAATTAATATATAATATATTAATGTACAACTTTGTAAATATGCATGATATTTTATTTGATATATGGGACAACTTTACTCGCGACTATTCAGGTTTCTCTCCTTTATTCATTTATATTTCTGTTTAGGTATGTTTGCATTTGTACATGCATGAGAGTGCACAAGTTATGATGATCGCAACTACTTGATTTCAATACTCCATTTCTTGTATATATGAAATGGAGATAAGAAACTGAATAGATTATCATATTTATTCGAATCAGTTCATTGAAAAGTAATGTGATAAATTAATTAGGAATGTTTTCATAAAACTTTGTAAAAAGAAACAACATGGCTAATAGAGGTATAACAGTTGATTTCTATCATCACTATAATGTATAAAATTAATTTTACCCTTTAATCACTTATAATATTTTAGAAGAATCTTAACTTACGGATTTGACATCATTTGATATAGAAATAACTAGAGTTGATCATTGGTCCATTAGTCCACCCAGCTCGTTTGGCTCAACTCGTAGGTTTTGCGGGTTTGTTCAAGAAAAATTAATTAATTAATTTTGCTTGGGTAAAAATTTAGGCCTGATTTAAAAAACAAAAGGGATTGAAATTTTAAAAAAAAAAGGCAAATTGATTAGGCACCACCTTCTTAAATATATTATACTTAATACATTTAATTATTTATATATTAAATAATATATATTTCATGTAATGTGATATATGTTAGTGTTAAGATTCCCTTACTAAAACATTTCATGCTATGAAAAAATAGGGGAAAATGCAATAATTTAGACAGATTTTTTTTTTTTAATTCTTTGTGCGTAATATTGTATTATGGGCAAACTTAGACTAAATAAAAAAAATGAAAAATTCGGGCCTGATGGGCGGACTTGGGTTTGGCTTAACTTATTAGGCTCGAGCTAATTAAGACCGGATTTTCGGGCCAGCTCATATCTACTAGGCTACAATTTTGTGTAAGCCCGACCCAAACCTAACCCAAACCTGACCCAAACGTAGCTCGAGACTGACTTTGGTCAAATCTAGATATAATTGATTCATGTGTATTGAAAAAAGATTAGTTTTTATATTTTTCACGTAATCTACTTTTAAGTAACATAATTGAAATTAAACATTTTTTTAAAAAAAAATTGTAACAAAAAGGTATCAAACTAATGAAGGAAATGAAAATTGATTCTTTCAGATTCTTGTTCTCATGGCCCATTATATTACCTTCTAAGTGTGTATATTAACTAGGAGACCTTTGTTTTTCTTTTTCTCTACCTTTTTATTCTCGTTATTCTTAAAATTTTAATTAGCTATACTTTCTTTCTTTCTTTTTTAAATTTGGGTGGAAAGCTAACATTGAAATATAAGTTCATTAAATTACATTCTAAATGCAAAAAATAAAGGGGATGGCTTGCCTTTGACATTGACAAAGTGAACTTCTAGTACTGTGTTCCCAAGTTGGCTTATGATACCACTTTATTATTGGACCCGAAAAAAAGAAATTCAAAATGCTGGACCAAATTTATAAGTTTATCAAGAAATTGGCTAGCTTGTTGAGGATTTTTTTTTTACATAATTAAGTCCAATAAAATTCAATTTATTGATAAAGTTGTCGAAGAATTACTTTCTGTGACTCATTTGAACCAAACTTAACTATCTTTCTGAAATGTCAATTGATACATATGCAGAAAAACAGTCTCGGATATAAAATTATATTTAAATATAAATTTCATACCAAACAAAAAAAATATAATAATAAAAAAATATAACCAATAAATGCAAAAGGATGGGCTAAGGCACAAATGCAATCTCTCTATTTAGAACTTTTCGCGTCATAGCAGAGGTAATCAAACTCTATCAATGCAACAAACTCATGGCCGCGTTGCTCCCAGGATACAAAAACCCAACATAATCTCTTTGTTGTATCTCAAAGATACTAACATTGTATTATGAGCTAGAGCTCTACCATACCACATTTTTTTTGCTCATAGTAATATCAAAATAATATAAAGTAGAAAAAAACTAAAATAAAAATAGTGGATTTTGTTTTTCTATCCAAAGGGAATGCAAATAGTCCTATTTATAGAACTCTAGTATAGTAACCTTCAAATTTGGATTTAGATCCTCTAGGGATGGATTTTTTATTTTTATTTTTTTTATTTTTATGAAGAGCCAGTAGCCACCCTCGTAGCGACCCCATCCCAAGTTTATTAATAAGCCCTCACTTATGGCGGAGGAAAACCGTGGTTACAAGTAAAGCATCTGGGAGATTACAATAAGACCAAAAACAAACCCTCCCAAACACAGACCAAACGAACTATGAAGAAAATGAGTAGACCAAGAAAAAAGCAAACAAGACGAAACAGGCCTGTGTGGAAAAAACAACCTCTGAGAAGGCCTAAAGAAAACTTTCAACAAACAAAAGCAACCTAACATCTAGTAGTCGGCAAACCAGACTTATCAATACGAAGAATACCCTTTAATAACCTCGGTAGCTGATGTAAAATTTCATATGATTCATTATTGCCTCGTTCACCGAGCTTAGCCAAGAAATATGCCGCTTGATTACCTTCACGTAATTGATGAACAATCTGAGCATTTATCCCTTGCATCTCTTTAACAAACTCTTCCCAAAAGTCCTATAAATACCATAGAGTGCACCTACCCGCTCTAAACCAGTCAACAATGGTTTTGGAGTCACCTAGGGATAGATTTGTCTATGGTTTGGTGTAGTTCATGTTAGGATTAATAGCCACATCATAAAAAAAATTAAATCAAAGGCTATGATTGAAATACATAAAAAAAATTTGGAACTAAATATCTCTATGCCACGTCAGCAAAAGGGGTAATTTTATAAAATCAAAATTACATTTCGAAATTTTAGAAAAAAAGAAAAGCAGTTGCCGAAAATCGACGACCAGAGGTGGACGTGTCGGCACGTTGGGCGCGTGAACAGGCTCCTACCAGCGGTTGGTGATCGGAAAGTTTTGATCTGATTAGCATTGCAAAATCCAACCGCCAGGTGGTGTCTAATTATGAAAATAATATTCATCTTTATTATTATAATTACGATTGTAATAATTATTTTCATTATTATGAGAAACAATATTATAAAAGTACTATTATTATCAGTATTATTATAATATTGATAATAATAACCACTATCATTATTATTATATTTATTATTATTATTGATATTACAAGAAAAAAATATTTTTAATTATATTATAATTATCATTATTCTAAGGTAAAAAGAAAAAAAAAATAGTCTCACATGGATAGGATAGATTTTGTCCTATAGAAGGAGGCGGGACAAAAAATGTGAGATTAAGGCTAATTTAATCTCATCTTAATCTCATAAGAATAGTAAATCTCTCAAACCAAATGAGGGATAACTATTCATGTAGGATTAAAATAGTCCAATCTCATCTTAATCTCACCAACCAAATAGGCTATTAGAGTTTAGGCTAAGAGTTCAGAGGGAGAAAAGAGACATGGTCTAGAGAGAGATTGGAGGCAATGTTGTTAGAGGCACACAAAAGTATACTAACCTTAAGGGTAGTAGTAGTTAATATAGAGAACATAATATTTAAAAATTACATCAATACTCTTAACCATAATATTCTAACACTCCTCTTCAACCCTAATATTTTTTGGCTTACATTACAATGAAGTTTCATTGTGTCATGTAGTTAAAGTTCAATATATTACTTTTTTTTTTTTTTTGTTATCAGTTAGTTTAATTGGTAGAGTCAATTATTCTAGCACAGGACACTTAGAATCAAATCTTGCTCACACCAAAATCTAGAGGATAAAATATAAGAGATACCTCTCATTGTCTAGCCGTTGTTCTTTGTTTATTATGACGAAATCAAAACGCCATCATTCATGAGGTCTGTGGATAACTGTGGAGCAATTGATGGACAGGGTTTTGGTGTATGCAACCGAGTTTTATGAGATTCTCACTAAACTGACTACTTCAAGATCCCAGCAGCCTGTGGTGAGATGGATTCCTCCTCCAGCTAGCTTTTCCAAGCTGAATGTTGATAAAAGACAAAGTGAATATAGACCAAGATCAAGCCCATATGCGTGGGAGGGAACCATAGCCATAAACACGTCCAAATTCGTTACAAGGAACAACTACGTACGTGAAACGGGGAAGATTCATACTGACAACTTGGCACATGACCATAAAAGGGAACACGTCCATTGGAATCAGTAATTGCCATTAAAAGATTTGATAAAAAATGATTTTTCCAGAGCATGTTTAATTGATGTCAGAGCAACAATGCTACAAAATAACAAAATTAACTCATTTTTCCATCTTTACTTTCATTTAAATATTTTTTTTTTGCTATCACAATAACAGATTATTTTGCAAGAGCGGCAACAATTAACATAATTATCTTTACATTATATATTGTTTTTTTTTCTTTTTATTTGAGATAATTTTATCAATTCAATTAATCCCTGACAGTAATAAAAGAAAAATGAAGGTTAATCAGTGTAACCTTTACGTCCACATGCATACATTGCTAAATATAAGCGGCTAATACAGTTCCAACATTTCAGATTTACTTTCATGGGTTATGAGTCTCTCTCTCTCTCTTTATATAAATGGTTTACCATTGGAACCACAAGCACTTGCATAAAGAAAAATGGCCATTGAAGGTTCTCTTGTATCGGGGCTGCTACTCCTTGCAAGCTTGTGGGATCTTGTTGAACCAAAGCGTCATCTTGTCTCAACTACTAATTTCAATCGTAATAGCTTTCCTAATGATTTCATTTTTGGGACAGCCTCATCATCTTGTCAAGTAAGACATTGTTAATTACCTTCACAAATTCATGCGACCGAGTGTGATGATTTCAACTGTTTTTCTTCTTTTTTCTTTGACTTTTGGTCTCCTTTGTTGCTGAAATTATCGTTGTTTTATTGTATAAACAATAGCTTTAATTCCAGTTTACATCATCGGTCATCAATATACAAAATATATCATGTGGAATATATTGGCTTCTATTTAAAATTAATTAAAGCAATTCCCACGTTTTGTTTTACGTCATGTAAGATTATATATATATATATATATACGCCTACATGGAAGCATTAATTAGTTAGCACCACTAATTATGCAATTATATTTAGTATGAAGGTGCAGTAAAAGAAGGTGGTAGAGGATTAAGTATTTGGAACGACTTCACTCACTAGTATCCAGGTTGGTGATGAATATTTTGTTTGGCTAATTGGCTCTATTTCTTTCATAAATGAAACGGTGAGTTCACACCAAAAAAGGAAAAAAAAAAAATTGGAGACTAAAAGTTGAATATTGTATTCAAATAAGCTCTTTAATATTTAATGTGATAAATTAAGAATTTGTTTCATACATCTTGCAGAAAAAAACAATATGGACAATGGAGATGTAGCAGTCGATTTCTATCATCGTTACAAAGTACGGAGTTTATCTTTCTTTTTTTATGAATTGTCAATGTTTCATGAGTATCTTTAGCAGTGAGGGTTGAGAGGTGATTTTCCATGGATGTATCTGGTGGTGGTAAAAAAAATTAGTTTATATTTATTTAATGTATTTTTTTTCTCGATTAGTCGTATTTGTATTAAACATAGCTGAAAAATGTGATAGGAAGACATCAAACTAATGAAGGAAATTAACATGGATGCTTTCCAACTCTCAGTTTCATGGTCTAGAATAATACCCCGTAAGTATATATTTTAATCAAGTTGTAATTAACATTTTATTTCATTGCCACTGTTTTATTTTTCTCATTGTTCTTAAAATCTTAATTGACTCTTCTTTTTCCATTTTTTTTTTTGTGAATTTAAGTTGAAAACTAAGTGAAGGAGTGAACAAAGAAGGAATACAATTCGACAAAAATCTCATCAATTAGCTCTTAGAAAATGGTAATAAATCTCTTCCTAAATGGATTTAAAAGTTTTCTACCAAAGATGGTGGTTTAATGTAACTAGAATATTTTGTAAATATGCCATGCTAACATTGAAATATAAATTCTTCCTACAAGTTTGAAAATCAAAATATAAAGAGGCCAAAATCCAAAATGTTCGACCAAATTTCATAGTTTTGATGAAACTGAATAGCTTATGAAAATTTATATTCTAAATATCATGCCATAAAAAATTAGAACCCAACTAATTGTTTTGTGTAATGTGAAGACTTGCAGCCCTTCGTAACTATCTTCCATTGGGATCTTCCTCAAGCTCTAGAAGATGAATATGGTGGCTTTTTAAACCCTCGCAATGTGTAAGTGAATAGCAGTTACTTTATATGAATCATACTTTACAATCCCAAAGAGTTTTATTCTGGAATGAACAGTTCGTAAAACCTACTGCGTAGATATGAAAATGTTTGATCCTGGCTGCATATTAGATTGTTTTTGTAAGATTACAAATTAGACTGGGTTAGTTGTTTTTTGTTTTTATGGTGTTTGATTGTTTGTCTCAATTGATGGGTTAAACCCTCGTTCCTTTTGCTTGTGCCATTAGGAAAAAAAAAAAAAGTTCTTAACAGATGAGTTAGTTACTAACACCATTAATTCAAATGAATCAATATCCCTTCTTGCATGCTTCGTTGTACCAAAGTATCGACCTTTACTTCACTAGTCCAACACCTCATCGGGGTTATTCTTAAATATCATGTTCAACAACACTAAGAATTTCCACAACAAATTATCCTTCGAGTTCATGGAGTTATTCTATATACGATTGAACCTGTGTCTTCCTTTATGTATTTAGGGATGATTTTCGAGATTTTGCGCATCTTTGCTTCAAAGAATTTGGTGACAAAGTAAAACTTTGGACCACTTTTTATGAGCCATGGGTTTATAGTGTTGGTGGCTATGAAACTGGTAAAAAAGCTCTAGGATGGTGTTCAAAATGGGTGAACAACAGATGCCAGGCAGGGAACTCTGCCACTGAGCCTTATACCATTTCACACCATCTGCTTCTCGCTCATGCAGCAGCTGTAGAAGAGTTCAGAAAATGTGATAAGTTTTGTACAAGAGTTATTAAATCATGATCTTACACATTAGTTGCTAGCTCGATATGTACATTAGTTCTAAAGCTAATAAATTGCAAGAATTGCCCGTACAAATCAATCATCTTTGCAAATTAAACTGTATTGATGCAAGAAGAACCAGGAGATGAGCCATATAGGCTTAGAAAGATCTGGAAGTCTATTTTCTGGATAATTTTATGGCTCGTCAAAATGATTTTCCTAAAAAAAGTTATGGTAGTTTTAGTAGACAAAGGTCAGGCCTTCAAAACAGTACCATCCAGCACCGCGGTGCTCCTCAGCCAGAATTTTACAGCTCTTTATTTCCTTTTTCTCTCTCACCATTCTTAAAATTTTGATTCTTTTTTTTAAAAAATTCAGATGGAAAGCTAAGTAAAGGAGTGAACGAGAAAGGGTTCCAATTCTATAAAAATCTCATCAATGAGCTCATACCAAATGGTCATAAATCTATCCCCTATATGGATTTAATTTTTTGTTTGGCTAATTGCGTTTATTTAATTTAATTAAAATATTGTAATATACCAATCAATTAAATTAGAGTTAACATTTAAATATAATTAAGTTCTCCCTATAAGTATATTTTTAATGAAAATTATATATATATATATATATATATAATAAAATTTCGAACGTTGGAACAAATTTTAAGTTCTTCGAGAAATTTGAGAGCTCCTTGAAGATTTTTCTTTATAATTGGACCTTGATAAATTATTGATAAAGTTGTCCAATAATTACTTTTTGTGACTCATTTGAACCAAACTTAATTATCTCTCTTAAATGTCATTTGATGAATGTGCAGACATTCAACCATTTGTGACTATCTTTCACTGGGATCTTCCCCAAACTCTAGAAGATGAGTATGGTGGTTTTTTAAGCCCTCACATTGTGTAAGTAAATGTTTCCATCATATCAAAAGCATCATTGATGCTTCTATCAATATAGTTTTTTGCCTTTAAAAAAATCTTACTAAAAGATTAATCTATTAAATTATTTTATTAATTATATTAAATCCAACAATACCTACAGTGAAGAATCATGGAGTTGGCCTATATTTGATTGAAAATGTATCCTATTATGCATATACAGGGATGATTTTTGAGACTTTGCAAGTATATGCGTCAAAGAATTTGGTGATAAAGTGAAATTTTGGGCAACTTTCAATGAGCCGTGGGTTTACAGTGTTGCTGGCTATGACAATGGAAGAAAAGCACTAGGACGATGTTCAAAATGGGTCAACAATGCATGCCAAGCAAGGAACACTGGCATTGAACCTTATAATGTTTCACATCATCTACTTCTTGCTCATGCTGCAGCGGTAGAAGAGTTTAGAAAATGTGACAAGATATACAGAAAAATTGTCAAATCATGATCCGGTGCATTAATTGCTTGCTTGATATGCGTATTAGTGCCAACAATAATTTTCTAAACTACTATAAGGTTTAAATATTTTTTCTCGATTTCTTTTTATTTGAAACTTTTGAGATCAAAAGGAGAGTCTATATTGAAACTTTATTAATGATTAAAACCCCAAACCATGTGTCCCCTTTCTATTATTTTTAAAGGAACCTTTTTTATTATTTCATCCATTAACTGTTTTTTATTTATACAATTGTTTAGTGTCAAGAAAATGGAAAGATTGGGATAGTACTCTCGCCCTCATGGTTTGAGCCTCAATCTGATTCCCCTGCGGATATTGAAGCAGCCAAACGAGCCCTTGATTTCATCTTAGGCTGGTAAGTGCTTCATATTAAATTAAGCAACATGCTTTCTCATTTTCTTCCTTCTTTTTTCATTCTTTTGGGAATTGAAGACTATATTTTAGTCCAAGATAAAAATAATTTTTACATTTCTATATATGCAGGCATTTGGACCCTATAACATTTGGTGATTATCCAAAAAGTATGAGGACTTATGTTGGGGATTGATTACCTTCGTTCACTAAAGAGCAATCCAAAATGCTAAAAAAATCTTTTGATTTTGTGGGAATAAATTACTACGGTGCTCTTTATGTAGCTAATCCTGATTATGTTGACCCGGAAAAACCTACATACACAACAGATCAACATGTTATGTGGAAAAGTAAGTTCACTCTAAATCCAAAGCTTTTAGAAAATTTATACTCAATACAATTTTTTTTTTTTATTTTTCATACTACCAACATAGACTACGGTGATTAATCTATTGACTTTCAAATTTTTTTCCTATTTTATGGAGGATCGAGATGGAATTCTTATTGGCCCACAGTTACGTTGGTAAAGTATATATATATTTATTTTAGAAATACTTTGTTTTTGAATAACGAAGGCATAAAAATATTAGAAGGCATCATAAAGCCTATAAGATTTAGAAAGAAAATTCCTCATGAACCATGAGAGACACGTGGAGATCAGTAAAGACGCCAAACCAAACAAACAGAACCATCCACTAGAACACAAGACAACACACTGTGCACTTCTTGATACATGTTTTTTCAACATTCTTTTTTCAGTATTTTGTCATATTCCTCTCTATCCCTCCATTCCATTTTGTATAGCTGTTCAATCATCTCCATCATATCAAACGGCTATTTTTTTTTACCCAATGCCCTATTTTCTTACCCAATACTTTTTCTTTATATTCACACTTTATAAAATGACTAATAATTGTATATAACATTATTTTATTCAGGCTGCTTCAGACTTGATCCTAGTGTATCTTGAAGGTATCAAATATATTCTAAAGTACATCAAGGATCATTACAATAATCCAACCTTTTATATTACTGAGAATGGTAAGCCAATTGTTAAAATAAACTTCATATAATTAAGTGGTATTTGTTACATGTTGGATAATCCAATTACTAATTAGTTTTGATTTATTTGACATAAAACTCATGTAGGATATGATGATTACAACAACGATACCTTACCATTGGAAGAAGCTCTTAAGGATACTGAGAGGAAAGAATACCATGAGAAGCATCTTCAGAATCTTTTGGAAGCCATAAAGTGAGTTCATATCTAACGTACGTTGAATTTATTATCACTGTTTTTTTTTTTTTTTGGTTCGCAAAATTTACTTTACAACTAACATAAAACTTGTGTTCTACAACAAACTTGATATTGATATAAAATTATTGTTTTCTACTATACATGATGTTTTTTAGTACTCAACTTTTGAAGGTTTAATTATTACAAGGTCGATCTCGATGTAAGCTTATAGAGCAAAGATTGTTTTGTTAAATGTTTATACTAATGGTAATTATTGGATTATTGACAGTGACTATTGAGTTGATGTGAAAGGCTATTTTGCATGGTCATTGATGAATAACTTTGAATGAAACCTTGGTTACACTGTTCGATTCAGATTATACTACGTAAATTTCAAGAATTACTTGAAACAATATCCGAAAGAATCAGCCAAGTGTGGTTCATGAAATTTCTAAAAGAACAAAGCAAGCGGTCTAAAACTGTTATTTGGGTTTCCTCAATTTTATCACGTATAACAAAGAGTTGGTCAATATTGACGTATTGAAGTTGAACATCTTTTGGTTTTGAATCACAACTGAATGATGTATTTTATTAATTCTTTTTTAATTCTATTATTTTATTGATTAAAATCTTTTTAGGTGTTTTAGGATTTTAATATGTAATTAAACTATTGTCTTCTTATATAAGAAATTGTACTACTTTGTGATCTATTTTATCTAGGTAGCCTATAAATAGGTTTGTATAGTTTATTGGTTCTGCCTATATCTTTTTTAATGATAAATAAATTGACTTTTTCCTTTCATATATATGTATATATAAGCCTTTTATTCTCTTTTTCACTTAGATAGGTGGTTTAGAGGGAGGATTCTCCAGGCATGAAGACTCCCTAAAAGTATGGCTTTTGAATTATGGACAAATGGACAATTAAAGTATCATTGTACATATGTCACTTAGCAATCACCGAATTCCTAAACAAATTTTTTTTTTCTCAAATCCCCAACTTTGAGGGTGATTTTAATAAATAAATATTTTGATTATAAACTTGTCATAATAAGCCCTTACTTTGATTTGACGTTTTCTTTGAAGTGGGGTGTTTTTAAGAATTTATTCTTTCAAAAGAAAATTAATGACAGAGAAAACGAAGAAACAATTGTTTACGGTTATTGTTATGCCTAAAATTTGAAAAATAAAGTGTTGGAACATCAACGGTGCAACAAATCGTTGCATTTTTTTATACTTCTTTTCTTTAGGGGTTAAAATTAAGTGGACCAACAGCAAAGCAACACGTGGACATTTCTACTTCCAATAAGGATATGGCACGTGGACAAGCTATTGACGAACCCAATGCCATCCCCGGACACTCTTGTTTAGACCTATGAGCGTAAATCCAGGGATCACGATCCTTCTTGGACAACCAGCCATATCCACTTGCAGAAGAATGGGATCTCCGGGATTTCCCCATTCGGGGCGTGTGGGCCATCTCACCTTTGAAACACTATAAAAGGACCAAGATATGCAAACCCATACACATTCACAATCACATTTTACATAACTGAAAGCAGGAGCATCCCATTCCTCTAAGAACTTGTACTAACAAGAGCATCGGAGTGTCTTTGGAGGCACCATCTCCCTCTCTCCTCCGGTGGCTCTCTAGCTCATCTCGTCTATCTTGTGCAAGCTCCCCTAAGAACCGGCCCCCAACTCATCAACACGTTTTATGCTTCAACACCAATATTTTTGTGTTTTGTAAGGGGCTGTTGATAAGAATCTCAATGTTTCTTCAAGAAGTTCTGAAGGCTCTCATTCTATGGCTCTTGATGATCACAAGTGTTTAACATGGTTATCAATTATATGTGCTTATTTCATTTGGAATTATATAAAATTAATTTATTAGCTACATCAGCTCTTAGGTGACAAGAAGGGTGAGAAAGTTGGGGCCATAATCCTTGGACTGACTATTCCTTCATGTCTTCACCTTTTATTGCTATATTCTTCAAAATCAAACCTTCTCTAAACTCTATTCTTCAAAACTAGATCAAATGGAATCTTTCTCAATTATGAGTTCATCCTGCCATTATGATAAGACAGCTGCTTGAAGACGCCTAGGCAGACGCTTCCTAGGTTGTCGTGTTGGGATTTTAAATTAAAATATATTTACTCAATCTTAAGCAAAAAAACACAAGCACAACAATTAAATAGGCAAAATAAATAAAAACTAGAACACCTATAATTAATGTGGTGCGACAACCTCTTTGCATTCATCCACCAGCAAATCAACTGCTTTATTAATTTTCAACTAAAACTTTAGGAAGAGCGAAGTTGTCAAACTCTCACCCCAAAGTCTAAATACAAAAAAAGCTCTTAACCTAGCTCTAGTTACAAGTACTCTCTCTGATAACCCAAAAACCCAATACACCCAAAGCTCTCATCCTAACTTTAGTAGTAAACCCCTCTAGTTTACAAAGTAAATGAAAATTATGACTATGCCTCAAATCTTCTCTGAGACCCTTTTATATAGAATATATTTTCCTAATACAATTAGGAAAAGTCCTAATACAATTAGGAAAAGAACAACAGCATCATACTAGACTACTACTACTTGTACAATCAACAATCTAATAGGAAATTACTACTATTCCTACTAGAACAAGCAATTACAAAATAGGAAACAACTTTTTCCAAACCAATTAGAAGTCTTCTTTGTGAGAATTGAGCCAAAATCTTAACAGTCGTAACTATTGGGTAGTTTTTTTTTTTTTTTTTTTTTTCCATTTTCTTCTTCCACTTTGCGATCAGATGCAAACACACATTTGATTTCATGCAAACAATTGGTGCTTGCAATTAATTTTTGTTGGTATGATCCTCTAATGTGTCCACGAGCTAAAGAAGTTATAAGTGGATTGTTGAGGAAAATTGTAAAAATAAAGAATCAAGCTAGAAGAGACAGAGATAGGAGCTGATGTGATTAATAAATTCATTTTATATAATTTTAAATGCAATCAAAACATAAATTGAGAACAATATTAAACTTGAGTTTCAATAAAGGCGTAAATTAGGAACAGTTATAAACTCGACGTAAATTAGGGCAATATTAAACTTAAAGAAAAACCAGTGAAACCTAAAAGACAATTGAGAATGGTAATGGATAAGTTTACATTAGTAATTAAGTTAACCTTGAAAAGGAGAAAAAACTGTAAATGCCAATCAAATGATAAACTTAAAAAACCTGTTTCTTTTATTTTTTCCCTCTTTTTTTCATGTAATTTCTCCGTTACTAGTACTATATATAAAAAATATACTCCATACTCCATAGTGATCAAGCCTGGGCCTTTGATGCAAATTTCAAGCCTGGGCATTTAAAGTCTTTAACTAATTGCTCCTTTAATTTTCAAGGTCAACTCCAACTTAATTACTGATATTGTAAACTACCCACGATGAAGCAGTGGTCATTTGTTTACCAGAGAGGGCTATTTAATTTTGCCATGAAACACGTACATAATGATCTTTCAATTTAGAAGACATCCAACACTATAATTTCTTAATTAATTTTAAAGTTATGTTTCGTGTTATTTTGAAGGAGACAACAATAACAACATGCATATGTTGAGTTATTAATCAGCTGTTGAGTAATTATGCGTATCTATAACATCTAAGTGATGCAACAGTTAGGAGGAGATCGCAATTATCAATTTATGTTGCTCATCTTTTAAGCTTGCTGATCAGTAGTTCAATTAATCATTAACTTCTCCTGATTTTCTATTTTTGATTCTTGATGTGAGATAATTTTACCATCCAAACAAACAGTAACACATGACACACCAAGGTAAGTCCACGGACCCAAAATCACCACCAGTGAAATCATTACATGTGTCCAAGGGTACGAAGGTAATTTTATTCATAAACCCTAAAACACAGTAATCCTAATTGCACAAGGACACAAATATCTCATATTTGAGAAACTCAAATCCCACCACAAGTCTCACTTATGAGTCATTTTCCTAATCAAACTATACTCCAAAGCACTGTATGTAGAGGGCTTTCATTATCACACATGTACTTCACAAACATTTTTAACAGCACTTGTCTTTTCATTTTCTATAAACAGATTACTGATTTAGGCATCAGAGAGTTCCCTCAAAAGCACACTTCCCATCCTCCGACAACTCCTTAGGTCTTTTTTTGTTCTCGTGTGTGTAGGGACTTCACAACACCTATAAGAGCAACAGTCACATTTTTCAGCATAAAAAAATTTGTGTTATCCATGGGAAAACTTTGAAGAAGAATTTATCTGTTAATGATGCCAACCTGACATATGACCAGGAATGTTGTTGCTACTGTCGCTGTCGCTGCTGCTACCATTGCCACAACCCATACCTTGACTAGACAGGGCATGATGTCCAGGCCTCTTTGCAATTCCCAAAAATACTGCTACCAGTGATGATTCCATCTGGCATTCTAAAAGGTAGCAGAAGTTTCTTGCAACCTCAACTGGGCTATCCAAATCATCACCAAAGCCACACTGTCTGAACGCATGACTCGGGGTCCTCAATGGCATTAGATGCTGCCACAAAGCCCTCGATCAGCGAGGCACTCAGATCATGAAAGGGGACTTCACCCCACTAACTACCGATCCTCCGTTAGATTCTACCCCCTCCATTATAGGGTAAGATCACAGAGCCACTCCACGATCACAAACACCTTTAATACAATCTCCAGGAGCCGAGAATGATCACTCCAGATAAAGAGAACCTATAGTAGGTTAGTAGCACCTGCCAATACACAAAACAAAAAGCAAGAACAGAACAAACGATCTTTTTTACAGATGACGACCTGGAAGGACTGCCCACCCCATGATGACGCCATGGTCATCACTTTGGTCATTGGGAATTACAATATGAAAAGGATCCTAGTTGACAACCAACATCTTCTATCATAACACGTTCAAGAAAATGGGGCTTAGTGACCAACAGCTCACACGGGTCGCTTTCCCTCTCTACGAGTTTTCAAGTGAGCCAATGTTCCTCTCTCTACTATATTTCACATCACATTCATAACATTTCTACTCATTTTTCATTCTCTTATGTTTTTCCTCTACACACAACCTATGTCATCACAACTACTTAGGCCATGTCTGGAGACAAGGGTTTAAGCAAGGTTAGCCTAAATCCTCGTCTTAGAATTTGGTGGATGTTAGTGGGGCCTCAATTCCAAGACAAGGATTTAAGTCAATATTGCTTAAATCCTTGTCTCCAAACATGGCCTTAGTTTCTAAACAGTTTCCTAGAGATTTCTTCGGAAGCTATTCATAATTGCTATCTACACAACTTCGCAAGGCTTTGTTGTATCCTTGAGGTGAATTTAATAGGAAGCTATTAGCAAACTCTTTGGAGTGAGGGCAACTATCACCTTAATGAAAGTGATTTACACCCTAAATCCTTAAAATATTATGTTCTTTTCAATTGTTTTTGATGTTGCAATTCCACATTTTCTAATGCACAAACTTTGACCCCCTTTTTTTTTTTTGTTATTTTAAACCAAAATCCCTAACAATTTTAAGGTGATAGTAGAAGCAACCATATTATCAATATTGATTTCAAAGTCATGAGAGAAGACTTCATCAAAGAAGATCGTTTTTATGGAACCAACTTTGCTCACTAGAAGGAAACTAAAAGACTATAAAAGGTTGAAAGAAGCGAGAGGATATATATATTATGGATTTCTTTGTCGAGGCCAAATTCATACCGAGAGCATATGTATGATTTCTAAGTTTTTATAAAGTCTATGCCAGATATCCAGGAAGCATTTGAAGAGAAACTTAATACTTAAAAAAAAACAAGGTAGGCATAACTTATTGATTATGAAATATTTTGAATTTATATTTTTGAGTAACATCATAAAAAAATTGATGTGTTTTCACTCTATGACCAATTTACAAGGAATATCTAAAACTAAGAAGTATCTAATTACTACATTTAAGATAGATGATCTTAATGAATTAGATGCTATCTTAGACATGGAAATGAGTGGGGGATATGTTTTAAATCAATCTCATTACTTGAGAAACTATTATTAAGTTCCAAAATCTTAGAATAAAGTAAGCAAGTATCCCCTATGAATTCACTACTAAACCAATTGAGAATTTCGGTAAAGTAATGGTACAACTTGAATATATATGTTAGTGCTATTGAAAGTTTAACTGAGCTAGATATTGTATTTGTAGAGTGCAAACTTTCAAGATACACCAGTAAGCCTAGTACAAACCAATAAATAGAGTTATTAGAATCTTAAGAAAACTATTAAACTATCTGTTTTATTTTTGTTATCTGGTTGTACTAGAAGGATTCATTGTAGTTGGATCACAAGTACGTCAATTGATGAAAATTTAACGTTTGGATTGATTTTTAGGCTTGGTGGTGAAACAATACGTTGACCCTCTAAGAAGTAGATATGCATATCAAATTTAACCATATAACCAGGATCAGCACATAATGCCATAGACATATTTGGCGTCACAACAATCCAATATACTTGTCACCTCAAGGACTTGTCTCCTTAAGGACTCTTTCTTAACATTATCGTTTCACATGGACAACAAAAAGATATATGTTTGCAGGGCCAAGAACTGTTGTCATACTTTGGTACCAAAAAGGCTAACAAATACATCAATCATCTCAAGAATATTACTCTAGTTCTATCTACCTATTCATTAAGCCACAAAAACAGGAAGACCATAAGCTTCAATACGGCCCATTGAGCATTTTAACACATTTATGAACTAGAGCAAAGCTTCCTCATACCAAATACAGACTTAGTATTGCAACTTCAAAGGATAACAAGAGGGGAGAAAAGAATGACTGGAGGGGACTGCATTGTAGCAAACAAAAGTGGTAAATGATTAATGTCTTAGGTAGAAATCAGAACAAAAATAAGGGAAAGTAGCAAGCCACGTCACTAATTCAATCTAAAGCAATGAGGATGTATAAAATCAAACTAAAAATTTAAGCCACGCCATCTTCTCTTCTCATTAAAAAGATTAAGCGCTGATGTCAGAGATATTAAGGGAAGGTTGGGTACAGGACCATCAATGGAGGTTGATACATGTTTTTTCAACATTCTTTTTTCAGTATTTTGTCATATTCCTCTCTATACCTCCATTCCATTTGGTATAGCTGTTCAATCATCTCCTCTTCATCTGCATCATATGAAACGCCTATTTTTTTTTTACCCAATGCCCTATTTTCTTACCCAATACTTTTTCTTTATATTCACACTTTATAAAATGACTAATAATTGCATATAACATTTGTTTATTCAGGCTGCTTCAGACTTGATCCTAGTGTATCCTGAAGGTATCAAATATATTCTAAAGTACATCAAGGATCATTACAATAATCCAACCATTTACATTACTGTGAATGGTAAGCCAGTTGTTAGAATAAATTTCATATAATTAAGTGGTAATTGTTACATGTTGGATAATCCAACTACTAATTAGTTTTGATTTCTTTGACATAAAACTCATGTAGGATATGACGATTACAGCAATGATACATTACCATTGGAAGAAGCTCTTAAGGATACTAATAGGAAAGAATACCATGAGAAGCATCTTCGGAATCTTTTGGAAGCCGTAAAGTGTGTTAGTATCTAACTTACGTTGAATTTATTATCACTCTTTTTTTTCTTTTTTTTTTTTGGTTCGCAAAATTTACTTTACAACTAACATAAAACTTGTGTTCTACAACAAACTTGATATTGATATAAAATTATTGTTTTCTGCTATATATATGATGTTTTTTAGTACTCAACTTTTGAAGGTTTAATTATTACAAGGTCCATCTCGATGTAAGCTTATAGAGCAAAGATTGTTTTGTTAAATGTTTATACTAATGGTGATTATTGGATTATTGACAGTGACTATGGAGTTGATGTGAAAGACTATTTTGCATGGTCATTGATGGATAACTTTGAATGAAACCTTTGTTACACTATTCGATTCGGATTATATTACGTAGATTTCAAAAATTACCTGAAACGATATCCGAAAGAATCAACCAAGTGGTTCATGAAATTTCCAAAAGATCAGAGCAAGCAGTCTAAAACTGTTATTTGAGGTTCCTCAATTTTATCACGTATACCAAAGAGTTGGTCACGACTGATGCATTGAAGTTGAACGTCTTTTGATTCTCAATTACAACTGAATGATGTATTTTATTATTTCTTTTGTAATTCTTTGATTTTATTGATTAAAATCTTTTTAGGTATTTTAGGATTTTAATATGTAATTAAACTATTGTCTTCTTATATAGGAAATTGTACTACTTTCTGATCTATTTTATGTAGCTAGCCTATAAATAGGTTTGTATAGTTTTTGGGATTCTGCCTAAATCTTTTTTCATGATACATATATATATATATAAAAGCCTGTTAGAGGGAGGATTCTCTAGGCATGAAGACTCCCTAAAAGTATGCCTTTTGAATTATGGACAAATGGACAATTAAAGTATCATAGTACATATGTCACTTAGCAATCACCGAGGTCCTAAACAATTTTTTTTTTTTTTGTTTTCTAAAATCCCCAACTTTGAGGGTGATTTTAATAAATAAATATTTTTATTATAAATTTTCATAATAAGCCCTTAATTTGATTTGATGTCTTCTTTGAAGTGATGTATTTTTAAGAATTTACTCTTTCAAAAGAAAATTAATGACAGAGAGAAAACAGAGAAACAATTGTTTGCGGTTATTGTTATGCCTAAAATTTGAAAAGCAAAGTCTTAGAACATCAACGGTGCAAGAAATCATTGCATTTTTTATACCTCTTTTCTTTAGGTGTTAAAATTAAGTGGGCCAACAGCAAGGTAACACGTGGACATTTCTGCTTCCAATAAGGAGATGGCACATGGACAAGTTATTAACGAACCCAAACAATTCTTTTAGCTCCAACAAGTATTTATACTTCAAAACCTAAAATTTACATATCTAAAACTACTCAATCACAAGTTTAAGTTATTTCAAGTTGTAGTGCAAGATTAATTCAAAGGTCCACTACATATCATATTCCAACTTCAATAAATCCTAAATCCATCCATTTAAATTCAAATCAACTCGAACAAAACCAAAGAATCAACTTCATTAAGTTTACTTTAACTTAGAATAGGTTTGAAAATGATTATACCTCAAATTTGTATAAAAAAATAGCTAAGAAACAAAAGGAGCAAGAACCCCTGTCTGGTACGTGTACTCCACACGCCGTCGTAGCCTACTCATGGCGCCTCACATCTCGGTCTGGACTCCTCCCCCAGGTGGCAGTAAGAGTTTTACAAAGTATGGGGGTAAGTGAGGTAGTGACGTGAGTTGGTGAGCTAGAAGAAGATAAGAAAATTTTGGGTTTTCTCCAAACAAATTAAAAAATGGTTTCTGCCCTGTTTCTCTCTAACTCTCTCAGTCACCCGAGCTTCCCAGAGAAGAATTGAGAGACTTGTGGTTTTTTTGCTGAAGTTTCTAGGCTTTTAGCCTTATATAGTCCCACGAACCATTAGCCTTTTATCTCTTTACCCCTCCCTTCCTTCTTTAATTAATTTGCAACCCTTTTCCTCCTTTTTTCTAACTTTTTATATTAAAACCCAATTGTTCTTACTAACACTTCTTTATAAGAAAGTCTTAACTAAGTACTTTCATTTCTTTTATGTTTATATTACCCCTCTATCAATAAGTTCTACACACTTCTAACACAGAAAAATTATAATTTACTTCATCGATATATATATTTTAAAATTTAAGACATGACTTTACACCCCCTCTCTCTCTCTCTACTTTTTCGCTTCTTATTTACTCAGAGTATAAATCCCATCAACCAAATTGTTGAATCCTAAATAATTCCTCGATCCATTACTTAAATTGATGCAATCTCTTGACCTCAACCCGATAATGATGCCCAACAGTGTAATCATTCTGATGACGACAATCACGACCGTAAGTGCCACGGTGGTCAGTATGTTCCCATGTCATCAATACCGTAGTTTTGGTGAGAGAGGAAACAGAGAATAAGAGATTGTAGAAGAAAAGATTAGAAGATGGATTCAGTTGTTTGGGACTTGGATTGGGTACTTTGGTTGGGACTTGGGAGCCTGGGTTCATGTTGGGATTAAGGTTGGCCTGAAATTAAAGGGCATGTTTGGGTAACAGTTTTTTGTTTTCGGTTTTCGAAAATGAAAACTGAAAATAGTTTTCTGATGTTTTATGAAGAAAACATATTTGGATAACTGTAACTCGAAGACTGTTTCCAAAACAAAAAACAATGAAATGTTGTTTGGATAATCTTATTTTGAAAACTTTTTTGATACAACTTGTAATTATTTTTAGTTGTGAGTTTAAATTTAAAATCTATATTAATTTTATTTCTCATATTTACTAAATATTTAAAAATAATTAATATTATTTTATTTTCAAAATTTAATATTTTTTATATACTATGGAGGAAGAATGAAACAGAGAAGTGAACACTAATTTTAGGGCTATTTTTCGAAAATTATGTTAGAAAACACCAATTTGGAGTTTTTAAAAAACAATTTTTGAAAACTTGTTTTTTTAAAACTGTTTTAAAAAATTGCTTTTGAAAACTGTTTGCCAAATATAGAAAAAAGATTTTGAAAACTGTTTTCAATTTTCAAAAACTATTTCCAAACATTGCAATATATACTATCTGTTTCTTTTTTAAGGAAAAAATGAACCCGAGTTTTAGCCAAGACTTGCCCGTAGTGTAACTCTACCCCTGATTTCAATCATAATAGTTTTCCTGATGGTTTTATTTTTGGTACAGCGTCCTCAGCATATCAAGTAGATAATTAATATATAATATATTAATGTAAACTTTTTAAAACCACCGTGAGATATAATCAACCACTTTATGAGATATAATCTAACTGTATATATGCATGATATTTCTGTTTAGGTAGATGTAAAAGTATATGGGACAACTTTACTCGCTACTATTCAGCTTCTCTCCTTTTTTCATTTATATTTCTGTTTAGGTATGTTTGCATTTGTACATGCATGAGAGTGCACAAGTTATGATGATCGCAACTACTTGATTTCAATACTCAATTTCTTGTTTATATGAAATGGAGATAAGAAACTGAATAGATTAACATATTTATTCGAATCAGTTCATTGAAAAGTAGAGTTGATCATTGGTCCGTTAGTCCACCCAGCTCATTTGGCTCAACTCGTAGGTTTTGCGGGTTTGTTCAAGAAAAATTAATTAATTAATTTGGCTTGGGTAAAAATTTAGGCAAGATTTAAAAAACGAAAGGGATTGAAATTTTTTTTTTTAAAAAAAGGCAAATCAATTAGGCACCACCTTCTTAAATATATTATACTTAATACATTTAATTATTTATATATTAAATAATATATATTTCATGTAATGTGATATATGTTAGGGTTAAGATTCTCTTACTAAAACATTTCATGTTATGAAAAAATAGGGGAAAATGCAATAATTTAGACGAAGATTTTTTTTTTAATTCTTCGTGCGTAATATTGTTTTATGGGAAAATTTAGACTAAATAAAAAAATGAAAAATTCGGGCTTGATGGGCGAACCTGGGTTTGGCTTAACTTATTAGGCTCGAGCTAATTAAGACCGGATTTTCGGGCCAGCTCATATCTACTGGGCTACAATTTTGTGTAAGCCCGACCCAAACCTGACCCGAACCTGACCCAAACCTAGCTCGAGACTGGCTTTGGTCAAATCTAGATATAACTGATTCACGTGTATTGAAAAAAGATTAGTTTTTATACTTTTCACGTAATCTACTTTTAAGTAACATAATTGAAATTAAACATTTTAAAAAAAAAAATTTGTGACAAGAAGGTATTTGGATTGGGATCCTCTAGGGATGAATTTGTCTATGGTTTGGTGTAGTTCATGTTAGGATTAATAGCCACATCATAAAAAAAATTAAATCAAAGGCTATGATTGAAATACATAAAAAATTTGGAACTAAATATCTCTATGCCGCATCAGCAAAAGGGGTAATTTTATAAAATCAAAATTACATTTTGAAATTTTAGAAAAAAAAGAAAGCAGTTGCCGAAAATCGACAACCAGAGGTGGACGTGTCGGCACGTGGGGCGCGTGAACAAGCTCCCACCAGCGGTTGGTGATCGGAAAGTTTGGATCTGATTAGCGTTGCAAAATCCAACCGCCCAGTGGTATCTAATTATGAAAATAATATTCATCTTTATTATTATAATTACGATTATAATAATTATTTTCATTATTATGAGAAAATATTATTGTAAAAGTACTATTATTATCAGCATTATTATAATATTGATAATAATAACCACTATCATTATTATTATATTAATTATTATTATTGTTATTACATGAAAAAATATTTTTAATTATATTATAATTATCATTATTCTAAGGTAAAAAGAAAAAAAAATAGTCTCACATGGATATGATAGATTTTGTCCTATAAAAGGAGGCGGGACAAAAAATGTGAGATTAAGGCTAATTTAATCGCATCTTAATCTCATAAGAATAGTAAATCTCTCAAACCAAATGAGGGATAACTATTCATGTAGGATTAAAATAGTCCCATCTCATCTTAATCTCACCAACCAAACGGGCTATTAGAGTTTAGGCTTAGAGTTCAAGAGGGAGAAAAGAGACATGGTGAAGAGAGAAATTGGAGGCAATGTTGTTAGAGGCACACAAAAGTATACTAACCTTAAGGGTAGTAGTAGTTTATATAGAGAACATAATATTTAAAAATTATATCAATACCCATAACCATAATATTCTAATACTCCTCTTCAACCCTAATATTTTTTGGCTTACATTACAATGAAGTTTCATTGAGTCATGTAGTTAAAGTTCAATATATTACTTTTTTTTTTGTTATTATCAGTTAGTTTAATTGGTAAAGTCAATTATTCTAGCACAGGACACTTAGAATCAAATCTCGCTCACACCAAAATCTAGAGGATAAAAGATAAGAGATACCTCTCATTGTATAGCCGTTGTTCTTTGGTTATTATGGCGAAATCAAAACGCCATCATTCATGAGGTCTGTGGATAACTGTGGAGCAATTGATGGACAGGGTTTTGGTGTATGCAACCGAGTTTTATGAGATTCTCACTAAACTGACTACTTCAAGATCCCAGCAGCCTGTGGTGAGATGGATTCCTCCTCCAGCTAGCTTTTCCAAGCTGAATGTTGATAAAAGACAAAGTGAATAACGACCAAGATCAAGCCCATATGCTCGGGAGGGTCGTTACAAGGAACAACTACGTACGTGAAACGGGGAAGATTCATACTGACAACTTGGCACATGACCATAAAAGGGAACACGTCCATTGGAATCAGTAATTGCCATTAAAAGATTTGATAAAAAATGATTTTTCCAGAGCATGTTTAATTGATGTCAGAGCAACAATGCTAGAAAATAACAAAATTAACTCATTTTTCCACCTTTACTTTCATTTAAAATATTTTTTGTTTGCTATCACAATAATAGATTATTTTGCAAGAGCGTAATACGTTAATGCCAACGCAACTATATTAAAATTAACATAATTATCTTTACATTATATATTGTTTCTTTTCTTCTTATTTGAGATAATTTTATCAATTCGATAATTTTATCAATTCAATTAATCTCTGACATTAATAAAAGAAAAATGAAGGTTAATCAGTGTAACCTTTACGTCCACATGCATACATTGCTAAATATAAGCGGCTAATACAGTTCCAACATTTCGGATTTACTTGCATGGGTTATGAGTCTCTCTCTCTCTCTCTCTATAGAAATGGTTTACATTGGAACCACAAGCACTTGAATAAAGAAAAATGGCCATTGAAGATTCTCTTGTATCGGGGCTGGTACTCCTTGCAAGCTTGTGGGATCTTGTTGAACCAAAGCGTCATCTTGTCTCAACTTCTAATTTCAATAGTAATAGCTTTCCTAATGATTTCATTTTTGGGACAGCCTCATCATCTTATCAAGTAAGACATTGTTAATTACCTTCACAAATTCATGCGACCGAGTGTGATGATTTCAACTGTTTTTCTGCTTTTTTCTTTGACTTTTGGTCTCCTTTGTTGCTGAAATTATCGTTGTTTTATTGTATAAACAATAGCTTTAATTCCAGTTTACATCATCGGGCATCAATATACAAACTATATCATGTGGAATATATTGGCTTCTATTTAAAATTAATTAAAGCAATTCCCACGTTTTGTTTTACATCATGTAAGATTATATATATATATACTCCTACATGGAAGCATTAATTAGCTAGCACCACTAATTATGCAGTTATATTTAGTATGAAGGTGCAGTAAAAGAAGGTGGTAGAGGATTAAGTATTTGGGACGACTTCACTCACTAGTATCAAGGTTGGTGATGAATATTTTGTTTGGCTAATTGGCTCTATTTCTTTCATAAATGAAATGGTGAGTTCACACCAAAAAAAGGAAAAAAAAAATAAAATTGGAGACTAAAAGTTGAATATTGTATTCAAATAAGCTCTTTAAAATTTAATGTGATAAATTAAGAATTTGTTTCATACAACTTGCAGAAAAAAATAATATAGACAATGGAGATGTAGCAGTCGATTTCTATCATCATTACAAAGTACGGAGTTTATCTTTCCTTTTTTATGAATTGTCAATGTTTCATGAATATCTTTAGCAGTGAGGGTTGAGAGGTGATTTTCCATGGATGTATCTGGTGGTGGTAAAAAAAATTAGTTTATATTTATTTCATGTATTTTTTTTCTCGATTAGTCGTATTTGTATTAAACATAGCTGAAAAATGTTATAGGAAGACATCAAACTAATGAAGGAAATTAACGTGGATGCTTTCCGACTCTCAGTTTCATGGTCTAGAATATTACCCCGTAAGTATATATTTTAATCAAGTTGTAATTAACATTTTATTTCATTGCCACTGTTTTATTTTTCTCATTGTTCTTAAAATCTTAATTGATTCTTCTTCTTCCATTTTTTTTTTTGTGAATTTAAGTTGAAAACTAAATGAAGGAGTGAACGAGGAAGGAATACAATTCTACAAAAATCTCATCAATGAGCTCTTAGAAAATGGTAATAAATCTCTTCCTAAATGGATTTAAAAGTTTTCTACCAAATATGGTGGTTTAATGTAACTAAATATTTTGTAAATATGCCATGCTGACATTGAAATATAAATTCTTCCTACAAGTTTGAAATTCAAAATATAAAGAGGCCAAAATCCAAAATGTTCGACCAAATTTCATAGTTTTGATGAAACTGAATAGCTTATGAAGATTTATATTCTAAATATCATGCTATAAAAAATTAGAACCCAACTAATTGTTTTGTTTGTCCTGTGATACAATGTGCAGACTTGCAGCCTTTCGTAACTATCTTCCATTGGGATCTTCCTCAAGCTTTAGAAGATGAATATGGTGGCTTTTTAAACCCTCGCATTGTGTAAGTGAATAGCAGTTACTTTATATGAATCATACGTTACAATCCCAAAGATTTTTATTCTGGAATGAACACTTCGTAAAACCTACTGCGTGGATATGAAAATGTTTGATCCTGGCTGCATATTAGAATGTTTTTGTAAGACTACAAATTAGACTGGGTTTGTTGTTTTTTGTTTTTATGGTGTTGGATTGTTTGTCTCAATTGATGGGTTAAACCCCCGTTCCGTTTGCTTGTGCCATTAGAAAAAAAAAAAAAAAAGTTCTTAACAGATGAGTTAGTTACTAACACCATTAATTCAAATGAATCAATATCCCTTCTTGCATGCTTTGTCGTACCAGAGTATCTACCTTTACTTCACTAGTCCAACACCTCATCGGTGTTATTCTTAAATATTATGTTCAACAACACTAAGAATTTCCACAACAAATTATCCTTCGAGTTCATGGAGTTATTCTATATACGATTGAACCTGTGTCTTCCTTTATGTATTTAGGGATGATTTTCGAGATTTTGTGCATCTTTGCTTCAAAGAATTTGGTGACAAAGTAAAACTTTGGACCACTTTTTATGAGCCATGGGTTTATAGTGTTGGTGGCTATGAAACTGATAAAAAAGCACTAGGACGGTGTTCAAAATGGGTGAACAACGGATGCCAGGCAGGGAACTCTGCCACTGAGCCTTATACCGTTTCACACCATCTGCTTCTCACTCATGCAGCAGCTGTAGAAGAGTTCAGAAAATGTGATAAGGTTTGTACAAGAGTTATTAAATCATGATCTTACACATTAGTTGCTAGCTCGATATGTACATTAGTTCTAAAGCTAATAAATTGCCAGAATTAATCGTACAAATCAATCATCTTTGCAAATTAAACTATATTGATGCAAGAAGAACCAGGAGATGAGCCATATAGGCTTAGAAAGATCTAAAAGTCTATTTTCTGGAAAATTCTATGGCTCATCAAAATGATTTTCTTAGAAAAAGTTATGGCAGTTTTAGTAGACAAAGGTCAGGCCTTCAGAACACTGCCATCCAGCACCGCGGTGCTCCTCTGCCAGAATTTTACAGCTCTTTATTTCCTTTTTCTTTCTCACCATTCTTAAAATTTTGATGATTTTTTTTTAAATTCAGATGGAAAGCTAAGTAAAGGAGTGAACGAGAAAGGGATCCAATTCTATAAAAATCTCATCAATGAGCTCATAGCAAATGGTCATAATTCTCTCCCCTATATGGATTTAATTTTTTGTGGCTAACTGCGTTTATTTAATTTAATTAAAATATTGTAATATACCAATCAATTAAATTAGAGTTAACATTTAAATATCATTAAGTTCTCCCTATAAGTATATTTTAAATGAAAATTATATATATATATATATATATAATGATCAAATTTCGAAACGTTGGAACAAATTTTAAGTTCCTCAAGAAATTTGATAGCTCCTTGAAGATTTATCTTTATAATTGGACCTTGATAAATTATTGATAAAGTTGTCCAATAATTACTTTTTGTAACTCATTTGAACCAAACTTAATTATCTCTCTTAAATGTCATTTGATGAATGTGCGGACATACAACCATTTGTGACTATCTTTCACTGGGATCTTCCCCAAACTCTAGAAGATGAGTATGGTGGTTTTTTAAGCCCTCACATTGTGTAAGTAAATGTTTCCATCATATCAAAAGCATCATTGATGCTTCTATCAATATAGTTTTTTGCCTTAAAAAAAATCTTACTAAAAGATTAATCTATTAAATTATTTTATTAATTATATTAAATCCAACAATACCTACAGTGAAGAATCATGGAGTTGGCCTATATTTGATTGAAAATGTATCCTATTATGCATATACAGGGATGATTTTTGAGACTTTGCAAGTATATGCTTCAAAGAATTTGGTGATAAAGTGAAACTTTGGGCAACTTTCAATGAGCCGTGGGTTTACAGTGTTGCTGGCTAAGACAATGGAAGAAAAGCACTAGGACGATGTTCAAAATGGGTCAACAATGCATGCCAAGCAAGGAACTCTGCATTGAACCTTATAATGTTTCACATCATCTACTTCTTGCTCATGCTGCAGCGGTAGAAGAGTTCAGAAAATGTGACAAGGTATACAGAAAAATTGTCAAATCATGATCCGGTGCATTAATTGCTTGCTTGATATGCGTATTAGTGCCAACAATAATTTTCTAAACTACTATAAGGTTTAAATATTTTTTCTCGATTTTTTTTTTATTTGAAACTTTTGAGATCAAAAGGAGAGTCTATATTGAAACTTTATTAATGATTAAAACCCCAAGCCATGTCTCCCCTTTCTATTATTTTTAAAGGAACCTTTTTTATTATTTCATCTATTAACTGTTTTTTATTTATACAATTGTTTGCTGTCAAGAAAATGGAAAGATTGGGATAGTACTCTCGCCCTCATGGTTTGAGCCTCAATCTGATTCCCCTGCGGATATTGAAGCAGCCAAACGAGCCCTTGATTTCATCTTAGCCTGGTAAGTGCTTCATATTAAATTAAGCAACATGCTTTCTCATATTCTTCCTTCTTTTTTCTTCCTTTTGGGAATTGAAAACTATATTTTAGTCCAAGATTAAAATAATTTTTACATTTCTATATATGCAGGCATTTGGACCCTATAACATTTGGTGATTATCCAAAAAGTATGAGGACTTATGTTCGGGATCGATTACCTTCGTTCACTAAAGAGCAATCCAAAATGCTAAAAAAATCTTTTGATTTTGTGGGAATAAATTACTACGGTGCTCTTTATGTAACTAATCTTGATCATGTGGATCCGGAAAAACCTAGATACACAACCGATCAACATTTTATGTGGAAAAGTAAGTTCACTCTAAATCCAAAGCTTTTAGAAAATTTAAACTCAATACAATTTTTTTTCTTCTATTTTTCATACTGCCAACACAGACTATGGTGATTAATCTATTGACTTTCAAATTTTTTTTCCTATTTTATAGAGGATCGAGATGGAATTCTTATTGGCCCACAGGTACGTTGGTAAAGTATATATATATACTTATATATATATATATATATTTATTTTAGAAATACTTTGTTGTTGAAAAACGAAGGCACAAAGATATTAGAAGGCATCATAAAGCCAATAAGATTTAGAAAGAAAATTCCTCATGAACCATGAGAGACACATGGAGAGATCAGTAAAGACGCTGTTCAATCATCTCCTCTTCATCTGCATCATATGAAACGCCTATTTTTTTTTTTTACCCAATGCCCTATTTTCTTACCCAATACTTTTTCTTTATATTCACACTTTATAAAATGACTAATAATTGTATATAACATTTGTTTATTCAGGCTGCTTCAGACTTAATCCTAGTGTATCCTGAAGGTATCAAATATATTCTAAAGTACATCAAGGATCATTACAATAATCCAACCATTTACATTACTGTGACTGGTAAGCCAATTGTTAGAATAAATCTCATATAATTAAGTGGTATTTGTTACATGTTGGATAATCCAACTACTAATTAGTTTTGATTTCTTTGACATAAAACTCATGTAGGATATGACGATTACAACAATGATACAATACCACCGGAAGAAGCTCTTAAGGATACTGATAGGAAAGAATACCATTAGAAGCATCTTCGGAATCTTTTGGAAGCCGTAAAGTGAGTTAATATCTAACTTACGTTGAATTTATTATCACTCTTTTTTTTCTTTTTTTTTGGTTCGCAAAATTTACTTTACAACTAAAATAAAACTTGTGTTCTACAGCAAACTTGATATTGATATAAAGTTATTGTTTTCTGCTATATATGATGTTTTTTAGTACTCAACTTTTGAAGGTTTAATTATTACAAGGTCAATCTCGATGTAAGCTTATAGAGCAAAGATTGTTTTGTTAAATGTTTATACTAATGGTGATTATTGGATTATTGACAGTGACTATGGAGTTGATGTGAAAGACTATTTTGCATGGTCATTGATGGATAACTTTGAATGAAACCTTTGTTACACTATTCGATTTAGATTATATTACGTTGATTTCAAGAATTACTTGAAACGATATCCGAAAGAATCAACCAAGTGGTTCATGAAATTTCCAAAAGATCAGAGCAAGCAGTCTAAAACTGTTATTTGGGGTTCCTCAATTTTATCACGTATACCAAAGAGTTGGTCACTACTGATGCATTGAAGTTGAACATCTTTTGGTTCTCAATCACAACTGAATGATGTATTTTATTATTTCTTTTGTAATTCTTTGATTTTATTGATTAAAATCTTTTTAGGTATTTTAGGATTTTAATATGTAATTAAACTATTGTCTTCTTATATAGGAAATTGTACTACTTTCTGATCTATTTTATGTAGCTAGCCTATAAATAGGTTTGTATAGTTTTTGGGATTCTGCCTAAATCTTTTTTCATGATAAATAAATTGACGTTTTCCTTTCATATATATATACATATAAAAGCCTTTTAGAGGGAGGATTCTCTAGGCATGAAGACTCCCTAAAAGTATGCGTTTTGAATTATGGACAAATGGACAATTGAAGTTTCATAGTACATATGTCACTTAGCAATCACCGAAGTCCTAAACAATTTATATTTTTTTTTTGTTTTCTCAAATCCCCAACTTTGAGGGTGATTTTAATAAATAAATATTTTGATTATAAATTTTTCATAATAAGCCCTTAATTTGATTTGATGTCTTCTTTGAAGTGATGTGTTTTTAAGAATTTACTCTTTCAAAAGAAAATTAATGACAGAGAGAAAACGGAGAAACAATTGTTTGCGGTTATTGTTATGCCTAAAATTTGAAATATAAGGTCTTAGAACATCAACGGTGCAACAAATCATTGCATTTTTTTATACCTCTTTTCTTTAGGTGTTAAAATTAAGTGGGCCAACAGCAAGGCAACACGTGGACATTTCTACTTCCAATAAGGAGATGGCACATGGACAAGTTATTAACGAACCCAATGTCCTCTCCGGACATCCCTGTCTAGACCTACAAGCGTAAATCCAGGGATCATGATCCTTCTTGGACACCCAGCCATATCCACTTGCAAAGGAACAGGATCTCTGGGATTTCCCCATCCTGGGCGCGTGGGCCGTCTCACCTTTGAAACACTATAAAAGGATCAATGTATGCAAATCCAGACACATTCACATTTTACATAACTGAAAGCACCAGCATCCCTATTCCTCTAAGAACTTGTACTAACATGAGCATCGGAGTGTCTTCGGAGGCACTATCCCCCTCTCTCCTCCGGTTGCTCTCTAGCTCATCTCGTCTTCTTGTGCAAGCTCCCCCAAGAACCGACCCCCAACTCAGTAACACGTTTTTGTCATCAACACCAATATTTTTGTGTTTTGTAAGGGGCTGTTGATAAGAATCTCAATGTTTCTTCAAGAAGTTCTGAAGGCTTTCATTCTATGGCTCTTGATGATCACAAGTGTTTAACATGGTTCTCAATTTATGTGCCTATTTCATTTGGAATTATATAAAATGAATTTATTAGCTACATCAGCTCTTAGGTGACAAGAAGGGCGAGAAAGTTGGGGCCATAATCCTTGGACTGACTATTCCTTCATGTCTTCACCTTTTATTGCTATATTCTTCAAAACCAGACCTTCTCTAAACTCTGTTATTCAAAACTAGATCAAATGGATTCTTTCTCCATTATGAGTTCATCCTGCCATTATGATAAGACAGCTGCTTGAAGACGCCTAGGTACACGCTTCCTAGGTTGTCGTGTTGGGATTTTACCATTAAAATCCATTTACTCAATCTTAAGCAAAAAAACACAAGCACAACAATTAAATAGCAAAATAAATAAAATGTAAGAACTTTAGGAAGAGCAAAGTTGTTAAACTCTCACCCCAAAATCTCAATACAAAAAAAGCTCTTAACTCAATATACCCAAAGCTGTCATCCTAACTTTAGTAATAAATCCCTCTAGTTTACAATGTATATGAGAATTATGAGTGTGCCTCAAATCTTATCTGAGACCCCTTTATATCGAATATATTTTCCTAATACAATTAGAAAAAGAACAACCGCATCATACTATACATATTATTACTTGTACAATTAACAATCTAATAAGAAATTAATATTATTCCTACTAGAACAAGCAATTATAAAATAGGAAATAATTTTTCCCAAGCCAATTAAAAGTCTTCTTTGTTAGAATTGAGCCAAAATCTTAACAGTCGTATCTGTGGGGTAGTTTTTTTTTTTTTTTTCATTTTCTTCTTCCACTTTGCGATCATATGCAAACACACGTTTGATTTCATGCAAACAATTGGAGCTTGCAATTAATTTTTGTTGGTACGATCCTCCAACGTGTCCACGAGCTAAAGAAGATATAAGTGGATTGTTGAGGAAAATTGTAAGAATAAAGAATCAAGCTAGAAGAGACAGAGATAGGAGCTGATGGGATTAATAAATTCATTTTATATAGTTTTAAATGCAATCAGAATATAAATTGAGAACAATATCAAACTTGAGTTTCAATATTAAACTTGACGTAAATTAGAACAATGTTAAACTTAAAGAAAAACCACTGAAATCTAAAAGACAATTGATAATGGTAACGGATAAGTTTACATTAGTAATTAAGTTGACCTTGAAAAGGAGTAAAGACTGTAATTTCCAACCAAGCTGTTGATTTCCTTAATTGGATAACACTCTCCCCAGACCGGCATTGTTTGGTTTTTTCTTTTTCTTAGAAAAAAAAGCATATTTTGCACTTTTGGTTCATTAAATCTATTAAACTAGGTCCTAGACAAAATCCTAGTCTCGAAAAGTTATCTTAATATGGACCAACACCATGTAACTTCGTACCGATATAATATTATATATATTTTTATACCATAGTAGTGGATAAAATATTTGGAAATAAAATAAAAGAAACACGTTTTTTTTTTCTCTCTAGCTTATCCGGTTGAGATAAATTTTGTTGACAAAAATCCGATATAATTTACTATGTGATTGACGAATTCAGAGTTTGGTCATGTTGGCTGGGTCCATTCTACTCGGTTGCCAGCGTCAACGTAACAAAATTTTAACAATCCATGTTCACACTTTTGTTTCATGGTTTCCACCCTTGTTTATATAAAAAAAAATCTTGGTTAGATTGGGTAGTTTTAAACACGTCTGAAATTTTATCGATAATTTAAAAAAATTTCACTAGTAATATCAATACAAGTGTGAGAATAAAAAACTAATGATTCGAGTGAAATTTCAAAAATTAACAGTGAAATTTAAAAAATTAACAATGAAATTTTAGACGGATCTAAAACCATTCTAAACCACAAATTAGTCCTTACATGTTGGATCCTCTCAATTTTTAGCTTTGAATTGCAGGTCAATTGATTGTTAGATTTTTTGCCACCCTCAATAAAGTAAAAATCGAGGGTCATGAACACACAACATCACCGGAGTAAGGGAAAAGCGCTTTTTCCCCTAAACCGGCAAACAACCAACTGCATGCCCTTGTGTAATGACCCATACCGAGCTAGCATTACTTGAAATGACATCATTATTACTTTTAAACATTGAGCATATAGACCTGTACCGCAACATGTAAATCCTACTATTTCCATCATACAATACATTCCTGCTATATGCATGCATGCTTCCACATTTCTTTAGCCTATGTACACTACATCTTGGTTGAAACCAAGAATTTACACAAGACACAATCTTTAGAAAAATTTCAGCCATGACAATTAAAAAACATATACATTTTTTTCAAAACTGGAGACATATACATTAATCCAAACTCCCAAACAAACATGGTGAGGATGCTTTGCGTGAAAACCCACTTAAGGATACCTTTCTCCTTCAATCCTTTACTGATTGCTTCAATTCTATTCAACAACTTCCTTGAAATATTAAAAAGATGGAGGGTGTGCTAAAAGCTCAGCGAGTAATCATATTACTCAAAGTAATCGTCTTCAAGAAACTTTATCACTTTTTGAATGAATTCAATTTAATTGTAATCACAATTCATAAAGTCACAACTATGTATATATAATTGCCCTCATGCTCATCACAAGTAAAATAATCGTTCCAAGAATACATTAAAACAATCAACAATCACATGAATTAAAGTATCATACAAGATTCAAACCATTACAAGAATAACCCTTTTAAACTATTCACGGTTCGCGTGAAATCAACTCAATTCAATACACTTATCAATAAATATATCACAATAGGGATGTCTCTTCACATACCAGTACATCAAACATCGCATTATACATCCACCCGGTTTCATCTCGCTTTCCACTTCCACTCAGTTCCACCTCACTTTCCATCTCCACTCGGTTCCATAATATCGTCAAGGATTCAAATCTCATCAAACATAATTCATAACACAAGTAATATCTTAAATATAATTTCATCTACTCATTCACATTACACTTTACTTCCAAACACACATCAAGACATATGATTTGTTTCTTAGATATCAAACACACATTTATTCACACCCTTATATGGTTTGCATTCTGCATCTATTATACTTACATATTTTCGTTTTTATCATATAATTCATCACGCTTACTAACAATATGGTGAAACTCACCTTTGATGTGCCAAAAGCTAGTCTTGAACTACTTCCTTGCCCTTAGCACGTTCTCCAACAACACCTAAAAATTATATCACTTAATATAACAATCCAAGAAGTAACGAAATCAATATCCATCTTCATTAAGCAACTACAAGAAATAGTCTAGATAATAACCATGTTACAAGTTTTCTCTTCTTTGTCTACTTTTCCTTATCTAGACTTGCAGCCTTTCGTAACTATCTTCCATTGGGATCTTCCTCAAGCTCTAGAAGATGAATATGGTGGCTTTTTAAACCCTCGCAATGTGTAAGTGAATAGCAGTTACTTTATATGAATCATACTTTACAATCCCAAAGAGTTTTATTCTGGAATGAACAGTTCGTAAAACCTACTGCGTAGATATGAAAATGTTTGATCCTGGCTGCATATTAGATTGTTTTTGTAAGATTACAAATTAGACTGGGTTTGTTGTTTTTTGTTTTTATGGTGTTTGATTGTTTGTCTCAATTGATGGGTTAAACCCTCGTTCCTTTTGCTTGTGCCATTAGGAAAAAAAAAAAAGTTCTTAACAGATGAGTTAGTTACTAACACCATTAATTCAAATGAATCAATATCCCTTCTTGCATGCTTCGTTGTACCAAAGTATCGACCTTTACTTCACTAGTCCAACACCTCATCGGGGTTATTCTTAAATATCATGTTCAACAACACTAAGAATTTCCACAACAAATTATCCTTCGAGTTCATGGAGTTATTCTTTATACGATTAACCTGTGTCTTCCTTTATGTATTTAGGGATGATTTTCGAGATTTTGCGCATCTTTGCTTCAAAGAATTTGGTGACAAAGTAAAACTTTGGACCACTTTTTATGAGCCATGGGTTTATAGTGTTGGTGGCTATGAAACTGGTAAAAAAGCTCTAGGATGGTGTTCAAAATGGGTGAACAACAGATGCCAGGCAGGGAACTCTGCCACTGAGCCTTATACCATTTCACACCATCTGCTTCTCGCTCATGCAGCAGCTGTAGAAGAGTTCAGAAAATGTGATAAGTTTTGTACAAGAGTTATTAAATCATGATCTTACACATTAGTTGCTAGCTCGATATGTACATTAGTTCTAAAGCTAATAAATTGCAAGAATTGCCCGTACAAATCAATCATCTTTGCAAATTAAACTGTATTGATGCAAGAAGAACCAGGAGATGAGCCATATAGGCTTAGAAAGATCTGGAAGTCTATTTTCTGGATAATTTTATGGCTCGTCAAAATGATTTTCCTAGAAAAAGTTATGGTAGTTTTAGTAGACAAATGTCAGGCCTTCAGAACAGTACCATCCAGCACCGCGGTGCTCCTCAGCCAGAATTTTACAGCTCTTTATTTCCTTTTTCTCTCTCACCATTCTTAAAATTTTGATTCTTTTTTTTAAAAAATTCAGATGGAAAGCTAAGTAAAGGAGTGAACGAGAAAGGGTTCCAATTCTATAAAAATCTCATCAATGAGCTCATAGCAAATGGTCATAAATCTATCCCCTATATGGATTTAATTTTTTGTTTGGCTAATTGCGTTTATTTAATTTAATTAAAATATTGTAATATACCAATCAATTAAATTAGAGTTAACATTTAAATATAATTAAGTTCTCCCTACAAGTATATTTTTAATGAAAATTATATATATATATATATATATATATAATCAAATTTCGAACGTTGGAACAAATTTTAAGTTCTTCGAGAAATTTGAGAGCTCCTTGAAGATTTATCTTTATAATTGGACCTTGATAAATTATTGATAAAGTTGTCCAATAATTACTTTTTGTGACTCATTTGAACCAAACTTAATTATCTCTCTTAAATGTCATTTGATGAATGTGTAGACATTCAACCATTTGTGACTATCTTTCACTGGGATCTTCCCCAAACTCTAGAAGATGAGTATGGTGGTTTTTTAAGCCCTCACATTGTGTAAGTAAATGTTTCCATCATATCAAAAGCATCATTGATGCTTCTATCAATATAGTTTTTTGCCTTTAAAAAAATCTTACTAAAAGATTAATCTATTAAATTATTTTATTAATTATATTAAATCCAACAATACCTACAGTGAAGAATCATGGATTTGGCCTATATTTGATTGAAAATGTATCCTATTATGCATATACAGGGATGATTTTTGAGACTTTGCAAGTATATGCGTCAAAGAATTTGGTGATAAAGTGAAATTTTGGGCAACTTTCAATGAGCCGTGGGTTTACAGTGTTGCTGGCTATGACAATGGAAGAAAAGCACTAGGACGATGTTCAAAATGGGTCAACAATGCATGCCAAGCAAGGAACACTGGCATTGAACCTTATAATGTTTCACATCATCTACTTCTTGCTCATGCTGCAGCGGTAGAAGAGTTTAGAAAATGTGACAATATATACAGAAAAATTGTCAAATCATGATCCGGTGCATTAATTGCTTGCTTGATATGCGTATTAGTGCCAACAATAATTTTCTAAACTACTATAAGGTTTAAATATTTTTTCTCGATTTCTTTTTATTTGAAACTTTTGAGATCAAAAGGAGAGTCTATATTGAAACTTTATTAATGATTAAAACCCCAAACCATGTGTCCCCTTTCTATTATTTTTAAAGGAACCTTTTTTATTATTTCATCCATTAACTGTTTTTTATTTATACAATTGTTTAGTGTCAAGAAAATGGAAAGATTGGGATAGTACTCTCGCCCTCATGGTTTGAGCCTCAATCTGATTCCCCTGCGGATATTGAAGCAGCCAAACGAGCCCTTGATTTCATCTTAGGCTGGTAAGTGCTTCATATTAAATTAAGCAACATGCTTTCTCATTTTCTTCCTTCTTTTTTCATTCTTTTGGGAATTGAAGACTATATTTTAGTCCAAGATAAAAATAATTTTTACATTTCTATATATGCAGGCATTTGGACCCTATAACATTTGGTGATTATCCAAAAAGTATGAGGACTTATGTTGGGGATTGATTACCTTCGTTCACTAAAGAGCAATCCAAAATGCTAAAAAAATCTTTTGATTTTGTGGGAATAAATTACTACGGTGCTCTTTATGTAGCTAATCCTGATTATGTTGACCCGGAAAAACGTACATACACAACAGATCAACATGTTATGTGGAAAAGTAAGTTCACTCTAAATCCAAAGCTTTTAGAAAATTTATACTCAATACAATTTTTTTTTCTATTTTTCATACTACCAACATAGACTACGGTGATTAATCTATTGACTTTCAAATTTTTTTCCTATTTTATGGAGGATCGAGATGGAATTCTTATTGGCCCACAGTTACGTTGGTAAAGTATATATATATTTATTTTAGAAATACTTTGTTTTTGAATAACGAAGGCATAAAAATATTAGAAGGCATCATAAAGCCTATAAGATTTAGAAAGAAAATTCCTCATGAACCATGAGAGACACGTGGAGAGATCAGTAAAGACGCCAAACCAAACAAACAGAACCATCCACTAGAACACAAGACAACACACTGTGCACTTCTTGATACATGTTTTTTCAACATTCTTTTTTCAGTATTTTGTCATATTCCTCTCTATCCCTCCATTCCATTTGGTATAGCTGTTCAATCATCTCCATCATATCAAACGGCTATTTTTTTTTTACCCAATGCCCTATTTTCTTACCCAATACTTTTTCTTTATATTCACACTTTATAAAATGACTAATAATTGTATATAACATTATTTTATTCAGGCTGCTTCAGACTTGATCCTAGTGTATCTTGAAGGTATCAAATATATTCTAAAGTACATCAAGGATCATTACAATAATCCAACCTTTTATATTACTGAGAATGGTAAGCCAATTGTTAAAATAAACTTAATAAAATTAAGTGGTATTTGTTACATGTTGGATAATCCAATTACTAATTAGTTTTGATTTATTTGACATAAAACTCATGTAGGATATGATGATTACAACAACGATACCTTACCATTGGAAGAAGCTCTTAAGGATACTGAGAGGAAAGAATACCATGAGAAGCATCTTCAGAATCTTTTGGAAGCCATAAAGTGAGTTCATATCTAACGTACGTTGAATTTATTATCACTGTTTTTTTTTTATTTTGGTTCGCAAAATTTACTTTACAACTAACATAAAACTTGTGTTCTACAACAAACTTGATATTGATATAAAATTATTGTTTTCTACTATACATGATGTTTTTTAGTACTCAACTTTTGAAGGTTTAATTATTACAAGGTCGATCTCGATGTAAGCTTATAGAGCAAAGATTGTTTTGTTAAATGTTTATACTAATGGTAATTATTGGATTATTGACAGTGACTATTGAGTTGATGTGAAAGGCTATTTTGCATGGTCATTGATGGATAACTTTGAATGAAACCTTGGTTACACTGTTCGATTCAGATTATACTACGTAAATTTCAAGAATTACTTGAAACAATATCCGAAAGAATCAGCCAAGTGTGGTTCATGAAATTTCTAAAAGAACAAAGCAAGCGGTCTAAAACTGTTATTTGGGTTTCCTCAATTTTATCACGTATAACAAAGAGTTGGTCAATATTGACGTATTGAAGTTGAACATCTTTTGGTTTTGAATCACAACTGAATGATGTATTTTATTAATTCTTTTGTAATTCTTTGATTTTATTGATTAAAATCTTTTTAGGTGTTTTAGGATTTTAATATGTAATTAAACTATTGTCTTCTTATATAAGAAATTGTACTACTTTGTGATCTATTTTATCTAGCTAGCCTATAAATAGGTTTGTATAGTTTATGGGTTCTGCCTATATCTTTTTTCATAATAAATAAATTGACTTTTTCCTTTCATATATATGTATATATAAGCCTTTTATTCTCTTTTTCACTTAGATAGGTGGTTTAGAGGGAGGATTCTCCAGGCATGAAGACTCCCTAAAAGTATGGCTTTTGAATTATGGACAAATGGACAATTAAAGTATCATTGTACATATGTCACTTAGCAATCACCGAATTCCTAAACAAATTTTTTTTTTCTCAAATCCCCAACTTTGAGGGTGATTTTAATAAATAAATATTTTGATTATAAACTTGTCATAATAAGCCCTTACTTTGATTTGACGTTTTCTTTGTAGTGGGGTGTTTTTAAGAATTTATTCTTTCAAAAGAAAATTAATGACAGAGAAAACGAAGAAACAATTGTTTACGGTTATTGTTATGCCTAAAATTTGAAAAATAAAGTGTTGGAACATCAACGGTGCAACAAATCGTTGCATTTTTTTATACTTATTTTCTTTAGAGGTTAAAATTAAGTGGACCAACAGCAAAGCAACACGTGGACATTTCTACTTCCAATAAGGATATGGCACGTGGACAAGCTATTGACGAACCCAATGCCATCCCCGGACACTCTTGTTTAGACCTATGAGCGTAAATCCAGGGATCACGATCCTTCTTGGACAACCAGCCATATCCACTTGCAGAAGAATGGGATCTCCGGGATTTCCCCATTCGGGGCGTGTGGGCCATCTCACCTTTGAAACACTATAAAAGGACCAAGATATGCAAATCCAGACACATTCACAATCACATTTTACATAACTGAAAGCAGGAGCATCCCATTCCTCTAAGAACTTGTACTAACAAGAGCATCGGAGTGTCTTTGGAGGCACCATCTCCCTCTCTCCTCCGGTGGCTCTCTAGCTCATCTCGTCTATCTTGTGCAAGCTCCCCTAAGAACCGGCCCCCAACTCATCAACACGTTTTATGCTTCAACACCAATATTTTTGTGTTTTGTAAGGGGCTGTTGATAAGAATCTCAATGTTTCTTCAAGAAGTTCTGAAGGCTCTCATTCTATGGCTCTTGATGATCACAAGTGTTTAACATGGTTATCAATTATATGTGCTTATTTCATTTGGAATTATATAAAATGAATTTATTAGCTACATCAGCTCTTAGGTGACAAGAAGGGCGAGAAAGTTGGGGCCATAATCCTTGGACTGACTATTCCTTCATGTCTTCACCTTTTATTGCTATATTCTTCAAAATCAAACCTTCTCTAAACTCTATTCTTCAAAACTAGATCAAATGGACTCTTTCTCCATTATGAGTTCATCCTGCCATTATGATAAGACAGCTGCTTGAAGACGCCTAGGCAGACGCTTCCTAGGTTGTCGTGTTGGGATTTTAAATTAAAATATATTTACTCAATCTTAAGCAAAAAAACACAAGCACAACAATTAAATAGGCAAAATAAATAAAAACTAGAACACCTATAATTAATGTGGTGCGACAACCTCTTTGCATTCATCCACCAACAAATCAACTGCTTTATTAATTTTCAACTAAAACTTTAGGAAGAGCGAAGTTGTCAAACTCTCACCCCAAAGTCTAAATACAAAAAAAAGCTCTTAACCTAGCTCTAGTTACAAGTACTCTCTCTGATAACCCAAAAACCCAATACACCCAAAGCTCTCATCCTAACTTTAGTAGTAAACCCCTCTAGTTTACAAAGTAAATGAAAATTATGACTATGCCTCAAATCTTCTCTGAGACCCTTTTATATAGAATATATTTTCCTAATACAATTAGGAAAAGTCCTAATAGAATTAGGAAAAGAACAACAGCATCATACTAGACTACTACTACTTGTACAATCAACAATCTAATAGGAAATTACTACTATTCCTACTAGAACAAGCAATTACAAAATAGGAAACAACTTTTTCCAAACCAATTAGAAGTCTTCTTTGTGAGAATTGAGCCAAAATCTTAACAGTCATAACTATGGGGTAGTTTTTTTTTTTTTTTTTTTTTTCCATTTTCTTCTTCCACTTTGCGATCAGATGCAAACACACATTTGATTTCATGCAAACAATTGGAGCTTGCAATTAATTTTTGTTGGTATGATCCTCTAATGTGTCCACGAGCTAAAGAAGTTATAAGTGGATTGTTGAGGAAAATTGTAAAAATAAAGAATCAAGCTAGAAGAGACAGAGATAGGAGCTGATGTGATTAATAAATTCATTTTATATAATTTTAAATGCAATCAAAACATAAATTGAGAACAATATTAAACTTGAGTTTCAATAAAGGCGTAAATTAGGAACAGTTATAAACTCGACGTAAATTAGGGAAATATTAAACTTAAAGAAAAACCAGTGAAACCTAAAAGACAGTTGATAATGGTAATGGATAAGTTTACATTAGTAATTAAGTTGACCTTGAAAAGGAGAAAAAACTGTAATGCCAATCAAATGATAAACTTAAAAAACCTGTTTCTTTTATTTTTCCCCCCTTTTTTTCATGTAATTTCTCCGTTACTAGTACTATATATAAAAAATATACTCCATACTCCATAGTGATCAAGCCTGGGCCTTTGATGCAAATTTCAAGCCTGGGCATTTAAAGTCTTTAACTAATTGCTCCTTTAATTTTCAAGGTCAACTCCAACTTAATTACTGATATTGTAAACTACCCACGATGAAGCAGTGGTCATTTGTTTACCAGAGAGGGCTATTTAATTTTGCCATGAAACACGTACATAATGATCTTTCAATTTAGAAGACATCCAACACTATAATTTCTTAATTAATTTTAAAGTTATGTTTCGTGTTATTTTGAAGGAGACAACAATAACAACATGCATATGTTGAGTTATTAATCAGCTGTTGAGTAATTATCCGTATCTATAACATCTAAGTGATGCAACAGTTAGGTGGAGATCGCAATTATCAATTTATGTTGCTCATCTTTTAAGCTTGCTGATCAGTAGTTCAATTAATCATTAACTTCTCCTGATTTTCTATTTTTGATTCTTGATGTGGGATAATTTTACCATCCAAACAAACAGTAACACATGACACACCAAGGTAAGTCCACGGACCCAAAATCACCACCAGTGAAATCATTACATGTGTCCAAGGGTACGAAGGTAATTTTATTCATAAACCCTAAAACACAGTAATCCTAATTGCACAAGGACACACATATCTCATATTTGAGAAACTCAAATCCCACCACAAGTCTCACTTATGAGTCATTTTCCTAATCAAACTATACTCCAAAGCACTGTATGTAGAGGGCTTTCATTATCACACATGTACTTCACAAACATTTTTAACAGCCCTTGCCTTTTCATTTTCTATAAACAGATTACTGATTTAGGCATCAGAGAGTTCCCTCAAAAGCACACTTCCCATCCTCCGACAACTCCTTAGGTCTTTTTTTGTTCTCGTGTGTGTAGGGACTTCACAACACCTATAAGAGCAACAGTCACATTTTTCAGCATAAAAAAATTTGTGTTATCCATGGGAAAACTTTGAAGAAGAATTTATCTGTTAATGATGCCAACCTGACATATGACCAAGAATGTTGTTGCTACTGTCGCTGTCGCTGCTGCTACCATTGCCACAACCCATACCTTGACTAGACAGGGCATGATGTCCAGGCCTCTTTGCAATTCCCAAAAATACTGCTACCAGTGATGATTCCATCTGGCATTCTAAAAGGTAGCAGAAGTTTCTTGCAACCTCAACTGGGCTATCCCAATCATCACCAAAGCCACACTGTCTGAACGCATGACTCGGGGTCCTCAATGGCATTAGATGCTGCCACAAAGCCCTCGATCAGCGAGGCACTCAGATCACGAAAGGGGACTTCACCCCACTAACTACCGATCCTCCGTTAGATTCTACCCCCTCCATTATAGGGTAAGATCACAGAGCCACTCCACGATCACAAACACCTTTAATACAATCTCCAGGAGCCGAGAATGATCACTCCAGATAAAGAGAACCTATAGTAGGTTAGTAGCACCTGCCAATACACAAAACAAAAAGGCAAGAACAGAACAAACGATCTTTTTTACAGATGACGACCTGGAAGGACTGCCCACGCCATGGTCATCACTTTGGTCATTGGGAATTACAATATGAAAAGGATCCTAGTTGACAACCAACATCTTCTATCATAACACGTTCAAGAAAATGGGGCTTAGTGACCAACAGCTCACACGGGTCGCTTTCCCTCTCTACGAGTTTTCAAGTGAGCCAATGTTCCTCTCTCTACTATATTTCACATCACATTCATAACATTTCTACTCATTTTTCATTCTCTTATGTTTTTCCTCTACACACAACCTATGTCATCACAACTACTTAGGCCTTGTCTGGAGACAAGGGTTTAAGCAAGGTTAGCTTAAATCCTCGTCTTAGAATTTGGTGGATGTTAGTGGGGCCTCAATTCAAAGACAAGGATTTAAGTCAATATTGCTTAAATCCTTGTCTCCAAACATGGCCTTAGTTTCTAAACAGTTTCCTAGAGATTTCTTCGGAAGCTATTCATAATTGCTATCTACACAACTTCGCAAGGCTTTGTTGTATCCTTGAGGTGAATTTAATAGGAAGCTATTAGCAAACTCTTTGGAGTGAGGGCAACTATCACCTTAATGAAAGTGATTTACGCCCTAAATCCTTAAAATATTATGTTCTTTTCAATTGTTTTTGTTGTTGCAATTCCACATTTTCTAATGCACAAACTTTGACCCCCTTTTTTTTTTTTGTTATTTTAAACCAAAATCCCTAACAATTTTAAGGTGATAGTAGAAGCAACCATATTATCAATATTGATTTCAAAGTCATGAGAGAAGACTTCATCAAAGAAGATCGTTTTTATGGAACCAACTTTGCTCACTAGAAGGAAACTAAAAGACTATAAAAGGTTGAAAGAAGCGAGAGGATATATATATTATGGATTTCTTTGTCGAGGCCAAATTCATACCGAGAGCATATGTATGATTTCTAAGTTTTTATAAAGTCTATGCCAGATATCCAGGAAGCATTTGAAGAGAAACTTAATACTTAAAAAAAAACAAGGTAGGCATAACTTATTGATTATGAAATATTTTGAATTTATATTTTTGAGTAACATCATAAAAAAATTGATGTGTTTTCACTCTACGACCAATTTACAAGGAATATCTAAAACTAAGAAGTATCTAATTACTACATTTAAGATAGATGATCTTAATGAATTAGATGCTATCTTAGACATGGAAATGAGTGGGGGATATGTTTTAAATCAATCTCATTACTTGAGAAACTATTATTAAGTTCCAAAATCTTAGAATAAAGTAAGCAAGTATCCCCTATGAATTCACTACTAAACCAATTGAGAATTTCGGTAAAGTAATGGTACAACTTGAATATATATGTTAGTGCTATTGAAAGTTTAACTGAGCTAGATATTGTATTTGTAGAGTGCAAACTTTCAAGATACACCAGTAAGCCTAGTACAAACCAATAAATAGAGTTATTAGAATCTTAAGAAAACTATTAAACTATCTGTTTTATTTTTGTTATCTGGTTGTACTAGAAGGATTCATTGTAGTTGGATCACAAGTACGTCAATTGATGAAAATTTAACGTTTGGATTGATTTTTAGGCTTGGTGGTGAAACAATACGTTGACCCTCTAAGAAGTAGATATGCATATCAAATTTATCCATATAACCAGGATCAGCACATAATGCCATAGACATATTTGGCGTCACAACAATCCAATATACTTGTCACCTCAAGGACTTGTCTCCTTAAGGACTCTTTCTTAACATTATCGTTTCACATGGACAACAAAAAGATATATGTTTGCAGGGCCAAGAACTGTTGTCATACTTTGGTACCAAAAAGGCTAACAAATACATCAATCATCTCAAGAATATTACTCTAGTTCTATCTACCTATTCATTAAGCCACAAAAACAGGAAGACCATAAGCTTCAATACGGCCCATTGAGCATTTTAACACATTTATGAACTAGAGCAAAGCTTCCTCATACCAAATACAGACTTAGTATTGCAACTTCAAAGGATAACAAGAGGGGAGAAAAGAATGACTGGAGGGGACTGCATTGTAGCAAACAAAAGTGGTAAATGATTAATGTCTTAGGTAGAAATCAGAACAAAAATAAGGGAAAGTAGCAAGCCACGTCACTATATCAATCTAAAGCAATGAGGATGTATAAAATCAAACTCAAAATTTAAGCCACGCAATCTTCTCTTCTCATGAAAAAGATTAAGCGCTGATGTCAGAGATATTAAGGGAAGGTTGGGTACAGGACCATCAATGGAGGTTGATACATGTTTTTTCAACATTCTTTTTTCAGTATTTTGTCATATTCCTCTCTATACCTCCATTCCATTTGGTATAGCTGTTCAATCATCTCCTCTTCATCTGCATCATATGAAACGCCTATTTTTTTTTTACCCAATGCCCTACTTTCTTACCCAATACTTTTTCTTTATATTCTAAAGTACATCAAGGATCATTACAATAATCCAACCATTTACATTACTGTGAATGGTAAGCCAGTTGTTAGAATAAATTTCATATAATTAAGTGGTATTTGTTACATGTTGGATAATCCAACTACTAATTAGTTTTAATTTCTTTGACATAAAACTCATGTAGGATATGACGATTACAGCAATGATACATTACCATTGGAAGAAGCTCTTAAGGATACTAATAGGAAAGAATACCATGAGAAGCATCTTCGGAATCTTTTGGAAGCCGTAAAGTGTGTTAGTATCTAACTTACGTTGAATTTATTATCACTCTTTTTTTTCTTTTTTTTTTTGGTTCGCAAAATTTACTTTACAACTAACATAAAACTTGTGTTCTACAACAAACTTGATATTGATATAAAATTATTGTTTTCTGCTATATATATGATGTTTTTTAGTACTCAACTTTTGAAGGTTTAATTATTACAAGGTCCATCTCGATGTAAGCTTATAGAGCAAAGATTGTTTTGTTAAATGTTTATACTAATGGTGATTATTGGATTATTGACAGTGACTATGGAGTTGATGTGAAAGACTATTTTGCATGGTCATTGATGGATAACTTTGAATGAAACCTTTGTTACACTATTCGATTCGGATTATATTACATAGATTTCAAAAATTACTTGAAACGATATCCGAAAGAATCAACCAAGTGGTTCATGAAATTTCCAAAAGATCAGAGCAAGCAGTCTAAAACTGTTATTTGAGGTTCCTCAATTTTATCACATATACCAAAGAGTTGGTCACTACTGATGCATTGAAGTTGAACGTCTTTTGATTCTCAATTACAACTGAATGATGTATTTTATTATTTCTTTTGTAATTCTTTGATTTTATGGATTAAAATCTTTTTATTGATTTTAGGATTTTAATATGTAATTAAACTATTGTCTTCTTATATAGGAAATTGTACTACTTTCTGATCTATTTTATGTAGCTAGCCTATAAATAGGTTTGTATAGTTTTTGGGATTCTGCCTAAATCTTTTTTCATGATACATATATATATATATATATATATATATATATATATATATATATATATATAAAAGCCTTTTAGAGGGAGGATTCTCTAGGCATGAAGACTCCCTAAAAGTATGCCTTTTGAATTATGGACAAATGGACAATTAAAGTATCATAGTACATATGTCACTTAGCAATCACCGAAGTCCTAAACAATTTTTTTTTTTGTTTTCTAAAATCCCCAACTTTGAGGGTGATTTTAATAAATAAATATTTTTATTATAAATTTTCATAATAAGCCCTTAATTTGATTTGATGTCTTCTTTGAAGTGATGTGTTTTTAAGAATTTACTCTTTCAAAAGAAAATTAATGACAGAGAGAAAACAGAGAAACAATTGTTTGCGGTTATTGTTATGCCTAAAATTTGAAAAGTAAAGTCTTAGAACATCAACGGTGCAAGAAATCATTGCATTTTTTATACCTCTTTTCTTTAGGTGTTAAAATTAAGTGGGCCAACAGCAAGGTAACACGTGGACATTTCTGCTTCCAATAAGGAGATGGCACATGGACAAGTTATTAACGAACCCAAACAATTCTTTTAGCTCCAACAAGTATTTATACTTCAAAACCTAAAATTTACATATCTAAAACTACTCAATCACAAGTTTAAGTTATTTCAAGTTGTAGTGCAAGATTAATTCAAAGGTCCACTACATATCATATTCCAACTTCAATAAATCCTAAATCCATCCATTTAAATTCAAATCAACTCGAACAAAACCAAAGAATCAACTTCATTAAGTTTACTTTAACTTAGAATAGGTTTGAAAATGATTATACCTCAAATTTGTATAAAAAAATAGCTAAGAAACAAAAGGAGCAAGAACCCCTGTCTGGTACGTGTACTCCACACGCCGTCGTAGCCTACTCATGGCGCCTCACATCTCGGTCTGGACTCCTCCCCCAGGTGGCAGTAAGAGTTTTACAAAGTATGGGGGTAAGTGAGGTAGTGACGTGAGTTGGTGAGCTAGAAGAAGATAAGAAAATTTTGGGTTTTCTCCAAACAAATTAAAAAATGGTTTCTGCCCTGTTTCTCTCTAACACTCTCAGTCACCCGAGCTTCCCAGAGAAGAATTGAGAGACTTGTGGTTTTTTTGCTGAAGTTTCTAGGCTTTTAGCCTTATATAGTCCCACGAACCATTAGCCTTTTATCTCTTTACCCCTCCCTTCCTTCTTTAATTAATTTGCAACCCTTTTCCTCCTTTTTTCTAACTTTTTATATTAAAACACAATTGTTCTTACTAACACTTCTTTATAAGAAAGTCTTAACTAAGTACTTTCATTTCTTTTATGTTTATATTACCCCTCTATCAATAAGTTCTACACACTTCTAACACAGAAAAATTATAATTTACTTCATCGATATATATATTTTAAAATTTAAGACCTGACTTTACACCCCCTCTCTCTCTCTCTACTTTTTCGCTTCTTATTTACTCAGAGTATAAATCCCATCAACCAAATTGTTGAATCCTAAATAATTCCTCGATCCATTACTTAAATTGATGCAATCTCTTGACCTCAACCCGATAATGATGCCCAATAGTGTAATCATTCTGATGACGACAATCACGACCGTAAGTGCCACGGTGGTCAGTATGTTCCCATGTCATCAATACCGTAGTTTTGGTAAGAGAGGAAACAGAGAATAAGAGATTGTAGAAGAAAAGATTAGAAGATGGATTCAGTTGTTTGGGACTTGGATTGGGTACTTTGGTTGGGACTTGGGAGCCTGGGCTCATGTTGGGATTAAGGTTGGCCTGAAATTAAAGGGCATGTTTGGGTAACAGTTTTTTGTTTTCAGTTTTCGAAAATGAAAACTGAAAATAGTTTTCTGATGTTTTATGAAGAAAACATATTTGGATAACTGTAACTCGAAAACTGTTTCCAAAACAAAAAACAATGAAATGTTGTTTGGATAATCTTATTTTGAAAACTTTTTTGATACAACTTGTAATTATTTTTAGTTGTGAGTTTAAATTTAAAATCTATATTAATTTTATTTATCATATTTACTAAATATTTAAAAATAATTAATATTATTTTATTTTCAAAATTTAATATTTTTTATATACTATGGAGGAAGAATGAAACAGAGAAGTGAACACTAATTTTAGGGCTATTTTTCGAAAATTATGTTAGAAAACACCAATTTGGAGTTTTTAAAAAACAATTTTTGAAAACTTGTTTTTTTAAAACTGTTTTAAAAAATTGCTTTTGAAAACTGTTTGCCAAATATAGAAAAAAGATTTTGAAAACTGTTTTCAATTTTCAAAAACTATTTCCAAACATTGCAATATATACTATCTGTTTCTTTTTTAAGGAAAAAATGAACCCGAGTTTTAGCCAAGTCTTGCCCGTAGTGTAAGTCTACCCCTGATTTCAATCATAATAGTTTTCCTGATGGTTTTATTTTTGGTACAGCGTCCTCAGCATATCAAGTAGATAATTAATATATAATATATTAATGTAAACTTTTTAAAACCACCGTGAGATATAATCAACCACTTTATGAGATATAATCTAACTGTATATATGCATGATATTTAATTTGAAGGTGTAGCAAAAGAAGCCGGTAGATGTAAAAGTATATGGGACAACTTTACTCGCGACTATTCAGCTTCTCTCCTTTATTCATTTATATTTCTGTTTAGGTATGTTTGCATTTGTACATGCATGAGAGTGCACAAGTTATGATGATCGCAACTACTTGATTTCAATACGTAATTTCTTGTTTATATGAAATGGAGATAAGAAACTGAATAGATTAACATATTTATTCGAATCAGTTCATTGAAAAGTAGAGTTGATCATTGGTCCGTTAGTCCACCCAGCTCATTTGGCTCAACTCGTAGGTTTTGCGGGTTTGTTCAAGAAAAATTAATTAATTAATTTGGCTTGGGTAAAAATTTAGGCACGATTTAAAAAACGAAAGGGATTGAAATTTTTTTTTTTAAAAAAAGGCAAATCAATTAGGCACCACCTTCTTAAATATATTATACTTAATACATTTAATTATTTATATATTAAATAATATATATTTCAAGTAATGTGATATATGTTAGGGTTAAGATTCTCTTACTAAAACATTTCATGTTATGAAAAAATAGGGGAAAATGCAATAATTTAGACGAAGATTTTTTTTTTTTTTAATTCTTCGTGCGTAATATTGTTTTATGGGAAAATTTAGACTAAATTAAAAAATGAAAAATTCGGGCTTGATGGGCGAACCTGGGTTTGGCTTAACTTATTAGGCTCGAGCTAATTAAGACCGGATTTTCGGGCCAGCTCATATCTACTGGGCTACAATTTTGTGTAAGCCCGACCCAAACCTGACCCGAACCTGACCCAAACCTAGCTCGAGACTGGCTTTGGTCAAATCTAGATATAACTGATTCATGTGTATTGAAAAAAGATTAGTTTTTATACTTTTCACGTAATCTACTTTTAAGTAACATAATTGAAATTAAACATTTTAAAAAAAAAAAATTTGTGACAAGAAGGTATTTGGATTGGGATCCTCTAGGGATTAATTTGTCTATGGTTTGGTGTAGTTCATGTTAGGATTAATAGCCACATCATAAAAAAAGTTAAATCAAAGGCTATGATTGAAATACATAAAAAATTTGGAACTAAATATCTCTATGCCGCATCAGCAAAAGGGGTAATTTTATAAAATCAAAATTACATTTCGAAATTTTAGAAAAAAAAGAAAGCAATTGCCGAAAATCGACAACCAGAGGTGGACGTGTCGGCACGTGGGGCGCGTGAACAAGCTCCCACCATCGGTTGGTGATCGGAAAGTTTGGATCTGATTAGCGTTGCAAAATCCAACCGCCCAGTGGTATCTAATTATGAAAATAATATTCATCTTTATTATTATAATTACGATTATAATAATTATTTTCATTATTATGAGAAAATATTATTGTAAAAGTACTATTATTATCAGCATTATTATAATATTGATAATAATAACCACTATCATTATTATTATATTAATTATTATTATTGTTATTACATGAAAAAATATTTTTAATTATATTATAATTATCATTATTCTAAGGTAAAAAGAAAAAAAAAAATAGTCTCACATGGATAGGATAGATTTTGTCCTATAGAAGGAGGCGGGACAAAAAATGTGAGATTAAGGCTAATTTAATCTCATCTTAATCTCATAAGAATAGTAAATCTCTCAAACCAAATGAGGGATAACTATTCATGTAGGATTAAAATAGTCCCATCTCATCTTTATCTCACCAACCAAACGGGCTATTAGAGTTTAGGCTTAGAGTTCAAGAGGGAGAAAAGAGACATGGTGAAGAGAGAAATTGGAGGCAATGTTGTTAGAGGCACACAAAAGTATACTAACCTTAAGGGTAGTAGTACTTTATATAGAGAACATAATATTTAAAAATTATATCAATACCCATAACCATAATATTCTAATACTCCTCTTCAACCCTAATATTTTTTGGCTTACATTACAATGAAGTTTCATTGAGTCATGTAGTTAAAGTTCAATATATTACTTTTTTTTTTGTTATTATCAGTTAGTTTAATTGGTAAAGTCAATTATTCTAGCACAGGACACTTAGAATCAAATCTCGCTCACACCAAAATCTAGAGGATAAAAGATAAGAGATACCTCTCATTGTATAGCCGTTGTTCTTTGGTTATTATGGCGAAATCAAAACGCCATCATTCATGAGGTCTGTGGATAACTGTGGAGCAATTGATGGACAGGGTTTTGGTGTATGCAACCGAGTTTTATGAGATTCTCACTAAACTGACTACTTCAAGATCCCAGCAGCCTGTGGTGAGATGGATTCCTCCTCCAGCTAGCTTTTCCAAGCTGAATGTTGATAAAAGACAAAGTGAATAACGACCAAGATCAAGCCCATATGCTCGGGAGGGTCGTTACAAGGAACAACTACGTACGTGAAACGGGGAAGATTCATACTGACAACTTGGCACATTACCATAAAAGGGAACACGTCCATTGGAATCAGTAATTGCCATTAAAAGATTTGATAAAAAATGATTTTTCTAGAGCATTTTTAATTGATGTCAGAGCAACAATGCTAGAAAATAACAAAATTAACTCATTTTTCCACCTTTACTTTCATTTAAAATATTTTTTGTTTGCTATCACAATAATAGATTATTTTGCAAGAGCATGTTTAATTGTTGTTTTTTGTTTTTATGGTGTTGGATTGTTTGTCTCAATTGATGGGTTAAACCCCCGTTCCTTTTGCTTGTGCCATTAGAAAAAAAAAAAAATAAAGTTCTTAACAGATGAGTTAGTTACTAACACCATTAATTCAAATGAATCAATATCCCTTCTTGCATGCTTTGTCGTACCAGAGTATCTACCTTTACTTCACTAGTCCAACACCTCATCGGTGTTATTCTTAAATATTATGTTCAACAACACTAAGAATTTCCACAACAAATTATCCTTCGAGTTCATGGAGTTATTCTATATACGATTGAACCTGTGTCTTCCTTTATGTATTTAGGGATGATTTTCGAGATTTTGCGCATCTTTGCTTCAAAGAATTTGGTGACAAAGTAAAACTTTGGACCACTTTTTATGAACCATGGGTTTATAGTGTTGGTGGCTATGAAACTGATAAAAAAGCACTAGGACGGTGTTCAAAATGGGTGAACAACGGATGCCAGGCAGGGAACTCTGCCACTGAGCCTTATACCGTTTCACACCATCTGCTTCTCACTCATGCAGCAGCTGTAGAAGAGTTCAGAAAATGTGATAAGGTTTGTACAAGAGTTATTAAATCATGATCTTACACATTAGTTGCTAGCTCGATATGTACATTAGTTCTAAAGCTAATAAATTGCCAGAATTAATCGTACAAATCAATCATCTTTGCAAATTAAACTATATTGATGCAAGAAGAACCAGGAGATGAGCCATATAGGCTTAGAAAGATCTAAAAGTCTATTTTCTGGAAAATTTTATGCCTCGTCAAAATGATTTTCTTAGAAAAAGTTATGGCAGTTTCAGCAGACAAATGTCAGGCCTTCAGAACACTACCAGCCAGCACCGCGGTGCTCCTCTGCCAGAATTTTACAGCTCTTTATTTCCTTTTTCTTTCTCACCATTCTTAAAATTTTGATGATTTTTTTTTAAATTCAGATGGAAAGCTAAGTAAAGGAGTGAACGAGAAAGGGATCCAATTCTATAAAAATCTCATCAATGAGCTCATAGCAAATGGTCATAATTCTCTCCCCTATATGGATTTAATTTTTTGTTTGGCTAATTGCGTTTATTTAATTTAATTAAAATATTGTAATATACCAATCAATTAAATTAGAGTTAACATTTAAATATCATTAAGTTCTCCCTATAAGTATATTTTAAATGAAAATTATATATATATATATATATATATATATAATGATCAAATTTCGAAACGTTGGAACAAATTTTAAGTTCCTCAAGAAATTTGATAGCTCCTTGAAGATTTATCTTTATAATTGGACCTTGATAAATTATTGATAAAGTTGTCCAATAATTACTTTTTGTAACTCATTTGAACCAAACTTAATTATCTCTCTTAAATGTCATTTGATGAATGTGCGGACATACAACCATTTGTGACTATCTTTCACTGGGATCTTCCCCAAACTCTAGAAGATGAGTATGGTGGTTTTTTAAGCCCTCACATTGTGTAAGTAAATGTTTCCATCATATCAAAAGCATCATTGATGCTTCTATCAATATAGTTTTTTGCCTTTAAAAAAATCTTACTAAAAGATTAATCTATTAAATTATTTTATTAATTATATTAAATCCAACAATACCTACGGTGAAGAATCATGGAGTTGGCCTATATTTGATTGAAAATGTATCCTATTATGCATATACAGGGATGATTTTTGAGACTTTGCAAGTATATGCTTCAAAGAATTTGGTCATAAAGTGAAACTTTGGGCAACTTTCAATGAGCCGTGGGTTTACAGTGTTGCTGGCTAAGACAATGGAAGAAAAGCACTAGGACGATGTTCAAAATGGGTCAACAATGCATGCCAAGCAAGGAACTCTGGCATTGAACCTTATAATGTTTCACATCATCTACTTCTTGCTCATGCTGCAGCGGTAGAAGAGTTCAGAAAATGTGACAAGGTATACAGAAAAATTGTCAAATCATGATCCGGTGCATTAATTGCTTGCTTGATATGCGTATTAGTGCCAACAATAATTTTCTAAACTACTATAAGGTTTAAATATTTTTTCTCGATTTTTTTTTTATTTGAAACTTTTGAGATCAAAAGGAGAGTCTATATTGAAACTTTATTAATGATTAAAACCCCAAACCATGTCTCCCCTTTCTATTATTTTTAAAGGAACCTTTTTTATTATTTCATCTATTAACTGTTTTTTATTTATACAATTGTTTGCTGTCAAGAAAATGGAAAGATTGGGATAGTACTCTCGCCCTCATGGTTTGAGCCTCAATCTGATTCCCCTGCGGATATTGAAGCAGCCAAACGAGCCCTTGATTTCATCTTAGCCTGGTAAGTGCTTCATATTAAATTAAGCAACATGCTTTCTCATATTCTTCCTTCTTTTTTCTTCCTTTTGGGAATTGAAAACTATATTTTAGTCCAAGATTAAAATAATTTTTACATTTCTATATATGCAGGCATTTGGACCCTATAACATTTGGTGATTATCCAAAAAGTATGAGGACTTATGTTGGGGATCGATTACCTTCGTTCACAAAAGAGCAATCCAAAATGCTAAAAAAATCTTTTGATTTTGTGGGAATAAATTACTACGGTGCTCTTTATGTAACTAATCTTGATCATGTTGATCCGGAAAAACCTAGATACACAACCGATTAACATTTTATGTTGAAAAGTAAGTTCACTCTAAATCCAAAGCTTTTAGAAAATTTAAACTCAATACAATTTTTTTTCTTCTATTTTTCATACTGCCAACACAGACTATGGTGATTAATCTATTGACTTTCAAATTTTTTTTCTTATTTTATAGAGGATCGAGATGGAATTCTTATTGGCCCACAGGTACGTTGGTAAAGTATATATATATATATATATATATATATATATATTTTTTTTTTTTTATTTTAGAAATACTTTGTTTTTGAAAAACGAAGGCACCTAGATATTAGAAGGCATCATAAAGCCAATAAGATTTAGAAAGAAAATTCCTCATGAACCATGAGAGACACATGGAGAGATCAGTAAAGACGCTGTTCAATCATCTCCTCTTCATCTGCATCATATGAAACGCCTATTTTTTTTTTTTACCCAATGCCCTATTTTCTTACCCAATACTTTTTCTTTATATTCACACTTTATAAAATGACTAATAATTGTATATAACATTTGTTTATTCAGGCTGCTTCAGACTTAATCCTAGTGTATCCTGAAGGTATCAAATATATTCTAAAGTACATCAAGGATCATTACAATAATCCAACCATTTACATTACTGTGACTGGTAAGCCAATTGTTAGAATAAATTTCATATAATTAAGTGGTATTTGTTACATGTTGGATAATCCAACTACTAATTAGTTTTGATTTCTTTGACATAAAACTCATGTAGGATATGACGATTACAACAATGATACAATACCACCGGAAGAAGCTCTTAAGGATACTGATAGGAAAGAATACCATTAGAAGCATCTTCGGAATCTTTTGGAAGCCGTAAAGTGAGTTAATATCTAACTTACGTTGAATTTATTATCACCCTTTTTTTTCTTTTTTTTTGGTTCGCAAAATTTACTTTACAACTAACATAAAACTTGTGTTCTACAGCCAACTTGATATTGATATAAAGTTATTGTTTTCTGCTATATATGATGTTTTTTAGTACTCAACTTTTGAAGGTTTAATTATTACAAGGTCAATCTCGATGTAAGCTTATAGAGCAAAGATTGTTTTGTTAAATGTTTATACTAATGGTGATTATTGGATTATTGACAGTGACTATGGAGTTGATGTGAAAGACTATTTTGCATGGTCATTGATGGATAACTTTGAATGAAACCTTTGTTACACTATTCGATTTAGATTATATTACGTTGATTTCAAGAATTACTTGAAACGATATCCGAAAGAATCAACCAAGTGGTTCATGAAATTTCCAAAAGATCAGAGCAAGCAGTCTAAAACTGTTATTTGGGGTTCCTCAATTTTATCACGTATACCAAAGAGTTGGTCACTACTGATGCATTGAAGTTGAACATCTTTTGGTTCTCAATCACAACTGAATGAGTATTTTATTATTTCTTTTGTAATTCTTTGATTTTATTGATTAAAATCTTTTTAGGTATTTTAGGATTTTAATATGTAATTAAACTATTGTCTTCTTATATAGGAAATTGTACTACTTTCTGATCTATTTTATGTAGCTAGCCTATAAATAGGTTTGTATAGTTTTTGGGATTCTGCCTAAATCTTTTTTCATGATAAATAAATTGACTTTTTCCTTTCATATATATATATATATATATATATATATATATATATATATATATATATATATATATACATATAAAAGCCTTTTAGAGGGAGGATTCTCTAGGCATGAAGACTCCCTAAAAGTATGCGTTTTGAATTATGGACAAATGGACAATTGAAGTATCATAGTACATATGTCACTTAGCAATCACCGAAGTCCTAAACAATTTATATTTTTTTTTTGTTTTCTCAGATCCCCAACTTTGAGGGTGATTTTAATAAATAAATATTTTGATTATAAATTTGTCATAATAAGCCCTTAATTTGATTTGATGTCTTCTTTGAAGTGATGTGTTTTTAAGAATTTACTCTTTCAAAAGAAAATTAATGACAGAGAGAAAACGGAGAAACAATTGTTTGCGGTTATTGTTATGCCTAAAATTTGAAATATAAGGTCTTAGAACATCAACGGTGCAACAAATCATTGCATTTTTTTATACTTCTTTTCTTTAGGTGTTAAAATTAAGTGGGCCAACAGCAAGGCAACATGTGGACATTTCTACTTCCAATAAGGAGATGGCACATGGACAAGTTATTAACGAACCCAATGTCATCTCCGGACATCCCTGTCTAGACCTACAAGCGTAAATCCAGGGATCATGATCCTTCTTGGACACCCAGCCATATCCACTTGCAAAGGAACGGGATCTCGCGGATTTCCCCATCCTGGGCGCGTGGGCCATCTCACCTTTGAAACACTATAAAAGGATCAATGTATGCAAATCCAGACACATTCACATTTTACATAACTGAAAGCACCAGCATCCCTATTCCTCTAAGAACTTGTACTAACAAGAGCATCGGAGTGTCTTCGGAGGCACTATCCCCCTCTCTCCTCCGGTTGCTCTCTAGCTCATCTCGTCTTTCTTGTGCAAGCTCCCCCAAGAACCGACCCCCAACTTAGTAACACGTTTTTGTCATCAACACCAATATTTTTGTGTTTTGTAAGGGGCTGTTGATAAGAATCTCAATGTTTCTTCAAGAAGTTCTGAAGGCTCTCATTCTATGGCTCTTGATGATCACAAGTGTTTAACATGGTTCTCAATTTATGTGCTTATTTCATTTGGAATTATATAAAATGAATTTATTAGCTACATCAGCTCTTAGGTGACAAGAAGGGCGAGAAAGTTGGGGCCATAATCCTTGGACTGACTATTCCTTCATGTCTTCACCTTTTATTTCTATATTCTTCAAAACCAGACCTTCTCTAAACTCTGTTATTCAAAACTAGATCAAATGGATTCTTTCTCCATTATGAGTTCATCCTGCCATTATGATAAGACAGCTGCTTGAAGACGCCTAGGTACACGCTTCCTAGGTTGTCGTGTTGGAATTTTACCATTAAAATCCATTTACTCAATCTTAAGCAAAAAAACACAAGCACAACAATTAAATAGCAAAATAAATAAAATGTAAGAACTTTAGGAAGAGCAAAGTTGTTAAACTCTCACCCCAAAATCTCAATACAAAAAAAGCTCTTAACTCAATATACCCAAAGCTGTCATCCTAACTTTAGTAGTAAATCCCTCTAGTTTACAATGTATATGAGAATTATGAGTGTGCCTCAAATCTTATCTGAGACCCCTTTATATCGAATATATTTTCCTAATACAATTAGAAAAAGAACAACCGCATCATACTATACATATTATTACTTGTACAATTAACAATCTAATAAGAAATTAATATTATTCCTACTAGAACAAGCAATTACAAAATAGGAAATAATTTTTCCCAAGCCAATTAAAGGTCTTCTTTGTTAGAATTGAGCCAAAATCTTAACAGTCGTAACTGTGGGGTAGTTTTTTTTTTTTTTTTTTTCATTTTCTTCTTCCACTTTGCGATCATATGCAAACACACGTTTGATTTCATGCAAACAATTGGAGCTTGCAATTAATTTTTGTTGGTACGATCCTCCAACGTGTCCACGAGCTAAAGAAGATATAAGTGGACTGTTGAGGAAAATTGTAAGAATAAAGAATCAAGCTAGAAGAGACAGAGATAGGAGCTGATGGGATTAATAAATTCATTTTATATAGTTTTAAATGCAATCAGAATATAAATTGAGAACAATATCAAACTTGAGTTTCAATATTAAACTTGACGTAAATTAGAACAATGTTAAACTTAAAGAAAAACCACTGAAATCTAAAGGACAATTGATAATGGTAATGGATAAGTTTACATTAGTAATTAAGTTGACCTTGAAAAGGAGTAAAGACTGTAAATGCCAACCAAGCTGTTGATTTCCTTAATTGGATAACACTCTCCCCAGACCGGCATTGTTTGGTTTTTTCTTTTTCTTAGAAAAAAAAGCATATTTTGCACTTTTGGTTCATTAAATCTATTAAACTAGGTCCTAGACAAAATCCTAGTCTCGAAAAGTTATCTTAATATGGACCAACACCATGTAACTTCGTACCGATATAATATTATATATATTTTTATACCATAGTAGTGGATAAAATATTTGGAAATAAAATAAAAGAAACACGTTTTTTTTTTCTCTCTAGCTTATCCGGTTCAGATAAATTTGGTTGACAAAAATCCCATATAATTTACTCTGTGATTGACGAATTCAGAGTTTGGTCATGTTGGCTGGGTCCATTCTACTCGGTTGCCAGCGTCAACGTAACAAAATTTTAACAATCCATGTTCACACTTTTGTTTCATGGTTTCCACCCTTGTTTATATAAAAAAAAATCTTGGTTAGATTGGGTAGTTTTAAACCCGTCTGAAATTTTATCGATAATTTAAAAAAATTTCACTAGTAATATCAATACAAGTGTGAGAATAAAAAACTAATGATTCGAGTGAAATTTCAAAAATTAACAGTGAAATTTAAAAAATTAACAATGAAATTTTAGACGGATCTAAAACCATTCTTAAACACAAATTAGTCCTTATATGTTGGATCCTCTCAATTTTTAGCTTTGAATTGCAGGTCAATTGATTGTTAGATTTTTTGCCACCCTCAATAAAGTAAAAATCGAGGGTCATGAACACACCACATCACCGGAGTAAGGGAAAAGCGCTTTTTCCCCTAAACCGGCAAACAACCAACTGCATGCCCTTGTGTAATGACCCATACCGAGCGAGCATTACTTGAAATGACTTCATTATTACTTTTAAACATTGAGCATATAGACCTGTACCGCAACATGTAAATCCTACTATTTCCATCATACAATACATTCCTGCTATATGCATGCATGCTTCCACATTTCTTTAGCCTATGTACACTACATCTTGGTTGAAACCAAGAATTTACACAAGACACAATCTTTAGAAAAATTTCAGCCATGACAATTAAAAAACATAAACATTTTTTTCAAAACTGGAGACATATACATTAATCCAAACTCCCAAACAAACATGGTGAGGATGCTTTGCGTGAAAACCCACTTAAGGATACCTTTCTCCTTCAATCCTTTACTGATTGCTTCAATTCTATTCAACAACTTCCTTGAAATATTAAAAAGATAGAGGGTGTGCTAAAAGCTCAGCGAGTAATCATATTACTCAAAGTAATCGTCTTCAAGAAACTTTATCACTTTTTGAATGAATTCAATTTAAATGTAATCACAATTCATAAAGTCACAACTATGTATATATAATTGCCCTCATGCTCATCACAAGTAAAATAATCGTTCCAAGAATACATTAAAACAATCAACAATCACATGAATTAAAGTATCATACAAGATTCAAACCATTACAAGAATAACCCTTTTAAACTATTCACGGTTCGCGTGAAATCAACTCAACTCAATACACTTATCAATAAATATATCACAATAGGGATGTCTCTTCACATACCAGTACATCAAACATCGCATTATACATCCACCCGGTTTCATCTCGCTTTCCACTTCCACTCAGTTCCACCTCACTTTCCATCTCCACTCGGTTCCATAATATCGTCAAGGATTCAAATCTCATCAAACATAATTCATAACACAAGTAATATCTTAAATATAATTTCATCTAGTCATTCACATTACACTTTACTTCCAAACACACATCAAGACATATGATTTGTTTCTTAGATATCAAACACACATTTATTCACACCCTTATATGGTTTGCATTCTGCATCTATTATACTTACATATTTTCGTTTTTATCATATAATTCATCACGCTTACTAACAATATGGTGAAACTCACCTTTGATGTGCCAAAAGCTAGTCTTGAACTACTTCCTTGCCCTTAGCACGTTCTCCAACAACACCTAAAAATTATATCACTTAATATAACAATCCAAGAAGTAACGAAATCAATATCCATCTTCATTAAGCAACTACAAGAAATAGTCTAGATAATAACTATGTTACAAGTTTTCTCTTCTTTGTCTACTTTTCCTTATTCTCTTTTTTCTTTTCCAATTAAATTTTAAGTGCATGTCTGATGACAATGATTCTTAATTTACTCAAGTAAATTTCAAGAATAAATTACAAGAAAGCTTAAACTTCTTAAGTTTTAAGACTAATTAAAATGATTTGTTTCATTTACTTACAAAATTTCTTCTTTTCTAATTTTTTAACTTAAAAAGCTTCTACCAACTAAGTTTACTCAATAACTCCTCCAATTCAAAGAAACTATACCAATTTAATAATCTTTATGCCACCAAAATTCTAAACTTACATATTTAACATTATCCAAACACTAACTTAGATTAATTTACTCTAATATTTAAGATTTGTTCACATAAACTCTATAATACCCATCTAATAGAATTCTTCCAAAAAATTTATCTCAATCACTAAAAAAATTCCTAACTGAAGAAATTCTTTTAGCTCCAACAAGTATTTATAGTTCAAAACCTAAAATTTACATATCTAAAACTACTCAATCACAAGTTTAAGTTATTTCAAGTTATAGTGTAAGATTAATTCAAAGTTCCACTACATACCATATTCCAACTTCAATAAATCCTAAATCCATCCGTTTAAATTCAAATCAACTCAAACAAAACCAAAGAATCAACTTCATTAAGTTTACTTTAACTTAGAATAGGTTGGAAAATGATTATACCTCAAATTTGTATAAAAAAATAGCTAAGAAACAAAAGGAGCAAGAACCCCTGTCTGGTACGTGTACTCCACACGCCGTCGTAGCCTACTCATGGCGCCTCACCTCTCGGTCTGGACTCCTCCCCCAGGTGGCAGTAAGAGTTTTACAAAGTATGGGGGTAAGTGAGGTAGTGACGTGAGTTAGTGAGCTAGAAGAAGATAAGAAAATTTTGGGTTTTCTCCAAACAAATTAAAAAATGGTTTCTGCCCTGTTTCTCTCTAACTCTCTCAGTCACCTGAGCTTCCCAGAGAAGAATTGAGAGACTTGTGGTTTTTTTGCTGAAGTTTCTAGGCTTTTAGCCTTATATAGTCCCACGAACCATTAGCCTTTTATCTCTTTACCCCTCCCTTCCTTCTTTAATTAATTTGCAACCCTTTTCCTCCGTTTTTCTAACTTTTTATATTAAAACCCAATTGTTCTTACTAACACTTCTTTATAAGAAGGTCTTCACTAAGTACTTTCATTTCTTTATGTTTATATTACCCCTCAATCAATAAGCTCTACACACTTCTAACACAGAAAAATTATAATTTACTTCATCGATATATATAGTTTAAAATTTAAGACCTGACTTTACACCCCCTCTCTCTCTACTTTTTCGCTTCTTATTTACTCAGAGTATAAATCCCATCAACCAAATTGTTGAATCCTAAATAATTCCTCGATCTATTACTTAAATTGATGCAATCTCTTGACCTCAACCCGATAATGATGTCCAACAGTATAATCTTTCTGAAGACGACAATCAAGATCGTAAGTGCCACGGTGGTCAGTATGTTGTCATGTCATCAGTTACATAGTTTTGGTGAGAGAGAAAACAGAGAAGAAGAGATTGTGTAGAAGAAAAGATTAGAAGATGGATTCAGTTGTTTGGGACTTTGATTGGGTACTTGGGTTGGGACTTGGGAGCCTGGGCTCATGTTGGGATTAAGGTTGGGCCTGAAATTATAGGGCATGTTTGAGTAACAGTTTTCAAACAGTTTTATGATATTTTCTGAAGAAAACATGTTTGGATAACTGTAACTCGAAAACTGTTTCCAAAACAAAAAACAATGAAATGTTGTTTGGATAATCTTATTTTGAAAACTGTTTTGATACAGCTTGTAATTATTTTTAGTTGTGAGTTTAAATTTAAAATCTATATTAATTTTATTTCTCATATTTACTAAATATTTAAAAATAATTAATATTATTTTATTTTTAAAATTTTAATATTTTTTATATACTATGGAGGAAGAATGAAACAGAGAAGTGAACACTGATTTTAGGGCAATTTTTCGAAAACTATGTTAGAAAACACCAATTTGGAGTTTTTAAAAAACAATTTTGAAAACTTGTTTTTTTAAAACTGTTTTAAAAAATTGCTTTTGAAAACTGTTTGCCAAATATAGAAAAAAGGTTTTGAAAACTGTTTTCAATTTTCAAAAACTATTTCCAAACATAGCAATATATACTATCTGTTTCTTTTTTAAGGAAAAAATGAACCCGAGTTTTAGCCAAGACTTGCCCGTAGTGTAACTCTACCCCTGATTTCAATCATAATAGTTTTCCTGATGGTTTTATTTTTGGTACAGCGTCATCAGCATATCAAGTAGATAATTAATATATAATATATTAATGTAAACTTTTTAAAACCACCGTGAGATATAATCTAACTGTATATATGCATGATATTTAATTTGAAGGTGTAGCAAAAGAAGCCGGTAGATGTAAAAGTATATGGGACAACTTTACTCGTGACTATTCAGATTTCTCTCCTTTATTCATTTATATTTCTGTTTAGGTATGTTTGCATTTGTACATGCATGAGAGTGCACAAGTTATGATGATCGCAACTACTTGATTTCAATACTCCATTTCTTGTATATATGAAATGGAGATAAGAAACTGAATAGATTAACATATTTATTCGAATCAGTTCATTGAAAAGTAGAGTTGATCATTGGTCCGTTAGTCCACCCAGCTCGTTTGGCTCAACTCGTAGGTTTTGCGGGTTTGTTCAAGAAAAATTAATTAATTAATTTGGCTTGGGTAAAAATTTTGGCACGATTTAAAAAACGAAAGGGATTGAAATTTAAAAAAAAAAAAGGCAAATCAATTATGCGCCACCTTCTTAAATATATTATACTTAATACATTTAATTATTTATATATTAAATAATATATATTTCATGTAATGTGATATATGTTAGGGTTAAGATTCTCTTACTAAAACATTTCGTGTTATGAAAAAATAGGGGAAAATGCTATAATTTAGACGAAGATTTTTTTTTTTAATTCTTCATGCGTAATATTGTATTATGGGCAAACTTAGACTAAATAAAAAAATGAAAAATTCGAGCTTGATGGGCGAACCTGGGTTTGGCTTAACTTATTAGGCTCGAGCTAATTAAGACCGGATTTTTGGGCCAGCTCATATCTACTGGGCTACAATTTTGTGTAAGCCCGACCCAAACCTAACCCGAACCTGACCCAAACCTAGCTCGAGACTGGCTTTGGTCAAATCTAGATATAATTGATTCACGTGTATTGAAAAAAGATTAGTTTTTATACTTTTCACGTAATCTACTTTTAAGTAACATAATTGAAATTAAACATTTTTTAAAAAAAAAATTGTGACAAGAAGGTATCAAACTAATGAAGGAAATGAAAATGGATTTTTTCAGATTCTCGTTCTCATGGCCCATTATATTACCTTCTAAGTGTGTATATTAACTAGGAGACCTTTGTTTTTCTTTTTCTTTACCTTTTTTTTCTTGTTATTCTTAAAATTTTAATTAGCTATGCTTTCTTTCTTTCCTTTTTAAATTCAGGTGGAAAGCTAACATTGAAAAATAAGTTCATTAAATTACATTCGACATGCAAAAAATAAAGGGGATGGCTTGCCTTTGACATTGATGAAGTGAACTTCTAGTACTGTGTTCCCAAGTTGGCTTATGATACCACTTTATTATTTGACCCGAAAAAAAGAAATTCAAAATATTGGACCAAATTTATAAGTTTATCAAGAATTTGGATAGTTTGTTGAGGATTTTTTTTTTTTACATAATTAAGTCCAATAAAATTCAATTTATTGATAAAGTTGTCGAAGAATTACTTTCTGTGACTCATTTGAACCAAACTTAACTATCTTTCTGAAATGTCAATTGATACATATGCAGACAAACAGTCTCAGATATAAAATTATATTTAAATATAAATTTCATAACAAACAAAAAAATATAACCAATAAATTCAAAAAGGATGGGCTAAGGCACAAATGCAATCTCTCTCTCTTTAGAACTTTTCGCGTCATAGCGGAGGTAATCAAACTCTATCAATGCAACAAACTCATGGCCGCGTTGCTCCCAGGATACAAAAACCCAACATAATCTCTTTGTTGTATCTCAAAGATACTAACATTGTATTATGAGCCAGAGCTCTACCATACCACATCTTTTTTGCTCATAGTAATATCAAAATAATATAAAGCAGAAAAAAACTAAAATGAGGGGGAAAAAATAGTGGATTTTGTTTTTCTATCCAAAGGGCATGCAAATAGTCCTATTTATAGAACTCTAGTATGGTAACCTTCAAATTTGGATTTGGATCCTCTAGGGATGAATTTGTCTATGGTTTGGTGTAGTTCATGTTAGGATTAATAGCCACATCATAAAAAAATTAAATCAAAGGCTATGATTGAAATACATAAAAAATTTGGAACTAAATATCTCTATGCCGCATCAGCAAAAGGGGTAATTTCATTAAATCAAAATTACATTTTGAAATTTTTTAAAAAAAAGAAAGCAGTTGCCGAAAATCGACAACCAGAGGTGGACGAGTCGGCATGTGGGGCGTGTGAACAAGCTCCCACCAGCGGTTGGTGATCGGAAAGTTTGGATCTGATTAGTGTTGCAAAATCCAACCGCCCAGTGGTGTCTAATTATGAAAATCTTTATTATTATAATTACGATTATAATAATTATTTTCATTATTATGAGAAAATATAATTATAAAAGTACTATTATTATCAGAATTATTATAATATTGATAATAATAACCACTATCATTATTATTATTGTTATTGCATGAAAAAATATTTTTAATTATATTATAATTATCATTATTCTAAGGTAAAAAGAAAAAAAAATAGTCTCACATGGATAGGATAGATTTTGTCCTATAGAAGGAGGCAAGACAAAAAATGTGAGATTAAGGCTAATATAATCTCATCTTAATCTCATAAGAATAGTAAATCTCTCAAAACCAAATGAGGGATAACTATTCATGTAGGATTAAAATAGTCCAATCTCATCTTAATCTCACCAACCAACGGGCTATTAGAGTTTAGGCTTAGAGTTCAAGAGGGAGAAAAGAGACATGGTGAAGAGAGAAATTGGAGGCAATGTTGTTAGAGGCACACAAAAGTATACTAACCTTAAGGGTAGTAGTAGTTTATATAGAGAACATAATATTTAAAAATTACATCAATACCCTTAACCATAATATTCTAACACTCCTCTTCAACCCTAATACTTTTTGGCTTACATTACAATGAAGTTTCATTGAGTCATGTAGTTAAAGTTCAATATATTACTTTTTTTTTTTATTATTATCAGTTAGGTTAATTGGTAAAGTCAATTATTCTAGCACAGGACGCTTAGAATCAAATCTCGCTCACACCAAAATCCAGAGCATAAAAGATAAGAGATACCTCTCATTGTATAGCCGTTGTTCTTTGGTTATTATGGCGAAATCAAAACGCCATCATTCATGAGGTCTGTGGAGCAATTGATGGACAGGGTTTTGGTGTATGCAACCGAGTTTTATGAGATTCTCACTAAACTGACTACTTCAAGATCCCAGCAGCCTGTGGTGAGATGGATTCCTCCTCCAGCTAGCTTTTCCAAGCTGAATGTTGATAAAAGACAAAGTGATTAACGACCAAGATCAAGCCCATATGCGCGGGAGGGTCGTTACAAGGAACAACTACGTACGTGAAACAGGGAAGATTCATACTGACAACTTGGCACATGACCATAAAAGGGAACACGTCCATTGGAATCAGTAATTGCCATTAAAAGATTTGATAAAAAATGATTTTCCAGAGCATGTTTAATTGATGTCAGAGCAACAATGCTAGAAAATAACAAAATTAACTCATTTTTCCACCTTTACTTTCATTTAAAATATTTTTTGTTTGTTATCACAATAATAGATTATTTTGCAAGAGCGTAATACGTTAATGCCAACGCAACTATATTAAAATTAACATAATTATCTTTACATTATATATTGTTTCTTTTCTTTTTATTTGAGATAATTTTATCAATTCGATAATTTTATCAATTCAATTAATAAAAGAAAAATGAAGGTTAATCAGTGTAACCTTTACGTCCACATGCATACATTGCTAAATATAAGCGGCTAATACAGTTCCAACATTTCGGATTTACTTTCATGGGTTATGAGTCTCTCTCTCTCTCTCTCTCTCTTTATATAAATGGTTTACATTGGAACCACAAGCACTTGAATAAAGAAAAATGGCCATTGAAGATTCTCTTGTATCGGGGCTGCTACTCCTTGCAAGCTTGTGGGATCTTGTTGAACCAAAGCGTCATCTTGTCTCAACTTCTAATTTCAATAGTAATAGCTTTCCTAATGATTTCATTTTTGGGACAGCCTCATCATCTTATCAAGTAAGATATTGTTAATTACCTTCACAAATTCATGCGACCGAGTGTGATGATTTCAACTGGTTTTCTTCTTTTTTCTTTGACTTTTGGTCTCCTTTGTTGCTGAAATTATCGTTGTTTTATTGTATAAACAATAGCTTTAATTCCAGTTTACAACATCGGGCATCAATGTACAAACTATATCATGTGGAATATATTCGCTTCTATTTAAAATTAATTAAAGCAATTCCCACGTTTTGTTTTACATCATGTAAGATTATATATATATATACTCCTACATGGAAGCATTAATTAGCTAGCACCACTAATTATGCAATTATATTTAGTATGAAGGTGCAGTAAAAGAAGGTGGTAGAGGATTAAGTATTTGGGACGACTTCACTCACTAGTATCAAGGTTGGTGATGAATATTTTGTTTGGCTAATTGGCTCTATTTCTTTCTTAAATGAAACGGTGAGTTCACACCAAAAAAAGAAAAAAAAAATTGTAGACTAAAAGTTGAATATTGTATTCAAATAAGCTCTTTAAAATTTAATGTGATAAATTAAGAATTTGTTTCATACAACTTGCAGAAAAAAATAATATAGACAATGGAGATGTAGCAGTCGATTTCTATCATCATTACAAAGTACGGAGTTTATCTTTCCTTTTTTATGAATTGTCAATGTTTCATGAGTATCTTTAGCAGTGAGGGTTCAGGGGTGATTTTCCATGGATGTATCTGGTGGTGGTAAAAAAATTTAGTTTATATTTATTTTATGTATTTTTTTTCTCGATTAGTCATATTTGTATTAAACATAGCTGAAAAATGTTATAGGAAGACATCAAACTAATGAAGGAAATTAACGTGGATGCTTTCCGACTCTCAGTTTCATGGTCTAGAATATTACCCCGTAAGTATATATTTTAATCAAGTTGTAATTAACATTTTATTTCATTGCCACTGTTTTATTTTTCTCATTGTTCTTAAAATCTTAATTGATTCTTCTTCTTCCATTTTTTTTTTTTGTGAATTTAAGTTGAAAACTAAATGAAGGAGTGAACGAGGAAGGAATACAATTCTACAAAAATCTCATCAATGAGCTCTTAGAAAATGGTAATAAATCTCTTCCTAAATGGATTTAAAAGTTTTCGACCAAAGATGGTGGTTTAATGTAACTAGAATATTTTGTAAATATGCCATGCTGACATTGAAATATAAATTCTTCCTACAAGTTTGAAATTCAAAATATAAAGAGGCCAAAATCCAAAATGTTCGACCTAATTTCATAGTTTTGATGAAACTGAATAGCTTATGAAGATTTATATTCTAAATATCATGCTATAAAAAATTAGAACCCAACTAATTGTTTTGTTTGTCCTGTGATAAAATGTGCAGACTTGCAGCCTTTCGTAACTATCTTCCATTGGGATCTTCCTCAAGCTCTAGAAGATGAATATGGTGGCTTTTTAAACCCTCGCATTGTGTAAGTGAATAGCAGTTACATTATATGAATCATACTTTACAATCCAAAAGATTTTTATTCTGGAATGAACACTTCGTAAAACCTACTGCGTGGATATGAAAATGTTTGATCCTGGCTGCATATTAGAATGTTTTTGTAAGACTACAAATTAGACTGGGTTTGTTGTTTTTTGTTTTTATGGTGTTGGATTGTTTGTCTCAATTGATGGGTTAAACCCCCGTTCCTTTTGCTTGTTCCATTAGAAAAAAAAAAAAAGCTCTTAACAGATGAGTTAGTTTCTAACACCATTAATTCAAATGAATCAATATCCCTTCTTGCATGCTTTGTCGTAGCAGAGTCTCGACCTTTACTTCACTAGTCCAACACCTCATCGGTGTTATTCTTAAATATTATGTTCAACAACACTAAGAATTTCCACATAAAATTATCCTTCGAGTTCATGGAGTTATTCTATATACGATTGAACCTGTGTCTTCCTTTATGTATTTAGGGATGATTTTCGAGATTTTGCGCATCTTTGCTTCAAAGAATTTGGTGACAAAGTAAAACTTTGGACCACTTTTTATGAGCCATGGGTTTATAGTGTTGGTGGCTATGAAACTGGTAAAAAAGCTCTAGGACGGTATTCAAAATGGGTGAACAACGGATGCCAGGCAGGGAACTCTGCCACTGAGCCTTATACCGTTTCACACCATCTGCTTCTCGCTCATGCAGCAGCTGTAGAAGAGTTCAGAAAATGTGATAAGGTTTGTACAAGAGTTATTAAATCATGATCTTACACATTAGTTGCTAGCTCGATATGTACATTAGTTCTAAAGCTAATAAATTGCCAGAATTACCCGTACAAATCAATCATCTTTGCAAATTAAACTATATTGATGCAAGAAGAACCAGGAGATTAGCCATATAGGCTTAGAAAGATCTGAAAGTCTATTTTCTGGAAAAATTATGGCTCGTCAAAATGATTTTCTTAGAAAAAGTTATGACAGTTTCAGTAGACAAAGGTCAGGCCTTCAGAACACTACCAGCCAGCACCGCGGTGCTCCTCTGCCAGAATTTTACAGCTCTTTATTTCCTTTTTCTTTCTCACCATTCTTACAATTTTAATGATTTTTTTTTAAATTCAGATGGAAAGCTAAGTAAAGGAGTGAACGAGAAAGGGATCCAATTCTATAAAAATCTCATCAATGAGCTCATAGCAAATGGTCATAATTCTCTCCCCTATATGGATTTAATTTTTTGTTTGGCTAATTGCGTTTATTTAATTTAATTAAAATATTGTAATATACCAATCAATTAAATTAGAGTTAACATTTAAATATAATTAAGTTCTCCCTATAAGTATATTTTAAATGAAAATTATATATATATATATATATATATATATATATATATATATAATGATCAAATTTCGAAACGTTGGAACAAATTTTAAGTTCTTCAAGAAATTTGATAGCTCCTTGAAGATTTATCTTTATAATTGGACCTTGATAAATTATTGATAAAGTTGTCCAATAATTACTTTTTGTAACTCATTTGAACCAAACTTAATTATCTCTCTTAAATGTCATTTGATGAATGTGCGGACATACAACCATTTGTGACTATCTTTCACTGGGATCTTCCCCAAACTCTAGAAGATGAGTATGGTGGTTTTTTAAGCCCTCACATTGTGTAAGTAAATGCTTCCATCATATCAAAAGCATCATTGATGCTTCTATCAATATAGTTTTTTGCCTTTAAAAAAATCTTACTAAAAGATTAATCTATTAAATTATTTTATTAATTATATTAAATCCAACAATACCTACAGTGAAGAATCATGGAGTTGGCCTATATTTGATTGAAAATGTATCCTATTATGCATATACAGGGATGATTTTTGAGACTTTGCAAGTATATGCTTCAAAGAATTTGGTGATAAAGTGAAACTTTGGGCAACTTTCAATGAGCCATGGGTTTACAGTGTTGCTGGCTATGACAATGGAAGAAAAGCACTAGGACGATGTTCAAAATGGGTCAACAATGCATGCCAAGCAAGGAACTCTGGCATTGAACCTTATAATGTTTCACATCATCTACTTCTTGCTCATGCTGCAGCGGTAGAAGAGTTCAGAAAATGTGACAAGGTATACAGAAAAATTGTCAAATCATGATCCGGTGCATTAATTGCTTGCTTGATATGCGTATTAGTGCCAACAATAATTTTCTAAACTACTATAAGGTTTAAATATTTTTTCTCGAATTTTTTTTTTATTTGAAACTTTTGAGATCAAAAGGAGAGTCTATATTGAAACTTTATTAATGATTAAAACCCCAAACCATGTCTCCCCTTTCTATTATTTTTAAAGGAACCTTTTCTATTATTTCATCTATTAACTGTTTTTTATTTATACAATTGTTTGCTGTCAAGAAAATGGAAAGATTGGGATAGTACTCTCGCCCTCATGGTTTGAGCCTCAATCTGATTCCCCTGCGGATATTGAAGCAGCCAAACGAGCCCTTGATTTCATCTTAGGCTGGTAAGTGCTTCATATTAAATTAAACAACATGCTTTCTCATTTTCTTCCTTCTTTTTTCCTCCTTTTGGGAATTGAAAACTATATTTTAGTCCAAGATAAAAATAAATTTTACATTTCGATATATGCAGGCATTTGGACCCTATAACATTTGGTGATTATCCAAAAAGTATGAGGACTTACGTTGGGGATCGATTACCTTCGTTCACTAAAGAGCAATCCAAAATGCTAAAAAAATCTTTTGATTTTGTGGGAATAAATTACTACGGTGCTCTTTATGTAACTAATCTTGATCATGTTGATCCGGAAAAACCTAGATACACAACCGATCAACATGTTATGTGGAAAAGTAAGTTCACTCTAAATCCAAAGCTTTTAGAAAATTTAAACTCAATACAATTTTATTCTTCTATTTTTCATACTGCCAACACAGACTATGGTGATTAATCTATTGACTTTCAATTTTTTTATCCTATTTTATAGAGGATCGAGATGGAATTCTATTTTTCTATTGACGTTTTATGCTTCAACACCAATATTTTTGTGTTTTGTAAGGGGCTGTTGATAAGAATCTCAATGTTTCTTCAAGAAGTTCTGAAGGCTCTCATTCTATGGCTCTTGATGATCACAAGTGTTTAACATGGTTATCAATTATATGTGCTTATTTCATTTGGAATTATATAAAATGAATTTATTAGCTACATCAGCTCTTAGGTGACAAGAAGGGCGAGAAAGTTGGGGCCATAATCCTTGGACTGACTATTCCTTCATGTCTTCACCTTTTATTGCTATATTCTTCAAAATCAAACCTTCTCTAAACTCTATTCTTCAAAACTAGATCAAATGGACTCTTTCTCCATTATGAGTTCATCCTGCCATTATGATAAGACAGCTGCTTGAAGACGCCTAGGCAGACGCTTCCTAGGTTGTCGTGTTGGGATTTTAAATTAAAATATATTTACTCAATCTTAAGCAAAAAAACACAAGCACAACAATTAAATAGGCAAAATAAATAAAAACTAGAACACCTATAATTAATGTGGTGCGACAACCTCTTTGCATTCATCCACCAACAAATCAACTGCTTTATTAATTTTCAACTAAAACTTTAGGAAGAGCGAAGTTGTCAAACTCTCACCCCAAAGTCTAAATACAAAAAAAAGCTCTTAACCTAGCTCTAGTTACAAGTACTCTCTCTGATAACCCAAAAACCCAATACACCCAAAGCTCTCATCCTAACTTTAGTAGTAAACCCCTCTAGTTTACAAAGTAAATGAAAATTATGACTATGCCTCAAATCATCTCTGAGACCCTTTTATATAGAATATATTTTCCTAATACAATTAGGAAAAGTCCTAATACAATTAGGAAAAGAACAACAGCATCATACTAGACTACTACTACTTGTACAATCAACAATCTAATAGGAAATTACTACTATTCCTACTAGAACAAGCAATTACAAAATAGGAAACAACTTTTTCCAAACCAATTAGAAGTCTTTTTTGTGAGAATTGAGCCAAAATCTTAACAGTCATAACTATGGGGTAGTTTTTTTTTTTTTTTTTTTTTTCCATTTTCTTCTTCCACTTTGCGATCAGATGCAAACACACATTTGATTTCATGCAAACAATTGGAGCTTGCAATTAATTTTTGTTGGTATGATCCTCTAATGTGTCCACGAGCTAAAGAAGTTATAAGTGGATTGTTGAGGAAAATTGTAAAAATAAAGAATCAAGCTAGAAGAGACAGAGATAGGAGCTGATGTGATTAATAAATTCATTTTATATAATTTTAAATGCAATCAAAACATAAATTGAGAACAATATTAAACTTGAGTTTCAATAAAGGCGTAAATTAGGAACAGTTATAAACTCGACGTAAATTAGGGCAATATTAAACTTAAAGAAAAACCAGTGAAACCTAAAAGACAATTGATAATGGTAATGGATAAGTTTACATTAGTAATTAAGTTGACCTTGAAAAGGAGAAAAAACTGTAAATGCCAATCAAATGATAAACTTAAAAAACCTGTTTCTTTTTTTTTTCCCCCTTTTTTTCATGTAATTTCTCCGTTACTCGTACTATATATAAAAAATATACTCCATACTCCATAGTGATCAAGCCTGGGCCTTTGATGCAAATTTCAAGCCTGGGCATTTAAAGTCTTTAACTAATTGCTCCTTTAATTTTCAAGGTCAACTCCAACTTAATTACTGATATTGTAAACTACCCACGATGAAGCAGTGGTCATTTGTTTACCAGAGAGGGCTATTTAATTTTGCCATGAAACACGTACATAATGATCTTTCAATTTAGAAGACATCCAACACTATAATTTCTTAATTAATTTTAAAGTTATGTTTCGTGTTATTTTGAAGGAGACAACAATAACAACATGCATATGTTGAGTTATTAATCAGCTGTTGAGTAATTATGCGTATCTATAACATCTAAGTGATGCAACAGTTAGGAGGAGATCGCAATTATCAATTTATGTTGCTCATCTTTTAAGCTTGCTGATCAGTAGTTCAATTAATCATTAACTTCTCCTGATTTTCTATTTTTGATTCTTGATGTGGGATAATTTTACCATCCAAACAAACAGTAACACATGACACACCAAGGTAAGTCCACGGACCCAAAATCACCACCAGTGAAATCATTACATGTGTCCAAGGGTACGAAGGTAATTTTATTCATAAACCCTAAAACACAGTAATCCTAATTGCACAAGGACACACATATCTCATATTTGAGAAACTCAAATCCCACCACAAGTCTCACTTATGAGTTATTTTCCTAGTCAAACTATACTCCAAAGCACTGTATGTAGAGGGCTTTCATTATCACACATGTACTTCACAAACATTTTTAACAGCACTTGCCTTTTCATTTTCTATAAACAGATTACTGATTTAGGCATCAGAGAGTTCCCTCAAAAGCACACTTCCCATCCTCCGACAACTCCTTAGGTCTTTTTTTGTTCTCGTGTGTGTAGGGACTTCACAACACCTATAAGAGCAACAGTCACATTTTTCAGCATAAAAAAATTTGTGTTATCCATGGGAAAACTTTGAAGAAGAATTTATCTGTTAATGATGCCAACCTGACATATGACCAAGAATGTTGTTGCTACTGTCGCTGTCGCTGCTGCTACTGCTACCATTGCCACAACCCATACCTTGACTAGACAGGGCATGATCCTTAGTCCAGGCCTCTTTGCAATTCCCAAAAATACTGCTACCAGTGATGATTCCATCTGGCATTCTAAAAGGTAGCAGAAGTTTCTTGCAACCTCAACTGGGCTATCCCAATCATCACCAAAGCCACACTGTCTGAACGCATGACTCGGGGTCCTCAATGGCATTAGATGCTGCCACAAAGCCCTCGATCAGCGAGGCACTCAGATCACGAAAGGGGACTTCACCCCACTAACTACCGATGCTCCGTTAGATTCTACCCCCTCCATTATAGGGTAAGATCACAGAGCCACTCCACGATCACAAACACCTTTAATACAATCTCCAGGAGCCGAGAATGATCACTCCAGATAAAGAGAACCTATAGTAGGTTAGTAGCACCTGCCAATACACAAAACAAAAAGGCAAGAACAGAACAAACGATCTTTTTTACAGATGACGACCTGGAAGGACTGCCCACCCGATGATGACGCCATGGTCATCACTTTAGTCATTGGGAATTACAATATGAAAAGGATCCTAGTTGACAACCAACATCTTCTATCATAACACGTTCAAGAAAATGGGGCTTAGTGACCAACAGCTCACACGGGTCGCTTTCCCTCTCTACGAGTTTTCAAGTGAGCCAATGTTCCTCTCTCTACTATATTTCACATCACATTCATAACATTTCTACTCATTTTTCATTCTCTTATGTTTTTCCTCTACACACAACCTATGTCATCACAACTACTTAGGCCATGTCTGGAGACAAGGGTTTAAGCAAGGTTAGCTTAAATCCTCGTCTTAGAATTTGGTGGATGTTAGTGGGGCCTCAATTCCAAGACAAGGATTTAAGTCAATATTGCTTAAATCCTTGTCTCCAAACATGGCCTTAGTTTCTAAACAGTTTCCTAGAGATTTCTTCGGAAGCTATTCATAATTGCTATCTACACAACTTCGCAAGGCTTTGTTGTATCCTTGAGGTGAACTTAATAGGAAGCTATTAGCAAACTCTTTGGAGTGAGGGCAACTATCACCTTAATGAAAGTGATTTACGCCCTAAATCCTTAAAATATTATGTTCTTTTCAATTGTTTTTGTTGTTGCAATTCCACATTTTCTAATGCACAAACTTTGACCCCCTTTTTTTTTGTTATTTTAAACCAAAATCCCTAACAATTTTAAGGTGATAGTAGAAGCAACCATATTATCAATATTGATTTCAAAGTCATGAGAGAAGACTTCATCAAAGAAGATCGTTTTTATGGAACCAACTTTGCTCACTAGAAGGAAACTAAAAGACTATAAAAGGTTGAAAGAAGCGAGAGGATATATATATTATGGATTTCTTTGTCGAGGCCAAATTCATACCGAGAGCATATGTATGATTTCTAAGTTTTTATAAAGTCTATGCCAGATATCCAGGAAGCATTTGAAGAGAAATTTAATACTTAAAAAAAAACAAGGTAGGCATAACTTATTGATTATGAAATATTTTGAATTTATATTTTTGAGTAACATCATAAAAAAATTGATGTGTTTTCACTCTATGACCAATTTACAAGGAATATCTAAAACTAAGAAGTATCTAATTACTACATTTAAGATAGATGATCTTAATGAATTAGATGCTATCTTAGACATGGAAATGAGTGGGGGATATGTTTTAAATCAATCTCATTACTTGAGAAACTATTATTAAGTTCCAAAATCTTAGAATAAAGTAAGCAAGTATCCCCTATGAATTCACTACTAAACCAATTGGGAATTTCGGTAAAGTAATGGTACAACTTGAATATATATGTTAGTGCTATTGAAAGTTTAACTGAGCTAGATATTGTATTTGTAGAGTGCAAACTTTCAAGATACACCAGTAAGCCTAGTACAAACCAATAAATAGAGTTATTAGAATCTTAAGAAAACTATTAAACTATCTGTTTTATTTTTGTTATCTGGTTGTACTAGAAGGATTCATTGTAGTTGGATCACAAGTACGTCAATTGATGAAAATTTAACGTTTGGATTGATTTTTAGGCTTGGTGGTGAAACAATACGTTGACCCTCTAAGAAGTAGATATGCATATCAAATTTAACTATATAACCAGGATCAGCACATAATGCCATAGACATATTTGGCGTCACAACAATCCAATATACTTGTCACCTCAAGGACTTGTCTCCTTAAGGACTCTTTCTTAACATTATCGTTTCACATGGACAACAAAAAGATATATGTTTGCAGGGCCAAGAACTGTTGTCATACTTTGGTACCAAAAAGGCTAACAAATACATCAATCATCTCAAGAATATTACTCTAGTTCTATCTACCTATTCATTAAGCCACAAAAACAGGAAAACCATAAGCTTCAATACGGCCCATTGAGCATTTTAACACATTTATGAACTAGAGCAAAGCTTCCTCATACCAAATACAGACTTAGTATTGCAACTTCAAAGGATAACAAGAGGGGAGAAAAGAATGACTGGAGGGGACTGCATTGTAGCAAACAAAAGTGGTAAATGATTAATGTCTTAGGTAGAAATCAGAACAAAAATAAGGGAAAGTAGCAAGCCACGTCACTAATTCAATCTAAAGCAATGAGGATGTATAAAATCAAACTCAAAATTTAAGCCACGCCATCTTCTCTTCTCATGAAAAAGATTAAGCGCTGATGTCAGAGATATTAAGGGAAGGTTGGGTACAGGGCCATCAATGGAGGTTGATACATGTTTTTTCAACATTCTTTTTTCAGTATTTTGTCATATTCCTCTCTATACCTCCATTCCATTTGGTATGGCTGTTCAATCATTTCCTCTTCATCTGCATCATATGAAACGCCTATTTTTTTTTTACCCAATGCCCTATTTTCTTACCCAATACTTTTTCTTTATATTCACACTTTATAAAATGACTAATAATTGCATATAACATTTGTTTATTCAGGCTGCTTCAGACTTGATCCTAGTGTATCCTGAAGGTATCAAATATATTCTAAAGTACATCAAGGATCATTACAATAATCCAACCATTTACATTACTGTGAATGGTAAGCCAGTTGTTAGAATAAATTTCATATAATTAAGTGGTATTTGTTACATGTTGGATAATCCAACTACTAATTAGTTTTGATTTCTTTGACATAAAACTCATGTAGGATATGACGATTACAGGAATGATACATTACCATTGGAAGAAGCTCTTAAGGATACTAATAGGAAAGAATACCATGAGAAGCATCTTCAGAATCTTTTGGAAGCCGTAAAATGTGTTAGTATCTAACTTACGTTGAATTTATTATCACTCTTTTTTTTCTTTTTTTTTTTGGTTCGCAAAATTTACTTTACAACTAACATAAAACTTGTGTTCTACAACAAACTTGATATTGATATAAAATTATTGTTTTCTGCTATATATATGATGTTTTTTAGTACTCAACTTTTGAAGGTTTAATTATTACAAGGTCCATCTCGATGTAAGCTTATAGAGCAAAGATTGTTTTGTTAAATGTTTATACTAATGGTGATTATTGGATTATTGACAGTGACTATGGAGTTGATGTGAAAGACTATTTTGCATGGTCATTGATGGATAACTTTGAATGAAACCTTTGTTACACTATTCGATTCGGATTATATTACGTAGATTTCAAAAATTACTTGAAACGATATCCGAAAGAATCAACCAAGTGGTTCATGAAATTTCCAAAAGATCAGAGCAAGCAGTCTAAAACTGTTATTTGAGGTTCCTCAATTTTATCACGTATACCAAAGAGTTGGTCACGACTGATGCATTGAAGTTGAACGTCTTTTGATTCTCAATTACAACTGAATGATGTATTTTATTATTTCTTTTATAATTCTTTGATTTTATTGATTAAAATCTTTTTAGGTATTTTAGGATTTTAATATGTAATTAAACTATTGTCTTCTTATATAGGAAATTGTACTACTTTCTGATCTATTTTATGTAGCTAGCCTATAAATAGGTTTGTATAGTTTTTGGGATTCTGCCTAAATCTTTTTTCATGATACATATATATATATAAAAGCCTTTTAGAGGGAGGATTCTCTAGGCATGAAGACTCCCTAAAAGTATGCCTTTTGAATTATGGACAAATGGACAATTAAAGTATCATAGCACATATGTCACTTAGCAATCACCGAAGTCCTAAACAATTTTTTTTTTTTGTTTTCTAAAATCCCCAACTTTGAGGGTGATTTTAATAAATAAATATTTTTATTATAAATTTTCGTAATAAGCCCTTAATTTGATTTGATGTCTTCTTTGAAGTGATGTGTTTTTAAGAATTTACTCTTTCAAAAGAAAATTAATGACAGAGAGAAAACAGAGAAACAATTGTTTGCGGTTATTGTTATGCCTAAAATTTGAAAAGTAAAGTCTTAGAACATCAACGGTGCAAGAAATCATTGCATTTTTTATACCTCTTTTCTTTAGGTGTTAAAATTAAGTGGGCCAACAGCAAGTTAACACGTGGACATTTCTGCTTCCAATAAGGAGATGGCACATGGACAAGTTATTAACGAACCCAAACAATTCTTTTAGCTCCAACAAGTATTTATACTTCAAAACCTAAAATTTACATATCTAAAACTACTCAATCACAAGTTTAAGTTATTTCAAGTTGTAGTGCAAGATTAATTCAAAGGTCCACTACATATCATATTCCAACTTCAATAAATCCTAAATCCATCCATTTAAATTCAAATCAACTCGAACAAAACCAAAGAATCAACTTCATTAAGTTTACTTTAACTTAGAATAGGTTGGAAAATGATTATACCTCAAATTTGTATAAAAAATAGCTAACAAACAAAAGGAGCAAGAACCCCTGTCTGGTACGTGTACTCCACACGCCGTCGTAGCCTACTCATGGCGCCTCACATCTCGGTCTGGACTCCTCCCCCAGGTGGCAGTAAGAGTTTTACAAAGTATGGGGGTAAGTGAGGTAGTGACGTGAGTTGGACAAGGCAGCCCTTTGGCACACTCGCTTGGGACACATGAGCGAAAATGGCCTGCAAGTGCTTAGCAAGGAAGGTCTACTTGGTGGTGACAAAGTAGAAGAACTGGATTTTTGTAAGAGCTGTGTTTTTGGGCAGCAACATCAGGTCAGCTTCAACACCGGAGTGCACAAGTCTAAGGGCATTCTTGACTACATTCATGCGGACCTTTGGGGACCAGCAAGGACACCAACACAGGGAGGTAACATTTACTTTCTGTCTTTAATTGATGATTATTCAAGAAAAGTATGGGTTTATTTGGTTAAGAATAAATTAGATGCCTTGAATAAATTAGTGGTGTGGAAAGGGCTGGTTGAGACTCAATTGGGTAGAGTAGTTAAGGGGATAAGAACCGATAATGGCTTAGAAATTTTTAACCAAGAACTTGATCAATTCTGTAGGTTAAATGGCATTCTAAGACATAGGACGGTTGTGGAAACTCCTCAGCAAAATGGAGTTGCTGAGTTGATGAATAAGACCCTTATGGAAAAGGTTAGGTACATGTTAGATGGATCCGGGTTACCAAAATATTTTTGGGGAGAAGCTGTAGCTACAGCTGCATATTTGATTAATAGATCACCCTCTAGGATTGTGTTCCAAAAGACTCCCATGGAGATGTGGAGTGGAAAACCCCCTGAGTTGGACAACCTTAGGACTTTTGGGTGTGCTGCGTATGCACTCCAAAAGGAGGATAAGCTTAGCCCAGGATCTAGAAAATATGTGTTTCTAGGATATGGGGAAGGGGCTAAGGGGTACAGGTTGTGGTCCTTAGAAAAAGAAGGAGTTAAACTCATAATAAGTAGGGATGTTGTCTTTAATGAATTATTATTTCCCTACTTGGAGAAAACTAACCCTGCAGGGGCTAGTGAGCAAACCAATTCAGAAATTGTTGAGCATAGCATCAAGGGAGATTCTGTTCAGGTAGAGGAAAGAAGGCAAGAGGGGTCGGACCAGGTAGAGCCCTTGGATGATTGCCAAGCTCAAGAAACTCAAGAAGATACTGAACAAGAAAAGGATGCTGCAGCAAGTCAGAAGGACTTTCAGCTCATAAGAGACCGGGAAAGAAGGCTGGTCAGACCACCTTCAAGATGTGGGTTTGCGGATGCTGCGGATGCAGCAGCTCCTTGGATAGAAGGAGAGATGAGTGAACAAGAAACTTACACGGATGCCATGGAGTGTAAGGATTCGTCAAAGTGGCAGCTAGCTATGGAGGAAGAAATGGATTCTTTGAGAAAGAACAACTTCTAGGAATTGGTGAAAATTCCAGGAAATCAGAAAGTTGTGGAATGTAAGTGCACTTACAAGATCAAAGAAGGGTGCCCTCCAAGAGATGAAGTCCGGAACAAGGCTAAGCTGGTGGCGAATGGGTTCACAAGAAGAGAAGACATAGGTTTCACAGAAACTTTCTCACCTGGACACAAGGTGGAGAAGATGGTGAGTATCCTCACTTATGTCATTGATGGGCTGTTAGTTTGGAACAGCAGGAAGAGGATGGAAAGGTTTACATCTCAACTCAGTGAGGAGTTCAAGAGGAAGGATCTCAGCCTTGCACAAAAGATCCTTGGGATGAGGAGAATCATCCGGGAAAGGAAGAGAAACAGGTCAAGTGTTTCTTAGGCAATGGATGTTTTCAGCAAATTTGTGAGTAATCCCGGAAAAGAGCGTTGTCTTGGGATGAAGTGGTTGCTGAGGTACATGGAGGCTCAGTGGCAGCCAGTTGTAGCACTCATAACAACCAAGGCAGAATGCATAGCGGCTACGGAAGCCATAAAGGAGGCTATGGGGTGCAAGGGGTTATTGGACGAGTGGGAGGTCCTAAAACAGCAGGTGGTGGTATCTTTGGATAGCCAAAGTGCGGGGCACTTGTGTAGGTATCCGGTGTTCCATGAGGGGACGGAGCATATGGATGTTCGGTATCATTACATTCTGGAAAATGGTACAGAAGGAAGCATTCATGTTGACAAGAAGACCACGGAGAAAAGTCCTGCAGATTTAGGCGCCAAGTTTCTACCTCTAAGTAAGTTCAATCATTGCCTTGAATTACTTAGGATTGGAGTCAGTTGATTGATGACTCAAGATGATTTTGGATCCCGAAGGTCTCTGCACCAATGGTTCGGGTTTAAACGCTTAGACAAAGGTAGAGATTGTTGGTTTTTTGTCTAAGGTTTAAACATGGTTCAAACATGGTCAAGGTTTGAGCAGGTCCAAACATGGTCCAAGGTTGGTTAATGTCCAAACCAATTGTGGGATATCAAAGTTCAGCAAGATATAAGGTTGCACACATGTGTGTGCTTCAATTTTGAGCATGGGAAGGTCAGGCACACTGCTGTGGAAGTTTCTGCCCACAGGCAGGAGGTGTGCGCACAGCATCAGGAGGCTGCAGCATCAGGTCACGCTGCAGCACACAGCACCACACCAAAATGCACAGCATCACTTGGAGAGTGATGAAGGGCTGAGATTAAAGGAAGAACATGATCAAAGGGTCAAGAATGATTCACAAGATTGTCCAAGAATTAAGAGGCTATAAAAAGGGTTTCCTAGCCTCATTTCAAGTGGTGGAAAAGGTGTGTGAGAGAACCACACAGGTTGTGACATTGTGAGATCATTGTAAACACAAGAGAGAATTGTGTGAGAGACATAAACACAAGAGAGACTCTTGTAGTGAGGTTGGTTGTAAGGAAGAGAGGTTAGTAGAGAATTGATAGAAAGCATTGTAATAGGTCTATCACTTTCTCGTTCTCTTCTTGGTTCTTCAAGAACTTGGATTCTTGAAGGGGATTGCTGTAACTTTGTAAGAACCATTGAGATAGTCCAGAGAGTTAGGAGGAACTCACGGGGACGTAGGCACATTGCCGAACCTCGACAACAAATTACTTATCTTCTTTCTTTCTTTGATTTTCTGTTCTTGTGTTCGATTGCTAAAATTCTTTCTACAAGTCATTCAAGACTTGGGTGTTTGGAAGATCACCACCTGGGCATCTTGTCAAGGTGATTTCCAACAACAATTAAAAAACATATACATTTTTTTCAAAACTGGAGACATATACATTAATCCAAACTCCCAAACAAACATGGTGAGGATGCTTTGCGTGAAAACCCACTTAAGCATACCTTTCTCCTTCAATCCTTTACTGATTTGCTTCAATTCTATTCAACAACTTCCTTGAAATATTAAAAAGATGGAGGGTGAGCTAAAAGCTCAGCGAGTAATCATATTACTCAAAGTAATCATCTTCAAGAAACTTTATCACTTTTTGAATGAATTCAATTTAGTTGTAATCACAATTCATAAAGTCACAACTATGTATATATAATTGCCCTGATGCTCATCACAAGTAAAATAATCGTTCCAAGAATACATTAAAACAATCAACAATCACATGAATTAAAGTATCATACAAGATTCAAACCATTACAAGAATAACCCTTTTAAACTATTCACGGTTCCCGTGACATCAACTCAATTCAATACACTTATCAATACATATATCACAATTGGGATGTCTCTCCACGTACCAGTACATCAAACATCGCATTATACATCCACCCGGTTTCATCTCGCTTTCCACTTCCACTCAGATCCACCTCACTTTCCTCCTCCACTCGGTTCCATAATGTCGTCAAGGATTCAAATCTCATCAAACATAATTCATAACACAAGTAATTTCTTATATATAATTTCATCTACTCATTCACATTACACTTTACTTCCAAACACACATCAAGACATATGATTTGTTTCTTAGATATCAAACACACATTTATTCACACCCTTATATGGTTTGCATTCCGCATCTATTATACTTACATATTTTCATTTTTATCATATAATTCATCACGCTTACTAACAATATGGTGAAACTCACCTTTGATGTGCCGAAAGCTAGTCTTGAACTACTTCCTTGCCCTTAGCACGTTCTCCAACAACACCTAAAAATTATATCACTTAATATAACAATCCAAGAAGTAACAAAATCAATATCCATCTTCATTAAGCAACTACAAGAAATAGTCTAGATAATTACTATGTTACAAGTTTTCTCTTCTTTGTCTACTTTTCCTTATTCTCTTTTTTCCTTTCCAATCAAATTTTAAGTGCATGTCTGATGACAATGATTATTAATTTACTCAACTAAATTTCAAGAATAAATTACAAGAAAGCTTAAGCTTCTTAAGTTTTAAGACTAATTAAAATGATTTGTTTCATTTACTTACAAAATTTCTTCTTTTCTAATTTTTTACTTAAAAAGCTTCTAACAACTAAGTTTACTCAATAACTCCTCCAATTCAAAGAAACTATACCAATTTAATAATCTTTATGCCACCAAAATTCTAAACTTACATATTTAACATTATCCAAACACTAACTTAGATTAATTTACTCTAATATTTAAGATTTGTTCACATAAACTCTATAATACCCATCTAATAGAATTCTTCAAAAAAATTTATCTCAATCACTAAAAAAATTCCTAACTGAAGAAATTCTTTTAGCTCCAACAAGTATTTATAGTTCAAAACCTAAAATTTACATATCTAAAACTACTCAATCACAAGTTTAAGTTATTTCAAGTTATAGTGCAAGATTAATTCAAAGTTCCACTACATATCATATTCCAACTTCAATAAATCCTAAATCCATCCGTTTAAATTCAAATCAACTCAAACAAAACCAAAGAATCAACTTCATTAAGTTTACTTTAACTTAGAATAGGTTGGAAAATGATTATACCTCAAATTTGTATAAAAAAATAGCTAACAAACAAAAGGAGCAAGAACCCCTGTCTGGTACGTGTACTCCACATGCCGTCATAGCCTACTCATGGTGCCTCACCTCTCGGTCTGGACTCCTCCCCCAGGTGGCAGTAAGAGTTTTACAAAGTATGGGGGTAAGTGAGGTAGTGATGTGAGTTAGTGAGCTAGAAGAAGATAAGAAAATTTTGGGTTTTCTCCAAACAAATTAAAAAATGGTTTCTGCCCTGTTTCGCTCTAACTCTCTCAGTCACCCGAGCTTCCCAGAGAAGAATTGAGAGACTTGTGGTTTTTTCGCTGAAGTTTCTAGGCTTTTAGCCTTATATAGTCCCACGAACCATTAGCCTTTTATCTCTTTACCCCTCCCTTCCTTCTTTAATTAATTTGCAACCCTTTTCCTCCTTTTTTCTAACTTTTTATATTAAAACCCAATTGTTCTTACTAACACTTCTTTATAAGAAAGTCTTCACTAAGTACTTTCATTTCTTTATGTTTATATTACCCGTCAATCAATAAGCTCTACACACTTCTAACACAGAAAAATTATAATTTACTTCATCGATATATGTAGTTTAAAATTTAAGACCTGACTTTACACCCCCTCTCTCTCTACTTTTTCGCTTCTTATTTACTCAGAGTATAAATCGCATCAACCGAATTGTTGAATCCCAAATAATTCCTCGATCCATTACTTAAATTGATGCAATCTCTTGACCTCAACCCGATAATGATGTCCAACAGTATAATCTTTCTGATGACGACAATCAAGATCGTAAGTGCCCCGATGGTCAGTATGTTGTCATGTCATCAGTTCCATAGTTTTGGTGAGAGAGAAAACAGAGAAGAAGAGATTGTGTAGAAGAAAAGATTAGAAGATGGATTCAGTTGTTTGGGACTTGGATTGGGTACTTGGGTTGGGACTTGGGAGCCTGGGCTCATGTTGGGATTAAGGTTGGGCTTGAAATTATAGGGTATGTTTGAGTAACAGTTTTCAGTTTTCGAAAATGAAAACTAAAAACAGTTTTCTGATATTTTATGAAGAAAACATGTTTGGATTACTGTAACTCGAAAATTGTTTCCAAAACAAAAAACAATGAAATGTTGTTTGGATAATCTTATTTTGAAAACTGTTTTGATACAGCTTATAATTATTTTTAGTTTTGAGTTTAAATTTAAAATCTATATTAATTTTATTTCTCATATTTACTAAATATTTAAAAATAATTAATATTATTTTATTTTTAAAATTTTTTATATACTATGGAGGAATAATGAAACAGAGAAGTGAACACTGATTTTAGGGTTATTTTTCGAAAAATTATGTTACAAAACATCAATTTGGAGTTTTCAAAAAACTATTTTTGAAAACTTGATTTTTTAAAACTGTTTTAGAAAATTGCTTTTGAAAATTGTTTGTCAAAATTGAAAACAATTTTTAAAAACTGTTTCCAAACATAGCCATATATACTTTCTGTTTCTTTGTTAAGGAAAAAATGAACCCGAGTTTTAGCCAAGACTTGCCCGTAGTGTAACTCTACCCCTGATTTCAATCATAATAGTTTCCTGATGGTTTTGTTTTTGGTACAGCGTCATCAGCACATCAAGTAGATAATTAATATATAATATATTAATGTACAACTTTGTAAATATGCATGATATTTTATTTGATATATGGGACAACTTTACTCGCGACTATTCAGGTTTCTCTCCTTTATTCATTTATATTTCTGTTTAGGTATGTTTGCATTTGTACATGCATGAGAGTGCACAAGTTATGATGATCGCAACTACTTGATTTCAATACTCCATTTCTTGTATATATGAAATGGAGATAAGAAACTGAATAGATTATCATATTTATTCGAATCAGTTCATTGAAAAGTAATGTGATAAATTAATTAGGAATGTTTTCATAAAACTTTGTAAAAAGAAACAACATGGCTAATAGAGGTATAACAGTTGATTTCTATCATCACTATAATGTATAAAATTAATTTTACCCTTTAATCACTTATAATATTTTAGAAGAATCTTAACTTACGGATTTGACATCATTTGATATAGAAATAACTAGAGTTGATCATTGGTCCATTAGTCCACCCAGCTCGTTTGGCTCAACTCGTAGGTTTTGCGGGTTTGTTCAAGAAAAATTAATTAATTAATTTTGCTTGGGTAAAAATTTAGGCCTGATTTAAAAAACAAAAGGGATTGAAATTTTAAAAAAAAAAGGCAAATTGATTAGGCACCACCTTCTTAAATATATTATACTTAATACATTTAATTATTTATATATTAAATAATATATATTTCATGTAATGTGATATATGTTAGTGTTAAGATTCCCTTACTAAAACATTTCATGCTATGAAAAAATAGGGGAAAATGCAATAATTTAGACAGATTTTTTTTTTTTTAATTCTTTGTGCGTAATATTGTATTATGGGCAAACTTAGACTAAATAAAAAAAATGAAAAATTTGGGCCTGATGGGCGGACTTGGGTTTGGCTTAACTTATTAGGCTCGAGCTAATTAAGACCGGATTTTCGGGCCAGCTCATATCTACTAGGCTACAATTTTGTGTAAGCCCGACCCAAACCTAACCCAAACCTGACCCAAACGTAGCTCGAGACTGACTTTGGTCAAATCTAGATATAATTGATTCATGTGTATTGAAAAAAGATTAGTTTTTATATTTTTCACGTAATCTACTTTTAAGTAACATAATTGAAATTAAACATTTTTTTAAAAAAAAATTGTAACAAAAAGGTATCAAACTAATGAAGGAAATGAAAATTGATTCTTTCAGATTCTTGTTCTCATGGCCCATTATATTACCTTCTAAGTGTGTATATTAACTAGGAGACCTTTGTTTTTCTTTTTCTCTACCTTTTTATTCTCGTTATTCTTAAAATTTTAATTAGCTATACTTTCTTTCTTTCTTTTTTAAATTTGGGTGGAAAGCTAACATTGAAATATAAGTTCATTAAATTACATTCTAAATGCAAAAAATAAAGGGGATGGCTTGCCTTTGACATTGACAAAGTGAACTTCTAGTACTGTGTTCCCAAGTTGGCTTATGATACCACTTTATTATTGGACCCGAAAAAAAGAAATTCAAAATGCTGGACCAAATTTATAAGTTTATCAAGAAATTGGCTAGCTTGTTGAGGATTTTTTTTTTACATAATTAAGTCCAATAAAATTCAATTTATTGATAAAGTTGTCGAAGAATTACTTTCTGTGACTCATTTGAACCAAACTTAACTATCTTTCTGAAATGTCAATTGATACATATGCAGAAAAACAGTCTCGGATATAAAATTATATTTAAATATAAATTTCATACCAAACAAAAAAAATATAATAATAAAAAAATATAACCAATAAATGCAAAAGGATGGGCTAAGGCACAAATGCAATCTCTCTCTTTAGAACTTTTCGCGTCATAGCAGAGGTAATCAAACTCTATCAATGCAACAAACTCATGGCCGCGTTGCTCCCAGGATACAAAAACCCAACATAATCTCTTTGTTGTATCTCAAAGATACTAACATTGTATTATGAGCTAGAGCTCTACCATACCACATTTTTTTTGCTCATAGTAATATCAAAATAATATAAAGTAGAAAAAAACTAAAATAAAAATAGTGGATTTTGTTTTTCTATCCAAAGGGAATGCAAATAGTCCTATTTATAGAACTCTAGTATAGTAACCTTCAAATTTGGATTTAGATCCTCTAGGGATGGATTTTTTATTTTTATTTTTTTTATTTTTATGAAGAGCCAGTAGCCACCCTCGTAGCGACCCCATCCCAAGTTTATTAATAAGCCCTCACTTATGGCGGAGGAAAACCGTGGTTACAAGTAAAGCATCTGGGAGATTACAATAAGACCAAAAACAAACCCTCCCAAACACAGACCAAACGAACTATGAAGAAAATGAGTAGACCAAGAAAAAAGCAAACAAGACGAAACAGGCCTGTGTGGAAAAAACAACCTCTGAGAAGGCCTAAAGAAAACTTTCAACAAACAAAAGCAACCTAACATCTAGTAGTCGGCAAACCAGACTTATCAATACGAAGAATACCCTTTAATAACCTCGGTAGCTGATGTAAAATTTCATATGATTCATTATTGCCTCGTTCACCGAGCTTAGCCAAGAAATATGCCGCTTGATTACCTTCACGTAATTGATGAACAATCTGAGCATTTATCCCTTGCATCTCTTTAACAAACTCTTCCCAAAAGTCCTATAAATACCATAGAGTGCACCTACCCGCTCTAAACCAGTCAACAATGGTTTTGGAGTCACCTAGGGATAGATTTGTCTATGGTTTGGTGTAGTTCATGTTAGGATTAATAGCCACATCATAAAAAAAATTAAATCAAAGGCTATGATTGAAATACATAAAAAAAATTTGGAACTAAATATCTCTATGCCACGTCAGCAAAAGGGGTAATTTTATAAAATCAAAATTACATTTCGAAATTTTAGAAAAAAAGAAAAGCAGTTGCCGAAAATCGACGACCAGAGGTGGACGTGTCGGCACGTTGGGCGCGTGAACAGGCTCCTACCAGCGGTTGGTGATCGGAAAGTTTTGATCTGATTAGCATTGCAAAATCCAACCGCCAGGTGGTGTCTAATTATGAAAATAATATTCATCTTTATTATTATAATTACGATTATAATAATTATTTTCATTATTATGAGAAACAATATTATAAAAGTACTATTATTATCAGTATTATTATAATATTGATAATAATAACCACTATCATTATTATTATATTTATTATTATTATTGATATTACAAGAAAAAAATATTTTTAATTATATTATAATTATCATTATTCTAAGGTAAAAAGAAAAAAAAAATAGTCTCACATGGATAGGATAGATTTTGTCCTATAGAAGGAGGCGGGACAAAAAATGTGAGATTAAGGCTAATTTAATCTCATCTTAATCTCATAAGAATAGTAAATCTCTCAAACCAAATGAGGGATAACTATTCATGTAGGATTAAAATAGTCCAATCTCATCTTAATCTCACCAACCAAATAGGCTATTAGAGTTTAGGCTAAGAGTTCAGAGGGAGAAAAGAGACATGGTCTAGAGAGAGATTGGAGGCAATGTTGTTAGAGGCACACAAAAGTATACTAACCTTAAGGGTAGTAGTAGTTAATATAGAGAACATAATATTTAAAAATTACATCAATACTCTTAACCATAATATTCTAACACTCCTCTTCAACCCTAATATTTTTTGGCTTACATTACAATGAAGTTTCATTGTGTCATGTAGTTAAAGTTCAATATATTACTTTTTTTTTTTTTTGTTATCAGTTAGTTTAATTGGTAGAGTCAATTATTCTAGCACAGGACACTTAGAATCAAATCTTGCTCACACCAAAATCTAGAGGATAAAATATAAGAGATACCTCTCATTGTCTAGCCGTTGTTCTTTGTTTATTATGACGAAATCAAAACGCCATCATTCATGAGGTCTGTGGATAACTGTGGAGCAATTGATGGACAGGGTTTTGGTGTATGCAACCGAGTTTTATGAGATTCTCACTAAACTGACTACTTCAAGATCCCAGCAGCCTGTGGTGAGATGGATTCCTCCTCCAGCTAGCTTTTCCAAGCTGAATGTTGATAAAAGACAAAGTGAATAACGACCAAGATCAAGCCCATATGCGTGGGAGGGAACCATAGCCATAAACACGTCCAAATTCGTTACAAGGAACAACTACGTACGTGAAACGGGGAAGATTCATACTGACAACTTGGCACATGACCATAAAAGGGAACACGTCCATTGGAATCAGTAATTGCCATTAAAAGATTTGATAAAAAATGATTTTTCCAGAGCATGTTTAATTGATGTCAGAGCAACAATGCTACAAAATAACAAAATTAACTCATTTTTCCATCTTTACTTTCATTTAAATATTTTTTTTTTGCTATCACAATAACAGATTATTTTGCAAGAGCGGCAACAATTAACATAATTATCTTTACATTATATATTGTTTTTTTTCTTTTTATTTGAGATAATTTTATCAATTCAATTAATCCCTGACAGTAATAAAAGAAAAATGAAGGTTAATCAGTGTAACCTTTACGTCCACATGCATACATTGCTAAATATAAGCGGCTAATACAGTTCCAACATTTCAGATTTACTTTCATGGGTTATGAGTCTCTCTCTCTCTCTTTATATAAATGGTTTACCATTGGAACCACAAGCACTTGCATAAAGAAAAATGGCCATTGAAGGTTCTCTTGTATCGGGGCTGCTACTCCTTGCAAGCTTGTGGGATCTTGTTGAACCAAAGCGTCATCTTGTCTCAACTACTAATTTCAATCGTAATAGCTTTCCTAATGATTTCATTTTTGGGACAGCCTCATCATCTTGTCAAGTAAGACATTGTTAATTACCTTCACAAATTCATGCGACCGAGTGTGATGATTTCAACTGTTTTTCTTCTTTTTTCTTTGACTTTTGGTCTCCTTTGTTGCTGAAATTATCGTTGTTTTATTGTATAAACAATAGCTTTAATTCCAGTTTACATCATCGGTCATCAATATACAAAATATATCATGTGGAATATATTGGCTTCTATTTAAAATTAATTAAAGCAATTCCCACGTTTTGTTTTACGTCATGTAAGATTATATATATATATATATATACGCCTACATGGAAGCATTAATTAGTTAGCACCACTAATTATGCAATTATATTTAGTATGAAGGTGCAGTAAAAGAAGGTGGTAGAGGATTAAGTATTTGGAACGACTTCACTCACTAGTATCCAGGTTGGTGATGAATATTTTGTTTGGCTAATTGGCTCTATTTCTTTCATAAATGAAACGGTGAGTTCACACCAAAAAAGGAAAAAAAAAAAATTGGAGACTAAAAGTTGAATATTGTATTCAAATAAGCTCTTTAATATTTAATGTGATAAATTAAGAATTTGTTTCATACATCTTGCAGAAAAAAACAATATGGACAATGGAGATGTAGCAGTCGATTTCTATCATCGTTACAAAGTACGGAGTTTATCTTTCTTTTTTTATGAATTGTCAATGTTTCATGAGTATCTTTAGCAGTGAGGGTTGAGAGGTGATTTTCCATGGATGTATCTGGTGGTGGTAAAAAAAATTAGTTTATATTTATTTAATGTATTTTTTTTCTCGATTAGTCGTATTTGTATTAAACATAGCTGAAAAATGTGATAGGAAGACATCAAACTAATGAAGGAAATTAACATGGATGCTTTCCAACTCTCAGTTTCATGGTCTAGAATAATACCCCGTAAGTATATATTTTAATCAAGTTGTAATTAACATTTTATTTCATTGCCACTGTTTTATTTTTCTCATTGTTCTTAAAATCTTAATTGACTCTTCTTTTTCCATTTTTTTTTTGTGAATTTAAGTTGAAAACTAAGTGAAGGAGTGAACAATGAAGGAATACAATTCGACAAAAATCTCATCAATTAGCTCTTAGAAAATGGTAATAAATCTCTTCCTAAATGGATTTAAAAGTTTTCTACCAAAGATGGTGGTTTAATGTAACTAGAATATTTTGTAAATATGCCATGCTAACATTGAAATATAAATTCTTCCTACAAGTTTGAAAATCAAAATATAAAGAGGCCAAAATCCAAAATGTTCGACCAAATTTCATAGTTTTGATGAAACTGAATAGCTTATGAAAATTTATATTCTAAATATCATGCCATAAAAAATTAGAACCCAACTAATTGTTTTGTGTAATGTGAAGACTTGCAGCCCTTCGTAACTATCTTCCATTGGGATCTTCCTCAAGCTCTAGAAGATGAATATGGTGGCTTTTTAAACCCTCGCAATGTGTAAGTGAATAGCAGTTACTTTATATGAATCATACTTTACAATCCCAAAGAGTTTTATTCTGGAATGAACAGTTCGTAAAACCTACTGCGTAGATATGAAAATGTTTGATCCTGGCTGCATATTAGATTGTTTTTGTAAGATTACAAATTAGACTGGGTTAGTTGTTTTTTGTTTTTATGGTGTTTGATTGTTTGTCTCAATTGATGGGTTAAACCCTCGTTCCTTTTGCTTGTGCCATTAGGAAAAAAAAAAAAAGTTCTTAACAGATGAGTTAGTTACTAACACCATTAATTCAAATGAATCAATATCCCTTCTTGCATGCTTCGTTGTACCAAAGTATCGACCTTTACTTCACTAGTCCAACACCTCATCGGGGTTATTCTTAAATATCATGTTCAACAACACTAAGAATTTCCACAACAAATTATCCTTCGAGTTCATGGAGTTATTCTATATACGATTGAACCTGTGTCTTCCTTTATGTATTTAGGGATGATTTTCGAGATTTTGCGCATCTTTGCTTCAAAGAATTTGGTGACAAAGTAAAACTTTGGACCACTTTTTATGAGCCATGGGTTTATAGTGTTGGTGGCTATGAAACTGGTAAAAAAGCTCTAGGATGGTGTTCAAAATGGGTGAACAACAGATGCCAGGCAGGGAACTCTGCCACTGAGCCTTATACCATTTCACACCATCTGCTTCTCGCTCATGCAGCAGCTGTAGAAGAGTTCAGAAAATGTGATAAGTTTTGTACAAGAGTTATTAAATCATGATCTTACACATTAGTTGCTAGCTCGATATGTACATTAGTTCTAAAGCTAATAAATTGCAAGAATTGCCCGTACAAATCAATCATCTTTGCAAATTAAACTGTATTGATGCAAGAAGAACCAGGAGATGAGCCATATAGGCTTAGAAAGATCTGGAAGTCTATTTTCTGGATAATTTTATGGCTCGTCAAAATGATTTTCCTAAAAAAAGTTATGGTAGTTTTAGTAGACAAAGGTCAGGCCTTCAAAACAGTACCATCCAGCACCTCGGTGCTCCTCAGCCAGAATTTTACAGCTCTTTATTTCCTTTTTCTCTCTCACCATTCTTAAAATTTTGATTCTTTTTTTTAAAAAATTCAGATGGAAAGCTAAGTAAAGGAGTGAACGAGAAAGGGTTCCAATTCTATAAAAATCTCATCAATGAGCTCATACCAAATGGTCATAAATCTATCCCCTATATGGATTTAATTTTTTGTTTGGCTAATTGCGTTTATTTAATTTAATTAAAATATTGTAATATACCAATCAATTAAATTAGAGTTAACATTTAAATATAATTAAGTTCTCCCTATAAGTATATTTTTAATGAAAATTATATATATATATATATATAATAAAATTTCGAACGTTGGAACAAATTTTAAGTTCTTCGAGAAATTTGAGAGCTCCTTGAAGATTTTTCTTTATAATTGGACCTTGATAAATTATTGATAAAGTTGTCCAATAATTACTTTTTGTGACTCATTTGAACCAAACTTAATTATCTCTCTTAAATGTCATTTGATGAATGTGCAGACATTCAACCATTTGTGACTATCTTTCACTGGGATCTTCCCCAAACTCTAGAAGATGAGTATGGTGGTTTTTTAAGCCCTCACATTGTGTAAGTAAATGTTTCCATCATATCAAAAGCATCATTGATGCTTCTATCAATATAGTTTTTTGCCTTTAAAAAAATCTTACTAAAAGATTAATCTATTAAATTATTTTATTAATTATATTAAATCCAACAATACCTACAGTGAAGAATCATGGAGTTGGCCTATATTTGATTGAAAATGTATCCTATTATGCATATACAGGGATGATTTTTGAGACTTTGCAAGTATATGCGTCAAAGAATTTGGTGATAAAGTGAAATTTTGGGCAACTTTCAATGAGCTGTGGGTTTACAGTGTTGCTGGCTATGACAATGGAAGAAAAGCACTAGGACGATGTTCAAAATGGGTCAACAATGCATGCCAAGCAAGGAACACTGGCATTGAACCTTATAATGTTTCACATCATCTACTTCTTGCTCATGCTGCAGCGGTAGAAGAGTTTAGAAAATGTGACAAGATATACAGAAAAATTGTCAAATCATGATCCGGTGCATTAATTGCTTGCTTGATATGCGTATTAGTGCCAACAATAATTTTCTAAACTACTATAAGGTTTAAATATTTTTTCTCGATTTCTTTTTATTTGAAACTTTTGAGATCAAAAGGAGAGTCTATATTGAAACTTTATTAATGATTAAAACCCCAAACCATGTGTCCCCTTTCTATTATTTTTAAAGGAACCTTTTTTATTATTTCATCCATTAACTGTTTTTTATTTATACAATTGTTTAGTGTCAAGAAAATGGAAAGATTGGGATAGTACTCTCGCCCTCATGGTTTGAGCCTCAATCTGATTCCCCTGCGGATATTGAAGCAGCCAAACGAGCCCTTGATTTCATCTTAGGCTGGTAAGTGCTTCATATTAAATTAAGCAACATGCTTTCTCATTTTCTTCCTTCTTTTTTCATTCTTTTGGGAATTGAAGACTATATTTTAGTCCAAGATAAAAATAATTTTTACATTTCTATATATGCAGGCATTTGGACCCTATAACATTTGGTGATTATCCAAAAAGTATGAGGACTTATGTTGGGGATTGATTACCTTCGTTCACTAAAGAGCAATCCAAAATGCTAAAAAAATCTTTTGATTTTGTGGGAATAAATTACTACGGTGCTCTTTATGTAGCTAATCCTGATTATGTTGACCCGGAAAAACCTACATACACAACAGATCAACATGTTATGTGGAAAAGTAAGTTCACTCTAAATCCAAAGCTTTTAGAAAATTTATACTCAATACAATTTTTTTTTTTATTTTTCATACTACCAACATAGACTACGGTGATTAATCTATTGACTTTCAAATTTTTTTCCTATTTTATGGAGGATCGAGATGGAATTCTTATTGGCCCACAGTTACGTTGGTAAAGTATATATATATTTATTTTAGAAATACTTTGTTTTTGAATAACGAAGGCATAAAAATATTAGAAGGCATCATAAAGCCTATAAGATTTAGAAAGAAAATTCCTCATGAACCATGAGAGACACGTGGAGATCAGTAAAGACGCCAAACCAAACAAACAGAACCATCCACTAGAACACAAGACAACACACTGTGCACTTCTTGATACATGTTTTTTCAACATTCTTTTTTCAGTATTTTGTCATATTCCTCTCTATCCCTCCATTCCATTTGGTATAGCTGTTCAATCATCTCCATCATATCAAACGGCTATTTTTTTTTACCCAATGCCCTATTTTCTTACCCAATACTTTTTCTTTATATTCACACTTTATAAAATGACTAATAATTGTATATAACATTATTTTATTCAGGCTGCTTCAGACTTGATCCTAGTGTATCTTGAAGGTATCAAATATATTCTAAAGTACATCAAGGATCATTACAATAATCCAACCTTTTATATTACTGAGAATGGTAAGCCAATTGTTAAAATAAACTTCATATAATTAAGTGGTATTTGTTACATGTTGGATAATCCAATTACTAATTAGTTTTGATTTATTTGACATAAAACTCATGTAGGATATGATGATTACAACAACGATACCTTACCATTGGAAGAAGCTCTTAAGGATACTGAGAGGAAAGAATACCATGAGAAGCATCTTCAGAATCTTTTGGAAGCCATAAAGTGAGTTCATATCTAACGTACGTTGAATTTATTATCACTGTTTTTTTTTTTTTTTGGTTCGCAAAATTTACTTTACAACTAACATAAAACTTGTGTTCTACAACAAACTTGATATTGATATAAAATTATTGTTTTCTACTATACATGATGTTTTTTAGTACTCAACTTTTGAAGGTTTAATTATTACAAGGTCGATCTCGATGTAAGCTTATAGAGCAAAGATTGTTTTGTTAAATGTTTATACTAATGGTAATTATTGGATTATTGACAGTGACTATTGAGTTGATGTGAAAGGCTATTTTGCATGGTCATTGATGAATAACTTTGAATGAAACCTTGGTTACACTGTTCGATTCAGATTATACTACGTAAATTTCAAGAATTACTTGAAACAATATCCGAAAGAATCAGCCAAGTGTGGTTCATGAAATTTCTAAAAGAACAAAGCAAGCGGTCTAAAACTGTTATTTGGGTTTCCTCAATTTTATCACGTATAACAAAGAGTTGGTCAATATTGACGTATTGAAGTTGAACATCTTTTGGTTTTGAATCACAACTGAATGATGTATTTTATTAATTCTTTTGTAATTCTTTGATTTTATTGATTAAAATCTTTTTAGGTGTTTTAGGATTTTAATATGTAATTAAACTATTGTCTTCTTATATAAGAAATTGTACTACTTTGTGATCTATTTTATCTAGGTAGCCTATAAATAGGTTTGTATAGTTTATTGGTTCTGCCTATATCTTTTTTAATGATAAATAAATTGACTTTTTCCTTTCATATATGTATATATAAGCCTTTTATTCTCTTTTTCACTTAGATAGGTGGTTTAGAGGGAGGATTCTCCAGGCATGAAGACTCCCTAAAAGTATGGCTTTTGAATTATGGACAAATGGACAATTAAAGTATCATTGTACATATGTCACTTAGCAATCACCGAATTCCTAAACAAATTTTTTTTTTCTCAAATCCCCAACTTTGAGGGTGATTTTAATAAATAAATATTTTGATTATAAACTTGTCATAATAAGCCCTTACTTTGATTTGACGTTTTCTTTGAAGTGGGGTGTTTTTAAGAATTTATTCTTTCAAAAGAAAATTAATGACAAAGAAAACGAAGAAACAATTGTTTACGGTTATTGTTATGCCTAAAATTTGAAAAATAAAGTGTTGGAACATCAACGGTGCAACAAATCGTTGCATTTTTTTATACTTCTTTTCTTTAGGGGTTAAAATTAAGTGGACCAACAGCAAAGCAACACGTGGACATTTCTACTTCCAATAAGGATATGGCACGTGGACAAGCTATTGACGAACCCAATGCCATCCCCGGACACTCTTGTTTAGACCTATGAGCGTAAATCCAGGGATCACGATCCTTCTTGGACAACCAGCCATATCCACTTGCAGAAGAATGGGATCTCCGGGATTTCCCCATTCGGGGCGTGTGGGCCATCTCACCTTTGAAACACTATAAAAGGACCAAGATATGCAAATCCAGACACATTCACAATCACATTTTACATAACTGAAAGCAGGAGCATCCCATTCCTCTAAGAACTTGTACTAACAAGAGCATCGGAGTGTCTTTGGAGGCACCATCTCCCTCTCTCCTCCGGTGGCTCTCTAGCTCATCTCGTCTATCTTGTGCATGCTCCCCTAAGAACCGGCCCCCCAACTCATCAACACGTTTTATGCTTCAACACCAATATTTTTGTGTTTTGTAAGGGGCTGTTGATAAGAATCTCAATGTTTCTTCAAGAAGTTCTGAAGGCTCTCATTCTATGGCTCTTGATGATCACAAGTGTTTAACATGGTTATCAATTATATGTGCTTATTTCATTTGGAATTATATAAAATTAATTTATTAGCTACATCAGCTCTTAGGTGACAAGAAGGGTGAGAAAGTTGGGGCCATAATCCTTGGACTGACTATTCCTTCATGTCTTCACCTTTTATTGCTATATTCTTCAAAATCAAACCTTCTCTAAACTCTATTCTTCAAAACTAGATCAAATGGAATCTTTCTCCATTATGAGTTCATCCTGCCATTATGATAAGACAGCTGCTTGAAGACGCCTAGGCAGACGCTTCCTAGGTTGTCGTGTTGGGATTTTAAATTAAAATATATTTACTCAATCTTAAGCAAAAAAACACAAGCACAACAATTAAATAGGCAAAATAAATAAAAACTAGAACACCTATAATTAATGTGGTGCGACAACCTCTTTGCATTCATCCACCAGCAAATCAACTGCTTTATTAATTTTCAACTAAAACTTTAGGAAGAGCGAAGTTGTCAAACTCTCACCCCAAAGTCTAAATACAAAAAAAGCTCTTAACCTAGCTCTAGTTACAAGTACTCTCTCTGATAACCCAAAAACCCAATACACCCAAAGCTCTCATCCTAACTTTAGTAGTAAACCCCTCTAGTTTACAAAGTAAATGAAAATTATGACTATGCCTCAAATCTTCTCTGAGATCCTTTTATATAGAATATATTTTCCTAATACAATTAGGAAAAGTCCTAATACAATTAGGAAAAGAACAACAGCATCATACTAGACTACTACTACTTGTACAATCAACAATCTAATAGGAAATTACTACTATTCCTACTAGAACAAGCAATTACAAAATAGGAAACAACTTTTTCCAAACCAATTAGAAGTCTTCTTTGTGAGAATTGAGCCAAAATCTTAACAGTCGTAACTATTGGGTAGTTTTTTTTTTTTTTTTTTTTTCCATTTTCTTCTTCCACTTTGCGATCAGATGCAAACACACATTTGATTTCATGCAAACAATTGGTGCTTGCAATTAATTTTTGTTGGTATGATCCTCTAATGTGTCCACGAGCTAAAGAAGTTATAAGTGGATTGTTGAGGAAAATTGTAAAAATAAAGAATCAAGCTAGAAGAGACAGAGATAGGAGCTGATGTGATTAATAAATTCATTTTATATAATTTTAAATGCAATCAAAACATAAATTGAGAACAATATTAAACTTGAGTTTCAATAAAGGCGTAAATTAGGAACAGTTATAAACTCGACGTAAATTAGGGCAATATTAAACTTAAAGAAAAACCAGTGAAACCTAAAAGACAATTGAGAATGGTAATGGATAAGTTTACATTAGTAATTAAGTTAACCTTGAAAAGGAGAAAAAACTGTAAATGCCAATCAAATGATAAACTTAAAAAACCTGTTTCTTTTATTTTTTCCCTCTTTTTTTCATGTAATTTCTCCGTTACTAGTACTATATATAAAAAATATACTCCATACTCCATAGTGATCAAGCCTGGGCCTTTGATGCAAATTTCAAGCCTGGGCATTTAAAGTCTTTAACTAATTGCTCCTTTAATTTTCAAGGTCAACTCCAACTTAATTACTGATATTGTAAACTACCCACGATGAAGCAGTGGTCATTTGTTTACCAGAGAGGGCTATTTAATTTTGCCATGAAACACGTACATAATGATCTTTCAATTTAGAAGACATCCAACACTATAATTTCTTAATTAATTTTAAAGTTATGTTTCGTGTTATTTTGAAGGAGACAACAATAACAACATGCATATGTTGAGTTATTAATCAGCTGTTGAGTAATTATGCGTATCTATAACATCTAAGTGATGCAACAGTTAGGAGGAGATCGCAATTATCAATTTATGTTGCTCATCTTTTAAGCTTGCTGATCAGTAGTTCAATTAATCATTAACTTCTCCTGATTTTCTATTTTTGATTCTTGATGTGAGATAATTTTACCATCCAAACAAACAGTAACACATGACACACCAAGGTAAGTCCACGGACCCAAAATCACCACCAGTGAAATCATTACATGTGTCCAAGGGTACGAAGGTAATTTTATTCATAAACCCTAAAACACAGTAATCCTAATTGCACAAGGACACACATATCTCATATTTGAGAAACTCAAATCCCACCACAAGTCTCACTTATGAGTCATTTTCCTAATCAAACTATACTCCAAAGCACTGTATGTAGAGGGCTTTCATTATCACACATGTACTTCACAAACATTTTTAACAGCACTTGCCTTTTCATTTTCTATAAACAGATTACTGATTTAGGCATCAGAGAGTTCCCTCAAAAGCACACTTCCCATCCTCCGACAACTCCTTAGGTCTTTTTTTGTTCTCGTGTGTGTAGGGACTTCACAACACCTATAAGAGCAACAGTCACATTTTTCAGCATAAAAAAATTTGTGTTATCCATGGGAAAACTTTGAAGAAGAATTTATCTGTTAATGATGCCAACCTGACATATGACCAAGAATGTTGTTGCTACTGTCGCTGTCGCTGCTGCTACCATTGCCACAACCCATACCTTGACTAGACAGGGCATGATGTCCAGGCCTCTTTGCAATTCCCAAAAATACTGCTACCAGTGATGATTCCATCTGGCATTCTAAAAGGTAGCAGAAGTTTCTTGCAACCTCAACTGGGCTATCCCAATCATCACCAAAGCCACACTGTCTGAACGCATGACTCGGGGTCCTCAATGGCATTAGATGCTGCAACAAAGCCCTCGATCAGCGAGGCACTCAGATCACGAAAGGGGACTTCACCCCACTAACTACCGATCCTCCGTTAGATTCTACCCCCTCCATTATAGGGTAAGATCACAGAGCCACTCCACGATCACAAACACCTTTAATACAATCTCCAGGAGCCGAGAATGATCACTCCAGATAAAGAGAACCTATAGTAGGTTAGTAGCACCTGCCAATACACAAAACAAAAAGGCAAGAACAGAACAAACGATCTTTTTTACAGATGACGACCTGGAAGGACTGCCCACGCCATGGTCATCACTTTGGTCATTGGGAATTACAATATGAAAAGGATCCTAGTTGACAACCAACATCTTCTATCATAACACGTTCAAGAAAATGGGGCTTAGTGACCAACAGCTCACACGGGTCGCTTTCCCTCTCTACGAGTTTTCAAGTGAGCCAATGTTCCTCTCTCTACTATATTTCACATCACATTCATAACATTTCTACTCATTTTTCATTCTCTTATGTTTTTCCTCTACACACAACCTATGTCATCACAACTACTTAGGCCATGTCTGGAGACAAGGGTTTAAGCAAGGTTAGCTTAAATCCTCGTCTTAGAATTTGGTGGATGTTAGTGGGGCCTCAATTCAAAGACAAGGATTTAAGTCAATATTGCTTAAATCCTTGTCTCCAAACATGGCCTTAGTTTCTAAACAGTTTCCTAGAGATTTCTTCGGAAGCTATTCATAATTGCTATCTACACAACTTCGCAAGGCTTTGTTGTATCCTTGAGGTGAATTTAATAGGAAGCTATTAGCAAACTCTTTGGAGTGAGGGCAACTATCACCTTAATGAAAGTGATTTACGCCCTAAATCCTTAAAATATTATGTTCTTTTCAATTGTTTTTGTTGTTGCAATTCCACATTTTCTAATGCACAAACTTTGACCCCCTTTTTTTTTTTGTTATTTTAAACCAAAATCCCTAACAATTTTAAGATGATAGTAGAAGCAACCATATTATCAATATTGATTTCAAAGTCATGAGAGAAGACTTCATCAAAGAAGATCGTTTTTATGGAACCAACTTTGCTCACTAGAAGGAAACTAAAAGACTATAAAAGGTTGAAAGAAGCGAGAGGATATATATATTATGGATTTCTTTGTCGAGGCCAAATTCATACCGAGAGCATATGTATGATTTCTAAGTTTTTATAAAGTCTATGCCAGATATCCAGGAAGCATTTGAAGAGAAACTTAATACTTAAAAAAAAACAAGGTAGGCATAACTTATTGATTATGAAATATTTTGAATTTATATTTTTGAGTAACATCATAAAAAAATTGATGTGTTTTCACTCTACGACCAATTTACAAGGAATATCTAAAACTAAGAAGTATCTAATTACTACATTTAAGATAGATGATCTTAATGAATTAGATGCTATCTTAGACATGGAAATGAGTGGGGGATATGTTTTAAATCAATCTCATTACTTGAGAAACTATTATTAAGTTCCAAAATCTTAGAATAAAGTAAGCAAGTATCCCCTATGAATTCACTACTAAACCAATTGAGAATTTCGGTAAAGTAATGGTACAACTTGAATATATATGTTAGTGCTATTGAAAGTTTAACTGAGCTAGATATTGTATTTGTAGAGTGCAAACTTTCAAGATACACCAGTAAGCCTAGTACAAACCAATAAATAGAGTTATTAGAATCTTAAGAAAACTATTAAACTATCTGTTTTATTTTTGTTATCTGGTTGTACTAGAAGGATTCATTGTAGTTGGATCACAAGTACGTCAATTGATGAAAATTTAACGTTTGGATTGATTTTTAGGCTTGGTGGTGAAACAATACGTTGACCCTCTAAGAAGTAGATATGCATATCAAATTTAACCATATAACCAGGATCAGCACATAATGCCATAGACATATTTGGCGTCACAACAATCCAATATACTTGTCACCTCAAGGACTTGTCTCCTTAAGGACTCTTTCTTAACATTATCGTTTCACATGGACAACAAAAAGATATATGTTTGCAGGGCCAAGAACTGTTGTCATACTTTGGTACCAAAAAGGCTAACAAATACATCAATCATCTCAAGAATATTACTCTAGTTCTATCTACCTATTCATTAAGCCACAAAAACAGGAAGACCATAAGCTTCAATACGGCCCATTGAGCATTTTAACACATTTATGAACTAGAGCAAAGCTTCCTCATACCAAATACAGACTTAGTATTGCAACTTCAAAGGATAACAAGAGGGGAGAAAAGAATGACTGGAGGGGACTGCATTGTAGCAAACAAAAGTGGTAAATGATTAATGTCTTAGGTAGAAATCAGAACAAAAATAAGGGAAAGTAGCAAGCCACGTCACTAATTCAATCTAAAGCAATGAGGATGTATAAAATCAAACTAAAAATTTAAGCCACGCCATCTTCTCTTCTCATTAAAAAGATTAAGCGCTGATGTCAGAGATATTAAGGGAAGGTTGGGTACAGGACCATCAATGGAGGTTGATACATGTTTTTTCAACATTCTTTTTTCAGTATTTTGTCATATTCCTCTCTATACCTCCATTCCATTTGGTATAGCTGTTCAATCATCTCCTCTTCATCTGCATCATATGAAACGCCTATTTTTTTTTTACCCAATGCCCTATTTTCTTACCCAATACTTTTTCTTTATATTCACACTTTATAAAATGACTAATAATTGCATATAACATTTGTTTATTCAGGCTGCTTCAGACTTGATCCTAGTGTATCCTGAAGGTATCAAATATATTCTAAAGTACATCAAGGATCATTACAATAATCCAACCATTTACATTACTGTGAATGGTAAGCCAGTTGTTAGAATAAATTTCATATAATTAAGTGGTAATTGTTACATGTTGGATAATCCAACTACTAATTAGTTTTGATTTCTTTGACATAAAACTCATGTAGGATATGACGATTACAGCAATGATACATTACCATTGGAAGAAGCTCTTAAGGATACTAATAGGAAAGAATACCATGAGAAGCATCTTCGGAATCTTTTGGAAGCCGTAAAGTGTGTTAGTATCTAACTTACGTTGAATTTATTATCACTCTTTTTTTTCTTTTTTTTTTTTGGTTCGCAAAATTTACTTTACAACTAACATAAAACTTGTGTTCTACAACAAACTTGATATTGATATAAAATTATTGTTTTCTGCTATATATATGATGTTTTTTAGTACTCAACTTTTGAAGGTTTAATTATTACAAGGTCCATCTCGATGTAAGCTTATAGAGCAAAGATTATTTTGTTAAATGTTTATACTAATGGTGATTATTGGATTATTGACAGTGACTATGGAGTTGATGTGAAAGACTATTTTGCATGGTCATTGATGGATAACTTTGAATGAAACCTTTGTTACACTATTCGATTCGGATTATATTACGTAGATTTCAAAAATTACCTGAAACGATATCCGAAAGAATCAACCAAGTGGTTCATGAAATTTCCAAAAGATCAGAGCAAGCAGTCTAAAACTGTTATTTGAGGTTCCTCAATTTTATCACGTATACCAAAGAGTTGGTCACGACTGATGCATTGAAGTTGAACGTCTTTTGATTCTCAATTACAACTGAATGATGTATTTTATTATTTCTTTTGTAATTCTTTGATTTTATTGATTAAAATCTTTTTAGGTATTTTAGGATTTTAATATGTAATTAAACTATTGTCTTCTTATATAGGAAATTGTACTACTTTCTGATCTATTTTATGTAGCTAGCCTATAAATAGGTTTGTATAGTTTTTGGGATTCTGCCTAAATCTTTTTTCATGATACATATATATATATATAAAAGCCTGTTAGAGGGAGGATTCTCTAGGCATGAAGACTCCCTAAAAGTATGCCTTTTGAATTATGGACAAATGGACAATTAAAGTATCATAGTACATATGTCACTTAGCAATCACCGAGGTCCTAAACAATTTTTTTTTTTTTTGTTTTCTAAAATCCCCAACTTTGAGGGTGATTTTAATAAATAAATATTTTTATTATAAATTTTCATAATAAGCCCTTAATTTGATTTGATGTCTTCTTTGAAGTGATGTATTTTTAAGAATTTACTCTTTCAAAAGAAAATTAATGACAGAGAGAAAACAGAGAAACAATTGTTTGCGGTTATTGTTATGCCTAAAATTTGAAAAGCAAAGTCTTAGAACATCAACGGTGCAAGAAATCATTGCATTTTTTATACCTCTTTTCTTTAGGTGTTAAAATTAAGTGGGCCAACAGCAAGGTAACACGTGGACATTTCTGCTTCCAATAAGGAGATGGCACATGGACAAGTTATTAACGAACCCAAACAATTCTTTTAGCTCCAACAAGTATTTATACTTCAAAACCTAAAATTTACATATCTAAAACTACTCAATCACAAGTTTAAGTTATTTCAAGTTGTAGTGCAAGATTAATTCAAAGGTCCACTACATATCATATTCCAACTTCAATAAATCCTAAATCCATCCATTTAAATTCAAATCAACTCGAACAAAACCAAAGAATCAACTTCATTAAGTTTACTTTAACTTAGAATAGGTTTGAAAATGATTATACCTCAAATTTGTATAAAAAAATAGCTAACAAACAAAAGGAGCAAGAACCCCTGTCTGGTACGTGTACTCCACACGCCGTCGTAGCCTACTCATGGCGCCTCACATCTCGGTCTGGACTCCTCCCCAAGGTGGCAGTAAGAGTTTTACAAAGTATGGGGGTAAGTGAGGTAGTGACGTGAGTTGGTGAGCTAGAAGAAGATAAGAAAATTTTGGGTTTTCTCCAAACAAATTAAAAAATGGTTTCTGCCCTGTTTCTCTCTAACTCTCTCAGTCACCCGAGCTTCCCAGAGAAGAATTGAGAGACTTGTGGTTTTTTTGCTGAAGTTTCTAGGCTTTTAGCCTTATATAGTCCCACGAACCATTAGCCTTTTATCTCTTTACCCCTCCCTTCCTTCTTTAATTAATTTGCAACCCTTTTCCTCCTTTTTTCTAACTTTTTATATTAAAACCCAATTGTTCTTACTAACACTTCTTCATAAGAAAGTCTTAACTAAGTACTTTCATTTCTTTTATGTTTATATTACCCCTCTATCAATAAGTTCTACACACTTCTAACACAGAAAAATTATAATTTACTTCATCGATATATATATTTTAAAATTTAAGACCTGACTTTACACCCCCTCTCTCTCTCTCTACTTTTTCGCTTCTTATTTACTCAGAGTATAAATCCCATCAACCAAATTGTTGAATCCTAAATAATTCCTCGATCCATTACTTAAATTGATGCAATCTCTTGACCTCAACCCGATAATGATGCCCAACAGTGTAATCATTCTGATGACGACAATCACGACCGTAAGTGCCACGGTGGTCAGTATGTTCCCATGTCATCAATACCGTAGTTTTGGTGAGAGAGGAAACAGAGAATAAGAGATTGTAGAAGAAAAGATTAGAAGATGGATTCAGTTGTTTGGGACTTGGATTGGGTACTTTGGTTGGGACTTGGGAGCCTGGGTTCATGTTGGGATTAAGGTTGGCCTGAAATTAAAGGGCATGTTTGGGTAACAGTTTTTTGTTTTCGGTTTTCGAAAATGAAAACTGAAAATAGTTTTCTGATGTTTTATGAAGAAAACATATTTGGATAACTGTAACTCGAAGACTGTTTCCAAAACAAAAAACAATGAAATGTTGTTTGGATAATCTTATTTTGAAAACTTTTTTGATACAACTTGTAATTATTTTTAGTTGTGAGTTTAAATTTAAAATCTATATTAATTTTATTTCTCATATTTACTAAATATTTAAAAATAATTAATATTATTTTATTTTCAAAATTTAATATTTTTTATATACTATGGAGGAAGAATGAAACAGAGAAGTGAACACTAATTTTAGGGCTATTTTTCGAAAATTATGTTAGAAAACACCAATTTGGAGTTTTTAAAAAACAATTTTTGAAAACTTGTTTTTTTAAAACTGTTTTAAAAAATTGCTTTTGAAAACTGTTTGCCAAATATAGAAAAAAGATTTTGAAAACTGTTTTCAATTTTCAAAAACTATTTCCAAACATTGCAATATATACTATCTGTTTCTTTTTTAAGGAAAAAATGAACCTGAGTTTTAGCCAAGACTTGCCCGTAGTGTAACTCTACCCCTGATTTCAATCATAATAGTTTTCCTGATGGTTTTATTTTTGGTACAGCGTCCTCAGCATATCAAGTAGATAATTAATATATAATATATTAATGTAAACTTTTTAAAACCACCGTGAGATATAATCAAACACTTTATGAGATATAATCTAACTGTATATATGCATGATATTTAATTTGAAGGTGTAGCAAAAGAAGCCGGTAGATGTAAAAGTATATGGGACAACTTTACTCGCGACTATTCAGCTTCTCTCCTTTTTTCATTTATATTTCTGTTTAGGTATGTTTGCATTTGTACATGCATGAGAGTGCACAAGTTATGATGATCGCAACTACTTGATTTCAATACTCAATTTCTTGTTTATATGAAATGGAGATAAGAAACTGAATAGATTAACATATTTATTCGAATCAGTTCATTGAAAAGTAGAGTTGATCATTGGTCCGTTAGTCCACCCAGCTCATTTGGCTCAACTCGTAGGTTTTGCGGGTTTGTTCAAGAAAAATTAATTAATTAATTTGGCTTGGGTAAAAATTTAGGCAAGATTTAAAAAACGAAAGGGATTGAAATTTTTTTTTTTAAAAAAAGGCAAATCAATTAGGCACCACCTTCTTAAATATATTATACTTAATACATTTAATTATTTATATATTAAATAATATATATTTCATGTAATGTGATATATGTTAGGGTTAAGATTCTCTTACTAAAACATTTCATGTTATGAAAAAATAGGGGAAAATGCAATAATTTAGACGAAGATTTTTTTTTTTAATTCTTCGTGCGTAATATTGTTTTATGGGAAAATTTAGACTAAATAAAAAAATGAAAAATTCGGGCTTGATGGGCGAACCTGGGTTTGGCTTAACTTATTAGGCTCGAGCTAATTAAGACCGGATTTTCGGGCCAGCTCATATCTACTGGGCTACAATTTTGTGTAAGCCCGACCCAAACCTGACCCGAACCTGACCCAAACCTAGCTCGAGACTGGCTTTGGTCAAATCTAGATATAACTGATTCACGTGTATTGAAAAAAGATTAGTTTTTATACTTTTCACGTAATCTACTTTTAAGTAACATAATTGAAATTAAACATTTTAAAAAAAAAAATTTGTGACAAGAAGGTATTTGGATTGGGATCCTCTAGGGATGAATTTGTCTATGGTTTGGTGTAGTTCATGTTAGGATTAATAGCCACATCATAAAAAAAATTAAATCAAAGGCTATGATTGAAATACATAAAAAATTTGGAACTAAATATCTCTATGCCGCATCAGCAAAAGGGGTAATTTTATAAAATCAAAATTATATTTTGAAATTTTAGAAAAAAAAGAAAGCAGTTGCTGAAAATCGACAACCAGAGGTGGACGTGTCGGCACGTGGGGCGCGTGAACAAGCTCCCACCAGCGGTTGGTGATCGGAAAGTTTGGATCTGATTAGCGTTGCAAAATCCAACCGCCCAGTGGTATCTAATTATGAAAATAATATTCATCTTTATTATTATAATTACGATTATAATAATTATTTTCATTATTATGAGAAAATATTATTGTAAAAGTACTATTATTATCAGCATTATTATAATATTGATAATAATAACCACTATCATTATTATTATATTAATTATTATTATTGTTATTACATGAAAAAATATTTTTAATTATATTATAATTATCATTATTCTAAGGTAAAAAGAAAAAAAAATAGTCTCACATGGATATGATAGATTTTGTCCTATAAAAGGAGGCGGGACAAAAAATGTGAGATTAAGGCTAATTTAATCTCATCTTAATCTCATAAGAATAGTAAATCTCTCAAACCAAATGAGGGATAACTATTCATGTAGGATTAAAATAGTCCCATCTCATCTTAATCTCACCAACCAAACGGGCTATTAGAGTTTAGGCTTAGAGTTCAAGAGGGAGAAAAGAGACATGGTGAAGAGAGAAATTGGAGGCAATGTTGTTAGAGGCACACAAAAGTATACTAACCTTAAGGGTAGTAGTAGTTTATATAGAGAACATAATATTTAAAAATTATATCAATACCCATAACCATAATATTCTAATACTCCTCTTCAACCCTAATATTTTTTGGCTTACATTACAATGAAGTTTCATTGAGTCATGTAGTTAAAGTTCAATATATTACTTTTTTTTTTGTTATTATCAGTTAGTTTAATTGGTAAAGTCAATTATTCTAGCACAGGACACTTAGAATCAAATCTCGCTCACACCAAAATCTAGAGGATAAAAGATAAGAGATACCTCTCATTGTATAGCCGTTGTTCTTTGGTTATTATGGCGAAATCAAAACGCCATCATTCATGAGGTCTGTGGATAACTGTGGAGCAATTGATGGACAGGGTTTTGGTGTATGCAACCGAGTTTTATGAGATTCTCACTAAACTGACTACTTCAAGATCCCAGCAGCCTGTGGTGAGATGGATTCCTCCTCCAGCTAGCTTTTCCAAGCTGAATGTTGATAAAAGACAAAGTGAATAACGACCAAGATCAAGCCCATATGCTCGGGAGGGTCGTTACAAGGAACAACTACGTACGTGAAACGGGGAAGATTCATACTGACAACTTGGCACATGACCATAAAAGGGAACACGTCCATTGGAATCAGTAATTGCCATTAAAAGATTTGATAAAAAATGATTTTTCCAGAGCATGTTTAATTGATGTCAGAGCAACAATGCTAGAAAATAACAAAATTAACTCATTTTTCCACCTTTACTTTCATTTAAAATATTTTTTGTTTGCTATCACAATAATAGATTATTTTGCAAGAGCGTAATACGTTAATGCCAACGCAACTATATTAAAATTAACATAATTATCTTTACATTATATATTGTTTCTTTTCTTCTTATTTGAGATAATTTTATCAATTCGATAATTTTATCAATTCAATTAATCTCTGACATTAATAAAAGAAAAATGAAGGTTAATCAGTGTAACCTTTACGTCCACATGCATACATTGCTAAATATAAGCGGCTAATACAGTTCCAACATTTCGGATTTACTTGCATGGGTTATGAGTCTCTCTCTCTCTCTCTCTATAGAAATGGTTTACATTGGAACCACAAGCACTTGAATAAAGAAAAATGGCCATTGAAGATTCTCTTGTATCGGGGCTGGTACTCCTTGCAAGCTTGTGGGATCTTGTTGAACCAAAGCGTCATCTTGTCTCAACTTCTAATTTCAATAGTAATAGCTTTCCTAATGATTTCATTTTTGGGACAGCCTCATCATCTTATCAAGTAAGACATTGTTAATTACCTTCACAAATTCATGCGACCGAGTGTGATGATTTCAACTGTTTTTCTTCTTTTTTCTTTGACTTTTGGTCTCCTTTGTTGCTGAAATTATCGTTGTTTTATTGTATAAACAATAGCTTTAATTCCAGTTTACATCATCGGGCATCAATATACAAACTATATCATGTGGAATATATTGGCTTCTATTTAAAATTAATTAAAGCAATTCCCACGTTTTGTTTTACATCATGTAAGATTATATATATATATACTCCTACATGGAAGCATTAATTAGCTAGCACCACTAATTATGCAGTTATATTTAGTATGAAGGTGCAGTAAAAGAAGGTGGTAGAGGATTAAGTATTTGGGACGACTTCACTCACTAGTATCAAGGTTGGTGATGAATATTTTGTTTGGCTAATTGGCTCTATTTCTTTCATAAATGAAATGGTGAGTTCACACCAAAAAAAGGAAAAAAAAAAAAAATTGGAGACTAAAAGTTGAATATTGTATTCAAATAAGCTCTTTAAAATTTAATGTGATAAATTAAGAATTTGTTTCATACAACTTGCAGAAAAAAATAATATAGACAATGGAGATGTAGCAGTCGATTTCTATCATCATTACAAAGTACGGAGTTTATCTTTCCTTTTTTATGAATTGTCAATGTTTCATGAATATCTTTAGCAGTGAGGGTTGAGAGGTGATTTTCCATGGATGTATCTGGTGGTGGTAAAAAAAATTAGTTTATATTTATTTCATGTATTTTTTTTCTCGATTAGTCGTATTTGTATTAAACATAGCTGAAAAATGTTATAGGAAGACATCAAACTAATGAAGGAAATTAACGTGGATGCTTTCCGACTCTCAGTTTCATGGTCTAGAATATTACCCCGTAAGTATATATTTTAATCAAGTTGTAATTAACATTTTATTTCATTGCCACTGTTTTATTTTTCTCATTGTTCTTAAAATCTTAATTGATTCTTCTTCTTCCATTTTTTTTTTTGTGAATTTAAGTTGAAAACTAAATGAAGGAGTGAACGAGGAAGGAATACAATTCTACAAAAATCTCATCAATGAGCTCTTAGAAAATGGTAATAAATCTCTTCCTAAATGGATTTAAAAGTTTTCTACCAAATATGGTGGTTTAATGTAACTAAATATTTTGTAAATATGCCATGCTGACATTGAAATATAAATTCTTCCTACAAGTTTGAAATTCAAAATATAAAGAGGCCAAAATCCAAAATGTTCGACCAAATTTCATAGTTTTGATGAAACTGAATAGCTTATGAAGATTTATATTCTAAATATCATGCTATAAAAAATTAGAACCCAACTAATTGTTTTGTTTGTCCTGTGATACAATGTGCAGACTTGCAGCCTTTCGTAACTATCTTCCATTGGGATCTTCCTCAAGCTTTAGAAGATGAATATGGTGGCTTTTTAAACCCTCGCATTGTGTAAGTGAATAGCAGTTACTTTATATGAATCATACGTTACAATCCCAAAGATTTTTATTCTGGAATGAACACTTCGTAAAACCTACTGCGTGGATATGAAAATGTTTGATCCTGGCTGCATATTAGAATGTTTTTGTAAGACTACAAATTAGACTGGGTTTGTTGTTTTTTGTTTTTATGGTGTTGGATTGTTTGTCTCAATTGATGGGTTAAACCCCCGTTCCGTTTGCTTGTGCCATTAGAAAAAAAAAAAAAAAAAAGTTCTTAACAGATGAGTTAGTTACTAACACCATTAATTCAAATGAATCAATATCCCTTCTTGCATGCTTTGTCGTACCAGAGTATCTACCTTTACTTCACTAGTCCAACACCTCATCGGTGTTATTCTTAAATATTATGTTCAACAACACTAAGAATTTCCACAACAAATTATCCTTCGAGTTCATGGAGTTATTCTATATACGATTGAACCTGTGTCTTCCTTTATGTATTTAGGGATGATTTTCGAGATTTTGTGCATCTTTGCTTCAAAGAATTTGGTGACAAAGTAAAACTTTGGACCACTTTTTATGAGCCATGGGTTTATAGTGTTGGTGGCTATGAAACTGATAAAAAAGCACTAGGACGGTGTTCAAAATGGGTGAACAACGGATGCCAGGCAGGGAACTCTGCCACTGAGCCTTATACCGTTTCACACCATCTGCTTCTCACTCATGCAGCAGCTGTAGAAGAGTTCAGAAAATGTGATAAGGTTTGTACAAGAGTTATTAAATCATGATCTTACACATTAGTTGCTAGCTCGATATGTACATTAGTTCTAAAGCTAATAAATTGCCAGAATTAATCGTACAAATCAATCATCTTTGCAAATTAAACTATATTGATGCAAGAAGAACCAGGAGATGAGCCATATAGGCTTAGAAAGATCTAAAAGTCTATTTTCTGGAAAATTCTATGGCTCGTCAAAATGATTTTCTTAGAAAAAGTTATGGCAGTTTTAGTAGACAAAGGTCAGGCCTTCAGAACACTGCCATCCAGCACCGCGGTGCTCCTCTGCCAGAATTTTACAGCTCTTTATTTCCTTTTTCTTTCTCACCATTCTTAAAATTTTGATGATTTTTTTTTAAATTCAGATGGAAAGCTAAGTAAAGGAGTGAACGAGAAAGGGATCCAATTCTATAAAAATCTCATCAATGAGCTCATAGCAAATGGTCATAATTCTCTCCCCTATATGGATTTAATTTTTTGTGGCTAATTGCGTTTATTTAATTTAATTAAAATATTGTAATATACCAATCAATTAAATTAGAGTTAACATTTAAATATCATTAAGTTCTCCCTATAAGTATATTTTAAATGAAAATTATATATATATATATATATATATATATAATGATCAAATTTCGAAACGTTGGAACAAATTTTAAGTTCCTCAAGAAATTTGATAGCTCCTTGAAGATTTATCTTTATAATTGGACCTTGATAAATTATTGATAAAGTTGTCCAATAATTACTTTTTGTAACTCATTTGAACCAAACTTAATTATCTCTCTTAAATGTCATTTGATGAATGTGCGGACATACAACCATTTGTGACTATCTTTCACTGGGATCTTCCCCAAACTCTAGAAGATGAGTATGGTGGTTTTTTAAGCCCTCACATTGTGTAAGTAAATGTTTCCATCATATCAAAAGCATCATTGATGCTTCTATCAATATAGTTTTTTGCCTTAAAAAAAATCTTACTAAAAGATTAATCTATTAAATTATTTTATTAATTATATTAAATCCAACAATACCTACAGTGAAGAATCATGGAGTTGGCCTATATTTGATTGAAAATGTATCCTATTATGCATATACAGGGATGATTTTTGAGACTTTGCAAGTATATGCTTCAAAGAATTTGGTGATAAAGTGAAACTTTGGGCAACTTTCAATGAGCCGTGGGTTTACAGTGTTGCTGGCTAAGACAATGGAAGAAAAGCACTAGGACGATGTTCAAAATGGGTCAACAATGCATGCCAAGCAAGGAACTCTGCATTGAACCTTATAATGTTTCACATCATCTACTTCTTGCTCATGCTGCAGCGGTAGAAGAGTTCAGAAAATGTGACAAGGTATACAGAAAAATTGTCAAATCATGATCCGGTGCATTAATTGCTTGCTTGATATGCGTATTAGTGCCAACAATAATTTTCTAAACTACTATAAGGTTTAAATATTTTTTCTCGATTTTTTTTTTATTTGAAACTTTTGAGATCAAAAGGAGAGTCTATATTGAAACTTTATTAATGATTAAAACCCCAAGCCATGTCTCCCCTTTCTATTATTTTTAAAGGAACCTTTTTTATTATTTCATCTATTAACTGTTTTTTATTTATACAATTGTTTGCTGTCAAGAAAATGGAAAGATTGGGATAGTACTCTCGCCCTCATGGTTTGAGCCTCAATCTGATTCCCCTGCGGATATTGAAGCAGCCAAACGAGCCCTTGATTTCATCTTAGCCTGGTAAGTGCTTCATATTAAATTAAGCAACATGCTTTCTCATATTCTTCCTTCTTTTTTCTTCCTTTTGGGAATTGAAAACTATATTTTAGTCCAAGATTAAAATAATTTTTACATTTCTATATATGCAGGCATTTGGACCCTATAACATTTGGTGATTATCCAAAAAGTATGAGGACTTATGTTCGGGATCGATTACCTTCGCTCACTAAAGAGCAATCCAAAATGCTAAAAAAATCTTTTGATTTTGTGGGAATAAATTACTACGGTGCTCTTTATGTAACTAATCTTGATCATGTGGATCCGGAAAAACCTAGATACACAACCGATCAACATTTTATGTGGAAAAGTAAGTTCACTCTAAATCCAAAGCTTTTAGAAAATTTAAACTCAATACAATTTTTTTTCTTCTATTTTTCATACTGCCAACACAGACTATGGTGATTAATCTATTGACTTTCAAATTTTTTTTCCTATTTTATAGAGGATCGAGATGGAATTCTTATTGGCCCACAGGTACGTTGGTAAAGTATATATATATACATATATATATATATATATTTATTTTAGAAATACTTTGTTGTTGAAAAACGAAGGCACAAAGATATTAGAAGGCATCATAAAGCCAATAAGATTTAGAAAGAAAATTCCTCATGAACCATGAGAGACACATGGAGAGATCAGTAAAGACGCTGTTCAATCATCTCCTCTTCATCTGCATCATATGAAACGCCTATTTTTTTTTTTTACCCAATGCCCTATTTTCTTACCCAATACTTTTTCTTTATATTCACACTTTATAAAATGACTAATAATTGTATATAACATTTGTTTATTCAGGCTGCTTCAGACTTAATCCTAGTGTATCCTGAAGGTATCAAATATATTCTAAAGTACATCAAGGATCATTACAATAATCCAACCATTTACATTACTGTGACTGGTAAGCCAATTGTTAGAATAAATCTCATATAATTAAGTGGTATTTGTTACATGTTGGATAATCCAACTACTAATTAGTTTTGATTTCTTTGACATAAAACTCATGTAGGATATGACGATTACAACAATGATACAATACCACCGGAAGAAGCTCTTAAGGATACTGATAGGAAAGAATACCATTAGAAGCATCTTCGGAATCTTTTGGAAGCCGTAAAGTGAGTTAATATCTAACTTACGTTGAATTTATTATCACTCTTTTTTTTCTTTTTTTTTGGTTCGCAAAATTTACTTTACAACTAAAATAAAACTTGTGTTCTACAGCAAACTTGATATTGATATAAAGTTATTGTTTTCTGCTATATATGATGTTTTTTAGTACTCAACTTTTGAAGGTTTAATTATTACAAGGTCAATCTCGATGTAAGCTTATAGAGCAAAGATTGTTTTGTTAAATGTTTATACTAATGGTGATTATTGGATTATTGACAGTGACTATGGAGTTGATGTGAAAGACTATTTTGCATGGTCATTGATGGATAACTTTGAATGAAACCTTTGTTACACTATTCGATTTAGATTATATTACGTTGATTTCAAGAATTACTTGAAACGATATCCGAAAGAATCAACCAAGTGGTTCATGAAATTTCCAAAAGATCAGAGCAAGCAGTCTAAAACTGTTATTTGGGGTTCCTCAATTTTATCACGTATACCAAAGAGTTGGTCACTACTGATGCATTGAAGTTGAACATCTTTTGGTTCTCAATCACAACTGAATGATGTATTTTATTATTTCTTTTGTAATTCTTTGATTTTATTGATTAAAATCTTTTTAGGTATTTTAGGATTTTAATATGTAATTAAACTATTGTCTTCTTATATAGGAAATTGTACTACTTTCTGATCTATTTTATGTAGCTAGCCTATAAATAGGTTTGTATAGTTTTTGGGATTCTGCCTAAATCTTTTTTCATGATAAATAAATTGACGTTTTCCTTTCATATATATATACATATAAAAGCCTTTTAGAGGGAGGATTCTCTAGGCATGAAGACTCCCTAAAAGTATGCGTTTTGAATTATGGACAAATGGACAATTGAAGTTTCATAGTACATATGTCACTTAGCAATCACCGAAGTCCTAAACAATTTATATTTTTTTTTTGTTTTCTCAAATCCCCAACTTTGAGGGTGATTTTAATAAATAAATATTTTGATTATAAATTTTTCATAATAAGCCCTTAATTTGATTTGATGTCTTCTTTGAAGTGATGTGTTTTTAAGAATTTACTCTTTCAAAAGAAAATTAATGACAGAGAGAAAACGGAGAAACAATTGTTTGCGGTTATTGTTATGCCTAAAATTTGAAATATAAGGTCTTAGAACATCAACGGTGCAACAAATCATTGCATTTTTTTATACTTCTTTTCTTTAGGTGTTAAAATTAAGTGGGCCAACAGCAAGGCAACACGTGGACATTTCTACTTCCAATAAGGAGATGGCACATGGACAAGTTATTAACGAACCCAATGTCCTCTCCGGACATCCCTGTCTAGACCTACAAGCGTAAATCCAGGGATCATGATCCTTCTTGGACACCCAGCCATATCCACTTGCAAAGGAACAGGATCTCTGGGATTTCCCCATCCTGGGCGCGTGGGCCGTCTCACCTTTGAAACACTATAAAAGGATCAATGTATGCAAATCCAGACACATTCACATTTTACATAACTGAAAGCACCAGCATCCCTATTCCTCTAAGAACTTGTACTAACATGAGCATCGGAGTGTCTTCGGAGGCACTATCCCCCTCTCTCCTCCGGTTGCTCTCTAGCTCATCTCGTCTTCTTGTGCAAGCTCCCCCAAGAACCGACCCCCAACTCAGTAACACGTTTTTGTCATCAACACCAATATTTTTGTGTTTTGTAAGGGGCTGTTGATAAGAATCTCAATGTTTCTTCAAGAAGTTCTGAAGGCTTTCATTCTATGGCTCTTGATGATCACAAGTGTTTAACATGGTTCTCAATTTATGTGCCTATTTCATTTGGAATTATATAAAATGAATTTATTAGCTACATCAGCTCTTAGGTGACAAGAAGGGCGAGAAAGTTGGGGCCATAATCCTTGGACTGACTATTCCTTCATGTCTTCACCTTTTATTGCTATATTCTTCAAAACCAGACCTTCTGTAAACTCTGTTATTCAAAACTAGATCAAATGGATTCTTTCTCCATTATGAGTTCATCCTGCCATTATGATAAGACAGCTGCTTGAAGACGCCTAGGTACACGCTTCCTAGGTTGTCGTGTTGGGATTTTACCATTAAAATCCATTTACTCAATCTTAAGCAAAAAAACACAAGCACAACAATTAAATAGCAAAATAAATAAAATGTAAGAACTTTAGGAAGAGCAAAGTTGTTAAACTCTCACCCCAAAATCTCAATACAAAAAAAGCTCTTAACTCAATATACCCAAAGCTGTCATCCTAACTTTAGTAATAAATCCCTCTAGTTTACAATGTATATGAGAATTATGAGTGTGCCTCAAATCTTATCTGAGACCCCTTTATATCGAATATATTTTCCTAATACAATTAGAAAAAGAACAACCGCATCATACTATACATATTATTACTTGTACAATTAACAATCTAATAAGAAATTAATATTATTCCTACTAGAACAAGCAATTATAAAATAGGAAATAATTTTTCCCTAGCCAATTAAAAGTCTTCTTTGTTAGAATTGAGCCAAAATCTTAACAGTCGTATCTGTGGGGTAGTTTTTTTTTTTTTTTTTCATTTTCTTCTTCCACTTTGCGATCATATGCAAACACACGTTTGATTTCATGCAAACAATTGGAGCTTGCAATTAATTTTTGTTGGTACGATCCTCCAACGTGTCCACGAGCTAAAGAAGATATAAGTGGATTGTTGAGGAAAATTGTAAGAATAAAGAATCAAGCTAGAAGAGACAGAGATAGGAGCTGATGGGATTAATAAATTCATTTTATATAGTTTTAAATGCAATCAGAATATAAATTGAGAACAATATCAAACTTGAGTTTCAATATTAAACTTGACGTAAATTAGAACAATGTTAAACTTAAAGAAAAACCACTGAAATCTAAAAGACAATTGATAATGGTAACGGATAAGTTTACATTAGTAATTAAGTTGACCTTGAAAAGGAGTAAAGACTGTAATTTCCAACCAAGCTGTTGATTTCCTTAATTGGATAACACTCTCCCCAGACCGGCATTGTTTGGTTTTTTCTTTTTCTTAGAAAAAAAAGCATATTTTGCACTTTTGGTTCATTAAATCTATTAAACTAGGTCCTAGACAAAATCCTAGTCTCGAAAAGTTATCTTAATATGGACCAACACCATGTAACTTCGTACCGATATAATATTATATATATTTTTATACCATAGTAGTGGATAAAATATTTGGAAATAAAATAAAAGAAACACGTTTTTTTTTTCTCTCTAGCTTATCCGGTTGAGATAAATTTTGTTGACAAAAATCCGATATAATTTACTATGTGATTGACGAATTCAGAGTTTGGTCATGTTGGCTGGGTCCATTCTACTCGATTGCCAGCGTCAACGTAACAAAATTTTAACAATCCATGTTCACACTTTTGTTTCATGGTTTCCACCCTTGTTTATATAAAAAAAAATCTTGGTTAGATTGGGTAGTTTTAAACCCGTCTGAAATTTTATCGATAATTTAAAAAAATTTCACTAGTAATATCAATACAAGTGTGAGAATAAAAAACTAATGATTCGAGTGAAATTTCAAAAATTAACAGTGAAATTTAAAAAATTAACAATGAAATTTTAGACGGATCTAAAACCATTCTAAACCACAAATTAGTCCTTACATGTTGGATCCTCTCAATTTTTAGCTTTGAATTGCAGGTCAATTGATTGTTAGATTTTTTGCCACCCTCAATAAAGTAAAAATCGAGGGTCATGAACACACAACATCACCGGAGTAAGGGAAAAGCGCTTTTTCCCCTAAACCGGCAAACAACCAACTGCATGCCCTTGTGTAATGACCCATACCGAGCTAGCATTACTTGAAATGACATCATTATTACTTTTAAACATTGAGCATATAGACCTGTACCGCAACATGTAAATCCTACTATTTCCATCATACAATACATTCCTGCTATATGCATGCATGCTTCCACATTTCTTTAGCCTATGTACACTACATCTTGGTTGAAACCAAGAATTTACACAAGACACAATCTTTAGAAAAATTTCAGCCATGACAATTAAAAAACATATACATTTTTTTCAAAACTGGAGACATATACATTAATCCAAACTCCCAAACAAACATGGTGAGGATGCTTTGCGTGAAAACCCACTTAAGGATACCTTTCTCCTTCAATCCTTTACTGATTGCTTCAATTCTATTCAACAACTTCCTTGAAATATTAAAAAGATGGAGGGTGTGCTAAAAGCTCAGCGAGTAATCATATTACTCAAAGTAATCGTCTTCAAGAAACTTTATCACTTTTTGAATGAATTCAATTTAATTGTAATCACAATTCATAAAGTCACAACTATGTATATATAATTGCCCTCATGCTCATCACAAGTAAAATAATCGTTCCAAGAATACATTAAAACAATCAACAATCACATGAATTAAAGTATCATACAAGATTCAAACCATTACAAGAATAACCCTTTTAAACTATTCACGGTTCGCGTGAAATCAACTCAATTCAATACACTTATCAATAAATATATCACAATAGGGATGTCTCTTCACATACCAGTACATCAAACATCGCATTATACATCCACCCGGTTTCATCTCGCTTTCCACTTCCACTCAGTTCCACCTCACTTTCCATCTCCACTCGGTTCCATAATATCGTCAAGGATTCAAATCTCATCAAACATAATTCATAACACAAGTAATATCTTAAATATAATTTCATCTACTCATTCACATTACACTTTACTTCCAAACACACATCAAGACATATGATTTGTTTCTTAGATATCAAACACACATTTATTCACACCCTTATATGGTTTGCATTCTGCATCTATTATACTTACATATTTTCGTTTTTATCATATAATTCATCACGCTTACTAACAATATGGTGAAACTCACCTTTGATGTGCCAAAAGCTAGTCTTGAACTACTTCCTTGCCCTTAGCACGTTCTCCAACAACACCTAAAAATTATATCACTTAATATAACAATCCAAGAAGTAACGAAATCAATATCCATCTTCATTAAGCAACTACAAGAAATAGTCTAGATAATAACCATGTTACAAGTTTTCTCTTCTTTGTCTACTTTTCCTTATCTAGACTTGCAGCCTTTCGTAACTATCTTCCATTGGGATCTTCCTCAAGCTCTAGAAGATGAATATGGTGGCTTTTTAAACCCTCGCAATGTGTAAGTGAATAGCAGTTACTTTATATGAATCATACTTTACAATCCCAAAGAGTTTTATTCTGGAATGAACAGTTCGTAAAACCTACTGCGTAGATATGAAAATGTTTGATCCTGGCTGCATATTAGATTGTTTTTGTAAGATTACAAATTAGACTGGGTTTGTTGTTTTTTGTTTTTATGGTGTTTGATTGTTTGTCTCAATTGATGGGTTAAACCCTCGTTCCTTTTGCTTGTGCCATTAGGAAAAAAAAAAAAAGTTCTTAACAGATGAGTTAGTTACTAACACCATTAATTCAAATGAATCAATATCCCTTCTTGCATGCTTCGTTGTACCAAAGTATCGACCTTTACTTCACTAGTCCAACACCTCATCGGGGTTATTCTTAAATATCATGTTCAACAACACTAAGAATTTCCACAACAAATTATCCTTCGAGTTCATGGAGTTATTCTTTATACGATTAACCTGTGTCTTCCTTTATGTATTTAGGGATGATTTTCGAGATTTTGCGCATCTTTGCTTCAAAGAATTTGGTGACAAAGTAAAACTTTGGACCACTTTTTATGAGCCATGGGTTTATAGTGTTGGTGGCTATGAAACTGGTAAAAAAGCTCTAGGATGGTGTTCAAAATGGGTGAACAACAGATGCCAGGCAGGGAACTTTGCCACTGAGCCTTATACCATTTCACACCATCTGCTTCTCGCTCATGCAGCAGCTGTAGAAGAGTTCAGAAAATGTGATAAGTTTTGTACAAGAGTTATTAAATCATGATCTTACACATTAGTTGCTAGCTCGATATGTACATTAGTTCTAAAGCTAATAAATTGCAAGAATTGCCCGTACAAATCAATCATCTTTGCAAATTAAACTGTATTGATGCAAGAAGAACCAGGAGATGAGCCATATAGGCTTAGAAAGATCTGGAAGTCTATTTTCTGGATAATTTTATGGCTCGTCAAAATGATTTTCCTAGAAAAAGTTATGGTAGTTTTAGTAGACAAAGGTCAGGCCTTCAGAACAGTACCATCCAGCACCGCGGTGCTCCTCAGCCAGAATTTTACAGCTCTTTATTTCCTTTTTCTCTCTCACCATTCTTAAAATTTTGATTCTTTTTTTTAAAAAATTCAGATGGAAAGCTAAGTAAAGGAGTGAACGAGAAAGGGTTCCAATTCTATAAAAATCTCATCAATGAGCTCATAGCAAATGGTCATAAATCTATCCCCTATATGGATTTAATTTTTTGTTTGGCTAATTGCGTTTATTTAATTTAATTAAAATATTGTAATATACCAATCAATTAAATTAGAGTTAACATTTAAATATAATTAAGTTCTCCCTACAAGTATATTTTTAATGAAAATTATATATATATATATATATATATATATATATATATATAATCAAATTTCGAACGTTGGAACAAATTTTAAGTTCTTCGAGAAATTTGAGAGCTCCTTGAAGATTTATCTTTATAATTGGACCTTGATAAATTATTGATAAAGTTGTCCAATAATTACTTTTTGTGACTCATTTGAACCAAACTTAATTATCTCTCTTAAATGTCATTTGATGAATGTGTAGACATTCAACCATTTGTGACTATCTTTCACTGGGATCTTCCCCAAACTCTAGAAGATGAGTATGGTGGTTTTTTAAGCCCTCACATTGTGTAAGTAAATGTTTCCATCATATCAAAAGCATCATTGATGCTTCTATCAATATAGTTTTTTGCCTTTAAAAAAATCTTACTAAAAGATTAATCTATTAAATTATTTTATTAATTATATTAAATCCAACAATACCTACAGTGAAGAATCATGGATTTGGCCTATATTTGATTGAAAATGTATCCTATTATGCATATACAGGGATGATTTTTGAGACTTTGCAAGTATATGCGTCAAAGAATTTGGTGATAAAGTGAAATTTTGGGCAACTTTCAATGAGCCGTGGGTTTACAGTGTTGCTGGCTATGACAATGGAAGAAAAGCACTAGGACGATGTTCAAAATGGGTCAACAATGCATGCCAAGCAAGGAACACTGGCATTGAACCTTATAATGTTTCACATCATCTACTTCTTGCTCATGCTGCAGCGGTAGAAGAGTTTAGAAAATGTGACAAGATATACAGAAAAATTGTCAAATCATGATCCGGTGCATTAATTGCTTGCTTGATATGCGTATTAGTGCCAACAATAATTTTCTAAACTACTATAAGGTTTAAATATTTTTTCTCGATTTCTTTTTATTTGAAACTTTTGAGATCAAAAGGAGAGTCTATATTGAAACTTTATTAATGATTAAAACCCCAAACCATGTGTCCCCTTTCTATTATTTTTAAAGGAACCTTTTTTATTATTTCATCCATTAACTGTTTTTTATTTATACAATTGTTTAGTGTCAAGAAAATGGAAAGATTGGGATAGTACTCTCGCCCTCATGGTTTGAGCCTCAATCTGATTCCCCTGCGGATATTGAAGCAGCCAAACGAGCCCTTGATTTCATCTTAGGCTGGTAAGTGCTTCATATTAAATTAAGCAACATGCTTTCTCATTTTCTTCCTTCTTTTTTCATTCTTTTGGGAATTGAAGACTATATTTTAGTCCAAGATAAAAATAATTTTTACATTTCTATATATGCAGGCATTTGGACCCTATAACATTTGGTGATTATCCAAAAAGTATGAGGACTTATGTTGGGGATTGATTACCTTCGTTCACTAAAGAGCAATCCAAAATGCTAAAAAAATCTTTTGATTTTGTGGGAATAAATTACTACGGTGCTCTTTATGTAGCTAATCCTGATTATGTTGACCCGGAAAAACCTACATACACAACAGATCAACATGTTATGTGGAAAAGTAAGTTCACTCTAAATCCAAAGCTTTTAGAAAATTTATACTCAATACAATTTTTTTTTCTATTTTTCATACTACCAACATAGACTACGGTGATTAATCTATTGACTTTCAAATTTTTTTCCTATTTTATGGAGGATCGAGATGGAATTCTTATTGGCCCACAGTTACGTTGGTAAAGTATATATATATTTATTTTAGAAATACTTTGTTTTTGAATAACGAAGGCATAAAAATATTAGAAGGCATCATAAAGCCTATAAGATTTAGAAAGAAAATTCCTCATGAACCATGAGAGACACGTGGAGAGATCAGTAAAGACGCCAAACCAAACAAACAGAACCATCCACTAGAACACAAGACAACACACTGTGCACTTCTTGATACATGTTTTTTCAACATTCTTTTTTCAGTATTTTGTCATATTCCTCTCTATCCCTCCATTCCATTTGGTATAGCTGTTCAATCATCTCCATCATATCAAACGGCTATTTTTTTTTACCCAATGCCCTATTTTCTTACCCAATACTTTTTCTTTATATTCACACTTTATAAAATGACTAATAATTGTATATAACATTATTTTATTCAGGCTGCTTCAGACTTGATCCTAGTGTATCTTGAAGGTATCAAATATATTCTAAAGTACATCAAGGATCATTACAATAATCCAACCTTTTATATTACTGAGAATGGTAAGCCAATTGTTAAAATAAACTTAATAAAATTAAGTGGTATTTGTTACATGTTGGATAATCCAATTACTAATTAGTTTTGATTTATTTGACATAAAACTCATGTAGGATATGATGATTACAACAACGATACCTTACCATTGGAAGAAGCTCTTAAGGATACTGAGAGGAAAGAATACCATGAGAAGCATCTTCAGAATCTTTTGGAAGCCATAAAGTGAGTTCATATCTAACGTACGTTGAATTTATTATCACTGTTTTTTTTTTATTTTGGTTCGCAAAATTTACTTTACAACTAACATAAAACTTGTGTTCTACAACAAACTTGATATTGATATAAAATTATTGTTTTCTACTATACATGATGTTTTTTAGTACTCAACTTTTGAAGGTTTAATTATTACAAGGTCGATCTCGATGTAAGCTTATAGAGCAAAGATTGTTTTGTTAAATGTTTATACTAATGGTAATTATTGGATTATTGACAGTGACTATTGAGTTGATGTGAAAGGCTATTTTGCATGGTCATTGATGGATAACTTTGAATGAAACCTTGGTTACACTGTTCGATTCAGATTATACTACGTAAATTTCAAGAATTACTTGAAACAATATCCGAAAGAATCAGCCAAGTGTGGTTCATGAAATTTCTAAAAGAACAAAGCAAGCGGTCTAAAACTGTTATTTGGGTTTCCTCAATTTTATCACGTATAACAAAGAGTTGGTCAATATTGACGTATTGAAGTTGAACATCTTTTGGTTTTGAATCACAACTGAATGATGTATTTTATTAATTCTTTTGTAATTCTTTGATTTTATTGATTAAAATCTTTTTAGGTGTTTTAGGATTTTAATATGTAATTAAACTATTGTCTTCTTATATAAGAAATTGTACTACTTTGTGATCTATTTTATCTAGCTAGCCTATAAATAGGTTTGTATAGTTTATGGGTTCTGCCTATATCTTTTTTCATAATAAATAAATTGACTTTTTCCTTTCATATATATGTATATATAAGCCTTTTATTCTCTTTTTCACTTAGATAGGTGGTTTAGAGGGAGGATTCTCCAGGCATGAAGACTCCCTAAAAGTATGGCTTTTGAATTATGGACAAATGGACAATTAAAGTATCATTGTACATATGTCACTTAGCAATCACCGAATTCCTAAACAAATTTTTTTTTTCTCAAATCCCCAACTTTGAGGGTGATTTTAATAAATAAATATTTTGATTATAAACTTGTCATAATAAGCCCTTACTTTGATTTGACGTTTTCTTTGTAGTGGGGTGTTTTTAAGAATTTATTCTTTCAAAAGAAAATTAATGACAGAGAAAACGAAGAAACAATTGTTTACGGTTATTGTTATGCCTAAAATTTGAAAAATAAAGTGTTGGAACATCAACGGTGCAACAAATCGTTGCATTTTTTTATACTTATTTTCTTTAGAGGTTAAAATTAAGTGGACCAACAGCAAAGCAACACGTGGACATTTCTACTTCCAATAAGGATATGGCACGTGGACAAGCTATTGACGAACCCAATGCCATCCCCGGACACTCTTGTTTAGACCTATGAGCGTAAATCCAGGGATCACGATCCTTCTTGGACAACCAGCCATATCCACTTGCAGAAGAATGGGATCTCCGGGATTTCCCCATTCGGGGCGTGTGGGCCATCTCACCTTTGAAACACTATAAAAGGACCAAGATATGCAAATCCAGACACATTCACAATCACATTTTACATAACTGAAAGCAGGAGCATCCCATTCCTCTAAGAACTTGTACTAACAAGAGCATCGGAGTGTCTTTGGAGGCACCATCTCCCTCTCTCCTCCGGTGGCTCTCTAGCTCATCTCGTCTATCTTGTGCAAGCTCCCCTAAGAACCGGCCCCCAACTCATCAACACGTTTTATGCTTCAACACCAATATTTTTGTGTTTTGTAAGGGGCTGTTGATAAGAATCTCAATGTTTCTTCAAGAAGTTCTGAAGGCTCTCATTCTATGGCTCTTGATGATCACAAGTGTTTAACATGGTTATCAATTATATGTGCTTATTTCATTTGGAATTATATAAAATGAATTTATTAGCTACATCAGCTCTTAGGTGACAAGAAGGGCGAGAAAGTTGGGGCCATAATCCTTGGACTGACTATTCCTTCATGTCTTCACCTTTTATTGCTATATTCTTCAAAATCAAACCTTCTCTAAACTCTATTCTTCAAAACTAGATCAAATGGACTCTTTCTCCATTATGAGTTCATCCTGCCATTATGATAAGACAGCTGCTTGAAGACGCCTAGGCAGACGCTTCCTAGGTTGTCGTGTTGGGATTTTAAATTAAAATATATTTACTCAATCTTAAGCAAAAAAACACAAGCACAACAATTAAATAGGCAAAATAAATAAAAACTAGAACACCTATAATTAATGTGGTGCGACAACCTCTTTGCATTCATCCACCAACAAATCAACTGCTTTATTAATTTTCAACTAAAACTTTAGGAAGAGCGAAGTTGTCAAACTCTCACCCCAAAGTCTAAATACAAAAAAAAGCTCTTAACCTAGCTCTAGTTACAAGTACTCTCTCTGATAACCCAAAAACCCAATACACCCAAAGCTCTCATCCTAACTTTAGTAGTAAACCCCTCTAGTTTACAAAGTAAATGAAAATTATGAGTATGCCTCAAATCTTCTCTGAGACCCTTTTATATAGAATATATTTTCCTAATACAATTAGGAAAAGTCCTAATAGAATTAGGAAAAGAACAACAGCATCATACTAGACTACTACTACTTGTACAATCAACAATCTAATAGGAAATTACTACTATTCCTACTAGAACAAGCAATTACAAAATAGGAAACAACTTTTTCCAAACCAATTAGAAGTCTTCTTTGTGAGAATTGAGCCAAAATCTTAACAGTCATAACTATGGGGTAGTTTTTTTTTTTTTTTTTTTCCATTTTCTTCTTCCACTTTGCGATCAGATGCAAACACACATTTGATTTCATGCAAACAATTGGAGCTTGCAATTAATTTTTGTTGGTATGATCCTCTAATGTGTCCACGAGCTAAAGAAGTTATAAGTGGATTGTTGAGGAAAATTGTAAAAATAAAGAATCAAGCTAGAAGAGACAGAGATAGGAGCTGATGTGATTAATAAATTCATTTTATATAATTTTAAATGCAATCAAAACATAAATTGAGAACAATATTAAACTTGAGTTTCAATAAAGGCGTAAATTAGGAACAGTTATAAACTCGACGTAAATTAGGGAAATATTAAACTTAAAGAAAAACCAGTGAAACCTAAAAGACAGTTGATAATGGTAATGGATAAGTTTACATTAGTAATTAAGTTGACCTTGAAAAGGAGAAAAAACTGTAATGCCAATCAAATGATAAACTTAAAAAACCTGTTTCTTTTATTTTTTCCCCCCTTTTTTTCATGTAATTTCTCCGTTACTAGTACTATATATAAAAAATATACTCCATACTCTATAGTGATCAAGCCTGGGCCTTTGATGCAAATTTCAAGCCTGGGCATTTAAAGTCTTTAACTAATTGCTCCTTTAATTTTCAAGGTCAACTCCAACTTAATTACTGATATTGTAAACTACCCATGATGAAGCAGTGGTCATTTGTTTACCAGAGAGGGCTATTTAATTTTGCCATGAAACACGTACATAATGATCTTTCAATTTAGAAGACATCCAACACTATAATTTCTTAATTAATTTTAAAGTTATGTTTCGTGTTATTTTGAAGGAGACAACAATAACAACATGCATATGTTGAGTTATTAATCAGCTGTTGAGTAATTATCCGTATCTATAACATCTAAGTGATGCAACAGTTAGGTGGAGATCGCAATTATCAATTTATGTTGCTCATCTTTTAAGCTTGCTGATCAGTAGTTCAATTAATCATTAACTTCTCCTGATTTTCTATTTTTGATTCTTGATGTGAGATAATTTTACCATCCAAACAAACAGTAACACATGACACACCAAGGTAAGTCCACGGACCCAAAATCACCACCAGTGAAATCATTACATGTGTCCAAGGGTACGAAGGTAATTTTATTCATAAACCCTAAAACACAGTAATCCTAATTGCACAAGGACACACATATCTCATATTTGAGAAACTCAAATCCCACCACAAGTCTCACTTATGAGTCATTTTCCTAATCAAACTATACTCCAAAGCACTGTATGTAGAGGGCTTTCATTATCACACATGTACTTCACAAACATTTTTAACAGCACTTGCCTTTTCATTTTCTATAAACAGATTACTGATTTAGGCATCAGAGAGTTCCCTCAAAAGCACACTTCCCATCCTCCGACAACTCCTTAGGTCTTTTTTTGTTCTCGTGTGTGTAGGGACTTCACAACACCTATAAGAGCAACAGTCACATTTTTCAGCATAAAAAAATTTGTGTTATCCATGGGAAAACTTTGAAGAAGAATTTATCTGTTAATGATGCCAACCTGACATATGACCAAGAATGTTGTTGCTACTGTCGCTGTCGCTGCTGCTACCATTGCCACAACCCATACCTTGACTAGACAGGGCATGATGTCCAGGCCTCTTTGCAATTCCCAAAAATACTGCTACCAGTGATGATTCCATCTGGCATTCTAAAAGGTAGCAGAAGTTTCTTGCAACCTCAACTGGGCTATCCCAATCATCACCAAAGCCACACTGTCTGAACGCATGACTCGGGGTCCTCAATGGCATTAGATGCTGCCACAAAGCCCTCGATCAGCGAGGCACTCAGATCACGAAAGGGGACTTCACCCCACTAACTACCGATCCTCCGTTAGATTCTACCCCCTCCATTATAGGGTAAGATCACAGAGCCACTCCACGATCACAAACACCTTTAATACAATCTCCAGGAGCCGAGAATGATCACTCCAGATAAAGAGAACCTATAGTAGGTTAGTAGCACCTGCCAATACACAAAACAAAAAGGCAAGAACAGAACAAACGATCTTTTTTACAGATGACGACCTGGAAGGACTGCCCACGCCATGGTCATCACTTTGGTCATTGGGAATTACAATATGAAAAGGATCCTAGTTGACAACCAACATCTTCTATCATAACACGTTCAAGAAAATGGGGCTTAGTGACCAACAGCTCACACGGGTCGCTTTCCCTCTCTACGAGTTTTCAAGTGAGCCAATGTTCCTCTCTCTACTATATTTCACATCACATTCATAACATTTCTACTCATTTTTCATTCTCTTATGTTTTTCCTCTACACACAACCTATGTCATCACAACTACTTAGGCCTTGTCTGGAGACAAGGGTTTAAGCAAGGTTAGCTTAAATCCTCGTCTTAGAATTTGGTGGATGTTAGTGGGGCCTCAATTCAAAGACAAGGATTTAAGTCAATATTGCTTAAATCCTTGTCTCCAAACATGGCCTTAGTTTCTAAACAGTTTCCTAGAGATTTCTTCGGAAGCTATTCATAATTGCTATCTACACAACTTCGCAAGGCTTTGTTGTATCCTTGAGGTGAATTTAATAGGAAGCTATTAGCAAACTCTTTGGAGTGAGGGCAACTATCACCTTAATGAAAGTGATTTACGCCCTAAATCCTTAAAATATTATGTTCTTTTCAATTGTTTTTGTTGTTGCAATTCCACATTTTCTAATGCACAAACTTTGACCCCCTTTTTTTTTTTTGTTATTTTAAACCAAAATCCCTAACAATTTTAAGGTGATAGTAGAAGCAACCATATTATCAATATTGATTTCAAAGTCATGAGAGAAGACTTCATCAAAGAAGATCGTTTTTATGGAACCAACTTTGCTCACTAGAAGGAAACTAAAAGACTATAAAAGGTTGAAAGAAGCGAGAGGATATATATATTATGGATTTCTTTGTCGAGGCCAAATTCATACCGAGAGCATATGTATGATTTCTAAGTTTTTATAAAGTCTATGCCAGATATCCAGGAAGCATTTGAAGAGAAACTTAATACTTACAAAAAAACAAGGTAGGCATAACTTATTGATTATGAAATATTTTGAATTTATATTTTTGAGTAACATCATAAAAAAATTGATGTGTTTTCACTCTACGACCAATTTACAAGGAATATCTAAAACTAAGAAGTATCTAATTACTACATTTAAGATAGATGATCTTAATGAATTAGATGCTATCTTAGACATGGAAATGAGTGGGGGATATGTTTTAAATCAATCTCATTACTTGAGAAACTATTATTAAGTTCCAAAATCTTAGAATAAAGTAAGCAAGTATCCCCTATGAATTCACTACTAAACCAATTGAGAATTTCGGTAAAGTAATGGTACAACTTGAATATATATGTTAGTGCTATTGAAAGTTTAACTGAGCTAGATATTGTATTTGTAGAGTGCAAACTTTCAAGATACACCAGTAAGCCTAGTACAAACCAATAAATAGAGTTATTAGAATCTTAAGAAAACTATTAAACTATCTGTTTTATTTTTGTTATCTGGTTGTACTAGAAGGATTCATTGTAGTTGGATCACAAGTACGTCAATTGATGAAAATTTAACGTTTGGATTGATTTTTAGGCTTGGTGGTGAAACAATACGTTGACCCTCTAAGAAGTAGATATGCATATCAAATTTATCCATATAACCAGGATCAGCACATAATGCCATAGACATATTTGGCGTCACAACAATCCAATATACTTGTCACCTCAAGGACTTGTCTCCTTAAGGACTCTTTCTTAACATTATCGTTTCACATGGACAACAAAAAGATATATGTTTGCAGGGCCAAGAACTGTTGTCATACTTTGGTACCAAAAAGGCTAACAAATACATCAATCATCTCAAGAATATTACTCTAGTTCTATCTACCTATTCATTAAGCCACAAAAACAGGAAGACCATAAGCTTCAATACGGCCCATTGAGCATTTTAACACATTTATGAACTAGAGCAAAGCTTCCTCATACCAAATACAGACTTAGTATTGCAACTTCAAAGGATAACAAGAGGGGAGAAAAGAATGACTGGAGGGGACTGCATTGTAGCAAACAAAAGTGGTAAATGATTAATGTCTTAGGTAGAAATCAGAACAAAAATAAGGGAAAGTAGCAAGCCACGTCACTATATCAATCTAAAGCAATGAGGATGTATAAAATCAAACTCAAAATTTAAGCCACGCAATCTTCTCTTCTCATGAAAAAGATTAAGCGCTGATGTCAGAGATATTAAGGGAAGGTTGGGTACAGGACCATCAATGGAGGTTGATACATGTTTTTTCAACATTCTTTTTTCAGTATTTTGTCATATTCCTCTCTATACCTCCATTCCATTTGGTATAGCTGTTCAATCATCTCCTCTTCATCTGCATCATATGAAACGCCTATTTTTTTTTTACCCAATGCCCTACTTTCTTACCCAATACTTTTTCTTTATATTCTAAAGTACATCAAGGATCATTACAATAATCCAACCATTTACATTACTGTGAATGGTAAGCCAGTTGTTAGAATAAATTTCATATAATTAAGTGGTATTTGTTACATGTTGGATAATCCAACTACTAATTAGTTTTAATTTCTTTGACATAAAACTCATGTAGGATATGACGATTACAGCAATGATACATTACCATTGGAAGAAGCTCTTAAGGATACTAATAGGAAAGAATACCATGAGAAGCATCTTCGGAATCTTTTGGAAGCCGTAAAGTGTGTTAGTATCTAACTTACGTTGAATTTATTATCACTCTTTTTTTTCTTTTTTTTTTGGTTCGCAAAATTTACTTTACAACTAACATAAAACTTGTGTTCTACAACAAACTTGATATTGATATAAAATTATTGTTTTCTGCTATATATATGATGTTTTTTAGTACTCAACTTTTGAAGGTTTAATTATTACAAGGTCCATCTCGATGTAAGCTTATAGAGCAAAGATTGTTTTGTTAAATGTTTATACTAATGGTGATTATTGGATTATTGACAGTGACTATGGAGTTGATGTGAAAGACTATTTTGCATGGTCATTGATGGATAACTTTGAATGAAACCTTTGTTACACTATTCGATTCGGATTATATTACATAGATTTCAAAAATTACTTGAAACGATATCCGAAAGAATCAACCAAGTGGTTCATGAAATTTCCAAAAGATCAGAGCAAGCAGTCTAAAACTGTTATTTGAGGTTCCTCAATTTTATCACATATACCAAAGAGTTGGTCACTACTGATGCATTGAAGTTGAACGTCTTTTGATTCTCAATTACAACTGAATGATGTATTTTATTATTTCTTTTGTAATTCTTTGATTTTATTGATTAAAATCTTTTTAGGTATTTTAGGATTTTAATATGTAATTAAACTATTGTCTTCTTATATAGGAAATTGTACTACTTTCTGATCTATTTTATGTAGCTAGCCTATAAATAGGTTTGTATAGTTTTTGGGATTCTGCCTAAATCTTTTTTCATGATACATATATATATATATATATATATATATATATATATATATATATATATATAAAAGCCTTTTAGAGGGAGGATTCTCTAGGCATGAAGACTCCCTAAAAGTATGCCTTTTGAATTATGGACAAATGGACAATTAAAGTATCATAGTACATATGTCACTTAGCAATCACCGAAGTCCTAAACAATTTTTTTTTTGTTTTCTAAAATCCCCAACTTTGAGGGTGATTTTAATAAATAAATATTTTTATTATAAATTTTCATAATAAGCCCTTAATTTGATTTGATGTCTTCTTTGAAGTGATGTGTTTTTAAGAATTTACTCTTTCAAAAGAAAATTAATGACAGAGAGAAAACAGAGAAACAATTGTTTGCGGTTATTGTTATGCCTAAAATTTGAAAAGTAAAGTCTTAGAACATCAACGGTGCAAGAAATCATTGCATTTTTTATACCTCTTTTCTTTAGGTGTTAAAATTAAGTGGGCCAACAGCAAGGTAACACGTGGACATTTCTGCTTCCAATAAGGAGATGGCACATGGACAAGTTATTAACGAACCCAAACAATTCTTTTAGCTCCAACAAGTATTTATACTTCAAAACCTAAAATTTACATATCTAAAACTACTCAATCACAAGTTTAAGTTATTTCAAGTTGTAGTGCAAGATTAATTCAAAGGTCCACTACATATCATATTCCAACTTCAATAAATCCTAAATCCATCCATTTAAATTCAAATCAACTCGAACAAAACCAAAGAATCAACTTCATTAAGTTTACTTTAACTTAGAATAGGTTTGAAAATGATTATACCTCAAATTTGTATAAAAAAATAGCTAAGAAACAAAAGGAGCAAGAACCCCTGTCTGGTACGTGTACTCCACACGCCGTCGTAGCCTACTCATGGCGCCTCACATCTCGGTCTGGACTCCTCCCCCAGGTGGCAGTAAGAGTTTTACAAAGTATGGGGGTAAGTGAGGTAGTGACGTGAGTTGGTGAGCTAGAAGAAGATAAGAAAATTTTGGGTTTTCTCCAAACAAATTAAAAAATGGTTTCTGCCCTGTTTCTCTCTAACACTCTCAGTCACCCGAGCTTCCCAGAGAAGAATTGAGAGACTTGTGGTTTTTTTGCTGAAGTTTCTAGGCTTTTAGCCTTATATAGTCCCACGAACCATTAGCCTTTTATCTCTTTACCCCTCCCTTCCTTCTTTAATTAATTTGCAACCCTTTTCCTCCGTTTTTCTAACTTTTTATATTAAAACACAATTGTTCTTACTAACACTTCTTTATAAGAAAGTCTTAACTAAGTACTTTCATTTCTTTTATGTTTATATTACCCCTCTATCAATAAGTTCTACACACTTCTAACACAGAAAAATTATAATTTACTTCATCGATATATATATTTTAAAATTTAAGACCTGACTTTACACCCCCTCTCTCTCTCTCTACTTTTTCGCTTCTTATTTACTCAGAGTATAAATCCCATCAACCAAATTGTTGAATCCTAAATAATTCCTCGATCCATTACTTAAATTGATGCAATCTCTTGACCTCAACCCGATAATGATGCCCAATAGTGTAATCATTCTGATGACGACAATCACGACCGTAAGTGCCACGGTGGTCAGTATGTTCCCATGTCATCAATACCGTAGTTTTGGTAAGAGAGGAAACAGAGAATAAGAGATTGTAGAAGAAAAGATTAGAAGATGGATTCAGTTGTTTGGGACTTGGATTGGGTACTTTGGTTGGGACTTGGGAGCCTGGGCTCATGTTGGGATTAAGGTTGGCCTGAAATTAAAGGGCATGTTTGGGTAACAGTTTTTTGTTTTCAGTTTTCGAAAATGAAAACTGAAAATAGTTTTCTGATGTTTTATGAAGAAAACATATTTGGATAACTGTAACTCGAAAACTGTTTCCAAAACAAAAAACAATGAAATGTTGTTTGGATAATCTTATTTTGAAAACTTTTTTGATACAACTTGTAATTATTTTTAGTTGTGAGTTTAAATTTAAAATCTATATTAATTTTATTTATCATATTTACTAAATATTTAAAAATAATTAATATTATTTTATTTTCAAAATTTAATATTTTTTATATACTATGGAGGAAGAATGAAACAGAGAAGTGAACACTAATTTTAGGGCTATTTTTCGAAAATTATGTTAGAAAACACCAATTTGGAGTTTTTAAAAAACAATTTTTGAAAACTTGTTTTTTTAAAACTGTTTTAAAAAATTGCTTTTGAAAACTGTTTGCCAAATATAGAAAAAAGATTTTGAAAACTGTTTTCAATTTTCAAAAACTATTTCCAAACATTGCAATATATACTATCTGTTTCTTTTTTAAGGAAAAAATGAACCCGAGTTTTAGCCAAGTCTTGCCCGTAGTGTAAGTCTACCCCTGATTTCAATCATAATAGTTTTCCTGATGGTTTTATTTTTGGTACAGCCTCCTCAGCATATCAAGTAGATAATTAATATATAATATATTAATGTAAACTTTTTAAAACCACCGTGAGATATAATCAACCACTTTATGAGATATAATCTAACTGTATATATGCATGATATTTAATTTGAAGGTGTAGCAAAAGAAGCCGGTAGATGTAAAAGTATATGGGACAACTTTACTCGCGACTATTCAGCTTCTCTCCTTTATTCATTTATATTTCTGTTTAGGTATGTTTGCATTTGTACATGCATGAGAGTGCACAAGTTATGATGATCGCAACTACTTGATTTCAATACGTAATTTCTTGTTTATATGAAATGGAGATAAGAAACTGAATAGATTAACATATTTATTCGAATCAGTTCATTGAAAAGTAGAGTTGATCATTGGTCCGTTAGTCCACCCAGCTCATTTGGCTCAACTCGTAGGTTTTGCGGGTTTGTTCAAGAAAAATTAATTAATTAATTTGGCTTGGGTAAAAATTTAGGCACGATTTAAAAAACGAAAGGGATTGAAATTTTTTTTTTTAAAAAAAGGCAAATCAATTAGGCACCACCTTCTTAAATATATTATACTTAATACATTTAATTATTTATATATTAAATAATATATATTTCAAGTAATGTGATATATGTTAGGGTTAAGATTCTCTTACTAAAACATTTCATGTTATGAAAAAATAGGGGAAAATGCAATAATTTAGACGAAGATTTTTTTTTTTTTTTAATTCTTCATGCGTAATATTGTTTTATGGGAAAATTTAGACTAAATTAAAAAATGAAAAATTCGGGCTTGATGGGCGAACCTGGGTTTGGCTTAACTTATTAGGCTCGAGCTAATTAAGACCGGATTTTCGGGCCAGCTCATATCTACTGGGCTACAATTTTGTGTAAGCCCGACCCAAACCTGACCCGAACCTGACCCAAACCTAGCTCGAGACTGGCTTTGGTCAAATCTAGATATAACTGATTCATGTGTATTGAAAAAAGATTAGTTTTTATACTTTTCACGTAATCTACTTTTAAGTAACATAATTGAAATTAAACATTTTAAAAAAAAAAATTTGTGACAAGAAGGTATTTGGATTGGGATCCTCTAGGGATTAATTTGTCTATGGTTTGGTGTAGTTCATGTTAGGATTAATAGCCACATCATAAAAAAAGTTAAATCAAAGGCTATGATTGAAATACATAAAAAATTTGGAACTAAATATCTCTGTGCCGCATCAGCAAAAGGGGTAATTTTATAAAATCAAAATTACATTTCGAAATTTTAGAAAAAAAAGAAAGCAATTGCCGAAAATCGACAACCAGAGGTGGACGTGTCGGCACGTGGGGCGCGTGAACAAGCTCCCACCAGCGGTTGGTGATCGGAAAGTTTGGATCTGATTAGCGTTGCAAAATCCAACCGCCCAGTGGTATCTAATTATGAAAATAATATTCATCTTTATTATTATAATTACGATTATAATAATTATTTTCATTATTATGAGAAAATATTATTGTAAAAGTACTATTATTATCAGCATTATTATAATATTGATAATAATAACCACTATCATTATTATTATATTAATTATTATTATTGTTATTACATGAAAAAATATTTTTAATTATATTATAATTATCATTATTCTAAGGTAAAAAGAAAAAAAAAATAGTCTCACATGGATAGGATAGATTTTGTCCTATAGAAGGAGGCGGGACAAAAAATGTGAGATTAAGGCTAATTTAATCTCATCTTAATCTCATAAGAATAGTAAATCTCTCAAACCAAATGAGGGATAACTATTCATGTAGGATTAAAATAGTCCCATCTCATCTTAATCTCACCAACCAAACGGGCTATTAGAGTTTAGGCTTAGAGTTCAAGAGGGAGAAAAGAGACATGGTGAAGAGAGAAATTGGAGGCAATGTTGTTAGAGGCACACAAAAGTATACTAACCTTAAGGGTAGTAGTACTTTATATAGAGAACATAATATTTAAAAATTATATCAATACCCATAACCATAATATTCTAATACTCCTCTTCAACCCTAATATTTTTTGGCTTACATTACAATGAAGTTTCATTGAGTCATGTAGTTAAAGTTCAATATATTACTTTTTTTTTTGTTATTATCAGTTAGTTTAATTGGTAAAGTCAATTATTCTAGCACAGGACACTTAGAATCAAATCTCGCTCACACCAAAATCTAGAGGATAAAAGATAAGAGATACCTCTCATTGTATAGCCGTTGTTCTTTGGTTATTATGGCGAAATCAAAACGCCATCATTCATGAGGTCTGTGGATAACTGTGGAGCAATTGATGGACAGGGTTTTGGTGTATGCAACCGAGTTTTATGAGATTCTCACTAAACTGACTACTTCAAGATCCCAGCAGCCTGTGGTGAGATGGATTCCTCCTCCAGCTAGCTTTTCCAAGCTGAATGTTGATAAAAGACAAAGTGAATAACGACCAAGATCAAGCCCATATGCTCGGGAGGGTCGTTACAAGGAACAACTACGTACGTGAAACGGGGAAGATTCATACTGACAACTTGGCACATTACCATAAAAGGGAACACGTCCATTGGAATCAGTAATTGCCATTAAAAGATTTGATAAAAAATGATTTTTCTAGAGCATTTTTAATTGATGTCAGAGCAACAATGCTAGAAAATAACAAAATTAACTCATTTTTCCACCTTTACTTTCATTTAAAATATTTTTTGTTTGCTATCACAATAATAGATTATTTTGCAAGAGCATGTTTAATTGTTGTTTTTTGTTTTTATGGTGTTGGATTGTTTGTCTCAATTGATGGGTTAAACCCCCGTTCCTTTTGCTTGTGCCATTAGAAAAAAAAAAAAAAAAAGTTCTTAACAGATGAGTTAGTTACTAACACCATTAATTCAAATGAATCAATATCCCTTCTTGCATGCTTTGTCGTACCAGAGTATCTACCTTTACTTCACTAGTCCAACACCTCATCGGTGTTATTCTTAAATATTATGTTCAACAACACTAAGAATTTCCACAACAAATTATCCTTCGAGTTCATGGAGTTATTCTATATACGATTGAACCTGTGTCTTCCTTTATGTATTTAGGGATGATTTTCGAGATTTTGCGCATCTTTGCTTCAAAGAATTTGGTGACAAAGTAAAACTTTGGACCACTTTTTATGAACCATGGGTTTATAGTGTTGGTGGCTATGAAACTGATAAAAAAGCACTAGGACGGTGTTCAAAATGGGTGAACAACGGATGCCAGGCAGGGAACTCTGCCACTGAGCCTTATACCGTTTCACACCATCTGCTTCTCACTCATGCAGCAGCTGTAGAAGAGTTCAGAAAATGTGATAAGGTTTGTACAAGAGTTATTAAATCATGATCTTACACATTAGTTGCTAGCTCGATATGTACATCAGTTCTAAAGCTAATAAATTGCCAGAATTAATCGTACAAATCAATCATCTTTGCAAATTAAACTATATTGATGCAAGAAGAACCAGGAGATGAGCCATATAGGCTTAGAAAGATCTAAAAGTCTATTTTCTGGAAAATTTTATGCCTCGTCAAAATGATTTTCTTAGAAAAAGTTATGGCAGTTTCAGTAGACAAATGTCAGGCCTTCAGAACACTACCAGCCAGCACCGCGGTGCTCCTCTGCCAGAATTTTACAGCTCTTTATTTCCTTTTTCTTTCTCACCATTCTTAAAATTTTGATGATTTTTTTTTAAATTCAGATGGAAAGCTAAGTAAAGGAGTGAACGAGAAAGGGATCCAATTCTATAAAAATCTCATCAATGAGCTCATAGCAAATGGTCATAATTCTCTCCCCTATATGGATTTAATTTTTTGTTTGGCTAATTGCGTTTATTTAATTTAATTAAAATATTGTAATATACCAATCAATTAAATTAGAGTTAACATTTAAATATCATTAAGTTCTCCCTATAAGTATATTTTAAATGAAAATTATATATATATATATATATATATATATATATATATATATATATAATGATCAAATTTCGAAACGTTGGAACAAATTTTAAGTTCCTCAAGAAATTTGATAGCTCCTTGAAGATTTATCTTTATAATTGGACCTTGATAAATTATTGATAAAGTTGTCCAATAATTACTTTTTGTAACTCATTTGAACCAAACTTAATTATCTCTCTTAAATGTCATTTGATGAATGTGCGGACATACAACCATTTGTGACTATCTTTCACTGGGATCTTCCCCAAACTCTAGAAGATGAGTATGGTGGTTTTTTAAGCCCTCACATTGTGTAAGTAAATGTTTCCATCATATCAAAAGCATCATTGATGCTTCTATCAATATAGTTTTTTGCCTTAAAAAAAATCTTACTAAAAGATTAATCTATTAAATTATTTTATTAATTATATTAAATCCAACAATACCTACAGTGAAGAATCATGGAGTTGGCCTATATTTGATTGAAAATGTATCCTATTATGCATATACAGGGATGATTTTTGAGACTTTGCAAGTATATGCTTCAAAGAATTTGGTGATAAAGTGAAACTTTGGGCAACTTTCAATGAGCCGTGGGTTTACAGTGTTGCTGGCTAAGACAATGGAAGAAAAGCACTAGGACGATGTTCAAAATGGGTCAACAATGCATGCCAAGCAAGGAACTCTGGCATTGAACCTTATAATGTTTCACATCATCTACTTCTTGCTCATGCTGCAGCGGTAGAAGAGTTCAGAAAATGTGACAAGGTATACAGAAAAATTGTCAAATCATGATCCGGTGCATTAATTGCTTGCTTGATATGCGTATTAGTGCCAACAATAATTTTCTAAACTACTATAAGGTTTAAATATTTTTTCTCGATTTTTTTTTTATTTGAAACTTTTGAGATCAAAAGGAGAGTCTATATTGAAACTTTATTAATGATTAAAACCCCAAACCATGTCTCCCCTTTCTATTATTTTTAAAGGAACCTTTTTTATTATTTCATCTATTAACTGTTTTTTATTTATACAATTGTTTGCTGTCAAGAAAATGGAAAGATTGGGATAGTACTCTCGCCCTCATGGTTTGAGCCTCAATCTGATTCCCCTGCGGATATTGAAGCAGCCAAACGAGCCCTTGATTTCATCTTAGCCTGGTAAGTGCTTCATATTAAATTAAGCAACATGCTTTCTCATATTCTTCCTTCTTTTTTCTTCCTTTTGGGAATTGAAAACTATATTTTAGTCCAAGATTAAAATAATTTTTACATTTCTATATATGCAGGCATTTGGACCCTATAACATTTGGTGATTATCCAAAAAGTATGAGGACTTATGTTGGGGATCGATTACCTTCGTTCACAAAAGAGCAATCCAAAATGCTAAAAAAATCTTTTGATTTTGTGGGAATAAATTACTACGGTGCTCTTTATGTAACTAATCTTGATCATGTTGATCCGGAAAAACCTAGATACACAACCGATTAACATTTTATGTGGAAAAGTAAGTTCACTCTAAATCCAAAGCTTTTAGAAAATTTAAACTCAATACAATTTTTTTTCTTCTATTTTTCATACTGCCAACACAGACTATGGTGATTAATCTATTGACTTTCAAATTTTTTTTCTTATTTTATAGAGGATCGAGATGGAATTCTTATTGGCCCACAGGTACGTTGGTAAAGTATATATATATATATATATATATATATATATATATATATATATATATATATATTTTTTTTTTTTTTTTTTATTTTAGAAATACTTTGTTTTTGAAAAACGAAGGCACCTAGATATTAGAAGGCATCATAAAGCCAATAAGATTTAGAAAGAAAATTCCTCATGAACCATGAGAGACACATGGAGAGATCAGTAAAGACGCTGTTCAATCATCTCCTCTTCATCTGCATCATATGAAACGCCTATTTTTTTTTTTTACCCAATGCCCTATTTTCTTACCCAATACTTTTTCTTTATATTCACACTTTATAAAATGACTAATAATTGTATATAACATTTGTTTATTCAGGCTGCTTCAGACTTAATCCTAGTGTATCCTGAAGGTATCAAATATATTCTAAAGTACATCAAGGATCATTACAATAATCCAACCATTTACATTACTGTGACTGGTAAGCCAATTGTTAGAATAAATTTCATATAATTAAGTGGTATTTGTTACATGTTGGATAATCCAACTACTAATTAGTTTTGATTTCTTTGACATAAAACTCATGTAGGATATGACGATTACAACAATGATACAATACCACCGGAAGAAGCTCTTAAGGATACTGATAGGAAAGAATACCATTAGAAGCATCTTCGGAATCTTTTGGAAGCCGTAAAGTGAGTTAATATCTAACTTACGTTGAATTTATTATCACCCTTTTTTTTCTTTTTTTTTGGTTCGCAAAATTTACTTTACAACTAACATAAAACTTGTGTTCTACAGCCAACTTGATATTGATATAAAGTTATTGTTTTCTGCTATATATGATGTTTTTTAGTACTCAACTTTTGAAGGTTTAATTATTACAAGGTCAATCTCGATGTAAGCTTATAGAGCAAAGATTGTTTTGTTAAATGTTTATACTAATGGTGATTATTGGATTATTGACAGTGACTATGGAGTTGATGTGAAAGACTATTTTGCATGGTCATTGATGGATAACTTTGAATGAAACCTTTGTTACACTATTCGATTTAGATTATATTACGTTGATTTCAAGAATTACTTGAAACGATATCCGAAAGAATCAACCAAGTGGTTCATGAAATTTCCAAAAGATCAGAGCAAGCAGTCTAAAACTGTTATTTGGGGTTCCTCAATTTTATCACGTATACCAAAGAGTTGGTCACTACTGATGCATTGAAGTTGAACATCTTTTGGTTCTCAATCACAACTGAATGAGTATTTTATTATTTCTTTTGTAATTCTTTGATTTTATTGATTAAAATCTTTTTAGGTATTTTAGGATTTTAATATGTAATTAAACTATTGTCTTCTTATATAGGAAATTGTACTACTTTCTGATCTATTTTATGTAGCTAGCCTATAAATAGGTTTGTATAGTTTTTGGGATTCTGCCTAAATCTTTTTTCATGATAAATAAATTGACTTTTTCCTTTCATATATATATATATATATATATACATATAAAAGCCTTTTAGAGGGAGGATTCTCTAGGCATGAAGACTCCCTAAAAGTATGCGTTTTGAATTATGGACAAATGGACAATTGAAGTATCATAGTACATATGTCACTTAGCAATCACCGAAGTCCTAAACAATTTATATTTTTTTTTTGTTTTCTCAGATCCCCAACTTTGAGGGTGATTTTAATAAATAAATATTTTGATTATAAATTTGTCATAATAAGCCCTTAATTTGATTTGATGTCTTCTTTGAAGTGATGTGTTTTTAAGAATTTACTCTTTCAAAAGAAAATTAATGACAGAGAGAAAACGGAGAAACAATTGTTTGCGGTTATTGTTATGCCTAAAATTTGAAATATAAGGTCTTAGAACATCAACGGTGCAACAAATCATTGCATTTTTTTATACTTCTTTTCTTTAGGTGTTAAAATTAAGTGGGCCAACAGCAAGGCAACATGTGGACATTTCTACTTCCAATAAGGAGATGGCACATGGACAAGTTATTAACGAACCCAATGTCATCTCCGGACATCCCTGTCTAGACCTACAAGCGTAAATCCAGGGATCATGATCCTTCTTGGACACCCAGCCATATCCACTTGCAAAGGAACGGGATCTCGCGGATTTCCCCATCCTGGGCGCGTGGGCCATCTCACCTTTGAAACACTATAAAAGGATCAATGTATGCAAATCCAGACACATTCACATTTTACATAACTGAAAGCACCAGCATCCCTATTCCTCTAAGAACTTGTACTAACAAGAGCATCGGAGTGTCTTCGGAGGCACTATCCCCCTCTCTCCTCCGGTTGCTCTCTAGCTCATCTCGTCTTTCTTGTGCAAGCTCCCCCAAGAACCGACCCCCAACTTAGTAACACGTTTTTGTCATCAACACCAATATTTTTGTGTTTTGTAAGGGGCTGTTGATAAGAATCTCAATGTTTCTTCAAGAAGTTCTGAAGGCTCTCATTCTATGGCTCTTGATGATCACAAGTGTTTAACATGGTTCTCAATTTATGTGCTTATTTCATTTGGAATTATATAAAATGAATTTATTAGCTACATCAGCTCTTAGGTGACAAGAAGGGCGAGAAAGTTGGGGCCATAATCCTTGGACTGACTATTCCTTCATGTCTTCACCTTTTATTTCTATATTCTTCAAAACCAGACCTTCTCTAAACTCTGTTATTCAAAACTAGATCAAATGGATTCTTTCTCCATTATGAGTTCATCCTGCCATTATGATAAGACAGCTGCTTCAAGACGCCTAGGTACACGCTTCCTAGGTTGTCGTGTTGGAATTTTACCATTAAAATCCATTTACTCAATCTTAAGCAAAAAAACACAAGCACAACAATTAAATAGCAAAATAAATAAAATGTAAGAACTTTAGGAAGAGCAAAGTTGTTAAACTCTCACCCCAAAATCTCAATACAAAAAAAGCTCTTAACTCAATATACCCAAAGCTGTCATCCTAACTTTAGTAGTAAATCCCTCTAGTTTACAATGTATATGAGAATTATGAGTGTGCCTCAAATCTTATCTGAGACCCCTTTATATCGAATATATTTTCCTAATACAATTAGAAAAAGAACAACCGCATCATACTATACATATTATTACTTGTACAATTAACAATCTAATAAGAAATTAATATTATTCCTACTAGAACAAGCAATTACAAAATAGGAAATAATTTTTCCCAAGCCAATTAAAGGTCTTCTTTGTTAGAATTGAGCCAAAATCTTAACAGTCGTAACTGTGGGGTAGTTTTTTTTTTTTTTTTTTTCATTTTCTTCTTCCACTTTGCGATCATATGCAAACACACGTTTGATTTCATGCAAACAATTGGAGCTTGCAATTAATTTTTGTTGGTACGATCCTCCAACGTGTCCACGAGCTAAAGAAGATATAAGTGGATTGTTGAGGAAAATTGTAAGAATAAAGAATCAAGCTAGAAGAGACAGAGATAGGAGCTGATGGGATTAATAAATTCATTTTATATAGTTTTAAATGCAATCAGAATATAAATTGAGAACAATATCAAACTTGAGTTTCAATATTAAACTTGACGTAAATTAGAACAATGTTAAACTTAAAGAAAAACCACTGAAATCTAAAGGACAATTGATAATGGTAATGGATAAGTTTACATTAGTAATTAAGTTGACCTTGAAAAGGAGTAAAGACTGTAAATGCCAACCAAGCTGTTGATTTCCTTAATTGGATAACACTCTCCCCAGACCGGCATTGTTTGGTTTTTTCTTTTTCTTAGAAAAAAAAGCATATTTTGCACTTTTGGTTCATTAAATCTATTAAACTAGGTCCTAGACAAAATCCTAGTCTCGAAAAGTTATCTTAATATGGACCAACACCATGTAACTTCGTACCGATATAATATTATATATATTTTTATACCATAGTAGTGGATAAAATATTTGGAAATAAAATAAAAGAAACACGTTTTTTTTTTCTCTCTAGCTTATCCGGTTCAGATAAATTTGGTTGACAAAAATCCCATATAATTTACTCTGTGATTGACGAATTCAGAGTTTGGTCATGTTGGCTGGGTCCATTCTACTCGGTTGCCAGCGTCAACGTAACAAAATTTTAACAATCCATGTTCACACTTTTGTTTCATGGTTTCCACCCTTGTTTATATAAAAAAAAATCTTGGTTAGATTGGGTAGTTTTAAACCCGTCTGAAATTTTATCGATAATTTAAAAAAATTTCACTAGTAATATCAATACAAGTGTGAGAATAAAAAACTAATGATTCGAGTGAAATTTCAAAAATTAACAGTGAAATTTAAAAAATTAACAATGAAATTTTAGACGGATCTAAAACCATTCTTAAACACAAATTAGTCCTTATATGTTGGATCCTCTCAATTTTTAGCTTTGAATTGCAGGTCAATTGATTGTTAGATTTTTTGCCACCCTCAATAAAGTAAAAATCGAGGGTCATGAACACACCACATCACCGGAGTAAGGGAAAAGCGCTTTTTCCCCTAAACCGGCAAACAACCAACTGCATGCCCTTGTGTAATGACCCATACCGAGCGAGCATTACTTGAAATGACTTCATTATTACTTTTAAACATTGAGCATATAGACCTGTACCGCAACATGTAAATCCTACTATTTCCATCATACAATACATTCCTGCTATATGCATGCATGCTTCCACATTTCTTTAGCCTATGTACACTACATCTTGGTTGAAACCAAGAATTTACACAAGACACAATCTTTAGAAAAATTTCAGCCATGACAATTAAAAAACATAAACATTTTTTTCAAAACTGGAGACATATACATTAATCCAAACTCCCAAACAAACATGGTGAGGATGCTTTGCGTGAAAACCCACTTAAGGATACCTTTCTCCTTCAATCCTTTACTGATTGCTTCAATTCTATTCAACAACTTCCTTGAAATATTAAAAAGATAGAGGGTGTGCTAAAAGCTCAGCGAGTAATCATATTACTCAAAGTAATCGTCTTCAAGAAACTTTATCACTTTTTGAATGAATTCAATTTAAATGTAATCACAATTCATAAAGTCACAACTATGTATATATAATTGCCCTCATGCTCATCACAAGTAAAATAATCGTTCCAAGAATACATTAAAACAATCAACAATCACATGAATTAAAGTATCATACAAGATTCAAACCATTACAAGAATAACCCTTTTAAACTATTCACGGTTCGCGTGAAATCAACTCAACTCAATACACTTATCAATAAATATATCACAATAGGGATGTCTCTTCACATACCAGTACATCAAACATCGCATTATACATCCACCCGGTTTCATCTCGCTTTCCACTTCCACTCAGTTCCACCTCACTTTCCATCTCCACTCGGTTCCATAATATCGTCAAGGATTCAAATCTCATCAAACATAATTCATAACACAAGTAATATCTTAAATATAATTTCATCTAGTCATTCACATTACACTTTACTTCCAAACACACATCAAGACATATGATTTGTTTCTTAGATATCAAACACACATTTATTCACACCCTTATATGGTTTGCATTCTGCATCTATTATACTTACATATTTTCGTTTTTATCATATAATTCATCACGCTTACTAACAATATGGTGAAACTCACCTTTGATGTGCCAAAAGCTAGTCTTGAACTACTTCCTTGCCCTTAGCACGTTCTCCAACAACACCTAAAAATTATATCACTTAATATAACAATCCAAGAAGTAACGAAATCAATATCCATCTTCATTAAGCAACTACAAGAAATAGTCTAGATAATAACTATGTTACAAGTTTTCTCTTCTTTGTCTACTTTTCCTTATTCTCTTTTTTCTTTTCCAATTAAATTTTAAGTGCATGTCTGATGACAATGATTCTTAATTTACTCAAGTAAATTTCAAGAATAAATTACAAGAAAGCTTAAACTTCTTAAGTTTTAAGACTAATTAAAATGATTTGTTTCATTTACTTACAAAATTTCTTCTTTTCTAATTTTTTAACTTAAAAAGCTTCTACCAACTAAGTTTACTCAATAACTCCTCCAATTCAAAGAAACTATACCAATTTAATAATCTTTATGCCACCAAAATTCTAAACTTACATATTTAACATTATCCAAACACTAACTTAGATTAATTTACTCTAATATTTAAGATTTGTTCACATAAACTCTATAATACCCATCTAATAGAATTCTTCCAAAAAATTTATCTCAATCACTAAAAAAATTCCTAACTGAAGAAATTCTTTTAGCTCCAACAAGTATTTATAGTTCAAAACCTAAAATTTACATATCTAAAACTACTCAATCACAAGTTTAAGTTATTTCAAGTTATAGTGTAAGATTAATTCAAAGTTCCACTACATACCATATTCCAACTTCAATAAATCCTAAATCCATCCGTTTAAATTCAAATCAACTCAAACAAAACCAAAGAATCAACTTCATTAAGTTTACTTTAACTTAGAATAGGTTGGAAAATGATTATACCTCAAATTTGTATAAAAAAATAGCTAAGAAACAAAAGGAGCAAGAACCCCTGTCTGGTACGTGTACTCCACACGCCGTCGTAGCCTACTCATGGCGCCTCACCTCTCGGTCTGGACTCCTCCCCCAGGTGGCAGTAAGAGTTTTACAAAGTATGGGGGTAAGTGAGGTAGTGACGTGAGTTAGTGAGCTAGAAGAAGATAAGAAAATTTTGGGTTTTCTCCAAACAAATTAAAAAATGGTTTCTGCCCTGTTTCTCTCTAACTCTCTCAGTCACCTGAGCTTCCCAGAGAAGAATTGAGAGACTTGTGGTTTTTTTGCTGAAGTTTCTAGGCTTTTAGCCTTATATAGTCCCACGAACCATTAGCCTTTTATCTCTTTACCCCTCCCTTCCTTCTTTAATTAATTTGCAACCCTTTTCCTCCGTTTTTCTAACTTTTTATATTAAAACCCAATTGTTCTTACTAACACTTCTTTATAAGAAGGTCTTCACTAAGTACTTTCATTTCTTTATGTTTATATAACCCCTCAATCAATAAGCTCTACACACTTCTAACACAGAAAAATTATAATTTACTTCATCGATATATATAGTTTAAAATTTAAGACCTGACTTTACACCCCCTCTCTCTCTACTTTTTCGCTTCTTATTTACTCAGAGTATAAATCCCATCAACCAAATTGTTGAATCCTAAATAATTCCTCGATCTATTACTTAAATTGATGCAATCTCTTGACCTCAACCCGATAATGATGTCCAACAGTATAATCTTTCTGAAGACGACAATCAAGATCGTAAGTGCCACGGTGGTCAGTATGTTGTCATGTCATCAGTTACATAGTTTTGGTGAGAGAGAAAACAGAGAAGAAGAGATTGTGTAGAAGAAAAGATTAGAAGATGGATTCAGTTGTTTGGGACTTTGATTGGGTACTTGGGTTGGGACTTGGGAGCCTGGGCTCATGTTGGGATTAAGGTTGGGCCTGAAATTATAGGGCATGTTTGAGTAACAGTTTTCAAACAGTTTTATGATATTTTCTGAAGAAAACATGTTTGGATAACTGTAACTCGAAAACTGTTTCCAAAACAAAAAACAATGAAATGTTGTTTGGATAATCTTATTTTGAAAACTGTTTTGATACAGCTTGTAATTATTTTTAGTTGTGAGTTTAAATTTAAAATCTATATTAATTTTATTTCTCATATTTACTAAATATTTAAAAATAATTAATATTATTTTATTTTTAAAATTTTAATATTTTTTATATACTATGGAGGAAGAATGAAACAGAGAAGTGAACACTGATTTTAGGGCTATTTTTCGAAAACTATGTTAGAAAACACCAATTTGGAGTTTTTAAAAAACAATTTTGAAAACTTGTTTTTTTAAAACTGTTTTAAAAAATTGCTTTTGAAAACTGTTTGCCAAATATAGAAAAAAGGTTTTGAAAACTGTTTTCAATTTTCAAAAACTATTTCCAAACATAGCAATATATACTATCTGTTTCTTTTTTAAGGAAAAAATGAACCCGAGTTTTAGCCAAGACTTGCCCGTAGTGTAACTCTACCCCTGATTTCAATCATAATAGTTTTCCTGATGGTTTTATTTTTGGTACAGCGTCATCAGCATATCAAGTAGATAATTAATATATAATATATTAATGTAAACTTTTTAAAACCACCGTGAGATATAATCTAACTGTATATATGCATGATATTTAATTTGAAGGTGTAGCAAAAGAAGCCGGTAGATGTAAAAGTATATGGGACAACTTTACTCGTGACTATTCAGATTTCTCTCCTTTATTCATTTATATTTCTGTTTAGGTATGTTTGCATTTGTACATGCCTGAGAGTGCACAAGTTATGATGATCGCAACTACTTGATTTCATTACTCCATTTCTTGTATATATGAAATGGAGATAAGAAACTGAATAGATTAACATATTTATTCGAATCAGTTCATTGAAAAGTAGAGTTGATCATTGGTCCGTTAGTCCACCCAGCTCGTTTGGCTCAACTCGTAGGTTTTGCGGGTTTGTTCAAGAAAAATTAATTAATTAATTTGGCTTGGGTAAAAATTTTGGCACGATTTAAAAAACGAAAGGGATTGAAATTTAAAAAAAAAAAAGGCAAATCAATTATGCGCCACCTTCTTAAATATATTATACTTAATACATTTAATTATTTATATATTAAATAATATATATTTCATGTAATGTGATATATGTTAGGGTTAAGATTCTCTTACTAAAACATTTCGTGTTATGAAAAAATAGGGGAAAATGCTATAATTTAGACGAAGATTTTTTTTTTTAATTCTTCATGCGTAATATTGTATTATGGGCAAACTTAGACTAAATAAAAAAATGAAAAATTCGAGCTTGATGGGCGAACCTGGGTTTGGCTTAACTTATTAGGCTCGAGCTAATTAAGACCGGATTTTTGGGCCAGCTCATATCTACTGGGCTACAATTTTGTGTAAGCCCGACCCAAACCTAACCCGAACCTGACCCAAACCTAGCTCGAGACTGGCTTTGGTCAAATCTAGATATAATTGATTCACGTGTATTGAAAAAAGATTAGTTTTTATACTTTTCACGTAATCTACTTTTAAGTAACATAATTGAAATTAAACATTTTTTAAAAAAAAAATTGTGACAAGAAGGTATCAAACTAATGAAGGAAATGAAAATGGATTTTTTCAGATTCTCGTTCTCATGGCCCATTATATTACCTTCTAAGTGTGTATATTAACTAGGAGACCTTTGTTTTTCTTTTTCTTTACCTTTTTTTTCTTGTTATTCTTAAAATTTTAATTAGCTATGCTTTCTTTCTTTCCTTTTTAAATTCAGGTGGAAAGCTAACATTGAAAAATAAGTTCATTAAATTACATTCGACATGCAAAAAATAAAGGGGATGGCTTGCCTTTGACATTGATGAAGTGAACTTCTAGTACTGTGTTCCCAAGTTGGCTTATGATACCACTTTATTATTTGACCCGAAAAAAAGAAATTCAAAATATTGGACCAAATTTATAAGTTTATCAAGAATTTGGATAGTTTGTTGAGGATTTTTTTTTTTTTTACATAATTAAGTCCAATAAAATTCAATTTATTGATAAAGTTGTCGAAGAATTACTTTCTGTGACTCATTTGAACCAAACTTAACTATCTTTCTGAAATGTCAATTGATACATATGCAGACAAACAGTCTCAGATATAAAATTATATTTAAATATAAATTTCATAACAAACAAAAAAATATAACCAATAAATTCAAAAAGGATGGGCTAAGGCACAAATGCAATCTCTCTCTCTTTAGAACTTTTCGCGTCATAGCGGAGGTAATCAAACTCTATCAATGCAACAAACTCATGGCCGCGTTGCTCCCAGGATACAAAAACCCAACATAATCTCTTTGTTGTATCTCAAAGATACTAACATTGTATTATGAGCCAGAGCTCTACCATACCACATCTTTTTTGCTCATAGTAATATCAAAATAATATAAAGCAGAAAAAAACTAAAATGAGGGGGAAAAAATAGTGGATTTTGTTTTTCTATCCAAAGGGCATGCAAATAGTCCTATTTATAGAACTCTAGTATGGTAACCTTCAAATTTGGATTTGGATCCTCTAGGGATGAATTTGTCTATGGTTTGGTGTAGTTCATGTTAGGATTAATAGCCACATCATAAAAAAATTAAATCAAAGGCTATGATTGAAATACATAAAAAATTTGGAACTAAATATCTCTATGCCGCATCAGCAAAAGGGGTAATTTCATTAAATCAAAATTACATTTTGAAATTTTTTAAAAAAAAGAAAGCAGTTGCCGAAAATCGACAACCAGAGGTGGACGAGTCGGCATGTGGGGCGTGTGAACAAGCTCCCACCAGCGGTTGGTGATCGGAAAGTTTGGATCTGATTAGTGTTGCAAAATCCAACCGCCCAGTGGTGTCTAATTATGAAAATCTTTATTATTATAATTACGATTATAATAATTATTTTCATTATTATGAGAAAATATAATTATAAAAGTACTATTATTATCAGAATTATTATAATATTGATAATAATAACCACTATCATTATTATTATTGTTATTGCATGAAAAAATATTTTTAATTATATTATAATTATCATTATTCTAAGGTAAAAAGAAAAAAAAATAGTCTCACATGGATAGGATAGATTTTGTCCTATAGAAGGAGGCGAGACAAAAAATGTGAGATTAAGGCTAATATAATCTCATCTTAATCTCATAAGAATAGTAAATCTCTCAAAACCAAATGAGGGATAACTATTCATGTAGGATTAAAATAGTCCAATCTCATCTTAATCTCACCAACCAACGGGCTATTAGAGTTTAGGCTTAGAGTTCAAGAGGGAGAAAAGAGACATGGTGAAGAGAGAAATTGGAGGCAATGTTGTTAGAGGCACACAAAAGTATACTAACCTTAAGGGTAGTAGTAGTTTATATAGAGAACATAATATTTAAAAATTACATCAATACCCTTAACCATAATATTCTAACACTCCTCTTCAACCCTAATACTTTTTGGCTTACATTACAATGAAGTTTCATTGAGTCATGTAGTTAAAGTTCAATATATTACTTTTTTTTTTTATTATTATCAGTTAGGTTAATTGGTAAAGTCAATTATTCTAGCACAGGACGCTTAGAATCAAATCTCGCTCACACCAAAATCCAGAGCATAAAAGATAAGAGATACCTCTCATTGTATAGCCGTTGTTCTTTGGTTATTATGGCGAAATCAAAACGCCATCATTCATGAGGTCTGTGGAGCAATTGATGGACAGGGTTTTGGTGTATGCAACCGAGTTTTATGAGATTCTCACTAAACTGACTACTTCAAGATCCCAGCAGCCTGTGGTGAGATGGATTCCTCCTCCAGCTAGCTTTTCCAAGCTGAATGTTGATAAAAGACAAAGTGATTAACGACCAAGATCAAGCCCATATGCGCGGGAGGGTCGTTACAAGGAACAACTACGTACGTGAAACAGGGAAGATTCATACTGACAACTTGGCACATGACCATAAAAGGGAACACGTCCATTGGAATCAGTAATTGCCATTAAAAGATTTGATAAAAAATGATTTTCCAGAGCATGTTTAATTGATGTCAGAGCAACAATGCTAGAAAATAACAAAATTAACTCATTTTTCCACCTTTACTTTCATTTAAAATATTTTTTGTTTGTTATCACAATAATAGATTATTTTGCAAGAGCGTAATACGTTAATGCCAACGCAACTATATTAAAATTAACATAATTATCTTTACATTATATATTGTTTCTTTTCTTTTTATTTGAGATAATTTTATCAATTCGATAATTTTATCAATTCAATTAATAAAAGAAAAATGAAGGTTAATCAGTGTAACCTTTACGTCCACATGCATACATTGCTAAATATAAGCGGCTAATACAGTTCCAACATTTCGGATTTACTTTCATGGGTTATGAGTCTCTCTCTCTCTCTCTCTCTCTTTATATAAATGGTTTACATTGGAACCACAAGCACTTGAATAAAGAAAAATGGCCATTGAAGATTCTCTTGTATCGGGGCTGCTACTCCTTGCAAGCTTGTGGGATCTTGTTGAACCAAAGCGTCATCTTGTCTCAACTTCTAATTTCAATAGTAATAGCTTTCCTAATGATTTCATTTTTGGGACAGCCTCATCATCTTATCAAGTAAGATATTGTTAATTACCTTCACAAATTCATGCGACCGAGTGTGATGATTTCAACTGGTTTTCTTCTTTTTTCTTTGACTTTTGGTCTCCTTTGTTGCTGAAATTATCGTTGTTTTATTGTATAAACAATAGCTTTAATTCCAGTTTACAACATCGGGCATCAATGTACAAACTATATCATGTGGAATATATTCGCTTCTATTTAAAATTAATTAAAGCAATTCCCACGTTTTGTTTTACATCATGTAAGATTATATATATATATACTCCTACATGGAAGCATTAATTAGCTAGCACCACTAATTATGCAATTATATTTAGTATGAAGGTGCAGTAAAAGAAGGTGGTAGAGGATTAAGTATTTGGGACGACTTCACTCACTAGTATCAAGGTTGGTGATGAATATTTTGTTTGGCTAATTGGCTCTATTTCTTTCTTAAATGAAACGGTGAGTTCACACCAAAAAAAGAAAAAAAAAATTGTAGACTAAAAGTTGAATATTGTATTCAAATAAGCTCTTTAAAATTTAATGTGATAAATTAAGAATTTGTTTCATACAACTTGCAGAAAAAAATAATATAGACAATGGAGATGTAGCAGTCGATTTCTATCATCATTACAAAGTACGGAGTTTATCTTTCCTTTTTTATGAATTGTCAATGTTTCATGAGTATCTTTAGCAGTGAGGGTTCAGGGGTGATTTTCCATGGATGTATCTGGTGGTGGTAAAAAAATTTAGTTTATATTTATTTTATGTATTTTTTTTCTCGATTAGTCGTATTTGTATTAAACATAGCTGAAAAATGTTATAGGAAGACATCAAACTAATGAAGGAAATTAACGTGGATGCTTTCCGACTCTCAGTTTCATGGTCTAGAATATTACCCCGTAAGTATATATTTTAATCAAGTTGTAATTAACATTTTATTTCATTGCCACTGTTTTATTTTTCTCATTGTTCTTAAAATCTTAATTGATTCTTCTTCTTCCATTTTTTTTTTTTGTGAATTTAAGTTGAAAACTAAATGAAGGAGTGAACGAGGAAGGAATACAATTCTACAAAAATCTCATCAATGAGCTCTTAGAAAATGGTAATAAATCTCTTCCTAAATGGATTTAAAAGTTTTCGACCAAAGATGGTGGTTTAATGTAACTAGAATATTTTGTAAATATGCCATGCTGACATTGAAATATAAATTCTTCCTACAAGTTTGAAATTCAAAATATAAAGAGGCCAAAATCCAAAATGTTCGACCTAATTTCATAGTTTTGATGAAACTGAATAGCTTATGAAGATTTATATTCTAAATATCATGCTATAAAAAATTAGAACCCAACTAATTGTTTTGTTTGTCCTGTGATAAAATGTGCAGACTTGCAGCCTTTCGTAACTATCTTCCATTGGGATCTTCCTCAAGCTCTAGAAGATGAATATGGTGGCTTTTTAAACCCTCGCATTGTGTAAGTGAATAGCAGTTACATTATATGAATCATACTTTACAATCCAAAAGATTTTTATTCTGGAATGAACACTTCGTAAAACCTACTGCGTGGATATGAAAATGTTTGATCCTGGCTGCATATTAGAATGTTTTTGTAAGACTACAAATTAGACTGGGTTTGTTGTTTTTTGTTTTTATGGTGTTGGATTGTTTGTCTCAATTGATGGGTTAAACCCCCGTTCCTTTTGCTTGTTCCATTAGAAAAAAAAAAAAAGCTCTTAACAGATGAGTTAGTTTCTAACACCATTAATTCAAATGAATCAATATCCCTTCTTGCATGCTTTGTCGTAGCAGAGTCTCGACCTTTACTTCACTAGTCCAACACCTCATCGGTGTTATTCTTAAATATTATGTTCAACAACACTAAGAATTTCCACATAAAATTATCCTTCGAGTTCATGGAGTTATTCTATATACGATTGAACCTGTGTCTTCCTTTATGTATTTAGGGATGATTTTCGAGATTTTGCGCATCTTTGCTTCAAAGAATTTGGTGACAAAGTAAAACTTTGGACCACTTTTTATGAGCCATGGGTTTATAGTGTTGGTGGCTATGAAACTGGTAAAAAAGCTCTAGGACGGTATTCAAAATGGGTGAACAACGGATGCCAGGCAGGGAACTCTGCCACTGAGCCTTATACCGTTTCACACCATCTGCTTCTCGCTCATGCAGCAGCTGTAGAAGAGTTCAGAAAATGTGATAAGGTTTGTACAAGAGTTATTAAATCATGATCTTACACATTAGTTGCTAGCTCGATATGTACATTAGTTCTAAAGCTAATAAATTGCCAGAATTACCCGTACAAATCAATCATCTTTGCAAATTAAACTATATTGATGCAAGAAGAACCAGGAGATTAGCCATATAGGCTTAGAAAGATCTGAAAGTCTATTTTCTGGAAAAATTATGGCTCGTCAAAATGATTTTCTTAGAAAAAGTTATGACAGTTTCAGTAGACAAAGGTCAGGCCTTCAGAACACTACCAGCCAGCACCGCGGTGCTCCTCTGCCAGAATTTTACAGCTCTTTATTTCCTTTTTCTTTCTCACCATTCTTACAATTTTGATGATTTTTTTTTAAATTCAGATGGAAAGCTAAGTAAAGGAGTGAACGAGAAAGGGATCCAATTCTATAAAAATCTCATCAATGAGCTCATAGCAAATGGTCATAATTCTCTCCCCTATATGGATTTAATTTTTTGTTTGGCTAATTGCGTTTATTTAATTTAATTAAAATATTGTAATATACCAATCAATTAAATTAGAGTTAACATTTAAATATAATTAAGTTCTCCCTATAAGTATATTTTAAATGAAAATTATATATATATATATATATATAATGATCAAATTTCGAAACGTTGGAACAAATTTTAAGTTCTTCAAGAAATTTGATAGCTCCTTGAAGATTTATCTTTATAATTGGACCTTGATAAATTATTGATAAAGTTGTCCAATAATTACTTTTTGTAACTCATTTGAACCAAACTTAATTATCTCTCTTAAATGTCATTTGATGAATGTGCGGACATACAACCATTTGTGACTATCTTTCACTGGGATCTTCCCCAAACTCTAGAAGATGAGTATGGTGGTTTTTTAAGCCCTCACATTGTGTAAGTAAATGCTTCCATCATATCAAAAGCATCATTGATGCTTCTATCAATATAGTTTTTTGCCTTTAAAAAAATCTTACTAAAAGATTAATCTATTAAATTATTTTATTAATTATATTAAATCCAACAATACCTACAGTGAAGAATCATGGAGTTGGCCTATATTTGATTGAAAATGTATCCTATTATGCATATACAGGGATGATTTTTGAGACTTTGCAAGTATATGCTTCAAAGAATTTGGTGATAAAGTGAAACTTTGGGCAACTTTCAATGAGCCATGGGTTTACAGTGTTGCTGGCTATGACAATGGAAGAAAAGCACTAGGACGATGTTCAAAATGGGTCAACAATGCATGCCAAGCAAGGAACTCTGGCATTGAACCTTATAATGTTTCACATCATCTACTTCTTGCTCATGCTGCAGCGGTAGAAGAGTTCAGAAAATGTGACAAGGTATACAGAAAAATTGTCAAATCATGATCCGGTGCATTAATTGCTTGCTTGATATGCGTATTAGTGCCAACAATAATTTTCTAAACTACTATAAGGTTTAAATATTTTTTCTCGAATTTTTTTTTTATTTGAAACTTTTGAGATCAAAAGGAGAGTCTATATTGAAACTTTATTAATGATTAAAACCCCAAACCATGTCTCCCCTTTCTATTATTTTTAAAGGAACCTTTTCTATTATTTCATCTATTAACTGTTTTTTATTTATACAATTGTTTGCTGTCAAGAAAATGGAAAGATTGGGATAGTACTCTCGCCCTCATGGTTTGAGCCTCAATCTGATTCCCCTGCGGATATTGAAGCAGCCAAACGAGCCCTTGATTTCATCTTAGGCTGGTAAGTGCTTCATATTAAATTAAACAACATGCTTTCTCATTTTCTTCCTTCTTTTTTCCTCCTTTTGGGAATTGAAAACTATATTTTAGTCCAAGATAAAAATAAATTTTACATTTCGATATATGCAGGCATTTGGACCCTATAACATTTGGTGATTATCCAAAAAGTATGAGGACTTACGTTGGGGATCGATTACCTTCGTTCACTAAAGAGCAATCCAAAATGCTAAAAAAATCTTTTGATTTTGTGGGAATAAATTACTACGGTGCTCTTTATGTAACTAATCTTGATCATGTTGATCCGGAAAAACCTAGATACACAACCGATCAACATGTTATGTGGAAAAGTAAGTTCACTCTAAATCCAAAGCTTTTAGAAAATTTAAACTCAATACAATTTTATTCTTCTATTTTTCATACTGCCAACACAGACTATGGTGATTAATCTATTGACTTTCAATTTTTTTATCCTATTTTATAGAGGATCGAGATGGAATTCTTATTGGCCCACAGGTACGTTGGTAAAGTATATATATATATACTTAGTAAAGTATATATATATATATATATATATATATATTTATTTATTTTAGAAATACTTTGTTTTTGAAAAACGAAGGCACAAAGATATTAGAAGGCATCATAAAGCCAATAAGATTTAGAAAGGAAATTCCTCATTAACCATGAGAGACACATGGAGATATCAGTAAAGACGCTGTTCAATCATCTCCTCTTCATCTGCATTGTTGTTATTTGCCTAAGTTTCAAACATGTCCAAACATGGTCTAAGTTTAGTTAATGTCCAAACCAATTGTGGGATATCAAAGTTCAGCAAGTTATAAGGTTGCACACATGTGTGTGCTTCAATTTTGAGCATGGGAAGGTCAGGCACACTGCTGTGGAATTTTCTGCCCACAGGCAGGAGGTGTGCGCACAGCATCAGGTCACGCCGCAGCACACAGCACCACACCAAAACACACAGCATCACTTGGAGAGTGATGTAGGGCTGAGATTAAAGGAAGAACATGATCAAAGGGAGGATAATGACTCACAAGAATGTCCAAGAATTAAGAGGCTATAAAAGGGGTTCTCAAGGCCTCATTTCATAAGATAATACAAGATACAAAAACACACATGCAAGAGAGTTTTGTGACATTGTGAGATCATTGTAAACACTAAGAGAGAATTGTGTAGAGATATATAAACACAAGAGGGACTCTTGTAGTGAGGCTGGTTGTAATTAGATAGAGAGAGTCTAGATTAGATTAGAGAACATTGTTGAGTTCTCATCTTCTTCTTTCTCTTCTTGTTTCTTCAAGAACTTGGATTCTTGAAGGGGATTGCTGTAACTTTGTAAGAACCATTGAGATAGTGCAGAGAGTTCGGAGGAACTCACGGGGACGTAGGCACATTGCCGAACCTCGACAACAAATTACTTGTCTTCTTTCTTTCTTTGATTTTCTGTTCTTGAGTTCGATTGCTGAAATTCTTTCTTCAAGTCATTCAAGACTTGGGTGTTTGGAAGATCACCACCTGGGCATCTTGTCAAGGTGATTTCCAACAGTGGTATCAGAGCACAGCAGCTGGTTATCGGAACAAGAAGTAGAAGGTACGGAGCCAAGACTCCAAGAATCAAAGATCAAACTTCTTGGGTGAATCAAGAACGGTTAAAGATCAAGATCCGGTCGTGTTCTTGAAGGTTGATTCAAGAACGGTGTTAAAGATCCTTCTTCGATCTATGTTCTTGAGGTTAAAGAAAGTAGTTGTGGTTAGTGCACAAATCTGGGATCTTGTCTGCAAAAGATGACTTCAAATTTTTGTGTGGAGAAGTTTGATGGAAAGGGGGACTTTACCCTATGGAAGCGGAAGATCAAGGCGGTTCTAATGCAGCAGAAAGTGGACTTGGCTATTGGAGAGGATGATGCTTTTCCAGCAAGTGTCACGGAGGACCAGCGGACCGAGATGGCCTACAGCACCATTTTCTTGCACATGTCGGATAGTATCACAAGGGAGTGCGGAGACTCGGAGGATCCGGCTGTCATATGGAAGAAACTAGATAAGTTGTTTCTTACCAAAACTCTTCCTAACAAAATTTATCTTCTTAAAAGAATCTTTGCTTTTAAAATGGAACCTAGTAAGGAGTTGCTAGATAATCTTGATGTCTTTAATAAGCTAGTTCAAGATTCGAATAGCTGTAGCATTACTTTTCCGGATGAACAATTGGCTGTCATTTTATTAAATTCACTTCCAGATTGCTTTGATAATTTGATTAATGCAATTGAGTATGGAAGGGATTCTTTGACAAAGGAGATTGTGATCAATGCCATAAGGGCACATGATTTCAAAGCCAAGATGAAGGAGGCATCAAGTGGTGAAGGGCTGTTCATAAGAGGAAGGCCAGCAACTCGGAATGGCAGTAGCACTTATGGCAGCTACCGAGAGAAATCAAGAGGTAGAGGGCAAAGCCATGGGAGATCTCACTCCAAGACAAGATATGGAGGAGGAAAGAGATGCTTCTACTGCAACAAGGAGGGTCATTTCAAGAAAGATTGCAAGAAGAGGATATGGGATGAGAGGAGAAGTCATACCAACAATGGAGAGGCTTCGGTTGCCAAAGGAGAACAGCAAGATGATGTTCTTGTTGCATGCTCAAATGTGAGCAGGAGGCAAGGCAGTGGAAAGTGGATTCTTGACTCCGGGTGCACCTATCATATTTGCCCTCACAAAGAATGGTTCAATAATTTCAAGGAGATCAATGAGGGAAGAGTCTTCTTGGGGAATGACAATTCTTGCCAAGTGAGAGGGATTGGAGACATCCAATTGAGGATGTTTGATGGAGTCACAAGGCTGCTGCGAAATGTAAGATATCTTCCAGACTTGAAGAGGAACTTGATCTCATTGGGGCAGCTGGACTCCATGGGGTACACATGCAAATTAGAGGGAGGAAAGATCAAGGTGGCCAAGGGATCTTTGGTAATGATCAAGGCAGCAAGAAATGATGGACTCTATGAGATGATCAGAGAAACAGAAACCAATGATCAAGCAGCAAGCTCGATGGCTGAGCTGGACAAGGCAGCCCTTTGGCACACTCGCTTGGGACACATGAGCGAAAAAGGCCTACAAGTGCTTAGCAAGGAAGGTCTACTTAGTGGTGACAAAGTAGAAAAACTGGATTTCTGTGAGAGTTGCTTTCTTGGGAAGCAACACCGGGTCATCTTTAACACCGGAGTGCACAAGTCTAAGGAGATTCTTGATTACATTCATTCGGACCTTTGGGGACCAGCAAGAACACCAACACAGGGAGGTAACTTTTACTTTCTGTCTTTAATTGATGATTATTCAAGAAGAGTGTGGATTTATTTGCTTAGGAATAAATCGGATGCCTTGAATAAATTTGTTGTGTGGAAGAAATTGTTGGAAACCCGAACTGGTATGGTAGTTAAAGCTTTAAGAACCGATAATGGCTTAGAATTTTATAACAAGGATTTTGATGAATTCTGTGAATTAAATGGCATTCTAAGATATAGAACGGTTGCAAAAACACCCCAGCAAAATGGAGTTGCTGAAAGAATGAATCGAACCCTTATGGAAAAAGTTAGTTGCATGCTAATAGGATCCGGGTTACCAAAATATTTTTGGGGAGAAGCTGTAGCTACAGCTGCATACTTGGTGAATAGATCACCCTCTAGAGCAATAGAGCTCAAGACTCCCATGGAGATGTAGAGTGGAAAACCCCCTGAATTAAGCAACCTTAGGACTTTTGGATGTGCAGCATATGCACACCAAAAGGAGGATAAACTTGACCCTAGGTCTAGAAAATGTGTATTTCTAGGATATGGTGATGGGGTTAAGGGATATAGGTTGTGGTCCTTAGAAAAGAAGGGCATGAAACTGATTATAAGTAGGGATGTTGTCTTTAATGAATTATTATTTCCCTACTTGGAGAAAACTAACCCTGCAGGGGCTAGTGAGCAAACCAATTCAGAAATTGTTGAGCATCACATCAAAGAGCACTCGGTTCAGGTAGAGCAGAGGAGGCAAGAGGGTTCGGACCAGGTAAAGCCCTTGGAAGAAGGCCAAGAAGCTCAAGAAACTCAAGAAGAGGCTGAACAATAAGTGGTTGATGCAGTAAATAACTACCAGCTCATAAGAGACCGGGAAAGAAGAGTGGTTAGACCACCCTTGAGATATGGGTTTGCAAATGCTGTAGATGCAGCAGCTCCTTGGATAGAAGGAGGGATGGCTAAACCAGAAACTTACACGGATGCCATGGAGTGTAAGGATTCGTCAAAGTGGCAGCTGGCTATGGAGGAAGAAATGGATTCTTTGATGAAGAACAACTCTTGGGAGCTGGTGCCAAAACCAGAAAAACAGAGAGTGGTGGATTGTAGGTGGCTCTACAAGATCAAAGAAGAGAATACTCCGGGGGATGAAGTCCGATATAAGGCCAGGCTGGTGGCAAAAGGGTTCACACAAAAAGAAGGCATAGATTTCACCGAAATCTTCTCACCGGTTGTGAAGTACAAGACAATACGGATGATGTTAGCATTAGTGGTCCAATTTAATTGGGAAATCGAGCAAATGGATGTGAAGACTGCATTCTTGCATGGAGAGCTCGATGAGACCATTTTCATGAGGGAACCCGAAGGCTATAAGGAAGGAAGGCAGGGAGAGCTAGTGTGCAAATTGAAGAAGTCTCTCTATGGCCTGAAGCAATCACCTCGGCAGTGGAACAAGAGGTTTGATTCCTTTATAATCAGCTTGGGTTTCATGAGGAGCTGCTATGATTCTTGCTTGTACTATAAGGGGCAGAAGATTGAGGAGATGGTGATCATCCTCATCTATGTTGATGACATGTTGCTGGTTGGGAGCAGCATGGAGAGGATAAAGAAATTAAAGGCTCAACTCAGTGAAGAGTTTGAGATGAAGGATCTTGGCCATGCAAAGAAGATCCTTGGGATGTGTATCATCCGGGAAAGGGAGAGAAACAAATTAAAGATCTCTCAAACTTCCTACATAGAGAAGATGATATCTAAATTCTCTATGGAATATAGCAAACCAGTGAAGGTTCCACTTGCTGGTCATTTCAAATTCTCTAGCGATCAATGTCCAAGATCGGAGGCGGAGAAGAAGGAAATGAAGAAAGTCCCTTACTCTAGTGCTGTTGGTTCTGTTATGTACACCATGGTGAGCACTAGACCGGACATTGCTCATGCAATGAGTGTTCTCAGCAGGTTTATGAGTAATCCCGGAAAGGAGCATTGGCTTGGGATGAAGTGGTTGCTAAGGTATTTGAAGGGAAGCCCAGAAGTAGGGCTAGTGTATGAGAAGAGGGGTAATGCAATCTGCCTTGAAGGGTTTGCAGATTCGGACTATGGAGCAGACCGGGATAAAAGGAGATCGATTACCTCCTACTTCTTCAACTTAAACGGATGTGTGTAAGTTGGAAGGCTCAGTTGCAGCCAGCGGTAGCACTCTCAACAACCGAGGCTGAGTACATAGCTGCTACAGAGGCCATTAAGGAAGCTATGTGGTGCAAACGGTTGCTTGAAGAGTTGAAGGTACTGGATGAGCAGGTTGTGGTATTTTCGGATAGTCAAAGTGCCTTGCACTTGTGTAAAAATCCAGTGTTCCATGAGAGGACAAAGCACATGGCTGTTTGGTGTCATTTCATTCGGGAAAATGTTACGAAAAGATGCATCCATGTGGACAAGGTTGCCACGGAAGAAAATCCTGCTGACTTGGGTACTAAAGTCTTACCTCTAAGTAAGTTCAATCATTGCCTTGAATTACTTAGGATTGGAGTTGGTTTATTGGTAACTCAATATGAGTTTGGATCTCGAAACATTCTGCACAATGGTTCAGGTTTTTTTTTTTTTTTGAACACTTAGACAAAGGTAGAGATCACCTTGACAAGATGCCCAGGTGGTGATCTTCCAAACATGCATCATATGAAACGCCTATTTTTTTTATCCAATGCCCTATTTTCTTACCCAATACTTTTTCTTTATATTCACACTTTATAAAATGACTAATAATTGTATATAACATTTGTTTATTCAGGCTGCTTCAGACTTAATCCTAGTGTATCCTGAAGGTATCAAATATATCCTAAAGTACATCAAGGATCATTACAATAATCCAACCATTTACATTACTGTGACTGGTAAGCCAATTGTTAGAATAAATTTCATATAATTAAGTGGTATTTGTTACATGTTGGATAATCCAACTACTAATTAGTTTTGATTTCTTTGACATAAAACTCATGTAGGATATGACGATTACAACAATGATACATTACCACCGGAAGAAGCTCTTAAGGATACTGATAGGAAAGAATACCATGAGAAGCATCTTCAGAATCTTTTGGAAGCCGTAAAGTGAGTTAATATCTAACTTACGTTGAATTTATTATCACTCTTTTTTTTTTATTTTTTTTTGGTTCGCAAAATTTACTTTACAACTAACATAAAACTTGTGTTCTACAACAAACTTGATTTTGATATAAAATTATTGTTTTCTGCTACATATGATGTTTTTTAGTACTCAACTTTTGAAGGTTTAATTATTACAAGGTCAATCTCGATGTAAGCTTATAGAGCAAAGATTGTTTTGTTAAATGTTTATACTTGTTGGTTTTTTGTCTAAGGTTTAAACATGGTTCAAACATGGTCAAGGTTTGAACAGGTCCAAACATGGTTCAAAGTTTGGTTAATGTCCAAACCAATTGTGGGATATCAAAGTTCAGCAAGTTATAAGGTTGCACACATATGTGTGCTTCAATTTTGAGCATGGGAAGGTCAGGCACACTGCTGTGGAATTTTCTGCCCACAGGCAGGAGGTGTGCGCACAGCATCAGGAGGCTGCAGCATCAGGTCACGCCGCAGCACACAGCACCACACCAAAATGCACAGCATCACTTGAAGAGTGATGAAGGGCTGAGATTAAAGGAAGAACATGATCAAAGGGTCAAGAATAATTCACAAGATTGTCCAAGAATTAAGAGGCTATAAAAAGGGTCTCCTAGCCTCATTTCAAGTGGTGGAAAAGGTGTGTGAGAGAACCACACAGGTTGTGACATTGTGAGATCATTGTAAACACAAGAGAGAATTGTGTGAGAGACATAAACACAAGAGGGACTCTTGTAGTGAGGCTGGTTGTAAAGAAGAGAGGTTAGTAGAGAATTGATAGAAAGCATGGCAATAGGTCTATCACTTTCTCGTTCTCTTCTTGGTTCTTCAAGAACTTGGATTCTTGAAGGGGATTGCTGTAACTTTGTAAGAACCATTTAGATAGTCCAGAGAGTTAGGAGGAACTCACGGGGACGAAGGCACATTGCCGAACCTCGACAACAAATTACTTGTCTTCTTTCTTTCTTTGATTTTCTGTTCTTGTGTTCGATTGCTGAAATTCTTTCTACAAGTCATTCAAGACTTGGGTGTTTGGAAGATCACCACCTGGGCATCTTGTCAAGGTGATTTCAAACAGTGGTATCAGAGCTTTGGACAGTGGTATCAGAGCATAGCAGTTGGTTTTCGGAACAAGAAGTAGAAGGTACGGAGCCAAGACTCCAAGAATCAAAGATCAACTTCTTGGGTTATTCAAGAACGGAGTTAAGATCTATATATGATCGTGTTCTTGAGGTAAATCAAGAACGGTGTTAAGATCAATATCTGATCGTGTTCTTGAGGGTGATTCAAGAACGGTGTAAAGATCAAGATCTGGTCGTGTTCTTGAAAGTGATTCAAGAACGGTTAAGATCCATCTTCGATCTGTGTTCTTGAGGTTGAAGAAAGCATTTGTGGGTACTGCATAAGACAAGGGATCATCTTCCCAAGATGGGTTCAAATTTCGGTATTAAGAAGTTTGATGGAAAGGGAGATTTTTCCCTATGGAAGCGGAAGATCAAGGAGGTTCTTGTGCAACAAAAAGTGGACTTGGCTATTGGAGAAGATGATGCTTTTCCAGCAAGTGTCACGGAGGACCAGCGGACCGAGATGAAGAAGATGGCTTACAGCACCATTTTCTTGCACATGTCGGATAATGTCACAAGGGAGTGCGGAGACTCGGAAGATCCAGCTGCATTATGGAAGAAACTAGATGAATTGTTTCTTGCCAAGACTCTCCCACATAAGAGGTATCTTCGGAAACGAATCTTTGCTTTTAAATTTGATCCTAAGAAAGAGTTGCAAGATAATCTTGATGCCAAGAAAATGAGTGCATCAAGTGGTAAAGAGCTGTTCTTTAAAAGAAGGCCAGCAACTTGGTATGGCAGCAACTATGGCTACTACCGGGACAGAGGTAGAGGAGAGAGCCATGGGAGAGTGCACAGCAGCATGCATGGCTACTACCAGGACAGAGGTAGAGGAGAGAGCCATGGGAGAGTGCACAGCAGCATGCATGGCTACTACCGGGACAGAGGTAGAGGAGAAAGCCATGGGAGAATGCATTCCAAACTGAGATTTGGAGGGAAGAGCTACTACAACTGCCATAAGGAGGGTCATGTCAAGAAAGATTGCAAGAAGATGACAAGGGATAGAGGAGGAATCCATACCAAGAATGGAGAGGCTTCGGTTGCCAAAACAGAACAGCAAGATGATGATGTTCTTGTTGTGTGCTCAAGTGTGAGCAAGGGGCAAGAAGGCAGCGGGAAATGGATCTTGGATACCGGGTGCACTCATCATATGAGCCATCACAAAGAATGGTTCAAGAATTTCAAGAAGATCAATGATGGAAGGGTTTTCTTGGGGAATGATAATTCTTGCCAAGTGAGAGGGATTGGAGATATCCAATTGAGGATGTTTGATGGAGTCACAAGGCTACTGGAAAATGTTAGGTATGTTCCAGATTTGAAGAGGAACTTGATCTCATTGGGGCAGCTGGATTCCATGGGCTATACATGCAAGATAGAGGGAGGAAAGATCAAGGTGGGCAAGGGATCTTTGGTAGTGATCAAGGTAGAAAGAAACGATGGACTCTATGAGATGATCGGAGAAACAGAAACCAATGATCAAGCAGCAAGCTTGATGGCTGAGCTGGACAAGGCAACCCTTTAGCACACTCGCTTGGGACACATGAGCGAAAAGGGCCTGCAAGTGCTTAGCAAGGAAGGTCTACTTGGTGGTGACAAAGTAGAAGAACTGGATTTCTGTAAGAGCTGTGTTTTTGGGCAGCAACATCGGGTCAGCTTCAACACCGGAGTGCACAAGTCTAAGGGCATTCTTGACTACATTCATGCGGACCTTTGGGGACCAGCAAGGACACCAACACAGGGAGGTAACATTTACTTTCTGTCTTTAATTGATGATTATTCAAGAAAAGTATGGGTTTATTTGGTTAAGAATAAATTAGATGCCTTGAATAAATTAGTGGTCTGGAAATGGCTGGTTGAGACTCAAATGGGTAGAGTAGTTAAGGGGATAAGAACCGATAATGGCTTAGAAATTTTTAACCAAGAACATGATCAATTCTGTAGGTTAAATGGCATTCTAGGACATAGGACAGTTGTGGAAACTCCTCAGCAAAATGGAGTTGCTGAGTTGATGAATAAGACCCTTATGGAAAAGGTTAGGTGCATGTTAGATGGATCCGGGTTACCAAAATATTTTTGGGGAGAAGCTGTAGCTACAGCTGAATATTTGATTAATAGATCACCCTCTAGGATTGTGTTCCAAAAGACTCCCATGGAGATGTGGAGGGGAAAACGCCCTGAGTTGGACAACCTTAGGACTTTTGGGTGTGCTGCGTATGCACTCCAAAATGAGGATAAGCTTAGCCCAGGATCTAGAAAATATGTGTTTCTAGGATATGGGGAAGGGGCTAAGGGGTACAGGTTGTGGTCCTTAGAAAAAGAAGGATTCAAACTCATAATAAGTAGGGATGTTGTCTTTAATGAATTATTATTTCCCTACTTGGAGAAAACTAACCTTGCAGGGACTAGTGAGCAAACCAATTCAGAAATTGTTGAGCATAGCATCAAGGGAGATTCTGTTCAGGTAGAGCAAAGGAAGCAAGAGGGGACGGACCAGGTAGAGCCCTTGGATGATTGCCAAGCTCAAGAAAATCAAGAAGAGACTGAACAAGAAAAGGATGCTGCAACAAGTGAGAAGGACTTTCAGCTCATAAGAGACCGGGAAAGAAGGCTGGTCAGACCACCTTCAAGATGTGGGTTTGCGGATGCTGCGGATGCAGCAGCTCCTTGGACAGAAGGAGAGATGAGTGAAAAAGAAACTTACACGGATGCCATGGAGTGTAAGGATTCGTCAAAGTGGCAGCTAGCTATGGAGGAAGAAATGGATTCTTTGAGAAAGAACAACTTCTGGGAATTGGTGAAAATTCCAGGAAATCAAAAAGTTGTGGAATGTAAGTGCACTTACAAGATCAAAGAAGGGTGCCCTCCAAGAGATGAAGTCCGGAACAAGGCTAAGCTGGTAGTGAATGGGTTCACAAGAAGAGAAGACATAGGTTTCACAGAAACTTTCTCACCTGGACACAAGGTGGAGAAGATGGTGAGTATCCTCACCTATTTCATTGATGGGCTGTTAGTTTGGAACAGCAGGAAGAGGATGGAAAGGTTTACATCTCAACTCAGTGAGGAGTTCGAGAGGAAGGATCTCAGCCTTGCACAAAAGATCCTTGGGATGAGGAGAATCATCCGGGAAAGGAAGAGAAACAGGTCAAGTGTTTCTTGGGCAATGGATGTTTTCAGCAAATGTGTGAGTAATCCCGGAAAAGAGTGTTGTCTTCGGATGAAGTGGTTGCTGAGGTACATGAAGGCTCAGTGGCAGCCAGTTGTAGCACTCATAACAACCAGGGCAGAATGCATAGCGGCTACGGAAGCCATAAAGGAGGCTATGGGGTGCAAGGGGTTGTTGGACGAGTGGGAGGTCCTAAAAGAGCAAGTGGTGATATCTTTGGATAGCCAAAGTGCGGGGCACTTGTGGAGGTATCCGGTGTTCCATGAGGGGATGGAGCATATGGATGTTCGGTATCATTACATTCTGGAAAAAGGTACAGAAGGAAGCATTCATGTTGACAAGAAGACCACGGAGAAAAGTCCTGCAGATTCAGGCACCAAGTTTCTACCTCTAAGTAAGTTCAATCACTGCCTTGAATTACTTAGGATTGGAGTCAGTTGATTGATGACTCAAGATGAGTTTGGATCCCGAAGGTCTCTGCACAAATGGTTCGGGTTTAAACGCTTAGACAAAGGTAGAGATTGTTGGTTTTTTGTCTAAGGTTTAAACATGGTTCAAACATGGTCAAGGTTTGAACAGGTCCAAACTATACATTTTTTTCAAAACTGGAGACATATACATTAATCCAAACTCCCAAACAAACATGGTGAGGATGCTTTGCGTGAAAACCCACTTAAGGATACCTTTCTCCTTCAATCCTTTACTGATTTGCTTCAATTCTATTCAACAACTTCCTTGAAATATTAAAAAGATGGAGGGTGAGCTAAAAGCTCAGCGAGTAATCATATTACTCAAAGTAATCGTCTTCAAGAAACTTTATTACTTTTTGAATGAATTCAATTTAATTGTAATCACAATTCATAAAGTCACAACTATGTATATAAAATTGCCCTAATGCTCATCACAAGTAAAATAATCGTTCCAAGAATACATTAAAACAATCAACAATCACATGAATTAAAGTATCATACAAGATTCAAACCATTACAAGAATAACCCTTTTAAACTATTCACGGTTCACGTGATTTCAACTCAATTCAATACACTTATCAATACATATATCACAATGGGGATGTCTCTCCACGTACCAGTACATCAAACATCGCATTATACATCCACCCGGTTTCATCTCGCTTTCCACTTCCACTCAGTTCCACCTCACTTTCCTCCTCCACTCGGTTCCATAATGTCGTCAAGGATTCAAATCTCATCAAACATAATTCATAACACAAGTAATTTCTTAAATATAATTTCTTAGATACTCATTCACATTATATATAATCAAATTTCGAACGTTGGAACAAATTTTAAGTTCTTCGAGAAATTTGAGAGCTCCTTGAAGATTTATCTTTATAATTGGACCTTGATAAATTATTGATAAAGTTGTCCAATAATTACTTTTTGTGACTCATTTGAACCAAACTTAATTATCTCTCTTAAATGTCATTTGATGAATGTGCAGACATTCAACCATTTGTGACTATCTTTTACTGGGATCTTCCCCAAACTCTAGAAGATGAGTATGGTGGTTTTTTAAGCCCTCACATTGTGTAAGTAAATGTTTCCATCATATCAAAAGCATCATTGATGCTTCTATCAATATAGTTTTTTGCCTTTAAAAAAATCTTACTAAAAGATTAATCTATTAAATTATTTTATTAATTATATTAAATCCAACAATACCTACAGTGAAGAATCATGGAGTTGGCCTATATTTGATTGAAAATGTATCCTATTATGCATACACAGGGATGATTTTTGAGACTTTGCAAGTATATGCGTCAAAGAATTTGGTGATAAAGTGAAATTTTGGGCAACTTTCAATGAGCCGTGGGTTTACAGTGTTGCTGGCTATGACAATGGAAGAAAAGCACTAGGACGATGTTCAAAATGGGTCAACAATGCATGCCAAGCAAGGAACACTGGCATTGAACCTTATAATGTTTCACATCATCTACTTCTTGCTCATGCTGCAGCGGTAGAAGAGTTTAGAAAATGTGACGAGATATACAGAAAAATTGTCAAATCATGATCCGGTGCATTAATTGCTTGCTTGATATGCGTATTAGTGCCAACAATAATTTTCTAAACTACTATAAGGTTTAAATATTTTTTCTCGATTTCTTTTTATTTGAAACTTTTGAGATCAAAAGGAGAGTCTATATTGAAACTTTATTAATGATTAAAACCCCAAACCATGTGTCCCCTTTCTATTATTTTTAAAGGAACCTTTTTTATTATTTCATCCATTAACTGTTTTTTATTTATACAATTGTTTAGTGTCAAGAAAATGGAAAGATTGGGATAGTACTCTCGCCCTCATGGTTAGAGCCTCAATCTGATTCCCCTGCGGATATTGAAGCAGCCAAACGAGCCCTTGATTTCATCTTAGGCTGGTAAGTGCTTCATATTAAATTAAGCAACATGCTTTCTCATTTTCTTCCTTCTTTTTTCATTCTTTTGGGAATTGAAAACTATATTTTAGTCCAAGATAAAAATAATTTTTACATTTCTATATATGCAGGCATTTGGACCCTATAACATTTGGTGATTATCCAAAAAGTATGAGGACTTATGTTGGGGATTGATTACCTTCGTTCACTAAAGAGCAATCTAAAATGCTAAAAAAATCTTTTGATTTTGTGGGAATAAATTACTACGGTGCTCTTTATGTAGCTAATCTTGATTATGTTGACCCGGAAAAACCTACATACACAACAGATCAACATGTTATGTGGAAAAATAAGTTCACTCTAAATCCAAAGCTTTTAGAAAATTTATACTCAATACAATTTTTTTTTCTATTTTTCATACTACCAACATAGACTACGGTGATTAATCTATTGACTTTCAAATTTTTTTCCTATTTTATGGAGGATCGAGATGGAATTCTTATTGGCCCACAGGTACATTGGTAAAGTATATATATATTTATTTTAGAAATACTTTGTTTTTGAAAAACAAAGGCATAAAAATATTAGAAGGCATCATAAAGCCAATAAGATTTAGAAAGAAAATTCCTCATGAACCATGAGAGACACGTGGAGAGATCAGTAAAGACGCCAAACCAAACAAACAGAACCATCCACTAGAACACAAGACAACACACTGTGCACTTCTTGATACATGTTTTTTCAACATTCTTTTTTCAGTATTTTGTCATATTCCTCTCTATCCCTCCATTCCATTTGGTATAGCTGTTCAATCATCTCCTCTTCATCTCCATCATATCAAACGGCTAATTTTTTATCCAATGCCCTATTTTCTTACCCAATACTTTTTCTTTATATTCACACTTTATAAAATGACTAATAATTGTATATAACATTATTTTATTCAGGCTGCTTCAGACTTGATCCTAGTGTATCTTGAAGGTATCAAATATATTCTAAAGTACATCAAGGATCATTACAATAATCCAACCTTTTATATTACTGAGAATGGTAAGCCAATTGTTAAAATAAACTTCATATAATTAAGTGGTATTTGTTACATGTTGGATAATCCAATTACTAATTAGTTTTGATTTATTTGACATAAAACGCATGTAGGATATGATGATTACAACAACGATACCTTACCATTGGAAGAAGCTCTTAAGGATACTGAGAGGAAAGAATACCATGAGAAGCATCTTCAGAATCTTTTGGAAGCCATAAAGTGAGTTCATATCTAACGTACGTTGAATTTATTATCACTGTTTTTTTTTTTTTTTGGTTCGCAAAATTTACTTTACAACTAACATAAAACTTGTGTTCTACAACAAACTTGATATTGATATAAAATTATTGTTTTCTACTATACATGATGTTTTTTAGTACTCAACTTTTGAAGGTTTAATTATTACAAGGTCGATCTCGATGTAAGCTTATCGAGCAAAGATTGTTTTGTTAAATGTTTATACTAATGGTAATTATTGGATTATTGACAGTGACTATTGAGTTGATGTGAAAGGCTATTTTACATGATCATTGATGGATAACTTTGAATGAAACCTTGGTTACACTGTTCGATTCAGATTATACTACGTAAATTTCAAGAATTACTTGAAACAATATCCGAAAGAATCAGCCAAGTGTGGTTCATGAAATTTCTAAAAGAACAAAGCAAGCGGTCTAAAACTGTTATTTGGCTTTCCTCAATTTTATCACGTATAACAAAGAGTTGGTCAATATTGACGTATTGAAGTTGAACATCTTTTGGTTTTGAATCACAACTGAATGATGTATTTTATTAATTCTTTTGTAATTCTTTGATTTTATTGATTAAAATCTTTTTAGGTGTTTTAGGATTTTAATATGTAATTAAACTATTGTCTTCTTATATAAGAAATTGTACTACTTTGTGATCTATTTTATCTAGTTAGCCTATAAATAGGTTTGTATAGTTTTTGGGTTCTGCCTATATCTTTTTTCATGATAAATAAATTGACTTTTTCCTTTCATATATATGTATATATAAGCCTTTTATTCTCTTTTTCACTTAGATAGGTGGTTTAGAGGGAGGATTCTCCAGGCATGAAGACTCCCTAAAAGTATGGCTTTTGAATTATGGACAAATGGACAATTAAAGTATCATTGTACATATGTCACTTAGCAATCACCGAATTCCTAAACAAATTTTTTTTTTCTCAAATCCCCAACTTTGAGGGTGATTTTAATAAATAAATATTTTGATTATAAACTTGTCATAATAAGCCCTTACTTTGATTTGACGTTTTCTTTGAAGTGGGGTGTTTTTAAGAATTTATTCTTTCAAAAGAAAATTAATGACAGAGAAAACGAAGAAACAATTGTTTACGGTTACTGTTATGCCTAAAATTTGAAAAATAAAGTGTTGGAACATCAACGGTGCAACAAATCGTTACATTTTTTTATACTTCTTTTCTTTAGGGGTTAAAATTAAGTGGACCAACAGCAAAGCAACACGTGGACATTTCTACTTCCAATAAGGATATGGCACGTGGACAAGCTATTGACGAACCCAATGCCATCCCCGGACACTCTTGTTTAGACCTATGAGCGTAAATCCAGGGATCACGATCCTTCTTGGACAACCAGCCATATCCACTTGCAGAAGAATGGGATCTCCGGGATTTCCCCATTCGGGGCGTGTGGGCCATCTCACCTTTGAAACACTATAAAAGGACCAAGATATGCAAATCCAGACACATTCACAATCACATTTTACACAACTGAAAGCAGGAGCATCCCATTCCTCTAAGAACTTGTACTAACAAGAGCATCGGAGTGTCTTTTGAGGCACCATCTCCCTCTCTCCTCCGGTGGCTCTCTAGCTCATCTCGTCTATCTTGTGCAAGCTCCCCTAAGAACCGGCCCCCAACTCATCAACACGTTTTATGCTTCAACACCAATATTTTTGTGTTTTGTAAGGGGCTGTTGATAAGAATCTCAATGTTTCTTCAAGAAGTTCTGAAGGCTCTCATTCTATGGCTCTTGATGATCACAAGTGTTTAACATGGTTATCAATTATATGTGCTTATTTCATTTGGAATTATATAAAATGAATTTATTAGCTATATCAGCTCTTAGGTGACAAGAAGGGCGAGAAAGTTGGGGCCATAATCCTTGGACTGACTATTCCTTCATGTCTTCACCTTTTATTGCTATATTCTTCAAAATCAAACCTTCTCTAAACTCTATTCTTCAAAACTAGATCAAATGGACTCTTTCTCCATTATGAGTTCATCCTACCATTATGATAAGACAGCTGCTTGAAGACGCCTAGGCAGATGCTTCCTTGGTTGTCGTGTTGGGATTTTAAATTAAAATATATTTACTTAATCTTAAGCAAAAAAACACAAGCACAACAATTAAATAGGCAAAATAAATAAAAACTAGAACACTTATAATTAATGTGGTGCGACAACCTCTTTGCATTCATCCACCAGCAAATCAACTGCTTTATTAATTTTCAACTAAAACTTTAGGAAGAGCGAAGTTGTCAAACTCTCACCCCAAAGTCTAAATACAAAAAAAGCTCTTAACCTAGCTCTAGTTACAAGTACTCTCTCTGATAACCCAAAAACCCAATTCACCCAAAGCTCTCATCCTAACTTTAGTAGTAAACTCCTCTAGTTTACAATGTAAATGAAAATTATGACTATGCCTCAAATCTTCTCTGAGACCCTTTTATATAGAATATATTTTCCTAATACAATTAGGAAAAGTCCTAATACAATTAGGAAAAGAACAACAGCATCATACTAGACTACTACTACTTGTACAATCAACAATCTAATAGGAAATTACTACTATTCCTACTAGAACAAGCAATTACAAAATAGGAAACAATTTTTTCCAAAGCAATTAGAAGTCTTCTTTGTGAGAATTGAGCCAAAATCTTAACAGTCGTAACTATGGGGTAGTTTTTTTTTTTTTTTTTTCCATTTTCTTCTTCCACTTTGCGATCAGATGCAAACACACATTTGATTTCATGCAAACAATTGGAGCTTGCAATTAATTTTTGTTGGTATGATCCTCTAATGTGTCCACGAGCTAAAGAAGTTATAAGTGGATTGTTGAGGAAAATTGTAAAAATAAAGAATCAAGCTAGAAGAGACAGAGATAGGAGCTGATGTGATTAATAAATTCATTTTATATAATTTTAAATGCAATCAAAACATAAATTGAGAACAATATTAAACTTGAGTTTCAATAAAGGCGTAAATTAGGAACAGTTATAAACTCGACGTAAATTAGGGCAATATTAAACTTAAAGAAAAACCAGTGAAACCTAAAAGACAATTGATAATGGTAATGGATAAGTTTACATTAGTAATTAAGTTGACCTTGAAAAGGAGAAAAAACTGTAAATGCCAATCAAATGATAAACTTAAAAAACCTGTTTCTTTTATTTTTTCCCCCTTTTTTTCATGTAATTTCTCCGTTACTCGTACTATATATAAAAAATATACTCCATACTCCATAGTGATCAAGCCTGGGCCTTTGATGCAAATTTCAAGCCTGGGCATTTAAAGTCTTTAACTAATTGCTCCTTTAATTTTCAAGGTCAACTCCAACTTAATTACTGATATTGTAAACTACCCACGATGAAGCAGTGGTCATTTGTTTACCAGAGAGGGCTATTTAATTTTGCCATGAAACACGTACATAATGATCTTTCAATTTAGAAGACATCCAACACTATAATTTCTTAATTAATTTTAAAGTTATGTTTCGTGTTATTTTGAAGGAGACAACAATAACAACATGCATATGTTGAGTTATTAATCAGCTGTTGAGTAATTATGCGTATCTATAACATCTAAGTGATGCAACAGTTAGGAGGAGATCGCAATTATCAATTTATGTTGCTCATCTTTTAAGCTTGCTGATCAGTAGTTCAATTAATCATTAACTTCTCCTGATTTTCTATTTTTGATTCTTGATGTGGGATAATTTTACCATCCAAACAAACAGTAACACATGACACACCAAGGTAAGTCCACGGACCCAAAATCACCACCAGTGAAATCATTACATGTGTCCAAGGGTACGAAGGTAATTTTATTCATAAACCCTAAAACACAGTAATCCTAATTGCACAAGGACACACATATCTCATATTTGAGAAACTCAAATCCCACCACAAGTCTCACTTATGAGTTATTTTCCTAGTCAAACTATACTCCAAAGCACTGTATGTAGAGGGCTTTCATTATCACACATGTACTTCACAAACATTTTTAACAGCACTTGCCTTTTCATTTTCTATAAACAGATTACTGATTTAGGCATCAGAGAGTTCCCTCAAAAGCACACTTCCCATCCTCCGACAACTCCTTAGGTCTTTTTTTGTTCTCGTGTGTGTAGGGACTTCACAACACCTATAAGAGCAACAGTCACATTTTTCAGCATAAAAAAATTTGTGTTATCCATGGGAAAACTTTGAAGAAGAATTTATCTGTTAATGATGCCAACCTGACATATGACCAAGAATGTTGTTGCTACTGTCGCTGTCGCTGCTGCTACCATTGCCACAACCCATACCTTGACTAGACAGGGCATGATCCTTAGTCCAGGCCTCTTTGCAATTCCCAAAAATACTGCTACCAGTGATGATTCCATCTGGCATTCTAAAAGGTAGCAGAAGTTTCTTGCAACCTCAACTGGGCTATCCCAATCATCACCAAAGCCACACTGTCTGAACGCATGACTCGGGGTCCTCAATGGCATTAGATGCTGCCACAAAGCCCTCGATCAGCGAGGCACTCAGATCACGAAAGGGGACTTCACCCCACTAACTACCGATGCTCCGTTAGATTCTACCCCCTCCATTATAGGGTAAGATCACAGAGCCACTCCACGATCACAAACACCTTTAATACAATCTCCAGGAGCCGAGAATGATCACTCCAGATAAAGAGAACCTATAGTAGGTTAGTAGCACCTGCCAATACACAAAACAAAAAGGCAAGAACAGAACAAACGATCTTTTTTACAGATGACGACCTGGAAGGACTGCCCACCCCATGATGACGCCATGGTCATCACTTTAGTCATTGGGAATTACAATATGAAAAGGATCCTAGTTGACAACCAACATCTTCTATCATAACACGTTCAAGAAAATGGGGCTTAGTGACCAACAGCTCACACGGGTCGCTTTCCCTCTCTACGAGTTTTCAAGTGAGCCAATGTTCCTCTCTCTACTATATTTCACATCACATTCATAACATTTCTACTCATTTTTCATTCTCTTATGTTTTTCCTCTACACACAACCTATGTCATCACAACTACTTAGGCCATGTCTGAAGACAAGGGTTTAAGCAAGGGTAGCTTAAATCCTCGTCTTAGAATTTGGTGGATGTTAGTGGGGCCTCAATTCCAAGACAAGGATTTAAGTCAATATTGCTTAAATCCTTGTCTCCAAACATGGCCTTAGTTTCTAAACAGTTTCCTAGAGATTTCTTCGGAAGCTATTCATAATTGCTATCTACACAACTTCGCAAGGCTTTGTTGTATCCTTGAGGTGAATTTAATAGGAAGCTATTAGCAAACTCTTTGGAGTGAGGGCAACTATCACCTTAATGAAAGTGATTTACGCCCTAAATCCTTAAAATATTATGTTCTTTTCAATTGTTTTTGTTGTTGCAATTCCACATTTTCTAATGCACAAACTTTGACCCCCTTTTTTTTTTGTTATTTTAAACCAAAATCCCTAACAATTTTAAGGTGATAGTAGAAGCAACCATATTATCAATATTGATTTCAAAGTCATGAGAGAAGACTTCATCAAAGAAGATCGTTTTTATGGAACCAACTTTGCTCACTAGAAGGAAACTAAAAGACTATAAAAGGTTGAAAGAAGCGAGAGGATATATATATTATGGATTTCTTTGTCGAGGCCAAATTCATACCGAGAGCATATGTATGATTTCTAAGTTTTTATAAAGTCTATGCTAGATATCCAGGAAGCATTTGAAGAGAAACTTAATACTTAAAAAAAAACAAGGTAGGCATAACTTATTGATTATGAAATATTTTGAATTTATATTTTTGAGTAACATCATAAAAAAATTGATGTGTTTTCACTCTATGACCAATTTACAAGGAATATCTAAAACTAAGAAGTATCTAATTACTACATTTAAGATAGATGATCTTAATGAATTAGATGCTATCTTAGACATGGAAATGAGTGGGGGATATGTTTTAAATCAATCTCATTACTTGAGAAACTATTATTAAGTTCCAAAATCTTAGAATAAAGTAAGCAAGTATCCCCTATGAATTCACTACTAAACCAATTGGGAATTTCGGTAAAGTAATGGTACAACTTGAATATATATGTTAGTGCTATTGAAAGTTTAACTGAGCTAGATATTGTATTTGTAGAGTGCAAACTTTCACGATACACCAGTAAGCCTAGTACAAACCAATAAATAGAGTTATTAGAATCTTAAGAAAACTATTAAACTATCTGTTTTATTTTTGTTATCTGGTTGTACTAGAAGGATTCATTGTAGTTGGATCACAAGTACGTCAATTGATGAAAATTTAACGTTTGGATTGATTTTTAGGCTTGGTGGTGAAACAATACGTTGACCCTCTAAGAAGTAGATATGCATATCAAATTTAACTATATAACCAGGATCAGCACATAATGCCATAGACATATTTGGCGTCACAACAATCCAATATACTTGTCACCTCAAGGACTTGTCTCCTTAAGGACTCTTTCTTAACATTATCGTTTCACATGGACAACAAAAAGATATATGTTTGCAGGGCCAAGAACTGTTGTCATACTTTGGTACCAAAAAGGCTAACAAATGCATCAATCATCTCAAGAATATTACTCTAGTTCTATCTACCTATTCATTAAGCCACAAAAACAGGAAAACCATAAGCTTCAATACGGCCCATTGAGCATTTTAACACATTTATGAACTAGAGCAAAGCTTCCTCATACCAAATACAGACTTAGTATTGCAACTTCAAAGGATAACAAGAGGGGAGAAAAGAATGACTGGAGGGGACTGCATTGTAGCAAACAAAAGTGGTAAATGATTAATGTCTTAGGTAGAAATCAGAACAAAAATAAGGGAAAGTAGCAAGCCACGTCACTATTTCAATCTAAAGCAATGAGGATGTATAAAATCAAACTCAAAATTTAAGCCACGCCATCTTCTCTTCTCATGAAAAAGATTAAGCGCTGATGTCAGAGATATTAAGGGAAGGTTGGGTACAGGGCCATCAATGGAGGTTGATACATGTTTTTTCAACATTCTTTTTTCAGTATTTTGTCATATTCCTCTCTATACCTCCATTCCATTTGGTATGGCTGTTCAATCATTTCCTCTTCATCTGCATCATATGAAACGCCTATTTTTTTTTTACCCAATGCCCTATTTTCTTACCCAATACTTTTTCTTTATATTCACACTTTATAAAATGACTAATAATTGCATATAACATTTGTTTATTCAGGCGGCTTCAGACTTGATCCTAGTGTATCCTGAAGGTATCAAATATATTCTAAAGTACATCAAGGATCATTACAATAATCCAACCATTTACATTACTGTGAATGGTAAGCCAGTTGTTAGAATAAATTTCATATAATTAAGTGGTATTTGTTACATGTTGGATAATCCAACTACTAATTAGTTTTGATTTCTTTGACATAAAACTCATGTAGGATATGACGATTACAGGAATGATACATTACCATTGGAAGAAGCTCTTAAGGATACTAATAGGAAAGAATACCATGAGAAGCATCTTCAGAATCTTTTGGAAGCCGTAAAATGTGTTAGTATCTAACTTACGTTGAATTTATTATCACTCTTTTTTTTCTTTTTTTTTTTTGGTTCGCAAAATTTACTTTACAACTAACATAAAACTTGTGTTCTACAACAAACTTGATATTGATATAAAATTATTGTTTTCTGCTATATATATGATGTTTTTTAGTACTCAACTTTTGAAGGTTTAATTATTACAAGGTCCATCTCGATGTAAGCTTATAGAGCAAAGATTGTTTTGTTAAATGTTTATACTAATGGTGATTATTGGATTATTGACAGTGACTATGGAGTTGATGTGAAAGACTATTTTGCATGGTCATTGATGGATAACTTTGAATGAAACCTTTGTTACACTATTCGATTTAGATTATATTACGTTGATTTCAAAAATTACTTGAAACGATATCCGAAAGAATCAACCAAGTGGTTCATGAAATTTCCAAAAGATCAGAGCAAGCAGTCTAAAACTGTTATTTGAGGTTCCTCAATTTTATCACGTATACCAAAGAGTTGGTCACGACTGATGCATTGAAGTTGAACGTCTTTTGATTCTCAATTACAACTGAATGATGTATTTTATTATTTCTTTTATAATTCTTTGATTTTATTGATTAAAATCTTTTTAGGTATTTTAGGATTTTAATATGTAATTAAACTATTGTCTTCTTATATAGGAAATTGTACTACTTTCTGATCTATTTTATGTAGCTAGCCTATAAATAGGTTTGTATAGTTTTTGGGATTCTGCCTAAATCTTTTTTCATGATACATATATATATATATATATATATATATATATATATATATATATATATAAAAGCCTTTTAGAGGGAGGATTCTCTAGGCTTGAAGACTCCCTAAAAGTATGCCTTTTGAATTATGGACAAATGGACAATTAAAGTATCATAGTACATATGTCACTTAGCAATCACCGAAGTCCTAAACAATTTTTTTTTTTTGTTTTCTAAAATCCCCAACTTTGAGGGTGATTTTAATAAATAAATATTTTTATTATAAATTTTCATAATAAGCCCTTAATTCGATTTGATGTCTTCTTTGAAGTGATGTGTTTTTAAGAATTTACTCTTTCAAAAGAAAATTAATGACAGAGAGAAAACAGAGAAACAATTGTTTGCGGTTATTGTTATGCCTAAAATTTGAAAAGTAAAGTCTTAGAACATCAACGGTGCAAGAAATCATTGCATTTTTTATACCTCTTTTCTTTAGGTGTTAAAATTAAGTGGGCCAACAGCAAGTTAACACGTGGACATTTCTGCTTCCAATAAGGAGATGGCACATGGACAAGTTATTAACGAACCCAAACAATTCTTTTAGCTCCAACAAGTATTTATACTTCAAAACCTAAAATTTACATATCTAAAACTACTCAATCACAAGTTTAAGTTATTTCAAGTTGTAGTGCAAGATTAATTCAAAGGTCCACTACATATCATATTCCAACTTCAATAAATCCTAAATCCATCCATTTAAATTCAAATCAACTCGAACAAAACCAAAGAATCAACTTCATTAACTTTACTTTAACTTAGAATAGGTTGGAAAATGATTATACCTCAAATTTGTATAAAAAAATAGCTAACAAACAAAAGGAGCAAGAACCCCTGTCTGGTACGTGTACTCCACACGCCGTCGTAGCCTACTCATGGCGCCTCACATCTCGGTCTGGACTCCTCCCCCAGGTGGCAGTAAGAGTTTTACAAAGTATGGGGGTAAGTGAGGTAGTGACGTGAGTTGGTGAGCTAGAAGAAGATAAGAAAATTTTGGGTTTTCTCCAAACAAATTAAAAAATGGTTTCTGCCCTGTTTCTCTCTAACTCTCTCAGTCACCCGAGCTTCCCAAAGAAGAATTGAGAGACTTGTGGATTTTTTGCTGAAGTTTCTAGGCTTTTAGCCTTATATAGTCCCACGAACCATTAGCCTTTTATCTCTTTACCCCTCCCTTCCTTCTTTAATTAATTTGCAACCCTTTTCCTCCTTTTTTCTAACTTTTTATATTAAAACCCAATTGTTCTTACTAACACTTCTTTATAAGAAAGTCTTAACTAAGTACTTTCATTTCTTTTATGTTTATATTACCCCTCTATCAATAAGTTCTACACACTTCTAACACAGAAAAATTATAATTTACTTCATCGATATATATATATATATATATTTTAAAATTTAAGACCTGACTTTACACCACCTCTCTCTCTCTCTACTTTTTCGCTTCTTATTTACTTAGAGTATAAATCCCATCAACCAAATTGTTGAATCCTAAATAATTCCTCGATCCATTACTTAAATTGATGCAATCTCTTGACCTCAACCCGATAATGATGCCCAACAGTGTAATCATTCTGATGACAACAATCACGACCGTAAGTGCCACGGTGGTCAGTATGTTCCCATGTCATCAGTACCGTAGTTTTGGTGAGAGAGGAAACAGAGAATAAGAGATTGTAGAAGAAAAGATTAGAAGATGGATTCAGTTGTTTGGGACTTGGATTGGCTGAGCTGGACAAGGCAGCCCTTTGGCACACTCGCTTGGGACACATGAGCGAAAAGGGCCTGCAAGTGCTTAGCAAGGAAGGTCTACTTGGTGGTGACAAAGTAGAAGAACTGGATTTTTGTAAGAGCTGTGTTTTTGGGCAGCAACATCAGGTCAGCTTCAACACCGGAGTGCACAAGTCTAAGGGCATTCTTGACTACATTCATGCGGACCTTTGGGGACCAGCAAGGACACCAACACAGGGAGGTAACATTTACTTTCTGTCTTTAATTGATGATTATTCAAGAAAAGTATGGGTTTATTTGGTTAAGAATAAATTAGATGCCTTGAATAAATTAGTGGTGTGGAAAGGGCTGGTTGAGACTCAATTGGGTAGAGTAGTTAAGGGGATAAGAACCGATAATGGCTTAGAAATTTTTAACCAAGAACTTGATCAATTCTGTAGGTTAAATGGCATTCTAAGACATAGGACGGTTGTGGAAACTCCTCAGCAAAATGGAGTTGCTGAGTTGATGAATAAGACCCTTATGGAAAAGGTTAGGTACATGTTAGATGGATCCGGGTTACCAAAATATTTTTGGGGAGAAGCTGTAGCTACAGCTGCATATTTGATTAATAGATCACCCTCTAGGATTGTGTTCCAAAAGACTCCCATGGAGATGTGGAGTGGAAAACCCCCTGAGTTGGACAACCTTAGGACTTTTGGGTGTGCTGCGTATGCACTCCAAAAGGAGGATAAGCTTAGCCCAGGATCTAGAAAATATGTGTTTCTAGGATATGGGGAAGGGGCTAAGGGGTACAGGTTGTGGTCCTTAGAAAAAGAAGGATTTAAACTCATAATAAGTAGGGATGTTGTCTTTAATGAATTATTATTTCCCTACTTGGAGAAAACTAACCCTGCAGGGGCTAGTGAGCAAACCAATTCAGAAATTGTTGAGCATAGCATCAAGGGAGATTCTGTTCAGGTAGAGGAAAGAAGGCAAGAGGGGTCGGACCAGGTAGAGCCCTTGGATGATTGCCAAGCTCAAGAAACTCAAGAAGATACTGAACAAGAAAAGGATGCTGCAGCAAGTCAGAAGGACTTTCAGCTCATAAGAGACCGGGAAAGAAGGCTGGTCAGACCACCTTCAAGATGTGGGTTTGCGGATGCTGCGGATGCAGCAGCTCCTTGGACAGAAGGAGAGATGAGTGAACAAGAAACTTACACGGATGCCATGGAGTGTAAGGATTCGTCAAAATGGCAGCTAGCTATGGAGGAAGAAATGGATTCTTTGAGAAAGAACAACTTCTAGGAATTGGTGAAAATTCCAGGAAATCAGAAAGTTGTGGAATGTAAGTGCACTTACAAGATCAAAGAAGGGTGCCCTCCAAGAGATGAAGTCCGGAACAAGGCTAAGCTGGTGGCGAATGGGTTCACAAGAAGAGAAGACATAGGTTTCACAGAAACTTTCTCACCTGGACACATGGTGTCATTGATGGGCTGTTAGTTTGGAACAGCAGGAAGAGGATGGAAAGGTTTACATCTCAACTCAGTGAGGAGTTCAAGAGGAAGGATCTCAGCCTTGCACAAAAGATCCTTGGGATGAGGAGAATCATCCGGGAAAGGAAGAGAAACAGGTCAAGTGTTTCTTGGGCAATGGATGTTTTCAGCAAATTTGTGAGTAATCCCGGAAAAGAGCGTTGTCTTGGGATGAAGTGGTTGCTGAGGTACATGGAGGCTCAGTGGCAGCCAGTTGTAGCACTCATAACAACCAAGGCAGAATGCATAGCGGCTACGGAAGCCATAAAGGAGGCTATGGGGTGCAAGGGGTTATTGGACGAGTGGGAGGTCCTAAAAGAGCAGGTGGTGGTATCTTTGGATAGCCAAAGTGCGGGGCACTTGTGGAGGTATCCGGTGTTCCATGAGGGGACAGAGCATATGGATGTTCGGTATCATTACATTCTGGAAAATGGTACAGAAGGAAGCATTCATGTTGACAAGAAGACCACGGAGAAAAGTCCTGCAGATTTAGGCGCCAAGTTTCTACCTCTAAGTAAGTTCAATCATTGCCTTGAATTACTTAGGATTGGAGTCAGTTGATTGATGACTCAAGATGATTTTGGATCCCGAAGGTCTCTGCACAAATGGTTCGGGTTTAAACGCTTAGACAAAGGTAGAGATTGTTGGTTTTTTGTCTAAGGTTTAAACATGGTTCAAACATGGTCAAGGTTTGAGCAGGTCCAAACATGGTTCAAAAGTTGGTTAATGTCCAAACCAATTGTGGGATATCAAAGTTCAGCAAGATATAAGGTTGCACACATGTGTGTGCTTCAATTTTGAGCATGGGAAGGTCAGGCACACTGCTGTGGAAGTTTCTGCCCACAGGCAGGAGGTGTGCGCACAGCATCAGGAGGCTGCAGCATCAGGTCACGCTGCAGCACACAGCACCACACCAAAATGCACAGCATCACTTGGAGAGTGATGAAGGGCTGAGATTAAAGGAAGAACATGATCAAAGGGTCAAGAATGATTCACAAGATTGTCCAAGAATTAAGAGGCTATAAAAAGGGTTTCCTAGCCTCATTTCAAGTGGTGGAAAAGGTGTGTGAGAGAACCACACAGGTTGTGACATTGTGAGATCATTGTAAACACAAGAGAGAATTGTGTAAGAGACATAAACACCAGAGAGACTCTTGTAGTGAGGTTGGTTGTAAGGAAGAGAGGTTAGTAGAGAATTGATAGAAAACATTGTAATACGTCTATCACTTTCTCGTTCTCTTCTTGGTTCTTCAAGACCTTGGATTCTTGAAGGGGATTGCTGTAACTTTGTAAGAACCATTGAGATAGTCCAGAGAGTTAGGAGGAACTCACGGGGACGTAGGCACATTGCCGAACCTTGACAACAAATTACTTATCTTCTTTCTCTCTTTGATTTTCTGTTCTTGTGTTCGATTGCTGAAATTCTTTCTACAAGTCATTCAAGACTTGGGTGTTTGGAAGATCACCACCTGGGCATCTTGTCAAGGTGATTTCCAACAACAATTAAAAAACATATACATTTTTTTCAAAACTGGAGACATATACATTAATCCAAACTCCCAAACAAACATGGTGAGGATGCTTTGCGTGAAAACCCACTTAAGCATACCTTTCGCCTTCAATCCTTTACTGATTTGCTTCAATTCTATTCAACAACTTCCTTGAAATATTAAAATGATGGAGGGTGAGCTAAAAGCTCAGCGAGTAATCATATTACTCAAAGTAATCGTCTTCAAGAAACTTTATCACTTTTTGAATGAATTCAATTTAATTGTAATCACAATTCATAAAGTCACAACTATGTATATATAATTGCCCTCATGCTCATCACAAGTAAAATAATCGTTCCAAGAATACATTAAAACAATCAACAATCACATGAATTAAAGTATCATACAAGATTCAAACCATTACAAGAATAACCCTTTTAAACTATTCACGGTTCCCGTGACATCAACTCAATTCAATACACTTATCAATACATATATCACAATTGGGATGTCTCTTCACATACCAGTACATCAAACATCGCATTATACATCCACCCGGTTTCATCTCGCTTTCCATTTCCACTCAGTTCCACCTCACTTTCCTCCTCCACTCGGTTCCATAATGTCGTCAAGGATTCAAATCTCATCAAACATAATTCATAACACAAGTAATTTCTTATATATAATTTCATCTACTCATTCACATTACACTTTACTTCCAAACACACATCAAGACATATGATTTGTTTCTTAGATATCAAACACACATTTATTCACACCCTTATATGGTTTGCATTCCGCATCTATTATGCTTACATATTTTCATTTTTATCATATAATTCATCACGCTTACTAACAATATGGTGAAACTCACCTTTGATGTGCCAAAAGCTAGTCTTGAACTACTTCCTTGCCCTTAGCACGTTCTCCAACAACACCTAAAAATTATATCACTTAATATAACAATCCAAGAAGTAACAAAATCAATATCCATCTTCATTAAGCAACTACAAGAAATAGTCTAGATAATTACTATGTTACAAGTTTTCTCTTCTTTGTCTACTTTTCCTTATTCTCTTTTTTCCTTTCCAATCAAATTTTAAGTGCATGTCTGATGACAATGATTCTTAATTTACTCAAGTAAATTTCAAGAATAAATTACAAGAAAGCTTAAGCTTCTTAAGTTTTAAGACTAATTAAAATGATTTGTTTCATTTACTTACAAAATTTCTTCTTTTCTAATTTTTTACTTAAAAAGCTTCTAACAACTAAGTTTACTCAATAACTCCTCCAATTCAAAGAAACTATACCAATTTAATAATCTTTATGCCACCAAAATTCTAAACTTACATATTTAACATTATCCAAACACTAACTTAGATTAATTTACTCTAATATTTAAGATTTGTTCACATAAACTCTATAATACCCATCTAATAGAATTCTTCAAAAAAATTTATCTCAATCACTAAAAAAATTCCTAACTGAAGAAATTCTTTTAGCTCCAACAAGTATTTATAGTTCAAAACCTAAAATTTACATATCTAAAACTACTCAATCACAAGTTTAAGTTATTTCAAGTTATAGTGCAAGATTAATTCAAAGTTCCACTACATATCATATTCCAACTTCAATAAATCCTAAATCCATCCGTTTAAATTCAAATCAACTCAAACAAAACCAAAGAATCAACTTCATTAAGTTTACTTTAACTTAGAATAGGTTGGAAAATGATTATACCTCAAATTTGTATAAAAAAATAGCTAACAAACAAAAGGAGCAAGAACCCCTGTCTGGTACGTGTACTCCACATGCCGTCATAGCCTACTCATGGCACCTCACCTCTCGGTCTGGACTCCTCCCCCAGGTGGCAGTAAGAGTTTTACAAAGTATGGGGGTAAGTGAGGTAGTGATGTGAGTTAGTGAGCTAGAAGAAGATAAGAAAATTTTGGGTTTTCTCCAAACAAATTAAAAAATGGTTTCTGCCCTGTTTCGCTCTAACTCTCTCAGTCACCCGAGCTTCCCAGAGAAGAATTGAGAGACTTGTGGTTTTTTCGCTGAAGTTTCTAGGCTTTTAGCCTTATATAGTCCCACGAACCATTAGCCTTTTATCTCTTTACCCCTCCCTTCCTTCTTTAATTAATTTGCAACCCTTTTCCCCCTTTTTTCTAACTTTTTATATTAAAACCCAATTGTTCTTACTAACACTTCTTTATAAGAAAGTCTTCACTAAGTACTTTCATTTCTTTATGTTTATATTACCCCTCAATCAATAAGCTCTACACACTTCTAACACAGAAAAATTATAATTTACTTCATCGATATATATAGTTTAAAATTTAAGACCTGACTTTACACCCCCTCTCTCTCTACTTTTTCGCTTCTTATTTACTCAGAGTATAAATCGCATCAACCAAATTGTTGAATCCCAAATAATTCCTCGATCCATTACTTAAATTGATGCAATCTCTTGACCTCAACCCGATAATGATGTCCAACAGTATAATCTTTCTGATGACGACAATCAAGATCGTAAGTGCCCCGATGGTCAGTATGTTGTCATGTCATCAGTTCCATAGTTTTGGTGAGAGAGAAAACAGAGAAGAAGAGATTGTGTAGAAGAAAAGATTAGAAGATGGATTCAGTTGTTTGGGACTTGGATTGGGTACTTGGGTTGGGACTTGGGAGCCTGGGCTCATGTTGGGATTAAGGTTGGGCTTGAAATTATAGGGTATGTTTGAGTAACAGTTTTCAGTTTTCGAAAATGAAAACTGAAAACAGTTTTCTGATATTTTATGAAGAAAACATGTTTGGATTACTGTAACTCGAAAACTGTTTCCAAAACAAAAAACAATGAAATGTTGTTTGGATAATCTTATTTTGAAAACTGTTTTGATACAGCTTATAATTATTTTTAGTTTTGAGTTTAAATTTAAAATCTATATTAATTTTATTTCTCATATTTACTAAATATTTAAAAATAATTAATATTATTTTATTTTTAAAATTTTTTATATACTATGGAGGAATAATGAAACAGAGAAGTGAACACTGATTTTAGGGTTATTTTTCGAAAAATTATGTTACAAAACATCAATTTGGAGTTTTCAAAAAACTATTTTTGAAAACTTGATTTTTTAAAACTGTTTTAGAAAATTGCTTTTGAAAATTGTTTGTCAAAATTGAAAACAATTTTTAAAAACTGTTTCCAAACATAGCCATATATACTTTCTGTTTCTTTGTTAAGGAAAAAATGAACCCGAGTTTTAGCCAAGACTTGCCCGTAGTGTAACTCTACCCCTGATTTCAATCATAATAGTTTCCTGATGGTTTTGTTTTTGGTACAGCGTCATCAGCACATCAAGTAGATAATTAATATATAATATATTAATGTACAACTTTGTAAATATGCATGATATTTTATTTGATATATGGGACAACTTTACTCGCGACTATTCAGGTTTCTCTCCTTTATTCATTTATATTTCTGTTTAGGTATGTTTGCATTTGTACATGCATGAGAGTGCACAAGTTATGATGATCGCAACTACTTGATTTCAATACTCCATTTCTTGTATATATGAAATGGAGATAAGAAACTGAATAGATTATCATATTTATTCGAATCAGTTCATTGAAAAGTAATGTGATAAATTAATTAGGAATGTTTTCATAAAACTTTGTAAAAAGAAACAACATGGCTAATAGAGGTATAACAGTTGATTTCTATCATCACTATAATGTATAAAATTAATTTTACCCTTTAATCACTTATAATATTTTAGAAGAATCTTAACTTACGGATTTGACATCATTTGATATAGAAATAACTAGAGTTGATCATTGGTCCATTAGTCCACCCAGCTCGTTTGGCTCAACTCGTAGGTTTTGCGGGTTTGTTCAAGAAAAATTAATTAATTAATTTTGCTTGGGTAAAAATTTAGGCCTGATTTAAAAAACAAAAGGGATTGAAATTTAAAAAAAAAAAAGGCAAATTGATTAGGCACCACCTTCTTAAATATATTATACTTAATACATTTAATTATTTATATATTAAATAATATATATTTCATGTAATGTGATATATGTTAGTGTTAAGATTCCCTTACTAAAACATTTCATGCTATGAAAAAATAGGGGAAAATGCAATAATTTAGACAGATTTTTTTTTTTTAATTCTTTGTGCGTAATATTGTATTATGGGCAAACTTAGACTAAATAAAAAAAATGAAAAATTCGGGCCTGATGGGCGGACTTGGGTTTGGCTTAACTTATTAGGCTCGAGCTAATTAAGACCGGATTTTCGGGCCAGCTCATATCTACTAGGCTACAATTTTGTGTAAGCCCGACCCAAACCTAACCCAAACCTGACCCAAACGTAGCTCGAGACTGACTTTGGTCAAATCTAGATATAATTGATTCATGTGTATTGAAAAAATATTAGTTTTTATATTTTTCACGTAATCTACTTTTAAGTAACATAATTGAAATTAAACATTTTTTTTAAAAAAAATTGTAACAAAAAGGTATCAAACTAATGAAGGAAATGAAAATTGATTCTTTCAGATTCTTGTTCTCATGGCCCATTATATTACCTTCTAAGTGTGTATATTAACTAGGAGACCTTTGTTTTTCTTTTTCTCTACCTTTTTATTCTCGTTATTCTTAAAATTTTAATTAGCTATACTTTCTTTCTTTCTTTTTTAAATTTGGGTGGAAAGCTAACATTGAAATATAAGTTCATTAAATTACATTCTAAATGCAAAAAATAAAGGGGATGGCTTGCCTTTGACATTGACAAAGTGAACTTCTAGTACTGTGTTCCCAAGTTGGCTTATGATACCACTTTATTATTGGACCCGAAAAAAAGAAATTCAAAATGCTGGACCAAATTTATAAGTTTATCAAGAAATTGGCTAGCTTGTTGAGGATTTTTTTTTTTACATAATTAAGTCCAATAAAATTCAATTTATTGATAAAGTTGTCGAAGAATTACTTTCTGTGACTCATTTGAACCAAACTTAACTATCTTTCTGAAATGTCAATTGATACATATGCAGAAAAACAGTCTCGGATATAAAATTATATTTAAATATAAATTTCATACCAAACAAAAAAAATATAATAATAAAAAAAATATAACCAATAAATGCAAAAGGATGGGCTAAGGCACAAATGCAATCTCTCTCTTTAGAACTTTTCGCGTCATAGCAGAGGTAATCAAACTCTATCAATGCAACAAACTCATGGCCGCGTTGCTCCCAGGATACAAAAACCCAACATAATCTCTTTGTTGTATCTCAAAGATACTAACATTGTATTATGAGCTAGAGCTCTACCATACCACATTTTTTTTGCTCATAGTAATATCAAAATAATATAAAGTAGAAAAAAACTAAAATAAAAATAGTGGATTTTGTTTTTCTATCCAAAGGGAATGCAAATAGTCCTATTTATAGAACTCTAGTATAGTAACCTTCAAATTTGGATTTAGATCCTCTAGGGATGGATTTTTTATTTTTATTTTTTTTATTTTTATGAAGAGCCAGTAGCCACCCTCGTAGCGACCCCATCCCAAGTTTATTAATAAGCCCTCACTTATGGCGGAGGAAAACCGTGGTTACAAGTAAAGCATCTGGGAGATTACAATAAGACCAAAAACAAACCCTCCCAAACACAGACCAAACGAACTATGAAGAAAATGAGTAGACCAAGAAAAAAGCAAACAAGACGAAACAGGCCTGTGTGGAAAAAACAACCTCTGAGAAGGCCTAAAGAAAACTTTCAACAAACAAAAGCAACCTAACATCTAGTAGTCGGCAAACCAGACTTATCAATACGAAGAATACCCTTTAATAACCTCGGTAGCTGATGTAAAATTTCATATGATTCATTATTGCCTCGTTCACCGAGCTTAGCCAAGAAATATGCCGCTTGATTACCTTCACGTAATTGATGAACAATCTGAGCATTTATCCCTTGCATCTCTTTAACAAACTCTTCCCAAAAGTCCTATAAATACCATAGAGTGCACCTACCCGCTCTAAACCAGTCAAAAATGGTTTTGGAGTCACCTAGGGATAGATTTGTCTATGGTTTGGTGTAGTTCATGTTAGGATTAATAGCCACATCATAAAAAAAATTAAATCAAAGGCTATGATTGAAATACATAAAAAAAAATTTGGAACTAAATATCTCTATGCCACGTCAGCAAAAGGGGTAATTTTATAAAATCAAAATTACATTTCGAAATTTTAGAAAAAAAGAAAAGCAGTTGCCGAAAATCGACGACCAGAGGTGGACGTGTCGGCACGTTGGGCGCGTGAACAGGCTCCTACCAGCGGTTGGTGATCGGAAAGTTTTGATCTGATTAGCATTGCAAAATCCAACCGCCAGGTGGTGTCTAATTATGAAAATAATATTCATCTTTATTATTATAATTACGATTATAATAATTATTTTCATTATTATGAGAAACAATATTATAAAAGTACTATTATTATCAGTATTATTATAATATTGATAATAATAACCACTATCATTATTATTATATTTATTATTATTATTGATATTACAAGAAAAAAATATTTTTAATTATATTATAATTATCATTATTCTAAGGTAAAAAGAAAAAAAAAATAGTCTCACATGGATAGGATAGATTTTGTCCTATAGAAGGAGGCGGGACAAAAAATGTGAGATTAAGGCTAATTTAATCTCATCTTAATCTCATAAGAATAGTAAATCTCTCAAACCAAATGAGGGATAACTATTCATGTAGGATTAAAATAGTCCAATCTCATCTTAATCTCACCAACCAAATAGGCTATTAGAGTTTAGGCTAAGAGTTCAGAGGGAGAAAAGAGACATGGTCTAGAGAGAGATTGGAGGCAATGTTGTTAGAGGCACACAAAAGTATACTAACCTTAAGGGTAGTAGTAGTTAATATAGAGAACATAATATTTAAAAATTACATCAATACTCTTAACCATAATATTCTAACACTCCTCTTCAACCCTAATATTTTTTGGCTTACATTACAATGAAGTTTCATTGTGTCATGTAGTTAAAGTTCAATATATTACTTTTTTTTTTTTTTTGTTATCAGTTAGTTTAATTGGTAGAGTCAATTATTCTAGCACAGGACACTTAGAATCAAATCTTGCTCACACCAAAATCTAGAGGATAAAATATAAGAGATACCTCTCATTGTCTAGCCGTTGTTCTTTGGTTATTATGACGAAATCAAAACACCATCATTCATGAGGTCTGTGGATAACTGTGGAGCAATTGATGGACAGGGTTTTGGTGTATGCAACCGAGTTTTATGAGATTCTCACTAAACTGACTACTTCAAGATCCCAGCAGCCTGTGGTGAGATGGATTCCTCCTCCAGCTAGCTTTTCCAAGCTGAATGTTGATAAAAGACAAAGTGAATAACGACCAAGATCAAGCCCATATGCGTGGGAGGGAACCATAGCCATAAACACGTCCAAATTCGTTACAAGGAACAACTACGTACGTGAAACGGGGAAGATTCATACTGACAACTTGGCACATGACCATAAAAGGGAACACGTCCATTGGAATCAGTAATTGCCATTAAAAGATTTGATAAAAAATGATTTTTCCAGAGCATGTTTAATTGATGTCAGAGCAACAATGCTACAAAATAACAAAATTAACTCATTTTTCCATCTTTACTTTCATTTAAATATTTTTTTTTTGCTATCACAATAACAGATTATTTTGCAAGAGCGGCAACAATTAACATAATTATCTTTACATTATATATTGTTTTTTTTCTTTTTATTTGAGATAATTTTATCAATTCAATTAATCCCTGACAGTAATAAAAGAAAAATGAAGGTTAATCAGTGTAACCTTTACGTCCACATGCATACATTGCTAAATATAAGCGGCTAATACAGTTCCAACATTTCAGATTTACTTTCATGGGTTATGAGTCTCTCTCTCTCTCTTTATATAAATGGTTTACCATTGGAACCACAAGCACTTGCATAAAGAAAAATGGCCATTGAAGGTTCTCTTGTATCGGGGCTGCTACTCCTTGCAAGCTTGTGGGATCTTGTTGAACCAAAGCGTCATCTTGTCTCAACTACTAATTTCAATCGTAATAGCTTTCCTAATGATTTCATTTTTGGGACAGCCTCATCATCTTGTCAAGTAAGACATTGTTAATTACCTTCATAAATTCATGCGACCGAGTGTGATGATTTCAACTGTTTTTCTTCTTTTTTCTTTGACTTTTGGTCTCCTTTGTTGCTGAAATTATCGTTGTTTTATTGTATAAACAATAGCTTTAATTCCAGTTTACATCATCGGTCATCAATATACAAAATATATCATGTGGAATATATTGGCTTCTATTTAAAATTAATTAAAGCAATTCCCACGTTTTGTTTTACGTCATGTAAGATTATATATATATATATATATACGCCTACATGGAAGCATTAATTAGTTAGCACCACTAATTATGCAATTATATTTAGTATGAAGGTGCAGTAAAAGAAGGTGGTAGAGGATTAAGTATTTGGAACGACTTCACTCACTAGTATCCAGGTTGGTGATGAATATTTTGTTTGGCTAATTGGCTCTATTTCTTTCATAAATGAAACGGTGAGTTCACACCAAAAAAGGAAAAAAAAAAAATTGGAGACTAAAAGTTGAATATTGTATTCAAATAAGCTCTTTAATATTTAATGTGATAAATTAAGAATTTGTTTCATACATCTTGCAGAAAAAAACAATATGGACAATGGAGATGTAGCAGTCGATTTCTATCATCGTTACAAAGTACGGAGTTTATCTTTCTTTTTTTATGAATTGTCAATGTTTCATGAGTATCTTTAGCAGTGAGGGTTGAGAGGTGATTTTCCATGGATGTATCTGGTGGTGGTAAAAAAAATTAGTTTATATTTATTTAATGTATTTTTTTTCTCGATTAGTCGTATTTGTATTAAACATAGCTGAAAAATGTGATAGGAAGACATCAAACTAATGAAGGAAATTAACATGGATGCTTTCCAACTCTCAGTTTCATGGTCTAGAATAATACCCCGTAAGTATATATTTTAATCAAGTTGTAATTAACATTTTATTTCATTGCCACTGTTTTATTTTTCTCATTGTTCTTAAAATCTTAATTGACTCTTCTTTTTCCATTTTTTTTTTTGTGAATTTAAGTTGAAAACTAAGTGAAGGAGTGAACAAGGAAGGAATACAATTCGACAAAAATCTCATCAATTAGCTCTTAGAAAATGGTAATAAATCTCTTCCTAAATGGATTTAAAAGTTTTCTACCAAAGATGGTGGTTTAATGTAACTAGAATATTTTGTAAATATGCCATGCTAACATTGAAATATAAATTCTTCCTACAAGTTTGAAAATCAAAATATAAAGAGGCCAAAATCCAAAATGTTCGACCAAATTTCATAGTTTTGATGAAACTGAATAGCTTATGAAAATTTATATTCTAAATATCATGCCATAAAAAATTAGAACCCAACTAATTGTTTTGTGTAATGTGAAGACTTGCAGCCCTTCGTAACTATCTTCCATTGGGATCTTCCTCAAGCTCTAGAAGATGAATATGGTGGCTTTTTAAACCCTCGCAATGTGTAAGTGAATAGCAGTTACTTTATATGAATCATACTTTACAATCCCAAAGAGTTTTATTCTGGAATGAACAGTTCGTAAAACCTACTGCGTAGATATGAAAATGTTTGATCCTGGCTGCGTATTAGATTGTTTTTGTAAGATTACAAATTAGACTGGGTTAGTTGTTTTTTGTTTTTATGGTGTTTGATTGTTTGTCTCAATTGATGGGTTAAACCCTCGTTCCTTTTGCTTGTGCCATTAGGAAAAAAAAAAAAAGTTCTTAACAGATGAGTTAGTTACTAACACCATTAATTCAAATGAATCAATATCCCTTCTTGCATGCTTCGTTGTACCAAAGTATCGACCTTTACTTCACTAGTCCAACACCTCATCGGGGTTATTCTTAAATATCATGTTCAACAACACTAAGAATTTCCACAACAAATTATCCTTCGAGTTCATGGAGTTATTCTATATACGATTGAACCTGTGTCTTCCTTTATGTATTTAGGGATGATTTTCGAGATTTTGCGCATCTTTGCTTCAAAGAATTTGGTGACAAAGTAAAACTTTGGACCACTTTTTATGAGCCATGGGTTTATAGTGTTGGTGGCTATGAAACTGGTAAAAAAGCTCTAGGATGGTGTTCAAAATGGGTGAACAACAGATGCCAGGCAGGGAACTCTGCCACTGAGCCTTATACCATTTCACACCATCTGCTTCTCGCTCATGCAGCAGCTGTAGAAGAGTTCAGAAAATGTGATAAGTTTTGTACAAGAGTTATTAAATCATGATCTTACACATTAGTTGCTAGCTCGATATGTACATTAGTTCTAAAGCTAATAAATTGCAAGAATTGCCCGTACAAATCAATCATCTTTGCAAATTAAACTGTATTGATGCAAGAAGAACCAGGAGATGAGCCATATAGGCTTAGAAAGATCTGGAAGTCTATTTTCTGGATAATTTTATGGCTCGTCAAAATGATTTTCCTAAAAAAAGTTATGGTAGTTTTAGTAGACAAAGGTGAGGCCTTCAAAACAGTACCATCCAGCACCGCGGTGCTCCTCAGCCAGAATTTTACAGCTCTTTATTTCCTTTTTCTCTCTCACCATTCTTAAAATTTTGATTCTTTTTTTTAAAAAATTCAGATGGAAAGCTAAGTAAAGGAGTGAACGAGAAAGGGATCCAATTCTATAAAAATCTCATCAATGAGCTCATAGCAAATGGTCATAATTCTCTCCCCTATATGGATTTAATTTTTTGTGGCTAATTGCGTTTATTTAATTTAATTAAAATATTGTAATATACCAATCAATTAAATTAGAGTTAACATTTAAATATCATTAAGTTCTCCCTATAAGTATATTTTAAATGAAAATTATATATATATATATATATATATATATATATATATATATAATGATCAAATTTCGAAACGTTGGAACAAATTTTAAGTTCCTCAAGAAATTTGATAGCTCCTTGAAGATTTATCTTTATAATTGGACCTTGATAAATTATTGATAAAGTTGTCCAATAATTACTTTTTGTAACTCATTTGAACCAAACTTAATTATCTCTCTTAAATGTCATTTGATGAATGTGCGGACATACAACCATTTGTGACTATCTTTCACTGGGATCTTCCCCAAACTCTAGAAGATGAGTATGGTGGTTTTTTAAGCCCTCACATTGTGTAAGTAAATGTTTCCATCATATCAAAAGCATCATTGATGCTTCTATCAATATAGTTTTTTGCCTTAAAAAAAATCTTACTAAAAGATTAATCTATTAAATTATTTTATTAATTATATTAAATCCAACAATACCTACAGTGAAGAATCATGGAGTTGGCCTATATTTGATTGAAAATGTATCCTATTATGCATATACAGGGATGATTTTTGAGACTTTGCAAGTATATGCTTCAAAGAATTTGGTGATAAAGTGAAACTTTGGGCAACTTTCAATGAGCCGTGGGTTTACAGTGTTGCTGGCTAAGACAATGGAAGAAAAGCACTAGGACGATGTTCAAAATGGGTCAACAATGCATGCCAAGCAAGGAACTCTGCATTGAACCTTATAATGTTTCACCTCATCTACTTCTTGCTCATGCTGCAGCGGTAGAAGAGTTCAGAAAATGTGACAAGGTATACAGAAAAATTGTCAAATCATGATCCGGTGCATTAATTGCTTGCTTGATATGCGTATTAGTGCCAACAATAATTTTCTAAACTACTATAAGGTTTAAATATTTTTTCTCGATTTCTTTTTATTTGAAACTTTTGAGATCAAAAGGAGAGTCTATATTGAAACTTTATTAATGATTAAAACCCCAAACCATGTGTCCCCTTTCTATTATTTTTAAAGGAACCTTTTTTATTATTTCATCCATTAACTGTTTTTTATTTATACAATTGTTTAGTGTCAAGAAAATGGAAAGATTGGGATAGTACTCTCGCCCTCATGGTTTGAGCCTCAATCTGATTCCCCTGCGGGTATTGAAGCAGCGAAACGAGCCCTTGATTTCATCTTAGGCTGGTAAGTGCTTCATATTAAATTAAGCAACATGCTTTCTCATTTTCTTCCTTCTTTTTTCATTCTTTTGGGAATTGAAAACTATATTTTAGTCCAAGATAAAAATAATTTTTACATTTCTATATATGCAGGCATTTGGACCCTATAACATTTGGTGATTATCCAAAAAGTATGAGGACTTATGTTGGGGATTGATTACCTTCGTTCACTAAAGAGCAATCCAAAATGCTAAAAAAATCTTTTGATTTTGTGGGAATAAATTACTACGGTGCTCTTTATGTAGCTAATCCTGATTATGTTGACCCGGAAAAACCTACATACACAACAGATCAACATGTTATGTGGAAAAGTAAGTTCACTCTAAATCCAAAGCTTTTAGAAAATTTATACTCAATACAATTTTTTTTTCTATTTTTCATACTACCAACATAGACTACGGTGATTAATCTATTGACTTTCAAATTTTTTTCCTATTTTATGGAGGATCGAGATGGAATTCTTATTGGCCCACAGTTACGTTGGTAAAGTATATATATATTTATTTTAGAAATACTTTGTTTTTGAAAAACGAAGGCATAAAAATATTAGAAGGCATCATAAAGCCTATAAGATTTAGAAAGAAAATTCCTCATGAACCATGAGAGACACGTGGAGAGATCAGTAAAGACGCCAAACCAAACAAACAGAACCATCCACTAGAACACAAGACAACACACTGTGCACTTCTTGATACATGTTTTTTCAACATTCTTTTTTCAGTATTTTGTCATATTCCTCTCTATCCCTCCATTCCATTTGGTATAGCTGTTCAATCATCTCCATCATATCAAACGGCTATTTTTTTTTACCCAATGCCCTATTTTCTTACCCAATACTTTTTCTTTATATTCACACTTTATAAAATGACTAATAATTGTATATAACATTATTTTATTCAGGCTGCTTCAGACTTGATCCTAGTGTATCTTGAAGGTATCAAATATATTCTAAAGTACATCAAGGATCATTACAATAATCCAACCTTTTATATTACTGAGAATGGTAAGCCAATTGTTAAAATAAACTTCATATAATTAAGTGGTATTTGTTACATGTTGGATAATCCAATTACTAATTAGTTTTGATTTATTTGACATAAAACTCATGTAGGATATGATGATTACAACAACGATACCTTACCATTGGAAGAAGCTCTTAAGGATACTGAGAGGAAAGAATACCATGAGAAGCATCTTCAGAATCTTTTGGAAGCCATAAAGTGAGTTCATATCTAACGTACGTTGAATTTATTATCACTGTTTTTTTTTTTTTTTGGTTCGCAAAATTTACTTTACAACTAACATAAAACTTGTGTTCTACAACAAACTTGATATTGATATAAAATTATTGTTTTCTACTATACATGATGTTTTTTAGTACTCAACTTTTGAAGGTTTAATTATTACAAGGTCGATCTCGATGTAAGCTTATAGAGCAAAGATTGTTTTGTTAAATGTTTATACTAATGGTAATTATTGGATTATTGACAGTGACTATTGAGTTGATGTGAAAGGCTATTTTGCATGGTCATTGATGAATAACTTTGAATGAAACCTTGGTTACACTGTTCGATTCAGATTATACTACGTAAATTTCAAGAATTACTTGAAACAATATCCGAAAGAATCAGCCAAGTGTGGTTCATGAAATTTCTAAAAGAACAAAGCAAGCGGTCTAAAACTGTTATTTGGGTTTCCTCAATTTTATCACGTATAACAAAGAGTTGGTCAATATTGACGTATTGAAGTTGAACATCTTTTGGTTTTGAATCACAACTGAATGATGTATTTTATTAATTCTTTTGTAATTCTTTGATTTTATTGATTAAAATCTTTTTAGGTGTTTTAGGATTTTAATATGTAATTAAACTATTGTCTTCTTATATAAGAAATTGTACTACTTTGTGATCTATTTTATCTAGGTAGCCTATAAATAGGTTTGTATAGTTTATTGGTTCTGCCTATATCTTTTTTAATGATAAATAAATTGACTTTTTCCTTTCATATATATGTATATATAAGCCTTTTATTCTCTTTTTCACTTAGATAGGTGGTTTAGAGGGAGGATTCTCCAGGCATGAAGACTCCCTAAAAGTATGGCTTTTGAATTATGGACAAATGGACAATTAAAGTATCATTGTACATATGTCACTTAGCAATCACCGAATTCCTAAACAAATTTTTTTTTTCTCAAATCCCCAACTTTGAGGGTGATTTTAATAAATAAATATTTTGATTATAAACTTGTCATAATAAGCCCTTACTTTGATTTGACGTTTTCTTTGAAGTGGGGTGTTTTTAAGAATTTATTCTTTCAAAAGAAAATTAATGACAGAGAAAACGAAGAAACAATTGTTTACGGTTATTGTTATGCCTAAAATTTGAAAAATAAAGTGTTGGAACATCAACGGTGCAACAAATCGTTGCATTTTTTTATACTTCTTTTCTTTAGGGGTTAAAATTAAGTGGACCAACAGCAAAGCAACACGTGGACATTTCTACTTCCAATAAGGATATGGCACGTGGACAAGCTATTGACGAACCCAATGCCATCCCCGGACACTCTTGTTTAGACCTATGAGCGTAAATCCAGGGATCACGATCCTTCTTGGACAACCAGCCATATCCACTTGCAGAAGAATGGGATCTCCGGGATTTCCCCATTCGGGGCGTGTGGGCCATCTCACCTTTGAAACACTATAAAAGGACCAAGATATGCAAATCCAGACACATTCACAATCACATTTTACATAACTGAAAGCAGGAGCATCCCATTCCTCTAAGAACTTGTACTAACAAGAGCATCGGAGTATCTTTGGAGGCACCATCTCCCTCTCTCCTCCGGTGGCTCTCTAGCTCATCTCGTCTATCTTGTGCAAGCTCCCCTAAGAACCGGCCCCCAACTCATCAACACGTTTTATGCTTCAACACCAATATTTTTGTGTTTTGTAAGGGGCTGTTGATAAGAATCTCAATGTTTCTTCAAGAAGTTCTGAAGGCTCTCATTCTATGGCTCTTGATGATCACAAGTGTTTAACATGGTTATCAATTATATGTGCTTATTTCATTTGGAATTATATAAAATTAATTTATTAGCTACATCAGCTCTTAGGTGACAAGAAGGGTGAGAAAGTTGGGGCCATAATCCTTGGACTGACTATTCCTTCATGTCTTCACCTTTTATTGCTATATTCTTCAAAATCAAACCTTCTCTAAACTCTATTCTTCAAAACTAGATCAAATGGACTCTTTCTCCATTATGAGTTCATCCTGCCATTATGATAAGACAGCTGCTTGAAGACGCCTAGGCAGACGCTTCCTAGGTTGTCGTGTTGGGATTTTAAATTAAAATATATTTACTCAATCTTAAGCAAAAGAACACAAGCACAACAATTAAATAGGCAAAATAAATAAAAACTAGAACACCTATAATTAATGTGGTGCGACAACCTCTTTGCATTCATCCACCAGCAAATCAACTGCTTTATTAATTTTCAACTAAAACTTTAGGAAGAGCGAAGTTGTCAAACTCTCACCCCAAAGTCTAAATACAAAAAAAGCTCTTAACCTAGCTCTAGTTACAAGTACTCTCTCTGATAACCCAAAAACCCAATACACCCAAAGCTCTCATCCTAACTTTAGTAGTAAACCCCTCTAGTTTACAAAGTAAATGAAAATTATGACTATGCCTCAAATCTTCTCTGAGACCCTTTTATATAGAATATATTTTCCTAATACAATTAGGAAAAGTCCTAATACAATTAGGAAAAGAACAACAGCATCATACTAGACTACTACTACTTGTACAATCAACAATCTAATAGGAAATTACTACTATTCCTACTAGAACAAGCAATTACAAAATAGGAAACAACTTTTTCCAAACCAATTAGAAGTCTTCTTTGTGAGAATTGAGCCAAAATCTTAACAGTCGTAACTATTGGGTAGTTTTTTTTTTTTTTTTTTTTTTTCCATTTTCTTCTTCCACTTTGCGATCAGATGCAAACACACATTTGATTTCATGCAAACAATTGGAGCTTGCAATTAATTTTTGTTGGTATGATCCTCTAATGTGTCCACGAGCTAAAGAAGTTATAAGTGGATTGTTGAGGAAAATTGTAAAAATAAAGAATCAAGCTAGAAGAGACAGAGATAGGAGCTGATGTGATTAATAAATTCATTTTATATAATTTTAAATGCAATCAAAACATAAATTGAGAACAATATTAAACTTGAGTTTCAATAAAGGCGTAAATTAGGAACAGTTATAAACTCGACGTAAATTAGGGCAATATTAAACTTAAAGAAAAACCAGTGAAACCTAAAAGACAATTGAGAATGGTAATGGATAAGTTTACATTAGTAATTAAGTTAACCTTGAAAAGGAGAAAAAACTGTAAATGCCAATCAAATGATAAACTTAAAAAACCTGTTTCTTTTATTTTTTCCCTCTTTTTTTCATGTAATTTCTCCGTTACTAGTACTATATATAAAAAATATACTCCATACTCCATAGTGATCAAGCCTGGGCCTTTGATGCAAATTTCAAGCCTGGGCATTTAAAGTCTTTAACTAATTGCTCCTTTAATTTTCAAGGTCAACTCCAACTTAATTACTGATATTGTAAACTACCCACGATGAAGCAGTGGTCATTTGTTTATCAGAGAGGGCTATTTAATTTTGCCATGAAACACGTACATAATGATCTTTCAATTTAGAAGACATCCAACACTATAATTTCTTAATTAATTTTAAAGTTATGTTTCGTGTTATTTTGAAGGAGACAACAATAACAACATGCATATGTTGAGTTATTAATCAGCTGTTGAGTAATTATGTGTATCTATAACATCTAAGTGATGCAACAGTTAGGAGGAGATCGCAATTATCAATTTATGTTGCTCATCTTTTAAGCTTGCTGATCAGTAGTTCAATTAATCATTAACTTCTCCTGATTTTCTATTTTTGATTCTTGATGTGAGATAATTTTACCATCCAAACAAACAGTAACACATGACACACCAAGGTAAGTCCACGGACCCAAAATCACCACCAGTGAAATCATTACATGTGTCCAAGGGTACGAAGGTAATTTTATTCATAAACCCTAAAACACAGTAATCCTAATTGCACAAGGACACAAATATCTCATATTTGAGAAACTCAAATCCCACCACAAGTCTCACTTATGAGTCATTTTCCTAATCAAACTATACTCCAAAGCACTGTATGTAGAGGGCTTTCATTATCACACATGTACTTCACAAACATTTTTAACAGCACTTGTCTTTTCATTTTCTATAAACAGATTACTGATTTAGGCATCAGAGAGTTCCCTCAAAAGCACACTTCCCATCCTCCGACAACTCCTTAGGTCTTTTTTTGTTCTCGTGTGTGTAGGGACTTCACAACACCTATAAGAGCAACAGTCACATTTTTCAGCATAAAAAAATTTGTGTTATCCATGGGAAAACTTTGAAGAAGAATTTATCTGTTAATGATGCCAACCTGACATATGACCAAGAATGTTGTTGCTACTGTCGCTGTCGCTGCTGCTACCATTGCCACAACCCATACCTTGACTAGACAGGGCATGATGTCCAGGCCTCTTTGCAATTCCCAAAAATACTGCTACCAGTGATGATTCCATCTGGCATTCTAAAAGGTAGCAGAAGTTTCTTGCAACCTCAACTGGGCTATCCAAATCATCACCAAAGCCACACTGTCTGAACGCATGACTCGGGGTCCTCAATGGCATTAGATGCTGCCACAAAGCCCTCGATCAGCGAGGCACTCAGATCATGAAAGGGGACTTCACCCCACTAACTACCGATCCTCCGTTAGATTCTACCCCCTCCATTATAGGGTAAGATCACAGAGCCACTCCACGATCACAAACACCTTTAATACAATCTCCAGGAGCCGAGAATGATCACTCCAGATAAAGAGAACCTATAGTAGGTTAGTAGCACCTGCCAATACACAAAACAAAAAGGCAAGAACAGAACAAACGATCTTTTTTACAGATGACGACCTGGAAGGACTGCCCACCCCATGATGACGCCATGGTCATCACTTTGGTCATTGGGAATTACAATATGAAAAGGATCCTAGTTGACAACCAACATCTTCTATCATAACACGTTCAAGAAAATGGGGCTTAGTGACCAACAGCTCACACGGGTCGCTTTCCCTCTCTACGAGTTTTCAAGTAATTCTTTGATTTTATTGATTAAAATCTTTTTAGGTATTTTAGGATTTTAATATGTAATTAAACTATTGTCTTCTTATATAGGAAATTGTACTACTTTCTGATCTATTTTATGTAGCTAGCCTATAAATAGGTTTGTATAGTTTTTGGGATTCTGCCTAAATCTTTTTTCATGATACATATATATATATATATAAAAGCCTGTTAGAGGGAGGATTCTCTAGGCATGAAGACTCCCTAAAAGTATGCCTTTTGAATTATGGACAAATGGACAATTAAAGTATCATAGTACATATGTCACTTAGCAATCACCGAGGTCCTAAACAATTTTTTTTTTTTTTTGTTTTCTAAAATCCCCAACTTTGAGGGTGATTTTAATAAATAAATATTTTTATTATAAATTTTCATAATAAGCCCTTAATTTGATTTGATGTCTTCTTTGAAGTGATGTATTTTTAAGAATTTACTCTTTCAAAAGAAAATTAATGACAGAGAGAAAACAGAGAAACAATTGTTTGCGGTTATTGTTATGCCTAAAATTTGAAAAGTAAAGTCTTAGAACATCAACGGTGCAAGAAATCATTGCATTTTTTATACCTCTTTTCTTTAGGTGTTAAAATTAAGTGGGCCAACAGCAAGGTAACACGTGGACATTTCTGCTTCCAATAAGGAGATGGCACATGGACAAGTTATTAACGAACCCAAACAATTCTTTTAGCTCCAACAAGTATTTATACTTCAAAACCTAAAATTTACATATCTAAAACTACTCAATCACAAGTTTAAGTTATTTCAAGTTGTAGTGCAAGATTAATTCAAAGGTCCACTACATATCATATTCCAACTTCAATAAATCCTAAATCCATCCATTTAAATTCAAATCAACTCGAACAAAACCAAAGAATCAACTTCATTAAGTTTACTTTAACTTAGAATAGGTTTGAAAATGATTATACCTCAAATTTGTATAAAAAAATAGCTAAGAAACAAAAGGAGCAAGAACCCCTGTCTGGTACGTGTACTCCACACGCCGTCGTAGCCTACTCATGGCGCCTCACATCTCGGTCTGGACTCCTCCCCCAGGTGGCAGTAAGAGTTTACAAAGTATGGGGGTAAGTGAGGTAGTGACGTGAGTTGGTGAGCTAGAAGAAGATAAGAAAATTTTGGGTTTTCTCCAAACAAATTAAAAAATGGTTTCTGCCCTGTTTCTCTCTAACTCTCTCAGTCACCCGAGCTTCCCAGAGAAGAATTGAGAGACTTGTGGTTTTTTTGCTGAAGTTTCTAGGCTTTTAGCCTTATATAGTCCCACGAACCATTAGCCTTTTATCTCTTTACCCCTCCCTTCCTTCTTTAATTAATTTGCAACCCTTTTCCTCCTTTTTTCTAACTTTTTATATTAAAACCCAATTGTTCTTACTAACACTTCTTTATAAGAAAGTCTTAACTAAGTACTTTCATTTCTTTTATGTTTATATTACCCCTCTATCAATAAGTTCTACACACTTCTAACACAGAAAAATTATAATTTACTTCATCGATATATATATTTTAAAATTTAAGACCTGACTTTACACCCCCTCTCTCTCTCTCTACTTTTTCGCTTCTTATTTACTCAGAGTATAAATCCCATCAACCAAATTGTTGAATCCTAAATAATTCCTCGATCCATTACTTAAATTGATGCAATCTCTTGACCTCAACCCGATAATGATGCCCAACAGTGTAATCATTCTGATGACGACAATCACGACCGTAAGTGCCACGGTGGTCAGTATGTTCCCATGTCATCAATACCGTAGTTTTGGTGAGAGAGGAAACAGAGAATAAGAGATTGTAGAAGAAAAGATTAGAAGATGGATTCAGTTGTTTGGGACTTGGATTGGGTACTTTGGTTGGGACTTGGGAGCCTGGGTTCATGTTGGGATTAAGGTTGGCCTGAAATTAAAGGGCATGTTTGGGTAACAGTTTTTTGTTTTCGGTTTTCGAAAATGAAAACTGAAAATAGTTTTCTGATGTTTTATGAAGAAAACATATTTGGATAACTGTAACTCGAAGACTGTTTCCAAAACAAAAAACAATGAAATGTTGTTTGGATAATCTTATTTTGAAAACTTTTTTGATACAACTTGTAATTATTTTTAGTTGTGAGTTTAAATTTAAAATCTATATTAATTTTATTTCTCATATTTACTAAATATTTAAAAATAATTAATATTATTTTATTTTCAAAATTTAATATTTTTTATATACTATGGAGGAAGAATGAAACAGAGAAGTGAACACTAATTTTAGGGCTATTTTTCAAAAATTATGTTAGAAAACACCAATTTGGAGTTTTTAAAAAACAATTTTTGAAAACTTGTTTTTTTAAAACTGTTTTAAAAAATTGCTTTTGAAAACTGTTTGCCAAATATAGAAAAAAGATTTTGAAAACTGTTTTCAATTTTCAAAAACTATTTCCAAACATTGCAATATATACTATCTGTTTCTTTTTTAAGGAAAAAATGAACCCGAGTTTTAGCCAAGACTTGCCCGTAGTGTAACTCTACCCCTGATTTCAATCATAATAGTTTTCCTGATGGTTTTATTTTTGGTACAGCGTCCTCAGCATATCAAGTAGATAATTAATATATAATATATTAATGTAAACTTTTTAAAACCACCGTGAGATATAATCAACCACTTTATGAGATATAATCTAACTGTATATATGCATGATATTTAATTTGAAGGTGTAGCAAAAGAAGCCGGTAGATGTAAAAGTATATGGGACAACTTTACTCGCGACTATTCAGCTTCTCTCCTTTTTTCATTTATATTTCTGTTTAGGTATGTTTGCATTTGTACATGCATGAGAGTGCACAAGTTATGATGATCGCAACTACTTGATTTCAATACTCAATTTCTTGTTTATATGAAATGGAGATAAGAAACTGAATAGATTAACATATTTATTCGAATCAGTTCATTGAAAAGTAGAGTTGATCATTGGTCCGTTAGTCCACCCAGCTCATTTGGCTCAACTCGTAGGTTTTGCGGGTTTGTTCAAGAAAAATTAATTAATTAATTTGGCTTGGGTAAAAATTTAGGCAAGATTTAAAAAACGAAAGGGATTGAAATTTTTTTTTTTAAAAAAAGGCAAATCAATTAGGCACCACCTTCTTAAATATATTATACTTAATACATTTAATTATTTATATATTAAATAATATATATTTCATGTAATGTGATATATGTTAGGGTTAAGATTCTCTTACTAAAACATTTCATGTTATGAAAAAATAGGGGAAAATGCAATAATTTAGACGAAGATTTTTTTTTTTAATTCTTCGTGCGTAATATTGTTTTATGGGAAAATTTAGACTAAATAAAAAAATGAAAAATTCGGGCTTGATGGGCGAACCTGGGTTTGGCTTAACTTATTAGGCTCGAGCTAATTAAGACCGGATTTTCGGGCCAGCTCATATCTACTGGGCTACAATTTTGTGTAAGCCCGACCCAAACCTGACCCGAACCTGACCCAAACCTAGCTCGAGACTGGCTTTGGTCAAATCTAGATATAACTGATTCACATGTATTGAAAAAAGATTAGTTTTTATACTTTTCACGTAATCTACTTTTAAGTAACATAATTGAAATTAAACATTTTAAAAAAAAAAATTTGTGACAAGAAGGTATTTGGATTGGGATCCTCTAGGGATGAATTTGTCTATGGTTTGGTGTAGTTCATGTTAGGATTAATAGCCACATCATAAAAAAAATTAAATCAAAGGCTATGATTGAAATACATAAAAAATTTGGAACTAAATATCTCTATGCCGCATCAGCAAAAGGGGTAATTTTATAAAATCAAAATTACATTTTGAAATTTTAGAAAAAAAAGAAAGCAGTTGCCGAAAATCGACAACCAGAGGTGGACGTGTCGGCACGTGGGGCGCGTGAACAAGCTCCCACCAGCGGTTGGTGATCGGAAAGTTTGGATCTGATTAGCGTTGCAAAATCCAACCGCCCAGTGGTATCTAATTATGAAAATAATATTCATCTTTATTATTATAATTACGATTATAATAATTATTTTCATTATTATGAGAAAATATTATTGTAAAAGTACTATTATTATCAGCATTATTATAATATTGATAATAATAACCACTATCATTATTATTATATTAATTATTATTATTGTTATTACATGAAAAAATATTTTTAATTATATTATAATTATCATTATTCTAAGGTAAAAAGAAAAAAAAATAGTCTCACATGGATATGATAGATTTTGTCCTATAAAAGGAGGCGGGACAAAAAATGTGAGATTAAGGCTAATTTAATCTCATCTTAATCTCATAAGAATAGTAAATCTCTCAAACCAAATGAGGGATAACTATTCATGTAGGATTAAAATAGTCCCATCTCATCTTAATCTCACCAACCAAACGGGCTATTAGAGTTTAGGCTTAGAGTTCAAGAGGGAGAAAAGAGACATGGTGAAGAGAGAAATTGGAGGCAATGTTGTTAGAGGCACACAAAAGTATACTAACCTTAAGGGTAGTAGTAGTTTATATAGAGAACATAATATTTAAAAATTATATCAATACCCATAACCATAATATTCTAATACTCCTCTTCAACCCTAATATTTTTTGGCTTACATTACAATGAAGTTTCATTGAGTCATGTAGTTAAAGTTCAATATATTACTTTTTTTTTTGTTATTATCAGTTAGTTTAATTGGTAAAGTCAATTATTCTAGCACAGGACACTTAGAATCAAATCTCGCTCACACCAAAATCTAGAGGATAAAAGATAAGAGATACCTCTCATTGTATAGCCGTTGTTCTTTGGTTATTATGGCGAAATCAAAACGCCATCATTCATGAGGTCTGTGGATAACTGTGGAGCAATTGATGGACAGGGTTTTGGTGTATGCAACCGAGTTTTATGAGATTCTCACTAAACTGACTACTTCAAGATCCCAGCAGCCTGTGGTGAGATGGATTCCTCCTCCAGCTAGCTTTTCCAAGCTGAATGTTGATAAAAGACAAAGTGAATAACGACCAAGATCAAGCCCATATGCTCGGGAGGGTCGTTACAAGGAACAACTACGTACGTGAAACGGGGAAGATTCATACTGACAACTTGGCACATGACCATAAAAGGGAACACGTCCATTGGAATCAGTAATTGCCATTAAAAGATTTGATAAAAAATGATTTTTCCAGAGCATGTTTAATTGATGTCAGAGCAACAATGCTAGAAAATAACAAAATTAACTCATTTTTCCACCTTTACTTTCATTTAAAATATTTTTTGTTTGCTATCACAATAATAGATTATTTTGCAAGAGCGTAATACGTTAATGCCAACGCAACTATATTAAAATTAACATAATTATCTTTACATTATATATTGTTTCTTTTCTTCTTATTTGAGATAATTTTATCAATTCGATAATTTTATCAATTCAATTAATCTCTGACATTAATAAAAGAAAAATGAAGGTTAATCAGTGTAACCTTTACGTCCACATGCATACATTGCTAAATATAAGCGGCTAATACAGTTCCAACATTTCGGATTTACTTGCATGGGTTATGAGTCTCTCTCTCTCTCTCTCTATAGAAATGGTTTACATTGGAACCACAAGCACTTGAATAAAGAAAAATGGCCATTGAAGATTCTCTTGTATCGGGGCTGGTACTCCTTGCAAGCTTGTGGGATCTTGTTGAACCAAAGCGTCATCTTGTCTCAACTTCTAATTTCAATAGTAATAGCTTTCCTAATGATTTCATTTTTGGGACAGCCTCATCATCTTATCAAGTAAGACATTGTTAATTACCTTCACAAATTCATGCGACCGAGTGTGATGATTTCAACTGTTTTTCTTCTTTTTCCTTTGACTTTTGGTCTCCTTTGTTGCTGAAATTATCGTTGTTTTATTGTATAAACAATAGCTTTAATTCCAGTTTACATCATCGGGCATCAATATACAAACTATATCATGTGGAATATATTGGCTTCTATTTAAAATTAATTAAAGCAATTCCCACGTTTTGTTTTACATCATGTAAGATTATATATATATATACTCCTACATGGAAGCATTAATTAGCTAGCACCACTAATTATGCAGTTATATTTAGTATGAAGGTGCAGTAAAAGAAGGTGGTAGAGGATTAAGTATTTGGGACGACTTCACTCACTAGTATCAAGGTTGGTGATGAATATTTTGTTTGGCTAATTGGCTCTATTTCTTTCATAAATGAAATGGTGAGTTCACACCAAAAAAAGGAAAAAAAAAAAAAATTGGAGACTAAAAGTTGAATATTGTATTCAAATAAGCTCTTTAAAATTTAATGTGATAAATTAAGAATTTGTTTCATACAACTTGCAGAAAAAAATAATATAGACAATGGAGATGTAGCAGTCGATTTCTATCATCATTACAAAGTACGGAGTTTATCTTTCCTTTTTTATGAATTGTCAATGTTTCATGAATATCTTTAGCAGTGAGGGTTGAGAGGTGATTTTCCATGGATGTATCTGGTGGTGGTAAAAAAAATTAGTTTATATTTATTTCATGTATTTTTTTTCTCGATTAGTCGTATTTGTATTAAACATAGCTGAAAAATGTTATAGGAAGACATCAAACTAATGAAGGAAATTAACGTGGATGCTTTCCGACTCTCAGTTTCATGGTCTAGAATATTACCCCGTAAGTATATATTTTAATCAAGTTGTAATTAACATTTTATTTCATTGCCACTGTTTTATTTTTCTCATTGTTCTTAAAATCTTAATTGATTCTTCTTCTTCCATTTTTTTTTTTGTGAATTTAAGTTGAAAACTAAATGAAGGAGTGAACGAGGAAGGAATACAATTCTACAAAAATCTCATCAATGAGCTCTTAGAAAATGGTAATAAATCTCTTCCTAAATGGATTTAAAAGTTTTCTACCAAATATGGTGGTTTAATGTAACTAAATATTTTGTAAATATGCCATGCTGACATTGAAATATAAATTCTTCCTACAAGTTTGAAATTCAAAATATAAAGAGGCCAAAATCCAAAATGTTCGACCAAATTTCATAGTTTTGATGAAACTGAATAGCTTATGAAGATTTATATTCTAAATATCATGCTATAAAAAATTAGAACCCAACTAATTGTTTTGTTTGTCCTGTGATACAATGTGCAGACTTGCAGCCTTTCGTAACTATCTTCCATTGGGATCTTCCTCAAGCTTTAGATAATGAATATGGTGGCTTTTTAAACCCTCGCATTGTGTAAGTGAATAGCAGTTACTTTATATGAATCATACGTTACAATCCCAAAGATTTTTATTCTGGAATGAACACTTCGTAAAACCTACTGCGTGGATATGAAAATGTTTGATCCTGGCTGCATATTAGAATGTTTTTGTAAGACTACAAATTAGACTGGGTTTGTTGTTTTTTGTTTTTATGGTGTTGGATTGTTTGTCTCAATTGATGGGTTAAACCCCCGTTCCGTTTGCTTGTGCCATTAGAAAAAAAAAAAAAAAAAGTTCTTAACAGATGAGTTAGTTACTAACACCATTAATTCAAATGAATCAATATCCCTTCTTGCATGCTTTGTCGTACCAGAGTATCTACCTTTACTTCACTAGTCCAACACCTCATCGGTGTTATTCTTAAATATTATGTTCAACAACACTAAGAATTTCCACAACAAATTATCCTTCGAGTTCATGGAGTTATTCTATATACGATTGAACCTGTGTCTTCCTTTACGTATTTAGGGATGATTTTCGAGATTTTGTGCATCTTTGCTTCAAAGAATTTGGTGACAAAGTAAAACTTTGGACCACTTTTTATGAGCCATGGGTTTATAGTGTTGGTGGCTATGAAACTGATAAAAAAGCACTAGGACGGTGTTCAAAATGGGTGAACAACGGATGCCAGGCAGGGAACTCTGCCACTGAGCCTTATACCGTTTCACACCATCTGCTTCTCACTCATGCAGCAGCTGTAGAAGAGTTCAGAAAATGTGATAAGGTTTGTACAAGAGTTATTAAATCATGATCTTACACATTAGTTGCTAGCTCGATATGTACATTAGTTCTAAAGCTAATAAATTGCCAGAATTAATCGTACAAATCAATCATCTTTGCAAATTAAACTATATTGATGCAAGAAGAACCAGGAGATGAGCCATATAGGCTTAGAAAGATCTAAAAGTCTATTTTCTGGAAAATTCTATGGCTCGTCAAAATGATTTTCTTAGAAAAAGTTATGGCAGTTTTAGTAGACAAAGGTCAGGCCTTCAGAACACTGCCATCCAGCACCGCGGTGCTCCTCTGCCAGAATTTTACAGCTCTTTAATTCCTTTTTCTTTCTCACCATTCTTAAAATTTTGATGATTTTTTTTTAAATTCAGATGGAAAGCTAAGTAAAGGAGTGAACGAGAAAGGGATCCAATTCTATAAAAATCTCATCAATGAGCTCATAGCAAATGGTCATAATTCTCTCCCCTATATGGATTTAATTTTTTGTGGCTAATTGCGTTTATTTAATTTAATTAAAATATTGTAATATACCAATCAATTAAATTAGAGTTAACATTTAAATATCATTAAGTTCTCCCTATAAGTATATTTTAAATGAAAATTATATATATATATATATATATAATGATCAAATTTCGAAACGTTGGAACAAATTTTAAGTTCCTCAAGAAATTTGATAGCTCCTTGAAGATTTATCTTTATAATTGGACCTTGATAAATTATTGATAAAGTTGTCCAATAATTACTTTTTGTAACTCATTTGAACCAAACTTAATTATCTCTCTTAAATGTCATTTGATGAATGTGCGGACATACAACCATTTGTGACTATCTTTCACTGGGATCTTCCCCAAACTCTAGAAGATGAGTATGGTGGTTTTTTAAGCCCTCACATTGTGTAAGTAAATGTTTCCATCATATCAAAAGCATCATTGATGCTTCTATCAATATAGTTTTTTGCCTTAAAAAAAATCTTACTAAAAGATTAATCTATTAAATTATTTTATTAATTATATTAAATCCAACAATACCTACAGTGAAGAATCATGGAGTTGGCCTATATTTGATTGAAAATGTATCCTATTATGCATATACAGGGATGATTTTTGAGACTTTGCAAGTATATGCTTCAAAGAATTTGGTGATAAAGTGAAACTTTGGGCAACTTTCAATGAGCCGTGGGTTTACAGTGTTGCTGGCTAAGACAATGGAAGAAAAGCACTAGGACGATGTTCAAAATGGGTCAACAATGCATGCCAAGCAAGGAACTCTGCATTGAACCTTATAATGTTTCACATCATCTACTTCTTGCTCATGCTGCAGCGGTAGAAGAGTTCAGAAAATGTGACAAGGTATACAGAAAAATTGTCAAATCATGATCCGGTGCATTAATTGCTTGCTTGATATGCGTATTAGTGCCAACAATAATTTTCTAAACTACTATAAGGTTTAAATATTTTTTCTCGATTTTTTTTTTATTTGAAACTTTTGAGATCAAAAGGAGAGTCTATATTGAAACTTTATTAATGATTAAAACCCCAAGCCATGTCTCCCCTTTCTATTATTTTTAAAGGAACCTTTTTTATTATTTCATCTATTAACTGTTTTTTATTTATACAATTGTTTGCTGTCAAGAAAATGGAAAGATTGGGATAGTACTCTCGCCCTCATGGTTTGAGCCTCAATCTGATTCCCCTGCGGATATTGAAGCAGCCAAACGAGCCCTTGATTTCATCTTAGCCTGGTAAGTGCTTCATATTAAATTAAGCAACATGCTTTCTCATATTCTTCCTTCTTTTTTCTTCCTTTTGGGAATTGAAAACTATATTTTAGTCCAAGATTAAAATAATTTTTACATTTCTATATATGCAGGCATTTGGACCCTATAACATTTGGTGATTATCCAAAAAGTATGAGGACTTATGTTCGGGATCGATTACCTTCGTTCACTAAAGTGCAATCCAAAATGCTAAAAAAATCTTTTGATTTTGTGGGAATAAATTACTACGGTGCTCTTTATGTAACTAATCTTGATCATGTGGATCCGGAAAAACCTAGATACACAACCGATCAACATTTTATGTGGAAAAGTAAGTTCACTCTAAATCCAAAGCTTTTAGAAAATTTAAACTCAATACAATTTTTTTTCTTCTATTTTTCATACTGCCAACACAGACTATGGTGATTAATCTATTGAGTTTCAAATTTTTTTTCCTATTTTATAGAGGATCGAGATGGAATTCTTATTGGCCCACAGGTACGTTGGTAAAGTATATAGCGTCTTTACTGATCTCTCCATGTGTCTCTCATGGTTCATGAGGAATTTTCTTTCTAAATCTTATTGGCTTTATGATGCCTTCTAATATCTTTGTGCCTTCGTTTTTCAACAACAAAGTATTTCTAAAATAAATATATATATATATATATTTATTTTAGAAATACTTTGTTGTTGAAAAACGAAGGCACAAAGATATTAGAAGGCATCATAAAGCCAATAAGATTTAGAAAGAAAATTCCTCATGAACCATGAGAGACACATGGAGAGATCAGTAAAGACGCTGTTCAATCATCTCCTCTTCATCTGCATCATATGAAACGCCTATTTTTTTTTTTTTACCCAATGCCCTATTTTCTTACCCAATACTTTTTCTTTATATTCACACTTTATAAAATGACTAATAATTGTATATAACATTTGTTTATTCAGGCTGCTTCAGACTTAATCCTAGTGTATCCTGAAGGTATCAAATATATTCTAAAGTACATCAAGGATCATTACAATAATCCAACCATTTACATTACTGTGACTGGTAAGCCAATTGTTAGAATAAATCTCATATAATTAAGTGGTATTTGTTACATGTTGGATAATCCAACTACTAATTAGTTTTGATTTCTTTGACATAAAACTCATGTAGGATATGACGATTACAACAATGATACAATACCACCGGAAGAAGCTCTTAAGGATACTGATAGGAAAGAATACCATTAGAAGCATCTTCGGAATCTTTTGGAAGCCGTAAAGTGAGTTAATATCTAACTTACGTTGAATTTATTATCACTCTTTTTTTTCTTTTTTTTTGGTTCGCAAAATTTACTTTACAACTAAAATAAAACTTGTGTTCTACAGCAAACTTGATATTGATATAAAGTTATTGTTTTCTGCTATATATGATGTTTTTTAGTACTCAACTTTTGAAGGTTTAATTATTACAAGGTCAATCTCGATGTAAGCTTATAGAGCAAAGATTGTTTTGTTAAATGTTTATACTAATGGTGATTATTGGATTATTGACAGTGACTATGGAGTTGATGTGAAAGACTATTTTGCATGGTCATTGATGGATAACTTTGAATGAAACCTTTGTTACACTATTCGATTTAGATTATATTACGTTGATTTCAAGAATTACTTGAAACGATATCCGAAAGAATCAACCAAGTGGTTCATGAAATTTCCAAAAGATCAGAGCAAGCAGTCTAAAACTGTTATTTGGGGTTCCTCAATTTTATCACGTATACCAAAGAGTTGGTCACTACTGATGCATTGAAGTTGAACATCTTTTGGTTCTCAATCACAACTGAATGATGTATTTTATTATTTCTTTTGTAATTCTTTGATTTTATTGATTAAAATCTTTTTAGGTATTTTAGGATTTTAATATGTAATTAAACTATTGTCTTCTTATATAGGAAATTGTACTACTTTCTGATCTATTTTATGTAGCTAGCCTATAAATAGGTTTGTATAGTTTTTGGGATTCTGCCTAAATCTTTTTTCATGATAAATAAATTGACGTTTTCCTTTCATATATATATACATATAAAAGCCTTTTAGAGGGAGGATTCTCTAGGCATGAAGACTCCCTAAAAGTATGCGTTTTGAATTATGGACAAATGGACAATTGAAGTTTCATAGTACATATGTCACTTAGCAATCACCGAAGTCCTAAACAATTTATATTTTTTTTTTGTTTTCTCAAATCCCCAACTTTGAGGGTGATTTTAATAAATAAATATTTTGATTATAAATTTTTCATAATAAGCCCTTAATTTGATTTGATGTCTTCTTTGAAGTGATGTGTTTTTAAGAATTTACTCTTTCAAAAGAAAATTAATGACAGAGAGAAAACGGAGAAACAATTGTTTGCGGTTATTGTTATGCCTAAAATTTGAAATATAAGGTCTTAGAACATCAACGGTGCAACAAATCATTGCATTTTTTTATACTTCTTTTCTTTAGGTGTTAAAATTAAGTGGGCCAACAGCAAGGCAACACGTGGACATTTCTACTTCCAATAAGGAGATGGCACATGGACAAGTTATTAACGAACCCAATGTCCTCTCCGGACATCCCTGTCTAGACCTACAAGCGTAAATCCAGGGATCATGATCCTTCTTGGACACCCAGCCATATCCACTTGCAAAGGAACGGGATCTCTGGGATTTCCCCATCCTGGGCGCGTGGGCCGTCTCACCTTTGAAACACTATAAAAGGATCAATGTATGCAAATCCAGACACATTCACATTTTACATAACTGAAAGCACCAGCATCCCTATTCCTCTAAGAACTTGTACTAACATGAGCATCGGAGTGTCTTCGGAGGCACTATCCCCCTCTCTCCTCCGGTTGCTCTCTAGCTCATCTCGTCTTCTTGTGCAAGCTCCCCCAAGAACCGACCCCCAACTCAGTAACACGTTTTTGTCATCAACACCAATATTTTTGTGTTTTGTAAGGGGCTGTTGATAAGAATCTCAATGTTTCTTCAAGAAGTTCTGAAGGCTCTCATTCTATGGCTCTTGATGATCACAAGTGTTTAACATGGTTCTCAATTTATGTGCTTATTTCATTTGGAATTATATAAAATGAATTTATTAGCTACATCAGCTCTTAGGTGACAAGAAGGGCGAGAAAGTTGGGGCCATAATCCTTGGACTGACTATTCCTTCATGTCTTCACCTTTTATTGCTATATTCTTCAAAACCAGACCTTCTCTAAACTCTGTTATTCAAAACTAGATCAAATGGATTCTTTCTCCATTATGAGTTCATCCTGCCATTATGATAAGACAGCTGCTTGAAGACGCCTAGGTACACGCTTCCTAGGTTGTCGTGTTGGGATTTTACCATTAAAATCCATTTACTCAATCTTAAGCAAAAAAACACAAGCACAACAATTAAATAGCAAAATAAATAAAATGTAAGAACTTTAGGAAGAGCAAAGTTGTTAAACTCTCACCCCAAAATCTCAATACAAAAAAAGCTCTTAACTCAATATACCCAAAGCTGTCATCCTAACTTTAGTAATAAATCCCTCTAGTTTACAATGTATATGAGAATTATGAGTGTGCCTCAAATCTTATCTGAGACCCCTTTATATCGAATATATTTTCCTAATACAATTAGAAAAAGAACAACCGCATCATACTATACATATTATTACTTGTACAATTAACAATCTAATAAGAAATTAATATTATTCCTACTAGAACAAGCAATTATAAAATAGGAAATAATTTTTCCCAAGCCAATTAAAAGTCTTCTTTGTTAGAATTGAGCCAAAATCTTAACAGTCGTATCTGTGGGGTAGTTTTTTTTTTTTTTTTTCATTTTCTTCTTCCACTTTGCGATCATATGCAAACACACGTTTGATTTCATGCAAACAATTGGAGCTTGCAATTAATTTTTGTTGGTACGATCCTCCAACGTGTCCACGAGCTAAAGAAGATATAAGTGGATTGTTGAGGAAAATTGTAAGAATAAAGAATCAAGCTAGAAGAGACAGAGATAGGAGCTGATGGGATTAATAAATTCATTTTATATAGTTTTAAATGCAATCAGAATATAAATTGAGAACAATATCAAACTTGAGTTTCAATATTAAACTTGACGTAAATTAGAACAATGTTAAACTTAAAGAAAAACCACTGAAATCTAAAAGACAATTGATAATGGTAATGGATAAGTTTACATTAGTAATTAAGTTGACCTTGAAAAGGAGTAAAGACTGTAATTTCCAACCAAGCTGTTGATTTCCTTAATTGGATAACACTCTCCCCAGACCGGCATTGTTTGGTTTTTTCTTTTTCTTAGAAAAAAAAGCATATTTTGCACTTTTGGTTCATTAAATCTATTAAACTAGGTCCTAGACAAAATCCTAGTCTCGAAAAGTTATCTTAATATGGACCAACACCATGTAACTTCGTACCGATATAATATTATATATATTTTTATACCATAGTAGTGGATAAAATATTTGGAAATAAAATAAAAGAAACACGTTTTTTTTTTCTCTCTAGCTTATCCGGTTGAGATAAATTTTGTTGACAAAAATCCGATATAATTTACTATGTGATTGACGAATTCAGAGTTTGGTCATGTTGGCTGGGTCCATTCTACTCGGTTGCCAGCGTCAACGTAACAAAATTTTAACAATCCATGTTCACACTTTTGTTTCATGGTTTCCACCCTTGTTTATATAAAAAAAAATCTTGGTTAGATTGGGTAGTTTTAAACCTGTCTGAAATTTTATCGATAATTTAAAAAAATTTCACTAGTAATATCAATACAAGTGTGAGAATAAAAAACTAATGATTCGAGTGAAATTTCAAAAATTAACAGTGAAATTTAAAAAATTAACAATGAAATTTTAGACGGATCTAAAACCATTCTAAACCACAAATTAGTCCTTACATGTTGGATCCTCTCAATTTTTAGCTTTGAATTGCAGGTCAATTGATTGTTAGATTTTTTGCCACCCTCAATAAAGTAAAAATCGAGGGTCATGAACACACAACATCACCGGAGTAAGGGAAAAGCGCTTTTTCCCCTAAACCGGCAAACAACCAACTGCATGCCCTTGTGTAATGACCCATACCGAGCGAGCATTACTTGAAATGACATCATTATTACTTTTAAACATTGAGCATATAGACCTGTACCGCAACATGTAAATCCTACTATTTCCATCATACAATACATTCCTGCTATATGCATGCATGCTTCCACATTTCTTTAGCCTATGTACACTACATCTTGGTTGAAACCAAGAATTTACACAAGACACAATCTTTAGAAAAATTTCAGCCATGACAATTAAAAAACATATACATTTTTTTCAAAACTGGAGACATATACATTAATCCAAACTCCCAAACAAACATGGTGAGGATGCTTTGCGTGAAAACCCACTTAAGGATACCTTTCTCCTTCAATCCTTTACTGATTGCTTCAATTCTATTCAACAACTTCCTTGAAATATTAAAAAGATGGAGGGTGTGCTAAAAGCTCAGCGAGTAATCATATTACTCAAAGTAATCGTCTTCAAGAAACTTTATCACTTTTTGAATGAATTCAATTTAATTGTAATCACAATTCATAAAGTCACAACTATGTATATATAATTGCCCTCATGCTCATCACAAGTAAAATAATCGTTCCAAGAATACATTAAAACAATCAACAATCACATGAATTAAAGTATCATACAAGATTCAAACCATTACAAGAATAACCCTTTTAAACTATTCACGGTTCGCGCGAAATCAACTCAATTCAATACACTTATCAATAAATATATCACAATAGGGATGTCTCTTCACATACCAGTACATCAAACATCGCATTATACATCCACCCGGTTTCATCTCGCTTTCCACTTCCACTCAGTTCCACCTCACTTTCCATCTCCACTCGGTTCCATAATATCGTCAAGGATTCAAATCTCATCAAACATAATTCATAACACAAGTAATATCTTAAATATAATTTCATCTACTCATTCACATTACACTTTACTTCCAAACACACATCAAGACATATGATTTGTTTCTTAGATATCAAACACACATTTATTCACACCCTTATATGGTTTGCATTCTGCATCTATTATACTTACATATTTTCGTTTTTATCATATAATTCATCACGCTTACTAACAATATGGTGAAACTCACCTTTGATGTGCCAAAAGCAAGTCTTGAACTACTTCCTTGCCCTTAGCATGTTCTCCAACAACACCTAAAAATTATATCACTTAATATAACAATCCAAGAAGTAACGAAATCAATATCCATCTTCATTAAGCAACTACAAGAAATAGTCTAGATAATAACCATGTTACAAGTTTTCTCTTCTTTGTCTACTTTTCCTTATCTAGACTTGCAGCCTTTCGTAACTATCTTCCATTGGGATCTTCCTCAAGCTCTAGAAGATGAATATGGTGGCTTTTTAAACCCTCGCAATGTGTAAGTGAATAGCAGTTACTTTATATGAATCATACTTTACAATCCCAAAGAGTTTTATTCTGGAATGAACAGTTCGTAAAACCTACTGCGTAGATATGAAAATGTTTGATCCTGGCTGCATATTAGATTGTTTTTGTAAGATTACAAATTAGACTGGGTTTGTTGTTTTTTGTTTTTATGGTGTTTGATTGTTTGTCTCAATTGATGGGTTAAACCCTCGTTCCTTTTGCTTGTGCCATTAGGAAAAAAAAAAAAAGTTCTTAACAGATGAGTTAGTTACTAACACCATTAATTCAAATGAATCAATATCCCTTCTTGCATGCTTCGTTGTACCAAAGTATCGACCTTTACTTCACTAGTCCAACACCTCATCGGGGTTATTCTTAAATATCATGTTCAACAACACTAAGAATTTCCACAACAAATTATCCTTCGAGTTCATGGAGTTATTCTATATACGATTAACCTGTGTCTTCCTTTATGTATTTAGGGATGATTTTCGAGATTTTGCGCATCTTTGCTTCAAAGAATTTGGTGACAAAGTAAAACTTTGGACCACTTTTTATGAGCCATGGGTTTATAGTGTTGGTGGCTATGAAACTGGTAAAAAAGCTCTAGGATGGTGTTCAAAATGGGTGAACAACAGATGCCAGGCAGGGAACTCTGCCACTGAGCCTTATACCATTTCACACCATCTGCTTCTCGCTCATGCAGCAGCTGTAGAAGAGTTCAGAAAATGTGATAAGTTTTGTACAAGAGTTATTAAATCATGATCTTACACATTAGTTGCTAGCTCGATATGTACATTAGTTCTAAAGCTAATAAATTGCAAGAATTGCCCGTACAAATCAATCATCTTTGCAAATTAAACTGTATTGATGCAAGAAGAACCAGGAGATGAGCCATATAGGCTTAGAAAGATCTGGAAGTCTATTTTCTGGATAATTTTATGGCTCGTCAAAATGATTTTCCTAGAAAAAGTTATGGTAGTTTTAGTAGACAAAGGTCAGGCCTTCAGAACAGTACCATCCAGCACCGCGGTGCTCCTCAGCCAGAATTTTACAGCTCTTTATTTCCTTTTTCTCTCTCACCATTCTTAAAATTTTGATTCTTTTTTTTAAAAACTTCAGATGGAAAGCTAAGTAAAGGAGTGAACGAGAAAGGGTTCCAATTCTATAAAAATCTCATCAATGAGCTCATAGCAAATGGTCATAAATCTATCCCCTATATGGATTTAATTTTTTGTTTGGCTAATTGCGTTTATTTAATTTAATTAAAATATTGTAATATACCAATCAATTAAATTAGAGTTAACATTTAAATATAATTAAGTTCTCCCTACAAGTATATTTTTAATGAAAATTATATATATATATATATATATATATATATATATATAATCAAATTTCGAACGTTGGAACAAATTTTAAGTTCTTCGAGAAATTTGAGAGCTCCTTGAAGATTTATCTTTATAATTGGACCTTGATAAATTATTGATAAAGTTGTCCAATAATTACTTTTTGTGACTCATTTGAACCAAACTTAATTATCTCTCTTAAATGTCATTTGATGAATGTGTAGACATTCAACCATTTGTGACTATCTTTCACTGGGATCTTCCCCAAACTCTAGAAGATGAGTATGGTGGTTTTTTAAGCCCTCACATTGTGTAAGTAAATGTTTCCATCATATCAAAAGCATCATTGATGCTTCTATCAATATAGTTTTTTGCCTTTAAAAAAATCTTACTAAAAGATTAATCTATTAAATTATTTTATTAATTATATTAAATCCAACAATACCTACAGTGAAGAATCATGGATTTGGCCTATATTTGATTGAAAATGTATCCTATTATGCATATACAGGGATGATTTTTGAGACTTTGCAAGTATATGCGTCAAAGAATTTGGTGATAAAGTGAAATTTTGGGCAACTTTCAATGAGCCGTGGGTTTACAGTGTTGCTGGCTATGACAATGGAAGAAAAGCACTAGGACGATGTTCAAAATGGGTCAACAATGCATGCCAAGCAAGGAACACTGGCATTGAACCTTATAATGTTTCACATCATCTACTTCTTGCTCATGCTGCAGCGGTAGAAGAGTTTAGAAAATGTGACAAGATATACAGAAAAATTGTCAAATCATGATCCGGTGCATTAATTGCTTGCTTGATATGCGTATTAGTGCCAACAATAATTTTCTAAACTACTATAAGGTTTAAATATTTTTTCTCGATTTCTTTTTATTTGAAACTTTTGAGATCAAAAGGAGAGTCTATATTGAAACTTTATTAATGATTAAAACCCCAAACCATGTGTCCCCTTTCTATTATTTTTAAAGGAACCTTTTTTATTATTTCATCCATTAACTGTTTTTTATTTATACAATTGTTTAGTGTCAAGAAAATGGAAAGATTGGGATAGTACTCTCGCCCTCATGGTTTGAGCCTCAATCTGATTCCCCTGCGGATATTGAAGCAGCCAAACGAGCCCTTGATTTCATCTTAGGCTGGTAAGTGCTTCATATTAAATTAAGCAACATGCTTTCTCATTTTCTTCCTTCTTTTTTCATTCTTTTGGGAATTGAAGACTATATTTTAGTCCAAGATAAAAATAATTTTTACATTTCTATATATGCTGGCATTTGGACCCTATAACATTTGGTGATTATCCAAAAAGTATGAGGACTTATGTTGGGGATTGATTACCTTCGTTCACTAAAGAGCAATCCAAAATGCTAAAAAAATCTTTTGATTTTGTGGGAATAAATTACTACGGTGCTCTTTATGTAGCTAATCCTGATTATGTTGACCCGGAAAAACCTACATACACAACAGATCAACATGTTATGTGGAAAAGTAAGTTCACTCTAAATCCAAAGCTTTTAGAAAATTTATACTCAATACAATTTTTTTTTTCTATTTTTCATACTACCAACATAGACTACGGTGATTAATCTATTGACTTTCAAATTTTTTTCCTATTTTATGGAGGATCGAGATGGAATTCTTATTGGCCCACAGTTACGTTGGTAAAGTATATATATATTTATTTTAGAAATACTTTGTTTTTGAATAACGAAGGCATAAAAATATTAGAAGGCATCATAAAGCCTATAAGATTTAGAAAGAAAATTCCTCATGAACCATGAGAGACACGTGGAGAGATCAGTAAAGACGCCAAACCAAACAAACAGAACCATCCACTAGAACACAAGACAACACACTGTGCACTTCTTGATACATATTTTTTCAACATTCTTTTTTCAGTATTTTGTCATATTCCTCTCTATCCCTCCATTCCATTTGGTATAGCTGTTCAATCATCTCCATCATATCAAACGGCTATTTTTTTTTACCCAATGCCCTATTTTCTTACCCAATACTTTTTCTTTATATTCACACTTTATAAAATGACTAATAATTGTATATAACATTATTTTATTCAGGCTGCTTCAGACTTGATCCTAGTGTATCTTGAAGGTATCAAATATATTCTAAAGTACATCAAGGATCATTACAATAATCCAACCTTTTATATTACTGAGAATGGTAAGCCAATTGTTAAAATAAACTTAATATAATTAAGTGGTATTTGTTACATGTTGGATAATCCAATTACTAATTAGTTTTGATTTATTTGACATAAAACTCATGTAGGATATGATGATTACAACAACGATACCTTACCATTGGAAGAAGCTCTTAAGGATACTGAGAGGAAAGAATACCATGAGAAGCATCTTCAGAATCTTTTGGAAGCCATAAAGTGAGTTCATATCTAACGTACGTTGAATTTATTATCACTGTTTTTTTTTTATTTTGGTTCGCAAAATTTACTTTACAACTAACATAAAACTTGTGTTCTACAACAAACTTGATATTGATATAAAATTATTGTTTTCTACTATACATGATGTTTTTTAGTACTCAACTTTTGAAGGTTTAATTATTACAAGGTCGATCTCGATGTAAGCTTATAGAGCAAAGATTGTTTTGTTAAATGTTTATACTAATGGTAATTATTGGATTATTGACAGTGACTATTGAGTTGATGTGAAAGGCTATTTTGCATGGTCATTGATGGATAACTTTGAATGAAACCTTGGTTACACTGTTCGATTCAGATTATACTACGTAAATTTCAAGAATTACTTGAAACAATATCCGAAAGAATCAGCCAAGTGTGGTTCATGAAATTTCTAAAAGAACAAAGCAAGCGGTCTAAAACTGTTATTTGGGTTTCCTCAATTTTATCACGTATAACAAAGAGTTGGTCAATATTGACGTATTGAAGTTGAACATCTTTTGGTTTTGAATCACAACTGAATGATGTATTTTATTAATTCTTTTGTAATTCTTTGATTTTATTGATTAAAATCTTTTTAGGTGTTTTAGGATTTTAATATGTAATTAAACTATTGTCTTCTTATATAAGAAATTGTACTACTTTGTGATCTATTTTATCTAGCTAGCCTATAAATAGGTTTGTATAGTTTATGGGTTCTGCCTATATCTTTTTTCATAATAAATAAATTGACTTTTTCCTTTCATATATATGTATATATAAGCCTTTTATTCTCTTTTTCACTTAGATAGGTGGTTTAGAGGGAGGATTCTCCAGGCATGAAGACTCCCTAAAAGTATGGCTTTTGAATTATGGACAAATGGACAATTAAAGTATCATTGTACATATGTCACTTAGCAATCACCGAATTCCTAAACAAATTTTTTTTTTCTCAAATCCCCAACTTTGAGGGTGATTTTAATAAATAAATATTTTGATTATAAACTTGTCATAATAAGCCCTTACTTTGATTTGACGTTTTCTTTGTAGTGGGGTGTTTTTAAGAATTTATTCTTTCAAAAGAAAATTAATGACAGAGAAAACGAAGAAACAATTGTTTACGGTTATTGTTATGCCTAAAATTTGAAAAATAAAGTGTTGGAACATCAACGGTGCAACAAATCGTTGCATTTTTTTATACTTATTTTCTTTAGAGGTTAAAATTAAGTGGACCAACAGCAAAGCAACACGTGGACATTTCTACTTCCAATAAGGATATGGCACGTGGACAAGCTATTGACGAACCCAATGCCATCCCCGGACACTCTTGTTTAGACCTATGAGCGTAAATCCAGGGATCACGATCCTTCTTGGACAACCAGCCATATCCACTTGCAGAAGAATGGGATCTCCGGGATTTCCCCATTCGGGGCGTGTGGGCCATCTCACCTTTGAAACACTATAAAAGGACCAAGATATGCAAATCCAGACACATTCACAATCACATTTTACATAACTGAAAGCAGGAGCATCCCATTCCTCTAAGAACTTGTACTAACAAGAGCATCGGAGTGTCTTTGGAGGCACCATCTCCCTCTCTCCTCCGGTGGCTCTCTAGCTCATCTCGTCTATCTTGTGCAAGCTCCCCTAAGAACCGGCCCCCAACTCATCAACACGTTTTATGCTTCAACACCAATATTTTTGTGTTTTGTAAGGGGCTGTTGATAAGAATCTCAATGTTTCTTCAAGAAGTTCTGAAGGCTCTCATTCTATGGCTCTTGATGATCACAAGTGTTTAACATGGTTATCAATTATATGTGCTTATTTCATTTGGAATTATATAAAATGAATTTATTAGCTACATCAGCTCTTAGGTGACAAGAAGGGCGAGAAAGTTGGGGCCATAATCCTTGGACTGACTATTCCTTCATGTCTTCACCTTTTATTGCTATATTCTTCAAAATCAAACCTTCTCTAAACTCTATTCTTCAAAACTAGATCAAATGGACTCTTTCTCCATTATGAGTTCATCCTGCCATTATGATAAGACAGCTGCTTGAAGACGCCTAGGCAGACGCTTCCTAGGTTGTCGTGTTGGGATTTTAAATTAAAATATATTTATTCAATCTTAAGCAAAAAAACACAAGCACAACAATTAAATAGGCAAAATAAATAAAAACTAGAACACCTATAATTAATGTGGTGCGACAACCTCTTTGCATTCATCCACCAACAAATCAACTGCTTTATTAATTTTCAACTAAAACTTTAGAAAGAGCGAAGTTGTCAAACTCTCACCCCAAAGTCTAAATACAAAAAAAAGCTCTTAACCTAGCTCTAGTTACAAGTACTCTCTCTGATAACCCAAAAACCCAATACACCCAAAGCTCTCATCCTAACTTTAGTAGTAAACCCCTCTAGTTTACAAAGTAAATGAAAATTATGACTATGCCTCAAATCTTCTCTGAGACCCTTTTATATAGAATATATTTTCCTAATACAATTAGGAAAAGTCCTAATACAATTAGGAAAAGAACAACAGCATCATACTAAACTACTACTACTTGTACAATCAACAATCTAATAGGAAATTACTACTATTCCTACTAGAACAAGCAATTACAAAATAGGAAACAACTTTTTCCAAACCAATTAGAAGTCTTCTTTGTGAGAATTGAGCCAAAATCTTAACAGTCATAACTATGGGGTAGTTTTTTTTTTTTTTTTTTTTCCATTTTCTTCTTCCACTTTGCGATCAGATGCAAACACACATTTGATTTCATGCAAACAATTGGAGCTTGCAATTAATTTTTGTTGGTATGATCCTCTAATGTGTCCACGAGCTAAAGAAGTTATAAGTGGATTGTTGAGGAAAATTGTAAAAATAAAGAATCAAGCTAGAAGAGACAGAGATAGGAGCTGATGTGATTAATAAATTCATTTTATATAATTTTAAATGCAATCAAAACATAAATTGAGAACAATATTAAACTTGAGTTTCAATAAAGGCGTAAATTAGGAACAGTTATAAACTCGACGTAAATTAGGGAAATATTAAACTTAAAGAAAAACCAGTGAAACCTAAAAGACAGTTGATAATGGTAATGGATAAGTTTACATTAGTAATTAAGTTGACCTTGAAAAGGAGAAAAAACTGTAATGCCAATCAAATGATAAACTTAAAAAACCTGTTTCTTTTATTTTTTCCCCCCTTTTTTTCATGTAATTTCTCCGTTACTAGTACTATATATAAAAAATATACTCCATACTCCATAGTGATCAAGCCTGGGCCTTTGATGCAAATTTCAAGCCTGGGCATTTAAAGTCTTTAACTAATTGCTCCTTTAATTTTCAAGGTCAACTCCAACTTAATTACTGATATTGTAAACTACCCACGATGAAGCAGTGGTCATTTGTTTACCAGAGAGGGCTATTTAATTTTGCCATGAAACACGTACATAATGATCTTTCAATTTAGAAGACATCCAACACTATAATTTCTTAATTAATTTTAAAGTTATGTTTCGTGTTATTTTGAAGGAGACAACAATAACAACATGCATATGTTGAGTTATTAATCAGCTGTTGAGTAATTATGCGTATCTATAACATCTAAGTGATGCAACAGTTAGGAGGAGATCGCAATTATCAATTTATGTTGCTCATCTTTTAAGCTTGCTGATCAGTAGTTCAATTAATCATTAACTTCTCCTGATTTTCTATTTTTGATTCTTGATGTGGGATAATTTTACCATCCAAACAAACAGTAACACATGACACACCAAGGTAAGTCCACGGACCCAAAATCACCACCAGTGAAATCATTACATGTGTCCAAGGGTACGAAGGTAATTTTATTCATAAACCCTAAAACACAGTAATCCTAATTGCACAAGGACACACATATCTCATATTTGAGAAACTCAAATCCCACCACAAGTCTCACTTATGAGTCATTTTCCTAATCAAACTATACTCCAAAGCACTGTATGTAGAGGGCTTTCATTATCACACATGTACTTCACAAACATTTTTAACAGCACTTGCCTTTTCATTTTCTATAAACAGATTACTGATTTAGGCATCAGAGAGTTCCCTCAAAAGCACACTTCCCATCCTCCGACAACTCCTTAGGTCTTTTTTTGTTCTCGTGTGTGTAGGGACTTCACAACACCTATAAGAGCAACAGTCACATTTTTCAGCATAAAAAAATTTGTGTTATCCATGGGAAAACTTTGAAGAAGAATTTATCTGTTAATGATGCCAACCTGACATATGACCAAGAATGTTGTTGCTACTGTCGCTGTCGCTGCTGCTACCATTGCCACAACCCATACCTTGACTAGACAGGGCATGATGTCCAGGCCTCTTTGCAATTCCCAAAAATACTGCTACCAGTGATGATTCCATCTGGCATTCTAAAAGGTAGCAGAAGTTTCTTGCAACCTCAACTGGGCTATCCCAATCATCACCAAAGCCACACTGTCTGAACGCATGACTCGGGGTCCTCAATGGCATTAGATGCTGCAACAAAGCCCTCGATCAGCGAGGCACTCAGATCACGAAAGGGGACTTCACCCCACTAACTACCGATCCTCCGTTAGATTCTACCCCCTCCATTATAGGGTAAGATCACAGAGCCACTCCACGATCACAAACACCTTTAATACAATCTCCAGGAGCCGAGAATGATCACTCCAGATAAAGAGAACCTATAGTAGGTTAGTAGCACCTGCCAATACACAAAACAAAAAGGCAAGAACAGAACAAACGATCTTTTTTACAGATGACGACCTGGAAGGACTGCCCACGCCATGGTCATCACTTTGGTCATTGGGAATTACAATATGAAAAGGATCCTAGTTGACAACCAACATCTTCTATCATAACACGTTCAAGAAAATGGGGCTTAGTGACCAACAGCTCACACGGGTCGCTTTCCCTCTCTACGAGTTTTCAAGTGAGCCAATGTTCCTCTCTCTACTATATTTCACATCACATTCATAACATTTCTACTCATTTTTCATTCTCTTATGTTTTTCCTCTACACACAACCTATGTCATCACAACTACTTAGGCCATGTCTGGAGACAAGGGTTTAAGCAAGGTTAGCTTAAATCCTCGTCTTAGAATTTGGTGGATGTTAGTGGGGCCTCAATTCAAAGACAAGGATTTAAGTCAATATTGCTTAAATCCTTGTCTCCAAACATGGCCTTAGTTTCTAAACAGTTTCCTAGAGATTTCTTCGGAAGCTATTCATAATTGCTATCTACACAACTTCGCAAGGCTTTGTTGTATCCTTGAGGTGAATTTAATAGGAAGCTATTAGCAAACTCTTTGGAGTGAGGGCAACTATCACCTTAATGAAAGTGATTTACGCCCTAAATCCTTAAAATATTATGTTCTTTTCAATTGTTTTTGTTGTTGCAATTCCACATTTTCTAATGCACAAACTTTGACCCCCTTTTTTTTTTTGTTATTTTAAACCAAAATCCCTAACAATTTTAAGGTGATAGTAGAAGCAACCATATTATCAATATTGATTTCAAAGTCATGAGAGAAGACTTCATCAAAGAAGATCGTTTTTATGGAACCAACTTTGCTCACTAGAAGGAAACTAAAAGACTATAAAAGGTTGAAAGAAGCGAGAGGATATATATATTATGGATTTCTTTGTCGAGGCCAAATTCATACCGAGAGCATATGTATGATTTCTAAGTTTTTATAAAGTCTATGCCAGATATCCAGGAAGCATTTGAAGAGAAACTTAATACTTAAAAAAAAAACAAGGTAGGCATAACTTATTGATTATGAAATATTTTGAATTTATATTTTTGAGTAACATCATAAAAAAATTGATGTGTTTTCACTCTACGACCAATTTACAAGGAATATCTAAAACTAAGAAGTATCTAATTACTACATTTAAGATAGATGATCTTAATGAATTAGATGCTATCTTAGACATGGAAATGAGTGGGGGATATGTTTTAAATCAATCTCATTACTTGAGAAACTATTATTAAGTTCCAAAATCTTAGAATAAAGTAAGCAAGTATCCCCTATGAATTCACTACTAAACCAATTGAGAATTTCGGTAAAGTAATGGTACAACTTGAATATATATGTTAGTGCTATTGAAAGTTTAACTGAGCTAGATATTGTATTTGTAGAGTGCAAACTTTCAAGATACACCAGTAAGCCTAGTACAAACCAATAAATAGAGTTATTAGAATCTTAAGAAAACTATTAAACTATCTGTTTTATTTTTGTTATCTGGTTGTACTAGAAGGATTCATTGTAGTTGGATCACAAGTACGTCAATTGATGAAAATTTAACGTTTGGATTGATTTTTAGGCTTGGTGGTGAAACAATACGTTGACCCTCTAAGAAGTAGATATGCATATCAAATTTAACCATATAACCAGGATCAGCACATAATGCCATAGACATATTTGGCGTCACAACAATCCAATATACTTGTCACCTCAAGGACTTGTCTCCTTAAGGACTCTTTCTTAACATTATCGTTTCACATGGACAACAAAAAGATATATGTTTGCAGGGCCAAGAACTGTTGTCATACTTTGGTACCAAAAAGGCTAACAAATACATCAATCATCTCAAGAATATTACTCTAGTTCTATCTACCTATTCATTAAGCCACAAAAACAGGAAGACCATAAGCTTCAATACGGCCCATTGAGCATTTTAACACATTTATGAACTAGAGCAAAGCTTCCTCATACCAAATACAGACTTAGTATTGCAACTTCAAAGGATAACAAGAGGGGAGAAAAGAATGACTGGAGGGGACTGCATTGTAGCAAACAAAAGTGGTAAATGATTAATGTCTTAGGTAGAAATCAGAACAAAAATAAGGGAAAGTAGCAAGCCACGTCACTAATTCAATCTAAAGCAATGAGGATGTATAAAATCAAACTCAAAATTTAAGCCACGCCATCTTCTCTTCTCATGAAAAAGATTAAGCGCTGATGTCAGAGATATTAAGGGAAGGTTGGGTACAGGACCATCAATGGAGGTTGATACATGTTTTTTCAACATTCTTTTTTCAGTATTTTGTCATATTCCTCTCTATACCTCCATTCCATTTGGTATAGCTGTTCAATCATCTCCTCTTCATCTGCATCATATGAAACGCCTATTTTTTTTTTACCCAATGCCCTACTTTCTTACCCAATACTTTTTTTTTATATTCTAAAGTACATCAAGGATCATTACAATAATCCAACCATTTACATTACTGTGAATGGTAAGCCAGTTGTTAGAATAAATTTCATATAATTAAGTGGTATTTGTTACATGTTGGATAATCCAACTACTAATTAGTTTTAATTTCTTTGACATAAAACTCATGTAGGATATGACGATTACAGCAATGATACATTACCATTGGAAGAAGCTCTTAAGGATACTAATAGGAAAGAATACCATGAGAAGCATCTTCGGAATCTTTTGGAAGCCGTAAAGTGTGTTAGTATCTAACTTACGTTGAATTTATTATCACTCTTTTTTTTCTTTTTTTTTTGGTTCGCAAAATTTACTTTACAAATAACATAAAACTTGTGTTCTACAACAAACTTGATATTGATATAAAATTATTGTTTTCTGCTATATATATGATGTTTTTTAGTACTCAACTTTTGAAGGTTTAATTATTACAAGGTCCATCTCGATGTAAGCTTATAGAGCAAAGATTGTTTTGTTAAATGTTTATACTAATGGTGATTATTGGATTATTGACAGTGACTATGGAGTTGATGTGAAAGACTATTTTGCATGGTCATTGATGGATAACTTTGAATGAAACCTTTGTTACACTATTCGATTCAGATTATATTACATAGATTTCAAAAATTACTTGAAACGATATCCGAAAGAATCAACCAAGTGGTTCATGAAATTTCCAAAAGATCAGAGCAAGCAGTCTAAAACTGTTATTTGAGGTTCCTCAATTTTATCACATATACCAAAGAGTTGGTCACTACTGATGCATTGAAGTTGAACGTCTTTTGATTCTCAATTACAACTGAATGATGTATTTTATTATTTCTTTTGTAATTCTTTGATTTTATTGATTAAAATCTTTTTAGGTATTTTAGGATTTTAATATGTAATTAAACTATTGTCTTCTTATATAGGAAATTGTACTACTTTCTGATCTATTTTATGTAGCTAGCCTATAAATAGGTTTGTATAGTTTTTGGGATTCTGCCTAAATCTTTTTTCATGATACATATATATATATATATATATATATATATATATATATATATATATATATAAAAGCCTTTTAGAGGGAGGATTCTCTAGGCATGAAGACTCCCTAAAAGTATGCCTTTTGAATTATGGACAAATGGACAATTAAAGTATCATAGTACATATGTCACTTAGCAATCACCAAAGTCCTAAACAATTTATATTTTTTTTTGTTTTCTCAGATCCCCAACTTTGAGGGTGATTTTAATAGATAAATATTTTGATTATAAATTTGTCATAATAAGCCCTTAATTTGATTTGATGTCTTCTTTGAAGTGATGTGTTTTTAAGAATTTACTCTTTCAAAAGAAAATTAATGACAGAGAGAAAACAGAGAAACAATTGTTTGCGGTTATTGTTATGCCTAAAATTTGAAAAGTAAAGTCTTAGAACATCAACGGTGCAAGAAATCATTGCATTTTTTATACCTCTTTTCTTTAGGTGTTAAAATTAAGTGGGCCAACAGCAAGGTAACACGTGGACATTTCTGCTTCCAATAAGGAGATGGCACATGGACAAGTTATTAACGAACCCAAACAATTCTTTTAGCTCCAACAAGTATTTATACTTCAAAACCTAAAATTTACATATCTAAAACTACTCAATCACAAGTTTAAGTTATTTCAAGTTGTAGTGCAAGATTAATTCAAAGGTCCACTACATATCATATTCCAACTTCAATAAATCCTAAATCCATCCATTTAAATTCAAATCAACTCGAACAAAACCAAAGAATCAACTTCATTAAGTTTACTTTAACTTAGAATAGGTTTGAAAATGATTATACCTCAAATTTGTATAAAAAAATAGCTAAGAAACAAAAGGAGCAAGAACCCCTGTCTGGTACGTGTACTCCACACGCCGTCGTAGCCTACTCATGGCGCCTCACATCTCGGTCTGGACTCCTCCCCCAGGTGGCAGTAAGAGTTTTACAAAGTATGGGGGTAAGTGAGGTAGTGACGTGAGTTGGTGAGCTAGAAGAAGATAAGAAAATTTTGGGTTTTCTCCAAACAAATTAAAAAATGGTTTCTGCCCTGTTTCTCTCTAACACTCTCAGTCACCCGAGCTTCCCAGAGAAGAATTGAGAGACTTGTGGTTTTTTTGCTGAAGTTTCTAGGCTTTTAGCCTTATATAGTCCCACGAACCATTAGCCTTTTATCTCTTTACCCCTCCCTTCCTTCTTTAATTAATTTGCAACCCTTTTCCTCCTTTTTTCTAACTTTTTATATTAAAACCCAATTGTTCTTACTAACACTTCTTTATAAGAAAGTCTTAACTAAGTACTTTCATTTCTTTTATGTTTATATTACCCCTCTATCAATAAGTTCTACACACTTCTAACACAGAAAAATTATAATTTACTTCATCGATATATATATTTTAAAATTTAAGACCTGACTTTACACCCCCTCTCTCTCTCTCTACTTTTTCGCTTCTTATTTACTCAGAGTATAAATCCCATCAACCAAATTGTTGAATCCTAAATAATTCCTCGATCCATTACTTAAATTGATGCAATCTCTTGACCTCAACCCGATAATGATGCCCAATAGTGTAATCATTCTGATGACGACAATCACGACCGTAAGTGCCACGGTGGTCAGTATGTTCCCATGTCATCAATACCGTAGTTTTGGTAAGAGAGGAAACAGAGAATAAGAGATTGTAGAAGAAAAGATTAGAAGATGGATTCAGTTGTTTGGGACTTGGATTGGGTACTTTGGTTGGGACTTGGGAGCCTGGGCTCATGTTGGGATTAAGGTTGGCCTGAAATTAAAGGGCATGTTTGGGTAACAGTTTTTTGTTTTCAGTTTTCGAAAATGAAAACTGAAAATAGTTTTCTGATGTTTTATGAAGAAAACATATTTGGATAACTGTAACTCGAAAACTGTTTCCAAAACAAAAAACAATGAAATGTTGTTTGGATAATCTTATTTTGAAAACTTTTTTGATACAACTTGTAATTATTTTTAGTTGTGAGTTTAAATTTAAAATCTATATTAATTTTATTTATCATATTTACTAAATATTTAAAAATAATTAATATTATTTTATTTTCAAAATTTAATATTTTTTATATACTATGGAGGAATAATGAAACAGAGAAGTGAACACTAATTTTAGGGCTATTTTTCGAAAATTATGTTAGAAAACACCAATTTGGAGTTTTTAAAAAACAATTTTTGAAAACTTGTTTTTTTAAAACTGTTTTAAAAAATTGCTTTTGAAAACTGTTTGCCAAATATAGAAAAAAGATTTTGAAAACTGTTTTCAATTTTCAAAAACTATTTCCAAACATTGCAATATATACTATCTGTTTCTTTTTTAAGGAAAAAATGAACCCGAGTTTTAGCCAAGTCTTGCCCGTAGTGTAAGTCTACCCCTGATTTCAATCATAATAGTTTTCCTGATGGTTTTATTTTTGGTACAGCGTCCTCAGCATATCAAGTAGATAATTAATATATAATATATTAATGTAAACTTTTTAAAACCACCGTGAGATATAATCAACCACTTTATGAGATATAATCTAACTGTATATATGCATGATATTTAATTTGAAGGTGTAGCAAAAGAAGCCGGTAGATGTAAAAGTATATGGGACAACTTTACTCGCGACTATTCAGCTTCTCTCCTTTATTCATTTATATTTCTGTTTAGGTATGTTTGCATTTGTACATGCATGAGAGTGCACAAGTTATGATGATCGCAACTACTTGATTTCAATACGTAATTTCTTGTTTATATGAAATGGAGATAAGAAACTGAATAGATTAACATATTTATTCGAATCAGTTCATTGAAAAGTAGAGTTGATCATTGGTCCGTTAGTCCACCCAGCTCATTTGGCTCAACTCGTAGGTTTTGCGGGTTTGTTCAAGAAAAATTAATTAATTAATTTGGCTTGGGTAAAAATTTAGGCACGATTTAAAAAACGAAAGGGATTGAAATTTTTTTTTTAAAAAAAAGGCAAATCAATTAGGCACCACCTTCTTAAATATATTATACTTAATACATTTAATTATTTATATATTAAATAATATATATTTCATGTAATGTGATATATGTTAGGGTTAAGATTCTCTTACTAAAACATTTCATGTTATGAAAAAATAGGGGAAAATGCAATAATTTAGACGAAGATTTTTTTTTTTTTTATTCTTCGTGCGTAATATTGTTTTATGGGAAAATTTAGACTAAATTAAAAAATGAAAAATTCGGGCTTGATGGGCGAACCTGGGTTTGGCTTAACTTATTAGGCTCGAGCTAATTAAGACCGGATTTTCGGGCCAGCTCATATCTACTGGGCTACAATTTTGTGTAAGCCCGACCCAAACCTGACCCGAACCTGACCCAAACCTAGCTTGAGACTGGCTTTGGTCAAATCTAGATATAACTGATTCATGTGTATTGAAAAAAGATTAGTTTTTATACTTTTCACGTAATCTACTTTTAAGTAACATAATTGAAATTAAACATTTTAAAAAAAAAAAATTTGTGACAAGAAGGTATTTGGATTGGGATCCTCTAGGGATTAATTTGTCTATGGTTTGGTGTAGTTCATGTTAGGATTAATAGCCACATCATAAAAAAAGTTAAATCAAAGGCTATGATTGAAATACATAAAAAATTTGGAACTAAATTTCTCTATGCCGCATCAGCAAAAGGGGTAATTTTATAAAATCAAAATTACATTTCGAAATTTTAGAAAAAAATGAAAGCAATTGCCGAAAATCGACAACCAGAGGTGGACGTGTCGGCACGTGGGGCGCGTGAACAAGCTCCCACCAGCGGTTGGTGATCGGAAAGTTTGGATCTGATTAGCGTTGCAAAATCCAACCGCCCAGTGGTATCTAATTATGAAAATAATATTCATCTTTATTATTATAATTACGATTATAATAATTATTTTCATTATTATGAGAAAATATTATTGTAAAAGTACTATTATTATCAGCATTATTATAATATTGATAATAATAACCACTATCATTATTATTATATTAATTATTATTATTGTTATTACATGAAAAAATATTTTTAATTATATTATAATTATCATTATTCTAAGGTAAAAAGAAAAAAAAAATAGTCTCACATGGATAGGATAGATTTTGTCCTATAGAAGGAGGCGGGACAAAAAATGTGAGATTAAGGCTAATTTAATCTCATCTTAATCTCATAAGAATAGTAAATCTCTCAAACCAAATGAGGGATAACTATTCATGTAGGATTAAAATAGTCCCATCTCATCTTAATCTCACCAACCAAACGGGCTATTAGAGTTTAGGCTTAGAGTTCAAGAGGGAGAAAAGAGACATGGTGAAGAGAGAAATTGGAGGCAATGTTGTTAGAGGCACACAAAAGTATACTAACCTTAAGGGTAGTAGTAGTTTATATAGAGAACATAATATTTAAAAATTATATCAATACCCATAACCATAATATTCTAATACTCCTCTTCAACCCTAATATTTTTTGGCTTACATTACAATGAAGTTTCATTGAGTCATGTAGTTAAAGTTCAATATATTACTTTTTTTTTTGTTATTATCAGTTAGTTTAATTGGTAAAGTCAATTATTCTAGCACAGGACACTTAGAATCAAATCTCGCTCACACCAAAATCTAGAGGATAAAAGATAAGAGATACCTCTCATTGTATAGCCGTTGTTCTTTGGTTATTATGGCGAAATCAAAACGCCATCATTCATGAGGTCTGTGGATAACTGTGGAGCAATTGATGGACAGGGTTTTGGTGTATGCAACCGAGTTTTATGAGATTCTCACTAAACTGACTACTTCAAGATCCCAGCAGCCTGTGGTGAGATGGATTCCTCCTCCAGCTAGCTTTTCCAAGCTGAATGTTGATAAAAGACAAAGTGAATAACGACCAAGATCAAGCCCATATGCTCGGGAGGGTCGTTACAAGGAACAACTACGTACGTGAAACGGGGAAGATTCATACTGACAACTTGGCACATTACCATAAAAGGGAACACGTCCATTGGAATCAGTAATTGCCATTAAAAGATTTGATAAAAAATGATTTTTCTAGAGCATTTTTAATTGATGTCAGAGCAACAATGCTAGAAAATAACAAAATTAACTCATTTTTCCACCTTTACTTTCATTTAAAATATTTTTTGTTTGCTATCACAATAATATATTATTTTGCAAGAGCATGTTTAATTGTTATTTTTTGTTTTTATGGTGTTGGATTGTTTGTCTCAATTGATGGGTTAAACCCCCGTTCCTTTTGCTTGTGCCATTAGAAAAAAAAAAAAAAAGTTCTTAACAGATGAGTTAGTTACTAACACCATTAATTCAAATGAATCAATATCCCTTCTTGCATGCTTTGTCGTACCAGAGTATCTACCTTTACTTCACTAGTCCAACACCTCATCGGTGTTATTCTTAAATATTATGTTCAACAACACTAAGAATTTCCACAACAAATTATCCTTCGAGTTCATGGAGTTATTCTATATACGATTGAACCTGTGTCTTCCTTTATGTATTTAGGGATGATTTTCGAGATTTTGCGCATCTTTGCTTCAAAGAATTTGGTGACAAAGTAAAACTTTGGACCACTTTTTATGAACCATGGGTTTATAGTGTTGGTGGCTATGAAACTGATAAAAAAGCACTAGGACGGTGTTCAAAATGGGTGAACAACGGATGCCAGGCAGGGAACTCTGCCACTGAGCCTTATACCGTTTCACACCATCTGCTTCTCACTCATGCAGCAGCTGTAGAAGAGTTCAGAAAATGTGATAAGGTTTGTACAAGAGTTATTAAATCATGATCTTACACATTAGTTGCTAGCTCGATATGTACATTAGTTCTAAAGCTAATAAATTGCCAGAATTAATCGTACAAATCAATCATCTTTGCAAATTAAACTATATTGATGCAAGAAGAACCAGGAGATGAGCCATATAGGCTTAGAAAGATCTAAAAGTCTATTTTCTGGAAAATTTTATGCCTCGTCAAAATGATTTTCTTAGAAAAAGTTATGGCAGTTTCAGTAGACAAATGTCAGGCCTTCAGAACACTACCAGCCAGCACCGCGGTGCTCCTCTGCCAGAATTTTACAGCTCTTTATTTCCTTTTTCTTTCTCACCATTCTTAAAATTTTGATGATTTTTTTTTAAATTCAGATGGAAAGCTAAGTAAAGGAGTGAACGAGAAAGGGATCCAATTCTATAAAAATCTCATCAATGAGCTCATAGCAAATGGTCATAATTCTCTCCCCTATATGGATTTAATTTTTTGTTTGGCTAATTGCGTTTATTTAATTTAATTAAAATATTGTAATATACCAATCAATTAAATTAGAGTTAACATTTAAATATCATTAAGTTCTCCCTATAAGTATATTTTAAATGAAAATTATATATATATATATATATATATATATATATATATATATATATATATAATGATCAAATTTCGAAACGTTGGAACAAATTTTAAGTTCCTCAAGAAATTTGATAGCTCCTTGAAGATTTATCTTTATAATTGGACCTTGATAAATTATTGATAAAGTTGTCCAATAATTACTTTTTGTAACTCATTTGAACCAAACTTAATTATCTCTCTTAAATGTCATTTGATGAATGTGCGGACATACAACCATTTGTGACTATCTTTCCCTGGGATCTTCCCCAAACTCTAGAAGATGAGTATGGTGGTTTTTTAAGCCCTCACATTGTGTAAGTAAATGTTTCCATCATATCAAAAGCATCATTGATGCTTCTATCAATATAGTTTTTTGCCTTTAAAAAAATCTTACTAAAAGATTAATCTATTAAATTATTTTATTAATTATATTAAATCCAACAATACCTACAGTGAAGAATCATGGAGTTGGCCTATATTTGATTGAAAATGTATCCTATTATGCATATACAGGGATGATTTTTGAGACTTTGCAAGTATATGCTTCAAAGAATTTGGTCATAAAGTGAAACTTTGGGCAACTTTCAATGAGCCGTGGGTTTACAGTGTTGCTGGCTAAGACAATGGAAGAAAAGCACTAGGACGATGTTCAAAATGGGTCAACAATGCATGCCAAGCAAGGAACTCTGGCATTGAACCTTATAATGTTTCACATCATCTACTTCTTGCTCATGCTGCAGCGGTAGAAGAGTTCAGAAAATGTGACAAGGTATACAGAAAAATTGTCAAATCATGATCCGGTGCATTAATTGCTTGCTTGATATGCGTATTAGTGCCAACAATAATTTTCTAAACTACTATAAGGTTTAAATATTTTTTCTCGATTTTTTTTTTATTTGAAACTTTTGAGATCAAAAGGAGAGTCTATATTGAAACTTTATTAATGATTAAAACCCCAAACCATGTCTCCCCTTTCTATTATTTTTAAAGGAACCTTTTTTATTATTTCATCTATTAACTGTTTTTTATTTATACAATTGTTTGCTGTCAAGAAAATGGAAAGATTGGGATAGTACTCTCGCCCTCATGGTTTGAGCCTCAATCTGATTCCCCTGCGGATATTGAAGCAGCCAAACGAGCCCTTGATTTCATCTTAGCCTGGTAAGTGCTTCATATTAAATTAAGCAACATGCTTTCTCATATTCTTCCTTCTTTTTTCTTCCTTTTGGGAATTGAAAACTATATTTTAGTCCAAGATTAAAATAATTTTTACATTTCTATATATGCAGGCATTTGGACCCTATAACATTTGGTGATTATCCAAAAAGTATGAGGACTTATGTTGGGGATCGATTACCTTCGTTCACAAAAGAGCAATCCAAAATGCTAAAAAAATCTTTTGATTTTGTGGGAATAAATTACTACGGTGCTCTTTATGTAACTAATCTTGATCATGTTGATCCGGAAAAACCTAGATACACAACCGATTAACATTTTATGTGGAAAAGTAAGTTCACTCTAAATCCAAAGCTTTTAGAAAATTTAAACTCAATACAATTTTTTTTCTTCTATTTTTCATACTGCCAACACAGACTATGGTGATTAATCTATTGACTTTCAAATTTTTTTTCTTATTTTATAGAGGATCGAGATGGAATTCTTATTGGCCCACAGGTACGTTGGTAAAGTATATATATATATATATATATATATATATATTTTTATTTTAGAAATACTTTGTTTTTGAAAAACGAAGGCACCTAGATATTAGAAGGCATCATAAAGCCAATAAGATTTAGAAAGAAAATTCCTCATGAACCATGAGAGACACATGGAGAGATCAGTAAAGACGCTGTTCAATCATCTCCTCTTCATCTGCATCATATGAAACGCCTATTTTTTTTTTTTACCCAATGCCCTATTTTCTTACCCAATACTTTTTCTTTATATTCACACTTTATAAAATGACTAATAATTGTATATAACATTTGTTTATTCAGGCTGCTTCAGACTTAATCCTAGTGTATCCTGAAGGTATCAAATATATTCTAAAGTACATCAAGGATCATTACAATAATCCAACCATTTACATTACTGTGACTGGTAAGCCAATTGTTAGAATAAATTTCATATAATTAAGTGGTATTTGTTACATGTTGGATAATCCAACTACTAATTAGTTTTGATTTCTTTGACATAAAACTCATGTAGGATATGACGATTACAACAATGATACAATACCACCGGAAGAAGCTCTTAAGGATACTGATAGGAAAGAATACCATTAGAAGCATCTTCGGAATCTTTTGGAAGCCGTAAAGTGAGTTAATATCTAACTTACGTTGAATTTATTATCACCCTTTTTTTTCTTTTTTTTTGGTTCGCAAAATTTACTTTACAACTAACATAAAACTTGTGTTCTACAGCCAACTTGATATTGATATAAAGTTATTGTTTTCTGCTATATATGATGTTTTTTAGTACTCAACTTTTGAAGGTTTAATTATTACAAGGTCAATCTCGATGTAAGCTTATAGAGCAAAGATTGTTTTGTTAAATGTTTATACTAATGGTGATTATTGGATTATTGACAGTGACTATGGAGTTGATGTGAAAGACTATTTTGCATGGTCATTGATGGATAACTTTGAATGAAACCTTTGTTACACTATTCGATTTAGATTATATTACGTTGATTTCAAGAATTACTTGAAACGATATCCGAAAGAATCAACCAAGTGGTTCATGAAATTTCCAAAAGATCAGAGCAAGCAGTCTAAAACTGTTATTTGGGGTTCCTCAATTTTATCACGTATACCAAAGAGTTGGTCACTACTGATGCATTGAAGTTGAACATCTTTTGGTTCTCAATCACAACTGAATGAGTATTTTATTATTTCTTTTGTAATTCTTTGATTTTATTGATTAAAATCTTTTTAGGTATTTTAGGATTTTAATATGTAATTAAACTATTGTCTTCTTATATAGGAAATTGTACTACTTTCTGATCTATTTTATGTAGCTAGCCTATAAATAGGTTTGTATAGTTTTTGGGATTCTGCCTAAATCTTTTTTCATGATAAATAAATTGACTTTTTCCTTTCATATATATATATATATATATATATATATATATATATATATATACATATAAAAGCCTTTTAGAGGGAGGATTCTCTAGGCATGAAGACTCCCTAAAAGTATGCGTTTTGAATTATGGACAAATGGACAATTGAAGTATCATAGTACATATGTCACTTAGCAATCACCAAAGTCCTAAACAATTTATATTTTTTTTTGTTTTCTCAGATCCCCAACTTTGAGGGTGATTTTAATAGATAAATATTTTGATTATAAATTTGTCATAATAAGCCCTTAATTTGATTTGATGTCTTCTTTGAAGTGATGTGTTTTTAAGAATTTACTCTTTCAAAAGAAAATTAATGACAGAGAGAAAACGGAGAAACAATTGTTTGCGGTTATTGTTATGCCTAAAATTTGAAATATAAGGTCTTAGAACATCAACGGTGCAACAAATCATTGCATTTTTTTATACTTCTTTTCTTTAGGTGTTAAAATTAAGTGGGCCAACAGCAAGGCAACATGTGGACATTTCTACTTCCAATAAGGAGATGGCACATGGACAAGTTATTAACGAACCCAATGTCATCTCCGGACATCCCTGTCTAGACCTACAAGCGTAAATCCAGGGATCATGATCCTTCTTGGACACCCAGCCATATCCACTTGCAAAGGAACGGGATCTCGCGGATTTCCCCATCCTGGGCGCGTGGGCCATCTCACCTTTGAAACACTATAAAAGGATCAATGTATGCAAATCCAGACACATTCACATTTTACATAACTGAAAGCACCAGCATCCCTATTCCTCTAAGAACTTGTACTAACAAGAGCATCGGAGTGTCTTCGGAGGCACTATCCCCCTCTCTCCTCCGGTTGCTCTCTAGCTCATCTCGTCTTTCTTGTGCAAGCTCCCCCAAGAACCGACCCCCAACTTAGTAACACGTTTTTGTCATCAACACCAATATTTTTGTGTTTTGTAAGGGGCTGTTGATAAGAATCTCAATGTTTCTTCAAGAAGTTCTGAAGGCTCTCATTCTATGGCTCTTGATGATCACAAGTGTTTAACATGGTTCTCAATTTATGTGCTTATTTCATTTGGAATTATATAAAATGAATTTATTAGCTACATCAGCTCTTAGGTGACAAGAAGGGCGAGAAAGTTGGGGCCATAATCCTTGGACTGACTATTCCTTCATGTCTTCACCTTTTATTTCTATATTCTTCAAAACCAGACCTTCTCTAAACTCTGTTATTCAAAACTAGATCAAATGGATTCTTTCTCCATTATGAGTTCATCCTGCCATTATGATAAGACAGCTGCTTGAAGACGCCTAGGTACACGCTTCCTAGGTTGTCGTGTTGGAATTTTACCATTAAAATCCATTTACTCAATCTTAAGCAAAAAAACACAAGCACAACAATTAAATAGCAAAATAAATAAAATGTAAGAACTTTAGGAAGAGCAAAGTTGTTAAACTCTCACCCCAAAATCTCAATACAAAAAAAGCTCTTAACTCAATATACCCAAAGCTGTCATCCTAACTTTAGTAGTAAATCCCTCTAGTTTACAATGTATATGAGAATTATGAGTGTGCCTCAAATCTTATCTGAGACCCCTTTATATCGAATATATTTTCCTAATACAATTAGAAAAAGAACAACCGCATCATACTATACATATTATTACTTGTACAATTAACAATCTAATAAGAAATTAATATTATTCCTACTAGAACAAGCAATTACAAAATAGGAAATAATTTTTCCCAAGCCAATTAAAAGTCTTCTTTGTTAGAATTGAGCCAAAATCTTAACAGTCGTAACTGTGGGGTAGTTTTTTTTTTTTTTTTTTCATTTTCTTCTTCCACTTTGCGATCATATGCAAACACACGTTTGATTTCATGCAAACAATTGGAGCTTGCAATTAATTTTTGTTGGTACGATCCTCCAACGTGTCCACGAGCTAAAGAAGATATAAGTGGATTGTTGAGGAAAATTGTAAGAATAAAGAATCAAGCTAGAAGAGACAGAGATAGGAGCTGATGGGATTAATAAATTCATTTTATATAGTTTTAAATGCAATCAGAATATAAATTGAGAACAATATCAAACTTGAGTTTCAATATTAAACTTGACGTAAATTAGAACAATGTTAAACTTAAAGAAAAACCACTGAAATCTAAAGGACAATTGATAATGGTAATGGATAAGTTTACATTAGTAATTAAGTTGACCTTGAAAAGGAGTAAAGACTGTAAATGCCAACCAAGCTGTTGATTTCCTTAATTGGATAACACTCTCCCCAGACCGGCATTGTTTGGTTTTTTCTTTTTCTTAGAAAAAAAAGCATATTTTGCACTTTTGGTTCATTAAATCTATTAAACTAGGTCCTAGACAAAATCCTAGTCTCGAAAAGTTATCTTAATATGGACCAACACCATGTAACTTCGTACCGATATAATATTATATATATTTTTATACCATAGTAGTGGATAAAATATTTGGAAATAAAATAAAAGAAACACGTTTTTTTTTTCTCTCTAGCTTATCCGGTTCAGATAAATTTGGTTGACAAAAATCCCATATAATTTACTCTGTGATTGACGAATTCAGAGTTTGGTCATGTTGGCTGGGTCCATTCTACTCGGTTGCCAGCGTCAACGTAACAAAATTTTAACAATCCATGTTCACACTTTTGTTTCATGGTTTCCACCCTTGTTTATATAAAAAAAAATCTTGGTTAGATTGGGTAGTTTTAAACCCGTCTGAAATTTTATCGATAATTTAAAAAAATTTCACTAGTAATATCAATACAAGTGTGAGAATAAAAAACTAATGATTCGAGTGAAATTTAAAAAATTAACAATGAAATTTTAGACGGATCTAAAACCATTCTTAAACACAAATTAGTCCTTATATGTTGGATCCTCTCAATTTTTAGCTTTGAATTGCAGGTCAATTGATTGTTAGATTTTTTGCCACCCTCAATAAAGTAAAAATCGAGGGTCATGAACACACCACATCACCGGAGTAAGGGAAAAGCGCTTTTTCCCCTAAACCGGCAAACAACCAACTGCATGCCCTTGTGTAATGACCCATACCGAGCGAGCATTACTTGAAATGACTTCATTATTACTTTTAAACATTGAGCATATAGACCTGTACCGCAACATGTAAATCCTACTATTTCCATCATACAATACATTCCTGCTATATGCATGCATGCTTCCACATTTCTTTAGCCTATGTACACTACATCTTGGTTGAAACCAAGAATTTACACAAGACACAATCTTTAGAAAAATTTCAGCCATGACAATTAAAAAACATAAACATTTTTTTCAAAACTGGAGACATATACATTAATCCAAACTCCCAAACAAACATGGTGAGGATGCTTTGCGTGAAAACCCACTTAAGGATACCTTTCTCCTTCAATCCTTTACTGATTGCTTCAATTCTATTCAACAACTTCCTTGAAATATTAAAAAGATAGAGGGTGTGCTAAAAGCTCAGCGAGTAATCATATTACTCAAAGTAATCGTCTTCAAGAAACTTTATCACTTTTTGAATGAATTCAATTTAAATGTAATCACAATTCATAAAGTCACAACTATGTATATATAATTGCCCTCATGCTCATCACAAGTAAAATAATCGTTCCAAGAATACATTAAAACAATCAACAATCACATGAATTAAAGTATCATACAAGATTCAAACCATTACAAGAATAACCCTTTTAAACTATTCACGGTTCGCGTGAAATCAACTCAACTCAATACACTTATCAATAAATATATCACAATAGGGATGTCTCTTCACATACCAGTACATCAAACATCGCATTATACATCCACCCGGTTTCATCTCGCTTTCCACTTCCACTCAGTTCCACCTCACTTTCCATCTCCACTCGGTTCCATAATATCGTCAAGGATTCAAATCTCATCAAACATAATTCATAACACAAGTAATATCTTAAATATAATTTCATCTAGTCATTCACATTACACTTTACTTCCAAACACACATCAAGACATATGATTTGTTTCTTAGATATCAAACACACATTTATTCACACCCTTATATGGTTTGCATTCTGCATCTATTATACTTACATATTTTCGTTTTTATCATATAATTCATCACGCTTACTAACAATATGGTGAAACTCACCTTTGATGTGCCAAAAGCTAGTCTTGAACTACTTCCTTGCCCTTAGCACGTTCTCCAACAACACCTAAAAATTATATCACTTAATATAACAATCCAAGAAGTAACGAAATCAATATCCATCTTCATTAAGCAACTACAAGAAATAGTCTAGATAATAACTATGTTACAAGTTTTCTCTTCTTTGTCTACTTTTCCTTATTCTCTTTTTTCTTTTCCAATTAAATTTTAAGTGCATGTCTGATGACAATGATTCTTAATTTACTCAAGTAAATTTCAAGAATAAATTACAAGAAAGCTTAAACTTCTTAAGTTTTAAGACTAATTAAAATGATTTGTTTCATTTACTTACAAAATTTCTTCTTTTCTAATTTTTTAACTTAAAAAGCTTCTACCAACTAAGTTTACTCAATAACTCCTCCAATTCAAAGAAACTATACCAATTTAATAATCTTTATGCCACCAAAATTCTAAACTTACATTTTTAACATTATCCAAACACTAACTTAGATTAATTTACTCTAATATTTAAGATTTGTTCACATAAACTCTATAATACCCATCTAATAGAATTCTTCCAAAAAATTTATCTCAATCACTAAAAAAATTCCTAACTGAAGAAATTCTTTTAGCTCCAACAAGTATTTATAGTTCAAAACCTAAAATTTACATATCTAAAACTACTCAATCACAAGTTTAAGTTATTTCAAGTTATAGTGTAAGATTAATTCAAAGTTCCACTACATACCATATTCCAACTTCAATAAATCCTAAATCCATCCGTTTAAATTCAAATCAACTCAAACAAAACCAAAGAATCAACTTCATTAAGTTTACTTTAACTTAGAATAGGTTGGAAAATGATTATACCTCAAATTTGTATAAAAAAATAGCTAAGAAACAAAAGGAGCAAGAACCCCTGTCTGGTACGTGTACTCCACACGCCGTCGTAGCCTACTCATGGCGCCTCACCTCTCGGTCTGGACTCCTCCCCCAGGTGGCAGTAAGAGTTTTACAAAGTATGGGGGTAAGTGAGGTAGTGACGTGAGTTAGTGAGCTAGAAGAAGATAAGAAAATTTTGGGTTTTCTCCAAACAAATTAAAAAATGGTTTCTGCCCTGTTTCTCTCTAACTCTCTCAGTCACCTGAGCTTCCCAGAGAAGAATTGAGAGACTTGTGGTTTTTTTGCTGAAGTTTCTAGGCTTTTAGCCTTATATAGTCCCACGAACCATTAGCCTTTTATCTCTTTACCCCTCCCTTCCTTCTTTAATTAATTTGCAACCCTTTTCCTCCGTTTTTCTAACTTTTTATATTAAAACCCAATTGTTCTTACTAACACTTCTTTATAAGAAAGTCTTCACTAAGTACTTTCATTTCTTTATGTTTATATTACCCCTCAATCAATAAGCTCTACACACTTCTAACACAGAAAAATTATAATTTACTTCATCGATATATATAGTTTAAAATTTAAGACCTGACTTTACACCCCCTCTCTCTCTACTTTTTCGCTTCTTATTTACTCAGAGTATAAATCCCATCAACCAAATTGTTGAATCCTAAATAATTCCTCGATCTATTACTTAAATTGATGCAATCTCTTGACCTCAACCCGATAATGATGTCCAACAGTATAATCTTTCTGATGACGACAATCAAGATCGTAAGTGCCACGGTGGTCAGTATGTTGTCATGTCATCAGTTACATAGTTTTGGTGAGAGAGAAAACAGAGAAGAAGAGATTGTGTAGAAGAAAAGATTAGAAGATGGATACAGTTGTTTGGGACTTTGATTGGGTACTTGGGTTGGGACTTGGGAGCCTGGGCTCATGTTGGGATTAAGGTTGGGCCTGAAATTATAGGGCATGTTTGAGTAACAGTTTTCAAACAGTTTTATGATATTTTCTGAAGAAAACATGTTTGGATAACTGTAACTCGAAAACTGTTTCCAAAACAAAAAACAATGAAATGTTGTTTGGATAATCTTATTTTGAAAACTGTTTTGATACAGCTTGTAATTATTTTTAGTTGTGAGTTTAAATTTAAAATCTATATTAATTTTATTTCTCATATTTACTAAATATTTAAAAATAATTAATATTATTTTATTTTTAAAATTTTAATATTTTTTATATACTATGGAGGAAGAATGAAACAGAGAAGTGAACACTGATTTTAGGGCTATTTTTCGAAAACTATGTTAGAAAACACCAATTTGGAGTTTTTAAAAAACAATTTTGAAAACTTGTTTTTTTAAAACTGTTTTAAAAAATTGCTTTTGAAAACTGTTTGCCAAATATAGAAAAATGGTTTTGAAAACTGTTTTCAATTTTCAAAAACTATTTCCAAACATAGCAATATATACTATCTGTTTCTTTTTTAAGGAAAAAATGAACCCGAGTTTTAGCCAAGACTTGCCCGTAGTGTAACTCTACCCCTGATTTCAATCATAATAGTTTTCCTGATGGTTTTATTTTTGGTACAGCGTCATCAGCATATCAAGTAGATAATTAATATATAATATATTAATGTAAACTTTTTAAAACCACCGTGAGATATAATCTAACTGTATATATGCATGATATTTAATTTGAAGGTGTAGCAAAAGAAGCCGGTAGATGTAAAAGTATATGGGACAACTTTACTCGTGACTATTCAGATTTCTCTCCTTTATTCATTTATATTTCTGTTTAGGTATGTTTGCATTTGTACATGCATGAGAGTGCACAAGTTATGATGATCGCAACTACTTGATTTCAATACTCCATTTCTTGTATATATGAAATGGAGATAAGAAACTGAATAGATTAACATATTTATTCGAATCAGTTCATTGAAAAGTAGAGTTGATCATTGGTCCGTTAGTCCACCCAGCTCGTTTGGCTCAACTCGTAGGTTTTGCGGGTTTGTTCAAGAAAAATTAATTAATTAATTTGGCTTGGGTAAAAATTTTGGCACGATTTAAAAAACGAAAGGGATTGAAATTTAAAAAAAAAAAGGCAAATCAATTATGCGCCACCTTCTTAAATATATTATACTTAATACATTTAATTATTTATATATTAAATAATATATATTTCATGTAATGTGATATATGTTAGGGTTAAGATTCTCTTACTAAAACATTTCATGTTATGAAAAAATAGGGGAAAATGCTATAATTTAGACGAAGATTTTTTTTTTTAATTCTTCATGCGTAATATTGTATTATGGGCAAACTTAGACTAAATAAAAAAATGAAAAATTCGAGCTTGATGGGCGAACCTGGGTTTGGCTTAACTTATTAGGCTCGAGCTAATTAAGACCGGATTTTCGGGCCAGCTCATATCTACTGGGCTACAATTTTGTGTAAGCCCGACCCAAACCTAACCCGAACCTGACCCAAACCTAGCTCGAGACTGGCTTTGGTCAAATCTAGATATAATTGATTCACGTGTATTGAAAAAAGATTAGTTTTTATACTTTTCACGTAATCTACTTTTAAGTAACATAATTGAAATTAAACATTTTTTAAAAAAAAAATTGTGACAAGAAGGTATCAAACTAATGAAGGAAATGAAAATGGATTTTTTCAGATTCTCGTTCTCATGGCCCATTATATTACCTTCTAAGTGTGTATATTAACTAGGAGACCTTTGTTTTTCTTTTTCTTTACCTTTTTTTTCTTGTTATTCTTAAAATTTTAATTAGCTATGCTTTCTTTCTTTCCTTTTTAAATTCAGGTGGAAAGCTAACATTGAAAAATAAGTTCATTAAATTACATTCGACATGCAAAAAATAAAGGGGATGGCTTGCCTTTGACATTGATGAAGTGAACTTCTAGTACTGTGTTCCCAAGTTGGCTTATGATACCACTTTATTATTTGACCCGAAAAAAAGAAATTCAAAATATTGGACCAAATTTATAAGTTTATCAAGAATTTGGATAGTTTGTTGAGGATTTTTTTTTTTTTACATAATTAAGTCCAATAAAATTCAATTTATTGATAAAGTTGTCGAAGAATTACTTTCTGTGACTCATTTGAACCAAACTTAACTATCTTTCTGAAATGTCAATTGATACATATGCAGACAAACAGTCTCAGATATAAAATTATATTTAAATATAAATTTCATAACAAACAAAAAAATATAACCAATAAATTCAAAAAGGATGGGCTAAGGCACAAATGCAATCTCTCTCTCTTTAGAACTTTTCGCGTCATAGCGGAGGTAATCAAACTCTATCAATGCAACAAACTCATGGCCGCGTTGCTCCCAGGATACAAAAACCCAACATAATCTCTTTGTTGTATCTCAAAGATACTAACATTGTATTATGAGCCAGAGCTCTACCATACCACATCTTTTTTGCTCATAGTAATATCAAAATAATATAAAGCAGAAAAAAACTAAAATGAGGGGGAAAAAATAGTGGATTTTGTTTTTCTATCCAAAGGGCATGCAAATAGTCCTATTTATAGAACTCTAGTATGGTAACCTTCAAATTTGGATTTGGATCCTCTAGGGATGAATTTGTCTATGGTTTGGTGTAGTTCATGTTAGGATTAATAGCCACATCATAAAAAAATTAAATCAAAGGCTATGATTGAAATACATAAAAAATTTGGAACTAAATATCTCTATGCCGCATCAGCAAAAGGGGTAATTTCATTAAATCAAAATTACATTTTGAAATTTTTAAAAAAAAAGAAAGCAGTTGCCGAAAATCGACAACCAGAGGTGGACGAGTCGGCATGTGGGGCGTGTGAACAAGCTCCCACCAGCGGTTGGTGATCGGAAAGTTTGGATCTGATTAGTGTTGCAAAATCCAACCGCCCAGTGGTGTCTAATTATGAAAATCTTTATTATTATAATTACGATTATAATAATTATTTTCATTATTATGAGAAAATATAATTATAAAAGTACTATTATTATCAGAATTATTATAATATTGATAATAATAACCACTATCATTATTATTATTGTTATTGCATGAAAAAATATTTTTAATTATATTATAATTATCATTATTCTAAGGTAAAAAGAAAAAAAAATAGTCTCACATGGATAGGATAGATTTTGTCCTATAGAAGGAGGCGAGACAAAAAATGTGAGATTAAGGCTAATATAATCTCATCTTAATCTCATAAGAATAGTAAATCTCTCAAACCAAATGAGGGATAACTATTCATGTAGGATTAAAATAGTCCAATCTCATCTTAATCTCACCAACCAACGGGCTATTAGAGTTTAGGCTTAGAGTTCAAGAGGGAGAAAAGAGACATGGTGAAGAGAGAAATTGGAGGCAATGTTGTTAGAGGCACACAAAAGTATACTAACCTTAAGGGTAGTAGTAGTTTATATAGAGAACATAATATTTAAAAATTACATCAATACCCTTAACCATAATATTCTAACACTCCTCTTCAACCCTAATACTTTTTGGCTTACATTACAATGAAGTTTCATTGAGTCATGTAGTTAAAGTTCAATATATTACTTTTTTTTTTTTTTATTATTATCAGTTAGGTTAATTGGTAAAGTCAATTATTCTAGCACAGGACGCTTAGAATCAAATCTCGCTCACACCAAAATCCAGAGCATAATAGATAAGAGATACCTCTCATTGTATAGCCGTTGTTCTTTGGTTATTATGGCGAAATCAAAACACCATCATTCATGAGGTCTGTGGAGCAATTGATGGACAGGGTTTTGGTGTATGCAACCGAGTTTTATGAGATTCTCACTAAACTGACTACTTCAAGATCCCAGCAGCCTGTGGTGAGATGGATTCCTCCTCCAGCTAGCTTTTCCAAGCTGAATGTTGATAAAAGACAAAGTGATTAACGACCAAGATCAAGCCCATATGCGCGGGAGGGTCGTTACAAGGAACAACTACGTACGTGAAACAGGGAAGATTCATACTGACAACTTGGCACATGACCATAAAAGGGAACACGTCCATTGGAATCAGTAATTGCCATTAAAAGATTTGATAAAAAATGATTTTCCAGAGCATGTTTAATTGATGTCAGAGCAACAATGCTAGAAAATAACAAAATTAACTCATTTTTCCACCTTTACTTTCATTTAAAATATTTTTTGTTTGTTATCACAATAATAGATTATTTTGCAAGAGCGTAATACGTTAATGCCAACGCAACTATATTAAAATTAACATAATTATCTTTACATTATATATTGTTTCTTTTCTTTTTATTTGAGATAATTTTATCAATTCGATAATTTTATCAATTCAATTAATCTCTGACATTAATAAAAGAAAAATGAAGGTTAATCAGTGTAACCTTTACGTCCACATGCATACATTGCTAAATATAAGCGGCTAATACAGTTCCAACATTTCGGATTTACTTTCATGGGTTATGAGTCTCTCTCTCTCTCTCTCTCTCTTTATATAAATGGTTTACATTGGAACCACAAGCACTTGAATAAAGAAAAATGGCCATTGAAGATTCTCTTGTATCGGGGCTGCTACTCCTTGCAAGCTTGTGGGATCTTGTTGAACCAAAGCGTCATCTTGTCTCAACTTCTAATTTCAATAGTAATAGCTTTCCTAATGATTTCATTTTTGGGACAGCCTCATCATCTTATCAAGTAAGATATTGTTAATTACCTTCACAAATTCATGCGACCGAGTGTGATGATTTCAACTGGTTTTCTTCTTTTTTCTTTGACTTTTGGTCTCCTTTGTTGCTGAAATTATCGTTGTTTTATTGTATAAACAATAGCTTTAATTCCAGTTTACAACATCGGGCATCAATGTACAAACTATATCATGTGGAATATATTCGCTTCTATTTAAAATTAATTAAAGCAATTCCCACGTTTTGTTTTACATCATGTAAGATTATATATATATATACTCCTACATGGAAGCATTAATTAGCTAGCACCACTAATTATGCAATTATATTTAGTATGAAGGTGCAGTAAAAGAAGGTGGTAGAGGATTAAGTATTTGGGACGACTTCACTCACTAGTATCAAGGTTGGTGATGAATATTTTGTTTGGCTAATTGGCTCTATTTCTTTCTTAAATGAAACGGTGAGTTCACACCAAAAAAAGAAAAAAAAAAATTGTAGACTAAAAGTTGAATATTGTATTCAAATAAGCTCTTTAAAATTTAATGTGATAAATTAAGAATTTGTTTCATACAACTTGCAGAAAAAAATAATATAGACAATGGAGATGTAGCAGTCGATTTCTATCATCATTACAAAGTACGGAGTTTATCTTTCCTTTTTTATGAATTGTCAATGTTTCATGAGTATCTTTAGCAGTGAGGGTTCAGGGGTGATTTTCCATGGATGTATCTGGTGGTGGTAAAAAAATTTAGTTTATATTTATTTTATGTATTTTTTTTCTCGATTAGTCGTATTTGTATTAAACATAGCTGAAAAATGTTATAGGAAGACATCAAACTAATGAAGGAAATTAACGTGGATGCTTTCCGACTCTCAGTTTCATGGTCTAGAATATTACCCCGTAAGTATATATTTTAATCAAGTTGTAATTAACATTTTATTTCATTGCCACTGTTTTATTTTTCTCATTGTTCTTAAAATCTTAATTGATTCTTCTTCTTCCATTTTTTTTTTTTGTGAATTTAAGTTGAAAACTAAATGAAGGAGTGAACGAGGAAGGAATACAATTCTACAAAAATCTCATCAATGAGCTCTTAGAAAATGGTAATAAATCTCTTCCTAAATGGATTTAAAAGTTTTCGACCAAAGATGGTGGTTTAATGTAACTAGAATATTTTGTAAATATGCCATGCTGACATTGAAATATAAATTCTTCCTACAAGTTTGAAATTCAAAATATAAAGAGGCCAAAATCCAAAATGTTCGACCAAATTTCATAGTTTTGATGAAACTGGATAGCTTATGAAGATTTATATTCTAAATATCATGCTATAAAAAATTAGAACCCAACTAATTGTTTTGTTTGTCCTGTGATAAAATGTGCAGACTTGCAGCCTTTCGTAACTATCTTCCATTGGGATCTTCCTCAAGCTCTAGAAGATGAATATGGTGGCTTTTTAAACCCTCGCATTGTGTAAGTGAATAGCAGTTACATTATATGAATCATACTTTACAATCCAAAAGATTTTTATTCTGGAATGAACACTTCGTAAAACCTACTGCGTGGATATGAAAATGTTTGATCCTGGCTGCATATTAGAATGTTTTTGTAAGACTACAAATTAGACTGGGTTTGTTGTTTTTTGTTTTTATGGTGTTGGATTGTTTGTCTCAATTGATGGGTTAAACCCCCGTTCCTTTTGCTTGTTCCATTAGAAAAAAAAAAAAAGCTCTTAACAGATGAGTTAGTTTCTAACACCATTAATTCAAATGAATCAATATCCCTTCTTGCATGCTTTGTCGTAGCAGAGTCTCGACCTTTACTTCACTAGTCCAACACCTCATCGGTGTTATTCTTAAATATTATGTTCAACAACACTAAGAATTTCCACATAAAATTATCCTTCGAGTTCATGGAGTTATTCTATATACGATTGAACCTGTGTCTTCCTTTATGTATTTAGGGATGATTTTCGAGATTTTGCGCATCTTTGCTTCAAAGAATTTGGTGACAAAGTAAAACTTTGGACCACTTTTTATGAGTCATGGGTTTATAGTGTTGGTGGCTATGAAACTGGTAAAAAAGCTCTAGGACGGTATTCAAAATGGGTGAACAACGGATGCCAGGCAGGGAACTCTGCCACTGAGCCTTATACCGTTTCACACCATCTGCTTCTCGCTCATGCAGCAGCTGTAGAAGAGTTCAGAAAATGTGATAAGGTTTGTACAAGAGTTATTAAATCATGATCTTACACATTAGTTGCTAGCTCGATATGTACATTAGTTCTAAAGCTAATAAATTGCCAGAATTACCCGTACAAATCAATCATCTTTGCAAATTAAACTATATTGATGCAAGAAGAACCAGGAGATGAGCCATATAGGCTTAGAAAGATCTGAAAGTCTATTTTCTGGAAAAATTATGGCTCGTCAAAATGATTTTCTTAGAAAAAGTTATGACAGTTTCAGTAGACAAAGGCCAGGCCTTCAGAACACTACCAGCCAGCACCGCGGTGCTCCTCTGCCAGAATTTTACAGCTCTTTATTTCCTTTTTCTTTCTCACCATTCTTACAATTTTGATGATTTTTTTTTAAATTCAGATGGAAAGCTAAGTAAAGGAGTGAACGAGAAAGGGATCCAATTCTATAAAAATCTCATCAATGAGCTCATAGCAAATGGTCATAATTCTCTCCCCTATATGGATTTAATTTTTTGTTTGGCTAATTGCGTTTATTTAATTTAATTAAAATATTGTAATATACCAATCAATTAAATTAGAGTTAACATTTAAATATAATTAAGTTCTCCCTATAAGTATATTTTAAATGAAAATTATATATATATATATATATATATATATATATATATATATATATATATATATAATGATCAAATTTCGAAACGTTGGAACAAATTTTAAGTTCTTCAAGAAATTTGATAGCTCCTTGAAGATTTATCTTTATAATTGGACCTTGATAAATTATTGATAAAGTTGTCCAATAATTACTTTTTGTAACTCATTTGAACCAAACTTAATTATCTCTCTTAAATGTCATTTGATGAATGTGCGGACATACAACCATTTGTGACTATCTTTCACTGGGATCTTCCCCAAACTCTAGAAGATGAGTATGGTGGTTTTTTAAGCCCTCACATTGTGTAAGTAAATGCTTCCATCATATCAAAAGCATCATTGATGCTTCTATCAATATAGTTTTTTGCCTTTAAAAAAATCTTACTAAAAGATTAATCTATTAAATTATTTTATTAATTATATTAAATCCAACAATACCTACAGTGAAGAATCATGGAGTTGGCCTATATTTGATTGAAAATGTATCCTATTATGCATATACAGGGATGATTTTTGAGACTTTGCAAGTATATGCTTCAAAGAATTTGGTGATAAAGTGAAACTTTGGGCAACTTTCAATGAGCCATGGGTTTACAGTGTTGCTGGCTATGACAATGGAAGAAAAGCACTAGGACGATGTTCAAAATGGGTCAACAATGCATGCCAAGCAAGGAACTCTGGCATTGAACCTTATAATGTTTCACATCATCTACTTCTTGCTCATGCTGCAGCGGTAGAAGAGTTCAGAAAATGTGACAAGGTATACAGAAAAATTGTCAAATCATGATCCGGTGCATTAATTGCTTGCTTGATATGCGTATTAGTGCCAACAATAATTTTCTAAACTACTATAAGGTTTAAATATTTTTTCTCGAATTTTTTTTTTATTTGAAACTTTTGAGATCAAAAGGAGAGTCTATATTGAAACTTTATTAATGATTAAAACCCCAAACCATGTCTCCCCTTTCTATTATTTTTAAAGGAACCTTTTCTATTATTTCATCTATTAACTGTTTTTTATTTATACAATTGTTTGCTGTCAAGAAAATGGAAAGATTGGGATAGTACTCTCGCCCTCATGGTTTGAGCCTCAATCTGATTCCCCTGCGGATATTGAAGCAGCCAAACGAGCCCTTGATTTCATCTTAGGCTGGTAAGTGCTTCATATTAAATTAAACAACATGCTTTCTCATTTTCTTCCTTCTTTTTTCCTCCTTTTGGGAATTGAAAACTATATTTTAGTCCAAGATAAAAATAAATTTTACATTTCGATATATGCAGGCATTTGGACCCTATAACATTTGGTGATTATCCAAAAAGTATGAGGACTTACGTTGGGGATCGATTACCTTCGTTCACTAAAGAGCAATCCAAAATGCTAAAAAAATCTTTTGATTTTGTGGGAATAAATTACTACGGTGCTCTTTATGTAACTAATCTTGATCATGTTGATCCGGAAAAACCTAGATACACAACCGATCAACATGTTATGTGGAAAAGTAAGTTCACTCTAAATCCAAAGCTTTTAGAAAATTTAAACTCAATACAATTTTATTCTTCTATTTTTCATACTGCCAACACAGACTATGGTGATTAATCTATTGACTTTCAATTTTTTTATCCTATTTTATAGAGGATCGAGATGGAATTCTTATTGGCCCACAGGTACGTTGGTAAAGTATATATATATATATACTTAGTAAAGTATATATATATATATATATATTTATTTATTTATTTTAGAAATACTTTGTTTTTGAAAAACGAAGGCACAAAGATATTAGAAGGCATCATAAAGCCAATAAGATTTAGAAAGGAAATTCCTCATTAACCATGAGAGACACATGGAGATATCAGTAAAGACGCTGTTCAATCATCTCCTCTTCATCTGCATTGTTGTTATTTGCCTAAGTTTCAAACATGTCCAAACATGGTCTAAGTTTAGTTAATGTCCAAACCAATTGTGGGATATCAAAGTTCAGCAAGTTATAAGGTTGCACACATGTGTGTGCTTCAATTTTGAGCATGGGAAGGTCAGGCACACTGCTGTGGAATTTTCTGCCCACAGGCAGGAGGTGTGCGCACAGCATCAGGTCACGCCGCAGCACACAGCACCACACCAAAACACACAGCATCACTTGGAGAGTGATGTAGGGCTGAGATTAAAGGAAGAACATGATCAAAGGGAGGATAATGACTCACAAGAATGTCCAAGAATTAAGAGGCTATAAAAGGGGTTCTCAAGGCCTCATTTCATAAGATAATACAAGATACAAAAACACACATGCAAGAGAGTTTTGTGACATTGTGAGATCATTGTAAACACTAAGAGAGAATTGTGTAGAGATATATAAACACAAGAGGGACTCTTGTAGTGAGGCTGGTTGTAATTAGATAGAGAGAGTCTAGATTAGATTAGAGAACATTGTTGAGTTCTCATCTTCTTCTTTCTCTTCTTGTTTCTTCAAGAACTTGGATTCTTGAAGGGGATTGCTGTAACTTTGTAAGAACCATTGAGATAGTGCAGAGAGTTCGGAGGAACTCACGGGGACGTAGGCACATTGCCGAACCTCGACAACAAATTACTTGTCTTCTTTCTTTCTTTGATTTTCTGTTCTTGAGTTCGATTGCTGAAATTCTTTCTACAAGTCATTCAAGACTTGGGTGTTTGGAAGATCACCACCTGGGCATCTTGTCAAGGTGATTTCCAACAGTGGTATCTGAGCACAGCAGCTGGTTATCGGAACAAGAAGTAGAAGGTACGGAGCCAAGACTCCAAGAATCAAAGATCAAACTTCTTGGGTGAATCAAGAACGGTTAAAGATCAAGATCCGGTCGTGTTCTTGAAGGTTGATTCAAGAACGGTGTTAAAGATCCTTCTTCGATCTATGTTCTTGAGGTTAAAGAAAGTAGTTGTGGTTAGTGCACAAATCTGGGATCTTGTCTGCAAAAGATGACTTCAAATTTTTGTGTGGAGAAGTTTGATGGAAAGGGGGACTTTACCCTATGGAAGCGGAAGATCAAGGCGGTTCTAATGCAGCAGAAAGTGGACTTGGCTATTGGAGAGGATGATGCTTTTCCAGCAAGTGTCACGGAGGACCAGCGGACCGAGATGGCCTACAGCACCATTTTCTTGCACATGTCGGATAGTATCACAAGGGAGTGCGGAGACTCGGAGGATCCGGCTGTCATATGGAAGAAACTAGATAAGTTGTTTCTTACCAAAACTCTTCCTAACAAAATTTATCTTCTTAAAAGAATCTTTTCTTTTAAAATGGAACCTAGTAAGGAGTTGCTAGATAATCTTGATGTCTTTAATAAGCTAGTTCAAGATTCGAATAGCTGTAGCATTACTTTTCCGGATGAACAATTGGCTGTCATTTTATTAAATTCACTTCCAGATTGCTTTGATAATTTGATTAATGCAATTGAGTATGGAAGGGATTCTTTGACAAAGGAGATTGTGATCAATGCCATAAGGGCACATGATTTCAAAGCCAAGATGAAGGAGGCATCAAGTGGTGAAGGGCTGTTCATAAGAGGAAGGCCAGCAACTCGGAATGGCAGTAGCACTTATGGCAGCTACCGAGAGAAATCAAGAGGTAGAGGGCAAAGCCATGGGAGATCTCACTCCAAGACAAGATATGGAGGAGGAAAGAGATGCTTCTACTGCAACAAGGAGGGTCATTTCAAGAAAGATTGCAAGAAGAGGATATGGGATGAGAGGAGAAGTCATACCAACAATGGAGAGGCTTCGGTTGCCAAAGGAGAACAGCAAGATGATGTTCTTGTTGCATGCTCAAATGTGAGCAGGAGGCAAGGCAGTGGAAAGTGGATTCTTGACTCCGGGTGCACCTATCATATTTGCCCTCACAAAGAATGGTTCAATAATTTCAAGGAGATCAATGAGGGAAGAGTCTTCTTGGGGAATGACAATTCTTGCCAAGTGAGAGGGATTGGAGACATCCAATTGAGGATGTTTGATGGAGTCACAAGGCTGCTGCGAAATGTAAGATATCTTCCAGACTTGAAGAGGAACTTGATCTCATTGGGGCAGCTGGACTCCATGGGGTACACATGCAAATTAGAGGGAGGAAAGATCAAGGTGGCCAAGGGATCTTTGGTAATGATCAAGGCAGCAAGAAATGATGGACTCTATGAGATGATCAGAGAAACAAAAACCAATGATCAAGCAGCAAGCTCGATGGCTGAGCTGGACAAGGCAGCCCTTTGGCACACTCGCTTGGGACACATGAGCGAAAAAGGCCTGCAAGTGCTTAGCAAGGAAGGTCTACTTAGTGGTGACAAAGTAGAAAAACTGGATTTCTGTGAGAGTTGCTTTCTTGGGAAGCAACACCGGGTCATCTTTAACACCGGAGTGCACAAGTCTAAGGAGATTCTTGATTACATTCATTCGGACCTTTGGGGACCAGCAAGAACACCAACACAGGGAGGTAACTTTTACTTTCTGTCTTTAATTGATGATTATTCAAGAAGAGTGTGGATTTATTTGCTTAGGAATAAATCGGATGCCTTGAATAAATTTGTTGTGTGGAAGAAATTGTTGGAAACCCGAACTGGTATGGTAGTTAAAGCTTTAAGAACCGATAATGGCTTAGAATTTTGTAACAAGGATTTTGATGAATTCTGTGAATTAAATGGCATTCTAAGATATAGAACGGTTGCAAAAACACCCCAGCAAAATGGAGTTGCTGAAAGAATGAATCGAACCCTTATGGAAAAAGTTAGTTGCATGCTAATAGGATCCGGGTTACCAAAATATTTTTGGGGAGAAGCTGTAGCTACAGCTGCATACTTGGTGAATAGATCACCCTCTAGAGCAATAGAGCTCAAGACTCCCATGGAGATGTAGAGTGGAAAACCCCCTGAATTAAGCAACCTTAGGACTTTTGGATGTGCAGCATATGCACACCAAAAGGAGGATAAACTTGACCCTAGGTCTAGAAAATGTGTATTTCTAGGATATGGTGATGGGGTTAAGGGATATAGGTTGTGGTCCTTAGAAAAGAAGGGCATGAAACTGATTATAAGTAGGGATGTTGTCTTTAATGAATTATTATTTCCCTACTTGGAGAAAACTAACCCTGCAGGGGCTAGTGAGCAAACCAATTCAGAAATTGTTGAGCATCACATCAAAGAGCCCTCGGTTCAGGTAGAGCAGAGGAGGCAAGAGGGTTCGGACCAGGTAAAGCCCTTGGAAGAAGGCCAAGAAGCTCAAGAAACTCAAGAAGAGGCTGAACAATAAGTGGTTGATGCAGTAAATAACTACCAGCTCATAAGAGACCGGGAAAGAAGAGTGGTTAGACCACCCTTGAGATATGGGTTTGCAAATGCTGTAGATGCAGCAGCTCCTTGGATAGAAGGAGGGATGGCTGAACCAGAAACTTACACGGATGCCATGGAGTGTAAGGATTCGTCAAAGTGGCAGCTGGCTATGGAGGAAGAAATGGATTCTTTGATGAAGAACAACTCTTGGGAGCTGGTGCCAAAACCAGAAAAACAGAGAGTGGTGGATTGTAGGTGGCTCTACAAGATCAAAGAAGAGAATACTCCGGGGGATGAAGTCCGATATAAGGCCAGGCTGGTGGCAAAAGGGTTCACACAAAAAGAAGGCATAGATTTCACCGAAATCTTCTCACCGGTTGTGAAGTACAAGACAATACGGATGATGTTAGCATTAGTGGTCCAATTTAATTGGGAAGTCGAGCAAATGGATGTGAAGACTGCATTCTTGCATGGAGAGCTCGATGAGACCATTTTCATGAGGGAACCCGAAGGCTATAAGGAAGGAAGGCAGGGAGAGCTAGTGTGCAAATTGAAGAAGTCTCTCTATGGCCTGAAGCAATCACCTCGGCAGTGGAACAAGAGGTTTGATTCCTTTATAATCAGCTTGGGTTTCATGAGGAGCTGCTATGATTCTTGCTTGTACTATAAGGGGCAGAAGATTGAGGAGATGGTGATCATCCTCATCTATGTTGATGACATGTTGCTGGTTGGGAGCAGCATGGAGAGGATAAAGAAATTAAAGGCTCAACTCAGTGAAGAGTTTGAGATGAAGGATCTTGGCCATGCAAAGAAGATCCTTGGGATGTGTATCATCCGGGAAAGGGAGAGAAACAAATTAAAGATCTCTCAAACTTCCTACATAGAGAAGATGATATCTAAATTCTCTATGGAATATAGCAAACCAGTGAAGGTTCCACTTGCTGGTCATTTCAATTTCTCTAGCGATCAATGTCCAAGATCGGAGGCGGAGAAGAAGGAAATGAAGAAAGTCCCTTACTCTAGTGCTGTTGGTTCTGTTATGTACACCATGGTGAGCACTAGACCGGACATTGCTCATGCAATGAGTGTTCTCAGCAGGTTTATGAGTAATCCCGGAAAGGAGCATTGGCTTGGGATGAAGTGGTTGCTAAGGTATTTGAAGGGAAGCCCAGAAGTAGGGCTAGTGTATGAGAAGAGGGGTAATGCAATCTGCCTTGAAGGGTTTGCAGATTCGGACTATGGAGCAGACCGGGATAAAAGGAGATCGATTACCTCCTACTTCTTCAACTTAAACGGATGTGTGTAAGTTGGAAGGCTCAGTTGCAGCCAGCGGTAGCACTCTCAACAACCGAGGCTGAGTACATAGCTGCTACAGAGGCCATTAAGGAAGCTATGTGGTGCAAACGGTTGCTTGAAGAGTTGAAGGTACTGGATGAGCAGGTTGTGGTATTTTCGGATAGTCAAAGTGCCTTGCACTTGTGTAAAAATCCAGTGTTCCATGAGAGGACAAAGCACATGGCTGTTTGGTGTCATTTCATTCGGGAAAATGTTACGAAAAGATGCATCCATGTGGACAAGGTTGCCACGGAAGAAAATCCTGCTGACTTGGGTACTAAAGTCTTACCTCTAAGTAAGTTCAATCATTGCCTTGAATTACTTAGGATTGGAGTTGGTTTATTGGTAACTCAACATGAGTTTGGATCTCGAAACATTCTGCACAATGGTTCAGGTTTTTTTTTTTTTTTGAACACTTAGACAAAGGTAGAGATCACCTTGACAAGATGCCCAGGTGGTGATCTTCCAAACATGCATCATATGAAACGCCTATTTTTTTTATCCAATGCCCTATTTTCTTACCCAATACTTTTTCTTTATATTCACACTTTATAAAATGACTAATAATTGTATATAACATTTGTTTATTCAGGCTGCTTCAGACTTAATCCTAGTGTATCCTGAAGGTATCAAATATATCCTAAAGTACATCAAGGATCATTACAATAATCCAACCATTTACATTACTGTGACTGGTAAGCCAATTGTTAGAATAAATTTCATATAATTAAGTGGTATTTGTTACATGTTGGATAATCCAACTACTAATTAGTTTTGATTTCTTTGACATAAAACTCATGTAGGATATGACGATTACAACAATGATACATTACCACCGGAAGAAGCTCTTAAGGATACTGATAGGAAAGAATACCATGAGAAGCATCTTCAGAATCTTTTGGAAGCCGTAAAGTGAGTTAATATCTAACTTACGTTGAATTTATTATCACTCTTTTTTTTTATTTTTTTTTGGTTCGCAAAATTTACTTTACAACTAACATAAAACTTGTGTTCTACAACAAACTTGATTTTGATATAAAATTATTGTTTTCTGCTACATATGATGTTTTTTAGTACTCAACTTTTGAAGGTTTAATTATTACAAGGTCAATCTCGATGTAAGCTTATAGAGCAAAGATTGTTTTGTTAAATGTTTATACTTGTTGGTTTTTTGTCTAAGGTTTAAACATGGTTCAAACATGGTCAAGGTTTGAACAGGTCCAAACATGGTCCAAAGTTTGGTTAATGTCCAAACCAATTGTGGGATATCAAAGTTCAGCAAGTTATAAGGTTGCACACATATGTGTGCTTCAATTTTGAGCATGGGAAGGTCAGGCACACTGCTGTGGAATTTTCTGCCCACAGGCAGGAGGTGTGCGCACAGCATCAGGAGGCTGCAGCATCAGGTCACGCCGCAGCACACAGCACCACACCAAAATGCACAGCATCACTTGAAGAGTGATGAAGGGCTGAGATTAAAGGAAGAACATGATCAAAGGGTCAAGAATGATTCACAAGATTGTCCAAGAATTAAGAGGCTATAAAAAGGGTTTCCTAGCCTCATTTCAAGTGGTGGAAAAGGTGTGTGAGAGAACCACACAGGTTGTGACATTGTGAGATCATTGTAAACACAAGAGAGAATTGTGTGAGAGACATAAACACAAGAGGGACTCTTGTAGTGAGGCTGGTTGTAAAGAAGAGAGGTTAGTAGAGAATTGATAGAAAGCATGGCAATAGGTCTATCACTTTCTCGTTCTCTTCTTGGTTCTTCAAGAACTTGGATTCTTGAAGGGGATTGCTGTAACTTTGTAAGAACCATTGAGATAGTCCAGAGAGTTAGGAGGAACTAACGGGGACGAAGGCACATTGCCGAACCTCGACAACAAATTACTTGTCTTCTTTCTTTCTTTGATTTTCTGTTCTTGTGTTCGATTGCTGAAATTCTTTCTACAAGTCATTCAAGACTTGGGTGTTTGGAAGATCACCACCTGGGCATCTTGTCAAGGTGATTTCAAACAGTGGTATCAGAGCTTTGGACAGTGGTATCAGAGCATAGCAGTTGGTTTTCGGAACAAGAAGTAGAAGGTACGGAGCCAAGACTCCAAGAATCAAAGATCAACTTCTTGGGTTATTCAAGAACGGAGTTAAGATCTATATATGATCGTGTTCTTGAGGTAAATCAAGAACGGTGTTAAGATCAATATCTGATCGTGTTCTTGAGGGTGATTCAAGAACGGTGTAAAGATCAAGATCTGGTCGTGTTCTTGAAAGTGATTCAAGAACGGTTAAGATCCATCTTCGATCTGTGTTCTTGAGGTTGAAGAAAGCATTTGTGGGTACTGCATAAGACAAGGGATCATCTTCCCAAGATGGGTTCAAATTTCGGTATTAAGAAGTTTGATGGAAAGGGAGATTTTTCCCTATGGAAGCGGAAGATCAAGGAGGTTCTTGTGCAACAAAAAGTGGACTTGGCTATTGGAGAAGATGATGCTTTTCCAGCAAGTGTCACGGAGGACCAGCGGACCGAGATGAAGAAGATGGCTTACAGCACCATTTTCTTGCACATGTCGGATAATGTCACAAGGGAGTGCGGAGACTCGGAAGATCCAGCTGCATTATGGAAGAAACTAGATGAATTGTTTCTTGCCAAGACTCTCCCACATAAGAGGTATCTTCGGAAACGAATCTTTGCTTTTAAATTTGATCCTAAGAAAGAGTTGCAAGATAATCTTGATGCCAAGAAAATGAGTGCATCAAGTGGTAAAGAGCTGTTCTTTAAAAGAAGGCCAGCAACTTGGTATGGCAGCAACTATGGCTACTACTGGGACAGAGGTAGAGGAGAGAGCCATGGGAGAGTGCACAGCAGCATGCATGGCTACTACCAGGACAGAGGTAGAGGAGAGAGCCATGGGAGAGTGCACAGCAGCATGCATGGCTACTACCGGGACAGAGGTAGAGGAGAAAGCCATGGGAGAATGCATTCCAAACTGAGATTTGGAGGGAAGAGCTACTACTACTGCCATAAGGAGGGTCATGTCAAGAAAGATTGCAAGAAGATGACAAGGGATAGAGGAGGAATCCATACCAAGAATGGAGAGGCTTCGGTTGCCAAAACAGAACAGCAAGATGATGATGTTCTTGTTGTGTGCTCAAGTGTGAGCAAGGGGCAAAAAGGCAGCGGGAAATGGATCTTGGATACCGGGTGCACTCATCATATGAGCCATCACAAAGAATGGTTCAAGAATTTCAAGAAGATCAATGATGGAAGGGTTTTCTTGGGGAATGATAATTCTTGCCAAGTGAGAGGGATTGGAGATATCCAATTGAGGATGTTTGATGGAGTCACAAGGCTACTGGAAAATGTTAGGTATGTTCCAGATTTGAAGAGGAACTTGATCTCATTGGGGCAGCTGGATTCCATGGGCTATACATGCAAGATAGAGGGAGGAAAGATCAAGGTGGCCAAGGGATCTTTGGTAGTGATCAAGGCAGAAAGAAACGATGGACTCTATGAGATGATCGGAGAAACAGAAACCAATGATCAAGCAGCAAGCTTGATGGCTGAGCTGGACAAGGCAACCCTTTAGCACACTCGCTTGGGACACATGAGCGAAAAGGGCCTGCAAGTGCTTAGCAAGGAAGGTCTACTTGGTGGTGACAAAGTAGAAGAACTGGATTTCTGTAAGAGCTGTGTTTTTGGGCAGCAACATCGGGTCAGCTTCAACACCGGAGTGCACAAGTCTAAGGGCATTCTTGACTACATTCATGCAGACCTTTGGGGACCAGCAAGGACACCAACACAGGGAGGTAACATTTACTTTCTGTCTTTAATTGATGATTATTCAAGAAAAGTATGGGTTTATTTGGTTAAGAATAAATTAGATGCCTTGAATAAATTAGTGGTCTGGAAATGGCTGGTTGAGACTCAAATGGGTAGAGTAGTTAAGGGGATAAGAACCGATAATGGCTTAGAAATTTTTAACCAAGAACATGATCAATTCTGTAGGTTAAATGGCATTCTAGGACATAGGACAGTTGTGGAAACTCCTCAGCAAAATGGAGTTGCTGAGTTGATGAATAAGACCCTTATGGAAAAGGTTAGGTGCATGTTAGATGGATCCGGGTTACCAAAATATTTTTGGGGAGAAGCTGTAGCTACAGCTGAATATTTGATTAATAGATCACCCTCTAGGATTGTGTTCCAAAAGACTCCCATGGAGATGTGGAGGGGAAAACGCCCTGAGTTGGACAACCTTAGGACTTTTGGGTGTGCTGCGTATGCACTCCAAAATGAGGATAAGCTTAGCCCAGGATCTAGAAAATATGTGTTTCTAGGATATGGGGAAGGGGCTAAGGGGTACAGGTTGTGGTCCTTAGAAAAAGAAGGATTCAAACTCATAATAAGTAGGGATGTTGTCTTTAATGAATTATTATTTCCCTACTTGGAGAAAACTAACCTTGCAGGGACTAGTGAGCAAACCAATTCAGAAATTGTTGAGCATAGCATCAAGGGAGATTCTGTTCAGGTAGAGCAAAGGAAGCAAGAGGGGACGGACCAGGTAGAGCCCTTGGATGATTGCCAAGCTCAAGAAAATCAAGAAGAGACTGAACAAGAAAAGGATGCTGCAACAAGTGAGAAGGACTTTCAGCTCATAAGAGACCGGGAAAGAAGGCTGGTCAGACCACCTTCAAGATGTGGGTTTGCGGATGCTACGGATGCAGCAGCTCCTTGGACAGAAGGAGAGATGAGTGAACAAGAAACTTACACGGATGCCATGGAGTGTAAGGATTCGTCAAAGTGGCAGCTAGCTATGGAGGAAGAAATGGATTCTTTGAGAAAGAACAACTTCTGGGAATTGGTGAAAATTCCAGGAAATCAAAAAGTTGTGGAATGTAAGTGCACTTACAAGATCAAAGAAGGGTGCCCTCCAAGAGATGAAGACCGGAACAAGGCTAAGCTGGTAGTGAATGGGTTCACAAGAAGAGAAGACATAGGTTTCACAGAAACTTTCTCACCTGGACACAAGGTGGAGAAGATGGTGAGTATCCTCACCTATGTCATTGATGGGCTGTTAGTTTGGAACAGCAGGAAGAGGATGGAAAGGTTTACATCTCAACTCAGTGAGGAGTTCGAGAGGAAGGATCTCAGCCTTGCACAAAAGATCCTTGGGATGAGGAGAATCATCCGGGAAAGGAAGAGAAACAGGTCAAGTGTTTCTTGGGCAATGGATGTTTTCAGCAAATGTGTGAGTAATCCCGGAAAAGAGCGTTGTCTTCGGATGAAGTGGTTGCTGAGGTACATGAAGGCTCAGTGGGAGCCAGTTGTAGCACTCATAACAACCAGGGCAGAATGCATAGCGGCTACGGAAGCCATAAAGGAGGCTATGGGGTGCAAGGGGTTGTTGGACGAGTGGGAGGTCCTAAAAGAGCAAGTGGTGATATCTTTGGATAGCCAAAGTGCGGGGCACTTGTGGAGGTATCCGGTGTTCCATGAGGGGATGGAGCATATGGATGTTCGGTATCATTACATTCTGGAAAAAGGTACAGAAGGAAGCATTCATGTTGACAAGAAGACCACGGAGAAAAGTCCTGCAGATTCAGGCACCAAGTTTCTACCTCTAAGTAAGTTCAATCACTGCCTTGAATTACTTAGGATTGGAGTCAGTTGATTGATGACTCAAGATGAGTTTGGATCCCGAAGGTCTCTGCACAAATGGTTCGGGTTTAAACGCTTAGACAAAGGTAGAGATTGTTGGTTTTTTGTCTAAGGTTTAAACATGGTTCAAACATGGTCAAGGTTTGAACAGGTCCAAACTATACATTTTTTTCAAAACTGGAGACATATACATTAATCCAAACTCCCAAACAAACATGGTGAGGATGCTTTGCGTGAAAACCCACTTAAGGATACCTTTCTCCTTCAATCCTTTACTGATTTGCTTCAATTCTATTCAACAACTTCCTTGAAATATTAAAAAGATGGAGGGTGAGCTAAAAGCTCAGCGAGTAATCATATTACTCAAAGTAATCGTCTTCAAGAAACTTTATCACTTTTTGAATGAATTCAATTTAATTGTAATCACAATTCATAAAGTCACAACTATGTATATATAATTGCCCTAATGCTCATCACAAGTAAAATAATCGTTCCAAGAATACATTAAAACAATCAACAATCACATGAATTAAAGTATCATACAAGATTCAAACCATTACAAGAATAACCCTTTTAAAGTATTCACGGTTCACGTGATTTCAACTCAATTCAATACACTTATCAATACATATATCACAATGGGGATGTCTCTCCACGTACCAGTACATCAAACATCGCATTATACATCCACCCGGTTTCATCTCGCTTTCCACTTCCACTCAGTTCCACCTCACTTTCCTCCTCCACTCGGTTCCATAATGTCGTCAAGGATTCAAATCTCATCAAACATAATTCATAACACAAGTAATTTCTTAAATATAATTTCTTAGATACTCATTCACATTATATATAATCAAATTTCGAACGTTGGAACAAATTTTAAGTTCTTCGAGAAATTTGGGAGCTCCTTGAAGATTTATCTTTATAATTGGACCTTGATAAATTATTGATAAAGTTGTCCAATAATTACTTTTTGTGACTCATTTGAACCAAACTTAATTATCTCTCTTAAATGTCATTTGATGAATGTGCAGACATTCAACCATTTGTGACTATCTTTTACTGGGATCTTCCCCAAACTCTAGAAGATGAGTATGGTGGTTTTTTAAGCCCTCACATTGTGTAAGTAAATGTTTCCATCATATCAAAAGCATCATTGATGCTTCTATCAATATAGTTTTTTACCTTTAAAAAAATCTTACTAAAAGATTAATCTATTAAATTATTTTATTAATTATATTAAATCCAACAATACCTACAGTGAAGAATCATGGAGTTGGCCTATATTTGATTGAAAATGTATCCTATTATGCATACACAGGGATGATTTTTGAGACTTTGCAAGTATATGCGTCAAAGAATTTGGTGATAAAGTGAAATTTTGGGCAACTTTCAATGAGCCGTGGGTTTACAGTGTTGCTGGCTAAGACAATGGAAGAAAAGCACTAGGACGATGTTCAAAATGGGTCAACAATGCATGCCAAGCAAGGAACACTGGCATTGAACCTTATAATGTTTCACATCATCTACTTCTTGCTCATGCTGCAGCGGTAGAAGAGTTTAGAAAATGTGACGAGATATACAGAAAAATTGTCAAATCATGATCCGGTGCATTAATTGCTTGCTTGATATGCGTATTAGTGCCAACAATAATTTTCTAAACTACTATAAGGTTTAAATATTTTTTCTCGATTTCTTTTTATTTGAAACTTTTGAGATCAAAAGGAGAGTCTATATTGAAACTTTATTAATGATTAAAACCCCAAACCATGTGTCCCCTTTCTATTATTTTTAAAGGAACCTTTTTTATTATTTCATCCATTAACTGTTTTTTATTTATACAATTGTTTAGTGTCAAGAAAATGGAAAGATTGGGATAGTACTCTCGCCCTCATGGTTAGAGCCTCAATCTGATTCCCCTGCAGATATTGAAGCAGCCAAACGAGCCCTTGATTTCATCTTAGGCTGGTAAGTGCTTCATATTAAATTAAGCAACATGCTTTCTCATTTTCTTCCTTCTTTTTTCATTCTTTTGGGAATTGAAAACTATATTTTAGTCCAAGATAAAAATAATTTTTACATTTCTATATATGCAGGCATTTGGACCCTATAACATTTGGTGATTATCCAAAAAGTATGAGGACTTATGTTGGGGATTGATTACCTTCGTTCACTAAAGAGCAATCTAAAATGCTAAAAAAATCTTTTGATTTTGTGGGAATAAATTACTACGGTGCTCTTTATGTAGCTAATCTTGATTATGTTGACCCGGAAAAACCTACATACACAACAGATCAACATGTTATGTGGAAAAATAAGTTCACTCTAAATCCAAAGCTTTTAGAAAATTTATACTCAATACAATTTTTTTTTCTATTTTTCATACTACCAACATAGACTACGGTGATTAATCTATTGACTTTCAAATTTTTTTCCTATTTTATGGAGGATCGAGATGGAATTCTTATTGGCCCACAGGTACATTGGTAAAGTATATATATATTTATTTTAGAAATACTTTGTTTTTGAAAAACGAAGGCATAAAAATATTAGAAGGCATCATAAAGCCAATAAGATTTAGAAAGAAAATTCCTCATGAACCATGAGAGACACGTGGAGAGATCAGTAAAGACGCCAAACCAAACAAACAGAACCATCCACTAGAACACAAGACAACACACTGTGCACTTCTTGATACATGTTTTTTCAACATTCTTTTTTCAGTATTTTGTCATATTCCTCTCTATCCCTCCATTCCATTTGGTATAGCTGTTCAATCATCTCCTCTTCATCTCCATCATATCAAACGGCTAATTTTTTATCCAATGCCCTATTTTCTTACCCAATACTTTTTCTTTATATTCACACTTTATAAAATGACTAATAATTGTATATAACATTATTTTATTCAGGCTGCTTCAGACTTGATCCTAGTGTATCTTGAAGGTATCAAATATATTCTAAAGTACATCAAGGATCATTACAATAATCCAACCTTTTATATTACTGAGAATGGTAAGCCAATTGTTAAAATAAACTTCATATAATTAAGTGGTATTTGTTACATGTTGGATAATCCAATTACTAATTAGTTTTGATTTATTTGACATAAAACGCATGTAGGATATGATGATTACAACAACGATACCTTACCATTGGAAGAAGCTCTTAAGGATACTGAGAGGAAAGAATACCATGAGAAGCATCTTCAGAATCTTTTGGAAGCCATAAAGTGAGTTCATATCTAACGTACGTTGAATTTATTATCACTGTTTTTTTTTTTTTTTGGTTCGCAAAATTTACTTTACAACTAACATAAAACTTGTGTTCTACAACAAACTTGATATTGATATAAAATTATTGTTTTCTACTATACATGATGTTTTTTAGTACTCAACTTTTGAAGGTTTAATTATTACAAGGTCGATCTCGATGTAAGCTTATCGAGCAAAGATTGTTTTGTTAAATGTTTATACTAATGGTAATTATTGGATTATTGACAGTGACTATTGAGTTGATGTGAAAGGCTATTTTACATGATCATTGATGGATAACTTTGAATGAAACCTTGGTTACACTGTTCGATTCAGATTATACTACGTAAATTTCAAGAATTACTTGAAACAATATCCGAAAGAATCAGCCAAGTGTGGTTCATGAAATTTCTAAAAGAACAAAGCAAGCGGTCTAAAACTGTTATTTGGCTTTCCTCAATTTTATCACGTATAACAAAGAGTTGGTCAATATTGACGTATTGAAGTTGAACATCTTTTGGTTTTGAATCACAACTGAATGATGTATTTTATTAATTCTTTTGTAATTCTTTGATTTTATTGATTAAAATCTTTTTAGGTGTTTTAGGATTTTAATATGTAATTAAACTATTGTCTTCTTATATAAGAAATTGTACTACTTTGTGATCTATTTTATCTAGCTAGCCTATAAATAGGTTTGTATAGTTTTTGGGTTCTGCCTATATCTTTTTTCATGATAAATAAATTGACTTTTTCCTTTCATATATATGTATATATAAGCCTTTTATTCTCTTTTTCACTTAGATAGGTGGTTTAGAGGGAGGATTCTCCAGGCATGAAGACTCCCTAAAAGTATGGCTTTTGAATTATGGACAAATGGACAATTAAAGTATCATTGTACATATGTCACTTAGCAATCACCGAATTCCTAAACAAATTTTTTTTTTCTCAAATCCCCAACTTTGAGGGTGATTTTAATAAATAAATATTTTGATTATAAACTTGTCATAATAAGCCCTTACTTTGATTTGACGTTTTCTTTGAAGTGGGGTGTTTTTAAGAATTTATTCTTTCAAAAGAAAATTAATGACAGAGAAAACGAAGAAACAATTGTTTACGGTTACTGTTATGCCTAAAATTTGAAAAATAAAGTGTTGGAACATCAACGGTGCAACAAATCGTTACATTTTTTTATACTTCTTTTCTTTAGGGGTTAAAATTAAGTGGACCAACAGCAAAGCAACACGTGGACATTTCTACTTCCAATAAGGATATGGCACGTGGACAAGCTATTGACGAACCCAATGCCATCCCCGGACACTCTTGTTTAGACCTATGAGCGTAAATCCAGGGATCACGATCCTTCTTGGACAACCAGCCATATCCACTTGCAGAAGAATGGGATCTCCGGGATTTCCCCATTCGGGGCGTGTGGGCCATCTCACCTTTGAAACACTATAAAAGGACCAAGATATGCAAATCCAGACACATTCACAATCACATTTTACACAACTGAAAGCAGGAGCATCCCATTCCTCTAAGAACTTGTACTAACAAGAGCATCGGAGTGTCTTTTGAGGCACCATCTCCCTCTCTCCTCCGGTGGCTCTCTAGCTCATCTCGTCTATCTTGTGCAAGCTCCCCTAAGAACCGGCCCCCAACTCATCAACACGTTTTATGCTTCAACACCAATATTTTTGTGTTTTGTAAGGGGCTGTTGATAAGAATCTCAATGTTTCTTCAAGAAGTTCTGAAGGCTCTCATTCTATGGCTCTTGATGATCACAAGTGTTTAACATGGTTATCAATTATATGTGCTTATTTCATTTGGAATTATATAAAATGAATTTATTAGCTACATCAGCTCTTAGGTGACAAGAAGGGCGAGAAAGTTGGGGCCATAATCCTTGGACTGACTATTCCTTCATGTCTTCACCTTTTATTGCTATATTCTTCAAAATCAAACCTTCTCTAAACTCTATTCTTCAAAACTAGATCAAATGGACTCTTTCTCCATTATGAGTTCATCCTGCCATTATGATAAGACAGCTGCTTGAAGACGCCTAGGCAGATGCTTCCTTGGTTGTCGTGTTGGGATTTTAAATTAAAATATATTTACTTAATCTTAAACAAAAAAACACAAGCACAACAATTAAATAGGCAAAATAAATAAAAACTAGAACACTTATAATTAATGTGGTGCGACAACCTCTTTGCATTCATCCACCAGCAAATCAACTGCTTTATTAATTTTCAACTAAAACTTTAGGAAGAGCGAAGTTGTCAAACTCTCACCCCAAAGTCTAAATACAAAAAAAGCTCTTAACCTAGCTCTAGTTACAAGTACTCTCTCTGATAACCCAAAAACCCAATTCACCCAAAGCTCTCATCCTAACTTTAGTAGTAAACTCCTCTAGTTTACAATGTAAATGAAAATTATGACTATGCCTCAAATCTTCTCTGAGACCCTTTTATATAGAATATATTTTCCTAATACAATTAGGAAAAGTCCTAATACAATTAGGAAAAGAACAACAGCATCATACTAGACTACTACTACTTGTACAATCAACAATCTAATAGGAAATTACTACTATTCCTACTAGAACAAGCAATTACAAAATAGGAAACAATTTTTTCCAAAGCAATTAGAAGTCTTCTTTGTGAGAATTGAGCCAAAATCTTAACAGTCGTAACTATGGGGTAGTTTTTTTTTTTTTTTTTTTTTCCATTTTCTTCTTCCACTTTGCGATCAGATGCAAACACACATTTGATTTCATGCAAACAATTGGAGCTTGCAATTAATTTTTGTTGGTATGATCCTCTAATGTGTCCACGAGCTAAAGAAGTTATAAGTGGATTGTTGAGGAAAATTGTAAAAATAAAGAATCAAGCTAGAAGAGACAGAGATAGGAGCTGATGTGATTAATAAATTCATTTTATATAATTTTAAATGCAATCAAAACATAAATTGAGAACAATATTAAACTTGAGTTTCAATAAAGGCGTAAATTAGGAACAGTTATAAACTCGACGTAAATTAGGGCAATATTAAACTTAAAGAAAAACCAGTGAAACCTAAAAGACAATTGATAATGGTAATGGATAAGTTTACATTAGTAATTAAGTTGACCTTGAAAAGGAGAAAAAACTGTAAATGCCAATCAAATGATAAACTTAAAAAACCTGTTTCTTTTATTTTTTCCCCCTTTTTTTCATGTAATTTCTCCGTTACTCGTACTATATATAAAAAATATACTCCATACTCCATAGTGATCAAGCCTGGGCCTTTGATGCAAATTTCAAGCCTGGGCATTTAAAGTCTTTAACTAATTGCTCCTTTAATTTTCAAGGTCAACTCCAACTTAATTACTGATATTGTAAACTACCCACGATGAAGCAGTGGTCATTTGTTTACCAGAGAGGGCTATTTAATTTTGCCATGAAACACGTACATAATGATCTTTCAATTTAGAAGACATCCAACACTATAATTTCTTAATTAATTTTAAAGTTATGTTTCGTGTTATTTTGAAGGAGACAACAATAACAACATGCATATGTTGAGTTATTAATCAGCTGTTGAGTAATTATGCGTATCTATAACATCTAAGTGATGCAACAGTTAGGAGGAGATCGCAATTATCAATTTATGTTGCTCATCTTTTAAGCTTGCTGATCAGTAGTTCAATTAATCATTAACTTCTCCTGATTTTCTATTTTTGATTCTTGATGTGGGATAATTTTACCATCCAAACAAACAGTAACACATGACACACCAAGGTAAGTCCACGGACCCAAAATCACCACCAGTGAAATCATTACATGTGTCCAAGGGTACGAAGGTAATTTTATTCATAAACCCTAAAACACAGTAATCCTAATTGCACAAGGACACACATATCTCATATTTGAGAAACTCAAATCCCACCACAAGTCTCACTTATGAGTTATTTTCCTAGTCAAACTATACTCCAAAGCACTGTATGTAGAGGGCTTTCATTATCACACATGTACTTCACAAACATTTTTAACAGCACTTGCCTTTTCATTTTCTATAAACAGATTACTGATTTAGGCATCAGAGAGTTCCCTCAAAAGCACACTTCCCATCCTCCGACAACTCCTTAGGTCTTTTTTTGTTCTCGTGTGTGTAGGGACTTCACAACACCTATAAGAGCAACAGTCACATTTTTCAGCATAAAAAAATTTGTGTTATCCATGGGAAAACTTTGAAGAAGAATTTATCTGTTAATGATGCCAACCTGACATATGACCAAGAATGTTGTTGCTACTGTCGCTGTCGCTGCTGCTACCATTGCCACAACCCATACCTTGACTAGACAGGGCATGATCCTTAGTCCAGGCCTCTTTGCAATTCCCAAAAATACTGCTACCAGTGATGATTCCTTCTGGCATTCTAAAAGGTAGCAGAAGTTTCTTGCAACCTCAACTGGGCTATCCCAATCATCACCAAAGCCACACTGTCTGAACGCATGACTCGGGGTCCTCAATGGCATTAGATGCTGCCACAAAGCCCTCGATCAGCGAGGCACTCAGATCACGAAAGGGGACTTCACCCCACTAACTACCGATGCTCCGTTAGATTCTACCCCCTCCATTATAGGGTAAGATCACAGAGCCACTCCACGATCACAAACACCTTTAATACAATCTCCAGGAGCCGAGAATGATCACTCCAGATAAAGAGAACCTATAGTAGGTTAGTAGCACCTGCCAATACACAAAACAAAAAGGCAAGAACAGAACAAACGATCTTTTTTACAGATGACGACCTGGAAGGACTGCCCACCCCATGATGACGCCATGGTCATCACTTTAGTCATTGGGAATTACAATATGAAAAGGATCCTAGTTGACAACCAACATCTTCTATCATAACACGTTCAAGAAAATGGGGCTTAGTGACCAACAGCTCACACGGGTCGCTTTCCCTCTCTACGAGTTTTCAAGTGAGCCAATGTTCCTCTCTCTACTATATTTCACATCACATTCATAACATTTCTACTCATTTTTCATTCTCTTATGTTTTTCCTCTACACACAACCTATGTCATCACAACTACTTAGGCCATGTCTGAAGACAAGGGTTTAAGCAAGGTTAGCTTAAATCCTCGTCTTAGAATTTGGTGGATGTTAGTGGGGCCTCAATTCCAAGACAAGGATTTAAGTCAATATTGCTTAAATCCTTGTCTCCAAACATGGCCTTAGTTTCTAAACAGTTTCCTAGAGATTTCTTCGGAAGCTATTCATAATTGCTATCTACACAACTTCGCAAGGCTTTGTTGTATCCTTGAGGTGAATTTAATAGGAAGCTATTAGCAAACTCTTTGGAGTGAGGGCAACTATCACCTTAATGAAAGTGATTTACGCCCTAAATCCTTAAAATATTATGTTCTTTTCAATTGTTTTTGTTGTTGCAATTCCACATTAACTAATGCACAAACTTTGACCCCCCTTTTTTTTTTGTTATTTTAAACCAAAATCCCTAACAATTTTAAGGTGATAGTAGAAGCAACCATATTATCAATATTGATTTCAAAGTCATGAGAGAAGACTTCATCAAAGAAGATCGTTTTTATGGAACCAACTTTGCTCACTAGAAGGAAACTAAAAGACTATAAAAGGTTGAAAGAAGCGAGAGGATATATATATTATGGATTTCTTTGTCGAGGCCAAATTCATACCGAGAGCATATGTATGATTTCTAAGTTTTTATAAAGTCTATGCTAGATATCCAGGAAGCATTTGAAGAGAAACTTAATACTTAAAAAAAAACAAGGTAGGCATAACTTATTGATTATGAAATATTTTGAATTTATATTTTTGAGTAACATCATAAAAAAATTGATGTGTTTTCACTCTATGACCAATTTACAAGGAATATCTAAAACTAAGAAGTATCTAATTACTACATTTAAGATAGATGATCTTAATGAATTAGATGCTATCTTAGACATGGAAATGAGTGGGGGATATGTTTTAAATCAATCTCATTACTTGAGAAACTATTATTAAGTTCCAAAATCTTAGAATAAAGTAAGCAAGTATCCCCTATGAATTCACTACTAAACCAATTGGGAATTTCGGTAAAGTAATGGTACAACTTGAATATATATGTTAGTGCTATTGAAAGTTTAACTGAGCTAGATATTGTATTTGTAGAGTGCAAACTTTCACGATACACCAGTAAGCCTAGTACAAACCAATAAATAGAGTTATTAGAATCTTAAGAAAACTATTAAACTATCTGTTTTATTTTTGTTATCTGGTTGTACTAGAAGGATTCATTGTAGTTGGATCACAAGTACGTCAATTGATGAAAATTTAACGTTTGGATTGATTTTTAGGCTTGGTGGTGAAACAATACGTTGACCCTCTAAGAAGTAGATATGCATATCAAATTTAACTATATAACCAGGATCAGCACATAATGCCATAGACATATTTGGCGTCACAACAATCCAATATACTTGTCACCTCAAGGACTTGTCTCCTTAAGGACTCTTTCTTAACATTATCGTTTCACATGGACAACAAAAAGATATATGTTTGCAGGGCCAAGAACTGTTGTCATACTTTGGTACCAAAAAGGCTAACAAATGCATCAATCATCTCAAGAATATTACTCTAGTTCTATCTACCTATTCATTAAGCCACAAAAACAGGAAAACCATAAGCTTCAATACGGCCCATTGAGCATTTTAACACATTTATGAACTAGAGCAAAGCTTCCTCATACCAAATACAGACTTAGTATTGCAACTTCAAAGGATAACAAGAGGGGAGAAAAGAATGACTGGAGGGGACTGCATTGTAGCAAACAAAAGTGGTAAATGATTAATGTCTTAGGTAGAAATCAGAACAAAAATAAGGGAAAGTAGCAAGCCACGTCACTAATTCAATCTAAAGCAATGAGGATGTATAAAATCAAACTCAAAATTTAAGCCACGCCATCTTCTCTTCTCATGAAAAAGATTAAGCGCTGATGTCAGAGATATTAAGGGAAGGTTGGGTACAGGGCCATCAATGGAGGTTGATACATGTTTTTTCAACATTCTTTTTTCAGTATTTTGTCATATTCCTCTCTATACCTCCATTCCATTTGGTATGGCTGTTCAATCATTTCATCTTCATCTGCATCATATGAAACGCCTATTTTTTTTTTACCCAATGCCCTATTTTCTTACCCAATACTTTTTCTTTATATTCACACTTTATAAAATGACTAATAATTGCATATAACATTTGTTTATTCAGGCTGCTTCAGACTTGATCCTAGTGTATCCTGAAGGTATCAAATATATTCTAAAGTACATCAAGGATCATTACAATAATCCAACCATTTACATTACTGTGAATGGTAAGCCAGTTGTTAGAATAAATTTCATATAATTAAGTGGTATTTGTTACATGTTGGATAATCCAACTACTAATTAGTTTTGATTTCTTTGACATAAAACTCATGTAGGATATGACGATTACAGGAATGATACATTACCATTGGAAGAAGCTCTTAAGGATACTAATAGGAAAGAATACCATGAGAAGCATCTTCAGAATCTTTTGGAAGCCGTAAAATGTGTTAGTATCTAACTTACGTTGAATTTATTATCACTCTTTTTTTTCTTTTCTTTTTTTGGTTCGCAAAATTTACTTTACAACTAAAATAAAACTTGTGTTCTACAACAAACTTGATATTGATATAAAATTATTGTTTTCTGCTATATATATGATGTTTTTTAGTACTCAACTTTTGAAGGTTTAATTATTACAAGGTCCATCTCGATGTAAGCTTATAGAGCAAAGATTGTTTTGTTAAATGTTTATACTAATGGTGATTATTGGATTATTGACAGTGACTATGGAGTTGATGTGAAAGACTATTTTGCATGGTCATTGATGGATAACTTTGAATGAAACCTTTGTTACACTATTCGATTTAGATTATATTACGTTGATTTCAAAAATTACTTGAAACGATATCCGAAAGAATCAACCAAGTGGTTCATGAAATTTCCAAAAGATCAGAGCAAGCAGTCTAAAACTGTTATTTGAGGTTCCTCAATTTTATCACGTATACCAAAGAGTTGGTCACGACTGATGCATTGAAGTTGAACGTCTTTTGATTCTCAATTACAACTGAATGATGTATTTTATTATTTCTTTTATAATTCTTTGATTTTATTGATTAAAATCTTTTTAGGTATTTTAGGATTTTAATATGTAATTAAACTATTGTCTTCTTATATAGGAAATTGTACTACTTTCTGATCTATTTTATGTAGCTAGCCTATAAATAGGTTTGTATAGTTTTTGGGATTCTGCCTAAATCTTTTTTCATGATACATATATATATATATATATATATATATATATATATATATATATAAAAGCCTTTTAGAGGGAGGATTCTCTAGGCTTGAAGACTCCCTAAAAGTATGCCTTTTGAATTATGGACAAATGGACAATTAAAGTATCATAGTACATATGTCACTTAGCAATCACCGAAGTCCTAAACAATTTTTTTTTTTTGTTTTCTAAAATCCCCAACTTTGAGGGTGATTTTAATAAATAAATATTTTTATTATAAATTTTCATAATAAGCCCTTAATTCGATTTGATGTCTTCTTTGAAGTGATGTGTTTTTAAGAATTTACTCTTTCAAAAGAAAATTAATGACAGAGAGAAAACAGAGAAACAATTGTTTGCGGTTATTGTTATGCCTAAAATTTGAAAAGTAAAGTCTTAGAACATCAACGGTGCAAGAAATCATTGTATTTTTTATACCTCTTTTCTTTAGGTGTTAAAATTAAGTGGGCCAACAGCAAGTTAACACGTGGACATTTCTGCTTCCAATAAGGAGATGGCACATGGACAAGTTATTAACGAACCCAAACAATTCTTTTAGCTCCAACAAGTATTTATACTTCAAAACCTAAAATTTACATATCTAAAACTACTCAATCACAAGTTTAAGTTATTTCAAGTTGTAGTGCAAGATTAATTCAAAGGTCCACTACATATCATATTCCAACTTCAATAAATCCTAAATCCATCCATTTAAATTCAAATCAACTCGAACAAAACCAAAGAATCAACTTCATTAAGTTTACTTTAACTTAGAATAGGTTGGAAAATGATTATACCTCAAATTTGTATAAAAAAATAGCTAACAAACAAAAGGAGCAAGAACCCCTGTCTGGTACGTGTACTCCACACGCCGTCGTAGCCTACTCATGGCGCCTCACATCTCGGTCTGGACTCCTCCCCCAGGTGGCAGTAAGAGTTTTACAAAGTATGGGGGTAAGTGAGGTAGTGACGTGAGTTGGTGAGCTAGAAGAAGATAAGAAAATTTTGGGTTTTCTCCAAACAAATTAAAAAATGGTTTCTGCCCTGTTTCTCTCTAACTCTCTCAGTCACCCGAGCTTCCCAAAGAAGAATTGAGAGACTTGTGGATTTTTTGCTGAAGTTTCTAGGCTTTTAGCCTTATATAGTCCCACGAACCATTAGCCTTTTATCTCTTTACCCCTCCCTTCCTTCTTTAATTAATTTGCAACCCTTTTCCTCCTTTTTTCTAACTTTTTATATTAAAACCCAATTGTTCTTACTAACACTTCTTTATAAGAAAGTCTTAACTAAGTACTTTCATTTCTTTTATGTTTATATTACCCCTCTATCAATAAGTTCTACACACTTCTAACACAGAAAAATTATAATTTACTTCATCGATATATATATATATATATATTTTAAAATTTAAGACCTGACTTTACACCCCCTCTCTCTCTCTCTACTTTTTCGCTTCTTATTTACTTAGAGTATAAATCCCATCAACCAAATTGTTGAATCCTAAATAATTCCTCGATCCATTACTTAAATTGATGCAATCTCTTGACCTCAACCCGATAATGATGCCCAACAGTGTAATCATTCTGATGACAGCAATCACGACCGTAAGTGCCACGGTGGTCAGTATGTTCCCATGTCATTAGTACCGTAGTTTTGGTGAGAGAGGAAACAGAGAATAAGAGATTGTAGAAGAAAAGATTAGAAGATGGATTCAGTTGTTTGGGACTTGGATTGGCTGAGCTGGACAAGGCAGCCCTTTGGCACACTCGCTTGGGACACATGAGCGAAAAGGGCCTGCAAGTGCTTAGCAAGGAAGGTCTACTTGGTGGTGACAAAGTAGAAGAACTGGATTTTTGTAAGAGCTGTGTTTTTGGGCAGCAACATCAGGTCAGCTTCAACACCGGAGTGCACAAGTCTAAGGGCATTCTTGACTACATTCATGCGGACCTTTGGGGACCAGCAAGGACACCAACACAGGGAGGTAACATTTACTTTCTGTCTTTAATTGATGATTATTCAAGAAAAGTATGGGTTTATTTGGTTAAGAATAAATTAGATGCCTTGAATAAATTAGTGGTGTGGAAAGGGCTGGTTGAGACTCAATTGGGTAGAGTAGTTAAGGGGATAAGAACCGATAATGGCTTAGAAATTTTTAACCAAGAACTTGATCAATTCTGTAGGTTAAATGGCATTCTAAGACATAGGACGGTTGTGGAAACTCCTCAGCAAAATGGAGTTGCTGAGTTGATGAATAAGACCCTTATGGAAAAGGTTAGGTACATGTTAGATGGATCCGGGTTACCAAAATATTTTTGGGGAGAAGCTGTAGCTACAGCTGCATATTTGATTAATAGATCACCCTCTAGGATTGTGTTCCAAAAGACTCCCATGGAGATGTGGAGTGGAAAACCCCCTGAGTTGGACAACCTTAGGACTTTTGGGTGTGCTGCGTATGCACTCCAAAAGGAGGATAAGCTTAGCCCAGGATCTAGAAAATATGTGTTTCTAGGATATGGGGAAGGGGCTAAGGGGTACAGGTTGTGGTCCTTAGAAAAAGAAGGATTTAAACTCATAATAAGTAGGGATGTTGTCTTTAATGAATTATTATTTCCCTACTTGGAGAAAACTAACCCTGCAGGGGCTAGTGGGCAAACCAATTCAGAAATTGTTGAGCATAGCATCAAGGGAGATTCTGTTCAGGTAGAGGAAAGAAGGCAATAGGGGTCGGACCAGGTAGAGCCCTTGGATGATTGCCAAGCTCAAGAAACTCAAGAAGATACTGAACAAGAAAAGGATGCTGCAGCAAGTCAGAAGGACTTTCAGCTCATAAGAGACCGGGAAAGAGGGCTGGTCAGACCACCTTCAAGATGTGGGTTTGCGGATGCTGCGGATGCAGCAGCTCCTTGGACAGAAGGAGAGATGAGTGAACAAGAAACTTACACGGATGCCATGGAGTGTAAGGATTCGTCAAAATGGCAGCTAGCTATGGAGGAAGAAATGGATTCTTTGAGAAAGAACAACTTCTAGGAATTGGTGAAAATTCCAGGAAATCAGAAAGTTGTGGAATGTAAGTGCACTTACAAGATCAAAGAAGGGTGCCCTCCAAGAGATGAAGTCCGGAACAAGGCTAAGCTGGTGGCGAATGGGTTCACAAGAAGAGAAGACATAGGTTTCACAGAAACTTTCTCACCTGGACACATGGTGTCATTGATGGGCTGTTAGTTCGGAACAGCAGGAAGAGGATGGAAAGGTTTACATCTCAACTCAGTGAGGAGTTCAAGAGGAAGGATCTCAGCCTTGCACAAAAGATCCTTGGGATGAGGAGAATCATCCGGGAAAGGAAGAGAAACAGGTCAAGTGTTTCTTGGGCAATGGATGTTTTCAGCAAATTTGTGAGTAATCCCGAAAAAGAGCGTTGTCTTGGGATGAAGTGGTTGCTGAGGTACATGGAGGCTCAGTGGCAGCCAGTTGTAGCACTCATAACAACCAAGGCAGAATGCATAGCGGCTACGGAAGCCATAAAGGAGGCTATGGGGTGCAAGGGGTTATTGGACGAGTGGGAGGTCCTAAAAGAGCAGGTGGTGGTATCTTTGGATAGCCAAAGTGCGGGGCACTTGTGGAGGTATCCGGTGTTCCATGAGGGGACGGAGCATATGGATGTTCGGTATCATTACATTCTGGAAAATGGTACAGAAGGAAGCATTCATGTTGACAAGAAGACCACGGAGAAAAGTCCTGCAGATTTAGGCGCCAAGTTTCTACCTCTAAGTAAGTTCAATCATTGCCTTGAATTACTTAGGATTGGAGTCAGTTGATTGATGACTCAAGATGATTTTGGATCCCGAAGGTCTCTGCACAAATGGTTCGGGTTTAAACGCTTAGACAAAGGTAGAGATTGTTGGTTTTTTGTCTAAGGTTTAAACATGGTTCAAACATGGTCAAGGTTTGAGCAGGTCCAAACATGGTTCAAAAGTTGGTTAATGTCCAAACCAATTGTGGGATATCAAAGTTCAGCAAGATATAAGGTTGCACACATGTGTGTGCTTCAATTTTGAGCATGGGAAGGTCAGGCACACTGCTGTGGAAGTTTCTGCCCACAGGCAGGAGGTGTGCGCACAGCATCAGGAGGCTGCAGCATCAGGTCACGCTGCAGCACACAGCACCACACCAAAATGCACAGCATCACTTGGAGAGTGATGAAGGGCTGAGATTAAAGGAAGAACATGATCAAAGGGTCAAGAATGATTCACAAGATTGTCCAAGAATTAAGAGGCTATAAAAAGGGTTTCCTAGCCTCATTTCAAGTGGTGGAAAAGGTGTGTGAGAGAACCACACAGGTTGTGACATTGTGAGATCATTGTAAACACAATAGAGAATTGTGTGAGAGACATAAACACCAGAGAGACTCTTGTAGTGAGGTTGGTTGTAAGGAAGAGAGGTTAGTAGAGAATTGATAGAAAGCATTGTAATACGTCTATCACTTTCTCGTTCTCTTCTTGGTTCTTCAAGACCTTGGATTCTTGAAGGGGATTGCTGTAACTTTGTAAGAACCATTGAGATAGTCCAGAGAGTTAGGAGGAACTCACGGGGACGTAGGCACATTGCCGAACCTCGACAACAAATTACTTATCTTCTTTCTCTCTTTGATTTTCTGTTCTTGTGTTCGATTGCTGAAATTCTTTCTACAAGTCATTCAAGACTTGGGTGTTTGGAAGATCACCACCTGGGCATCTTGTCAAGGTGATTTCCAACAACAATTAAAAAACATATACATTTTTTTCAAAACTGGAGACATATACATTAATCCAAACTCCCAAACAAACATGGTGAGGATGCTTTGCGTGAAAACCCACTTAAGCATACCTTTCGCCTTCAATCCTTTACTGATTTGCTTCAATTCTATTCAACAACTTCCTTGAAATATTAAAATGATGGAGGGTGAGCTAAAAGCTCAGCGAGTAATCATATTACTCAAAGTAATCGTCTTCAAGAAACTTTATCACTTTTTGAATGAATTCAATTTAATTGTAATCACAATTCATAAAGTCACAACTATGTATATATAATTGCCCTCATGCTCATCACAAGTAAAATAATCGTTCCAAGAATACATTAAAACAATCAACAATCACATGAATTAAAGTATCATACAAGATTCAAACCATTACAAGAATAACCCTTTTAAACTATTCATGGTTCCCGTGACATCAACTCAATTCAATACACTTATCAATACATATATCACAATTGGGATGTCTCTTCACATACCAGTACATCAAACATCGCATTATACATCCACCCGGTTTCATCTCGCTTTCCATTTCCACTCAGTTCCACCTCACTTTCCTCCTCCACTCGGTTCCATAATGTCGTCAAGGATTCAAATCTCATCAAACATAATTCATAACACAAGTAATTTCTTATATATAATTTCATCTACTCATTCACATTACACTTTACTTCCAAACACACATCAAGACATATGATTTGTTTCTTAGATATCAAACACACATTTATTCACACCCTTATATGGTTTGCATTCCGCATCTATTATGCTTACATATTTTCATTTTTATCATATAATTCATCACGCTTACTAACAATATGGTGAAACTCACCTTTGATGTGCCAAAAGCTAGTCTTGAACTACTTCCTTGCCCTTAGCACGTTCTCCAACAACACCTAAAAATTATATCACTTAATATAACAATCCAAGAAGTAACAAAATCAATATCCATCTTCATTAAGCAACTACAAGAAATAGTCTAGATAATTACTATGTTACAAGTTTTCTCTTCTTTGTCTACTTTTCCTTATTCTCTTTTTTCCTTTCCAATCAAATTTTAAGTGCATGTCTGATGACAATGATTCTTAATTTACTCAAGTAAATTTCAAGAATAAATTACAAGAAAGCTTAAGCTTCTTAAGTTTTAAGACTAATTAAAATGATTTGTTTCATTTACTTACAAAATTTCTTCTTTTCTAATTTTTTACTTAAAAAGCTTCTAACAACTAAGTTTACTCAATAACTCCTCCAATTCAAAGAAACTATACCAATTTAATAATCTTTATGCCACCAAAATTCTAAACTTACATATTTAACATTATCCAAACACTAACTTAGATTAATTTACTCTAATATTTAAGATTTGTTCACATAAACTCTATAATACCCATCTAATAGAATTCTTCAAAAAAATTTATCTTAATCACTAAAAAAATTCCTAACTGAAGAAATTCTTTTAGCTCCAACAAGTATTTATAGTTCAAAACCTAAAATTTACATATCTAAAACTACTCAATCACAAGTTTAAGTTATTTCAAGTTATAGTGCAAGATTAATTCAAAGTTCCACTACATATCATATTCCAACTTCAATAAATCCTAAATCCATCCGTTTAAATTCAAATCAACTCAAACAAAACCAAAGAATCAACTTCATTAAGTTTACTTTAACTTAGAATAGGTTGGAAAATGATTATACCTCAAATTTGTATAAAAAAATAGCTAACAAACAAAAGGAGCAAGAACCCCTGTCTGGTACGTGTACTCCACATGCCGTCATAGCCTACTCATGGCACCTCACCTCTCAGTCTGGACTCCTCCCTCAGGTGGCAGTAAGAGTTTTACAAAGTATGGGGGTAAGTGAGGTAGTGATGTGAGTTAGTGAGCTAGAAGAAGATAAGAAAATTTTGGGTTTTCTCCAAACAAATTAAAAAATGGTTTCTGCCCTGTTTCGCTCTAACTCTCTCAGTCACCCGAGCTTCCCAGAGAAGAATTGAGAGACTTGTGGTTTTTTCGCTGAAGTTTCTAGGCTTTTAGCCTTATATAGTCCCACGAACCATTAGCCTTTTATCTCTTTACCCCTCCCTTCCTTCTTTAATTAATTTGCAACCCTTTTCCTCCTTTTTTCTAACTTTTTATATTAAAACCCAATTGTTCTTACTAACACTTCTTTATAAGAAAGTCTTCACTAAGTACTTTCATTTCTTTATGTTTATATTACCCCTCAATCAATAAGCTCTACACACTTCTAACACAGAAAAATTATAATTTACTTCATCGATATATATAGTTTAAAATTTAAGACCTGACTTTACACCCCCTCTCTCTCTACTTTTTCGCTTCTTATTTACTCAGAGTATAAATCGCATCAACCAAATTGTTGAATCCCAAATAATTCCTCGATCCATTACTTAAATTGATGCAATCTCTTGACCTCAACCCGATAATGATGTCCAACAGTATAATCTTTCTGATGACGACAATCAAGATCGTAAGTGCCCCGATGGTCAGTATGTTGTCATGTCATCAGTTCCATAGTTTTGGTGAGAGAGAAAACAGAGAAGAAGAGATTGTGTAGAAGAAAAGATTAGAAGATGGATTCAGTTGTTTGGGACTTGGATTGGGTACTTGGGTTGGGACTTGGGAGCCTGGGCTCATGTTGGGATTAAGGTTGGGCTTGAAATTATAGGGTATGTTTGAGTAACAGTTTTCAGTTTTCGAAAATGAAAACTGAAAACAGTTTTCTGATATTTTATGAAGAAAACATGTTTGGATTACTGTAACTTGAAAACTGTTTCCAAAACAAAAAACAATGAAATGTTGTTTGGATAATCTTATTTTGAAAACTGTTTTGATACAGCTTATAATTATTTTTAGTTTTGAGTTTAAATTTAAAATCTATATTAATTTTATTTCTCATATTTACTAAATATTTAAAAATAATTAATATTATTTTATTTTTAAAATTTTAAAATTTTTTATATACTATGGAGGAAGAATGAAACAGAGAAGTGAACACTGATTTTAGGGTTATTTTTCGAAAAATTATGTTACAAAACATCAATTTGGAGTTTTCAAAAAACTATTTTTGAAAACTTGATTTTTTAAAACTGTTTTAGAAAATTGCTTTTGAAAATTGTTTGTCAAATTTGAAAACAATTTTTAAAAACTGTTTCCAAACATAGCCATATATACTTTCTGTTTCTTTGTTAAGGAAAAATTGAACCCGAGTTTTAGCCAAGACTTGCCCGTAGTGTAACTCTACCCCTGATTTCAATCATAATAGTTTCCTGATGGTTTTGTTTTTGGTACAGCGTCATCAGCACATCAAGTAGATAATTAATATATAATATATTAATGTACAACTTTGTAAATATGCATGATATTTTATTTGATATATGGGACAACTTTACTCGCGACTATTCAGGTTTCTCTCCTTTATTCATTTATATTTCTGTTTAGGTATGTTTGCATTTGTACATGCATGAGAGTGCACAAGTTATGATGATCGCAACTACTTGATTTCAATACTCCATTTCTTGTATATATGAAATGGAGATAAGAAACTGAATAGATTATCATGTTTATTCGAATCAGTTCATTGAAAAGTAATGTGATAAATTAATTAGGAATGTTTTCATAAAACTTTGTAAAAAGAAACAACATGGCTAATAGAGGTATAACAGTTGATTTCTATCATCACTATAATGTATAAAATTAATTTTACCCTTTAATCACTTATAATATTTTAGAAGAATCTTAACTTACGGATTTGACATCATTTGATATAGAAATAACTAGAGTTGATCATTGGTCCATTAGTCCACCCAGCTCGTTTGGCTCAACTCGTAGGTTTTGCGGGTTTGTTCAAGAAAAATTAATTAATTAATTTTGCTTGGGTAAAAATTTAGGCCTGATTTAAAAAACAAAAGGGATTGAAATTTAAAAAAAAAGGCAAATTGATTAGGCACCACCTTCTTAAATATATTATACTTAATACATTTAATTATTTATATATTAAATAATATATATTTCATGTAATGTGATATATGTTAGTGTTAAGATTCCCTTACTAAAACATTTCATGCTATGAAAAAATAGGGGAAAATGCAATAATTTAGACAGATTTTTTTTTTTAATTCTTTGTGCGTAATATTGTATTATGGGCAAACTTAGACTAAATAAAAAAAATGAAAAATTCGGGCCTGATGGGCGGACTTGGGTTTGGCTTAACTTATTAGGCTCGAGCTAATTAAGACCGGATTTTCGGGCCAGCTCATATCTACTAGGCTACAATTTTGTGTAAGCCCGACCCAAACCTAACCCAAACCTGACCCAAACGTAGCTCGAGACTGACTTTGGTCAAATCTAGATATAATTGATTCATGTGTATTGAAAAAAGATTAGTTTTTATATTTTTCACGTAATCTACTTTTAAGTAACATAATTGAAATTAAACATTTTTTTAAAAAAAATTTGTAACAAAAAGATATCAAACTAATGAAGGAAATGAAAATTGATTCTTTCAGATTCTTGTTCTCATGGCCCATTATATTACCTTCTAAGTGTGTATATTAACTAGGAGACCTTTGTTTTTCTTTTTCTCTACCTTTTTATTCTCGTTATTCTTAAAATTTTAATTAGCTATACTTTCTTTCTTTTTTTTTTTAAATTTGGGTGGAAAGCTAACATTGAAATATAAGTTCATTAAATTACATTCTAAATGCAAAAAATAAAGGGGATGGCTTGCCTTTGACATTGACAAAGTGAACTTCTAGTACTGTGTTCCCAAGTTGGCTTATGATACCACTTTATTATTGGACCCGAAAAAAAGAAATTCAAAATGCTGGACCAAATTTATAAGTTTATCAAGAAATTGGCTAGCTTGTTGAGGATTTTTTTTTTTACATAATTAAGTCCAATAAAATTCAATTTATTGATAAAGTTGTCGAAGAATTACTTTCTGTGACTCATTTGAACCAAACTTAACTATCTTTCTGAAATGTCAATTGATACATATGCAGAAAAACAGTCTCGGATATAAAATTATATTTAAATATAAATTTCATACCAAACAAAAAAAATATAATAATAAAAAAAATATAACCAATAAATGCAAAAGGATGGGCTAAGGCACAAATGCAATCTCTCTCTTTAGAACTTTTCGCGTCATAGCAGAGGTAATCAAACTCTATCAATGCAACAAACTCATGGCCGCGTTGCTCCCAGGATACAAAAACCCAACATAATCTCTTTGTTGTATCTCAAAGATACTAACATTGTATTATGAGCTAGAGCTCTACCATACCACATTTTTTTTGCTCATAGTAATATCAAAATAATATAAAGTAGAAAAAAACTAAAATAAAAATAGTGGATTTTGTTTTTCTATCCAAAGGGAATGCAAATAGCCCTATTTATAGAACTCTAGTATAGTAACCTTCAAATTTGGATTTAGATCCTCTAGGGATGGATTTTTTATTTTTATTTTTATTTTTTTTATTTTTATGAAGAGCCAGTAGCCACCCTCGTAGCGACCCCATCCCAAGTTTATTAATAAGCCCTCACTTATGGCGGAGGAAAACCGTGGTTACAAGTAAAGCATCTGGGAGATTACAATAAGACCAAAAACAAACCCTCCCAAACACAGACCAAACGAACTATGAAGAAAATGAGTAGACCAAGAAAAAAGCAAACAAGACGAAACAGGCCTGTGTGGAAAAAACAACCTCTAAGAAGGCCTAAAGAAAACTTTCAACAAACAAAAGCAACCTAACATCTAGTAGTCGGCAAACCAGACTTATCAATACGAAGAATACCCTTTAATAACCTCGGTAGCTGATGTAAAATTTCATATGATTCATTATTGCCTCGTTCACCGAGCTTAGCCAAGAAATATGCCGCTTGATTACCTTCACGTAATTGATGAACAATCTGAGCATTTATCCCTTGCATCTCTTTAACAAACTCTTCCCAAAAGTTCTATAAATACCATAGAGTGCACCTACCCGCTCTAAACCAGTCAACAATGGTTTTGGAGTCACCTAGGGATAGATTTGTCTATGGTTTGGTGTAGTTCATGTTAGGATTAATAGCCACATCATAAAAAAAATTAAATCAAAGGCTATGATTGAAATACATAAAAAAAATTTGGAACTAAATATCTCTATGCCACGTCAGCAAAAGGGGTAATTTTATAAAATCAAAATTACATTTCGAAATTTTAGAAAAAAAGAAAAGCAGTTGCCGAAAATCGACGACCAGAGGTGGACGTGTCGGCACGTTGGGCGCGTGAACAGGCTCCTACCAGCGGTTGGTGATCGGAAAGTTTTGATCTGATTAGCATTGCAAAATCCAACCGCCAGGTGGTGTCTAATTATGAAAATAATATTCATCTTTATTATTATAATTACGATTATAATAATTATTTTCATTATTATGAGAAACAATATTATAAAAGTACTATTATTATCAGTATTATTATAATATTGATAATAATAACCACTATCATTATTATTATATTTATTATTATTATTGATATTACAAGAAAAAAATATTTTTAATTATATTATAATTATCATTATTCTAAGGTAAAAAGAAAAAAAAAATAGTCTCACATGGATAGGATAGATTTTGTCCTATAGAAGGAGGCGGGACAAAAAATGTGAGATTAAGGCTAATTTAATCTCATCTTAATCTCATAAGAATAGTAAATCTCTCAAACCAAATGAGGGATAACTATTCATGTAGGATTAAAATAGTCCAATCTCATCTTAATCTCACCAACCAAATAGGCTATTAGAGTTTAGGCTAAGAGTTCAGAGGGAGAAAAGAGACATGGTCTAGAGAGAGATTGGAGGCAATGTTGTTAGAGGCACACAAAAGTATACTAACCTTAAGGGTAGTAGTAGTTAATATAGAGAACATAATATTTAAAAATTACATCAATACTCTTAACCATAATATTCTAACACTCCTCTTCAACCCTAATATTTTTTGGCTTACATTACAATGAAGTTTCATTGAGTCATGTAGCTAAAGTTCAATATATTACTTTTTTTTTTTTTTGTTATCAGTTAGTTTAATTGGTAGAGTCAATTATTCTAGCACAGGACACTTAGAATCAATTCTTGCTCACACCAAAATCTAGAGGATAAAATATAAGAGATACCTCTCATTGTCTAGCCGTTGTTCTTTGTTTATTATGACGAAATCAAAACGCCATCATTCATGAGGTCTGTGGATAACTGTGGAGCAATTGATGGACAGGGTTTTGGTGTATGCAACCGAGTTTTATGAGATTCTCACTAAACTGACTACTTCAAGATCCCAGCAGCCTGTGGTGAGATGGATTCCTCCTCCAGCTAGCTTTTCCAAGCTGAATATTGATAAAAGACAAAGTGAATAACGACCAAGATCAAGCCCATATGCGTGGGAGGGAACCATAGCCATAAACACGTCCAAATTCATTAACTCATTTTTCCATCTTTACTTTCATTTAAATATTTTTTTTTTGCTATCACAATAACAGATTATTTTGCAAGAGCGGCAACAATTAACATAATTATCTTTACATTATATATTGTTTCTTTTCTTTTTATTTGAGATAATTTTATCAATTCGATAATTTTATCAATTCAATTAATCCCTGACAGTAATAAAAGAAAAATGAAGGTTAATCAGTGTAACCTTTACGTCCACATGCATACATTGCTAAATATAAGCGGCTAATACAGTTCCAACATTTCAGATTTACTTTCATGGGTTATGAGTCTCTCTCTCTCTCTTTATATAAATGGTTTACCATTGGAACCACAAGCACTTGCATAAAGAAAAATGGCCATTGAAGGTTCTCTTGTATCGGGGCTGCTACTCCTTGCAAGCTTGTGGGATCTTGTTGAACCAAAGCGTCATCTTGTCTCAACTACTAATTTCAATCGTAATAGCTTTCCTAATGATTTCATTTTTGGGACAGCCTCATCATCTTGTCAAGTAAGACATTGTTAATTACCTTCACAAATTCATGCGACCGAGTGTGATGATTTCAACTGTTTTTCTTCTTTTTTCTTTGACTTTTGGTCTCCTTTGTTGCTGAAATTATCGTTGTTTTATTGTATAAACAATAGCTTTAATTCCAGTTTACATCATCGGTCATCAATATACAAAATATATCATGTGGAATATATTGGCTTCTATTTAAAATTAATTAAAGCAATTCCCACATTTTGTTTTATGTCATGTAAGATTATATATATATATATATATATATATATATATACACGCCTACATGGAAGCATTAATTAGTTAGCACCACAAATTATGCAATTATATTTAGTATGAAGGTGCAGTAAAAGAAGGTGGTAGAGGATTAAGTATTTGGAACGACTTCACTCACTAGTATCCAGGTTGGTGATGAATATTTTGTTTGGCTAATTGGCTCTATTTCTTTCATAAATGAAACGGTGAGTTCACACCAAAAAAGGAAAAAAAAAAATTGGAGACTAAAAGTTGAATATTGTATTCAAATAAGCTCTTTAAAATTTAATGTGATAAATTAAGAATTTGTTTCATACATCTTGCAGAAAAAAACAATGGAGATGTAGCAGTCGATTTCTATCATCGTTACAAAGTACGGAGTTTATCTTTCTTTTTTTATGAATTGTCAATGTTTCATGAGTATCTTTAGCAGTGAGGGTTGAGAGGTGATTTTCCATGGATGTATCTGGTGGTGGTAAAAAAAATTAGTTTATATTTATTTCATGTATTTTTTTTCTCGATTAGTCGTATTTGTATTAAACATAGCTGAAAAATGTGATAGGAAGACATCAAACTAATGAAGGAAATTAACATGGATGCTCTCCAACTCTCAGTTTCATGGTCTAGAATAATACCCCGTAAGTATATATTTTAATCAAGTTGTAATTAACATTTTATTTCATTGCCACTGTTTTATTTTTCTCATTGTTCTTAAAATCTTAATTGACTCTTCTTTTTCCATTTTTTTTTTGTGAATTTAAGTTGAAAACTAAGTGAAGGAGTGAACGAGGAAGGAATACAATTCTACAAAAATCTCATCAATTAGCTCTTAGAAAATGGTAATAAATCTCTTCCTAAATGGATTTAAAAGTTTTCTACCAAAGATGGTGGTTTAATGTAACTAGAATATTTTGTAAATATGCCATGCTAACATTGAAATATAAATTCTTCCTACAAGTTTGAAAATCAAAATATAAAGAGGCCAAAATCCAAAATGTTCGACCAAATTTCATAGTTTTGATGAAACTGAATAGCTTATGAAGATTTATATTCTAAATATCATGCCATAAAAAATTAGAACCCAACTAATTGTTTTGTGTAATGTGAAGACTTGCAGCCCTTCGTAACTATCTTCCATTGGGATCTTCCTCAAGCTCTAGAAGATGAATATGGTGGCTTTTTAAACCCTCGCAATGTGTAAGTGAATAGCAGTTACTTTATATGAATCATACTTTACAATCCCAAAGAGTTTTATTCTGGAATGAACAGTTCGTAAAACCTACTGCGTAGATATGAAAATGTTTGATCCTGGCTGCATATTAGATTGTTTTTGTAAGATTACAAATTAGACTGGGTTTGTTGTTTTTTGTTTTTATGGTGTTTGATTGTTTGTCTCAATTAATGGGTTAAACCCTCGTTCCTTTTGCTTGTGCCATTAGGAAAAAAAAAAAAAAGTTCTTAACAGATGAGTTAGTTACTAACACCATTAATTCAAATGAATCAATATCCCTTCTTGCATGCTTTGTTGTACCAAAGTATCGACCTTTACTTCACTAGTCCAACACCTCATCGGGGTTATTCTTAAATATCATGTTCAACAACACTAAGAATTTCCACAACAAATTATCCTTCGAGTTCATGGAGTTATTCTATATACGATTGAACCTGTGTCTTCCTTTATGTATTTAGGGATGATTTTCGAGATTTTGCGCATCTTTGCTTCAAAGAATTTGGTGACAAAGTAAAACTTTGGACCACTTTTTATGAGCCATGGGTTTATAGTGTTGGTGGCTATGAAACTGGTAAAAAAGCTCTAGGATGGTGTTCAAAATGGGTGAACAACAGATGCCAGGCAGGGAACTCTGCCACTGAGCCTTATACCATTTCACACCATCTGCTTCTCGCTCATGCAGCAGCTGTAGAAGAGTTCAGAAAATGTGATAAGTTTTGTACAAGAGTTATTAAATCATGATCTTACACATTAGTTGCTAGCTCGATATGTACATTAGGTCTAAAGCTAATAAATTGCAAGAATTGCCCGTACAAATCAATCATCTTTGCAAATTAAACTGTATTGATGCAAGAAGAACCAGGAGATGAGCCATATAGGCTTAGAAAGATCTGGAAGTCTATTTTCTGGATAATTTTATGGCTCGTCAAAATGATTTTCCTAAAAAAAGTTATGGTAGTTTTAGTAGACAAAGGTCAGGCCTTCAGAACAGTACCATCCAGCACCGCGGTGCACCTCAGCCAGAATTTTACAGCTCTTTATTTCCTTTTTCTCACTCACCATTCTTAAAATTTTGATTCTTTTTTTTAAAAAATTCAGATGGAAAGCTAAGTAAAGGAGTGAACGAGAAAGGGTTCCAATTCTATAAAAATCTCATCAATGAGCTCATAGCAAATGGTCATAAATCTATCCCCTATATGGATTTAATTTTTTGTTTGGCTAATTGCATTTATTTAATTTAATTAAAATATTGTAATATACCAATCAATTAAATTAGAGTTAAAATTTAAATATAATTAAGTTCTCCCTATAAGTATATTTTTAATGAAAATTATATATATATATATATATATAATCAAATTTCGAACGTTGGAACAAATTTTAAGTTCTTCGAGAAATTTGAGAGCTCCTTGAAGATTTATCTTTATAATTGGACCTTGATAAATTATTGATAAAGTTGTCCAATAATTACTTTTTGTGACTCATTTGAACCAAACTTAATTATCTCTCTTAAATGTCATTTGATGAATATGCAGACATTCAACCATTTGTGACTATCTTTCACTGGGATCTTCCCCAAACTCTAGAAGATGAGTATGGTGGTTTTTTAAGCCCTCACATTGTGTAAGTAAATGTTTCCATCATATCAAAAGCATCATTGATGCTTCTATCAATATAGTTTTTTGCCTTTAAAAAAATCTTACTAAAAGATTAATCTATTAAATTATTTTATTAATTATATTAAATCCAACAATACCTACAGTGAAGAATCATGGAGTTGGCCTATATTTGATTGAAAATGTATCCTATTATGCATATACAGGGATGATTTTTGAGACTTTGCAAGTATATGCGTCAAAGAATTTGGTGATAAAGTGAAATTTTGGGCAACTTTCAATGAGCCGTGGGTTTACAGTGTTGCTGGCTATGACAATGGAAGAAAAGCACTAGGACGATGTTCAAAATGGGTCAACAATGCATGCCAAGCAAGGAACACTGGCATTGAACCTTATAATGTTTCACATCATCTACTTCTTGCTCATGCTGCAGCGGTAGAAGAGTTTAGAAAATGTGACAAGATATACAGAAAAATTGTCAAATCATGATCCGGTGCATTAATTGCTTGCTTGATATGCGTATTAGTGCCAACAATAATTTTCTAAACTACTATAAGGTTTAAATATTTTTTCTCGATTTCTTTTTATTTGAAACTTTTGAGATCAAAAGGAGAGTCTATATTGAAACTTTATTAATGATTAAAACCCCAAACCATGTGTCCCCTTTCTATTATTTTTAAAGGAACCTTTTTTATTATTTCATCCATTAACTGTTTTTTATTTATATAATTGTTTAGTGTCAAGAAAATGGAAAGATTGGGATAGTACTCTCGCCCTCATGGTTAGAGCCTCAATCTGATTCCCCTGCGGATATTGAAGCAGCCAAACGAGCCCTTGATTTCATCTTAGGCTGGTAAGTGCTTCATATTAAATTAAGCAACATGCTTTCTCATTTTCTTCCTTCTTTTTTCATTCTTTTGGGAATTGAAAACTATATTTTAGTCCAAGATAAAAATAATTTTTACATTTCTATATATGCCGGCATTTGGACCCTATAACATTTGGTGATTATGCAAAAAGTATGAGGACTTATGTTGGGGATTGATTACCTTCGTTCACTAAAGAGCAATCCAAAATGCTAAAAAAATCTTTTGATTTTGCGGGAATAAATTACTACGGTGCTCTTTATGTAGCTAATCCTGATTATGTTGACCCGGAAAAACCTACATACACAACAGATCAACATGTTATGTGGAAAAGTAAATTCACTCTAAATCCAAAGCTTTTAGAAAATTTATACTCAATACAATTTTTTTTTCTATTTTTCATACTACCAACATAGACTACGGTGATTAATCTATTGACTTTCAAATTTTTTTCCTATTTTATGGAGGATCGAGATGGAATTCTTATTGGCCCACAGTTACGTTGGTAAAGTATATATATATTTATTTTAGAAATACTTTGTTTTTGAAAAACGAAGGCATAAAAATATTAGAAGGCATCATAAAGCCTATAAGATTTAGAAAGAAAATTCCTCATGAACCATGAGAGACACGTGGAGAGATCAGTAAAGACGCCAAACCAAACAAACAGAACCATCCACTAGAACACAAGACAACACACTGTGCACTTCTTGATACATGTTTTTTCAACATTCTTTTTTCAGTATTTTGTCATATTCCTCTCTATCCCTCCATTCCATTTGGTATAGCTGTTCAATCATCTCCTCTTCATCTCCATCATATCAAACGGCTATTTTTTTTTACCCAATGCCCTATTTTCTTACCCAATACTTTTTCTTTATATTCACACTTTATAAAATGACTAATAATTGTATATAACATTATTTTATTCAGGCTGCTTCAGACTTGATCCTAGTGTATCTTGAAGGTATCAAATATATTCTAAAGTACATCAAGGATCATTACAATAATCCAACCTTTTATATTACTGAGAATGGTAAGCCAATTGTTAAAATAAACTTCATATAATTAAGTGGTATTTGTTACATGTTGGATAATCCAATTACTAATTAGTTTTGATTTATTTGACATAAAACTCATGTAGGATATGATGATTACAACAACGATACCTTACCATTGGAAGAAGCTCTTAAGGATACTGAGAGGAAAGAATACCATGAGAAGCATCTTCAGAATCTTTTGGAAGCCATAAAGTGAGTTCATATCTAACGTACGTTGAATTTATTATCACTGTTTTTTTTTTTTTTTTGGTTCGCAAAATTTACTTTACAACTAACATAAAACTTGTGTTCTACAACAAACTTGATATTGATATAAAATTATTGTTTTCTACTATACATGATGTTTTTTAGTACTCAACTTTTGAAGGTTTAATTATTACAAGGTCGATCTCGATGTAAGCTTATAGAGCAAAGATTGTTTTGTTAAATGTTTATACTAATGGTAATTATTGGATTATTGACAGTGACTATTGAGTTGATGTGAAAGGCTATTTTGCATGGTCATTGATGGATAACTTTGAATGAAACCTTGGTTACACTGTTCGATTCAGATTATACTACGTAAATTTCAAGAATTACTTGAAACAATATCCGAAAGAATCAGCCAAGTGTGGTTCATGAAATTTCTAAAAGAACAAAGCAAGCGGTCTAAAACTGTTATTTGGGTTTCCTCAATTTTATCACGTATAACAAAGAGTTGGTCAATATTGACATATTGAAGTTGAACATCTTTTGGTTTTGAATCACAACTGAATGATGTATTTTATTAATTCTTTTGTAATTCTTTGATTTTATTGATTAAAATCTTTTTAGGTGTTTTAGGATTTTAATATGTAATTAAACTATTGTCTTCTTATATAAGAAATTGTACTACTTTGTGATCTATTTTATCTAGCTAGCCTATAAATAGGTTTGTATAGTTTATGGGTTCTGCCTATATCTTTTTTCATGATAAATAAATTGACTTTTTCCTTTCATATATATGTATATATAAGCCTTTTATTCTCTTTTTCACTTAGATAGGTGGTTTAGAGGGAGGATTCTCCAGGCATGAAGACTCCCTAAAAGTATGGCTTTTGAATTATGGACAAATGGACAATTAAAGTATCATTGTACATATGTCACTTAGCAATCACCGAATTCCTAAACAAATTTTTTTTTTCTCAAATCCCCAACTTTGAGGGTGATTTTAATAAATAAATATTTTGATTATAAACTTGTCATAATAAGCCCTTACTTTGATTTGACGTTTTCTTTGAAGTGGGGTGTTTTTAAGAATTTATTCTTTCAAAAGAAAATTAATGACAGAGAAAACGAAGAAACAATTGTTTACGGTTATTGTTATGCCTAAAATTTGAAAAATAAAGTGTTGGAACATCAACGGTGCAACAAATCGTTGCATTTTTTTATACTTCTTTTCTTTAGGGGTTAAAATTAAGTGGACCAACAGCAAAGCAACACGTGGACATTTCTACTTCCAATAAGGATATGGCACTTGGACAAGCTATTGACGAACCCAATGCCATCCCCGGACACTCTTGTTTAGACCTATGAGCGTAAATCCAGGGATCACGATCCTTCTTGGACAACCAGCCATATCCACTTGAAGAAGAATGGGATCTCCGGGATTTCCCCATTTGGGGCGTGTGGGCCATCTCACCTTTGAAACACTATAAAAGGACCAAGATATGCAAATCCAGACACATTCACAATCACATTTTACATAACTGAAAGCAGGAGCATCCCATTCCTCTAAGAACTTGTACTAACAAGAGCATCGGAGTGTCTTTTGAGGCACCATCTCCCTCTCTCCTCCGGTGGCTCTCTAGCTCATCTCGTCTATCTTGTGCAAGCTCCCCTAAGAACCGGCCCCCAACTCATCAACACGTTTTATGCTTCAACACCAATATTTTTGTGTTTTGTAAGGGGCTGTTGATAAGAATCTCAATGTTTCTTCAAGAAGTTCTGAAGGCTCTCATTCTATGGCTCTTGATGATCACAAGTGTTTAACATGGTTATCAATTATATGTGCTTATTTCATTTGGAATTATATAAAATGAATTTATTAGCTACATCAGCTCTTAGGTGACAAGAAGGGCGAGAAAGTTGGGGCCATAATCCTTGGACTGACTATTCCTTCATGTCTTCACCTTTTATTGCTATATTCTTCAAAATCAAACCTTCTCTAAACTCTATTCTTCAAAACTAGATCAAATGGACTCTTTCTCCATTATGAGTTCATCCTGCCATTATGATAAGACAGCTGCTTGAAGACGCCTAGGCAGACGCTTCCTAGGTTGTCGTGTTGGGATTTTAAATTAAAATATATTTACTCAATCTTAAGCAAAAAAACACAAGCACAACAATTAAATAGGCAAAATAAATAAAAACTAGAACACCTATAATTAATGTGGTGCGACAACCTCTTTGCATTCATCCACCAGCAAATCAACTGCTTTATTAATTTTCAACTAAAACTTTAGGAAGAGCGAAGTTGTCAAACTCTCACCCCAAAGTCTAAATACAAAAAAAGCTCTTAACCTAGCTCTAGTTACAAGTACTCTCTCTGATAACCCAAAAACCCAATACACCCAAAGCTCTCATCCTAACTTTAGTAGTAAACCCCTCTAGTTTACAAAGTAAATGAAAATTATGACTATGCCTCAAATCTTCTCTGAGACCCTTTTATATAGAATATATTTTCCTAATACAATTAGGAAAAGTCCTAATACAATTAGGAAAAGAACAACAGCATCATACTAGACTACTACTACTTGTACAATCAACAATCTAATAGGAAATTACTACTATTCCTACTAGAACAAGCAATTACAAAATAGGAAACAACTTTTTCCAAACCAATTAGAAGTCTTCTTTGTGAGAATTGAGCCAAAATCTTAACAGTCGTAACTATTGGGTAGTTTTTTTTTTTTTTTTTTCTATTTTCTTCTTCCACTTTGCGATCAGATGCAAACACACATTTGATTTCATGCAAACAATTGGAGCTTGCAATTAATTTTTGTTGTTATGATCCTCTAATGTGTCCACGAGCTAAAGAAGTTATAAGTGGATTGTTGAGGAAAATTGTAAAAATAAAGAATCAAGCTAGAAGAGACAGAGATAGGAGCTGATGTGATTAGTAAATTCATTTTATATAATTTTAAATGCAATCAAAACATAAATTGAGAACAATATTAAACTTGAGTTTCAATTAAGGCGTAAATTAGGAACAGTTATAAACTCGACGTAAATTAGGGCAATATTAAACTTAAAGAAAAACCAGTGAAACCTAAAAGACAATTGATAATGGTAATGGATAAGTTTACATTAGTAATTAAGTTAACCTTGAAAAGGAGAAAAAACTGTAAATGCCAATCAAATGATAAACTTAAAAAACCTGTTTCTTTTATTTTTTCCCCCTTTTTTTCATGTAATTTCTCCGTTACTAGTACTATATATAAAAAATATACTCCATACTCCATAGTGATCAAGCCTGGGCCTTTGATGCAAATTTCAAGCCTGGGCATTTAAAGTCTTTAACTAATTGCTCCTTTAATTTTCAAGGTCAACTCCAACTTAAATTACTGATATTGTAAACTACCCACGATGAAGCAGTGGTCATTTGTTTACCAGAGAGGGCTATTTAATTTTGCCATGAAACACGTACATAATGATCTTTCAATTTAGAAGACATCCAACACTATAATTTCTTAATTAATTTTAAAGTTATGTTTCGTGTTATTTTGAAGGAGACAACAATAACAACATGCATATGTTGAGTTATTAATCAGCTGTTGAGTAATTATGTGTATCTATAACATCTAAGTGATGCAACAGTTAGGAGGAGATCGCAATTATCAATTTATGTTGCTCATCTTTTAAGCTTGCTGATCAGTAGTTCAATTAATCATTAACTTCTCCTGATTTTCTGTTTTTGATTCTTGATGTGAGATAATTTTACCATCCAAACAAACAGTAACACATGACACACCAAGGTAAGTCCACGGACCCAAAATCACCACCAGTGAAATCATTACATGTGTCCAAGGGTACGAAGGTAATTTTATTCATAAACCCTAAAACACAGTAATCCTAATTGCACAAGGACACACATATCTCATATTTGAGAAACTCAAATCCCACCACAAGTCTCACTTATGAGTCATTTTCCTAATCAAACTATACTCCAAAGCACTGTATGTAGAGGGCTTTCATTATCACACATGTACTTCACAAACATTTTTAACAGCACTTGTCTTTTCATTTTCTATAAACAGATTACTGATTTAGGCATCAGAGAGTTCCCTCAAAAGCACACTTCCCATCCTCCGACAACTCCTTAGGTCTTTTTTTGTTCTCGTGTGTGTAGGGACTTCACAACACCTATAAGAGCAACAGTCACATTTTTCAGCATAAAAAAATTTGTGTTATCCATGGGAAAACTTTGAAGAAGAATTTATCTGTTAATGATGCCAACCTGACATATGACCAAGAATGTTGTTGCTACTGTCGCTGTCGCTGCTGCTACCATTGCCACAACCCATACCTTGACTAGACAGGGCATGATGTCCAGGCCTCTTTGCAATTCCCAAAAATACTGCTTCCAGTGATGATTCCATCTGGCATTCTAAAAGGTAGCAGAAGTTTCTTGCAACCTCAACTGGGCTATCCAAATCATCACCAAAGCCACACTGTCTGAACGCATGACTCGGGGTCCTCAATGGCATTAGATGCTGCCACAAAGCCCTCGATCAGCGAGGCACTCAGATCACGAAAGGGGACTTCACCCCACTAACTACCGATCCTCCGTTAGATTCTACCCCCTCCATTATAGGGTAAGATCACAGAGCCACTCCACGATCACAAACACCTTTAATACAATCTCCAGGAGCCGAGAATGATCACTCCAGATAAAGAGAACCTATAGTAGGTTAGTAGCACCTGCCAATACACAAAACAAAAAGGCAAGAACAGAACAAACGATCTTTTTTACAGATGACGACCTGGAAGGACTGCCCACCCCATGATGACGCCATGGTCATCACTTTGGTCATTGGGAATTACAATATGAAAAGGATCCTAGTTGACAACCAACATCTTCTATCATAACACGTTCAAGAAAATGGGGCTTAGTGACCAACAGCTCACACGGGTCGCTTTCCCTCTCTACGAGTTTTCAAGTGAGCCAATGTTCCTCTCTCTACTATATTTCACATCACATTCATAACATTTCTACTCATTTTTCATTCTCTTATGTTTTTCCTCTACACACAACCTATGTCATCACAACTACTTAGGCCATGTCTGGAGACAAGGGTTTAAGCAAGGTTAGCCTAAATCCTCGTCTTAGAATTTGGTGGATGTTAGTGGGGCCTCAATTCCAAGACAAGGATTTAAGTCAATATTGCTTAAATCCTTGTCTCCAAACATGGCCTTAGTTTCTAAACAGTTTCCTAGAGATTTCTTCGGAAGCTATTCATAATTGCTATCTACACAACTTCGCAAGGCTTTGTTGTATCCTTGAGGTGAATTTAATAGGAAGCTATTAGCAAACTCTTTGGAGTGAGGACAACTATCACCTTAATGAAAGTGATTTACACCCTAAATCCTTAAAATATTATGTTCTTTTCAATTGTTTTTGATGTTGCAATTCCACATTTTCTAATGCACAAACTTTGACCCCCTTTTTTTTTTTTGTTATTTTAAACCAAAATCCCTAACAATTTTAAGGTGATAGTAGAAGCAACCATATTATCAATATTGATTTCAAAGTCATGAGAGAAGACTTCATCAAAGAAGATCGTTTTTATGGAACCAACTTTGCTCACTAGAAGGAAACTAAAAGACTATAAAAGGTTGAAAGAAGCGAGAGGATATATATATTATGGATTTCTTTGTCGAGGCCAAATTCATACCGAGAGCATATGTATGATTTCTAAGTTTTTATAAAGTCTATGCCAGATATCCAGGAAGCATTTGAAGAGAAACTTAATACTTAAAAAAAAACAAGGTAGGCATAACTTATTGATTATGAAATATTTTGAATTTATATTTTTGAGTAACATCATAAAAAAATTGATGTGTTTTCACTCTATGACCAATTTACAAGGAATATCTAAAACTAAGAAGTATCTAATTACTACATTTAAGATAGATGATCTTAATGAATTAGATGCTATCTTAGACATGGAAATGAGTGGGGGATATGTTTTAAATCAATCCTATTACTTGAGAAACTATTATTAAGTTCCAAAATCTTAGAATAAAGTAAGCAAGTATCCCCTATGAATTCACTACTAAACCAATTGAGAATTTCGGTAAAGTAATGGTACAACTTGAATATATATGTTAGTGCTATTGAAAGTTTAACTGAGCTAGATATTGTATTTGTAGAGTGCAAACTTTCAAGATACACCAGTAAGCCTAGTACAAACCAATAAATAGAGTTATTAGAATCTTAAGAAAACTATTAAACTATCTGTTTTATTTTTGTTATCTGGTTGTACTAGAAGGATTCATTGTAGTTGGATCACAAGTACGTCAATTGATGAAAATTTAACGTTTGGATTGATTTTTAGGCTTGGTGGTGAAACAATACGTTGACCCTCTAAGAAGTAGATATGCATATCAAATTTAACCATATAACCAGGATCAGCACATAATGCCATAGACATATTTGGCGTCACAACAATCCAATATACTTGTCACCTCAAGGACTTGTCTCCTTAAGGACTCTTTCTTAACATTATCGTTTCACATGGACAACAAAAAGATATATGTTTGCAGGGCCAAGAACTGTTGTCATACTTTGGTACCAAAAAGGCTAACAAATACATCAATCATCTCAAGAATATTACTCTAGTTCTATCTACCTATTCATTAAGCCACAAAAACAGGAAGACCATAAGCTTCAATACGGCCCATTGAGCATTTTAACACATTTATAAACTAGAGCAAAGCTTCCTCATACCAAATACAGACTTAGTATTGCAACTTCAAAGGATAACAAGAGGGGATTAAAGAATGACTGGAGGGGACTGCATTGTAGCAAACAAAAGTGGTAAATGATTAATGTCTTAGGTAGAAATCAGAACAAAAATAAGGGAAAGTAGCAAGCCACGTCACTAATTCAATCTAAAGCAATGAGGATGTATAAAATCAAACTCAAAATTTAAGCCACGCCATCTTCTCTTCTCATTAAAAAGATTAAGCGCTGATGTCAGAGATATTAAGGGAAGGTTGGGTACAGGACCATCAATGGAGGTTGATACATGTTTTTTCAACATTCTTTTTTCAGTATTTTGTCATATTCCTCTCTATACCTCCATTCCATTTGGTATAGCTGTTCAATCATCTCCTCTTCATCTGCATCATATGGAACGCCTATTTTTTTTTTACCTAATGCCCTATTTTCTTACCCAATATTTTTTCTTTATATTCACACTTTATAAAATGACTAATAATTGCATATAACATTTGTTTATTCAGGCTGCTTCAGACTTGATCCTAGTGTATCCTGAAGGTATCAAATATATTCTAAAGTACATCAAGGATCATTACAATAATCCAACCATTTACATTACTGTGAATGGTAAGCCAGTTGTTAGAATAAATTTCATATAATTAAGTGGTATTTGTTACATGTTGGATAATCCAACTACTAATTAGTTTTGATTTCTTTGACATAAAACTCATGTAGGATATGACGATTACAGCAATGATACATTACCATTGGAAGAAGCTCTTAAGGATACTAATAGGAAAGAATACCATGAGAAGCATCTTCGGAATCTTTTGGAAGCCGTAAAGTGTGTTAGTATCTAACTTACGTTGAATTTATTATCACTCTTTTTTTTCTTTTTTTTTTTGGTTCGCAAAATTTACTTTACAACTAACATAAAACTTGTGTTCTACAACAAACTTGATATTGATATAAAATTATTGTTTTCTGCTATATATATGATGTTTTTTAGTACTCAACTTTTGAAGGTTTAATTATTACAAGGTCCATCTCGATGTAAGCTTATAGAGCAAAGATTGTTTTGTTAAATGTTTATACTAATGGTGATTATTGGATTATTGACAGTGACTATGGAGTTGATGTGAAAGTCTATTTTACATGGTCATTGATGGATAACTTTGAATGAAACCTTTGTTACACTATTCGATTCGGATTATATTACGTAGATTTCAAAAATTACTTGAAACGATATCCGAAAGAATCAACCAAGTGGTTCATGAAATTTCCAAAAGATCAGAGCAAGCAGTCTAAAACTGTTATTTGAGGTTCCTCAATTTTATCACGTATACCAAAGAGTTGGTCACGACTGATGCATTGAAGTTGAACGTCTTTTGATTCTCAATTACAACTGAATGATGTATTTTATTATTTCTTTTGTAATTCTTTGATTTTATTGATTAAAATCTTTTTAGGTATTTTAGGATTTTAATATGTAATTAAACTATTGTCTTCTTATATAGGAAATTGTACTACTTTCTGATCTATTTTATGTAGCTAGCCTATAAATAGGTTTGTATAGTTTTTGGGATTCTGCCTAAATCTTTTTTCATGATACATATATATATATATAAAAGCCTTTTAGAGGGAGGATTCTCTAGGCATGAAGACTCCCTAAAAGTATGCCATTTGAATTATGGACAAATGGACAATTAAAGTATCATAGTACATATGTCACTTAGCAATCACCGAAGTCCTAAACAATTTTTTTTTTTTGTTTTCTAAAATCCCCAACTTTGAGGGTGATTTTAATAAATAAATATTTTTATTATAAATTTTCATAATAAGCGCTTAATTTGATTTGATGTCTTCTTTGAAGTGATGTGTTTTTAAGAATTTACTCTTTCAAAAGAAAATTAATGACAGAGAGAAAACAGAGAAACAATTGTTTGCGGTTATTGTTATGCCTAAAATTTGAAAAGTAAAGTCTTAGAACATCAACGGTGCAAGAAATCATTGTATTTTTTATACCTCTTTTCTTTAGGTGTTAAAATTAAGTGGGCCAACAGCAAGGTAACACGTGGACATTTCTGCTTCCAATAAGGAGATGGCACATGGACAAGTTATTAACGAACCCAAACAATTCTTTTAGCTCCAACAAGTATTTATACTTCAAAACCTAAAATTTACATATCTAAAACTACTCAATCACAAGTTTAAGTTATTTCAAGTTGTAGTGCAAGATTAATTCAAAGGTCCACTACATATCATATTCAAACTTCAATAAATCCTAAATCCATCCATTTAAATTCAAATCAACTCGAACAAAACCAAAGAATCAACTTCATTAAGTTTACTTTAACTTAGAATAGGTTTGAAAATGATTATACCTCAAATTTGTATAAAAAAATAGCTAAGAAACAAAAGGAGCAAGAACCCCTGTCTGGTACGTGTACTCCACACGCCGTCGTAGCCTACTCATGGCGCCTCACATCTCGGTCTGGACTCCTCCCCCAGGTGGCAGTAAGAGTTTTACAAAGTATGGGGGTAAGTGAGGTAGTGACGTGAGTTGGTGAGCTAGAAGAAGATAAGAAAATTTTGGGTTTTCTCCAAACAAATTAAAAAATGGTTTCTGCCCTGTTTCTCTCTAACTCTCTCAGTCACCCGAGCTTCCCAGAGAAGAATTGAGAGACTTGTGGTTTTTTTGCTGAAGTTTCTAGGCTTTTAGCCTTATATAGTCCCACGAACCATTAGCCTTTTATCTCTTTACCCCTCCCTTCCTTCTTTAATTAATTTGCAACCCTTTTCCTCCTTTTTTCTAACTTTTTATATTAAAACCCAATTGTTCTTACTAACACTTCTTTATAAGAAAGTCTTAACTAAGTACTTTCATTTCTTTTATGTTTATATTACCCCTCTATCAATAAGTTCTACACACTTCTAACACAGAAAAATTATAATTTACTTCATCGATATATATATTTTAAAATTTAAGACCTGACTTTACACCCCCTCTCTCTCTCTCTACTTTTTCGCTTCTTATTTACTCAGAGTATAAATCCCATCAACCAAATTGTTGAATCCTAAATAATTCCTCGATCCATTACTTAAATTGATGCAATCTCTTGACCTCAACCCGATAATGATGCCCAACAGTGTAATCATTCTGATGACGACAATCACGACCGTAAGTGCCACGGTGGTCAGTATGTTCCCATGTCATCAATACCGTAGTTTTGGTGAGAGAGGAAACAGAGAATAAGAGATTGTAGAAGAAAAGATTAGAAGATGGATTCAGTTTTTTGGGACTTGGATTGGGTACTTTGGTTGGGACTTGGGAGCCAGGGCTCATGTTGGGATTAAGGTTGGCCTGAAATTAAAGGGCATGTTTGGGTAACAGTTTTTTGTTTTCAGTTTTCGAAAATGAAAACTGAAAATAGTTTTCTGATGTTTTATGAAGAAAACATATTTGGATAACTGTAACTCGAAAACTGTTTCCAAAACAAAAAACAATGAAATGTTGTTTGGATAATCTTATTTTGAAAACTTCTTTGATACAACTTGTAATTATTTTTAATTTGAAGGTGTAGCAAAAGAAGCCGGTAGATGTAAAAGTATATGGGACAACTTTACTCGCGACTATTCAGCTTCTCTCCTTTATTCATTTATATTTCTGTTTAGGTATGTTTGCATTTGTACATGCATGAGAGTGCACAAGTTATGATGATCGCAACTACTTGATTTCAATACTCAATTTCTTGTTTATATGAAATGGAGATAAGAAACTGAATAGATTAACATATTTATTCGAATCAGTTCATTGAAAAGTAGAGTTGATCATTGGTCCGTTAGTCCACCCAGCTCATTTGGCTCAACTCGTAGGTTTTGCGGGTTTGTTCAAGAAAAATTAATTAATTAATTTGGCTTGGGTAAAAATTTAGGCACGATTTAAAAAACGAAAGGGATTGAAATTTTTTTTTTAAAAAAAAGGCAAATCAATTAGGCACCACCTTCTTAAATATATTATACTTAATACATTTAATTATTTATATATTAAATAATGAATATTTCATGTAATGTGATATATGTTAGGGTTAAGATTCCCTTACTAAAACATTTCATGTTATGAAAAAATAGGGGAAAATGCAATAATTTAGACGAAGATTTTTTTTTTTTTAATTCTTCGTGCGTAATATTGTTTTATGGGAAAATTTAGACTAAATAAAAAAATGAAAAATTCGGGCTTGATGGGCGAACCTGGGTTTGGCTTAACTTATTAGGCTCAAGCTAATTAAGACCGGATTTTCGGGCCAGCTCATATCTACTGGGCTACAATTTTGTGTAAGCCCGACCCAAACCTGACCCGAACCTGACCCAAACCTAGCTCGAGACTGGCTTTGGTCAAATCTAGATATAACTGATTCACGTGTATTGAAAAAAGATTAGTTTTTATACTTTTCACGTAATCTACTTTTAAGTAACATAATTGAAATTAAACATTTTAAAAAAAAAAAATTGTGACAATAAGGTATTTGGATTGGGATCCTCTAGGGATGAATTTGTCTATGGTTTGGTGTAGTTCATGTTAGGATTAATAGCCACATCATAAAAAAAATTAAATCAAAGGCTATGATTGAAATACATAAAAAATTTGGAACTAAATATCTCTATGCCGCATCAGCAAAAGGGGTAATTTTATAAAATCAAAATTACATTTTGAAATTTTAGAAAAAAAAGAAAGCAGTTGCCGAAAATCGACAACCAGAGGTGGATGTGTCGGCACGTGGGGCGCATGAACAAGCTCCCACGAGCGGTTGGTGATTGGAAAGTTTGGATCTGATTAGCGTTGCAAAATCCAACCGCCCAGTGGTATCTAATTATGAAAATAATATTCATCTTTATTATTATAATTACGATTATAATAATTATTTTCATTATTATGAGAAAATATTATTGTAAAAGTACTATTATTATCAGCATTATTATAATATTGATAATAATAACCACTATCATTATTATTATATTAATTATTATTATTGTTATTACATGAAAAAATATTTTTAATTATATTATAAATATCATTATTCTAAGGTAAAAAGAAAAAAAAAATAGTCTCACATGGATATGATAGATTTTGTCCTATAAAAGGAGGCGGGACAAAAAATGTGAGATTAAAGCTAATTTAATCTCATCTTAATCTCATAAGAATAGTAAATCTCTCAAACCAAATGAGGAATAACTATCATGTAGGATTAAAATAGTCCCATCTCATCTTAATCTCACCAACCAAACGGGCTATTAGAGTTTAGGCTTAGAGTTCAAGAGGGAGAAAAGAGACATGGTGAAGAGAGAAACTGGAGGCAATGTTGTTAGAGGCACACAAAAGTATACTAACCTTAAGGGTAGTAGTAGTTTATATAGAGAACATATTATTTAAAAATTATATCAATACCCATAACCATAATATTCTAATACTCCTCTTCAACCCTAATATTTTTTGGCTTACATTACAATGAAGTTTCATTGAGTCATGTAGTTAAAGTTCAATATATTACTTTTTTTTTTGTTATTATCAGTTAGTTTAATTGGTAAAGTCAATTATTCTAGCACAGGACACTTAGAATCAAATCTCGCTCACACCAAAATCTAGAGGATAAAAGATAAGAGATACCTCTCATTGTATAGTCGTTGTTCTTTGGTTATTATGGCGAAATCAAAACGCCGTCATTCATGAGGTCTGTGGATAACTGTGGAGCAATTGATGGACAGGGTTTTGGTGTATGCAACCGAGTTTTATGAGATTCTCACTAAACTGACTACTTCAAGATCCCAGCAGCCTGTGGTGAGATGGATTCCTCCTCCAGCTAGCTTTTCCAAGCTGAATGTTGATAAAAGACAAAGTGAATAACGACCAAGATCAAGCCCATATGCTCGGGAGGGTCGTTACAAGGAACAACTACGTACGTGAAACGGGGAAGATTCCTACTGACAACTTGGCACATGACCATAAAAGGGAACACGTCCATTGGAATCAGTAATTGCCATTAAAAGATTTGATAAAAAATGATTTTTCCAGAGCATGTTTAATTGATGTCAGAGCAACAATGCTAGAAAATAACAAAATTAACTCATTTTTCCACCTTTACTTTCATTTAAAATATTTTTTGTTTGCTATCACATTAATAGATTATTTTGCAAGAGCGTAATACGTTAATGCCAACGCAACTATATTAAAATTAACATAATTATCTTTACATTATATATTGTTTCTTTTCTTCTTATTTGAGATAATTTTATCAATTCGATAATTTTATCAATTCAATTAATCTCTGACATTAATAAAAGAAAAATGAAGGTTAATCAGTGTAACCTTTACGTCCACATGCATACATTGCTAAATATAAGCGGCTAATACAGTTCCAACATTTCGGATTTACTTGCATGGGTTATGAGTCTCTCTCTCTCTCTCTCTCTCTATAGAAATGGTTTACATTGGAACCACAAGCACTTGAATAAAGAAAAATGGCCATTGAAGATTCTCTTGTATCGGGGCTGGTACTCCTTGCAAGCTTGTGGGATCTTGTTGAACCAAAGCGTCATCTTGTCTCAACTTCTAATTTCAATAGTAATAGCTTTCCTAATGATTTCATTTTTGGGACAGCCTCATCATCTTATCAAGTAAGACATTGTTAATTACCTTCACAAATTCATGCGACCGAGTGTGATGATTTCAACTGTTTTTCTTCTTTTTTCTTTGACTTTTGGTCTCCTTTGTTGCTGAAATTATCGTTGTTTTATTGTATAAACAATAGCTTTAATTCCAGTTTACATCATCGGGCATCAATATACAAACTATATCATGTGGAATATATTGGCTTCTATTTAAAATTAATTAAAGCAATTCCCACGTTTTGTTTTACATCATGTAAGATTATATATATATATACTCCTACATGGAAGCATTAATTAGCTAGCACCACTAATTATGCAGTTATATTTAGTATGAAGGTGCAGTAAAAGAAGGTGGTAGAGGATTAAGTATTTGGGACGACTTCACTCACTAGTATCAAGGTTGGTGATGAATATTTTGTTTGGCTAATTGGCTCTATTTCTTTCATAAATGAAATGGTGAGTTCACACCAAAAAAAGGAAAAAAAAAAAAAATTGGAGACTAAAAGTTGAATATTGTATTCAAATAAGCTCTTTAAAATTTAATGTGATAAATTAAGAATTTGTTTCATACAACTTGCAGAAAAAAATAATATAGACAATGGAGATGTAGCAGTCGATTTCTATCATCATTACAAAGTACGGAGTTTATCTTTCCTTTTTTATGAATTGTCAATGTTTCATGAATATCTTTAGCAGTGAGGGTTGAGAGGTGATTTTCCATGGATGTATCTGGTGGTGGTAAAAAAAATTAGTTTATATTTATTTCATGTATTTTTTTTCTCGATTAGTCGTATTTGTATTAAACATAGCTGAAAAATGTTATAGGAAGACATCAAACTAATGAAGGAAATTAACGTGGATGCTTTCCGACTCTCAGTTTCATGGTCTAGAATATTACCCCGTAAGTATATATTTTAATCAAGTTGTAATTAACATTTTATTTCATTGCCACTGTTTTATTTTTCTCATTGTTCTTAAAATCTTAATTGATTCTTCTTCTTCCATTTTTTTTTTTGTGAATTTAAGTTGAAAACTAAATGAAGGAGTGAACGAGGAAGGAATACAATTCTACAAAAATCTCATCAATGAGCTCTTAGAAAATGGTAATAAATCTCTTCCTAAATGGATTTAAAAGTTTTCTACCAAATATAGTGGTTTAATGTAACTAAATATTTTGTAAATATGCCATGCTGACATTGAAATATAAATTCTTCCTACAAGTTTGAAATTCAAAATATAAAGAGGCCAAAATCCAAAATGTTCGACCAAATTTCATAGTTTTGATGAAACTGAATAGCTTATGAAGATTTATATTCTAAATATCATGCTATAAAAAATTAGAACCCAACTAATTGTTTTGTTTGTCCTGTGATACAATGTGCAGACTTGCAGCCTTTCGTAACTATCTTCCATTGGGATCTTCCTCAAGCTTTAGAAGATGAATATGGTGGCTTTTTAAACCCTCGCATTGTGTAAGTGAATAGCAGTTACTTTATATGAATCATACTTTACAATCCCAAAGATTTTTATTCTGGAATGAACACTTCATAAAACCTACTGCGTGGATATGAAAATGTTTGATCCTGGCTGCATATTAGAATGTTTTTGTAAGACTACATATTAGACTGGGTTTGTTGTTTTTTGTTTTTATGGTGTTGGATTGTTTGTCTCAATTGATGGGTTAAACCCCCGTTCCTTTTGCTTGTGCCATTAGAAAAAAAAAAAAAAAAAAAGTTCTTAACAGATGAGTTAGCTACTAACACCATTAATTCAAATGAATCAATATCCCTTCTTGCATGCTTTGTCGTACCAGAGTATCTACCTTTACTTCACTAGTCCAACACCTCATCGGTGTTATTCTTAAATATTATGTTCAACAACACTAAGAATTTCCACAACAAATTATCCTTCGAGTTCATGGAGTTATTCTATATACGATTGAACCTGTGTCTTCCTTTATGTATTTAGGGATGATTTTCGAGATTTTGCGCATCTTTGCTTCAAAGAATTTGGTGACAAAGTAAAACTTTGGACCACTTTTTATGAGCCATGGGTTTATAGTGTTGGTGGTTATGAAACTGATAAAAAAGCACTAGGACGGTGTTCAAAATGGGTGAACAACGGATGCCAGGCAGGGAACTCTGCCACTGAGCCTTATACCGTTTCACACCATCTGCTTCTCACTCATGCAGCAGCTGTAGAAGAGTTCAGAAAATGTGATAAGGTTTGTACAAGAGTTATTAAATCATGATCTTACACATTAGTTGCTAGCTCGATATGTACATTAGTTCTAAAGCTAATAAATTGCCAGAATTAATCGTACAAATCAATCATCTTTGCAAATTAAACTATATTGATGCAAGAAGAACCAGGAGATGAGCCATATAGGCTTAGAAAGATCTAAAAGTCTATTTTCTGGAAAATTTTATGGCTCGTCAAAATGATTTTCTTAGAAAAAGTTATGGCAGTTTTAGTAGACAAAGGTCAGGCCTTCAGAACACTGCCATCCAGCACCGCGGTGCTCCTCTGCCAGAATTTTACAGCTCTTTATTTCCTTTTTCTTTCTCACCATTCTTAAAATTTTGATGATTTTTTTTTAAATTCAGATGGAAAGCTAAGTAAAGGAGTGAACGAGAAAGGGATCCAATTCTATAAAAATCTCATCAATGAGCTCATAGCAAATGGTCATAATTCTCTCCCCTATATGGATTTAATTTTTTGTTTGGCTAATTGCGTTTATTTAATTTAATTAAAATATTGTAATATACCAATCAATTAAATTAGAGTTAACATTTAAATATAATTAAGTTCTCCCTATAAGTATATTTTTAATGAAAATTATATATATATATATATATATATATATATATATATATATATATATATATAATGATCAAATTTCGAAACGTTGGAACAAATTTTAAGTTCCTCAAGAAATTTGATAGCTCCTTGAAGATTTATCTTTATAATTGGACCTTGATAAATTATTGATAAAGTTGTCCAATAATTACTTTTTGTAACTCATTTGAACCAAACTTAATTATCTCTCTTAAATGTCATTTGATGAATGTGCGGACATACAACCATTTGTGACTATCTTTCACTGGGATCTTCCCCAAACTCTAGAAGATGAGTATGGTGGTTTTTTAAGCCCTCACATTGTGTAAGTAAATGTTTCCATCATATCAAAAGCATCATTGATGCTTCTATCAATATAGTTTTTTGCCTTAAAAAAAATCTTACTAAAAGATTAATCTATTAAATTATTTTATTAATTATATTAAATCCAACAATACCTACAGTGAAGAATCATGGAGTTGGCCTATATTTGATTGAAAATGTATCCTATTATGCATATACAGGGATGATTTTTGAGACTTTGCAAGTATATGCTTCAAAGAATTTGGTGATAAAGTGAAACTTTGGGCAACTTTCAATGAGCCGTGGGTTTACAGTGTTGCTGGCTAAGACAATGGAAGAAAAGCACTAGGACGATGTTCAAAATGGGTCAACAATGCATGCCAAGCAAGGAACTCTGCATTGAACCTTATAATGTTTCACATCATCTACTTCTTGCTCATGCTGCAGCGGTAGAAGAGTTCAGAAAATGTGACAAGGTATACAGAAAAATTGTCAAATCATGATCCGGTGCATTAATTGCTTGCTTGATATGCGTATTAGTGCCAACAATAATTTTCTAAACTACTATAAGGTTTAAATATTTTTTCTCCATTTTTTTTTTTATTTGAAACTTTTGAGATCAAAAGGAGAGTCTATATTGAAACTTTATTAATGATTAAAACCCCAAACCATGTCTCCCCTTTCTATTATTTTTAAAGGAACCTTTTTTATTATTTCATCTATTAACTGTTTTTTATTTATACAATTGTTTGCTGTCAAGAAAATGGAAAGATTGGGATAGTACTCTCGCCCTCATGGTTTGAGCCTCAATCTGATTCCCCTGCGGATATTGAAGCAGCCAAACGAGCCCTTGATTTCATCTTAGCCTGGTAAGTGCTTCATATTAAATTAAGCAACATGCTTTCTCATATTCTTCCTTCTTTTTTCTTCCTTTTGGGAATTGAAAACTATATTTTAGTCCAAGATTAAAATAATTTTTACATTTCTATATATGCAGGCATTTGGACCCTATAACATTTGGTGATTATCCAAAAAGTATGAGGACTTATGTTGGGGATCGATTACCTTCGTTCACTAAAGAGCAATCCAAAATGCTAAAAAAATCTTTTGATTTTGTGGGAATAAATTACTACGGTGCTCTTTATGTAACTAATCTTGATCATGTTGATCCGGAAAAACCTAGATACACAACCGATCAACATTTTATGCAGAAAAGTAAGTTCACTCTAAATCCAAAGCTTTTAGAAAATTTAAACTCAATACAATTTTTTTTCTTCTATTTTTCATACTACCAACACAGACTATGGTGATTAATCTATTGACTTTCAAATTTTTTTTCCTATTTTATAGAGGATCGAGATGGAATTCTTATTGGCCCACAGGTACGTTGGTAAAGTATATATATATATACATATATATATATATATATATATATTTATTTTTGAAATACTTTGTTTTTGAAAAACGAAGGCACAAAGATATTAGAAGGCATCATAAAGCCAATAAGATTTAGAAAGAAAATTCCTCATGAACCAGGAGAGACACATGGAGAGATCAGTAAAGACGCTGTTCAATCATCTCCTCTTCATCTGCATCATATGAAACGCCTATTTTTTTTTTTTACCCAATGCCCTATTTTCTTACCCAATACTTTTTCTTTATATTCACACTTTATAAAATGACTAATAATTGTATATAACATTTGTTTATTCAGGCTGCTTCAGACTTAATCCTAGTGTATCCTGAAGGTATCAAATATATTCTAAAGTACATCAAGGATCATTACAATAATCCAACCATTTACATTACTGTGACTGGTAAGCCAATTGTTAGAATAAATTTCATATAATTAAGTGGTATTTGTTACATGTTGGATAATCCAACTACTAATTAGTTTTGATTTCTTTGACATAAAACTCATGTAGGATATGACGATTACAACAATGATACAATACCACCGGAAGAAGCTCTTAAGGATACTGATAGGAAAGAATACCATTAGAAGCATCTTCGGAATCTTTTGGAAGCCGTAAAGTGAGTTAATATCTAACTTACGTTGAATTTATTATCACTCTTTTTTTTCTTTTTTTTTGGTTTGCAAAATTTACTTTACAACTAACATAAAACTTGTGTTCTACAGCAAACTTGATATTGATATAAAGTTATTGTTTTCTGCTATATATGATGTTTTTTAGTACTCAACTTTTGAAGGTTTAATTATTACAAGGTCAATCTCGATGTAAGCTTATAGAGCAAAGATTGTTTTGTTAAATGTTTATACTAATGGTGATTATTGGATTATTGACAGTGACTATGGAGTTGATGTGAAAGACTATTTTGCATGGTCATTGATGGATAACTTTGAATGAAACCTTTGTTACACTATTCGATTTAGATTATATTACGTTGATTTCAAGAATTACTTGAAACGATATCCGAAAAAATCAACCAAGTGGTTCATGAAATTTCCAAAAGATCAGAGCAAGCAGTCTAAAACTGTTATTTGGGGTTCCTCAATTTTATCACGTATACCAAAGAGTTGGTCACTACTGATGCATTGAAGTTGAACATCTTTTGGTTCTCAATCACAACTGAATGATGTATTTTATTATTTCTTTTGTAATTCTTTGATTTTATTGATTAAAATCTTTTTAGGTAATTTAGGATTTTAATATGTAATTAAACTATTGTCTTCTTATATAGGAAATTGTACTACTTTCTGATCTATTTTATGTAGCTAGCCTATAAATAGGTTTGTATAGTTTTTGGGATTCTGCCTAAATCTTTTTTCATGATAAATAAATTGACGTTTTCCTTTCATATATATATATATATATATATATACACATATAAAAGCCTTTTAGAGGGAGGATTCTCTAGGCATGAAGACTCCCTAAAAGTATGCGTTTTGAATTATGGACAAATGGACAATTGAAGTATCATAGTACATATGTCACTTAGCAATCACCGAAGTCCTAAACAATTTATATATTTTTTTTGTTTTCTCAAATCCCCAACTTTGAGGGTGATTTTAATAAATAAATATTTTGATTATAAATTTTTCATAATAAGCCCTTAATTTGATTTGATGTCTTCTTTGAAGTGATGTGTTTTTAAGAATTTACTCTTTCAAAAGAAAATTAATGACAGAGAGAAAACGGAGAAACAATTGTTTGCGGTTATTGTTATGCCTAAAATTTGAAATATAAGGTCTTATAACATCAACAGTGCAACAAATCATTGCATTTTTTTATACTTCTTTTCTTTAGGTGTTAAAATTAAGTGGGCCAACAGCAAGGCAACACGTGGACATTTCTACTTCCAATAAGGAGATGGCACATGGACAAGTTATTAACGAACCCAATGTCCTCTCCGGACATCCCTGTCTAGACCTACAAGCGTAAATCCAGGGATCATGATCCTTCTTGGACACCCAGCCATATCCACTTGCAAAGGAACGGGATCTCTGGGATTTCCCCATCCTGGGCGCGTGGGCCGTCTCACCTTTGAAACACTATAAAAGGATCAATGTATGCAAATCCAGACACATTCACATTTTACATAACTGAAAGCACCAGCATCCCTATTCATCTAAGAACTTGTACTAACAAGAGCCTCGGAGTGTCTTCGGAGGCACTATCCCCCTCTCTCCTCCGGTTGCTCTCTAGCTCATCTCGTCTTCTTGTGCAAGCTCCCCCAAGAACCGACCCCCAACTCAGTAACACGTTTTTGTCATCAACACCATTATTTTTGTGTTTTGTAAGGGGCTGTTGATAAGAATCTCAATGTTTCTTCAAGAAGTTCTGAAGGCTCTCATTCTATGGCTCTTGATGATCACAAGTGTTTAACATGGTTCTCAATTTATGTGCTTATTTCATTTGGAATTATATAAAATGAATTTATTAGCTACATCAGCTCTTAGGTGACAAGAAGGGCGAGAAAGTTGGGGCCATAATCCTTGGACTGACTATTCCTTCATGTCTTCACCTTTTATTGCTATATTCTTCAAAACCAGACCTTCTCTAAACTCTGTTATTCAAAACTAGATCAAATGGATTCTTTCTCCATTATGAGTTCATCCTGCCATTATGATAAGACAGCTGCTTGAAGACGCCTAGGTACACGCTTCCTAGGTTGTCGTGTTGGGATTTTACCATTAAAATCCATTTACTCAATCTTAAGCAAAAAAACACAAGCACAACAATTAAATAGCAAAATAAATAAAATGTAAGAACTTTAGGAAGAGCAAAGTTGTTAAACTCTCACCCCAAAATCTCAATACAAAAAAAGCTCTTAACTCAATATACCCAAAGCTGTCATCCTAACTTTAGTAGTAAATCCCTTTAGTTTACAATGTATATGAGAATTATGAGTGTGCCTCAAATCTTATCTGAGACCCCTTTATATCGAATATATTTTCCTAATACAATTAGAAAAAGAACAACCGCATCATACTATACATATTATTACTTGTACAATTAACAATCTAATAAGAAATTAATATTATTCCTACTAGAACAAGCAATTACAAAACAGGAAATAATTTTTCCCAAGCCAATTAAAAGTCTTCTTTGTTAGAATTGAGCCAAAATCTTAACAGTCGTAACTGTGGGGTAGTTTTTTTTTTTTTTTTCAGTTTCTTCTTCCACTTTGCGATCATATGCAAACACACGTTTGATTTCATGCAAACAATTGGAGCTTGCAATTAATTTTTGTTGGTACGATCCTCTAATGTGTCCACGAGCTAAAGAAGTTATAAGTGGATTGTTGAGGAAAATTGTAAAAATAAAGAATCAAGCTAGAAGAGACAGAGATAGGAGCTGATGTGATTAATAAATTCATTTTATATAATTTTAAATGCAATCAAAACATAAATTGAGAACAATATTAAACTTGAGTTTCAATAAAGGCGTAAATTAGGAACAGTTATAAACTCGACGTAAATTAGGGAAATATTAAACTTAAAGAAAAACCAGTGAAACCTAAAAGACAATTGATAATGGTAATGGATAAGTTTACATTAGTAATTAAGTTGACCTTGAAAAGGAGAAAAAACTGTAATGCCAATCAAATGATAAACTTAAAAAACCTGTTTCTTTTATTTTTCCCCCTTTTTTTCATGTAATTTCTCCGTTACTAGTACTATATATAAAAAATATACTCCATACTCCATAGTGATCAAGCCTGGGCCTTTGATGCAAATTTCAAGCCTGGGCATTTAAAGTCTTTAACTAATTGCTCCTTTAATTTTCAAGGTCAACTCCAACTTAATTACTGATATTGTAAACTACCCACGATGAAGCAGTGGTCATTTGTTTACCAGAGAGGGCTATTTAATTTTGCCATGAAACACGTACATAATGATCTTTCAATTTAGAAGACATCCAACACTATAATTTCTTAATTAATTTTAAAGTTATGTTTCGTGTTATTTTGAAGGAGACAACAATAACAACATGCATATGTTGAGTTATTAATCAGCTGTTGAGTAATTTTGCGTATCTATAACATCTAAGTGATGCAACAGTTAGGAGGAGATCGCAATTATCAATTTATGTTGCTCATCTTTTAAGCTTGCTGATCAGTAGTTCAATTAATCATTAACTTCTCCTGATTTTCTATTTTTGATTCTTGATGTGGGATAATTTTACCATCCAAACAAACAGTAACACATGACACAACAAGGTAAGTCCACGGACCCAAAATCACCACCAGTGAAATCATTACATGTGTCCAAGGGTACGAAGGTAATTTTATTCATAAACCCTAAAACACAGTAATCCTAATTGCACAAGGACACACATATCTCATATTTGAGAAACTCAAATCCCACCACAAGTCTCACTTATGAGTCATTTTCCTAATCAAACTATACTCCAAAGCACTGTATGTAGAGGGCTTTCATTATCACACATGTACTTCACAAACATTTTTAACAGCACTTGCCTTTTCATTTTCTATAAACAGATTACTGATTTAGGCATCAGAGAGTTCCCTCAAAAGCACACTTCCCATCCACCGACAACTCCTTAGGTCTTTTTTTGTTCTCGTGTGTGTAGGGACTTCACAACACCTATAAGAGCAACAGTCACATTTTTCAGCATAAAAAAATTTGTGTTATCCATGGGAAAACTTTGAAGAAGAATTTATCTGTTAATGATGCCAACCTGACATATGACCAAGAATGTTGTTGCTACTGTCGCTGTCGCTGCTGCTACCATTGCCACAACCCATACCTTGACTAGACAGGGCATGATGTCCAGGCCTCTTTGCAATTCCCAAAAATACTGCTACCAGTGATGATTCCATCTGGCATTCTAAAAGGTAGCAGAAGTTTCTTGCAACCTCAACTGGGCTATCCCAATCATCACCAAAGCCACACTGTCTGAACGCATGACTCGGGGTCCTCAATGGCATTAGATGCTGCCACAAAGCCCTCGATCAGCGAGGCACTCAGATCACGAAAGGGGACTTCACCCCACTAACTACCGATCCTCCGTTAGATTCTACCCCCTCCATTATAGGGTAAGATCACAGAGCCACTCCACGATCACAAACACCTTTAATACAACCTCCAGGAGCCGAGAATGATCACTCCAGATAAAGAGAACCTATAGTAGGTTAGTAGCACCTGCCAATACACAAAACAAAAAGGCAAGAACAGAACAAACGATCTTTTTTACAGATGACGACCTGGAAGGACTGCCCACCCCATGATGACGCCATAGTCATCACTTTGGTCATTGGGAATTACAATATGAAAAGGATCCTAGTTGACAACCAACATCTTCTATCATAACACGTTCAAGAAAATGGGGCTTAGTGACCAACAGCTCACACGGGTCGCTTTCCCTCTCTACGAGTTTTCAAGTGAGCCAATGTTCCTCTCTCTACTATATTTCACATCACATTCATAACATTTCTACTCATTTTTCATTCTCTTATGTTTTTCCTCTACACACAACCTATGTCATCACAACTACTTAGGCCATGTCTGGAGACAAGGGTTTAAGCAAGGTTAGCTTAAATCCTCGTCTTAGAATTTGGTGGATGTTAGTGGGGCCTCAATTCAAAGACAAGGATTTAAGTCAATATTGCTTAAATCCTTGTCTCCAAACATGGCCTTAGTTTCTAAACAGTTTCCTAGAGATTTCTTCGGAAGCTATTCATAATTGCTATCTACACAACTTCGCAAGGCTTTGTTGTATCCTTGAGGTGAATTTAATAGGAAGCTATTAGCAAACTCTTTGGAGTGAGGGCAACTATCACCTTAATGAAAGTGATTTACGCCCTAAATCCTTAAAATATTATGTTCTTTTCAATTGTTTTTGTTGTTGCAATTCCACATTTTCTAATGCACAAACTTTGACCCCCTTTTTTTTTGTTATTTTAAACCAAAATCCCTAACAATTTTAAGGTGATAGTAGAAGCAACCATATTATCAATATTGATTTCAAAGTCATGAGAGAAGACTTCATCAAAGAAGATCGTTTTTATGGAACCAACTTTGCTCACTAGAAGGAAACTAAAAGACTATAAAAGGTTGAAAGAAGCGAGAGGATATATATATTATGGATTTCTTTGTCGAGGCCAAATTCATACCGAGAGCATATGTATGATTTCTAAGTTTTTATAAAGTCTATGCCAGATATCCAGGAAGCATTTGAAGAGAAACTTAATACTTAAAAAAAAACAAGGTAGGCATAACTTATTGATTATGAAATATTTTGAATTTATATTTTTGAGTAACATCATAAAAAAATTGATGTGTTTTCACTCTACGACCAATTTACAAGGAATATCTAAAACTAAGAAGTATCTAATTACTACATTTAAGATAGATGATCTTAATGAATTAGATGCTATCTTAGACATGGAAATGAGTGGGGGATATGTTTTAAATCAATCTCATTACTTGAGAAACTATTATTAAGTTCCAAAATCTTAGAATAAAGCAAGTATCCCCTATGAATTCACTACTAAACCAATTGAGAATTTCGGTAAAGTAATGGTACAACTTGAATATATATGTTAGTGCTATTGAAAGTTTAACTGAGCTAGATATTGTATTTGTAGAGTGCAAACTTTCAAGATACACCAGTAAGCCTAGTACAAACCAATAAATAGAGTTATTAGAATCTTAAGAAAACTATTAAACTATCTGTTTTATTTTTGTTATCTGGTTGTACTAGAAGGATTCATTGTAGTTGGATCACAAGTACGTCAATTGATGAAAATTTAACGTTTGGATTGATTTTTAGGCTTGGTGGTGAAACAATACGTTGACCCTCTAAGAAGTAGATATGCATATCAAATTTAACCATATAACCAGGATCAGCACATAATGCCATAGACACATTTGGCGTCACAACAATCCAATATACTTGTCACCTCAAGGACTTGTCTCCTTAAGGACTCTTTCTTAACATTATCGTTTCACATGGACAACAAAAAGATATATGTTTGCAGGGCCAAGAACTGTTGTCATACTTTGGTACCAAAAAGGCTAACAAATACATCAATCATCTCAAGAATATTACTCTAGTTCTATCTACCTATTCATTAAGCCACAAAAACAGGAAGACCATAAGCTTCAATACGGCCCATTGAGCATTTTAACACATTTATGAACTAGAGCAAAGCTTCCTCATACCAAATACAGACTTAGTATTGCAACTTCAAAGGATAACAAGAGGGGAGAAAAGAATGACTGGAGGGGACTGCATTGTAGCAAACAAAAGTGGTAAATGATTAATGTCTTAGGTAGAAATCAGAACAAAAATAAGGGAAAGTAGCAAGCCACGTCACTAATTCCATCTAAAGCAATGAGGATGTATAAAATCAAACTCAAAATTTAAGCCACGCCATCTTCTCTTCTCATGAAAAAGATTAAGCGCTGATGTCAGAGATATTAAGGGAAGGTTGGGTACAGGACCATCAATGGAGGTTGATACATGTTTTTTCAACATTCTTTTTTCAGTATTTTGTCATATTCCTCTCTATACCTCCATTCCATTTGGTATAGCTGTTCAATCATCTCCTCTTCATCTGCATCATATGAAACGCCTATTTTTTTTTTACCCAATGCCCTACTTTCTTACCCAATACTTTTTCTTTATATTCACACGTTATAAAATGACTAATAATTGCATATAACATTTGTTTATTCAGGCTGCTTCAGACTTGATCCTAGTGTATCCTGAAGGTATCAAATATATTCTAAAGTACATCAAGGATCATTACAATAATCCAACCATTTACATTACTGTGAATGGTAAGCCAGTTGTTAGAATAAATTTCATATAATTAAGTGGTATTTGTTACATGTTGGATAATCCAACTACTAATTAGTTTTGATTTCTTTGACATAAAACTCATGTAGGATATGACGATTACAGCAATGATACATTACCATTGGAAGAAGCTCTTAAGGATACTAATAGGAAAGAATACCATGAGAAGCATCTTCGGAATCTTTTGGAAGCCGTAAAGTGTGTTAGTATCTAACTTACGTTAAATTTATTATCACTCTTTTTTTTCTTTTTTTTTTTTGGTTCGCAAAATTTACTTTACAACTAACATAAAACTTGTGTTCTACAACAAACTTGATATTGATATAAAATTATTGTTTTCTGCTATATATATGATGTTTTTTAGTACTCAACTTTTGAAGGTTTAATTATTACAAGGTCCATCTCGATGTAAGCTTATAGAGCAAAGATTGTTTTGTTAAATGTTTATACTAATGGTGATTATTGGATTATTGACAGTGACTATGGAGTTGATGTGAAAGACTATTTTGCATGGTCATTGATGGATAACTTTGAATGAAACCTTTGTTACACTATTCGATTCGGATTATATTACGAAGATTTCAAAAATTACTTGAAACGATATCCGAAAGAATCAACCAAGTGGTTCATGAAATTTCCAAAAGATCAGAGCAAGCAGTCTAAAACTGTTATTTGAGGTTCCTCAATTTTATCACGTATACCAAAGAGTTGGTCACTACTGATGCATTGAAGTTGAACGTCTTTTGATTCTCAATTACAACTGAATGATGTATTTTATTATTTCTTTTGTAATTCTTTGATTTTATTGATTAAAATCTTTTTAGGTATTTTAGGATTTTAATATGTAATTAAACTATTGTCTTCTTATATAGGAAATTGTACTACTTTCTGATCTATTTTATGTAGCTAGCCTATAAATAGGTTTGTATAGTTTTTGGGATTCTGCCTAAATCTTTTTTCATGATACATATATATATATATAAAAGCCTTTTAGAGGGAGGATTCTCTAGGCATGAAGACTCCCTAAAAGTATGCCTTTTGAATTATGGACAAATGGACAATTAAAGTATCATAGTACATATGTCACTTAGCAATCACCGAAGTCCTAAACAATTTTTTTTTTTTTTGTTTTCTAAAATCCGCAACTTTGAGGGTGATTTTAATAAATAAATATTTTTATTATAAATTTTCATAATAAGCCCTTAATTTGATTTGATGTCTTCTTTGAAGTGATGTGTTTTTAAGAATTTACTCTTTCAAAAGAAAATTAATGACAGAGAGAAAACAGAGAAACAATTGTTTGCGGTTATTGTTATGCCTAAAATTTGAAAAGTAAAGTCTTAGAACATCAACGGTGCAAGAAATCATTGCATTTTTTATACCTCTTTTCTTTAGGTGTTAAAATTAAGTGGGCCAACAGCAAGGTAACACGTGGACATTTCTGCTTCTAATAAGGAGATGGCACATGGACAAGTTATTAACGAACCCAAACAATTCTTCTAGCTCCAACAAGTATTTATACTTCAAAACCTAAAATTTACATATCTAAAACTACTCAATCACAAGTTTAAGTTATTTCAAGTTGTAGTGCAAGATTAATTCAAAGGTCCACTACATATCATATTCCAACTTCAATAAATCCTAAATCCATCCATTTAAATTCAAATCAACTCGAACAAAACCAAAGAATCAACTTCATTAAGTTTACTTTAACTTAGAATAGGTTTGAAAATGATTATACCTCAAATTTGTATAAAAAAATAGCTAAGAAACAAAAGGAGCAAGAACCCCTGTCTGGTACGTGTACTCCACACGCCGTCGTAGCCTACTCATGGCGCCTCACATCTCGGTCTGGACTCCTCCCCCAGGTGGCAGTAAGAGTTTTACAAAGTATGGGGGTAAGTGAGGTAGTGACGTGAGTTGGTGAGCTAGAAGAAGATAAGAAAATTTTGGGTTTTCTCCAAACAAATTAAAAAATGGTTTCTGCCCTGTTTCTCTCTAACACTCTCAGTCACCCGAGCTTCCCAGAGAAGAATTGAGAGACTTGTGGTTTTTTTGCTGAAGTTTCTAGGATTTTAGCCTTATATAGTCCCACGAACCATTAGCCTTTTATCTCTTTAGCCCTCCCTTCCTTCTTTAATTAATTTGCAACCGTTTTCCTCCTTTTTTCTAACTTTTTATATGAAAACCCAATTGTTCTTACTAACACTTCTTTATAAGAAAGTCTTAACTAAGTACTTTCATTTCTTTTATGTTTATATTACCCCTCTATCAATAAGTTCTACACACTTCTAACACAGAAAAATTATAATTTACTTCATCGATATATATATTTTAAAATTTAAGACCTGACTTTACACCCCCTCTCTCTCTCTCTACTTTTTCGCTTCTTATTTACTCAGAGTATAAATCCCATCAACCAAATTGTTGAATCCTAAATAATTCCTCGATCCATTACTTAAATTGATGCAATCTCTTGACCTCAACCCGATAATGATGCCCAATAGTGTAATCATTCTGATGACGACAATCACGACCGTAAGTGCCACGGTGGTCAGTATGTTCCCATGTCATCAATACCGTAGTTTTTGTGAGAGAGGAAACAGAGAATAAGAGATTGTAGAAGAAAAGATTAGAAGATGGATTCAGTTGTTTGGGACTTGGATTGGGTACTTTGGTTGGGACTTGGGAGCCTGGGCTCATGTTGGGATTAAGGTTGGCCTGAAATTAAAGGGCATGTTTGGGTAACAGTTTTTTGTTTTCAGTTTTCGAAAATGAAAACTGAAAATAGTTTTCTGATGTTTTATGAAGAAAACATATTTGGATAACTGTAACTCGAAAACTGTTTCCAAAACAAAAAACAATGAAATGTTGTTTGGATAATCTTATTTTGAAAACTTTTTTGATACAACTTGTAATTATTTTTAGTTGTGAGTTTAAATTTAAAATCTATATTAATTTTATTTCTCATATTTACTAAATATTTAAAAATAATTAATATTATTTTATTTTCAAAATTTAATATTTTTTATATACTATGGAGGAAGAATGAAACAGAGAAGTGAACACTAATTTTAGGGCTATTTTTCAAAAATTATGTTAGAAAACACCAATTTGGAGTTTTTAAAAAACAATTTTTGAAAACTTGTTTTTTTAAAACTGTTTTAAAAAATTGCTTTTGAAAACTGTTTGCCAAATATAGAAAAAAGATTTTGAAAACTGTTTTCAATTTTCAAAAACTATTTCCAAACATTGCAATATATACTATCTGTTTCTTTTTTAAGGAAAAAATGAACCCGAGTTTTAGCCAAGACTTGCCCGTAGTGTAACTCTACCCCTGATTTCAATCATAATAGTTTTCCTGATGGTTTTATTTTTGGTACAGCGTCCTCAGCATATCAAGTAGATAATTAATATATAATATATTAATGTAAACTTTTTAAAACCACCGTGAGATATAATCAACCACTTTATGAGATATAATCTAACTGTATATATGCATGATATTTAATTTGAAGGTGTAGCAAAAGAAGCCGGTAGATGTAAAAGTATATGGGACAACTTTACTCGCGACTATTCAGCTTCTCTCCTTTATTCATTTATATTTCTGTTTAGGTATGTTTGCATTTGTACATGCATGAGAGTGCACAAGTTATGATGATCGCAACTACTTGATTTCAATACTTAATTTCTTGTTTATATGAAATGGAGATAAGAAACTGAATAGATTAACATATTTATTCGAATCAGTTCATTGAAAAGTAGAGTTGATCATTAGGGTTAAGATTCTCTTACTAAAACATTTCATGTTATGAAAAAATAGGGGAAAATGCAATAATTTAGACGAAGATTTTTTTTTTTTTAATTCTTCGTGCGTAATATTGTTTTATGGGAAAATTTAGACTAAATAAAAAAATGAAAAATTCGGGCTTGATGGGCGAACCTGGGTTTGGCTTAACTTATTAGGCTCGAGCTAATTAAGACCGGATTTTCGGGCCAGCTCATATCTACTGGGCTACAATTTTGTGTAAGCCCGACCCAAACCTGACCCGAACCTGACCCAAACCTAGCTCGAGACTGGCTTTGGTCAAATCTAGATATAACTGATTCATGTGTATTGAAAAAAGATTAGTTTTTATACTTTTCACGTAATCTACTTTTAAGTAACATAATTGAAATTAAACATTTTAAAAAAAAAAAATTTGTGACAAGAAGGTATTTGGATTGGGATCCTCTAGGGATTAATTTGTCTATGGTTTGGTGTAGTTCATGTTAGGATTAATAGCCACATCATAAAAAAAGTTAAATCAAAGGCTATGATTGAAATACATAAAAAATTTGGAACTAAATATCTCTATGCCGCATCAGCAAAAGGGGTAATTTTATAAAATCAAAATTACATTTCGAAATTTTAGAAAAAAAAGAAAGCAGTTGCCGAAAATCGACAACCAGAGGTGGACGTGTCGGCACGTGGGGCGCGTGAACAAGCTCCCACCAGCGGTTGGTGATCGGAAAGTTTGGATCTGATTAGCGTTGCAAAATCCAACCGCCCAGTGGTATCTAATTATGAAAATAATATTCATCTTTATTATTATAATTACGATTATAATAATTATTTTCATTATTATGAGAAAATATTATTGTAAAAGTACTATTATTATCAGCATTATTATAATATTGATAATAATAACCACTATCATTATTATTATATTAATTATTATTATTGTTATTACATGAAAAAATATTTTTAATTATATTATAATTATCATTATTCTAAGGTAAAAAGAAAAAAAAAATAGTCTCACATGGATAGGATAGATTTTGTCCTATAGAAGGAGGCGGGACAAAAAATGTGAGATTAAGGCTAATTTAATCTCATCTTAATCTCATAAGAATAGTAAATCTCTCAAACGAAATGAGGGATAACTATTCATGTAGGATTAAAATAGTCCCATCTCATCTTAATCTCACCAACCAAACGGGCTATTAGAGTTTAGGCTTAGAGTTCAAGAGGGAGAAAAGAGACATGGTGAAGAGAGAAATTGGAGGCAATGTTGTTAGAGGCACACAAAAGTATACTAACCTTAAGGGTAGTAGTAGTTTATATAGAGAACATAATATTTAAAAATTATATCAATACCCATAACCATAATATTCTAATACTCCTCTTCAACCCTAATATTTTTTGGCTTACATTACAATGAAGTTTCATTGAGTCATGTAGTTAAAGTTCAATATATTACTTTTTTTTTTTGTTATTATCAGTTAGTTTAATTGGTAAAGTCAATTATTCTAGCACAGGACACTTAGAATCAAATCTCGCTCACACCAAAATCTAGAGGATAAAAGATAAGAGATACCTCTCATTGTATAGCCGTTGTTCTTTGGTTATTATGGCGAAATCAAAGCGCCATCATTCATGAGGTCTGTGGATAACTGGGGAGCAATTGATGGACAGGGTTTTGGTGTATGCAACCGAGTTTTATGAGATTCTCACTAAACTGACTACTTCAAGATCCCAGCAGCCTGTGGTGAGATGGATTCCTCCTCCAGCTAGCTTTTCCAAGCTGAATGTTGATAAAAGACAAAGTGAATAACGACCAAGATCAAGCCCATATGCTCGGGAGGGTCGTTACAAGGAACAACTACGTACGTGAAACGGGGAAGATTCATACTGACAACTTGGCACATGACCATAAAAGGGAACACGTCCATTGGAATCAGTAATTGCCATTAAAAGATTTGATAAAAAATGATTTTTCCAGAGCATGTTTAATTGATGTCAGAGCAACAATGCTAGAAAATAACAAAATTAACTCATTTTTCCACCTCTACTTTCATTTAAAATATTTTTTGTTTGCTATCACAATAATAGATTATTTTGCAAGAGCGTAATACGTTAATGCCAACGCAACTATATTAAAATTAACATAATTATCTTTACATTATATATTGTTTCTTTTCTTCTTATTTGAGATAATTTTATCAATTCGATAATTTTATCAATCTAATTAATCTCTGACATTAATAAAAGAAAAATGAAGGTTAATCAGTGTAACCTTTACGTCCACATGCATACATTGCTAAATATAAGCGGCTAATACAGTTCCAACATTTCGGATTTACTTGCATGGGTTATGAGTCTCTCTCTCTCTCTCTTTATAGAAATGGTTTACATTGGAACCACAAGCACTTGAATAAAGAAAAATGGCCATTGAAGATTCTCTTGTATCGGGGCTGGTACTCCTTGCAAGCTTGTGGGATCTTGTTGAACCAAAGCGTCATCTTGTCTCAACTTCTAATTTCAATAGTAATAGCTTTCCTAATGATTTCATTTTTGGGACAGCCTCATCATCTTATCAAGTAAGACATTGTTAATTACCTTCACAAATTCATGCGACCGAGTGTGATGATTTCAACTGTTTTTCTTCTTTTTTCTTTGACTTTTGGTCTCCTTTGTTGCTGAAATTATCGTTGTTTTATTGTATAAACAATAGCTTTAATTCCAGCTTACATCATCGGGCATCAATATACAAACTATATCATGTGGAATATATTGGCTTCTATTTAAAATTAATTAAAGCAATTCCCACGTTTTGTTTTACATCATGTAAGATTATATATATATATACTCCTACATGGAAGCATTAATTAGCTAGCACCACTAATTATGCAATTATATTTAGTATGAAGGTGCAGTAAAAGAAGGTGGTAGAGGATTAAGTATTTGGGACGACTTCACTCACTAGTATCAAGGTTGGTGATGAATATTTTGTTTGGCTAATTGGCTCTATTTCTTTCATAAATGAAATGGTGAGTTCACACCAAAAAAAGGAAAAAAAAAAAAATTGGAGACTAAAAGTTGAATATTGTATTCAAAAAAGCTCTTTAAAATTTAATGTGATAAATTAAGAATTTGTTTCATACAACTTGCAGAAAAAAATAATATAGACAATGGAGATGTAGCAGTCGATTTCTATCATCATTACAAAGTACGGAGTTTATCTTTCATTTTTTTTGAATTGTCAATGTTTCATGAATATCTTTAGCAGTGAGGGTTGAGAGGTGATTTTCCATGGATGTATCTGGTGGTGGTAAAAAAAATTAGTTTATATTTATTTCATGTATTTTTTTTCTCGATTAGTCGTATTTGTATTAAACATAGCTGAAAAATGTTATAGGAAGACATCAAACTAATGAAGGAAATTAACGTGGATGCTTTCCGACTCTCAGTTTCATGGTCTAGAATATTACCCCGTAAGTATATATTTTAATCAAGTTGTAATTAACATTTTATTTCATTGCCACTGTTTTACTTTTCTCATTGTTCTTAAAATCTTAATTGATTCTTCTTCTTCCATTTTTTTTTTTGTGAATTTAAGTTGAAAACTAAATGAAGGAGTGAACGAGGAAGGAATACAATTCTACAAAAATCTCATCAATGAGCTCTTAGAAAATGGTAATAAATCTCTTCCTAAATGGATTTAAAAGTTTTCTACCAAATATGGTGGTTTAATGTAACTAAATATTTTGCAAATATGCCATGCTGACATTGAAATATAAATTCTTCCTACAAGTTTGAAATTCAAAATATAAAGAGGCCAAAATCCAAAATGTTCGACCAAATTTCATAGTTTTGATGAAACTGAATAGCTTATGAAGATTTATATTCTAAATATCATGCTATAAAAAATTAGAACCCAACTAATTGTTTTGTTTGTCCTGTGATACAATGTGCAGATTTGCAGCTTTTCGTAACTATCTTCCATTGGGATCTTCCTCAAGCTTTAGAAGATGAATATGGTGGCTTTTTAAACCCTCGCATTGTGTAAGTGAATAGCAGTTACTTTATATGAATTATACTTTACAATCCCAAAGATTTTTATTCTGGAATGAACACTTCGTAAAACCTACTGCGTGGATATGAAAATGTTTGATCCTGGCTGCATATTAGAATGTTTTTGTAAGACTACAAATTAGACTGGGTTTGTTGTTTTTTGTTTTTATGGTGTTGGATTGTTTGTCTCAATTGATGGGTTAAACCCCCGTTCCTTTTGCTTGTGCCATTAGAACAAAAAAAAAAAAAAAAGTTCTTAACAGATGAGTTAGTTACTAACTCCATTAATTCAAATGAATCAATATCCCTTCTTGCATGCTTTGTCGTACCAGAGTATCTACCTTTACTTCACTAGTCCAACACCTCATCGGTGTTATTCTTAAATATTTTGTTCAACAACACTAAGAATTTCCACAACAAATTATCCTTCGAGTTCATGGAGTTATTCTATATACGATTGAACCTGTGTCTTTCTTTATGTATTTAGGGATGATTTTCGAGATTTTGCGCATCTTTGCTTCAAAGAATTTGGTGACAAAGTAAAACTTTGGACCACTTTTTATGAGCCATGGGTTTATAGTGTTGGTGGCTATGAAACTGATAAAAAAGCACTAGGACGGTGTTCAAAATGGGTGAACAACGGATGCCAGGCAGGGAACTCTGCCACTGAGCCTTATACCGTTTCACACCATCTGCTTCTCACTCATGCAGCAGCTGTAGAAGAGTTCAGAAAATGTGATAAGGTTTGTACAAGAGTTATTAAATCATGATCTTACACATTAGTTGCTAGCTCGATATGTACATTAGTTCTAAGGCTAATAAATTGCCAGAATTAATCGTACAAATCAATCATCTTTGCAAATTAAACTATATTGATGCAAGAAGACCCAGGAGATGAGCCATATAGGCTTAGAAAGATCTAAAAGTCTATTTTCTGGAAAATTTTATGGCTCGTCAAAATGATTTTCTTAGATAAAGTTATGGCAGTTTTAGTAGACAAAAGTCAGGCCTTCAGAACACTGCCAGCCAGCACCGCGGTGCTCCTCTGCCAGAATTTTACAGCTCTTTATTTCCTGTCTCTTTCTCATCATTCTTAAAATTTTGATGATTTTTTTTTAAATTCAGATGGACAGCTAAGTAAAGGAGTGAACGAGAAAGGGATCCAATTCTATAAAAATCTCATCAATGAGCTCATAGCAAATGGTCATAATTCTCTCCCCTATATGGATTTAATTTTTTGTTTGGCTAATTGCGTTTATTTAATTTAATTAAAATATTGTAATATACCAATCAATTAAATTAGAGTTAACATTTAAATATAATTAAGTTCTCCCTATAAGTATATTTTAAATGAAAATTATATATATATATATATAATGATCAAATTTCGAAACGTTGGAACAAATTTTAAGTTCTTCAAGAAATTTGATAGCTCCTTGAAGATTTATCTTTATAATTGGACCTTGATAAATTATTGATAAAGTTGTCCAATAATTACTTTTTGTAACTCATTTGAACCAAACTTAATTATCTCTCTTAAATGTCATTTGATGAATGTGCGAACATACAACCATTTGTGACTATCTTTCACTGGGATCTTCCCCAAACTCTAGAAGATGAGTATGGTGGTTTTTTAAGCCCTCACATTGTGTAAGTAAATGTTTCCATCATATCAAAAGCATCATTGATGCTTCTATCAATATAGTTTTTTGCCTTTAAAAAAATCTTACTAAAAGATTAATCTATTAAATTATTTTATTAATTATATTAAATCCAACAATACCTACAGTGAAGAATCATGGAGTTGGCCTATATTTGATTGAAAATGTATCCTATTATGCATATACAGGGATGATTTTTGAGACTTTGCAAGTATATGCTTCAAAGAATTTGGTGATAAAGTGAAACTTTGGGCAACTTTCAATGAGCCGTGGGTTTACAGTGTTGCTGGCTAAGACAATGGAAGAAAAGCACTAGGACGATGTTCAAAATGGGTCAACAATGCATGCCAAGCAAGGAACTCTGCATTGAACCTTATAATGTTTCACATCATCTACTTCTTGCTCATGCTGCAGCGGTAGAAGAATTTGCTCATGCTTGCTTGATATGCGTATTAGTGCCAACAATAATTTTCTAAACTACTATAAGGTTTAAATATTTTTTCTCGATTTTTTTTTTATTTGAAACTTTTGAGATCAAAAGGAGAGTCTATATTGAAACTTTATTAATGATTAAAACCCCAAACCATGTCTCCCCTTTCTATTATTTTTAAAGGAACCTTTTTTATTATTTCATCTATTAACTGTTTTTTATTTATACAATTGTTTGCTGTCAAGAAAATGGAAAGATTGGGATAGTACTCTCGCCCTCATGGTTTGAGCCTCAATCTGATTCCCCTGCGGATATTGAAGCAGCCAAACGAGCCCTTGATTTCATCTTAGCCTGGTAAGTGCTTCATATTAAATTAAGCAACATGCTTTCTCATATTCTTCCTTCTTTTTTCTTCCTTTTGGGAATTGAAAACTATATTTTAGTCCAAGATTAAAATAATTTTTACATTTCTATATATGCAGGCATTTGGACCCTATAACATTTGGTGATTATCCAAAAAGTATGAGGACTTATGTTGGGGATCGATTACCTTCGTTCACTAAAGAGCAATCCAAAATGCTAAAAAAATATTTTGATTTTGTGGGAATAAATTACTACGGTGCTCTTTATGTAACTAATCTTGATCATGTTGATCCGGAAAAACCTAGATACACAACCGATCAACATTTTATGTGGAAAAGTAAGTTCACTCTAAATCCGAAGCTTTTAGAAAATTTAAACTCAATACAATTTTTTTTCTTCTATTTTTCATACTGCCAACACAGACTATGGTGATTAATCTATTGACTTTCAAATTTTTTTTCCTATTTTATAGAGGATCGAGATGGAATTCTTATTGGCCCACAGGTACGTTGGTAAAGTATATATATATATATATATATATATATATATATATATATATATATATATATATATATTTATTTATTTTAGAAATACTTTGTTTTTGAAAAACGAAGGCACCTAGATATTAGAAGGCATCATAAAGCCAATAAGATTTAGAAAGAAAATTCCACATGAACCATGAGAGACACATGGAGAGATCAGTAAAGACGCTGTTCAATCATCTCCTCTTCATCTGCATCATATGAAACGCCTATTTTTTTTTTTTACCCAATGCCCTATTTTCTTACCCAATACTTTTTCTTTATATTCACACTTTATAAAATGACTAATAATTGTATATAACATTTGTTTATTCAGGCTGCTTCAGACTTAATCCTAGTGTATCCTGAAGGTATCAAATATATTCTAAAGTACATCAAGGATCATTACAATAATCCAACCATTTACATTACTGTGACTGGTAAGCCAATTGTTAGAATAAATTTCATATAATTAAGTGGTATTTGTTACATGTTGGATAATCCAACTACTAATTAGTTTTGATTTCTTTGACATAAAACTCATGTAGGATATGACGATTACAACAATGATACAATACCACCGGAAGAAGCTCTTAAGGATACTGATAGGAAAGAATACCATTAGAAGCATCTTCGGAATCTTTTGGAAGCCGTAAAGTGAGTTAATATCTAACTTACGTTGAATTTATTATCACCCTTTTTTTTCTTTTTCTTTGGTTCGCAAAATTTACTTTACAACTAACATAAAACTTGTGTTCTACAGCAAACTTGATATTGATATAAAGTTATTGTTTTCTGCTATATATGATGTTTTTTAGTACTCAACTTTTGAAGGTTTAATTATTACAAGCTCAATCTCGATGTAGCAAAGATTGTTTTGTTAAATGTTTATACTAATGGTGATTATTGGATTATTGACAGTGACTATGGAGTTGATGTGAAAGACTATTTTGCATGGTCATTGATGGATAACTTTGAATGAAACCTTTGTTACACTATTCGATTTAGATTATATTACGTTGATTTCAAGAATTACTTGAAACGATATCCGAAAGAATCAACCAAGTGGTTCATGAAATTTCCAAAAGATCAGAGCAAGCAGTCTAAAACTGTTATTTGGGGTTCCTCAATTTTATCACGTATACCAAAGAGTTGGTCACTACTGATGCATTGAAGTTGAACATCTTTTGGTTCTCAATCACAACTGAATGAGTATTTTATTATTTCTTTTGTAATTCTTTGATTTTATTGATTAAAATCTTTTTAGGTATTTTAGGATTTTAATATGTAATTAAACTATTGTCTTCTTATATAGGAAATTGTACTACTTTCTGATCTATTTTATGTAGCTAGCCTATAAATAGGTTTGTATAGTTTTTGGGATTCTGCCTAAATCTTTTTTCATGATAAATAAATTGACTTTTTCCTTTCATATATATATATATATATATATATATATATATATATATATATATATATATACATATAAAAGCCTTTTAGAGGGAGGATTCTCTAGGCATGAAGACTCCCTAAAAGTATGCGTTTTGAATTATGGACAAATGGACAATTGAAGTATCATAGTACATATGTCACTTAGCAATCACCGAAGTCCTAAACAATTTATATTTTTTTTTTGTTTTCTCAAATCCCCAACTTTGAGGGTGATTTTAATAAATAAATATTTTGATTATAAATTTGTCATAATAAGCCCTTAATTTGATTTGATGTCTTCTTTGAAGTGATGTGTTTTTAAGAATTTACTCTTTCAAAAGAAAATTAATGACAGAGAGAAAACGGAGAAACAATTGTTTGCGGTTATTGTTATGCCTAAAATTTGAAATATAAGGTCTTAGAACATCAACGGTGCAACAAATCATTGCATTTTTTTATACTTCTTTTCTTTAGGTGTTAAAATTAAGTGGGCCAACAGCAAGGCAACACGTGGACATTTCTACTTCCAATAAGGAGATGGCACATGCACAAGTTATTAACGAACCCAATGTCCTCTCCGGACATCCCTGTCTAGACCTACAAGCGTAAATCCAGGGATCATGATCCTTCTTGGACACCCAGCCATATCCACTTGCAAAGGAACGGGATCTCTGGGATTTCCCCATCCTGGGCGCGTGGGCCGTCTCACCTTTGAAACACTATAAAAGGATCAATGTATGCAAATCCAGACACATTCACATTTTACATAACTGAAAGCACCAGCATCCCTATTCCTCTAAGAACTTGTACTAACAAGAGCATCGGAGTGTCTTCGGAGGCACTATCCCCCTCTCTCCTCCGGTTGCTCTCTAGCTCATCTCGTCTTTCTTGTGCAAGCTCCCCCAAGAACCGACCCCCAACTTAGTAACTCGTTTTTGTCATCAACACCAATATTTTTGTGTTTTGTAAGGGGCTGTTGATAAGAATCTCAATGTTTCTTCAAGAAGTTCTGAAGGCTCTCATTCTATGGCTCTTGATGATCACAAGTGTTTAAAATGGTTCTCAATTTATGTGCTTATTTCATTTGGAATTATATAAAATGAATTTATTAGCTACATCAGCTCTTAGGTGACAAGAAGGGCGAGAAAGTTGGGGCCATAATCCTTGGACTGACTATTCCTTCATGTCTTCACCTTTTATTACTATATTCTTCAAAACCAGACCTTCTCTAAACTCTGTTATTCAAAACTAGATCAAATGGATTCTTTCTCCATTATGAGTTCATCCTGCCATTATGATAAGACAGCTGCTTGAAGACGCCTAGGTACACGCTTCCTAGGTTGTCGTGTTGGAATTTTACCATTAAAATCCATTTACTCAATCTTAAGCAAAAAAACACAAGCACAACAATTAAATAGCAAAATAAATAAAATGTAAGAACTTTAGGAAGAGCAAAGTTGTTAAACTCTCACCCCAAAATCTCAATACAAAAAAAGCTCTTAACTTAATATACCCAAAGCTGTCATCCTAACTTTAGTAGTAAATCCCTCTAGTTTACAATGTATATGAGAATTATGAGTGTGCCTCAAATCTTATCTAAGACCCCTTTATATCGAATATATTTTCCTAATACAATTAGAAAAAGAACAACCGCATCATACTATACATATTATTACTTGTACAATTAACAATCTAATAAGAAATTAATATTATTCCTACTAGAACAAGCAATTACAAAATAGGAAATAATTTTTCCCAAGCCAATTAAAAGTCTTCTTTGTTAGAATTGAGCCAAAATCTTAACAGTCGTAACTGTGGGGTAGTTTTTTTTTTTTTTTTTTTCATTTTCTTCTTCCACTTTGCGATCATATGCAAACACACGTTTGATTTCATGCAAACAATTGGAGCTTGCAATTAATTTTTGTTGGTACGATCCTCCAACGTGTCCACGAGCTAAAGAAGATATAAGTGGATTGTTGAGGAAAATTGTAAGAATAAAGAATCAAGCTAGAAGAGACAGAGATAGGAGCTGATGGGATTAATAAATTCATTTTATATAGTTTTAAATGCAATCAGAATATAAATTGAGAACAATATCAAACTTGAGTTTCAATATTAAACTTGACGTAAATTAGAACAATGTTAAAGTTAAAGAAAAACCACTGAAATCTAAAAGACAATTGATAATGGTAATGGATAAGTTTACATTAGTAATTAAGTTGACCTTGAAAAGGAGTAAAGACTGTGAATGCCAACCAAGCTGTTGATTTCCTTAATTGGATAACACTCTCCCCAGACCGGCATTGTTTGGTTTTTTCTTTTTCTTAGAAAAAAAAGCATATTTTGCACTTTTGGTTCATTAAATCTATTAAACTAGGTCCTAGACAAAATCCTAGTCTCGAAAAGTTATCTTAATATGGACCAACACCATGTAACTTCGTACCGATATAATATTATATATATTTTTATACCATAGTAGTGGATAAAATATTTGGAAATAAAATAAAAGAAACACGTTTTTTTTTTCTCTCTAGCTTATCCGGTTCAGATAAATTTGGTTGACAAAAATCCCATATAATTTACTATGTGATTGACGAATTCAGAGTTTGGTCATGTTGGCTGGGTCCATTCTACTCGGTTGCCAGCGTCAACGTAACAAAATTTTAACAATCCATGTTCACACTTTTGTTTCATGGTTTCCACCCTTGTTTATATAAAAAAAAATCTTGGTTAGATTGGGTAGTTTTAAACCCGTCTGAAATTTTATCGATAATTTAAAAAAATTTCACTAGTAATATCAATACAAGCGTGAGAATAAAAAACTAATGATTCGAGTGAAATTTCAAAAATTAACAGTGAAATTTAAAAAATTAACAATGAAATTTTAGACGGATCTAAAACCATTCTTAAACACAAATTAGTCCTTATATGTTGGATCCTCTCAATTTTTAGCTTTGAATTGCAGGTCAATTGATTGTTAGATTTTTTGCCACCCTCAATAAAGTAAAAATCGAGGGTCATGAACACACCACATCACCGGAGTAAGGGAAAAGCGCTTTTTCCCCTAAACCGGCAAACAACCAACTGCATGCCCTTGTGTAATGACCCATACCGAGCGAGCATTACTTGAAATGACTTCATTATTACTTTTAAACATTGAGCATATAGACCTGTACCGCAACATGTAAATCCTACTATTTCCATCATACAATACATTCCTGCTATATGCATGCATGCTTCCACATTTCTTTAGCCTATGTACACTACATCTTGGTTGAAACCAAGAATTTACACAAGACACAATCTTTAGAAAAATTTCAGCCATGACAATTAAAAAACATAAACATTTTTTTCAAAACTGGAGACATATACATTAATCCAAACTCCCAAACAAACATGGTGAGGATGCTTTGCGTGAAAACCCACTTAAGGATACCTTTCTCCTTCAATCCTTTACTGATTGCTTCAATTCTATTCAACAACTTCCTTGAAATATTAAAAATATGGAGGGTGTGCTAAAAGCTCAGCGAGTAATCATATTACTCAAAGTAATCGTCTTCAAGAAACTTTATCACTTTTTGAATGAATTCAATTTAATTGTAATCACAATTCATAAAGTCACAACTATGTATATATAATTGCCCTCATGCTCATCACAAGTAAAATAATCGTTCCAAGAATACATTAAAACAATCAACAATCACATGAATTAAAGTATCATACAAGATTCAAACCATTACAAGAATAACCCTTTTAAACTATTCACGGTTCGCGTGAAATCAACTCAATTCAATACACTTATCAATAAATATATCACAATAGGGATGTCTCTTCACATACCAGTACATCAAACATCGCATTATACATCCACCCGGTTTCATCTCGCTTTCCACTTCCACTCAGTTCCACCTCAATTTCCATCTCCACTCGGTTCCATAATATCGTCAAGGATTCAAATCTCATCAAACATAATTCATAACACAAGTAATATCTTAAATATAATTTCATCTACTCATTCACATTACACTTTACTTCCAAACACACATCAAGACATATGATTTGTTTCTTAGATATCAAACACACATTTATTCACACCCTTATATGGTTTGCATTCTGCATCTATTATACTTACATATTTTCGTTTTTATCATATAATTCATCACGCTTACTAACAATATGGTGAAACTCACCTTTGATGTGCCAAAAGCTAGTCTTGAACTACTTCCTTGCCCTTAGCACGTTCTCCAACAACACCTAAAAATTATATCACTTAATATAACAATCCAAGAAGTAACGAAATCAATATCCATCTTCATTAAGCAACTACAAGAAATAGTCTAGATAATAACTATGTTACAAGTTTTCTCTTCTTTGTCTACTTTTCCTTATTCTCTTTTTTCTTTTCCAATTAAATTTTAAGTGCATGTCTGATGACAATGATTCTTAATTTACTCAAGTAAATTTCAAGAATAAATTACAAGAAAGCTTAAACTTCTTAAGTTGTAAGACTAATTAAAATGATTTGTTTCATTTACTTACAAAATTTCTTCTTTTCTAATTTTTTAACTTAAAAAGCTTCTACCAACTAAGTTTACTCAATAACTCCTCCAATTCAAAGAAACTATACCAATTTAATAATCTTTATGCCACCAAAATTCTAAACTTACATATTTAACATTATCCAAACACTAACTTAGATTAATTTACTCTAATATTTAAGATTTGTTCACATAAACTCTATAATACCCATCTAATAGAATTCTTCCAAAAAATTTATCTCAATCACTAAAAAAATTCCTAACTGAAGAAATTCTTTTAGCTCCAACAAGTATTTATAGTTCAAAACCTAAAATTTACATATCTAAAACTACTCAATCACAAGTTTAAGTTATTTCAAGTTATAGTGCAAGATTAATTCAAAGTTCCACTACATATCATATTCCAACTTCAATAAATCCTAAATCCATCCGTTTAAATTCAAATCAACTCAAACAAAACCAAAGAATCAACTTCATTAAGTTTACTTTAACTTAGAATAGGTTGGAAAATGATTATACCTCAAATTTGTATAAAAAAATAGCTAAGAAACAAAAGGAGCAAGAACCCCTGTCTGGTACGTGTACTCCACACGCCGTCGTAGCCTACTCATGGCGCCTCACCTCTCGGTCTGGACTCCTCCCCCAGGTGGCAGTAAGAGTTTTACAAAGTATGGGGGTAAGTGAGGTAGTGACGTGAGTTAGTGAGCTAGAAGAAGATAAGAAAATTTTGGGTTTTCTCCAAACAAATTAAAAAATGGTTTCTGCCCTGTTTCTCTCTAACTCTCTCAGTCACCTGAGCTTCCCAGAGAAGAATTGAGAGACTTGTGGTTTTTTTGCTGAAGTTTCTAGGCTTTTAGCCTTATATAGTCCCACGAACCATTAGCCTTTTATCTCTTTACCCCTCCCTTCCTTCTTTAATTAATTTGCAACCCTTTTCCTCCTTTTTTCTAACTTTTTATATTAAAACCCAATTGTTCTTACTAACACTTCTCTATAAGAAAGTCTTCACTAAGTACTTTCATTTCTTTATGTTTATATTACCCCTCAATCAATAAGCTCTACACACTTCTAACACAGAAAAATTATAATTTACTTCATCGATATATATAGTTTAAAATTTAAGACCTGACTTTACACCCCCTCTCTCTCTACTTTTGCGCTTCTTATTTACTCAGAGTATAAATCGCATCAACCAAATTGTTGAATCCCAAATAATTCCTCGGTCCATTACTTAAATTGATGCAATCTCTTGACCTCAACCCGATAATGATGTCCAACAGTATAATCTTTCTGATGACGACAATCAAGATCGTAAGTGCCCCGATGGTCAGTATGTTGTCATGTCATCAGTTCCATAGTTTTGGTGAGAGAGAAAACAGAGAAGAAGAGATTGTGTAGAAGAAAAGATTAGAAGATGGATTCAGTTGTTTGGGACTTGGATTGGGTACTTGGGTTGGGACTTGGGAGCCTGGGCTCATGTTGGGATTAAGGTTGGGCTTGAAATTATAGGGTATGTTTGAGTAACAGTTTTCAGTTTTCGAAAATGAAAACTGAAAACAGTTTTATGATATTTTATGAAGAAAACATGTATGGATTACTGTAACTCGAAAACTGTTTCCAAAACAAAAAACAATGAAATGTTGTTTGGATAATCTTATTTTGAAAACTGTTTTGATACAGCTTATAATTATTTTTAGTTTTGAGTTTAAATTTAAAATCTATATTAATTTTATTTCTCATATTTACTAAATATTTAAAAATAATTAATATTATTTTATTTTTAAAATTTTAAAATTTTTTATATACTATGGAGGAATAATGAAACAGAGAAGTGAACACTGTTTTTAGGGTTATTTTTCGAAAAATTATGTTACAAAACATCAATTTGGAGTTTTCAAAAAACTATTTTTGAAAACTTGATTTTTTAAAACTGTTTTAGAAAATTGCTTTTGAAAATTGTTTCTCAAAATTGAAAACAATTTTTAAAAACTGTTTCCAAACATAGCCATATATACTTTCTGTTTCTTTGTTAAGGAAAAAATGAACCCGAGTTTTAGCCAAGACTTGCCCGTAGTGTAACTCTACCCCTGATTTCAATCATAATAGTTTCCTGATGGTTTTGTTTTTGGTACAGCGTCATCAGCACATCAAGTATATAATTAATATATAATATATTAATGTACAACTTTGTAAATATGCATGATATTTTATTTGATATATGGGACAACTTTACTCGCGACTATTCAGGTTTCTCTCCTTTATTCATTTATATTTCTGTTTAGGTATGTTTGCATTTGTACATGCATGAGAGTGCACAAGTTATGATGATCGCAACTACTTGATTTCAATACTCCATTTCTTGTATATATGAAATGGAGATAAGAAACTGAATAGATTAACATATTTATTCGAATCAGTTCATTGAAAAGTAGAGTTGATCATTGGTCCGTTAGTCCACCCAGCTCGTTTGGCTCAACTCGTAGGTTTTGCGGGTTTGTTCAAGAAAAATTAATTAATTAATTTGGCTTGGGTAAAAATTTTGGCACGTTTTAAAAAATGAAAGAGATTGAAATTTAAAAAAAAAAAGGCAAATCAATTATGCACCACCTTCTTAAATATATTATACTTAATACATTTAATTATTTATATATTAAATAATATATATTTCATGTAATGTGATATATGTTAGGGTTAAGATTCTCTTACTAAAACATTTCATGTTATGAAAAAATAGGGGAAAATGCTATAATTTAGACGAAGATTTTTTTTTTTTAATTCTTCATGCGTAATATTGTATTATGGGCAAACTTAGACTAAATAAAAAAATGAAAAATTCGACCTTGATGGGCGAACCTGGGTTTGGCTTAACTTATTAGGCTCGAGCTAATTAAGACCGGATTTTCGGGCCAGCTCATATCTACTGGGCTACAATTTTGTGTAAGCCCGACCCAAACCTAACCCGAACCTGACCCAAACCTAGCTCGAGACTGGCTTTGGTCAAATCTAGATATAATTGATTCACGTGTATTGAAAAAAGATTAGTTTTTATACTTTTCACGTAATCTACTTTTAAGTAACATAATTGAAATTAAACATTTTAAAAAAAAAAAATTTGTGACAAGAAGGTATCAAACTAATGAAGGAAATGAAAATGGATTTTTTCAGATTCTCGTTCTCATGGCCCATTATATTACCTTCTAAGTGTGTATATTAACTAGGAGACCTTTGTTTTTCTTTTTCTTTACCTTTTTTTTCTCGTTATTCTTAAAATTTTAATTAGCTATGCTTTCTTTCTTTCCTTTTTAAATTCAGGTGGAAAGCTAACATTGAAAAATAAGTTCATTAAATTACATTCGACATGCAAAAAATAAAGGGGATGGCTTGCCTTTGACATTGATGAAGTGAACTTCTAGTACTGTGTTCCCAAGTTGGCTTATGATACCACTTTATTATTTGACCCGAAAAAAAGAAATTCAAAATATTGGACCAAATTTATAAGTTTATCAAGAATTTGGATAGTTTGTTGAGGAATTTTTTTTTTTTACATAATTAAGTCCAATAAAATTCAATTTATTGATAAAGTTGTCGAAGAATTACTTTCTGTGACTCATTTGAACCAAACTTAACTATCTTTCTGAAATGTCAATTGATACATATGCAGACAAACAGTCTCAGATATAAAATTATATTTAAATATAAATTTCATAACAAACAAAAAAATATAACCAATAAATTCAAAAAGGATGGGCTAAGGCACAAATGCAATCTCTCTCTCTTTAGAACTTTTCGCGTCATAGCGGAGGTAATCAAACTCTATCAATGCAACAAACTCATGGCCGCGTTGCTCCCAGGATACAAAAACCCAACATAATCTCTTTGTTGTATCTCAAAGATACTAACATTGTATTATGAGCCAGAGCTCTACCTTACCACATTTTTTTTGCTCATAGTAATATCAAAATAATATAAAGCAGAAAAAAACTAAAATGAGGGGGAAAAAATAGTGGATTTTGTTTTTCTATCCAAAGGGCATGCAAATAGTCCTATTTATAGAACTCTAGTATGGTAACCTTCAAATTTGGATTTGGATCCTCTAGGGATGAATTTGTCTATGGTTTGGTGTAGTTCATGTTAGGATTAATAGCCACATCATAAAAAAATTAAATCGAAGGCTATGATTGAAATACATAAAAAATTTGGAACTAAATATCTCTATGCCGCATCAGCAAAAGGGGTAATTTCATTAAATCAAAATTACATTTTGAAATTTTTAAAAAAAAAGAAAGCAGTTGCCGAAAATCGACAACCAGAGGTGGACGAGTCGGCATGTGGGGCGTGTGAACAAGCTCCCACCAGCGGTTGGTGATCGGAAAGTTTGGATCTGATTAGTGTTGCAAAATCCAACCGCCCAGTGGTGTCTAATTATGAAAATCTTTATTATTATAATTATGATTATAATAATTATTTTCCTTATTATGAGAAAATATAATTATAAAAGTACTATTATTATCAGAATTATTATAATATTGATAATAATAACCACTATCACTATTATTATATTAATTATTATTATTGTTATTGCATGAAAAAATATTTTTAATTATATTATAATTATCATTATTCTAAGGTAAAAAGAAAAAAAAATAGTCTCACATGGATAGGATAGATTTTGTCCTATAGAAGGAGGCGAGACAAAAAATGTGAGATTAAGGCTAATATAATCTCATCTTAATCTCATAAGAATAGTAAATCTCTCAAACCAAATGAGGGATAACTATTCATGTAGGATTAAAATAGTCCAATCTCATCTTAATCTCACCAACCAACGGGCTATTAGAGTTTAGGCTTAGAGTTCAAGAGGGAGAAAAGAGACATGGTGAAGAGAGAAATTGGAGGCAATGTTGTTAGAGGCACACAAAAGTATACTAACCTTAAGGGTAGTAGTAGTTTATATAGAGAACATAATATTTAAAAATTACATCAATACCCTTAACCATAATATTCTAACACTCCTCTTCAACCCTAATACTTTTTGGCTTACATTACAATGAAGTTTCATTGAGTCATGTAGTTAAAGTTCAATATATTACTTTTTTTTTTTTTTTATTATTATCAATTAGGTTAATTGGTAAAGTCAATTATTCTAGCACAGGACGCTTAGAATCAAATCTCGCTCACACCAAAATCCAGAGGATAAAAGATAAGAGATACCTCTCATTGTATAGCCGTTGTTCTTTGGTTATTATGGCGAAATCAAAACGCCATCATTCATGAGGTCTGTGGATAACTGTGGAGCAATTGATGGACAGGGTTTTGGTGTATGCAACCGAGTTTTATGAGATTCTCACTAAACTGACTACTTCAAGATCCCAGCAGCCTGTGGTGAGATGGATTCCTCCTCCAGCTAGCTTTTCCAAGCTGAATGTTGATAAAAGACAAAGTGATTAACGACCAAGATCAAGCCCATATGCGCGGGAGGGTCGTTACAAGGAACAACTACGTACGTGAAACAGGGAAGATTCATACTGACAACTTGGCACATGACCATAAAAGGGAACACGTCCATTGGAATCAGTAATTGCCATTAAAAGATTTCATAAAAAATGATTTTCCAGAGCATGTTTAATTGATGTCAGAGCAACAATGCTAGAAAATAACAAAATTAACTCATTTTTCCACCTTTACTTTCATTTAAAATATTTTTTGTTTGTTATCACAATAATAGATTATTTTGCAAGAGCGTAATACGTTAATGCCAACGCAACTATATTAAAATTAACATAATTATCTTTACATTATATATTGTTTCTTTTCTTTTTATTTGAGATAATTTTATCAATTCGATAATTTTATCAATTCAATTAATAAAAGAAAAATGAAGGTTAATCAGTGTAACCTTTACGTCCACATGCATACATTGCTAAATATAAGCGGCTAATACAGTTCCAACATTTCGGATTTACTTTCGTGGGTTATGAGTCTCTCTCTCTCTCTCTCTCTCTCTTTATATAAATGGTTTACATTGGAACCACAAGCACTTGAATAAAGAAAAATGGCCATTGAAGATTCTCTTGTATCGGGGCTGCTACTCCTTGCAAGCTTGTGGGATCTTGTTGAACCAAAGCGTCATCTTGTCTCAACTTCTAATTTCAATAGTAATAGCTTTCCTAATGATTTCATTTTTGGGACAGCCTCATCATCTTATCAAGTAAGATATTGTTAATTACCTTCACAAATTCATGCGACCGAGTGTGATGATTTCAACTGATTTTCTTCTTTTTTCTTTGACTTTTGGTCTCCTTTGTTGCTGAAATTATCGTTGTTTTATTGTATAAACAATAGCTTTAATTCCAGTTTACATCATCGGGCATCAATATACAAACTATATCATGTGGAATATATTGGCTTCTATTTAAAATTAATTAAAGCAATTCCCACGTTTTGTTTTACATCATGTAAGATTATATATATATATACTCCTACATGGAAGCATTAATTAGCTAGCACCACTAATTATGCAATTATATTTAGTATGAAGGTGCAGTAAAAGAAGGTGGTAGAGGATTAAGTATTTGGGACGACTTCACTCACTAGTATCAAGGTTGGTGATGAATATTTTGTTTGGCTAATTGGCTCTATTTCTTTCTTAAATGAAACGGTGAGTTCACACCAAAAAAAGAAAAAAAAAATTGTAGACTAAAAGTTGAATATTGTATTCAAATAAGCTCTTTAAAATTTAATGTGATAAATTAAGAATTTGTTTCATACAACTTGCAGAAAAAAATAATATAGACAATGGAGATGTAGCAGTCGATTTCTATCATCATTACAAAGTACGGAGTTTATCTTTCCTTTTTTATGAATTGTCAATGTTTCATGAGTATCTTTAGCAGTGAGGGTTCAGGGGTGATTTTCCATGGATGTATCTGGTGGTGGTAAAAAAAATTAGTTTATATTTATTTTATGTATTTTTTTTCTCGATTAGTCGTATTTGTATTAAACATAGCTGAAAAATGTTATAGGAAGATATCAAACTAATGAAGGAAATTAACGTGGATGCTTTCCGACTCTCAGTTTCATGGTCTAGAATATTACCCCGTAAGTATATATTTTAATCAAGTTGTAATTAACATTTTATTTCATTGCCACTGTTTTATTTTTCTCATTGTTCTTAAAATCTTAATTGATTCTTCTTCTTCCATTTTTTTTTTTTGTGAATTTAAGTTGAAAACTAAATGAAGGAGTGAACGAGGAAGGAATACAATTCTACAAAAATCTCATCAATGAGCTCTTAGAAAATGGTAATAAATCTCTTCCTAAATGGATTTAAAAGTTTTCTACCAAAGATGGTGGTTTAATGTAACTAGAATATTTTGTAAATATGCCATGCTGACATTGAAATATAAATTCTTCCTACAAGTTTGAAATTCAAAATATAAAGAGGCCAAAATCCAAAATGATCGACCAAATTTCATAGTTTTGATGAAACTGAATAGCTTATGAAGATTTATATTCTAAATATCATGCTATAAAAAATTAGAACCCAACTAATTGTTTTGTCTGTCCTGTGATAAAATGTGCAGACTTGCAGCCTTTCGTAACTATCTTCCATTGGGATCTTCCTCAAGCTCTAGAAGATGAATATGGTGGCTTTTTAAACCCTCGCATTGTGTAAGTGAATAGCAGTTACATTATATGAATCATACTTTACAATCCAAAATATTTTTATTCTGGAATGAACACTTCGTAAAACCTACTGCGTGGATATGAAAATGTTTGATCCTGGCTGCATATTAGAATGTTTTTGTAAGACTACAAATTAGACTGGGTTTGTTGTTTTTTGTTTTTATGGTGTTGGATTGTTTGTCTCAATTGATGGGTTAGTTTCTAACACCATTAATTCAAATGAATCAATATCCCTTCTTGCATGCTTTGTCGTAGCAGAGTCTCGACCTTTACTTCACTAGTCCAACACCTCATCGGTGTTATTCTTAAATATTATGTTCAACAACACTAAGAATTTCCACATAAAATTATCTTTCGAGTTCATGGAGTTATTCTATATACGATTGAACCTGTGTCTTCCTTTATGTATTTAGGGATGATTTTCGAGATTTTGCGCATCTTTGCTTCAAAGAATTTGGTGACAAAGTAAAACTTTGGACCACTTTTTATGAGCCATGGGTTTATAGTGTTGGTGGCTATGAAACTGGTAAAAAAGCTCTAGGACGGTGTTCAAAATGGGTGAACAACGGATGCCAGGCAGGGAACTCTGCCACTGAGCCTTAAACCGTTTCACACCATCTGCTTCTTGCTCATGCAGCAGCTGTAGAAGAGTTCAGAAAATGTGATAAGGTTTGTACAAGAGTTATTAAATCATGGTCTTACACATTAGTTGCTAGCTCGATATGTACATTAGTTCTAAAGCTAATAAATTGCCAGAATTACCCGTACAAATCAATCATCTTTGCAAATTAAACTATATTGATGCAAGAAGAACCAGGAGATTAGCCATATAGGCTTAGAAAGATCTGAAAGTCTATTTTCTGGAAAAATTTATGGCTCGTCAAAATGATGTTCTTAGAAAAAGTTATGGCAGTTTCAGTAGACAAAGGTCAGGCCTTCAGAACACTACCAGCCAGCACCGCGGTGCTCCTCTGCCAGAATTTTACAGCTCTTTATTTCCTTTTTCTTTCTCACCATTCTTACAATTTTGATGATTTTTTTTTAAATTCAGATGGAAAGCTAAGTAAAGGAGTGAACGAGAAAGGGATCCAATTCTATAAAAATCTCATCAATGAGCTCATAGCAAATGGTCATAATTCTCTCCCCTATATGGATTTAATTTTTTGTTTGGCTAATTGCGTTTATTTAATTTAATTAAAATATTGTAATATACCAATCAATTAAATTAGAGTTAACATTTAAATATAATTAAGTTCTCCCTATAAGTATATTTTAAATGAAAATTATATATATATATATATAATGATCAAATTTCGAAACGTTGGAACAAATTTTAAGTTCTTCAAGAAATTTGGTAGCTCCTTGAAGATTTATCTTTATAATTGGACCTTGATAAATTATTGATAAAGTTGTCCAATAATTACTTTTTGTAACTCATTTGAACCAAACTTAATTATCTCTCTTAAATGTCATTTGATGAATGTGCGAACATACAACCATTTATGACTATCTTTCACTGGGATCTTCCCCAAACTCTAGAAGATGAGTATGGTGGTTTTTTAAGCCCTCACATTGTGTAAGTAAATGTTTCCATCATATCAAAAGCATCATTGATGCTTCTATCAATATAGTTTTTTGCCTTTAAAAAAATCTTACTAAAAGATTAATCTATTAAATTATTTTATTAATTATATTAAATCCAACAATACCTACAGTGAAGAATCATGGAGTTGGCCTATATTTGATTGAAAATGTATCCTATTATGCATATACAGGGATGATTTTTGAGACTTTGCAAGTATATGCTTCAAAGAATTTGGTGATAAAGTGAAACTTTGGGCAACTTTCAATGAGCCATGGGTTTACAGTGTTGCTGGCTATGACAATGGAAGAAAAGCACTAGGACGATGTTCAAAATGGGTCAACAATGCATGCCAAGCAAGGAACTCTGGCATTGAACCTTATAATGTTTCACATCATCTACTTCTTGCTCATGCTGCAGCGGTAGAAGAGATCCGGTGCATTAATTGCTTACTTGATATGCGTATTAGTGCCAACAATAATTTTCTAAACTACTATAAGGTTTAAATATTTTTTCTCGATTTTTTTTTTTATTTGAAACTTTTGAGATCAAAAGGGGAGTCTATATTGAAACTTTATTAATGATTAAAACCCCAAACCATGTCTCCCCTTTCTATTATTTTTAAAGGAACCTTTTCTATTATTTCATCTATTAACTGTTTTTTATTTATACAATTGTTTGCTGTCAAGAAAATGGAAAGATTGGGATAGTACTCTCGCCCTCATGGTTTGAGCCTCAATCTGATTCCCCTGCGGATATTGAAGCAGCCAAACGAGCCCTTGATTTCATCTTAGGCTGGTAAGCGCTTCATATTAAATTAAACAACATGCTTTCTCATTTTCTTCCTTCTTTTTTCCTCCTTTTGGGAATTGAAAACTATATTTTAGTCCAAGATAAAAATAAATTTTACATTTCGATATATGCAGGCATTTGGACCCTATAACATTTGGTGATTATCCAAAAAGTATGAGGACTTACGTTGGGGATCGATTACCTTCGTTCACTAAAGAGCAATCCAAAATACTAAAAAAATCTTTTGATTTTGTGGGAATAAATTACTACGGTGCTCTTTATGTAACTAATCTTGATCATGTTGATCCGGAAAAACCTAGATACACAACCGATCAACATGTTATGTGGAAAAGTAAGTTCACTCTAAATCCAAAGCTTTTAGAAAATTTAAACTCAATACAATTTTTTTCTTCTATTTTTCATACTGCCAACACAGACTATGGTGATTAATCTATTGACTTTCAATTTTTTTATCCTATTTTATAGAGGATCGAGATGGAATTCTTATTGGCCCACAGGTACGTTGGTAAAGTATATATATATATATATATATATATATATATATATATATATTTATTTATTTATTTATTTTAGAAATACTTTGTTTTTGAAAAACGAAGGCACAAAGATATTAGAAGGCATCATAAAGCCAATAAGATTTAGAAAGAAAATTCCTCATTAACCATGAGAGACACATGGAGATATCAGTAAAGACGCTGTTCAATCATCTCCTCTTCATCTGCATTGTTGTTATTTGCCTAAGTTTCAAACATGTCCAAACATGGTCTAAGTTTAGTTAATGTCCAAACCAATTGTGGGATATCAAAGTTCAGCAAGTTATAAGGTTGCACACATGTGTGTGCTTCAATTTTGAGCATGGGAAGGTCGGGCACACTGCTGTGGAATTTTCTGCCCACAGGCAGGAGGTGTGCGCACAGCATCAGGTCACGCCGCAGCACACAGCACCACACCAAAACACACAGCATCACTTGGAGAGTGATGTAGGGCTGAGATTAAAGGAAGGACATGATCAAAGGGAGGATAATGACTCACAAGAATGTCCAAGAATTAAGAGGCTATAAAAGGGGTTCTCAAGGCCTCATTTCATAAGATAATACAAGATACAAAAACACACATGCAAGAGAGTTTTGTGACATTGTGAGATCATTGTAAACACTAAGAGAGAATTGTGTAGAGAGATATAAACACAAGAGGGACTCTTGTAGTGAGGCTGGTTGTAATTAGATAGAGAGAGTCTAGATTAGATTAGAGAACATTGTTGAGTTCTCATCTTCTTCTTTCTCTTCTTGTTTCTTCAAGAACTTGGATTCTTGAAGGGGATTGCTGTAACTTTGTAAGAACCATTGAGATAGTGCAGAGAGTTCGGAGGAACTCACGGGGACGTAGGCACTTTGCCGAACCTCGACAACAAATTACTTGTCTTCTTTCTTTCTTTGATTTTCTGTTCTTGAGTTCGATTGCTGAAATTCTTTCTACAAGTCATTCAAGACTTGGGTGTTTGGAAGATCACCACCTGGGCATCTTGTCAAGGTGATTTCCAACAGTGGTATCAGAGCACAGCAGCTGGTTATCGGAACAAGAAGTAGAAGGTACGGCGCCAAGACTCCAAGAATCAAAGATCAAACTTCTTGGGTGAATCAAGAACGGTTAAAGATCAAGATCCGGTTGTGTTCTTGAAGGTTGATTCAAGAACGGTGTTAAAGATCCTTCTTCGATCTATGTTCTTGAGGTTAAAGAAAGTAGTTGTGGTTAGTGCACAAATCTGGGATCTTGTCCGCAAAAGATGACTTCAAATTTTTGTGTGGAGAAGTTTGATGGAAAGGGGGACTTTACCCTATGGAAGCGGAAGATCAAGGCGGTTCTAATGCAGCAGAAAGTGGACTTGGCTATTGGAGAGGATGATGCTTTTCCAGCAAGTGTCACGGAGGACCAGCGGACCGAGATGGCCTACAGCACCATTTTCTTGCACATGTCGGATAGTATCACAAGGGAGTGCGGAGACTCGGAGGATCCGGCTGTCATATGGAAGAAACTAGATAAGTTGTTTCTTACCAAAACTCTTCCTAACAAAATTTATCTTCTTAAAAGAATCTTTGCTTTTAAAATGGAACCTAGTAAGGAGTTACTAGATAATCTTGATGTCTTTAATAAGCTAGTTCAAGATTCGAATAGCTGTAGCATTACTTTTCCGGATGAACAATTGGCTGTCATTTTATTAAATTCACTTCCAGATTGCTTTGATAATTTGATTAATGCAATTGAGTATGGAAGGGATTCTTTGACAAAGGAGATTGTGATCAATGCCATAAGGGCACATGATTTCAAAGCCAAGATGAAGGAGGCATCAAGTGGTGAAGGGCTGTTCATAAGAGGAAGGCCAGCAACTCGGAATGGCAGTAGCACTTATGGCAGCTACCGAGAGAAATCAAGAGGTAGAGGGCAAAGCCATGGGAGATCTCACTCCAAGACAAGATATGGAGGAGGAAAGAGATGCTTCTACTGCAACAAGGAGGGTCATTTCAAGAAAGATTGCAAGAAGAGGATATGGGATGAGAGGAGAAGTCATACCAACAATGGAGAGGCTTCGGTTGCCAAAGGAGAACAGCAAGATGATGTTCTTGTTGCATGCTCAAATGTGAGCAGGAGGCAAGGCAGTGGAAAGTGGATTCTTGACTCCGGGTGCACCTATCATATTTGCCCTCACAAAGAATGGTTCAATAATTTCAAGGAGATCAATGAGGGAAGAGTCTTCTTGGGGAATGACAATTCTTGCCAAGTGAGAGGGATTGGAGACATCCAATTGAGGATGTTTGATGGAGTCACAAGGCTGCTGCGAAATGTAAGATATCTTCCAGACTTGAAGAGGAACTTGATCTCATTGGGGCAGCTGGACTCCATGGGGTACACATGCAAATTAGAGGGAGGAAAGATCAAGGTGGCCAAGGGATCTTTGGTAATGATCAAGGCAGCAAGAAATGATGGACTCTATGAGATGATCAGAGAAACAGAAACCAATGATCAAGCAGCAAGCTCGATGGCTGAGCTGGACAAGGCAGCCCTTTGGCACACTCGCTTGGGACACATGAGCGAAAAAGGCCTGCAAGTGCTTAGCAAGGAAGGTCTACTTAGTGGTGACAAAGTAGAAAAACTGGATTTCTGTGAGAGTTGCTTTCTTGGGAAGCAACACCGGGTCAGCTTTAACACCGGAGTGCACAAGTCTAAGGAGATTCTTGATTACATTCATTCGGACCTTTGGGGACCAGCAAGAACACCAACACAGGGAGGTAACTTTTACTTTCTGTCTTTAATTGATGATTATTCAAGAAGAGTGTGGATTTATTTGCTTAGGAATAAATCAGATGCCTTGAATAAATTTGTTGTGTGGAAGAAATTGTTGGAAACCCAAACTGGTATGGTAGTTAAAGCTTTAAGAACCGATAATGGCTTAGAATTTTGTAACAAGGATTTTGATGAATTCTGTGAATTAAATGGCATTCTAAGATATAGAACGGTTGCAAAAACACCCCAGCAAAATGGAGTTGCTGAAAGAATGAATCGAACCCTTATGGAAAAAGTTAGTTGCATGCTAATAGGATCCGGGTTACCAAAATATTTTTGGGGAGAAGCTGTAGCTACAGCTGCATACTTGGTGAATAGATCACCCTCTAGAGCAATAGAGCTCAAGACTCCCATGGAGATGTAGAGTGGAAAACCCCCTGAATTAAGCAACCTTAGGACTTTTGGATGTGCAGCATATGCACACTAAAAGGAGGATAAACTTGACCCTAGGTCTAGAAAATGTGTATTTCTAGGATATGGTGATGGGGTTAAGGGATATAGGTTGTGGTCCTTAGAAAAGAAGTGCATGAAACTGATTATAAGTAGGGATGTTGTCTTTAATGAATTATTATTTCCCTACTTGGAGAAAACTAACCCTGCAGGGGCTAGTGAGCAAACCAATTCAGAAATTGTTGAGCATCACATCAAAGAGCACTCGGTTCAGGTAGAGCAGAGGAGGCAAGAGGGTTCGGACCAGGTAGAGCCCTTGGAAGAAGGCCAAGAAGCTCAAGAAACTCAAGAAGAGGCTGAACAATAAGTGGTTGATGCAGTAAATAACTACCAGCTCATAAGAGACCGGGAAAGAAGAGTGGTTAGACCAACCTTGAGATATGGGTTTGCAAATGCTGTAGATGCAGCAGCTCCTTGGATAGAAGGAGGGATGGCTGAACCAGAAACTTACACGGATGCCATGGAGTGTAAGGATTCGTCAAAGTGGCAGCTGGCTATGGAGGAAGAAATGGATTCTTTGATGAAGAACAACTCTTGGGAGCTGGTGCCAAAACCAGAAAAACAGAGAGTGGTGGATTGTAGGTGGCTCTACAAGATCAAAGAAGAGAATACTCCGGGGGATGAAGTCCGATATAAGGCCAGGCTGGTGGCAAAGGGGTTTACACAAAAAGAAGGCATAGATTTCACCGAAATCTTCTCACCGGTTGTGAAGTACAAGACAATACGGATGATGTTAGCATTAGTGGTCCAATTTAATTGGGAAATCGAGCAAATGGATGTGAAGACTGCATTCTTGCATGGAGAGCTCGATGAGACCATTTTCATGAGGCAACCCGAAGGCTATAAGGAAGGAAGGCAGGGAGAGCTAGTGTGCAAATTGAAGAAGTCTCTCTATGGCCTGAAGCAATCACCTCGGCAGTGGAACAAGAGGTTTGATTCCTTTATAATCAGCTTGGGTTTCATGAGGAGCTGCTATGATTCTTGCTTGTACTATAAGGGGCAGAAGATTGAGGAGATGGTGATCATCCTCATCTATGTTGATGACATGTTGCTGGTTGGGAGCAGCATGGAGAGGATAAAGAAATTAAAGGCTCAACTCAGTGAAGAGTTTGAGATGAAGGATCTTGGCCATGCAAAGAAGATCCTTGGGATGTGTATCATCCGGGAAAGGGAGAGAAACAAATTAAAGATCTCTCAAACTTCCTACATAGAGAAGATGATATCTAAATTCTCTATGGAAGATAGCAAACCAGTGAAGGTTCCACTTGCTGGTCATTTCAAATTCTCTAGCGATCAATGTCCAAGATCGGAGGCGGAGAAGAAGGAAATGGAGAAAGTCTCTTACTCTAGTGCTGTTGGTTCTGTTATGTACACCATGGTGAGCACTAGACCGGACATTGCTCATGCAATGAGTGTTCTCAGCAGGTTTATGAGTAATCCCGGAAAGGAGCATTGGCTTGGGATGAAGTGGTTGCTAAGGTATTTGAAGGGAAGCCCAGAAGTAGGGCTAGTGTATGAGAAGAGGGGTAATGCAATCTGCCTTGAAGGGTTTGCAGATTCGGACTATGGAGCAGACCGGGATAAAAGGAGATCGATTACCTCCTACTTCTTCAACTTAAACGGATGTGTGTAAGTTGGAAGGCTCAGTTGCAGCCAACGGTAGCACTCTCAACAACCGAGGCTGAGTACATAGCTGCTACAGAGGCCATTAAGGAAGCTATGTGGTGCAAACGGTTGCTTGAAGAGTTGAAGGTACTGGATGAGCAGGTTGTGGTATTTTCGGATAGTCAAAGTGCCTTGCACTTGTGTAAAAATCCAGTGTTCCATGAGAGGACAAAGCACATGGCTGTTTGGTGTCATTTCATTCGGGAAAATGTTACGAAAAGATGCATCCATGTGGACAAGGTTGCCACGGAAGAAAATCCTGCTGACTTGGGAACTAAGTCTTACCTCTAAGTAAGTTCAATCATTGCCTTGAATTACTTAGGATTGGAGTTGGTTTATTGGTAACTCAATATGAGTTTGGATCTCGAAACATTCTGCACAATGGTTCAGGTTTTGTTTTTTTTTTGAACACTTAGACAAAGGTAGAGATCACCTTGACAAGATGCCCAGGTGGTGATCTTCCAAACATGCATCATATGAAACGCCTATTTTTTTTATCCAATGCCCTATTTTCTTACCCAATACTTTTTCTTTATATTCACACTTTATAAAATGACTAATAATTGTATATAACATTTGTTTATTCAGGCTGCTTCAGACTTAATCCTAGTGTATCCTGAAGGTATCAAATATATTCTAAAGTACATCAAGGATCATTACAATAATCCAACCATTTACATTACTGTGACTGGTAAGCCAATTGTTAGAATAAATTTCATATAATTAAGTGGTATTTGTTACATGTTGAATAATCCAACTACTAATTAGTTTTGATTTCTTTGACATAAAACTCATGTAGGATATGACGATTACAACAATGAAACATTACCACCGGAAGAAGCTCTTAAGGATACTGATAGGAAAGAATACCATAAGAAGCATCTTCAGAATCTTTTGGAAGCCGTAAAGTGAGTTAATATCTAACTTACGTTGAATTTATTATCACTCTTTTTTTTTTATTTTTTTTTGGTTCGCAAAATTTACTTTACAACTAACATAAAACTTGTGTTCTACAACAAACTTGATATTGATATAAAATTATTGTTTTCTGCTATATATGATGTTTTTTAGTACTCAACTTTTGAAGGTTTAATTATTACAAGGTCAATCTCGATGAAAGCTTATAGAGCAAAGATTGTTTTGTTAAATGTTTATACTTGTTGGTTTTTTGTCTAAGGTTTAAACATGGTTCAAACATGGTCAAGGTTTGAACAGGTCCAAACATGGTCCAAAGTTTGGTTAATGTCCAAACCAATTGTGGGATATCAAAGTTCAGCAAGTTATAAGGTTGCACACATATGTGTGCTTCAATTTTGAGCATGGGAAGGTCAGGCACACTGCTGTGGAATTTTCTGCCCACAGGCAGGAGGTGTGCGCACAGCATCAGGAGGCTGCAGCATCAGGTCACGCCGCAGCACACAGCACCACACCAAAATGCACAGCATCACTTGAAGAGTGATGAAGGGCTGAGATTAAAGGAAGAACATGATCAAAGGGTCAAGAATGATTCACAAGATTGTCCAAGAATTAAGAGGCTATAAAAAGGGTTTCCTAGCCTCATTTCAAGTGGTGGAAAAGGTGTGTGAGAGAACCACACAGGTTGTGACATTGTGAGATCATTGTAAACACAAGAGAGAATTGTGTAAGAGACATAAACACAAGAGGGACTCTTGTAGTGAGGCTGGTTGTAAAGAAGAGAGGTTAGTAGAGAATTGATAGAAAGCATGGCAATAGGTCTATCACTTTCTCGTTCTCTTCTTGGTTCTTCAAGAACTTGGATTCTTGAAGGGGATTGCTGTAACTTTGTAAGAACCATTGAGATAGTCCAGAGAGTTAGGAGGAACTCACGGGGACGTAGGCACATTGCCGAACCTCGACAACAAATTACTTGTCTTCTTTCTTTCTTTGATTTTCTGTTCTTGTGTTCGATTGCTGAAATTCTTTCTACAAGTCATTCAAGACTTGGGTGTTTGGAAGATCACCACCTGGGCATCTTGTCAAGGTGATTTCAAACAGTGGTATCAGAGCATAGCAGTTGGTTTTCGGAACAAGAAGTAGAAGGTACGGAGCCAAGACTCCAAGAATCAAAGATCAACTTCTTGGGTGATTCAAGAACGGAGTTAAGATCTATATATGATCGTGTTCTTGAGGTAAATCAAGAGCGGTGTTAAGATCAATATCTGATCGTGTTCTTGAGGGTGATTCAAGAACGGTGTAAAGATCAAGATCTGGTCGTGTTCTTGAAAGTGATTCAAGAACGGTTAAGATCCATCTTCGATCTGTGTTCTTGAGGTTGAAGAAAGCATTTGTGGGTACTGCATAAGACAAGGGATCATCTTCCCAAGATGGGTTCAAATTTCTGTATTAAGAAGTTTGATGGAAAGGGAGATTTTTCCCTATGGAAGCGGAAGATCAAGGAGGTTCTTGTGCAACAAAAAGTGGACTTGGCTATTGGAGAAGATGATGCTTTTCCAGCAAGTGTCACGGAGGACCAGCGGACCGAGATGAAGAAGATGGCTTACAGCACCATTTTCTTGCACATGTCGGATAATGTCACAAGGGAGTGCGGAGACTCGGAAGATCCAGCTGCATTATGGAAGAAACTAGATGAATTGTTTCTTGCCAAGACTCTCCCACATAAGAGGTATCTTCGGAAACGAATCTTTGCTTTTAAATTTGATCCTAAGAAAGAGTTGCAAGATAATCTTGATGCCAAGAAAATGAGTGCATCAAGTGGTAAAGAGCTGTTCTTTAAAAGAAGGCCAGCAACTTGGTATGGCAGCAACTATGGCTACTACCGGGACAGAGGTAGAGGAGAGAGCCATGGGAGAGTGCACAGCAGCATGCATGGCTACTACCAGGACAGAGGTAGAGGAGAGAGCCATGGGAGAGTGCACAGCAGCATGAATGGCTACTACCGGGACAGAGGTAGAGGAGAAAGCCATGGGAGAATGCATTCCAAACTGAGATTTGGAGGGAAGAGCTACTACTACTGCCATAAGGAGGGTCATGTCAAGAAAGATTGCAAGAAGATGACAAGGGATAGAGGAGGAAGCCATACCAAGAATGGAGAGGCTTCAGTTGCCAAAACAGAACAGCAAGATGATGATGTTCTTGTTGTGTGCTCAAGTGTGAGCAAGGGGCAAGAAGGCAGTGGGAAATGGATCTTGGATACCGGGTGCACTCATCATATGAGCCATCACAAAGAATGGTTCAAGAATTTCAAGAAGATCAATGATGGAAGGGTTTTCTTGGGGAATGATAATTCTTGCCAAGTGAGAGGGATTGGAGATATCCAATTGAGGATGTTTGATGGAGTCACAAGGCTACTGGAAAATGTTAGGTATGTTCCAGATTTGAAGAGAAACTTGATCTCTTTGGGGCAGCTGGATTCCATGGGCTATACATGCAAGATAGAGGGAGGAAAGATCAAGGTGGCCAAGGGATCTTTGGTAGTGATCAAGGCAGAAAGAAACGATGGACTCTATGAGATGATCGGAGAAACAGAAACCAATGATCAAGCAGCAAGCTTGATGGCTGAGCTGGACAAGGCAACCTTTTAGCACACTCGCTTGGGACACATGAGCGAAAAGGGCCTGCAAGTGCTTAGCAAGGAAGGTCTACTTGGTGATGACAAAGTAGAAGAACTGGATTTCTGTAAGAGCTGTGTTTTTGGGCAGCAACATCGGGTCAGCTTCAACACCGGAGTGCACAAGTCTAAGGGCATTCTTGACTACATTCATGCGGACCTTTGGGGACCAGCAGGGACACCAACACAGGGAGGTAACATTTACTTTCTGTCTTTAATTGATGATTATTCAAGAAAAGTATGGGTTTATTTGGTTAAGAATAAATTAGATGCCTTGAATAAATTAGTGGTCTGGAAATGGCTGGTTGAGACTCAAATGGGTAGAGTAGTTAAGGGGATAAGAACCGATAATGGCTTAGAAATTTTTAACCAAGAACATGATCAATTATGTAGGTTAAATGGCATTCTAGGACATAGGACAGTTGTGGAAACTCCTCAGCAAAATGGAGTTGCTGAGTTGATGAATAAGACCCTTATGGAAAAGGTTAGGTGCATGTTAGATGGATCCGGGTTACCAAAATATTTTTGGGGAGAAGCTGTAGCTACAGCTGCATATTTGATTAATAGATCACCCTCTAGGATTGTGTTCCAAAAGACTCCCATGGAGATGTGGAGGGGAAAACGCCCTGAGTTGGACAACCTTAGGACTTTTGGGTGTGCTGCGTATGCACTCTAAAATGAGGATAAGCTTAGCCCAGGATCTAGAAAATATGTGTTTCTAGGATATGGGGAAGGCGCTAAGGGGTATAGGTTGTTGTCCTTAGAAAAAGAAGGATTCAAACTCATAATAAGTAGGGATGTTGTCTTTAATGAATTATTATTTCCCTACTTGGAGAAAACTAACCTTGCAGGGGCTAGTGAGCAAACCAATTCAGAAATTGTTGAGCATAGCATCAAGGGAGATTCTGTTCAGGTAGAGCAAAGGAGGCAAGAGGGGACGGACCAGGTAGAGCCCTTGGATGATTGCTAAGCTCAAGAAAATCAAGAAGAGACTGAACAAGAAAAGGATGCTGCAGCAAGTGAGAAGGACTTTCAGCTCATAAGAGACCGGGAAAGAAGGCTGGTCAGACCACCTTCAAGATGTGGGTTTGCGGATGCTGCGGATGCAGCAGCTCCTTGGACAGAAGGAGAGATGAGTGAACAAGAAACTTACACGGATGCCATGGAGTGTAAGGATTCGTCAAAGTGGCAGCTAGCTATGGAGGAAGAAATGGATTCTTTGAGAAAGAACAACTTCTGGGAATTGGTGAAAATTCCAGGAAATCAAAAAGTTGTGGAATGTAAGTGCACTTACAAGATCAAAGAAGGGTGCCCTCCAAGAGATGAAGTCCGGAACAAGGCTAAGCTGGTGGTGAATGGGTTCACAAGAAGAGAAGACATAGGTTTCACAGAAACTTTCTCACCTGGACACAAGGTGGAGAAGATGGTGAGTATCCTCACCTATGTCATTGATGGGCTGTTAGTTTGGAACAGCAGGAAGAGGATGGAAAGGTTTACATCTCAACTCAGTGAGGAGTTCGAGAGGAAGGATCTCAGCCTTGCACAAAAGATCCTTGGGATGAGGAGAATCATCCGGGAAAGGAAGAGAAACAGGTCAAGTGTTTCTTGGGCAATGGATGTTTTCAGCAAATGTGTGAGTAATCCCGGAAAAGAGCGTTGTCTTCGGATGAAGTGGTTGCTGAGGTACATGGAGGCTCAGTGGCAGCCAGTTGTAGCACTCATAACAACCAGGGCAGAATGCATAGCGGCTACAGAAGCCATAAAGGAGGCTATGGAGTGCAAGGGGTTGTTGGACGAGTGGGAGGTCCTAAAAGAGCAAGTGGTGATATCTTTGGATAGCCAAAGTGCGGGGCACTTGTGGAGGTATCCGGTGTTCCATGAGGGGATGGAGCATATGGATGTTCGGTATCATTACATTCTGGAAAAAGGTACAGAAGGAAGCATTCATGTTGACAAGAAGACCACGGAGAAAAGTCCTGCAGATTCAGGCACCAAGTTTCTACCTCTAAGTAAGTTCAATCATTGCCTTGAATTACTTAGGATTGGAGTCAGTTGATTGATGACTCAAGACAAGTTTGGATCCCGAAGGTCTCTGCACAAATGGTTCGGGTTTAAACGCTTAGACAAAGGTAGAGATTGTTGGTTTTTTGTCTAAGGTTTAAACATGGTTCAAACATGGTCAAGGTTTGAACAGGTCCAAACATGGTCCAAAGGTTGGTTAATGTCCAAACCAATTGTGGGATATCAAAGTTCAGCAAGTTATAAGGTTGCACACATATGTGTGCTTCAATTTTGAGCATGGGAAGGTCAGGCACACTGCTGTGGAATTTTCTGCCCACAGGCAGGAGGTGTGCGCACAGCATCAGGAGGCTGCAGCATCAGGTCACGCCGCAGCACACAGCACCACACCAAAATGCACAGCATCACTTGAAGAGTGATGAAGGGCTGAGATTAAAGGAAGAACATGATCAAAGGGTCTAGAATGATTCACAAGATTGTCCAAGAATTAAGAGGCTATAAAAAGAGTTTCCTAGCCTCATTTCAAGTGGTGGAAAAGGTGTGTGAGAGAAACACACAGGTTGTGACATTGTGAGATCATTGTAAACACAAGAGAGAATTGTGTGAGAGACATAAACACAAGAGGGACTCTTGTAGTGAGGCTGGTTGTAAAGAAGAGAGGTTAGTAGAGAATTGATAGAAAGCATGGTAATAGGTCTATCACTTTCTCGTTCTCTTCTTGGTTCTTCAAGAACTTGGATTCTTGAAGGGGATTGCTGTAACTTTGTAAGAACCATTGAGATAGTCCAGAGAGTTAGGAGGAACTCACGGGGACGTAGGCACATTGCCGAACCTCGACAACAAATTACTTGTCTTCTTTCTTTCTTTGATTTTCTGTTCTTGTGTTCGATTGCTGAAATTCTTTCTACAGGTCATTCAAGACTTGGGTGTTTGGAAGATCACCACCTGGGCATCTTGTCAAGGTGATTTCCAACAATACTAATGGTGATTATTGGATTATTGACAGTGACTATGCAGTTGATGTGAAAGGCTATTTTGCATGGTCATTGATTGATAACTTTGAATGAAACCTTTGTTACACTATTCGATTCAGATTATATTACGTAGATTTCAAGAATTACTTGAAACGATATCCAAAAGAATCAACCAAGTGGTTCATGAAATTTCCAAAAGATCAGAGCAAGCAGTCTAAAACTGTTATTTGGGGTTCCTCAATTTTATCACGTATACCAAAGAGTTGGTCACTACTGATGCATTGAAGTTGAACGTCTTTTGGTTCTCAATCACAACTGAATGATGCATTTTATTATTTCTTTTGTAATTCTTTGATTTTATTGATTAAAATCTTTTTAGGTATTTTAGGATTTTAATATGTAATTAAACTATTGTCTTCTTATAGAGGAAATTGTACTACTTTCTGATCTATTTTATGTAGCTAGCCTATAAATAGGTTTGTATAGTTTTTGGGATTCTGCCTAAATCTTTTTTCATGATAAATAAATTGACTTTTTCCTTTCATGTATATATATATAAAATAAGTCTTAGAACATCAACGATGCAACAAATCATTGCATTTTTTTATACTTCTTTTCTTTAGGTGTTAAAATTAAGTGGGCCAACAGCAAGGCAACATGTGGACATTTCAACTTCCAATAAGGAGATGGCACATGGACAAGTTATTAACGAACCCAATGTCATCACCGGACATCCCTGTCTAGACCTACAAGCGTAAATCCAGGGATCATGATCCTTCTTGGACACCCAGCCATATCCACTTGCAAAGGAACGGGATCTCTGGGATTTCCCCATCCTGGGCGCGTGGGCCGTCTCACCTTTGAAACACTATAAAAGGATCAATGTATGCAAATCCAGACACATTCACATTTTACATAACTGAAAGCACCAGCATCCCTATTCCTCTAAGAACTTGTACTAACAAGAGCATCGGAGTGTCTTCGAAGGAACTATCCCCCTCTCTCCTCAGGTGGCTCTCTAGCTCATCTTGTCTTTCTTGTGCAAGCTCCCCCAACAACCGACCCCCAACTCAGTAACACGTTTTTGTCATCAACACCAATATTTTTGTGTTTTGTAAGGGGCTGTTGATAAGAATCTCAATGTTTCTTCAAGAAGTTCTGAAGGCTCTCATTCTATGGCTCTTGATGATCACAAGTGTTTAACATGGTTCTCAATTTATGTGCTTATTTCATTTGGAATTATATAAAATGAATTTATTAGCTACATCAGCTCTTAGGTGACAAGAAGGGCGAGAAATTTGGGGCCATAATCCTTGGACTGACTATTCCTTCATGTCTTCACCTTTTATTGCTATATTATTCAAAACCAGACTTTCTCTAAACTCTGTTTTTCAAAACTAGATCAAATGGATTCTTTCTCCACTATGAGTTCATCCTGCCATTATGATAAGACAGCTGCTTGAAGACGCCTAGGTAGACGCTTCCTAGGTTGTCGTGTTGGGATTTTACCATTAAAATCCATTTACTCAATCTTAAGCAAAAAAACACAAGCACAACAATTAAATAGCAAAATAAATAAAATACAAGAACTTTAGGAAGAGCAAAGTTGTTAAACTCTCACCCCAAAATCTCAATACAAAAAAAAGCTCTTAACCCAATACACCCAAAGCTGTCATCCTAACTTTAGTAGTAAATCCCTCTAGTTTACAATGTATATGAGAATTATAAGTGTGCCTCAAATCTTATCTGAGACCCTTTTATATCGAATATATTTTCCTAATACAATTAGAAAAAGAACAACCGCATCATACTATACATATTACTACTTGTACAATTAACAATCTAATAAGAAATTAATATTATTCCTACTAGAACAAGCAATTACAAAATAGGAAATAATTTTTCCCAAGCCAATTAAAAGTCTTCTTTGTTAGAATTGAGCCAAAATCTTAACAGTCGTAACTGTGGGGTAGTTTTTTTTTTTTTTTTTCAGTTTCTTCTTCCACTTTGCGATCATATGCAAACACACGTTTGATTTCATGCAAACAATTGGAGCTTGCAATTAATTTTTGTTGGTACGATCCTCCAACGTGTCCACGAGCTAAAGAAGATATAAGTGGATTGTTGAGGAAAATTGTAAGAATAAAGAATCAAGCTAGAAGAGACAGGGATAGGAGCTGATGTGGTTAATAAATTCATTTTATATAGTTTTAAATGCAATCAGAATATAAATTGAGAACAATATCAAACTTGAGTTTCAATATTAAACTTGACGTAAATTAGAACAAAGTTAAACTTAAAGAAAAACCACTGAAATTTAAAAGACAATTGATAATGGTAATGGATAAGTTTACATTAGTAATTAAGTTGACCTTGAAAAGGAGTAAAGACTGTAAATGCCAACCAAGCTGTTGATTTCCTTAATTGGATAACACTCTCCCCAGACCGGCATTGTTTGGTTTTTTCTTTTTCTTGGAAAAAAAAGCATATTTTGCACTTTTGGTTCATTAAATCTATTAAACTAAATTTTTATACCATAGTAGTGGATAAAATATTTGGAAATAAAATATGGACCAACACCATGTAACTTCGTACCGATATAATATTATATATTTTTATACCATAGTAGTGGATAAAATATTTGGAAATAAAATAAAAGAAACACGTTTTTTTTTTCTCTCTAGCTTATCCGGTAAAGATAAATTTGGTTGACGAAAATCCGATATAATTTACTATGTGATTGACGAATTCAGAGTTTGGTCATGTTGGCTGGGTCCATTCTACTCGGTTGCCAGCGTCAACTTAACAAAATTTTAACAATCCATGTTCACACTTTTGTTTCATGGTTTCCACCCTTGTTTATATAAAAAAAAAATCTTGGTTAGATTGGATAGTTTTAAACCTGTCTGAAATTTTATCGATAATTTAAAAAAATTTCACTAGTAATATCAATACAAGTGTGAGAATAAAAAACTAATGGTACGAGTGAAATTTCAAAAATTAACGGTGAAATTTAAAAAATTAACAATGAAATTTTAGATGGATCTAAAACCATTCTTAACCACAAATTAGTCCTTATATGTAGGATCCTCTCAATTTTTAGCTTGGAATTGCAGGTCAATTGACTGCTAGATTTTTTGCCACCCTCAATAAAGTAAAAATCGAGGGTCATGAACACACCACATCACCGGAGTAAGGGAAAAGCGCTTTTTCCCCTAAACCGGCAAACAACTAACTGCATGCCTTTGTGTAATGACCCATACCGAGCGAGCATTACTTGAAATGACATCATTATTACTTTTAAACATTGAGCATATAGACCTGTACCGCAACATGTAAATCCTACTATTTCCATCATACAATACATTCCTGCTATATGCATGCATGCTTCCACATTTCTTTAGCCTATGTACACTACATCTTGGTTGAAACCAAGAATTTACACAAGACACAATCTTTAGAAAAATTTCAGCCATGACAATTAAAAAACATATACATTTTTTTCAAAACTGGAGACATATACATTAATCCAAACTCCCAAACAAACATGGTGAGGATGCTTTGCGTGAAAACCCACTTAAGGATACCTTTCTCCTTCAATCCTTTACTGATTTGCTTCAATTCTATTCAACAACTTCCTTGAAATATTAAAAAGATGGAGGGTGAGCTAAAAGCTCAGTGAGTAATCATATTACTGAAAGTAATCGTCTTCAAGAAACTTTATCACTTTTTGAATGAATTCAATTTAATTGTAATCACAATTCATAAAGTCACAACTATGTATATATAATTGCCCTCATGCTCATCACAAGTAAAATAATCGTTCCAAGAATACATTAAAACAATCAACAATCACATGAATTAAAGTATCATACAAGATTCAAACCATTACAAGAATAACCCTTTTAAACTATTCACGGTTCACGTGACATCAACTCAATTCAATACACTTATCAATACATATATCACAATGGGGATGTCTCTCCACGTACCAGTACATCAAACATCACATTATACATCCACCCGGTTTCATCTCGCTTTCCACTTCCACTCAGTTCCACCTCACTTTCCTCCTCCACTCGGTTCCATAATATCGTCAAGGATTCAAATCTCATCAAACATAATTCATAACACAAGTAATTTCTTAAATATAATTTCATCTACTCATTCACATTACACTTTACTTCCAAACACACATCAAGACATATGATTTGTTTCTTAGATATCAAACACACATTTATCCACACCCTTATATGGTTTGCATTCCGCATCTATTATACTTACATATTTTCATTTTTATCATATAATTCATCACGCTTACTAACAATATAGTGAAACTCACCTTTGATGTGCCAAAAGCTAGTCTTGAACTACTTCCTTGCCCTTAGCACGTTCTCCAACAACACCTAAAAATTATATCACTTAATATAACAATCCAAGAAGTAACGAAATCAATATCCATCTTCATTAAGCAACTGCAAGAAATAGTCTAGATAATAACTATGTTACAAGTTTTCTCTTCTTTGTCTACTTTTCCTTATTCTCTTTTTTCCTTTCCAATCAAATTTTAAGTGCATGTCTCATGACAATGATTCTTAATTTACTCAAGTAAATTTCAAGAATAAATTACAAGAAAGCTTAAGCTTCTTAAGTTTTAAGACTAATTAAAATGATTTGTTTCATTTACTTACAAAATTTCTTCTTTTCTAATTTTTTACTTAAAAAGCTTCTAACAACTAAGTTTACTCAATAACTCCTCCAATTCAAAGAAACTATACCAATTTAATAATCTTTATGCCACGAAAATTCTAAACTTACATATTTAACATTATCCAAACACTAACTTAGATTAATTTACGCTAATATTTAAGATTTGTTCACATAAACTCTATAATACCCATCTAATAGAATTCTTCCAAAAAATTTATCTCAATCACTAAAAAAATTCCTAACTGAAGAAATTCTTTTAGCTCCAACAAGTATTTATAGTTCAAAACCTAAAATTTACATATCTAAAACTACTCAATCACAAGTTTAAGTTATTTCAAGTTATAGTGCAAGATTAATTCAAAGTTCCACTACATATCATATTCCAACTTCAATAAATCCTAAATCCATCCGTTTAAATTCAAATCAACTCAAACAAAACCAAAGAATCAACTTCATTAAGTTTACTTTAACTTAGAATAAGTTGGAAAATGATTATACCTCAAATTTGTATAAAAAAATAGCTAACAAACAAAAGGAGCAAGAACCCCTGTCTGGTACGTGTACTCCACACGCCGTCGTAGCCTACTCATGGTGCCTCACCTCTCGGTCTGGACTCCTCCCCCAGGTGGCAGTAAGAGTTTTACAAAGTATAGGGGTAAGTGAGGTAGTGACATGAGTTAGTGAGGTAGAAGAAGATAAGAAAATTTTGGGTTTTCTCCAAACAAATTAAAAAATGGTTTCTGCCCTGTTTCTCTCTAACTCTCTGTCACCCGAGCTTCCCAGAGAAGAATTGAGAGACTTGTGGTTTTTTTGCTGAAGTTTCTAGGCTTTTAGCCTTATATAGTCCCACGAACCATTAGCCTTTTATCTCTTTACCCCTCCCTTCCTTCTTTAATTAATTTGCAACCCTTTTCCTCCTTTTTTCTAACTTTTTATATTAAAACCCAATTGTTCTTACTAACACTTCTTTATAAGAAAGTCTTCACTAAGTACTTTCATTTCTTTATGTTTATATTACCCCTCAATCAATAAGCTCTACACACTTCTAACACAGAAAAATTATAATTTACTTCATCGATATATATAATTTAAAATTTAAGACCTGACTTTACACCTCCTCTCTCTCTACTTTTTCGCTTCTTATTTACTCAGAGTATAAATCCCATCAACCAAATTGTTGAATCCTAAATAATTCCTCGATCCATTACTTAAATTGATGCAATCAGTTCATTGAAAAGTAATGTGATAAATTAATTAGGAATGTTTTCATAAAACTTTGTAAAAAGAAACAACATGGCTAATAGAGGTATAACAGTTGATTTCTATCATCACTATAATGTATAAAATTAATTTTACCCTTTAATCACTTATAATATTTTAGAAGAATCTTAACTTACGGATTTGACATCATTTAATATAGAAATAACTAGAGTTGATCATTGGTCCATTAGTCCACCCAGCTCGTTTGGCTCAACTCGTAGGTTTTGCGGGTTTGTTCAAGAAAAATTAATTAATTAATTTTGCTTGGGTAAAAATTTAGGCCTGATTTAAAAAACAAAAGGGATTGAAATTTAAAAAAAAAAGGCAAATTGATTAGGCACCACCTTCTTAAATATATTATACTTAATACATTTAATTATTTATATATTAAATATATATATTTCATGTAATGTGATATATGTTAGTGTTAAGATTCCCTTACTAAAACATTTCATGCTATGAAAAAATAGGGGAAAATGCAATAATTTAGACAGATTTTTTTTTTTAATTCTTTGTGCGTAATATTGTATTATGGGCAAACTTAGACTAAATAAAAAAAATGAAAAATTCGGGCCTGATGGGCGGACTTGGGTTTGGCTTAACTTATTAGGCTCGAGCTAATTAAGACCGGATTTTCGGGCCAGCTCATATCTACTGGGCTACAATTTTGTGTAAGCCCGACCCAAACCTAACCCAAACCTGACCCAAACCTGACCCAAACCTAGCTCGAGACTGACTTTGGTCAAATCTAGATATAATTGATTCATGTGTATTTGAAAAAAGATTAGTTTTTATATTTTTCACGTAATCTACTTTTAAGTAACATAATTGAAATTAAACATTTTTTTAAAAAAAAATTGTGACAAGAAGGTATCAAACTAATGAAGGAAATGAAAATAGATTCTTTCAGATTCTTGTTCTCATGGCCCATTATATTACCTTCTAAGTGTGTATATTAACTAGGAGACCTTTGTTTTTCTTTTTCTCTACCTTTTTATTCTCGTTATTCTTAAAATTTTAATTAGCTATACTTTCTTTTTTAAATTTGGGTGGAAAGCTAACATTGAAATATAAGTTCATTAAATTACATTCGAAATGCAAAAAATAAAGGGGATGGCTTGCCTTTGACATTGACAAAGTGAACTTCTAGTACTGTGTTCCCAAGTTGGCTTATGATACCACTTTATTATTGGACCCGAAAAAAAGAAATTCAAAATGCTAGACCAAATTTATAAGTTTATCAAGAAATTGGCTAGCTTGTTGAGGAATTTTTTTTTTACATAATTAAGTCCAATAAAATTCAATTGATTGATAAAGTTGTCGTAGAATTACTTTCTGTGACTCATTTGAACCAAACTTAACTATCTTTCTGAAATGTCAATTGATACATATGCAGAAAAACAGTCTCGGATATAAAATTATATTTAAATATAAATTTCATACCAAACAAAAAAATATAATAATAAAAAAAATATAACCAATAAATGCAAAAGGATGGGCTAAGGCACAAATGCAATCTCTCTCTTTAGAACTTTTCGCGTCATAGCAGAGGTAATCAAACTCTATCAATGCAACAAACTCATGGCCGCGTTGCTCCCAGGATACAAAAACCCAACATAATCTCTTTGTTGTATCTCAAAGATACTAACATTGTATTATGAGCTAGAGCTCTACCATACCACATTTTTTTTGCTCATAGTAATATCAAAATAATATAAAGTAGAAAAAAACTAAAATGAGGAGGAAAAAATATTGGATTTTGTTTTTCTATCCAAAGGGAATGCAAATAGTCCTATTTATAGAACTCTAGTATAGTAACCTTCAAATTTGGATTTAGATCCTCTAGGGATGGATTTTTTATTTTTATTTTTTTTATTTTTATGAAGAGCCAGTAGCCACCCTCGTAGCGACCCCATCCCAAGTTTATTAATAAGCCCTCACTTATGCCGGAGGAAAACCGTGGTTACAAGTAAAGCATCTGGGAGATTACAATAAAACCAAAAACAAACCCTCCCAAACACAGACCAAACGAACTATGAAGAAAATGAGTAGACCAAGAAAAAAGCAAACAAGACGAAACAGGCCTGTGTGGAAAAAACAACCTCTGAGAAGGCCTAAAGAAAACTTTCAACAAACAAAAGCAACCTAACATCTAGTAGTCGGCAAACCAGACTTATCAATACGAAGAATACCCTTTAATAACCTCGGTAGCTGATGTAAAATTTCATATGATTCATTATTGCCTCGTTCACCAAGCTTAGCCAAGAAATATGCCGCTTGATTACCTTCACGTAATTGATGAACAATCTGAGCATTTATCCCTTGCATCTCTTTAACACACTCTTCCCAAAAGTCCTATAAATACCATAGAGTGCACCTACCCGCTCTAAACCAGTCAACAATGGTTTTGGAGTCATCTAGGGATAGATTTGTGTATGGTTTGGTGTAGTTCATGTTAGGATTAATAGCCACATCATAAAAAAAATTAAATCAAAGGCTATGATTGAAATACATAAAAAAAAATTGGAACTAAATATCTCTATGCCACGTCAGCAAAAGGGGTAATTTTATAAAATCAAAATTACATTTCGAAATTTTAGAAAAAAAGAAAAGCAGTTGCCGAAAATCGACGACCAGAGGTGGACGTGTCGGCAAGTTGGGCGCGTGAACAGGCTCCTACCAGCGGTTGGTGATCGGAAAGTTTTCATCTGATTAGCATTGAAAAATCCAACCGCCAGGTGGTGTCTAATTATGAAAATAATATTCATCTTTATTATTATAATTACGATTATAATAATTATTTTCATTATTATGAGAAAAAATATTATAAAAGTACTATTATTATCAGTATTATTATAATATTGATAAAAATAACCACTATCATTATTATTATATTAATTATTATTATTGATATTACAAGAAAAAAATATTTTTAATTATATTATAATTATCATTATTCTAAGGTAAAAAGAAAAAAAAAATAGTCTCACATGGATAGGATAGATTTTGTCCTATAGAAGGAGGCGGGACAAAAAATGTGAGATTAAGGCTAATTTAATCTCATCTTCATCTCATAAGAATAGTAAATCTCTCAAACCAAATGAGGGATAACTATTCATGTAGGATTAAAATAGTCCAATCTCATCTTAATCTCACCAACCAAATGGGCTATTAGAGTTTAGGCTAAGAGTTCAGAGGGAGAAAAGAGACATGGTCTAGAGAGAGATTGGAGGCAATGTTGTTAGAGGCACACAAAAGTATACTAACCTTAAGGGTAGTAGTAGTTTATATAGAGAACATAATATTTAAAAATTACATCAATACTCTTAACCATAATATTCTAACACTCCTCTTCAACCCTAATAATTTTTTGGCTTACATTACAATGAAGTTTCATTGAGTCATGTAGTTAAAGTTCAATATATTACTTTTTTTTTTTTTTGTTATCAGTTAGTTTAATTGGTAGAGTCAATTATTCTAGCACAGGACACTTAGAATCAAATCTTGCTCACACCAAAATCTAGAGGATAAAATATAAGAGATACCTCTCATTGTCTAGCCGTTGTTCTTTGGTTATTATGACGAAATCAAAACGCCATCATTCATGAGGTCTGTGGATAACTGTGGAGCAATTGATGGACAGGGTTTTGGTGTATGCAACCGAGTTTTATGAGATTCTCACTAAACTGACTACTTCAAGATCCCAGCAGCCTGTGGTGAGATGGATTCCTCCTCCAGCTAGCTTTTCCAAGCTGAATGTTGATAAAAGACAAAGTGAATAACGACCAAGATCAAGCCCATATGCGTGGGAGGGAACCATAGCCATAAACACGTCCAAATTCGTTACAAGGAACAACTACGTACGTGAAACAGGGAAGATTCATACTGACAACTTGGCACATGACCATAAAAGGGAACACGTCCATTGGAATCAGTAATTGCCATTAAAAGATTTGATAAAAAATGATTTTTCCAGAGCATGTTTAATTGATGTCAGAGCAACAATGCTACAAAATAACAAAATTAACTCATTTTTCCATCTTTACTTTCATTTAAATATTTTTTTTTTGCTATCACAATAACAGATTATTTTGCAAGAGCGGCAACAATTAACATAATTATCTTTACATTATATATTGTTTCTTTTCTTTTTATTTGAGATAATTTTACCAATTCGATAATTTTATCAATTCAATTAATCCCTGACAGTAATAAAAGAAAAATGAAGGTTAATCAGTGTAACCTTTACGTCCACATGCATACATTGCTAAATATAAGCGGCTAATACAGTTCCAACATTTCAGATTTACTTTCATGGGTTATGAGTCTCTCTCTCTCTCTTTATATAAATGGTTTACTATTGGAACCACAAGCACTTGCATAAAGAAAAATGGCCATTGAAGGTTCTCTTGTATCGGGGCTGCTACTACTTGCATGCTTGTGGGATCTTGTTGAACCAAAGCGTCATCTTGTCTCAACTACTAATTTCAATCGTAATAGCTTTCCTAATGATTTCATTTTTGGGACAGCCTCATCATCTTGTCAAGTAAGACATTGTTAATTACCTTCACAAATTCATGCGACCGAGTGTGATGATTTCAACTGTTTTTCTTCTTTTTTCTTTGACTTTTGGTCTCCTTTGTTGCTGAAATTATCGTTGTTTTATTGCATAAACAATAGCTTTAATTCCAGTTTACATCATCGGTCATCAATATACAAAATATATCATGTGGAATATATTGGCTTCTATTTAAAATTAATTAAAGCAATTCCCACGTTTTGTTTTACGTCATGTAAGATTATATATATATATATATATACGCCTACATGGAAGCATTAATTAGTTAGCACCACTAATTATGCAATTATATTTAGTATGAAGGTGCAGTAAAAGAAGGTGGTAGAGGATTAAGTATTTGGAACGACTTCACTCACTAGTATCCAGGTTGGTGATGAATATTTTGTTTGGCTAATTGGCTCTATTTGTTTCATAAATGAAACGGTGAGTTCACACCAAAAAAGGAAAAAAAAAAAAATTGGAGACTAAAAGTTGAATATTGTATTCAAATAAGCTCTTTAAAATTTAATGTGATAAATTAAGAATTTGTTTCATACATCTTGCAGAAAAAAACAATATGGACAATGGAGATGTAGCAGTCGATTTCTATCATCGTTACAAAGTACGGAGTTTATCTTTCTTTTTTTATGTATTGTCAATGTTTCATGAGTATCTTTAGCAGTGAGGGTTGAGGGGTGATTTTCCATGGATGTATCTGGTGGTGGTAAAAAAAATTAGTTTATATTTATTTCATGTATTTTTTTTCTCGATTAGTCGTATTTGTATTAAACATAGCTGAAAAATGTGATAGGAAGACATCAAACTAATGAAGGAAATTAACATGGATGCTTTCCAACTCTCAGTTTCATGGTCTAGAATAATACCCCGTAAGTATATATTTTAATCAAGTTGTAATTAACATTTTATTTCATTGCCACTGTTTTATTTTTCTCATTGTTCTTAAAATCATAATTGACTCTTCTTTTTCCATTTTTTTTTTTGTGAATTTAAGTTGAAAACTAAGTGAAGGAGTGAACGAGGAAGGAATACAATTCTACAAAAATCTCATCAATGAGCTCTTAGAAAATGGTAATAAATCTCTTCCTAAATGAATTTAAAAGTTTTCTACCAAAGATGGTGGTTTAATGTAACTAGAATATTTTGTAAATATGCCATGCTAACATTGAAATATAAATTCTTCCTACAAGTTTGAAAATCAAAATATAAAGAGGCCAAAATCCAAAATGTTCGACCAAATTTCATAGTTTTGATGAAACTGAATAGCTTATGAAGATTTATATTCTAAATATCATGCCATAAAAAATTAGAACCCAACTAATTGTTTTGTGTGTAATGTGAAGACTTGCAGCCTTTCGTAACTATCTTCCATTGGGATCTTCCTCAAGCTCTAGAAGATGAATATGGTGGCTTTTTAAACCCTCGCAATGTGTAAGTGAATAGCATTTACTTTATAGGAATCATACTTTACAATCCCAAAGAGTTTTATTCTGGAATGAACAGTTCGTAAAACCTACTGCGTAGATATGAAAATGTTTGATCCTGGCTGCATATTAGATTGTTTTTGTAAGATTACAAATTAGACTGGGTTTGTTGTTTGTTGTTTTTTGTTTTTATGGTGTTTGATTGTTTGTCTCAATTGATGGGTTAAACCCTCGTTCCTTTTGCTTGTGCCATTTGGAAAAAAAAAAAAAGTTCTTAACAGATGAGTTAGTTACTAACACCATTAATTCAAATGAATCGATATCCCTTCTTGCAAGCTTTGTTGTACCAAAGTATCGACCTTTACTTCACTAGTCCAACACCTCATCGGGGTTATTCTTAAATATCATGTTCAACAACACTAAGAATTTCCACAACAAATTATCCTTCGAGTTCATGGAGTTATTCTATATACGATTGAACCTGTGTCTTCCTTTATGTATTTAGGGATGATTTTCGAGATTTTGCGCATCTTTGCTTCAAAGAATTTGGTGACAAAGTAAAACTTTGGACCACTTTTTATGAGCCATGGGTTTATAGTGTTGGTGGCTATGAAACTGGTAAAAAAGCTCTAGGATGGTGTTCAAAATGGGTGAACAACAGATGCCAGGCAGGGAACTCTGCCACTGAGCCTTATACCATTTCACACCATCTGCTTCTCGCTCATGCAGCAGCTGTAGAAGAGGTCAGAAAATGTGATAAGTTTTGTACAAGAGTTATTCAATCATGATCTTACACATTAGTTGCTAGCTCGATATGTACATTAGTTCTAAAGCTAATAAATTGCAAGAATTGCCCGTACAAATCAATCATCTTTGCAAATTAAACTGTATTGATGCAAGAAGAACCAGGAGATGAGCCAAATAGGCTTAGAAAGATCTGGAAGTCTATTTTTCTGGATAATTTTATGGCTCGTCAAAATGATTTTCCTATAAAAAGTTATGGCAGTTTTAGTAGACAAAGGTCAGGCCTTCAGAACAGTACCATCCAGCACCGCGGTGCTCCTCAGCCAGAATTTTACAGCTCTTTATTTCCTTTTTCTCTCTAACCATTCTTAAAATTTTGATTCTTTTTTTTAAAAAATTCAGATGGAAAGCTAAGTAAAGGAGTGAACGAGAAAGGGTTCCAATTCTATAAAAATCTCATCAATGAGCTCATAGCAAATGGTCATAAATCTATCCCCTATATGGATTTAATTTTTTGTTTGGCTAATTGCGTTTATTTAATTTAATTAAAATATTGTAATATACCAATCAATTAAATTAGAGTTAACATTTAAATATAATTAAGTTCTCCCTATAAGTATATTTTTAATGAAAATTATATATATATAGATATATATAAAATCAAATTTCGAAACGTTGGAACAAATTTTAAGTTCTTCGAGAAATTTGAGAGCTCCTTGAAGATTTATCTTTATCATTGGACCTTGATAAATTATTGATAAAGTTGTCCAATAATTACTTTTTGTGACTCATTTGAACCAAACTTAATTATCTCTCTTAAATGTCATTTGATGAATGTGCAGACATTCAACCATTTGTGACTATCATTCACTGGGATCTTCCCCAAACTCTAGAAGATGAGTATGGTGGTTTTTTAAGCCCTCACATTGTGTAAGTAAATGTTTCCATCATATCAAAAGCATCATTGATGCTTCTATCAATATAGTTTTTTGCCTTTAAAAAAATCTTACTAAAAGATTAATCTATTAAATTATTTTATTAATTATATTAAATCCAACAATACCTACAGTGAAGAATCATGGAGTTGGCCTATATTTGATTGAAAATGTATCCTATTATGCATATACAGGGATGATTTTTGAGACTTTGCAAGTATATGCGTCAAAGAATTTGGTGATAAAGTGAAATTTTGGGCAACTTTCAATGAGCCGTGGGTTTACAGTGTTGCTGGCTATGACAATGGAAGAAAAGCACTAGGACGATGTTCAAAATGGGTCAACAATGCATGCCAAGCAAGGAACACTGGCATTGAACCTCATAATGTTTCACATCATCTACTTCTTGCTCATGCTGCAGCGGTAGAAGAGTTTAGAAAATGTGACAAGATATACAGAAAAATTGTCAAATCATGATCCGGTGCATTAATTGCTTGCTTGATATGCGTATTAGTGCCAACAATAATTTTCTAAACTACTATAAGGTTTAAATATTTTTTCTCGATTTCTTTTTATTTGAAACTTTTGAGATCAAAAGGAGAGTCTATATTGAAACTTTATTAATGATTAAAACCCCAAACCATGTGTCCCCTTTCTATTATTTTTAAAGGAACCTTTTTTATTATTTCATCCATTAACTGTTTTTTATTTATACAATTGTTTAGTGTCAAGAAAATGGAAAGATTGGGATAGTACTCTCGCCCTCATGGTTTGAGCCTCAATCTGATTCCCCTGCGGATATTGAAGCAGCCAAACGAGCCCTTGATTTCATCTTAGGCTGGTAAGTGCTTCATATTAAATTAAGCAACATGCTTTCTCATTTTCTTCCTTCTTTTTTCATTCTTTTGGGAATTGAAAACTATATTTTAGTCCAAGATAAAAATAATTTTTACATTTCTATATATGCAGGCATTTGGACCCTATAACATTTGGTGATTATCCAAAAAGTATGAGGACTTATGTTGGGGATTGATTACCTTCGTTCACTAAAGAGCAATCCAAAATGCTAAAAAAATCTTTTGATTTTGTGGGAATAAATTACTACGGTGCTCTTTATGTAGCTAATCTTGATCATGTTGACCCGGAAAAACCTAGATACACAACAGATCAACATGTTATGTGGAAAAGTAAGTTCACTCTAAATCCAAAGCTTTTAGAAAATTTATACTCAATACAATTTTTTTTTCTATTTTTCATACTACCAACATAGACTACGGTGATTAATCTATTGACTTTCAAATTTTTTTCCTATTTTATGGAGGATCGAGATGGAATTCTTATTGGCCCACAGGTACGTTGGTAAAGTATATATATATTTATTTTAGAAATACTTTGTTTTTGAAAAACGAAGGCATAAAAATATTAGAAGGCATCATAAAGCCAATAAGATTTAGAAAGAAAATTCCTCATGAACCATGAGAGACACGTGGAGAGATCAGTAAAGACGCCAAACCAAACAAACAGAACCATCCACTAGAACACAAGACAACACACTGTGCACTTCTTGATACATGTTTTTTCAACATTCTTTTTTCAGTATTTTGTCATATTCCTCTCTATCCCTCCATTCCATTTGGTATAGCTGTTCAATCATCTCCTCTTCATCTCCATCATATCAAACGGCTATTTTTTTTTACCCAATGCCCTATTTTCTTACCCAATACTTTTTCTTTATATTCACACTTTATAAAATGACTAATAATTGTATATAACATTATTTTATTCAGGCAGCTTCAGACTTGATCCTAGTGTATCTTGAAGGTATCAAATATATTCTAAAGTACATCAAGGATCATTACAATAATCCAACCTTTTATATTACTGAGAATGGTAAGCCAATTGTTAAAATAAACTTCATATAATTAAGTGGTATTTGTTACATGTTGGATAATCCAATTACTAATTAGTTTTGATTTATTTGACATAAAACTCATGTAGGATATGATGATTACAACAACGATACCTTACCATTGGAAGAAGCTCTTAAGGATACTGAGAGGAAAGAATACCATGAGAGGCATCTTCAGAATCTTTTGGAAGCCATAAAGTGAGTTCATATCTAACGTACGTTGAATTTATTATCACTGTTTTTTTTTTTTTGGTTCGCAAAATTTACTTTACAACTAACATAAAACTTGTGTTCTACAACAAACTTGATATTGATATAAAATTATTGTTTTCTACTATACATGATGTTTTTTAGTACTCAACTTTTGAAGGTTTAATTATTACAAGGTCGATCTCGATGTAAGCTTATAGAGCAAAGATTGTTTTGTTAAATGTTTATACTAATGGTAATTATTGGATTATTGACAGTGACTATTGAGTTGATGTGAAAGGCTATTTTGCATGGTCATTGATGGATAACTTTGAATGAAACCTTGGTTACACTGTTCGATTCAGATTATACTACGTAAATTTCAAGAATTACTTGAAACAATATCCGAAAGAATCAGCCAAGTGTGGTTCATGAAATTTCTAAAAGAACAAAGCAAGCGGTCTAAAACTGTTATTTGGGTTTCCTCAATTTTATCACGTATAACAAAGAGTTGGTCAATATTGACGTATTGAAGTTGAACATCTTTTGGTTTTGAATCACAACTGAATGATGTATTTTATTAATTCTTTTGTAATTCTTTGATTTTATTGATTAAAATCTTTTTAGGTGTTTTAGGATTTTAATATGTAATTAAACTATTGTCTTCTTATATAATAAATTGTACTACTTTGTGATCTATTTTATCTAGCTAGCCTATAAATAGGTTTGTATAGTTTATGGGTTCTGCCTATATCTTTTTTCATGATAAATAAATTGACTTTTTCCTTTCATATATATATATATATATATAAGCCTTTTATTCTCTTTTTCACTTAGATAGGTGGTTTAGAGGGAGGATTCTCCAGGCATGAAGACTCCCTAAAAGTATGGCTTTTGAATTATGGACAAATGGACAATTAAAGTATCATTGTACATATGTCACTTAGCAATCACCGAATTCCTAAACAAATTTTTTTTTTCTCAAATCCCCAACTTTGAGGGTGATTTTAATAAATAAATATTTTGATTATAAACTTGTCATAATAAGCCCTTACTTTGATTTGACGTTTTCTTTGAAGTGGGGTGTTTTTAAGAATTTATTCTTTCAAAAGAAAATTAATGCAAGAGAAAACGAAGAAACAATTGTTTACGGTTATTATTATGCCTAAAATTTGAAAAATAAAGTGTTGGAACATCAACGGTGCAACAAATCGTTGCATTTTTTTATACTTCTTTTCTTTAGGGGTTAAAATTAAGTGGACCAACGGCAAAGCAACACGTGGACATTTCTACTTCCACTAAGGATATGGCACGTGGACAAGCTATTGACGAACCCAATGCCATCCCCGGACACTCTTGTTTAGACCTATAAGCGTAAATCCAGGGATCACGATCCTTCTTGGACAACCAGCCATATCCACTTGCAGAAGAATGGGATCTCCGGGATTTCCCCATTCGGGGCGTGTGGGCCATCTCACCTTTGAAACACTATAAAAGGACCAACATATGCAAATCCAGACGCATTCACAATCACATTTTACATAACTGAAAGCAGGAGCATCCCATTCCTCTAAGAACTTGTACTAACAAGAGCATCGGAGTGTCTTTGGAGGCACCATCTCCCTCTCTCCTCCGGTGGCTCTCTAGCTCATCTCGTCTATCTTGTGCAAGCTCCCCTAAGAACCGGCCCCCAACTCATCAACACGTTTTATGCTTCAACACCAATATTTTTGTGTTTTGTAAGGGGCTGTTGATAAGAATCTCAATGTTTCTTCAAGAAGTTCTGAAGGCTCTCATTCTATGGCTCTTGATGATCACAAGTGTTTAACATGGTTATCAATTATATGTGCTTATTTCATTTGGAATTATATAAAATGAATTTATTAGCTACATCAGCTCTTAGGTGACAAGAAGGGCGAGAAAGTTGGGGCCATAATCCTTGGACTGACTATTCCTTCATGTCTTCACCTTTTATTGCTATATTCTTCAAAATCAATCCTTCTCTAAACTCTATTCTTCAAAACTAGATCAAATGGACTCTTTCTCCATTATGAGTTCATCCTGCCATTATGATAAGACAGCTGCTTGAAGACGTAGGTAGACGCTTCCTAGGTTGTCGGGTTGGGATTTTAAATTAAAATATATTTACTCAATCTTAAGCAAAAAAACACAAGCACAATAATTAAATAGGCAAAATAAATAAAAACTAGAACACCTGTAATTAATGTGGTGCGACAACCTCTTTGCATTCATCCACCAGCAAATCAACTGCTTTATTAATTTTCAACTAAAACTTTAGGAAGAGCGAAGTTGTCAAACTCTCACCCCAAAGTCTAAATACAAAAAAAGCTCTTAACCTAGCTCTAGTTACAAGTACTCTCTCTGATAACCCAAAAACCCAATACACCCAAAGCTCTCATCCTAACTTTAGTAGTAAACCCCTCTAGTTTACAAAGTAAATGAAAATTATGACTATGCCTCAAATCTTCTCTGAGACCCTTTTATATAGAATATATTTTCCTAATACAATTAGGAAAAGTCCTAATACAATTAGGAAAAGAACAACAGCATCATACTAGACTACTGCTACTTGTACAATCAACAATCTAATAGGAAATTACAACTATTCCTACTAGAACAAGCAATTACAAAATAGGAAACAACTTTTTCCAAACCAATTAGAAGTCTTCTTTGTGAGAATTGAGCCAAAATCTTAACAGTCGTAACTATGGGGTAGTTTTTTTTTTTTTTTTTTTTTTCCATTTTCTTCTTCCACTTTGCGATCAAATGCAAACACACATTTGATTTCATGCAAACAATTGGAGCTTGCAATTATTTTTTGTTGGTATGATCCTCTAATGTGTCCACGAGCTAAAGAAGTTATAAGTGGATTGTTGAGGAAAATTGTAAAAATAAAGAATCAAGCTAGAAGAGACAGAGATAGGAGCTGATGTGATTAATATATTCATTTTATATAATTTTAAATGCAATCAAAACATAAATTGAGAACAATATTAAACTTGAGTTTCAAAAAAGGCGTAAATTAGGAACAGTTATAAACTCGACGTAAATTAGGGCAATATTAAACTTAAAGAAAAACCAGTGAAACCTAAAAGACAATTGATAATGGTAATGGATAAGTTTACATTAGTAATTAAGTTGACCTTGAAAAGGAGAAAAAACTGTAAATGCCAATCAAATGATAAACTTAAAAAACCTGTTTCTTTTATTTTTTCCCCCTTTTTTTCATGTAATTTCTCCGTTAGTAGTACTATATATAAAAAATATACTCCATACTCCATAGTGATCAAGCCTGGGCCTTTGATGCAAATTTCAAGCCTGGGCATTTAAAGTCTTTAACTAATTGCTCCTTTAATTTTCAAGGTCAACTCCAACTTAATTACTGATATTGTAAACTACCCACGATGAAGCAGTGGTCATTTGTTTACCAGAGAGGGCTATTTAATTTTGCCATGAAACACGTACATAATGATCTTTCAATTTAGAAGACATCCAACACTATAATTTCTCAATTAATTTTAAAGTTATGTTTCGTGTTATTTTGAAGGAGACAACAATAACAACATGCATATGTTGAGTTATTAATCAGCTGTTGAGTAATTATGCGTATCTATAACATCTAAGTGATGCAACAGTTAGGAGGAGATCGCAATTATCAATTTATGTTGCTCATCTTTTAAGCTTGCTGATCAGTAGTTCAATTAATCATTAACTTCTCCTGATTTTCTATTTTTTATTCTTGATGTGGGATAATTTTACCATCCAAACAAACAGTAACACATGACACACCAAGGTAAGTCCACGGACCCAAAATCACCACCAGTGAAATCATTACATGTGTCCAAGGGTACGAAGGTAATTTTATTCATAAACCCTAAAACACAGTAATCCTAATTGCACAAGGACACACGTATCTCATATTTGAGAAACTCAAATCCCACCACAAGTCTCACTTATGAGTCATTTTCCTAATCAAACTATACTCCAAAGCACTGTATGTAGAGGGCTTTCATTATCACACATGTACTTCACAAACATTTTTAACAGCACTTGCCTTTTCATTTTCTATAAACAGATTACTGATTTAGGCATCAGAGAGTTCCCTCAAAAGCACACTTCCCATCCTCCGACAACTCCTTAGGTCTTTTTTTGTTCTCGTGTGTGTAGGGACTTCACAACACCTATAAGAGCAACAGTCACATTTTTCAGCATAAAAAAATTTGTGTTATCCATGGGAAAACTTTGAAGAAGAATTTATCTGTTAATGATGCCAACCTGACATATGACCAAGAATGTTGTTGCTACTGTCGCTGTCGCTGCTGCTACCATTGCCACAACCCATACCTTGACTAGACAGGGCATGATCCTTAGTCCAGGCCTCTTTGCGATTCCCAAAAATACTGCTACCAGTGATGATTCCATCTGGCATTCTAAAAGGTAGCAGAAGTTTCTTGCAACCTCAACTGGGCTATCCCAATCATCACCAAAGCCACACTGTCTGAACGCATGACTCGGGGTCCTCAATGGCATTAGATGCTGCCACAAAGCCCTCGATCAGCGAGGCACTCAGATCACGAAAGGGGACTTCACCCCACTAACTACCGATCCTCCGTTAGATTCTACCCCCTCCATTATAGGGTAAGATCACAGAGCCACTCCACGATCACAAACACCTTTAATACAATCTCCAGGAGCCGAGAATGATCACTCCAGATAAAGAGAACCTATAGTAGGTTAGTAGCACCTGCCAATACACAAAACAAAAAGGCAAGAACAGAACAAACGATCTTTTTTACAGATGACGACCTGGAAGGACTGCCCACCCCATGATGACGCCATGGTCATCACTTTGGTCATTGGGAATTACAATATGAAAAGGATCCTAGTTGACAACCAACATCTTCTATCATAACACGTTCAAGAAAATGGGGCTTAGTGACCAACAGCTCACACGGGTCGCTTTCCCTCTCTACGAGTTTTCAAGTGAGCCAATGTTCCTCTCTCTACTATATTTCACATCACATTCATAACATTTCTACTCATTTTTCATTCTCTTATGTTTTTCCTCTACACACAACCTATGTCATCACAACTACTTAGGCCATGTCTGGAGACAAGGGTTTAAGCAAGGTTAGCCTAAATCCTCGTCTTAGAATTTGGTGGATGTTAGTGGGGCCTCAATTCCAAAACAAGGATTTAAGTCAATATTGCTTAAATCCTTGTCTCCAAACATGGCCTTAGTTTCTAAACAGTTTCCTAGAGATTTCTTCGGAAGCTATTCATAATTGCTATCTACACAACTTCGCAAGGCTTTGTTGTATCCTTGAGGTGAATTTAATAGGAAGCTATTAGCAAACTCTTTGGAGTGAGGGCAACTATCACCTTAATGAAAGTGATTTACGCCCTAAATCCTTAAAATATTATGTTCTTTTCAATTGTTTTTGTTGTTGCAATTCCACATTTTCTAATGCACAAACTTTGACCCCCTTTTTTTTTGTTATTTTAAACCAAAATCCCTAACAATTTTAAGGTGATAGTAGAAGCAACCATATTATCAATATTGATTTCAAAGTCATGAGAGAAGACTTCATCAAAGAAGATCGTTTTTATGGAACCAACTTTGCTCACTAGAAGGAAACTAAAAGACTATAAAAGGTTGAAAGAAGCGAGAGGATATATATATTATGGATTTCTTTGTCGAGGCCAAATTCATACCGAGAGCATATGTATGATTTCTAAGTTTTTATAAAGTCTATGCCAGATATCCAGGAAGCATTTGAAGAGAAACTTAATACTTAAAAAAAAACAAGGTAGGCATAACTTATTGATTATGAAATATTTTGAATTTATATTTTTGAGTAACGTCATAAAAAAATTGATGTGTTTTCACTCTATGACCAATTTACAAGGAATATCTAAAACTAAGAAGTATCTAATTACTACATTTAAGATAGATGATCTTAATGAATTAGATGCTATCTTAGACATGGAAATGAGTGGGGGATATGTTTTAAATCAATCTCATTACTTGAGAAACTATTATTAAGTTCCAAAATCTTAGAATAAAGTAAGCAAGTATCCCCTATGAATTCACTACTAAACCAATTGAGAATTTCGGTAAAGTAATGGTACAACTTGAATATATATGTTAGTGCTATTGAAAGTTTAACTGAGCTAGATATTGTATTTGTAGAGTGCAAACTTTCAAGATACACCAGTAAGCCTAGTAAAACCAATAAATAGAGTTATTAGAATCTTAAGAAAACTATTAAACTATCTGTTTTATTTTTGTTATCTGGTTGTACTAGAAGGATTCATTGTAGTTGGATCACAAGTACGTCAATTGATGAAAATTTAATGTTTGGATTGATTTTTAGGCTTGGTGGTGAAACAATACTTTGACCCTCTAAGAAGTAGATATGCATATCAAATTTAACCATATAACCAGGGTCAGCACATAATGCCATAGACATATTTGGCGTCACAACAATCCAATATACTTGTCACCTCAAGGACTTGTCTCCTTAAGGACTCTTTCTTAACATTATCGTTTCACATGGACAACAAAAAGATATATGTTTGCAGGGCCAAGAACTGTTGTCATACTTTGGTACCAAAAAGGCTAACAAATACATCAATCATCTCAAGAATATTACTCTAGTTCTATCTACCTATTCATTAAGCCACAAAAACAGGAAGACCATAAGCTTCAATACGGCCCATTGAGCATTTTAACACATTTATGAACTAGAGCAAAGCTTCCTCATACCAAATACAGACTTAGTATTGCAACTTCAAAGGATAACAAGAGGGGAGAAAAGAATGACTGGAGGGGACTGCATTGTAGCAAACAAAAGTGGTAAATGATTAATGTCTTAGGTAGAAATCAGAACAAAAATAAGGGAAAGTAGCAAGCCACGTCACTAATTCAATCTAAAGCAATGAGGATGTATAAAATCAAACTCAAAATTTAAGCCACGCCATCTTCTCTTCTCATGAAAAAGATTAAGCGCTGATGTCAGAGATATTAAGGGAAGGTTGGGTACAGGACCATCAATGGAGGTTGATACATGTTTTTTCAACATTCTTTTTTCAGTATTTTGTCATATTCCTCTCTATACCTCCATTCCATTTTGTATAGCTGTTCAATCATCTCCTCTTCATCTGCATCATATGAAACGCCTATTTTTTTTTTACCCAATGCCCTATTTTCTTACCCAATACTTTTTCTTTATATTCACACTTTATAAAATGACTAATAATTGCATATAACATTTGTTTATTCAGGCTGCTTCAGACTTGATCCTAGTGTATCCTGAAGGTATCAAATATATTCTAAAGTACATCAAGGATCATTACAATAATCCAACCATTTACATTACTGTGAATGGTAAGCCAGTTGTTAGAATAAATTTCATATAATTAAGTGGTATTTGTTACATGTTGGATAATCCAACTACTAATTAGTTTTGATTTCTTTGATATAAAACTCATGTAGGATATGACGATTACAGCAATGATACATTACCATTGGAAGAAGCTCTTAAGGATACTAATAGGAAAGAATACCATGAGAAGCATCTTCGGAATCTTTTGGAAGCCGTAAAGTGTGTTAGTATCTAACTTACGTTGAATTTATTATCACTCTTTTTTTTCTTTTTTTTTTTGGTTCGCAAAATTTACTTTACAACTAACATAAAACTTGTGTTCTACAACAAACTTGATATTGATATAAAATTATTGTTTTCTGCTATATATATGATGTTTTTTAGTACTCAACTTTTGAAGGTTTAATTATTACAAGGTCCATCTCGATGTAAGCTTATAGAGCAAAGATTGTTTTGTTAAATGTTTATACTAATGGTGATTATTGAATTATTGACAGTGACTATGGAGTTGATGTCAAAGACTATTTTGCATGGTCATTGATGGATAACTTTGAATGAAACCTTTGTTACATTATTCGATTCGGATTATATTACGTAGATTTCAAAAATTACTTGAAACGATATCCGAAAGAATCAACCAAGTGGTTCATGAAATTTCCAAAAGATCAGAGCAAGCAGTCTAAAACTGTTATTTGAGGTTCCTCAATTTTATCAAGTATACCAAAGAGTTGGTCACTACTGATGCATTGAAGTTGAACGTCTTTTGATTCTCAATTACAACTGAATGATGTATTTTATTATTTCTTTTGTAATTCTTTGATTTTATTGATTAAAATCTTTTTAGGTATTTTAGGATTTTAATAAGTAATTAAACTATTGTCTTCTTATATAGGAAATTGTACTACTTTCTGATCTATTTTATGTAGCTAGCCTATAAATAGGTTTGTATAGTTTTTGGGATTCTGCCTAAATCTTTTTTCATGATATATATATATATATATATATATATATATATATATATAAGCCTTTTAGAGGGAGGATTCTCTAGGCATGAAGACTCCCTAAAAGTATGCCTTTTGAATTATGGACAAATGGACAATTAAAGTATCATAGTACATATGTCACTTAGCAATCACCGAAGTCCTAAACAATTTTTTTTTTTTTTTTTTGTTTTCTCAAATCCCCAACTTTGAGGGTGATTTTAATAAATAAATATTTTTATTATAAATTTTCATAATAAGCCCTTAATTTGATTTGATGTCTTCTTTGAAGTGATGTGTTTTTAAGAATTTACTCTTTCAAAAGAAAATTAATGACAGAGAGAAAACAGAGAAACAATTGTTTGCTGTTATTGTTATGCCTAAAATTTGAAAAGTAAAGTCTTAGAACATCAACGGTGCAAGAAATCATTGCATTTTTTATACCGCTTCTCTTTAGGTGTTAAAATTAAGTGGGCCAACAGCAAGGTAACACGTGGACATTTCTGCTTCCAATAAGGAGATGGCACATGGACAAGTTATTAACGAACCCAAACAATTCATTTAGCTCCAACAAGTATTTATACTTCAAAACCTAAAATTTACATATCTAAAACTACTCAATCACAAGTTTAAGTTATTTCAAGTTGTAGTGCAAGATTAATTCAAAGGTCCACTACATATCATATTCCAACTTCAATAAATCCTAAATCCATCCATTTAAATTTGTATAAAAAAATAGCTAAGAAACAAAGGGAGCAAGAACCCCTGTCTGGTACGTGTACTCCACACGCCGTCGTAGCCTACTCATGGCGCCTCACATCTCGGTCTGGACTCCTCCCCCAGGTGGCAGTAAGAGTTTTACAAAGTATGGGGGTAAGTGAGGTAGTGACGTGAGTTGGTGAGCTAGAAGAAGATAAGAAAATTTTGGGTTTTCTCCAAACAAATTAAAAAATGGTTTCTGCCCTGTTTCTCTCTAACTCTCTTAGTCACCCGAGCTTCCCAGAGGAGAATTGAGAGACTTGTGGTTTTTTTGCTGAAGTTTCTATGCTTTTAGCCTTATATAGTCCCACGAACCATTAGCCTTTTATCTCTTTACCCCTCCCTTCCATCTTTAATTAATTTGCAACCCTTTTCCTCCTTTTTTCTAACTTTTTATATTAAAACCCAATTGTTCTTACTAACACTTCTTTATAAGAAAGTCTTAACTAAGTACTTTCATTTCTTTTATGTTTATATTACCCCTCTATCAATAAGTTCTACACACTTCTAACACAGAAAAATTATAATTTACTTCATCGATATATATATATATATATATATATATTTTAAAATTTAAGACCTGACTTTACACCCCCTCTCTCTCTCTCTACTTTTTCGCTTCTTATTTACTCAGAGTATAAATCCCATCAACCAAATTGTTGAATCCTAAATAATTCCTCGATCCATTACTTAAATTGATGCAATCTCTTGACCTCAACCCGATAATGATGCCCAACAGTGTAATCATTCTGATGACGACAATCACGACCGTAAGTGCCACGGTGGTCAGTATGTTCCCATGTCATCAGTGCCGTAGTTTTGGTGAGAGAGGAAACAAAGAATAAGAGATTGTAGAAGAAAAGATTAGAAGATGGATTCAGTTGTTTGGGACTTGGATTGGGTACTTTGGCAACTTGGGAGCCTGGGCTCATGTTGGGATTAAGGTTGGCCTGAAATTATAGGGCATGTTTGGGTAACAGTTTTTTGTTTTCAGTTTTCGAAAATGAAAACTGAAAATAGTTTTCTGATGTTTTATGAAGAAAACATATTTGGATAACTGTAACTCGAAAACTGTTTCCAAAACAAAAAACAATGAAATGTTGTTTGGATAATCTTATTTTGAAAACTTTTTTGATACAACTTGTAATTATTTTTAGTTGTGAGTTTAAATTTAAAATCTATATTAATTTTATTTCTCATATTTACTAAATATTTAAAAATAATTAATATTATTTTATTTTCAAAATTTAATATTTTTTATATACTATGGAGGAAGAATGAAACAGAGAAGTGAACACTAATTTTAGGGCTATTTTTCGAAAATTATGTTAGAAAACACCAATTTGGAGTTTTTAAAAAACAATTTTTGAAAACTTGTTTTTTTAAAACTATTTTAAAAAATTGCTTTTGAAAACTGTTTGCCAAATATAGAAAAAAGATTTTGAAAACTGTTTTCAATTTTCAAAAACTATTTCCAAACATTGCAATATATACTATCTGTTTCTTTTTTAAGGAAAAAATGAACCCGAGTTTTAGCCAAGACTTGCCTGTAGTGTAACTCTACCCCTGATTTCAATCATAATAGTTTTCCTGATGGTTTTATTTTTGGTACAGCGTCATCAGCATATCAAGTAGATAATTAATATATAATATATTAATGTAAACTTTTTAAAACCACCGTGAGATATAATCAACCACTTTATGAGATATAATCTAACTGTATATATGCATGATATTTAATTTCTGTTTAGGTATGTTTGCATTTGTACATGCATGAGAGTGCACAAGTTATGATGATCGCAACTACTTGATTTCAATACTCAATTTCTTGTATATATGAAATGGAGATAAGAAACTGAATAGATTAACATATTTATTCGAATCAGTTCATTGAAAAGTAGAGTTGATCATTGGTCCGTTAGTCCACCCAGCTCATTTGGCTCAACTCGTAGGTTTTGCGGGTTTGTTCAAGAAAAATTAATTAATTAATTTGGCTTGGGTAAAAATTTAGGCACGATTTAAAAAACGAAAGGGATTGAAATTTTTTTTATAAAAAAAAGGCAAATCAATTAGGCACCACCTTCTTAAATATATTATACTTAATACATTTAATTATTTATATATTAAATAATATATATTTCATGTAATGTTATATATGTTAGGGTTAAGATTCTCTTACTAAAACATTTCATGTTATGAAAAAATAGGAGAAAATGCAATAATTTAGACGAAGATTTTTTTTTTTTAATTCTTCGTGCGTAATATTGTTTTAAGGGAAAATTTAGACTAGATAAAAAAATGAAAAATTCGGGCTTGATGGGCGAACCTGGGTTTGGCTTAACTTATTAGGCTCGAGCTAATTAAGACCGGATTTTCGGGCCAGCTCATATCTACTGGCCTACAATTTTGTGTAAGCCCGACCCAAACCTGACCCAAACCTAGCTCGAGACTGGCTTTGGCCAGATCTAGATATAACTGATTCACGTGTATTGAAAAAAGATTAGTTTTTATACTTTTCACGTAATCTACTTTTAAGTAACATAATTGAAATTAAACATTTTTAAAAAAAAAATTGTGACAAGAAGGTATTTGGATTGGGATCCTCTAGGGATGAATTTGTCTATGGTTTGGTGTAGTTCATGTTAGGATTAATAGCCACATCATAAAAAAATTAAATCAAAGGCTATGATTGAAATACATAAAAAATTTGGAACTAAATATCTCTATGCCGCATCAGCAAAAGGGGTAATTTTATAAAATCAAAATTACATTTCGAAATTTTAGAAAAAAAAGAAAGCAGTTGCCGAAAATCGACAACCAGAGGTGGACGTGTCGGCACGTGGGGTGCGTGAACAAGCTCCCACCAGCGGTTGGTGATCGGAAAGTTTGGATCTGATTAGCGTTGCAAAATCCAACCGCCCAGTGGTATCTAATTATGAAAATAATATTCATCTTTATTATTATAATTACGATTATAATAATTATTTTCATTATTATGAGAAAATATTATTGTAAAAGTACTATTATTATCAGCATTATTATAATATTGATAATAATAACCACTGTCATTATTATTATATTAATTATTATTATTGTTATTACATGAAAAAATATTCTTAATTATATTATAATTATCATTATTCTAAGGTAAAACGAAAAAAAAAATAGTCTCACATGGATAGGATAGATTTTGTCCTATAGAAGGAGGCGGGACAAAAAATGTGAGATTAAGGCTAATTTAATCTCATCTTAATCTCATAAGAATAGTAAATCTCTCAAACCAAATGAGGGATAACTATTCATGTAGGATTAAAATAGTCCCATCTCATCTTAATCTCACCAACCAAACGGGCTATTAGAGTTTAGGCTTAGAGTTCAAGAGGGAGAAAAGAGACATGGTGAAGAGAGAAATTGGAGGCAATGTTGTTAGAGGCACACAAAAGTATACTAACCTTAAGGGTAGTAGTAGTTTATATAGAAAACATAATATTTAAAAATTACATCAATACCCTTAACCATAATATTCTAACACTCCTCTTCAACCCTAATATTTTTTGGCTTACATTACAATGAAGTTTCATTGAGTCATGTAGTTAAAGTTCAATATATTACTTTTTTTTTTTTTTTGTTATCAGTTAGTTTAATTGGTAGAGTCAATTATTCTAGCACAGGACACTTAGAATCAAATCTTGCTCACACCAAAATCTAGAGGATAAAATATAAGAGATACCTCTCATTGTCTAGCCGTTGTTCTTTGGTTATTATGACGAAATCAAAACGCCATCATTCATGAGGTCTGTGGATAACTGTGGAGCAATTGATGGACAGGGTTTTGGTGTATGCAACCGAGTTTTATGAGATTCTCACTAAACTGACTACTTCAAGATCCCAGCAGCCTGTGGTGAGATGGATTCCTCCTCCAGCTAGCTTTTCCAAGCTGAATGTTGATAAAAGACAAAGTGAATAACGACCAAGATCAAGCCCATATGCTCGGAAGGGTCGTTACAAGGAACAACTACGTACGTGAAACGGGGAAGATTCATACTGACAACTTGGCACATGACCATAAAAGGGAACACGTCCATTGGAATCAGTAATTGCCATTAAAAGATTTGATAAAAAATGATTTTTCCAGAGCATGTTTAATTGATGTCAGAGCAACAATGCTAGAAAATAACAAAATTAACTCATTTTTCCACCTTTACTTTAATTTAAAATATTTTTTGTTTGCTATCACAATAATAGATTATTTTGCAAGAGCGTAATACGTTAATGCCATCGCAACTATATTAAAATTAACATAATTATCTTTACATTATATATTGTTTCTTTTCTTTTTATTTGAGATAATTTTATCAATTCGATAATTTTATCAATTCAATTAATCTCTGACATTAATAAAAGAAAAATGAAGGTTAATCAGTGTAACCTTTACGTCCACATGCATACATTGCTAAATATAAGCGGCTAATACAGTTCCAACATTTCGGATTTACTTTCATGGGTTATGAGTCTCTCTCTCTCTCTCTTTATATAAATGGTTTACATTGGAACCACAAGCACTTGAATAAAGAAAAATGGCCATTGAAGATTCTCTTGTATCGGGGCTGCTACTCCTTGCAAGCTTGTAGGATCTTGTTGAACCAAAGCATCATCTTGTCTCAACTTCTAATTTCAATAGTAATAGCTTTCCTAATGATTTCATTTTTGTGACAGCCTCATCATCTTATCAAGTAAGACATTGTTAATTACCTTCACAAATTCATGCGACCGAGTGTGATGATTTCAACTGGTTTTCTTCTTTTTTCTTTGACTTTTGGTCTCCTTTGTTGCTGAAATTATCGTTGTTTTATTGTATAAACAATAGCTTTAATTCCAGTTTACATCATCGGGCATCAATATACAAACTATATCATGTGGAATATATTGGCTTCTATTTAAAATTAATTAAAGCAATTCCCACGTTTTGTTTTACATCATGTAAGATTATATATATATATATACTCCTACATGGAAGCATTAATTAGCTAGCACCACTAATTATGCAATTATATTTAGTATGAAGGTGCAGTAAAAGAAGGTGGTAGAGGATTAAGTATTTGGGACGACTTCACTCACTAGTCAAGGTTGGTGATGAATATTTTGTTTGGCTAATTGGCTCTATTTCTTTCTTAAATGAAACGTTGAGTTCACACCAAAAAAAGGAAAAAAAAAAAAAATTGGAGACTAAAAGTTGAATATTGTATTCAAATAAGCTCTTTAAAATTTAATGTGATAAATTAAGAATTTGTTTCATACAACTTGCAGAAAAAAATAATATAGACAATGGAGATGTAGCAGTCGATTTCTATCATCATTACAAAGTACGGAGTTTATCTTTCCTTTTTTATGAATTGTCAATGTTTCATGAGTATCTTTAGCAGTGAGGGTTCAGGGGTGATTTTCCATGGATGTATCTGGTGGTGGTAAAAAAAATTAGTTTATATTTATTTTATGTATTTTTTTTCTCGATTAGTCGTATTTGTATTAAACATAGCTGAAAAATGTTATAGGAAGACATCAAACTAATGAAGGAAATTAACGTGGATGCTTTCCGACTCTCAGTTTCATGGTCTAGAATATTACCCCGTAAGTATATATTTTAATCAAGTTGTAATTAACATTTTATTTCATTGCCACTGTTTTATTTTTCTCATTGTTCTTAAAATCTTAATTGATTCTTCTTCTTCCATTTTTTTTTTTGTGAATTTAAGTTGAAAACTAAATGAAGGAGTGAACGAGGAAGGAATACAATTCTACAAAAATCTCATCAATGAGCTCTTAGAAAATGGTAATAAATCTCTTCCTAAATGGATTTAAAAGTTTTCTACCAAAGATGGTGGTTTAATGTAACTAGAATATTTTGTAAATATGCCATGCTGACATTGAAATATAAATTCTTCCTACAAGTTTGAAATTCAAAATATAAAGAGGCCAAAATCCAAAATGTTCGACCAAATTTCATAGTTTTGATGAAACTGAATAGCTTATGAAGATTTATATTCTAAATATCATGCTATAAAAAATTAGAACCCAACTAATTGTTTTGTTTGTCCTGTGATAAAATGTGCAGACTTGCAGCCTTTCGTAACTATCTTCCATTGGGATCTTCCTCAAGCTCTAGAAGATGAATATGGTGGCTTTTTAAACCCTCGCATTGTGTAAGTGAATAGCAGTTACTTTATATGAATCATACTTTACAATCCAAAAGATTTTTATTCTGGAATGAACACTTCGTAAAACCTACTGCGTGGATATGAAAATGTTTGATCCTGGCTGCATATTAGAATGTTTTTGTAAGACTACAAATTAGACTGGGTTTGTTGTTTTTTGTTTTTATGGTGTTGGATTGTTTATCTCAATTGATGGGTTAAACCCCCGTTCCTTTTGCTTGTGCCATTAGAAAGAACAAAAAAAGCTCTTAACAGATGAGTTAGTTTCTAACACCATTAATTCAAATGAATCAATATCCCTTCTTGCATGCTTTGTCGTACCAGAGTCTCGACCTTTACTTCACTAGTCCAACACCTCATCGGTGTTATTCTTAAATATTATGTTCAACAACACTAAGAATTTCCACATAAAATTATCCTTCGAGTTCATGGAGTTATTCTATATACGATTGAACCTGTGTCTTCCTTTATGTATTTAGGGATTATTTTCGAGATTTTGCGCATCTTTGCTTCAAAGAATTTGGTGACAAAGTAAAACTTTGGACCACTTTTTATGAGCCATGGGTTTATAGTGTTGGTGGCTATGAAACTGGTAAAAAAGCTCTAGGACAGTGTTCAAAATGGGTGAACAACGGATGCCAGGCAGGGAACTCTGCCACTGAGCCTTATACCGTTTCACACCATCTGCTTCTCGCTCATGCAGCAGCTGTAGAAGAGTTCAGAAAATGTGATAAGGTTTGTACAAGAGTTATTAAATCATGATCTTACACATTAGTTGCTTGCTCGATATGTACATTAGTTCTAAAGCTAATAAATTGCCAGAATTACCCGTACAAATCAATCATCTTTGCAAATTAAACTATATTGATGCAAGAAGAACCAGGAGATTAGCCATATAGGCTTAGAAAGATCTGAAAGTCTATTTTCTGGAAAATTTTATGGCTCGTCAAAATGATTTTCTTAGAAAAAGTTATGGCAGTTTTAGTAGACAAAGGTCAGGCCTTCAGAACACTACCGTCCAGCACCGCGGTGCTCCTCTGCCAGAATTTTACAGCTCTTTATTTCCTTTTTCTTTCTCAACATTCTTAAAATTTTGATGATTTTTATGGTTTATTTTTTTGAATTCTTAAAATTCTTAAAATTTTGATGATTTTTACAGTCACAACTCTCAAATGAATAAAGGAGATAAATTATTGATAAAGTTGTCCAATAATTACTTTTTGTAACTCATTTGAACCAAACTTAATTATCTCTCTTAAATGTCATTTGATGAATGTGCGGACATACAACCATTTGTGACTATCTTTCACTGGGATCTTCCCCAAACTCTAGAAGATGAGTATGGTGGTTTTTTAAGCCCTCACATTGTGTAAGTAAATGTTTCCATCATATCAAAAGCATCATTGATGCTTCTATCAATATAGTTTTTTGCCTTTAAAAAAATCTTACTAAAAGATTAATCTATTAAATTATTTTATTAATTATATTAAATCCAACAATACCTACAGTGAAGAATCATGGAGTTGGCCTATATTTGATTGAAAATGTATCCTATTATGCATATACAGGGATGATTTTTGAGACTTTGCAAGTATAGGCTTCAAAGAATTTGGTGATAAAGTGAAACTTTGGGCAACTTTCAATGAGCCATGGGTTTACAGTGTTGCTGGCTATGACAATGGAAGAAAAGCACTAGGACGATGTTCAAAATGGGTCAACAATGCATGCCATGCAAGGAACTCTGGCATTGAACCTTATAATGTTTCACATCATCTACTTCTTGCTCATGCTGCAGCGGTAGAAGAGTTTAGAAAATGTGACAAGGTATACAGAAAAATTGTCAAATCATGATCGTATTAATTGCTTACTTGATATGCGTATTAGTGCCAACAATAATTTTCTAAACTACTATAAGATTTAAATATTTTTTCTCGATTTTTTTTTTCTATTTGAAACTTTTGAGATCAAAAGGAGAGTCTATATTGAAACTCTATTAATGATTAAAACCCCAAACCATGTCTCCCCTTTCTATTATTTTTAAAGGAACCTTTTTTATTATTTCATCTATTAACTGTTTTTTATTTATACAATTGTTTGCTGTCAAGAAAATGGAAAGATTGGGATAGTACTCTCGCCCTCATGGTTTGAGCCTCAATCTGATTCCCCTGCGGATATTGAAGCAGCCAAACGAGCCCTTGATTTCATCTTAGGCTGGTAAGTGCTTCATATTAAATTAAACAACATGCTTTCTCATTTTCTTCCTTCTTTTTTCCTTCTTTTGGGAATTGAAAACTATATTTTAGTCCAAGATAAAAATAAATTTTACATTTCGATATATGCAGGCATTTGGACCCTATAACATTTGGTGATTATCCAAAAAGTATGAGGACTTACGTTGGGGATCGATTACCTTCGTTCACTAAAGAGCAATCCAAAATGCTAAAAAAATCTTTTGATTTTGTGGGAATAAATTACTACGGTGCTCTTTATGTAACTAATCTTGATCATGTTGATCCGGAAAAACCTAGATACACAACCGATCAACATGTTATGTGGAAAAGTAAGTTCACTCTAAATCCAAAGCTTTTAGAAAATTTAAACTCAATACAATTTTTTTCTTCTATTTTTCATACTGCCAACACAGACTATGGTGATTAATCTATTGACTTTCAATTTTTTTATCCTATTTTATAGAGGATCGAGATGGAATTCTTATTGGCTCACAGGTACGTTGGTAAAGTATATATATATATATATTTATTTATTTTAGAAATACTTTGTTTTTGAAAAACGAAGGCACAAAGATATTAGAAGGCATCATAAAGCCAATAAGATTTAGAAAGAAAATTCCTCATTAACCATGAGAGACACATGGAGAGATCCGTAATGACGCTGTTCAATCATCTCCTCTTCATCTGCATTGTTGTTATTTGCCTAAGTTTCAAACATGTCCAAACATGGTCTAAGTTTAGTTAATGTCCAAACCAATTGTGGGATATCAAAGTTCAGCAAGTTATAAGGTTGCACACATGTGTGTGCTTCAATTTTGAGAATGGGAAGGTCAGGCACACTGCTGTGGAATTTTCTGCCCACAGGCAGGAGGTGTGCGCACAGCATCAGGTCACGCCGCAACACACAGCACCACACCAAAACACACAGCATCACTTGGAGAGTGATGTAGGGCTGAGATTAAAGGAAGAACATGATCAAAGGGAGGATAATGACTCACAAGAATGTCCAAGAATTAAGAGGCTATAAAAGGGGTTCTCAAGGCCTCATTTCATAAGATAATACAAGATACAAAAACACACATGCAAGAGAGTTTTGTGACATTGTGAGATCATTGTAAACACTAAGAGAGAATTGTGTAGAGAGATATAAACACAAGAGGGACTCTTGTAGTGAGGCTGGTTGTAATTAGATAGAGAGAGTCTATATTAGATTAGAGAACATTGTTGAGTTCTCATCTTCTTCTTTCTCTTCTTGTTTCTTCAAGAACTTGGATTCTTGAAGGGGATTGCTGTAACTTTGTAAGAACCATTGAGATAGTGCAGAGAGTTCGGAGGAACTCACGGAGACGTAGGCACATTGCCGAACCTCGACAACAAATTACTTGTCTTCTTTCTTTCTTTGATTTTCTGTTCTTGAGTTCGATTGCTGAAATTCTTTCTACAAGTCATTCAAGACTTGGGTGTTTGGAAGATCACCACCTGGGCATCTTGTCAAGGTGATTTCCAACAGTGGTATCAGAGCACAGCAACTGGTTATCGGAACAAGAAGTAGAAGGTACGGAGCCAAGACTCCAAGAATCATAGATCAAACTTCTTGGGTGAATCAAGAACGGTTAAAGATCAGGATCCGGTTGTGTTCTTGAAGGTTGATTCAAGAACGGTGTTAAAGATCCTTCTTCGATCTATGTTCTTGAGGTTAAAGAAAGTAGTTGTGGTTAGTGCACAAATCTAGGATCTTGTCCGCCAAAGATGGCTTCAAATTTTTGTGTGGAGAAGTTTGATGGAAAGGGGGACTTTACCCTATGGAAGCGGAAGATCAAGGCGGTTCTAATGCAGCAGAAAGTGGACTTGGCTATTGGAGAGGATGATGCTTTTCCAGCAAGTGTCACGGAGGACCAGCGGACCGAGATAAAGAAGATGGCCTACAGCACCATTTTCTTGCACATGTCGGATAGTATCACAAGGGAGTGCGGAGACTCGGAGGATCCGGCTATCATATGGAAGAAACTAGATAAGTTGTTTCTTACCAAAACTCTTCCTAACAAAATTTATCTTCTTAAAAGAATCTTTGCTTTTAAAATGGAACCTAGTAAGGAGTTGCAAGATAATCTTGATGTCTTTAACAAGCTAGTTCAAGATTTGAATAGCTGTAGCATTACTTTTCCGGATGAACAATTGGCTGTCATTTTATTAAATTCACTTCCAGATTACTTTGATAATTTGATTAATGCAATTGAGTATGGAAGGGATTCTTTGACAAAGGAGATTGTGATCAATGCCATAAGGGCACATGATTTCAAAGCCAAGATGAAGGAGGCATCAAGTGGTGAAGGGCTGTTCATAAGAGGAAGGCCAGCAACTCGGAATGGCAGTAGCACTTATGGCAGCTACCGGGAGAAATCAAGAGGTAGAGGGCAAAGCCATGGGAGATCTCACTCCAAGACAAGATATGGAGGAGGAAAGAGATGCTTCTACTGCAACAAGGAGGGTCATTTCAAGAAAGATTGCAAGAAGAGGATATGGGATGAGAGGAGAAGTCATACCAACAATGGAGAGGCTTCGGTTGCCAAAGGAGAACAGCAAAATGATGTTCTTGTTGCATGCTCAAATGTGAGCAGGAGGCAAGGCAGTGGAAAGTGGATTCTTGACTCCGGGTGCACCTATCATATTTGCCTTCACAAAGAATGGTTCAATAATTTCAAGGAGATCAATGAGGGAAGAGTCTTCTTGGGGAATGACAATTCTTGCCAAGTGAGAGGGATTGGAGACATCCAATTGAGGATGTTTGATGGAGTCACAAGGCTGCTGCGAAATGTAAGATATCTTCCAGACTTGAAGAGGAACTTGATCTCATTGGGGAAGCTGGACTCCATGGGGTACACATGCAAATTAGAGGGAGGAAAGATCAAGGTGGCCAAGGGATCTTTGGTAATGATCAAGGCAGCAAGAAATGATGGACTCTATGAGATGATCGGAGAAACAGAAACCAATGATCAAGCAGCAAGCTCGATGGCTGAGCTGGACAAGGCAGCCCTTTGGCACACTCGCTTGGGACACATGAGCCAAAAAGGCCTGCAAGTGCTTAGCAAGGAAGGTCTACTTAGTGGTGACAAAGTAGAAAAACTGGATTTCTGTGAGAGTTGCTTTCTTGGGAAGCAACACCGGGTCAGCTTTAACACCGGAGTGCACAAGTCTAAGGAGATTCTTGATTACATTTATTCGAACCTTTGGGGACCAGCAAGAACACCAACACAGGGAGGTAACTTTTACTTTCTGTCTTTAATTGATGATTATTCAAGAAGAGTGTGGATTTATTTGCTTAGGAATAAATCGGATGCCTTGAATAAATTTTTTGTGTGGAAGAAATTTTTGGAAACCCCAACTGGTAGGGTAGTTAAAGCTTTAAGAACCGATAATGGCTTAGAATTTTGCAACAAGGATTTTGATAAATTCTGTGAATTAAATGACATTCTAAGATATAGAACGGTTGCAAAAACACCCCAGCAAAATGGAGTTGCTGAAAGAATGAATCGAACCCTTATGGAAAAAGTTAGTTGCATGCTAATAGGATCCGGGTTACCAAAATATTTTTGGGGAGAAGCTGTAGCTACAGCTGCATACTTGGAGAATAGATCACCCTCTAGAGCAATAGAGCTCAAGACTCCCATGGAGATGTGGAGTGGAAAACCCCCTGAATTAAGCAACCTTAGGACTTTTGGATGTGCAGCATATGCACACCAATAAGAGGATAAACTTGACCCTAGGTCTAGAAAATGTGTATTTCTAGGATATGGTGATGGCGTTAAGGGATATAGGTTGTGGTCCTTAGAAAAGAAGGGCATGAAACTGATTATAAGGATGTTGTCTTTAATGAATTATTATTTCCCTACTTGGAGAAAACTAACCCTGCAGGGGCTAGTAAGCAAACCAATTCAGAAATTGTTGAGCATCACATCAAAGAGCACTCGGTTCAGGTAGAGCAGAGGAGGCAAGAGGGTTCGAACCAGGTAGAGCCCTTGGAAGAAGGCCAAGAAGCTCAAGAAACTCAAGAAGAGGCTGAACAAGAAGTGGTTGATGCAGTAAATAACTACCAGCTCATAAGAGACCGGGAAAGAAGAGTGGTTAGACCACCCTTGAGATATGGGTTTGCAAATGCTGTAGATGCAGCAGCTCCTTGGATAGAAGGAGGGATGGCTGAACCAGAAACTTACACGGATGCCATGGAGTGTAAGGATTCGTCAAAGTGGTAGTTGGCTATGGAGGAAGAAATGGATTCTTTGATGAAGAACAACTCTTGGGAGCTGGTGCCAAAACCAGAAAAACAGAGAGTGGTGGATTGTAGGTGGCTCTACAAGATCAAAGAAGAGAATACTCCGGGGGATGAAGCCCGATATAAGGCCAGGCTGGTGGCAAAGGGGTTCACACAAAAAGAAGGCATAGATTTCACCGAAATCTTCTCACCGGTTGTGAAGTACAAGACAATACGGATGATGTTAGCATTAGTGGTCCAATTTAATTGGGAAATCGAGCAAATGGATGTGAAGACTGCATTCTTGGCCATGCAAAGAAGATCCTTGGGATGTGTATCATCCGGGAAAGGGAGAGAAACAAATTAAAGATCTCTCAAACTTCCTACATAGAGAAGATGATATCTAAATTCTCTATGGAAGATAGCAAACCAATGAAGGTTCCACTTGCTGGTCATTTCAAATTCTCTAGCGATCAATGTCCAAGATCGGAGGCGGAGAAGAAGGAAATGGAGAAAGTCCCTTACTCTAGTGCTGTTGGTTCTGTTATGTACACCATGGTGAGCACTAGACCGGACATTGCTCATGCAATGAGTGTTCTCAGCAGGTTTATGAGTAATCCCGGAAAGGAGCATTGGCTTGGGATGAAGTGGTTGCTAAGGTATTTGAAGGGAAGCCCAGAAGTAGGGCTAGTGTATGAGAAGAGGGGTAATGCAATCTGCCTTGAAGGGTTTGCAGATTCGGACTATGGAGCAGACCGGGATAAAAGGAGATCGATTACCTCCTACTTCTTCAACTTAAACGGATGTGTGTAAGTTGGAAGGCTCAGTTGCAGCCAGCGGTAGCACTCTCAACAACCGAGGCTGAGTACATAGCTGCTACAGAGGCCATTAAGGAAGCTATGTGGTGCAAAGGGTTGCTTGAAGAGTTGAAGGTACTGGATGAGCAGGTTGTGGTATTTTCGGATAGTCAAAGTGCCTTGCGCTTGTGTAAAAATCTAGTGTTCCATGAGAGGACAAAGCACATGGCTGTTCGGTGTCATTTCATTCGGGAAAATGTTACGAAAGGATGCATCCATGTGGACAAGGTTGCCACGGAAGAAAATCCTGCTGACTTGGGTACTAAAGTCTTACCTCTAAGTAAGTTCAATCATTGCCTTGAATTACTTAGGATTGGAGTTGGTTAATTGGTAACTCAATATGAGTTTGGATCTCGAAACATTCTGCACAATGGTTCAGGTTTTGTTTTTTTTTTGAACACTTAGACAAAGGTAGAGATCACCTTGACAAGATGCCCAGGTGGTGATCTTCCAAACATGCATCATATGAAACGCCTATTTTTTTTATCCAATGCCCTATTTTCTTACCCAATACTTTTTCTTTATATTCACACTTTATAAAATGACTAATAATTGTATATAACATTTGTTTATTCAGGCTGCTTCAGACTTAATCCTAGTGTATCCTGAAGGTATCAAATATATTCTAAAGTACATCAAGGATCATTACAATAATCCAACCATTTACATTACTGTGACTGGTAAGCCAATTGTTAGAATAAATTTCATATAATTAAGTGGTATTTGTTACATGTTGGATAATCCAACTACTAATTAGTTTTGATTTCTTTGACATAAAACTCATGTAGGATATGACGATTACAACAATGATACATTACCACCGGAAGAAGCTCTTAAGGATACTGATAGGAAAGAATACCATGAGAAGCATCTTCAGAATCTTTTGGAAGCCGTAAAGTGAGTTAATATCTAACTTACGTTGAATTTATTATCACTCTTTTTTTTTCTTTTTTTTTGGTTCGCAAAATTTACTTTACAACTAACATAAAACTTGTGTTCTACAACAAACTTGATATTGATATAAAATTATTGTTTTCTGCTATATATGATGTTTTTTAGTACTCAACTTTTGAAGGTTTAATTATTACATGGTCAATCTCGATGTAAGCTTATAGAGCAAAGATTGTTTTGTTAAATGTTTATACTTGTTGGTGTTTTGTCTAAGGTTTAAACATGGTTCAAACATGGTCAAGGTTTGCACAGGTCCAAACATGGTCCAAAGTTTGGTTAATGTCCAAACCAATTGTGGGATATCAAATTTCAGCAAGTTATAAGGTTGCACACATATGTGTGCTTCAATTTTGAGCATGGGAAGGTCAGGCACACTGCTGTGGAATTTTCTGCCCACAGGCAGGAGGTGTGCGTACAGCATCAGGAGGCTGCAGCATCAGGTCACGCCGCAGCACATAGCACCACACCAAAATGCACAGCATCACTTGGAGAGTGATGAAGGGCTGAGATTAAAGGAAGAACATGATCAAAGGGTCAAGAATGATTCACAAGATTGTCCAAGAATTAAGAGGCTATAAAAAGGGTTTCCTAGCCTCATTTCAAGTGGTGGAAAAGGTGTGTGAGAGAACCACACAGGTTGTGACATTGTGAGATCATTGTAAACACAAGAGAGAATTGTGTGAGAGACATAAACACAAGAGGGACTCTTGTAGTGAGGCTGGTTGTAAAGAAGAGAGGTTAGTAGAGAATTGATAGAAAGCATGGCAATAGGTCTATCACTTTCTTGTTCTCTTCTTGGTTCTTCAAGAACTTGGATTCTTGAAGGGGATTGCTGTAACTTTGTAAGAACCATTGAGATAGTCCAGAGAGTTAGGAGGAACTCACGGGGACGTAGGCACATTGCCGATCCTCGACAACAAATTACTTGTCTTCTTTCTTTCTTTGATTTTCTGTTCTTGTGTTCAATTGCTGAAATTCTTTCTACAAGTCATTCAAGACTTGGGTGTTTGGAAGATCACCACCTGGGCATCTTGTCAAGGTGATTTCAAACAGTGGTATCAGAGCTTTGGACAGTGGTATCAGAGCACAGCAGCTGGTTTTCGGAACAAGAAGTAGAAGGTACGGAGCCAAGACTCCAAGAATCAAAGATCAACTTCTTGGGTGATTCAAGAACGGAGTTAAGATCTATATATGATCGTGTTCTTGAGGTAAATCAAGAACGGTGTTAAGATCAATATCTGATCGTGTTCTTGAGGGTGATTCAAGAACGGTGTAAAGATCAAGATCTGGTCGTGTTCTTGAAAGTGATTGAAGAACGGTTAAGATCCATCTTTGATCTGTGTTCTTGAGGTTGAAGAAAGCATTTGTGGGTACTGCATAAGACAAGGGATCATCTTCCCAAGATGGGTTCAAATTTCGGTTTTAAGAAGTTTGATGGAAAGGGAGATTTTTCCCTATGGAAGTGGAAGATCAAGGAGGTTCTTGTGCAACAAAAAGTGGACTTGGCTATTGGAGAAGATGATGCTTTTCCAGCAAGTGTCACGGAGGACCAGCGGACCGAGATGAAGAAGATGGCTTACAGCACCATTTTCTTGCACATGTCGGATAATGTCACAAGGGAGTGCGGAGACTCGGAAGATCCAGCTGCATTATGGAAGAAACTAGATGAATTGTTTCTTGCCAAGACTCTCCCACATAAGAGGTATCTTCGGAAACGAATCTTTGCTTTAAAATTTGATCCTAAGAAAGAGTTGCAAGATAATCTTGATGCCAAGAAAATGAGTGCATCAAGTGGTAAAGGGCTGTTCTTTAAAAGAAGGCCAGCAACTTGGTATGGCAGCAACTATGGCTACTACCGGGACAGAGGTAGAGGAGAAAGCCATGGGAGAGTGCACAGCAGCATGCATGGCTACTACCAGGACAGAGGTAGAGGAGAGAGCCATGGGAGAGTGCACAGCAGCATGCATGGCTACTACCGGGACAGAGGTAGAGGAGAAAGCCATGGGAGAATGCATTCCAAACTGAGATTTGGAGGGAAGAGCTACTACTACTGCCATAAGGAGGGTCATGTCAAGAAAGATTGCAAGAAGATGACAAGGGATAGAGGAGGAAGCCATACCAAGAATAGAGAGCCTTCGGTTGCCAAAACAGAACAGCAAGATGATGATGTTCTTGTTGTGTGCTCAAGTGTGAGCAAGGGGCAAGAAGGCAGCTGGAAATGGATCTTGGATACCGGGTGCACTCATCATATGAGCCCTCACAAAGAATGGTTCAAGAATTTCAAGAAGATCAATGATGGAAGGGTCTTCTTGGGGAATGATAATTCTTTGCCAAGTGAGAGGGATTGGAGATATCCAATTGAGGATGTTTGATGGAGTCACAAGGCTGCTGAAAAATGTGAGGTATGTTCCAGATTTGAAGAGGAACTTGATCTCATTGGGGCAGCTGGATTCCAGGGGCTATACATGCAAGATAGAGGGAGGAAAGATCAAGGTGGCCAAGGGATCTTTGGTAGTGATCAAGGCAGCAAGAAACGATGGACTCTATGAGATGATCGGAGAAATAGAAACCAATGATCAAGCAGCAAGCTTGATGGCTGAGCTGGACAAGGCAACCCTTTAGCACACTTGCTTGGGACACATGAGCGAAAAGGGCCTGCAAGTGCTTAGCAAGGAATGTCTACTTGGTGGTGACAAAGTATAAGAACTGGATTTCTGTAAGAGCTGTGTTTTTGGGCAGCAACATCGGGTCAGCTTCAACACCGGAGTGCACAAGTCTAAGGGCATTCTTGACTACATTCATGCGGACCTTTGGGGACCAGCAAGGACACCAACACAGGGAGGTAACATTTACTTTCTGTCTTTAATTGATGATTATTCAAGAAAAGTATGGGTTTATTTGGTTAAGAATAAATTAGATGCCTTGAATAAATTAGTGGTCTGGAAAGGGCTGGTTGAGACTCAAATGGGTAGAGTAGTTAAGGGGATAAGAACCGATAATGGCTTAGAAATTTTTAACCAAGAACATGATCAATTCTGTAGGTTAAATGGCATTCTAGGACATAGGACAGTTTTGGAAACTCCTCAGCAAAATGGAGTTGCTGAATTGATGAATAAGACCCTTATGGAAAAGGTTAGGTGCATGTTAGATGGATCCGGGTTACCAAAATATTTTTGGGGAGAAGCTATACCTACAGCTGCATATTTGATTAATAGATCACCCTCTAGGATTGTGTTCCAAAAGACTCCCATGGAGATGTGGAGTGGAAAACCCCCTGAGTTGGACAACCTTAGGACTTTTGGGTGTGCTGCGTATGCACTCCAAAAGGAGGATAAGCTTAGCCCAGGATCTAGAAAATATGTGTTTCTAGGATATGGGGAAGGGGCTAAGGGGTACAGGTTGTGGTCCTTAGAAAAAGAAGGATTTAAACTCATAATAAGTAGGGATGTTGTCTTTAATGAATTATTATTTCCCTACTTGGAGAAAACTAACCTTGCAGGGGCTAGTGAGCAAACCAATTCAGAAATTGTTGAGCATAGCATCAAGGGAGATTCTGTTCAGGTAGAGCAAAGGAGGCAAGAGGGGTCGGACCAGGTAGAGCCCTTGGATGATTGCCAAGCTCAAGAAAATCAAGAAGAGACTGAACAAGAAAAGGCTGTTGCAGCAAGTGAGAAGGACTTTCAGCTTATAAGAGACCGGGAAAGAAGGCTGGTCAGACCACCTTCAAGATGTGGGTTTGCGGATGCTGCGGATGCAGCAGCTCCTTGGACAGAAGGAGAGATGAGTGAACAAGAAACTTACATGGATGCCATGGAGTGTAAAGATTCGTCAAAGTGGCAGCTAGCTATGGAGGAAGAAATGGATTCTTTGAGAAAGAACAACTTCTGGGAATTGGTGAAAATTCCAGGAAATCAGAAAGTTGTGGAATGTAAGTGCACTTACAAGATCAAAGAAGGGTGCCCTCCAAGAGATGAAGTCCGGAACAAGGCTAAGCTGGTGGCGAATGGGTTCACAAGAAGAGAAGACATAGGTTTCACAGAAACTTTCTCACCTGGACACAAGGTGGAGAAGATGGTGAGTATCCTCACCTATGTCATTGATGGGCTGTTAGTTTGGAACAGCAGGAAGAGGATGGAAAGGTTTACATCTCAACTCAGTGAGGAGTTCGAGAGGAAGGATCTCAGCCTTGCACAAAAGATCCTTGGGATGAGGAGAATCATCCGGGAAAGGAAGAGAAACAGGTCAAGTGTTTCTTGGGCAATGGATGTTTTCAGCAAATGTGTGAGTAATCCCGGAAAAGAGCGTTGTCTTCGGATGAAGTGGTTGCTGAGGTACATGGAGGCTCAGTGGCAGCCAGTTGTAGCACTCATAACAACCAGGGCAGAATGCATAGCGGCTACGGAAGCCATAAAGGAGGCTATGGGGTGCAAGGGGTTGTTGGACGAGTGGGAGGTCCTAAAAGAGCAAGTGGTGATATCTTTGGATAGCCAAAGTGCGGGGCACTTGTGGAGGTATTCAGTGTTCCATGAGGGGATGGAGCATATGGATGTTCGGTAGCATTACATTCTGGAAAATGGTACAGAAGGAAGCATTCATGTTGACAAGAAAACCACAGAGAAAAGTCCTGCAGATTCAGGCACCAAGTTTCTACCTCTAAGTAAGTTCAATCATTGCCTTGAATTACTTAGGATTGGAGTCAGTTGATTGATGACTCAAGATGAGTTTGGATCCCGAAGGTCTCTGCACAAATGGTTCGGGTTTAAACGCTTAGACAAAGGTAGAGATTGTTGGTTTTTTGTCTAAGGTTTAAACATGGTTCAAACATGGTCAAGGTTTGAACAGGTCCAAACATGGTCCAAAGGTTGGTTAATGTCCAAACCAATTGTGGGATATCAAAGTTCAGCAAGTTATAAGGTTGCACACATATGTGTGCTTCAATTTTGAGCATGGGAAGGTCAGGCACACTGCTGTGGAATTTTCTGCCCACAGGCAGGAGGTGTGCGCACAGCATCAGGAGGCTGCAGCATCAGGTCACGCCGCAGCACACAGCACCACACCAAAATGCACAGCATCACTTGGAGAGTGATGAAGGGCTGAGATTAAAGGAAGAACATGATCAAAGGGTCAAGAATGATTCACAAGATTGTCGAAGAATTAAGAGGCTATAAAAAGGGTTTCCTAGCCTCATTTCAAGTGGTGGAAAAGGTGTGTGAGAGAACCACACAGGTTGTGACATTGTGAGATCATTGTAAACACAAGAGAGAATTGTGTGAGAGACATAAACACAAGAGGGACTCTTGTAGTGAGGCTGGTTGTAAAGAAGAGAGGTTAGTAGAGAATTGATAGAAAGCATGGTAATAGGTCTATCACTTTCTCGTTCTCTTCTTGGTTCTTCAAGAACTTGGATTCTTGAAGGGGATTGTTATAACTTTGTAAGAACCATTGAGATAGTCCAGAGAGTTAGGAGGAACTCACGGGGACGTAGGCACATTGCCGAACCTCGACAACAAATTACTTGTCTTCTTTCTTTCTTTGATTTTCTGTTCTTGTGTTCGATTGCTGAAATTCTTTCTACAGGTCATTCAAGACTTGGGTGTTTGGAAGATCACCACCTGGGCATCTTGTCAAGGTGATTTCCAACAATACTAATGGTGATTATTGGATTATTGACAGTGACTATGCAGTTGATGTGAAAGGCTATTTTGCATGGTCATTGATGGATAACTTTGAATGAAACCTTTGTTACACTATTCGATTCAGATTATATTACGTAGATTTCAAGAATTACTTGAAACGATATCCAAAAGAATCAACCAAGTGGTTCATGAAATTTCCAAAAGATCAGAGCAAGCAGTCTAAAACTGTTATTTGGGGTTCCTCAATTTTATCACGTATACCAAAGAGTTGGTCACTACTGATGCATTGAAGTTGAACGTCTTTTGGTTCTCAATCACAACTGAATGATGCATTTTATTATTTCTTTTGTAATTCTTTGATTTTATTGATTAAAATCTTTTTAGGTATTTTAGGATTTTAATACGTAATTAAACTATTGTCTTCTTATATAGGAAATTGTACTACTTTCTGATCTATTTTATGTAGCTAGCCTATAAATAGGTTTGTATAGTTTTTGGGATTCTGCCTAAATCTTTTTTCTTGATAAATAAATTGACTTTTTCCTTTCATGTATATATACATATATATATATATATATACATATATATATATATATACATATATATATATATACATATATATATATATACGTATAAAAGCCTTTTAGAGGGAGGATTCTCTAGGCATGAAGACTCCCTAAAAGTATGCATTTTGAATTACGGACAAATGGACAATTGAAGTATCATAGTACATATGTCACTTAGCAATCACCGAAGTCCTAAACAATTTATATTTTTTTTTTGTTTTCTCAAATCCCCAACTTTGAGGGTGATTTTAATAAATAAATATTTTGATTATAAATTTGTCATAATAAGCCCTTAATTTGATTTGATGTCTTCTTTGAAGTGATGTGTTTTTAAGAATTTACTCTTTCAAAAGAAAATTAATGACAGAGAGAAAACAGAGAAACAATTGTTTGCGGTTATTGTTATGCCTAAAATTTGAAATATAAAGTCTTAGAACATCAACGGTGCAACAAATCATTGCATTTTTTTATACTTCTTTTCTTTAGGTGTTAAAATTAAGTGGGCCAACAGCAAGGCAACACGTGGACATTTCTACTTCCAATAAGGAGATGGCACATGGACAAGTTATTAACGAACCCAATGTCATCTCCGGACATCCCTGTCTAGACCTACAAGCGTAAATCCAGGGATCATGATCCTTCTTGGACACCCAGCCATATCCACTTGCAAAGGAACGGGATCTCTGGGATTTTCCCATCATGGGCGCCTGGGCCGTCTCACCTTTGAAACACTATAAAAGGATCAATGTATGCAAATCCAGACACATTCACATTTTACATAACTGAAAGCACCAGCATCCCTATTCCTCTAAGAACTTGTACTAACAAGAGCATCGGAGTGTCTTCGGAGGAACTATCCCCCTCTCTCCTCCGGTGGCTCTCTAGCTCATCTTGTCTTTCTTGTGCAAGCTCCCCCAACAACCGACCCCCAACTCAGTAACACGTTTTTGTCATCAACACCAATATTTTTGTGTTTTGTAAGGGGCTGTTGATAAGAATCTCAATGTTTCTTCAAGAAGTTCTGAAGGCTCTCATTCTATGGCTCTTGATGATCACAAGTGTTTAACATGGTTTCAATTTATGTGCTTATTTCATTTGGAATTATATAAAATGAATTTATTAGCTACATCAGCTCTTAGGTGACAAGAAGGGCGAGAAAGTTGGGGCCATAATCCTTGGACTGACTATTCCTTCATGTCTTCACCTTTTATTGCTATATTCTTCAAAACCAGACTTTCTCTAAACTCTGTTTTTGAAAACTAGATCAAATGGATTCTTTCTCCATTATGAGTTCATCCTGCCATTATGATAAGACAGCTGCTTGAAGACGCCTAGGTAGACGCTTCCTAGGTTGTCGTGTTGGGATTTTACCATTAAAATCCATTTACTCAATCTTAAGCAAAAAAACACAAGCACAACAATTAAATAGCAAAATAAATAAAATACAAGAACTTTAGGAAGAGCAAAGTTGTTAAACTCTTACCCCAAAATCTCAATACAAAAAAAGCTCTTAACCCAATACACCCAAAGCTGTCATCCTAACTTTAGTAGTAAATCTCTCTAGTTTACAATGTATATGAGAATTATAAGTGTGCCTCAAATCTTATCTGAGACCCCTTTATATCGAATATATTTTCCTAATACAATTAGAAAAAGAACAACCGCATCATACTATACATATTACTACTTGTACAATTAACAATCTAATAAGAAATTAATATTATTCCCACTAGAACAAGCAATTACAAAATAGGAAATAATTTTTCTCAAGCCAATTAAAAGTCTTCTTTGTTAGAATTGAGCCAAAATCTTAACAGTCGTAACTGTGGGGTAGTTTTTTTTTTTTTTTTTTTCATTTTCTTCTTCCACTTTGCGATCATATGCAAACACACGTTTGATTTCATGCAAACAATTGGAGCTTGCAATTAATTTTTGTTGGTACGATCCTCCAACGTGTCCACGAGCTAAAGAAGATATAAGTGGATTGTTGAGGAAAATTGTAAGAATAAAGAATCAAGCTAGAAGAGACAGGGATAGGAGCTGATGTGGTTAATATATTCATTTTATATAGTTTTAAATGCAATCAGAATATAAATTGAGAACAATATCAAACTTGAGTTTCAATATTAAACTTGACGTAAATTAGAACAATGTTAAACTTAAAGAAAAACCACTGAAATCTAAAAGACAATTGATAATTGTAATGGATAAGTTTACATTAGTAATTAAGTTGACCTTGAAAAGGAGTAAAGACTGTAAATGCCAACCAAGCTGTTGATTTCCTTAATTGGATAACACTCTCCCCAGACCGGCATTGTTTCGTTTTTTCTTTTTCTTAGAAAAAAAAGCATATTTTGCACTTTTGGTTCATTAAATCTATTAAACTAAATTTTTATACCATAGTAGTGGATAAAATATTTGGAAATAAAATATGGACCAACACCATGTAACTTCGTACCGATATAATATTATATATTTTTATACCATAGTAGTGGATAAAATATTTGGACAAAAATCCGATATAATTTACTATGTGATTGACGAATTCAGAGTTTGGTCATGTTGGCTGGGTCCATTCTACTCGGTTGCCAGCGTCAACGTAACAAAATTTTAAAAATCCATGTTCACACTTTTGTTTCATGGTTTCCACCCTTGTATATATAAAAAAAAATCTTGGTTAGATTGGATAGTTTTAAACCTGTCTGAAATTTTATTGATAATTTAAAAAAATTTCACTAGTAATATCCCCTAAACCGGATCTCATGTTATTTAAAATTTCACTAGTAAAAAATTTAAAAATTTTATTGGAGTAAGGGAAAAGCGCTTTTTCCCCTAAACCGGCAAACAACCAACTGCATGCCCTTGTGTAATGACCCATACCGAGCGAGCATTACTTGAAATGACATCATTATTACTTTTAAACATTGAGCATATAGACCTGTACCGCAACATGTAAATCCTACTATTTCCATCATACAATACATTCCTGCTATATGCATGCATGCTTCCACATTTCTTTAGCCTATGTACACTACATCTTGGTTGAAACCAAGAATTTACACAAGACACAATCTTTAGAAAAATTTCAGCCATGACAATTAAAAAAATATACATTTTTTTCAAAACCGGAGACAAATACATTAATCCAAACTCCCAAACAAACATGGTGAGGATGCTTTGCGTGAAAACCCACTTAAGGATACCTTTCTCCTTCAATCCTTTACTGATTTGCTTCAATTCTATTCAACAACTTCCTTGAAATATTAAAAAGATTGAGGGTGAGCTAAAAGCTCAGCGAGTAATCATATTTCTCAAAGTAATCGTCTTCAAGAAACTTTATCACTTTTTGAATGAATTCAATTTAATTGTAATCACAATTCATAAAGTCACAACTATGTATATATAATTGCCCTCATGCTCATCACAAGTAAAATAATCGTTCCAAGAATACATTAAAACAATCAACAATCACATGAATTAAAGTATCATACAAGATTCAAACCATTACAAGAATAACCCTTTTAAACTATTCACGGTTCACGTGACATCAACTCAATTCAATACACTTATCAATACATATATCACAATGGGGATGTCTCTCCATGTACCAGTACATCAAACATCACATTATACATCCACCCGATTTCATCTCGCTTTCCACTTCCACTCAGTTCCACCTCACTTTCCTCCTCCACTCGGTTCCATAATATCGTCAAGGATTCAAATCTCATCAAACATAAATCATAACACAAGTAATTTCTTAAATATAATTTCATCTACTCATTCACATTACACTTTACTTCCAAACACACATCAAGACATATGATTTGTTTCTTAGATATCAAACACACATTTATCCACACCCTTATATGGTTTGCATTCCGCATCTATTATACTTACATATTTTCATTTTTATCATATAATTCATCACGCTTACTAACAATATGGTGAAACTCACCTTTGATGTGCCAAAAGCTAGTCTTGAACTACTTCCTTGCCCTTAGCACGTTCTCCAACAACACCTAAAAATTATATCACTTAATATAACAATCCAAGAAGTAACGAAAACAATATCCATCTTCATTAAGCAACTGCAAGAAATAGTCTAGATAATAACTATGTTACAAGTTTTCTCTTCTTTGTCTACTTTTCCTTATTCTCTTTTTTCCTTTCCAATCAAATTTTAAGTGCATGTCTCATGACAATGATTCTTAATTTAATCAAGTAAATTTCAAGAATAAATTACAAGAAAGCTTAAGCTTCTTAAGTTTTAAGACTAATTAAAATGATTTGTTTCATTTACTTACAAAATTTCTTCTTTTCTAATTTTTTACTTAAAAAGCTTCTAACAACTAAGTTTACTCAATAACTCCTCCAATTCAAAGAAACTATACCAATTTAATAATCTTTATGCCACCAAAATTCTAAACTTACATATTTAACATTATCCAAACACTAACTTAGATTAATTTACGCTAATATTTAAGATTTGTTCACATAAACTCTATAATACCCATCTAATAGAATTCTTCCAAAAAATTTATCTCAATCACTAAAAAAATTCCTAACTGAAGAAATTCTTTTAGCTCCAACAAGTATTTATAGTTCAAAACCTAAAATTTACATATCTAAAACTACTCAATCACAAGTTTAAGTTATTTCAAGTTATAGTGCAAGATTAATTCAAAGTTCCACTACATATCATATTCCAACTTCAATAAATCCTAAATCCATCCGTTTAAATTCAAATCAACTCAAACAAAACCAAAGAATCAACTTCATTAAGTTTACTTTAACTTAGAATAGGTTTGAAAATGATTATACCTCAAATTTGTATAAAAAAATAGCTAACAAACAAAAGGAGCAAGAACCCCTGTCTGGTACGTGTACTCCACACGCCGTCGTAGCCTACTCATGGCGCCTCACCTCTCGGTAAGGACTCCTCCCCCAGGTGGCAGTAAGAGTTTTACAAAGTATGGGGGTAAGTGAGGTAGTGATGTGAGTTAGTGAGCTAGAAGAAGATAAGAAAATTTTGGGTTTTCTCCAAACAAATTAAAAAATGGTTTCTGCCCTGTTTCTCTCTAACTCTCTCAGTCACCCGAGCTTCCCAGAGAAGAATTGAGAGACTTGTGGTTTTTTTGCTGAAGTTTCTAGGCTTTTAGCCTTATATAGTCCCACGAACCATTAGCCTTTTATCTCTTTACCCCTCCCTTCCTTCTTTAATTAATTTGCAACCCTTTTCCTCCTTTTTTCTAACTTTTTATATTAAAACCCAATTGTTCTTACTAACACTTCTTTATAAGAAAGTCTTCACTAAGTACTTTCATTTCTTTATGTTTATATTACCCCTCAATCAATAAGCTCTACACACTTCTAACACAGAAAAATTATAATTTACTTCATCGATATATATAATTTAAAATTTAAGACCTGACTTTACACCTCCTCTCTCTCTACTTTTTCGCTTCTTATTTACTCAGAGTATAAATCCCATCAACCAAATTGTTGAATCCTAAATAATTCCTCGATCCATTACTTAAATTGATGCAATCTCTTGACCTCAACCCGATAATGATGTCCAACAGTATAATCTTTCTGATGACGACAATCAAGATCGTAAGTGCCCCGGTGGTCAGTATGTTGTCATGTCATCAGTTCCATAGTTTTGGTGAGAGAGAAAACAGAGAAGAAGAGAATGTGTAGAATAAAAGATTAGAAGATGGATTCAGTTGTTTGGGACTTGGATTGGGTACTTGGGTTGGGACTTGGGAGCCTGGGCTCATGTTGGGATTAAGGTTGGGCCTGAAATTATAGGGTATGTTTGAGTAACAGTTTTCAGTTTTTGAAAATAAAAACTGAAAACAGTTTTCTGATATTTTCTGAAGAAAACATGTTTGGATTACTGTAACTCGAAAACTGTTTCCAAAACAAAAAACAATGAAATGTTGTTTGGATAATCTTATTTTGAAAACTGTTTTGATACAGCTTATAATTATTTTTAGTTTTGAGTTTAAATTTAAAATCTATATTAATTTTATTTCTCATATTTACTAAATATTTAAAAATAATTAATATTATTTTATTTTTAAAATTTTTTATATACTATGGAGGAAGAATGAAACAGAGAAGTGAACACTGATTTTAGGGCTATTTTTCGAAAATTATGTTAGAAAACACCAATTTGGAGTTTTCAAAAAACTATTTTTGAAAACTTGTTTTTTTAAAACTGTTTTAGAAAATTACTTTTGAAAACTGTTTGTCAAATTTGAAAACATTTTTTAAAAACTGTTTCCAAACATAGCCATATATACTTTCTGTTTCTTTGTTAAGGAAAAAATGAACCCGAGTTTTAGCCAATACTTGCCCGTAGTGTAACTCTACCCCTGATTTCAATCGTAATAGTTTTCCTGATGGTTTTGTTTTTGGTACAGCGTCATCAGCCACCGTGAGATATAATCAACCACTTTATGAGATATAATCTAACTGTATATATGCATGATATTTAATTTGAAAGTGTAGAAAAAGAAGCCGGTAGAGGTAAAAGTATATGGGACAACTTTACTCGCGACTATTCAGGTTTCTCTCCTTTATTCATTTATATTTCTGTTTAGGTATGTTTGCATTTGTACATGCATGAGAGTGCACAAGTTATGATGATCGCAACTACTTGATTTCAATACTCCATTTCTTGTATATATGAAATGGAGATAAGAAACTGAATAGATTATCATAATTATTCGAATCAGTTCATTGAAAAGTAATGTGATAAATTAATTAGGAATGTTTTCATAAAACCTTGTAAAAAGAAACAACATGCCTAATAGAGGTATAACAGTTGATTTCTATCATCACTATAATGTATAAAATTAATTTTACCCTTTAATCACTTATAATATTTTAGAAGAATCTTAACTTACGGATTTGACATCATTTGATATAGAAATAACTAGAGTTGATCATTGGTCCATTAGTCCACCCAGCTCGTTTGGCTCAACTCGTAGGTTTTGCGGGTTTGTTCAAGAAAAATTAATTAATTAATTTTGCTTCGGTAAAAATTTAGGCCTGATTTAAAAAACAAAAGGGATTGAAATTTAAAAAAAAAAGGCAAATTGATTAGGCACCACCTTCTTAAATATATTATACTTAATACATTTAATTATTTATATATTAAATAATATATATTTCATGTAATGTGATATATGTTAGTGTTAAGATTCCCTTACTAAAACATTTCATGCTATGAAAAAATAGGGGAAAATGCAATAATTTAGACAGATTTTTTTTTTAATTCTTTGTGCGTAATATTGTATTATGGGCAAACTTAGACTAAATAAAAAAAATGAAAAATTCGGGCCTGATGGGTGGACTTGGGTTTGGCTTAACTTATTAGGCTCGAGCTAATCAAGACCGGATTTTCGGGCCAGCTCATATCTACTGGGCTACAATTTTGTGTAAGCCCGACCCAAACCTAACCCAAACCTGACCCAAACCTAGCTTGAGACTGACTTTGGTCAAATCTAGATATAATTGATTCATGTGTATTGAAAAAAGATTAGTTTTTATATTTTTCACGTAATCTACTTTTAAGTAACATAATTGAAATTAAACATTTTTTTAAAAAAAAATTGTGACAAGAAGGTAACAAACTAATGAAGAAAATGAAAATGGATTCTTTCAGATTCTCGTTCTCATGGCCCATTATATTACCTTCTAAGTGTGTATATTAACTAGGAGACCTTTCTTTTTCTTTTTCTTTACCTTTTTATTCTCGTTATTCTTAAAATTTTAATTAGCTATACTTTCTTTCTTTCTTTTTTAAATTTGGGTGGAAAGCTAACATTGAAATATAAGTTCATTAAATTACATTCGAAATGCAAAAAATAAAGGGGATGGCTTGCCTTTGACATTGACAAAGTGAACTTCTAGTACTGTGTTCCCAAGTTGGCTTATGATACCACTTTATTATTGGACCCGAAAAAAAGAAATTCAAAATGTTGGACCAAATTTATAATTTTATCAAGAAATTGGCTAGCTTGTTGAGGATTTTTTATTTTTTTTACATAATTAAGTCCAATAAAATTCAATTTATTGATAAAGTTGTCGAAGAATTACTTTCTGTGACTCATTTGATACATATGCAGAAAAACAGTCTCGGATATAAAATTATATTTAAATATAAATTTCATACCAAACAAAAAAATATAAAAATAAAAAAATATAACCAATAAATGCAAAAGGATGGGCTAAGGCACAAATGCAATCTCTCTCTTTAGAACTTTTCGCGTCATAGCAGAGGTAATCAAACTCTATCAATGCAACAAACTCATGGCCGCGTTGCTCCCAAGATACAAAAACCCAACATAATCTCTTTGTTGTATCTCAAAGATACTAACATTGTATTATGAGCTAGAGCTCTACCATACCACATTTTTTTTGCTCATAGTAATATCAAAATAATATAAAGTAGAAAAAAACTAAAATGAGGAGGAAAAAATAGTGGATTTTGTTTTTCTATCCAAAGGGAATGCAAATAGTCCTCTTTATAGAACTCTAGTATAGTAACCTTCAAATTTGGATTTAGATCCTCTAGAGATGGATTTTTTTTTATTTTTTTTATTTTTATGAAGAGCCAGTAGCCACCCTCGTAGCGACTCCATCCCAAGTTTATTAATAAGCCCTCACTTATGGCGGAGGAAAACCGTGGTTACAAGTAAAGCATCTGGGAGATTACAATAAGACCAAAAACAAACCCTCCCAAACACAGACCAAACGAACTATGAAGAAAATGAGTAGACCAAGAAAAAAGCAAACAAGACGAAACAGGCCTGTGTGGAAAAAACAACCTCTGAGAAGGCCTAAAGAAAACTTTCAACAAACTTTCACCGAGCTTAGCCAAGAAATATACCGCTTGATTACCTTCACGTAATTGATGAACAATCTGAGCATTTATCCCTTGCATCTCTTTAACACACTCTTCCCAAAAGTCCTATAAATACCATAGAGTGCACCTACCCGCTCTAAACCAGTCAACAATGGTTTTGGAGTCACCTAGGGATAGATTTGTCTATGGTTTGGTGTAGTTCATGTTAGGATTAATAGCCACATCATAAAAAAAATTAAATCAAAGGCTATGATTGAAATACATAAAAAAATTTGGAACTAAATATCTCTATGCCACGTCAGCAAAAGGGGTAATTTTATAAAATCAAAATTACATTTCAAAATTTCACAAAAAAAGGAAAGCAGTTGCCGAAAATCGACGACCAGAGGTGGATGTGTCGGCACGTTGGGCGCGTGAATAGGCTCCTACCAGCGGTTGGTGATCGGAAAGTTTTGATCTGATTAGCATTGCAAAATCCAACCGCCAGGTGGTGTCTAATTATGAAAATAATATTCATCTTTATTATTATAATTACGATTATAATAATTATTTTCATTATTATGAGAAAAAATATTATAAAAGTACTATTATTATCAGTATTATTATAATATTGATAATAATAACCACTATCATTATTATTATATTTATTATTATTATTGTTATTACAAGAAAAAAATATTTTTAATTATATTATAATTATCATTATTCTAAGGTAAAAATAAAAAAAAATAGTCTCACATGGATAGGATAGATTTTGTCCTATAGAAGGAGGCGGGACAAAAAATGTGAGATTAAGGCTAATTTAATCTCATCCTAATCTCATAAGAATAGTAAATCTCTCAAACCAAATGAGGGATAACTATTCATGTAGGATTAAAATAGTCCAATCTCATCTTAATCTCACCAACCAAATGGGCTATTAGAGTTTAGGCTAAGAGTTCAGAGGGAGAAAAGAGACATGGTCTAGAGAGAGATTGGAGGCAATGTTGTTAGAGGCACACAAAAGTATACTAACCTTAAGGGTAGTAGTAGTTTATATAGAGAACATAATATTTAAAAATTACATCAATACTCTTAACCATAATATTCTAACACTCCTCTTCAACCCTAATATTTTTTGGCTTACATTACAATGAAGTTTCATTGAGTCATGTAGTTAAAGTTCAATATATTACTTTTTTTTTTTGTTATCAGTTAGTTTAATTGGTAGAGTCAATTATTCTAGCACAGGACACTTTGAATCAAATCTTGCTCACACCAAAATCTAGAGGATAAAATATAAGAGATACCTCTCATTGTCTAGCCGTTGTTCTTTGGTTATTATGACGAAATCAAAACGCCATCATTCATGAGGTCTGTGGATAACTGTGGAGCAATTGATGGACAGGGTTTTGGTGAATGAAACCGAGTTTTATGAGATTCTCACTAAACTGACTACTTCAAGATCCCAGCAGCCTGTGGTGAGATGGATTCCTCCTCCAGCTAGCTTTTCCAAGCTGAATGTTGATAAAAGACAAAGTGAATAATGACCAAGATCAAGCCCATAAGCGTGGGAGGGAACCATAGCCATAAACACGTCCAAATTCGTTACAAGGAACAACTACGTACGTGATACAGGGAAGATTCATACTGACAACTTGGCACATGACCATAAAAGGGAACACGTCCATTGGAATCAGTAATTGCCATTAAAAGATTTGATAAAAAATGATTTTTCCAGAGCATGTTTAATTGATGTCAGGGCAACAATGCTACAAAATAACAAAATTAACTCATTTTTCCATCTTTACTTTCATTTAAATATTTTTTTTTTGCTATCACAATAACGGATTATTTTGCAAGAGCGGCAACAATTAACATAATTATCTTTACATTATATATTGTTTCTTTTCTTTTTATTTGAGATAATTTTATCAATTCGATAATTTTATCAATTCAATTAATCTCTGACAGTAATAAAAGAAAAATGAAGGTTAATCAGTGTAACCTTTACGTCCACATGCATACATTGCTAAATATAAGCGGCTAATACAGTTCCAACATTTCAGATTTACTTTCATGGGTGATGATTTCAACTGTTTTTCTTCTTTTTTCTTTGACTTTTGGTCTCCTTTGTTGCTGAAATTATCGTTGTTTTATTGTATAAACAATAGCTTTAATTCCAATTTACATCATCGGTCATCAATATACAAAATATATCATGTGGAATATATTGGCTTCTATTTAAAATTAATTAAAGCAATTCCCACGTTTTGTTTTACGTCATGTAAGATTATATATATATATATACTCCTACATGGAAGCATTAATTAGCTAGCACCACTAATTATGCAATTATATTTAGTATGAAGGTGCAGTAAAAGAAGGTGGTAGAGGATTAAGTATTTGGGACGACTTCACTCACTAGTATCCAGGTTGGTGATGAATATTTTGTTTGGCTAATTGGCTCTATTTCTTTCATAAATGAAACGGTGAGTTCACACCAAAAAAGGAAAAAAAAAATTGGAGACTAAAAGTTGAATATTGTTTTCAAATAAGCTCTTTAAAATTTAATGTGATAAATTAAGAATTTGTTTCATACATCTTGCAGAAAAAAACAATATGGACAATGGAGATGTAGCACTCGATTTCTATCATCGTTACAAAGTACGGAGTTTATCTTTCTTTTTTTTATGAATTGTCAATGTTTCATGAGTATCTTTAGCAGTGAGGGTTGAGGGGTGATTTTCCATGGATGTATCTGGTGGTGGTAAAAAAAATTAGTTTATATTTATTTCATGTATTTTTTTTCTCGATTAGTCGTATTTGTATTAAACATAGCTGAAAAATGTGATAGGAAGACATCAAACTAATGAAGGAAATTAACATGGATGCTTTTCGACTCTCAGTTTCATGGTCTAGAAAAATACCCCGTAAGTATATATTTTAATCAAGTTGTAATTAACATTTTATTTCATTGCCACTGTTTTATTTTTCTCATTGTTCTTAAATCTTAATTGATTCTTCTTTTTCCATTTTTTTTTTTGTGAATTTAAGTTGAAAACTAAGTGAAGGAGTGAACGAGGAAGGAATACAATTCTACAAAAATCTCATCAATGAGCTCTTAGAAAATGGTAATAAATCTCTTCCTAAATGGATTAAAAAGTTTTCTACCAAAGATGGTGGTTTAATGTAACTAGAATATTTTGTAAATATGCCATGCTAACTTTGAAATATAAATTCTTCCTACAAGTTTGAAAATCAAAATATAAAGAGGCCAAAATCCAAAATGTTCGATCAAATTTCATAGTTTTGATGAAACTGAATAGCCTATGAAGATTTATATTCTAAATATCATGCCATAAAAAATTAGAACCCAACTAATTGTTTTGTGTATAATGTGAAGACTTGCAGCCTTTCGTAATTATCTTCCATTGGGATCTTCCTCGCAATGTGTAAGTGAATATGGTGGCTTTTTAAACCCTCGCAATGTGTAAGTGAATAGCAGTTACTTTATATGAATCATACTTTACAATCCCAAAGAGTTTTATTCTGGAATGAACAGTTCGTAAAACCTACTGCGTAGATATGAAAATGTTTTATCCTGGCTGCATATTAGATTGTTTTTGTAAGATTACAAATTTGACTGGGTTTGTTGTTTTTTGTTTTTTATGGTGTTTGATTGTTTGTCTCAATTGATGGGTTAAACCCTCGTTCCTTTTGCTTGTGCCTTTAGGAAAAAAAAAAAAAAGTTCTTAACAGATGAGTTAGTTACTAACACCATTAATTCAAATGAATCAATATCCCTTCTTGCATGCTTTGTTGTACCAAAGTCTCGACCTTTACTTCACTAGTCCAACACCTCATCGGCGTTATTCTTAAATATCATGTTCAACAACACTAAGAATTTCCACAACAAATTATCCTTCGAGTTCATGGAGTTATTCTATATACGATTGAACCTGTGTCTTCCTTTATGTATTTAGGGATGATTTTCTAGATTTTGCGCATCTTTGCTTCAAAGAATTTGGTGACAAAGTAAAACTTTGGACCACTTTTTATGAGCCATGGGTTTATAGTGTTGGTGGCTATGAAACTGATAAAAAAGCTCTAAGATGGTGCTCAAAATGGGTGAACAACAGATGCCAGGCAGGGAACTCTGCCACTGAGCCTTACACCATTTCACACCATCTGCTTCTCGCTCATGCAGCAGCTGTAGAAGAGTTCAGAAAATGTGATAAGTTTTGTACAAGAGTCATTAAATCATGATCTTACACATTAGTTGCTAGCTCGATATGTACATTAGTTCTAAAGCTAATAAATTGCCAGAATTGTCCGTACAAATCAATTATCTTTGCAAATTAAACTGTATTGATGCAAGAAGAACCAGGAGATGAGCCATATAGGCTTAGAAAGATCTGGAAGTCTATTTTCTGGAGAATTTTATGACTTGTCAAAATGATTTTCCTAGAAAAAGTTATGACAGTTTTAGTAGACAAAGGTCAGGCCTTCAGAACAATACCATCCAGCACCGCGGTGCTCCTCAGCCAGAATTTTACAGCTCTTTATTTCTTTTTTCTCTCTCACCATTCTTAAAATTTTGATTCTTTTTTTTTTTAAAATTCAGATGGAAAGCTAAGTAAAGGAGTGAACGAGAAAGGGTTCCAATTCTATAAAAATCTCATCAATGAGCTCATAGCAAATGGTCATAAATCTATCCCCTACATGGATTTAATTTTTTGTTTGGCTAATTGCGTTAATTTAATTTAATTAAAATATTGTAATATACCAATCAATTAAATTAGAGTTAACATTTAAATATAATTAAGTTCTCCTTATAAGTATATTTTTAATGAAAGTTATATATATATATATATATATATATATATATATATATACATATAATCAAATTTCGAAACGTTGGAACAAATTTTAAGTTCTTCAAGAAATTTGAGAGCTCCTTGAAGATTTATCTTTATAATTGGACCTTGATAAATTATTGATAAAGTTGTCCAATAATTACTTTTTGTGACTCATGTGAACCAAACTTAATTATCTCTCTTAAATGTCATTTGATGAATGTGCAGACATTCAACCATTTGTGACTATCTTTCACTGGGATCTTCCCCAAACTCTAGAAGATGAGTATGGTGGTTTTTTAAGCCCTCGCATTGTGTAAGTAAATGTTTCCATCATATCAAAAGCATCATTGATGCTTCTATCAATATAGTTTTTTGCCTTTAAAAAAATCTTACTAAAAGATTAATCTATTAAATTATTTTATTAATTATATTAAATCCAACAATACCTACAGTGAAGAATCATGGAGTTGGCCTATATTTGATTGAAAATGTATCCTATTATGCATATACAGGGATGATTTTCGAGACTTTGCAAGTATATACGTCAAAGAATTTGGTGATAAAGTGAAACTTTGGGCAACTTTCAATGAGCCGTGGGTTTACAGTGTTGCTGGATATGACAATGGAAGAAAAGCACTAGGACGATGTTCAAAATGGGTCAACAATGCATGCCAAGCAAGGAACGCTGGCATTGAACCTTATAATGTTTTACATCATCTACTTCTTGCTCATGCTGCAGCGGTAGAAGAGTTTAGAAAATGTGACAAGATATACAGAAAAATTGTCAAATCATGTCCGGTGCATTAATTGCTTGCTTGATATGCGTATTAGTGCCAACAATAATTTTCTAAACTACTATAAGGTTTAAATATTTTTTCTCGATTTTTTTTTATTTGAAACTTTTGAGATCAAAAGGAGAGTCTATATTGAAACTTTATTAATGATTAAAACCCCAAACCATGTGTCCCCTTTCTATTATTTTTAAAGGAACCTTTTTTATTATTTCATCCATTAACTGTTTTTTATTTATACAATTGTTTAGTGTCAAGAAAATGGAAAGATTGGGATAGTACTCTCGCCCTCATGGTTTGAGCCTCAATCTGATTCCCCTGCGGATATTGAAGCAGCCAAACGAGCCCTTGATTTCATCTTTAGGCTGGTAAGTGCTTCATATTAAATTAAGCAACATGCTTTCTCATTTTCTTCCTTCTTTTTTCCTTCTTTTGGGAATTGAAAACTATATTTTAGTCCAAGATAAAAATAATTTTTAGATTTCTATATATGCAGGCATTTGGACCCTATAACATTTGGTGATTATCCAAAAAGTATGAGGACTTATGTTGGGGATCGATTACCTTCGTTCACTAAAGAGCAATCCAAAATGCTAAAAAAATCTTTTGATTTTGTGGGAATAAATTACTACGGTGCTCTTTATGTAACTAATCTTGATCATGTTGACCCGGAAAAACCTAGATACACAAAAGATCAACATGTTATGTGGAAAAGTAAGTTCACTCTAAATCCAAAGCTTTTAGAAAATTTATACTCAATACAATTTTTTTTTCTATTTTTCATACTACCAACATAGACTATGGTGATTAATCTATTGACTTTCAAATTTTTTTCCTATTTTATGGAGGATCGAGATGGAATTCTTATTGGCCCACAGGTACGTTGGTAAAGTATATATATATTTATTTTAGAAGTACTTTGTTTTTGAAAAACGAAGGCATAAAAATATTAGAAGGCATCATAAAGCCAATAAGATTTAGAAAGAAAATTCCTCATGAACCATGAGAGACACGTAGAGAGATGAGTAAAGACGCCAAACCAAACAAGCAGAACGATCCCCTAGAACACAAGACAACACACTGTGCACTTCTTGATACATGTTTTTTCAACATTCTTTTTTCAGTATTTTGTCATATTCCTCTCTATCCCTCCATTCCATTTGGTATAGCTGTTCAATCATCTCCTCTTCATCTCCATCATATCAAACGGCTATTTTTTTTTACCCAATGCCTTATTTTCTTACCCAATACTTTTTCTTTATATTCACACTTTATAAAATGACTAATAATTGTATATAACATTATTTTATTCAGGCTGCTTCAGACTTGATCCTAGTGTATCTTGAAGGTATCAAATATATTCTAAAGTACATCAAGGATCATTACAATAATCCAACCATTTATATTACTGAGAATGGTAAGCCAATTGTTAAAATAAACTTCATATAATTAAGTGGTATTTGTTACATGTTGGATAATCCAATTACTAATTAGTTTTGATTTATTTGACATAAAACTCATGTAGGATATGATGATTACAACAACGATACCTTACCATTGGAAGAAGCTCTTAAGGATACTGAGAGGAAAGAATACCATGAGAAGCATCTTCAGAATCTTTTGGAAGCCATAAAGTGAGTTCATATCTAACGTACGTTGAATTTATTATCACTGTTTTTTTTTTTTTTGGTTCGCAAAATTTACTTTACAACTAACATAAAACTTGTGTTCTACAACAAACTTGATTTTGATATAAAATTATTGTTTTCTACTATACATGATGTTTTTTAGTACTCAACTTTTGAAGGTTTAATTATTACAAGGTCAATCTCGATGTAAGCTTGTAGAGCAAAGATTATTTTGTTAAATGTTTATACTAATGGTGATTATTGGATTATTGACAGTGACTATTGAGTTGATGTGAAAGGCTATTTTGCATGGTCATTGATGGATAACTTTGAATGAAACCTTGGTTAAAGTGTTCGATTCAGATTATACTACGTAAATTTCAAGAATTACTTGAAACGATATCCGAACGAATCAGCCAAGTGTGGTTCATGAAATTTCTAAAAGAATAAAGCAAGCGGTCTAAAATTGTTATTTGGGTTTCCTCAATTTTATCACGTATAACAAAGAGTTGGTCAATATTGACGTATTGAAGTTGATCATCTTTTGGTTTTGAATCACAACTGAATGATGTATTTTATTAATTCTTTTGTAATTCTTTGATTTTATTGATTAAAATCGTGTTTTAGGATTTTAATATATAATTAAACTATTGTCTTCTTATATAAGAAATTGTACTACTTTGTGATCTATTTTATCTAGCTAGCCTATAAATAGGTTTGTATAGTTTTTGGGTTCTGCCTATATCTTTTTTCATGATAAATAAATTGACTTTTTCCTTTCATATATATATATATATATAAGCCTTTTATTCTCTTTTTCACTTAGATAGGTGGTTTAGAGGGAGGATTCTCCAGGCATGAAGACTCCCTAAAAGTATGGCTTTTGAATTATGGACAAATGGACAATTAAAGTATCATCGTACATATGTCACTTAGCAATCACCGAATTCCTAAACAAACTTTTTTTTTCTCAAATCCCCAACTTTGAGGGTGATTTTAATAAATAAATATTTTGATTATAAACTTGTCATAATAAGCCCTTAATTTGATTTGACGTTTTCTTTGAAGTGGGGTGTTTTTAAGAATTTATTCTTTCAAAAGAAAATTAATGATAGAGAAAACGAAGAAACAATTGTTTACGGTTGTTGTTATGCCTAAAATTTGAAAAATAAAGTGTTGGAACATCAACGGTGCAACAAATCGTTGCATTTTTTTATACTTCTTTTCTTTCGGGGTTAAAATTAAGTGGACCAACAGCAAAGCAACATGTGGACATTTTTACTTCCAATAAGGATATGGCACGTGGACAAGCTATTGACGAACCCAATGCCATCCCCGGACACTCTTGTTTAGACCTATGAGCGTAAATCCAGGGATCACGATCTGTTGGAAATCACCTTGACAAGATGCCCAGGTGGTGATCTTCCAAACACCCAAGTCTTGAATGACTTGTAGAAAGAATTTCAGCAATCGAACACAAGAACAGAAAATCAAAGAAAGAAAGAAGACAAGTAATTTGTTGTCGAGGTTCGGCAATGTGCCTACGTCCCCGTGAGTTCTTCCGAACTCTCTGGACTATCTCAATGGTTCTTACAAAGTTACAGCAATCCCCTTCAAGAATCCAAGTTCTTGAAGAACCAAGAAGAGAACGAGAAAGTGATAGACCTATTACAATGCTTTCTATCAATTCTCTACTAACCTCTCTTCCTTACAACCAGCCTCACTACAAGAGTCCCTCTTGTGTTTATGTCTCTCACACAATTCTCTCTTGTGTTTACAATGATCTCACAATGTCACAACCTGTGTGGTTCTCTCACACACATTTTCCACCACTTGAAATGAGGCTAGGAAACCCTTTTTATAGCCACTTGATTCTTGGACAATCTTGTGAATCATTCTTGACCCTTTGATCATGTTCTTCCTTTAATCTCAGCCCTTCATCACTCTCCAAGTGATGCTGTGCATTTTGGTGTGGTGCTGTGTGCTGCAGCTTGACCTGATGCTGCAGCCTCCTGATGCTGTGCGCACACCTCCTGCCTGTGGGCAGAAACTTCCACAGCAGTGTGCCTGACCTTCCCATGCTCAAAATTGAAGCACACACATGTGTGCAACCTTATAACTTGCTGAAATTTGATATCCCACAATTGGTTTGGACATTAACCAAACTTAGGCCATGTTTGGACATGTTTGAAACTTAGGCAAATAACAACAATCTCTACCTTTGTCTAAGTGTTCAAAAAACCTGAACCATTGTGCAGAAAGCTTCGGGATCCAAACTCATCTGGAGTTACCAATTAACCAACTCCATTCCTAGGAAGTCCAAGGCAATGATTGGACCTTCTTAGAGGTAGAACCTTGGTGCCTAAATCTGCAGGACTTTTCTCTGTGGTCTTCTTGTCAACATGAATGCATCCTTTCGTACCATTTTCCAGAATGTAATGATACCAAACATCCATATGCTTTGTCCCCTCATGGAACACCGGATTCCTCCAAAAGTGCCCCGCACTTTGGTTATCCAAAGTTACCACCACTTGCTCTTTTAGGACCTCCCACTCGTCCAACAACCCTTTGCAACCCATAGCCTCCTTTATGGCTTCCGTAGCCGCTATGCATTTTGCCCTGGTTGTTATGAGTGCTACCATTGGCTGCCACTGAGCCTCCATGTACCTCAGCAACCACTTCATCCCAAGACAACGCTCTTTTCCAGGATTACTCACACATTTGCTGAAAACATCCATTGCCCAAGAAACACTTGACCTGTTTCTCTTCCTTTCCCGGATGATTCTCCTCATCCCAAGGATCTTTTGTGTAAGGCTGAGATCCTTCCTCTCGAACTCCTCACTGAGTTGAGATGTAAACCTTTCCATCCTCTTCCTGCTGTTCCAAACTAACAGCCCATCAATGACATAGGTGAGGATACTCACCATCTTCTCCACCTTGTGTCCAGGTGAGAAAGTTTCTGTGAAACCTATGTCTTCTCTTCTTGTGAACCCATTCGCCACCAGCTCAGCCTTGTTCCGGACTTCATCTCTTGGAGGGCACCCTTCTTTGATCTTGTAAGTGCACTTACATTCCACAACTTTCTGATTTCCTGGAATTTTCACCAATTCCCAGAAGTTGTTCTTTCTCAAAGAATCCATTTTTTCCCCCATAGCTAGCTGCCACTTTGATGAATCCTTACACTCCATGGCATCCGTGTAAGTTTCTTGTTCACTCATCTCTCCTTCTGTCCAAGGAGCTGCTGCATCCGCAAACCCACATCTTGAAGGTGGTCTTACCAGCCTTCTTTCCCGGTCTCTTGTGAGCTGAAAGTCCTTCTGACTTGCTGCAGCATCCTTTTCTTGTTCAGCCTCTTCTTGAGTTTCTTGAGCTTGGCAATCATCTAAGGGCTCTACCTGGTCCGAACCCTCTTGCCTCCTTTGCTCTACCTGAACAGAATCTCCCTTGATGCTATGCTCAACAATTTCTGAATTGGTTTGCTCACTAGCCCCTGCAGGGTTAGTTTTCTCCAAGTAGGGAAATAATAATTCATTAAAGACAACATCCCTACTTATTATGAGTTTAAATTCTTCTTTTTCTAAGGACCACAACCTGTACCCCTTAGCCCCTTCCCCATATCCTAGAAACACATATTTTCTAGATCCTGGGCTAAGCTTATCCTCCTTTTGGAGTGCATATGCAGCACACCCAAAAGTCCTAAGGTTGTCCAACTCAGGGGGTTTTCCACTCCACATCTCCATGGGAGTCTTTTGGAACACAATCCTAGAGAGTGATCTATTATTCAAATATGCAGCTGTAGCTACAGCTTCTCCCCAAAAATATTTTGGTAACCCGGATCCATCTAACATGCACCTAACCTTTTCCATAAGGGTCTTACTCATCAACTCAGCAACTCCATTTTGCTGAGGAGTTTCCACAACCGTCCTATGTCTTAGAATGCCATTTAACCTACAGAATTGATCAAGTTCTTGGTTAAAAATTTCTAAGCCATTATCGGTTCTTATCCCCTTAACTACTCTACCCATTTGAGTCTCAACCAGCCCTTTCCACACCATTAATTTATTCAAGGCATCTAATTTATTCTTAACCAAATAAACCCATACTTTTCTTGAATAATCATCAATTAAAGACAGAAAGTAAATGTTACCTCCCTGTGTTGGTGTCCTTGCTGGTCCCCAAAGGTCCGCATGAATGTAGTCAAGAATGCCCTTAGACTTGTGCGCTCCGGTGTTGAAGCTGACCTGATGTTGCTGCCCAAAAACACAGCTCTTACAAAAATCCAGTTCTTCTACTTTGTCACCACCAAGTAGACCTTCCTTGCTAAGCACTTGCAGGCCCTTTTCGCTCATGTGTCCCAAGCGAGTGTGCCAAAGGGCTGCCTTGTCCAGCTCAGCCATCAAGCTTGCTGCTTGATCATTGGTTTCTGTTTCTCCGATCATCTCATAGAGTCCATCGTTTCTTGCTGCCTTGATCACCACCAAAGATCCCTTGGCCACCTTGATCTTTCCTCCCTCTATCTTGCATGTATAGCCCATGGAATCTAGCTGCCCCAATGAGATCAAGTTCATCTTCAAATCTGGAATATACCTCACATTTTCCAGCAGCCTTGTAACTCGATCAAACATCCTCAATTAGATATCTCCAATCCCTCTCACTTGGCACGAATTATCATTCCCCAAGAAGACCATTCCATCATTGATCTTCTTGAAATTCTTGAACCATTCTTTGTGAGGGCTCATATGATGAGTGCACCCGGTATCCAAGATCCATTTCCCGCTGCCTTCTTGCCCCTTGCTCACACTTGAGCACACAACAAGAACATCATCATCTTGCTGTTCTGTTTTGGCAACCGAAGGCTCTCCATTCTTGGTATGGCTTCCTCCTCTATCCCTTGTCATCTTCTTGCAATCTTTCTTGACATGACCCTTCTTATGGCAGTAGTAGCAGCTCTTCCCTCCAAATCTCAGTTTGGAATGCGTTCTCCCATGGCTTTCTCCTCTACGTCTGTCCCGGTAGTAGCCATGCATGCTGCTGTGCACTCTCCCATGGCTCTCTCCTCTACCTCTGTCCCGGTAGTAGCCATGCATGCTGCTGTGCACTCTCCCATGGCTCTCTCCTCTACCTCTGTCCCGGTAGTAGCCATGGTTGCTACCATACCAAGTTGCTGGCCTTCTTTTAAAGAACAGCCCTTTACCACTTGATGCACTCCTTTTCTTGGCATCAAGATTATCTTGCAACTCTTTCTTAGGATCAAATTTAAAAGCAAAGATTTGTTTCCGAAGATACCTCTTATGTGGGAGAGTCTTGGCAAGAAACAATTCATCTAGTTTCTTCCATAATGCAGCTGGATCTTCTAAGTCTCCGCACTCCCTTGTGTCATTATCCGACATGTGCAAGAAAATGGTGCTGTAAGCCATCTTCTTCATCTCGGTCCGCTGGTCCTCCGTGACACTTGCTGGAAAAGCATCATCTTCTCCAATAGCCAAGTCCACTTTTTGTTGCACAAGAACCTCCTTGATCTTCCGCTTCCATAGGGAAAAATCTCCCTTTCCATCAAACTTCTTAATACCGAAATTTGAACCCATCTTGCGGAGATGATCCCTTGTCTTATGCAGTACCCACAAATGCTTTCTTCAACCTCAAGAACACAGATCGAAGATGGATCTTAACCGTTCTTGAATCACTTTCAAGAACACGACCAGATCTTGATCTTTACACCGTTCTTGAATCACCCTCAAGAACACGATCAGATATTGATCTTAACACCGTTCTTGATTTACCTCAAGAACGCGATCATATATAGATCTTAACTCCGTTCTTGAATCAAACAAGAAGTTGATCTTTGATTCTTGGAGTCTTGGCTCCGTACCTTCTACTTCATGTTCCAATAACCAGCTGCTGTGCTCTGATACCATCGAGGTTCGGCAATGTGCCTACGTCCCCATGAGTTCCTCCGAACTCTCTGGACTATCTCAATGGTTCTTACAAAGTTACAGCAATCCCCTTCAAGAATCCAAGTTCTTGAAGAACCAAGAAGAGAATGAGAAAGTGATAGACCTATTACAATGCTTTCTATCAATTCTCTACTAATCTCTCTTGCTTACAACCAGCCTCACTACAAGAGTCCCTCTTGTGTTTATGTCTCTCACACAATTCTCTCTTGTGTTTACAATGATCTCACAATGTCACAACCTGTGTGGTTCTCTCACACACCTTTTCCACCACTTGAAATGAGGCTAGGAAAACCTTTTTATAGCCTCTTGATTCTTGGACAATCTTGTGAATCATTCTTGACCCTTTGATCATGTTCTTCCGTTAATCTCAGCCCTTCATTACTCTCCAAGTGATGCTGTGCATTTTGGTGTGGTGCTGTGTGCTGCAGCGTGACCTGATGCTGCAGCCACCTGATGCTGTGCGCACACCTCCTGCCTGTGGGCAGAAACTTCCATTGCAGTGTGCCTGACCTTCCTATGCTCAAAGTTGAAGCACACACATGTGTGCAACCTTATAACTTGCTGAACTTTGATATCCCACAATTGGTTTGGACATTAACCAAACTTGGACCATGTTTGGACATGTTTGAAACTTAGGCAAATAACAACACGATCCTTCTTGGACAACCAGCCATATCCACTTGCAGAAGAATGGGATCTCTGGGATTTCCCCATTCGGGGCGTGTGGGCCATCTCACCTTTGAAACACTATAAAAGGACCAAGATATGCAAATCCAGACACATTCACAATCACATTTTACATAACTGAAAGCAGGAGCATCCCATTCCTCTAAGAACTTGTACTAACAAGAGCATCGAAGTGTCTTTGGAGGCACCATCTCCCTCTCTCCTCCGGTGGCTCTCTAGCTCATCTCGTCTATCTTGTGCAAGCTCCCCTAAAAACCGGACCCCAACTCATCAACACGTTTTATGTTTCAACACCAATATTTTTGTGTTTTGTAAGGGGCTGTTGATAAGAATCTCAATGTTTCTTCAAGAAGTTCTGAAGGCTCTCATTCTATGGCTCTTGATGATCACAAGTGTTTAACATGGTTATCAATTATATGTGCTTATTTCATTTGGAATTATATAAAATGAATTTATTAGCTACATCAGCTCTTAGGTGACAAGAAGGGCGAGAAAGTTGGGGCCATAATCCTTGGACTGACTATTCCTTCATGTCTTCACCTTTTATTGCTATATTCTTCAAAATCAAACCTTCTCTAAACTCTATTCTTCAAAACTAGATCAAATGGACTCTTTCTCCATTATGAGTTCATCCTGCCATTATGATAAGACAGCTGCTTGAAGACGCCTAGGCAGACGCTTCCTAGGTTGTCGTGTTGGGATTTTAAATTAAAATACATTTACTCAATCTTAAGCAAAAAAACACAAGCACAACAATTAAATAGGCAAAATAAATAGAATCAAGAACACCTATAATTAATGTGGTGCGACAACCTCTTTGCATTCATCCACCAGCAAATCAACTGCTTTATTAATTTTCAACTAAAACTTTAGGAAGAGCGAAGTTGTCAAACTCTCACCCCAAAGTCTCAATACAAAAAAAGCTCTTAACCTAGCTCTAGTTACAAGTACTCTCTCTGATAACCCAAAAACCTAATACACCCAAAGCTCTCATCCTAACTTTAGTAGTAAACCCCTCTAGTTTACAATGTAAATGAAAATTATGACTATGCCTCAAATCTTCTCTGAGACCCTTTTATATAGAATATATTTTCCTAATACAATTAGGAAAAGTCCTAATACAATTAGGAAAAGAACAACAGCATCATACTAGACTACTACTACTTGTACAATCAACAATATAATAGGAAATTACTACTATTCCTACTAGAACAAGCAATTACAAAATAGGAAACAACTTTTTCCAAACCAATTAGAAGTCTTCTTTGTGAGAATTGAGCCAAAATCTTAACAGTCGTAACTATGGGGTAGTTTTTTTTTTTTTTTTTTCCATTTTCTTCTTCCACTTTGCGATCAGATGCAAACACACATTTGATTATATGCAAACAATTGGAGCTTGCAATTAATTTTTGTTGGTATGATCCTCTAATGTGTCCACGAGCTAAAGAAGTTATAAGTGGATTGTTGAGGAAAATTGTAAGAATAAAGAATCAAGCTAGAAGAGACAGAGATAGGAGCTGATGTGATTAATAAATTCATTTTATATAATTTTAAATGCAATCAAAACATAAATTGAGAACAATATTAAACTTGAGTTTCAATAAAGGTGTAAATTAGGGCAATATTAAACTTAAAGAAAACCAGTGAAACCTAAAAGACAATTGATAATGGTAATGGATAAGTTTACATTAGTAATTAAGTTGACCTTGAAAAGGAGAAAAAACTGTAAATGCCAATCAAATGATAAACTTAAAAAACCTGTTTCTTTTATTTTTTCCCCCTTTTTTTCATGTAATTTCTCCGTTACTAGTACTATATATAAAAAATATACTCCATACTCCATAGTGATCAAGCCTGGGCCTTTGATGCAAATTTCAAGCCTGGGCATTTAAAGTCTTTAACTAATTGCTCCTTTAATTTTCAAGCTCAACTCCAACTTAATTACTGATATTGTAAACTACCCACGATGAAGCAGTGGTCATTTGTTTACCAGAGAGGGCTATTTAATTTTGCCATGAAACACGTACATAATGATCTTTCAATTTAGAAGACATCCAACACTATAATTTCTTAATTAATTTTAAAGTTATGTTTCGTGTTATTTTGAAGGAGACAACAATAACAACATGCATATGTTGAGTTATTAATCAGCTGTTGAGTAATTATGCGTATCTATAACATCTAAGTGATGCAACAGTTAGGAGGAGATCGCAATTATAAATTTATGTTGCTCCTCTTTTAAGCTTGCTGATCAGTAGTTCAATTAATCTTTAACTTCTTCTGATTTTCTATTTTTGATTCTTGATGTGGGATAATTTTACCATCCAAACAAACAGTAACACATGACACACCAAGGTAAGTCCACGGACCCAAAATCACCACCAGTGAAATCATTACATGTGTCCAAGGGTATGAAGGTAATTTTATTCATAAACCCTAAAACACAGTAATCCTAATTGCACAAGGATACACATCTCATATTTGAGAAACTCAAATCCCACCACAAGTCTCACTTATGAGTCATTTTCCTAATCAAACTATACTCCAAAGCACTGTATGTAGAAGGCTTTCATTATCACACATGTACTTCACAAACAGTTTTAACAGCACTTGCCTTTTCATTTTCTATAAACAGATTACTGATTTAGGCATCAGAGAGTTCCCTCAAAAGCACACTTCCCATCCTCCGACAACTCCTTAGGTCTTTTTTTGTTCTCGTGTGCGTAGGGACTTCACAACACCTATAAGAGCAACAGTCACATTTTTCAGCATAAAAAAATTTGTGTTATCCATGGGAAAACTTTGAAGAAGAATTTATCTGTTAATGATGCCAACCTGACATATGACCAAGAATGTTGTTGCTACTGTCGCTGTCGCTGCTGCTACCATTGCCACAACCCATACCTTGACTAGACAGGGCATGATCCTTAGTCCAGGCCTCTTTGCAATTCCCAAAAATACTGCTACCAGTGACGATTCCATCTGGCATTCTAAAAGGTAGCAGAAGTTTCTTGCAACCTCAACTGGGCTATCCCAATCATCACGAAAGCCACACTGTCTGAACGCATGACTCGGGGTCCTCAATGGCATTAGATGCTGCCACAAAGCCCTCGATCAGCGAGGCACTCAGATCACGAAAGGGGACTTCACCCCACTAACTACCGATTCTCCGTTAGATTCTACCCCCTCCATTATAGGGTAAGATCACAGAGCCACTCCACGATCACAAACACCTTTAATACAATCTCCAGGAGCCGAGAATGATCACTCCAGATAAAGAGAACCTATAGTAGGTTAGTAGCACCGGCCAATACACAAAACAAAAAGGCAAGAACAGAACAAACGATCTTTTTTACAGATGACGACCTGGAAGGACTGTCCACCCCATGATGACGCCATGGTCATCACTTTGGTCATTGGGAATTACAATATGAAAAGGATCCTAGTTGACAACCAACATCTTCTATCATAACACGTTCAAGAAAATGGGGCTTAGTGACCAACAGCTCACACGGGTCGCTTTCCCTCTCTACGAGTTTTCAAGTGAGCCAATGTTCCTCTCTCTACTATATTTCACATCACATTCATAACATTTCTACTCATTTTTCATTCTCTTATGTTTTTCCTCTACACACAACCTATGTCATCACAACTACTTAGGCCATGTCTGAAGACAAGGGTTTAAGCAAGGTTAGCTTAAATCCTCGTCTTAGAATTTGGTGGATGTTAGTGGGGCCTCAATTCCAAGACAAGGATTTAAGTCAATATTGCTTAAATCCTTGTCTCCAAACATGGCCTTAGTTTCTAAACAGTTTCCTAGAGATTTCTTCGGAAGCTATTCATAATTGCTATCTACACAACTTCGCAAGGCTTTGTTGTATCCTTGAGGTGAATTTAATAGGAAGCTATTAGCAAACTCTTTGGAGTGAGGGCAACTATCACCTTAACGAAAGTGATTTACGCCCTAAATCCTTAAAATATTATGTTCTTTTCAATTGTTTTTGTTGTTGCAATTCGACATTTTCAAATGCACATACTTTGACCCACTTTTTTTTTTTTTTGTTATTTTAAACCAAAATCCCTAACAATTTTAAGGTGATAGTAGAAGCAACCATATTATCAATATTGATTTCAAAGTCATGAGAGAAGACTTCATCAAAGAAGATCGTTTTTATGGAACCAACTTTGCTCACTAGAAGGAAACTAAAAGACTATAAAAGGTTGAAAGAAGCAAGAGGATGTATATATTATGGATTTCTTTGTCGAGGCCAAATTCATACCGAGAGCATATGTATGATTTCTAAGTTTTTATAAAGTCTATGCCAGATATCCAGGAAGCATTTGAAGAGAAACTTAATACTGAAAAAAAAACAAGGTAGGCATAACTTATTGATTATGAAATATTTTGAATTTATATTTTTGAGTAACATCATTAAAAAAATGATGTGTTTTCACTCTATGACCAATTTACAAGGAATATCTAAAACTAAGAAGTATCTAATTACTACATTTAAGATAGATGATCTTAATGAATTAGATGCTATCTTAGACATGGAAATGAGTGGGCGATATGTTTTAAATCAATCTCATTACTTGAGAAACTATTATTAAGTTCCAAAATCTTGGAATAAAGTAAGCAAGTATCCCCTATGAATTCACTACTAAACCAATTGAGAATTTCGGTAAAGTAATGGTACAACTTGAATATATATGTTAGTGCTATTGAAAGTTTAACTGAGCTAGATATTGTATTTGTAGAGTGCAAACTTTCAAGATACACCAGTAAGCCTAGTACAAAACTATAAATAGAGTTATTAGAATCTTAAGAAAACTATTAAACTATCTGTTTAATTTTTATTATCTGGTTGTACTAGAAGGATTCATTGTAGTTGGATCACAAGTACGTCAATTGATGAAAATTTAACGTTTGGATGTATTTTTAGGTTTGGTGGTGAAACAATATGTTGACCCTCTAAGAAGTAGATATGCATATCAAATTTAACCATATAACCAGGATCAGCACATAATGCCATAGACATATTTGGCGTCACAACAATCCAATATACTTGTCACCTCAAGGACTTGTCTCCTTAAGGACTCTTTCTTAACACTATCGTTTCACATGGACAACAAAAAGATATATGTTTGCAGGGCCAAGAACTGTTGTCATACTTTGGTACCAAAAAGGCTAACAAATACATCAATCATCTCAAGAATATTACTCTAGTTCTATCTACCTATTCATTAAGCCACAAAAACAGGAAAACCATAAGCTTCAATACGGCCCATTGAGCATTTTAACACATTTATGAACTAGAGCAAAGCTTCCTCATACCAAATACAGACTTAGTATTGCAACTTCAAAGGATAACAAGAGGGGAGAAAAGAATGACTGGAGGGGACTGCATTGTAGCAAACAAAAGTGGTAAATGATTAACGTCTTAGGTAGAAATCAGAACAAAAATAAGGGAAAGTAGCAAGCCACGTCACTAATTCAATCTAAAGCAATGAGGATGTATAAAATCAAACTCAAAATTTAAGCCACGCCATCTTCTCTTCTCACGAAAAAGATTAAGCGCTGATGTCAGAGATATTAAGGGGAGGTTGGGTACAGGACCATCAATGGAGGTTGATACATGTTTTTTCAACATTCTTTTTTCAGTATTTTGTCATATTCCTCTCTATACCTCCATTCCATTTGGTATAGCTGTTCAATCATCTCCTCTTCATCTGCATCATATGAAACACCTAATTTTTTTTGACCCAATGCCCTATTTTCTTACCCAATACTTTTTCTTTATATTCACACTTTATAAAATGACTAATAATTGCATATAACATTTGTTTATTCAGGCTGCTTCAGACTTGATCCTAGTGTATCCTGAAGGTATCAAATATATTCTAAAGTACATCAAGGATCATTACAATAATCCAACCATTTACATTACTGTGAATGGTAAGCCAGTTGTTAGAATAAATTTCATATAATTAAGTGGTATTTGTTACATGTTGGATAATCCAACTACTAATTAGTTTTGATTTCTTTGACATAAAACTCGTGTAGGATATGACGATTACAACAATGATACATTACCATTGGAAGAAGCTCTTAAGGATACTGATAGGAAAGAATACCATGAGAAGCATCTTCGGAATCTTTTGGAAGCCGTAAAGTGTGTTAGTATCTAACTTACATTGAATTTATTATCACTCTTTTTTTTCTTTTTTTTTTGGTTCGCAAAATTTACTTTACAACTAACATAAAACTTGTGTTCTACAACAAACTTGATATTGATATAAAATTATTGTTTTCTGCTATATATATATGATGTTTTTTAGTACTCAACTTTTGAAGGTTTAATTATTACTAGGTCCATCTTGATGTAAGCTTATAGAGCAAAGATTGTTTTGTTAAATGTTTATACTAATGGTGATTATTGGATTATTGACAGTGACTATGGAGTTGATGTGAAAGACTATTTTGCATGGTCATTGATGGATAACTTTGAATGAAACCTTTGTTACACTATTCGATTCGGATTATATTACGTAGATTTTAAAAATTACTTGAAACGATATCCGAAAGAATCAAACCTTTGTTACACTATTCGATTCGGATTATATTACGTAGATTTCAAAAATTACTTGAAACGATATCCGAAAGAATCAACCAAGTGGTTCATGAAATTTCTAAAAGATCAGAGCAAGCAGTCTAAAACTGTTACTTGGGGTTCCTCAATTTTATCACGTATACCAAAGAGTTGGTCACTACAGATGCATTGAAGTTGAACGTCTTTTGGTTCTCAATCACAACTGAATGATGTATTTTATTATTTCTTTTGTAATTCTGTGATTTTATTGATTAAAATCTTTTTAGGTATTTTAGGATTTTAATATGTAATTAAACTATTGTCTTCTTATATAGGAAATTGTACTACTTTCTGATCTATTTTATGTAGCTAGCCTATAAATAGGTTTGTATAGTTTTTGGGATTCTGCCTAAATCTTTTTTCATGATATATATATACATATATATATATATACATATATATATAAGCCTTTTAGAGGGAGGAGTCTCTAGGCATGAAGTCTCCCTAAAAGTATGCCTTTTGAATTATGGACAAATGGACAATTAAAGTATCATAGTACATATGTCACTTAGCAATCACCGAAGTCCTAAACAAATTTTTTTTTTTGTTTTCTCAAATCCCCAACTTTGAGGGTGATTTTAATAAATAAATATTTTTATTATAAATTTTCATAATAAGCCCTTAATTTGATTTGATGTCTTCTTTGAAGTGATGTGTTTTTAAGAATTTACTCTTTCAAAAGAAAATTAATGACAGAGAGAAAACGGAGAAACAATTGTTTGCGGTTATTGTTATGTCTAAAATTTGAAAAGTAAAGTCTTAGAACATCAACGGTGCCACAAATCATTGCATTTTTTATACCTCTTTTCTTTAGGTGTTAAAATTAAGTGGGCCAACAGCAAGGTAACACGTGGACATTTCTGCTTCCAATAAGGAGATGGCACATGGACAAGTTATTAACGAACCCAAACAATTCTTTTAGCTCCAACAAGTATTTATAGTTCAAAACCTAAAATTTACATATCTAAAACTACTCAATCACAAGTTTAAGTTATTTCAAGTTGTAGTGCAAGATTAATTCAAAGGTCCACTACATATCATATTCCAACTTCAATAAATCCTAAATCCATCCATTTAAATTCAAATCAACTCAAACAAAACCAAAGAATCAACTTCATTAAGTTTACTTTAACTTAGAATAGGTTGGAAAATGATTATACCTCAAATTTGTATAAAAAAATAGCTAACAAACAAAAGGAGCAAGAACCCCTGTCTGGTACGTGTACTCCACATGCCGTCGTAGCCTACTCATGGCGCCTCACCTCTCGGTCTGGACTCCTCCCCCAGGTGGCAGTAAGATTTTTACAAAGTATGGGGGTAAGTGAGGTTGTGACGTGAGTTGGTAAGCTAGAAGAAGATAAGAAAATTTTGGGTTTTCTCCAAACAAATTAAAAAATGGTTTCTTCCCTGTTTCTCTCTAACTCTCTCAGTCACCCGAGCTTCCCAGAGAAGAATTGAGAGACTTGTGGTTTTTTTGCTGAAGTTTCTAGGCTTTTAGCCTTATATAGACCCACGAACCATTAGCCTTTTATCTCTTTACCCCTCCCTTCCTTCTTTAATTAATTTGCAACCCTTTTCCTCCTTTTTTCTAACTTTTTATATTAAAACCCAATTGTTCTTACTAACACTTCTTTATAAGAAAGTCTTCACTAAGTACTTTCATTTCTTTTATGTTTATATTACCCCTCTATCAATAAGCTCTACACACTTCTAACACAGAAAAATTATAATTTACTTCATCAATATATATATATATATATATATATTTTTTTTTTTTTAAATTTAAGACCTGACTTTACACCCCCTCTCTCTCTCTACTTTTTCGCTTCTTATTTATTCAGAGTATAAATCCCATCAACCAAATTGTTGAATCCTTAATAATTCCTCGATCCATTACTTAATTTGATCCAATCTCTTGACCTCAACCCGATAATGATGCCCAACAGTGTAATCATTCTGATGACGACAATCACGACCGTAAGTGCCACGGTGGTCAGTATGTTGTCATGTCATCAGTACCGTAGTTTTGGTGAGAGAGAAACCAGAGAATAAGAGATTGTAGAAGAAAAGATTAGAAGATGGATTCAGTTGTTTGGGACTTGGATTGGGTACTTGGGTTGGGACTTGGGAGCTTGGGCTCATGTTGGGATTAAGGTTGGCCTGAAATTATAGGGCATGTTTGGGTAACAGTTTTTTGTTTTCAGTTTTCGAAAATGAAAACTGAAAATAGTTTTTTTATGTATTATGAAGAAAACATATTTGGATAACTGTAACTCGAAAACTGTTTCCAAAACAAAAAACAACGAAATGTTGTTTGGATAATCTAATTTTGAAAATTTTTTTGATACAACTTGTAATTATTTTTAGTTGTGAGTTTAAATTTAAAATCTATATTAATTTTATTTCTCATATTTACTAAATATTTAAAAATAATTAATATTTTTTATATACTATGGAGGAAGAATGAAACAGAGAAGTGAACACTGATTTTAGAGCTATTTTTCGAAAATTATGTTAGAAAACACTAATTTGGAGTTTTTAAATGAAAAATTTTGAAAACTTGTTTTTTTTAAAACTGTTTTAAAAAATTGCTTTTGAAAACTGTTTGCCAAATATAGAAAAAAGATTTTGAAAACTGTTTTTAATTTTCAAAAACTATTTCCAAACATAGCAATATATACTATCTGTTTCTTTTTTAGAGAAAAAATGAACCCGAGTTTTAGCCAAGACTTGCCCGTAGTGTAACTCTACCCCTGATTTCAATCATAATAGTTTTCCTGATGGTTTTATTTTTGGTACAGCGTCATCACCATATCAAGTAGATAATTAATATATAATATATTAATGTAAACTTTTTAAAACCACCGTGAGATATAATCAACCACTTTATGAGATATAATCTAACTGTATATATTGCTCGCGACTATTCAGATTTCTTTCCTTTATTCATTTATATTTCTGTTTAGGTATGTTTGCATTTGTACATGCATGAGAGTGCACAAGTTATGATGTTCGCAACTACTTGATTTCAATACTCCATTTCTTGTATATATGAAATGGAGATAAGAAACTGAATAGATTAACATATTTATTCGAATCAGTTCATTGAAAAGTAGAGTTGATCATTGGTCCGTTAGTCCACCCAGCTCATTTGGCTCAATTCGTAAGGTTTGCGGGTTTGTTCAAGAAAAATTAATTAATTAATTTGGCTTGGGTAAAAATTTAGGCACGATTTAAAAAACGAAAGGGATTGAAATTTAAAAAAAAAAGGCAAATCAATTAGGCACCACCTTCTTAAATATATTATACTTAATACATTTAATTATTTATATATTATATAATATATATTTCATGTAATGTGATATATATTAGGGTTAAGATTCTCTTACTAAAACATTTCATGTTATGAAAAAATAGGGGAAAATGCAATAATTTAGACGAAGATTTTTTTTTTTTAAATTCTTCGTGCGTAATATTGTATTATGGGCAAACTTAGACTAAATAAAAAAATGAAAAATTCGGGCTTGATGGGCGAACCTGGATTTGGCTTAACTTATTAGGCTCGAGATAATTAAGACTGGATTTTCGGGCCAGCTCATATCTACTGGGCTACAATTTTGTGTAAGCCCGACCCAAACCTAACCCGAACCTGACCCAAACCTAGCTCGAGACTGGCTTTGGTCAAATCTAGATATAATTGATTCACGTGTATTGAAAAAAGATTAGTTTTTATACTTTTCACGTAATCTACTTTTAAGTAACATAATTGAAATTAAACATTTTAAAAAAAAAAAAATTTGTGACAAGAAGGTATCAAACTAATGAAGGAAATGAAAATGGATTTTTTCAGATTCTCGTTCTCATGGCCCATTATATTACCTTCTAAGTGTGTATATTAACTAGGAGACCTTTGTTTTTCTTTTTCTTTACCTTTTTATTCTCGTTATTCTTAAAATTTTAATTAGCTATGCTTTCTTTCTTTCCTTTTTAAATTCAGGTGGAAAGCTAACATTGAAATATAAGTTCATTAAATTACATTCGACGTGCAAAAAATAAAGGGGATGGCTTGCCTTTGACATTGATGAAGTGAACTTCTAGTACTGTGTTCCCAAGTTGGCTTATGATACCACTTTATTATTGGACCCGAAAAAAAGAAATTCAAAATATTGGACCAAATTTATAAGTTTATCAAGAAATTGGATAGCTTGTTGAGGATTTTATTTTTTTTTACATAATTAAGTCCAATAAAATTCAATTTATTGATTAAGTTGTCGAAGAATTACTTTCTGTGACTCATTTGAACCAAACTTAACTATCTTTCTGAAATGTCAATTGATACATATGGAGACAAACAGTCTCGGATATAAAATTATATTTAAATATAAATTTCATAACAAACAAAAAAATATAACCAATAAATTCAAAAAGGATGGGCTAAGGCACAAATGCAATCTCTCACTTTAGAACTTTTCGCGTCATAGCGGAGGTAATCAAACTCTATCAATGCAACAAACTCATGGCCGCGTTGCTCCCAGGATACAAAAACCCAACATAATCTCTTTGTTGTATCTCAAAGATACTAACATTGTATTATGAGCCAGAGCTCTACCATACCACATTTTTTTTGCTCATAGTAATATCAAAATAATATAAAGCAGAAAAAAACTAAAATGAGGGGGAAAAAATAGTGGATTTTGTTTTTCTATCCAAAGGGCATGCAAATAGTCCTATTTATAGAACTCTAGTATGGTAACCTTCGAATTTGGATTTGGATCCTCTAGGGATGAATTTGTCTATGGTTTGGTGTAGTTCATGTTAGGATTAATAGCCACATCATAAAAAAATTAAATCAAAGGCTATGATTGAAATACATAAAAAATTTGGAACTAAATATCTCTATGCCGCATCAGCAAAACGAGTAATTTTATAAAAATCAAAATTACATTTCGAAATTTTAGAAAAAAAAGAAAGCAGTTGCCGAAAATAGACAACCAGAGGTGGATGTGTCGGCACGTGGGGCGCGTGAACAAGCTCCCACCAGCGGTTGGTGATCGGAAAGTTTGGATCTGATTAGCGTTGCAAAATCCAACCGCCCAATGGTGTCTAATTATGAAAATAATATTCATCTTTATTATTATAATTACGATTATAATAATTATTTTCATTATAATGAGAAAATATTATTATAAAAGTACTATTATTATCAGCATTATTATAATATTGATAATAATAACCACTATCATTATTATTATATTAATTATTATTATTGTTATTACATGAAAAAATATTTTTAATTATATTATAATTATCATTATTCTAAGGTAAAAAGAAAAAAAAAATAGTCTCATACGGATAGGATAGATTTTGTCCTATAGAAGGAGACAGGACAAAAAATGTGAGATTAAGGCTAATTTAATCTCATCTTAATCTCATAAGAATAGTTAATCTCTCAAACCAAATGAGGGATAACTATTCATGTAGGATTAAAATAGTCCAATCTCATCTTAATCCCACCAACCAAACGGGCTATTAGAGTTTAGGCTTAGAGTTCAAGAGGGAGAAAAGAGACATGGTGAAGAGAGAAATTGGAGGCAACGTTGTTAGAGGCACACAAAAGTATACTAACCTTAAGGGTAGTAGTAGTTTATATAGAGAACATAATATTTAAAAATTACATCAATACCCTTAACCATAATATTCTAATACTCCTCTTCAACCCTAATATTTTTTGGCTTACATTACAATGAAGTTTCATTGAGTCATGTAGTTAAAGTTCAATATATTACTTTTTTTTTTATTATCAGTTAGTTTAATTGGTAAAGTCAATTATTCTAGCACAGGACACTTAGAATCAAATCTCGCTCACACCAAAATCTAGAGGATAAAAGATAAGAGATACCTCTCATTGTATAGCCGTTGTTCTTTGGTTATTATGGCGAAATCAAAACACCATCATTCATGAGGTTTGTGGATAACTGTGGAGCAATTGATGGACAGGGTTTTGGTGTATGCAACCGAGTTTTATGAGATTCTCACTAAACTGACTACTTCAAGATCCCAGCAGCCTGTGGTGAGATGGATTCCTCCGCCAGCTAGCTTTTCCAAGCTGAATGTTGATAAAAGACAAAGTGAATAACGACCAAGATCAAGCCCATATGCGCGGGAGGGTCGTTACAAGGAGCAACTACGTACGTGAAACAGGGAAGATTCATACTGACAACTTGGCACATGACCATAAAAGGGAACACGTCCATTGGAATCAGTAATTGCCATTAAAAGATTTGATAAAAAATGATTTTTCCAGAGCATGTTTAATTGATGTCAGAGCAACAATGCTAGAAAATAACAAAATTAACTCATTTTTCCACCTTTACTTTCATTTAAAATATTTTTTGTTTGCTATCACAATAATAGATTATTTTGCAAGAGCGTAATACGTTAATGCCAACGCAACTATATTAAAATTAACATAATTATCTTTACATTATATATTGTTTCTTTTCTTTTTATTTGAGATAATTTTATCAATTCGATAATTTTATCAATTCAATTAATCTCTGACATTAATAAAAGAAAAATGAAGGTTAATCAGTGTAACCTTTACGTCCACATGCATACATTGCTAAATATAAGCGGCTAATACAGTTCCAACATTTCGGATTTACTTTCATGGGTTATGAGTCTCTCTCTCTCTCTCTTTATATAAATGGTTTACATTGGAACCACAAGCACTTGAATAAAGAAAAATGGCCATTGAAGATTCTCTTGTATCGGGGCTGCTACTCCTTGCAAGCTTGTGGGATCTTGTTGAACCAAAGCGTCATCTTGTCTCAACTTCTAATTTCAATAGTAATAGCTTTCCTAATGATTTCATTTTTGGGACAGCCTCATCATCTTATCAAGTAAGACATTGTTAATTACCTTCACAAATTCATGCGACCGAGTGTGATGATTTCAACTGGTTTTCTTCTTTTTTCTTTGACTTTTGGTCTCCTTTGTTGCTGACATTTTCATTGTTTTATTGTATAAACAATAGCTTTAATTCCAGTTTACATCATCGGGCATCAATATACAAACTATATCATGTGGAATATATTGGCTTCTATTTAAAATTAATTAAAGCAATTCCCACGTTTTGTTTTACATCATGTAAGATTATATATATATATATACTCCTACATGGAAGCATTAATTAGCTAGCACCACTAATTATGCAATTATATTTAGTATGAAGGTGCAGTAAAAGAAGGTGGTAGAGGATTAAGTATTTGGGACGACTTCACTCACTAGTATCAAGGTTGGTGATGAATATTTTGTTTGGCTAATTGGCTCTATTTCTTTCATAAATGAAACGGTGAGTTCACACCAAAAAAAGGAAAAAAAAAATTGGAGACTAAAAGTTGAATATTGTATACAAATAAGCTCTTTAAAATTTAATGTGATAAATTAAGAATTTGTTTCATACAACTTGCAGAAAAAAATAATATAGACAATGGAGATGTAGCAGTCGATTTCTATCATCATTACAAAGTACGGTGTTTATCTTTCTTTTTTTATGAATTGTCAATGTTTCATGAGTATCTTTAGTAGTGAGGGTTGAGGGGTGATTTTCCATGGATGTATCTGGTGGTGGTAAAAAAAATTAGTTTATATTTATTTCATTTATTTTTTTTCTCGATTAGTCGTATTTGTATTAAACATAGCTGAAAAATGTTATAGGAAGACATCAAACTAATGAAGGAAATTAAGGTGGATGCTTTCCAACTCTCAGTTTCATGGTCTAGAATATATTTTAATCAAGTTGTAATTAACATTTTATTTCATTGCCACTGTTTTATTTTTCTCATTGTTCTTAAAATCTTAATTGATTCTTCTTCTTCCATTTTTTTTTTTTTGTGAATTTAAGTTGAAAACTAAATGAAGGAGTGAACGAGGAAGGAATACAATTCTACAAAAATCTCATCAATGAGCTCTTAGAAAATGGTAATAAATCTCTTCCTAAATGGATTAAAAAGTTTTCTACCAAAGATGGTGGTTTAATGTAACTAGAATATTTTGTAAATATGCCATGCTGACATTGAAATATAAATTCTTCCTACAAGTTTGAAATTCAAAATATAAAGAGGCCAAAATCCAAAATGTTCAACCAAATTTCATAGTTTTGATGAAACTGAATAGCTTATGAAGATTTATATTCTAAATATCATGCCATAAAAAATTAGAACCCAACTAATTGTTTTGTTTGTCCTGTGATACAATGTGCAGACTTGCAGCCTTTCGTAACTATCTTCCATTGGGATCTTCCTCAAGCTCTAGAAGATGCATATGGTGGCTTTTTAAACCCTCGCATTGTGTAAGTGAATAGCAGTTACTTTATATGAATCATACTTTACAATCCCAAAGATTTTTATTCTGGAATGAACACTTCGTAAAACCTACTGCGTGGATATGAAAATGTTTGATCCTGGCTGCATATTAGAATGTTTTTGTAAGACTACAAATTAGACTGGGTTTGTTGTTTTTTGTTTTTATGGTGTTGGATTGTTTGTCTCAATTGATGGGTTAAACCCCCGTTCCTTTTGCTTGTGCCATTAGAAAAAAAAAAAAAAAGTTCTTAACAAATGAGTTAGTTACTAACACCATTAATTCAAATGAATCAATATCCCTTCTTGCATGCTTTGTCGTACCAGAGTCTCGACCTTTACTTCACTAGTCCAACACCTCATCGGTGTTATTCTTAAATATTATGTTCAACAACACTAAGAATTTCCACAACAAATTATCCTTCGAGTTCATGGAGTTATTCTATATACGATTGAACCTGTGTCTTCCTTTATGTATTTAGGGATGATTTTCGAGATTTTGCGCATCTTTGCTTCAAAGAATTTTGTGACAAAGTAAAACTTTGGACCACTTTTTATGAGCCATAGGTTTATAGTGTTGGTGGCTATGAAACTGGTAAAAAAGCTCTAGGACGGTGTTCAAAATGGGTGAACAACGGATGCCAGGCAGGGAACTCTGCCACTGAGCCTTATACCGTTTCACACCATCTGCTTCTCGCTCATGCAGCAGCTGTAGAAGAGTTCAGAAAATGTGATAAGGTTTGTACAAGAGTTATTAAATCATGATCTTACACATTAGTTGCTAGCTCGATATGTACATTAGTTCTAAAGCTAATAAATTGCTAGAATTACCCGTACAAATCAATCATCTTTGCAAATTAAACTATATTGAGGCAAGAAGAACCAGAAGATGAGCCATATAGGCTTAGAAAGATCTGAAAGTCTATTTTCTAGAAAATTTTATGGCTCGTCAAAATGATTTTCTTAGAAAAAGCTATGGCAGTTTTAGTAGAGAAAGGTCAGGCCTTCAGAACACTACCATCCAGCACCGCGGTGCTCCTCTGCCAGAATTTTACAGCTCTTTATTTCCTTTTTCTTTCTCACCATTCTTAAAATTTTGATTCTTTTTTTTTTTTTTAATTCAGATGGAAAGCTAAGTAAAGGAGTGAACGAGAAAGGGATCCAATTCTATAAAAATCTCATCAATGAGCTCATAGCAAATGGTCATAATTCTCTCCCCTATATGGATTTAATTTTTTGTTTGGCTAATTGGTTTATTTAATTTAATTAAAATATTGTAATATACCAATCAATTAAATTAGAGTTAACATTTAAATATAATTAGGTTCTCCCTATAAGTATATTTTAAATGAAAATTATATATATATATATATAATGACCAAATTTCGAAACGTTGGAACAAATTTCAAGTTCTTCAAGAATTTTGATAGCTCCTTGAAGATTTATCTTTATAATTGGACCTTGATAAATTATTGATAAAGTTGTCCAATAATTACTTTTTGTAACTCATTTGAAACAAACTTCATTATCTCTCTTAAATGTCATTTGATGAATGTGCGGACATACAACCATTTGTGACTATCTTTCACTGGGATCTTCCCCAAACTCTAGAAGATGAATATGGTGGTTTTTTAAGCCCTCACATTGTGTAAGTAAATGTTTCCATCATATCAAAAGCATCATTGATGCTTCTATCGATATAGTTTTTTGCCTTTAAAAAAATCTTACTAAAAGATTAATCTATTAAATTATTTTATTAATTATATTAAATCCAACAATACCTACAGTGAAGAATCATGGAGTTGGCCTATATTTGATTGAAAATGCATCCTATTATGCATATACAGGGATGATTTTTGAGACTTTGCAAGTATATGCTTCAAAGAATTTGGTGATAAAGTGAAACTTTGGGCAACTTTCAATGAGCCATGGGTTTACAGTGTTGCTGGCTATGACAATGGAAGAAAAGCACTAGGACGATGTTGAAAATGGGTCAACAATGCATGCCAAGCAAGGAACTCTGGCATTGAACCTTATAATGTTTCACATCATCTACTTCTTGCTCATGCTGCAGCGGTAGAAGAGTTTAGAAAATGTGACAAGGTATACAGAAAAATTGTCAAATCAAGATCCGGTGCATTAATTGCTTGCTTGATATGCGTATTAGTGCCAACAATAATTTTCTAAACTACTATAAGGTTTAAATATTTTTTCTCGATTTTTTTTTTATTTGAAACTTTTGAGATCAAAAGGAGAGTCTATATTGAAACTTTATTAATGATTAAAACCCCAAACCATATGTCCCCTTTCTATTATTTTTAAAGGAACCTTTTTTATTATTTCATCTATTAACTGTTTTTTATTTATACAATTATTTGCTGTCAAGAAAATGGAAAGATTGGGATAGTACTCTCGCCCTCATGGTTTGAGCCTCAATCTGATTCCCCTGCGGATATTGAAGCAGCCAAACGAGCCCTTGATTTCATCTTAGGCTGGTAAGTGCTTCATATTAAATTAAGCAACATGCTTTCTCATTTTCTTCCTTCTTTTTTCCTCCTTTTGGGAATTGAAAACTATATTTTAGTCCAAGATAAAAATAATTTTTACATTTCTATATATGCAGGCATTTGGACCCTATAACATTTGGTGATTATCCAAAAAGTATGAGGACTTACGTTGGGGATCGATTACCTTCGTTCACTAAAGAGCAATCCAAAATGCTAAAAAACTCTTTTGATTTTGTGGGAATAAATTACTACGGTGCTCTTTATGTAACTAATCTTGATCATGTTGATCCGGAAAAACCTAGATACACAACCGATCAACATGTTATGTGGTAAAGTAAGTTCACTCTAAATCCAAAGCTTTTAGAAAATTTAAACTCAATACAATTTTTTTCCTTCTATTTTTCATACTGCCAACACAGACTATGGTGATTAATCTATTGACTTTCAATTTTTTTTTCCTATTTTATAGAGGATCGAGATGGAATTCTTATTGGCACACAGGTACGTTGGTAAAGTATATATATATATATATATATATATATATATATATATATATATATATATATTTATTTATTTATTTTAGAAATACTTTGTTTTTGAAAAACGAAGGCACAAAGATATTAGAAGGCATCATAAAGCCAATAAGATTTAGAAAGAAAATTCCTCATGAACCATGAGAGACACATGGAGAGATCAGTAAAGACGCTGTTCAATCATCTCCTCTTCATCTGCATCATATGAAACGCCTATTTTTTTTTTTTTAACCAATGCCCTATTTTCTTACCCAATACTTTTTCTTTATATTCACACTTTATAAAATGACTAATAATTGTATATAACATTTGTTTATTCAGGCTGCTTCAGACTTAATCCTAGTGTATCCTGAAGGTATCAAATATATTCTAAAGTACATCAAGGATCATTACAATAATCCAACCATTTACATTACTGTTACAATAATCCAACTACTAATTAGTTTTGATTTCTTTGACATAAAACTCATGTAGGATATGACGATTACAACAATGATACATTACCACCGGAAGAAGCTCTTAAGGATACTGAGAGGAAAGAATACCATGAGAAGCATCTTCGGAATCTTTTGGAAGCCGTAAAGTGAGTTAATATCTAACTTACGTTGAATTTATTATCACTCTTTTTTTTCTTTTTTTTTGGTTCGCAAAATTTACTTTACAACTAACATAAAACTTGTGTACTACAGCAAACTTGATATTGACATAAAATTATTGTTTTCTGCTACATATGATGTTTTTTAGTACTCAACTTTTGAAGGTTTAATTATTACTAGGTCAATCTCGATGTAAGCTTATAGAGCAAAGATTGTTTTGTTAAATGTTTATACTAATGGTGATTATTGGATTATTGACAGTGACTATGGAGTTGATGTGAAAGGCTATTTTGCATGGTCATTGATGGATAACTTTGAATGAAACCTTTGTTACACTATTCGATTCAGATTATATTACGTTGATTTCAAGAATTACTTGAAACGATATCCGAAAGAATCAACCAAGTGGTTCATGAAATTTCCAAAATATCAGAGCAAGCAGTCTCAAACTGTTATTTGGGGTTCCTCAATTTTATCACGTATACCAAAGAGTTGGTCACTACTGATGCATTGAAGTTGAACGTCTTTTGGTTCTCAATCACAACTGAATGATGTATTTTATTATTTCTTTTGTAATTCTTTGATTTTATTGATTAAAATCTTTTTAGGTATTTTAGGATTTTAATATGTAATTAAACTATTGTCTTCTTATATAGGAAATTGTACTACTTTCTGATCTATTTTATGTAGCTAGCCTATAAATAGGTTTGTATAGTTTTTGGGATTCTGCCTAAATCTTTTTTCATGATAAATAAATTGACTTTTTCCTTTCATATATATATATATATATATATATACATATAAAAGCCTTTTAGAGGGAGGATTCTCTAGGCATGAAGACTCCCTAAAAGTATTCGTTTTGAATTATGGACAAATGGACAATTGAAGTATCATAGTACATATGTCACTTAGCAATCACCGAAGTCCTAAACAATTTATTTATTTTTTTTGTTTTCTCAAATCCCCAACTTTGAGGGTGATTTTAATAAATAAATATTTTGATTATAAATTTGTCATAATAAGCCCTTAATTTGATTTGATGTCTTCTTTGAAGTGATGTGTTTTTAAGAATTTACTCTTTCAAAAGAAAATGAATGACAGAGAGAGAATGGAGAAACAATTGTTTGCGGTTATTGTTATGCCTAAAATTTGAAATATAAAGTCTTAGAACATCAACAGTGCAACAAATCATTGCATTTTTTTATACTTCTTTTCTTTAGGTGTTAAAATTAAGTGGGCCAACAGGAAGGCAACACGTGGACATTTCTACTTCCAATAAGGAGATGGCACATGGACAAGTTATTAACGAACCCAATGTCATCTCCGGACATCCCTGTCTAGACCTACAAGCGTAAATCCAGGGATCATGATCCTTCTTGGACACCCAGCCATATCCACTTGCAAAGGAACGGGATCTCTGGGATTTCCCCATCCTGGGCACGTGGGCCGTCTCACCTTTGAAACACTATAAAAGGATCAATGTATGCAAATCCAGACACATTCACATTTTACATAACTGAAAGCATCAGCATCCCTATTCCTCTAAGAACTTGTACTAACAAGAGCATCGGAGTGTCTTCGGAGGCACTATCCCCCTCTCTCCTCCGGTGGCTCTCTAGCTCATCTCGTCTTTCTTGTGCAAGCTCCCCCAACAACCGACCCCCAACTCAGTAACACGTTTTTGTCATCAACACCAATATTTTTGTGTTTTGTAAGGGGCTGTTGATAAGAATCTCAATGTTTCTTCAAGAAGTTCTGAAGGCTCTCATTCTATGGCTCTTGATGATCACAAGTGTTTAACATGGTTCTCAATTTATGTGCTTATTTCCTTTGGAATTATATAAAATGAATTTATTAGCTACATCAGCTCTTAGGTGACAAGAAGGGCAAGAAAGTTGGGGCCATAATCCTTGGACTGACTATTCCTTCATGTCTTCACCTTTTATTGCTATATTCTTCAAAACCAGACCTTCTCTAAACTCTGTTATTCAAAACTAGATCAAATGGATTCTTTCTCCATTATGAGTTCATCCTGCCATTATGATAAGACAGCTGCTTGAAGACGCCTAGGTAGACGCTTCCTAGGTTGTCGTGTTGGGATTTTACCATTAAAATCCATTTACTCAATCTTAAGCAAAAAAACACAAGCACAACAATTAAATAGAAAAATAAATAAAATGCAAGAACTTTAGGAAGAGCAAAGTTGTTAAACTCTCACCCCAAAATCTCAATACAAAAAAAGCTCTTAACCCAATACACCCAAAGCTGTCATCCTAACTTTAGTAGTAAATCCCTCTAGTTTACAATGTATATGAGAATTATGAGTGTGCCTCAAATCTTATCTGAGACCCCTTTATATCGAATATATTTTCCTAATACAATTAGAAAAAGAACAACCGCATCATACTATACATATTACTACTTGTACAATTAACAATCTAATAAGAAATTAATATTATTCCTACTAGAACAAGCAATTACAAAATAGGAAATAATTTTTCCCAAGCCAATTAAAAGTCTTCTTTGTTAGAATTGAGCCAAAATCTTAACAGTCGTAACTGTGGGGTAGTTTTTTTTTTTTTTTTTTTCATTTTCTTCTTCCACTTTGCGATCATATGCAAACACACGTTTGATTTCATGCAAACAATTGGAGCTTGCAATTAATTTTTGTTGGTACGATCCTCCAACGTGTCCACGAGCTAAAGATGATATAAGTGGATTGTTGAGGAAAATTGTAAGAATAAAGAATCAAGCTCGAAGAGACAGAGATAGGAGCTGATGTGATTAATAAATTCATTTTATATAGTTTTAAATGCAATCAGAATATAAATTGAGAACAATATCAAACTTGAGTTTCAATATTAAACTTGACGTAAATTAGAACAATGTTAAAGTTAAAGAAAAACCACTGAAATCTAAAAGACAATTGATAATGGTAATGGATAAGTTTACATTAGTAATTAAGTTGACCTTGAAAAGGAGTAAAGACTGTGAATGCCAACCAAGCTGTTGATTTCCTTAATTGGATAACACTCTCCCCAGACCGGCATTGTTTGGTTTTTTCTTTTTCTTAGAAAAAAAAGCATATTTTGCACTTTTGGTTCATTAAATCTATTAAACTAGGTCCTAGACAAAATCCTAGTCTCGAAAAGTTATCTTAATATGGACCAACACCATGTAACTTCGTACCGATATAATATTATATATATTTTTATACCATAGTAGTGGATAAAATATTTGGAAATAAAATAAAAGAAACACGTTTTTTTTTTCTCTCTAGCTTATCCGGTTGAGATAAATTTGGTTGACAAAAATCCGATATAATTTACTATGTGATTGACGAATTCAGAGTTTGGTCATGTTGGCTGGGTCCATTCTACTCGGTTGGCAGCGTCAACGTAACAAAATTTTAACAATCCATGTTCACACTTTTGTTTCATGGTTTCCACCCTTGTTTATATAAAAAAAAATCTTGGTTAGATTGGGTAGTTTTAAACCCGTCTGAAATTTTATCGATAATTTAAAAAAATTTCACTAGTAATATCAATACAAGTGTGAGAATAAAAAACTAATGGTGCGAGTGAAATTTCATAAATTAACAGTGAAATTTAAAAAATTAACAATGAAATTTTAGATGGATCTAAAACCATTCTTAACCACAAATTAGTCCTTATATGTTGGATCCTCTCAATTTTTAGCTTTGAATTGCAGGTCAATTGATTGTTAGATTTTTTGCCACCCTCAATAAAGTAAAAATCGAGGGTCATGAACACACCACATCACCGGAGTAAGGGAAAAGCGCTTTTTCCCCTAAACCGGCAAACAACCAACTGCATGCCCTTGTGTAATGACCCATACCGAGCGAGCATTACTTGAAATGACATCATTATTACTTTTAAACATTGAGCATATAGACCTGTACCGCAACATGTAAATCCTACTATTTCCATCATACAATACATTCCTGCTATATGCATGCATGCTTCCACATTTCTTTAGCCTATGTACACTACATCTTGGTTGAAACCAAGAATTTACACAAGACACAATCTTTAGAAAAATTTCAGCCATGACAATTAAAAAAATATACATTTTTTTCAAAACTGGAGACAAATACATTAATCCAAACTCCCAAACAAACATGGTGAGGATGCTTTGCGTGAAAACCCACTTAAGGATACCTTTCTCCTTCAATCCTTTACTGATTTGCTTCAATTCTATTCAACAACTTCCTTGAAATATTAAAAAGATGGAGGGTGAGCTAAAAGCTCAGCGAGTAATCATATTACTCAAAGTAATCGTCTTCAAGAAACTTTATCACTTTTTGAATGAATTCAATTTAATTGTAATCACAATTCATAAAGTCACAACTATGTATATATAATTGCCCTCATGCTCATCACAAGTAAAATAATCGTTCCAAGAATACATTAAAACAATCAACAATCACATGAATTAAAGTATCATACAAGATTCAAACCATTACAAGAATAAACCTTTTAAACTATTCACGGTTCACGTGACATCAACTCAATTCAATACACTTATCAATACATATATCACAATGGGGATGTCTCTCCACGTACCAGTACATCAAACATCGCATTATACATCCACCCGGTTTCATCTCGCTTTCCACTTCCACTCAGTTCCACCTCACTTTCCACCTCCACTCGGTTCCATAATATCGTCAAGGATTCAAATCTCATCAAACATAATTCATAACACAAGTAATTTCTTAAATATAATTTCATCTACTCATTCACATTACACTTTACTTCCAAACACACATCAAGACATATGATTTGTTTCTTAGATATCAAACACACATTTATTCACACCCTTATATGGTTTGCATTCCGCATCTATTATACTTACATATTTTCGTTTTTATCATATAATTCATCACGCTTACTAACAATATGGTGAAACTCACCTTTGATGTGCCAAAAGCTAGCCTTGAACTACTTCCTTGCCCTTAGCACGTTCTCCAACAACACCTAAAAATTATATCACTTAATATAACAATCCAAGAAGTAACGAAATCAATATCCATCTTCATTAAGCAACTACAAGAAATAGTCTAGATAATAACTATGTTACAAGTTTTCTCTTCTTTGTCTACTTTTCCTTATTCTCTTTTTTCCTTTCCAATCAAATTTTAAGTGCATGTCTGATGACAATGATTCTTAATTTACTCAAGTAAATTTCAAGAATAAATTACAAGAAAGCTTAAACTTCTTAAGTTTTAAGACTAATTAAAATGATTTGTTTCATTTACTTACAAAATTTCTTCTTTTCTAATTTTTTACTTAAACAGCTTCTACCAACTAAGTTAACTCAATAACTCCTCCAATTCAAAGAAACTATACCAATTTAATAATCTTTATGCCACCAAAATTCTAAACTTACATATTTAACATTATCCAAACACTAACTTAGATTAATTTACTCTAATATTTAAGATTTGTTCACATAAACTCTATAATACCCATCTAATAGAATTCTTCCAAAAAATTTATCTCAATCACTAAAAAAATTCCTAACTGAAGAAATTCTTTTAGCTCCAACAAGTATTTATAGTTCAAAACCTAAAATTTACATATCTAAAACTACTCAATCACAAGTTTAAGTTATTTCAAGTTATAGTGCAAGATTAATTCAAAGTTCCACTACATATCATATTCCAACTTCAATAAATCCTAAATCCATCCGTTTAAATTCAAATCAACTCAAACAAAACCAAAGAATCAACTTCATTAAGTTTACTTTAACTTAGAATAGGTTGGAAAATGATTATACCTCAAATTTGTATAAAAAAATAGCTAACAAACAAAAGGAGCAAGAACCCCTGTCTGGTACGTGTACTCCACACGCCGTCGTAGCCTACTCATGGCGCCTCACCTCTCGGTCTGGACTCCTCCCCCAGGTGGCAGTAAGAGTTTTACAAAGTATAGGGGTAAGTGAGGTAGTGACGTGAGTTAGTGAGCTAGAAGAAGATAAGAAAATTTTGGGTTTTCTCCAAACAAATTAAAAAATGGTTTCTGCCCTGTTTCTCTCTAACTCTCTCAGTCACCCGAGCTTCCCAGAGAAGAATTGAGAGATTTGTGGTTTTTTTGCTGAAGTTTCTAGGCTTTTAGCCTTATATAGTCCCACGAACCATTAGCCTTTTATCTCTTTACCCCTCCCTTCCTTCTTTAATTAATTTGCAACCCTTTTCCTCCTTTTTTCTAACTTTTTATATTAAAACCCAATTGTTCTTACTAACACTTCTTTATAAGAAAGTCTTCACTAAGTACTTTGATTTCTTATGTTTATATTACCCCTCAATCAATACGCTCTACACACTTCTAACACAGAAAAATTATAATTTACTTCATCGATATATATAGTTTAAAATTTAAGACCTGACTTTACACCCTCTCTCTCTCTACTTTTTCGCTTCTTATTTACTCAGAGTATAAATCCCATCAACCAAATTGTTGAATCCTAAATAATTCCTCGATCCATTACTTAAATTGATGCAATCTCTTGACCTCAACCCGATAATGATGTCCAACAGTATAATCTTTCTGATGACGACAATCAAGATCGTAAGTGCCCCGGTGGTCAGTATGTTGTCATGTCATCAGTTCCATAGTTTTGGTGAGAGAGGAAACAGAGAAGAAGAGATTGTGTAGAAGAAAAGATTAGAAGATGGATTCAGTTGTTTGGGACTTGGATTGGGTACTTGGGTTGGGACTTGGGAGCCTGGGCTCATGTTGGGATTAAGGTTGGGCCTGAAATTATAGGGTATGTTTGAGTAACAGTTTTCAGTTTTCGAAAATAAAAACTGAAAACAGTTTTATGATATTTTCTGAAGAAAATATGTTTGGATAACTGTAACTCAAAAACTGTTTCCAAAACAAAAAACAATGAAATATTGTTTGGATAATCTTATTTTGAAAACTGTTTTGATACAGCTTATAATTATTTTTAGTTTTGAGTTTAAATTTAAAATCTATATTAATTTTATTTCTCATATTTATTAAATATTTAAAAATAATTAATATTATTTTATTTTAAAATTTTAAAATTTTTTATATACTATGGAGGAAGAATGAAACAGAGAAGTGAACACTGATTTTAGGGCTATTTTTCGAAAATTATGTTAGAAAACACCAATTTGGAGTTTTCAAAAAACTATTTTTGAAAACTTGTTTTTTTAAAACTGTTTTAGAAAATTGCTTTTGAAAACTGTTTGCCAAAATTGAAAACAATTTTTAAAAACTGTTTCCAAACATAGCCATATATACTTTCTGTTTCTTTGTTAAGGAAAAAATGAACCCGAGTTTTAGCCAAGACTTGCCCGTAGTGTAACTCTACCCCTGATTTCAATCATAATAGTTTTCCTGATGGTTTTGTTTTTGGTACAACTTTTTAGTCATCAGCACATCAAGTAGATAATTAATATATAATATATTAATGTACAACTTTTTAAAAACACCGTGAAATATAATCAACCACTTTATGAGATATAATCTAACTGTATATATGCATGATATTTAATTTGAAAGTGTAGAAAAAGAAGCCGGTAGAGGTAAAAGTATATGGGACAACTTTACTCGCGACTATTCAGGTTTCTCTCCTTTATTCATTTATATTTCTGTTTAGGTATGTTTGCATTTGTACATGCATGAGAGTGCACAAGTTATGATGATCGCAACTACTTGATTTCAATACTCCATTTCTTGTATATATGAAATGGAGATAAGAAACTGAATAGATTATCATATTTATTCGAATCAGTTCATTGAAAAGTAATGTGATAAATTAATTAGAATGTTCTCATAAAACTTTGTAAAAAGAAACAACATGGCTAATAGAGGTATAACAGTTGATTTCTATCATGACTATAATGTATAAAATTAATTTTACCCTTTAATCACTTATAATATTTTAGAAGAATCTTAACTTACGGATTTGACATCATTTGATATAGAAATAACTAGAGTTGATCATTGGTCCATTAGTCCACCCAGCTCGTTTGGCTCAACTCGTAGGTTTTGCGGGTTTGTTCAAGAAAAATTAATTAATTAATTTTGCTTGGGTAAAAATTTAGGCCCGATTTAAAAAACAAAAGGGATTGAAATTTAAAAAACAAAAGGGATTGAAATTTAAAAAAAAAATGCAAATTGATTAGGCACCACCTTCTTAAATATATTATACTTAATACATTTAATTATTTATATATTAAATAATATATATTTCATGTAATGTGATATATGTTAGTGTTAAGATTCCCTTACTAAAACATTTCATGCTATGAAAAAATAGGGGAAAATGCAATAATTTAGACAGATTTTTTTTTTTAATTCTTTGTGCGTAATATTGTATTATGGCAAACTTAGACTAAATAAAAAAAACGAAAAATTCGGACCTGATGGGCGGACTTGGGTTTGGCTTAACTTATTAGGCTCGAGCTAATTAAGACCGGATTTTCGGGCCAGCTCATATCTACTGGGCTACAATTTTGTGTAAGCCCGACCCAAACCTAACCCAAACCTGACCCAAAGCTAGCTCAAGACTGACTTTGGTCAAATCTAGATATAATTGATTCATGTGTATTGAAAAAAGATTAGTTTTTATATTTTTCACGTAATCTACTTTTAAGTAACATAATTGAAATTAAACATTTTTTTAAAAAAAAAATTGTGACAAGAAGGTATCAAACTAATGAAGGAAATGAAAATGGATTTTTTCAGATTCTCGTTCTCATGGCCCATTATATTACCTTCTAAGTGTGTATATTAACTAGGAGACCTTTGTTTTTCTTTTTCTTTACCTTTTTATTCTCGTTATTCTTAAAATTTTAATTAGCTATGCTTTCTTTCTTTCCTTTTTAAATTCAGGTGGAAAGCTAACATTGAAATATAAGTTCATTAAATTACATTCGAAATGCAAAAAATAAAGGGGATGGCTTGCCTTTGACATTGACAAAGTGAACTTCTAGTACTGTGTTCCCAAGTTGGCTTATGATACCACTTTATTATTAGACCCGAAAAAAAGAAATTCAAAATGTTGGACCAAATTTATAAGTTTATCAAGAAATTGGATAGCTTGTTGAGGATTTTTTTTTTACATAATTAAGTCCAATAAAATTCAATTTATTGATAAAGTTGTCGAAGAATTACTTTCTCGGACTCATTTGAACCAAACTTAACTATCTTTCTGAAATGTAAATTGATACATATGCAGACAAACAGTCTCGGATATAAAATTATATTTAAATATAAATTTCATACCAAACAAAAAATATAACCAATAAATGCAAAAGGATGGGCTAAGGCACAAATGCAATCTCTCTCTTTAGAACTTTACGCGTAATAGCAGAGGTAATCAAACTCTATCAATGCAACAAACTCATGGCCGTGTTGCTCCTAGGATACAAAAACCCAACATAATCTCTTTGTTGTATCTCAAAGATACTAACATTGTATTATGAGCTAGAGCTCTACCATACCACATTTTTTTTGCTCATAGTAATATCAAAATAATATAAAGTAGAAAAAAACTAAAATGAGGAGGAAAAAATAGTGGATTTTGTTTTTCTATCCAAAGGGCATGCAAATAGTCCTATTTATAGAACTCTAGTATAGTAACCTTCAAATTTGGATTTAGATCCTCTAGGGATGGATTTTTTATTTTTATTTTTTTTATTTTTATGAAGAGCCGGTAGCCACCCTCGTAGCGACCCCATCCCAAGTTGATTAATAAGCCCTCACTTATGGCGGAGGAAAACCGTGGTTACAAGTAAAGCATCTGGAGATTACAATAAGACCAAAAACAAACCCTCCCAAACACAGACCAAAGGAACTATGAAGTAAATGAGTAGACCAAGAAAAAAGCAAACAAGACGAAACAGGCCTGTGTGGAAAAAACAACCTCTGAGAAGGCGTAAAGAAAACTTTCAACAAACAAAAGCAACCTAACATCTAATAGTCGGCAAACCAGACTTATCAATATGAAGAATACCCTTTAATAACCTCGGTAGCTGATGTAAAATTTCATATGATTCATTATTGCCTCGTTCACTGAGCTTAGCCAATAAATCTGCCGCTTGATTACCTTCACGTAATTGATCAACAATCTGAGCATTTATCCCTTGCATCTCTTTAACACACTCTTTCCAAAAGTCCTATAAATACCATAGAGTGCACCTACCCGCTCCAAACCAGTCAACAAATGTTTTGGAGTCACCTAGGGATAGATTTGTCTATGGTTTGGTGTAGTTCATGTTAGGATTAATAGCTACATCATAAAAAAAATTAATCAAAGGCTATGATTGAAATATATAAAACAATTTGGAACCAAATATCTCTATGCCACGTCAGCAAAAGAGATAATTTTATAAAATCAAAATTACATTTCGAAATTTTAGAAAAAAAGGAAAGCAGTTGCCGAAAATCGACGACCAGAGGTGGACGTGTCGGCACGTTGGGCGCGTGAATAGGCTCCTACCAGCGGTTGGTGATTGGAACGTTTTGATCTGATTAGCATTGCAAAATCCAACCGCCAGGTGGTGTCTAATTATGAAAATAACATTCATCTTTATTATTATAATTACGATTATAATAATTATTTTCATTATTATGAGAAAAAATATTATAAAAGTACTGTTATTATCAGTATTATTATAATATTGATAATAATAACCACTATCATTATTATTATATTTATTATTATTATTGTTATTACAAGAAAAAAATATTTTTAATTATATTATAATTATCATTATTCTAAGTTAAAAAGAAAAAAAAATAGTCTCACATGGATAGGATAGATTTTGTCCTATAGAAGGAGGCGGGACAAAAAATGTGAGATTAAGGCTAATTTAATCTCATCCTAATCTCATAAGAATAGTAAATCTCTCAAACCAAATGTGAGATTGAGTCATGTAGTTAAAGTTCAATATATTACGTTTTTTTTTTTTTTTTGTTATCAGTTAGTTTAATTGGTAGAGTCAATTATTTTAGCACAGGACACTTAGAATCAAATCTTGCTCACACCAAAATCTAGAGGATAAAATATAAGAGATACCTCTCATTGTCTAGCCGTTGTTCTTTGGTTATTATGACGAAATCAAAACGCCATCATTCATGAGGTCTGTGGATAACTGTGGAGCAATTGATGGACAGGGTTTTGGTGTATGCAACCGAGTTTTATGAGATTCTCACTAAACTGACTACTTCAAGATCCCAGCAGCCTGTGGTGAGATGGATTCCTCCTCCAGCTAGCTTTTCCAAGCTGAATGTTGATAAAAGACAAAGTGAATAACGACCAAGATCAAGCCCATATGCGTGGGAGGGAACCATAGCCGTAAACACGTCCAAATTCGTTACAAGGAACAACTACGTACGTGAAACAGGGAAGATTCATACTGAGAACTTGGCACATGACCATAAAAGGGAACACGTCCATTGGAATCAGTAATTGCCATTAAAAGATTTGATAAAAAATGATTTTTCCAGAGCATGTTTAATTGATGTCAGAGCAACAATGCTACAAAATAACAAAATAAACTCATTTTTCCATCTTTACTTTCATTTAAATATTTTTTGTTTGCTATCACAATAACAGATTATTTTGCAAGAGCGGCAACAATTAACATAATTATCTTTACATTATATATTGTTTCTTTTCTTTTTATTTGAGATAATTTTATCAATTCGATAATTTTATCAATTCAATTAATCTCTGGCAGTAATAAAAGAAAAATGAAGGTTAATCAGTGTAACCTTTACGTCCACATGCATACATTGCTAAATATAAGCGGCTAATACAGTTCCAACATTTCAGATTTACTTTCATGGGTTAAGAGTCTCTCTCTCTCTCTTTATATAAATGGTTTACCGTTGGAACCACAAGCACTTGCATAAAGAAAAATGGCCATTGAAGGTTCTCTTGTATCGGGGCTGCTACTCCTTGCAAGCTTGTGGGATCTTGTTGAACCAAAGCGTCATCTTGTCTCAACTACTAATTTCAATCGTAATAGCTTTCCTAATGATTTCATTTTTGGGACAGCCTCATCATCTTGTCAAGTAAGACATTGTTAATTACCTTCACAAATTCATTCGACCGAGTGTGATGATTTCAACTGTTTTTCTTCCTTTTTCTTTGACTTTTGGTCTCCTTTGTTGCTGAAATTATCGTTGTTTTATTGTATAAACAATAGCTTTAATTCCAGTTTACATCATCGGTCATCAATATACAAAATATATCATGTGGAATATATTAGATTCTATTTAAAATTAATTAAAGCAATTCCCACGTTTTGTTTTATGTCATGTAAGATTATATATATATATATATACTCCTACATGGAAGCATTAATTAGCTAGCACCACTAATTATGCAATTATATTTAGTATGAAGGTGCAATAAAAGAAGGTGGTAGAGGATTAAGTATTTGGGACGACTTCACTCACTAGTATCCAGGTTGGTGATGAATATTTTGTTTGGCTAATTGGCTCTATTTCTTTCATAAATGAAACGGTGAGTTCACACCAAAAAAGGAAAAAAAAAAATTGGAGACTAAAAGTTGAATATTGTATTCAAATAAGCTCTTTAAAATTTAATGTGATAAATTAAGAATTTGTTTCATACATCTTGCAGAAAAAAACAATATGGACAATAGAGATGTAGCAGTCGATTTCTATCATCGTTATAAAGTACGGAGTTTATCTTTCTTTTTTTATGAATTGTCAATGTTTCATGAGTATCTTTAGCAGTGAGGGTTGAGGGGTGATTTTCCATGGATGTATCTGGTGGTGGTAAAAAAAATTAGTTTATATTTATTTCATGTATTTTTTTTCTCGATTAGTCGTATTTGTATTAAACATAGCTGAAAAATGTGATAGGAAGACATCAAACTAATGAAGGAAATTAACATGGATGCTTTCCGACTCTCAGTTTCATGGTCTAGAATATTACCCCGTAAGTATATATTTTAATCAAGTTGTAATTAACATTTTATTTCACTGCCACTGTTTTATTTTTCTCATTGTTCTTAAAATCTTAATTGATTCTTCTTTTTCAATTTTTTTTTGTGAATTTAAGTTGAAAACTAAGTGAAGGAGTGAACGAGGAAGGAATACAATTCTACAAAAATCTCATGAATTATCTCTTAGAAAATGGTAATAAATCTCTTCCTAAATGGATTTAAAAGTTTTCTACCAAAGATGGTGGTTTAATGTAACTAGAATATTTTGTAAATATGCCATGCTGACATTGAAATATAAATTCTTCCTACAAGTTTGAAAATCAAAATATAAAGAGGCCAAAATCCAAAATGTTCGACCAAATTTCATAGTTTTGATGAAACTGATTAGCTTTTGAAGATTTATATTCTAAATATCATGCCATAAAAAATTAGAACCCAACCAATTGTTTTGTGTGTAATGTGAAGACTTGCAGCCTTTCGTAACTATCTTCCATTGGGATCTTCCTCAAGCTCTAGAAGATGAATATGGTGGCTTTTCAAACCCTCGCAATGTGTAAGTGAATAGCAGTTACTTTATATGAATCATACTTTACAATCCCAAAGAGTTTTATTCTGGAATGAACAGTTCGTAAAACCTACTGCGTAGATATGAAAATGTTTGATCCTGGCTGCATATTAGATTGTTTTTGTAAGATTACAAATTAGACTGGGTTTGTTGTTTTTTGTTTTTATGGTGTTTGATTGTTTGTCTCAATTGATGGGTTAAACCCTCGTTCCTTTTGCTTGTGCCATTAGAAAAAAAAAAAAAAGTTCTTAACAGATGAGTTTGTTACTAACACCATTAATTCAAATGAATCAATATCCCTTCTTGCATGCTTTGTCGTACCAAAGTCTCGACCTTTACTTCACTAGTCCAACACCTCATCGGCGTTATTCTTAAATATCATGTTCAACAACACTAAGAATTTCCACAACAAATTATCCTTCGAGTTCATGGAGTTATTCTATATTCGATTGAACCTGTGTCTTCCTTTATGTATTTAGGGATGATTTTCGAGATTTTGCGCATCTTTGCTTCAAAGAATTTGGTGACAAAGTAAAACTTTGGACCACTTTTTATGAGCCATGGGTTTATAGTGTTGGTGGCTATGAAACTGGTAAAAAAGCTCTAGGATGGTGTTCAAAATGGGTGAACAACAGATGCCAGGCAGGGAACTCTGCCACTGAGCCTTATACCATTTCACACCATCTGCTTCTCGCTCATGCAGCAGCTGTAGAAGAGTTCAGAAAATGTGATAAGTTTTGTACAAGAGTTATTAAATCATGATCTTACACATTAGTTGCTAGCTCGATATGTACATTAGTTCTAAAGCTAATAAATTGCCAGAATTGCCCGTACAAATCAACCATCTTTGCAAATTAAACTGTATTGATGCAAGAAGAACCAGGAGATGAGCCATATAGGCTTAGAAAGATCTGGAAGTCTATTTTCTGGAGAATTTTATGGCTTGTCAAAATGATTTTGCTAGAAAAAGTTATGGCAGTTTTAATAGACAAAAGTCAGGCCTTCAGAACAGTACCATCCAGCACCGCGGTGCTCCTCAGCCAGAATTTTACAGCTCTGTATTTCCTTTTTCTCTCTCACCATTCTTAAAATTTTGATTCTTTTTTTTAAAAAAATTTCAGATGGAAAGCTAAGTAAAGGAGTGAACGAGAAAGGGTTCCAATTCTATAAAAATCTCATCAATGAGCTCATAGCAAATGGTCATAATTCTATCCCCTATATGAATTTAATTTTTTGTTTGGCTAATTGCGTTTATTTAATTTAATTAAAATATTGTAATATACCAATCAATTAAATTAGAGTTAACATTTAAATATACTTAAGTTCTCCCTATAAGTATATTTTTAATGAAAATTATATATATATATATATATATAATCAAATTTCGAAACGTTGGAACAAATTTTAAGTTCTTCGAGAAATTTGAGAGCTCCTTGAAGATTTATCTTTATAATTGGACCTTGATAAATTATTGATAAAGTTGTCCAATAATTACTTCTAGAAGATGAGTATGGTGGTTTTTTAAGCCCTCACATTGTGTAAGTAAATGTTTCCATCATATCAAAAGCATCATTGATGCTTCTATAAATATAGTTTTTTGCCTTTAAAAAAATCTTACTAAAAGATTAATCTATTAAATTATTTTATTAATTATATTAAATCCAACAATACCTACAGTGAAGAATCATTATATATATATACCTACAGTGAAGATTATATATATATATATACTCCTACATGGAAGCATTAATTAGCTAGCACCACTAATTATGCAATTATATTTAGTATGAAGGTGCAGTAAAAGAAGGTGGTAGAGGATTAAGTATTTGGGACGACTTCACTCACTAGTATCCAGGTTGGTGATGAATATTTTGTTTGGCTAATTGGCTCTATTTCTTTCATAAATGAAACGGTGAGTTCACACCAAAAAAGGAAAAAAAAAATTGGAGACTAAAAGTTGAATATTGTTTTCAAATAAGCTCTTTAAAATTTAATGTGATAAATTAAGAATTTGTTTCATACATCTTGCAGAAAAAAACAATATGGACAATGGAGATGTAGCACTCGATTTCTATCATCGTTACAAAGTACGGAGTTTATCTTTCTTTTTTTTATGAATTGTCAATGTTTCATGAGTATCTTTAGCAGTGAGGGTTGAGGGGTGATTTTCCATGGATGTATCTGGTGGTGGTAAAAAAAATTAGTTTATATTTATTTCATGTATTTTTTTTCTCGATTAGTCGTATTTGTATTAAACATAGCTGAAAAATGTGATAGGAAGACATCAAACTAATGAAGGAAATTAACATGGATGCTTTTCGACTCTCAGTTTCATGGTCTAGAAAAATACCCCGTAAGTATATATTTTAATCAAGTTGTAATTAACATTTTATTTCATTGCCACTGTTTTATTTTTCTCATTGTTCTTAAATCTTAATTGATTCTTCTTTTTCCATTTTTTTTTTTGTGAATTTAAGTTGAAAACTAAGTGAAGGAGTGAACGAGGAAGGAATACAATTCTACAAAAATCTCATCAATGAGCTCTTAGAAAATGGTAATAAATCTCTTCCTGAATGGATTAAAAAGTTTTCTACCAAAGATGGTGGTTTAATGTAACTAGAATATTTTGTAAATATGCCATGCTAACTTTGAAATATAAATTCTTCCTACAAGTTTGAAAATCAAAATATAAAGAGGCCAAAATCCAAAATGTTCGATCAAATTTCATAGTTTTGATAAAACTGAATAGCTTATGAAGATTTATATTCTAAATATCATGCCATAAAAAATTAGAACCCAACTAATTGTTTTGTGTATAATGTGAAGACTTGCAGCCTTTCGTAATTATCTTCCATTGGGATCTTCCTCGCAATGTGTAAGTGAATATGGTGGCTTTTTAAACCCTCGCAATGTGTAAGTGAATAGCAGTTACTTTATATGAATCATACTTTACAATCCCAAAGAGTTTTATTCTGGAATGAACAGTTCGTAAAACCTACTGCGTAGATATGAAAATGTTTTATCCTGGCTGCATATTAGATTGTTTTTGTAAGATTACAAATTTGACTGGGTTTGTTGTTTTTTGTTTTTTATGGTGTTTGATTGTTTGTCTCAATTGATGGGTTAAACCCTCGTTCCTTTTGCTTGTGCCTTTAGGAAAAAAAAAAAAAAGTTCTTAACAGATGAGTTAGTTACTAACACCATTAATTCAAATGAATCAATATCCCTTCTTGCATGCTTTGTTGTACCAAAGTCTCGACCTTTACTTCACTAGTCCAACACCTCATCGGCGTTATTCTTAAATATCATGTTCAACAACACTAAGAATTTCCACAACAAATTATCCTTCGAGTTCATGGAGTTATTCTATATACGATTGAACCTGTGTCTTCCTTTATGTATTTAGGGATGATTTTCTAGATTTTGCGCATCTTTGCTTCAAAGAATTTGGTGACAAAGTAAAACTTTGGACCACTTTTTATGAGCCATGGGTTTATAGTGTTGGTGGCTATGAAACTGATAAAAAAGCTCTAAGATGGTGCTCAAAATGGGTGAACAACAGATGCCAGGCAGGGAACTCTGCCACTGAGCCTTACACCATTTCACACCATCTGCTTCTCGCTCATGCAGCAGCTGTAGAAGAGTTCAGAAAATGTGATAAGTTTTGTACAAGAGTCATTAAATCATGATCTTACACATTAGTTGCTAGCTCGATATGTACATTAGTTCTAAAGCTAATAAATTGCCAGAATTGTCCGTACAAATCAATTATCTTTGCAAATTAAACTGTATTGATGCAAGAAGAACCAGGAGATGAGCCATATAGGCTTAGAAAGATCTGGAAGTCTATTTTCTGGAGAATTTTATGACTTGTCAAAATGATTTTCCTAGAAAAAGTTATGACAGTTTTAGTAGACAAAGGTCAGGCCTTCAGAACAATACCATCCAGCACCGCGGTGCTCCTCAGCCAGAATTTTACAGCTCTTTATTTCTTTTTTCTCTCTCACCATTCTTAAAATTTTGATTCTTTTTTTTTTTTAAATTCAGATGGAAAGCTAAGTAAAGGAGTGAACGAGAAAGGGTTCCAATTCTATAAAAATCTCATCAATGAGCTCATAGCAAATGGTCATAAATCTATCCCCTACATGGATTTAATTTTTTGTTTGGCTAATTGCGTTAATTTAATTTAATTAAAATATTGTAATATACCAATCAATTAAATTAGAGTTAACATTTAAATATAATTAAGTTCTCCTTATAAGTATATTTTTAATGAAAGTTATATATATATATATATATATATATATATATATACATATAATCAAATTTCGAAACGTTGGAACAAATTTTAAGTTCTTCAAGAAATTTGAGAGCTCCTTGAAGATTTATCTTTATAATTGGACCTTGATAAATTATTGATAAAGTTGTCCAATAATTACTTTTTGTGACTCATGTGAACCAAACTTAATTATCTCTCTTAAATGTCATTTGATGAATGTGCAGACATTCAACCATTTGTGACTATCTTTCACTGGGATCTTCCCCAAACTCTAGAAGATGAGTATGGTGGTTTTTTAAGCCCTCGCATTGTGTAAGTAAATGTTTCCATCATATCAAAAGCATCATTGATGCTTCTATCAATATAGTTTTTTGCCTTTAAAAAAATCTTACTAAAAGATTAATCTATTAAATTATTTTATTAATTATATTAAATCCAACAATACCTACAGTGAAGAATCATGGAGTTGGCCTATATTTGATTGAAAATGTATCCTATTATGCATATACAGGGATGATTTTCGAGACTTTGCAAGTATATACGTCAAAGAATTTGGTGATAAAGTGAAACTTTGGGCAACTTTCAATGAGCCGTGGGTTTACAGTGTTGCTGGATATGACAATGGAAGAAAAGCACTAGGACGATGTTCAAAATGGGTCAACAATGCATGCCAAGCAAGGAACGCTGGCATTGAACCTTATAATGTTTTACATCATCTACTTCTTGCTCATGCTGCAGCGGTAGAAGAGTTTAGAAAATGTGACAAGATATACAGAAAAATTGTCAAATCATGTCCGGTGCATTAATTGCTTGCTTGATATGCGTATTAGTGCCAACAATAATTTTCTAAACTACTATAAGGTTTAAATATTTTTTCTCGATTTTTTTTTATTTGAAACTTTTGAGATCAAAAGGAGAGTCTATATTGAAACTTTATTAATGATTAAAACCCCAAACCATGTGTCCCCTTTCTATTATTTTTAAAGGAACCTTTTTTATTATTTCATCCATTAACTGTTTTTTATTTATACAATTGTTTAGTGTCAAGAAAATGGAAAGATTGGGATAGTACTCTCGCCCTCATGGTTTGAGCCTCAATCTGATTCCCCTGCGGATATTGAAGCAGCCAAACGAGCCCTTGATTTCATCTTTAGGCTGGTAAGTGCTTCATATTAAATTAAGCAACATGCTTTCTCATTTTCTTCCTTCTTTTTTCCTTCTTTTGGGAATTGAAAACTATATTTTAGTCCAAGATAAAAATAATTTTTAGATTTCTATATATGCAGGCATTTGGACCCTATAACATTTGGTGATTATCCAAAAAGTATGAGGACTTATGTTGGGGATCGATTACCTTCGTTCACTAAAGAGCAATCCAAAATGCTAAAAAAATCTTTTGATTTTGTGGGAATAAATTACTACGGTGCTCTTTATGTAACTAATCTTGATCATGTTGACCCGGAAAAACCTAGATACACAAAAGATCAACATGTTATGTGGAAAAGTAAGTTCACTCTAAATCCAAAGCTTTTAGAAAATTTATACTCAATACAATTTTTTTTTCTATTTTTCATACTACCAACATAGACTATGGTGATTAATCTATTGACTTTCAAATTTTTTTCCTATTTTATGGAGGATCGAGATGGAATTCTTATTGGCCCACAGGTACGTTGGTAAAGTATATATATATTTATTTTAGAAGTACTTTGTTTTTGAAAAACGAAGGCATAAAAATATTAGAAGGCATCATAAAGCCAATAAGATTTAGAAAGAAAATTCCTCATGAACCATGAGAGACACGTAGAGAGATGAGTAAAGACGCCAAACCAAACAAGCAGAACGATCCCCTAGAACACAAGACAACACACTGTGCACTTCTTGATACATGTTTTTTCAACATTCTTTTTTCAGTATTTTGTCATATTCCTCTCTATCCCTCCATTCCATTTGGTATAGCTGTTCAATCATCTCCTCTTCATCTCCATCATATCAAACGGCTATTTTTTTTTACCCAATGCCTTATTTTCTTACCCAATACTTTTTCTTTATATTCACACTTTATAAAATGACTAATAATTGTATATAACATTATTTTATTCAGGCTGCTTCAGACTTGATCCTAGTGTATCTTGAAGGTATCAAATATATTCTAAAGTACATCAAGGATCATTACAATAATCCAACCATTTATATTACTGAGAATGGTAAGCCAATTGTTAAAATAAACTTCATATAATTAAGTGGTATTTGTTACATGTTGGATAATCCAATTACTAATTAGTTTTGATTTATTTGACATAAAACTCATGTAGGATATGATGATTACAACAACGATACCTTACCATTGGAAGAAGCTCTTAAGGATACTGAGAGGAAAGAATACCATGAGAAGCATCTTCAGAATCTTTTGGAAGCCATAAAGTGAGTTCATATCTAACGTACGTTGAATTTATTATCACTGTTTTTTTTTTTTTTGGTTCGCAAAATTTACTTTACAACTAACATAAAACTTGTGTTCTACAACAAACTTGATTTTGATATAAAATTATTGTTTTCTACTATACATGATGTTTTTTAGTACTCAACTTTTGAAGGTTTAATTATTACAAGGTCAATCTCGATGTAAGCTTGTAGAGCAAAGATTATTTTGTTAAATGTTTATACTAATGGTGATTATTGGATTATTGACAGTGACTATTGAGTTGATGTGAAAGGCTATTTTGCATGGTCATTGATGGATAACTTTGAATGAAACCTTGGTTAAAGTGTTCGATTCAGATTATACTACGTAAATTTCAAGAATTACTTGAAACGATATCCGAACGAATCAGCCAAGTGTGGTTCATGAAATTTCTAAAAGAATAAAGCAAGCGGTCTAAAATTGTTATTTGGGTTTCCTCAATTTTATCACGTATAACAAAGAGTTGGTCAATATTGACGTATTGAAGTTGATCATCTTTTGGTTTTGAATCACAACTGAATGATGTATTTTATTAATTCTTTTGTAATTCTTTGATTTTATTGATTAAAATCGTGTTTTAGGATTTTAATATATAATTAAACTATTGTCTTCTTATATAAGAAATTGTACTACTTTGTGATCTATTTTATCTAGCTAGCCTATAAATAGGTTTGTATAGTTTTTGGGTTCTGCCTATATCTTTTTTCATGATAAATAAATTGACTTTTTCCTTTCATATATATATATATATATAAGCCTTTTATTCTCTTTTTCACTTAGATAGGTGGTTTAGAGGGAGGATTCTCCAGGCATGAAGACTCCCTAAAAGTATGGCTTTTGAATTATGGACAAATGGACAATTAAAGTATCATCGTACATATGTCACTTAGCAATCACCGAATTCCTAAACAAACTTTTTTTTTCTCAAATCCCCAACTTTGAGGGTGATTTTAATAAATAAATATTTTGATTATAAACTTGTCACAATAAGCCCTTAATTTGATTTGACGTTTTCTTTGAAGTGGGGTGTTTTTAAGAATTTATTCTTTCAAAAGAAAATTAATGATAGAGAAAACGAAGAAACAATTGTTTACGGTTGTTGTTATGCCTAAAATTTGAAAAATAAAGTGTTGGAACATCAACGGTGCAACAAATCGTTGCATTTTTTTATACTTCTTTTCTTTCGGGGTTAAAATTAAGTGGACCAACAGCAAAGCAACATGTGGACATTTTTACTTCCAATAAGGATATGGCACGTGGACAAGCTATTGACGAACCCAATGCCATCCCCGGACACTCTTGTTTAGACCTATGAGCGTAAATCCAGGGATCACGATCTGTTGGAAATCACCTTGACAAGATGCCCAGGTGGTGATCTTCCAAACACCCAAGTCTTGAATGACTTGTAGAAAGAATTTCAGCAATCGAACACAAGAACAGAAAATCAAAGAAAGAAAGAAGACAAGTAATTTGTTGTCGAGGTTCGGCAATGTGCCTACGTCCCCGTGAGTTCTTCCGAACTCTCTGGACTATCTCAATGGTTCTTACAAAGTTACAGCAATCCCCTTCAAGAATCCAAGTTCTTGAAGAACCAAGAAGAGAACGAGAAAGTGATAGACCTATTACAATGCTTTCTATCAATTCTCTACTAACCTCTCTTCCTTACAACCAGCCTCACTACAAGAGTCCCTCTTGTGTTTATGTCTCTCACACAATTCTCTCTTGTGTTTACAATGATCTCACAATGTCACAACCTGTGTGGTTCTCTCACACACATTTTCCACCACTTGAAATGAGGCTAGGAAACCCTTTTTATAGCCACTTGATTCTTGGACAATCTTGTGAATCATTCTTGACCCTTTGATCATGTTCTTCCTTTAATCTCAGCCCTTCATCACTCTCCAAGTGATGCTGTGCATTTTGGTGTGGTGCTGTGTGCTGCAGCTTGACCTGATGCTGCAGCCTCCTGATGCTGTGCGCACACCTCCTGCCTGTGGGCAGAAACTTCCACAGCAGTGTGCCTGACCTTCCCATGCTCAAAATTGAAGCACACACATGTGTGCAACCTTATAACTTGCTGAACTTTGATATCCCACAATTGGTTTGGACATTAACCAAACTTAGGCCATGTTTGGACATGTTTGAAACTTAGGCAAATAACAACAATCTCTACCTTTGTCTAAGTGTTCAAAAAACCTGAACCATTGTGCAGAAAGCTTCGGGATCCAAACTCATCTGGAGTTACCAATTAACCAACTCCATTCCTAGGAAGTCCAAGGCAATGATTGGACCTTCTTAGAGGTAGAACCTTGGTGCCTAAATCTGCAGGACTTTTCTCTGTGGTCTTCTTGTCAACATGAATGCATCCTTTCGTACCATTTTCCAGAATGTAATGATACCAAACATCCATATGCTTTGTCCCCTCATGGAACACCGGATTCCTCCAAAAGTGCCCCGCACTTTGGTTATCCAAAGTTACCACCACTTGCTCTTTTAGGACCTCCCACTCGTCCAACAACCCTTTGCAACCCATAGCCTCCTTTATGGCTTCCGTAGCCGCTATGCATTTTGCCCTGGTTGTTATGAGTGCTACCATTGGCTGCCACTGAGCCTCCATGTACCTCAGCAACCACTTCATCCCAAGACAACGCTCTTTTCCAGGATTACTCACACATTTGCTGAAAACATCCATTGCCCAAGAAACACTTGACCTGTTTCTCTTCCTTTCCCGGATGATTCTCCTCATCCCAAGGATCTTTTGTGTAAGGCTGAGATCCTTCCTCTCGAACTCCTCACTGAGTTGAGATGTAAACCTTTCCATCCTCTTCCTGCTGTTCCAAACTAACAGCCCATCAATGACATAGGTGAGGATACTCACCATCTTCTCCACCTTGTGTCCAGGTGAGAAAGTTTCTGTGAAACCTATGTCTTCTCTTCTTGTGAACCCATTCGCCACCAGCTCAGCCTTGTTCCGGACTTCATCTCTTGGAGGGCACCCTTCTTTGATCTTGTAAGTGCACTTACATTCCACAACTTTCTGATTTCCTGGAATTTTCACCAATTCCCAGAAGTTGTTCTTTCTCAAAGAATCCATTTTTTCCCCCATAGCTAGCTGCCACTTTGATGAATCCTTACACTCCATGGCATCCGTGTAAGTTTCTTGTTCACTCATCTCTCCTTCTGTCCAAGGAGCTGCTGCATCCGCAAACCCACATCTTGAAGGTGGTCTTACCAGCCTTCTTTCCCGGTCTCTTGTGAGCTGAAAGTCCTTCTGACTTGCTGCAGCATCCTTTTCTTGTTCAGCCTCTTCTTGAGTTTCTTGAGCTTGGCAATCATCTAAGGGCTCTACCTGGTCCGAACCCTCTTGCCTCCTTTGCTCTACCTGAACAGAATCTCCCTTGATGCTATGCTCAACAATTTCTGAATTGGTTTGCTCACTAGCCCCTGCAGGGTTAGTTTTCTCCAAGTAGGGAAATAATAATTCATTAAAGACAACATCCCTACTTATTATGAGTTTAAATTCTTCTTTTTCTAAGGACCACAACCTGTACCCCTTAGCCCCTTCCCCATATCCTAGAAACACATATTTTCTAGATCCTGGGCTAAGCTTATCCTCCTTTTGGAGTGCATATGCAGCACACCCAAAAGTCCTAAGGTTGTCCAACTCAGGGGGTTTTCCACTCCACATCTCCATGGGAGTCTTTTGGAACACAATCCTAGAGAGTGATCTATTATTCAAATATGCAGCTGTAGCTACAGCTTCTCCCCAAAAATATTTTGGTAACCCGGATCCATCTAACATGCACCTAACCTTTTCCATAAGGGTCTTACTCATCAACTCAGCAACTCCATTTTGCTGAGGAGTTTCCACAACCGTCCTATGTCTTAGAATGCCATTTAACCTACAGAATTGATCAAGTTCTTGGTTAAAAATTTCTAAGCCATTATCGGTTCTTATCCCCTTAACTACTCTACCCATTTGAGTCTCAACCAGCCCTTTCCACACCATTAATTTATTCAAGGCATCTAATTTATTCTTAACCAAATAAACCCATACTTTTCTTGAATAATCATCAATTAAAGACAGAAAGTAAATGTTACCTCCCTGTGTTGGTGTCCTTGCTGGTCCCCAAAGGTCCGCATGAATGTAGTCAAGAATGCCCTTAGACTTGTGCGCTCCGGTGTTGAAGCTGACCTGATGTTGCTGCCCAAAAACACAGCTCTTACAAAAATCCAGTTCTTCTACTTTGTCACCACCAAGTAGACCTTCCTTGCTAAGCACTTGCAGGCCCTTTTCGCTCATGTGTCCCAAGCGAGTGTGCCAAAGGGCTGCCTTGTCCAGCTCAGCCATCAAGCTTGCTGCTTGATCATTGGTTTCTGTTTCTCCGATCATCTCATAGAGTCCATCGTTTCTTGCTGCCTTGATCACCACCAAAGATCCCTTGGCCACCTTGATCTTTCCTCCCTCTATCTTGCATGTATAGCCCATGGAATCTAGCTGCCCCAATGAGATCAAGTTCATCTTCAAATCTGGAATATACCTCACATTTTCCAGCAGCCTTGTAACTCGATCAAACATCCTCAATTGGATATCTCCAATCCCTCTCACTTGGCACGAATTATCATTCCCCAAGAAGACCATTCCATCATTGATCTTCTTGAAATTCTTGAACCATTCTTTGTGAGGGCTCATATGATGAGTGCACCCGGTATCCAAGATCCATTTCCCGCTGCCTTCTTGCCCCTTGCTCACACTTGAGCACACAACAAGAACATCATCATCTTGCTGTTCTGTTTTGGCAACCGAAGGCTCTCCATTCTTGGTATGGCTTCCTCCTCTATCCCTTGTCATCTTCTTGCAATCTTTCTTGACATGACCCTTCTTATGGCAGTAGTAGCAGCTCTTCCCTCCAAATCTCAGTTTGGAATGCGTTCTCCCATGGCTTTCTCCTCTACGTCTGTCCCGGTAGTAGCCATGCATGCTGCTGTGCACTCTCCCATGGCTCTCTCCTCTACCTCTGTCCCGGTAGTAGCCATGCATGCTGCTGTGCACTCTCCCATGGCTCTCTCCTCTACCTCTGTCCCGGTAGTAGCCATGGTTGCTGCCATACCAAGTTGCTGGCCTTCTTTTAAAGAACAGCCCTTTACCACTTGATGCACTCCTTTTCTTGGCATCAAGATTATCTTGCAACTCTTTCTTAGGATCAAATTTAAAAGCAAAGATTTGTTTCCGAAGATACCTCTTATGTGGGAGAGTCTTGGCAAGAAACAATTCATCTAGTTTCTTCCATAATGCAGCTGGATCTTCTAAGTCTCCGCACTCCCTTGTGTCATTATCCGACATGTGCAAGAAAATGGTGCTGTAAGCCATCTTCTTCATCTCGGTCCGCTGGTCCCCCGTGACACTTGCTGGAAAAGCATCATCTTCTCCAATAGCCAAGTCCACTTTTTGTTGCACAAGAACCTCCTTGATCTTCCGCTTCCATAGGGAAAAATCTCCCTTTCCATCAAACTTCTTAATACCGAAATTTGAACCCATCTTGCGGAGATGATCCCTTGTCTTATGCAGTACCCACAAATGCTTTCTTCAACCTCAAGAACACAGATCGAAGATGGATCTTAACCGTTCTTGAATCACTTTCAAGAACACGACCAGATCTTGATCTTTACACCGTTCTTGAATCACCCTCAAGAACACGATCAGATATTGATCTTAACACCGTTCTTGATTTACCTCAAGAACGCGATCATATATAGATCTTAACTCCGTTCTTGAATCAAACAAGAAGTTGATCTTTGATTCTTGGAGTCTTGGCTCCGTACCTTCTACTTCATGTTCCAATAACCAACTGCTGTGCTCTGATACCATCGAGGTTCGGCAATGTGCCTACGTCCCCATGAGTTCCTCCGAACTCTCTGGACTATCTCAATGGTTCTTACAAAGTTACAGCAATCCCCTTCAAGAATCCAAGTTCTTGAAGAACCAAGAAGAGAATGAGAAAGTGATAGACCTATTACAATGCTTTCTATCAATTCTCTACTAATCTCTCTTGCTTACAACCAGCCTCACTACAAGAGTCCCTCTTGTGTTTATGTCTCTCACACAATTCTCTCTTGTGTTTACAATGATCTCACAATGTCACAACCTGTGTGGTTCTCTCACACACCTTTTCCACCACTTGAAATGAGGCTAGGAAAACCTTTTTATAGCCTCTTGATTCTTGGACAATCTTGTGAATCATTCTTGACCCTTTGATCATGTTCTTCCGTTAATCTCAGCCCTTCATTACTCTCCAAGTGATGCTGTGCATTTTGGTGTGGTGCTGTGTGCTGCAGCGTGACCTGATGCTGCAGCCACCTGATGCTGTGCGCACACCTCCTGCCTGTGGGCAGAAACTTCCATTGCAGTGTGCCTGACCTTCCTATGCTCAAAGTTGAAGCACACACATGTGTGCAACCTTATAACTTGCTGAACTTTGATATCCCACAATTGGTTTGGACATTAACCAAACTTGGACCATGTTTGGACATGTTTGAAACTTAGGCAAATAACAACACGATCCTTCTTGGACAACCAGCCATATCCACTTGCAGAAGAATGGGATCTCTGGGATTTCCCCATTCGGGGCGTGTGGGCCATCTCACCTTTGAAACACTATAAAAGGACCAAGATATGCAAATCCAGACACATTCACAATCACATTTTACATAACTGAAAGCAGGAGCATCCCATTCCTCTAAGAACTTGTACTAACAAGAGCATCGGAGTGTCTTTGGAGGCACCATCTCCCTCTCTCCTCCGGTGGCTCTCTAGCTCATCTCGTCTATCTTGTGCAAGCTCCCCTAAAAACCGGACCCCAACTCATCAACACGTTTTATGTTTCAACACCAATATTTTTGTGTTTTGTAAGGGGCTGTTGATAAGAATCTCAATGTTTCTTCAAGAAGTTCTGAAGGCTCTCATTCTATGGCTCTTGATGATCACAAGTGTTTAACATGGTTATCAATTATATGTGCTTATTTCATTTGGAATTATATAAAATGAATTTATTAGCTACATCAGCTCTTAGGTGACAAGAAGGGCGAGAAAGTTGGGGCCATAATCCTTGGACTGACTATTCCTTCATGTCTTCACCTTTTATTGCTATATTCTTCAAAATCAAACCTTCTCTAAACTCTATTCTTCAAAACTAGATCAAATGGACTCTTTCTCCATTATGAGTTCATCCTGCCATTATGATAAGACAGCTGCTTGAAGACGCCTAGGCAGACGCTTCCTAGGTTGTCGTGTTGGGATTTTAAATTAAAATACATTTACTCAATCTTAAGCAAAAAAACACAAGCACAACAATTAAATAGGCAAAATAAATAGAATCAAGAACACCTATAATTAATGTGGTGCGACAACCTCTTTGCATTCATCCACCAGCAAATCAACTGCTTTATTAATTTTCAACTAAAACTTTAGGAAGAGCGAAGTTGTCAAACTCTCACCCCAAAGTCTCAATACAAAAAAAGCTCTTAACCTAGCTCTAGTTACAAGTACTCTCTCTGATAACCCAAAAACCTAATACACCCAAAGCTCTCATCCTAACTTTAGTAGTAAACCCCTCTAGTTTACAATGTAAATGAAAATTATGACTATGCCTCAAATCTTCTCTGAGACCCTTTTATATAGAATATATTTTCCTAATACAATTAGGAAAAGTCCTAATACAATTAGGAAAAGAACAACAGCATCATACTAGACTACTACTACTTGTACAATCAACAATATAATAGGAAATTACTACTATTCCTACTAGAACAAGCAATTACAAAATAGGAAACAACTTTTTCCAAACCAATTAGAAGTCTTCTTTATGAGAATTGAGCCAAAATCTTAACAGTCGTAACTATGGGGTAGTTTTTTTTTTTTTTTTTTCCATTTTCTTCTTGCACTTTGCGATCAGATGCAAACACACATTTGATTATATGCAAACAATTGGAGCTTGCAATTAATTTTTGTTGGTATGATCCTCTAATGTGTCCACGAGCTAAAGAAGTTATAAGTGGATTGTTGAGGAAAATTGTAAGAATAAAGAATCAAGCTAGAAGAGACAGAGATAGGAGCTGATGTGATTAATAAATTCATTTTATATAATTTTAAATGCAATCAAAACATAAATTGAGAACAATATTAAACTTGAGTTTCAATAAAGGTGTAAATTAGGGCAATATTAAACTTAAAGAAAACCAGTGAAACCTAAAAGACAATTGATAATGGTAATGGATAAGTTTACATTAGTAATTAAGTTGACCTTGAAAAGGAGAAAAAACTGTAAATGCCAATCAAATGATAAACTTAAAAAACCTGTTTCTTTTATTTTTTCCCCCTTTTTTTCATGTAATTTCTCCGTTACTAGTACTATATATAAAAAATATACTCCATACTCCATAGTGATCAAGCCTGGGCCTTTGATGCAAATTTCAAGCCTGGGCATTTAAAGTCTTTAACTAATTGCTCCTTTAATTTTCAAGCTCAACTCCAACTTAATTACTGATATTGTAAACTACCCACGATGAAGCAGTGGTCATTTGTTTACCAGAGAGGGCTATTTAATTTTGCCATGAAACACGTACATAATGATCTTTCAATTTAGAAGACATCCAACACTATAATTTCTTAATTAATTTTAAAGTTATGTTTCGTGTTATTTTGAAGGAGACAACAATAACAACATGCATATGTTGAGTTATTAATCAGCTGTTGAGTAATTATGCGTATCTATAACATCTAAGTGATGCAACAGTTAGGAGGAGATCGCAATTATAAATTTATGTTGCTCCTCTTTTAAGCTTGCTGATCAGTAGTTCAATTAATCTTTAACTTCTTCTGATTTTCTATTTTTGATTCTTGATGTGGGATAATTTTACCATCCAAACAAACAGTAACACATGACACACCAAGGTAAGTCCACGGACCCAAAATCACCACCAGTGAAATCATTACATGTGTCCAAGGGTATGAAGGTAATTTTATTCATAAACCCTAAAACACAGTAATCCTAATTGCACAAGGATACACATCTCATATTTGAGAAACTCAAATCCCACCACAAGTCTCACTTATGAGTCATTTTCCTAATCAAACTATACTCCAAAGCACTGTATGTAGAAGGCTTTCATTATCACACATGTACTTCACAAACAGTTTTAACAGCACTTGCCTTTTCATTTTCTATAAACAGATTACTGATTTAGGCATCAGAGAGTTCCCTCAAAAGCACACTTCCCATCCTCCGACAACTCCTTAGGTCTTTTTTTGTTCTCGTGTGCGTAGGGACTTCACAACACCTATAAGAGCAACAGTCACATTTTTCAGCATAAAAAAATTTGTGTTATCCATGGGAAAACTTTGAAGAAGAATTTATCTGTTAATGATGCCAACCTGACATATGACCAAGAATGTTGTTGCTACTGTCGCTGTCGCTGCTGCTACCATTGCCACAACCCATACCTTGACTAGACAGGGCATGATCCTTAGTCCAGGCCTCTTTGCAATTCCCAAAAATACTGCTACCAGTGACGATTCCATCTGGCATTCTAAAAGGTAGCAGAAGTTTCTTGCAACCTCAACTGGGCTATCCCAATCATCACGAAAGCCACACTGTCTGAACGCATGACTCGGGGTCCTCAATGGCATTAGATGCTGCCACAAAGCCCTCGATCAGCGAGGCACTCAGATCACGAAAGGGGACTTCACCCCACTAACTACCGATTCTCCGTTAGATTCTACCCCCTCCATTATAGGGTAAGATCACAGAGCCACTCCACGATCACAAACACCTTTAATACAATCTCCAGGAGCCGAGAATGATCACTCCAGATAAAGAGAACCTATAGTAGGTTAGTAGCACCGGCCAATACACAAAACAAAAAGGCAAGAACAGAACAAACGATCTTTTTTACAGATGACGACCTGGAAGGACTGTCCACCCCATGATGACGCCATGGTCATCACTTTGGTCATTGGGAATTACAATATGAAAAGGATCCTAGTTGACAACCAACATCTTCTATCATAACACGTTCAAGAAAATGGGGCTTAGTGACCAACAGCTCACACGGGTCGCTTTCCCTCTCTACGAGTTTTCAAGTGAGCCAATGTTCCTCTCTCTACTATATTTCACATCACATTCATAACATTTCTACTCATTTTTCATTCTCTTATGTTTTTCCTCTACACACAACCTATGTCATCACAACTACTTAGGCCATGTCTGAAGACAAGGGTTTAAGCAAGGTTAGCTTAAATCCTCGTCTTAGAATTTGGTGGATGTTAGTGGGGCCTCAATTCCAAGACAAGGATTTAAGTCAATATTGCTTAAATCCTTGTCTCCAAACATGGCCTTAGTTTCTAAACAGTTTCCTAGAGATTTCTTCGGAAGCTATTCATAATTGCTATCTACACAACTTCGCAAGGCTTTGTTGTATCCTTGAGGTGAATTTAATAGGAAGCTATTAGCAAACTCTTTGGAGTGAGGGCAACTATCACCTTAACGAAAGTGATTTACGCCCTAAATCCTTAAAATATTATGTTCTTTTCAATTGTTTTTGTTGTTGCAATTCGACATTTTCAAATGCACATACTTTGACCCACTTTTTTTTTTTTTTTGTTATTTTAAACCAAAATCCCTAACAATTTTAAGGTGATAGTAGAAGCAACCATATTATCAATATTGATTTCAAAGTCATGAGAGAAGACTTCATCAAAGAAGATCGTTTTTATGGAACCAACTTTGCTCACTAGAAGGAAACTAAAAGACTATAAAAGGTTGAAAGAAGCAAGAGGATGTATATATTATGGATTTCTTTGTCGAGGCCAAATTCATACCGAGAGCATATGTATGATTTCTAAGTTTTTATAAAGTCTATGCCAGATATCCAGGAAGCATTTGAAGAGAAACTTAATACTGAAAAAAAAACAAGGTAGGCATAACTTATTGATTATGAAATATTTTGAATTTATATTTTTGAGTAACATCATTAAAAAAATGATGTGTTTTCACTCTATGACCAATTTACAAGGAATATCTAAAACTAAGAAGTATCTAATTACTACATTTAAGATAGATGATCTTAATGAATTAGATGCTATCTTAGACATGGAAATGAGTGGGCGATATGTTTTAAATCAATCTCATTACTTGAGAAACTATTATTAAGTTCCAAAATCTTGGAATAAAGTAAGCAAGTATCCCCTATGAATTCACTACTAAACCAATTGAGAATTTCGGTAAAGTAATGGTACAACTTGAATATATATGTTAGTGCTATTGAAAGTTTAACTGAGCTAGATATTGTATTTGTAGAGTGCAAACTTTCAAGATACACCAGTAAGCCTAGTACAAAACTATAAATAGAGTTATTAGAATCTTAAGAAAACTATTAAACTATCTGTTTAATTTTTATTATCTGGTTGTACTAGAAGGATTCATTGTAGTTGGATCACAAGTACGTCAATTGATGAAAATTTAACGTTTGGATGTATTTTTAGGTTTGGTGGTGAAACAATATGTTGACCCTCTAAGAAGTAGATATGCATATCAAATTTAACCCATATAACCAGGATCAGCACATAATGCCATAGACATATTTGGCGTCACAACAATCCAATATACTTGTCACCTCAAGGACTTGTCTCCTTAAGGACTCTTTCTTAACACTATCGTTTCACATGGACAACAAAAAGATATATGTTTGCAGGGCCAAGAACTGTTGTCATACTTTGGTACCAAAAAGGCTAACAAATACATCAATCATCTCAAGAATATTACTCTAGTTCTATCTACCTATTCATTAAGCCACAAAACAGGAAAACCATAAGCTTCAATACGGCCCATTGAGCATTTTAACACATTTATGAACTAGAGCAAAGCTTCCTCATACCAAATACAGACTTAGTATTGCAACTTCAAAGGATAACAAGAGGGGAGAAAAGAATGACTGGAGGGGACTGCATTGTAGCAAACAAAAGTGGTAAATGATTAACGTCTTAGGTAGAAATCAGAACAAAAATAAGGGAAAGTAGCAAGCCACGTCACTAATTCAATCTAAAGCAATGAGGATGTATAAAATCAAACTCAAAATTTAAGCCACGCCATCTTCTCTTCTCACGAAAAAGATTAAGCGCTGATGTCAGAGATATTAAGGGGAGGTTGGGTACAGGACCATCAATGGAGGTTGATACATGTTTTTTCAACATTCTTTTTTCAGTATTTTGTCATATTCCTCTCTATACCTCCATTCCATTTGGTATAGCTGTTCAATCATCTCCTCTTCATCTGCATCATATGAAACGCCTAATTTTTTTTGACCCAATGCCCTATTTTCTTACCCAATACTTTTTCTTTATATTCACACTTTATAAAATGACTAATAATTGCATATAACATTTGTTTATTCAGGCTGCTTCAGACTTGATCCTAGTGTATCCTGAAGGTATCAAATATATTCTAAAGTACATCAAGGATCATTACAATAATCCAACCATTTACATTACTGTGAATGGTAAGCCAGTTGTTAGAATAAATTTCATATAATTAAGTGGTATTTGTTACATGTTGGATAATCCAACTACTAATTAGTTTTGATTTCTTTGACATAAAACTCGTGTAGGATATGACGATTACAACAATGATACATTACCATTGGAAGAAGCTCTTAAGGATACTGATAGGAAAGAATACCATGAGAAGCATCTTCGGAATCTTTTGGAAGCCGTAAAGTGTGTTAGTATCTAACTTACATTGAATTTATTATCACTCTTTTTTTTCTTTTTTTTTTGGTTCGCAAAATTTACTTTACAACTAACATAAAACTTGTGTTCTACAACAAACTTGATATTGATATAAAATTATTGTTTTCTGCTATATATATATGATGTTTTTTAGTACTCAACTTTTGAAGGTTTAATTATTACTAGGTCCATCTTGATGTAAGCTTATAGAGCAAAGATTGTTTTGTTAAATGTTTATACTAATGGTGATTATTGGATTATTGACAGTGACTATGGAGTTGATGTGAAAGACTATTTTGCATGGTCATTGATGGATAACTTTGAATGAAACCTTTGTTACACTATTCGATTCGGATTATATTACGTAGATTTCAAAAATTACTTGAAACGATATCCGAAAGAATCAAACCTTTGTTACACTATTCGATTCGGATTATATTACGTAGATTTCAAAAATTACTTGAAACGATATCCGAAAGAATCAACCAAGTGGTTCATGAAATTTCTAAAAGATCAGAGCAAGCAGTCTAAAACTGTTACTTGGGGTTCCTCAATTTTATCACGTATACCAAAGAGTTGGTCACTACAGATGCATTGAAGTTGAACGTCTTTTGGTTCTCAATCACAACTGAATGATGTATTTTATTATTTCTTTTGTAATTCTGTGATTTTATTGATTAAAATCTTTTTAGGTATTTTAGGATTTTAATATGTAATTAAACTATTGTCTTCTTATATAGGAAATTGTACTACTTTCTGATCTATTTTATGTAGCTAGCCTATAAATAGGTTTGTATAGTTTTTGGGATTCTGCCTAAATCTTTTTTCATGATATATATATACATATATATATATATACATATATATATAAGCCTTTTAGAGGGAGGAGTCTCTAGGCATGAAGTCTCCCTAAAAGTATGCCTTTTGAATTATGGACAAATGGACAATTAAAGTATCATAGTACATATGTCACTTAGCAATCACCGAAGTCCTAAACAAATTTTTTTTTTTGTTTTCTCAAATCCCCAACTTTGAGGGTGATTTTAATAAATAAATATTTTTATTATAAATTTTCATAATAAGCCCTTAATTTGATTTGATGTCTTCTTTGAAGTGATGTGTTTTTAAGAATTTACTCTTTCAAAAGAAAATTAATGACAGAGAGAAAACGGAGAAACAATTGTTTGCGGTTATTGTTATGTCTAAAATTTGAAAAGTAAAGTCTTAGAACATCAACGGTGCCACAAATCATTGCATTTTTTATACCTCTTTTCTTTAGGTGTTAAAATTAAGTGGGCCAACAGCAAGGCAACACGTGGACATTTCTGCTTCCAATAAGGAGATGGCACATGGACAAGTTATTAACGAACCCAAACAATTCTTTTAGCTCCAACAAGTATTTATAGTTCAAAACCTAAAATTTACATATCTAAAACTACTCAATCACAAGTTTAAGTTATTTCAAGTTGTAGTGCAAGATTAATTCAAAGGTCCACTACATATCATATTCCAACTTCAATAAATCCTAAATCCATCCATTTAAATTCAAATCAACTCAAACAAAACCAAAGAATCAACTTCATTAAGTTTACTTTAACTTAGAATAGGTTGGAAAATGATTATACCTCAAATTTGTATAAAAAAATAGCTAACAAACAAAAGGAGCAAGAACCCCTGTCTGGTACGTGTACTCCACATGCCGTCGTAGCCTACTCATGGCGCCTCACCTCTCGGTCTGGACTCCTCCCCCAGGTGGCAGTAAGATTTTTACAAAGTATGGGGGTAAGTGAGGTTGTGACGTGAGTTGGTAAGCTAGAAGAAGATAAGAAAATTTTGGGTTTTCTCCAAACAAATTAAAAAATGGTTTCTGCCCTGTTTCTCTCTAACTCTCTCAGTCACCCGAGCTTCCCAGAGAAGAATTGAGAGACTTGTGGTTTTTTTGCTGAAGTTTCTAGGCTTTTAGCCTTATATAGACCCACGAACCATTAGCCTTTTATCTCTTTACCCCTCCCTTCCTTCTTTAATTAATTTGCAACCCTTTTCCTCCTTTTTTCTAACTTTTTATATTAAAACCCAATTGTTCTTACTAACACTTCTTTATAAGAAAGTCTTCACTAAGTACTTTCATTTCTTTTATGTTTATATTACCCCTCTATCAATAAGCTCTACACACTTCTAACACAGAAAAATTATAATTTACTTCATCAATATATATATATATATATATATATATATTTTTTTTTTTTTAAATTTAAGACCTGACTTTACACCCCCTCTCTCTCTCTACTTTTTCGCTTCTTATTTATTCAGAGTATAAATCCCATCAACCAAATTGTTGAATCCTTAATAATTCCTCGATCCATTACTTAATTTGATCCAATCTCTTGACCTCAACCCGATAATGATGCCCAACAGTGTAATCATTCTGATGACGACAATCACGACCGTAAGTGCCACGGTGGTCAGTATGTTGTCATGTCATCAGTACCGTAGTTTTGGTGAGAGAGAAACCAGAGAATAAGAGATTGTAGAAGAAAAGATTAGAAGATGGATTCAGTTGTTTGGGACTTGGATTGGGTACTTGGGTTGGGACTTGGGAGCTTGGGCTCATGTTGGGATTAAGGTTGGCCTGAAATTATAGGGCATGTTTGGGTAACAGTTTTTTGTTTTCAGTTTTCGAAAATGAAAACTGAAAATAGTTTTTTTATGTATTATGAAGAAAACATATTTGGATAACTGTAACTCGAAAACTGTTTCCAAAACAAAAAACAACGAAATGTTGTTTGGATAATCTAATTTTGAAAATTTTTTTGATACAACTTGTAATTATTTTTAGTTGTGAGTTTAAATTTAAAATCTATATTAATTTTATTTCTCATATTTACTAAATATTTAAAAATAATTAATATTTTTTATATACTATGGAGGAAGAATGAAACAGAGAAGTGAACACTGATTTTAGGGCTATTTTTCGAAAATTATGTTAGAAAACACTAATTTGGAGTTTTTAAATGAAAAATTTTGAAAACTTGTTTTTTTTAAAACTGTTTTAAAAAATTGCTTTTGAAAACTGTTTGCCAAATATAGAAAAAAGATTTTGAAAACTGTTTTTAATTTTCAAAAACTATTTCCAAACATAGCAATATATACTATCTGTTTCTTTTTTAGAGAAAAAATGAACCCGAGTTTTAGCCAAGACTTGCCCGTAGTGTAACTCTACCCCTGATTTCAATCATAATAGTTTTCCTGATGGTTTTATTTTTGGTACAGCGTCATCACCATATCAAGTAGATAATTAATATATAATATATTAATGTAAACTTTTTAAAACCACCGTGAGATATAATCAACCACTTTATGAGATATAATCTAACTGTATATATTGCTCGCGACTATTCAGATTTCTTTCCTTTATTCATTTATATTTCTGTTTAGGTATGTTTGCATTTGTACATGCATGAGAGTGCACAAGTTATGATGTTCGCAACTACTTGATTTCAATACTCCATTTCTTGTATATATGAAATGGAGATAAGAAACTGAATAGATTAACATATTTATTCGAATCAGTTCATTGAAAAGTAGAGTTGATCATTGGTCCGTTAGTCCACCCAGCTCATTTGGCTCAATTCGTAAGGTTTGCGGGTTTGTTCAAGAAAAATTAATTAATTAATTTGGCTTGGGTAAAAATTTAGGCACGATTTAAAAAACGAAAGGGATTGAAATTTAAAAAAAAAAGGCAAATCAATTAGGCACCACCTTCTTAAATATATTATACTTAATACATTTAATTATTTATATATTATATAATATATATTTCATGTAATGTGATATATATTAGGGTTAAGATTCTCTTACTAAAACATTTCATGTTATGAAAAAATAGGGGAAAATGCAATAATTTAGACGAAGATTTTTTTTTTTAAATTCTTCGTGCGTAATATTGTATTATGGGCAAACTTAGACTAAATAAAAAAATGAAAAATTCGGGCTTGATGGGCGAACCTGGATTTGGCTTAACTTATTAGGCTCGAGATAATTAAGACTGGATTTTCGGGCCAGCTCATATCTACTGGGCTACAATTTTGTGTAAGCCCGACCCAAACCTAACCCGAACCTGACCCAAACCTAGCTCGAGACTGGCTTTGGTCAAATCTAGATATAATTGATTCACGTGTATTGAAAAAAGATTAGTTTTTATACTTTTCACGTAATCTACTTTTAAGTAACATAATTGAAATTAAACATTTTAAAAAAAAAAAAAATTTGTGACAAGAAGGTATCAAACTAATGAAGGAAATGAAAATGGATTTTTTCAGATTCTCGTTCTCATGGCCCATTATATTACCTTCTAAGTGTGTATATTAACTAGGAGACCTTTGTTTTTCTTTTTCTTTACCTTTTTATTCTCGTTATTCTTAAAATTTTAATTAGCTATGCTTTCTTTCTTTCCTTTTTAAATTCAGGTGGAAAGCTAACATTGAAATATAAGTTCATTAAATTACATTCGACGTGCAAAAAATAAAGGGGATGGCTTGCCTTTGACATTGATGAAGTGAACTTCTAGTACTGTGTTCCCAAGTTGGCTTATGATACCACTTTATTATTGGACCCGAAAAAAAGAAATTCAAAATATTGGACCAAATTTATAAGTTTATCAAGAAATTGGATAGCTTGTTGAGGATTTTATTTTTTTTTACATAATTAAGTCCAATAAAATTCAATTTATTGATTAAGTTGTCGAAGAATTACTTTCTGTGACTCATTTGAACCAAACTTAACTATCTTTCTGAAATGTCAATTGATACATATGGAGACAAACAGTCTCGGATATAAAATTATATTTAAATATAAATTTCATAACAAACAAAAAAATATAACCAATAAATTCAAAAAGGATGGGCTAAGGCACAAATGCAATCTCTCACTTTAGAACTTTTCGCGTCATAGCGGAGGTAATCAAACTCTATCAATGCAACAAACTCATGGCCGCGTTGCTCCCAGGATACAAAAACCCAACATAATCTCTTTGTTGTATCTCAAAGATACTAACATTGTATTATGAGCCAGAGCTCTACCATACCACATTTTTTTTGCTCATAGTAATATCAAAATAATATAAAGCAGAAAAAAACTAAAATGAGGGGGGAAAAATAGTGGATTTTGTTTTTCTATCCAAAGGGCATGCAAATAGTCCTATTTATAGAACTCTAGTATGGTAACCTTCGAATTTGGATTTGGATCCTCTAGGGATGAATTTGTCTATGGTTTGGTGTAGTTCATGTTAGGATTAATAGCCACATCATAAAAAAATTAAATCAAAGGCTATGATTGAAATACATAAAAAATTTGGAACTAAATATCTCTATGCCGCATCAGCAAAACGAGTAATTTTATAAAAATCAAAATTACATTTCGAAATTTTAGAAAAAAAAGAAAGCAGTTGCCGAAAATAGACAACCAGAGGTGGATGTGTCGGCACGTGGGGCGCGTGAACAAGCTCCCACCAGCGGTTGGTGATCGGAAAGTTTGGATCTGATTAGCGTTGCAAAATCCAACCGCCCAATGGTGTCTAATTATGAAAATAATATTCATCTTTATTATTATAATTACGATTATAATAATTATTTTCATTATAATGAGAAAATATTATTATAAAAGTACTATTATTATCAGCATTATTATAATATTGATAATAATAACCACTATCATTATTATTATATTAATTATTATTATTGTTATTACATGAAAAAATATTTTTAATTATATTATAATTATCATTATTCTAAGGTAAAAAGAAAAAAAAAATAGTCTCACACGGATAGGATAGATTTTGTCCTATAGAAGGAGACAGGACAAAAAATGTGAGATTAAGGCTAATTTAATCTCATCTTAATCTCATAAGAATAGTTAATCTCTCAAACCAAATGAGGGATAACTATTCATGTAGGATTAAAATAGTCCAATCTCATCTTAATCCCACCAACCAAACGGGCTATTAGAGTTTAGGCTTAGAGTTCAAGAGGGAGAAAAGAGACATGGTGAAGAGAGAAATTGGAGGCAACGTTGTTAGAGGCACACAAAAGTATACTAACCTTAAGGGTAGTAGTAGTTTATATAGAGAACATAATATTTAAAAATTACATCAATACCCTTAACCATAATATTCTAATACTCCTCTTCAACCCTAATATTTTTTGGCTTACATTACAATGAAGTTTCATTGAGTCATGTAGTTAAAGTTCAATATATTACTTTTTTTTTTATTATCAGTTAGTTTAATTGGTAAAGTCAATTATTCTAGCACAGGACACTTAGAATCAAATCTCGCTCACACCAAAATCTAGAGGATAAAAGATAAGAGATACCTCTCATTGTATAGCCGTTGTTCTTTGGTTATTATGGCGAAATCAAAACACCATCATTCATGAGGTTTGTGGATAACTGTGGAGCAATTGATGGACAGGGTTTTGGTGTATGCAACCGAGTTTTATGAGATTCTCACTAAACTGACTACTTCAAGATCCCAGCAGCCTGTGGTGAGATGGATTCCTCCGCCAGCTAGCTTTTCCAAGCTGAATGTTGATAAAAGACAAAGTGAATAACGACCAAGATCAAGCCCATATGCGCGGGAGGGTCGTTACAAGGAGCAACTACGTACGTGAAACAGGGAAGATTCATACTGACAACTTGGCACATGACCATAAAAGGGAACACGTCCATTGGAATCAGTAATTGCCATTAAAAGATTTGATAAAAAATGATTTTTCCAGAGCATGTTTAATTGATGTCAGAGCAACAATGCTAGAAAATAACAAAATTAACTCATTTTTCCACCTTTACTTTCATTTAAAATATTTTTTGTTTGCTATCACAATAATAGATTATTTTGCAAGAGCGTAATACGTTAATGCCAACGCAACTATATTAAAATTAACATAATTATCTTTACATTATATATTGTTTCTTTTCTTTTTATTTGAGATAATTTTATCAATTCGATAATTTTATCAATTCAATTAATCTCTGACATTAATAAAAGAAAAATGAAGGTTAATCAGTGTAACCTTTACGTCCACATGCATACATTGCTAAATATAAGCGGCTAATACAGTTCCAACATTTCGGATTTACTTTCATGGGTTATGAGTCTCTCTCTCTCTCTCTTTATATAAATGGTTTACATTGGAACCACAAGCACTTGAATAAAGAAAAATGGCCATTGAAGATTCTCTTGTATCGGGGCTGCTACTCCTTGCAAGCTTGTGGGATCTTGTTGAACCAAAGCGTCATCTTGTCTCAACTTCTAATTTCAATAGTAATAGCTTTCCTAATGATTTCATTTTTGGGACAGCCTCATCATCTTATCAAGTAAGACATTGTTAATTACCTTCACAAATTCATGCGACCGAGTGTGATGATTTCAACTGGTTTTCTTCTTTTTTCTTTGACTTTTGGTCTCCTTTGTTGCTGAAATTTTCATTGTTTTATTGTATAAACAATAGCTTTAATTCCAGTTTACATCATCGGGCATCAATATACAAACTATATCATGTGGAATATATTGGCTTCTATTTAAAATTAATTAAAGCAATTCCCACGTTTTGTTTTACATCATGTAAGATTATATATATATATATACTCCTACATGGAAGCATTAATTAGCTAGCACCACTAATTATGCAATTATATTTAGTATGAAGGTGCAGTAAAAGAAGGTGGTAGAGGATTAAGTATTTGGGACGACTTCACTCACTAGTATCAAGGTTGGTGATGAATATTTTGTTTGGCTAATTGGCTCTATTTCTTTCATAAATGAAACGGTGAGTTCACACCAAAAAAAGGAAAAAAAAAATTGGAGACTAAAAGTTGAATATTGTATACAAATAAGCTCTTTAAAATTTAATGTGATAAATTAAGATTTTGTTTCATACAACTTGCAGAAAAAAATAATATAGACAATGGAGATGTAGCAGTCGATTTCTATCATCATTACAAAGTACGGTGTTTATCTTTCTTTTTTTATGAATTGTCAATGTTTCATGAGTATCTTTAGCAGTGAGGGTTGAGGGGTGATTTTCCATGGATGTATCTGGTGGTGGTAAAAAAAATTAGTTTATATTTATTTCATTTATTTTTTTTCTCGATTAGTCGTATTTGTATTAAACATAGCTGAAAAATGTTATAGGAAGACATCAAACTAATGAAGGAAATTAAGGTGGATGCTTTCCAACTCTCAGTTTCATGGTCTAGAATATATTTTAATCAAGTTGTAATTAACATTTTATTTCATTGCCACTGTTTTATTTTTCTCATTGTTCTTAAAATCTTAATTGATTCTTCTTCTTCCATTTTTTTTTTTTGTGAATTTAAGTTGAAAACTAAATGAAGGAGTGAACGAGGAAGGAATACAATTCTACAAAAATCTCATCAATGAGCTCTTAGAAAATGGTAATAAATCTCTTCCTAAATGGATTAAAAAGTTTTCTACCAAAGATGGTGGTTTAATGTAACTAGAATATTTTGTAAATATGCCATGCTGACATTGAAATATAAATTCTTCCTACAAGTTTGAAAATCAAAATATAAAGAGGCCAAAATCCAAAATGTTCAACCAAATTTCATAGTTTTGATGAAACTGAATAGCTTATGAAGATTTATATTCTAAATATCATGCCATAAAAAATTAGAACCCAACTAATTGTTTTGTTTGTCCTGTGATACAATGTGCAGACTTGCAGCCTTTCGTAACTATCTTCCATTGGGATCTTCCTCAAGCTCTAGAAGATGCATATGGTGGCTTTTTAAACCCTCGCATTGTGTAAGTGAATAGCAGTTACTTTATATGAATCATACTTTACAATCCCAAAGATTTTTATTCTGGAATGAACACTTCGTAAAACCTACTGCGTGGATATGAAAATGTTTGATCCTGGCTGCATATTAGAATGTTTTTGTAAGACTACAAATTAGACTGGGTTTGTTGTTTTTTGTTTTTATGGTGTTGGATTGTTTGTCTCAATTGATGGGTTAAACCCCCGTTCCTTTTGCTTGTGCCATTAGAAAAAAAAAAAAAAAGTTCTTAACAAATGAGTTAGTTACTAACACCATTAATTCAAATGAATCAATATCCCTTCTTGCATGCTTTGTCGTACCAGAGTCTCGACCTTTACTTCACTAGTCCAACACCTCATCGGTGTTATTCTTAAATATTATGTTCAACAACACTAAGAATTTCCACAACAAATTATCCTTCGAGTTCATGGAGTTATTCTATATACGATTGAACCTGTGTCTTCCTTTATGTATTTAGGGATGATTTTCGAGATTTTGCGCATCTTTGCTTCAAAGAATTTGGTGACAAAGTAAAACTTTGGACCACTTTTTATGAGCCATAGGTTTATAGTGTTGGTGGCTATGAAACTGGTAAAAAAGCTCTAGGACGGTGTTCAAAATGGGTGAACAACGGATGCCAGGCAGGGAACTCTGCCACTGAGCCTTATACCGTTTCACACCATCTGCTTCTCGCTCATGCAGCAGCTGTAGAAGAGTTCAGAAAATGTGATAAGGTTTGTACAAGAGTTATTAAATCATGATCTTACACATTAGTTGCTAGCTCGATATGTACATTAGTTCTAAAGCTAATAAATTGCTAGAATTACCCGTACAAATCAATCATCTTTGCAAATTAAACTATATTGAGGCAAGAAGAACCAGAAGATGAGCCATATAGGCTTAGAAAGATCTGAAAGTCTATTTTCTAGAAAATTTTATGGCTCGTCAAAATGATTTTCTTAGAAAAAGCTATGGCAGTTTTAGTAGAGAAAGGTCAGGCCTTCAGAACACTACCATCCAGCACCGCGGTGCTCCTCTGCCAGAATTTTACAGCTCTTTATTTCCTTTTTCTTTCTCACCATTCTTAAAATTTTGATTCTTTTTTTTTTTTTTAATTCAGATGGAAAGCTAAGTAAAGGAGTGAACGAGAAAGGGATCCAATTCTATAAAAATCTCATCAATGAGCTCATAGCAAATGGTCATAATTCTCTCCCCTATATGGATTTAATTTTTTGTTTGGCTAATTGGTTTATTTAATTTAATTAAAATATTGTAATATACCAATCAATTAAATTAGAGTTAACATTTAAATATAATTAGGTTCTCCCTATAAGTATATTTTAAATGAAAATTATATATATATATATAATGACCAAATTTCGAAACGTTGGAACAAATTTCAAGTTCTTCAAGAATTTTGATAGCTCCTTGAAGATTTATCTTTATAATTGGACCTTGATAAATTATTGATAAAGTTGTCCAATAATTACTTTTTGTAACTCATTTGAAACAAACTTCATTATCTCTCTTAAATGTCATTTGATGAATGTGCGGACATACAACCATTTGTGACTATCTTTCACTCGGATCTTCCCCAAACTCTAGAAGATGAATATGGTGGTTTTTTAAGCCCTCACATTGTGTAAGTAAATGTTTCCATCATATCAAAAGCATCATTGATGCTTCTATCGATATAGTTTTTTGCCTTTAAAAAAATCTTACTAAAAGATTAATCTATTAAATTATTTTATTAATTATATTAAATCCAACAATACCTACAGTGAAGAATCATGGAGTTGGCCTATATTTGATTGAAAATGCATCCTATTATGCATATACAGGGATGATTTTTGAGACTTTGCAAGTATATGCTTCAAAGAATTTGGTGATAAAGTGAAACTTTGGGCAACTTTCAATGAGCCATGGGTTTACAGTGTTGCTGGCTATGACAATGGAAGAAAAGCACTAGGACGATGTTGAAAATGGGTCAACAATGCATGCCAAGCAAGGAACTCTGGCATTGAACCTTATAATGTTTCACATCATCTACTTCTTGCTCATGCTGCAGCGGTAGAAGAGTTTAGAAAATGTGACAAGGTATACAGAAAAATTGTCAAATCAAGATCCGGTGCATTAATTGCTTGCTTGATATGCGTATTAGTGCCAACAATAATTTTCTAAACTACTATAAGGTTTAAATATTTTTTCTCGATTTTTTTTTTATTTGAAACTTTTGAGATCAAAAGGAGAGTCTATATTGAAACTTTATTAATGATTAAAACCCCAAACCATATGTCCCCTTTCTATTATTTTTAAAGGAACCTTTTTTATTATTTCATCTATTAACTGTTTTTTATTTATACAATTATTTGCTGTCAAGAAAATGGAAAGATTGGGATAGTACTCTCGCCCTCATGGTTTGAGCCTCAATCTGATTCCCCTGCGGATATTGAAGCAGCCAAACGAGCCCTTGATTTCATCTTAGGCTGGTAAGTGCTTCATATTAAATTAAGCAACATGCTTTCTCATTTTCTTCCTTCTTTTTTCCTCCTTTTGGGAATTGAAAACTATATTTTAGTCCAAGATAAAAATAATTTTTACATTTCTATATATGCAGGCATTTGGACCCTATAACATTTGGTGATTATCCAAAAAGTATGAGGACTTACGTTGGGGATCGATTACCTTCGTTCACTAAAGAGCAATCCAAAATGCTAAAAAACTCTTTTGATTTTGTGGGAATAAATTACTACGGTGCTCTTTATGTAACTAATCTTGATCATGTTGATCCGGAAAAACCTAGATACACAACCGATCAACATGTTATGTGGTAAAGTAAGTTCACTCTAAATCCAAAGCTTTTAGAAAATTTAAACTCAATACAATTTTTTTCCTTCTATTTTTCATACTGCCAACACAGACTATGGTGATTAATCTATTGACTTTCAATTTTTTTTTCCTATTTTATAGAGGATCGAGATGGAATTCTTATTGGCACACAGGTACGTTGGTAAAGTATATATATATATATATATATATATATATATATATATATATATATATATATATATTTATTTATTTTAGAAATACTTTGTTTTTGAAAAACGAAGGCACAAAGATATTAGAAGGCATCATAAAGCCAATAAGATTTAGAAAGAAAATTCCTCATGAACCATGAGAGACACATGGAGAGATCAGTAAAGACGCTGTTCAATCATCTCCTCTTCATCTGCATCATATGAAACGCCTATTTTTTTTTTTTAACCAATGCCCTATTTTCTTACCCAATACTTTTTCTTTATATTCACACTTTATAAAATGACTAATAATTGTATATAACATTTGTTTATTCAGGCTGCTTCAGACTTAATCCTAGTGTATCCTGAAGGTATCAAATATATTCTAAAGTACATCAAGGATCATTACAATAATCCAACCATTTACATTACTGTTACAATAATCCAACTACTAATTAGTTTTGATTTCTTTGACATAAAACTCATGTAGGATATGACGATTACAACAATGATACATTACCACCGGAAGAAGCTCTTAAGGATACTGAGAGGAAAGAATACCATGAGAAGCATCTTCGGAATCTTTTGGAAGCCGTAAAGTGAGTTAATATCTAACTTACGTTGAATTTATTATCACTCTTTTTTTTCTTTTTTTTTGGTTCGCAAAATTTACTTTACAACTAACATAAAACTTGTGTACTACAGCAAACTTGATATTGACATAAAATTATTGTTTTCTGCTACATATGATGTTTTTTAGTACTCAACTTTTGAAGGTTTAATTATTACTAGGTCAATCTCGATGTAAGCTTATAGAGCAAAGATTGTTTTGTTAAATGTTTATACTAATGGTGATTATTGGATTATTGACAGTGACTATGGAGTTGATGTGAAAGGCTATTTTGCATGGTCATTGATGGATAACTTTGAATGAAACCTTTGTTACACTATTCGATTCAGATTATATTACGTTGATTTCAAGAATTACTTGAAACGATATCCGAAAGAATCAACCAAGTGGTTCATGAAATTTCCAAAATATCAGAGCAAGCAGTCTCAAACTGTTATTTGGGGTTCCTCAATTTTATCACGTATACCAAAGAGTTGGTCACTACTGATGCATTGAAGTTGAACGTCTTTTGGTTCTCAATCACAACTGAATGATGTATTTTATTATTTCTTTTGTAATTCTTTGATTTTATTGATTAAAATCTTTTTAGGTATTTTAGGATTTTAATATGTAATTAAACTATTGTCTTCTTATATAGGAAATTGTACTACTTTCTGATCTATTTTATGTAGCTAGCCTATAAATAGGTTTGTATAGTTTTTGGGATTCTGCCTAAATCTTTTTTCATGATAAATAAATTGACTTTTTCCTTTCATATATATATATATATATATATATACATATAAAAGCCTTTTAGAGGGAGGATTCTCTAGGCATGAAGACTCCCTAAAAGTATTCGTTTTGAATTATGGACAAATGGACAATTGAAGTATCATAGTACATATGTCACTTAGCAATCACCGAAGTCCTAAACAATTTATTTTTTTTTTTTGTTTTCTCAAATCCCCAACTTTGAGGGTGATTTTAATAAATAAATATTTTGATTATAAATTTGTCATAATAAGCCCTTAATTTGATTTGATGTCTTCTTTGAAGTGATGTGTTTTTAAGAATTTACTCTTTCAAAAGAAAATGAATGACAGAGAGAGAATGGAGAAACAATTGTTTGCGGTTATTGTTATGCCTAAAATTTGAAATATAAAGTCTTAGAACATCAACAGTGCAACAAATCATTGCATTTTTTTATACTTCTTTTCTTTAGGTGTTAAAATTAAGTGGGCCAACAGGAAGGCAACACGTGGACATTTCTACTTCCAATAAGGAGATGGCACATGGACAAGTTATTAACGAACCCAATGTCATCTCCGGACATCCCTGTCTAGACCTACAAGCGTAAATCCAGGGATCATGATCCTTCTTGGACACCCAGCCATATCCACTTGCAAAGGAACGGGATCTCTGGGATTTCCCCATCCTGGGCACGTGGGCCGTCTCACCTTTGAAACACTATAAAAGGATCAATGTATGCAAATCCAGACACATTCACATTTTACATAACTGAAAGCACCAGCATCCCTATTCCTCTAAGAACTTGTACTAACAAGAGCATCGGAGTGTCTTCGGAGGCACTATCCCCCTCTCTCCTCCGGTGGCTCTCTAGCTCATCTCGTCTTTCTTGTGCAAGCTCCCCCAACAACCGACCCCCAACTCAGTAACACGTTTTTGTCATCAACACCAATATTTTTGTGTTTTGTAAGGGGCTGTTGATAAGAATCTCAATGTTTCTTCAAGAAGTTCTGAAGGCTCTCATTCTATGGCTCTTGATGATCACAAGTGTTTAACATGGTTCTCAATTTATGTGCTTATTTCCTTTGGAATTATATAAAATGAATTTATTAGCTACATCAGCTCTTAGGTGACAAGAAGGGCAAGAAAGTTGGGGCCATAATCCTTGGACTGACTATTCCTTCATGTCTTCACCTTTTATTGCTATATTCTTCAAAACCAGACCTTCTCTAAACTCTGTTATTCAAAACTAGATCAAATGGATTCTTTCTCCATTATGAGTTCATCCTGCCATTATGATAAGACAGCTGCTTGAAGACGCCTAGGTAGACGCTTCCTAGGTTGTCGTGTTGGGATTTTACCATTAAAATCCATTTACTCAATCTTAAGCAAAAAAACACAAGCACAACAATTAAATAGAAAAATAAATAAAATGCAAGAACTTTAGGAAGAGCAAAGTTGTTAAACTCTCACCCCAAAATCTCAATACAAAAAAAGCTCTTAACCCAATACACCCAAAGCTGTCATCCTAACTTTAGTAGTAAATCCCTCTAGTTTACAATGTATATGAGAATTATGAGTGTGCCTCAAATCTTATCTGAGACCCCTTTATATCGAATATATTTTCCTAATACAATTAGAAAAAGAACAACCGCATCATACTATACATATTACTACTTGTACAATTAACAATCTAATAAGAAATTAATATTATTCCTACTAGAACAAGCAATTACAAAATAGGAAATAATTTTTCCCAAGCCAATTAAAAGTCTTCTTTGTTAGAATTGAGCCAAAATCTTAACAGTCGTAACTGTGGGGTAGTTTTTTTTTTTTTTTTTTTTCATTTTCTTCTTCCACTTTGCGATCATATGCAAACACACGTTTGATTTCATGCAAACAATTGGAGCTTGCAATTAATTTTTGTTGGTACGATCCTCCAACGTGTCCACGAGCTAAAGATGATATAAGTGGATTGTTGAGGAAAATTGTAAGAATAAAGAATCAAGCTCGAAGAGACAGAGATAGGAGCTGATGTGATTAATAAATTCATTTTATATAGTTTTAAATGCAATCAGAATATAAATTGAGAACAATATCAAACTTGAGTTTCAATATTAAACTTGACGTAAATTCGAACAACGTTAAACTTAAAGAAAAACCACTGAAATCTAAAAGACAATTGATAATGGTAATGGATAAGTTTACATTAGTAATTAAGTTGACCTTGAAAAGGAGTAAAGACTGTAAATGCCAACCAAGCTGTTGATTTCCTTAATTGGATAACACTCTCCCCAGACCGGCATTGTTTGGTTTTTTCTTTTTCTTAGAAAAAAAAGCATATTTTGCACTTTTGGTTCATTAAATCTATTAAACTAGGTCCTAGACAAAATCCTAGTCTCGAAAAGTTATCTTAATATGGACCAACACCATGTAACTTCGTACCGATATAATATTATATATATTTTTATACCATAGTAGTGGATAAAATATTTGGAAATAAAATAAAAGAAACACGTTTTTTTTTTCTCTCTAGCTTATCCGGTTGAGATAAATTTGGTTGACAAAAATCCGATATAATTTACTATGTGATTGACGAATTCAGAGTTTGGTCATGTTGGCTGGGTCCATTCTACTCGGTTGGCAGCGTCAACGTAACAAAATTTTAACAATCCATGTTCACACTTTTGTTTCATGGTTTCCACCCTTGTTTATATAAAAAAAAATCTTGGTTAGATTGGGTAGTTTTAAACCCGTCTGAAATTTTATCGATAATTTAAAAAAATTTCACTAGTAATATCAATACAAGTGTGAGAATAAAAAACTAATGGTGCGAGTGAAATTTCATAAATTAACAGTGAAATTTAAAAAATTAACAATGAAATTTTAGATGGATCTAAAACCATTCTTAACCACAAATTAGTCCTTATATGTTGGATCCTCTCAATTTTTAGCTTTGAATTGCAGGTCAATTGATTGTTAGATTTTTTGCCACCCTCAATAAAGTAAAAATCGAGGGTCATGAACACACCACATCACCGGAGTAAGGGAAAAGCGCTTTTTCCCCTAAACCGGCAAACAACCAACTGCATGCCCTTGTGTAATGACCCATACCGAGCGAGCATTACTTGAAATGACATCATTATTACTTTTAAACATTGAGCATATAGACCTGTACCGCAACATGTAAATCCTACTATTTCCATCATACAATACATTCCTGCTATATGCATGCATGCTTCCACATTTCTTTAGCCTATGTACACTACATCTTGGTTGAAACCAAGAATTTACACAAGACACAATCTTTAGAAAAATTTCAGCCATGACAATTAAAAAAATATACATTTTTTTCAAAACTGGAGACAAATACATTAATCCAAACTCCCAAACAAACATGGTGAGGATGCTTTGCGTGAAAACCCACTTAAGGATACCTTTCTCCTTCAATCCTTTACTGATTTGCTTCAATTCTATTCAACAACTTCCTTGAAATATTAAAAAGATGGAGGGTGAGCTAAAAGCTCAGCGAGTAATCATATTACTCAAAGTAATCGTCTTCAAGAAACTTTATCACTTTTTGAATGAATTCAATTTAATTGTAATCACAATTCATAAAGTCACAACTATGTATATATAATTGCCCTCATGCTCATCACAAGTAAAATAATCGTTCCAAGAATACATTAAAACAATCAACAATCACATGAATTAAAGTATCATACAAGATTCAAACCATTACAAGAATAAACCTTTTAAACTATTCACGGTTCACGTGACATCAACTCAATTCAATACACTTATCAATACATATATCACAATGGGGATGTCTCTCCACGTACCAGTACATCAAACATCGCATTATACATCCACCCGGTTTCATCTCGCTTTCCACTTCCACTCAGTTCCACCTCACTTTCCACCTCCACTCGGTTCCATAATATCGTCAAGGATTCAAATCTCATCAAACATAATTCATAACACAAGTAATTTCTTAAATATAATTTCATCTACTCATTCACATTACACTTTACTTCCAAACACACATCAAGACATATGATTTGTTTCTTAGATATCAAACACACATTTATTCACACCCTTATATGGTTTGCATTCCGCATCTATTATACTTACATATTTTCGTTTTTATCATATAATTCATCACGCTTACTAACAATATGGTGAAACTCACCTTTGATGTGCCAAAAGCTAGCCTTGAACTACTTCCTTGCCCTTAGCACGTTCTCCAACAACACCTAAAAATTATATCACTTAATATAACAATCCAAGAAGTAACGAAATCAATATCCATCTTCATTAAGCAACTACAAGAAATAGTCTAGATAATAACTATGTTACAAGTTTTCTCTTCTTTGTCTACTTTTCCTTATTCTCTTTTTTCCTTTCCAATCAAATTTTAAGTGCATGTCTGATGACAATGATTCTTAATTTACTCAAGTAAATTTCAAGAATAAATTACAAGAAAGCTTAAACTTCTTAAGTTTTAAGACTAATTAAAATGATTTGTTTCATTTACTTACAAAATTTCTTCTTTTCTAATTTTTTACTTAAACAGCTTCTACCAACTAAGTTAACTCAATAACTCCTCCAATTCAAAGAAACTATACCAATTTAATAATCTTTATGCCACCAAAATTCTAAACTTACATATTTAACATTATCCAAACACTAACTTAGATTAATTTACTCTAATATTTAAGATTTGTTCACATAAACTCTATAATACCCATCTAATAGAATTCTTCCAAAAAATTTATCTCAATCACTAAAAAAATTCCTAACTGAAGAAATTCTTTTAGCTCCAACAAGTATTTATAGTTCAAAACCTAAAATTTACATATCTAAAACTACTCAATCACAAGTTTAAGTTATTTCAAGTTATAGTGCAAGATTAATTCAAAGTTCCACTACATATCATATTCCAACTTCAATAAATCCTAAATCCATCCGTTTAAATTCAAATCAACTCAAACAAAACCAAAGAATCAACTTCATTAAGTTTACTTTAACTTAGAATAGGTTGGAAAATGATTATACCTCAAATTTGTATAAAAAAATAGCTAACAAACAAAAGGAGCAAGAACCCCTGTCTGGTACGTGTACTCCACACGCCGTCGTAGCCTACTCATGGCGCCTCACCTCTCGGTCTGGACTCCTCCCCCAGGTGGCAGTAAGAGTTTTACAAAGTATAGGGGTAAGTGAGGTAGTGACGTGAGTTAGTGAGCTAGAAGAAGATAAGAAAATTTTGGGTTTTCTCCAAACAAATTAAAAAATGGTTTCTGCCCTGTTTCTCTCTAACTCTCTCAGTCACCCGAGCTTCCCAGAGAAGAATTGAGAGATTTGTGGTTTTTTTGCTGAAGTTTCTAGGCTTTTAGCCTTATATAGTCCCACGAACCATTAGCCTTTTATCTCTTTACCCCTCCCTTCCTTCTTTAATTAATTTGCAACCCTTTTCCTCCTTTTTTCTAACTTTTTATATTAAAACCCAATTGTTCTTACTAACACTTCTTTATAAGAAAGTCTTCACTAAGTACTTTGATTTCTTATGTTTATATTACCCCTCAATCAATACGCTCTACACACTTCTAACACAGAAAAATTATAATTTACTTCATCGATATATATAGTTTAAAATTTAAGACCTGACTTTACACCCTCTCTCTCTCTACTTTTTCGCTTCTTATTTACTCAGAGTATAAATCCCATCAACCAAATTGTTGAATCCTAAATAATTCCTCGATCCATTACTTAAATTGATGCAATCTCTTGACCTCAACCCGATAATGATGTCCAACAGTATAATCTTTCTGATGACGACAATCAAGATCGTAAGTGCCCCGGTGGTCAGTATGTTGTCATGTCATCAGTTCCATAGTTTTGGTGAGAGAGGAAACAGAGAAGAAGAGATTGTGTAGAAGAAAAGATTAGAAGATGGATTCAGTTGTTTGGGACTTGGATTGGGTACTTGGGTTGGGACTTGGGAGCCTGGGCTCATGTTGGGATTAAGGTTGGGCCTGAAATTATAGGGTATGTTTGAGTAACAGTTTTCAGTTTTCGAAAATAAAAACTGAAAACAGTTTTATGATATTTTCTGAAGAAAATATGTTTAGATAACTGTAACTCAAAAACTGTTTCCAAAACAAAAAACAATGAAATATTGTTTGGATAATCTTATTTTGAAAACTGTTTTGATACAGCTTATAATTATTTTTAGTTTTGAGTTTAAATTTAAAATCTATATTAATTTTATTTCTCATATTTATTAAATATTTAAAAATAATTAATATTATTTTATTTTAAAATTTTAAAATTTTTTATATACTATGGAGGAAGAATGAAACAGAGAAGTGAACACTGATTTTAGGGCTATTTTTCGAAAATTATGTTAGAAAACACCAATTTGGAGTTTTCAAAAAACTATTTTTGAAAACTTGTTTTTTTAAAACTGTTTTAGAAAATTGCTTTTGAAAACTGTTTGCCAAAATTGAAAACAATTTTTAAAAACTGTTTCCAAACATAGCCATATATACTTTCTGTTTCTTTGTTAAGGAAAAAATGAACCCGAGTTTTAGCCAAGACTTGCCCGTAGTGTAACTCTACCCCTGATTTCAATCATAATAGTTTTCCTGATGGTTTTGTTTTTGGTACAACTTTTTAGTCATCAGCACATCAAGTAGATAATTAATATATAATATATTAATGTACAACTTTTTAAAAACACCGTGAAATATAATCAACCACTTTATGAGATATAATCTAACTGTATATATGCATGATATTTAATTTGAAAGTGTAGAAAAAGAAGCCGGTAGAGGTAAAAGTATATGGGACAACTTTACTCCCGACTATTCAGGTTTCTCTCCTTTATTCATTTATATTTCTGTTTAGGTATGTTTGCATTTGTACATGCATGAGAGTGCACAAGTTATGATGATCGCAACTACTTGATTTCAATACTCCATTTCTTGTATATATGAAATGGAGATAAGAAACTGAATAGATTATCATATTTATTCGAATCAGTTCATTGAAAAGTAATGTGATAAATTAATTAGAATGTTCTCATAAAACTTTGTAAAAAGAAACAACATGGCTAATAGAGGTATAACAGTTGATTTCTATCATGACTATAATGTATAAAATTAATTTTACCCTTTAATCACTTATAATATTTTAGAAGAATCTTAACTTACGGATTTGACATCATTTGATATAGAAATAACTAGAGTTGATCATTGGTCCATTAGTCCACCCAGCTCGTTTGGCTCAACTCGTAGGTTTTGCGGGTTTGTTCAAGAAAAATTAATTAATTAATTTTGCTTGGGTAAAAATTTAGGCCCGATTTAAAAAACAAAAGGGATTGAAATTTAAAAAACAAAAGGGATTGAAATTTAAAAAAAAATGCAAATTGATTAGGCACCACCTTCTTAAATATATTATACTTAATACATTTAATTATTTATATATTAAATAATATATATTTCATGTAATGTGATATATGTTAGTGTTAAGATTCCCTTACTAAAACATTTCATGCTATGAAAAAATAGGGGAAAATGCAATAATTTAGACAGATTTTTTTTTTTAATTCTTTGTGCGTAATATTGTATTATGGCAAACTTAGACTAAATAAAAAAAATGAAAAATTCGGACCTGATGGGCGGACTTGGGTTTGGCTTAACTTATTAGGCTCGAGCTAATTAAGACCGGATTTTCGGGCCAGCTCATATCTACTGGGCTACAATTTTGTGTAAGCCCGACCCAAACCTAACCCAAACCTGACCCAAAGCTAGCTCAAGACTGACTTTGGTCAAATCTAGATATAATTGATTCATGTGTATTGAAAAAAGATTAGTTTTTATATTTTTCACGTAATCTACTTTTAAGTAACATAATTGAAATTAAACATTTTTTTAAAAAAAAAATTGTGACAAGAAGGTATCAAACTAATGAAGGAAATGAAAATGGATTTTTTCAGATTCTCGTTCTCATGGCCCATTATATTACCTTCTAAGTGTGTATATTAACTAGGAGACCTTTGTTTTTCTTTTTCTTTACCTTTTTATTCTCGTTATTCTTAAAATTTTAATTAGCTATGCTTTCTTTCTTTCCTTTTTAAATTCAGGTGGAAAGCTAACATTGAAATATAAGTTCATTAAATTACATTCGAAATGCAAAAAATAAAGGGGATGGCTTGCCTTTGACATTGACAAAGTGAACTTCTAGTACTGTGTTCCCAAGTTGGCTTATGATACCACTTTATTATTAGACCCGAAAAAAAGAAATTCAAAATGTTGGACCAAATTTATAAGTTTATCAAGAAATTGGATAGCTTGTTGAGGATTTTTTTTTTACATAATTAAGTCCAATAAAATTCAATTTATTGATAAAGTTGTCGAAGAATTACTTTCTCGGACTTATTTGAACCAAACTTAACTATCTTTCTGAAATGTAAATTGATACATATGCAGACAAACAGTCTCGGATATAAAATTATATTTAAATATAAATTTCATACCAAACAAAAAATATAACCAATAAATGCAAAAGGATGGGCTAAGGCACAAATGCAATCTCTCTCTTTAGAACTTTACGCGTAATAGCAGAGGTAATCAAACTCTATCAATGCAACAAACTCATGGCCGTGTTGCTCCTAGGATACAAAAACCCAACATAATCTCTTTGTTGTATCTCAAAGATACTAACATTGTATTATGAGCTAGAGCTCTACCATACCACATTTTTTTTGCTCATAGTAATATCAAAATAATATAAAGTAGAAAAAAACTAAAATGAGGAGGAAAAAATAGTGGATTTTGTTTTTCTATCCAAAGGGCATGCAAATAGTCCTATTTATAGAACTCTAGTATAGTAACCTTCAAATTTGGATTTAGATCCTCTAGGGATGGATTTTTTTTTTTTATTTTTTTTATTTTTATGAAGAGCCGGTAGCCACCCTCGTAGCGACCCCATCCCAAGTTGATTAATAAGCCCTCACTTATGGCGGAGGAAAACCGTGGTTACAAGTAAAGCATCTGGAGATTACAATAAGACCAAAAACAAACCCTCCCAAACACAGACCAAAGGAACTATGAAGTAAATGAGTAGACCAAGAAAAAAGCAAACAAGACGAAACAGGCCTGTGTGGAAAAAACAACCTCTGAGAAGGCGTAAAGAAAACTTTCAACAAACAAAAGCAACCTAACATCTAATAGTCGGCAAACCAGACTTATCAATATGAAGAATACCCTTTAATAACCTCGGTAGCTGATGTAAAATTTCATATGATTCATTATTGCCTCGTTCACTGAGCTTAGCCAATAAATCTGCCGCTTGATTACCTTCACGTAATTGATCAACAATCTGAGCATTTATCCCTTGCATCTCTTTAACACACTCTTTCCAAAAGTCCTATAAATACCATAGAGTGCACCTACCCGCTCCAAACCAGTCAACAAATGTTTTGGAGTCACCTAGGGATAGATTTGTCTATGGTTTGGTGTAGTTCATGTTAGGATTAATAGCTACATCATAAAAAAAATTAATCAAAGGCTATGATTGAAATATATAAAACAATTTGGAACCAAATATCTCTATGCCACGTCAGCAAAAGAGATAATTTTATAAAATCAAAATTACATTTCGAAATTTTAGAAAAAAAGGAAAGCAGTTGCCGAAAATCGACGACCAGAGGTGGACGTGTCGGCACGTTGGGCGCGTGAATAGGCTCCTACCAGCGGTTGGTGATTGGAAAGTTTTGATCTGATTAGCATTGCAAAATCCAACCGCCAGGTGGTGTCTAATTATGAAAATAACATTCATCTTTATTATTATAATTACGATTATAATAATTATTTTCATTATTATGAGAAAAAATATTATAAAAGTACTGTTATTATCAGTATTATTATAATATTGATAATAATAACCACTATCATTATTATTATATTTATTATTATTATTGTTATTACAAGAAAAAAATATTTTTAATTATATTATAATTATCATTATTCTAAGTTAAAAAGAAAAAAAAATAGTCTCACATGGATAGGATAGATTTTGTCCTATAGAAGGAGGCGGGACAAAAAATGTGAGATTAAGGCTAATTTAATCTCATCCTAATCTCATAAGAATAGTAAATCTCTCAAACCAAATGTGAGATTGAGTCATGTAGTTAAAGTTCAATATATTACGTTTTTTTTTTTTTTTTTGTTATCAGTTAGTTTAATTGGTAGAGTCAATTATTTTAGCACAGGACACTTAGAATCAAATCTTGCTCACACCAAAATCTAGAGGATAAAATATAAGAGATACCTCTCATTGTCTAGCCGTTGTTCTTTGGTTATTATGACGAAATCAAAACGCCATCATTCATGAGGTCTGTGGATAACTGTGGAGCAATTGATGGACAGGGTTTTGGTGTATGCAACCGAGTTTTATGAGATTCTCACTAAACTGACTACTTCAAGATCCCAGCAGCCTGTGGTGAGATGGATTCCTCCTCCAGCTAGCTTTTCCAAGCTGAATGTTGATAAAAGACAAAGTGAATAACGACCAAGATCAAGCCCATATGCGTGGGAGGGAACCATAGCCGTAAACACGTCCAAATTCGTTACAAGGAACAACTACGTACGTGAAACAGGGAAGATTCATACTGAGAACTTGGCACATGACCATAAAAGGGAACACGTCCATTGGAATCAGTAATTGCCATTAAAAGATTTGATAAAAAATGATTTTTCCAGAGCATGTTTAATTGATGTCAGAGCAACAATGCTACAAAATAACAAAATAAACTCATTTTTCCATCTTTACTTTCATTTAAATATTTTTTGTTTGCTATCACAATAACAGATTATTTTGCAAGAGCGGCAACAATTAACATAATTATCTTTACATTATATATTGTTTCTTTTCTTTTTATTTGAGATAATTTTATCAATTCGATAATTTTATCAATTCAATTAATCTCTGGCAGTAATAAAAGAAAAATGAAGGTTAATCAGTGTAACCTTTACGTCCACATGCATACATTGCTAAATATAAGCGGCTAATACAGTTCCAACATTTCAGATTTACTTTCATGGGTTAAGAGTCTCTCTCTCTCTCTTTATATAAATGGTTTACCGTTGGAACCACAAGCACTTGCATAAAGAAAAATGGCCATTGAAGGTTCTCTTGTATCGGGGCTGCTACTCCTTGCAAGCTTGTGGGATCTTGTTGAACCAAAGCGTCATCTTGTCTCAACTACTAATTTCAATCGTAATAGCTTTCCTAATGATTTCATTTTTGGGACAGCCTCATCATCTTGTCAAGTAAGACATTGTTAATTACCTTCACAAATTCATTCGACCGAGTGTGATGATTTCAACTGTTTTTCTTCCTTTTTCTTTGACTTTTGGTCTCCTTTGTTGCTGAAATTATCGTTGTTTTATTGTATAAACAATAGCTTTAATTCCAGTTTACATCATCGGTCATCAATATACAAAATATATCATGTGGAATATATTAGATTCTATTTAAAATTAATTAAAGCAATTCCCACGTTTTGTTTTATGTCATGTAAGATTATATATATATATATATACTCCTACATGGAAGCATTAATTAGCTAGCACCACTAATTATGCAATTATATTTAGTATGAAGGTGCAATAAAAGAAGGTGGTAGAGGATTAAGTATTTGGGACGACTTCACTCACTAGTATCCAGGTTGGTGATGAATATTTTGTTTGGCTAATTGGCTCTATTTCTTTCATAAATGAAACGGTGAGTTCACACCAAAAAAGGAAAAAAAAAAATTGGAGACTAAAAGTTGAATATTGTATTCAAATAAGCTCTTTAAAATTTAATGTGATAAATTAAGAATTTGTTTCATACATCTTGCAGAAAAAAACAATATGGACAATAGAGATGTAGCAGTCGATTTCTATCATCGTTATAAAGTACGGAGTTTATCTTTCTTTTTTTATGAATTGTCAATGTTTCATGAGTATCTTTAGCAGTGAGGGTTGAGGGGTGATTTTCCATGGATGTATCTGGTGGTGGTAAAAAAAATTAGTTTATATTTATTTCATGTATTTTTTTTCTCGATTAGTCGTATTTGTATTAAACATAGCTGAAAAATGTGATAGGAAGACATCAAACTAATGAAGGAAATTAACATGGATGCTTTCCGACTCTCAGTTTCATGGTCTAGAATATTACCCCGTAAGTATATATTTTAATCAAGTTGTAATTAACATTTTATTTCACTGCCACTGTTTTATTTTTCTCATTGTTCTTAAAATCTTAATTGATTCTTCTTTTTCAATTTTTTTTTGTGAATTTAAGTTGAAAACTAAGTGAAGGAGTGAACGAGGAAGGAATACAATTCTACAAAAATCTCATGAATTATCTCTTAGAAAATGGTAATAAATCTCTTCCTAAATGGATTTAAAAGTTTTCTACCAAAGATGGTGGTTTAATGTAACTAGAATATTTTGTAAATATGCCATGCTGACATTGAAATATAAATTCTTCCTACAAGTTTGAAAATCAAAATATAAAGAGGCCAAAATCCAAAATGTTCGACCAAATTTCATAGTTTTGATGAAACTGATTAGCTTTTGAAGATTTATATTCTAAATATCATGCCATAAAAAATTAGAACCCAACCAATTGTTTTGTGTGTAATGTGAAGACTTGCAGCCTTTCGTAACTATCTTCCATTGGGATCTTCCTCAAGCTCTAGAAGATGAATATGGTGGCTTTTCAAACCCTCGCAATGTGTAAGTGAATAGCAGTTACTTTATATGAATCATACTTTACAATCCCAAAGAGTTTTATTCTGGAATGAACAGTTCGTAAAACCTACTGCGTAGATATGAAAATGTTTGATCCTGGCTGCATATTAGATTGTTTTTGTAAGATTACAAATTAGACTGGGTTTGTTGTTTTTTGTTTTTATGGTGTTTGATTGTTTGTCTCAATTGATGGGTTAAACCCTCGTTCCTTTTGCTTGTGCCATTAGAAAAAAAAAAAAAAGTTCTTAACAGATGAGTTTGTTACTAACACCATTAATTCAAATGAATCAATATCCCTTCTTGCATGCTTTGTCGTACCAAAGTCTCGACCTTTACTTCACTAGTCCAACACCTCATCGGCGTTATTCTTAAATATCATGTTCAACAACACTAAGAATTTCCACAACAAATTATCCTTCGAGTTCATGGAGTTATTCTATATTCGATTGAACCTGTGTCTTCCTTTATGTATTTAGGGATGATTTTCGAGATTTTGCGCATCTTTGCTTCAAAGAATTTGGTGACAAAGAAAAACTTTGGACCACTTTTTATGAGCCATGGGTTTATAGTGTTGGTGGCTATGAAACTGGTAAAAAAGCTCTAGGATGGTGTTCAAAATGGGTGAACAACAGATGCCAGGCAGGGAACTCTGCCACTGAGCCTTATACCATTTCACACCATCTGCTTCTCGCTCATGCAGCAGCTGTAGAAGAGTTCAGAAAATGTGATAAGTTTTGTACAAGAGTTATTAAATCATGATCTTACACATTAGTTGCTAGCTCGATATGTACATTAGTTCTAAAGCTAATAAATTGCCAGAATTGCCCGTACAAATCAACCATCTTTGCAAATTAAACTGTATTGATGCAAGAAGAACCAGGAGATGAGCCATATAGGCTTAGAAAGATCTGGAAGTCTATTTTCTGGAGAATTTTATGGCTTGTCAAAATGATTTTGCTAGAAAAAGTTATGGCAGTTTTAATAGACAAAAGTCAGGCCTTCAGAACAGTACCATCCAGCACCGCGGTGCTCCTCAGCCAGAATTTTACAGCTCTGTATTTCCTTTTTCTCTCTCACCATTCTTAAAATTTTGATTCTTTTTTTTAAAAAAATTTCAGATGGAAAGCTAAGTAAAGGAGTGAACGAGAAAGGGTTCCAATTCTATAAAAATCTCATCAATGAGCTCATAGCAAATGGTCATAATTCTATCCCCTATATGAATTTAATTTTTTGTTTGGCTAATTGCGTTTATTTAATTTAATTAAAATATTGTAATATACCAATCAATTAAATTAGAGTTAACATTTAAATATACTTAAGTTCTCCCTATAAGTATATTTTTAATGAAAATTATATATATATATATATATATAATCAAATTTCGAAACGTTGGAACAAATTTTAAGTTCTTCGAGAAATTTGAGAGCTCCTTGAAGATTTATCTTTATAATTGGACCTTGATAAATTATTGATAAAGTTGTCCAATAATTACTTCTAGAAGATGAGTATGGTGGTTTTTTAAGCCCTCACATTGTGTAAGTAAATGTTTCCATCATATCAAAAGCATCATTGATGCTTCTATAAATATAGTTTTTTGCCTTTAAAAAAATCTTACTAAAAGATTAATCTATTAAATTATTTTATTAATTATATTAAATCCAACAATACCTACAGTGAAGAATCATTATATATATATACCTACAGTGAAGATTATATATATATATATACTCCTACATGGAAGCATTAATTAGCTAGCACCACTAATTATGCAATTATATTTAGTATGAAGGTGCAGTAAAAGAAGGTGGTAGAGGATTAAGTATTTGGGACGACTTCACTCACTAGTATCCAGGTTGGTGATGAATATTTTGTTTGGCTAATTGGCTCTATTTCTTTCATAAATGAAACGGTGAGTTCACACCAAAAAAGGAAAAAAAAAATTGGAGACTAAAAGTTGAATATTGTTTTCAAATAAGCTCTTTAAAATTTAATGTGATAAATTAAGAATTTGTTTCATACATCTTGCAGAAAAAAACAATATGGACAATGGAGATGTAGCACTCGATTTCTATCATCGTTACAAAGTACGGAGTTTATCTTTCTTTTTTTTATGAATTGTCAATGTTTCATGAGTATCTTTAGCAGTGAGGGTTGAGGGGTGATTTTCCATGGATGTATCTGGTGGTGGTAAAAAAAATTAGTTTATATTTATTTCATGTATTTTTTTTCTCGATTAGTCGTATTTGTATTAAACATAGCTGAAAAATGTGATAGGAAGACATCAAACTAATGAAGGAAATTAACATGGATGCTTTTCGACTCTCAGTTTCATGGTCTAGAAAAATACCCCGTAAGTATATATTTTAATCAAGTTGTAATTAACATTTTATTTCATTGCCACTGTTTTATTTTTCTCATTGTTCTTAAATCTTAATTGATTCTTCTTTTTCCATTTTTTTTTTTGTGAATTTAAGTTGAAAACTAAGTGAAGGAGTGAACGAGGAAGGAATACAATTCTACAAAAATCTCATCAATGAGCTCTTAGAAAATGGTAATAAATCTCTTCCTAAATGGATTAAAAAGTTTTCTACCAAAGATGGTGGTTTAATGTAACTAGAATATTTTGTAAATATGCCATGCTAACTTTGAAATATAAATTCTTCCTACAAGTTTGAAAATCAAAATATAAAGAGGCCAAAATCCAAAATGTTCGATCAAATTTCATAGTTTTGATGAAACTGAATAGCTTATGAAGATTTATATTCTAAATATCATGCCATAAAAAATTAGAACCCAACTAATTGTTTTGTGTATAATGTGAAGACTTGCAGCCTTTCGTAATTATCTTCCATTGGGATCTTCCTCGCAATGTGTAAGTGAATATGGTGGCTTTTTAAACCCTCGCAATGTGTAAGTGAATAGCAGTTACTTTATATGAATCATACTTTACAATCCCAAAGAGTTTTATTCTGGAATGAACAGTTCGTAAAACCTACTGCGTAGATATGAAAATGTTTTATCCTGGCTGCATATTAGATTGTTTTTGTAAGATTACAAATTTGACTGGGTTTGTTGTTTTTTGTTTTTTATGGTGTTTGATTGTTTGTCTCAATTGATGGGTTAAACCCTCGTTCCTTTTGCTTGTGCCTTTAGGAAAAAAAAAAAAAAGTTCTTAACAGATGAGTTAGTTACTAACACCATTAATTCAAATGAATCAATATCCCTTCTTGCATGCTTTGTTGTACCAAAGTCTCGACCTTTACTTCACTAGTCCAACACCTCATCGGCGTTATTCTTAAATATCATGTTCAACAACACTAAGAATTTCCACAACAAATTATCCTTCGAGTTCATGGAGTTATTCTATATACGATTGAACCTGTGTCTTCCTTTATGTATTTAGGGATGATTTTCTAGATTTTGCGCATCTTTGCTTCAAAGAATTTGGTGACAAAGTAAAACTTTGGACCACTTTTTATGAGCCATGGGTTTATAGTGTTGGTGGCTATGAAACTGATAAAAAAGCTCTAAGATGGTGCTCAAAATGGGTGAACAACAGATGCCAGGCAGGGAACTCTGCCACTGAGCCTTACACCATTTCACACCATCTGCTTCTCGCTCATGCAGCAGCTGTAGAAGAGTTCAGAAAATGTGATAAGTTTTGTACAAGAGTCATTAAATCATGATCTTACACATTAGTTGCTAGCTCGATATGTACATTAGTTCTAAAGCTAATAAATTGCCAGAATTGTCCGTACAAATCAATTATCTTTGCAAATTAAACTGTATTGATGCAAGAAGAACCAGGAGATGAGCCATATAGGCTTAGAAAGATCTGGAAGTCTATTTTCTGGAGAATTTTATGACTTGTCAAAATGATTTTCCTAGAAAAAGTTATGACAGTTTTAGTAGACAAAGGTCAGGCCTTCAGAACAATACCATCCAGCACCGCGGTGCTCCTCAGCCAGAATTTTACAGCTCTTTATTTCTTTTTTCTCTCTCACCATTCTTAAAATTTTGATTCTTTTTTTTTTTAAAATTGAGATGGAAAGCTAAGTAAAGGAGTGAACGAGAAAGGGTTCCAATTCTATAAAAATCTCATCAATGAGCTCATAGCAAATGGTCATAAATCTATCCCCTACATGGATTTAATTTTTTGTTTGGCTAATTGCGTTAATTTAATTTAATTAAAATATTGTAATATACCAATCAATTAAATTAGAGTTAACATTTAAATATAATTAAGTTCTCCTTATAAGTATATTTTTAATGAAAGTTATATATATATATATATATATATATATATATATATACATATAATCAAATTTCGAAACGTTGGAACAAATTTTAAGTTCTTCAAGAAATTTGAGAGCTCCTTGAAGATTTATCTTTATAATTGGACCTTGATAAATTATTGATAAAGTTGTCCAATAATTACTTTTTGTGACTCATGTGAACCAAACTTAATTATCTCTCTTAAATGTCATTTGATGAATGTGCAGACATTCAACCATTTGTGACTATCTTTCACTGGGATCTTCCCCAAACTCTAGAAGATGAGTATGGTGGTTTTTTAAGCCCTCGCATTGTGTAAGTAAATGTTTCCATCATATCAAAAGCATCATTGATGCTTCTATCAATATAGTTTTTTGCCTTTAAAAAAATCTTACTAAAAGATTAATCTATTAAATTATTTTATTAATTATATTAAATCCAACAATACCTACAGTGAAGAATCATGGAGTTGGCCTATATTTGATTGAAAATGTATCCTATTATGCATATACAGGGATGATTTTCGAGACTTTGCAAGTATATACGTCAAAGAATTTGGTGATAAAGTGAAACTTTGGGCAACTTTCAATGAGCCGTGGGTTTACAGTGTTGCTGGATATGACAATGGAAGAAAAGCACTAGGACGATGTTCAAAATGGGTCAACAATGCATGCCAAGCAAGGAACGCTGGCATTGAACCTTATAATGTTTTACATCATCTACTTCTTGCTCATGCTGCAGCGGTAGAAGAGTTTAGAAAATGTGACAAGATATACAGAAAAATTGTCAAATCATGTCCGGTGCATTAATTGCTTGCTTGATATGCGTATTAGTGCCAACAATAATTTTCTAAACTACTATAAGGTTTAAATATTTTTTCTCGATTTTTTTTTATTTGAAACTTTTGAGATCAAAAGGAGAGTCTATATTGAAACTTTATTAATGATTAAAACCCCAAACCATGTGTCCCCTTTCTATTATTTTTAAAGGAACCTTTTTTATTATTTCATCCATTAACTGTTTTTTATTTATACAATTGTTTAGTGTCAAGAAAATGGAAAGATTGGGATAGTACTCTCGCCCTCATGGTTTGAGCCTCAATCTGATTCCCCTGCGGATATTGAAGCAGCCAAACGAGCCCTTGATTTCATCTTTAGGCTGGTAAGTGCTTCATATTAAATTAAGCAACATGCTTTCTCATTTTCTTCCTTCTTTTTTCCTTCTTTTGGGAATTGAAAACTATATTTTAGTCCAAGATAAAAATAATTTTTAGATTTCTATATATGCAGGCATTTGGACCCTATAACATTTGGTGATTATCCAAAAAGTATGAGGACTTATGTTGGGGATCGATTACCTTCGTTCACTAAAGAGCAATCCAAAATGCTAAAAAAATCTTTTGATTTTGTGGGAATAAATTACTACGGTGCTCTTTATGTAACTAATCTTGATCATGTTGACCCGGAAAAACCTAGATACACAAAAGATCAACATGTTATGTGGAAAAGTAAGTTCACTCTAAATCCAAAGCTTTTAGAAAATTTATACTCAATACAATTTTTTTTTCTATTTTTCATACTACCAACATAGACTATGGTGATTAATCTATTGACTTTCAAATTTTTTTCCTATTTTATGGAGGATCGAGATGGAATTCTTATTGGCCCACAGGTACGTTGGTAAAGTATATATATATTTATTTTAGAAGTACTTTGTTTTTGAAAAACGAAGGCATAAAAATATTAGAAGGCATCATAAAGCCAATAAGATTTAGAAAGAAAATTCCTCATGAACCATGAGAGACACGTAGAGAGATGAGTAAAGACGCCAAACCAAACAAGCAGAACGATCCCCTAGAACACAAGACAACACGCTGTGCACTTCTTGATACATGTTTTTTCAACATTCTTTTTTCAGTATTTTGTCATATTCCTCTCTATCCCTCCATTCCATTTGGTATAGCTGTTCAATCATCTCCTCTTCATCTCCATCATATCAAACGGCTATTTTTTTTTACCCAATGCCTTATTTTCTTACCCAATACTTTTTCTTTATATTCACACTTTATAAAATGACTAATAATTGTATATAACATTATTTTATTCAGGCTGCTTCAGACTTGATCCTAGTGTATCTTGAAGGTATCAAATATATTCTAAAGTACATCAAGGATCATTACAATAATCCAACCATTTATATTACTGAGAATGGTAAGCCAATTGTTAAAATAAACTTCATATAATTAAGTGGTATTTGTTACATGTTGGATAATCCAATTACTAATTAGTTTTGATTTATTTGACATAAAACTCATGTAGGATATGATGATTACAACAACGATACCTTACTATTGGAAGAAGCTCTTAAGGATACTGAGAGGAAAGAATACCATGAGAAGCATCTTCAGAATCTTTTGGAAGCCATAAAGTGAGTTCATATCTAACGTACGTTGAATTTATTATCACTGTTTTTTTTTTTTTTGGTTCGCAAAATTTACTTTACAACTAACATAAAACTTGTGTTCTACAACAAACTTGATTTTGATATAAAATTATTGTTTTCTACTATACATGATGTTTTTTAGTACTCAACTTTTGAAGGTTTAATTATTACAAGGTCAATCTCGATGTAAGCTTGTAGAGCAAAGATTATTTTGTTAAATGTTTATACTAATGGTGATTATTGGATTATTGACAGTGACTATTGAGTTGATGTGAAAGGCTATTTTGCATGGTCATTGATGGATAACTTTGAATGAAACCTTGGTTAAAGTGTTCGATTCAGATTATACTACGTAAATTTCAAGAATTACTTGAAACGATATCCGAACGAATCAGCCAAGTGTGGTTCATGAAATTTCTAAAAGAATAAAGCAAGCGGTCTAAAATTGTTATTTGGGTTTCCTCAATTTTATCACGTATAACAAAGAGTTGGTCAATATTGACGTATTGAAGTTGATCATCTTTTGGTTTTGAATCACAACTGAATGATGTATTTTATTAATTCTTTTGTAATTCTTTGATTTTATTGATTAAAATCGTGTTTTAGGATTTTAATATATAATTAAACTATTGTCTTCTTATATAAGAAATTGTACTACTTTGTGATCTATTTTATCTAGCTAGCCTATAAATAGGTTTGTATAGTTTTTGGGTTCTGCCTATATCTTTTTTCATGATAAATAAATTGACTTTTTCCTTTCATATATATATATATATATAAGCCTTTTATTCTCTTTTTCACTTAGATAGGTGGTTTAGAGGGAGGATTCTCCAGGCATGAAGACTCCCTAAAAGTATGGCTTTTGAATTATGGACAAATGGACAATTAAAGTATCATCGTACATATGTCACTTAGCAATCACCGAATTCCTAAACAAACTTTTTTTTTCTCAAATCCCCAACTTTGAGGGTGATTTTAATAAATAAATATTTTGATTATAAACTTGTCATAATAAGCCCTTAATTTGATTTGACGTTTTCTTTGAAGTGGGGTGTTTTTAAGAATTTATTCTTTCAAAAGAAAATTAATGATAGAGAAAACGAAGAAACAATTGTTTACGGTTGTTGTTATGCCTAAAATTTGAAAAATAAAGTGTTGGAACATCAACGGTGCAACAAATCGTTGCATTTTTTTATACTTCTTTTCTTTCGGGGTTAAAATTAAGTGGACCAACAGCAAAGCAACATGTGGACATTTTTACTTCCAATAAGGATATGGCACGTGGACAAGCTATTGACGAACCCAATGCCATCCCCGGACACTCTTGTTTAGACCTATGAGCGTAAATCCAGGGATCACGATCTGTTGGAAATCACCTTGACAAGATGCCCAGGTGGTGATCTTCCAAACACCCAAGTCTTGAATGACTTGTAGAAAGAATTTCAGCAATCGAACACAAGAACAGAAAATCAAAGAAAGAAAGAAGACAAGTAATTTGTTGTCGAGGTTCGGCAATGTGCCTACGTCCCCGTGAGTTCTTCCGAACTCTCTGGACTATCTCAATGGTTCTTACAAAGTTACAGCAATCCCCTTCAAGAATCCAAGTTCTTGAAGAACCAAGAAGAGAACGAGAAAGTGATAGACCTATTACAATGCTTTCTATCAATTCTCTACTAACCTCTCTTCCTTACAACCAGCCTCACTACAAGAGTCCCTCTTGTGTTTATGTCTCTCACACAATTCTCTCTTGTGTTTACAATGATCTCACAATGTCACAACCTGTGTGGTTCTCTCACACACATTTTCCACCACTTGAAATGAGGCTAGGAAACCCTTTTTATAGCCACTTGATTCTTGGACAATCTTGTGAATCATTCTTGACCCTTTGATCATGTTCTTCCTTTAATCTCAGCCCTTCATCACTCTCCAAGTGATGCTGTGCATTTTGGTGTGGTGCTGTGTGCTGCAGCTTGACCTGATGCTGCAGCCTCCTGATGCTGTGCGCACACCTCCTGCCTGTGGGCAGAAACTTCCACAGCAGTGTGCCTGACCTTCCCATGCTCAAAATTGAAGCACACACATGTGTGCAACCTTATAACTTGCTGAACTTTGATATCCCACAATTGGTTTGGACATTAACCAAACTTAGGCCATGTTTGGACATGTTTGAAACTTAGGCAAATAACAACAATCTCTACCTTTGTCTAAGTGTTCAAAAAACCTGAACCATTGTGCAGAAAGCTTCGGGATCCAAACTCATCTGGAGTTACCAATTAACCAACTCCATTCCTAGGAAGTCCAAGGCAATGATTGGACCTTCTTAGAGGTAGAACCTTGGTGCCTAAATCTGCAGGACTTTTCTCTGTGGTCTTCTTGTCAACATGAATGCATCCTTTCGTACCATTTTCCAGAATGTAATGATACCAAACATCCATATGCTTTGTCCCCTCATGGAACACCGGATTCCTCCAAAAGTGCCCCGCACTTTGGTTATCCAAAGTTACCACCACTTGCTCTTTTAGGACCTCCCACTCGTCCAACAACCCTTTGCAACCCATAGCCTCCTTTATGGCTTCCGTAGCCGCTATGCATTTTGCCCTGGTTGTTATGAGTGCTACCATTGGCTGCCACTGAGCCTCCATGTACCTCAGCAACCACTTCATCCCAAGACAACGCTCTTTTCCAGGATTACTCACACATTTGCTGAAAACATCCATTGCCCAAGAAACACTTGACCTGTTTCTCTTCCTTTCCCGGATGATTCTCCTCATCCCAAGGATCTTTTGTGTAAGGCTGAGATCCTTCCTCTCGAACTCCTCACTGAGTTGAGATGTAAACCTTTCCATCCTCTTCCTGCTGTTCCAAACTAACAGCCCATCAATGACATAGGTGAGGATACTCACCATCTTCTCCACCTTGTGTCCAGGTGAGAAAGTTTCTGTGAAACCTATGTCTTCTCTTCTTGTGAACCCATTCGCCACCAGCTCAGCCTTGTTCCGGACTTCATCTCTTGGAGGGCACCCTTCTTTGATCTTGTAAGTGCACTTACATTCCACAACTTTCTGATTTCCTGGAATTTTCACCAATTCCCAGAAGTTGTTCTTTCTCAAAGAATCCATTTTTTCCCCCATAGCTAGCTGCCACTTTGATGAATCCTTACACTCCATGGCATCCGTGTAAGTTTCTTGTTCACTCATCTCTCCTTCTGTCCAAGGAGCTGCTGCATCCGCAAACCCACATCTTGAAGGTGGTCTTACCAGCCTTCTTTCCCGGTCTCTTGTGAGCTGAAAGTCCTTCTGACTTGCTGCAGCATCCTTTTCTTGTTCAGCCTCTTCTTGAGTTTCTTGAGCTTGGCAATCATCTAAGGGCTCTACCTGGTCCGAACCCTCTTGCCTCCTTTGCTCTACCTGAACAGAATCTCCCTTGATGCTATGCTCAACAATTTCTGAATTGGTTTGCTCACTAGCCCCTGCAGGGTTAGTTTTCTCCAAGTAGGGAAATAATAATTCATTAAAGACAACATCCCTACTTATTATGAGTTTAAATTCTTCTTTTTCTAAGGACCACAACCTGTACCCCTTAGCCCCTTCCCCATATCCTAGAAACACATATTTTCTAGATCCTGGGCTAAGCTTATCCTCCTTTTGGAGTGCATATGCAGCACACCCAAAAGTCCTAAGGTTGTCCAACTCAGGGGGTTTTCCACTCCACATCTCCATGGGAGTCTTTTGGAACACAATCCTAGAGAGTGATCTATTATTCAAATATGCAGCTGTAGCTACAGCTTCTCCCCAAAAATATTTTGGTAACCCGGATCCATCTAACATGCACCTAACCTTTTCCAAAAGGGTCTTACTCATCAACTCAGCAACTCCATTTTGCTGAGGAGTTTCCACAACCGTCCTATGTCTTAGAATGCCATTTAACCTACAGAATTGATCAAGTTCTTGGTTAAAAATTTCTAAGCCATTATCGGTTCTTATCCCCTTAACTACTCTACCCATTTGAGTCTCAACCAGCCCTTTCCACACCATTAATTTATTCAAGGCATCTAATTTATTCTTAACCAAATAAACCCATACTTTTCTTGAATAATCATCAATTAAAGACAGAAAGTAAATGTTACCTCCCTGTGTTGGTGTCCTTGCTGGTCCCCAAAGGTCCGCATGAATGTAGTCAAGAATGCCCTTAGACTTGTGCGCTCCGGTGTTGAAGCTGACCTGATGTTGCTGCCCAAAAACACAGCTCTTACAAAAATCCAGTTCTTCTACTTTGTCACCACCAAGTAGACCTTCCTTGCTAAGCACTTGCAGGCCCTTTTCGCTCATGTGTCCCAAGCGAGTGTGCCAAAGGGCTGCCTTGTCCAGCTCAGCCATCAAGCTTGCTGCTTGATCATTGGTTTCTGTTTCTCCGATCATCTCATAGAGTCCATCGTTTCTTGCTGCCTTGATCACCACCAAAGATCCCTTGGCCACCTTGATCTTTCCTCCCTCTATCTTGCATGTATAGCCCATGGAATCTAGCTGCCCCAATGAGATCAAGTTCATCTTCAAATCTGGAATATACCTCACATTTTCCAGCAGCCTTGTAACTCGATCAAACATCCTCAATTGGATATCTCCAATCCCTCTCACTTGGCACGAATTATCATTCCCCAAGAAGACCATTCCATCATTGATCTTCTTGAAATTCTTGAACCATTCTTTGTGAGGGCTCATATGATGAGTGCACCCGGTATCCAAGATCCATTTCCCGCTGCCTTCTTGCCCCTTGCTCACACTTGAGCACACAACAAGAACATCATCATCTTGCTGTTCTGTTTTGGCAACCGAAGGCTCTCCATTCTTGGTATGGCTTCCTCCTCTATCCCTTGTCATCTTCTTGCAATCTTTCTTGACATGACCCTTCTTATGGCAGTAGTAGCAGCTCTTCCCTCCAAATCTCAGTTTGGAATGCGTTCTCCCATGGCTTTCTCCTCTACGTCTGTCCCGGTAGTAGCCATGCATGCTGCTGTGCACTCTCCCATGGCTCTCTCCTCTACCTCTGTCCCGGTAGTAGCCATGCATGCTGCTGTGCACTCTCCCATGGCTCTCTCCTCTACCTCTGTCCCGGTAGTAGCCATGGTTGCTGCCATACCAAGTTGCTGGCCTTCTTTTAAAGAACAGCCCTTTACCACTTGATGCACTCCTTTTCTTGGCATCAAGATTATCTTGCAACTCTTTCTTAGGATCAAATTTAAAAGCAAAGATTTGTTTCCGAAGATACCTCTTATGTGGGAGAGTCTTGGCAAGAAACAATTCATCTAGTTTCTTCCATAATGCAGCTGGATCTTCTAAGTCTCCGCACTCCCTTGTGTCATTATCCGACATGTGCAAGAAAATGGTGCTGTAAGCCATCTTCTTCATCTCGGTCCGCTGGTCCTCCGTGACACTTGCTGGAAAAGCATCATCTTCTCCAATAGCCAAGTCCACTTTTTGTTGCACAAGAACCTCCTTGATCTTCCGCTTCCATAGGGAAAAATCTCCCTTTCCATCAAACTTCTTAATACCGAAATTTGAACCCATCTTGCGGAGATGATCCCTTGTCTTATGCAGTACCCACAAATGCTTTCTTCAACCTCAAGAACACAGATCGAAGATGGATCTTAACCGTTCTTGAATCACTTTCAAGAACACAACCAGATCTTGATCTTTACACCGTTCTTGAATCACCCTCAAGAACACGATCAGATATTGATCTTAACACCGTTCTTGATTTACCTCAAGAACGCGATCATATATAGATCTTAACTCCGTTCTTGAATCAAACAAGAAGTTGATCTTTGATTCTTGGAGTCTTGGCTCCGTACCTTCTACTTCATGTTCCAATAACCAGCTGCTGTGCTCTGATACCATCGAGGTTCGGCAATGTGCCTACGTCCCCATGAGTTCGTCCGAACTCTCTGGACTATCTCAATGGTTCTTACAAAGTTACAGCAATCCCCTTCAAGAATCCAAGTTCTTGAAGAACCAAGAAGAGAATGAGAAAGTGATAGACCTATTACAATGCTTTCTATCAATTCTCTACTAATCTCTCTTGCTTACAACCAGCCTCACTACAAGAGTCCCTCTTGTGTTTATGTCTCTCACACAATTCTCTCTTGTGTTTACAATGATCTCACAATGTCACAACCTGTGTGGTTCTCTCACACACCTTTTCCACCACTTGAAATGAGGCTAGGAAAACCTTTTTATAGCCTCTTGATTCTTGGACAATCTTGTGAATCATTCTTGACCCTTTGATCATGTTCTTCCGTTAATCTCAGCCCTTCATTACTCTCCAAGTGATGCTGTGCATTTTGGTGTGGTGCTGTGTGCTGCAGCGTGACCTGATGCTGCAGCCACCTGATGCTGTGCGCACACCTCCTGCCTGTGGGCAGAAACTTCCATTGCAGTGTGCCTGACCTTCCTATGCTCAAAGTTGAAGCACACACATGTGTGCAACCTTATAACTTGCTGAACTTTGATATCCCACAATTGGTTTGGACATTAACCAAACTTGGACCATGTTTGGACATGTTTGAAACTTAGGCAAATAACAACACGATCCTTCTTGGACAACCAGCCATATCCACTTGCAGAAGAATGGGATCTCTGGGATTTCCCCATTCGGGGCGTGTGGGCCATCTCACCTTTGAAACACTATAAAAGGACCAAGATATGCAAATCCAGACACATTCACAATCACATTTTACATAACTGAAAGCAGGAGCATCCCATTCCTCTAAGAACTTGTACTAACAAGAGCATCGGAGTGTCTTTGGAGGCACCATCTCCCTCTCTCCTCCGGTGGCTCTCTAGCTCATCTCGTCTATCTTGTGCAAGCTCCCCTAAAAACCGGACCCCAACTCATCAACACGTTTTATGTTTCAACACCAATATTTTTGTGTTTTGTAAGGGGCTGTTGATAAGAATCTCAATGTTTCTTCAAGAAGTTCTGAAGGCTCTCATTCTATGGCTCTTGATGATCACAAGTGTTTAACATGGTTATCAATTATATGTGCTTATTTCATTTGGAATTATATAAAATGAATTTATTAGCTACATCAGCTCTTAGGTGACAAGAAGGGCGAGAAAGTTGGGGCCATAATCCTTGGACTGACTATTCCTTCATGTCTTCACCTTTTATTGCTATATTCTTCAAAATCAAACCTTCTCTAAACTCTATTCTTCAAAACTAGATCAAATGGACTCTTTCTCCATTATGAGTTCATCCTGCCATTATGATAAGACAGCTGCTTGAAGACGCCTAGGCAGACGCTTCCTAGGTTGTCGTGTTGGGATTTTAAATTAAAATACATTTACTCAATCTTAAGCAAAAAAACACAAGCACAACAATTAAATAGGCAAAATAAATAGAATCAAGAACACCTATAATTAATGTGGTGCGACAACCTCTTTGCATTCATCCACCAGCAAATCAACTGCTTTATTAATTTTCAACTAAAACTTTAGGAAGAGCGAAGTTGTCAAACTCTCACCCCAAAGTCTCAATACAAAAAAAGCTCTTAACCTAGCTCTAGTTACAAGTACTCTCTCTGATAACCCAAAAACCTAATACACCCAAAGCTCTCATCCTAACTTTAGTAGTAAACCCCTCTAGTTTACAATGTAAATGAAAATTATGACTATGCCTCAAATCTTCTCTGAGACCCTTTTATATAGAATATATTTTCCTAATACAATTAGGAAAAGTCCTAATACAATTAGGAAAAGAACAACAGCATCATACTAGACTACTACTACTTGTACAATCAACAATATAATAGGAAATTACTACTATTCCTACTAGAACAAGCAATTACAAAATAGGAAACAACTTTTTCCAAACCAATTAGAAGTCTTCTTTGTGAGAATTGAGCCAAAATCTTAACAGTCGTAACTATGGGGTAGTTTTTTTTTTTTTTTTTTCCATTTTCTTCTTCCACTTTGCGATCAGATGCAAACACACATTTGATTATATGCAAACAATTGGAGCTTGCAATTAATTTTTGTTGGTATGATCCTCTAATGTGTCCACGAGCTAAAGAAGTTATAAGTGGATTGTTGAGGAAAATTGTAAGAATAAAGAATCAAGCTAGAAGAGACAGAGATAGGAGCTGATGTGATTAATAAATTCATTTTATATAATTTTAAATGCAATCAAAACATAAATTGAGAACAATATTAAACTTGAGTTTCAATAAAGGTGTAAATTAGGGCAATATTAAACTTAAAGAAAACCAGTGAAACCTAAAAGACAATTGATAATGGTAATGGATAAGTTTACATTAGTAATTAAGTTGACCTTGAAAAGGAGAAAAAACTGTAAATGCCAATCAAATGATAAACTTAAAAAACCTGTTTCTTTTATTTTTTCCCCCTTTTTTTCATGTAATTTCTCCGTTACTAGTACTATATATAAAAAATATACTCCATACTCCATAGTGATCAAGCCTGGGCCTTTGATGCAAATTTCAAGCCTGGGCATTTAAAGTCTTTAACTAATTGCTCCTTTAATTTTCAAGCTCAACTCCAACTTAATTACTGATATTGTAAACTACCCACGATGAAGCAGTGGTCATTTGTTTACCAGAGAGGGCTATTTAATTTTGCCATGAAACACGTACATAATGATCTTTCAATTTAGAAGACATCCAACACTATAATTTCTTAATTAATTTTAAAGTTATGTTTCGTGTTATTTTGAAGGAGACAACAATAACAACATGCATATGTTGAGTTATTAATCAGCTGTTGAGTAATTATGCGTATCTATAACATCTAAGTGATGCAACAGTTAGGAGGAGATCGCAATTATAAATTTATGTTGCTCCTCTTTTAAGCTTGCTGATCAGTAGTTCAATTAATCTTTAACTTCTTCTGATTTTCTATTTTTGATTCTTGATGTGGGATAATTTTACCATCCAAACAAACAGTAACACATGACACACCAAGGTAAGTCCACGGACCCAAAATCACCACCAGTGAAATCATTACATGTGTCCAAGGGTATGAAGGTAATTTTATTCATAAACCCTAAAACACAGTAATCCTAATTGCACAAGGATACACATCTCATATTTGAGAAACTCAAATCCCACCACAAGTCTCACTTATGAGTCATTTTCCTAATCAAACTATACTCCAAAGCACTGTATGTAGAAGGCTTTCATTATCACACATGTACTTCACAAACAGTTTTAACAGCACTTGCCTTTTCATTTTCTATAAACAGATTACTGATTTAGGCATCAGAGAGTTCCCTCAAAAGCACACTTCCCATCCTCCGACAACTCCTTAGGTCTTTTTTTGTTCTCGTGTGCGTAGGGACTTCACAACACCTATAAGAGCAACAGTCACATTTTTCAGCATAAAAAAATTTGTGTTATCCATGGGAAAACTTTGAAGAAGAATTTATCTGTTAATGATGCCAACCTGACATATGACCAAGAATGTTGTTGCTACTGTCGCTGTCGCTGCTGCTACCATTGCCACAACCCATACCTTGACTAGACAGGGCATGATCCTTAGTCCAGGCCTCTTTGCAATTCCCAAAAATACTGCTACCAGTGACGATTCCATCTGGCATTCTAAAAGGTAGCAGAAGTTTCTTGCAACCTCAACTGGGCTATCCCAATCATCACGAAAGCCACACTGTCTGAACGCATGACTCGGGGTCCTCAATGGCATTAGATGCTGCCACAAAGCCCTCGATCAGCGAGGCACTCAGATCACGAAAGGGGACTTCACCCCACTAACTACCGATTCTCCGTTAGATTCTACCCCCTCCATTATAGGGTAAGATCACAGAGCCACTCCACGATCACAAACACCTTTAATACAATCTCCAGGAGCCGAGAATGATCACTCCAGATAAAGAGAACCTATAGTAGGTTAGTAGCACCGGCCAATACACAAAACAAAAAGGCAAGAACAGAACAAACGATCTTTTTTACAGATGACGACCTGGAAGGACTGTCCACCCCATGATGACGCCATGGTCATCACTTTGGTCATTGGGAATTACAATATGAAAAGGATCCTAGTTGACAACCAACATCTTCTATCATAACACGTTCAAGAAAATGGGGCTTAGTGACCAACAGCTCACACGGGTCGCTTTCCCTCTCTACGAGTTTTCAAGTGAGCCAATGTTCCTCTCTCTACTATATTTCACATCACATTCATAACATTTCTACTCATTTTTCATTCTCTTATGTTTTTCCTCTACACACAACCTATGTCATCACAACTACTTAGGCCATGTCTGAAGACAAGGGTTTAAGCAAGGTTAGCTTAAATCCTCGTCTTAGAATTTGGTGGATGTTAGTGGGGCCTCAATTCCAAGACAAGGATTTAAGTCAATATTGCTTAAATCCTTGTCTCCAAACATGGCCTTAGTTTCTAAACAGTTTCCTAGAGATTTCTTCGGAAGCTATTCATAATTGCTATCTACACAACTTCGCAAGGCTTTGTTGTATCCTTGAGGTGAATTTAATAGGAAGCTATTAGCAAACTCTTTGGAGTGAGGGCAACTATCACCTTAACGAAAGTGATTTACGCCCTAAATCCTTAAAATATTATGTTCTTTTCAATTGTTTTTGTTGTTGCAATTCGACATTTTCAAATGCACATACTTTGACCCACTTTTTTTTTTTTTTGTTATTTTAAACCAAAATCCCTAACAATTTTAAGGTGATAGTAGAAGCAACCATATTATCAATATTGATTTCAAAGTCATGAGAGAAGACTTCATCAAAGAAGATCGTTTTTATGGAACCAACTTTGCTCACTAGAAGGAAACTAAAAGACTATAAAAGGTTGAAAGAAGCAAGAGGATGTATATATTATGGATTTCTTTGTCGAGGCCAAATTCATACCGAGAGCATATGTATGATTTCTAAGTTTTTATAAAGTCTATGCCAGATATCCAGGAAGCATTTGAAGAGAAACTTAATACTGAAAAAAAAACAAGGTAGGCATAACTTATTGATTATGAAATATTTTGAATTTATATTTTTGAGTAACATCATTAAAAAAATGATGTGTTTTCACTCTATGACCAATTTACAAGGAATATCTAAAACTAAGAAGTATCTAATTACTACATTTAAGATAGATGATCTTAATGAATTAGATGCTATCTTAGACATGGAAATGAGTGGGCGATATGTTTTAAATCAATCTCATTACTTGAGAAACTATTATTAAGTTCCAAAATCTTGGAATAAAGTAAGCAAGTATCCCCTATGAATTCACTACTAAACCAATTGAGAATTTCGGTAAAGTAATGGTACAACTTGAATATATATGTTAGTGCTATTGAAAGTTTAACTGAGCTAGATATTGTATTTGTAGAGTGCAAACTTTCAAGATACACCAGTAAGCCTAGTACAAAACTATAAATAGAGTTATTAGAATCTTAAGAAAACTATTAAACTATCTGTTTAATTTTTATTATCTGGTTGTACTAGAAGGATTCATTGTAGTTGGATCACAAGTACGTCAATTGATGAAAATTTAACGTTTGGATGTATTTTTAGGTTTGGTGGTGAAACAATATGTTGACCCTCTAAGAAGTAGATATGCATATCAAATTTAACCATATAACCAGGATCAGCACATAATGCCATAGACATATTTGGCGTCACAACAATCCAATATACTTGTCACCTCAAGGACTTGTCTCCTTAAGGACTCTTTCTTAACACTATCGTTTCACATGGACAACAAAAAGATATATGTTTGCAGGGCCAAGAACTGTTGTCATACTTTGGTACCAAAAAGGCTAACAAATACATCAATCATCTCAAGAATATTACTCTAGTTCTATCTACCTATTCATTAAGCCACAAAACAGGAAAACCATAAGCTTCAATACGGCCCATTGAGCATTTTAACACATTTATGAACTAGAGCAAAGCTTCCTCATACCAAATACAGACTTAGTATTGCAACTTCAAAGGATAACAAGAGGGGAGAAAAGAATGACTGGAGGGGACTGCATTGTAGCAAACAAAAGTGGTAAATGATTAACGTCTTAGGTAGAAATCAGAACAAAAATAAGGGAAAGTAGCAAGCCACGTCACTAATTCAATCTAAAGCAATGAGGATGTATAAAATCAAACTCAAAATTTAAGCCACGCCATCTTCTCTTCTCACGAAAAAGATTAAGCGCTGATGTCAGAGATATTAAGGGGAGGTTGGGTACAGGACCATCAATGGAGGTTGATACATGTTTTTTCAACATTCTTTTTTCAGTATTTTGTCATATTCCTCTCTATACCTCCATTCCATTTGGTATAGCTGTTCAATCATCTCCTCTTCATCTGCATCATATGAAACGCCTAATTTTTTTTGACCCAATGCCCTATTTTCTTACCCAATACTTTTTCTTTATATTCACACTTTATAAAATGACTAATAATTGCATATAACATTTGTTTATTCAGGCTGCTTCAGACTTGATCCTAGTGTATCCTGAAGGTATCAAATATATTCTAAAGTACATCAAGGATCATTACAATAATCCAACCATTTACATTACTGTGAATGGTAAGCCAGTTGTTAGAATAAATTTCATATAATTAAGTGGTATTTGTTACATGTTGGATAATCCAACTACTAATTAGTTTTGATTTCTTTGACATAAAACTCGTGTAGGATATGACGATTACAACAATGATACATTACCATTGGAAGAAGCTCTTAAGGATACTGATAGGAAAGAATACCATGAGAAGCATCTTCGGAATCTTTTGGAAGCCGTAAAGTGTGTTAGTATCTAACTTACATTGAATTTATTATCACTCTTTTTTTTCTTTTTTTTTTGGTTCGCAAAATTTACTTTACAACTAACATAAAACTTGTGTTCTACAACAAACTTGATATTGATATAAAATTATTGTTTTCTGCTATATATATATGATGTTTTTTAGTACTCAACTTTTGAAGGTTTAATTATTACTAGGTCCATCTTGATGTAAGCTTATAGAGCAAAGATTGTTTTGTTAAATGTTTATACTAATGGTGATTATTGGATTATTGACAGTGACTATGGAGTTGATGTGAAAGACTATTTTGCATGGTCATTGATGGATAACTTTGAATGAAACCTTTGTTACACTATTCGATTCGGATTATATTACGTAGATTTCAAAAATTACTTGAAACGATATCCGAAAGAATCAAACCTTTGTTACACTATTCGATTCGGATTATATTACGTAGATTTCAAAAATTACTTGAAACGATATCCGAAAGAATCAACCAAGTGGTTCATGAAATTTCTAAAAGATCAGAGCAAGCAGTCTAAAACTGTTACTTGGGGTTCCTCAATTTTATCACGTATACCAAAGAGTTGGTCACTACAGATGCATTGAAGTTGAACGTCTTTTGGTTCTCAATCACAACTGAATGATGTATTTTATTATTTCTTTTGTAATTCTGTGATTTTATTGATTAAAATCTTTTTAGGTATTTTAGGATTTTAATATGTAATTAAACTATTGTCTTCTTATATAGGAAATTGTACTACTTTCTGATCTATTTTATGTAGCTAGCCTATAAATAGGTTTGTATAGTTTTTGGGATTCTGCCTAAATCTTTTTTCATGATATATATATACATATATATATATAAGCCTTTTAGAGGGAGGAGTCTCTAGGCATGAAGTCTCCCTAAAAGTATGCCTTTTGAATTATGGACAAATGGACAATTAAAGTATCATAGTACATATGTCACTTAGCAATCACCGAAGTCCTAAACAAATTTTTTTTTTTGTTTTCTCAAATCCCCAACTTTGAGGGTGATTTTAATAAATAAATATTTTTATTATAAATTTTCATAATAAGCCCTTAATTTGATTTGATGTCTTCTTTGAAGTGATGTGTTTTTAAGAATTTACTCTTTCAAAAGAAAATTAATGACAGAGAGAAAACGGAGAAACAATTGTTTGCGGTTATTGTTATGTCTAAAATTTGAAAAGTAAAGTCTTAGAACATCAACGGTGCCACAAATCATTGCATTTTTTATACCTCTTTTCTTTAGGTGTTAAAATTAAGTGGGCCAACAGCAAGGCAACACGTGGACATTTCTGCTTCCAATAAGGAGATGGCACATGGACAAGTTATTAACGAACCCAAACAATTCTTTTAGCTCCAACAAGTATTTATAGTTCAAAACCTAAAATTTACATATCTAAAACTACTCAATCACAAGTTTAAGTTATTTCAAGTTGTAGTGCAAGATTAATTCAAAGGTCCACTACATATCATATTCCAACTTCAATAAATCCTAAATCCATCCATTTAAATTCAAATCAACTCAAACAAAACCAAAGAATCAACTTCATTAAGTTTACTTTAACTTAGAATAGGTTGGAAAATGATTATACCTCAAATTTGTATAAAAAAATAGCTAACAAACAAAAGGAGCAAGAACCCCTGTCTGGTACGTGTACTCCACATGCCGTCGTAGCCTACTCATGGCGCCTCACCTCTCGGTCTGGACTCCTCCCCCAGGTGGCAGTAAGATTTTTACAAAGTATGGGGGTAAGTGAGGTTGTGACGTGAGTTGGTAAGCTAGAAGAAGATAAGAAAATTTTGGGTTTTCTCCAAACAAATTAAAAAATGGTTTCTGCCCTGTTTCTCTCTAACTCTCTCAGTCACCCGAGCTTCCCAGAGAAGAATTGAGAGACTTGTGGTTTTTTTGCTGAAGTTTCTAGGCTTTTAGCCTTATATAGACCCACGAACCATTAGCCTTTTATCTCTTTACCCCTCCCTTCCTTCTTTAATTAATTTGCAACCCTTTTCCTCCTTTTTTCTAACTTTTTATATTAAAACCCAATTGTTCTTACTAACACTTCTTTATAAGAAAGTCTTCACTAAGTACTTTCATTTCTTTTATGTTTATATTACCCCTCTATCAATAAGCTCTACACACTTCTAACACAGAAAAATTATAATTTACTTCATCAATATATATATATATATATATATATATATTTTTTTTTTTTTAAATTTAAGACCTGACTTTACACCCCCTCTCTCTCTCTACTTTTTCGCTTCTTATTTATTCAGAGTATAAATCCCATCAACCAAATTGTTGAATCCTTAATAATTCCTCGATCCATTACTTAATTTGATCCAATCTCTTGACCTCAACCCGATAATGATGCCCAACAGTGTAATCATTCTGATGACGACAATCACGACCGTAAGTGCCACGGTGGTCAGTATGTTGTCATGTCATCAGTACCGTAGTTTTGGTGAGAGAGAAACCAGAGAATAAGAGATTGTAGAAGAAAAGATTAGAAGATGGATTCAGTTGTTTGGGACTTGGATTGGGTACTTGGGTTGGGACTTGGGAGCTTGGGCTCATGTTGGGATTAAGGTTGGCCTGAAATTATAGGGCATGTTTGGGTAACAGTTTTTTGTTTTCAGTTTTCGAAAATGAAAACTGAAAATAGTTTTTTTATGTATTATGAAGAAAACATATTTGGATAACTGTAACTCGAAAACTGTTTCCAAAACAAAAAACAACGAAATGTTGTTTGGATAATCTAATTTTGAAAATTTTTTTGATACAACTTGTAATTATTTTTAGTTGTGAGTTTAAATTTAAAATCTATATTAATTTTATTTCTCATATTTACTAAATATTTAAAAATAATTAATATTTTTTATATACTATGGAGGAAGAATGAAACAGAGAAGTGAACACTGATTTTAGGGCTATTTTTCGAAAATTATGTTAGAAAACACTAATTTGGAGTTTTTAAATGAAAAATTTTGAAAACTTGTTTTTTTTAAAACTGTTTTAAAAAATTGCTTTTGAAAACTGTTTGCCAAATATAGAAAAAAGATTTTGAAAACTGTTTTTAATTTTCAAAAACTATTTCCAAACATAGCAATATATACTATCTGTTTCTTTTTTAGAGAAAAAATGAACCCGAGTTTTAGCCAAGACTTGCCCGTAGTGTAACTCTACCCCTGATTTCAATCATAATAGTTTTCCTGATGGTTTTATTTTTGGTACAGCGTCATCACCATATCAAGTAGATAATTAATATATAATATATTAATGTAAACTTTTTAAAACCACCGTGAGATATAATCAACCACTTTATGAGATATAATCTAACTGTATATATTGCTCGCGACTATTCAGATTTCTTTCCTTTATTCATTTATATTTCTGTTTAGGTATGTTTGCATTTGTACATGCATGAGAGTGCACAAGTTATGATGTTCGCAACTACTTGATTTCAATACTCCATTTCTTGTATATATGAAATGGAGATAAGAAACTGAATAGATTAACATATTTATTCGAATCAGTTCATTGAAAAGTAGAGTTGATCATTGGTCCGTTAGTCCACCCAGCTCATTTGGCTCAATTCGTAAGGTTTGCGGGTTTGTTCAAGAAAAATTAATTAATTAATTTGGCTTGGGTAAAAATTTAGGCACGATTTAAAAAACGAAAGGGATTGAAATTTAAAAAAAAAGGCAAATCAATTAGGCACCACCTTCTTAAATATATTATACTTAATACATTTAATTATTTATATATTATATAATATATATTTCATGTAATGTGATATATATTAGGGTTAAGATTCTCTTACTAAAACATTTCATGTTATGAAAAAATAGGGGAAAATGCAATAATTTAGACGAAGATTTTTTTTTTTAAATTCTTCGTGCGTAATATTGTATTATGGGCAAACTTAGACTAAATAAAAAAATGAAAAATTCGGGCTTGATGGGCGAACCTGGATTTGGCTTAACTTATTAGGCTCGAGATAATTAAGACTGGATTTTCGGGCCAGCTCATATCTACTGGGCTACAATTTTGTGTAAGCCCGACCCAAACCTAACCCGAACCTGACCCAAACCTAGCTCGAGACTGGCTTTGGTCAAATCTAGATATAATTGATTCACGTGTATTGAAAAAAGATTAGTTTTTATACTTTTCACGTAATCTACTTTTAAGTAACATAATTGAAATTAAACATTTTAAAAAAAAAAAAATTTGTGACAAGAAGGTATCAAACTAATGAAGGAAATGAAAATGGATTTTTTCAGATTCTCGTTCTCATGGCCCATTATATTACCTTCTAAGTGTGTATATTAACTAGGAGACCTTTGTTTTTCTTTTTCTTTACCTTTTTATTCTCGTTATTCTTAAAATTTTAATTAGCTATGCTTTCTTTCTTTCCTTTTTAAATTCAGGTGGAAAGCTAACATTGAAATATAAGTTCATTAAATTACATTCGACGTGCAAAAAATAAAGGGGATGGCTTGCCTTTGACATTGATGAAGTGAACTTCTAGTACTGTGTTCCCAAGTTGGCTTATGATACCACTTTATTATTGGACCCGAAAAAAAGAAATTCAAAATATTGGACCAAATTTATAAGTTTATCAAGAAATTGGATAGCTTGTTGAGGATTTTATTTTTTTTTACATAATTAAGTCCAATAAAATTCAATTTATTGATTAAGTTGTCGAAGAATTACTTTCTGTGACTCATTTGAACCAAACTTAACTATCTTTCTGAAATGTCAATTGATACATATGGAGACAAACAGTCTCGGATATAAAATTATATTTAAATATAAATTTCATAACAAACAAAAAAATATAACCAATAAATTCAAAAAGGATGGGCTAAGGCACAAATGCAATCTCTCACTTTAGAACTTTTCGCGTCATAGCGGAGGTAATCAAACTCTATCAATGCAACAAACTCATGGCCGCGTTGCTCCCAGGATACAAAAACCCAACATAATCTCTTTGTTGTATCTCAAAGATACTAACATTGTATTATGAGCCAGAGCTCTACCATACCACATTTTTTTTGCTCATAGTAATATCAAAATAATATAAAGCAGAAAAAAATTAAAATGAGGGGGAAAAAATAGTGGATTTTGTTTTTCTATCCAAAGGGCATGCAAATAGTCCTATTTATAGAACTCTAGTATGGTAACCTTCGAATTTGGATTTGGATCCTCTAGGGATGAATTTGTCTATGGTTTGGTGTAGTTCATGTTAGGATTAATAGCCACATCATAAAAAAATTAAATCAAAGGCTATGATTGAAATACATAAAAAATTTGGAACTAAATATCTCTATGCCGCATCAGCAAAACGAGTAATTTTATAAAAATCAAAATTACATTTCGAAATTTTAGAAAAAAAAGAAAGCAGTTGCCGAAAATAGACAACCAGAGGTGGATGTGTCGGCACGTGGGGCGCGTGAACAAGCTCCCACCAGCGGTTGGTGATCGGAAAGTTTGGATCTGATTAGCGTTGCAAAATCCAACCGCCCAATGGTGTCTAATTATGAAAATAATATTCATCTTTATTATTATAATTACGATTATAATAATTATTTTCATTATAATGAGAAAATATTATTATAAAAGTACTATTATTATCAGCATTATTATAATATTGATAATAATAACCACTATCATTATTATTATATTAATTATTATTATTGTTATTACATGAAAAAATATTTTTAATTATATTATAATTATCATTATTCTAAGGTAAAAAGAAAAAAAAAATAGTCTCACACGGATAGGATAGATTTTGTCCTATAGAAGGAGACAGGACAAAAAATGTGAGATTAAGGCTAATTTAATCTCATCTTAATCTCATAAGAATAGTTAATCTCTCAAACCAAATGAGGGATAACTATTCATGTAGGATTAAAATAGTCCAATCTCATCTTAATCCCACCAACCAAACGGGCTATTAGAGTTTAGGCTTAGAGTTCAAGAGGGAGAAAAGAGACATGGTGAAGAGAGAAATTGGAGGCAACGTTGTTAGAGGCACACAAAAGTATACTAACCTTAAGGGTAGTAGTAGTTTATATAGAGAACATAATATTTAAAAATTACATCAATACCCTTAACCATAATATTCTAATACTCCTCTTCAACCCTAATATTTTTTGGCTTACATTACAATGAAGTTTCATTGAGTCATGTAGTTAAAGTTCAATATATTACTTTTTTTTTATTATCAGTTAGTTTAATTGGTAAAGTCAATTATTCTAGCACAGGACACTTAGAATCAAATCTCGCTCACACCAAAATCTAGAGGATAAAAGATAAGAGATACCTCTCATTGTATAGCCGTTGTTCTTTGGTTATTATGGCGAAATCAAAACACCATCATTCATGAGGTTTGTGGATAACTGTGGAGCAATTGATGGACAGGGTTTTGGTGTATGCAACCGAGTTTTATGAGATTCTCACTAAACTGACTACTTCAAGATCCCAGCAGCCTGTGGTGAGATGGATTCCTCCGCCAGCTAGCTTTTCCAAGCTGAATGTTGATAAAAGACAAAGTGAATAACGACCAAGATCAAGCCCATATGCGCGGGAGGGTCGTTACAAGGAGCAACTACGTACGTGAAACAGGGAAGATTCATACTGACAACTTGGCACATGACCATAAAAGGGAACACGTCCATTGGAATCAGTAATTGCCATTAAAAGATTTGATAAAAAATGATTTTTCCAGAGCATGTTTAATTGATGTCAGAGCAACAATGCTAGAAAATAACAAAATTAACTCATTTTTCCACCTTTACTTTCATTTAAAATATTTTTTGTTTGCTATCACAATAATAGATTATTTTGCAAGAGCGTAATACGTTAATGCCAACGCAACTATATTAAAATTAACATAATTATCTTTACATTATATATTGTTTCTTTTCTTTTTATTTGAGATAATTTTATCAATTCGATAATTTTATCAATTCAATTAATCTCTGACATTAATAAAAGAAAAATGAAGGTTAATCAGTGTAACCTTTACGTCCACATGCATACATTGCTAAATATAAGCGGCTAATACAGTTCCAACATTTCGGATTTACTTTCATGGGTTATGAGTCTCTCTCTCTCTCTCTTTATATAAATGGTTTACATTGGAACCACAAGCACTTGAATAAAGAAAAATGGCCATTGAAGATTCTCTTGTATCGGGGCTGCTACTCCTTGCAAGCTTGTGGGATCTTGTTGAACCAAAGCGTCATCTTGTCTCAACTTCTAATTTCAATAGTAATAGCTTTCCTAATGATTTCATTTTTGGGACAGCCTCATCATCTTATCAAGTAAGACATTGTTAATTACCTTCACAAATTCATGCGACCGAGTGTGATGATTTCAACTGGTTTTCTTCTTTTTTCTTTGACTTTTGGTCTCCTTTGTTGCTGAAATTTTCATTGTTTTATTGTATAAACAATAGCTTTAATTCCAGTTTACATCATCGGGCATCAATATACAAACTATATCATGTGGAATATATTGGCTTCTATTTAAAATTAATTAAAGCAATTCCCACGTTTTGTTTTACATCATGTAAGATTATATATATATATATACTCCTACATGGAAGCATTAATTAGCTAGCACCACTAATTATGCAATTATATTTAGTATGAAGGTGCAGTAAAAGAAGGTGGTAGAGGATTAAGTATTTGGGACGACTTCACTCACTAGTATCAAGGTTGGTGATGAATATTTTGTTTGGCTAATTGGCTCTATTTCTTTCATAAATGAAACGGTGAGTTCACACCAAAAAAAGGAAAAAAAAAATTGGAGACTAAAAGTTGAATATTGTATACAAATAAGCTCTTTAAAATTTAATGTGATAAATTAAGATTTTGTTTCATACAACTTGCAGAAAAAAATAATATAGACAATGGAGATGTAGCAGTCGATTTCTATCATCATTACAAAGTACGGTGTTTATCTTTCTTTTTTTATGAATTGTCAATGTTTCATGAGTATCTTTAGCAGTGAGGGTTGAGGGGTGATTTTCCATGGATGTATCTGGTGGTGGTAAAAAAAATTAGTTTATATTTATTTCATTTATTTTTTTTCTCGATTAGTCGTATTTGTATTAAACATAGCTGAAAAATGTTATAGGAAGACATCAAACTAATGAAGGAAATTAAGGTGGATGCTTTCCAACTCTCAGTTTCATGGTCTAGAATATATTTTAATCAAGTTGTAATTAACATTTTATTTCATTGCCACTGTTTTATTTTTCTCATTGTTCTTAAAATCTTAATTGATTCTTCTTCTTCCATTTTTTTTTTTTTGTGAATTTAAGTTGAAAACTAAATGAAGGAGTGAACGAGGAAGGAATACAATTCTACAAAAATCTCATCAATGAGCTCTTAGAAAATGGTAATAAATCTCTTCCTAAATGGATTAAAAAGTTTTCTACCAAAGATGGTGGTTTAATGTAACTAGAATATTTTGTAAATATGCCATGCTGACATTGAAATATAAATTCTTCCTACAAGTTTGAAATTCAAAATATAAAGAGGCCAAAATCCAAAATGTTCAACCAAATTTCATAGTTTTGATGAAACTGAATAGCTTATGAAGATTTATATTCTAAATATCATGCCATAAAAAATTAGAACCCAACTAATTGTTTTGTTTGTCCTGTGATACAATGTGCAGACTTGCAGCCTTTCGTAACTATCTTCCATTGGGATCTTCCTCAAGCTCTAGAAGATGCATATGGTGGCTTTTTAAACCCTCGCATTGTGTAAGTGAATAGCAGTTACTTTATATGAATCATACTTTACAATCCCAAAGATTTTTATTCTGGAATGAACACTTCGTAAAACCTACTGCGTGGATATGAAAATGTTTGATCCTGGCTGCATATTAGAATGTTTTTGTAAGACTACAAATTAGACTGGGTTTGTTGTTTTTTGTTTTTATGGTGTTGGATTGTTTGTCTCAATTGATGGGTTAAACCCCCGTTCCTTTTGCTTGTGCCATTAGAAAAAAAAAAAAAAAGTTCTTAACAAATGAGTTAGTTACTAACACCATTAATTCAAATGAATCAATATCCCTTCTTGCATGCTTTGTCGTACCAGAGTCTCGACCTTTACTTCACTAGTCCAACACCTCATCGGTGTTATTCTTAAATATTATGTTCAACAACACTAAGAATTTCCACAACAAATTATCCTTCGAGTTCATGGAGTTATTCTATATACGATTGAACCTGTGTCTTCCTTTATGTATTTAGGGATGATTTTCGAGATTTTGCGCATCTTTGCTTCAAAGAATTTGGTGACAAAGTAAAACTTTGGACCACTTTTTATGAGCCATAGGTTTATAGTGTTGGTGGCTATGAAACTGGTAAAAAAGCTCTAGGACGGTGTTCAAAATGGGTGAACAACGGATGCCAGGCAGGGAACTCTGCCACTGAGCCTTATACCGTTTCACACCATCTGCTTCTCGCTCATGCAGCAGCTGTAGAAGAGTTCAGAAAATGTGATAAGGTTTGTACAAGAGTTATTAAATCATGATCTTACACATTAGTTGCTAGCTCGATATGTACATTAGTTCTAAAGCTAATAAATTGCTAGAATTACCCGTACAAATCAATCATCTTTGCAAATTAAACTATATTGAGGCAAGAAGAACCAGAAGATGAGCCATATAGGCTTAGAAAGATCTGAAAGTCTATTTTCTAGAAAATTTTATGGCTCGTCAAAATGATTTTCTTAGAAAAAGCTATGGCAGTTTTAGTAGAGAAAGGTCAGGCCTTCAGAACACTACCATCCAGCACCGCGGTGCTCCTCTGCCAGAATTTTACAGCTCTTTATTTCCTTTTTCTTTCTCACCATTCTTAAAATTTTGATTCTTTTTTTTTTTTTTAATTCAGATGGAAAGCTAAGTAAAGGAGTGAACGAGAAAGGGATCCAATTCTATAAAAATCTCATCAATGAGCTCATAGCAAATGGTCATAATTCTCTCCCCTATATGGATTTAATTTTTTGTTTGGCTAATTGGTTTATTTAATTTAATTAAAATATTGTAATATACCAATCAATTAAATTAGAGTTAACATTTAAATATAATTAGGTTCTCCCTATAAGTATATTTTAAATGAAAATTATATATATATATATAATGACCAAATTTCGAAACGTTGGAACAAATTTCAAGTTCTTCAAGAATTTTGATAGCTCCTTGAAGATTTATCTTTATAATTGGACCTTGATAAATTATTGATAAAGTTGTCCAATAATTACTTTTTGTAACTCATTTGAAACAAACTTCATTATCTCTCTTAAATGTCATTTGATGAATGTGCGGACATACAACCATTTGTGACTATCTTTCACTGGGATCTTCCCCAAACTCTAGAAGATGAATATGGTGGTTTTTTAAGCCCTCACATTGTGTAAGTAAATGTTTCCATCATATCAAAAGCATCATTGATGCTTCTATCGATATAGTTTTTTGCCTTTAAAAAAATCTTACTAAAAGATTAATCTATTAAATTATTTTATTAATTATATTAAATCCAACAATACCTACAGTGAAGAATCATGGAGTTGGCCTATATTTGATTGAAAATGCATCCTATTATGCATATACAGGGATGATTTTTGAGACTTTGCAAGTATATGCTTCAAAGAATTTGGTGATAAAGTGAAACTTTGGGCAACTTTCAATGAGCCATGGGTTTACAGTGTTGCTGGCTATGACAATGGAAGAAAAGCACTAGGACGATGTTGAAAATGGGTCAACAATGCATGCCAAGCAAGGAACTCTGGCATTGAACCTTATAATGTTTCACATCATCTACTTCTTGCTCATGCTGCAGCGGTAGAAGAGTTTAGAAAATGTGACAAGGTATACAGAAAAATTGTCAAATCAAGATCCGGTGCATTAATTGCTTGCTTGATATGCGTATTAGTGCCAACAATAATTTTCTAAACTACTATAAGGTTTAAATATTTTTTCTCGATTTTTTTTTTATTTGAAACTTTTGAGATCAAAAGGAGAGTCTATATTGAAACTTTATTAATGATTAAAACCCCAAACCATATGTCCCCTTTCTATTATTTTTAAAGGAACCTTTTTTATTATTTCATCTATTAACTGTTTTTTATTTATACAATTATTTGCTGTCAAGAAAATGGAAAGATTGGGATAGTACTCTCGCCCTCATGGTTTGAGCCTCAATCTGATTCCCCTGCGGATATTGAAGCAGCCAAACGAGCCCTTGATTTCATCTTAGGCTGGTAAGTGCTTCATATTAAATTAAGCAACATGCTTTCTCATTTTCTTCCTTCTTTTTTCCTCCTTTTGGGAATTGAAAACTATATTTTAGTCCAAGATAAAAATAATTTTTACATTTCTATATATGCAGGCATTTGGACCCTATAACATTTGGTGATTATCCAAAAAGTATGAGGACTTACGTTGGGGATTTCACTAAAGAGCAATCCAAAATGCTAAAAAACTCTTTTGATTTTGTGGGAATAAATTACTACGGTGCTCTTTATGTAACTAATCTTGATCATGTTGATCCGGAAAAACCTAGATACACAACCGATCAACATGTTATGTGGTAAAGTAAGTTCACTCTAAATCCAAAGCTTTTAGAAAATTTAAACTCAATACAATTTTTTTCCTTCTATTTTTCATACTGCCAACACAGACTATGGTGATTAATCTATTGACTTTCAATTTTTTTTTCCTATTTTATAGAGGATCGAGATGGAATTCTTATTGGCACACAGGTACGTTGGTAAAGTATATATATATATATATATATATATATATATATATATATATATATATATATATATATATTATTTATTTTAGAAATACTTTGTTTTTGAAAAACGAAGGCACAAAGATATTAGAAGGCATCATAAAGCCAATAAGATTTAGAAAGAAAATTCCTCATGAACCATGAGAGACACATGGAGAGATCAGTAAAGACGCTGTTCAATCATCTCCTCTTCATCTGCATCATATGAAACGCCTATTTTTTTTTTTTTAACCAATGCCCTATTTTCTTACCCAATACTTTTTCTTTATATTCACACTTTATAAAATGACTAATAATTGTATATAACATTTGTTTATTCAGGCTGCTTCAGACTTAATCCTAGTGTATCCTGAAGGTATCAAATATATTCTAAAGTACATCAAGGATCATTACAATAATCCAACCATTTACATTACTGTTACAATAATCCAACTACTAATTAGTTTTGATTTCTTTGACATAAAACTCATGTAGGATATGACGATTACAACAATGATACATTACCACCGGAAGAAGCTCTTAAGGATACTGAGAGGAAAGAATACCATGAGAAGCATCTTCGGAATCTTTTGGAAGCCGTAAAGTGAGTTAATATCTAACTTACGTTGAATTTATTATCACTCTTTTTTTTCTTTTTTTTTGGTTCGCAAAATTTACTTTACAACTAACATAAAACTTGTGTACTACAGCAAACTTGATATTGACATAAAATTATTGTTTTCTGCTACATATGATGTTTTTTAGTACTCAACTTTTGAAGGTTTAATTATTACTAGGTCAATCTCGATGTAAGCTTATAGAGCAAAGATTGTTTTGTTAAATGTTTATACTAATGGTGATTATTGGATTATTGACAGTGACTATGGAGTTGATGTGAAAGGCTATTTTGCATGGTCATTGATGGATAACTTTGAATGAAACCTTTGTTACACTATTCGATTCAGATTATATTACGTTGATTTCAAGAATTACTTGAAACGATATCCGAAAGAATCAACCAAGTGGTTCATGAAATTTCCAAAATATCAGAGCAAGCAGTCTCAAACTGTTATTTGGGGTTCCTCAATTTTATCACGTATACCAAAGAGTTGGTCACTACTGATGCATTGAAGTTGAACGTCTTTTGGTTCTCAATCACAACTGAATGATGTATTTTATTATTTCTTTTGTAATTCTTTGATTTTATTGATTAAAATCTTTTTAGGTATTTTAGGATTTTAATATGTAATTAAACTATTGTCTTCTTATATAGGAAATTGTACTACTTTCTGATCTATTTTATGTAGCTAGCCTATAAATAGGTTTGTATAGTTTTTGGGATTCTGCCTAAATCTTTTTTCATGATAAATAAATTGACTTTTTCCTTTCATATATATATATATATATATATATACATATAAAAGCCTTTTAGAGGGAGGATTCTCTAGGCATGAAGACTCCCTAAAAGTATTCGTTTTGAATTATGGACAAATGGACAATTGAAGTATCATAGTACATATGTCACTTAGCAATCACCGAAGTCCTAAACAATTTATTTTTTTTTTTTGTTTTCTCAAATCCCCAACTTTGAGGGTGATTTTAATAAATAAATATTTTGATTATAAATTTGTCATAATAAGCCCTTAATTTGATTTGATGTCTTCTTTGAAGTGATGTGTTTTTAAGAATTTACTCTTTCAAAAGAAAATGAATGACAGAGAGAGAATGGAGAAACAATTGTTTGCGGTTATTGTTATGCCTAAAATTTGAAATATAAAGTCTTAGAACATCAACAGTGCAACAAATCATTGCATTTTTTTATACTTCTTTTCTTTAGGTGTTAAAATTAAGTGGGCCAACAGGAAGGCAACACGTGGACATTTCTACTTCCAATAAGGAGATGGCACATGGACAAGTTATTAACGAACCCAATGTCATCTCCGGACATCCCTGTCTAGACCTACAAGCGTAAATCCAGGGATCATGATCCTTCTTGGACACCCAGCCATATCCACTTGCAAAGGAACGGGATCTCTGGGATTTCCCCATCCTGGGCACGTGGGCCGTCTCACCTTTGAAACACTATAAAAGGATCAATGTATGCAAATCCAGACACATTCACATTTTACATAACTGAAAGCACCAGCATCCCTATTCCTCTAAGAACTTGTACTAACAAGAGCATCGGAGTGTCTTCGGAGGCACTATCCCCCTCTCTCCTCCGGTGGCTCTCTAGCTCATCTCGTCTTTCTTGTGCAAGCTCCCCCAACAACCGACCCCCAACTCAGTAACACGTTTTTGTCATCAACACCAATATTTTTGTGTTTTGTAAGGGGCTGTTGATAAGAATCTCAATGTTTCTTCAAGAAGTTCTGAAGGCTCTCATTCTATGGCTCTTGATGATCACAAGTGTTTAACATGGTTCTCAATTTATGTGCTTATTTCCTTTGGAATTATATAAAATGAATTTATTAGCTACATCAGCTCTTAGGTGACAAGAAGGGCAAGAAAGTTGGGGCCATAATCCTTGGACTGACTATTCCTTCATGTCTTCACCTTTTATTGCTATATTCTTCAAAACCAGACCTTCTCTAAACTCTGTTATTCAAAACTAGATCAAATGGATTCTTTCTCCATTATGAGTTCATCCTGCCATTATGATAAGACAGCTGCTTGAAGACGCCTAGGTAGACGCTTCCTAGGTTGTCGTGTTGGGATTTTACCATTAAAATCCATTTACTCAATCTTAAGCAAAAAAACACAAGCACAACAATTAAATAGAAAAATAAATAAAATGCAAGAACTTTAGGAAGAGCAAAGTTGTTAAACTCTCACCCCAAAATCTCAATACAAAAAAAGCTCTTAACCCAATACACCCAAAGCTGTCATCCTAACTTTAGTAGTAAATCCCTCTAGTTTACAATGTATATGAGAATTATGAGTGTGCCTCAAATCTTATCTGAGACCCCTTTATATCGAATATATTTTCCTAATACAATTAGAAAAAGAACAACCGCATCATACTATACATATTACTACTTGTACAATTAACAATCTAATAAGAAATTAATATTATTCCTACTAGAACAAGCAATTACAAAATAGGAAATAATTTTTCCCAAGCCAATTAAAAGTCTTCTTTGTTAGAATTGAGCCAAAATCTTAACAGTCGTAACTGTGGGGTAGTTTTTTTTTTTTTTTTTTCATTTTCTTCTTCCACTTTGCGATCATATGCAAACACACGTTTGATTTCATGCAAACAATTGGAGCTTGCAATTAATTTTTGTTGGTACGATCCTCCAACGTGTCCACGAGCTAAAGATGATATAAGTGGATTGTTGAGGAAAATTGTAAGAATAAAGAATCAAGCTCGAAGAGACAGAGATAGGAGCTGATGTGATTAATAAATTCATTTTATATAGTTTTAAATGCAATCAGAATATAAATTGAGAACAATATCAAACTTGAGTTTCAATATTAAACTTGACGTAAATTCGAACAACGTTAAACTTAAAGAAAAACCACTGAAATCTAAAAGACAATTGATAATGGTAATGGATAAGTTTACATTAGTAATTAAGTTGACCTTGAAAAGGAGTAAAGACTGTAAATGCCAACCAAGCTGTTGATTTCCTTAATTGGATAACACTCTCCCCAGACCGGCATTGTTTGGTTTTTTCTTTTTCTTAGAAAAAAAAGCATATTTTGCACTTTTGGTTCATTAAATCTATTAAACTAGGTCCTAGACAAAATCCTAGTCTCGAAAAGTTATCTTAATATGGACCAACACCATGTAACTTCGTACCGATATAATATTATATATATTTTTATACCATAGTAGTGGATAAAATATTTGGAAATAAAATAAAAGAAACACGTTTTTTTTTTCTCTCTAGCTTATCCGGTTGAGATAAATTTGGTTGACAAAAATCCGATATAATTTACTATGTGATTGACGAATTCAGAGTTTGGTCATGTTGGCTGGGTCCATTCTACTCGGTTGGCAGCGTCAACGTAACAAAATTTTAACAATCCATGTTCACACTTTTGTTTCATGGTTTCCACCCTTGTTTATATAAAAAAAAATCTTGGTTAGATTGGGTAGTTTTAAACCCGTCTGAAATTTTATCGATAATTTAAAAAAATTTCACTAGTAATATCAATACAAGTGTGAGAATAAAAAACTAATGGTGCGAGTGAAATTTCATAAATTAACAGTGAAATTTAAAAAATTAACAATGAAATTTTAGATGGATCTAAAACCATTCTTAACCACAAATTAGTCCTTATATGTTGGATCCTCTCAATTTTTAGCTTTGAATTGCAGGTCAATTGATTGTTAGATTTTTTGCCACCCTCAATAAAGTAAAAATCGAGGGTCATGAACACACCACATCACCGGAGTAAGGGAAAAGCGCTTTTTCCCCTAAACCGGCAAACAACCAACTGCATGCCCTTGTGTAATGACCCATACCGAGCGAGCATTACTTGAAATGACATCATTATTACTTTTAAACATTGAGCATATAGACCTGTACCGCAACATGTAAATCCTACTATTTCCATCATACAATACATTCCTGCTATATGCATGCATGCTTCCACATTTCTTTAGCCTATGTACACTACATCTTGGTTGAAACCAAGAATTTATACAAGACACAATCTTTAGAAAAATTTCAGCCATGACAATTAAAAAAATATACATTTTTTTCAAAACTGGAGACAAATACATTAATCCAAACTCCCAAACAAACATGGTGAGGATGCTTTGCGTGAAAACCCACTTAAGGATACCTTTCTCCTTCAATCCTTTACTGATTTGCTTCAATTCTATTCAACAACTTCCTTGAAATATTAAAAAGATGGAGGGTGAGCTAAAAGCTCAGCGAGTAATCATATTACTCAAAGTAATCGTCTTCAAGAAACTTTATCACTTTTTGAATGAATTCAATTTAATTGTAATCACAATTCATAAAGTCACAACTATGTATATATAATTGCCCTCATGCTCATCACAAGTAAAATAATCGTTCCAAGAATACATTAAAACAATCAACAATCACATGAATTAAAGTATCATACAAGATTCAAACCATTACAAGAATAAACCTTTTAAACTATTCACGGTTCACGTGACATCAACTCAATTCAATACACTTATCAATACATATATCACAATGGGGATGTCTCTCCACGTACCAGTACATCAAACATCGCATTATACATCCACCCGGTTTCATCTCGCTTTCCACTTCCACTCAGTTCCACCTCACTTTCCACCTCCACTCGGTTCCATAATATCGTCAAGGATTCAAATCTCATCAAACATAATTCATAACACAAGTAATTTCTTAAATATAATTTCATCTACTCATTCACATTACACTTTACTTCCAAACACACATCAAGACATATGATTTGTTTCTTAGATATCAAACACACATTTATTCACACCCTTATATGGTTTGCATTCCGCATCTATTATACTTACATATTTTCGTTTTTATCATATAATTCATCACGCTTACTAACAATATGGTGAAACTCACCTTTGATGTGCCAAAAGCTAGCCTTGAACTACTTCCTTGCCCTTAGCACGTTCTCCAACAACACCTAAAAATTATATCACTTAATATAACAATCCAAGAAGTAACGAAATCAATATCCATCTTCATTAAGCAACTACAAGAAATAGTCTAGATAATAACTATGTTACAAGTTTTCTCTTCTTTGTCTACTTTTCCTTATTCTCTTTTTTCCTTTCCAATCAAATTTTAAGTGCATGTCTGATGACAATGATTCTTAATTTACTCAAGTAAATTTCAAGAATAAATTACAAGAAAGCTTAAACTTCTTAAGTTTTAAGACTAATTAAAATGATTTGTTTCATTTACTTACAAAATTTCTTCTTTTCTAATTTTTTACTTAAACAGCTTCTACCAACTAAGTTAACTCAATAACTCCTCCAATTCAAAGAAACTATACCAATTTAATAATCTTTATGCCACCAAAATTCTAAACTTACATATTTAACATTATCCAAACACTAACTTAGATTAATTTACTCTAATATTTAAGATTTGTTCACATAAACTCTATAATACCCATCTAATAGAATTCTTCCAAAAAATTTATCTCAATCACTAAAAAAATTCCTAACTGAAGAAATTCTTTTAGCTCCAACAAGTATTTATAGTTCAAAACCTAAAATTTACATATCTAAAACTACTCAATCACAAGTTTAAGTTATTTCAAGTTATAGTGCAAGATTAATTCAAAGTTCCACTACATATCATATTCCAACTTCAATAAATCCTAAATCCATCCGTTTAAATTCAAATCAACTCAAACAAAACCAAAGAATCAACTTCATTAAGTTTACTTTAACTTAGAATAGGTTGGAAAATGATTATACCTCAAATTTGTATAAAAAAATAGCTAACAAACAAAAGGAGCAAGAACCCCTGTCTGGTACGTGTACTCCACACGCCGTCGTAGCCTACTCATGGCGCCTCACCTCTCGGTCTGGACTCCTCCCCCAGGTGGCAGTAAGAGTTTTACAAAGTATAGGGGTAAGTGAGGTAGTGACGTGAGTTAGTGAGCTAGAAGAAGATAAGAAAATTTTGGGTTTTCTCCAAACAAATTAAAAAATGGTTTCTGCCCTGTTTCTCTCTAACTCTCTCAGTCACCCGAGCTTCCCAGAGAAGAATTGAGAGATTTGTGGTTTTTTTGCTGAAGTTTCTAGGCTTTTAGCCTTATATAGTCCCACGAACCATTAGCCTTTTATCTCTTTACCCCTCCCTTCCTTCTTTAATTAATTTGCAACCCTTTTCCTCCTTTTTTCTAACTTTTTATATTAAAACCCAATTGTTCTTACTAACACTTCTTTATAAGAAAGTCTTCACTAAGTACTTTGATTTCTTATGTTTATATTACCCCTCAATCAATACGCTCTACACACTTCTAACACAGAAAAATTATAATTTACTTCATCGATATATATAGTTTAAAATTTAAGACCTGACTTTACACCCTCTCTCTCTCTACTTTTTCGCTTCTTATTTACTCAGAGTATAAATCCCATCAACCAAATTGTTGAATCCTAAATAATTCCTCGATCCATTACTTAAATTGATGCAATCTCTTGACCTCAACCCGATAATGATGTCCAACAGTATAATCTTTCTGATGACGACAATCAAGATCGTAAGTGCCCCGGTGGTCAGTATGTTGTCATGTCATCAGTTCCATAGTTTTGGTGAGAGAGGAAACAGAGAAGAAGAGATTGTGTAGAAGAAAAGATTAGAAGATGGATTCAGTTGTTTGGGACTTGGATTGGGTACTTGGGTTGGGACTTGGGAGCCTGGGCTCATGTTGGGATTAAGGTTGGGCCTGAAATTATAGGGTATGTTTGAGTAACAGTTTTCAGTTTTCGAAAATAAAAACTGAAAACAGTTTTATGATATTTTCTGAAGAAAATATGTTTGGATAACTGTAACTCAAAAACTGTTTCCAAAACAAAAAACAATGAAATATTGTTTGGATAATCTTATTTTGAAAACTGTTTTGATACAGCTTATAATTATTTTTAGTTTTGAGTTTAAATTTAAAATCTATATTAATTTTATTTCTCATATTTATTAAATATTTAAAAATAATTAATATTATTTTATTTTAAAATTTTAAAATTTTTTATATACTATGGAGGAAGAATGAAACAGAGAAGTGAACACTGATTTTAGGGCTATTTTTCGAAAATTATGTTAGAAAACACCAATTTGGAGTTTTCAAAAAACTATTTTTGAAAACTTGTTTTTTTAAAACTGTTTTAGAAAATTGCTTTTGAAAACTGTTTGCCAAAATTGAAAACAATTTTTAAAAACTGTTTCCAAACATAGCCATATATACTTTCTGTTTCTTTGTTAAGGAAAAAATGAACCCGAGTTTTAGCCAAGACTTGCCCGTAGTGTAACTCTACCCCTGATTTCAATCATAATAGTTTTCCTGATGGTTTTGTTTTTGGTACAACTTTTTAGTCATCAGCACATCAAGTAGATAATTAATATATAATATATTAATGTACAACTTTTTAAAAACACCGTGAAATATAATCAACCACTTTATGAGATATAATCTAACTGTATATATGCATGATATTTAATTTGAAAGTGTAGAAAAAGAAGCCGGTAGAGGTAAAAGTATATGGGACAACTTTACTCGCGACTATTCAGGTTTCTCTCCTTTATTCATTTATATTTCTGTTTAGGTATGTTTGCATTTGTACATGCATGAGAGTGCACAAGTTATGATGATCGCAACTACTTGATTTCAATACTCCATTTCTTGTATATATGAAATGGAGATAAGAAACTGAATAGATTATCATATTTATTCGAATCAGTTCATTGAAAAGTAATGTGATAAATTAATTAGAATGTTCTCATAAAACTTTGTAAAAAGAAACAACATGGCTAATAGAGGTATAACAGTTGATTTCTATCATGACTATAATGTATAAAATTAATTTTACCCTTTAATCACTTATAATATTTTAGAAGAATCTTAACTTACGGATTTGACATCATTTGATATAGAAATAACTAGAGTTGATCATTGGTCCATTAGTCCACCCAGCTCGTTTGGCTCAACTCGTAGGTTTTGCGGGTTTGTTCAAGAAAAATTAATTAATTAATTTTGCTTGGGTAAAAATTTAGGCCCGATTTAAAAAACAAAAGGGATTGAAATTTAAAAAACAAAAGGGATTGAAATTTAAAAAAAAAATGCAAATTGATTAGGCACCACCTTCTTAAATATATTATACTTAATACATTTAATTATTTATATATTAAATAATATATATTTCATGTAATGTGATATATGTTAGTGTTAAGATTCCCTTACTAAAACATTTCATGCTATGAAAAAATAGGGGAAAATGCAATAATTTAGACAGATTTTTTTTTTTAATTCTTTGTGCGTAATATTGTATTATGGCAAACTTAGACTAAATAAAAAAAATGAAAAATTCGGACCTGATGGGCGGACTTGGGTTTGGCTTAACTTATTAGGCTCGAGCTAATTAAGACCGGATTTTCGGGCCAGCTCATATCTACTGGGCTACAATTTTGTGTAAGCCCGACCCAAACCTAACCCAAACCTGACCCAAAGCTAGCTCAAGACTGACTTTGGTCAAATCTAGATATAATTGATTCATGTGTATTGAAAAAAGATTAGTTTTTATATTTTTCACGTAATCTACTTTTAAGTAACATAATTGAAATTAAACATTTTTTTAAAAAAAAAATTGTGACAAGAAGGTATCAAACTAATGAAGGAAATGAAAATGGATTTTTTCAGATTCTCGTTCTCATGGCCCATTATATTACCTTCTAAGTGTGTATATTAACTAGGAGACCTTTGTTTTTCTTTTTCTTTACCTTTTTATTCTCGTTATTCTTAAAATTTTAATTAGCTATGCTTTCTTTCTTTCCTTTTTAAATTCAGGTGGAAAGCTAACATTGAAATATAAGTTCATTAAATTACATTCGAAATGCAAAAAATAAAGGGGATGGCTTGCCTTTGACATTGACAAAGTGAACTTCTAGTACTGTGTTCCCAAGTTGGCTTATGATACCACTTTATTATTAGACCCGAAAAAAAGAAATTCAAAATGTTGGACCAAATTTATAAGTTTATCAAGAAATTGGATAGCTTGTTGAGGATTTTTTTTTTACATAATTAAGTCCAATAAAATTCAATTTATTGATAAAGTTGTCGAAGAATTACTTTCTCGGACTCATTTGAACCAAACTTAACTATCTTTCTGAAATGTAAATTGATACATATGCAGACAAACAGTCTCGGATATAAAATTATATTTAAATATAAATTTCATACCAAACAAAAAATATAACCAATAAATGCAAAAGGATGGGCTAAGGCACAAATGCAATCTCTCTCTTTAGAACTTTACGCGTAATAGCAGAGGTAATCAAACTCTATCAATGCAACAAACTCATGGCCGTGTTGCTCCTAGGATACAAAAACCCAACATAATCTCTTTGTTGTATCTCAAAGATACTAACATTGTATTATGAGCTAGAGCTCTACCATACCACATTTTTTTTGCTCATAGTAATATCAAAATAATATAAAGTAGAAAAAAACTAAAATGAGGAGGAAAAAATAGTGGATTTTGTTTTTCTATCCAAAGGGCATGCAAATAGTCCTATTTATAGAACTCTAGTATAGTAACCTTCAAATTTGGATTTAGATCCTCTAGGGATGGATTTTTTATTTTTATTTTTTTTATTTTTATGAAGAGCCGGTAGCCACCCTCGTAGCGACCCCATCCCAAGTTGATTAATAAGCCCTCACTTATGGCGGAGGAAAACCGTGGTTACAAGTAAAGCATCTGGAGATTACAATAAGACCAAAAACAAACCCTCCCAAACACAGACCAAAGGAACTATGAAGTAAATGAGTAGACCAAGAAAAAAGCAAACAAGACGAAACAGGCCTGTGTGGAAAAAACAACCTCTGAGAAGGCGTAAAGAAAACTTTCAACAAACAAAAGCAACCTAACATCTAATAGTCGGCAAACCAGACTTATCAATATGAAGAATACCCTTTAATAACCTCGGTAGCTGATGTAAAATTTCATATGATTCATTATTGCCTCGTTCACTGAGCTTAGCCAATAAATCTGCCGCTTGATTACCTTCACGTAATTGATCAACAATCTGAGCATTTATCCCTTGCATCTCTTTAACACACTCTTTCCAAAAGTCCTATAAATACCATAGAGTGCACCTACCCGCTCCAAACCAGTCAACAAATGTTTTGGAGTCACCTAGGGATAGATTTGTCTATGGTTTGGTGTAGTTCATGTTAGGATTAATAGCTACATCATAAAAAAAATTAATCAAAGGCTATGATTGAAATATATAAAACAATTTGGAACCAAATATCTCTATGCCACGTCAGCAAAAGAGATAATTTTATAAAATCAAAATTACATTTCGAAATTTTAGAAAAAAAGGAAAGCAGTTGCCGAAAATCGACGACCAGAGGTGGACGTGTCGGCACGTTGGGCGCGTGAATAGGCTCCTACCAGCGGTTGGTGATTGGAAAGTTTTGATCTGATTAGCATTGCAAAATCCAACCGCCAGGTGGTGTCTAATTATGAAAATAACATTCATCTTTATTATTATAATTACGATTATAATAATTATTTTCATTATTATGAGAAAAAATATTATAAAAGTACTGTTATTATCAGTATTATTATAATATTGATAATAATAACCACTATCATTATTATTATATTTATTATTATTATTGTTATTACAAGAAAAAAATATTTTTAATTATATTATAATTATCATTATTCTAAGTTAAAAAGAAAAAAAAATAGTCTCACATGGATAGGATAGATTTTGTCCTATAGAAGGAGGCGGGACAAAAAATGTGAGATTAAGGCTAATTTAATCTCATCCTAATCTCATAAGAATAGTAAATCTCTCAAACCAAATGTGAGATTGAGTCATGTAGTTAAAGTTCAATATATTACGTTTTTTTTTTTTTTTTTGTTATCAGTTAGTTTAATTGGTAGAGTCAATTATTTTAGCACAGGACACTTAGAATCAAATCTTGCTCACACCAAAATCTAGAGGATAAAATATAAGAGATACCTCTCATTGTCTAGCCGTTGTTCTTTGGTTATTATGACGAAATCAAAACGCCATCATTCATGAGGTCTGTGGATAACTGTGGAGCAATTGATGGACAGGGTTTTGGTGTATGCAACCGAGTTTTATGAGATTCTCACTAAACTGACTACTTCAAGATCCCAGCAGCCTGTGGTGAGATGGATTCCTCCTCCAGCTAGCTTTTCCAAGCTGAATGTTGATAAAAGACAAAGTGAATAACGACCAAGATCAAGCCCATATGCGTGGGAGGGAACCATAGCCGTAAACACGTCCAAATTCGTTACAAGGAACAACTACGTACGTGAAACAGGGAAGATTCATACTGAGAACTTGGCACATGACCATAAAAGGGAACACGTCCATTGGAATCAGTAATTGCCATTAAAAGATTTGATAAAAAATGATTTTTCCAGAGCATGTTTAATTGATGTCAGAGCAACAATGCTACAAAATAACAAAATAAACTCATTTTTCCATCTTTACTTTCATTTAAATATTTTTTGTTTGCTATCACAATAACAGATTATTTTGCAAGAGCGGCAACAATTAACATAATTATCTTTACATTATATATTGTTTCTTTTCTTTTTATTTGAGATAATTTTATCAATTCGATAATTTTATCAATTCAATTAATCTCTGGCAGTAATAAAAGAAAAATGAAGGTTAATCAGTGTAACCTTTACGTCCACATGCATACATTGCTAAATATAAGCGGCTAATACAGTTCCAACATTTCAGATTTACTTTCATGGGTTAAGAGTCTCTCTCTCTCTCTTTATATAAATGGTTTACCGTTGGAACCACAAGCACTTGCATAAAGAAAAATGGCCATTGAAGGTTCTCTTGTATCGGGGCTGCTACTCCTTGCAAGCTTGTGGGATCTTGTTGAACCAAAGCGTCATCTTGTCTCAACTACTAATTTCAATCGTAATAGCTTTCCTAATGATTTCATTTTTGGGACAGCCTCATCATCTTGTCAAGTAAGACATTGTTAATTACCTTCACAAATTCATTCGACCGAGTGTGATGATTTCAACTGTTTTTCTTCCTTTTTCTTTGACTTTTGGTCTCCTTTGTTGCTGAAATTATCGTTGTTTTATTGTATAAACAATAGCTTTAATTCCAGTTTACATCATCGGTCATCAATATACAAAATATATCATGTGGAATATATTAGATTCTATTTAAAATTAATTAAAGCAATTCCCACGTTTTGTTTTATGTCATGTAAGATTATATATATATATATATACTCCTACATGGAAGCATTAATTAGCTAGCACCACTAATTATGCAATTATATTTAGTATGAAGGTGCAATAAAAGAAGGTGGTAGAGGATTAAGTATTTGGGACGACTTCACTCACTAGTATCCAGGTTGGTGATGAATATTTTGTTTGGCTAATTGGCTCTATTTCTTTCATAAATGAAACGGTGAGTTCACACCAAAAAAGGAAAAAAAAAAAATTGGAGACTAAAAGTTGAATATTGTATTCAAATAAGCTCTTTAAAATTTAATGTGATAAATTAAGAATTTGTTTCATACATCTTGCAGAAAAAAACAATATGGACAATAGAGATGTAGCAGTCGATTTCTATCATCGTTATAAAGTACGGAGTTTATCTTTCTTTTTTTATGAATTGTCAATGTTTCATGAGTATCTTTAGCAGTGAGGGTTGAGGGGTGATTTTCCATGGATGTATCTGGTGGTGGTAAAAAAAATTAGTTTATATTTATTTCATGTATTTTTTTTCTCGATTAGTCGTATTTGTATTAAACATAGCTGAAAAATGTGATAGGAAGACATCAAACTAATGAAGGAAATTAACATGGATGCTTTCCGACTCTCAGTTTCATGGTCTAGAATATTACCCCGTAAGTATATATTTTAATCAAGTTGTAATTAACATTTTATTTCACTGCCACTGTTTTATTTTTCTCATTGTTCTTAAAATCTTAATTGATTCTTCTTTTTCAATTTTTTTTTGTGAATTTAAGTTGAAAACTAAGTGAAGGAGTGAACGAGGAAGGAATACAATTCTACAAAAATCTCATGAATTATCTCTTAGAAAATGGTAATAAATCTCTTCCTAAATGGATTTAAAAGTTTTCTACCAAAGATGGTGGTTTAATGTAACTAGAATATTTTGTAAATATGCCATGCTGACATTGAAATATAAATTCTTCCTACAAGTTTGAAAATCAAAATACAAAGAGGCCAAAATCCAAAATGTTCGACCAAATTTCATAGTTTTGATGAAACTGATTAGCTTTTGAAGATTTATATTCTAAATATCATGCCATAAAAAATTAGAACCCAACCAATTGTTTTGTGTGTAATGTGAAGACTTGCAGCCTTTCGTAACTATCTTCCATTGGGATCTTCCTCAAGCTCTAGAAGATGAATATGGTGGCTTTTCAAACCCTCGCAATGTGTAAGTGAATAGCAGTTACTTTATATGAATCATACTTTACAATCCCAAAGAGTTTTATTCTGGAATGAACAGTTCGTAAAACCTACTGCGTAGATATGAAAATGTTTGATCCTGGCTGCATATTAGATTGTTTTTGTAAGATTACAAATTAGACTGGGTTTGTTGTTTTTTGTTTTTATGGTGTTTGATTGTTTGTCTCAATTGATGGGTTAAACCCTCGTTCCTTTTGCTTGTGCCATTAGAAAAAAAAAAAAAAGTTCTTAACAGATGAGTTTGTTACTAACACCATTAATTCAAATGAATCAATATCCCTTCTTGCATGCTTTGTCGTACCAAAGTCTCGACCTTTACTTCACTAGTCCAACACCTCATCGGCGTTATTCTTAAATATCATGTTCAACAACACTAAGAATTTCCACAACAAATTATCCTTCGAGTTCATGGAGTTATTCTATATTCGATTGAACCTGTGTCTTCCTTTATGTATTTAGGGATGATTTTCGAGATTTTGCGCATCTTTGCTTCAAAGAATTTGGTGACAAAGTAAAACTTTGGACCACTTTTTATGAGCCATGGGTTTATAGTGTTGGTGGCTATGAAACTGGTAAAAAAGCTCTAGGATGGTGTTCAAAATGGGTGAACAACAGATGCCAGGCAGGGAACTCTGCCACTGAGCCTTATACCATTTCACACCATCTGCTTCTCGCTCATGCAGCAGCTGTAGAAGAGTTCAGAAAATGTGATAAGTTTTGTACAAGAGTTATTAAATCATGATCTTACACATTAGTTGCTAGCTCGATATGTACATTAGTTCTAAAGCTAATAAATTGCCAGAATTGCCCGTACAAATCAACCATCTTTGCAAATTAAACTGTATTGATGCAAGAAGAACCAGGAGATGAGCCATATAGGCTTAGAAAGATCTGGAAGTCTATTTTCTGGAGAATTTTATGGCTTGTCAAAATGATTTTGCTAGAAAAAGTTATGGCAGTTTTAATAGACAAAAGTCAGGCCTTCAGAACAGTACCATCCAGCACCGCGGTGCTCCTCAGCCAGAATTTTACAGCTCTGTATTTCCTTTTTCTCTCTCACCATTCTTAAAATTTTGATTCTTTTTTTTAAAAAAATTTCAGATGGAAAGCTAAGTAAAGGAGTGAACGAGAAAGGGTTCCAATTCTATAAAAATCTCATCAATGAGCTCATAGCAAATGGTCATAATTCTATCCCCTATATGAATTTAATTTTTTGTTTGGCTAATTGCGTTTATTTAATTTAATTAAAATATTGTAATATACCAATCAATTAAATTAGAGTTAACATTTAAATATACTTAAGTTCTCCCTATAAGTATATTTTTAATGAAAATTATATATATATATATATATATATATATATATATATAATCAAATTTCGAAACGTTGGAACAAATTTTAAGTTCTTCGAGAAATTTGAGAGCTCCTTGAAGATTTATCTTTATAATTGGACCTTGATAAATTATTGATAAAGTTGTCCAATAATTACTTCTAGAAGATGAGTATGGTGGTTTTTTAAGCCCTCACATTGTGTAAGTAAATGTTTCCATCATATCAAAAGCATCATTGATGCTTCTATAAATATAGTTTTTTGCCTTTAAAAAAATCTTACTAAAAGATTAATCTATTAAATTATTTTATTAATTATATTAAATCCAACAATACCTACAGTGAAGAATCATGGAGTTGGCCTATATTTGATTGAAAATGTATCCTATTATGCATATACAGGGATGATTTTCGAGACTTTGCAAGTATATGCGTCAAAGAATTTGGTGATAAAGTGAAACTTTGGGCAACTTTCAATGAGCCGTGGGTTTACAGTGTTGCTGGCTATGACAATGGAAGAAAAGCACTAGGACGATGTTCAAAATGGGTCAACAATGCATGCCAAGCAAGGAACACTGGCATTGAACTTCAATATGATTCCTCTGCGGATATTGAAGCAGCCAAACGAGCCCTTGATTTCATCTTAGGCTGGTAAGTGCTTCATATTAAATTAAGCAACATGCTTTCTCATTTTCTTCCTTCTTTTTTCCTTCTTTTGGGAATTGAAAACTATATTTTAGTCCAAGATAAAAATAATTTTTACATTTCTATATATGCAGGCATTTGGACCCTATAACATTTGGTGATTATCCAAAAAGTTTGAGGACTTATGTTGGGGATCGATTACCTTCGTTCACTAAAGAGCAATCCAAAATGCTAGAAAAATCTTTTGATTTTGTGGGAATAAATTACTACGGTGCTCTTTATGTAACTAATCTTGATCATGTTGACCCGGAAAAACCTAGATACACAACAGATCAACATGTTATGTGGAAAAGTAAGTTCACTCTAAATCCAAAGCTTTTAGAAAATTTATACTGAATACAATTTTTTTTCTATTTTTCATACTACCAACATAGACTATGGTGATTAATCTATTGACTTTCAAATTTTTTTCCTATTTTATGGAGGATCGAGATGGAATTCTTATTGGCCCACAGGTACATTGGTAAAGTATATATATATCTATTTTAGAAATACTTTGTTTTTGAAAAACGAAGGCATAAAAATATTAGAAGGCATCATAAAGCCAATAAGATTTAGAAAGAAAATTCCTCATGAACCATGAGAGACACGTGGAGAGATCAGTAAAGACGCCAAACCAAACAAACAGAACCATCCACTAGAACACAAGACAACACACTGTGCACTTCTTGATACATGTTTTTTCAACATTCTTTTTTCAGTATTTTGTCATATTCCTCTCTATCCCTCCATTCCATTTGGTATAGCTGTTCAATCATCTCCTCTTCATCTCCATCATATCAAACGGCTATTTTTTTTTACCCAATGCCCTATTTTCTTACCCAATACTTTTTCTTTATATTCACACTTTATAAAATGACTAATAATTGTATATAACATTATTTTATTCAGGCTGCTTCAGACTTGATCCTAGTGTATCTTGAAGGTATCAAATATATTCTAAAGTACATCAAGGATCATTACAATAATCCAACCATTTATATAACTGAGAATGGTAAGCCAGTTGTTAGAATAAATTTCATATAATTAAGTGGTATTTGTTACATGTTGGATAATCCAACTACTAATTAGTTTTGATTTCTTTGACATAAAACTCATGTAGGATATGATGATTACAACAACGATACCTTACCATTGGAAGAAGCTCTTAAGGATACTGAGAGGAAAGAATACCATGAGAAGCATCTTCAGAATCTTTTGGAAGCCATAAAGTGAGTTCATATCTAACGTACATTGAATTTATTATCACTGTTTTTTTTTTTTTTTTTGGTTCGCAAAATTTACTTTACAACTAACATAAAACTTGTGTTCTACAACAAACTTGATATTGATATAAAATTATAGTTTTCTACTATACATGATGTTTTTTAGTACTCAACTTTTGAAGGTTTAATTATTACAAGGTCGATCTCGATGTAAGCTTATAGAGCAAAGATTGTTTTGTTAAATGTTTATACTAATGGTGATTATTGGATTATTGACAGTGACTATTGAGTTGATGTGAAAGGCTATTTTGCATGGTCATTGATGGATAACTTTGAATGAAACCTTGGTTACACTGTTCGATTCAGATTATACTACGTAAATTCAGATGTGAAAGACTACTTTTTAAATTTCCTTGTAATTAATAATCCACAAAATTTATAACTTTTTTTTTTTAAATGTGACAGGATGATATCAAACTAATGAAGGAAATGAATATGGATTCTTTCCGATTCTCGATCTCATGGTCAAGAATATTACCTTGTACGTGTATGGATTAATGATTGATATGATATGACCGAATCTTTATTTCCTTTTTCTTTCTCGCCATTCTTAAAATTTTGATTCTTTTTTTTTTAAATTCAGATGGAAAGCTAAGTAAAGGAGTGAACGAGAAAGGGATCCAATTCTATAAAAATCTCATCAATGAGCTCATAGCAAATGGTCATAATTCTATCCCCTATATGGATTTAATTTTTTGTTTGGCTAATTGCGTTTATTTAATTTAATTAAAATATTGTAATATACCAATCAGTTAAATTAGAGTTAACATTTAAATATAATTAAGTTCTCCCTATAAGTATATTTTACATTAAAATTATATATATATATATATATATATAATGGTCAAATTTCGAAACGTTGGAACAAATTTTAACTTCTTCAAGAAATTTGATAGCTCCTTGAAGATTTATCTTTATAATTGGACCTTGATAAATTATCGATAAAGTTGTCCAATAATTACTTTTTGTGACTCATTTGAACCAAACTTAATTATTTCTCTTAAATGTCATTTGATGAATGTGCAGACATACAACCATTTGTGACTATCTTTCACTGGGATCTTCCCCAAACTCTAGAAGATGAGTATGGTGGTTTTTTAAGCCCTCACATTGTGTAAGTAAATGTTTCCATCATATCAAAAGCATCATTGATGCTTCTATCAATATAGTTTTTTGCCTTTAAAAAAATCTCACTAAAAGATTAATCTATTAAATTAATTTATTAATTATATTAAATCCAACAATATCTACAGTGAAGAATCATGGAGTTGGCCTATATTTGATTGAAAATGTATCCTATTTGCTTGATATGCGTATTAGTGCCAACAATAATTTTCTAAACTACTATAAGGTTTAAATATTTTTTCTCGATTTTTTTTATTTGAAACTTTTGAGATCAAAAGGAGAGTCTATATTGAAACTTTATTAATGATTAAAACCCCAAACCATGTGTCCCCTTTCTATTATTTTTAAAGGAACCTTTTTTATTATTTCATCCATTAACTGTTTTTTATTTATACAATTGTTTAGTGTCAAGAAAATGGAAAGATTGGGATAGTGCTCTCGCCCTCATGGTTTGAGCCTCAATCTGATTCCCCTGCGGATATTGAAGCAGCCAAACGAGCCCTTGATTTCATCTTAGGCTGGTAAGTGCCTCATATTAAATTAAGCAACATGCTTTCTCATTTTCTTCCTTCTTTTTTCCTCCTTTTGGGAATTGAAAACTATATTTTAGTCCAAGATAAAAATAATTTTTACATTTCTATATATGCAGGCATTTGGACCCTATAACATTTGGTGATTATCCAAAAAGTATGAGGACTTATGTTGGGGATCGATTACCTTCGTTCACTAAAGAGCAATCCAAAATGCTAAAAAAATCTTTTGATTTTGTGGGAATAAATTACTACGGTGCTCTTTATGTAACTAATCTTGGTCATGTTGACCCGGAGAAACCTAGATACACAACATATCAACATGTTATGTGGAAAAGTAAGTTCACTCTAAATCCAAAGCTTTTAGAAAATTTATACTCAATACAATTTTTTTTTCTATTTTTTGTACTGCCAACATAGACTATGGTGATTAATCTATTGACTTTCAAATTTTTTTCCTATTTTATAGAGGATCGAGATGGAATTCTTATTGGCCCACATGTATGTTGGTAAAGTATATATATTTATTTTAGAAATACTTTGTTTTTGAGAAACGAAGGCATAAAAATATTAGTAGGCATCATAAATCCAATAAGATTTAGAAAGAAAATTCCTCATGAACCATGAGAGACACATGGAGAGATCAGTTAAGACGCCAAACCAAACAAACAGAACCATCCACTAGAACACAAGACAACACACTGTGCACATCTTGATACATGTTTTTTCAACATTCCTTTTTCAGTATTTTGTCATATTCCTCTCTATCCCTCCATTCCATTTGGTATAGCTGTTCAATCATCTCCTCTTCATCTCCATCATATGAAACGTCTATTTTTTTTTTTTTTTACCCAATGCCCTATTTTCTTACCCAATACTTTTTCTTTATATTCACACTTTATAAAATGACTAATAATTTTATATAACATTATTTTATTCAGGCTGCTTCAGACTTGATCCTAGTGTATCCTGAAGGTATCAAATATATTCTTAAGTACATCAAGGATCATTACAATAATCCAACCATTTACATTACTGAGAATGGTAAGCCAATTGTTAGAATAAACTTCATATAATTAAGTGGTATTTGTTACATGTTGGATAATCCAATAACTAATTAGTTTTGATTTCTTTGACATAAAACTCATGTAGGATATGATGATTACAACAACGATACATTACCATTGGAAGAAGCTCTTAAGGATACTGAGAGGAAAGAATACCATGAGAAGCATCTTCAGAATCTTTTGGAAGCCATAAAGTGAGTTAATATCTAACTTACGTTGAATTTATTATCACTGTTTTTTTTTGTTTTTTTTTGGTTCGCAAAATTTACTTTACAACTAACATAAAACTTGTGTTCTACAACAAACTTGATATTGATATAAAATTATTGTTTTCTGCTATATATGATGTTTTTTAGTACTCAACTTTTGAAGGTTTAATTATTACAAGGTCGATCTCGATGTAAGCTTATAGAGCAAAGATTGTTTTGTTAAATGTTTATACTAATGGTGATTATTGGATTATTGACAGTGACTATGGAGCTGATGTGAAAGGCTATTTTGCATGGTCATTGATGGATAACTTTGAATGGAACCTTGGTTACACTGTTCGATTCGGATTATACTACGTAGATTTCAAGAATGACTTGAAATGATATCCGAAAGAATCAGCCAAGTGGTTCATGAAATTTCTAAAACAACAAAGCAAGCGGTCTAAAACTGTTATTTGGGTTTCCTCAATTTTATCACGTATAACAAAGAATTGGTCACTATTGACGTATTGAAGTTGAACATCTTTTGGTTTTGAATCACAACTGAATGATGTATTTTATTAATTCTTTTGTAATTCTTTGATTTTATTGATTAAAATCATTTTAGGTGTTTTAGGATTTTATTATGTAATTAAACTATTGTCTTCTTATATAAGAAATTGTACTATTTTCTGATCTATTTTATGTAGCTAGCCTATAAATAGGTTTATATAGTTTTTGGGTTCTGCCTATATCTTTTTTCATGATAAATAAATTGACTTTTTCCTTTCATATATATATATATATTAAAGCCTTTTATTCTCTTTTTCGCTTAGATAGGTGGTTTAGAGGGAGGATTCTCCAGTCATGAAGACTCCCTAAAAGTATGCCTTTTGAATTATGGACAAATGGACAATTAAAGTATCATAGTACATATGTCACTTAGCAATCACCGAATTCCTAAACAATTTTTTTTTCTCAAATCCCCAACTTTGAGGGTGATTTTAATAAATAAATATTTTGATTATAAACTTGTTATAATAAGCCCTTAATTTGATTTGACGTTTTCTTTGAAGTGGGGTTTTTTTTAAGAATTTACTCTTTCAAAAGAAAATTAATGACAGAGAAAACGAAGAAACAATTGTTTACGGTTATTGTTATGCCTAAAATTTGAAAAATAAAGTCTTGGAACATCAACGGTGCAACAAATCGTTGTATTTTTTTATACTTCTTTTCTTTCGGGGTTAAAATTAAGTGGGCCAACAGAAAAGCAACATGTGGACATTTCTACTTCCATTAAGGATATGGCACGTGGACAAGCTATTGACGAACCCAATGCCATCCCCTGACACTCATGTTTAGACCTACGAGCGTAAATCCAGGGATCAAGATCTTTCCTGGACAACCAGCCATATCCACTTGTAGAGGAACGGGATCTCAGAGATTTCCCCATTCGGGGCATGTGGGTCATCTCACCTTTGAAACACTATAAAAGGACCAAGGTATGCAAATCTAGACACATTCACAATCACATTTTACATAACTGAAAGCACGAGCATCCAATTCCTCTAAGAACTTGTACTAACAAGAGCATCGGGAGTGTTTTTGGAGGCACCATCTCCCTCTCTCCTCCGGTGGCTCTCTAGCTCATCTCGTCTATCTTGTGCAAGCTCCCCCAAGAACCAGCCCCCAACTCATCAACACGTTTTATGCATCAACACCAATATTTTTGTGTTTTGTAAGGGGCTGTTGATAAGAATCTCAATATTTCTTCAAGAAGTTCTGAAGGCTCTCATTCTATGACCAATTTACAATGAATATCTAAAACTAAGAAGTATCTAATTACTACATTTAAGATAGATGATCTTAATGAATTAGATGCTACCTTAGACGTGGAAATGAGTGGGGGATATGTTTTAAATCAATCTCATTACTTGAGAAACTATTATTAAGTTCCAAAATCTTGGAATAAAGTAAGCAAGTATCCCCTATGAATTCACTACTAAACCAATTGAGAATTTCGATAAAGTAATGGTACAACTTGAATATTTATGTTAGTGCTATTGAAAGTTTAACTGAGCTAGATATTTTATTTGTAGGGTGCAAACTTTCAAGATACACTAGTAAGCCTAGTACAAACCAATAAATAGAGTTATTAGAAGCTTAAGAAAACTATTAAACTATCTGTTTTTTTTTTTATTATCTGGTTGTACTAGAAGGATTCATTGTAGTTGGATCACAAGTACGTCAATTGATGAAAATTTAACGTTTGGATGGATTTTTAGGCTTGGTGGTGAAACAATACTTTGACCCTCTAAGAAGTAGATATGCATATCAAATTTAACAATATAACCAGGATCAGCACATAATGCCATAGACATATTTGGCGTCACAACAATCCAATATACTTGTCACCTCAAGGACTTGTCTCCTTAAGGACTCTTTCTTAACATTATCGTTATACATGGACAACAAAAAGATATATGTTTGCAGGGCCAAGAACTGTTGTCACACTTTGGTACCAAAAAGGCTAACAAACACATCAATCATCTCAAGAATATTACTTTAGTTCTATCTACCTATTCTTTAAGCCACAAAAACAGGAAAACCATAAGCTTCAATACGGCCCATTGAGCATTTTAACACATTTATGAACTAGAGCAAAGCTTCCTCATACCAAATACAGACTTAGTATTACAACTTCAAAGGATAACAAGAGGGGAGAAAAGAATGACTGGAGGGGACTGCATAGTAGCAAACAAAAGTGGTAAATGATTCACATATTAGGTAGAAATCGAAACAAAATATGGGAAAGTAGCAAGCAACGTCACTAATTCAATCTAAAGCAATGAGGATGTATAAAATCAAACTTAAAATTTAAGCCACGCCATCTTGTCTTTTCACGAAAAAGATTAAGCGCTGATGTCAGAGATATTAAGGGAAGGTTGGGTACAGGACCGTCAATCGAGGTTGATACATGTTTTTTCAACATTCTTTTTTCAGCATTTTGTCATATTCCTCTCTATACCTCCATTCCATTTGGTATAGCTGTTCAATCATCTCCTCTTCATCTCCATCATATGAAATGCCTATTATTTTTTTACCCAATGCCCTATTTTCTTACCCAATACTTTTTCTTTATATTCACACTTTATAAAATGACTGATAATTGTATATAACATTTGTTTATTCAGGCTGCTTCAGACTTGATCCTAGTGTATCCTGAAGGTATCAAATATATTCTAAAGTACATCAAGGATCATTACAATAATGCAACCATTTACATTACTATGAATGGTAAGCTAATTGCCAGAATAAATTTCATATAATTAAGTGGTATTTGTTACATGTTGGATAATCCAATTACTAATTAGTTTTGATTTCTTTGACATAAAACTCATGTAGGATATGACGATTACAACAATGATACATTACCATTGGAAGAAGCTCTTAAGGATACTGATAGGAAAGAATACCATGAGAAGCATCTTCGGAATCTTTTGGAAGCCGTAAAGTGAGTTAGTATCTAACTTACATTGAATTTATTATCACACTTTTTGTTTTTTTTTTTTTTTTTTGGTTCGCAAAATTTACTTTACAACTAACATAAAACTTGTGTTCTACAACAAACTTGATATTGATATAAAATTATTTTTTTCTGCTATATATGATGTTTTTTAGTACTCAATTTTTGAAGGTTTAATTATTAAAAGATCCATCTCGATGTAAGCTTATAGAGCAAAGATTGTTATGTTAAATGTTTTTAATAATGGTGATTATTGGATTATTGACAGTGACTATGGAGTTGATGTGAAAGGCTATTTTGCATGGTCATTGATGGATAACTTTGAATGAAACCTTTGTTACACTGTTCGATTCGGATTATATTATGTAGATTTTAAGAATTACTTGAAACGATATCCGAAAGAATCAACCAAGTGGTTCATGAAATTTCTAAAAGAACAGAGCAAGCAGTCTAATGCTGTTATTTGGGGTTCCTCAATTTTATCACGTATACTAAAGAGTTGGTCACTACTGATGCATTGAAGTTGAACATCTTTTGGTTCTCAATCACAACTGAATGATGCATTTTATTATTTCTTTTGTAATTCTTTGATTTTATTGATTAAAATCTTTTTAGGTATTTTAGGATTTTAATATGTAATTAAACTATTGTCTTCTTATATAATAAATTGTACTACTTTTTGATCTATCTTATGTAGCTAGCCTATAAATAGGCTTGTATAGTTTTTGGGATTCTGCGTAAATCTTTTTTCATGATAAATAAATTGACTTTTTCCTTTCATATATATATATAAAAGCCTTTTATTCTCTTTTTCGCCAGGCATGAAGACTCCCTAAAAGTATGCCTTTTGAATTATGGACAAATGGACAATTAAAGTATCATAGTACATATGTCACTTAGCAATCACCGAAGTCCTTAACAATTTTTTTTTTTGTTTTCTCAAATCCCCACCTTTGAGGGTGAATTTAATAAATAAATATTTTGATTATAAATTTGTCATAATAAGCCCTTAATTTGATTTGACATCTTCTTTGAAATGATGTGTTTTTAAGAATTTACTCTTTCAAAAGAAAATTAATGACAGAGAGAAAACGGAAAAAAGAATCTCAATGTTTTTGGCATCAACACCAATATTTTTGTGTTTTGTAAGGGGCTGTTGATAAGAATCTCAATGTTTCTTCAAGAAGTTATGAAGGCTCTCATTCTACGGCTCTTGATGATCACAAGTGTTTAACATGGTTCTCAATTTATGTGCTTATTTCATTTGGAATTATATAAAATGAATTTATTAGCTACATCAGCTCTTAGATGACAAGAAGGGCGAGAAAGTTGGGGCCATAATCCTTGGACTGACTATTCTTTCATGTCTTCACCTTTTATTGCTATATTCTTCAAAACCAGACCTTCTCTAAACTCTGTTATTCAAAACTAGATCAAATGGACTCTTTCTCCATTATGAGTTCATCCAGCCATTATGATAACACAGCTGCTTGAAGACTCCTAGGTAAACGCTTCCTAGGTTGTCGTGTTGAGATTTTACCATTAAAATCCATTTACTCAATCATAAGCAAAAAACACAAGCACAACAATTAAATAGGAAAATAAATAAAAAGCAAGAACTTTAGGAAGAGTAAAGTTGTTAAACTCTCACCCCAAAATCTCAATACAAAAAAAGCTCTTAACCCAGTACACCCAAAGCTGTCATCCTAACTTTAGTATTAAATCCCTCTAGCTTACGATGTATATGGGAATTATGAGTGTGCCTCAAATCTTCTCTTGGACCCCTTTATATCGAATATATTTTCCTAATACAATTAGAAAAAGAACAACCGCATCATACTAAACTACTACTATTTGTACAATTAACAATCTAATAGGAAATTAGTATTATTCCTACTAGAACAAGCAATTACAAAATAGGAAACAATTTTTCCCAAGCCAATTAGAAGTCTTCTTTATGAGAATTGAGCCAAACTCCTAACAGTCGTAACTATGGGGTAGTTTTTTTGTTTTTTTTTAATTTTCTTCTTCCACTTTGCGATCAGATGCAAACACACGTTTGATTTCATGCAAACAATTGGAGCTTGCAATTAATTTTTGTTGGTATGATCCTCCAATGTGTCCACGAGCTAAAGAAGATATAAGTGGATTGTTGAGGAAAATTGTAAGAATAAAGAATCAAGCTAGAAGAGACAGAGATAGGAGCTGATGTGATTAATAAATTCATTTTATATAGTTTTAAATGCAATCAGAATATAATATGAGAACAATATCAAACTTGAGTTTCAATAGTAAACTTGACGTAAATTAGAACAATATTAAACTTAAAGAAAAACCAGTGAAATCTAAAAGACAGTTGATAATGGTAATGGATAAGTTTACATTAGTAATTAAGTTGACCTTGGTTAGATTGGGTAGTTTTAAACCCGTATGAAATTTTATCAATAATTTAAAAAAAATTTACTAGTAATATCAATATAAGTGTGAGAAAAAAAAATTAATGGTACAAGTGAAATTTCAAAAATTAACAATGAAATTTCGGACGGATCTAAAACCATTCTTAACCAAAAATTGGTCCTTATATGTTGGATCCTCTCAATTTTTAGCTTTGAATTGCAAGTCAATTGATTGTTAGATTTTATGCCACCTCAATAAAGTAAAAATCGAGGGTCATGAACAGACCACATCACCGAAGTAAGGGAAAAGAGCTTTTTCCTCTAAATCCGCAAACAACCAACTGCATGCCCTTGTGTAATGACTCGTACCGAGCGAGCATTACTTGAAATGACATCATCATTACTTTTAAACATTGAGCATATAGACCTGTACCGGAACATATAAATCCTACTATTTCCATCATACAATACATTCCTACTATATGTATGCATGCTTCCACATTTCTTTAGTCTATGTACACTACATCTTGGTTGAAACCAAGAATTTACACAAGACACAATCTTTAGAAAAATTTCAGCCATACAATTAAAAACCACATACATTTTTTTCAAAAACGGAGACATATACATTAATCCGAATTCCCAAAAAAACATGGTGAGGATGCTTTGCGTGAAAACCCACCTAAGGATACCTTTCTCCTTCATTCCTTTTCTGATTTGCTTCAATTCTATTCAACAACTTCCTTGAAATATTAAAAAGTTGAAGGGTGAGCTAAAAGCTTAGCGAGTAATCATATTACTCAAAGTAATCGTCTTCAAGAAACTTTTTCACTTTTTGAATGAATTCAATTTAATTGTGCAACACAATTCAAACCATTACAACAATAACCCTTTTAAACTATTCACGGTTCACGTGACATCAACTCAATTCCATACTCTTATCAATACATATATCACAATGGGGGTGTCTCCCCACGTACCAGTGCATCAAACATCGCATTATACATCCAATTGGTTTCATCTGACTTTCCACTTCTACTTGGTTCGACCTCACTTTCCACTTCCACTCGGTTCCATAATATCATCAAAGATTCAAATCTCATCAAACATAATTCATAACACAAGAAATTTCTTAAATATAATTTCATCAACTCATTCACATTACACTTTACTTCCAAACACACATCAAGACATATGATTTGTTTCTTAGATATCAAACACACATTTATTCACACCCTTATATGGTTTGCATTCCGCATCTATTATACTTACATATTTTCGTTTTTATCGTATAATTCACCACGCTTACTAACAGTATGGTGAAACTCACCACACTCATAATTCTAATTTTATAACAAGAGCTAAGTGGAGAGCTTTGGGGGTAGTGGGGATTTTGGGTTGTGAGGTTTTGAAGGTAATAATTTTGTTGTATTGGGACTTTGGGGTGCGTGTTTGACAACTTTGATCTTCCTAAAGTTGTAGTTGAAGATTAACAAAATAGTGTAGTTGTTGGTGGATGTAAGTAAGGAGGTTGTCGAACCATACTAATTCTTGGTGTTATTACTCTTTATTATGTTTACCTATTTAATTGTTGTGGTTGTGTTTTTACCTAAGATTTGAGCATGTGGATTTTAGAGGAAAAATCCCAACAAACACCTTATCTGAAAAATTAGATTTTAAGGATTTTCATAGATCGAGCTCAAAGATTGGATTTCAAATCTGCGAAAAATTCTTGATTTGGGTCATGAAATTTTCTTTAATAAGAGGTATTTTTCACTATCAAATGCTAGACAGATAGGAAAATTTTTATTTTACTCTCTCTATGTGATGGTGGAAATGTATCTTCTCTAAGAAAATCCCGGAAAAATCTCTCTGTACATGAAATGAAAATGGCATTTCACCTAATCTTGTTGTGTTCATTTATATCGACCAAATTAGTGTTATTCCCAACCTTTGGCATGACACATTAACATGAATTGTCACTCGTACCGAAAACTATTTCAAGCTCATATTACAATTTTATCAAATAACTAATCTTAATTAAAAAAGTTGTTAGTTACATTACACTAAAACATATGCTAGTAAAGATTTGCGTAATCTGCCTTGGCTCAAGATGTGTACGCCATGAAAAGTTCTTACATACCTAACTATGGTCTATGAAAGATATATCGCATAATAAAATATTTTATTATTGCATGGCATTAGAAGATAAAGAAAAAGAGATATCTTCCTTCCATCCAATAGTTAAAAATGCTTTGTGCATGCATTTATCAACTACCAAGATAAAAAAATTTCATATATACACGACAAATATATTAAATTGAACTACTGATCAGCAAGCTAAAAGATGTGCAACACAAATTGTTAATTAAGATCTCTCTTAATCTATAATAACCATATTTGCAAAGTAAGGGTAAATAAGTAATTTAATAAATTATAACTTGAAGTTTAAATGATATAGTTACGCGATGGATTTAGTATTGAATAAAATAATTCTTTTGGAAAAAAAAATTTCTTCGATGTGGACGTCATTAAAAGAAAAGAAAAGTCAAAAGTTGTGGGCAGCAGGTATAATACCGGCTGCCAATTTTAGAAGACGTTTGTAGTCAACAAACGTGGGTAGCAGGTGTAATACCTGTTACCAATTTCAGACGACATTTGGGAATGCCTTACGCGTCTCCACAACGTGGAAACTGTGGAGACTTTTGGGAGGGGTGGGCTGCTGGAAGAGCAAAATTTTGAAGGAGTTTTCTATGGAATTTCATAGAGAATCAAGAATAGCTATCAGAAGGTAATATCATAGTGCTTATTTTTGAATTTCTAACATTTATGGAGTTTTCCTGAATTCAAAGTGAGAATTTTTAAAGTGTGTGGTTTATATCGAATTGAAGAATAAATTAGAAAATTTATATAAATATGATGTCAGGTGTTGACGATCTACAATTGGGGGAATTTTTGAGAGAAACGGGAAAGGCAAGGAAGTGATCCACGGGTAGCTTTAAGTGCTACGTGTGAGTTGGATTTACTTTATGTAGTCTAAAGAAAAATGAAATATTTAGTGATAATATTAAAATAAATTATTGATGCATGCTTGGGTGATAGATGAAAAAAATTAATTTATAGTTATGATAGGAAATTTGGACATGTAGAAATATTTTTCGGTGAGAAATAATATTTTTGGAAATAAAAGTTTATTGGAGAATAAAAGACATAAATAAATTATTGATGAGTTATATTAATGTTTTAGCACGAATTATGGGGAGATGAATTTTAGTGAATATTGATAAGCTTTGGTGGATGATTTGATGTGATTAGAAATGAAATTCAGTGGATGTGGACAAAGTTTGATCGATAATTTGATATGATTTGGGATGAAATTTTGTGGATTTTGACAAGTTGTAATGGATGATTTTATGTGATTTGGGATGAGTGGATTTTAGTAGAATTTTTATATAATTTGAGAAAAAATCAGGATAGTCAATTTAAATATTTTGATTTCATGTGATTTTTATATTACTGTTTATATGCATATTTTATATCATTTTTCATATGCATATGCATTACATCAGAAAGAAAGAACCGGGAAGGCAGCCGGTCTAATGAAAATAAAAGAACCGGGAAGGCAGTCGGTCTAATGAAAATGAAAGAACTGGGAAAGCAGCCGGTCTTATGAGAATGAAAGAACCGGGAAGGTACCTGGTCTAAATAAGAATGAAAGAACCGGGACGCAGCCGGTCTAAGATAATAACAACCTATCGACAGGTGGGAAGACGTTCCCATCATAATCATATATGTATTTGCATTTGTTTTAATTATTACTGCATTATTGAAATGATGAGGTGTGATGTATCATCGTGAATATAATTATGGATGATTGAATCTCACAGAAAGAGACAGTTATGATGAAAACATTATTGAAATGATGAGGTGTGATGTATCATCGTGAATATAATTATAGATGATTGAGTCTCACAGAAAGAGACAGTTATGATTAAAATATTATTGAAATGATGAGGTGTGATGTATCATCGTGAATATAATTATAGATGATTGAGTCTCACAGAAAGAGACAATTATGATGAAAATATTATTGAAATGCTGAGGTGTGATATATTATCGTGAATATAATTATAGATAATTGAATCTCACAGAAAGAGACAGTTATGATGATAGTGCTGATGTGTGGTATGTTATTTTGAAATTGTTTATAGATGATTTGGTCTTACAGAGAGAGACAATTATGGTAAGCAAGAACCAGAGAATGCTAAGAACCATCTAAATGATGGACTTTATGATGAGAACCTCATTACAAGGTAATTATGAGATAATTGATGGTCTTAAGGTGGACCAATGATTTAGGAAAAGATATTGATACAGAATGAATCGTATGACATGTGTAATGATAGTAGAAAGTTGTCATCAGGTTATGTGAAAAAAATAAAAGATTAAAAATTAAAAGACTATTTATGAAATTTTGAAATATTTTTAGTAAATTAAATTCACTGAGCTTGTGAAGTTCACCCCTCATTGTACAATGATTTTCAGGTAGCAGGCTTGGCAAATAATTTGGTGAGTTGAGGTTCAGAAGAAATCATTTTCTGTAAGCCACGTACGTGTCAACATCCTCAGACTAATGAGAAAATAAAATGAAAATTTTATTTGTAAATCTTCGTACATTTTACGTTGTATAGAATGCTTAAAGATCAGATTGATGTAAAGTTCTTTTGGTAATATTTATTTTTATTGTTGCATATATGTGTCGTGCTGGGATTCTCAAAATGTGATGACACCTGTAGAGAGATTATTTGGTTTTCTACCAGTAATTGACAGACCTTTGTTTCGTTTGAATTAAAAGGAGAAGTTTTGGATTGGTGGGAAGATATTCTTCCCAGGGTAAGTATAGATGTCAATAGACCTTCAACCTGGAATAGGTTTAAGGAGGTTTTCCTTGAGAAATATTTTTCCTTAGACTTTTAGAGCCTAACATGATAGAGATTGATCTTTTTGAGGCATATTAATTATGTAAGATTGGTGGATATATCAACTCAAATTGAGAGAGATGTGATGGAGTTTAAGAAAAAAAAAAGAGAAAGAGTGGTTAAAGAGGTTTAGACATAAAGGTTATAGAGGTAATGGTAGTACAAGTGTATAGGGTGAGAAACCACCCCAAATGAGGCTTTTCTTGTTACAGGGAACTGAAGTACAGAGTTAGAGGCAAGCAGAACCTATTGTATCTGTATCTTAGAATACTATTGGCGGGACCCTTAGATTTGGGAGACAGGAAGTCATGGCAGAGGAAGTAAGTTTGCCATTAAGGGAAATAGTAACATGATGTATGATTGAGAGACAAAAGTTATTATAGATATATTCATATGAGATATTTATCCCATAATTGTCAAAATTTGAAATGTTTTATGTGTGGAGAAGGTGGACATGTCAGTGTTAGTTGACCTTGACGCAACCCATTCTTTTGCAACCAGTATTCATATAAAATCTATTGAAGTATGTATTAGTCATTGGATTGCAAAATATCCTTGTTAAAGTTCTCCCTCGAGATAGAGTGATAATCTTGAATAGTTATGAGAGATTGTGTGATTCGTACCAGTGACAGAAAATCTGAAGTTGATTTATTATCTTCGAATATAATTTATTTTGGGAAATAATTGGTTATCGACGTTTTTTGTCTGGATTGATTATTCCAGAAAGAAGGTTCAAGATATATACGTGAGATACTTTTAACTACCTTATTTTTGCTCTGGCCAATAGAAGATGATTGAAAAAGGGTTTTAAGGAGTATTGGGCATATATCATGAATTATAAAAAGGAAAATGGGAAGTTAGAATAAATCTTAGTGATGAAAGAATATTCTAAATTAATTTTTGATGAGTTGTTTAGGTTGCCTCCAAGTAGGGAGATTAAAGTCTAATGATGTGATACCAGGGCTATCACATATATTTAATAGCGGTTGAATTGAGAAAGTTGAACGTATCATTTTAAGAATTTTTGGATAAATAATTTTTTAGACCTAATGTATTTGGGGAGCCCCTATGTTGTTTGTGAAGAAGGAAGATGGAACGATGAGATTGGGTATAGACTACAAATAGTTGAATAAGAATAAATACATTTTTTCCTAGGATAAATGAATTGTTTAAGCAGTTGCAAGGAGTGAGAATGTTTTCTAAGATAAACCTGAGATCAGTTTATCACCAATGGAGGATGGAGAAGGGAGACGTGCCTAAGATTGCTTTTAGGACACGTTATGCTCATAAGCTTTCGCGATGTCATTTGGATTAACTAATGTTCCAGAAACATTCATGGACTTGATGAATAAAATATTTAAACTGTTTCTTGATAATCTTATGGTTGTGTTCAGTAACGACATTCTGATATATTTTGAGAAGGAAAAACAACATATAGACCATTAGATACTATGTTGGAGATTCTGAGGAGAGAGAAATTATATTCAAAGTTTCTAAGTGTGAATGTTAGCTGAAGGAAATAACTTTCTTGGAACATGTAATATCCGGAATCGGCATAACCGTTGATCCACAAAAGGTAGAGATAATGTTAAACCAACTAATATAATTGAGATTAGAATCTTCTTGGTGTTAGCTGGTTATTATAGAAGAATTCTTTCAGAATTTGTCTATTATTGAATTGCTGTTGAATAGATTGACCAGTAAAGATGTGAGATTTGTACGGTGAAGGAAGTGAGAAAATTTTGCAATTACTAAAGGAGAAATTGACTACAGCTCCGATATTGGTGTTTCCTTCTGGTGATGAAGGAGTTGTGGTGTATAATGATAAGTCATATCAATGATTGGGATATGTGTAACATAGGAAAGTTATGGGCTATACTTCTAGGTAATTGAAAATTTATGATAGAAATTACTCCTTTCATGACTTTGAATTAACTGTTATAGTGTTTACTTTAAAGATTGGAGACATCATCAGTATGGAGCCACTTGTGAGATTTTCATGGCTTATAGGAGTTTGACATAATTACCTGCCCAGAGAAAGTTGAATTTGAGGCAAAGATGGTGGATGAAGTTGATTAGTAACTAAGATTGTACAATTCATAATCATCCAGAAAATGCGAAGGTGATAGCTGATACATTGAGTAGAAATTCTACAAGAAGGTTAACTGTTATGGGGGTTCTGATGTGAAATTGATGATAGATTTAAAAGAGATAAGAATGAAGTTGAATAACGGTGATAAAAGATCATGGTTAACGAATATGGTTGTACAGTCATCCATAATAAAATGTTTTAGAGATGCAAGGTAGAGATGAAGAGATAGAAAAGATTAAGCATTGAGTGCTTACTAGAAAGCAATATGAGTTCAAAAATTTGGAATGAGGGTATTTTGAAATTGGAACATGGATTTGTGTTCCCAATGATGCAGAGTGGAGAAAGAAAATATTGAGAAAAGTACATGATGATATAGATTCGATGTAATCAAGTAATAATAAGATGTATAGAGGATTGAGACAAAAATTCTAATGGTCAGGGTTGAAGAGAGATGTAGCTGAGATTGTGAGGTTGTATGGAGTACCATGGATCATAGTATCAAATAGAGATGCTAGATTTACATCTTAGTTTTTGGAGAGGCTTTCAATAAGTCGTGGGAACAAAGTTGCAATTTAATATAATTTTTCATGCTTAGACAAAAAAAAAAGAGAAGGATTTTTAGAGTACTAGAAGATATGTTAAGGGCAAACTAATATTAGGATGGCATCAATTGAGGCATTGTATGGTCGGAGGAGTAGAACTCCTTTATGATAGGAAGAAATGGGAGAGAGAAATATAGTTGGTTTATAAATTATTTAGTTAACATCTAAGAGGAACAAATTGGTTATAGAAAGCTGTAAAGCAGCACAGAGTAAACCTCCTGAGTTTCCAGAAGATGATGGGGTGTATGGAAAAATATCTCAATGAAAAGGGTGTATTGAGATTTAAACAGGAAATAAAAGCTAAACCTAATGTATGTGGGACCTTACGAGGTTTATGAGAAAGTTTGACTAGTTGCGAATAGACTGGATTTGCCTCTAGAATTAAAACATTTATATAGTGTATTTCATGTTTCACTTTAAGGAAGTGTTTACATGATATTTCGAGCTAAGCTATAGAAATTTAGAAGGCTTGGGATTATATACAAATACCAGTGAGAATTTTAGACAAAAATAATAAATCTTGTGTAATAAAATAATTTCATTATGCCAAGTTCGGTGGCGGAATCAGGATGTTGATAAGACTACGTGAAAGCATGAGACAGAAATATTATTCACATTTGTTTCTGGAGTAAAGTAAGGAAATTTCGGGGGCGAAATTTTTGTAAGGTCGGTAGAATTGTAATAACCGTATTTGCAAAGTAAGGGTAAATAAGTAATTTAATAAATTATAACATGAAGTTTAAATGATATAGTTATGCGATGGATTTAGTATTGAATAAAATAATTATTTTGGAAAAAAAATATTTCTGGGACGTGAACATCATTAAAAGAAAACAAAAAAAACAAAAAAAAATAGTCAAAAGTTGTGGGTAGCAGGTGTAATACCTGTTACCAATTTCACACAACATTTGGGAATGCCTTACGCGTCTCCACAACGTGGAGACTGTGGAGACTTTTGGGAAGGGGGGGCTGCTGAAGTTTTCAGCCCAAGTTTTCGTATATATAGCATATGTAAACGTAAAAAAAAAAAATTTCACCCATGAGATTTCGTTTTGTTTCCTCTAAATTGTCTGTTTTCTTTAAATCTTTGGAGACCCAAAGAAATGCTGGAAGAGCAAAATTTTGAAGGAGTTTTCTGCGGAATTTCATAGAAAATCAAGAATAGCTATCAGAAAAGCAGAAGGTAAACAGTGCTTATTTTTGAATTTATGACATTTATGGAGTTTCCCTGAATTCAAAGTGAGAATTTTTAATGTGTTTGGTTTATATCAAATTGAAGCATAAATTTGAAAATTTATATAAATATGATGTCAGGTGTTGACGATCTACAATTGGGAGAATTTATGAGAGAAACGGGAAAGGCAAGAAAGTGATCCACAGGTAGCTTTAAGTGCTATGTGTGAGTTGGATTTACTTTAAGTAGTCTAAATAAAAACGAAATATTAGTGATAATATTAAAATAAATTATTGATGTATGCTTGGGTGATAGATGAAAAAAATTGATTTATAGGTATGATTTGGACATTTAGAAATATTTTTTAGTGAAAATAATATTTTTGGAAATAAAAGTTTATTAGAGAATAAAAGAGATAAATAAATTATTGATGAGTTACATTGATATTTTAGCACAAATTATGAGGAGATGAATTTTAGTGAATATTGATAAGCTTTGGTGGATGATTTGATGTGATTAAAAATGAAATTCAGTGGATCTGGACAAACTTTGATGGATAATTTGATATGATCTGGGATGAAATTTAGTGGATTTTGACAAGTTGTAACGGATGATTTGATGTGATTTGGGATGAGTGGATTTTAGTAGAATTTTTATATAATTTGAGAAAAAATCAGAATAGTTAATTTAAATATTTTGATTTCATATGATTTTTATATTACTGTTTATATGCATATTTTATATCATTGTTCATATGCATATGCATTACATGAGAAAGAAAAGAACCGGGAAGGCAGTCGGTTTGATGAAAATGAAAGAACCGGGAAGGCAGCCAGTCTGCTGAAAATGAAAGAACCAGGAAGGCAGTCGGTCTTATGAGAATGAAAGAACCTAGAAGGCAACCGGTCTAAGATAATAACAACCTGTCGACAGGTGGGAAGACGTTCCCATCATAATCATATATGCATTTGTATCTGTTTTAATTATTGCTGCATTATTGAAATGATGAGGTGTGATGTATCATCGTGAATATAATTGTAGATAATTGAGTCTCACAGAAAGAGACAGTTATGATGAAAACATTATTGAAATGATAAGGTGTGATGTATCATCGTGAATATAATTATAGATGATTGAGTCTCACAGAAAGAGACAGTTATGATGAAAATATTATTGAAATGCTGAGGTGTGATGTATCATCGTGAATATAATTATAGATGATTGAGTCTCAAAGAAAGAGACAATTATGATGAAAATATTATTGAAATGCTGAGATGTGATGTATTATCGTGAATATAATTATAGATAATTGAATCTCACAGAAAGAGACAGTTATTATGATAGTGCTGATGTGTGGTATGTTATTTTGAAATTGTTTATAGATGATTTGATCTCATAGAGAAAGACAATTATGGTAAGCAAGAAGCAGAGAATGATAAGAACCATCTAAATGATGGACTTTATGATGAGAACCTCATTACGAGGTAATCATGAGAAAATTGATGGTCTTAAGGTGGACCAATGATTTAGAAAAAGATATTGATAGAGAATGAATCGTATGGCATGTTTAATGATAGTAGAAAGTTGTCATCATGTTATGTGAAAAAAATAAAAGATTAAAAATTAAAGGACTATTTATGAAATTTTGGAATACTTTTAGTAAATTAAATTCATTGAGTTTGTGAAGCTCACCCCTCATTGTACAATGATTTTCAGGTAGCAGGCTTGGCAAATAATTTGGTGAGTTGAGGTTCAGAATAAATCATTTTTTGTAAGCCGTGTACGTGTCATCATCCTCAGACTAATGAAAAAATAAGATGAAAAATTTATTTGTAAATCTTCATGCATTTTACGTTGTATAGAATGCTTAAAGATCGGATTGATTTAAAGTTCTTTTGATAATATTTATTTTTATTGTTGCATATATGTGTCGTGCTGGGATTATCAAAATGTGATGACACCGTTTCGGGGTGGCCAACCCGAGATGGGTCGTTACATAATCGCTCACTTAGATATTATACGCATAATCACAAAAGAATTAATTAATTAATCACACAATTTATGCATGTTTTTATGGTTGTCTCCTTCAAATTAACAAGGAACATATATAACTTTTAATTAATGAGAGATTATAGCATTCAAGGTTTTCTAAATTGGAAGACTCTTATGTACGTACGTGTTTAAAGTCCAAGTTAATTAGCCATCTGGTAAACAAATGACTGCTCCATTAATTTTGTTGGAGTTGACCTTGAAAATTAGAGTCAAGGAGCAGTTAGTTAGAGACTTGAAACTCCCAGGCTTGAAATTTGCATGTAACGGAGAAATTACATGAAAAAGAAAAATAAAATGAAAAAAAGAGTCCTGAGACTTTGGTTCACTTTTTGTTTTCTTTAGTTTGCCCGTTTGCTGCTATAGAATTGACATAAATATTATATACTTACGTATACCTGAGACTTCTCTTCTTAAAAAAATGACCTGAGATAATTTGTTTTGGTGCTATAGAAGCACATGGTATATTGACTTGACCTGAGGTCATTTGAACTGACATAAATATTATATACTTAGGTTGTTTTTGAGACATACAAATACAAGGTATATAATTGTGCTTGAGCTGAGACTTCTCTTCTTAAAAAATTGACCTGAGACAATTTGGGTTGACAAAAATATGTAATTGGCACATTTATGTTGGCTGGGTCCATTCTGATCTGCTGGCCTGGCAGTGTTGTATGTATGCATATACCTAACAAAATTCATGTTTACATTGGTCGATCTTCAACAAAAAATTGAATTCAATGTTTACACGCATACCTTCGCGCGTTTTATGGGTTTCAAGCCTCTCCTCACTCCTCTATATAAAGGGCTTACAATGAAACTTAAAACCACAAACACTTCCACTTCAGCAATTAAAACTACTCCTTAGCTATAAGCACTTGATTATGGCGTTTCAACTTCCAGGTTCCCTTCTTTTATTAGCGCTGCTAGTCCTACTAAGCTTATTGCCTTCCATTGAACCAAAGCGTCATCTTGTCTCAACTTCTAATTTCAATCGTAACAGTTTTCCTTATGGTTTCATTTTTGGTACAGCCTCATCAGCTTATCAGGTAGATTAATATGTATTTATATATAGGCCCCTAATTTTCTATATATGCTTTACCGCTCCGCCTCGAATTTCCCCCTGCAGCTGGCCCTCTGCAAATAATTTTGATGATTCAAATGGTTGTGGCCACCTCCGGCTTCTTCTGGAGTCTCTCTGAAGGTTTGGCTTCTCTTGCCATTGCTGATAAGGGCGTCTGTCATTTCTTCTTGGTAGCACGGGGGTTTCCCTTCTTTGAGGCCCAGTAAATTCCTTCAGGCGCCATTGGTTGATGAGATTCTCAATCTGTTCCTTTAAGTCATGACACTCCTCTGTATCGTGGCCTCGGCTTTGGTGGAACCGGCACCATTTCTTTTGATTTCCCCCGAGAGACTTCTTGGGTGGCCACTGTAGGACAGACTTGTCCTGAAGCTGCATGAGGACGTCGGTCCTAGTAATATTGAGGGGAGTGAAGCTGTCGACCCAAGGATGGGGTCTACACCTGTCCTCCTGGTGGGGCTTTTTGGCTGCTCCTCTTTGGGGGGTAGGGTCTTTCCTCTTCTTCTCGGTTTCTCCCTCTCTTTCCCTTCTGAAGGCTTGATCATCCTCCGCCAGCATGTACTTTTTTGCTCGTGCCAGGATCTTGTTCGTGTCTCGGGGCGGGCGTCGAATTAGCTTAGAGCTAAAGATGCCAGATCTCAATCTGTTTTTGAAGGCCATCACCTGGACGTTCGGATCGAGGTCTGGAATCTCCCACGCCACTGTGTTAAATCGGGAGATGTAAGCCCGAAGCCTTTCTCCCCTATGTTAGATAATGTTGAAAAGGCTTTCCGAGGTTTTCTTGGGCCCCTTACTGCTGAGGAAGTGAGAGGCAAAAGCATAACTAAGCTCTTTGAAGTTGCTAATGGTTCCTGGCTTCAAGCGTGAGTACCAAGTACCCACTACCTTTACGAGAGACAGGGGGAAGGCGCGGTACATGATCGGGTCTGAGTGCCGGTGTAGTACCATCATTGTCTTATAGTGCTGGAGGTGGTCCATCGGATTTGTTGTTCCGTCATACATCCTGACTTGGGGCATTCTGAAGTTTGGTGGGAGAGGGGTCTCGAGGACACCCTCCGTGAAGGGAGGGTCCTGGACGCAGAGATCGTCCATAAGGCTGGGATTCTTGTGTCTCAGGGCCAAGTCTATCTTCCCTTCCATTTCCTCAAACAACCTGTCCAGGCTGAGGTTGCCTTTTAAGGAGAAACTTTCTTTGGACCGACTGCAACGCGAGGAGGGCTCCGGAGGAGATGGACAGTAAGTGGGGTCATTTCTACCGGTCAACTCTGCTTGTCCCGAAGCTTGGTCGGGAAAGCCGGGAGGCTGTTGACCTCCTTCCTGAACCTGGGTTACCAAATTGGCTATCATCCTGGACAGTTCCTGAAACTGGGCTTGGATTGCCGAGGCTTGAAGGTGGGCGGCTCTTTCCTTATTCTCTTTTTTCCTTTCCAATCAAATTTTAAGTGCATGTCTCATGACAATGATTCTTAATTTACTCAAGTAAATTTCAAGAATAAATAACAAGAAAGCTTAAACTTCTTAAGTTTTAAACTAATTAAAATGATTTGTTTCATTTACTTACAAAATTTCTTCTTTTATAATTTTTTACTTAAAAAGCTTCTACCAACTAAGTTTACTCAATAATTCCTCCAATTCAAAGAAACTATACCAATTTAATAATCTTTATGCCACCAAAATTCTAAACTTACATATTTAACATTATCCAAACACTAACTTAGATTAATTTACTCTAATATTTAAGATTTGTTCACATAAACTCTATAATACCCATCTAATAGAATTCTTCCAAAAAATTTAGCTTTATCACTAAAAAAATTCCTAACTCTAGAAAGTCTTTTAGCTCCAACAAGTATTTATACTTCAAAACCTAAAATTTACATATCTAAAACTACTCAGTCACAAGTTTAAGTTATTTCAAGTTATAGTGCAAGATTAATTCAAAGTTCAACTACATATCATATTCCAACTTCAATAAATCCTAAATCCATCCATTTAAATTCAAATCAACTCAAACAAAACCAAAGAATCAACTTCATTAAGTTTACTTTGACTTAGAATAGGTTGGAAAATGATTATACCTCAAATTTGTATAAAAAAAAAATAGCTAAGAAACAAAAGGAGCAAGAACCCCTGTCTGGTGCGTGTACTCCACGCGCCGTCGTAGCCTGCTCATTGCGCCTCACCTCTCGGTCTGGACTCCTCCCCCAGGTGGCAGTAAGAGTTTTACAAAGTATGGGGGTAAGTGAGGTAGTGACGTGAGTTGGTGAGCTAGAAGAAGATAAGAAAATTTTGGGTTTTCTCCAAACAAATTAAAAAATGGTATTTGCCCTGTTTCTCTCTAACTCTCTCAGTCACCCGAGCTTCCCAGAGAAGAATTGAGAGACTTGTGGTTTTTTTGCTGAAGTTTCTAGGCTTTTAGCCTTATATTGTCCCACGAACCATTAGCTTTTTATCTCTTTACCCCTCCCTTCTTTCTTAATTAATTTGCAACCCTTTTCCTCCTTTTTTGTAACTTTTTATATTAAAACCCAATTGTTCTTACTAACGCTTCTTTATAAGAAAGTCTTCACTAAGTACTTTCATTTCTTTTATGTTTATATTACCCCTCAATCAATAAGCTCTACACACTTCTAACATAGAAAAATTATAATTTACTTCATCGATATATATAGTTTAAAATTTAAGACCTGACTTTGCACCCCCTCTCTCTCTACTTTTTCGCTTCTCATTTACTCAGAGTATAAATCCCATCAACCAAATTGTTGAATCCTAAATAATTCCTTGATCCTTTACTTAAATTGATGCAATCTCTTGACCTCAACCCGAAAATGATGCCCAACAGTGTAATCTTTCTGATGACGACAATCACGACCGTAAGTGCCACGATGGTCAGTATGTTGTCATGTCATCAGTACGATAGTTTTGGTGAGAGATAAAACAGAGAAGAAGAGATTGTGTAGAAGAAAATATTAGAAGATGGATTCAGTTGTTTGGGACTTGGATTGGGTACTTGGGTTGGGACTTGGGAGCCTGGGCTCATGTTGGGATTAAGGTTGGGCCTAAAATTATAGGACATGTTTGGGTAACAGTTTTCTGTTTTTAGTTTTCGAAAATGAAAACATGTTTGGAATACTGTAACTCGAAATTGTTTCCAAAACAAAAAAACAATGAAATGTTGTTTGAATAATCTTATTTTGAAAACTGTTTTGATACAACTTGTAATTATTTTTAGTTTTGAGTTTAAATTTAAAATCTATATTAATTTTATTTCTTATATTTACTAAATATTTAAAAATAATTAATATTATTTTATTTTCAAAATTTTAATATTTTTTATATACTATGGAGGAAAAATGAAACAGATAAGTGAACACTGATTTTAGGACTATTTTTCGAAAATTGTGTTAGAAAACACCAATTTGGAGTTTTTAAAAAACAATTTTTGAAAACTTGTTTTTTTAAAACTGTTTTAGAAAATTGCTTTTGAAAACTGTTTGCCAAACATAGAAAAGAGATTTTGAAAACTGTTTTCAATTTTTCGAAAATTGAAAACAATTTTGAAAAACTGTTTTCAAACATAGCCATATATACTATCTGTTGCTTTTTTAAGGAAAAAATGAACCCGAGTTTTAGCCAAGACTTGCCCGTAGTGTAACTCTACCCCTGATTTCAATCATAATAGTTTTCCTGATGGTTTTATTTTTGGTACAGCGTCATCATCATATCAAGTAGATAATTAATATATAATATATTAATGTACAACTTTTTAAAACCACCGTGAGATATAATCAACCACTTTATGAGATATAATCAACTGTATATATGCATGATATATGGGACAACTTTACTCGCGACTATTCAGGTTTCTCTCCTTTATTCATTTATATTTCTGTTTAGGTAAGTTTCCATTTGTACATGCATGAGAGTGCACAAGTTATGATGATCGCAACTACTTGATTTCAATACTCCATTTCTTGTATATACGAAATGGAGATAAGAAACTGAATAGATTATCATATTTATTCAAATCAGTTCATTGAAAAGTAACGTGATAAATTAATTAGGAATGTTTTCATAAAACTTTGTAAAAAGAAACAACATAGCTAATAGAGGTATAACAGTTTATTTCTATCATCGTTATAATGTATAAAATTAATTTTACCCTTTAATCACTTATCATATTTTAGAAGAATCTTAATTTAGGGATTTGACATTATTTGATATAGAAATAACTAGAGTTGATCATTGGTCCATTAGTCCACCCAGCTCGTTTGGCTCAACTTGTAGTTTTTGCGGATTTGTTCAAGAAAAATTAATTAATTAATTTGGCTTGGGTAAAAATTTAGGCCCGATTTAAAAAACGAAAGGGATTGAAATTTGAATAAAATAAAAGGCAAATCGGTTAGGCACCACCTTCTTAAATATATTATACTTAATACATTTAATTATTTATATATTAAATAATATATATTTCATGTAATGTGATATATGTTAGGGTTAAGATTCCCTTACTAAAACATTTCATGCTATGAAAAAATAGGGGAAAATGCAATAATTTAGACAAAGAAATTTTTTTTTAATTCTTTGTGCGTAATATTGTATTATGGGAAAACTTAGACTAAATAAAAAAATGAAAAATTCGGGCCTGATGGGCGGACTTGGGTTTGGCTTAACTTATTAGGCTCGAGCTAATTAAGATCGGATTTTCGGGCCAGCTCATATCTACTGAGCTACAATTTTGTGTAAGCCCGACCCAAACCTAACCCGAACCTGACCCAAACCTAGCTCGAGACTGACTTTGGTCAAATCTAGATATAATTGATTCACGTGTATTGAAAAAAGATTAGTTTTTATATTTTTCACGTAATCTACTTTTAAGTAACATAATTGAAATTAAACATTTAAAAAAAAAAAATTGTGACAAGAAGGTATCAAACTAATGAAGGAAATGAAAATGGATTCTTTCTGTTTCTCGTTCTCATGGCCCATTATATTACCTTCTAAGTGTGTATATTAACTAGGAGACCTTTGTTTTTCTTTTTCTTTACCTTTTTATTCTCGTTATTCTTAAAATTTTAATTAGCTATGCTTTCTTTCTTTCCTTTTTAAATTCGGGTGGAAAGCTAACATTGAAATATAAGTTCATTAAATTACATTCGAAATGCAAAAAATAAAGGGGATGGCTTGCCTTTGACATTGACCAAGTGAACTTCTAGTACTGTGTTCCCAAGTTAGCTTATGATACCACTTTATTATTGGACCCGAATAAAAGAAATTCAAAATATTGGACCAAATTTATAAGTTTATCAAGAAATTGGATAGCTTGTTGAGGATTTTTTTTTTACATAATTAAGTCCAATAAAATTCAATTTATTGATAAAGTTGTCGAAGAATTACTTTCTGTGACTCATTTGAACCAAACTTAACTATCTTTCTGAAATGTCAATTGATACATATGCAGACAAACAGTCTCGGATATAAAATTATATTTAAATATAAATTTCATAACAAACAAAAACATATAACCAATAAATGCAAAAAGGATGGGCTAAGGCACAAATGCAATATCTCTCTCTTTAGAACTTCTCGCGTCATAGCAGAGGTAATCAAACTCTATCAATGCAACAAACTCATGGCCGCGTTGCTCCCAGGATACAAAAACCCAACATAATCTATTTGTTGTATCTCAAAGATACTAACATTGTATTATGAGCCAGAGCTCTACCATACCACATTTTTTTTGCTCATAGTAATATCAAAATAATATAACGCAGAAAAAAACTAAAATGAGGAAAAAAATAGTGGATTTTGTTTTTCTATCCAAAGGGCATGCAAATAGTCCTATTTATAGAACTCTAGTATAGTAACCTTCAAATTTGGATTTCGATCCTCTAGGGATGAATTTGTCTATGGTTTGGTGTAGTTCATGTTAGGATTAATAGCCACATCATAAAAATATTAAATCAAAGGCTATGATTGAAATACATAAAAAATTTGGAGCTAAATATCTCTATGCCACGTCAGCAAAAGGGGTAATTTTATAAAATCAAAATTACATTTCGAAATTTTAGAAGAAAAGGAAAGCAGTTGCCGAAAATCGACGACCAGAGGCGGACGTGTCGGCACGTGGGACGCGTGAACCGGCTCCTACCAGCGGTTGGTGATCGGAAAGTTTGGATCTGATTAGCATTGCAAAATCCAACCACCCGGTGGTGTCTAATTATGAAAATAATATTCATCTTTATTATTATAATTACGATTATAATAATTATTTTCATTATTATGAGAAAAAATATTATTATAATAATATTATAAAAGTACTATTATTATCAGTATTATTATAATATTGATAATAATAACCACTGTCATTATTATTATATTTATTATTATTATTATTGTTATTACAAGAAAAAATATTTTTAATTATATTATAATTATCATTATTCTAAGGTAAAAAGAAAAAAAAAATAGTCTCACATGGATAAGATAGATTTTATCCTATAGAAGGAGGCGGGACAAAAAATGTGAGATTAAGGCTAATTTAATCTCATCTTAATCTCATAAGAATAGTAAATCTCCCCAACCAAATGAGGGATAACTATTCATATATGATTAAAATAGTCCAATCTCATCTTAATCTCACCAATCAAACGGGCTATTAGAGTTTAGGCTAAGAGTTCAAGAGGGAGAAAAGAGACATGGTGTAGAGAGAGATTGGAGGCAATGTTGTTAGAGGCACACAAAAGTATACTAACCTTAAGGTTAGTAGTAGTTTATATAGAGAACATAATATTCAAAAATTAAATCAATACCCTTAACCATAATATTCTAACACTCCTCTTCAATCCTTCATTTTTCTTTTTATTTGAGATAATTTTATCAATTCGATAATTTTATCAATTCAATTAATCTCTGACATTAATAAAAGAAAAATGAAGGTTAATCAGTGTAACCTTTACGTCCACATGCATACATTGCTAAATATAAGCGGCTAATACAGTTCCAACACTTCAGATTTACTTTCATGGGTTATGAGTCTCTCTCTCTCTCTCTTTATATAAATGGTTTACCATTGGAACCACAAGCACTTGCATAAAGAAAAATGGCCATTGAAGGTTCTCATTGTATCGGGGCTGCTACTCCTTGCAAGCTTGTGGGATCTTGTTGAACCAAAGCGTCATCTTGTCTCAACTTCTAATTTCAATCGTAATAGCTTTCCTAATGATTTCATTTTTGGGACAGCCTCATCATCTTATCAAGTAAGACATTTTTAATTACCTTCACAAATTCATGCGACCGAGTGTGATGATTTCAACTGTTTTTCTTCGTTTTTCTTTGACTTTTGGTCTCCTTTGTTGCTGAAATTATCATTGTTTTATTGTATAAACAATGGCTTTAATTCCAGTTTACATCATCGGTCATCAATATACAAAATATATCATGTGGAATATAGTGGCTTCTATTTAAAATTAATTAAAGCAATTCCCACGTTTTGTTTTACGTCATGTAAGATTATATATATATATATATATACTCCTGCATGGAAGCATTAATTAGCTAGCACCACTAATTATGCAATTATATTTAGTATGAAGGTGCAGTAAAAGAAGGTGGTAGAGGATTAAGTATTTGGGACGACTTCACTCACTAGTATCCAGGTTGGTGATGAATATTTTGTTTGGCTAATTGGCTCTATTTCTTTCATAAATGAAACGGTGAGTTCACAACAAAAAAAGGAAAATAATAAAATAAACAAATTGGAGACTAAAAGTTGAATATTGTATTCAAATAAGCTCTTTAAAATTTAATGGGATAAATTAAGAATTTGTTTCATACATCTTGTAGAAAAAAAAAACAATATGGACAATGGAGATGTAGCAGTCGATTTTTATCATTGTTACAAAGTACGGAGTTTATTTTTCTTTTTTTATGAATTGTCAATGTTTCATGAGTATCTTTAGCAGTGAGGGTTGAGGGGTGATTTTCCATGGATGTATCTGGTGGTGGTAAAAAAAATTATTTTATATTTATTTCATGTATTTTTTTTCTCGATTAGTCGCATTTGTATTAAACATAGCTGAAAAATGTGATAGGAAGACATGGATGCTTTCAAACTAATGAAGGAAATTAACATGGATGCTTTCCAACTCTCAGTTTCATGGTCTAGAATATTACCCCGTAAGTATATATTTTAATCAAGTTGTAATTAACATTTTATTTCATTGCCACTGTTCTATTTTTCTCATTATTCTTAAAATCTTAATTGATTCTTCTTTTTCCATTTTTTTTTTGTGAATTTAAGTGGAAAACTAAGTGAAGGAGTGAACAAGGAAGGAATACAATTCTACAAAAATCTCATCAATGAGCTCTTAGAAAATGGTAATAAATCTCTTCCTAAATGGATTTAAAAGTTTTCTGCCAAAGATGGTGGTTTAATGTAACTAGAATATTTTGTAAATATGCCATGCTGACATTGAAATATAAATTCTTCCTACAAGTTTGAAATTCAAAATATAAAGAGGCCAAAATCCAAAATGTTCGACCAGATTTCATAGTTTTGATGAAACTGAAAAGCTTATGAAGATTTATATTCTAAATATCATGCTATAAAAAATTAGAACCCAACTAATTGTTTTGTGTCTCCTGTGATACAATGTGCAGACTTGCAGCCTTTCGTAACTATCTCCCATTGGGATCTTCCTCAAGCTCTAGAAGATGAATATGGTGGCTTTTTAAACCCTCGCATTGTGTAAGTGAATAGTAGTTACTTTATATGAATCATACTTTACAATCCCAAAGATTTTTATTCTGGAATGAACAGTTTGTAAAACCTACTGCATGGACATGAAAATGTTTGATCCTGGCTGCATATTAGATTGTTTTTGTAAGACTACAAATTAGACTGGGTTTGTTGTTTTTTTGTTTTTATGGTGTTTGATTGTTTGTCTCAATTTATACTCAATACAATTTTTTTTTTTCTATTTTTCATTTTGCCAACATAGACTATGGTGATTAACCTATTGACTTTCAAATTTTTTTCCTACTTTATAGAGGATCGAGATGGAATTCTTATTGGCCCACAGGTACGTTGATAAAGTATATATATTTATTTTAGAAATACTTTGTTTTTGAAAAACGAAGGCATAAAAAGATTAGAAGGCATCATAAAGCCAATAAGATTTAGAAAGAAAATTCCTTATGAATCATGAGAGACACATGGAGAGATCAGTAAAGACGCCAAACCAAACAAACAGAACCATCCACTAGAACACAAGACAACACACTGTGCACTTCTTGATACATGTTTTTTTAACATTCTTTTTTCAGTATTTTGTCATATTCCTCTCTATCCCTCCATTCCATTTGGTATAGCTGTTCAATCATCTCCTCTTCATCTCCATCATATGAAACGCCTTTTTTTTTTTTTTTTACCCAATGCCCTATTTTCTTACCGAATACTTTTTCTTTATATTCACACTTTATAAAATGACTAATAATTGTATATAACATTATTTTATTTAGGCTGCTTCAGACTTGATCCTAGTGTATCCTGAAGGTACCAAATATATTCTAAAGTACATCAAGGATCATTACAATAATCCAACCATTTACATTACTGAGAATGGTAAGCCAATTTTTAGAATAAACTTCATACAATTAAGTGGTATTTGTTACATGTTGGATAATCCAATTACTAATTAGTTTTGATTTCTTTGACATAAAACTCATGTAGGATATGACGATTACAACAATGATACATTACCATTGGAAGAAGCTCTTAAGGATACTGATAGGAAAGAATACCATGAGAAGCATCTTCGGAATCTTTTCGGAGCCATAAAGTGAGTTAGTATCTAACTTATGTTGAATTTGTTATCACTGTTTTTTTTTTTTTTTTTTTTTTTGGTTTGCAAAATTTACTTTACAACTAACATAAAACTTGTGTTCTACAACAAACTTGATATTGATATAAAATTATTGTTTTCTGCTATATAGGATGTTTTTTAGTACTCAACTTTTGAAGGTTTAATTATTACAAGGTCCATCTCGATGTAAGCTTATAGAGCATAGATTGTTTTGTTAAAAGTTTATACTAATGGTGATTATTGGATTATTGACAGTGACTATGGAGTTGATATGAAAGGCTATTTTGCATGGTCATTGATGGATAACTTTGAATGGAACCTTGGTTACACTGTTCGATTCGGATTATATTATGTAGATTTCAAGAATGACTTGAAACGATATACGAAAGAATCAGCCAAGTGGCTCATGAAATTTCTAAAAGAACAAAGCAAGCGGTCTGAAACTGTTATTTGGGTTTCCTCAATTTTATCACGTATAACAAAGAGTTGGTCACTATTGACGTATTGAAGTTGAACATCTTTTGGTTTTAAATCACAACTGAATGATGTATTTTATTAATTCTTTTGTAATTCTTTGATTTTATTGATTAAAATCTTTTTAGGTGTTTTAGGATTTTAATATGTAATTAAACTATTGTCTTCTTATATAAGAAATTGTACTACTTTCTGATCTATTTCATATAGCTAACCTATAAATAGGTTTATATAGTTTTTGGGTTCTGCCTATATCTTTTTTCATGATAAATAAATTGACTTTTTCCTTTCATATATATATATAAAAGCCTTTTATTCTCTTTTTCACTTAGATAGGTGGTTTAGAGGGAGGATTCTCTAGGCATGAAGATTCCCTAAAAGTATGCCTTTTGAATTATGGACAAATGGACAAATAAGTATCATAGTACGTATGTCACTTAGTAATCACCGAATTCCTAAACAAATTTTTTTTCCCTCAAATCCCCAACTTTGAGGTGATTTTAATAAATAAATATTTTGATTATAAACTTGTCATAATAAGCCCTTAATTTGATTTGACGTTTTCTTTGAAGTGACGTGTTTTTAAGAATTTACTCTTTCAAAAGAAAATTAATGACAGAGAAAATGAAGAAACAGTTGTTTACGGTTATTGTTATGCTTAAAATTTGAAAAATAATGTCTTGGAACATCAACGGTGCAACAAATCGTTGCATTTTTTTATACTTCTTTTCTTTAGGGGTTAAAATTAAGTGGACCAACAGCAAAGCAACACGTGGACATTTCTACTTCCAATAAGGAGAAGGCACGTGGACAAGCTACTGACAAACCCAATGCCATTCCCGGACACTCTTGTCTAGACCTACGAGCGTAAATCCAGGGATCACGATCCTTCTTGGACACCCAGCCATATCCACTTGCAGAGGAACGGGATCTCCGAGATTTCCCCATCCGGGGTACGTGGGCCGTCTCACCTTTGAAACACTATAAAAGGACCAAGGTATGCAAATCCAGACACAATCACATTCACATTTTACAGAACTGAAAGCACCAGCATCCCATTCCTCTAAGAACTTGTACTAACAAGAGCATCGGAGTGTCTTTGGAGGCACCATCCCCCTCTCTCCTCCTGTGGCTCTCTAGCTCATCTCGTCTTTCTTGTGCAAGCTCCCCCAAAAACCGGCCCCCAAGTCATCAACACGTTTTATGCATCAACAACAATATTTTTGTGTTTTGTAAGGGGCTGTTGATAAGAATCTCAATGTTTCTTCAAGAAGTTCTGAAGGCTCTCATTCTATGGCTCTTGATGATCACAAGTTTTTAACATGGTTATTAATTTATGTGCTTATTTCATTTGGAATTATATAAAATGAATTTATTAGCTACATCAGCTCTTAGGTGACAAGAAGGGCGAGAAAGTTGGGGCCATAATCCTTGGACTGTCTATTCCTTCATGTCTTCACCTTTTATTGCTATATTCTTCAAAACCAGACCTTCTCTAAACTCTGTTATTCAAAACTAGATCAAATGGACTCTTTCTCCATTATGAGTTCATCCTGCCATTATGATAAGACAGCTGCTTGAAATTACAAAATAGGAAACAACTTTTCCCAAACCAATTAGAAGTTTTCTTTGTGAGAATTGAGCCAGAATCCTAACAGTCATAACTATAGGGTAGTTTTTTATTTTTATTTTTTTTTCATTTTCTTCTTCCACTTTGCGATCAAATGAAAACAAGCATTTGATTTCATGCAAACAATTGGACCTTGCAATTAATTTTTGTTGGTATGATCCTCCAATGTGTCCACGAGCTAAAGAAGTTACAAGTGGATTGTTGAGGAAAATTGTAAGAATAAAGAATCAAGCTAGAAGAGACAGTGATAGGAGCTGATGTGATTAATAAATTCATTTTATATAATTTTAAATGCAATCAAAACATAAATTGAGAACAATATTAAACTTGAGTTTCAATAAAGATGTAAATTAGGAACAGTTATAAACTCGACGTAAATTAGAACAATATTAAACTTAAAGAAAAACCAGTGAAACCTAAAAGACAATTGATAATGGTAATGGATAAGTTTACATTAGTAATTAAGTTGACCTTGAAAAGGAGAAAAGACTGTAAATGCCAATCAAATGATAAACTTAAAAAAAAAAGGAACCTGTTTCTTTCATTTTTCCCCCCTTTTTTCATGTAATTTCTCCATTACTAGTACTATATATAAAAAACATACTCCATAGTGATCAAGCCTGGGCCTTTGATGCAAATTTCAAGCCTGGGCATTTAAAGTCTTTAACTAATTGCTCCTTTATTTTTCAAGGTCAACTCCAACTTAATTACTGATATTGTAAACTACCCACGATGAAGCAGTAGTCAGTTGTTTACCTGAGAGGGCTATTTAATTTTGCCATGAAACACGTACATAATGATCTTTCAATTTAGAAGCCATCCAACACTATAATTTCTTAATTAATTTTAAAGTTATGTTTCGTGTTATTTTGAAGGAGACAACAATAACAACATGCATATGTTGAGTTATTATTCAGCTGTTGAGTAATTATGCGTATCTATAACATCTAAGTGATGCAACAGTTAGGAGGAGATCGTAGTTATCAATTTATGTTGCTCATCTTTTAAGCTTGCTGATCAGTAGTTCAATTAATCATTAACTTCTCCTGATTTTCTATTTTTGATTCTTGATGTGGGATAATTTTACCATCCAAACAAACAGTAACACATGACACACCAAGGTAAGGCCACAGACCCAAAATTACCACCAGTGAAATCATTACATGTGTCCAAGGGTACGAAGGTAATTTTATTCATAAACCCTAAAACACTGTAATCCTAACTGCACAAGGACACTCATATCTCATATTTAAGAAACTCAAATCCCACCACAACTCTCACATATGAGTTACTTTCCTAATCAGACGATACTCCAAAGTACTGTATGTAGAGGGCTTTCGTTATTACACATGTACGTCACAAACAGTTTTAACAACGCCTGCCTTTTCATTTTATATAAACAGATTATTGATTTAGGCATCAGAGAGTTCCCTCAAAGGCACACTTCCGATCCTCCGACAACTCCTTAGGTCTTTTTTTGTTCTCGTGTGTGCGGGGACTTCACAACACCTATAAGAGCAGCAGTCACATTTTTAAGCATAAAAAAATTTGTGTTATCCATGGGAAAACTTTGAAGAAGAATTCATCCGTTAATGATGCCAACCTGAAATATGACCAAGAACGTTGTTGCTACTGTCGCTGTCGGTGCTGCTACCATTGCCACAACCCATACCTTGACTAGACAGGACATGATCCTTAGTCCAGGCCTCTTTGCAATTCCCAAAACTACTGCTACGAGTGACGATTCCATCTGGCATTCTAAAAGGTAGCAGAAGTTTCTTGCAACCTCAACTGGGCTATCCCACTCGTCACCAAAGCCACACTGATCTGAACGCATGACTCGGGGTCCACAATGGCATTAGATGCTGCCACAAAGCCCTCGATTAGCGAGGCACTCAGATCACGAAAGGAGACTTCACCCCACTAACTACCGATCCTCCGTTAGATTCTGCCCCCTCCATTATAAGGTAAGATCACAGAGCCACTCCACGATCACAAACACCTTTAATACAATCTCCAGGAGCGGAGAATGATCACTCCAGATAAAGAGAACCTATAGTAGGTTAGCAGCACCTGCCAATAGACAAAACAAAAAAAGCAAGAACAGAACAAACGATCTTTTTTACAGATGACGACCTAGAAGGACTGCCCACCCCATGATGACGCCATGGTCATCACTTTGGTCATTTGGAATTACAATATGAAAAGGATCCTAGTTGACAACCAACATCTTCTATCATAACGCGTTCAAGAAAATGGGGCTTAGTGACCAACAGCTCACACAGGTCGCTTCCCCTCTCTATGAGTTTTCAAGCGAGCCAATGTTCCTCTCTCTACTATATTTAACATCACATTCATAACATTTCTACTCATTTTTCATTCTCTTATGTTCTTCCTCTACACACAATCTATGTCATCACAACTACTTAGGCCATGTCTGGAGACAAGGGTTTAAGCAAGGTTAGCTTAAATCCTTGTCTTAGAATTTGGTGGATGTTACTGGGGCCTCAATTCCAAGACAAGAATTTAAGTTAATATTGCTTAAATCCTTGTCTCCAAACATGGCCTTAGTTTCTAAACAGTTTCCTAGAGATTTCTTCGAAAGCTATTCGTAATTGCTATCTACGCAACTTCGCAAGGCTTTGTTGTATCCTTGAGGTGAATTTACTAGGAAGTTATTAGCAAACTCTTTCGAGTGAGGGCAACTATCACCTTAACGAAAGTGATTTACGCCCTAAATCCTTAAAATATTATGTTCTTTTCAATTGTTTTCGTTGTTGCAATTCCACATTTTCTAATGCACATACTTTGACCCACTTTTTTTTGTTGTTATTTTAACCCAAAATCCCCAACAATTTTAAGGTGATAGTAGAAGCAACCATATAATCAGTATTGATTTCAAAGTCATGAGAGAAGACTTCATCAAAGAAGATCGTTTTTATGGAACCAACTTTGCTCACTAGAAGGAAACTAAAAGACTATAAAAGGTTGAAAGAAGCGAGAGGCTATATATATATATATTATGGATTTCTTTGTCGAGGCCAAATTCATACTGAGAGCATATGTATGATTTCTAAGTTTTTATAAAGTCTATGCCAGATATCCAGAAAGTATTTGAAGAGAAACTTAATACTTAAAAAAAAAAACAAGGTAGGCATAGCTTATTGATTATGAAATATTTTGAATTTATAGTTATAAATTAAAAAAATATATTTTGAATTTATATTTTTGAGTAACATCATAAAAAAATGATGTGCTTACTCTATGACCAATTTACAAGGAATATCTAAAACTAAGAAGTATCTAATTACTACATTTAAGATAGATGATCTTAATGAATTAGATGCTATCTTAGACGTGGAAATGAGTGGGGGATATGTTTTAAATCAATCTCATTACTTGAGAAACTATTATTAAGTTCAAAAATCTTGGAATAAAGTAAGCAAGTATCCCCTATGAATTCACTACTAAACCAATTGAGAATTTCGGTAAAGTAATGATACAACTTGAATATGTATGTTAGTGCTATTGAAAGTTTAACTGAGCTAGATATTGTATTTGTAGAGTGCAAACTTTCAAGATACACTAGTAAGCCTAGTACAAACCAATAAATAGAGTTATTAGAATCTTAAGAAAACTATTAAACTATCTGTTTTATTTTTATTATCTGGTTGTACTAGAAGGATTCATTGTAGTTGGATCACAAGTACGTCAATTGATGAAAATTTAACGTTTGGATGGATTTTTAGGCTTGGTGGTGAAACAATACGTTGACCCTCTAAGAAGTAGATATGCATATCAAATTTAACCATATAACCAGGATCAGCACATAATGCCATAGACATATTTGGCGTCACAACAATCCAATATACTTGTCACCTCAAGGACTTGTCTCCTTAAGGACTCTTTCTTAACATTATCGTTTCACATGGACAACAAAAAGATATATGTTTGCAGGGCCAAGAACTGTTGTCACACTTTGGTACCAAAAAGGCTAACAAACACATCAATCATCTCAAGAATATTACTCTAGTTCTATCTACCTATTCTTTAAGCCACAAAAACAGGAAAACCATAAGCTTCAATACGGCCCATTGAGCATTTTAACACATTTATGAACTAGAGCAAAGCTTCCTCACACCAAATACAGACTTAGTATTGCAACTTCAAAGGATAACAAGAGGGGAGAAAAGAATGACTGGAGGGGACTGCATAGTAGCAAACAAAAGTGGTAAATGATTCACATCTTAGGTAGAAATCAGAACAAAATATGGGAAAGTAGCAAGCCACGTCACTAATTCAATCTAAAGCAATGAGGATGTATAAAATCAAACTTAAAATTTAAGCCATGCCATCTTGTCTTCTCACGAAAAAGATTAAGCGCTGATGTCAGAGATATTAAGGGAAGGTTGGGTACAGGACCATCAATCGAGGTTGATACATGTTTTTTCAACATTCTTTTTTCAGTATTTTGTCATATTCCTCTCTATACCTCCATTCCATTTGGTATAGCTGTTCAATCATCTCCTCTTCATCTCCATCATATGAAATGCCTATTTTTTTTTTTTACCGAATGCCCTATTTTCTTACCCAATACTTTTCTTTATATTCACACTTTATAAAATGACTGATAATTGTATATAACATTTGTTTATTCAGGCTGCTTCAGACTTGATCCTAGTGTATCCTGAAGGTATCAAATATATTCTAAAGTACATCAAGGATCATTACAATAATCCAACCATTTACATTACTGTGAATGGTAAGCCAATTGTTAGAATAAATTTCATACAATTAAGTAGTATTTGTTACATGTTGGATAATCCAATTACTAATTAGTTTTGATTTCTTTGACATAAAACTCATGTAGGATATGACGATTACAACAATGATACATTACCATTGGAAGAAGCTCTTAAGGATACTGATAGGAAAGAATACCATGAGAAGCATCTTCGGAATCTTTTGGAAGCCGTAAAGTGAGTTAGTATCTAATTTACATTGAATTTATTATCACACTTTTTGTTTCTTTTTTTTTTGGTTCGCAAAATTTACTTTACAACTAACATAAAACTTGATATTGATATAAAATTATTGTTTTCTGCTATATATGATGTTTTTTAGTACTCAATTTTTGAAGGTTTAATTATTACAAGGTCCATCTCGATGTAAGCTTATAGAGCAAAGATTGTTTTGTTAATTGTTTGTACTAATGGTGATTATTGGATTATTGACAGTGACTATGGAGTTGATGTGAAAGGCTATTTTGCATGGTCATTGATGGATAACTTTGAATGAAACCTTTGTTACACTGTTCGATTCGGATTATATTATGTAGATTTCAAGAATTACTTGAAACGATATCCGAAAGAATCAACCAAGTGGTTCATGAAATTTCTAAAAGAATAGAGCAAGCAGTCTAAAGCTGTTATTTGGGGTTCCTCAATTTTATCACGTATACCAAAGAGTTGGTCACTACTGATGCATTGAAGTTGAACATATTTTGGTTCTCAATCACAACTAAATGATGCATTTTATTATTTCTTTTGTAATTCTTTGATTTTATTGATTAAAATCTTTTTAGGTATTTTAGGATTTTAATATGTAATTAAACTATTGTCTTCTTATATAATAAATTGTACTACTTTTTGATCTATTTTATGTAGCTAGCCTATAAATAGGTTTGTATAGTTTTTGGGATTCTGTGTAAATCTTTTTTCATGATAAATAAATTGACTTTTTCCTTTCATATATATATATATATATATAAAAGCCTTTTATTCTCTTTTTCGTTTAGATAGCTGGTTTAGAGGGAGGATTCTCCAGGCATGAAGACTCCCTAAAAGTATGCCTTTTGAATTATGGACAAATGGACAATTAAAGTATCATAGTACATATGTCACTTAGCAATCACCGAAGTCCTAAACAAATTTTTTTTTTGTTTTCTCAAATCCCCAACTTTGAGGGTGATTTTAATAAATAAATATTTTGATTATAAATTTGTCATAATAAGCCCTTAGTTTGGTTTGACATCTTCTTTGAAGTGATGTGTTTTTAAGAATTTACTCTTTCAAAAGAAAATTAATGACAGAGAGAAAACGAAGATAAGAATCTCAATGTTTTTGGCATCAACACCAATATTTTTGTGTTTTGTAAGGGGCTGTTGATAAGAATCTCAATGTTTCTTCAAGAAGTTATGAAGGCTCTCATTCTATGGCTCTTGATGATCACAAGTGTTTAACATGGTTCTCAGTTTATGTGCTTATTTCATTTGGAATTATATAAAATGAATTTATTAGCTACATCAGCTCTTAGGTGACAAGAAGGGCGAGAAAGTTGGGGCCATAATCCTTGGACTGACTATTCCTTCATGTCTTCACCTTTTATTGCTATATTCTTCAAAACCAGACCTTCTCTAAACTCTGTTATTCAAAACTAGATCAAATGGACTCTTTCTCCATTATGAGTTCATCCTGCCATTATGATAAGACAGCTGCTTGAAGACTCCTAGGTAAACGGCTTCCTAGGTTGTCGTGTTGAGATTTTACCATTAAAATCTATTTACTCAATCTTAAGCAAAAAAAAAACAAGCACAACAATTACATAGGAAAATAAATAAAAAGCAAGAACTTTAGGAAGAGTAAAGTTGTTAAACTCTCACCCCAAAATCTCAATACAAAAAAAGCTCTTAACCCAATACACCCAAAGCTGTCATCCTAACTTTAGTAGTAAATCCCTCTGGCTTACAATGTATATGAGAATTATAAATGTGCCTTAAACTGTTTCTTGATAATCAGTTGACCTTGAAAATGAGTAAAACTGTAAATGCCAACCAAGCTGTTGATTTCCTTAATTGGATAACACTCTCCCCAGACCGGCATTGTGTGGTTTTTTATTTTTCTTAGAAAAAAAAGCATATTTTGCACTTTTCATTAAATCTATTAAACTAGGTCCTTGTCAAAATCCTAGTCTCGAAAAGTTATCTTGATATGGACCAACACCATGTAACTTCGTACCGATATAATATTATATATATTTTTATACCATAGTAGTGGAAAAAATATTTGGAAATAAAATAAAAGAAACACGTTTTTTTTTCTCTGTAGCTTATCCGGTTGAGATAAATTTGGTTGACGAAAATCCGATATAATTTACCATGTGATTGACGAATTCAGAGTTTGGTCATGTTGCCAGGGTCCATTCTACTCGGTTGGCAGCGTCAACGTAACAAAATTTTAACAATCCATGTTCACACTTTCGTTTCATGGGTTTCCACCATTGTTTATATCAAAAAAAAATCCTGGTTAGATTGGGTAGTTTTAAACCCGTTTGAAATTTTATCGATAATTTTAAAAAAATTTACTAGTAATATCAATATAAGTGTGAGAATAAAAAATTAATGGTACAAGTGAAATTTCAAAAATTAACAATGAAATTTTGGACGGATCTAAAACAATTCTTAACCAAAAATTGGTCCTTATATGTTGGATCCTCTTAATTTTTAGCTTTGTATTGCGGGTCAATTAATTGTTAGATTTTATGCCACCTCAATAAAGTAAAAATCGAGGGTCATGAACACACAACATCACCGAAGTAAGGGAATAGAGCTTTTTCCTCTAAATCGGCAAACAACCAACTGCATGCCCTTGTGTAATGACTCATACCGAGCGAGCATTACTTGAAATGACATCATCATTACTTTTAAACATTGAGCATATAGACCTGTACCGGAACATGTAAATCCTACTATTTCCATCATACAATACATTCCTACTATATGTATGCATGCTTCCACATTTCTTTAGTCTATGTACACTACATCTTGGTTGAAACCAAGAATTTACACAAGACACAATCTTTAGAAAAATTTCAGCCATACAATTAAAAACCACATACAGTTTTTTCAAAAACGGAGACATATACATTAATCCGAACTCCCAAACAAACATGGTGAGGATGCTTTGCGTGAAAACCCACCTAAGGATACCTTTCTCCTTTAATCCTTTTCTGATTTGCTTCAATTCTATTCAACAACTTCCTTGAAATATTAAAAAGTTGGAGGGTGAGCTAAAAGCTTAGCGAGTAATCATATTACTCGAAGTAATCGTCTTCAAGAAACTTTTTCACTTTTTGAATGAATTCAATTTAATTGTAATCACAATTCATAAAGTCACAACTATGTATATATAATTACTCTCATGCTCATCACAAGTAAAATAATCGTTCCAAGAATACATTAAAACAATCAACAATCACATGAATTAAAGTATCATACAAGTATGTCACATGATTCAAACCATTACAACAATAACCCTTTTAAACTATTCACGGTTCACGTGACATCAACTCAATTCCATACTCTTATCAATACATATATCACAATGGGGGTGTCTCCCCACGTACCAGTACATCAAACATCGCATTATGCATCCACTTGGTTTCATCTCACTTTCCACTTCTACTTGGTTCCACCTCACTTTCCACTTCCACTCGGTTCCATAATATCATCAAGGATTCAAATCTCATCAAACATAATTCATAACACAAGAAATTTCTTAAATATAATTTCATCAACTCATTCACATTACACTTTACTTCCAAACACACATCAAGACATATGATTTGTTTCTTAGATATCAAACACACATTTATTCACACCCTTATATGGTTTGCATTCCGCATCTATTATACTTACATATTTTCGTTTTTATCGTATAATTCACCACGCTTACTAACAGTATGGTGAAACTCACCACACTCATAATTCTAATTTTATAACAAGAGCTAAGTGGAGAGCTTTGGGGGTAGTGGGGATTTTGGGTTGTGAGGTTTTGAGGGTAATAATTTTGTTGTATTGGGACTTTGGGGTGCGTGTTTGACAACTTTGATCTTCCTAAAGTTGTAGTTGAAGATTAACAAAATAGTGTAGTTGTTGGTGGATGTAAGTAAGGAGGTTGTCGAACCATACTAATTCTTGGTGTTATTACTCTTTATTATGTTTACCTATTTAATTGTTGTGGTTGTATTTTTACCTAAGATTTGAGCATGTGGATTTTAGAGGAAAAATCCCAACAAACACCTTATCTGAAAAATTAGATTTTAAGGATTTTCATAGATCGAGCTCAAAGATTGGATTTCAAATCTGCGAAAAATTCTTGATTTGGGTCATGAAATTTTCTTTAATAAGAGGTATTTTTCACTATCAAATGCAAGACAGATAGGAAAATTTTTATTTTACTCTCTCTATGTGATGGTGGAAATGTATCTTCTCTAAGAAAATCCCGGAAAAATCTCTCTGTACATGAAATGAAAATGGCATTTCACCTAATCTTGTTGTGTTCATTTATATCGACCAAATTAGTGTTATTCCCAACCTTTGGCATGACACATTAACATGAATTGTCACTCGTACCGAAAACTATTTCAAGCTCATTTTACAATTTTATCAAATAACTAATCTTAATTAAAAAAGTTGTTAGTTACATTACGCTAAAACATATGCTAGTAAAGATTTGCGTAATCTGCCTTGGCTCAAGATGTATATGCCATGAAAAGTTCTTGCATGCCTAACTATGGTCTATGAAAGATATATCGCATAATAACATATTTTATTATTGCATGGCATTAGAAGATAAAGAAAAAGAGATATCTTCCTTCCATCCAATAGTTAAAAATGCTTTGTGCATGCATTTATCAACTACCAAGATAAAAAAAATTTCATATATATACGACAGATATATTAAATTGAACTACTGATCAGCAAGCTAAAAGATGTGCAACACAAATTGTTAATTAAGATCTCTCTTAATCTGTAATAACCGTATTTGCAAAGTAAGGGTAAATAAGTAATTTAATAAATTATAACTTGAAGTTTAAATGATATAGTTACGCGATGGATTTAGTATTGAATAAAATGATTCTTTTGGAAAAAAAAGTTTCTGCGACGTGGACGTCATTAAAACAAAAGAAAAGTCAAAAGTTGTGGGCAGCAGGTATAATACCGGCTGCCAATTTCAGAAGACGTTTGTAGTCAACAAACGTGGGTAGTAGGTGTAATACCTGTTACCAATTTCAGACGGCATTTGGGAATGCCTTACGCGTCTCCACAACGTGGAAACTGTAGAGACTTTTGGGCGGGGTGGGCTGCTGGAAGAGCAAAATTTTGAAGAAGTTTTCTATGGAATTTCATAGAGAATCAAGAATAGCTATTAGAAGGTAATATCATAGTGCTTATTTTTGAATTTCTAACATTTATGGAGTTTTCCTGAATTCAAAGTGAGAATTTTCAAAGTGTGTGGTTTATATCAAATTGAAGAATAAATTAGAAAATTTATATAAATATGATATCAGGTGTTGACGATCTACAATTGGGGGAATTTTTGAGAGAAACGGGAAAGGCAAGGAAGTGATCCACGGGTAGCTTTAAGTGCTACGTGTGAGTTGGATTTACTTTAAGTAGTCTAAAGAAAAATGAAATATTTAGTGATAATATTAAAATAAATTATTGATGTATGCTTGGGTGATAGATGAAAAAAATTAATTTATAGTTATGATAGGAAATTTGGACATGTAGAAATATTTTTCGGTGAGAAATAATATTTTTGGAAATAAAAGTTTATTGGAGAATAAAAGACATAAATAAATTATTGATGAGTTATATTGATGTTTTAGCACGAATTATGGGGAGATGAATTTTAGTGAATATTGATAAGCTTTGGTGGATGATTTGATGTGATTAGAAATGAAATTCAGTGGATCTGGACAAACTTTGATGGATAATTTGATATGATTTGGGATGAAATTTTGTGGATTTTGACAAGTTGTAATGGATGATTTGATGTGATTTGGGATGAGTGGATTTTAGTAGAATTTTTATATAATTTGAGAAAAAATCAGGATAGTCAATTTAAATATTTTGATTTCATGTGATTTTTATATTACTGTTTATATGCATATTTTATATCATTTTTCATATGCATATGCATTACATGAGAAAGAAAGAACCGGGAAGGCAGCGGGTTTGATGAAAATGAAAGAACCGTGAAGGCAGCCGGTCTAATGAAAATAAAAGAACCGGGAAGGCAGTCGGTCTAATGAAAATGAAAGAACTAGGAAGGCAGCCGGTCTTATGAGAATGAAAGAACCGGGAAGTCACCTGGTCTAAATGAGAATGAAAGAACCGGGAAGGTAGCCGGTCTAAGATAATAACAACCTGTCGACAGGTGGGAAGACGTTCCCATCATAATCATGTATGTATTTGCATTTGTTTTAATTATTACTGCATTATTGAAATGATGAGGTGTGATGTATCATCGTGAATATAATTATAAATGATTGAGTCTCACAGAAAGAGACAGTTATGATTAAAATATTATTGAAATGCTGAGGTGTGATGTATCATCGTGAATATAATTATAGATGATTGAGTCTCACAGAAAGAGACAATTATGATGAAAATATTATTGAAATGCTGAGGTGTGATGTATCATCGTGAATATATTTATAGATGATTGAGTCTCACAGAAAGAGACAATTATGATGAAAATATTATTGAAATGCTGAGGTGTGATATATTATCGTGAATATAATTATAGATAATTGAATCTCACAGAAAGAGACAGTTATGATGATAGTGCTGATGTGTGGTATGTTATTTTGAAATTGTTTATAGATGATTTGGTCTCACAGAGAGAGACAATTATGGTAAGCAAGAACCAGAGAATGATAAGAACCATCTAAATGATGGACTTTATGATGAGAACCTCATTACAAGGCAATTATGAGATAATTGATGGTCTTAAGGTGGACCAATGATTTAGAAAAATATATTGATAGAGAATGAAACGTATGACATGTGTAATGATAGTAGAAAGTTGTCATCAGGTTATGTGAAAAAAATAAAAGATTAAAAATTAAAGGACTATTTATGAAATTTTGGAATATTTTTAGTAAATTAAATTCACTGAGCTTGTGAAGCTCACCACTCATTGTACAATGATTTTCAGGTAGCAGGCTTGGCAAATAATTTGGTGAGTTGAGGTTCAGAAGAAATCATTTTCTGTAAGCCACGTACGTGTCAACATCCTCAAACTAATGAGAAAATAAAATGAAAATTTTATTTGTAAATCTTCGTGCATTTTACGTTATATAGAATGCTTAAATATCGGATTGATATAAAGTTCTTTTGGTAATATTTATTTTTATTGTTGCATATATGTGTCGTGCTGGGATTCTCAAAATGTGATGACACCTGTAGAGAGATTATTTGGTTTTCTACCAGTAATTGACAGACCTTTGTTTCGTTTGAATTAAAAGGAGAAGTTTTGGATTGGTGGGAAGATATTCTTCCCAGGGTAAGTATAGATGTCAACAGACCTTCAACTAGGAATAGGTTTAAGGAGGTTTTCCTTGAGAAATATTTTCCTTAGACTTTTAGAGCCTAACATGATAGAGATTGATCTATTTGAGGCATATTAATTATGTAAGATTGGTTGATATATCAACTCAAATTGAGAGAGATGTGATGGAGTTTAAGAAAAAAAAAAGAGAAAGAGTGGTTAAAGAGGTTTAGACATAAAGGTTATAGAGGTAATGGTAGTACAAGTGTATAGGGTGAGAAACCACCCCAAATGAGGCTTTTCTTGTTACAGGGAACTGAAGTACAGAGTTAGAGGCAAGCAGAACCTATTGTATCTGTATCTTAGAATACTATTGGCGGGACCCTTAGATTTGGGAGACAGGAAGTCATGGCAGAGGAAGTAAGTTTGCCATTAAGGGAAATAGTAACATGATGTATGATTGAGAGACAAAAGTTATTATAGATATATTCAGATGAAATATTTATCCCATAATTGTCAAAATTTGAAATGCTTCATGTGTGGAGAAGGTGGACATGTCAGTATTGGTTGACCTTGACGTAACCCATTCTTTTGCATCCAGTATTCATATAAAATCTATTGAAGTATGTATTAGTCATTGGATTGCAAAATATCCCTGTTAAAGTTCTCCCTCGAGATAGAGTGATAATCATGAATAGTTATGAGAGATTGTGTGATTCGTACCAGTGACAGAAAATCTGAAGTTGATTTATTATCTTCGAATATAATTTATTTTGGGAAATAATTGGTTATCGACGTTTTTTGTCTGGATTGATTATTCCAGAAAGAAGGCTCAAGATATATACGTTATATACTTTTAACTACCTTATTTTTGCTCTGGCCAATAGAAGATGATTGAAAAAGGGTTTTAAGGAGTATTGGGCATATATCATGAATTATAAAAAGGAAAATGGGAAGTTAGAATAAATCTTAGTGATGAAAGAATATTCTAAAGTAATTTTTGATGAGTTGTTTAGGTTGCCTCCAAGTAGGGAGATTAAAGTCTAATGATGTGATACCAGGGCTATCACATATATTTAATAGCGGTTGAATTGAGAAAGTTGAACGTATCATTTTAAGAATTTTTGGATAAATAATTTTTTAGACCTAACGTATTTGGGGAGCCCCTATGTTGTTTGTGAAGAAGGAAGATGGAACGATGAGATTAGGTATAGACTATAAATAGTTGAATAAGAATAAATACATTTTTTCCTAGGATAAATGAATTGTTTAAGCAGTTGCAAGGAGTGAGAATGTTTTCTAAGATAAACCTGAGATCAAGTTATCACCAATGGAGGATAGAGAAGGGAGACGTGCCTAAGATTGCTCATAAGCTTTCGCGATGTCATTTGGATTAACTAATGTTCCAGAAACATTCACTAATGTTCCAGAAACATTCACTAATGTTCCAGAAACATTCATGGACTTGATGAATAAAATATTTAAACTGTTTCTTGATAATCTTATGGTTGTGTTCAGTAACGACATTCTGATATATTTTGAGAAGGAAAAACAACATATAGACCATTAGATACTGTGTTGGAGATTCTGAGGAGAGAGAAATTATATGCAAAGTTTCTAAGTGTGAATGTTAGCTGAAGGTGATAGCTGATACATTGAGTAGAAATTCTACAAGAAGGTTAACTGTTATGGGGGTTCTGATGTGAAATTGATGATAGATTTAAAAGAGATAAGAATGAAGTTGAATAACGGTGATAAAAGATCATGGTTAACGAATATGGTTGTACAGTCATCCATAATAAAATGTTTTAGAGATGCAAGGTAGAGATGAAGAGATAGAAAAGATTAAGCATTGAGTGCTTACTAGAAAGCAATATGAGTTCAAAAATTTGGAATGAGGGTATTTTTAAATTGGAACATGGATTTGTGTTCCCAATGATGCAGAGTGGAGAAAGAAGATATTGAGAAAAGTACATGATGATATAGATTCGATGCAATCAAGTAATAATAAGATGTATAGAGGATTGAGACAAAAATTCTAATGGTCAGGGTTGAAGAGAGATGTAGCTGAGATTGTGAGGTTGTGTGGAGTACCATGGATCATAGTATCAAATAGAGATGCTAGATTTACATCTTAGTTTTTGGAGAGGCTTTCAATAAGTCGTGGGAACAAAGTTGCAATTTAATATAATTTTTCATGCTTAGACAAAAAAAAAAGAAGGATTTTTAGAGTACTAGAAGATATGTTAAGGGCAAACTAATATTAGGATGGCATCGATTGAGGCATTGTATGGTCGGAGGAGTAGAACTCCTTTATGTTAGGAAGAAATGGGAGAGAGAAATATAGTTGGTTTATAAATTATTTAGTTAACATCTAAGAGGAACAAATTGGTTATAAAAAGCGGTAAAGCAGCACAGAGTAAACCTCCTGAGTTTCCAGAAGATGATGGGGTGTATGGAAAAATATCTCAATGAAAAGAGTGTATTGAGATTTAAACAGGAAATAAAAGCTAAACCTAATGTATGTGGGACCTTACGAGGTTTTTGAGAAAGTTTGACTAGTTGCGAATAGACTGGATTTGCCTCTAGAATTAAAACATTTATATAGTGTATTTCATGTTTCACTTTAAGGAAGTGTTTACATGATATTTCGAGCTAAGCTATAGAAATTTATAAGGCTTGGGATTATATACAAATACCAGTGAGAATTTTAGACAAAAATAAGAAATCTTGTGTAATAAAATAATTTCATTATGCCAAGTTCGGTGGCAGAATCAGGATGTTGATGAGATTACGTGAAAGCATGAGACAGAAATATTATTCACATTTGTTTCTGGAGTAAAGTAAGGAAATTTCGGGGGCGAAATTTTTGTATGGTCGGTAGAATTGTAATAATCGTATTTGCAAAGTAAGAGTAATTTAATAAATTATAATATGAAGTTTAAATGATATAGTTATGCGATGGATTTAGTATTGAATAAAATAATTATTTTGGAAAATAAAATATTTATGGGACGTGGACATCATTAAAAGAATAAAAAACAAAAACAAAAAAAAAAGTCAAAAGTTGTGGGCAGCAGGTGTAATACCTTACACCTGCTGTCAATTTCAGAAGACGTTTGTAGTCAACAAACGTGGGTAGCAGGTGTAATACGTGTTACCAATTTCAGACAACATTTGGGAATGCCTTACGCGTCTCCACAACGTGGAGACTGTGGAGACTTTTGGGAAGGGGGGGCTACTGAAGTTTTCAGCCCAAGTTTTCGTATATATAGCATATGTAAACGTAAAAAAAAAAATTTCACCCATGAGATTTCGTTTTGTTTCCTCTAAATTGTCTGTTTTCTTTAAATCTTTGGAGACTCAAAGAAATGCTGGAAGAGCAAAATTTTGAAGAGGTTTTCTGCGGAATTTCATAGAAAATCAAGAATAGGTATCAGAAAAGCAGAAGGTAAACAGTGCTTATTTTTGAATTTCTGACATTTATGGAGTTTCCCTGAATTCAAAGTGAGAATTTTTAATGTGTCTGGTTTATAACAAATTGAAGAATAAATTAGAAAATTTATATAAATATGATGTCAGGTGTTGACGATCTACAATTGGGAGAATTTATGAGAGAAACGGGAAAGGCAAGAAAGTGATCCACGGGTAGCTTTAAGTGCTATGTGTGAGTTGGATTTACTTTAAGTAGTCTAAATAAAAACGAAATATTAGTGACAATATTAAAATAAATTATTGATGTATGCTTGGGTGATAGATGAAAAAAATTGATTTATAGGTATGATAGAAAATTTGGACATGTAGAAATATTTTTCAGTGACAAATAATATTTTTGGAAATAAAAGTTTATTAGAGAATAAAAGAGATAAATAAATTATTGATGAGTTATATTGATATTTTAGCACGAATTATGAGGAGATGAATTTTAGTGAATATTGATAAGCCTTGGTGGATGATTTGATGTGATTAAAAATGAAATTCAGTGGATCTGCACAAACTTTGATGGATAATTTGATATGATCTGGGATGAAATTTAGTGGATTTTGACAAGTTGTAACGGATGATTTGGTGTGATTTGGGATGAGTGGATTTTAGTAGAATTTTTATATAATTTGAGAAAAATTAAGGATAGTTAATTTAAATATTTTGATTTCATATGATTTTTATATTACTGTTTATATGCATATTTTATATCATTTTTCATATGCATATGCATTACATGAGAAAGAAAAGAACCGGGAAGACAGTCGGTTTGATGAAAATGCAAGAACCGGGAAGGCAGCCAGTCTGCTGAAAATGAAAGAACCAGGAAGGCAGTCGGTCTTATGAGAATGAAAGAACCGAGAAGGCAACCGGTCTAAGATAATAACAACCTGTCGACAGGTGGGAAGACGTTCCCATCATAATCATATATGCATTTGCATCTGTTTTAATTATTGCTGCATTATTGAAATGATGAGGTGTGATGTATCATCGTGAATATAAATATAGATGATTGAGTCTCACAGAAAGAGACAGTTATGATGAAAACATTATTGAAATGATAAGGTGTGATGTATCATCGTGAATATAAATATAGATGATTGAGTCTCACAGAAAGAGACAGTTATGATGAAAACATTATTGAAATGATAAGGTGTGATGTATCATCGTGAATATAATTATAGATGATTGAGTCTCACAGAAAGAAACAGTTATGATGAAAATATTATTGAAATGCTGAGGTGTGATGTATCATCGTGAATATAATTATAGATGATTGAGTCTCACAGAAAGAGGAATATAATTATAGATAATTGAATCTCACAGAAAGAGACAGTTATGATGATAGTGCTGATGTGTGGTATGTTATTTTGAAATTGTTTATAGATGATTTGATCTAATAGAGAAAGACAATTATGGTAAGCAAGAAGCAGAGAATGATAAGAACCATCTAAATGATGGACTTTATGATGAGAACCTCATTACGAGGTAATCATGAGATAATTGATGGTCTTAAGGTGGACCAATGATTTAGAAAAAGATATTGATAGAGAATGAATCGTATGACATGTTTAATGATAGTAGAAAGTTGTCATCATGTTATGTGAAAAAAATAAAAGATTAAAAATTAAAGGACTATTTATGAAATTTTGGAATACTTTTAGTAAATTAAATTCACTGAGTTTGTGAAGCTCACCCCTCATTGTACAATGATTTTCAGGTAGCAGGCTTGGCAAATAATTTGGTGAGTTGAGGTTCAGAATAAATCATTTTTTGTAAGCCGTGTACGTGTCATCATCCTCAGACTAATGAGAAAATAAAATGAAAAATTTATTTGTAAATCTTCATGCATTTTACGTTGTATAGAATGCTTAAAGATCGGATTGATGTAAAGTTCTTTTAGTAATATTTATTTTTATTGTTGCATATATATGTCGTGCTGGGATTATCAAAATGTGATGACACCGTTTCGGGGTGGCCAACCCGAGATGGGTCGTTACATAATCGCTCACTTAGATTTTATACGCATAATCACAAAAGAACTAATTAATTAATCACACAATTTATGCATGTTTTTATGGTTGTCTCCTTCAAATTAACAAGGAACATATATAACTTTTAATTAATAAGAGATTATAGCATTCAAGGTTTTCTAAATTGGAAGACTCTTATGTACGTACGTGTTTAAAGTCCAAGTTAATTAGCCATCTGGTAAACAAATGACTGCTCCATTAATTTTGTTGGAGTTGACCTTGAAAATTAGAGTCAAGGAGCAGTTAGTTAGAGACTTGAAACGCCCAGGCTTGAAATTTGCATGTAACGGAGAAATTACATGAAAAAGAAAAATAAAATGAAAAAAAGTGTCCTGAGACTTTGGTTCACTTTTAGTTTTCTTTAGTTTGTCCGTTTGCTGCTATAGAATTGACATAAATATTATATACTTACGTATACCTGAGACTTCTCTTCTTAAAAAAATGACCTGAGATAATTTGTTTTGGTGCTATAGAAGCACATGGTATATTGACTTGACCTGAGGTCATTTGAACTGACATAAATATTATATACTTAGGTTGTTTTTGAGACATACAAAAACAAGGTATATAATTGTGCTTCAGCTGAGACTTCTCTTCTTAAAAAATTGACCTGAGACAATTTGGGTTGACAAAAATATGTAACTGACACATTTATGTTGGCTGGGTCCATTCTGATCTGCTGGCTTGGCAGTGTTGTATGTATGCATATACCTAACAAAATTCATGTTTACATTGGTCGATCTTCAACAAAAAATTGAATTCAATGTTTACACGCATACCTTCGCGCGTTTTATGGGTTTCAAGCCTCTCCTCACTCCTCTATATAAAGGGCTTACAATGAAACTTAAAACCACAAACACTTCCACTTCAGCAATTAAAACTACTCCTTAGCTCTAAGCACTTGATTATGGCGTTTCAACTTCAAGGTTCCCTTCTTTTATTGGCGCTGCTAGTCCTACTAAGCTTATTGCCTTCCATTGAACCAAAGCGTCATCTTGTCTCAACTTCTAATTTCAATCGTAACAGTTTTCCTGATGGTTTCATTTTTGGTACAGCCTCATCAGCTTATCAGGTAGATTAATATGTATTTATATATAGGCCCCTAATTTTCTATTAATAAATGAAGAGCTTTTTAAAGCCACTTCATATTATATAAGCTAACTCTATCGATGCATACGTGATATTTAGTTTGAAGGTGCAGCAAACAAAGACGGTAGAGGTGAAAGTATATGGGACAACTTTACTCACACATATCCAGGTTTCTTAATTTCCTTCTCTCCTTCATTGATCTGTATTTGTGTAATAGTGTGCGTACATGTGCATGTGTGCTTACATGCATGGGAGTGCGTAAGTTATGATGATAACTACTTAGTTTGGCTTCATTTCATTTATTAATAAAATGGAGACAAAAAAACTGGATAGATCATATATATTTGAATCATTTCAATAAAGGTAATGTAGATAAATTAATTATGATTATTTTCATAAAATTTTGCAGAAAGAAACAGTATGGCCAATGGAGATGTAGCAGTTGATTTCTATCATCGTTATAAGGTATGAAATAAAAAAAATAAAAAATTAATTTGTGTTGGTAGGTAAAAGACAGACTACTATTTATATTTCCTTGTAATTAATAATCCACAAAATTTATAACTTTTTTTTTAAAATGTGACAGGATGATATCAAACTAATGAAGGAAATGAATATGGATTCTTTTCGATTCTCGATCTCATGGTCAAGAATATTACCTTGTACGTATATAAATTAATGATTGATATGATATAACTGAATCTTTATTTTCTTTTTCTTTCTCGCCATTCTTAAAATTTTGATTCTTTTTTTTTTTAAATTCAGATGGAAAGCTAAGTAAAGGAGTGAACGAGAAAGGGATCCAATTCTATAAAAATCTCATCAATGAGCTCATAGCAAATGGTCATAATTCTATCCCCTATATGGATTTAATTTTTTGTTTGGCTAATTGCGTTTATTTAATTTAATTAAAATATTGTAATATACCAATCAATTAAATTAGAGTTAACATTTAAATATAATTAAGTTCTCCCTATAAGTATATTTTAAATTAAAATTATATATATAATGATCAAATTTCGAAACGTTGGAACAAATTTTAAGTTCTTCAAGAAATTTGATAGCTCCTTGAAGATTTATCTTTATAATTGGACCTTGATAAATTATCGATAAAGTTGTCCAATAATTACTTTTTGTGACTCATTTGAACCAAAATTAATTATTTCTCTTAAATGTCATTTGATGAATGTGCAGACATACAACCATTTGTGACTATCTTTCACTGGGATCTTCCCCAAACTCTAGAAGATGAGTATGGTGGTTTTTTAAGCCCTCACATTGTGTAAGTAAATGTTTCCATCATATCAAAAGCATCATTGATGCTTCTATCAATATAGTTTTTTGCCTTTAAAAAAATCTCACTAAAAGATTAATCTATTAAATTATTTTATTAATTATATTAAATCCAACAATATCTACAGTGAAGAATCATGGAGTTGGCCTATATTTGATTGAAAATGTATCCTATTATGCATATACAGGGATGATTTTCGAGACTTTGCAAGTATATGCTTCAAAGAATTTGGTGATAAAGTGAAACTTTGGGCAACTTTCAATGAGCCGTGGGTTTACAGTGTTGCTGGCTATGACAATGGAAGAAAAGCACTAGGACGATGTTCAAAATGGGTCAACAATGCATGCCAAGCAGGGAACTCTGGCATTGAACCTTACAATGTTTCACATCATCTACTTCTTGCTCATGCGGCAGCGGTAGAAGAGTTTAGAAAATGTGACAAGGTATACAGAAAAATTGTCAAATCGTGATCCGGTGCATTAATTGCTAGCTTGATATGCGTATTAGTGCCAACAATAATTTTCTAAACTACTATAAGGTTTAAATATTTTTTCTCGATTTTTTTTTATTTGAAACTTTTGAGATCAAAAGGAGAGTCTATATTGAAACTTTATTAATGATTAAAACCCCAAACCATGTGTCCCCTTTCTATTATTTTTAAAAGAACCTTTTTTATTATTTCATCCATTAACTGTTTTTGATTTATACAATTGTTTAGTGTCACGAAAATGGAAAGATTGGGATAGTGCTCTCGCCCTCATGGTTTGAGCCTCAATCTGATTCCCCTGCGGATATTGAAGCAGCCAAACGAGCCCTTGATTTCATCTTAGGCTGGTAAGTGCCTCATATTAAATTAAGCAACATGCTTTCTCATTTTCTTCCTTCTTTTTTCCTCCTTTTGGGAATTGAAAACTATATTTTAGTCCAAGATAAAAATAATTTTTACATTTCTATATATGCAGGCATTTGGACCCTATAACATTTGGTGATTATCCAAAAAGTATGAGGACTAATGTTGGGGATCGATTACCTTCGTTCACTAAAGAGCAATCCAAAATGCTAAAAAAATCTTTTGATTTTGTGGGAATAAATTACTACGGTGCTCTTTATGTAACTAATCTTGATCATGTTGACCCGGAAAAAGCTAGATACACAACAGATCAACATGTTATGTGGAAAAGTAAGTTCACTCTAAATCCAAAGCTTTTAGAAAATTTATACTCAATACAATTTTTTTTCCTATTTTTTGTACTGCCAACATAGACTATGGTGATTAATCTATTGACTTTCAAATTTTTTTCCAATTTTATAGAGGATCGAGATGGAATTCTTATTGGCCCACAGGTATGTTGGTAAAGTATATATATTTATTTTAGAAATACTTTGTTTTTGAGAAACGAAGGCATAAAAATATTAGAAGGCATCATAAAGCCAATAAGATTTAGAAAGAAAATTCCTCATGAACCATGAGAGACACATGGAGAGATCAGTTAAGACGCCAAACCAAACAAACAGAACCATCCACTAGAACACAAGACAACACACTGTGCACATCTTGATACATGTTTTTTCAACATTCCTTTTTCAGTATTTTGTCATATTCCTCTCTATCCCTCCATTCCATTTGGTATAGCTGTTCAATCATCTCCTCTTCATCTCCATCATATGAAACGCCTTTTTTTTTTATTTACCCAATGCCCTATTTTCTTACCCAATACTTTTTCTTTATATTCACACTTTATAAAATGACTAATAATTTTATATAACATTATTTTATTCAGGCTGCTTCAGACTTGATCCTAGTGTATCCTGAAGGTATCAAATATATTCTTAAGTACATCAAGGATCATTACAATAATCCAACCATTTACATTACTGAGAATGGTAAGCCAATTGTTAGAATAAACTTCATATAATTAAATGGTATTTGTTACATGTTGGAAAATCCAATTACAAATTAGTTTTGATTTCTTTGACATAAAACTCATGTAGGATATGATGATTACAACAACGATACATTACCATTGGAAGAAGCTCTTAAGGATACTGAGAGGAAAGAATACCATGAGAAGCATCTTCGGAATCTTTTGGAAGCCATAAAGTGAGTTAATATCTAACTTACGTTGAATTTATTATCACTGTTTTTTTTGTTTTTTTTTTTGTTCGCAAAATTTACTTTACAACTAACATAAAACTTGTGTTCTACAACAAACTTGATATTGATATAAAATTATTGTTTTCTGCTATATATGATGTTTTTTAGCACTCAACTTTTGAAGGTTTAATTATTACAAGGTCGATCTCGATGTAAGCTTATAGAGCAAAGATTGTTTTGTTAAATGTTTATACTAATGGTGATTATTGGATTATTGACAGTGACTATGGAGTTGATGTGAAAGGCTATTTTGCATGGTCATTGATGGATAACTTTAAATGGAACCTTGGTTACACTGTTCGATACGGATTATACTACGTAGATTTCAAGAATGACTTGAAACGATATCCGAAAGAATCAGCCAAGTGGTTCATGAAATTTCTAAAAGAACAAAGCAAGCGGTCTAAAACTGTTATTTGGGTTTCCTCAATTTTATCACGTATAACAAAGAATTGGTCACTATTGATGTATTGAAGTTGAACATCTTTTGGTTTTGAATCCCAACTGAATGATGTATTTTATTAATTCTTTTGTAATTCTTTGATTTTATTGATTAAAATCTTTTTAGGTGTTTTAGGATTTTAATATGTAATTAAACTATTGTCTTCTTATATAAGAAATTGTACTACTTTCTGATCTATTTTATGTAGCTAGCCTATAAATAGGTTTGTATAGTTTTTGGGTTCTGCCTATATCTTTTTTCATGATAAATAAATTGACTTTTTCTTTTCATATATATATATATATATATATATATATTAAAGCCTTTTATTCTTTTTTTCGCTTAGATAGGTGGTTTAGAGGGAGGATTCTACAGGCATGAAGACTCCCTAAAAGTATGCCTTTTGAATTATGGACAAATTGACAATTAAAGTATCATAGTACATATGTCACTTAGCAATCACCGAATTCCTAAACAATTTTTTTTTCTCAAATCACCAACTTTGAGGGTGATATTAATAAATAAATATTTTGATTATAAACTTGTTATAATAAGCCCTTAATTTGATTTGACGTTTTCTTTGAAGTGGGTTTTTTTTTTTAAGAATTTACTCATTCAAAAGAAAATTAATAACAGAGAAAACGAAGAAACAATTGTTTACGGTTATTGTTATGCCTAAAATTTGAAAAATAAAGTTTTGGAACATCAACGGTGCAACAAATCGTTGTATTTTTTATACTTCCTTTCTTTAGGGGTTAAAATTAAGTGGACCAACAGCAAAGCAACACGTGGACATTTCTACTTCCAGTAAGGATATGGCACGTGGACAAGCTATTGACAAACCCAATGCCATCCCCGGACACTCATGTTTAGACCTACGAGCGTAAATCCAGGGATCACGATCTTTCCTGGACAACCAGCCATATCCACTTGCAGAGGAACGGGATCTCAGGGATTTCCCCATTCGGGGAGTGTGGGTCATCTCACCTTTGAAACACTATAAAAGGACCAAGGTATGCAAATCTAGACACATTCACAATCACATTTTACATAACTGAAAGCACGAGCATCCAATTCCTCTAAGAACTTGTACTAACAAGAGCATCGGAGTGTCTTTGGAGGCACCATCTCCCTCTCTCCTCCGGTGGCTCTCTAGATCATCTCGTCTATCTTGTGCAAGCTCCCCCAAGAACCAGCCCCCAACTCATCAACACGTTTTATGCATCAACACCAATATTTTTGTGTTTTGTAAGGGGCTGTTGATAAGAATCTCAATATTTCTTCCAGAAGTTCTGAAGGCTCTCATTCTATGGCTCTTGATGATCACAAGTGTTTAACATGGTTATCAATTTATGCGCTTATTTCATTTGGAATTATATAAAATGAATTCATTAGCTACATCAGCTCTTAGGTGACAAGAAGGGTGAGAAAGTTGGGGCCATAATCCTTGGACTGACTATTCCTTCATGTCTTCACCTTTTATTGCTACATTCTTCAAAACCAGACCTTCTCTAAACTCTATTCTTCAAAACTAGATCAAATCGACTCTTTCTCCATTATGAGTTCATCTTGCCATTATGATAAGACAGCTGCTTGAAGACACCTAGGCAGACGCTTCCTAGGTTGTTGTGTTGGGATTTTACCATTAAAATCCATTTGCTCAATCTTAAGCAAAAAAACACAAGCACAACAATTAAATAGGCAAAATAAATAAAAAGCAAGAACACCTATAATTAATGTGGTTCGGCAACCTCTTTGCATACATCCACCAGCAAATCAACTTCTTTATTAATTTTCAACTACAACTTTAGGAAGAGCAAAGTTGTCAAACTCTCACCCCAAAGTCTCAATATAAAAAAAGCTCTTAACCTAGTTCTAGTTACAAGTACTCTCTCTGACAACCCAAAAACCCAAAGCTCTCATCCTAACTTTAGTAGTAAACCCTTCTAGTTTACATTGCAAATGAAAATTATGACTGTGCCTCAAATCTTCTCTGGGACCCTTTTATATAGAATATATTTTCCTAATACAATTAGGAAAAGAACAACAGCATCATACTAGACTACTACTACTTGTACAATCAACAATCTATTAGGAAATTACTACTATTCCTACTAGAACAAGCAATTACAAAATAGGAAACAACTTTTCCCAAACCAATTAGAAGTCTTCTTTGTGAGAATTGAGCCAAAATCTTAACAGTTGTAACTATGGGGGAGTTTTTCATTTAGTTTTTTTCATTTTCTTCTTCCACTTTGTGATCAGATGCAAACAGACATTTGATTTCATGCAAACAATTGGAGCTTGCAATTAATTTTTGTTGGTATGATCCTCCAATGTGTCCACGAGCTAAAGAAGTTATAAGTGGATTGTTGAGGACAATTGTAAAAATAAAGAATCAAGCTATAAGAGACAGAGATAGGAGCTGATGTGATTAATAAATTCATTTTATATAATTTTAAATGCAATCAAAACATAAATTGAGAACAATATTAAACTTGAGTTTCAATAAAGACGTAAATTAGGAACAGTGATAAACTCGACGTAAATTAGAGCAATATTAAACTTAAAGAAAAACCAGTGAAACCTAAAAGACAATTGATAATGGTAATGGATAAGTTTACATTAGTAATTAAGTTGACCTTGAAAAGGAGAAAAAACTGTAAATGCCAATCAAATGATAAACTTAAGAAACCTGTTTTTTTTTATTTTTTTCCCCCTTCTTTCATGTAATTTCTCCGTTACTAGTACTATATATAAAAAATATACTCCATACTCCATAGTGATCAAGCCTGGGCCTTTGATGCAAATTTCAAGCCTGGGCATTTAAAGTCTTTAACTAATTGCTCCTTTAATTTTCAAGGTCAACTCCAACTTAATTACTGATATTGTAAACTACCCACGATGAAGCAGTAGTCATTTGTTTACCAGAGAGGGCTATTTAATTTTGCCATGAAACACGTACATAATGATCTTTCAATTTAGAAGACATCCAACACTATAATTTCTTAATTAATTTTAAAGTTATGTTTCGTGTTATTTTGAAGGAGACAACAATAACAACATGCATATGTTGAGTTATTAATCAGCTGTTGAGTATTTATACGTATCTATAACATCTAAGTGATGCAACAGTTAGGAGGAGATCGTAATTATCAATTTATGTTGCTCATCTTTTAAGCTTGCTGATCAGTAGTTCAATTAATCATTAACTTCTCCTGATTTTCTATTTTTGATTCTTGATGTGGGATAATTTTACCATCCAAACAAACAGTAACACATGACACGCCAAGGTAAGTCCACGGACACAAAATTACCACCAGTGAAATCATTACATGTGTCCAAGGGTATGAAGGTAATTTTATTCATAAACCCTAAAACTCAGTAATCCTAATTGCACAAGGACACTCATATCTCATATCTGAGAAACTCAAATCCCACCACAACTCTCACTTATGAGTCATTTTCCTAATCAAACTGTACTCCAAAGCACTGTATGTAGAGGGCTTTCATTATCACACATGTACGTCACAAACAGTTTTTGCAGCACCTGCCTTTTCATTTTCTATAAACAGATTACTGATTTAGACATCAGAAAGTTCCCTCAAAAGCACACTTCCGATCCTCAGACAACTCCTTAGGTCTTTTTTTGTTCTCGTGTGCGTATGGACTTCACAACACCTATAAGAGCAACAGTCACATTTTTCAGCATAAAAAAATTTGTGTTATCCATGGGAAAACTTTGAAGAAGAATTCATCTGTTAATGATGCCAACCTGAAATATGACCAAGAACGTTGTTGCTACTGTCGCTGTCGCTGCTGCTACCATTGCCACAACCCATACCTTGACTAGACAGGGCATGGCCTCTTTGCAATTCCCAAAAATACTGCTACCAGTGACGATTCCATCTGCCATTCTAAAAGGTAGCAGAAGTTTCTTGCAACCTCAACTGGGCTATCCCAATCGTCACCAAAGCCACACTGACCTGAATGCATGACTCGGGGTCCTCAATGGAATTAGATGCTGCCACAAAGCCCTCGATCAGCGACGCACTCAGATCATGAAAGGGGACTTCACCCCACTAACTACCGATCCTCCGTTAGATTCTGCCCACTCCATTATAAGGTAAGATCACAGAGCCACTCCACGATCACAAACACCTTTAATACAATCTCCAGGAGCCGAGAATGATCACTCCAGATAAAGAGAACCTATAGTAGGTTAGTAGCACCAGCCAATAGACAAAAAAAAAGGCAAGAACAGAACAAAAGATCTTTTTTACAGATGACAACGCATGATGACGCCATGGTCATCACTTTGGTCATTGGGAATTACAATATGAAAAGGATCCTAGTTGACAACCAACATCTTCTATCATAACACGTTCAAGAAAATGGGGCTTAGTGACCAACAGCTCACATGGGTCGCTTCCCCTCTCTATGAGTTTTCAAGCGAGCCAATGTTCCTCTCTCTGCTATATTTCACATCACATTCATAACATTTCTACTCATTTTTCATTCTCTTATGTTCTTTCTCTACACACAACCTATGTCATCACAACTACTTAGGCCATGTCTGGAGACAAGGGTTTAAGCAAGGTTAGCTTAAATCTTTGTCTTAGAATTTGGTGGATGTTACTGGGGCCTCAATTCCAAGACAATGATTTAAGTTAATATTGCTTAAATCCTTGTCTCCAAACATGGCCTTAGTTTCTAAACAGTTTCCTAGAGATTTCTTCGAAAGCTATTCATAATTGCTATCTACACAACTTCGCAAGGCTTTGTTGTATCCTTGAGGTGAATTTACTAGGAAGCTACTAGCAAACTTTTTGGAGTGAGGGCAACTATCACCTTAACGAAAGTGATTTACGCCCTAAATCCTTAAAATATTATGTTCTTTTCAATTGTTTTCGTTGTTGCAATTCCACATTTTCTAATGCACATACTTTGACCCACTTTTTTTTTGTTTGTTATTTTAACCCAAAATCCCCAACAATTTTAAGGTGATAGTAGAAGCAACCATATAATCAGTATTGATTTCAAAGTCATGAGAGAAGACTTCATCAAAGAAGATCGTTTTTATGGAACAAACTTTGCTCACTAGAAGGAAACTAAAAGACTATAAAAGGTTGAAAGAAGCGAGAGGATATATATATTATGGATTTCTTTGTCGAGGCCAAATTCATACTGAGAGCATATATATGATTTCTAAGTTTTTATAAAGTCTATGCTAGATATCCAGGAAGTGTTTGAAGAGAAACTTAATACTTAAAAAAAAAAAAAAAAAAAAACAAGGTAGACTTAACTTATTGATTATGAAATATTTTGAATTTATAGTTATAAATTAAAAATATATATTTTGAATATATAATTTTGAGTAACATCATAAAAAAATGATGTGTTTTCACTCTATGACCAATTTACAATGAATATCTAAAACTAAGAAGTATCTAATTACTACATTTAAGATAGATGATCTTCATGAATTAGATGCTATCTTAGACGTGGAAATGAGTGGGGGATATGTTTTAAATCAATCTCATTACTTGAGAAACTATTATTAAGTTCCAAAATCTTGGAATAAAGTAAGCAAGTATCCCCTATGAATTCACTACTAAACCAATTGAGAATTTCGGTAAAGTAATGGTACAACTTGAATATATATGTTAGTGCTATTGAAAGTTTAACTGAGCTAGATATTGTATATGTCAGAGATATTAAGGGAAGGTTGGGTACAGGACCATCAATCGAGGTTGATACATGTTTTTTCAACATTCTTTTTTCAGTATTTTGTCATATTCCTCTCTATACCTCCATTCTATTTGGTATAGCTGTTCAATCATCTCCTCTTCATCTCCATCTTATGAAACGCCTATTTTTTTTTTATTCAATGCCCTATTTTCTTACCCAATACTTTTTCTTTATATTCACACTTTATAAAATGACTGATAATTGTGTATAACATTTGTTTATTCAGGCTGTTTCAGACTTGATCCTAGTGTATCCTGAAGGTATCAAATATATTCTTAAGTACATCAAGGATCATTACAATAATGCAACCATTTACATTACTGTGAATGGTAAGCTAATTGTTAGAATAAATTTCATATAATTAAGTGGTATTAGTTACATGTTGGATAATCCAATTACTAATTAGTTTTGATTTCTTTGACATAAAACTCATGTAGGATATGACGATTACAACAATGATACATTACCATTGGAAGAAGCTCTTAAGGATACTGATAGGAAAGAATACCATGAGAAGCATCTTCGGAATCTTTTGGAAGCCGTAAAGTGAGTTAGTATCTAACTTACATTGAATTTATTATCACACTTTTTGTTTCTTTTTTTTTTTTGGTTCGCAAAATTTACTTTACAACTAACATAAAACTTGTGTTCTACAACAAACTTGATATTGATATAAAATTATCGTTTTCTGCTATATATGATGTTTTTTAGTACTCAATTTTTGTAGGTTTAATTATTACAAGGTCCATCTCGATGTAAGCTTATAGAGCAAAGATTGTTTTGTTAAATGTTTGTAATAATGGTGATTATTGGATTATTGACAGTGACTAAGGAGTTGATGTGAAAGGCTATTTTGCATGGTCATTGATGGATAACTTTGAATGAAACCTTTGTTACACTGTTCGATTCGGATTATATTACGTAGATTTCAAGAATTACTTGAAACGATATCCGAAAGAATCAACCAAGTGGTTCATGAAATTTCTAAAAAAACAGAGCAAGCAGTCTAAAACTGTTATTTGGGGTTCCTCAATTTTATCACGTATACCAAAGAGTTGGTCACTAGTGATGTATTGAAGTTGAACATCTTTTGGTTCTGAATCATAACTGAATGATGTATTTTATTATTTCTTTTGTAATTCTTTGATTTTATTGATTAAAATCTTTTTAGGTATTTTAGGATTTTAATATGTAATTAAACTATTGTCTTCTTATATAATAAATTGTACTACTTTTTGATCTATTTTAGGTAGCTTGCCTATAAATAGGTTTGTATAGTTTTTGGGATTCTGCGTAAATCCTTTTTCATGATAAATAAATTGACTTTTTCCTTTCATATATATATATAAAAGCCTTTTATTCTCTTTTTCGCTGAGATAGGTGGTTTATAGGGAGGATTCTCCAGCATGAAGACTCCCTAAAAGTATGCCTTTTGAATTATGGACAAATGGACAATTAAAGTATCATAGTACATATGTCACTTAGCAATCACCGAAGTCCTAAACAATTTTTTTTTTTGTTTTCTCAAATCCCCAACTTTGAGGGTGATTTTAATAAATAAATATTTTGATTATAAATTTGTCATAATAAGCCCTTAATTTGATTTGACATCTTCTTTGAAATGATGTGTTTTTAAGAATTTACTCTTTCAAAAGAAAATTAATGACAGAGAGAAAACGGAGAAAAGAATCTCAATGTTTTTGGCATCAACGCCAATATTTTTGTGTTTTGTAAGGGGCTGTTGATAAGAATCTCAATGTTTCTTCAAGAAGTTATGAAGGCTCTCATTCTACGGCTCTTGATGATCACAAGTGTTTAACATGGTTCTCAATTTATGAACTTATTTCATTTGGAATTATATAAAATGGATTTATTACCTACATCAGCTCTTAGGTGACAAGAAGGGCGAGAGAAGTTGGGGCCATAATCCTTGGACTGACTATTCCTTCATGTCTTCACCACTTATTGCTATATTCTTCAAAACCAGACCTTCTCTAAACTCTGTTATTCAAAACTAGATCAAATGGACTCTTTCTCCATTATGAGTTCATCCAGCCATTATGATAAGACAGCTGCTTGAAGACTCCTAGGTAAATGCTTCCTAGGTTGTCGTGTTGAGATTTTACCATTAAAATCCATTTACTCAATCTTAAGAAAAAAACACAAGCACAACAATTAAATAGGAAAATAAATAAAAAGCAAGAACTTTAGGAAGAGCAAAGTTGTTAAACTCTCACCCCAAAATCTCAATACAAAAAAAGCTCTTAGCCCAATACACCCAAAGCTGTCATCCTAACTTTTGTAGTAAATCCCTCTAGCTTACAATATATGGGAATTATAAGTGTGCCTCAAATCTTCTCTGGGACCCCTTTATATCGAATATATTTTCCTAATACAATTAGAAAAAGAACAACCGCATCATAGTCAACTACTACTATTTGTACAATTAACAATCTAATAGGAAATTAGTATTATTCCTACTAGAACAAGCAATTACAAAATAGGAAACAATTTTTCCCAAGCCAATTAGAAGGTTTTTTTATGAGAATTGAGCCAAACTCCTAACAGTCGTAACTATAGGATAGTTTTTTTTTTTTTTTTAATTTTCTTCTTCCACTTTGCGATCAGATGCAAACACACGATTGATTTCATGCAAACAATTGGAGCTTGCAATTAATTTTTGTTGGTATGATCCTCCAATGTGTCCACGAGCTAAAGAAGATATAAGTGGATTGTTGAGGAAAATTGTAAGAATAAAGAATCAAGCTAGAAGAGACAGAGATAGGAGTTGATGTGATTAATAAATTCATTTTATATAGTTTTAAATGCAATCAGAATATAATATGAGAGCAATATCAAACTTGAGTTTCAATAGTAAACTTGACGTAAATTAGAACAATATTAAACTTGAAGAAAAACCAGTGAAATCTAAAAGACAATTGATAATGGTAATGGATAAGTTTACATTAGTAATTAAGTTGACCTTGAAAAGGAGTAAAGACTGTAAATGCCAACCAAGCTGTTGATTTCCTTAATTGGATAACACTCTCCCCAGACCGGCATTGTTTGGTTTTTTATTTTTCTTAGAATAAAAAGCATATTTTGCACTTTTCATTAAATCTATTAACCTAGGTCCTTGTCAAAATCCTAGTCTCGAAAAGTTATCTTGATATGGACCAACACCATGTAACTTCGTGCCGATATAATATTATATATATTTTATACCATAGTAGTGGATAAAATATTTGGAAATAAAATAAAAGAAACACGTTTTTTTTTTCTCTGTAGCTTATCCGGTTGAGATAAATTATGTTGACGAAAATCCGATATAATTTACTATGTGATTGACGAATTCAGAGTTTGGTCATGTTGGCTGGGTCCATTCTACTCGGTTGGCAGCGTCAACGTAACAAATTTTTAACAATCCATGTTCACACTTTTGTTTCATGGGTTTCCACCATTGTTTATATAAAAAAAAAATCCTGGTTAGATTGGGTAGTTTTAAATCCGTCTGAAATTTTATCGATAATTTTAAAAAAATTTACTAGTAATATCAATATAAGTGTGAGAATAAAAAATTAATGGTATAAGTGAAATTTCAAAAATTAACAATGAAATTTCGGACGGATCTAAAACAATTCTTAACCAAAAATTGGTCCTTATATGTTGGATCCTCTCAATTTTTAGCTTTGAATTGCGGGTCAATTAATTGTTAGATTTTATGCCACCTCAATAAAGTAAAAATCGAGGGTCATGAACACACCACATCACCGAAGTAAGGGAAAAGAGCTTTTTCCTCTAAATCGGCAAACAACCAACTGCATGCCCTTGTGTAATGACTCATACCGAGCGAGCTTTACTTGAAATGACATCATCATTACTTTTAAACATTGAGCATATAGACCTGTACCGGAACATGTAAATCCTACTATTTCCATCATACAATACATTCCTACTATATGTATGCATGATTCCACATTTCTTTAGTCTATGTACACTACATCTTGGTTGAAACCAAGAATTTACACAACACACAATCTTTAGAAAAATTTCAGCCATACAATTAAAAACCACATACAGTTTTTTCAAAAACGGAGACATATACATTAATCCGAACTCCCAAACAAACATGGTGAGGATGCTTTGAGTGAAAACCCACCTAAGTATACCTTTCTCCTTTAATCCTTTTCTGATTTGCTTCAATTCTATTCAACAACTTCCTTGAAATATTAAAAAGTTGGAGGGTGAGTTAAAAGCTTAGCGAGTAATCATATTACTCGAAGTAATCGTCTTCAAGAAACTTTTTCACTTTTTGAATGAATTCAATTTAATTGTAATCACAATTCATAAAGTCACAACTATGTATATATAATTACTCTCATGCTCATCACAAGTAAAATAATCGTTCCAAGAATACATTAAAACATTCAACAATCACATTTATTAAAGTATCATACAAGTATGTCACATGATTCAAACCATTACAACAATAACCCTTTTAAACTATTCACGGTTCACGTGACATCAACTCAATTCCATACTCTTATCAATACATATATCACAATGGGGGTGTCTCCCCACGTACCAGTACATCAAACATCGCATTATATGTATTTGCATTTGTTTTAATTATTACTGCCATCGTGATGTATCATCGTGAATATAATTATGGATGATTGAGTCTCACAGAAAGAGACAGTTATGATGAAAACATTATTGAAATGATGAGGTGTGATGTATCATCGTGAATATAATTATAGATGATTGAGTCTCACAGAAAGAGACAATTATGATTAAAATATTATTGAAATGCTGAGGTGTGATGTATCATCGTGAATATAATTATAGATAATTGAATCTCATAGAAAGAGACAGTTATGATGATAGTGCTGATGTGTGGTATGTTATTTTGAAATTGTTTATAGATGATTTGGTCTCACAGAGAGAGACAATTATGGTAAGCAAGAACCAGAGAATGATAAGAACCATCTAAATGATGGATTTTATGATGAGAACCTCATTACAAGATAATTGATGGTCTTAAGGTGGACCAATGATTTAGAAAAAGATATTGATAGAGAATGAATCGTATGACATGTGTAATGATAGTAGAAAGTTGTCATCAGGTTATGTGAAAAAAATAAAAGATTAAAAATTAAAGGACTATTTATGAAATTTTGGAATATTTTTTATAAATTAAATTCACTGAGATTGTGAAGCTCAACCCTCATTGTACAATGATTTTCAGGTAGCAGGTTTGGCAAATAATTTGGTGAGTTGAGGTTCAGAAGAAATCATCTTCTGTAAGCCACGTACGTGTCAACATCCTCAGACTAATGAGAAAATAAAATGAAAATTTTATTTGTAAATCTTCATGCATTTTACGTTGTATAGAATGCTTAAAGATCGGATTGATGTAAAGTTCTTTTGGTAATATTTATTTTTATTGTTGCATATATGTGTCGTGCTGGGATTCTCAAAATGTGATGACACCTGTAGAGAGATTATTTGGTTTTCTACCAGTAATTGACAGACCTTTGTTTCGTTTGAATTAAAAGGAGAAGTTTTGGATTGGTGGGAAGATATTCTTCCCAGGGTAAGTATAGATGTCAATAGACATTCAACCTAGAATAGGTTTAAGGAGGTTTTCCTTGAGAAATATTTTTCCTTAGACTTTTAGAGCCTAACATGATAGAGATTGATCTATTTGAGGCATATTAATTATGTAAGATTGGTTGATATATCAACTCAAATTGAGAGAGATGTGATGGAGTTTAAGAAAAAAAAAAGAGAAAGAGTGGTTAAAGAGGTTTAGACATAAAGGTTATAGAGGTAATGGTAGTACAAGTGTATAGGGTGAGAAACCACCCCAAATGAGGCTTTTCTTGTTACAGGGAACTGAAGTATAGAGTTAGAGGCAAACAGAACCTATTGTATCTGTATCTTAGAATACTATTGGTGGGACCCTTAGATTTGGGAGACAGGAAGTCATGGCAGAGGAAGTAAGTTTGCCATTAAGGGAAATAGTAACATGATGTATGATTGAGAGACAAAAGTTATTATAGATATATTCATATGAGATATTTATCCCATAATTATCAAAATTTGAAATGCTTTATGTGTGGAGAAGGTGGACATGTCAGTGTTGGTTGACCTTGACGCAACCCATTCTTTTGCATCCAGTATTCATATAAAATCTATTGAAGTATGTATTAGTCATTGGATTGCAAAATATCCTTGTTAAAGTTCTCCCTCGAGATAGAGTGATAATCATGAATAGTTATGAGAGATTGTGTGATTCGTACCAGTGACAGAAAATCTGAAGTTGATTATTCGAGAAAGAAGGCTCAAGATATATACGTTATATACTTTTAACTACCTTATTTTTGCTCTGGCCAATAGAAGATGATTGAAAAAGGGTTTTAAGGAGTATTGGGCATATATCATGAATTATAAAAAGGAAAGTGAGAAGTTAGAATAAATCTTAGTGATGAAAGAATATTCTAAATTAATTTTTGATGAGTTGTTTAGGTTGCCTCCAAGTAGGGAGATTAAAGTCTAATGATGTGATACCAGGGCTATCACATATATTTAATAGCGGTTGAATTGAGAAAGTTGAACGTATCATTTTAAGAATTTTTGGATAAATAATTTTTTAGACCTAACGTATTTGGGGAGCCCCTATGTTGTTTGTGAAGAAGGAAGATGGAACGATGAGATTGGATATAGACTACAAATAGTTGAATAAGAATAAATACATTTTTTCCTAGGATAAATGAATTGTTTAAGCAGTTGCAAGGAGTGAGAATGTTTTCTAAGATAAACCTGAGATCAGGTTATCACCAATGGAGGATAGAGAAGGGAGACGTGCCTAAGATTGCTTTTAGGACACGTTATGCTCATAAGCTTTCGCGATGTCATTTGGATTAACTAATGTTCCAGAAACATTCATGGACTTGATGAATAAAATATTTAAACTGTTTCTTGATAATCTTATGGTTGTGTTCAGTAACGACATTCTGATATATTTTGAGAAGGAAAAACAACATATAGACCATTAGATACTGTGCTGGAGATTCTGAGGAGAGAGAAATTATATGCAAAGTTTCTAAGTGTGAATGTTAGCTGAAGGAAATAACTTTCTTGGAACATGTAATATCCGGAATCGGCATAACCGTTGATCCACAAAAGGTAGAGATAATGTTAAACCAACTAATATAATTGAGATTAGAATCTTCTTGGTGTTAGCTTGTTATTATAGAAGAATTCTTTCAGAATTTGTCTATTATTGAATTGCTGTTGAATAGATTGACCAGTAAAGATGTGAGATTTGTACGGTGAAGGAAGTGAGAAAATTTTGCAATTACTAAAGAAGAAATTGACTACAGCTCCGATATTGGTGTTTCCTTCTGGTGATGAAGGAGTTGTGGTGTATAATGATAAGTCATATCAATGATTGGGATATGTGTAACATAGGAAAGTTATGGGCTATACTTCTAGGTAATTGAAAATTTATGATAGAAATTACTCCTTTCATGACTTTGAATTAACTGTTATAGTGTTTACTTTAAAGATTGGAGACATCATCAGTATGGAGCCACTTCTGAGATTTTCATGGGTTATAAGAATTTGACGTAATTACCTGCCCAGAGAAAGTTGAATTTGAGGCAAAGATGGTGGATGAAGTTGATTAGTAACTAAGATTGTACAATTCATAATCATCCTGAAAATGCGAAGGTGATAGCTGATACATTGAGTAGAAATTCTACAAGAAGGTTAACTGTTATGGGGGTTCTGATGTGAAATTGATGATAGATTTAAAAGTGGTAAGAATGAAGTTGAATAACGGTGATAAAAGATCATGGTTAACGAATATGGTTGTACAGTCATCCATAATAAAATGTTTTAGAGATGCAAGGTAGAGATGAAGAGATAGAAAAGATTAAGCATTGAGTGCTTACTAGAAAGAAATATGAGTTCAAAAATTTGGAATGAGGGTATTTTGAAATTGGAACATGGATTTGTGTTCCCAATGATGCAGAGTGGAGAAAGAAGATATTGAGAAAAGTACATGATGATATAGATTCGATGCAATCAAGTAATAATAAGATGTATAGAGGATTGAGACAAAAATTCTAATGGTCAGGGTTAAAGAGAGATGTAGCTGAGATTGTGAGGTTGTATGGAGTACCATGGATCATAGTATCAAATAGAGATGCTAGATTTACATCTTAGTTTTTGGAGAGGCTTTCAGGAAGTCGTGGGTACAAAGTTGCAATTTAATATAATTTTTCAAGCTTAGACAAAAAAAAAAAAGAACGATTTTTAGAGTACTAGAGGATATGTTAAGGGCAAATGTGATGAGTTCTTAGTAAGTTTGGAATGCTTACATGCCATTGATTGAAGTTGCTTATAATAATTAGTAACAAACTAATATTAGGATGGCATCGATTGAGGCATTGTATGGTCGGAGGAGTATAACTCCTTTATGTTAGGAAGAAATGGGAGAGAGAAATATAGTTGGTTTATAAATTATTTAGTTAACATCTAAGAGGAACAAATTGGTTATAGAAAGCTGTAAAGCAGCACAGAGTAAACCTCCTGAGTTTCCAGAAGATGATGGGGTGTATGGAAAAATATCTTAATGAAAAGGGTGTATTGAGATTTAAACAGGAAATAAAAGCTAAACCTAATGTATGTGGGACCTTACGAGGTTTTTGAGAAAGTTTGACTAGTTGCGAATAGACTAGATTTGCCTCTGGAATTAAAACATTTATATAGTGTATTTCATGTTTCACTTTAAGGAAGTGTTTACATGATATTTCGAGCTAAGCTATAGAAATTTAGAAGGCTTGGGATTATATACAAATTCCAGTGAGAATTTTAGACAAAAATAATAAATCTTGTGTAATAAAATAATTTCATTAAGCCAAGTTCGGTGGCGGAATCAGGATGTTGATGAGACTGCATGAAAGCATGAGACAGAAATATTATTCACATTTGTTTCTGGAGTAAAGTAAGGAAATTTCGGGGGCGAAATTTTTGTAAGGTCGGTAGAATTGTAATACCCGTATTTGCAAAGTAAGGGTAAATAAGTAATTTAATAAATTATAACATGAAGTTTAAATGATATAGTTATGCGATGGATTTAGTATTGAATAAAATAATTATTTTGGAAAAAAAAATATTTCTGGGACGTGGACATCATTAAAAGAAAAAAAAAACAAAAAACAAAAAAAATAGTCAAAAGTTGTGGGCAGCAGGTGTAATACCTTACACCTGCTGCCAATTTCAGAAGATGTTTGTAGTCAACAAACGTGGGTAGCAGGTGTAATACCTGTTACCAATTTCAGACAACATTTGGGAATGCCTTACGCGTCTCCACAACGTGGAGACTGTGGAGACTTTTGGGAAGGGGGGGCTGCTGAAGTTTTCGTATATATAGCATATGTAAACGTAAAAAAAAAAAATTTCACCCATGAGATTTCGTTTTGTTTCCTCTAAATTGTCTGTTTTCTTTAAATCTTTGGAGACTCAAAGAAATGTTGGAAGAGCAAAATTTTGAAGGGGTTTTCTGCGGAATTTCGTAGAAAATCAAGAATAGCTATAAGAAAAGCAGAAGGTAAACAGTGCTTATTTTTGAATTTCTGACATTTATGGAGTTTCCCTGAATTCAAAATGAGAATTTTTAATGTGTCTGGTTTATATCAAATTGAAGAATAAATTAGAAAATTTATATAAATATGATGTCAGGTGTTGACGATCTACAATTGGGAGAATTTATGAGAGAAACAGGAAAGGCAAGAAAGTGATCCACGGGTAGCTTTAAGTGCTATGTGTGAGTTGGATTTACTTTAAGTAGTCTAAATAAAAACGAAATATTAGTGATAATATTAAAATAAATTATTGATGTATGCTTGGGTGATAGATGAAAAAAATTGATTTATAGGTATAATAGGAAATTTGGACATATAGAAATATTTTTCAGTGACAAATAATATTTTTGGAAATAAAAGTTTATTAGAGAATAAAAGAGATAAATAAATTATTGATGAGTTATATTGATGTTTTAGCACGAATTATGAGGAGATGAATTTTAGTGAATATTGATAAGCTTTGGTGGATGATTTGATGTGATTAAAAATGAAATTCAGTGGATCTGGACAAACTTTGATGGATAATTTGATATTATCTGGGACGAAATTTAGTGGATTTTGACATTTTGTAATGGATGATTTGATGTGATTTGGGATGAGTGGATTTTAGTAGAATTTTTATATAATTTGAGAAAAAATCAGGATAGTTAATTTAAATATTTTGATTCCATATGATTTTTATATTACTGTTTATATGCATATTTTATATCATTTTTCATATTCATATGCATTACATGAGAAAGAAAAGAACCGGGAAGGCAGTCGGTCTGATGAAAATGAAAGAACCGGGAAGGCAGCCAGTCTGCTAAATATGAAAGAACCAGGAAGGCAGTCGGTCTTATGAGAATGAAAGAACCGAGAAGGTAAACGGTCTAAGTTAATAACAACCTGTCGACAGGTGGGAAGACGTTCCCATCATAATCATATATGCATTTGCATCTGTTTTAATTATTGCTGCATTATTGAAATGATGAGGTGTGATGTGTCATCGTGAATATAATTATAGATGATTGAGTCTCACAGAAAGAGACAGTTATGATGAAAATATTATTGAAATGCTGAGGTGTGATGTATCATCGTGAATATAATTATAGATGATTGAGTCTCACAGAAAGAGACAGTTATGATGAAAATATTATTGAAATGCTGAGGTGTGATGTATTATCGTGAATATAATTATAGATAATTGAATCTCACAGAAGGAGACAGTTATGATGATAGTGCTGATGTGTGGTATGTTATTTTGAAATTGTTTATAGATGATTTGATCCCATAGAGAGAGACAATTATGGTAAGCAAGAAGCAGAGAATGATAAGAACCATCTAAATGATGGACTTTATGATGAGAACCTCATTACGAGGTAATCATGAGATAATTGATGGTCTTAAGGTGGACCAATGATTTAGAAAAAGATATTGATAGAGAATGAATCGTATGGCATGTTTAATGATAGTAGAAAGTTGTCATCATGTTATGTTAAAAAAATAAAAGATTAAAAATTAAAGGACTATTTATGAAATTTTGGAATACTTTTAGTAAATTAAATTCACTGAGTTTGTAAAGATCACCCCTCATGGTACAAGATTTTCAGGTAGCAGGGTTAGCAAATAATTTGGTGAGTTGAGGTTCAGAATAAATCATTTTTTGTAAGCCGTGTACGTGTCATCATCCTCAGACTAATGAGAAAATAAAATTAAAAATTTATTTGTAAATCTTCATGCATTTTACGTTGTATAGAATGCTTAAAGATTGGATTGATGTAAAGTTCTTTTGGTAATATTTATTTTTATTGTTACATCTATGTGTCGTGCTGGGATTATCAAAATGTGATGATACCATTTCGGAGTGGCCAACCCGAGATGGGTCGTTACATAATCGCTCACTTAGATATTATACGCATAATCACAAAAGAACTAATTAATTAATCACACAATTTATGCATGTTTTTATGGTTGTCTCCTTCAAATTAACAAGGAACATATATAACTTTTAATTAATAAGAGATTATAGCATTCAAGGTTTTCTAAATTGGAAGACTCTTATGTACGTACGTGTTTAAAGTCCATGTTAATTAGCCATCTGGTAAACAAATGACTGCTCCAGTAATTTTGTTGGAGTTGACCTTGAAAATTAGAGTCAAGGAGCAGTTAGTAAGAGACTTGAAACGCCCAGGCTTGAAATTTGCATGTAACGGAGAAATTACATGAAAAAGAAAAATAAAATGAAAGAAAGAGTCCTGAGACTTTGGTTCACTTTTTGTTTTCTTTAGTTTGTCCGTTTGCTGCTATAGAATTGACATAAATATTATATACTTACGTATACCTGAGACTTCTCTTCTTAAAAAAATGACCTGAGATAATTTGTTTTGGTGCTATAGAAGCACATGGTATATTGACTTGACCTGAGATCATTTGAACTGACATAAATATTATATACTTAGGTTGTTTTTGAGACATACAAATACAAGGTATATAATTGTGCTTGAGCTGAGACTTCTCTTCTTAAAAAATTGACCTGAGACAATTTGGGTTGACAAAAATATGTAATTGGCACATTTATGTTGGCTGGGTCCATTCTGATCTGCTGGCCTGGCAGTGTTGTATGTATGCATATACCTAACAAAATTCATGTTTACATTGGTCGATCTTCAACAAAAAATTGAATTCAATGTTTACACGCATACCTTCGCGCGTTTTATGGGTTTCAAGCCTCTCCTCACTCCTCTATATAAAGGGCTTACAATGAAACTTAAAACCACAAACACTTCCACTTCAGCAATTAAAACTACTCCTTAGCTATAAGCACTTGATTATGGCGTTTCAACTTCAAGGTTCCCTTCTTTTATTGGCGCTGCTAGTCCTACTAAGCTTATTGCCTTCCATTGAACCAAAGCGTCATCTTGTCTCAACTTCTAATTTCAATCGTAACAGTTTTCCTCATGGTTTCATTTTTGGTACAGCCTCATCAGCTTATCAGGTAGATTAATATGTATTTATATATAGGCCCCTAATTTTCTACTAATAAATGAAGAGCTTTTTAAAGCCACTTCATATTATATAAGCTAACTCTATCGATGCATACGTGATATTTAGTTTGATGGTGCAGCAAACAAAGACGGTAGAGGTGAAAGTATATGGGACAACTTTACTCATACATATCCAGGTTTCTTAATTTCCTTCTCTCCTTCATTGATCTGTATTTGTGTAATAGTGTGCGTACATGTGCATGTGTGCTTACATGCATGGGAGTGCGTAAGTTATGATGATAACTACTTAGTTTGGCTTCATTTCATGTATTAACTACTTAGTTTGGATAGATCATATATATTTGAATCATTTCAATAAAGGTAATGTAGATAAATTAATTATGATTATTTTCATAAAATTTTGCAGAAAGAAACAGTATGGCCAATGGAGATGTAGCAGTTGATTTCTATCATCGTTATAAGGTATGAAATAAAAAAAATAAAAAATTAATGTGTTGGTAGGTAAAAGACAGACTACTTTTTATATTTCCTTGTAATTAATAATCCACAAAATTTATAACTTTTTTTTTAAAATGTGACAGGATGATATCAAACTAATGAAGGAAATGAATATGGATTCTTTTCGATTCTCGATCTCATGGTCAAGAATATTACCTTGTACGTATATAAATTAATGATTGATATGATATAACTGAATCTTTATTTTCTTTTTCTTTCTCGCCATTCTTAAAATTTTGATTCTTTTTTTTTTTAAATTCAGATGGAAAGCTAAGTAAAGGAGTGAACGAGAAAGGGATCCAATTCTATAAAAATCTCATCAATGAGCTCATAGCAAATGGTCATAATTCTATCCCCTATATGGATTTAATTTTTTGTTTGGCTAATTGCGTTTATTTAATTTAATTAAAATATTGTAATATACCAATCAATTAAATTAGAGTTAACATTTAAATATAATTAAGTTCTCCCTATAAGTATATTTTAAATTAAAATTATATATATATATATATATATATATATATATAATGATCAAATTTCGAAACATTAGAACAAATTTTAAGTTCTTCAAGAAATTTGATAGCTCCTTGAAGATTTATCTTTATAATTGGACCTTGATAAATTATCGATAAAGTTGTCCAATAATTACTTTTTGTGACTCATTTGAACCAAACTTAATTATTTCTCTTAAATATCATTTGATGAATGTGCAGACATACAACCATTTGTGACTATCTTTCACTGGGATCTTCCCCAAACTCTAGAAGATGAGTATGGTGGTTTTTTAAGCCCTCACATTGTGTAAGTAAATGTTTCCATCATATCAAAAGCATCATTGATGCTTCTATCAATATAGTTTTTTGCCTTTAAAAAAATCTCACTAAAAGATTAATCTATTAAATTATTTTATTAATTATATTAAATCCAACAATATCTACAGTGAAGAATCATGGAGTTGGCCTATATTTGATTGAAAATGTATCCTATTATGCATATACAGGGATGATTTTCGAGACTTTGCAAGTATATGCTTCAAAGAATTTGGTGATAAAGTGAAACTTTGGGCAACTTTCAATGAGCCGTGGGTTTACAGTGTTGCTGGCTATGACAATGGAAGAAAAGCACTAGGACGATGTTCAAAATGGGTCAACAATGCATGCCAAGCAGGGAACTCTGGCATTGAACCTTACAATGTTTCACATCATCTACTTCTTGCTCATGCTGCAGCGGTAGAAGAGTTTAGAAAATGTGACAAGGTATACAGAAAAATTGTCAAATCGTGATCCGGTGCATTAATTGCTAGCTTGATATGCGTATTAGTGCCAACAATAATTTTCTAAACTACTATAAGGTTTAAATATTTTTTCTCGATTTTTTTTTATTTGAAACTTTTGAGATCAAAAGGAGAGTCTATATTGAAACTTTATTAATGATTAAAACCCCAAACCATGTGTCCCCTTTCTATTATTTTTAAAGGAACCTTTTTTATTATTTCATCCATTAACTGTTTTTTATTTATACAATTGTTTAGTGTCAAGAAAATGGAAAGATTGGGATAGTGCTCTCCCCCTCATGGTTTGAGCCTCAATCTGATTCCCCTGCAGATATTGAAGCAGCCAAACGAGCCCTTGATTTCATCTTAGGCTGGTAAGTGCCTCATATTAAATTAAGCAACATGCTTTCTCATTTTCTTCCTTCTTTTTTCCTCCTTTTGGGAATTGAAAACTATATTTTAGTCCAAGATAAAAATAATTTTTACATTTCTATATATGCAGGCATTTGGACCCTATAACATTTGGTGATTATCCAAAAAGTATGAGGACTTATGTTGGGGATCGATTACCTTCGTTCACTAAAGAGCAATCCAAAATGCTAAAAAAATCTTTTGATTTTGTGGGAATAAATTACTACGGTGCTCTTTATGTAACTAATCTTGATCATGTTGACCCGGAAAAACCTAGATACACAACAGATCAACATGTTATGTGGAAAAGTAAGTTCACTCTAAATCCAAAGCTTTTAGAAAATTTATACTCAATACAATTTTTTTTTCTATTTTTTGTACTGCCAACATAGACTATGGTGATTAATCTATTGACTTTCAAATTTTTTTTCCTATTTTATAGAGGATCGAGATGGAATTCTTATTGGCCCACAGGTATGTTGGTAAAGTATATATATTGATTTTAGAAATACTTTGTTTTTGAGAAACGAAGGCATAAAAATATTAGAAGGCATCATAAAGCCAATAAGATTTAGAAAGAAAATTCCTCATGAACCATGAGAGACACATGGAGAGATCAGTTAAGACGCCAAACCAAACAAACAGAACCATCCACTAGAACACAAGACAACACACTGTGCACATCTTGATACATGTTTTTTCAACATTCCTTTTTCAGTATTTTGTCATATTCCTCTCTATCCCTCCATTCCATTTGGTATAGCTGTTCAATCATCTCCTCTTCATCTCCATCATATGAAACGCCTATTTTTTTTTTTTACCCAATACTTTTTCTTTATATTCACACTTTATAAAATGATTAATAATTTTATATAACATTATTTTATTCAGGCTGCTTCAGACTTGATCCTAGTGTATCCTGAAGGTATCAAATATATTCTTAAGTACATCAAGGATCATTACAATAATCCAACCATTTACATTACTGAGAATGGTAAGCCAATTGTTAGAATAAACTTCATATAATTAAGTGGTATTTGTTACATGTTGGATAATCCAATTACTAATTAGTTTTGATTTCTTTGACATAAAACTCATGTAGGATATGATGATTACAACAACGATACATTACCATTGGAAGAAGCTCTTAAGGATACTGAGAGGAAAGAATACCATGAGAAGCATCTTCGGAATCTTTTGGAAGCCATAAAGTGAGTTAATATCTAACTTACCATGAGAAGCATCTTATGATGTTTTTTAGTACTCAACTTTTGAAGGTTTAATTAGTACAAGGTCGATCTCGATGTAAGCTTATAGAGCAAAGATTGTTTTGTTAAATGTTTATACTAATGGTGATTATTGGATTATTGACAGTGACTATGGAGTTGATGTGAAAGGCTATTTTGCATGGTCATTGATGGATAACTTTGAATGGAACCTTGGTTACACTGTTCGATTCGGATTATACTACGTAGATTTCAAGAATGACTTGAAACGATATCCGAAAGAATCAGCCAAGTGGTTCATGAAATTTCTAAAAGAACAAAGCAAGCGGTCTAAAACTGTTATTTGGGTTTCCTCAATTTTATCACGTATAACAAAGAATTGGTCACTATTGACGTATTGAAGTTGAACATCTTTTGGTTTTGAATCACAACTGAATGATGTATTTTATTAATTCTTTTGTAATTCTTTGATTTTATTGATTAAAATCTTTTTAGGTGTTTTAGGATTTTAATATGTAATTAAACTATTGTCTTCTTATATAAGAAATTGTACTACTTTCTGATCTATTTTATGTAGCTAGCCTATAAATAGGTTTGTATAGTTTTTGGGTTCTGCCTATATCTTTTTTCATGATAAATAAATTGACTTTTTCCTTTCATATATATATATATATATATATATATATATATATATATATATATATATATATGCCTTTTATTCTCTTTTTCGCTTAGATAGGTGGTTTAGAGGGAGGATTCTCCAGGCATGAAGACTCCCTAAAAGTATGCCTTTTGAATAATGGACAAATGGACAATTAAAGTATCATAGTACATATGTCACTTAGCAATCACTGAATTCCTAAACATTTTTTTTTCTCAAATCCCCAACTTTGAGGGTGATTTTAATAAATAAATATTTTGATTATAAACTTGTTATAATAAGCCCTTAATTTGATTTGACGTTTTCTTTGAAGTGGGTTTTTTTTTTTAAGAATTTACTCTTTCAAAAGAAAATTAATGACCGAGAAAACGAAGAAACAATTGTTTACGGTTATTGTTATGCCTAAAATTTGAAAAATAAAGTCTTGGAACATCAACGGTGCAACAAATCGTTGCATTTTTTTATACTTCTTTCCTTTAGGGGTTAAAATTAAGTGGACCAACACCAAGGCAACACGTGGACATTTATACTTCCAGTAAGGATATGGCACGTGGACAAGCTATTGACGAACCCAATGCCATCCCCGGACACTCATGTTTAGACCTACGAGCATAAATCTTTGGATCACGATCTTTCCTGGACAACCAGCCATATCCACTTGCAGAGGAATGGATCTCAGGGATTTCCCCATTCAGGGCGTGTGGGTCATCTCACCTTTAAAACACTATAAAAGGACCAAGGTATGCAAATCTAGACACATTCACAATCACATTTTACATAACTGAAAGCACGAGCATCCAATTCCTCTAAGAACTTGTACTAACAAGAGCATCGGAGTGTCTTTGGAGGCACCATCTCCCTCTCTTCTCCGGTGGCTCTCTAGCTCATCTCGTCTATCTTGTGCAAGCTCCCCCAAGAACCAGCCCCCAACTCATCAACACATTTTATGCATCAACACCAATATTTTTGTGTTTTGTAAGGGGCTGTTGATAAGAATCTCAATATTTCTTCAAGAAGTTCTGAAGGCTCTCATTCTATGGCTCTTGATGATCACAAGTGTTTAACATGGTTATCAATTTATGCGCTTATTTCATTTGGAATTATATAAAATGAATTCATTAGCTACATCAGCTCTTAGGTGACAAGAAGGGTGAGAAAGTTGGGGCCATAATCCTTGGACTGACTATTCCTTCATGTCTTCACCTTTTATTGCTATATTCTTCAAAACCAGACCTTCTCTAAACTCTATTCTTCAAAGCTAGATCAAATCGACTCTTTCTCCATTATGAGTTCATCTTGCCATTATGATAAGACAGCTGCTTGAAGACACCTAGGCAGACGCTTCCTAGGTTGTCGTGTTGGGATTTTACCATTAAAATCCATTTACTCAATCTTAAGCAAATAAACACAAGCACAACAATTAAATAGGCAAAATAAATAAAAAGCAAGAACACCTATAATTAATGTGGTTCGGCAACCTCTTTGCATACATCCACCAGCAAATCAACTGCTTTATTAATTTTCAACTACAACTTTAGGAAGAGCAAAGTTGTCAAACTCTCACCCCAAAGTCTCAATATAAAAAAAGCTCTTAACCTAGTTCTAGTTACAAGTACTCTCTCTGACAACCCAAAAACACAAAGCTCTCATCCTAACTTCAGTAGTAAACCCTTCTAGTTTACATTGTAAATGAAAATTATGACTGTGCCTCAAATCTTCTCTGGGACCTTTTTATATAGAATATATTTTCCTAATACAATTAGGAAAAGAACAACAGCATCATACTAGACTACTACTACTTGTACAATCAACAATCTATTAGGAAATTACTACTATTCCTACTAGAACAAGCAATTACAAAATAGGAAACAACTTTTCCCAAACCAATTAGAAGTCTTCTTTGTGAGAATTGAGCCAAAATCTTAACAGTTGTAACTATGGGGGAGTTTTTTATTTATTTTTTTTTCGTTTTCTTCTTCCACTTTGTGATCAGATGAATACACACATTTGATTTCATGCAAACAATTGGAGCTTGCAGTTAATTTTTGTTGGTATGATCCTCCAATGTGTCCACGAGCTAAAGAAGTTGTAAGTGGATTGTTGAGGAAAATTGTAAAAATAAAGAATCAAGCTAGAAGAGACAGAGATAGGAGCTGATGTGATTAATAAATTCATTTTATATATTTTTAAATGCAATCAAAACATAAATTGAGAACAATATTAAACTTGAGTTTCAATAAAGACGTAAATTAGGAACAGTGATAAACTCGACGTAAATTAGAGCAATATTAAACTTAAAGAAAAACCAGTGAAACCTAAAAGACAATTGATAATGGTAATGGATAAGTTTACAGTTGACCTTGAAAAGGAGAAAAAACTGTAAATGCCAATCAAATGATAAACTTAAGAAACCTGTTTCTTTTATTTTTTTCCCCCTTTTTTCATGTAATTTCTCCGTTACTAGTACTATATATAAAAAATATACTCCATACACCATAGTGATCAAGCCTGGGCCTTTGATGCAAATTTCAAGCCTGGGCATTTAAAGTCTTTAACTAATTGCTCCTTTAATTTTCAAGGTCAACTCCAACTTAATTACTGATATTGTAAACTACCCACGATGAAGCAGTAGTCATTTGTTTACCAGAGAGGGCTATTTAATTTTGCCATGAAACACGTACATAATGATCTTTCAATTTAGAAGACATCCAACACTATAATTTCTTAATTAATTTTAAAGTTATGTTGCGTGTTATTTTGAAGGAGACAACAATAACAACATGCATATGTTGAGTTATTAATCAGCTGTTGAGTAATTATGCGTATCTATAACATCTAAGTGATGCAACAGTTAGGAGGAGATCGTAATTATCAATTTATGTTGCTCATCTTTTAAGCTCGCTGATCAGTAGTTCAATTAATCATTAACTTCTCCTGATTTTCTATTTTTGATTCTTGATGTAGGATAATTTTACCATCCAAACAAACAGTAACACATGACACACCAAGGTAAGTCCACGGACACAAAATTACCACCAGTGAAATCATTACATGTGTCCAAGGGTACGAAGGTAATTTTATTCATAAACTCTAAAACACAGTAATCCTAATTGCACAAGGACACTCATATCTCATATCTGAGAAACTCAAATCCCACCACAACTCTCACTTATGAGTCATTTTCCTAATCAAACTGTACTCCAAAGCACTGTATGTAGAGGGCTTTCATTATCACACATGTACGTCACAAACAGTTTTTACAACACCTGCCTTTTCATTTTCTATAAACAGATTACTGATTTAGGCATCAGAGAGTTCCCTCAAAAGCACACTTCCGATCCTCCGACAACTCCTTAGGTCTTTTTTTGTTCTCGTGTGCGTAGGGACTTCACAACACCAATAAGAGCAACAGTCACATTTTTCAGCATAAAAAAATTTGTGTTATCCATGGGAAAACTTTGAAGAAGAATTCATCTGTTAGTGATGCCAACCTGAAATATGACCAAGAATGTTGTTGCTACTGTCGCTGTCGCTGCTGCTACCATTGCCACAACCCATACCTTGACTAGACAGGGCATGGCCTCTTTGCAATTCCCAAAAATACTGCTACCAGTGACGATTCCATCTGCCATTCTAAAAGGTAGCAGAAGTTTCTTGCAACCTCAACTGGGCTATCCCAATCGTCACCAAAGCCACACTGATCTGAATGCATGACTCGGGGTCCTCAATGGCATTCGATGCTGCCATAAAGCCCTCGGTCAGCGAGGCACTCAGATCACGAAAGGGGACTTCACCCCACTAACTACCGATCCTCTGTTAGATTCTGCCCACTCCATTATAAGGTAAGATCACAGAGCCACTCCACGATCACAAACACCTTTAATACAATCTCCAGGAGCCGAGAATGATCACTCCAGATAAAGAGAACCTATAGTAGGTTAGTAGCACCTGCCAATAGACAAAACAAAAGGCAGCTTGAGCTTTTGGGTTCAAGTGGTGTACAACATTTATATATTTGAGTTTTACAGATCAAAAAAAAAAAGGCAAGAACAGAACAAAAGATCTTTTTTACAGATGACGACCCATGATGACGCCATGGTCATCACTTTGGTCATTGGGAATTACAATATGAAAAGGATCCTAGTTGACAACCAACATCTTCTATCATAACACGTTCAAGAAAATGGGGCTTAGTGACCAACAGCTCACATGGGTCGCTTCCCCTCTCTATGAGTTTTCAAGCGAGCCAATGTTCCTCTCTCTGCTATATTTCACATCACATTCATAACATTTCTACTCATTTTTCATTCTCTTATGTTCTTCCTCTACACACAACCTATGTCATCACAACTACTTAGGCCATGTCTAGAGACAAGGGTTTAAGCAAGGTTAGCTTAAATCTTTGTCTTAGAATTTGGTGGATGTTACTGGGGCCTCAATTCCAAGACAATGATTTAAGTTAATATTGCTTAAATCCTTGTCTCCAAACATGGCCTTAGTTTCTAAACAGTTTCCTAGAGATTTCTTCGAAAGCTATTCATAATTGCTATCTACACAACTTCGCAAGGCTTTGTTGTATCCTTGAGGTGAATTTACTAGGAAGCTACTAGCAAACTTTTTGGAGTGAGGGCAACTATCACCTTAACGAAAGTGATTTACGCCCTAAATCCTTAAAATATTATGTTCTTTTCAATTGTTTTCGTTGTTGCAATTCCACATTTTCTAATGCACATACTTTGACCCACTTTTTTTTTGTTTGTTATTTTAACCCAAAATCCCCAACAATTTTAAGGTGATAGTAGAAGCAACCATATAATCAGTATTGATTTCAAAGTCATGAGAGAAGACTTCATCAAAGAAGATCGTTTTTATGGAACAAACTTTGCTCACTAGAAGGAAACTAAAAGACTATAAAAGGTTGAAAGAAGCGAGAGGATATATATATTATGGATTTCTTTGTCGAGGCCAAATTCATACTGAGAGCATATATATGATTTCTAAGTTTTTATAAAGTCTATGCTAGATATCCAGGAAGTGTTTGAAGAGAAACTTAATACTTAAAAAAAAAAAAAAAAAAAACAAGGTAGACTTAACTTATTGATTATGAAATATTTTGAATTTATAGTTATAAATTAAAAATATATATTTTGAATATATAATTTTGAGTAAAATCATAAAAAAATGATGTGTTTTCACTCTATGACCAATTTACAATGAATATCTAAAACTAAGAAGTATCTAATTACTACATTTAAGATAGATGATCTTCATGAATTAGATGCTATCTTAGACGTGGAAATGAGTGGGGGATATGTTTTAAATCAATCTCATTACTTGAGAAACTATTATTAAGTTCCAAAATCTTGGAATAAAGTAAGCAAGTATCCCCTATGAATTCACTACTAAACCAATTGAGAATTTCGGTAAAGTAATGGTACAACTTGAATATATATGTTAGTGCTATTGAAAGTTTAACTGAGCTAGATATTGTATTTGCAGAGTGCAAACTTTCAAGATACACTAGTAAGCCTAGTACAAACCAATAAATAGAGTTATTAGAATCTTAAGAAAACTATTAAACTATCTGTTTTATTTTTATTATCTGGTTGTACTAGAAGGATTCATTGTAGTTGGATCACAAGTACGTCAATTGATGAAAATTTAACGTTTGGATGGATTTTTAGGCTTGGTGGTGAAACAATACATTGACCCTCTAAAAAGTAGGTATGCATATCAAATTTAACAATATAACCAGGATCAGCACATAATGCCATAGACATATTTGGCGTCACAACAATCCAATATACTTGTCACCTCAAGGACTTGTCTCCTTAAGGACTCTTTCTTAACATTATCGTTTCACATGGACAACAAAAAGATATATGTTTGCAGGGCCAAGAACTGTTGTCACACTTTGGTACCAAAAAGGCTAACAAACACATCAATCATCTCAAGAATATTACTCTAGTTCTATCTACCTATTCTTTAAGCCACAAAAACAGGAAAACCATAAGCTTCAATACGGCCCATTGAGCATTTTAACACATTTATGAACTAGAGCAAAGCTTCCTCATACCAAATACAGACTTAGTATTGCAACTTCAAAGGATAACAAGAGGGGAGAAAAGAATGACAGGAGGGGACTGCATAGTAGCAAACAAAAGTGGTAAATGATTCACATCTTAGGTAGAAATCAGAACAAAATATGGGAAAGTAGCAAGCCACGTCACTAATTCAATCTAAAGCAATGAGGATGTATAAAATCAAACTTAAAATTTAAGCCACGCCATCTTGTCTTCTCATGAAAAAGATTCAGCGCTGATGTCAGAGATATTAAGGGAAGGTTGGGTACAGGACCGTCAATCGAGGTTGATACATGTTTTTTCAACATTCTTTTTTCAGTATTTTGTCATATTCCTCTCTATACCTCCATTCTATTTGGTATAGCTGTTCAATCATCTCCTCTTCATCTCCATCTTATGAAACGCCTATTTTTTTTTTATTCAATGCCCTATTTTCTTACCCAATACTTTTTCTTTATATTCACACTTTATAAAATGACTGATAATTGTGTATAACATTTGTTTATTCAGGCTGTTTCAGACTTGATCTTAGTGTATCCTGAAGGTATCAAATATATTCTTAAGTACATCAAGGATCATTACAATAATGCAACCATTTACATTACTGTGAATGGTAAGCTAATTGTTAGAATAAATTTCATATAATTAAGTGGTATTTGTTACATGTTGGATAATCCAATTACTAATTAGTTTTGATTTCTTTGACATAAAACTCATGTAGGATATGACGATTACAACAATGATACATTACCATTGGAAGAAGCTCTTAAGGATACTGATAGGAAAGAATACCATGAGAAGCATCTTCGGAATCTTTTGGAAGCCGTAAAGTGAGTTAGTATCTAACTTACATTGAATTTATTATCACACTTTTTGTTTCTTTTTTTTTTTTTGGTTCGCAAAATTTACTTTACATCTAACATAAAACTTGTGTTCTACAACAAACTTGATATTGATATAAAATTATCGTTTTCTGCTATATATGATGTTTTTTAGTACTCAATTTTTGTAGGTTTAATTATTACAAGGTCCATCTCGATGTAAGCTTATAGAGCAAAGATTGTTTTGTTAAATGTTTGTAATAATGGTGATTATTGGATTATTGACAGTGACTATGGAGTTGATGTGAAACACTATTTTGCATGGTCATTGATGGATAACTTTGAATGAAACCTTTGTTACACTGTTCGATTCGGATTATATTATGTAGATTTCAAGAATTACTTGAAACGATATCCGAAAGAATCAACCAAGTGGTTCATGAAATTTCTAAAAGAACAGAGCAAGCAGTCTAAAACTGTTATTTGGGGTTCCTCAATTTTATCACGTATACCAAAGAGTTGGTCACTACTGATGCATTGAAGTTGAACATCTTTTGGTTCTGAATCACAACTGAATGATGCATTTTATTATTTCTTTTGTAATTCTTTGATTTTATTGATTAAAATCTTTTTAGGTATTTTAGGATTTTAATATGTAATTAAACTATTGTCTTCTTATATAATAAATTGTACTACTTTTTGATCTATTTTATGTAACTTGCCTATAAATAGGTTTGTATAGTTTTTGGGATTCTGCGTAAATCTTTTTTCATGATAAATAAATTGACTTTTTCCTTTCATATATATATATATAAAAGCCTTTTATTCTCTTTTTCGCTGAGATAGGTGGTTTATAGGGAGGATTCTCCAGGCATGAAGACTCCCTAAAAGTATGCCTTTTGAATTATGGACAAATGGACAATTAAAGTATCATAGTACATATGTCACTTAGCAATCACTGAAGTCCTAAACAATTTTTTTTTTTTGTTTTCTCAAATCCCCAACTTTGAGGGTGATTTTAATAAATAAATATTTTGATTATAAATTTGTCATAATAAGCCCTTAATTTGATTTGACATCTTCTTTGAAATGATGTGTTTTTAAGAATTTACTCTTTCCAAAGAAAATTAATGACAGAGAGAAAACGGAGAAAAGAATCTCAATGTTTTTGGCATCAACGCCATTATTTTTGTGTTTTGTAAGGGGCTGTTGATAAGAATCTCAATGTTTCTTCAAGAAGTTATGAAGGCTCTCATCATACGGCTCTTGATGATCACAAGTTTTTAACATGGTTCTCAATTTATGAACTTATTTCATTTGGAATTATATAAAATGAATTTATTACCTACATCAGCTCTTAGGTGACAAGAAGGGCGAGAGAAGTTGGGGCCATAATCCTTGGACTGACTATTCCTTCATGTCTTCACCATTTATTGCTATATTCTTCAAAACCAGACCTTCTCTAAACTCTGTTATTCAAAACTAGATCAAATGGACTCTTTCTCCATTATGAGTTCATCCAGCCATTATGATAAGACAGCTGCTTGAAGACTCCTAGGTAAATGCTTCCTAGGTTGTTGTGTTGAGATTTTACCATTAAAATCCATTTACTCAATCTTAAGAAAAAAACACAAGCACAACAATTAAATAGGAAAATAAATAAAAAGCAAGAACTTTAGGAAGAGCAAAGTTGTTAAACTCTCACCCCAAAATCTCAATACAAAAAAAGCTCTTAACCCAATACACCCAAAGCTGTCATCCTAACTTTTGTAGTAAATCCCTCTAGCTTACAATATATGGGAATTATAAGTGTGACTCAAATCTTCTCTGGGACCCCTTTATATCGAATATATTTTCCTAATACAATTAGAAAAAGAACAACCGCATCATACTCAACTACTACTATTTGTACAATTAACAATCTAATAGGAAATTAGTATTATTCCTACTAGAACAAGCAATTACAAAATAGGAAACAATTTTTCCCAAGCCAATTAGAAGTCTTTTTTATGAGAATTGAGCCAAACTCCTAACAGTCGTAACTATAGGATAGTTTTTTTTTTTTTTTAATTTTCTTCTTCCACTTTGCGATCAGATGCAAACACACGATTGATTTCATGCAAACAATTGGAGCTTGCAATTAATTTTTGTTGGTATGATCCTCCAATGTGTCCACGAGCTAAAGAAGATATAAGTGGATTGTTGAGGAAAATTGTAAGAATAAAGAATCAAGCTAGAAGAGACAGAGATAGGAGTTGATGTGATTAATAAATTCATTTTATATAGTTTTAAATGCAATCAGAATATAATATGAGAACAATATCAAACTTGAGTTTCAATAGTAAACTTGACGTAAATTAGAACAATATTAAACTTGAAGAAAAACCAGTGAAATCTAAAAGACAATTGATAATGGTAATGGATAAGTTTACATTAGTAATTAAGTTGACCTTGAAAAGGAGTAAAGGCTGTAAATGCCAACCAAGCCGTTGATTTCCTTAATTGGATAACACTCTCCCCAGACCGGCATTGTTTGGTTTTTTATTTTTCTTAGAAAAAAAAGCATATTTTGCACTTTTCATTAAAAGCAATTTAATTGTAATCACAATTCATAAAGTCACAACTATGTATATATAATTACTCTCATGCTCATCACAAGTAAAATAATCATTCCAAGAATACATTAAAACATTCAACAATCACATTTATTAAAGTATCATACAAGTATGTCACATGATTCAAACCATTACAACAATAACCCTTTTAAACTATTCACGGTTCACGTGACATCAACTCAATTCCATACTCTTATCAATACATATATCACAATGGGGGTGTCTCCCCACGTACCAGTACATCAAACATCGCATTATATGTAATTTCATTTGTTTTAATTATTACTGCCATATTGAAATGATGAGGTGTGATGTATCATCATGAATATAATTATGGATGATTGAGTCTCACAGAAAGAGACAGTTATGATGAAAACATTATTGAAATGATGAGGTGTGATGTATCATCGTGAATATAATTATAGATGATTGAGTCTCACAGAAAGAGACAATTATGATGAAAATATTATTGAAATGCTGAGGTGTGATGTATCATCGTGAATATAATTATAGATGATTGAGTCTCAAAGAAAGAGACAATTATGATGAAAATATTATTGAAATGCTGAGATGTGATGTATTATCGTGAATATAATTATAGATGATTGAGTCTCACAGAAAGAGACAGTTATTATGATAGTGCTGATGTGTGGTATGTTATTTTGAAATTGTTTATAGATGATTTGATCTCATAGAGAAAGACAATTATGGTAAGTAAGAAGCAGAGAATGATAAGAACCATCTAAATGATGGACTTTATGATGAGAACCTCATTACGAGGTAATCATGAGATAATTGATGGTCTTAAGGTGGACCAATGATTTAGAAAAAGATATTGATAGAGAATGAATCGTATGGCATGTTTAATGATAGTAGAAAGTTGTCATCATGTTATGTGAAAAAAATAAAAGATTAAAAATTAAAGGACTATTTATGAAATTTTGGAATACTTTTAGTAAATTAAATTCACTGAGTTTGTGAAGCTCACCCCTCATTGTACAATGATTTTCAGGTAGCAGGCTTGGCAAATAATTTGGTGAGTTGAGGTTCAGAATAAATCATTTTTTGTAAGCCGTGTACGTGTCATCATCCTCAGACTAATGAGAAAATAAAATGAAAAATTTATTTGTAAATCTTCATGCATTTTACGTTGTATAGAATGCTTAAAGATCGGATTGATGTAAAGTTCTTTTGATAATATTTATTTTTATTGTTGCATATATGTGTCGTGCTGGGATTATCAAAATGTGATGACACCGTTTCGGGGTGGCCAACCCGAGATGGGTCGTTACATAATCGCTCACTTAGATATTATACGCATAATCACAAAAGAATTAATTAATTAATCACACAATTTATGCATGTTTTTATGGTTGTCTCCTTCAAATTAACAAGGAACATATATAACTTTTAATTAATGAGAGATTATAGCATTCAAGGTTTTCTAAATTGGAAGACTCTTATGTACGTACGTGTTTAAAGTCCAAGTTAATTAGCCATCTGGTAAACAAATGACTGCTCCATTAATTTTGTTGGAGTTGACCTTGAAAATTAGAGTCAAGGAGCAGTTAGACTTGAAACTCCCAGGCTTGAAATTTGCATGTAACGGAGAAATTACATGAAAAAGAAAAATAAAATGAAAAAAAGAGTCCTGAGACTTTGGTTCACTTTTTGTTTTCTTTAGTTTGTCCGTTTGCTGCTATAGAATTGACATAAATATTATATACTTACGTATACCTGAGACTTCTCTTCTTAAAAAAATGACCTGAGATAATTTGTTTTGGTGCTATAGAAGCACATGGTATATTGACTTGACCTGAGATCATTTGAACTGACATAAATATTATATACTTAGGTTGTTTTTGAGACATACAAATACAAGGTATATAATTGTGCTTGAGCTGAGACTTCTCTTCTTAAAAAATTGACCTGAGACAATTTGGGTTGACAAAAATATGTAATTGGCACATTTATGTTGGCTGGGTCCATTCTGATCTGCTGGCCTGGCAGTGTTGTATGTATGCATATACCTAACAAAATTCATGTTTACATTGGTCGATCTTCAACAAAAAATTGAATTCAATGTTTACACGCATACCTTCGCGCGTTTTATGGGTTTCAAGCCTCTCCTCACTCCTCTATATAAAGGGCTTACAATGAAACTTAAAACCACAAACACTTCCACTTCAGCAATTAAAACTACTCCTTAGCTATAAGCACTTGATTATGGCGTTTCAACTTCCAGGTTCCCTTCTTTTATTGGCGCTGCTAGTCCTACTAAGCTTATTGCCTTCCATTGAACCAAAGCGTCATCTTGTCTCAACTTCTAATTTCAATCGTAACAGTTTTCCTTATGGTTTCATTTTTGGTACAGCCTCATCAGCTTATCAGGTAGATTAATATGTATTTATATATAGGCCCCTAATTTTCTATATATGCTTTACCGCTCCGCCTCGAATTTCCCCCTGCAGCTGGCCCTCTGCAAATAATTTTGATGATTCACATGGTTGTGGCCACCTCCAGCTTCTTCTGGAGTCTCTCTGAAGGTTTGGCTTCTCTTGCCATTGCTGATAAGGGCGTCTGTCATTTCTTCTTGGTAGCACGGGGGTTTCCCTTCTTTGAGGCCCAGTAAATTCCTTCAGGTGCCATTGGTTGATGAGATTCTCAATCTGTTCCTTTATGTCATGACACTCCTTTGTATCGTGGCCTCGGCTTTGGTGGAACCGGCACCATTTCTTTTGATTTCCCCCGAGAGACTTCTTGGGTGGCCACTGTAGGACAGACTTGTCCTGAAGCTGCATGAGGACGTCGGTCCTAGTAATATTGAGGGGAGTGAAGCTGTCGACCCAAGGATGGGGTCTACACCTGTCCTCCTGGTGGGGCTTTTTGGCTGCTCCTCTTTGGGGGGTAGGGTCTTTCCTCTTCTTCTCGGTTTCTCCCTCTCTTTCCCTTCTGAAGGCTTGATCGTCCTCCGCCAGCATGTACTTTTTTGCTCGTGCCAGGATCTTGTTCGTGTCTCGGGGCGGGCGTCGAATTAGCTTAGAGCTAAAGATGCCAGATCTCAATCTGTTTTTGAAGGCCATCACCTGGACGTTCGGATCGAGGTCTGGAATCTCCCACGCCACTGTGTTAAATCGGGAGATGTAAGCCCGAAGCCTTTCTCCCCTATGTTAGATAATGTTGAAAAGGCTTTCCGAGGTTTTCTTGGGCCCCTTACTGCTGAGGAAGTGAGAGGCAAAAGCATAACTAAGCTCTTTGAAGTTGCTAATGGTTCCTGGCTTCAAGCGTGAGTACCAAGTACCCACTACCTTTACGAGAGACAGGGGGAAGGCGCGGTACATGATCGGGTCTGAGTGCCGGTGTAGTACCATCATTGTCTTATAGTGCTGGAGGTGGTCCATCGGATTTGTTGTTCCGTCATACATCCTGACTTGGGGCATTCTGAAGTTTGGTGGGAGAGGGGTCTCGAGGACACCCTCCGTGAAGGGAGGGTCCTGGACGCAGAGATCGTCCATAAGGCTGGGATTCTTGTGTCTCAGGGCCAAGTCTATCTTCCCTTCCATTTCCTCAAACAACCTGTCCAGGCTGAGGTTGTCTTTTAAGGAGAAACTTTCTTTGGACCGACTGCAACGCGAGGAGGGCTCCGCAGGAGATGGACAGTAAGTGGGGTCATTTCTACCGGTCAACTCTGCTTGTCCCGAAGCTTGGCCGGGAAAGCCGGGAGGCTGTTGACCTCCTTCCTGAACCTGGGTTACCAAATTGGCTATTATCCTGGACAGTTCCTGAAACTGGGCTTGGATTGCCGAGGCTTGAAGGTGGGCGGCTCTTTCCTTATTCTCTTTTTTCCTTTCCAATCAAATTTTAAGTGCATGTCTCATGACAATGATTCTTAATTTACTCAAGTAAATTCAAGAATAAATAACAAGAAAGCTTAAACTTCTTAAGTTTTAAACTAATTAAAATGATTTGTTTCATTTACTTACAAAATTTCTTCTTTTATAATTTTTTACTTAAAAAACTTCTACCAACTAAGTTTACTCAATAATTCCTCCAATTCAAAGAAACTATACCAATTTAATAGTCTTTATGCCACCAAAATTCTAAACTTACATATTTAACATTATCCAAACACTAACTTAGATTAATTTACTCTAATATTTAAGATTTGTTCACATAAACTCTATAATACCCATCTAATAGAATTCTTCCAAAAAATTTAGCTTTATCACTAAAAAAATTCCTAACTCTAGAAAGTCTTTTAGCTCCAACAAGTATTTATACTTCAAAACCTAAAATTTACATATCTAAAACTACTCAGTCACAAGTTTAAGTTATTTCAAGTTATAGTGCAAGATTAATTCAAAGTTCCACTACATATCATATTCCAACTTCAAAAATCCTAAATCCATCCATTTAAATTCAAATCAACTCAAACAAAACCAAAGAATCAACTTCATTAAGTTTACTTTGACTTAGAATAGGTTGGAAAATGATTATACCTCAAATTTGTATAAAAAAAAAATAGCTAAGAAACAAAAGGAGCAAGAACCCCTGTCTGGTGCGTGTACTCCACGCGCCGTCGTAGCCTGCTCATTGCGCCTCACCTCTCGGTCTGGACTCCTCCCCCAGGTGGCAGTAAGAGTTTTACAAAGTATGGGGGTAAGTGAGGTAGTGACGTGAGTTGGTGAGCTAGAAGAAGATAAGAAAATTTTGGGTTTTCTCCAAACAAATTAAAAAATGGTATTTGCCCTGTTTCTCTCTAACTCTCTCAGTCACCCGAGCTTCCCAGAGAAGAATTGAGAGACTTGTGGTTTTTTTGCTGAAGTTTCTAGGCTTTTAGCCTTATATTGTCCCACGAACCATTAGCTTTTTATCTCTTTACCCCTCCCTTCTTTCTTAATTAATTTGCAACCCTTTTCCTCCTTTTTTGTAACTTTTTATATTAAAACCCAATTGTTCTTACTAACGCTTCTTTATAAGAAAGTCTTCACTAAGTACTTTCATTTCTTTTATGTTTATATTACCCCTCAATCAATAAGCTCTACACACTTCTAACATAGAAAAATTATAATTTACTTCATCGATATATATAGTTTAAAATTTAAGACCTGACTTTGCACCCCCTCTCTCTCTACTTTTTCGCTTCTCATTTACTCAGAGTATAAATCCCATCAACCAAATTGTTGAATCCTAAATAATTCCTTGATCCATTACTTAAATTGATGCAATCTCTTGACCTCAACCCGATAATGTTGCCCAACAGTGTAATCTTTCTGATGACGACAATCACGACCGTAAGTGCCACGATGGTCAGTATGTTGTCATGTCATCAGTACGATAGTTTTGGTGAGAGATAAAACAGAGAAGAAGAGATTGTGTAGAAGAAAATATTAGAAGATGGATTCAGTTGTTTGGGACTTGGATTGGGTACTTGGGTTGGGACTTGGGAGCCTGGGCTCATGTTGGGATTAAGGTTGGGCCTAAAATTATAGGGCATGCTTGGGTAACAGTTTTCTGTTTTTAGTTTTCGAAAATGAAAACTGAAAACAGTTTTCTGAATAAAACATGTTTGTAATACTGTAACTCGAAATTGTTTCCAAAACAAAAAAACAATGAAATGTTGTTTGAATAATCTTATTTTGAAAACTGTTTTGATACAACTTGTAATTATTTTTAGTTTTGAGTTTAAATTTAAAATCTATATTAATTTTATTTCTTATATTTACTAAATATTTAAAAATAATTAATATTATTTTATTTTCAAAATTTTAATATTTTTTATATACTATGGAGGAAGAATGAAACAGATAAGTGAACACTGATTTTAGGACTATTTTTCGAAAATTATGTTAGAAAACACCAATTTGGAGTTTTTAAAAAACAATTTTTGAAAACTTGTTTTTTTAAAACTGTTTTAGAAAATTGCTTTTGAAAACTGTTTGCCAAACATAGAAAAGAGATTTTGAAAACTGTTTTCAATTTTTCGAAAATTGAAAACAATTTTGAAAAACTGTTTTCAAACATAGCCATATATACTATCTGTTTCTTTTTTAAGGAAAAAATGAACCCGATTTTTAGCCAAGACTTGCCCGTAGTGTAACTCTACCCCTGATTTCAATCATAATAGTCTTCCTGATGGTTTTATTTTTAGTACAGCGTCATCAGCATATCAAGTAGATAATTAATATATAATATATTAATGTACAACTTTTTAAAACCACCGTGAGATATAATCAACCACTTTATGAGATATAATCAACTGTATATATGCATGATATATGGGACAACTTTACTCGCGACTATTCAGGTTTCTCTCCTTTATTCATTTATATTTCTGTTTAGGTAAGTTTCCATTTGTACATGCATGAGAGTGCACAAGTTATGATGATCGCAACTACTTGATTTCAATACTCCATTTCTTGTATATACGAAATGGAGATAAGAAACTGAATAGATTATCATATTTATTCAAATCAGTTCATTGAAAAGTAACGTGATAAATTAATTAGGAATGTTTTCATAAAACTTTGTAAAAAGAAACAACATAGCTAATAGAGGTATAACAGTTGATTTCTATCATCGTTATAATGTATAAAATTAATTTTACCCTTTAATCACTTATCATATTTTAGAAGAATCTTAATTTAGGGATTTGACATTATTTGATATAGAAATAACTAGAGTTGATCATTGGTCCATTAGTCCACCCAGCTCGTTTGGCTCAACTTGTAGTTTTTGCGGATTTGTTCAAGAAAAATTAATTAATTAATTTGGCTTGGGTAAAAATTTAGGCCCGATTTAAAAAACGAAAGGGATTGAAATTTGAATAAAATAAAAGGCAAATCGGTTAGGCACCACCTTCTTAAATATATTATACTTAATACATTTAATTATTTATATATTAAATAATATATATTTCATGTAATGTGATATATGTTAGGGTTAAGATTCCCTTACTAAAACATTTCATTCTATGAAAAAATAGGGGAAAATGCAATAATTTAGACAAAGAAATTTTTTTTTAATTCTTTGTGCGTAATATTGTATTATGGGAAAACTTAGACTAAATAAAAAAATGAAAAATTCGGGCCTGATGGGCGGACTTGGGTTTGGCTTAACTTATTAGGCTCGAGCTAATTAAGATCGGATTTTCGGGCCAGCTCATATCTACTGAGCTACAATTTTGAGTAAGCCCGACCCAAACCTAACCCGAACCTGACCCAAACCTAGCTCGAGACTGACTTTGGTCAAATCTAGATATAATTGATTCACGTGTATTGAAAAAAGATTAGTTTTTATATTTTTCACGTAATCTACTTTTAAGTAACATAATTGAAATTAAACATTTAAAAAAAAAAAAAATTGTGACAAGAAGGTATCAAACTAATGAAGGAAATGAAAATGGATTCTTTCTGTTTCTCGTTCTCATGGCCCATTATATTACCTTCTAAGTGTGTATATTAACTAGGAGACCTTTGTTTTTCTTTTTCTTTACCTTTTTATTCTCGTTATTCTTAAAATTTTAATTAGCTATGCTTTCTTTCTTTCCTTTTTAAATTCGGGTGGAAAGCTAACATTGAAATATAAGTTCATTAAATTACATTCGAAATGCAAAAAATAAAGGGGATGGCTTGCCTTTGACATTGACCAAGTGAACTTCTAGTACTGTGTTCCCAAGTTAGCTTATGATACCACTTTATTATTGGACCCGAATAAAAGAAATTCAAAATATTGGACCAAATTTATAAGTTTATCAAGAAATTGGATAGCTTGTTGAGGATTTTTTTTTTACATAATTAAGTCCAATAAAATTCAATTTATTGATAAAGTTGTCGAAGAATTACTTTCTGTGACTCATTTGAACCAAACTTAACTATCTTTCTGAAATGTCAATTGATACATATGCAGACAAACAGTCTCGGATATAAAATTATATTTAAATATAAATTTCATAACAAACAAAAACATATAACCAATAAATGCAAAAAGGATGGGCTAAGGCACAAATGCAATATCTCTCTCTTTAGAACTTCTCGCGTCATAGCAGAGGTAATCAAACTCTATCAATGCAACAAACTCATGGCCGCGTTGCTCCCAGGATACAAAAACCCAACATAATCTATTTGTTGTATCTCAAAGATACTAACATTGTATTATGAGCCAGAGCTCTACCATACCACATTTTTTTTGCTCATAGTAATATCAAAATAATATAACGCAGAAAAAAACTAAAATGAGGAAAAAAATAGTGGATTTTGTTTTTCTATCCAAAGGGCATGCAAATAGTCCTATTTATAGAACTCTAGTATAGTAACCTTCAAATTTGGATTTCGATCCTCTAGGGATGAATTTGTCTATGGTTTGGTGTAGTTCATGTTAGGATTAATAGCCACATCATAAAAATATTAAATCAAAGGCTATGATTGAAATACATAAAAAATTTGGAGCTAAATATCTCTACGCCACGTCAGCAAAAGGGGTAATTTTATAAAATCAAAATTACATTTCAAAATTTTAGAAGAAAAGGAAAGCAGTTGCCGAAAATCGACGACCAGAGGCGGACGTGTCGGCACGTGGGACGCGTGAACCGGCTCCTACCAGCGGTTGGTGATCGGAAAGTTTGGATCTGATTAGCATTGCAAAATCCAACCACCCGGTGGTGTCTAATTATGAAAATAATATTCATCTTTATTATTATAATTACGATTATAATAATTATTTTCATTATTATGAGAAAAAATATTATTATAATAATATTATAAAAGTACTATTATTATCAGTATTATTATAATATTGATAATAATAACCACTGTCATTATTATTATATTTATTATTATTATTGTTATTACAAGAAAAAATATTTTTAATTATATTATAATTATCATTATTCTAAGGTAAAAAGAAAAAAAAAATAGTCTCACATGGATAAGATAGATTTTATCCTATAGAAGGAGGCGGGACAAAAAATGTGAGATTAAGGCTAATTTAATCTCATCTTAATCTCATAAGAATAGTAAATCTCCCCAACCAAATGAGGGATAACTATTCATATATGATTAAAATAGTCCAATCTCATCTTAATCTCACCAATCAAACGGGCTATTAGAGTTTAGGCTAAGAGTTCAAGAGGGAGAAAAGAGACATGGTGTAGAGAGAGATTGGAGGCAATGTTGTTAGAGGCACACAAAAGTATACTAACCTTAAGGTTAGTAGTAGTTTATATAGAGAACATAATATTCAAAAATTAAATCAATACCCTTAACCATAATATTCTAACACTCCTCTTCAATCCTTCATTTTTCTTTTTATTTGAGATAATTTTATCAATTCGATAATTTTATCAATTCAATTAATCTCTGACATTAATAAAAGAAAAATGAAGGTTAATCAGTGTAACCTTTACGTCCACATGCATACATTGCTAAATATAAGCGGCTAATACAGTTCCAACACTTCAGATTTACTTTCATGGGTTATGAGTCTCTCTCTCTCTCTTTATATAAATGGTTTACCATTGGAACCACAAGCACTTGCATAAAGAAAAATGGCCATTGAAGGTTCTCTTGTATCGGGGCTGCTACTCCTTGCAAGCTTGTGGGATCTTGTTGAACCAAAGCGTCATCTTGTCTCAACTTCTAATTTCAATCGTAATAGCTTTCCTAATGATTTCATTTTTGGGACAGCCTCATCATCTTATCAAGTAAGACATTTTTAATTACCTTCACAAATTCATGCGACCGAGTGTGATGATTTCAACTGTTTTTCTTCGTTTTTCTTTGACTTTTGGTCTCCTTTGTTGCTGAAATTATCATTGTTTTATTGTATAAACAATGGCTTTAATTCCAGTTTACATCATCGGTCATCAATATACAAAATATATCATGTGGAATATAGTGGCTTCTATTTAAAATTAATTAAAGCAATTCCCACGTTTTGTTTTACGTCATGTAAGATTATATATATATATATATATACTCCTGCATGGAAGCATTAATTAGCTAGCACCACTAATTATGCAATTATATTTAGTATGAAGGTGCAGTAAAAGAAGGTGGTAGAGGATTAAGTATTTGGGACGACTTCACTCACTAGTATCCAGGTTGGTGATGAATATTTTGTTTGGCTAATTGGCTCTATTTCTTTCATAAATGAAACGGTGAGTTCACAACAAAAAAAGGAAAATAATAAAATAAACAAATTGGAGACTAAAAGTTGAATATTGTATTCAAATAAGCTCTTTAAAATTTAATGGGATAAATTAAGAATTTGTTTCATACATCTTGTAGAAAAAAAAAAACAATATGGACAATGGAGATGTAGCAGTCGATTTCTATCATTGTTACAAAGTACGGAGTTTATTTTTCTTTTTTTATGAATTGTCAATGTTTCATGAGTATCTTTAGCAGTGAGGGTTGAGGGGTGATTTTCCATGGATGTATCTGGTGGTGGTAAAAAAAATTATTTTATATTTATTTCATGTATTTTTTTTCTCGATTAGTCGCATTTGTATTAAACATAGCTGAAAAATGTGATAGGAAGACATGGATGCTTTCAAACTAATGAAGGAAATTAACATGGATGCTTTCCAACTCTCAGTTTCATGGTCTAGAATATTACCCCGTAAGTATATATTTTAATCAAGTTGTAATTAACATTTTATTTCATTGCCACTGTTCTATTTTTCTCATTATTCTTAAAATCTTAATTGATTCTTCTTTTTCCATTTTTTTTTTTGTGAATTTAAGTGGAAAACTAAGTGAAGGAGTGAACAAGGAAGGAATACAATTCTACAAAAATCTCATCAATGAGCTCTTAGAAAATGGTAATAAATCTCTTCCCAAATGGATTTAAAAGTTTTCTGCCAAAGATGGTGGTTTAATGTAACTAGAATATTTTGTAAATATGCCATGCTGACATTGAAATATAAATTCTTCCTACAAGTTTGAAATTCAAAATATAAAGAGGCCAAAATCCAAAATGTTCGACCAGATTTCATAGTTTTGATGAAACTGAATAGCTTATGAAGATTTATATTCTAAATATCATGCTATAAAAAATTAGAACCCAACTAATTGTTTTGTGTCTCCTGTGATACAATGTGCAGACTTGCAGCCTTTCGTAACTATCTCCCATTGGGATCTTCCTCAAGCTCTAGAAGATGAATATGGTGGCTTTTTAAACCCTCGCATTGTGTAAGTGAATAGTAGTTACTTTATATGAATCATACTTTACAATCCCAAAGATTTTTATTCTGGAATGAACAGTTTGTAAAACCTACTGCGTGGACATGAAAATGTTTGATCCTGGCTGCTTATTAGATTGTTTTTGTAAGACTACAAATTAGACTGGGTTTGTTGTTTTTTTGTTTTTATGGTGTTTGATTGTTTGTCTCAATTTATACTCAATACAATTTTTTTTTTTCTATTTTTCATTTTGCCAACATAGACTATGGTGATTAACCTATTGACTTTCAAATTTTTTTCCTACTTTATAGAGGATCGAGATGGAATTCTTATTGGCCCACAGGTACGTTGATAAAGTATATATATTTATTTTAGAAATACTTTGTTTTTGAAAAACGAAGGCATAAAAAGATTAGAAGGCATCATAAAGCCAATAAGATTTAGAAAGAAAATTCCTTATGAATCATGAGAGACACATGGAGAGATCAGTAAAGACGCCAAACCAAACAAACAGAACCATCCACTAGAACACAAGACAACACACTGTGCACTTCTTGATACATGTTTTTTCAACATTCTTTTTTCAGTATTTTGTCATATTCCTCTCTATCCCTCCATTCCATTTGGTATAGCTGTTCAATCATCTCCTCTTCATCTCCATCATATGAAACGCCTTTTTTTTTTTTTTTTACCCAATGCCCTATTTTCTTACCGAATACTTTTTCTTTATATTCACACTTTATAAAATGACTAATAATTGTATATAACATTATTTTATTTAGGCTGCTTCAGACTTGATCCTAGTGTATCCTGAAGGTACCAAATATATTCTAAAGTACATCAAGGATCATTACAATAATCCAACCATTTACATTACTGAGAATGGTAAGCCAATTTTTAGAATAAACTTCATACAATTAAGTGGTATTTGTTACATGTTGGATAATCCAATTACTAATTAGTTTTGATTTCTTTGACATAAAACTCATGTAGGATATGACGATTACAACAATGATACATTACCATTGGAAGAAGCTCTTAAGGATACTGATAGGAAAGAATACCATGAGAAGCATCTTCGGAATCTTTTCGGAGCCATAAAGTGAGTTAGTATCTAACTTATGTTGAATTTATTATCACTGTTTTTTTTTTTTTTTTTTGGTTTGCAAAATTTACTTTACAACTAACATAAAACTTGTGTTCTACAACAAACTTGATATTGATATAAAATTATTGTTTTCTGCTATATAGGATGTTTTTTAGTACTCAACTTTTGAAGGTTTAATTATTACAAGGTCCATCTCGATGTAAGCTTATAGAGCATAGATTGTTTTGTTAAAAGTTTATACTAATGGTGATTATTGGATTATTGACAGTGACTATGGAGTTGATATGAAAGGCTATTTTGCATGGTCATTGATGGATAACTTTGAATGGAACCTTGGTTACACTGTTCGATTCGGATTATATTATATAGATTTCAAGAATGACTTGAAACGATATACGAAAGAATCAGCCAAGTGGCTCATGAAATTTCTAAAAGAACAAAGCAAGCGGTCTGAAACTGTTATTTGGGTTTCCTCAATTTTATCACGTATAACAAAGAGTTGGTCACTATTGACGTATTGAAGTTGAACATCTTTTGGTTTTAAATCACAACTGAATGATGTATTTTATTAATTCTTTTGTAATTCTTTGATTTTATTGATTAAAATCTTTTTAGGTGTTTTAGGATTTTAATATGTAATTAAACTATTGTCTTCTTATATAAGAAATTGTACTACTTTCTGATCTATTTCATATAGCTAGCCTATAAATAGGTTTATATAGTTTTTGGGTTCTGCCTATATCTTTTTTCATGATAAATAAATTGACTTTTTCCTTTCATATATATATATATATAAAAGCCTTTTATTCTCTTTTTCACTTAGATAGGTGGTTTAGAGGGAGGATTCTCTAGGCATGAAGATTCCCTAAAAGTATGCCTTTTGAATTATGGACAAATGGACAAATAAGTATCATAGTACGTATGTCACTTAGTAATCACCGAATTCCTAAACAAATTTTTTTTCCCTCAAATCCCCAACTTTGAGGTGATTTTAATAAATAAATATTTTGATTATAAACTTGTCATAATAAGCCCTTAATTTGATTTGACGTTTTCTTTGAAGTGACATGTTTTAAAGAATTTACTCTTTCAAAAGAAAATTAATGACAGAGAAAATGAAGAAACAGTTGTTTACGGTTATTGTTATGCTTAAAATTTGAAAAATAATGTCTTGGAACATCAACGGTGCAACAAATCGTTGCATTTTTTTATACTTCTTTTCTTTAGGGGTTAAAATTAAGTGGACCAACAGCAAAGCAACACGTGGACATTTCTACTTCCAATAAGGAGAAGGCACGTGGACAAGCTATTGACAAACCCAATACCATTCCCGGACACTCTTGTCTAGACCTACGAGCGTAAATCCAGGGATCACGATCCTTCTTGGACACCTAGCCATATCCACTTGCAGAGGAACGGGATCTCCGAGATTTCCCCATCCGGGGTACGTGGGCCGTCTCACCTTTGAAACACTATAAAAGGACCAAGGTATGCAAATCCAGACACAATCACATTCACATTTTACAGAACTGAAAGCACCAGCATCCCATTCCTCTAAGAACTTGTACTAACAAGAGCATCGGAGTGTCTTTGGAGGCACCATCCCCCTCTCTCCTCCGGTGGCTCTCTAGCTCATCTCGTCTTTCTTGTGCAAGCTCCCCCAAAAACCGGCCCCCAAGTCATCAACACGTTTTATGCATCAACAACAATATTTTTGTGTTTTGTAAGGGGCTGTTGATAAGAATCTCAATGTTTCTTCAAGAAGTTCTGAAGGCTCTCATTCTATGGCTCTTGATGATCACAAGTTTTTAACATGGTTATTAATTTATGTGCTTATTTCATTTGGAATTATATAAAATGAATTTATTAGCTACATCAGCTCTTAGGTGACAAGAAGGGCGAGAAAGTTGGGGCCATAATCCTTGGACTGTCTATTCCTTCATGTCTTCACCTTTTATTGCTATATTCTTCAAAACCAGACCTTCTCTAAACTCTGTTATTCAAAACTAGATCAAATGGACTCTTTCTCCATTATGAGTTCATCCTGCCATTATGATAAGACAGCTGTTTGAAATTACAAAATAGGAAACAACTTTTCCCAAACCAATTAGAAGTTTTCTTTGTGAGAATTGAGCCAGAATCCTAACAGTCATAACTATAGGGTAGTTTTTTATTTTTATTTTTTTTTTCATTTTCTTCTTCCACTTTGCGATCAAATGAAAACAAGCATTTGATTTCATGCAAACAATTGGACCTTGCAATTAATTTTTGTTGGTATGATCCTCCAATGTGTCCACGAGCTAAAGAAGTTACAAGTGGATTGTTGAGGAAAATTGTAAGAATAAAGAATCAAGCTAGAAGAGACAGTGATAGGAGCTGATGTGATTAATAAATTCATTTTTATATAATTTTAAATGCAATCAAAACATAAATTGAGAACAATATTAAACCTGAGTTTCAATAAAGATGTAAATTAGGAACAGTTATAAACTCGACGTAAATTAGAACAATATTAAACTTAAAGAAAAACCAGTGAAACCTAAAAGACAATTGATAATGGTAATGGATAAGTTTACATTAGTAATTAAGTTGACCTTGAAAAGGAGAAAAGACTGTAAATGCCAATCAAATGATAAACTTAAAAAAAAAAAGGAACCTGTTTCTTTCATTTTTCCCCCCTTTTTTCATGTAATTTCTCCATTACTAGTACTATATATAAAAAACATACTCCATAGTGATCAAGCCTGGGCCTTTGATGCAAATTTCAAGCCTGGGCATTTAAAGTCTTTAACTAATTGCTCCTTTATTTTTCAAGGTCAACTCCAACTTAATTACTGATATTGTAAACTACCCACGATGAAGCAGTAGTCAGTTGTTTACCTGAGAGGGCTATTTAATTTTGCCATGAAACACGTACATAATGATCTTTCAATTTAGAAGCCATCCAACACTATAATTTCTTAATTAATTTTAAAGTTATGTTTCGTGTTATTTTGAAGGAGACAACAATAACAACATGCATATGTTGAGTTATTATTCAGCTGTTGAGTAATTATGCGTATCTATAACATCTAAGTGATGCAACAGTTAGGAGGAGATCGTAGTTATCAATTTATGTTGCTCATCTTTTAAGCTTGCTGATCAGTAGTTCAATTAATCATTAACTTCTCCTGATTTTCTATTTTTGATTCTTGATGTGGGATAATTTTACCATCCAAACAAACAGTAACACATGACACACCAAGGTAAGGCCACAGACCCAAAATTACCACCAGTGAAATCATTACATGTGTCCAAGGGTACGAAGGTAATTTTATTCATAAACCCTAAAACACTGTAATCCTAACTGCACAAGGACACTCATATCTCATATTTGAGAAACTCAAATCCCACCACAACTCTCACATATGAGTTACTTTCCTAATCAGACGATACTCCAAAGTACTGTATGTAGAGGGCTTTCGTTATTACACATGTACGTCACAAACAGTTTTAACAACGCCTGCCTTTTCATTTTATATAAACAGATTATTGATTTAGGCATCAGAGAGTTCCCTCAAAGGCACACTTCCGATCCTCCGACAACTCCTTAGGTCTTTTTTTGTTCTCGTGTGTGCGGGGACTTCACAACACCTATAAGAGCAGCAGTCACATTTTTAAGCATAAAAAAATTTGTGTTATCCATGGGAAAACTTTGAAGAAGAATTCATCCGTTAATGATGCCAACCTGAAATATGACCAAGAACGTTGTTGCTACTGTCGCTGTCGGTGCTGCTACCGTTGCCACAACCCATACCTTGACTAGACAGGACATGATCCTTAGTCCAGGCCTCTTTGCAATTCCCAAAACTACTGCTACGAGTGACGATTCCATCTAGCATTCTAAAAGGTAGAAGAAGTTTCTTGCAACCTCAACTGGGCTATCCCACTCGTCACCAAAGCCACACTGATCTGAACGCATGACTCGGGGTCCTCAATGGCATTAGATGCTGCCACAAAGCCCTCGATTAGCGAGGCACTCAGATCACGAAAGGAGACTTCACCCCACTAACTACCGATCCTCCGTTAGATTCTGCCCCCTCCATTATAAGGTAAGATCACAGAGCCACTCCACGATCACAAACACCTTTAATACAATCTCCAGGAGCGGAGAATGATCACTCCAGATAAAGAGAACCTATAGTAGGTTAGCAGCACCTGCCAATAGACAAAACAAAAAAGCAAGAACAGAACAAACGATCTTTTTTACAGATGACGACCTAGAAGGACTGCCCACCCCATGATGACGCCATGGTCATCACTTTGGTCATTTGGAATTACAATATGAAAAGGATCCTAGTTGACAACCAACATCTTCTATCATAACGCGTTCAAGAAAATGGGGCTTAGTGACCAACAGCTCACACAAGTCGCTTCCCCTCTCTATGAGTTTTCAAGCGAGCCAATGTTCCTCTCTCTACTATATTTAACATCACATTCATAACATTTCTACTCATTTTTCATTCTCTTATGTTCTTCCTCTACACACAATCTATGTCATCACAACTACTTAGGCCATGTCTGGAGACAAGGGTTTAAGCAAGGTTAGCTTAAATCCTTGTCTTAGAATTTGGTGGATGTTACTAGGGCCTCAATTCCAAGACAAGGATTTAAGTTAATATTGCTTAAATCCTTGTCTCCAAACATGGCCTTAGTTTCTAAACAGTTTCCTAGAGATTTCTTCGAAAGCTATTCGTAATTGCTATCTACACAACTTCGCAAGGCTTTGTTGTATCCTTGAGGTGAATTTACTAGGAAGTTATTAGCAAACTCTTTGGAGTGAGGGCAACTATCACCTTAACGAAAGTGATTTACGCCCTAAATCCTTAAAATATTATGTTCTTTTCAATTGTTTTCGTTGTTGCAATTCCACATTTTCTAATGCACATACTTTGACCCACTTTTTTTTTTTTGTTGTTATTTTAACCCAAAATCCCCAACAATTTTAAGGTGATAGTAGAAGCAACCATATAATCAGTATTGATTTCAAAGTCATGAGAGAAGACTTCATCAAAGAAGATCGTTTTTATGGAACCAACTTTGCTCACTAGAAGGAAACTAAAAGACTATAAAAGGTTGAAAGAAGCGAGAGGCTATATATATATATATATTATGGATTTCTTTGTCGAGGCCAAATTCATACTGAGAGCATATGTATGATTTCTAAGTTTTTATAAAGTCTATGCCAGATATCCAGGAAGTATTTGAAGAGAAACTTAATACTTAAAAAAAAAAAACAAGGTAGGCATAACTTATTGATTATGAAATATTTTGAATTTATAGTTATAAATTAAAAAAATATATTTTGAATTTATATTTTTGAGTAACATCATAAAAAAATGATGTGCTTACTCTATGACCAATTTACAAGGAATATCTAAAACTAAGAAGTATCTAATTACTACATTTAAGATAGATGATCTTAATGAATTAGATGCTATCTTAGACGTGGAAATGAGTGGGGGATATGTTTTAAATCAATCTCATTACTTGAGAAACTATTATTAAGTTCAAAAATCTTGGAATAAAGTAAGCAAGTATCCCCTATGAATTCACTACTAAACCAATTGAGAATTTCGGTAAAGTAATGGTACAACTTGAATATATATGTTAGTGCTATTGAAAGTTTAACTGAGCTAGATATTGTATTTGTAGAGTGCAAACTTTCAAGATACACTAGTAAGCCTAGTACAAACCAATAAATAGAGTTATTAGAATCTTAAGAAAACTATTAAACTATCTGTTTTATTTTTATTATCTGGTTGTACTAGAAGGATTCATTGTAGTTGGATCACAAGTACGTCAATTGATGAAAATTTAACGTTTGGATAGATTTTTAGGCTTGGTGGTGAAACAATACGTTGACCCTCTAAGAAGTAGATATGCATATCAAATTTAACCATATAACCAGGATCAGCACATAATGCCATAGACATATTTGGCTTCACAACAATCCAATATACTTGTCACCTCAAGGACTTGTCTCCTTAAGGACTCTTTCTTAACATTATCGTTTCACATGGACAACAAAAAGATATATGTTTGCAGGGCCAAGAACTGTTGTCACACTTTGGTACCAAAAAGGCTAACAAACACATCAATCATCTCAAGAATATTACTCTAGTTCTATCTACCTATTCTTTAAGCCACAAAAACAGGAAAACAATAAGCTTCAATACGGCCCATTGAGCATTTTAACACATTTATGAACTAGAGCAAAGCTTCCTCATACCAAATACAGACTTAGTATTGCAACTTCAAAGGATAACAAGAGGGGAGAAAAGAATGACTGGAGGGGACTGCATAGTAGCAAACAAAAGTGGTAAATGATTCACATCTTAGGTAGAAATCAGAACAAAATATGGGAAAGTAGCAAGCCACGTCACTAATTCAATCTAAAGCAATGAGGATGTATAAAATCAAACTTAAAATTTAAGCCATGCCATCTTGTCTTCTCACGAAAAAGATTAAGCGCTGATGTCAGAGATATTAAGGGAAGGTTGGGTACAGGACCATCAATCGAGGTTGATACATGTTTTTTCATCATTCTTTTTTCAGTATTTTGTCATATTCCTCTCTATACCTCCATTCCATTTGGTATAGCTGTTCAATCATCTCCTCTTCATCTCCATCATATGAAATGCCTATTTTTTTTTTTTACCCAATGCCCTATTTTCTTACCCAATACTTTTCTTTATATTCACACTTTATAAAATGACTGATAATTGTATATAACATTTGTTTATTCAGGCTGCTTCAGACTTGATCCTAGTGTATCCTGAAGGTATCAAATATATTCTAAAGTACATCAAGGATCATTACAATAATCCAACCATTTACATTACTGTGAATGGTAAGCCAATTGTTAGAATAAATTTCATACAATTAAGTAGTATTTGTTACATGTTGGATAATCCAATTACTAATTAGTTTTGATTTCTTTGACATAAAACTCATGTAGGATATGACGATTACAACAATGATACATTACCATTGGAAGAAGCTCTTAAGGATACTGATAGGAAAGAATACCATGAGAAGCATCTTCGGAATCTTTTGGAAGCCGTAAAGTGAGTTAGTATCTAATTTACATTGAATTTATTATCACACTTTTTGTTTCTTTTTTTTTTGGTTCGCAAAATTTACTTTACAACTAACATAAAACTTGATATTGATATAAAATTATTGTTTTCTGCTATATATGATGTTTTTTAGTACTCAATTTTTGAAGGTTTAATTATTACAAGGTCCATCTCGATGTAAGCTTATAGAGCAAAGATTGTTTTGTTAAATGTTTGTACTAATGGTGATTATTGGATTATTGACAGTGACTATGGAGTTGATGTGAAAGGCTATTTTGCATGGTCATTGATGGATAACTTTGAATGAAACCTTTGTTACACTGTTCGATTCGGATTATATTATGTAGATTTCAAGAATTACTTGAAACGATATCCGAAAGAATCAACCAAGTGGTTCATGAAATTTCTAAAAGAATAGAGCAAGCAGTCTAAAGCTGTTATTTGGGGTTCCTCAATTTTATCACGTATACCAAAGAGTTGGTCACTACTGATGCATTGAAGTTGAACATATTTTGGTTCTCAATCACAACTAAATGATGCATTTTATTATTTCTTTTGTAATTCTTTGATTTTATTGATTAAAATCTTTTTAGGTATTTTAGGATTTTAATATGTAATTAAACTATTGTCTTCTTATATAATAAATTGTACTACTTTTTGATCTATTTTATGTAGCTAGCCTATAAATAGGTTTGTATAGTTTTTGGGATTCTGTGTAAATCTTTTTTCATGATAAATAAATTGAATTTTTCCTTTCATATATATATATATAAAAGCCTTTTATTCTCTTTTTCGTTTAGATAGCTGGTTTAGAGGGAGGATTCTCCAGGCATGAAGACTCCCTAAAAGTATGCCTTTTGAATTATGGACAAATGGACAATTAAAGTATCATAGTACATATGTCACTTAGCAATCACCGAAGTCCTAAACAAATTTTTTTTTTGTTTTCTCAAATCCCCAACTTTGAGAGTGATTTTAATAAATAAATATTTTGATTATAAATTTGTCATAATAAGCCCTTAGTTTGGTTTGACATCTTCTTTGAAGTGATGTGTTTTTAAGAATTTACTCTTTCAAAAGAAAATTAATGACAGAGAGAAAACGAAGATAAGAATCTCAATGTTTTTGGCATCAACACCAATATTTTTGTGTTTTGTAAGGGGCTGTTGATAAGAATCTCAATGTTTCTTCAAGAAGTTATGAAGGCTCTCATTCTATGGCTCTTGATGATCACAAGTGTTTAACATGGTTCTCAATTTATGTGCTTATTTCATTTGGAATTATATAAAATGAATTTATTAGCTACATTAGCTCTTAGGTGACAAGAAGGGCGAGAAAGTTGGGGCCATAATCCTTGGACTGACTATTCCTTCATGTCTTCACCTTTTATTGCTATATTCTTCAAAACCAGACCTTCTCTAAACTCTGTTATTCAAAACTAGATCAAATGGACTCTTTCTCCATTATGAGTTCATCCTGCCATTATGATAAGACAGCTGCTTGAAGACTCCTAGGTAAACGGCTTCCTAGGTTGTCGTGTTGAGATTTTACCATTAAAATCTATTTACTCAATCTTAAGCAAAAAAAAAACAAGCACAACAATTACATAGGAAAATAAATAAAAAGCAAGAACTTTAGGAAGAGTAAAGTTGTTAAACTCTCACCCCAAAATCTCAATACAAAAAAAGCTCTTAACCCAATACACCCAAAGCTGTCATCCTAACTTTAGTAGTAAATCCCTCTGGCTTACAATGTATATGAGAATTATGAATGTGCCTTAAACTGTTTCTTGATAATCAGTTGACCTTGAAAAGGAGTAAAACTGTAAATGCCAACCAAGCTGTTGATTTCCTTAATTGGATAACACTCTCCCCAGACCGGCATTGTTTGGTTTTTTATTTTTCTTAGAAAAAAAAGCATATTTTGCACTTTTCATTAAATCTATTAAACTAGGTCCTAGTCAAAATCCTAGTCTCGAAAAGTTATCTTGATATGGACCAACACCATGTAACTTCGTACCGATATAATATTATATATATTTTTATACCATAGTAGTGGAAAAAATATTTGGAAATAAAATAAAAGAAACACGTTTTTTTTTCTATGTAGCTTATCCGGTTGAGATAAATTTGGTTGACGAAAATCCGATATAATTTACCATGTGATTGACGAATTCAGAGTTTGGTCATGTTGCCTGGGTCCATTCTACTCGGTTGGCAGCGTCAACATAACAAAATTTTAACAATCCATGTTCACACTTTCGTTTCATGGGTTTCCACCATTGTTTATATCAAAAAAAAATCCTGGTTAGATTGGGTAGTTTTAAACCCGTTTGAAATTTTATCGATAATTTTAAAAAAATTTACTAGTAATATCAATATAAGTGTGAGAATAAAAAATTAATGGTACAAGTGAAATTTCAAAAATTAACAATGAAATTTTGGACGGATCTAAAACAATTCTTAACCAAAAATTGGTCCTTATATGTTGGATCCTCTTAATTTTTAGCTTTGTATTGCGGGTCAATTAATTGTTAGATTTTATGCCACCTCAATAAAGTAAAAATCGAGGGTCATGAACACACAACATCACCGAAGTAAGGGAATAGAGCTTTTTCCTCTAAATCGGCAAACAACCAACTGCATGCCCTTGTGTAATGACTCATACCGAGCGAGCATTACTTGAAATGACATCATCATTACTTTTAAACATTGAGCATATAGACCTGTACCAGAACATGTAAATCCTACTATTTCCATCATACAATACATTCCTACTATATGTATGCATGCTTCCACATTTCTTTAGTCTATGTACACTACATCTTGGTTGAAACCAAGAATTTACACAAGACACAATCTTTAGAAAAATTTCAGCCATACAATTAAAAACCACATACACTTTTTTCAAAAACGGAGACATATACATTAATCCGAACTCCCAAACAAACATGGTGAGGATGCTTTGCGTGAAAACCCACCTAAGGATACCTTTCTCCTTTAATCCTTTTCTGATTTGCTTCAATTCTATTCAACAACTTCCTTGAAATATTAAAAAGTTGGAGGGTGAGCTAAAAGCTTAGCGAGTAATCATATTACTCGAAGTAATCGTCTTCAAGAAACTTTTTCACTTTTTGAATGAATTCAATTTAATTGTAATCACAATTCATTAAGTCACAACTATGTATATATAATTACTCTCATGCTCATCACAAGTAAAATAATCGTTCCAAGAATACATTAAAACAATCAACAATCACATGAATTAAAGTATCATACAAGTATGTCACATGATTCAAACCATTACAACAATAACCCTTTTAAACTATTCACGGTTCACGTGACATCAACTCAATTCCATACTCTTATCAATACATATATCACAATGGGGGTGTCTCCCCACGTACCAGTACATCAAACATCGCATTATGCATCCACTTGGTTTCATCTCACTTTCCACTTCTACTTGGTTCCACCTCACTTTCCACTTCCACTCGGTTCCATAATATCATCAAGGATTCAAATCTCATCAAACATAATTCATAACACAAGAAATTTCTTAAATATAATTTCATCAACTCATTCACATTACACTTTACTTCCAAACACACATCAAGACATATGATTTGTTTCTTAGATATCAAACACACATTTATTCACACCCTTATATGGTTTGCATTCCGCATCTATTATACTTACATATTTTCGTTTTTATCGTATAATTCACCACGCTTACTAACAGTATGGTGAAACTCACCACACTCATAATTCTAATTTTATAACAAGAGCTAAGTAGAGAGCTTTGGGGGTAGTGGGGATTTTGGGTTGTGAGGTTTTGAGGGTAATAATTTTGTTGTATTGGGATTTTGGGGTGCGTGTTTGACAACTTTGATCTTCCTAAAGTTGTAGTTGAAGATTAACAAAATAGTGTAGTTGTTGGTGGATGTAAGTAAGGAGGTTGTCGAACCATACTAATTCTTGGTGTTATTACTCTTTATTTTGTTTATCTATTTAATTGTTGTGGTTGTGTTTTTACCTAAGATTTGAGCATGTGGATTTTAGAGGAAAAATCCCAACAAACACCTTATCTGAAAAATTAGATTTTAAGGATTTTCATAGATCGAGCTCAAAGATTGGATTTCAAATCTGCGAAAAATTCTTGATTTGGGTCATGAAATTTTCTTTAATAAGAGGTATTTTTCACTATCAAATGCAAGACAGATAGGAAAATTTTTATTTTACTCTCTCTATGTGATGGTGGAAATGTATCTTCTCTAAGAAAATCCCGGAAAAATCTCTCTGTACATGAAATGAAAATGGCATTTCACCTAATCTTGTTGTGTTCATTTATATCGACCAAATTAGTGTTATTCCCAACCTTTGGCATGACACATTAACATGAATTGTCACTCGTACCGAAAACTATTTCAAGCTCATTTTACAATTTTATCAAATAACTAATCTTAATTAAAAAAGTTGTTAGTTACATTACGCTAAAACATATGCTAGTAAAGATTTGCGTAATCTGCCTTGGCTCAAGATGTATATGCCATGAAAAGTTCTTGCATGCCTAACTATGGTCTATGAAAGATATATCGCATAATAACATATTTTATTATTGCATGGCATTAGAAGATAAAGAAAAAGAGATATCTTCCTTCCATCCAATAGTTAAAAATGCTTTGTGCATGCATTTATCAACTACCAAGATAAAAAAATTTCATATATATACGACAGATATATTAAATTGAACTACTGATCAGCAAGCTAAAAGATGTGCAACACAAATTGTTAATTAAGATCTCTCTTAATCTGTAATAACCGTATTTGCAAAGTAAGGGTAAATAAGTAATTTAATAAATTATAACTTGAAGTTTAAATGATATAGTTACGCGATGGATTTAGTATTGAATAAAATAATTCTTTTGGAAAAAAAAATTTCTACGACGTGGACGTCATTAAAACAAAAGAAAAGTCAAAAGTTGTGGGCAGCAGGTATAATACCGGCTGCCAATTTCAGAAGACGTTTGTAGTCAACAAACGTGGGTAGTAGGTGTAATACCTGTTACCAATTTCAGACGGCATTTGGGAATGCCTTACGCGTCTCCACAACGTGGAAACTGTAGAGACTTTTGGGAGGGGTGGGCTGCTGGAAGAGCAAAATTTTGAAGGAGTTTTCTATGGAATTTCATAGAGAATCAAGAATAGCTATCAGAAGGTAATATCATAGTGCTTATTTTTTAATTTCTAACATTTATGGAGTTTTCCTGAATTCAAAGTGAGAATTTTCAAAGTGTGTGGTTTATATCAAATTGAAGAATAAATTAGAAAATTTATATAAATATGATATCAGGTGTTGACGATCTACAATTGGGGGAATTTTTGAGAGAAACAGGAAAGGCAAGGAAGTGATCCACGGGTAGCTTTAAGTGCTACGTGTGAGTTGGATTTACTTTAAGCAGTCTAAAGAAAAATGAAATATTTAGTGATAATATTAAAATAAATTATTGATGTATGCTTGGGTGATAGATGAAAAAAAATTAATTTATAGTTATGATAGGAAATTTGGACATGTAGAAATATTTTTCGGTGAGAAATAATATTTTTGGAAATAAAAGTTTATTGGAGAATAAAAAACATAAATAAATTATTGATGAGTTATATTGATGTTTTAGCACGAATTATGGGGAGATGAATTTTAGTGAATATTGATAAGCTTTGGTGGATGATTTGATGTGATTAGAAATGAAATTCAGTGGATCTGGACAAACTTTGATGGATAATTTGATATGATTTGGGATGAAATTTTGTGGATTTTGACAAGTTGTAATGGATGATTTGATGTGATTTGGGATGAGTGGATTTTAGTAGAATTTTTATATAATTTGAGAAAAAATCAGGTTAGTCAATTTAAATATTTTGATTTCATGTGATTTTTATATTACTGTTTATATGCATATTTTATATCATTTTTCATATGCATATGCATTACATGAGAAAGAAAGAACCGGGAAGGCAGCGGGTTTGATGAAAATGAAAGAACCGTGAAGGCAGCCGGTCTAATGAAAATAAAAGAACCGGGAAGGCAGTCGGTCGAATGAAAATGAAAGAACTAGGAAGGCAGCCGGTCTTATGAGATTGAAAGAACCGGGAAGTCACCTGGTCTAAATGAGAATGAAAGAACCGGGAAGGTAGCCGGTCTAAGATAATAACAACCTGTCGACAGGTGGGAAGACGTTCCCATCATAATCATGTATGTATTTGCATTTGTTTTAATTATTACTGCATTATTGAAATGATGAGGTGTGATGTATCATCGTGAATATAATTATAGATGATTGAGTCTCACAGAAAGAGACAATTATGATGAAAATATTATTGAAATGCTGAGGTGTGATGTATCATCGTGAATATAATTATAGATGATTGAGTCTCACAGAAAGAGACGATTATGATGAAAATATTATTGAAATGCTGAGGTGTGATATATTATCGTGAATATAATTATAGATAATTGAATCTCACAGAAAGAGACAGTTATGATGATAGTGCTGATGTGTGGTATGTTATTTTGAAATTGTTTATAGATGATTTGGTCTCACAGAGAGACAATTATGGTAAGCAAGAAGCAGAGAATGATAAGAACCATCTAAATGATGGACTTTATGATGAGAACCTCATTACAAGGCAATTATGAGATAATTGATGGTCTTAAGGTGGACCAATGATTTAGAAAAAGATATTGATAGAGAATGAAACGTATGACATGTGTAATGATAGTAGAAAGTTGTCATCAGGTTATGTGAAAAAAATAATATATTAAAAATTAAAGGACTATTTATGAAATTTTGGAATATTTTTAGTAAATTAAATTCACTGAGCTTGTGAAGCTCACCACTCATTGTACAATGATTTTCAGGTAGCAGGCTTGGCAAATAATTTGGTGAGTTGAGGTTCAGAAGAAATCATTTTCTGTAAGCCACGTACGTGTCAACATCCTCAGACTAATGAGAAAATAAAATGAAAATTTTATTTGTAAATCTTCGTGCATTTTACGTTGTATAGAATGCTTAAATATCGGATTGATGTAAAGTTCTTTTGGTAATATTTATTTTTATTGTTGCATATATGTGTCGTGCTGGGATTCTCAAAATGTGATGACACCTGTAGAGAGATTATTTGGTTTTCTACCAGTAATTGACAGACCTTTGTTTCGTTTGAATTAAAAGGAGAAGTTTTGGATTGGTGGGAAGATATTCTTCCCAGGGTAAGTATAGATGTCAATAGACCTTCAACTTGGAATAGGTTTAAGGAGGTTTTCCTTGAGAAATATTTTCCTTAGACTTTTAGAGCCTAACATGATAGAGATTGATCTATTTGAGGCATATTAATTATGTAAGATTGGTTGATATATCAACTCAAATTGAGAGAGATGTGATGGAGTTTAAGAAAAAAAAAAGAGAAAGAGTGGTTAAAGAGGTTTAGACATAAAGGTTATAGAGGTAATGGTAGTACAAGTGTATAGGGTGAGAAACCACCCCAAATGAGGCTTTTCTTGTTACAGGGAACTGAAATACAGAGTTAGAGGCAAGCAGAACCTATTGTATCTGTATCTTAGAATACTATTGGCGGGACCCTTAGATTTGGGAGACAGGAAGTCATGGCAGAGGAAGTAAGTTTGCCATTAAGGGAAATAGTAACATGATGTATGATTGAGAGACAAAAGTTATTATAGATATATTCAGATGAGATATTTATCCCATAATTGTCAAAATTTGAAATGCTTTATGTGTGGAGAAGGTGGACATGTCAGTGTTGGTTGACCTTGACGCAACCCATTCTTTTGCATCCAATATTCATATAAAATCTATTGAAGTATGTATTAGTCATTGGATTGCAAAATATCCTTGTTAAAGTTCTCCCTCGAGATAAAGTGATAATCTTGAATAGTTATGAGAGATTGTGTGATTCGTACCACTGACAGAAAATCTGAAGTTGATTTATTATCTTTGAATATAATTTATTTTGGGAAATAATTGGTTATCGACGTTTTTTGTCTGGATTAATTATTCCAGAAAGAAGGTTCAAGATATATACGTGAGATACTTTTAACTACCCTATTTTTGCCCTGGCCAATAGAAGATGACTGAAAAAGGGTTTTAAGGAGTATTGGGCATATATCATGAATTATAAAAAGGAAAATGGGAAGTTAGAATAAATCTTAGTGATGAAAGAATATTCTAAAGTAATTTTTGATGAGTTGTTTAGGTTGCCTCCAAGTAGGGAGATTAAAGTCTAATGATGTGATATCAGGGCTATCACATATATTTAACAGCGGTTGAATTGAGAAAGTTGAACGTATCATTTTAAGAATTTTTGGATAAATAATTTTTTAGACCTAACGTCTTTGGGGAGCCCCTATGTTGTTTGTGAAGAAGGAAGATGGAACGATGAGATTAGGTATAGACTATAAATAGTTGAATAAGAATAAATACATTTTTTCCTAGGATAAATGAATTGTTTAAGCAGTTGCAAGGAGTGAGAATGTTTTCTAAGATAAACCTGAGATCAAGTTATCACCAATGGAGGATAGAGAAGGGAGACGTGCCTAAGATTGTTTTTAGGACACGTTATGCTCATAAGCTTTCGCGATGTCATTTGGATTAACTAATGTTCCAGAAACATTCATGGACTTGATGAATAAAATATTTAAACTGTTTCTTGATAATCTTATGGTTGTGTTTAGTAACGACATTCTGATATATTTTGAGAAGGAAAAACAACATATAGACCATTAGATACTGTGTTGGAGATTCTGAGGAGAGAGAAATTATATGCAAAGTTTCTAAGTGTGAATGTTAGCTGAAGGTGATAGCTGATACATTGAGTAGAAATTCTACAAGAAGGTTAACTGTTATGGGGGTTCTGATGTGAAATTGATGATAGATTTAAAAGAGATAAGAATGAAGTTGAATAACGGTGATAAAAGATCATGGTTAACGAATATGGTTGTACAGTCATCCATAATAAAATGTTTTAGAGATGCAAGGTAGAGATGAAGAGATGGAAAAGATTAAGCATTGAGTGCTTACTTGAAAGCAATATGAGTTCAAAAATTTGGAATTAGGGTATTTTGAAATTGGAACATGGATTTGTGTTCCCAATGATGCAGAGTGGAGAAAGAAGATATTGAGAAAAGTACATGATGATATAGATTCGATGCAATCAAGTAATAATAAGATGTATAGAGGATTGAGACAAAAATTCTAATGGTCAGGGTTGAAGAGAGATGTAGCTGAGATTGTGAGGTTGTGTGGAGTACCATGGATCATAGTATCAAATAGAGATGCTAGATTTACATCTTAGTTTTTGGAGAGGCTTTCAATAAGTCGTGGGAACAAAGTTGCAATTTAATATAATTTTTCATGCTTAGACAAAAAAAAAGAAGGATTTTTAGAGTACTAGAAGATATGTTAAGGGCAAACTAATATTAGGATGGCATCGATTGAGGCATTGTATGGTCGGAGGAGTAGAATTCCTTTATGTTAGGAAGAAATGGGAGAGAGAAATATAGTTGGTTTATAAATTATTTAGTTAACATCTAAGAGGAACAAATTGGTTATAAAAAGCGGTAAAGCAGCACAGAGTAAACCTCCTGAGTTTCCAGAAGATGATGGGGTGTATGGAAAAATATCTCAATGAAAAGGGTGTATTGAGATTTAAACAGGAAATAAAAGCTAAACCTAATGTATGTGGGACCTTACGAGGTTTTTGAGAAAGTTTGACTAGTTGCGAATAGACTGGATTTGCCTCTAGAATTAAAACATTTATATAGTGTATTTCATGTTTCACTTTAAGGAAGTGTTTACATGATATTTCGAGCTAAGCTATAGAAATTTATAAGGCTTGGGATTATATACAAATACCAGTGAGAATTTTAGACAAAAATAAGAAATCTTGTGTAATAAAATAATTTCATTATGCCAAGTTCGGTGGCGGAATCAGGATGTTGATGAGATTACGTGAAAGCATGAGACAGAAATATTATTCACATTTGTTTCTGGAGTAAAGTAAGGAAATTTCGGGGGCGAAATTTTTGTATGGTCGGTAGAATTGTAATAACCGTATTTGCAAAGTAAGGGTAAATAAGTAATTTAATAAATTATAATATGAAGTTTAAATGATATAGTTATGCGATGGATTTAGTATTGAATAAAATAATTATTTTGAAAAATAAAATATTTATGGGACGTGGACATCATTAAAAGAATAAAAAACAAAAACAAAAAAAAATAGTCAAAAGTTGTGGGCAGCAGGTGTAATACCTTACACCTGCTGTCAATTTCAGAAGACGTTTGTAGTCAACAAACGTGGGTAGCAGGTGTAATACGTGTTACCAATTTCAGACAACATTTGGGAATGCCTTACGCGTCTCCACAACGTGGAGACTGTGGAGACTTTTGGGAAGGGGGGGCTGCTGAAGTTTTCAGCCCAAGTTTTCGTATATATAGCATATGTAAACGTAAAAAAAAAAATTTCACCCATGAGATTTCGTTTTGTTTCCTCTAAATTGTCTGTTTTCTTTAAATCTTTGGAGACTCAAAGAAATGCTGGAAGAGCAAAATTTTGAAGAGGTTTTCTGCGGAATTTCATAGAAAATCAAGAATAGGTATCAGAAAAGCAGAAGGTAAACAGTGCTTATTTTTGAATTTCTGACATTTATGGAGTTTCCCTGAATTCAAAGTGAGAATTTTTAATGTCTCTGGTTTAAATCAAATTGAAGAATAAATTAGAAAATTTATATAAATATGATGTCAGGTGTTGACGATCTACAATTGGGAGAATTTATGAGAGAAACGGGAAAGGCAAGAAAGTGATCCACGGGTAGCTTTAAGTGCTATGTGTGAGTTGGATTTACTTTAAGTAGTCTAAATAAAATCGAAATATTAGTGATAATATTAAAATAAATTATTGATGTATGCTTGGGTGATAGATGAAAAAAATTGATTTATAGGTATGATAGAAAATTTGGACATGTAGAAATATTTTTCAGTGACAAATAATATTTTTGGAAATAAAAGTTTATTAGAGAATAAAAGAGATAAATAAATTATTGATGAGTTATATTGATATTTTAGCACGAATTATGAGGAGATGAATTTTAATGAATATTGATAAGCCTTGGTGGATGATTTGATGTGATTAAAAATGAAATTCAGTGGATCTGGACAAACTTTGATGGATAATTTGATATGATCTGGGATGGAATTTAGTGGATTTTGACAAGTTGTAACGGATGATTTGGTGTGATTTGGGATGAGTGGATTTTAGTAGAATTTTTATATAATTTGAGAAAAAAATAAGGATAGTTAATTTAAATATTTTGATTTCATATGATTTTTATATTACTGTTTATATGCATATTTTATATCATTTTTCATATGCATATGCATTACATGAGAAAGAAAAGAACCGGGAAGACAGTCGGTTTGATGAAAAAGCACGAACCGGGAAGGCAGCCAGTCTGCTGAAAATGAAAGAACCAGGAAGGCAGTCGATCTTATGAGAATGAAAGAACCGAGAAGGCAACCGGTCTAAGATAATAACAACCTGTCGACAGGTGGGAAGACGTTCCCATCATAATCATATATGCATTTGCATCTGTTTTAATTATTGCTGCATTATTGAAATGATGAGGTGTGATGTATCATCGTGAATATAAATATAGATGATTGAGTCTCACAGAAAGAGACAGTTATGATGAAAACATTATTGAAATGATGAGGTGTGATGTATCATCGTGAATATAATTATAGATGATTGAGTCTCACAGAAAGAGACAGTTATGATGAAAACATTATTGAAATGCTGAGGTGTGATGTATCATCGTGAATATAATTATAGATAATTGAATCTCATAGAAAGAGACAGTTATGATGATAGTGCTGATGTGTGGCATGTTATTTTGAAATTGTTTATAGATGATTTGGTCTCACAGAGAGAGACAATTATGGTAAGCAAGAACCAGAGAATGATAAGAACCATCTAAATGATGGACTTTATGATGAGAACCTCATTACAAGATAATTGATGGTCTTAAGGTGGACCAATGATTTAGAAAAAGATATTGATAGAGAATGAATCGTATGACATGTGTAATGATAGTAGAAAGTTGTCATCAGGTTATGTGAAAAAAATAAAAGATTAAAAATTAAAGGACTATTTATGAAATTTTGGAATATTTTTTATAAATTAAATTCACTGAGATTGTGAAGCTCAACCCTCATTGTACAATGATTTTCAGGTAGTAGGTTTGGCAGATAATTTGGTGAGTTGAGGTTCAGAAGAAATCATCTTCTGTAAGCCACGTACGTGTCAACATCCTCAGACTAATGAGAAAATAAAATGAAAATTTTATTTGTAAATCTTCATGCATTTTACGTTGTATAGAATGCTTAAAGATCGGATTGATGTAAAGTTCTTTTGGTAATATTTATTTTTATTGTTGCATATATGTGTCGTGCTGGGATTCTCAAAATGTGATGACACCTGTAGAGAGATTATTTGGTTTTCTACCAGTAATTGACAGACCTTTGTTTCGTTTGAATTAAAAGGAGAAGTTTTGGATTGGTGGGAAGATATTCTTCCCAGGGTAAGTATAGATGTCAATAGACCTTCAACCTAGAATAGGTTTAAGGAGGTTTTCCTTGAGAAATATTTTTCCTTAGACTTTTAGAGCCTAACATGATAGAGATTGATCTATTTGAGGCATATTAATTATGTAAGATTGGTTGATATATCAACTCAAATTGAGAGAGATGTGATGGAGTTTAAGAAAAAAAAAAGAGAAAGAGTGGTTAAAGAGGTTTAGACATAAAGGTTATAGAGGTAATGGTAGTACAAGTGTATAGGGTGAGAAACCACCCCAAATGAGGCTTTTCTTGTTACAGGGAACTGAAGTACAGAGTTAGAGGCAAACAGAACCTATTGTATCTGTATCTTAGAATACTATTGGCGGGACCCTTAGATTTGGGAGACAGGAAGTCATGGCAGAGGAAGTAAGTTTGCCATTAAGTGAAATAGTAACATGATGTATGATTGAGAGACAAAAGTTATTATAGATATATTCATATGAGATATTTATCCCATAATTGTCAAAATTTGAAATGCTTTATGTGTGGAGAAGGTGGACATGTCAGTGTTGGTTGACCTTGATGTAACCCATTCTTTTGCATCCAGTATTCATATAAAATCTATTGAAGTATGTATTAGTCATTGGATTGCAAAATATCCTTGTTAAAGTTCTCCCTCGAGATAGAGTGATAATCATGAATAGTTATGAGAGATTGTGTGATTCGTACCAGTGACAGAAAATCTGACGTTGATTTATTATCTTCGAATATAATTTATTTTGGGAAATAATTGGTTATCGACGTTTTTTGTCTGGATTGATTATTCCAGAAAGAAGGCTCAAGATATATACGTTATATACTTTTAACTACCTTATTTTTGCTCTGGCCAATAGAAGATGATTGAAAAAGGGTTTTAAGGAGTAGTGGGCATATATCATGAATTATAAAAAGGAAAGTGAGAAGTTAGAATAAATCTTAGTGATGAAAGAATATTCTAAATTAATTTTTGATGAGTTGTTTAGGTTGCCTCCAACTAGGGAGATTAAAATCTAATGATGTGATACCAGGGCTATCACATATATTTAATAGCGGTTGAATTGAGAAAGTTGAATGTATCATTTTAAGAATTTTTGAATAAATAATTTTTTAGACCTAACGTATTTGGGGAGCTCCTATGTTGTTTGTGAAGAAGGAAGATGGAACGATGAGATTGGGTATAGACTACAAATAGTTGAATAAGAATAAATACATTTTTTCCTAGGATAAATGAATTGTTTAAGCAGTTGCAAGGAGTGAGAATGTTTTCTAAGATAAACCTGAGATCAGGTTATCACCAATGGAGGATAGAGAAGGGAGACGTGCCTAAGATTGCTTTTAGGACACGTTATGCTCATAAGCTTTCACGATGTCATTTGGATTAACTAATGTTCCAGAAACATTCATGGACTTGATGAATAAAATATTTAAACTGTTTCTTGATAATCTTATGGTTGTGTTCAGTAACGACATTCTGATATATTTTGAGAAGGAAAAACAACATATAGACCATTAGATACTGTGCTGGAGATTCTGAGGAGAGAGAAATTATATGCAAAGTTTCTAAGTGTGAATGTTAGCTGAAGGAAATAACTTTCTTGGAACATGTAATATCCGGAATCGGCATAACCGTTGATCCACAAAAGGTAGAGATAATGTTAAACCAACTAATATAATTGAGATTAGAATCTTCTTGGTGTTAGCTGGTTATTATAGAAGAATTCTTTCAGAATTTGTCTATTATTGAATTGCTGTTGAATAGATTGACCAGTAAAGATGTGAGATTTGTACGGTGAAGGAAGTGAGAAAATTTTGCAATTACTAAAGGAGAAATTGACTACAGCTCCGATATTGGTGTTTCCTTCTGGTGATGAAGGAGTTGTGTTGTATAATGATAAGTCATATCAATGATTGGGATATGTGTAACATAGGAAAGTTATGGGCTATACTTCTAGGTAATTGAAAATTTATGATAGAAATTACTCCTTTCATGACTTTGAATTAACTGTTATAGTGTTTACTTTAAAGATTGGAGACATCATCAGTATGGAGCCACTTCTGAGATTTTCATGGGTTATAAGAGTTTGATGTAATTACCTGCCCAGAGAAAGTTGAATTTGAGGCAAAGATGGTGGATGAAGTTGATTAGTAACTAAGATTGTACAATTCATAATCATCCTGAAAATGCGAAGGTGATAGCTGATACATTGAGTAGAAATTCTACAAGAAGGTTAACTGTTATGGGGGTTCTGATGTGAAATTGATGATAGATTTAAAAGAGATAATAATGAAGTTGAATAACGGTGATAAAAGATCATGGTTAACGAATATGGTTGTACAGTCATCCATAATAAAATGTTTTAGAGATGCAAGGTAGAGATGAAGAGATAGAAAAGATTAAGCATTGAGTGCTTACTAGAAAGAAATATGAGTTCAAAAATTTAGAATGAGGGTATTTTGAAATTGGAACATGGATTTGTGTTCCCAATGATGCAGAGTGGAGAAAGAAGATATTGAGAAAAGTACATGATGATATAGATTCGATGCAATCAAGTAATAATAAGATGTATAGAGGATTGAGACAAAAATTCTAATGGTCAGGGTTAAAGAGAGATGTAGCTGAGATTGTGAGGTTGTATGGAGTACCATGGATCATAGTATCAAATAGAGATGCTAGATTTACATCTTAGTTTTTGGAGAGGCTTTCAGTAAGTCGTGGGTACAAAGTTGCAATTTAATATAATTTTTCAAGCTTAGACAAAAAAAAAAGAACGATTTTTAGAGTACTAGAAGATATGTTAAGGGCAAATGTGATGAGTTCTTAGTAAGTTTGGAATGCTTACATGCCATTGATTGAAGTTGCTTATAATAATTAGTAACAAACTAATATTAGGATGGCATCGATTGAGGCATTGTATGGTCGGAGGAGTATAACTCCTTTATGTTAGGAAGAAATGGGAGAGAGAAATATAGTTGGTTTATAAATTATTTAGTTAACATCTAAGAGGAACAAATTGGTTATAGAAAGCTGTAAAGTAGCATAGAGTAAGCCTCCTGAGTTTCCAGAAGATGATGGGGTGTATGGAAAAATATCTCAATGAAAAGGGTGTATTGAAATTTAAACAGGAAATAAAAGCTAAACCTAATGTATGTGGGACCTTACGAGGTTTTTGAGAAAGTTTGACTAGTTGCGAATAGACTAGATTTGCCTCTGGAATTAAAACATTTATATAGTGTATTTCATGTTTCACTTTAAGGAAGTGTTTACATGATATTTCGAGCTAAGCTATAGAAATTTAGAAGGCTTGGGATTATATACAAATTCCAGTGAGAATTTTAGACAAAAATAATAAATCTTGTGTAATAAAATAATTTCATTATGCCAAGTTCGGTGGCGGAATCAGGATGTTGATGAGACTACGTGAAAGCATGAGACAGAAATATTATTCACATTTGTTTCTGGAGTAAAGTAAGGAAATTTCGGGGGCGAAATTTTTGTAAGCTCGGTAGAATTGTAATAACCGTGTTTGCAAAGTAAGGGTAAATAAGTAATTTAATAAATTATAACATGAAGTTTAAATGATATAGTTATGCGATGGATTTAGTATTGAATAAAATAATTATTTTGGAAAAAAAAAATATTTCTGGGACGTGGACATCATTAAAAGAAAAAAAAACAAAAAACAAAAAAAATAGTCAAAAGTTGTGGGCAGCAGGTGTAATACCTTACACCTGCTGCCAATTTCAGAAGACGTTTGTAGTCAACAAACGTGGGTAGCAGGTGTAATACCTGTTACCAATTTCAGACAACATTTGGGAATGCCTTACGCGTCTCCACAACGTGGAGACTGTGGAGACTTTTGGGAAGGGGGGGCTGTTGAAGTTTTCGTATATATAGCATATGTAAACATAAAAAAAAAAAATTTCACCCATGAGATTTCGTTTTATTTCCTCTAAATTGTTTGTTTTCTTTAAATCTTTGGAGACTCAAAGAAATGTTGGAAGAGCAAAATTTTGAAAGGGTTTTCTGCGGAATTTCGTAGAAAATCAAGAATAGCTATAAGAAAAGCAGAAGGTAAACAGTGCTTATTTTTGAATTTATGACATTTATGGAGTTTCCCTGAATTCAAAGTGAGAACTTTTAATGTGTCTGGTTTATATCAAATTGAAGAATAAATTAGAAAATTTATATAAATATGATGTCAGGTGTTGACGATCTACAATTGGGAGAATTTATGAGAGAAACGGGAAAGGCAAGAAAGTGATCCACGGGTAGCTTTAAGTGCTATGTGTGAGCTGGATTTACTTTAAGTAGTCTAAATAAAAACGAAATATTAGTGATAATATTAAAATAAATTATTGATGTATGCTTGGGTGATAGATGAAAAAAATTGATTTATAGGTATAATAGGAAATTTAGACATGTAGAAATATTTTTCAGTGACAAATAATATTTTTGGAAATAAAAGTTTATTAGAGAATAAAAGAGATAAATAAATTATTGATGAGTTATATTGATGTTTTAGCACGAATTATGAGGAGATGAATTTTAGTGAATATTGATAAGCTTTGGTGGATGATTTGATGTGATTAAAAATGAAATTCAGTGGATCTGGACAAACTTTGATGGATAATTTGATATGATCTGGGACGAAATTTAGTGGATTTTGACATTTTGTAATGGATGATTTGATGTGATTTGGGATGAGTGGATTTTAGTAGAATTTTTATATAATTTGAGAAAAAATCAGGATAGTTAATTTAAATATTTTGATTTCATATGATTTTTATATTACTGTTTATATGCATATTTTATATCATTGTTCATATGCATATGCATTACATGAGAAAGAAAAGAACCGGGAAGGCAGTCGGTCTGATGAAAATGAAAGAACCGGGAAGGCAGCCAGTCTGCTAAAAATGAAAGAACCAGGAAGGCAGTCGGTCTTATGAGAATGAAAGAACCGAGAAGGCAACCGGTCTAAGTTAATAACAACCTGTCGACAGGTGGGAAGACGTTCCCATCATAATCATATATGCATTTGCATCTGTTTTAATTATTGTTGCATTATTGAAATGATGAGGTGTGATGTGTCATCGTGAATATAATTATAGATGATTGAGTCTCACAGAAAGAGACAGTTATGATGAAAACATTATTGAAATGATAAGGTGTGATGTATCATCGTGAATATAATTATAGATGATTGAGTCTCACAGAAAGAGACAGTTATGATGAAAATATTATTGAAATGCTGAGGCGTGATGTATCATCGTGAATATAATTATAGATGATTGAGTCTCACAGAAAGAGACAGTTATGATGAAAATATTATTGAAATGCTGAGGTGTGATGTATTATCGTGAATATAATTATAGATAATTGAATCTCACAGAAGGAGACAGTTATGATGATAGTGCTGATGTGTGGTATGTTATTTTGAAATTGTTTATAGATGATTTGATCTCATAGAGAGAGACAATTATGGTAAGCAAGAAGCAGAGAATGATAAGAACCATCTAAATGATGGACTTTATGATGAGAACCTCATTACAAGGTAATCATGAGATAATTGATGGTCTTAAGGTGGACCAATGATTTAGAAAAAGATATTGATAGAGAATGAATCGTATGGCATGTTTAATGATAGTAGAAAGTTGTCATCATGTTATGTGAAAAAAATAAAAGATTAAAAATTAAAGGACTATTTATGAAATTTTGGAATACTTTTAGTAAATTAAATTCACTGAGTTTGTAAAGATCACCCCTCATGGTACAATGATTTTCAGGTAGCAGGGTTAGCAAATAATTTGGTGAGTTGAGGTTCAAAATAAATAATTTTTTGTAAGCCGTGTACGTGTCATCATCCTCAGACTAATGAGAAAATAAAATTAAAAATTTATTTGTAAATCTTCATGCATTTTACGTTGTATAGAATGCTTAAAGATTGGATTGATGTAAAGTTCTTTTGGTAATATTTATTTTTATTGTTGCATCTATGTGTCGTGCTGGGATTATCAAAATGTGATGACACCATTTCGGGGTGGCCAACCCGAGATGGGTCGTTACATAATCGCTCACTTAGATATTATACGCATAATCACAAAAGAACTAATTAATTAATCACACAATTTATGCATGTTTTTATGGTTGTCTCCTTCAAATTAACAAGGAACATATATAACTTTTAATTAATAAGAGATTATAGCATTCAAGGTTTTCTAAATTGGAAGACTCTTATGTACGTACGTGTTTAAAGTCCATGTTAATTAGCCATCTGGTAAACAAATGACTGCTCCATTAATTTTGTTGGAGTTGACCTTGAAAATTAGAGTCAAGGAGCAGTTAGTTAGAGACTTGAAACGCCCAGGCTTGAAATTTGCATGTAACGGAGAAATTACATGAAAAAGAAAAATAAAATGAAAGAAAGAGTCCTGAGACTTTGGTTCACTTTTTGTTTTCTTTAGTTTGTCCGTTTGCTGCTATAGAATTGACATAAATATTATATACTTACGTATACCTGAGACTTCTCTTCTTAAAAAAATGACCCGAGATAATTTGTTTTGGTGCTATAGAAGCACATGGTATATTGACTTGACCTGAGATCATTTGAACTGACATAAATATTATATACTTAGGTTGTTTTTGAGACATACAAATACAAGGTATATAATTGTGCTTGAGCTGAGACTTCTCTTCTTAAAAAATTGACCTGAGACAATTTGGGTTGACAAAAATATGTAATTGGCACATTTATGTTGGCTGGGTCCATTCTGATCTGCTGGCCTGGCAGTGTTGTATGTATGCATATACCTAACAAAATTCATGTTTACATTGGTCGATCTTCAACAAAAAATTGAATTCAATGTTTACACGCATACCTTCGCGCGTTTTATGGGTTTCAAGCCTCTCCTCACTCCTCTATATAAAGGGCTTACAATGAAACTTAAAACCACAAACACTTCCACTTCAGCAATTAAAACTACTCCTTAGCTATAAGCACTTGATTATGGCGTTTCAACTTCAAGGTTCCCTTCTTTTATTGGCGCTGCTAGTCCTACTAAGCTTATTGCCTTCCATTGAACCAAAGCGTCATCTTGTCTCAACTTCTAATTTCAATCGTAACAGTTTTCCTGATGGTTTCATTTTTGGTACAGCCTCATCAGCTTATCAGGTAGATTAATATGTATTTATATATAGGCCCCTAATTTTCTACTAATAAATGAAGAGCTTTTTAAAGCCACTTCATATTATATAAGCTAACTCTATCGATGCATACGTGATATTTAGTTTGAAGGTGCAGCAAACAAAGACGGTAGAGGTGAAAGTATATGGGACAACTTTACTCATACATATCCAGGTTTCTTAATTTCCTTCTCTCTTTCATTGATCTGTATTTGTGTAATAGTGTGCGTACATGTGCATGTGTGCTTACATGCATGGGAGTGCGTAAGTTATGATGATAACTACTTAGTTTGGCTTCATTTCATGTATTAATAAAATGGAGACAAAAAAACTGGATAGATTATCATATATATTTGAATCATTTCAATAAAGGTAATGTAGATAAATTAACTATGATTATTTTCATAAAATTTTGCAGAAAGAAACAGTATGGCCAATGGAGATGTAGCAGTTGATTTCTATCATCGTTATAAGGTATGAAATAAAAAAAAATAAAAAATTAATGTGTTGGTAGGTAAAAGACAGACTACTTTTTATATTTCCTTGTAATTAATAATCCACAAAATTTATAACTTTTTTTTTAAAATGTGACAGGATGATATCAAACTAATGAAGGAAATGAATATGGATTCTTTCCGATTCTCGATCTCATGGTCAAGAATATTACCTTGTATGTGTATAGATTAATGATTGATATGATATGACTGAATCTTTATTTCCTTTTTCTTTCTCGCCAATCTTAAAATTTTGATTCTTTTTTTTTTTAAATTCAGATGGAAAGCTAAGTAAAGGAGTGAACGAGAAAGGGATCCAATTCTATAAAAATCTCATCAATGAGCTCATAGCAAATGGTCATAATTCTATTCCCTATATGGATTTAATTTTTTGTTTGGCTAATTGCGTTTATTTAATTTAATTAAAATATTGTAATATACCAATCAATTAAATTAGAGTTAACATTTAAATATAATTAAGTTCTCCCTATAAGTATATTTTAAATTAAAATTATATATATATATATATATATATATATAATGATCAAATTTCGAAACGTTGGAACAAATTTTAAGTTCTTCAAGAAATTTGATAGCTCCTTGAAGATTTATCTTTATAATTGGACCTTGATAAATTATCGATAAAGTTGTCCAATAATTACTTTTTGTGACTCATTTGAACCAAACTTAATTATTTCTCTTAAATGTCATTTGATGAATGTGCAGACATACAACCATTTGTGACTATCTTTCACTGGGATCTTCCCCAAACTCTAGAAGATGAGTATGGTGGTTTTTTAAGCCCTCACATTGTGTAAGTAAATGTTTCCATCATATCAAAAGCATCATTGATGCTTCTATCAATATAGTTTTTTGCCTTTAAAAAAATCTCACTAAAAGATTAATCTATTAAATTATTTTATTAATTATATTAAATCCAACAATATCTACAGTGAAGAATCATGGAGTTGGCCTATATTTGATTGAAAATGTATCCTATTATGCATATACAGGGATGATTTTCGAGACTTTGCAAGTATATGCTTCAAAGAATTTGGTGATAAAGTGAAACTTTGGGCAACTTTCAATGAGCCGTGGGTTTACAGTGTTGCTGGCTATGACAATGGAAGAAAAGCACTAGGACGATGTTCAAAATGGGTCAACAATGCATGCCAAGCAGGGAACTCTGGCATTGAACCTTACAATGTTTCACATCATCTACTTCTTGCTCATGCTGCAGCGGTAGAAGAGTTTAGAAAATGTGACAAGGTATACAGAAAAATTGTCAAATCGTGATCCGGTGCATTAATTGCTAGCTTGATATGCGTATTAGTGCCAACAATAATTTTCTAAACTACTATAAGGTTTAAATATTTTTTCTCGATTTTTTTTTATTTGAAACTTTTGAGATCAAAAGGAGAGTCTATATTGAAACTTTATTAATGATTAAAACCCCAAACCATGTGTCCCCTTTCTATTATTTTTAAAGGAACCTTTTTTATTATTTCATCCATTAACTGTTTTTTATTTATACAATTGTTTAGTGTCAAGAAAATGGAAAGATTGGGATAGTGCTCTCCCCCTCATGGTTTGAGCCTCAATCTGATTCCCCTGCAGATATTGAAGCAGCCAAACGAGCCCTTGATTTCATCTTAGGCTGGTAAGTGCCTCATATTAAATTAAGCAACATGCTTTCTCATTTTCTTCCTTCTTTTTTCCTCCTTTTGGGAATTGAAAACTATATTTTAGTCCAAGATAAAAATAATTTTTACATTTCTATATATGCAGGCATTTAGACCCTATAACATTTGGTGATTATCCAAAAAGTATGAGGACTTATGTTGGGGATCGATTACCTTCGTTCACTAAAGAGCAATCCAAAATGCTAAAAAAATCTTTTGATTTTGTGGGAATAAATTACTACGGTGCTCTTTATGTAACTAATCTTGATCATGTTGACCCGGAAAAACCTAGATACACAACAGATCAACATGTTATGTGGAAAAGTAAGTTCACTCTAAATCCAAAGCTTTTAGAAAATTTATACTCAATACAATTTTTTTTTTCTATTTTTTGTACTGCCAACATAGACTATGGTGATTAATCTATTGACTTTCAAATTTTTTTTCCTATTTTATAGAGGATCGAGATGGAATTCTTATTGGCCCACAGGTATGTTGGTAAAGTATATATATTTATTTTAGAAATACTTTGTTTTTGAGAAACGAAGGCATAAAAATATTAGAAGGCATCATAAAGCCAATAAGATTTAGAAAGAAAATTCCTCATGAACCATGAGAGACACATGGAGAGATCAGTTAAGACGCCAAACCAAACAAACAGAACCATCCACTAGAACACAAGACAACACACTGTGCACATCTTGATACATGTTTTTTCAACATTCCTTTTTCAGTATTTTGTCATATTCCTCTCTATCCCTCCATTCCATTTGGTATAGCTGTTCAATCATCTCCTCTTCATCTCCATCATATGAAACGCCTATTTTTTTTTTTTTACCCAATACTTTTTCTTTATATTCACACTTTATAAAATGATTAATAATTTTATATAACATCATTTTATTCAGGCTGCTTCAGACTTGATCCTAGTGTATCCTGAAGGTATCAAATATATTCTTAAGTACATCAAGGATCATTACAATAATCCAACCATTTACATTACTGAGAATGGTAAGCCAATTGTTAGAATAAACTTCATATAATTAAGTGGTATTTGTTACATGTTGGATAATCCAATTACTAATTAGTTTTGATTTCTTTGACATAAAACTCATGTAGGATATGATGATTACAACAACGATACATTACCATTGGAAGAAGCTCTTAAGGATACTGAGAGGAAAGAATACCATGAGAAGCATCTTCGGAATCTTTTGGAAGCCATAAAGTGAGTTAATATCTAACTTACCATGAGAAGCATCTTATGATGTTTTTTAGTACTCAACTTTTGAAGGTTTAATTATTACAAGGTCGATCTCGATGTAAGCTTATAGAGCAAAGATTGTTTTGTTAAATGTTTATACTAATGGTGATTATTGGATTATTGACAGTGACTATGGAGTTGATGTGAAAGGCTATTTTGCATGGTCATTGATGGATAACTTTGAATGGAACCTTGGTTACACTGTTCGATTCGGATTATACTACGTAGATTTCAAGAATGACTTGAAACGATATCCGAAAGAATCAGCCAAGTGGTTCATGAAATTTCTAAAAGAACAAAGCAAGCGGTCTAAAACTGTTATTTGGGTTTCCTCAATTTTATCACGTATAACAAAGAATTGGTTACTATTGACGTATTGAAGTTGAACATCTTTTTGTTTTGAATCACAACTGAATGATGTATTTTATTAATTCTTTTGTAATTCTTTGATTTTATTGATTAAAATCTTTTTAGGTGTTTTAGGATTTTAATATGTAATTAAACTATTGTCTTCTTATATAAGAAATTGTACTACTTTCTGATCTATTTTATGTAGCTAGCCTATAAATAGGTTTGTATAGTTTTTGGGTTCTGCCTATATCTTTTTTCATGATAAATAAATTGACTTTTTCCTTTCATATATATATATATATATATATTAAAGCCTTTTATTCTCTTTTTCGCTTAGATAGGTGGTTTAGAGGGAGGATTCTCCAGGCATGAAGACTCCCTAAAAGTATGCCTTTTGAATAATGGACAAATGGACAATTAAAGTATCATAGTACATATGTCACTTAGCAATCACCGAATTCCAAAACATTTTTTTTTCTCAAATCCCCAAATTTGAGGGTGATTTTAATAAATAAATATTTTGATTATAAACTTGTTATAATAAGCCCTTAATTTGATTTGACGTTTTCTTTGAAGTGGGTTTTTTTTTTTAAGAATTTACTCTTTCAAAAGAAAATTAATGACAGAGAAAACGAAGAAACAATTGTTTACGGTTATTGTTATGCCTAAAATTTGAAAAATAAAGTCTTGGAACATCAACGGTGCAACAAATCGTTGCATTTTTTTATACTTCTTTCCTTTAGGGGTTAAAATTAAGTGGACCAACAGCAAGGCAACACGTGGACATTTATTCTTCCAGTAAGGATATGGCACGTGGACAAGCTATTGACGAACCCAATGCCATCCCCGGACACTCATGTTTAGACCTACGAGCATAAATCTTTGGATCGCGATCTTTCCTGGACAACCAGCCATATCCACTTGCAGAGGAATGGGATCTCAGGGATTTCCCCATTCGGGGCGTGTGGGTCATCTCACCTTTAAAACACTATAAAAGGACCAAGGTATGCAAATCTAGACACATTCACAATCACATTTTACATAACTGAAAGCACGAGCATCCAATTCCTCTAAGAACTTGTACTAACAAGAGCATCGGAGTGTCTTTGGAGGCACCATCTCCCTCTCTTCTCCGGTGGCTCTCTAGCTCATCTCGTCTATCTTGTGCAAGCTCCCCCAAGAACCAGCCCCCAACTCATCAACACGTTTTATGCATCAACACCAATATTTTTGTGTTTTGTAGGGGGCTGTTGATAAGAATCTCAATATTTCTTCAAGAAGTTCCGAAGGCTCTCATTCTATGGCTCTTGATGATCACAAGTGTTTAACATGGTTATCAATTTATGCGCTTATTTCATTTGGAATTATATAAAATGAATTCATTAGCTACATCAGCTCTTAGGTGACAAGAAGGGTGAGAAAGTTGGGGCCATAATCCTTGGACTGACTATTCCTTCATGTCTTCACCTTTTATTGCTATATTCTTCAAAACCAGACCTTCTCTAAACTCTATTCTTCAAAACTAGATCAAATCGACTCTTTCTACATTATGAGTTCATCTTGCCATTATGATAAGACAGCTGCTTGAAGACACCTAGGCAGACGCTTCCTAGGTTGTCGTGTTGGGATTTTACCATTAAAATCCATTTACTCAATCTTAAGCAAAAAAACACAAGCACAACAATTAAATAGGCAAAATAAATAAAAAGCAAGAACACCTATAATTAATGTGGTTCGGCAACCTCTTTGCATACATCCACCAGCAAATCAACTGCTTTATTAATTTTCAACTACAACTTTAGGAAGAGCAAAGTTGTTAAACTCTCACCCCAAAGTCTCAATATAAAAAAAGCTCTTAACCTAGTTCTAGTTACAAGTACTCTCTCTGACAACCCAAAAACACAAAGCTCTCATCCTAACTTCAGTAGTAAACCCTTCTAGTTTACATTGTAAATGAAAATTATGACTGTGCCTCAAATCTTCTCTGGGACCTTTTTATATAGAATATATTTTCCTAATACAATTAGGAAAAGAACAACAGCATCATACTAGACTACTACTACTTGTACAATCAACAATCTATTAGGAAATTACTACTATTCCTACTAGAACAAGCAATTACAAAATAGGAAATAACTTTTCCCAAACCAATTAGAAGTCTTCTTTGTGAGAATTGAGCCAAAATCTTAACAGTTGTAACTATGGGGGAGTTTTTTGTTTATTTTTTTTTCATTTTCTTCTTCCACTTTGTGATCAGATGCAAACACACATTTGATTTCATGCAAACAATTGGAGCTTGCAATTAATTTTTGTTGGTATGATCCTCAAATGTGTCCACGAGCTAAAGAAGTTGTAAGTGGATTGTTGAGGAAAATTGTAAAAATAAAGAATCAAGCTAGAAGAGACAGAGATAGGAGCTGATGTGATTAATAAATTCATTTTATATAATTTTAAATGCAATCAAAACATAAATTGAGAACAATATTAAACTTGAGTTTCAATAAAGACGTAAATTAGGAACAGTGATAAACTCGACGTAAATTAGAGCAATATTAAACTTAAAGAAAAACCAGTGAAACCTAAAAGACAATTGATAATGGTAATGGATAAGTTTACATTAGTAATTAAGTTGACCTTGAAAAGGAGAAAAAACTGTAAATGCCAATCAAATGATAAACTTAAGAAACCTGTTTCTTTTATTTTTTTCCCCCTTTTTTCATGTAATTTCTCCGTTACTAGTACTATATATAAAAAATATACTCCATACACCATAGTGATCAAGCCTGGGCCTTTGATGCAAATTTCAAGCCTGGGCATTTAAAGTCTTTAACTAATTGCTCCTTTAATTTTCAAGGTCAACTCCAACTTAATTACTGATATTGTAAACTACCCACGATGAAGCAGTAGTCATTTGTTTACCAGAGAGGGCTATTTAATTTTGCCATGAAACACGTACATAATGATCTTTCAATTTAGAAGACATCCAACACTATAATTTCTTAATTAATTTTAAAGTTATGTTGCGTGTTATTTTGAAGGAGACAACAATAACAACATGCATATGTTGAGTTATTAATCAGCTGTTGAGTAATTATGCGTATCTATAACATCTAAGTGATGCAACAGTTAGGAGGAGATCGTAATTATCAATTTATGTTGCTCATCTTTTAAGCTTGCTGATCAGTAGTTCAATTAATCATTAACTTCTCCTGATTTTCTATTTTTGATTCTTGATGTGGGATAATTTTACCATCCAAACAAACAGTAACACATGACACACCAAGGTAAGTCCACGGACACAAAATTACCACCAGTGAAATCATTACATGTGTCCAAGGGTACGAAGGTAATTTTATTCATAAACTCTAAAACACAGTAATCCTAATTGCACAAGGACACTCATATCTCATATCTGAGAAACTCAAATCCCACCACAACTCTCACTTATGAGTCATTTTCCTAATCAAACTGTACTCCAAAGCACTGTATGTAGAGGGCTTTCATTATCACACATGTACGTCACAAACAGTTTTTACAGCACTTGCCTTTTCATTTTCTATAAACAGATTACTGATTTAGGCATCAGAGAGTTCCCTCAAAAGCACACTTCCGATCCTCCGACAACTCCTTAGGTCCTTTTTTGTTCTCGTGTGCCTAGGGACTTCACAACACCAATAAGAGCAACAGTCACATTTTTCAGCATAAAAAAATTTGTGTTATCCATGGGAAAACTTTGAAGAAGAATTCATCTGTTAGTGATGCCAACCTGAAATATGACCAAGAATGTTGTTGCTACTGTCGCTGTCGCTGCTGCTACCATTGCCACAACCCATACCTTGACTAGACAGGGCATGGCCTCTTTGCAATTCCCAAAAATACTGCTACCAGTGACGATTCCATCTGCCATTCTAAAAGGTAGCAGAAGTTTCTTGCAACCTCAACTGGGCTATCCCAATCGTCACCAAAGCCACACTGATCTGAATGCATGACTCGGGGTCCTCAATGGCATTCGATGCTGCCACAAAGCCCTCGATCAGCGAGGCACTCAGATCACGAAAGGGGACTTCACCCCACTAACTACCGATCCTCTGTTAGATTCTGCCCACTCCATTATAAGGTAAGATCACAGAGCCACTCCACGATCACAAACACCTTTAATACAATCTCCAGGAGCCGAGAATGATCACTCCAGATAAAGAGAACCTATAGTAGGTTAGTAGCACCTGCCAATAGACAAAACAAAAGGCAGCTTGAGCTTTTGGGTTCAAGAGGTGTACAACATTTATATATTTGAGTTTTACAGATCAAAAAAAAAAAAGGCAAGAACAGAACAAAAGATCTTTTTTACAGATGACGACCCATGATGACGCCATGGTCATCACTTTGGTCATTGGGAATTACAATATGAAAAGGATCCTAGTTGACAACCAACATCTTCTATCATAACACGTTCAAGAAAATGGGGCTTAGTGACCAACAGCTCACATGGGTCGCTTCCCCTCTCTATGAGTTTTCAAGCGAGCCAATGTTCCTTTCTCTGCTATATTTCACATCACATTCATAACATTTCTACTCATTTTTCATTCTCTTATGTTCTTCCTCTACACACAACCTATGTCATCACAACTACTTAGGCCACGTCTGGAGACAAGGGTTTAAGCAAGGTTAGCTTAAATCTTTGTCTTAGAATTTGGTGGATGTTACTGGGGCCTCAATTCCAAGACAATGATTTAAGTTAATATTGCTTAAATCCTTGTCTCCAAACATGGCCTTAGTTTCTAAACAGTTTCCTAGAGATTTCTTCGAAAGCTATTCATAATTGCTATCTACACAACTTCGCAAGGCTTTGTTGTATCCTTGAGGTGAATTTACTAGGAAGCTACTAGCAAACTTTTTGGAGTGAGGGCAACTATCACCTTAACGAAAGTGATTTACGCCCTAAATCCTTAAAATATTATGTTCTTTTCAATTGTTTTCCTTGTTGCAATTCCACATTTTCTAATGCACATACTTTGACCCACTTTTTTTTTTGTTTGTTATTTTAACCCAAAATCCCCAACAATTTTAAGGTGATAGTAGAAGCAACCATATAATCAGTATTGATTTCAAAGTCATGAGAGAAGACTTCATCAAAGAAGATCGTTTTTATGGAACAAACTTTGCTCACTAGAAGGAAACTAAAAGACTATAAAAGGTTGAAAGAAGCGAGAGGATATATATATTATGGATTTCTTTGTCGATGCCAAATTCATACTGAGAGCATATATATGATTTCTAAGTTTTTATAAAGTCTATGCCAGATATCCAGGAAGTGTTTGAAGAGAAACTTAATTCTTAAAAAAAAAAAAAAAAAAAACAAGGTAAGCTTAACTTATTGATTATGAAATATTTTGAATTTATAGTTATAAATTAAAAAAATATATTTTGAATTTATAATTTTGAGTAACATCATAAAAAAATGATGTATTTTCACTCTATGACCAATTTACAATGAATATCTAAAACTAAGAAGTATCTAATTACTACATTTAAGATAGATGATCTTCATGAATTAGATGCTATCTTAGACGTGGAAATGAGTGGGGGATATGTTTTAAATCAATCTCATTACTTGAGAAACTATTATTAAGTTCCAAAATCTTGGAATAAAGTAAGCAAGTATCCCCTATGAATTCACTACTAAACCAATTGAGAATTTCGGTAAAGTAATGGTACAACTTGAATATATATGTTAGTGCTATTGAAAGTTTAACTGAGCTAGATATTGTATTTGTAGAGTGCAAACTTTCAAGATACACTAGTAAGCCTAGTACAAACCAATAAATAGAGTTATTAGAATCTTAAGAAAACTATTAAACTATCTGTTTTATTTTTATTATCTGGTTGTACTAGAAGGATTCATTGTAGTTGGATCACAAGTACGTCAATTGATGAAAATTTAACGTTTGGATAGATTTTTAGGCTTGGTGGTGAAACAATACGTTGACCCTCTAAGAAGTAGGTATGCATATCAAATTTAACAATATAACCAGGATCAGCACATAAGGCCATAGACATATTTGGCGTCACAACAATCCAATATACTTGTCACCTCAAGGACTTGTCTCCTTAAGGACTCTTTCTTAACATTATCGTTTCACATGGACAACAAAAAGATATATGTTTGCAGGGCCAAGAACTGTTGTCACACTTTGGTACCAAAAAGGCTAACAAACACATCAATCATCTCAAGAATATTACTCTAGTTCTATCTACCTATTCTTTAAGCCACAAAAACAGGAAAACCATAAGCTTCAATACGGCCCATTGAGCATTTTAACACATTTATGAACTAGAGCAAAGCTTCCTCATACCAAATACAGACTTAGTATTGCAACTTCAAAGGATAACAAGAGGGGAGAAAAGAATGACTGGAGGGGACTGCATAGTAGCAAACAAAAGTGGTAAATGATTCACATCTTAGGTAGAAATCAGAACAAAATATGGGAAAGTAGCAAGCCACGTCACTAATTCAATCTAAAGCAATGAGGATGTATAAAATCAAACTTAAAATTTAAGCCACGCCATCTTGTCTTCTCATGAAAAAGATTCAGCGCTGATGTCAGAGATATTAAGGGAAGGTTGGGTACAGGACCGTCAATCGAGGTTGATACATGTTTTTTCAACGTTCTTTTTTCAGTATTTTGTCTTATTCCTCTCTATACCTCCATTCTATTTGGTATAGCTGTTCAATCATCTCCTCTTCATCTCCATCTTATGAAACGCCTATTTTTTTTTTATTCAATGCCCTATTTTCTTACCCAATACTTTTTCTTTATATTCACACTTTATAAAATGACTGATAATTGTGTATAACATTTGTTTATTCAGGCTGTTTCAGACTTGATCTTAGTGTATCCTGAAGGTATCAAATATATTCTTAAGTACATCAAGGATCATTACAATAATGCAACCATTTACATTACCGTGAATGGTAAGCTAATTGTTAGAATAAATTTCATATAATTAAGTGGTATTTGTTACATGTTGGATAATCCAATGACTAATTAGTTTTGATTTCTTTGACATAAAACTCATGTAGGATATGAAGATTACAACAATGATACATTACCATTGGAAGAAGCTCTTAAGGATACTGATAGGAAAGAATACCATGAGAAGCATCTTCGGAATCTTTTGGAAGCCGTAAAGTGAGTTAGTATCTAACTTACATTGAATTTATTATCACACTTTTTGTTTCTTTTTTTTTTTTGGTTCGCAAAATTTACTTTACATCTAACATAAAACTTGTGTTCTACAACAAACTTGATATTGATATAAAATTATCGTTTTCTGCTATATATGATGTTTTTTAGTACTCAATTTTTGTAGGTTTAATTATTACAAGGTCCATCTCGATGTAAGCTTATAGAGCAAAGATTGTTTTGTTAAATGTTTGTAATAATGGTGATTATTGGATTATTGACAGTGACTATGGAGTTGATGTGAAACGCTATTTTGCATGGTCATTGACGGATAACATTGAATGAAACCTTTGTTACACTGTTCGATTCGGATTATATTATGTAGATTTCAAGAATTACTTGAAACGATATCCGAAAGAATCAACCAAGTGGTTCATGAAATTTCTAAAAGAACAGAGCAAGCAGTCTAAAACTGTTATTTGCGGTTCCTCAATTTTATCACGTATACCAAAGAGTTGGTCACTACTGATCCATTGAAGTTAAACATCTTTTGGTTCTGAATCACAACTGAATGATGCATTTTATTATTTCTTTTGTAATTCTTTGATTTTATTGATTAAAATCTTTTTAGGTATTTTAGGATTTTAATATGTAATTAAACTATTGTCTTCTTATATAATAAATTGTACTACTTTTTGATCTATTTTATGTAGCTTGCCTATAAATAGGTTTGTATAGTTTTTGGGATTCTACGTAAATCTTTTTTCATGATAAATAAATTGACTTTTTCCTTTCATATATATATATAAAAGCCTTTTATTCTCTTTTTCGCTGAGATAGGTGGTTTATAGGGAGGATTCTCCAGGCATGAAGACTCCCTAAAAGTATGCCTTTTGAATTATGGACAAATGGACAATTAAAGTATCATAGTACATATGTCACTTAGCAATCACCGAAGTCCTAAACAATTTTTTTTTTTTGTTTTCTCAAATCCCCAACTTTGAGGGTGATTTTAATAAATAAATATTTTGATTATAAATTTGTCATAATAAGCCCTTAATTTGATTTGACATCTTCTTTGAAATGATGTGTTTTTAAGAATTTACTCTTTCAAAAGAAAATTAATGACAGAGAGAAAACGGAGAAAAGAATCTCAATGTTTTTGGCATTAACGCCAATATTTTTGTGTTTTGTAAGGGGCTGTTGATAAGAATCTCAATGTTTCTTCAAGAAGTTATGAAGGCTCTCATTCTACGGCTCTTGATGATCACAAGTGTTTAACATGGTTCTCAATTTATGAACTTATTTCATTTGGAATTATATAAAATGAATTTATTACCTACATCAGCTCTTAGGTGACAAGAAGGGCGAGAGAAGTTGGGGCCATAATCCTTGGACTGACTATTCCTTCATGTCTTCACCATTTATTGCTATATTCTTCAAAACCAGACCTTCTCTAAACTCTGTTATTCAAAACTAGATCAAATGGACTCTTTCTCCATTATGAGTTCATCCAGCCATTATGATAAGACAGCTGCTTGAAGACTCCTAGGTAAATGCTTCCTAGGTTGTCGTGTTGAGATTTTACCATTAAAATCCATTTACTCAATCTTAAGAAAAAAACACAAGCACAACAATTAAATAGGAAAATAAATAAAAAGCAAGAACTTTAGGAAGAGCAAAGTTGTTAAACTCTCACCCCAAAATCTCAATACAAAAAAAGCTCTTAACCCAATACACCCAAAGCTGTTATCCTAACTTTTGTAGTAAATCCCTCTAGCTTACAATATATGGGAATTATAAGTGTGACTCAAATCTTCTCTGGGACCCCTTTATATCGAATAAATTTTCCTAATACAATTAGAAAAAGAACAACCGCATCATACTCAACTACTACTATTTGTACAATTAACAATCTAATAGGAAATTAGTATTATTCCTACTAGAACAAGCAATTACAAAATAGGAAACAATTTTTCCCAAGCCAATTAGAAGTCTTTTTTTATGAGAATTGAGCCAAACTCCTACCAGTCGTAACTATAGGATAGTTTTTTTTTTTTTTTAATTTTCTTCTTCCACTTTGCGATCAGATGCAAACACACGATTGATTTCATGCAAACAATTGGAGCTTGCAATTAATTTTTGTTGGTATGATCCTCCAATGTGTCCACGAGCTAAAGAAGATATAAGTGGATTGTTGAGGAAAATTGTAAGAATAAAGAATCAAGCTAGAAGAGACAGAGATAGGAGTTGATGTGATTAATAAATTCATTTTATATAGTTTTAAATGCAATCAGAATATAATATGAGAACAATATCAAACTTGACGTAAATTAGAACAATATTAAACTTGAAGAAAAACCAGTGAAATCTAAAAGACAATTGATAATGGTAATGGATAAGTTTACATTAGTAATTAAGTTGACCTTGAAAAGGAGTAAAGACTGTAAATGCCAACCAAGCCGTTGATTTTCTTAATTGGATAACACTCTCCCCAGACCGGCATTGTTTGGTTTTTTATTTTTCTTAGAAAAAAAAGCATATTTTGCACTTTTCATAAAATCTATTAAACTAGGTCCTTGTCAAAATCCTAGTCTCGAAAAGTTATCTTGATATGGACCAACACCATGTAACTTCGTGCCGATATAATATTATATATATTTTTATACCTTAGTAGTGGATAAAATATTTGGAAATAACATAAAAGAAACACGTTTTTTTTTCTCTGTAGCTTATCCGGTTGAGATAAATTTGGTTGACGAAAATCCGATATAATTTACTATGTGATTGACGAATTCAGAGTTTGGTCATGTTGGCTGGGTCCATTCTACTCGGTTGGCAGCGTCAACGTAACAAAATTTTAACAATCCATGTTCACACTTTTGTTTCATGGGTTTCCACCATTGTTTATATCAAAAAAAAATCCTGGTTAGATTGGGTAGTTTTAAATCCGTCTGAAATTTTATCGATAATTTTAAAAAAATTTACTAGTAATATCAATATAAGTGTGAGAATAAAAAATTAATGGTATAAGTGAAATTTCAAAAATTAACAATGAAATTTCGGACGGATCTAAAACAATTCTTAACCAAAAATTGGTCCTTATATGTTGGATCCTCTCAATTTTTAGCTTTGAATTGCGGGTCAATTAATTGTTAGATTTTATGCCACCTCAATAAAGTAAAAATCGAGGGTCATGAACACACCACATCACCGAAGTAAGGGAAAAGAGCTTTTTCCTCTAAATCGGCAAACAACCAACTGCATGCCCTTGTGTAATGACTCATATCGAGCGAGCTTTACTTGAAATGACATCATCATTACTTTTAAACATTGAGCATATAGACCTGTACCGGAACATGTAAATCCTACTATTTCCATCATACAATACATTCCTACTATATGTATGCATGCTTCCACATTTCTTTAGTCTTTGTACACTACATCTTGGTTGAAACCAAGAATTTACACAACACACAATCTTTAGAAAAATTTCAGCCATACAATTAAAAACCACATACAGTTTTTTCAAAAACGGAGACATATACATTAATCCGAACTCCCAAACAAACATGGTGAGGATGCTTTGCGTGAAAACCCACCTAAGTATACCTTTCTCCATTAATCCTTTTCTGAGTTGCTTCAATTCTATTCAACAACTTCCTTGAAATATTAAAAAGTTGGAGGGTGAGCTAAAAGCTTAGCGAGTAATCATATTACTCGAAGTAATCGTCTTCAAGAAACTTTTTCACATTTTGAATGAATTCAATTTAATTGTAATCACAATTCATAAAGTCACAACTATGTATATATAATTACTCTCATGCTCATCACAAGTAAAATAATCGTTCCAAGAATACATTAAAACATTCAACAATCACATTTATTAAAGTATCATACAAGTATGTCACATGATTCAAACCATTACAACAATAACCCTTTTAAACTATTCACGGTTCACGTGACATCAACTCAATTCCATACTCTTATCAATACATATATCACAATGGGGGTGTCTCCCCACGTACCAGTACATCAAACATCGTATTATATGTAATTTCATTTGTTTTAATTATTACTGCCTTATTGAAATGATGAGGTGTGATGTATCATCATGAATATAATTATGGATGATTGAGTCTCACAGAAAGAGACAGTTATGATGAAAACATTATTGAAATGATGAGGTGTGATGTATCATCGTGAATATAATTATAGATGATTGAGTCTCACAGAAAGAGACAATTATGATTAAAATATTATTGAAATGCTGAGGTGTGATGTATCATCGTGAATATAATTATAGATAATTGAATCTCATAGAAAGAGACAGTTATGATGATAGTGCTGATGTGTGGTATGTTATTTTGAAATTGTTTATAGATGATTTGGTCTCACAGAGAGAGACAATTATGGTAAGCAAGAACCAGAGAATGATAAGAACCATCTAAATGATGGACTTTATGATGAGAACCTCATTACAAGATAATTGATGGTCTTAAGGTGGACCAATGATTTAGAAAAAGATGTTGATAGAGAATGAATCGTATGACATGTGTAATGATAGTAGAAAGTTGTCATCAGGTTATGTGAAAAAAATAAAAGATTAAAAATTAAAGGACTATTTATGAAATTTTGGAATATTTTTTATAAATTAAATTCACTGAGATTGTGAAGCTCAACCCTCATTGTACAATGATTTTCAGGTAGCAGGTTTGGCAAATAATTTGGTGAGTTGAGGTTCAGAAGAAATCATCTTCTGTAAGCCACGTACGTGTCAACATCCTCAGACTAATGAGAAAATAAAATGAAAATTTTATTTGTAAATCTTCATGCATTTTACGTTGTATAGAATGCTTAAAGATCGGATTGATGTAAAGTTCTTTTGGTAATATTTATTTTTATTGTTGCATATATGTGTCGTGCTGGGATTCTCAAAATGTGATGACACCTGTAGAGAGATTATTTGGTTTTCTACCAGTAATTGACAGACCTTTGTTTCGTTTGAATTAAAAGGAGAAGTTTTGGATTGGTGGGAAGATATTCTTCCCAGGGTAAGTATAGATGTCAATAGACCTTCAACCTAGAATAGGTTTAAGGAGGTTTTCCTTGAGAAATATTTTTCCTTAGACTTTTAGAGCCTAACATGATAGAGATTGATCTATTTGAGGCATATTAATTATGTAAGATTGGTTGATATATCAACTCAAATTGAGAGAGATGTGATGGAGTTTAAGAAAAAAAAAAGAGAAAGAGTGGTTAAAGAGGTTTAGACATAAAGGTTATAGAGGTAATGGTAGTACAAGTGTATAGGGTGAGAAACCACCCCAAATGAGGCTTTTCTTGTTACAGGGAACTGAAGTACAGAGTTAGAGGCAAACAGAACCTATTGTATCTGTATCTTAGAATACTATTGGTGGGACCCTTAGATTTGGGAGACAGGAAGTCATGGCAGAGGAAGTAAGTTTGCCATTAAGGGAAATAGTAACATGATGTATGATTGAGAGACAAAAGTTATTATAGATATATTCATATGAGATATTTATCCCATAATTGTCAAAATTTGAAATGCTTTATGTGTGGAGAAGGTGGACATGTCAGTGTTGGTTGACCTTGACGCAACCCATTCTTTTGCATCCAGTATTCATATAAAATCTATTGAAGTATGTATTAGTCATTGGATTGCAAAATATCCTTGTTAAAGTTCTCCCTCGAGATAGAGTGATAATCATGAATAGTTATGAGAGATTGTGTGATTCGTACCAGTGACAGAAAATCTGAAGTTGATTTATTATCTTCGAATATAATTTATTTTGGGAAATAATTGGTTATCGACGTTTTTTGTCTGGATTGATTATTCCAGAAAGAAGGCTCAAGATATATACGTTATATACTTTTAACTACCTTATTTTTGCTCTGGCCAATAGAAGATGATTGAAAAAGGGTTTTAAGGAGTATTGGGCATATATCATGAATTATAAAATGGAAAGTGAGAAGTTAGAATAAATCTTAGTGATGAAAGAATATTCTAAATTAATTTTTGATGAGTTGTTTAGGTTGCCTCCAAGTAGGGAGATTAAAGTCTAATGATGTGATACCAGGGCTATCACATATATTTAATAGCGTTTGAATTGAGAAAGTTGAACGTATCATTTTAAGAATTTTTGGATAAATAATTTTTTAGACCTAACGTATTTGGGGAGCCCCTATGTTGTTTGTGAAGAAGGAAGATGGAACGATGAGATTGGGTATAGACTACAAATAGTTGAATAAGAATAAATACATTTTTTCCTAGGATAAATGAATTGTTTAAGCAGTTGCAAGGAGTGAGAATGTTTTCTAAGATAAACCTGAGATCAGGTTATCACCAATGGAGGATAGAGAAGGGAGACGTGCCTACGATTGCTTTTAGGACACGTTATGCTCATAAGCTTTCGCGATGTCATTTGGATTAACTAATGTTCCAGAAACATTCATGGACTTGATGCATAAAATATTTAAACTGTTTCTTGATAATCTTATGGTTGTGTTCAGTAACGACATTCTGATATATTTTGAGAAGGAAAAACAACATATAGACCATTAGATACTGTGCTGGAGATTCTGAGGAGAGAGAAATTATATGCAAAGTTTCTAAGTGTGAATGTTAGCTGAAGGAAATAACTTTCTTGGAACATGTAATATCCGGAATCTCCATAACCGTTGATCCACAAAAGGTAGAGATAATGTTAAACCAACTAATATAATTGAGATTAGAATCTTCTTGGTTTTAGCTGGTTATTATAGAAGAATTCTTTCAGAATTTGTCTATTATTGAATTGCTGTTGAATAGATTGACCAGTAAAGATGTGAGATTTGTACGGTGAAGGAAGTGAGAAAATTTTGCAATTACTAAAGGAGAAATTGACTACAGCTCCGATATTGGTGTTTCCTTCTGGTGATGAAGGAGTTGTGGTGTATAATGATAAGTCATATCAATGATTGGGATATGTGTAACATAGGAAAGTTATGGGCTATACTTCTAGGTAATTGAAAATTTATGATAGAAATTACTCCTTTCATGACTTTGAATTAACTGTTATAGTGTTTACTTTAAAGATTGGAGACATCATCAGTATGGAGCCACTTCTGAGATTTTCATGGGTAATAAGAGTTTGACGTAATTACCTGCCTAGAGAAAGTTGAATTTGAGGCAAAGATGGTGGATGAAGTTGATTAGTAACTAAGATTGTACAATTCATAATCATCCTGAAAATGCGAAGGTGATAGCTGATACATTGAGTAGAAATTCTACAAGAAGGTTAACTGTTATGGGGGTTCTGATGTGAAATTGATGATAGATTTAAAAGAGATAAGAATGAAGTTGAATAACGGTGATAAAAGATCATGGTTAACGAATATGGTTGTACAGTCATCCATAATAAAATGTTTTAGAGATGCAAGGTAGAGATGAAGAGATAGAAAAGATTAAGCATTGAGTGCTTACTAGAAAGAAATATGAGTTCAAAAATTTGGAATGAGGGTATTTTGAAATTGGAACATGGATTTGTGTTCCCAATGATGCAGAGTGGAGAAAGAAGATATTGAGAAAAGTACATGATGATATAGATTCGATGCAATCAAGTAATAATAAGATGTATAGAGGATTGAGACAAAAATTCTAATGGTCAGGGTTAAAGAGAGATGTAGCTGAGATTGTGAGGTTGTATGGAGTACCATGGATCATAGTATCAAATAGAGATGCTAGATTTACATCTTAGTTTTTGGAGAGGCTTTCAGTAAGTCGTGGGTACAAAGTTGCAATTTAATATAATTTTTCAAGCTTAGACAAAAAAAAAAAGAACGATTTTTAGAGTACTAGAAGATATGTTAAGGGCAAATGTGATGAGTTCTTAGTAAGTTTGGAATGCTTACATGCCATTGATTGAAGTTGCTTATAATAATTAGTAACAAACTAATATTAGGATGGCATCGATTGAGGCATTGTATGGTCGGAGGAGTATAACTCCTTTATGTTAGGAAGAAATGGGAGAGAGAAATATAGTTGGTTTATAAATTATTTAGTTAACATCTAAGAGGAACAAATTGGTTATAGAAAGCTGTAAAGCAGCACAGAGTAAACCTCCTGAGTTTCCAGAAGATGATGGGGTGTATGGAAAAATATCTGAATGAAAAGGGTGTATTGAGATTTAAATAGGAAATAAAAGCTAAACCTAATGTATGTGGGACCTTACGAGGTTTTTGAGAAAGTTTGACTAGTTGCGAATAGACTAGATTTGCCTCTGGAATTAAAACATTTATATAGTGTATTTCATGTTTCACTTTAAGGAAGTGTTTACATGATATTTCGAGCTAAGCTATAGAAATTTAGAAGGCTTGGGATTATATACAAATTCCAGTGAGAATTTTAGACAAAAATAATAAATCTTGTGTAATAAAATAATTTCATTATGCCAAGTTCGGTGGCGGAATCAGGATGTTGATGAGACTACGTGAAAGCATGAGACAGAAATATTATTCACATTTGTTTCTGGAGTAAAGTAAGGAAATTTCGGGGGCGAAATTTTTGTAAGGTCGGTAGAATTGTAGTAACCGTATTTGCAAAGTAAGGGTAAATAAGTAATTTAATAAATTATAACATGAAGTTTAAATGATATAATTATGCGATGGATTTAGTATTGAATAAAATAATTATTTTGGAAAAAAAAATATTTCTGGGACGTGGACATCATTAAAAGAAAAAACAAAAAAAATAGTCAAAAGTTGTGGGCAGCAGGTGTAATACCTTACACCTGCTGCCAATTTCAGAAGATGTTTGTAGTCAACAAACGTGGGTAGCAGGTGTAATACCTGTTACCAATTTCAGACAACATTTGGGAATGCCTTACGCGTCTCCACAACGTGGAGACTGTGGAGACTTTTGGGAAGGGGGGGCTGCTGAAGTTTTCGTATATATAGCATATGTAAACGTAAAAAAAAAAAAAATTTCACCCATGAGATTTCGTTTTGTTTCCTCTAAATTGTCTGTTTTCTTTAAATCTTTGGAGACTCAAAGAAATGTTGGAAGAGCAAAATTTTGAAGGGGTTTTCTGCGGAATTTCGTAGAAAATCAAGAATAGCTATAAGAAAAGCAGAAGGTAAACAGTGCTTATTTTTGAATTTCTGACATTTATGGAGTTTCCCTGAATTCAAAGTGAGAACTTTTAATGTGTCTGGTTTATATCAAATTGAAGAATAAATTAGAAAATTTATATAAATATGATGTCAGGTGTTGACGATCTACAATTGGGAGAATTTATGAGAGAAACGGGAAAGGCAAGAAAGTGATCCACGGGTAGCTTTAAGTGCTATGTGTGAGCTGGATTTACTTTAAGTAGTCTAAATAAAAACGAAATATTAGTGATAATATTAAAATAAATTATTGATGTATGCTTGGGTGATAGATGAAAAAAATTGATTTATAGGTATAATAGGAAATTTAGACATGTAGAAATATTTTTCAGTGACAAATAATATTTTTGGAAATAAAAGTTTATTAGAGAATAAAAGAGATAAATAAATTATTGATGAGTTATATTGATGTTTTAGCACGAATTATGAGGAGATGAATTTTAGTGAATATTGATAAGCTTTGGTGGATGATTTGATGTGATTAAAAATGAAATTCAGTGGATCTGGACAAACTTTGATGGATAATTTGATATGATCTGGGACGAAATTTAGTGGATTTTGACATTTTGTAATGGATGATTTGATGTGATTTGGGATGAGTGGATTTTAGTAGAATTTTTATATAATTTGAGAAAAAATCAGGATAGTTAATTTAAATATTTTGATTTCATATGATTTTTATATTACTGTTTATATGCATATTTTATATCATTGTTCATATGCATATGCATTACATGAGAAAGAAAAGAACCGGGAAGGCAGTCGGTCTGATGAAAATGAAAGAACCGGGAAGGCAGCCAGTCTGCTAAAAATGAAAGAACCAGGAAGGCAGTCGGTCTTATGAGAATGAAAGAACCGAGAAGGCAACCGGTCTAAGTTAATAACAACCTGTCGACAGGTGGGAAGACGTTCCCATCATAATCATATATGCATTTGCATCTGTTTTAATTATTGCTGCATTATTGAAATGATGAGGTGTGATGTGTCATCGTGAATATAATTATAGATGATTGAGTCTCACAGAAAGAGACAGTTATGATGAAAACATTATTGAAATGATAAGGTGTGATGTATCATCGTGAATATAATTATAGATGATTGAGTCTCACAGAAAGAGACAGTTATGATGAAAATATTATTGAAATGCTGAGGCGTGATGTATCATCGTGAATATAATTATAGATGATTGAGTCTCACAGAAAGAGACAGTTATGATGAAAATATTATTGAAATGCTGAGGTGTGATGTATTATCGTGAATATAATTATAGATAATTGAATCTCACAGAAGGAGACAGTTATGATGATAGTGCTGATGTGTGGTATGTTATTTTGAAATTGTTTATAGATGATTTGATCTCATAGAGAGAGACAATTATGGTAAGCAAGAAGCAGAGAATGATAAGAACCATCTAAATGATGGACTTTATGATGAGAACCTCATTACAAGGTAATCATGAGATAATTGATGGTCTTAAGGTGGACCAATGATTTAGAAAAAGATATTGATAGAGAATGAATCGTATGGCATGTTTAATGATAGTAGAAAGTTGTCATCATGTTATGTGAAAAAAATAAAAGATTAAAAATTAAAGGACTATTTATGAAATTTTGGAATACTTTTAGTAAATTAAATTCACTGAGTTTGTAAAGATCACCCCTCATGGTACAATGATTTTCAGGTAGCAGGGTTAGCAAATAATTTGGTGAGTTGAGGTTCAAAATAAATAATTTTTTGTAAGCCGTGTACGTGTCATCATCCTCAGACTAATGAGAAAATAAAATTAAAAATTTATTTGTAAATCTTCATGCATTTTACGTTGTATAGAATGCTTAAAGATTGGATTGATGTAAAGTTCTTTTGGTAATATTTATTTTTATTGTTGCATCTATGTGTCGTGCTGGGATTATCAAAATGTGATGACACCATTTCGGGGTGGCCAACCCGAGATGGGTCGTTACATAATCGCTCACTTAGATATTATACGCATAATCACAAAAGAACTAATTAATTAATCACACAATTTATGCATGTTTTTATGGTTGTCTCCTTCAAATTAACAAGGAACATATATAACTTTTAATTAATAAGAGATTATAGCATTCAAGGTTTTCTAAATTGGAAGACTCTTATGTACGTACGTGTTTAAAGTCCATGTTAATTAGCCATCTGGTAAACAAATGACTGCTCCATTAATTTTGTTGGAGTTGACCTTGAAAATTAGAGTCAAGGAGCAGTTAGTTAGAGACTTGAAACGCCCAGGCTTGAAATTTGCATGTAACGGAGAAATTACATGAAAAAGAAAAATAAAATGAAAGAAAGAGTCCTGAGACTTTGGTTCACTTTTTGTTTTCTTTAGTTTGTCCGTTTGCTGCTATAGAATTGACATAAATATTATATACTTACGTATACCTGAGACTTCTCTTCTTAAAAAAATGACCCGAGATAATTTGTTTTGGTGCTATAGAAGCACATGGTATATTGACTTGACCTGAGATCATTTGAACTGACATAAATATTATATACTTAGGTTGTTTTTGAGACATACAAATACAAGGTATATAATTGTGCTTGAGCTGAGACTTCTCTTCTTAAAAAATTGACCTGAGACAATTTGGGTTGACAAAAATATGTAATTGGCACATTTATGTTGGCTGGGTCCATTCTGATCTGCTGGCCTGGCAGTGTTGTATGTATGCATATACCTAACAAAATTCATGTTTACATTGGTCGATCTTCAACAAAAAATTGAATTCAATGTTTACACGCATACCTTCGCGCGTTTTATGGGTTTCAAGCCTCTCCTCACTCCTCTATATAAAGGGCTTACAATGAAACTTAAAACCACAAACACTTCCACTTCAGCAATTAAAACTACTCCTTAGCTATAAGCACTTGATTATGGCGTTTCAACTTCAAGGTTCCCTTCTTTTATTGGCGCTGCTAGTCCTACTAAGCTTATTGCCTTCCATTGAACCAAAGCGTCATCTTGTCTCAACTTCTAATTTCAATCGTAACAGTTTTCCTGATGGTTTCATTTTTGGTACAGCCTCATCAGCTTATCAGGTAGATTAATATGTATTTATATATAGGCCCCTAATTTTCTACTAATAAATGAAGAGCTTTTTAAAGCCACTTCATATTATATAAGCTAACTCTATCGATGCATACGTGATATTTAGTTTGAAGGTGCAGCAAACAAAGACGGTAGAGGTGAAAGTATATGGGACAACTTTACTCATACATATCCAGGTTTCTTAATTTCCTTCTCTCTTTCATTGATCTGTATTTGTGTAATAGTGTGCGTACATGTGCATGTGTGCTTACATGCATGGGAGTGCGTAAGTTATGATGATAACTACTTAGTTTGGCTTCATTTCATGTATTAATAAAATGGAGACAAAAAAACTGGATAGATTATCATATATATTTGAATCATTTCAATAAAGGTAATGTAGATAAATTAACTATGATTATTTTCATAAAATTTTGCAGAAAGAAACAGTATGGCCAATGGAGATGTAGCAGTTGATTTCTATCATCGTTATAAGGTATGAAATAAAAAAAAATAAAAAATTAATGTGTTGGTAGGTAAAAGACAGACTACTTTTTATATTTCCTTGTAATTAATAATCCACAAAATTTATAACTTTTTTTTTAAAATGTGACAGGATGATATCAAACTAATGAAGGAAATGAATATGGATTCTTTCCGATTCTCGATCTCATGGTCAAGAATATTACCTTGTATGTGTATAGATTAATGATTGATATGATATGACTGAATCTTTATTTCCTTTTTCTTTCTCGCCAATCTTAAAATTTTGATTCTTTTTTTTTTTAAATTCAGATGGAAAGCTAAGTAAAGGAGTGAACGAGAAAGGGATCCAATTCTATAAAAATCTCATCAATGAGCTCATAGCAAATGGTCATAATTCTATTCCCTATATGGATTTAATTTTTTGTTTGGCTAATTGCGTTTATTTAATTTAATTAAAATATTGTAATATACCAATCAATTAAATTAGAGTTAACATTTAAATATAATTAAGTTCTCCCTATAAGTATATTTTAAATTAAAATTATATATATATATATATATATATATATATAATGATCAAATTTCGAAACGTTGGAACAAATTTTAAGTTCTTCAAGAAATTTGATAGCTCCTTGAAGATTTATCTTTATAATTGGACCTTGATAAATTATCGATAAAGTTGTCCAATAATTACTTTTTGTGACTCATTTGAACCAAACTTAATTATTTCTCTTAAATGTCATTTGATGAATGTGCAGACATACAACCATTTGTGACTATCTTTCACTGGGATCTTCCCCAAACTCTAGAAGATGAGTATGGTGGTTTTTTAAGCCCTCACATTGTGTAAGTAAATGTTTCCATCATATCAAAAGCATCATTGATGCTTCTATCAATATAGTTTTTTGCCTTTAAAAAAATCTCACTAAAAGATTAATCTATTAAATTATTTTATTAATTATATTAAATCCAACAATATCTACAGTGAAGAATCATGGAGTTGGCCTATATTTGATTGAAAATGTATCCTATTATGCATATACAGGGATGATTTTCGAGACTTTGCAAGTATATGCTTCAAAGAATTTGGTGATAAAGTGAAACTTTGGGCAACTTTCAATGAGCCGTGGGTTTACAGTGTTGCTGGCTATGACAATGGAAGAAAAGCACTAGGACGATGTTCAAAATGGGTCAACAATGCATGCCAAGCAGGGAACTCTGGCATTGAACCTTACAATGTTTCACATCATCTACTTCTTGCTCATGCTGCAGCGGTAGAAGAGTTTAGAAAATGTGACAAGGTATACAGAAAAATTGTCAAATCGTGATCCGGTGCATTAATTGCTAGCTTGATATGCGTATTAGTGCCAACAATAATTTTCTAAACTACTATAAGGTTTAAATATTTTTTCTCGATTTTTTTTTATTTGAAACTTTTGAGATCAAAAGGAGAGTCTATATTGAAACTTTATTAATGATTAAAACCCCAAACCATGTGTCCCCTTTCTATTATTTTTAAAGGAACCTTTTTTATTATTTCATCCATTAACTGTTTTTTATTTATACAATTGTTTAGTGTCAAGAAAATGGAAAGATTGGGATAGTGCTCTCCCCCTCATGGTTTGAGCCTCAATCTGATTCCCCTGCAGATATTGAAGCAGCCAAACGAGCCCTTGATTTCATCTTAGGCTGGTAAGTGCCTCATATTAAATTAAGCAACATGCTTTCTCATTTTCTTCCTTCTTTTTTCCTCCTTTTGGGAATTGAAAACTATATTTTAGTCCAAGATAAAAATAATTTTTACATTTCTATATATGCAGGCATTTAGACCCTATAACATTTGGTGATTATCCAAAAAGTATGAGGACTTATGTTGGGGATCGATTACCTTCGTTCACTAAAGAGCAATCCAAAATGCTAAAAAAATCTTTTGATTTTGTGGGAATAAATTACTACGGTGCTCTTTATGTAACTAATCTTGATCATGTTGACCCGGAAAAACCTAGATACACAACAGATCAACATGTTATGTGGAAAAGTAAGTTCACTCTAAATCCAAAGCTTTTAGAAAATTTATACTCAATACAATTTTTTTTTTCTATTTTTTGTACTGCCAACATAGACTATGGTGATTAATCTATTGACTTTCAAATTTTTTTTCCTATTTTATAGAGGATCGAGATAGAATTCTTATTGGCCCACAGGTATGTTGGTAAAGTATATATATTTATTTTAGAAATACTTTGTTTTTGAGAAACGAAGGCATAAAAATATTAGAAGGCATCATAAAGCCAATAAGATTTAGAAAGAAAATTCCTCATGAACCATGAGAGACACATGGAGAGATCAGTTAAGACGCCAAACCAAACAAACAGAACCATCCACTAGAACACAAGACAACACACTGTGCACATCTTGATACATGTTTTTTCAACATTCCTTTTTCAGTATTTTGTCATATTCCTCTCTATCCCTCCATTCCATTTGGTATAGCTGTTCAATCATCTCCTCTTCATCTCCATCATATGAAACGCCTATTTTTTTTTTTTACCCAATGCCCTATTTTCTTACCCAATACTTTTTCTTTATATTCACACTTTATAAAATGATTAATAATTTTATATAACATCATTTTATTCAGGCTGCTTCAGACTTGATCCTAGTGTATCCTGAAGGTATCAAATATATTCTTAAGTACATCAAGGATCATTACAATAATCCAACCATTTACATTACTGAGAATGGTAAGCCAATTGTTAGAATAAACTTCATATAATTAAGTGGTATTTGTTACATGTTGGATAATCCAATTACTAATTAGTTTTGATTTCTTTGACATAAAACTCATGTAGGATATGATGATTACAACAACGATACATTACCATTGGAAGAAGCTCTTAAGGATACTGAGAGGAAAGAATACCATGAGAAGCATCTTCGGAATCTTTTGGAAGCCATAAAGTGAGTTAATATCTAACTTACCATGAGAAGCATCTTATGATGTTTTTTAGTACTCAACTTTTGAAGGTTTAATTATTACAAGGTCGATCTCGATGTAAGCTTATAGAGCAAAGATTGTTTTGTTAAATGTTTATACTAATGGTGATTATTGGATTATTGACAGTGACTATGGAGTTGATGTGAAAGGCTATTTTGCATGGTCATTGATGGATAACTTTGAATGGAACCTTGGTTACACTGTTCGATTCGGATTATACTACGTAGATTTCAAGAATGACTTGAAACGATATCCGAAAGAATCAGCCAAGTGGTTCATGAAATTTCTAAAAGAACAAAGCAAGCGGTCTAAAACTGTTATTTGGGTTTCCTCAATTTTATCACGTATAACAAAGAATTGGTCACTATTGACGTATTGAAGTTGAACATCTTTTGGTTTTGAATCACAACTGAATGATGTATTTTATTAATTCTTTTGTAATTCTTTGATTTTATTGATTAAAATCTTTTTAGGTGTTTTAGGATTTTAATATGTAATTAAACTATTGTCTTCTTATATAAGAAATTGTACTACTTTCTGATCTATTTTATGTAGCTAGCCTATAAATAGGTTTGTATAGTTTTTGGGTTCTGCCTATATCTTTTTTCATGATAAATAAATTGACTTTTTCCTTTCATATATATATATATATATTAAAGCCTTTTATTCTCTTTTTCGCTTAGATAGGTGGTTTAGAGGGAGGATTCTCCAGGCATGAAGACTCCCTAAAAGTATGCCTTTTGAATAATGGACAAATGGACAATTAAAGTATCATAGTACATATGTCACTTAGCAATCACCGAATTCCTAAACGTTTTTTTTTCTCAAATCCCCAACTTTGAGGGTGATTTTAATAAATAAATATTTTGATTATAAACTTGTTATAATAAGCCCTTAATTTGATTTGACGTTTTCTTTGAAGTGGGTTTTTTTTTTTAAGAATTTACTCTTTCAAAAGAAAATTAATGATAGAGAAAACGAAGAAACAATTGTTTACGGTTATTGTTATGCCTAAAATTTGAAAAATAAAGTCTTGGAACATCAACGGTGCAACAAATCGTTGCATTTTTTTATACTTCTTTCCTTTAGGGGTTAAAATTAAGTGGATTAAGTGGACCAACAGCAAGGCAACACGTGAACATTTATACTTCCAGTAAGGATATGGCACGTGGACAAGCTATTGACGAACCCAATGCCATCCCCGGACACTCATGTTTAGACCTACGAGCATAAATCTTTGGATCACGATCTTTCCTGGACAACCAGCCATATCCACTTGCAGAGGAATGGGATCTCAGGGATTTCCCCATTCGGGGCGTGTGGGTCATCTCACCTTTAAAACACTATAAAAGGACCAAGGTATGCAAATCTAGACACATTCACAATCACATTTTACATAACTGAAAGCACGAGCATCCAATTCCTCTAAGAACTTGTACTAACAAGAGCATCGGAGTGTCTTTGGAGGCACCATCTCCCTCTCTTCTCCGGTGGCTCTCTAGCTCATCTCGTCTATCTTGTGCAAGCTCCCCCAAGAACCAGCCCCCAACTCATCAACACATTTTATGCATCAACACCAATATTTTTGTGTTTTGTAAGGGGCTGTTGATAAGAATCTCAATATTTCTTCAAGAAGTTCTGAAGGCTCTCATTCTATGGCTCTTGATGATCACAAGTGTTTAACATGGTTATCAATTTATGCGCTTATTTCATTTGGAATTATATAAAATGAATTCATTAGCTACATCAGCTCTTAGGTGACAAGAAGGGTGAGAAAGTTGGGGCCATAATCCTTGGACTGACTATTCCTTCATGTCTTCACCTTTTATTGCTATATTCTTCAAAACCAGACCTTCTCTAAACTCTATTCTTCAAAACTAGATCAAATCGACTCTTTCTACATTATGAGTTCATCTTGCCATTATGATAAGACAGCTGCTTGAAGACACCTAGGCAGACGCTTCCTAGGTTGTCGTGTTGGGATTTTACCATTAAAATCCATTTACTCAATCTTAAGCAAAAAAACACAAGCACAACAATTAAATAGGCAAAATAAATAAAAAGCAAGAACACCTATAATTAATGTGGTTCGGCAACCTCTTTGCATACATCCACCAGCAAATCAACTGCTTTATTAATTTTCAACTACAACTTTAGGAAGAGCAAAGTTGTTAAACTCTCACCCCAAAGTCTCAATATAAAAAAAGCTCTTAACCTAGTTCTAGTTACAAGTACTCTCTCTGACAACCCAAAAACACAAAGCTCTCATCCTAACTTCAGTAGTAAACCCTTCTAGTTTACATTGTAAATGAAAATTATGACTGTGCCTCAAATCTTCTCTGGGACCTTTTTATATAGAATATATTTTCCTAATACAATTAGGAAAAGAACAACAGCATCATACTAGACTACTACTACTTGTACAATAAACAATCTATTAGGAAATTACTACTATTCCTACTAGAACAAGCAATTACAAAATAGGAAATAACTTTTCCCAAACCAATTAGAAGTCTTCTTTGTGAGAATTGAGCCAAAATCTTAACAGTTGTAACTATGGGGGAGTTTTTTATTTATTTTTTTTTCATTTTCTTCTTCCACTTTGTGATCAGATGCAAACACACATTTGATTTCATGCAAACAATTGGAGCTTGCAATTAATTTTTGTTGGTATGATCCTCCAATGTGTCCACGAGCTAAAGAAGTTGTAAGTGGATTGTTGAGGAAAATTGTAAAAATAAAGAATCAAGCTAGAAGAGACAGAGATAGGAGCTGATGTGATTAATAAATTCATTTTATATAATTTTAAATGCAATCAAAACATAAATTGAGAACAATATTAAACTTGAGTTTCAATAAAGACGTAAATTAGGAACAGTGATAAACTCGACGTAAATTAGAGCAATATTAAACTTAAAGAAAAACCAGTGAAACCTAAAAGACAATTGATAATGGTAATGGATAAGTTTACATTAGTAATTAAGTTGACCTTGAAAAGGAGAAAAAACTGTAAATGCCAATCAAATGATAAACTTAAGAAACCTGTTTCTTTTATTTTTTTCCTCCTTTTTTCATGTAATTTCTCCGTTACTAGTACTATATATAAAAAATATACTCCATACACCATAGTGATCAAGCCTGGGCCTTTGATGCAAATTTCAAGCCTGGGCATTTAAAGTCTTTAACTAATTGCTCCTTTAATTTTCAAGGTCAACTCCAACTTAATTACTGATATTGTAAACTACCCACGATGAAGCAGTAGTCATTTGTTTACCAGAGAGGGCTATTTAATTTTGCCATGAAACACGTACATAATGATCTTTCAATTTAGAAGACATCCAACACTATAATTTCTTAATTAATTTTAAAGTTATGTTGCGTGTTATTTTGAAGGAGACAACAATAACAACATGCATATGTTGAGTTATTAATCAGCTGTTGAGTAATTATGCGTATCTATAACATCTAAGTGATGCAACAGTTAGGAGGAGATCGTAATTATCAATTTATGTTGCTCATCTTTTAAGCTTGCTGATCAGTAGTTCAATTAATCATTAACTTCTCCTGATTTTCTATTTTTGATTCTTGATGTGGGATAATTTTACCATCCAAACAAACAGTAACACATGACACACCAAGGTAAGTCCACGGACACAAAATTACCACCAGTGAAATCATTACATGTGTCCAAGGGTACGAAGGTAATTTTATTCATAAACTCTAAAACACAGTAATCCTAATTGCACAAGGACACTCATATCTCATATCTGAGAAACTCAAATCCCACCACAACTCTCACTTATGAGTCATTTTCCTAATCAAACTGTACTCCAAAGCACTGTATGTAGAGGGCTTTCATTATCACACATGTACGTCACAAACAGTTTTTACAGCACTTGCCTTTTCATTTTCTATAAACAGATTACTGATTTAGGCATCAGAGAGTTCCCTCAAAAGCACACTTCCGATCCTCCGACAACTCCTTAGGTCCTTTTTTGTTCTCGTGTGCGTAGGGACTTCACAACACCAATAAGAGCAACAGTCACATTTTTCAGCATAAAAAAATTTGTGTTATCCATGGGAAAACTTTGAAGAAGAATTCATCTGTTAGTGATGCCAACCTGAAATATGACCAAGAATGTTGTTGCTACTGTTGCTGTCGCTGCTGCTACCATTGCCACAACCCATACCTTGACTAGACAGGGCATGGCTTCTTTGCAATTCCCAAAAATACTGCTACCAGTGACGATTCCATCTGCCATTCTAAAAGGTAGCAGAAGTTTCTTGCAACCTCAACTGGGCTATCCCAATCGTCACCAAAGCCACACTGATCTGAATGCATGACTCGGGGTCCTCAATGGCATTCGATGCTGCCACAAAGCCCTCGATCAGCGAGGCACTCAGATCACGAAAGGGGACTTCACCCCACTAACTACCGATCCTCTGTTAGATTCTGCCCACTCCATTATAAGGTAAGATCACAGAGCCACTCCACGATCACAAACACCTTTAATACAATCTCCAGGAGCCGAGAATGATCACTCCAGATAAAGAGAACCTATAGTAGGTTAGTAGCACCTGCCAATAGACCAAACAAAAGGCAGCTTGAGCTTTTGGGTTCAAGAGGTGTACAACATTTATATATTTGAGTTTTACAGATCAAAAAAAAAAAAGGCAAGAACAGAACAAAAGATCTTTTTTACAGATGACGACCCATGATGACGCCATGGTCATCACTTTGGTCATTGGGAATTACAATATGAAAAGGATCCTAGTTGACAACCAACATCTTCTATCATAACACGTTCAAGAAAATGGGGCTTAGTGACCAACAGCTCACATGGGTCGCTTCCCCTCTCTATGAGTTTTCAAGCGAGCCAATGTTCCTCTCTCTGCTATATTTCACATCACATTCATAACATTTCTACTCATTTTTCATTCTCTTATGTTCTTCCTCTACACACAACCTATGTCATCACAACTACTTAGGCCACGTCTGGAGACAAGGGTTTAAGCAAGGTTAGCTTAAATCTTTGTCTTAGAATTTGGTGGATGTTACTGGGGCCTCAATTCCAAGACAATGATTTAAGTTAATATTGCTTAAATCCTTGTCTCCAAACATGGCCTTAGTTTCTAAACAGTTTCCTAGAGATTTCTTCGAAAGCTATTCATAATTGCTATCTACACAACTTCGCAAGGCTTTGTTGTATCCTTGAGGTGAATTTACTAGGAAGCTACTAGCAAACTTTTTGGAGTGAGGGCAACTATCACCTTAACGAAAGTGATTTACGCCCTAAATCCTTAAAATATTATGTTCTTTTCAATTGTTTTCCTTGTTGCAATTCCACATTTTCTAATGCACATACTTTGACCCACTTTTTTTTTTGTTTGTTATTTTAACCCAAAATCCCCAACAATTTTAAGGTGATAGTAGAAGCAACCATATAATCAGTATTGATTTCAAAGTCATGAGAGAAGACTTCATCAAAGAAGATCGTTTTTATGGAACAAACTTTGCTCACTAGAAGGAAACTAAAAGACTATAAAAGGTTGAAAGAAGCGAGAGGATATATATATTATGGATTTCTTTGTCGATGCCAAATTCATACTGAGAGCATATATATGATTTCTAAGTTTTTATAAAGTCTATGCCAGATATCCAGGAAGTGTTTGAAGAGAAACTTAATTCTTAAAAAAAAAAAAAAAAAAAAAAAACAAGGTAGGCTTAACTTATTGATTATGAAATATTTTGAATTTATAGTTATAAATTAAAAAAATATATTTTGAATTTATAATTTTGAGTAACATCATAAAAAAATGATGTGTTTTCACTCTATGACCAATTTACAATGAATATCTAAAACTAAGAAGTATCTAATTACTACATTTAAGATAGATGATCTTCATGAATTAGATGCTATCTTAGACGTGGAAATGAGTGGGGGATATGTTTTAAATCAATCTCATTACTTGAGAAACTATTATTAAGTTCCAAAATCTTGGAATAAAGTAAGCAAGTATCCCCTATGAATTCACTACTAAACCAATTGAGAATTTCGGTAAAGTAATGGTACAACTTGAATATATATGTTAGTGCTATTGAAAGTTTAACTGAGCTAGATATTGTATTTGTAGAGTGCAAACTTTCAAGATACACTAGTAAGCCTAGTACAAACCAATAAATAGAGTTATTAGAATCTTAAGAAAACTATTAAACTATCTGTTTTATTTTTATTATCTGGTTGTACTAGAAGGATTCATTGTAGTTGGATCACAAGTACGTCAATTGATGAAAATTTAACGTTTGGATGGATTTTTAGGCTTGGTGGTGAAACAATACGTTGACCCTCTAAGAAGTAGGTATGCATATCAAATTTAACAATATAACCAGGATCAGCACATAATGCCATAGACATATTTGGCGTCACAACAATCCAATATACTTGTCACCTCAAGGACTTGTCTCCTTAAGGACTCTTTCTTAACATTATCGTTTCACATGGACAACAAAAAGATATATGTTTGCAGGGCCAAGAACTGTTGTCACACTTTGGTACCAAAAAGGCTAACAAACACATCAATCATCTCAAGAATATTACTCTAGTTCTATCTACCTATTCTTTAAGCCACAAAAACAGGAAAACCATAAGCTTCAATACGGCCCATTGAGCATTTTAACACATTTATGAACTAGAGCAAAGCTTCCTCATACCAAATACAGACTTAGTATTGCAACTTCAAAGGATAACAAGAGGGGAGAAAAGAATGACTGGAGGGGACTGCATAGTAGCAAACAAAAGTGGTAAATGATTCACATCTTAGGTAGAAATCAGAACAAAATATGGGAAAGTAGCAAGCCACGTCACTAATTCAATCTAAAGCAATGAGGATGTATAAAATCAAACTTAAAATTTAAGCCACGCCATCTTGTCTTCTCATGAAAAAGATTCAGCGCTGATGTCAGAGATATTAAGGGAAGGTTGGGTACAGGACCGTCAATCGAGGTTGATACATGTTTTTTCAACATTCTTTTTTCAGTATTTTGTCATATTCCTCTCTATACCTCCATTCTATTTGGTATAGCTGTTCAATCATCTCCTCTTCATCTCCATCTTATGAAACGCCTATTTTTTTTTTATTCAATGCCCTATTTTCTTACCCAATACTTTTTCTTTATATTCACACTTTATAAAATGACTGATAATTGTGTATAACATTTGTTTATTCAGGCTGTTTCAGACTTGATCTTAGTGTATCCTGAAGGTATCAAATATATTCTTAAGTACATCAAGGATCATTACAATAATGCAACCATTTACATTACCGTGAATGGTAAGCTAATTGTTAGAATAAATTTCATATAATTAAGTGGTATTTGTTACATGTTGGATAATCCAATGACTAATTAGTTTTGATTTCTTTGACATAAAACTCATGTAGGATATGAAGATTACAACAATGATACATTACCATTGGAAGAAGCTCTTAAGGATACTGATAGGAAAGAATACCATGAGAAGCATCTTCGGAATCTTTTGGAAGCCGTAAAGTGAGTTAGTATCTAACTTACATTGAATTTATTATCACACTTTTTGTTTCTTTTTTTTTTTTGGTTCGCAAAATTTACTTTACATCTAACATAAAACTTGTGTTCTACAACAAACTTGATATTGATATAAAATTATCGTTTTCTGCTATATATGATGTTTTTTAGTACTCAATTTTTGTAGGTTTAATTATTACAAGGTCCATCTCGATGTAAGCTTATAGAGCAAAGATTGTTTTGTTAAATGTTTGTAATAATGGTGATTATTGGATTATTGACAGTGACTATGGAGTTGATGTGAAACGCTATTTTGCATGGTCATTGACGGATAACATTGAATGAAACCTTTGTTACACTGTTCGATTCGGATTATATTATGTAGATTTCAAGAATTACTTGAAACGATATCCGAAAGAATCAACCAAGTGGTTCATGAAATTTCTAAAAGAACAGAGCAAGCAGTCTAAAACTGTTATTTGCGGTTCCTCAATTTTATCACGTATACCAAAGAGTTGGTCACTACTGATCCATTGAAGTTAAACATCTTTTGGTTCTGAATCACAACTGAATGATGCATTTTATTATTTCTTTTGTAATTCTTTGATTTTATTGATTAAAATCTTTTTAGGTATTTTAGGATTTTAATATGTAATTAAACTATTGTCTTCTTATATAATAAATTGTACTACTTTTTGATCTATTTTATGTAGCTTGCCTATAAATAGGTTTGTATAGTTTTTGGGATTCTACGTAAATCTTTTTTCATGATAAATAAATTGACTTTTTCCTTTCATATATATATATAAAAGCCTTTTATTCTCTTTTTCGCTGAGATAGGTGGTTTATAGGGTGGATTCTCCAGGCATGAAGACTCCCTAAAAGTATGCCTTTTGAATTATGGACAAATGGACAATTAAAGTATCATAGTACATATGTCACTTAGCAATCACCGAAGTCCTAAACAATTTTTTTTTTTTGTTTTCTCAAATTCCCAACTTTGAGGGTGATTTTAATAAATAAATATTTTGATTATAAATTTGTCATAATAAGCCCTTAATTTGATTTGACATCTTCTTTGAAATGATATGTTTTTAAGAATTTACTCTTTCAAAAGAAAATTAATGACAGAGAGAAAACGGAGAAAAGAATCTCAATGTTTTTGGCATTAACGCCAATATTTTTGTGTTTTGTAAGGGGCTGTTGATAAGAATCTCAATGTTTCTTCAAGAAGTTATGAAGGCTCTCATTCTACGGCTCTTGATGATCAAAAGTGTTTAACATGGTTCTCAATTTATGAACTTATTTCATTTGGAATTATATAAAATGAATTTATTAGCTACATCAGCTCTTAGGTGACAAGAAGGGCGAGAGAAGTTGGGGCCATAATCCTTGGACTGACTATTCCTTCATGTCTTCACCATTTATTGCTATATTCTTCAAAACCAGACCTTCTCTAAACTCTGTTATTCAAAACTATATCAAATGGACTCTTTCTCCATTATGAGTTCATCCAGCCATTATGATAAGACAGCTGCTTGAAGACTCCTAGGTAAATGCTTCCTAGGTTGTCGTGTTGAGATTTTACCATTAAAATCCATTTACTCAATCTTAAGAAAAAAACACAAGCACAACAATTAAATAGGAAAATAAATAAAAAGCAAGAACTTTAGGACGAGCAAAGTTGTTAAACTCTCACCCCAAAATCTCAATACAAAAAAAGCTCTTAACCCAATACACCCAAAACTGTCATCCTAACTTTTGTAGTAAATCCCTCTAGCTTACAATATATGAGAATTATAAGTGTGCCTCAAATATTCTCTAGGACCCCTTTATATCGAATATATTTTCCTAATACAATTAGAAAAAGAACAACCGCATCATACTCAACTACTACTATTTGTACAATTAACAATCTAATAGGAAATTAGTATTATTCCTACTAGAACAAGCAATTACAAAATAGGAAACAATTTTTCCCAAGTCAATTAGAAGTCTTTTTTATTAGAATTGAGCCAAACTCCTAACAGTCGTAACTATGGGATAGTTTTTTTTTTTTTTTAATTTTCTTCTTCCACTTTGCGATCAGATGCAAACACACGATTGATTTCATGCAAACGATTGGAGCTTGCAATTAATTTTTGTTGGTATGATCCTCCAATGTGTCCACGAGCTAAAGAAGATATAAGTGGATTGTTGAGGAAAATTGTAAGAATAAAGAATCAAGCTAGAAGAGACAGAGATAGGAGTTGACGTGATTAATAAATTCATTTTATATAGTTTTAAATGCAATCAGAATATAATATGAGAACAATATCAAACTTGAGTTTCAATAGTAAACTTGACGTAAATTAGAACAATATTAAACTTGAAGAAAAACCAGTGAAATCTAAAAGACAATTGATAATGGTAATGGATAAGTTTACATTAGTAATTAAGTTGACCTTGAAAAGGAGTAAAGACTGTAAATGCCAACCAAGCTGTTGATTTCCTTAATTGGATAACACTCTCCCCAGACCGGCATTGTTTGGTTTTTTATTTTTCTTAGAAAAAAAAGCATATTTTGCACTTTTCATTAAATCTATTAAACTAGGTCCTTGTCAAAATCCTAGTCTCGAAAAGTTATCTTGATGTGGACCAACACCATGTAACTTCGTGCCGATATAATATTATATATATTTTTATACCATAGTAGTGGATAAAATATTTGGAAATAAAATAAAAGAAACACGTTTTTTTTTTCTCTGTAGCTTATCCGGTTGAGATAAATTTGGTTGACGAAAATCCGATATAATTTACTATGTGATTGACGAATTCAGAGTTTGGTCATGTTGGCTGGGTCCATTCTACTCGGTTGGCAGCGTCAACGTAACAAAATTTTAACAATCCATGTTCACACTTTTGTTTCATGGGTTTCCACCATTGTTTATATCAAAAAAATATCCTGGTTAGATTGGGTAGTTTTAAATCCATCTGAAAGTTTATCGATAATTTTAAAAAAATTTACTAGTAATATCAATATAAGTGTGAGAATAAAAAATTAATGGTATAAGTGAAATTTCAAAAATTAACAATGAAATTTCGGACGGATCTAAAACAATTCTTAACCAAAAATTGGTCCTTATATGTTGGATCCTCTCAATTTTTAGCTTTGAATTGCGGGTCAATTAATTGTTAGATTTTATGCCACCTCAATAAAGTAAAAATCGACGGTCATGAACACACCACATCACCGAAGTAAGGGAAAAGAGCTTTTTCCTCTAAATCGGCAATCAACCAACTGCATGCCCTTGTGTAATGACTCATACCGAGCGAGCTTTACTTGAAATGACATCATCATTACTTTTTAACATTGAGCATATAGACCTGTACCGGAACATGTAAATCCTACTATTTCCATCATACAATACATTCCTACTATATGTATGCATGCTTCCACATTTCTTTAGTCTATGTACACTACATCTTGGTTGAAACCAAGAATTTACACAACACACAATCTTTAGAAAAATTTCAGCCATACAATTAAAAACCACATACAGTTTTTTCAAAAACGGAGACATATACATTAATCCGAACTCCCAAACAAACATGGTGAGGATGCTTTGCGTGAAAACCCACCTAAGTATACCTTTCTCCTTCAATCCTTTTCTGATTTGCTTCAATTCTATTCAACAACTTCCTTGAAATATTAAAAAGTTGGAGGGTGAGCTAAAAGCTTAGCGAGTAATCATATTACTCGAAGTAATCGTCTTCAAGAAACTTTTTCACTTTTTGAATGAATTCAATTTAATTGTAATCACAATTCATAAAGTCACAACTATGTATATATAATTACTCTCATGCTCATCACAAGTAAAATAATCGTTCCAAGAATACATTAAAACATTCAACAATCACATTTATTAAAGTATCATACAAGTATGTCACATGATTCAAACCATTACAACAAGAACCCTTTTAAACTATTCATGGTTCACGTGACATCAACTCAATTCCATACTCTTATCAATACATATATCACAATGGGGGTGTCTCCCCACGTACCAGTACATCAAACATCGCATTATACATCCACTTGGTTTCATCTCACTTTCCACTTCTACTTGGTTCCACCTCACTTTCCACTTCCACTCGGTTCCATAATATCATCAAGGATTCAAATCTCATCAAATGTAATTCATAACACAAGAAATTTCTTAAATTTAATTTCATCAACTCATTCACATTACACTTTACTTCCAAACACACATCAAGACATATGATTTGTTTCTTAGATATCAAACACACATTTATTCACACCCTTATATGGTTTGCATTCCGCATCTATTATACTTATATATTTTCGTTTTTATCGTATAATTCACCACGCTTACTAATAGTATGGTGAAACTCACCACACTCATAATTCTAATTTTATAACAAGAGCTAAGTGGAGAGCTTTGGGGGTAGTGGGGATTTTGGGTTGTGAGGTTTTGAGGGTAATAATTTTGTTGTATTGGGATTTTGGGGTGCGTGTTTGACAACTTTGATCTTCCTAAAGTTGTAGTTGAAGATTAACAAAATAGTGTAGTTGTTGGTGGATGTAAGTAAGGAGGTTGTCGAACCATACTAATTCTTGGTGTTATTACTCTTTATTTTGTTTATCTATTTAATTGTTGTGGTTGTATTTTTACCTAAGATTTGAGCATGTGGATTTTAGAGGAAAAATCCCAACAAACACCTTATCTGAAAAATTAGATTTTAAGGATTTTCATAGATCGAGGTCAAAGATTGGATTTCAAATCTGCGAAAAATTCTTGATTTGGGTCATGAAATTTTCTTTAATAAGAGGTATCTTTCACTATCAAATGCAAGACAGATAGGAAAATTTTTATTTTACTCTCTCTATGTGATGGTGGAAATGTATCTTCTCTAAGAAAATCCTGGAAAAATCTCTCTGTACATGAAATGAAAATGGCATTTCACCTAATCTTGTTGTGTTCATTTATATCGACCAAATTAGTGTTATTCCCAACCTTTGGCATGACACATTAACATGAATTGTCACTCGTACCGAAAACTATTTCAAGCTCATATTACAATTTTATCAAATAACTAATCTTAATTAAAAAAGTTGTTAGTTACATTACGCTAAAACATATGCTAGTAAAGATTTGCGTAATCTGCCTTGGCTCAAGATGTATATGCCATGAAAAGTTCTTACATACCTAACTATGGTCTATAAAAGATATATCGCATAATAACATATTTTATTATTGCATGGCATTAGAAGATAAAGAAAAAGAGATATCTTCCTTCCATCCAATAGTTAAAAATGCTTTGTGCATGCATTTATCAACTACCAAGATAAAAAAATTTCATATATACACGACAGATATATTAAATTGAACTACTGATCAGCAAGCTAAAAGATGTGCAACACAAATTGTTAATTAAGATCTCTCTTAATCTGTAATAACCGTATTTGCAAAGTAAGGGTAAATAAGTAATTTAATAAATTATAAGTTGAAGTATAAATGATATAGTTACGCGATGGATTTAGTATTGAATAAAATAATTCTTTTGGAAAAAAATATTTCTGTGACGTGGACGTCATTAAAAGAAAAGAAAAGTAAAAAGTTGTGGGCAGCAGGTATAATACCGGCTGCCAATTTCAGAAGACGTTTGTAGTCAACAAACGTGGGTAGCAGGTGTAATACCTGTTACCAATTTCAGACGGCATTTGGGAATGCCTTACGCGTCTCCACAATGTGGAAACTGTGGACACTTTTGGGAGGGGTGGGCTGCTGGAAGAGCAAAATTTTGAAGGAGTTTTCTATGGAATTTCATAGAGAATCAAGAATAGCTATCAGAAGGTAATATCATAGTGCTTATTTTTTAATTTCTAACATTTATGGAGTTTTCCTGAATTCAAAGTGAGAATTTTCAAAGTGTGTGGTTTATATCGAATTGAAGAATAAATTAGAAAATTTATATAAATATGATGTCAGGTGTTGACGATATATAATTGGGGGAATTTTTGAGAGAAACGGGAAAGGCAAGGAAGTGATCCACGGGTAGCTTTAAGTGCTACGTGTGAGTTGGATTTACTTTAAGTAGTCTAAAGAAAAATGAAATATTTAGTGATAATATAAAAATAAATTATTGATGTATTCTTGGGTGATAGATGAAAAAAATTAATTTATAGTTATTATAGGAAATTTGGACAAGTAGAAATATTTTTCGGTGAGAAATAATATTTTTGGAAATAAAAGTTTATTGGAGAATAAAAGACATAAATAAATTATTGATGAGTTATATTGATGTTTTAGCACGAATTATGGGGAGATGAATTTTAGTGAATATTGATAAGCTTTGGTGGATGATTTTATGTGATTAGAAATGAAATTCAGTGGATCTGGACAAACTTTGATGGATAATTTGATATGATTTGGGATGAAATTTTGTGGATTTTGACAAGTTGTAATGGATGATTTGATGTGATTTGGGATGAGTGGATTTTAGTAGAATTTTTATATAATTTGAGAAAAAATCAGGATAGTCAATTTAAATATTTTGATTTCATGTGATTTTTATATTACTATTTATATGCATATTTTATATCATTGTTCATATGCATATGCATTACATGAGAAAGAAAGAACCGGGAAGGCAGCTGGTTTGATGAAAATGAAAGAACCGTGAAGGCAGCCGGTCTAATGAAAATAAAATAACCGGGAAGGCAGTCAGTCTAATGAAAATGAAAGAACTGGGAAGGCAGCCGGTCTTATGAGAATGAAAGAACCGGGAAGGCACCTGGTCTAAATGAGAATGAAAGAACCGAGAAGGCAGCCGGTCTAAGATAATAACAACCTGTCGACAGGTGGGAAGACGTTCCCATCATAATCATATATGTATTTGCATTTGTTTTAATTATTACTGCATTATTGAAATGATGAGGTGTGATGTATCATCGTGAATATAATTATGGATGATTGAGTCTCACAGAAAGAGACAGTTATGATGAAAACATTATTGAAATGATGAGGTGTGATGTATCATCGTGAAAACATTACAAAGCTATCAGCCACCCTGCAGCTGCCCTACGACCGCACTCTCACCCAAGCCCGCTATCATGACCACCTCGCCGGTAGACGCCTATAAATGGGCCAAGGTATGAACTTCACCATTCATATTCAGACACACCCGCACTCACACTTGATATATTTAAGCCCTCGGATTCTTTTGAGCCCTCGGCTTTTCCTTTAAATCGTTGCTGACTTAAGCATCAGAGTGCCTTCGGAGGTCTCCCCCTCCCCTCCTTCCGAGGGCTTTCAGTTCACTCCTGTCACTTGTGCAGGATCCTGGCCGAGTCCTCACTCAGGCCACATCCCCAACCAGACCACGCTAGTTTCCAGGTCACGTCAGCCCCAGCAGTTTTTGGCATCAACAATATAGTTTTAAATGCAATCAAAATTTAAGTTGAGAACAATATCAAACTTGAGTTTCAATATTAAACTTGACATAAATTATAACGATATTAAACTTAAAGAAAAATCAGTGAAATCTAAAAGACAATTGATAATGGTAATGGATAATGTAAAATGGATAAGTTTACATTAGTAATTAAGTTTACCTTGAAAAGGAGTAAAGACTGTAAATGCCAACCAAGCTGTTGATTTCCTTAGAAAAAAAAAGTATATTTTGCACTTTTGGTTCATTAAATCTATTAAACTAGGTCCTAGTCAAAATCCTAGTCTCGAAAAGTTATCTTGATATGGACCAACACCATGTAACTTCGTACCGATATAATATTATATATATATATATATATATATATATATATATATATATATATTTATTTATACCATAGTAGTGGATAAAATATTTGGAAATAAAATAAAAGAAATACATTTTTTTTCTCTGTAGCTTATCCGGTTGAGATAAATATGGCTGACGAAAATCTGATATAATTTACTATGTGATTGACGAATTCAGAGTTTGGTCATGTTGGCTGGGTCCATATACTCAGTTGGCAGCGTCAACGTAACAAAATTTTAATAATCATGTTCACACTTTTGTTTCATGGGTTTTCACCCTTTTTATATAAAAAAAAAATCTTGGTTAGATTAGGTAGTTTTAAATCCTTCTGAAATTTTATCAATAATTTTAAAAAAATTTACTAGTAACATCAATATAAATGTGAGAATAAAAAACTAATGATACGAGTGAAATTTCAAAAATTAACAGTGAAATTTTAAAAATTAACAATAAAATTTCGGACGGATCAAAAACCAGTCTTAACCAAAAATTGGTCCTTATATGTTGGATCCTCTCAATTTTTAGCTTTGAATTGCAGGTCAATTGATTGTTAGATTTTATGCCACCTCAATAAAGTAAAAATCGAGGGTCATGAACACACCACATCACTGAAGTAAGGGAAAAGAGCTTTTTCCTCTAAACCGGCAAACAACCAACTGCATGCCCTTGTGTAATGACCCATACCGAGCAAGCATTACTTGAAATGACATCATTATTACTTTTAAACATTGAGTATATAGACCTGTACCGCAACATGTAAATCCTACTATTTCCATCATACAATACATTCCTGCTATATGCATGCATGCATGCTTCCACATTTCTTTAGTCTATGTACATTACATCTTGGTTGAAACCAAGAATTTACACAAGACACAATCTTTAGAAAAATTTCAGCCATGACAATTAAAAAACAAATACATTTTTTTCAAAAACGGAGACATATACATTAATCCAAACTCCCAAACAAACATGGTGAGGATGCTTTGCGTGAAAACCCACCTAAGGATACCTTTCTCCTTCAATCCTTTACTGATTTGCTTCAATTCTATTCAACAACTTCCTTGAAATATTAAAAAGGTGGAGGGTGAGCTAAAAGCTCAGCGAGTAATCCTATTACTCAAAGTAATCGTCTTCAAGAAACTTTATCACTTTTTGAATGAATTCAATTTAATTGTAATCACAATTCATAAAGTCACAACTATGTATATATAATTGCCCTCATGCTCATCACAAGTAAAATAACCGTTCCAAGAATACATTAAAACAATCAACAATCACATGAATTAAAGTATCATACAAGCTTCAAACCATTACAAGAATAACCCTTTTAAACTATTCACGGTTCACGTGACATCAACTCAATTCAATACTCTTATAAATACATATATCACAATGGGGATGTCTCCCCACGTACCAGTACATCAAACATCGCATTATACATCCACTCGGTTTCATCTCACTTTCCACTTCCACTCGGTTCCATAATATCGTCAAGGATTCAAATCTCATCAAACATAATTCATAACACAAGCAATTTCTTAAATATAATTTCATTAACTCATTCACATTACACTTTACTTCCAAACACACATCAAGACATATGATTTGTTTCTTAGATATCAAACACACATTTATTCATACCCTTATATGGTTTGCATTCCGCATCTATTATACTTACATATTTTCGTTTTTATCATATAATTCACTACGCTTACTAACAATATGGTGAAACTCACATTTGATATGCCAAAAGCTAGTCTTCAACTACTTCCTTACCCTTAGCATGTTCTCCAACAACACCTAAAAATTATATCATTTAATATAACAATCCAAGAAGTAACGAAATCAATATCCATCTTCATTAAGCATCTACAAGAAATTGTCTAGATAATAACTATGTTACAAGTTTTCTCTTCTTTGTCTACTTTTCCTTATTCTCTTTTTTCCTTTCCAATCAAATTTTAAGTGCATGTCTCATGACAATGATTCTTAATTTACTCAAGTAAATTTCAAGAATAAATAACAAGAAAGCTTAAACTTCTTAAGTTTTAAACTAATTAAAATGATTTGTTTCATTTACTTACAAAATTTCTTCTTTTATAATTTTTTACTTAAAAAGCTTCTACCAACTAAGTTTACTCAATAATTCCTCCAATTCAAAGAAACTATACCAATTTAATAATCTTTATGCCACCAAAATTCTAAACTTACATATTTAACATTATCCAAACACTAACTTAGATTAATTTACTCTAATATTTAAGATTTGTTCACATAAACTCTATAATACCCATCTAATAGAATTCTTCCAAAAAATTTAGCTTTATCACTAAAAAAATTCCTAACTCTAGAAAGTCTTTTAGCTCCAACAAGTATTTATACTTCAAAACCTAAAATTTACATATCTAAAACTACTCAGTCACAAGTTTAAGTTATTTCAAGTTATAGTGCAAGATTAATTCAAAGTTCCACTACATATCATATTCCAACTTCAATAAATCCTAAATCCATCCATTTAAATTCAAATCAACTCAAACAAAACCAAAGAATCAACTTCATTAAGTTTACTTTGACTTAGAATAGGTTGGAAAATGATTATACCTCAAATTTGTATAAAAAAAAAATAGCTAAGAAACAAAAGGAGCAAGAACCCCTGTCTGGTGCGTGTACTCCACGCGCCGTCGTAGCCTGCTCATGGCGCCTCACCTCTCGGTCTGGACTCCTCCCCCAGGTGGCTGTAAGAGTTTTACAAAGTATGGGGGTAAGTGAGGTAGTGACGTGAGTTGGTGAGCTAGAAGAAGATAAGAAAATTTTGGGTTTTCTCCAAACAAATTAAAAAATGGTATTTGCCCTGTTTCTCTCTAACTCTCTCAGTCACCCGAGCTTCCCAGAGAAGAATTGAGAGACTTGTGGTTTTTTTGCTGAAGTTTCTAGGCTTTTAGCCTTATATTGTCCCACGAACCATTAGCTTTTTATCTCTTTACCCCTCCCTTCTTTCTTAATTAATTTGCAACCCTTTTTCTCCTTTTTTGTAACTTTTTATATTAAAACCCAATTGTTCTTACTAACGCTTCTTTATAAGAAAGTCTTCACTAAGTACTTTCATTTCTTTTATGTTTATATTACCCCTCAATCAATAAGCTCTACACACTTCTAACATAGAAAAATTATAATTTACTTCATCGATATATATAGTTTAAAATTTAAGACCTGACTTTGCACCCCCTCTCTCTCTACTTTTTCGCTTCTCATTTACTCAGAGTATAAATCCCATCAACCAAATTGTTGAATCCTAAATAATTCCTTGATCCATTACTTAAATTGATGCAATCTCTTGACCTCAACCCGATAATGATGCCCAACAGTGTAATCTTTCTGATGACGACAATCACGACCGTAAGTGCCACGATGGTCAGTATGTTGTCATGTCATCAGTACGATAGTTTTGGTGAGAGAGAAAACAGAGAAGAAGAGATTGTGTAGAAGAAAATATTAGAAGATGGATTCAGTTGTTTGGGACTTGGATTGGGTACTTGGGTTGGGACTTGGGAGCCTGGGCTCATGTTGGGATTAAGGTTGGGCCTAAAATTATAGGGCATGCTTGGGTAACAGTTTTCTGTTTTTAGTTTTCGAAAATGAAAACTGAAAACAGTTTTCTGAATAAAACATGTTTGGAATACTATAACTCGAAATTGTTTCCAAAACAAAAAAACAATGAAATGTTGTTTGAATAATCTTATTTTGAAAACTGTTTTGATACAACTTGTAATTATTTTTAGTTTTGAGTTTAAATTTAAAATCTATATTAATTTTATTTCTTATATTTACTAAATATTTAAAAATAATTAATATTATTTTATTTTCAAAATTTTAATATTTTTTATATACTATGGAGTAAGAATGAAACAGATAAGTGAACACTGATTTTAGGACTATTTTTCGAAAATTATGTTAGAAAACACCAATTTGGAGTTTTTAAAAAAAAATTTTTGAAAACTTGTTTTTTTAAAACTGTTTTAGAAAATTGCTTTTGAAAACTGTTTGCCAAACATAGAAAAGAGATTTTGAAAACTGTTTTCAATTTTTCGAAAATTGAAAACAATTTTGAAAAACTGTTTTCAAACATAGCCATATATACTATCTGTTTCTTTTTTAAGGAAAAAATGAACCCGATTTTTAGCCAAGACTTGCCCGTAGTGTAACTCTACCCCTGATTTCAATCATAATAGTTTTCCTGATGGTTTTATTTTTGGTACAGCGTCATCAGCATATCAAGTAGATAATTAATATATAATATATTAATGTACAACTTTTTAAAACCACCGTGAGATATAATCAACCACTTTATGAGATATAATCAACTGTATATATGCATGATTTATGGGACAACTTTACTCGCGACTATTCAGGTTTCTCTCCTTTATTCATTTATATTTCTGTTTAGGTAAGTTTCCATTTGTACATGCATGAGAGTGCACAAGTTATGATGATCGCAACTACTTGATTTCAATACTCCATTTCTTGTATATACGAAATGGAGATAAGAAACTGAATAGATTATCATATTTATTCAAATCAGTTCATTGAAAAGTAACGTGATAAATTAATTAGGAATGTTTTCATAAAACTTTGTAAAAAGAAACAACATAGCTAATAGAGGTATAACAGTTGATTTCTATCATCGTTATAATGTATAAAATTAATTTTACCCTTTAATCACTTATCATATTTTAGAAGAATCTTAATTTAGGGATTTGACATTATTTGATATAGAAATAACTAGAGTTGATCATTGGTCCATTAGTCCACCCAGCTCGTTTGGCTCAACTTGTAGTTTTTGCGGATTTGTTCAAGAAAAATTAATTAATTAATTTGGCTTGGGTAAAAATTTAGGCCCGATTTAAAAAACGAAAGGGATTGAAATTTGAATAAAATAAAAGGCAAATCGGTTAGGCACCACCTTCTTAAATATATTATACTTAATACATTTAATTATTTATATATTAAATAATATATATTTCATGTAATGTGATATATGTTAGGGTTAAGATTCCCTTACTAAAACATTTCATGCTATGAAAAAATAGGGGAAAATGCAATAATTTAGACAAAGAATTTTTTTTTTAATTCTTCTTTGTGCGTAATATTGTATTATGGGAAAACTTAGACTAAATAAAAAAATGAAAAATTCGGGCCTGATGGGCGGACTTGGGTTTGGCTTAACTTATTAGGCTCGAGCTAATTAAGATCGGATTTTCGGGCCAGCTCATATCTACTGAGCTACAATTTTGTGTAAGCCCGACCCAAACCTAACCCGAACCTGACCCAAACCTAGCTCGAGACTGACTTTGGTCAAATCTAGATATAATTGATTCACATGTATTGAAAAAAGATTAGTTTTTATATTTTTCACGTAATCTACTTTTAAGTAACATAATTGAAATTAAACATTTAAAAAAAAAAATTGTGACAAGAAGGTATCAAACCAATGAAGGAAATGAAAATGGATTCTTTCTGTTTCTCGTTCTCATGGCCCATTATATTACCTTCTAAGTGTGTATATTAACTAGGAGACCTTTGTTTTTCTTTTTCTTTACCTTTTTATTCTCGTTATTCTTAAAATTTTAATTAGCTATGCTTTCTTTCTTTCCTTTTTAAATTCGGGTGGAAAGCTAACATTGAAATATAAGTTCATTAAATTACATTCGAAATGCAAAAAATAAAGGGGATGGCTTGCCTTTGACATTGACCAAGTGAACTTCTAGTACTGTGTTCCCAAGTTAGCTTATGATACCACTTTATTATTGGACCCGAATAAAAGAAATTCAAAATATTGGACCAAATTTATAAGTTTATCAAGAAATTGGATAGCTTGTTGAGGATTTTTTTTTTACATAATTAAGTCCAATAAAATTCAATTTATTGATAAAGTTGTCGAAGAATTACTTTCTGTGACTCATTTGAACCAAACTTAACTATCTTTCTGAAATGTCAATTGATACATATGCAGACAAACAGTCTCGGATATAAAATTATATTTAAATATAAATTTCATAACAAACAAAAACATATAACCAATAAATGCAAAAAGGATGGGCTAAGGCACAAATGCAATATCTCTCTCTTTAGAACTTCTCGCGTCATAGCAGAGGTAATCAAACTCTATCAATGCAACAAACTCATGGCCGCGTTGCTCCCAGGATACAAAAACCCAACATAATCTATTTGTTGTATCTCAAAGATACTAACATTGTATTATGAGCCAGAGCTCTACCATACCACATTTTTTTTGCTCATAGTAATATCAAAATAATATAACGCAGAAAAAAACTAAAATGAGGAAAAAAATAGTGGATTTTGTTTTTCTATCCAAAGGGCCTGCAAATAGTCATATTTATAGAACTCTAGTATAGTAACCTTCAAATTTGGATTTCGATCCTCTAGGGATGAATTTGTCTATGGTTTGGTGTAGTTCATGTTAGGATTAATAGCCACATCATAAAAATATTAAATCAAAGGCTATGATTGAAATACATAAAAAATTTGGAGCTAAATATCTCTATGCCACGTCAGCAAAAGGGGTAATTTTATAAAATCAAAATTACATTTCGAAATTTTAGAAGAAAAGGAAAGCAGTTGCCGAAAATCGACGACCAGAGGCGAACGTGTCGGCACGTGGGACGCGTGAACCGGCTCCTACCAGCGGTTGGTGATCGGAAAGTTTGGATCTGATTAGCATTGCAAAATCCAACCACCCGGTGGTGTCTAATTATGAAAATAATATTCATCTTTATTATTATAATTACGATTATAATAATTATTTTCATTATTATGAGAAAAAATATTATTATAATAATATTATAAAAGTACTATTATTATCAGTATTATTATAATATTGATAATAATAACCACTGTCATTATTATTATATTTATTATTATTATTGTTATTACAAGAAAAAATATTTTTAATTATATTATAATTATCATTATTCTAAGGTAAAAAGAAAAAAAAAATAGTCTCACATGGATAAGATAGATTTTATCCTATAGAAGGAGGCGGGACAAAAAATGTGAGATTAAGGCTAATTTAATCTCATCTTAATCTCATAAGAATAGTAAATCTCCCCAACCAAATGAGGGATAACTATTCATATATGATTAAAATAGTCCAATCTCATCTTAATCTCACCAATCAAACGGGCTATTAGAGTTTAGGCTAAGAGTTCAAGAGGGAGAAAAGAGACATGGTGTAGAGAGAGATTGGAGGCAATGTTGTTAGAGGCACACAAAAGTATACTAACCTTAAGGTTAGTAGTAGTTTATATAGAGAACATAATATTCAAAAATTAAATCAATACCCTTAACCATAATATTCTAACACTCCTCTTCAATCCTTCATTTTTCTTTTTATTTGAGATAATTTTATCAATTCGATAATTTTATCAATTCAATTAATCTCTGACATTAATAAAAGAAAAATGAAGGTTAATCAGTGTAACCTTTACGTCCACATGCATACATTGCTAAATATAAGCGGCTAATACAGTTCCAACACTTCAGATTTACTTTCATGGGTTATGAGTCTCTCTCTCTCTCTTTATATAAATGGTTTACCATTGGAACCACAAGCACTTGCATAAAGAAAAATGGCCATTGAAGGTTCTCTTGTATCGGGGCTGCTACTCCTTGCAAGCTTGTGGGATCTTGTTGAACCAAAGCGTCATCTTGTCTCAACTTCTAATTTCAATCGTAATAGCTTTCCTAATGATTTCATTTTTGGGACAGCCTCATCATCTTATCAAGTAAGACATTTTTAATTACCTTCACAAATTCATGCGACCGAGTGTGATGATTTCAACTGTTTTTCTTCGTTTTTCTTTGACTTTTGGTCTCCTTTGTTGCTGAAATTATCATTGTTTTATTGTATAAACAATGGCTTTAATTCCAGTTTACATCATCGGTCATCAATATACAAAATATATCATGTGGAATATAGTGGCTTCTATTTAAAATTAATTAAAGCAATTCCCACGTTTTGTTTTACGTCATGTAAGATTATATATATATATATATATATATATATATATATACACTCCTGCATGGAAGCATTAATTAGCTAGCACCACTAATTATGCAATTATATTTAGTATGAAGGTGCAGTAAAAGAAGGTGGTAGAGGATTAAGTATTTGGGACGACTTCACTCACTAGTATCCAGGTTGGTGATGAATATTTTGTTTGGCTAATTGGCTCTATTTCTTTCATAAATGAAACGGTGAGTTCACAACAAAAAAAGGAAAATAATAAAATAAACAAATTGGAGACTAAAAGTTGAATATTGTATTCAAATAAGCTCTTTAAAATTTAATGTGATAAATTAAGAATTTGTTTCATACATCTTGTAGAAAAAAAAAACAATATGGACAATGGAGATGTAGTAGTCGATTTCTATCATTGTTACAAAGTACGGAGTTTATTTTTCTTTTTTTATGAATTGTCAATGTTTCATGAGTATCTTTAGCAGTGAGGGTTGAGGGGTGATTTTCCATGGATGTATCTGGTGGTGGTAAAAAAAATTATTTTATATTTATTTCATGTATTTTTTTTCTCGATTAGTCGTATTTGTATTAAACATAGCTGAAAAATGTGATAGGAAGACATGGATGCTTTCAAACTAATGAAGGAAATTAACATGGATGCTTTCCAACTCTCAGTTTCATGGTCTAGAATATTACCCCGTAAGTATATATTTTAATCAAGTTGTAATTAACATTTTATTTCATTGCCACTGTTCTATTTTTCTCATTATTCTTAAAATCTTAATTGATTCTTCTTTTTCCATTTTTTTTTTGTGAATTTAAGTGGAAAACTAAGTGAAGGAGTGAACAAGGAAGGAATACAATTCTACAAAAATCTCATCAATGAGCTCTTAGAAAATGGTAATAAATCTCTTCCTAAATGGATTTAAAAGTTTTCTGCCAAAGATGGTGGTTTAATGTAACTAGAATATTTTGTAAATATGCCATGCTGACATTGAAATATAAATTCTTCCTACAAGTTTGAAATTCAAAATATAAAGAGGCCAAAATCCAAAATGTTCGACCAGATTTCATAGTTTTGATGAAACTGAATAGCTTATGAAGATTTATATTCTAAATATCATGCTATAAAAAATTAGAACCCAACTAATTGTTGTGTCTCCTGTGATACAATGTGCAGACTTGCAGCCTTTCGTAACTATCTCCCATTGGGATCTTCCTCAAGCTCTAGAAGATGAATATGGTGGCTTTTTAAACCCTCGCATTGTGTAAGTGAATAGTAGTTACTTTATATGAATCATACTTTACAGTCCCAAAGATTTTTATTCTGGAATGAACAGTTTGTAAAACCTACTGCGTGGACATGAAAATGTTTGATCCTGGCTGCATATTAGATTGTTTTTGTAAGACTACAAATTAGACTGGGTTTGTTGTTTTTTTGTTTTTAAGGTGTTTGATTGTTTGTCTCAATTTATACTCAATACAATTTTTTTTTTTCTATTTTTCATTTTGCCAACATAGACTATGGTGATTAACCTATTGACTTTCAAATTTTTTTCCTACTTTGTAGAGGATCGAGATGGAATTCTTATTGGCCCACAGGTACGTTGATAAAGTATATATATTTATTTTAGAAATACTTTGTTTTTGAAAAACGAAGGCATAAAAAGATTAGAAGGCATCATAAAGCCAATAAGATTTAGAAAGAAAATTCCTTATGAATCATGAGAGACACATGGAGAGATCAGTAAAGACGCCAAACCAAACAAACAGAACCATCCACTAGAACACAAGACAACACACTGTGCACTTCTTGATACATGTTTTTTCAACATTCTTTTTTCAGTATTTTGTCATATTCCTCTCTATCCCTCCATTCCATTTGGTATAGCTGTTCAATCATCTCCTCTTCATCTCCATCATATGAAACGCCTTTTTTTTTTTTTTTTACCCAATGCCCTATTTTCTTACCCAATACTTTTTCTTTATATTCACACTTTATAAAATGACTAATAATTGTATATAACATTATTTTATTTAGGCTGCTTCAGACTTGATCCTAGTGTATCCTGAAGGTACCAAATATATTCTAAAGTACATCAAGGATCATTACAATAATCCAACCATTTACATTACTGAGAATGGTAAGCCAATTTTTAGAATAAACTTCATACAATTAAGTGGTATTTGTTACATGTTGGATAATCCAATTACTAATTAGTTTTGATTTCTTTGACATAAAACTCATGTAGGATATGACGATTACAACAATGATACATTACCATTGGAAGAAGCTCTTAAGGAGACTGATAGGAAAGAATACCATGAGAAGCATCTTCGGAATCTTTTCGGAGCCATAAAGTGAGTTAGTATCTAACTTATGTTGAATTTATTATCACTGTTTTTTTTTTTTTTTTTTTTTGGTTTGCAAAATTTACTTTACAACTAACATAAAACTTGTGTTCTTCAACAAACTTGATATTGATATAAAATTATTGTTTTCTGCTATATAGGATGTTTTTTAGTACTCAACTTTTGAAGGTTTAATTATTACAAGGTCCATCTCGATGTAAGCTTATAGAGCATAGATTGTTTTGTTAAAAGTTTATACTAATGGTGATTATTGGATTATTGACAGTGACTATGGAGTTGATATGAAAGGCTATTTTGCATGGTCATTGATGGATAACTTTGAATGGAACCTTGGTTACACTGTTCGATTCGGATTATATTATGTAGATTTCAAGAATGACTTGAAACGATATACGAAAGAATCAGCCAAGTGGCTCATGAAATTTCTAAAAGAACAAAGCAAGCGGTCTGAAACTGTTATTTGGGTTTCCTCAATTTTATCACGTATAACAAAGAGTTGGTCACTATTGACGTATTGAAGTTGAACATCTTTTGGTTTTAAATCACAACTGAATGATGTATTTTATTAATTCTTTTGTAATTCTTTGATTTTATTGATTAAAATCTTTTTAGGTGTTTTAGGATTTTAATATGTAATTAAACTATTGTCTTCTTATATAAGAAATTGTACTACTTTCTGATCTATTTCATATAGCTAGCCTATAAATAGGTTTGTATAGTTTTTGGGTTCTGCCTATATCTTTTTTCATGATAAATAAATTGACTTTTTCCTTTCATATATATATATATATATATATATATATATATATATATATAAAAGCCTTTTATTCTCTTTTTCACTTAGATAGGTGGTTTAGAGGGAGGATTCTCTAGGCATGAAGATTCCCTAAAAGTATGCCTTTTGAATTATGGACAAATGGACAAATAAGTATCATAGTACGTATGTCACTTAGTAATCACCGAATTCCTAAACAAATTTTTTTTCCCTCAAATCCCCAACTTTGAGGTGATTTTAATAAATAAATATTTTGATTATAAACTTGTCATAATAAGCCCTTAATTTGATTTGACGTTTTCTTTGAAGTGACGTGTTTTTAAGAATTTACTCTTTCAAAAGAAAATTAATGACAGAGAAAATGAAGAAACAGTTGTTTACGGTTATTGTTATGCTTAAAATTTGAAAAATAATGTCTTGGAACATCAACGGTGCAACAAATCGTTGCATTTTTTTATACTTCTTTTCTTTAGGGGTTAAAATTAAGTGGACCAACAGCAAAGCAACACGTGGACATTTCTTCTTCCAATAAGGAGATGGCACGTGGACAAGCTATTGACAAACCCAATGCCATTCCCGGACACTCTTGTCTAGACCTACGAGCGTAAATCCAGGGATCACGATCCTTCTTGGACACCCAGCCATATCCACTTGCAGAGGAACGGGATCTCCGAGATTTCCCCATCCGGGGTACGTGGGCCGTCTCACCTTTGAAACACTATAAAAGGACCAAGGTATGCAAATCCAGACACAATCACATTCACATTTTACAGAACTGAAAGCACCAGCATCCCATTCCTCTAAGAACTTGTACTAACAAGAGCATCGGAGTGTCTTTGGAGGCACCATCCCCCTCTCTCCTCCGGTGGCTCTCTAGCTCATCTCGTCTTTCTTGTGCAAGCTCCCCCAAAAACCGGCCCCCAAGTCATCAACACGTTTTATGCATCAACAACAATATTTTTGTGTTTTGTAAGGGGCTGTTGATAAGAATCTCAATGTTTCTTCAAGAAGTTCTGAAGGCTCTCATTCTATGGCTCTTGATGATCACAAGTTTTTAACATGGTTATTAATTTATGTGCTTATTTCATTTGGAATTATATAAAATGAATTTATTAGCTACATCAGCTCTTAGGTGACAAGAAGGGCGAGAAAGTTGGGGCCATAATCCTCGGACTGTCTATTCCTTCATGTCTTCACCTTTTATTGCTATATTCTTCAAAACCAGACCTTCTCTAAACTCTGTTATTCAAAACTAGATCAAATGGACTCTTTCTCCATTATGAGTTCATCCTGCCATTATGATAAGACAGCTGCTTGAAATTACAAAATAGGAAACAATTTTTCCCAAACCAATTAGAAGTTTTCTTTGTGAGAATTGAGCCAGAATCCTAACAGTCATAACTATAGGGTAGTTTTTTATTTTTATTTTTTTTTCATTTTCTTCTTCCACTTTGCGATCAAATGAAAACAAGCATTTGATTTCATGCAAACAATTGGACCTTGCAATTAATTTTTGTTGGTATGATCCTCCAATGTGTCCACGAGCTAAAGAAGTTACAAGTGGATTGTTGAGGAAAATTGTAAGAATAAAGAATCAAGCTAGAAGAGACAGTGATAGGAGCTGATGTGATTAATAAATTCATTTTATATAATTTTAAATGCAATCAAAACATAAATTGAGAACAATATTAAACTTGAGTTTCAATAAAGATGTAAATTAGGAACAGTTATAAACTCGACGTAAATTAGAACAATATTAAACTTAAAGAAAAACCAGTGAAACCTAAAAGACAATTGATAATGGTAATGGATAAGTTTACATTAGTAATTAAGTTGACCTTGAAAAGGAGAAAAGACTGTAAATGCCAATCAAATGATAAACTTAAAAAAAAAAAGGAACCTGTTTCTTTCATTTTTCCCCCCTTTTTTCATGTAATTTCTCCATTACTAGTACTATATATAAAAAACATACTCCATAGTGATCAAGCCTGGGCCTTTGATGCAAATTTCAAGCCTGGGCATTTAAAGTCTTTAACTAATTGCTCCTTTATTTTTCAAGGTCAACTCCAACTTAATTACTGATATTGTAAACTACCCACGATGAAGCAGTAGTCAGTTGTTTACCTGAGAGGGCTATTTAATTTTGCCATGAAACACGTACATAATGATCTTTCAATTTAGAAGCCATCCAACACTATAATTTCTTAATTAATTTTAAAGTTATGTTTCGTGTTATTTTGAAGGAGACAACAATAACAACATGCATATGTTGAGTTATTAATCAGCTGTTGAGTAATTATGCGTATCTATAACATCTAAGTGATGCAACAGTTAGGAGGAGATCGTAGTTATCAATTTATGTTGCTCATCTTTTAAGCTTGCTGATCAGTAGTTCAATTAATCATTAACTTCTCCTGATTTTCTATTTTTGATTCTTGATGTGGGATAATTTTACCATCCAAACAAACAGTAACACATGACACACCAAGGTAAGGCCACAGACCCAAAATTACCACCAGTGAAATCATTACATGTGTCCAAGGGTACGAAGGTAATTTTATTCATAAACCCTAAAACACTGTAATCCTAACTGCACAAGGACACTCATATCTCATATTTGAGAAACTCAAATCCCACCACAACTCTCACATATGAGTTACTTTCCTAATCAGACGATACTCCAAAGTACTGTATGTAGAGGGCTTTCGTTATTACACATGTACGTCACAAACAGTTTTAACAACGCCTGCCTTTTCATTTTATATAAACAGATTATTGATTTAGGCATCAGAGAGTTCCCTCAAAGGCACACTTCCGATCCTCCGACAACTCCTTAGGTCTTTTTTTGTTCTCGTGTGTGCGGGGACTTCACAACACCTATAAGAGCAGCAGTCACATTTTTAAGCATAAAAAAATTTGTGTTATCCATGGGAAAACTTTGAAGAAGAATTCATCCGTTAATGATGCCAACCTGAAATATGACCAAGAACGTTGTTGCTACTGTCGCTGTCGGTGCTGCTACCATTGCCACAACCCATACCTTGACTAGACAGGACATGATCCTTAGTCCAGGCCTCTTTGCAATTCCCAAAACTACTGCTACGAGTGACGATTCCATCTGGCATTCTAAAAGGTAGCAGAAGTTTCTTGCAACCTCAACTGGGCTATCCCACTCGTCACCAAAGCCACACTGATCTGAACGCATGACTCGGGGTCCTCAATGGCATTAGATGCTGCCACAAAGCCCTCGATTAGCGAGGCACTCAGATCACGAAAGGAGACTTCACCCCACTAACTACCGATCCTCCGTTAGATTCTGCCCCCTCCATTATAAGGTAAGATCACAGAGCCACTCCACGATCACAAACACCTTTAATACAATCTCCAGGAGCGGAGAATGATCACTCCAGATAAAGAGAACCTATAGTAGGTTAGTAGCACCTGCCAATAGACAAAACAAAAAAGCAAGAACAGAACAAACGATCTTTTTTACAGATGACGACCTAGAAGGACTGCCCACCCCATGATGACGCCATGGTCATCACTTTGGTCATTTGGAATTACAATATGAAAAGGATCCTAGTTGACAACCAACATCTTCTATCATAACGCGTTCAAGAAAATGGGGCTTAGTGACCAACAGCTCACACAGGTCGCTTCCCCTCTCTATGAGTTTTCAAGCGAGCCAATGTTCCTCTCTCTACTATATTTAACATCACATTCATAACATTTCTACTCATTTTTCATTCTCTTATGTTCTTCCTCTACACACAACCTATGTCATCACAACTACTTAGGCCATGTCTGGAGACAAGGGTTTAAGCAAGGTTAGCTTAAATCCTTGTCTTAGAATTTGGTGGATGTTACTGGGGCCTCAATTCCAAGACAAGGATTTAAGTTAATATTGCTTAAATCCTTGTCTCCAAACATGGCCTTAGTTTCTAAACAGTTTCCTAGAGATTTCTTCGAAAGCTATTCATAATTGCTATCTACACAACTTCGCAAGGCTTTGTTGTATCCTTGAGGTGAATTTACTAGGAAGCTACTAGCAAACTTTTTAGAGTGAGGGCAACTATCACCTTAACGAAAGTGATTTACGCCCTAAATCCTTAAAATATTATGTTCTTTTCAATTGTTTTCGTTGTTGCAATTCCACATTTTCTAATGCACATACTTTGACCCACTTTTTTTTTTTGTTGTTATTTTAACCCAAAATCCCCAACAATTTTAAGGTGATAGTAGAAGCAACCATATAATCAGTATTGATTTCAAAGTCATGAGAGAAGACTTCATCAAAGAAGATCGTTTTTATGGAACCAACTTTGCTCACTAGAAGGAAACTAAAAGACTATAAAAGGTTGAAAGAAGCGAGAGGATATATATATATATATATTATGGATTTCTTTGTCGAGGCCAAATTCATACTGAGAGCATATGTATGATTTCTAAGTTTTTATAAAGTCTATGCCAGATATCCAGGAAGTATTTGAAGAGAAACTTAATACTTAAAAAAAAAAAAAAAAAACAAGGTAGGCTTAACTTATTGATTATGAAATATTTTGAATTTATAGTTATAAATTAAAAATATATTTTTTGAATTTATATTTTTGAGTAACATCATAAAAAAATGATGTGTTTTCACTCTATGACCAATTTACAATGAATATCTAAAACTAAGAAGTATCTAATTACTACATTTAAGATAGATGATCTTAATGAATTAGATGCTATCTTAGACGTGGAAATGAGTGGGGGATATGTTTTAAATCAATCTCATTACTTGAGAAACTATTATTAAGTTCCAAAATCTTGGAATAAAGTAAGCAAGTATCCCCTGTGAATTCACTACTAAACCAATTGAGAATTTCGGTAAAGTAATGATACAACTTGAATATGTATGTTAGTGCTATTGAAAGTTTAACTGAGCTAGATATTGTATTTGTAGAGTGCAAACTTTCAAGATACACTAGTAAGCCTAGTACAAACCAATAAATAGAGTTATTAGAATCTTAAGAAAACTGTTAAACTATCTGTTTTATTTTTATTATCTGGTTGTACTAGAAGGATTCATTGTAGTTGGATCACAAGTACGTCAATTGATGAAAATTTAACGTTTGGATGGATTTTTAGGCTTGGTGGTGAAACAATACGTTGACCCTCTAAGAAGTAGATATGCATATCAAATTTAACCATATAACCAGGATCAGCACATAATGCCATAGACATATTTGGCGTCACAACAATCCAATATACTTGTCACCTCAAGGACTTGTCTCCTTAAGGACTCTTTCTTAACATTATCGTTTCACATGGACAACAAAAAGATATATGTTTGCAGGGCCAAGAACTGTTGTCACACTTTGGTACCAAAAAGGCTAACAAACACATCAATCATCTCAAGAATATTACTCTAGTTCTATCTACCTATTCTTTAAGCCACAAAAACAGGAAAACCATAAGCTTCAATACGGCCCATTGAGCATTTTAACACATTTATGAACTAGAGCAAAGCTTCCTCATACCAAATACAGACTTAGTATTGCAACTTCAAAGGATAACAAGAGGGGAGAAAAGAATGACTGGAGGGGACTGCATAGTAGCAAACAAAAGTGGCAAATGATTCACATCTTAGGTAGAAATCAGAACAAAATATGGGAAAGTAGCAAGCCACGTCACTAATTCAATCTAAAGCAATGACGATGTATAAAATCAAACTTAAAATTTAAGCCATGCCATCTTGTCTTCTCACGAAAAAGATTAAGCGCTGATGTCAGAGATATTAAGGGAAGGTTGGGTACAGGACCATCAATCGAGGTTGATACATGTTTTTTCAACATTCTTTTTTCAGTATTTTGTCATATTCCTCTCTATACCTCCATTCCATTTGGTATAGCTGTTCAATCATCTCCTCTTCATCTCCATCATATGAAATGCCTATTTTTTTTTTTTACCCAATGCCCTATTTTCTTACCCAATACTTTTCTTTATATTCACACTTTATAAAATGACTGATAATTGTATATAACATTTGTTTATTCAGGCTGCTTCAGACTTGATCCTAGTGTATCCTGAAGGTATCAAATATATTCTAAAGTACATCAAGGATCATTACAATAATCCAACCATTTACATTACTGTGAATGGTAAGCCAATTGTTAGAATAAATTTCATACAATTAAGTTGTATTTGTTACATGTTGGATAATCCAATTACTAATTAGTTTTGATTTCTTTGACATAAAACTCATGTAGGATATGACGATTACAACAATGATACATTACCATTGGAAGAAGCTCTTAAGGATACTGATAGGAAAGAATACCATGAGAAGCATCTTCGGAATCTTTTGGAAGCTGTAAAGTGAGTTAGTATCTAATTTACATTGAATTTATTATCACACTTTTTGTTTCTTTTTTTTTTGGTTCGCAAAATTTACTTTACAACTAACATAAAACTTGATATTGATATAAAATTATTGTTTTCTGCTATATATGATGTTTTTTAGTACTCAATTTTTGAAGGTTTAATTATTACAGGGTCCATCTCGATGTAAGCTTATAGAGCAAAGATTGTTTTGTTAAATGTTTGTACTAATGGTGATCATTGGATTATTGACAGTGACTATGGAGTTGATGTGAAACGCTATTTTGCATGGTCATTGATGGATAACTTTGAATGAAACCTTTGTTACACTGTTCGATTCGGATTATATTATGTAGATTTCAAGAATTACTTGAAACGATATCCGAAAGAATCAACCAAGTGGTTCATGAAATTTCTAAAAGAATAGAGCAAGCAGTCAAAAGCTGTTATTTGGGGTTCCTCAATTTTATCACGTATACCAAAGAGTTGGTCACTACGTGAATATAATTATAGATGATTGAGTCTCACAGAAAGAGACAGTTATGATTAAAATATTATTGAAATGCTGAGGTGTGATATATCATCGTGAATATAATTATAGATAATTGAATCTCATAGAAAGAGACAGTTATGATGATAGTGCTGATGTGTGGTATGTTATTTTGAAATTGTTTATAGATGATTTGGTCTCACAGAGAGAGACAATTATGGTAAGCAAGAACCAGAGAATGATAAGAACCATCTAAATGATGGACTTTATGATGAGAACCTCATTACAAGATAATTATGAGATAATTGATGGTCTTAAGGTGGACCAATGATTTAGAAAAAGATATTGATAGAGAATGAATCGTATGACATGTGTAATGATAGTAGAAAGTTGTCATCAGGTTATGTGAAAAAAATAAAAGATTAAAAATTAAAGGACTATTTATGAAATTTTGGAATATTTTTTATAAATTAAATTTACTGAGATTGTGAAGCTCACCCCTCATTGTACAATGATTTTCAGGTAGAAGGTTTGGCAAATAATTTGGTGAGTTGAGGTTCAGAAGAAATCATCTTCTGTAAGCCACGTACGTGTCAACATCCTCAGACTAATGAGAAAATAAAATGAAAATTTTATTTGTAAATCTTCATGCATTTTACGTTGTATAGAATGCTTAAAGATCGGATTGATGTAAAGTTCTTTTGGTAATATTTATTTTTATTGTTGCATATATGTGTCGTGCTGGGATTCTCAAAATGTGATGACACCTGTAGAGAGATTATTTGGTTTTCTACCAGTAATTGACAGACCTTTGTTTCGTTTGAATTAAAAGGAGAAGTTTTGGATTGGTGGGAAGATATTCTTCCCAGGGTAAGTATAGATGTCAATAGACCTTCAACCTGGAATAGGTTTAAGGAGGTTTTCCTTGAGAAATATTTTTCCTTAGACTTTTAGAGCCTAACATGATAGAGATTGATCTATTTGAGGCATATTAATTATGTAAGATTGGTTGATATATCAACTCAAATTGAGAGAGATGTGATGGAGTTTAAGAAAAAAAAAAAGAGAAAGAGTAGTTAAAGAGGTTTAGACATAAAGGTTATAGAGGTAATGGTAGTACAAGTGTATAGGGTGAGAAACCACCCCAAATGAGGCTTTTCTTGTTACAGGGAACTGAAGTACAGAGTTAGAGGCAAACAGAACCTATTGTATCTGTATCTTAGAATACTATTGGTGGGACCCTTAGATTTGGGAGACAGGAAGTCATGGCAGAGGAAGTAAGTTTGCCATTAAGGGAAATAGTAACATGATGTATGATTGAGAGACAAAAGTTATTATAGATATATTCAGATGAGTTATTTATCCCATAATTGTCAAAATTTGAAATGCTTTATGTGTGGAGAAGGTGGACATGTCAGTGTTGGTTGACCTTGACGCAACCCATTTTTTTGCATCCAGTATTCATATAAAATCTATTGAAGTATGTATTAGTCATTGGATTGCAAAATATCCTTGTTAAAGTTCTCCCTCGAGATAGAGTGATAATCATGAATAGTTATGAGAGATTGTGTGATTCGTACCAGTGACAGAAAATCTGAAGTTGATTTATTTTCTTCGAATATAATTTATTTTGGGAAATAATTGGTTATCGACGTTTTTTGTCTGGATTGATTATTCCAGAAAGAAGGCTCAAGATATATACGTTATATACTTTTAACTACCTTATTTTTGCTCTGGCCAATAGAAGATGATTGAAAAAGGGTTTTAAGGAGTATTGGGCATATATCATGAATTATAAAATGGAAAGTGAGAAGTTAGAATAAATCTTAGTGATGAAAGAATATTCTAAATTAATTTTTGATGAGTTGTTTAGGTTGCCTCCAAGTAGGGAGATTAAAGTCTAATGATGTGATACCAGGGCTATCACATATATTTAATAGCGATTGAATTGAGAAAGTTGAACGTATCATTTTAAGAATTTTTGGATAAATAATTTTTTAGACCTAACGTATTTGGGGAGCCCCTATGTTGTTTGTGAAGAAGGAAGATGGAACGATGAGATTGGGTATAGACTACAAATAGTTGAATAAGAATAAATACATTTTTTCCTAGGATAAATGAATTGTTTAAGCAGTTGCAAGGAGTGAGAATGTTTTCTAAGATAAACCTGAGATCAGGTTATCACCAATGGAGGATAGAGAAGGGAGACGTGCCTACGATTGCTTTTAGGACACGTTATGCTCATAAGCTTTCGCGATGTCATTTGGATTAACTAATGTTCCAGAAACATTCATGGACTTGATGAATAAAATATTTAAACTGTTTCTTGATAATCTTATGGTTGTGTTCAGTAACGACATTCTGATATATTTTGAGAAGGAAAAACAACATATAGACCATTAGATACTGTGCTGGAGATTCTGAGGAGAGAGAAATTATATGCAAAGTTTCTAAGTGTGAATGTTAGCTGAAGGAAATAACTTTCTTGGAACATGTAATATCCGGAATCGGCATAACCGTTGATCCACAAAAGGTAGAGATAATGTTAAACCAACTAATATAATTGAGATTAGAATCTTCTTGGTGTTAGCTGGTTATTATAGAAGAATTCTTTCAGAATTTGTCTATTATTGAATTGCTGTTGAATAGATTGACCAGTAAAGATGTGAGATTTGTACGGTGAAGGAAGTGAGAAAATTTTGCAATTACTAAAGGAGAAATTGACTACAGCTCCGATATTGGTGTTTCCTTCTGGTGATGAAGGAGTTGTGGTGTATAATGATAAGTCATATCAATGATTGGGATATGTGTAACATAGGAAAGTTATGGGCTATACTTCTAGGTAATTGAAAATTTATGATAGAAATTACTCCTTTCATGACTTTGAATTAACTGTTATAGTGTTTACTTTAAAGATTGGAGACATCATCAGTATGGAGCCACTTCTGAGATTTTCATGGGTTATAAGAGTTTGACGTAATTACCTGCCCAGAGAAAGTTGAATTTGAGGCAAAGATGGTGGATGAAGTTGATTAGTAACTAAGATTGTACAATTCATAATCATCCTGAAAATGCGAAGGTGATAGCTGATACATTGAGTAGAAATTCTACAAGAAGGTTAACAGTTATGGGGGTTCTGATGTGAAATTGATGATAGATTTAAAAGAGATAAGAATGAAGTTGAATAATGGTGATAAAAGATCATGGTTAACGAATATGGTTGTACAGTCATCCATAATAAAATGTTTTAGAGATGCAAGGTAGAGATGAAGAGATAGAAAAGATTAAGCATTGAGTGCTTACTAGAAAGAAATATGAGTCCAAAAATTTGGAATGAGGGTATTTTGAAATTGGAACGTGGATTTGTGTTCCCAATGATGCAGAGTGGAGAAAGAAGATATTGAGAAAAGTACATGATGATATAGATTCGATGCAATCAAGTAATAATAAGATGTATAGAGGATTGAGACAAAAATTCTAATGGTCAGGGTTAAAGAGAGATGTAGCTGAGATTGTGAGGTTGTATGGAGTACCATGGATCATAGTATCAAATAGAGATGCTAGATTTACATCTTAGTTTTTGGAGAGGCTTTCAGTAAGTCGTGGGTACAAAGTTGCAATTTAATATAATTTTTCAAGCTTAGACAAAAAAAAAATGAACGATTTTTAGAGTACTAGAAGATATGTTAAGGGCAAATGTGATGAGTTCTTAGTAAGTTTGGAATGCTTACATGCCATTGATTGAAGTTGCTTATAATAATTAGTAACAAACTAATATTAGGATGGCATCGATTGAGGCATTGTATGGTCGGAGGAGTATAACTCCTTTATGTTAGGAAGAAATGGGAGAGAGAAATATAGTTGGTTTATAAATTATTTAGTTAACATCTAAGAGGAACAAATTGGTTATAGATAGCTGTAAAGCAGCACAGAGTAAACCTCCTGAGTTTCCAGAAGATGATGGGGTGTATGGAAAAATATCTCAATGAAAAGGGTGTATTGAGATTTAAACAGGAAATAAAAGCTAAACCTAATGTATGTGGGACCTTACGAGGTTTTTGAGAAAGTTTGACTAGTTGCGAATAGACTAGATTTGCCTCTGGAATTAAAACATTTATATAGTGTATTTCATGTTTCACTTTAAGGAAGTGTTTACATGATATTTCGAGCTAAGCTATAGAAATTTAGAAGGCTTGGGATTATATACAAATTCCAGTGAGAATTTTAGACAAAAATAATAAATCTTGTGTAATAAAATAATTTCATTATGCCAAGTTCGGTGGCGGAATCAGGATGTTGATGAGACTACGTGAAAGCATGAGACAGAAATATTATTCACATTTGTTTCTGGAGTAAAGTAAGGAAATTTCGGGGGCGAAATTTTTGTAAGGTCGGTAGAATTGTAATAACCGTGTTTGCAAAGTAAGGGTAAATAAGTAATTTAATAAATTATAACATGAAGTTTAAATGATATAGTTATGCGATGGATTTAGTATTGAATAAAATAATTATTTTGGAAAAAAAAATATTTTTGGGACATGGACTTCAATAAAAGAAAAAACAAAAAAAATAGTCAAAAGTTGTGGGCAGCAGGTGTAATACCTTACACCTGCTGCCAATTTCAGAAGACGTTTGTAGTCAACAAACGTGGGTAGCAGGTGTAATACCTGTTACCAATTTCAGACAACATTTGGGAATGCCTTACGCGTCTCCACAACGTGGAGACTGTGGAGACTTTTGGGAAGGGGGGGCTGCTGAAGTTTTCGTATATATAGCATATGTAAACGTAAAAAAAAAAAATTTCACCCATGAGATTTCGTTTTGTTTCCTCTAAATTGTCTGTTTTCTTTAAATCTTTGGAGACTCAAAGAAATGTTGGAAGAGCAAAATTTTGAAGGGGTTTTCTGCGGAATTTCGTAGAAAATCAAGAATAGCTATAAGAAAAGCAGAAGGTAAACAGTGCTTATTTTTGAATTTATGACATTTATGGAGTTTCCCTGAATTCAAAGTGAGAACTTTTAATGTGTCTGGTTTATATCAAATTGAAGAATAAATTAGAAAATTTATATAAATATGATGTCAGGTGTTGACGATCTACAATTAGGAGAATTTATGAGAGAAACGGGAAAGGCAAGAAAGTGATCCACGGGTAGCTTTAAGTGCTATGTGTGAGCTGGATTTACTTTAAGTAGTCTAAATAAAAACGAAATATTAGTGATAATATTAAAATAAATTATTGATGTATGCTTGGGTGATAGATGAAAAAAATTGATTTATAGGTATAATAGGAAATTTGGACATGTAGAAATATTTTTCAGTGACAAATAATATTTTTGGAAATAAAATATTATTTTCAGTTACAAATAAAATTGAGTCAAGGAGCAGTTAGTTAGAGACTTGAAACGCCCAGGCTTGAAATTTGCATGTAACGGAGAAATTACATGAAAAAGAAAAATAAAATGAAAGAAAGAGTCCTGAGACTTTGGTTCACTTTTTGTTTTCTTTGGTTTGTCCGTTTGCTGCTATAGAATTGACATAAATATTATATACTTACGTATACCTGAGACTTCTCTTCTTAAAAAAATGACCTGAGATAATTTGTTTTGGTGCTATAGAAGCACATGGTATATTGACTTGACCTGAGATCATTTGAACTGACATAAATATTATATACTTAGGTTGTTTTTGAGACATACAAATACAAGGTATATAATTGTGCTTGAGCTGAGACTTCTCTTCTTAAAAAATTGACCTGAGACAATTTGGGTTGACAAAAATATGTAATTGGCACATTTATGTTGGCTGGGTCCATTCTGATCTGCTGGCCTGGCAGTGTTGTATGTATGCATATACCTAACAAAATTCATGTTTACATTGGTCGATCTTCAACAAAAAATTGAATTCAATGTTTACACGCATACCTTCGCGCGTTTTATGGGTTTCAAGCCTCTCCTCACTCCTCTATATAAAGGGCTTACAATGAAACTTAAAACCACAAACACTTCCACTTCAGCAATTAAAACTACTCCTTAGCTATAAGCACTTGATTATGGCGTTTCAACTTCAAGGTTCCCTTCTTTTATTGGCGCTGCTAGTCCTACTAAGCTTATTGCCTTCCATTGAACCAAAGCGTCATCTTGTCTCAACTTCTAATTTCAATCGTAACAGTTTTCCTGATGGTTTCATTTTTGGTACAGCCTCATCAGCTTATCAGGTAGATTAATATGTATTTATATATAGGCCCCTAATTTTCTACTAATAAATGAAGAGCTTTTTAAAGCCACTTCATATTATATAAGCTAACTCTATCGATGCATACGTGATATTTAGTTTGAAGGTGCAGCAAACAAAGACGGTAGAGGTGAAAGTATATGGGACAACTTTACTCATACATATCCAGGTTTCTTAATTTCCTTCTCTCCCTCATTGATCTGCATTTGTGTAATAGTGTGCGTACATGTGCATGTGTGCTTACATGCATGGGAGTGCGTAAGTTATGATGATAACTACTTAGTTTGGCTTCATTTCATGTATTAATAAAATGGAGACAAAAAAACTGGATAGATTATCATATATATTTGAATCATTTCAATAAAGGTAATGTAGATAAATTAACTATGATTATTTTCATAAAATTTTGCAGAAAGAAACAGTATGGCCAATGGAGATGTAGCAGTTGATTTCTATCATCGTTATAAGGTATGAAATAAAAAAAAATAAAAAATTAATGTGTTGGTAGGTAAAAGACAGACTACTTTTTATATTTCCTTGTAATTAATAATCCACAAAATTTATAACTTTTTTTTTAAAATGTGACAGGATGATATCAAACTAATGAAGGAAATGAATATGGATTCTTTCCGATTCTCGATCTCATGGTCAAGAATATTACCTTGTATGTGTATAGATTAATGATTGATATGATATGACTGAATCTTTATTTCCTTTTTCTTTCTCGCCAATCTTAAAATTTTGATTCTTTTTTTTTTTAAATTCAGATGGAAAGCTAAGTAAAGGAGTGAACGAGAAAGGGATCCAATTCTATAAAAATCTCATCAATGAGCTCATAGCAAATGGTCATAATTCTATTCCCTATATGGATTTAATTTTTTGTTTGGCTAATTGCGTTTATTTAATTTAATTAAAATATTGTAATATACCAATCAATTAAATTAGAGTTAACATTTAAATATAATTAAGTTCTCCCTATAAGTATATTTTAAATTAAAATTATATATATATATATATATATAATGATCAAATTTCGAAACGTTGGAACAAATTTTAAGTTCTTCAAGAAATTTGATAGCTCCTTGAAGATTTATCTTTATAATTGGACCTTGATAAATTATCGATAAAGTTGTCCAATAATTACTTTTTGTGACTCATTTGAACCAAACTTAATTATTTCTCTTAAATGTCATTTGATGAATGTGCAGACATACAACCATTTGTGACTATCTTTCACTGGGATCTTCCCCAAACTCTAGAAGATGAGTATGGTGGTTTTTTAAGCCCTCACATTGTGTAAGTAAATGTTTCCATCATATCAAAAGCATCATTGATGCTTCTATCAATATAGTTTTTTGCCTTTAAAAAAATCTCACTAAAAGATTAATCTATTAAATTATTTTATTAATTATATTAAATCCAACAATATCTACAGTGAAGAATCATGGAGTTGGCCTATATTTGATTGAAAATGTATCCTATTATGCATATACAGGGATGATTTTCGAGACTTTGCAAGTATATGCTTCAAAGAATTTGGTGATAAAGTGAAACTTTGGGCAACTTTCAATGAGCCGTGGGTTTACAGTGTTGCTGGCTATGACAATGGAAGAAAAGCACTAGGACGATGTTCAAAATGGGTCAACAATGCATGCCAAGCAGGGAACTCTGGCATTGAACCTTACAATGTTTCACATCATCTACTTCTTGCTCATGCTGCAGCGGTAGAAGAGTTTAGAAAATGTGACAAGGTATACAGAAAAATTGTCAAATCGTGATCCGGTGCATTAATTGCTAGCTTGATATGCGTATTAGTGCCAACAATAATTTTCTAAACTACTATAAGGTTTAAATATTTTTTCTCGATTTTTTTTTATTTGAAACTTTTGAGATCAAAAGGAGAGTCTATATTGAAACTTTATTAATGATTAAAACCCCAAACCATGTGTCCCCTTTCTATTATTTTTAAAGGAACCTTTTTTATTATTTCATCCATTAACTGTTTTTTATTTATACAATTGTTTAGTGTCAAGAAAATGGAAAGATTGGGATAGTGCTCTCCCCCTCATGGTTTGAGCCTCAATCTGATTCCCCTGCAGATATTGAAGCAGCCAAACGAGCCCTTGATTTCATCTTAGGCTGGTAAGTGCCTCATATTAAATTAAGCAACATGCTTTCTCATTTTCTTCCTTCTTTTTTCCTCCTTTTGGGAATTGAAAACTATATTTTAGTCCAAGATAAAAATAATTTTTACATTTCTATATATGCAGGCATTTAGACCCTATAACATTTGGTGATTATCCAAAAAGTATGAGGACTTATGTTGGGGATCGATTACCTTCGTTCACTAAAGAGCAATCCAAAATGCTAAAAAAATCTTTTGATTTTGTGGGAATAAATTACTACGGTGCTCTTTATGTAACTAATCTTGATCATGTTGACCCGGAAAAACCTAGATACACAACAGATCAACATGTTATGTGGAAAAGTAAGTTCACTCTAAATCCAAAGCTTTTAGAAAATTTATACTCAATACAATTTTTTTTTTCTATTTTTTGTACTGCCAACATAGACTATGGTGATTAATCTATTGACTTTCAAATTTTTTTTCCTATTTTATAGAGGATCGAGATGGAATTCTTATTGGCCCACAGGTATGTTGGTAAAGTATATATATTTATTTTAGAAATACTTTGTTTTTGAGAAACGAAGGCATAAAAATATTAGAAGGCATCATAAAGCCAATAAGATTTAGAAAGAAAATTCCTCATGAACCATGAGAGACACATGGAGAGATCAGTTAAGACGCCAAACCAAACAAACAGAACCATCCACTAGAACACAAGACAACACACTGTGCACATCTTGATACATGTTTTTTCAACATTCCTTTTTCAGTATTTTGTCATATTCCTCTCTATCCCTCCATTCCATTTGGTATAGCTGTTCAATCATCTCCTCTTCATCTCCATCATATGAAACGCCTATTTTTTTTTTTTTTACCCAATACTTTTTCTTTATATTCACACTTTATAAAATGATTAATAATTTTATATAACATCATTTTATTCAGGCTGCTTCAGACTTGATCCTAGTGTATCCTGAAGGTATCAAATATATTCTTAAGTACATCAAGGATCATTACAATAATCCAACCATTTACATTACTGAGAATGGTAAGCCAATTGTTAGAATAAACTTCATATAATTAAGTGGTATTTGTTACATGTTGGATAATCCAATTACTAATTAGTTTTGATTTCTTTGACATAAAACTCATGTAGGATATGATGATTACAACAACGATACATTACCATTGGAAGAAGCTCTTAAGGATACTGAGAGGAAAGAATACCATGAGAAGCATCTTCGGAATCTTTTGGAAGCCATAAAGTGAGTTAATATCTAACTTACCATGAGAAGCATCTTATGATGTTTTTTAGTACTCAACTTTTGAAGGTTTAATTATTACAAGGTCGATCTCGATGTAAGCTTATAGAGCAAAGATTGTTTTGTTAAATGTTTATACTAATGGTGATTATTGGATTATTGACAGTGACTATGGAGTTGATGTGAAAGGCTATTTTGCATGGTCATTGATGGATAACTTTGAATGGAACCTTGGTTACACTGTTCGATTCGGATTATACTACGTAGATTTCAAGAATGACTTGAAACGATATCCGAAAGAATCAGCCAAGTGGTTCATGAAATTTCTAAAAGAACAAAGCAAGCGGTCTAAAACTGTTATTTGGGTTTCCTCCATTTTATCACGTATAACAAAGAATTGGTCACTATTGACGTATTGAAGTTGAACATCTTTTTGTTTTGAATCACAACTGAATGATGTATTTTATTAATTCTTTTGTAATTCTTTGATTTTATTGATTAAAATCTTTTTAGGTGTTTTAGGATTTTAATATGTAATTAAACTATTGTCTTCTTATATAAGAAATTGTACTACTTTCTGATCTATTTTATGTAGCTAGCCTATAAATAGGTTTGTATAGTTTTTGGGTTCTGCCTATATCTTTTTTCATGATAAATAAATTGACTTTTTCCTTTCATATATATATATATATATATTAAAGCCTTTTATTCTCTTTTTCGCTTAGATAGGTGGTTTAGAGGGAGGATTCTCCAGGCATGAAGACTCCCTAAAAGTATGCCTTTTGAATAATGGACAAATGGACAATTAAAGTATCATAGTACATATGTCACTTAGCAATCACCGAATTCCTAAACATTTTTTTTTCTCAAATCCCCAAATTTGAGGGTGATTTTAATAAATAAATATTTTGATTATAAACTTGTTATAATAAGCCCTTAATTTGATTTGACGTTTTCTTTGAAGTGGGTTTTTTTTTTTAAGAATTTACTCTTTCAAAAGAAAATTAATGACAGAGAAAACGAAGAAACAATTGTTTACGGTTATTGTTATGCCTAAAATTTGAAAAATAAAGTCTTGGAACATCAACGGTGCAACAAATCGTTGCATTTTTTTATACTTCTTTCCTTTAGGGGTTAAAATTAAGTGGACCAACAGCAAGGCAACACGTGGACATTTATACTTCCAGTAAGGATATGGCACGTGGACAAGCTATTGACGAACCCAATGCCATCCCCGGACACTCATGTTTAGACCTACGAGCATAAATCTTTGGATCACGATCTTTCCTGGACAACCAGCCATATCCACTTGCAGAGGAATGGGATCTCAGGGATTTCCCCATTCGGGGCGTGTGGGTCATCTCACCTTTAAAACACTATAAAAGGACCAAGGTATGCAAATCTAGACACATTCACAATCACATTTTACATAACTGAAAGCACGAGCATCCAATTCCTCTAAGAACATGTACTAACAAGAGCATCTGAGTGTCTTTGGAGGCACCATCTCCCTCTCTTCTCCGGTGGCTCTCTAGCTCATCTCGTCTATCTTGTGCAAGCTCCCCCAAGAACCAGCCCCCAACTCATCAACACATTTTATGCATCAACACCAATATTTTTGTGTTTTGTAAGGGGCTGTTGATAAGAATCTCAATATTTCTTCAAGAAGTTCTGAAGGCTCTCATTCTATGGCTCTTGATGATCACAAGTGTTTAACATGGTTATCAATTTATGCGCTTATTTCATTTGGAATTATATAAAATGAATTCATTAGCTACATCAGCTCTTAGGTGACAAGAAGGGTGAGAAAGTTGGGGCCATAATCCTTGGACTGACTATTCCTTCATGTCTTCACCTTTTATTGCTATATTCTTCAAAACCAGACCTTCTCTAAACTATATTCTTCAAAACTAGATCAAATGGACTCTTTCTCCATTATGAGTTCATCCTGCCATTATGATAAGACAGCTGCTTGAAGACGCCTAGGCAGACGCTTCCTAGGTTGTCGTGTTGGGATTTTACCATTAAAATCCATTTACTCAATCTTAAGCAAAAAAACACAAGCACAACAATTAAATAGGCAAAATAAATAAAAAGCAAGAACACCTATAATTAATGTGGTTCGGCAACCTCTTTGCATACATCCACCAGCAAATCAACTGCTTTATTAATTTTCAACTACAACTTTAGGAAGAGCAGAGTTGTCAAACTCTCACCCCAAAGTCTCAATATAAAAAAAGCTCTTAACCTAGTTCTAGTTACAAGTACTCTCTCTGACAACCCAAAAACACAAAGCTCTCATCCTAACTTCAGTAGTAAACCCTTCTAGTTTACATTGTAAATGAAAATTATGACTGTGCCTCAAATCTTCTCTGGGACCTTTTTATATAGAATATATTTTCCTAATACAATTAGGAAAAGAACAACAGCATCATACTAGACTACTACTACTTGTACAATCAACAATCTATTAGGAAATTACTACTATTCCTACTAGAACAAGCAATTACAAAATAGGAAATAACTTTTCCCAAACCAATTAGAAGTCTTCTTTGTGAGAATTGAGCCAAAATCTTAACAGTTGTAACTATGGGGGAGTTTTTTATTTATTTTTTTTTCATTTTCTTCTTCCACTTTGTGATCAGATGCAAACACACATTTGATTTCATGCAAACAATTGGAGCTTGCAATTAATTTTTGTTGGTATGATCCTCCAATGTGTCCACGAGCTAAAGAAGTTGTAAGTGGATTGTTGAGGAAAATTGTAAAAATAAAGAATCAAGCTAGAAGAGACAGAGATAGGAGCTGATGTGATTAATAAATTCATTTTATATAATTTTAAATGCAATCAAAACATAAATTGAGAACAATATTAAACTTGAGTTTCAATAAAGACGTAAATTAGGAACAGTGATAAACTCGACGTAAATTAGAGCAATATTAAACTTAAAGAAAAACCAGGGAAACCTAAAAGACAATTGATAATGGTAATGGATAAGTTTACATTAGTAATTAAGTTGACCTTGAAAAGGAGAAAAAACTGTAAATGCCAATCAAATGATAAACTTAAGAAACCTGTTTCTTTTATTTTTTTCCCCCTTTTTTCATGTAATTTCTCCGTTACTAGTACTATATATAAAAAATATACTCCATACACCATAGTGATCAAGCCTGGGCCTTTGATGCAAATTTCAAGCCTGGGCATTTAAAGTCTTTAACTAATTGCTCCTTTAATTTTCAAGGTCAACTCCAACTTAATTACTGATATTGTAAACTACCCACGATGAAGCAGTAGTCATTTGTTTACCAGAGAGGGCTATTTAATTTTGCCATGAAACACGTACATAATGATCTTTCAATTTAGAAGACATCCAACACTATAATTTCTTAATTAATTTTAAAGTTATGTTGCGTGTTATTTTGAAGGAGACAACAATAACAACATGCATATGTTGAGTTATTAATCAGCTGTTGAGTAATTATGCGTATCTATAACATCTAAGTGATGCAACAGTTAGGAGGAGATCGTAATTATCAATTTATGTTGCTCATCTTTTAAGCTTGCTGATCAGTAGTTCAATTAATCATTAACTTCTCCTGATTTTCTATTTTTGATTCTTGATGTGGGATAATTTTACCATCCAAACAAACAGTAACACATGACACACCAAGGTAAGTCCACGGACACAAAATTACCACCAGTGAAATCATTACATGTGTCCAAGGGTACGAAGGTAATTTTATTCATAAACTCTAAAACACAGTAATCCTAATTGCACAAGGACACTCATATCTCATATCTGAGAAACTCAAATCCCACCACAACTCTCACTTATGAGTCATTTTCCTAATCAAACTGTACTCCAAAGCACTGTATGTAGAGGGCTTTCATTATCACACATGTACGTCACAAACAGTTTTTACAGCACCTGCCTTTTCATTTTCTATAAACAGATTACTGATTTAGGCATCAGAGAGTTCCCTCAAAAGCACACTTCCGATCCTCCGACAACTCCTTAGGTCCTTTTTTGTTCTCGTGTGCGTAGGGACTTCACAACACCAATAAGAGCAACAGTCACATTTTTCAGCATAAAAAAATTTGTGTTATCCATGGGAAAACTTTGAAGAAGAATTCATCTGTTAGTGATGCCAACCTGAAATATGACCAAGAATGTTGTTGCTACTGTCGCTGTCGCTGCTGCTACCATTGCCACAACCCATACCTTGACTAGACAGGGCATGGCCTCTTTGCAATTCCCAAAAATACTGCTACCAGTGACGATTCCATCTGCCATTCTAAAAGGTAGCAGAAGTTTCTTGCAACCTCAACTGGGCTATCCCAATCGTCACCAAAGCCACACTGATCTGAATGCATGACTCGGGGTCCTCAATGGCATTCGATGCTGCCACAAAGCCCTCGATCAGCGAGGCACTCAGATCACGAAAGGGGACTTCACCCCACTAACTACCGATCCTCTGTTAGATTCTGCCCACTCCATTATAAGGTAAGATCACAGAGCCACTCCACGATCACAAACACCTTTAATACAATCTCCAGGAGCCGAGAATGATCACTCCAGATAAAGAGAACCTATAGTAGGTTAGTAGCACCTGCCAATAGACAAAACAAAAGGCAGCTTGAGCTTTTGGGTTCAAGAGGTGTACAACATTTATATATTTGAGTTTTACAGATCAAAAAAAAAAAAGGCAAGAACAGAACAAAAGATCTTTTTTACAGATGACGACCCATGATGACGCCATGGTCATCACTTTGGTCATTGGGAATTACAATATGAAAAGGATCCTAGTTGACAACCAACATCTTCTATCATAACACGTTCAAGAAAATGGGGCTTAGTGACCAACAGCTCACATGGGTCGCTTCCCCTCTCTATGAGTTTTCAAGCGAGCCAATGTTCCTCTCTCTGCTATATTTCACATCACATTCATAACATTTCTACTCATTTTTCATTCTCTTATGTTCTTCCTCTACACATAACCTATGTCATCACAACTACTTAGGCCACGTCTGGAGACAAGGGTTTAAGCAAGGTTAGCTTAAATCTTTGTCTTAGAATTTGGTGGATGTTACTGGGGCCTCAATTCAAAGACAATGATTTAAGTTAATATTGCTTAAATCCTTGTCTCCAAACATGGCCTTAGTTTCTAAACAGTTTCCTAGAGATTTCTTCGAAAGCTATTCATAATTGCTATCTACACAACTTCGCAAGGCTTTGTTGTATCCTTGAGGTGAATTTACTAGGAAGCTACTAGCAAACTTTTTGGAGTGAGGGCAACTATCACCTTAACGAAAGTGATTTACGCCCTAAATCCTTAAAATATTATGTTCTTTTCAATTGTTTTCCTTGTTGCAATTCCACATTTTCTAATGCACATACTTTGACCCACTTTTTTTTTTGTTTGTTATTTTAACCCAAAATCCCCAACAATTTTAAGGTGATAGTAGAAGCAACCATATAATCAGTATTGATTTCAAAGTCATGAGAGAAGACTTCATCAAAGAAGATCGTTTTTATGGAACAAACTTTGCTCACTAGAAGGAAACTAAAAGACTATAAAAGGTTGAAAGAAGCGAGAGGATATATATATTATGGATTTCTTTGTCGATGCCAAATTCATACTGAGAGCATATATATGATTTCTAAGTTTTTATAAAGTCTATGCCAGATATCCAGGAAGTGTTTGAAGAGAAACTTAATTCTTAAAAAAAAAAAAAAAAAAAAACAAGGTAAGCTTAACTTATTGATTATGAAATATTTTGAATTTATAGTTATAAATTAAAAAAATATATTTTGAATTTATAATTTTGAGTAACATCATAAAAAAATGATGTATTTTCACTCTATGACCAATTTACAATGAATATCTAAAACTAAGAAGTATCTAATTACTACATTTAAGATAGATGATCTTCATGAATTAGATGCTATCTTAGACGTGGAAATGAGTGGGGGATATGTTTTAAATCAATCTCATTACTTGAGAAACTATTATTAAGTTCCAAAATCTTGGAATAAAGTAAGCAAGTATCCCCTATGAATTCACTACTAAACCAATTGAGAATTTCGGTAAAGTAATGGTACAACTTGAATATATATGTTAGTGCTATTGAAAGTTTAACTGAGCTAGATATTGTATTTGTAGAGTGCAAACTTTCAAGATACACTAGTAAGCCTAGTACAAACCAATAAATAGAGTTATTAGAATCTTAAGAAAACTATTAAACTATCTGTTTTATTTTTATTATCTGGTTGTACTAGAAGGATTCATTGTAGTTGGATCACAAGTACGTCAATTGATGAAAATTTAACGTTTGGATAGATTTTTAGGCTTGGTGGTGAAACAATACGTTGACCCTCTAAGAAGTAGGTATGCATATCAAATTTAACAATATAACCAGGATCAGCACATAATGCCATAGACATATTTGGCGTCACAACAATCCAATATACTTGTCACCTCAAGGACTTGTCTCCTTAAGGACTCTTTCTTAACATTATCGTTTCACATGGACAACAAAAAGATATATGTTTGCAGGGCCAAGAACTGTTGTCACACTTTGGTACCAAAAAGGCTAACAAACACATCAATCATCTCAAGAATATTACTCTAGTTCTATCTACCTATTCTTTAAGCCACAAAAACAGGAAAACCATAAGCTTCAATACGGCCCATTGAGCATTTTAACACATTTATGAACTAGAGCAAAGCTTCCTCATACCAAATACAGACTTAGTATTGCAACTTCAAAGGATAACAAGAGGGGAGAAAAGAATGACTGGAGGGGACTGCATAGTAGCAAACAAAAGTGGTAAATGATTCACATCTTAGGTAGAAATCAGAACAAAATATGGGAAAGTAGCAAGCCACGTCACTAATTCAATCTAAAGCAATGAGGATGTATAAAATCAAACTTAAAATTTAAGCCACGCCATCTTGTCTTCTCATGAAAAAGATTCAGCGCTGATGTCAGAGATATTAAGGGAAGGTTGGGTACAGGACCGTCAATCGAGGTTGATACATGTTTTTTCAACGTTCTTTTTTCAGTATTTTGTCATATTCCTCTCTATACCTCCATTCTATTTGGTATAGCTGTTCAATCATCTCCTCTTCATCTCCATCTTATGAAACGCCTATTTTTTTTTTATTCAATGCCCTATTTTCTTACCCAATACTTTTTCTTTATATTCACACTTTATAAAATGACTGATAATTGTGTATAACATTTGTTTATTCAGGCTGTTTCAGACTTGATCTTAGTGTATCCTGAAGGTATCAAATATATTCTTAAGTACATCAAGGATCATTACAATAATGCAACCATTTACATTACCGTGAATGGTAAGCTAATTGTTAGAATAAATTTCATATAATTAAGTGGTATTTGTTACATGTTGGATAATCCAATGACTAATTAGTTTTGATTTCTTTGACATAAAACTCATGTAGGATATGAAGATTACAACAATGATACATTACCATTGGAAGAAGCTCTTAAGGATACTGATAGGAAAGAATACCATGAGAAGCATCTTCGGAATCTTTTGGAAGCCGTAAAGTGAGTTAGTATCTAACTTACATTGAATTTATTATCACACTTTTTGTTTCTTTTTTTTTTTTTGGTTCGCAAAATTTACTTTACATCTAACATAAAACTTGTGTTCTACAACAAACTTGATATTGATATAAAATTATCGTTTTCTGCTATATATGATGTTTTTTAGTACTCAATTTTTGTAGGTTTAATTATTACAAGGTCCATCTCGATGTAAGCTTATAGAGCAAAGATTGTTTTGTTAAATGTTTGTAATAATGGTGATTATTGGATTATTGACAGTGACTATGGAGTTGATGTGAAACGCTATTTTGCATGGTCATTGATGGATAACTTTGAATGAAACCTTTGTTACACTGTTCGATTCGAATTATATTATGTAGATTTCAAGAATTACTTGAAACGATATCCGAAAGAATCAACCAAGTGGTTCATGAAATTTCTAAAAGAACAGAGCAAGCATTCTAAAACTGTTATTTGCGGTTCCTCAATTTTATCACGTATCCCAAAGAGTTGGTCACTACTGATCCATTGAAGTTAAACATCTTTTGGTTCTGAATCACAACTGAATGATGCATTTTATTATTTCTTTTGTAATTCTTTGATTTTATTGATTAAAATCTTTTTAGGTATTTTACGATTTTAATATGTAATTAAACTATTGTCTTCTTATATAATAAATTGTACTACTTTTTGATCTATTTTATGTAGCTTGCCTATAAATAGGTTTGTATAGTTTTTGGGATTCTGCGTAAATCTTTTTTCATGATAAATAAATTGACTTTTTCCTTTCATATATATATATAAAAGCCTTTTATTCTCTTTTTCGCTGAGATAGGTGGTTTATAGGGAGGATTCTCCGGGCATGAAGACTCCCTAAAAGTATGCCTTTTGAATTATGGACAAATGGACAATTAAAGTATCATAGTACATATGTCACTTAGCAATCACCGAAGTCCTAAACAATTTTTTTTTTTTTGTTTTCTCATATTCCCAACTTTGAGGGTGATTTTAATAAATAAATATTTTGATTATAAATTTGTCATAATAAGCCCTTAATTTGATTTGACATCTTCTTTGAAATGATATGTTTTTAAGAATTTACTCTTTCAAAAAAAATTAATGACAGAGAGAAAACGGAGAAAAGAATCTCAATGTTTTTGGCATTAACGCCAATATTTTTGTGTTTTGTAAGGGGCTGTTGATAAGAATCTCAATGTTTCTTCAAGAAGTTATGAAGGCTCTCATTCTACGGCTCTTGATGATCAAAAGTGTTTAACATGGTTCTCAATTTATGAACTTATTTCATTTGGAATTATATAAAATGAATTTATTAGCTACATCAGCTCTTAGGTGACAAGAAGGGCGAGAGAAGTTGGGGCCATAATCCTTGGACTGACTATTCCTTCATGTCTTCACTATTTATTGCTATATTCTTCAAAACCAGACCTTCTCTAAACTCTGTTATTCAAAACTATATCAAATGGACTCTTTCTCCATTATGAGTTCATCCAGCCATTATGATAAGACAGCTGCTTGAAGACTCCTAGGTAAATGCTTCCTAGGTTGTCGTGTTGAGATTTTACCATTAAAATCCATTTACTCAATCTTAAGAAAAAAACACAAGCACAACAATTAAATAGGAAAATAAATAAAAAGCAAGAACTTTAGGAAGAGCAAAGTTGTTAAACTCTCACCCCAAAATCTCAATACAAAAAAAGCTCTTAACCCAATACACCCAAAGCTGTCATCCCAACTTTTGTAGTAAATCCCTCTAGCTTACAATATATGAGAATTATAAGTGTGCCTCAAATATTCTCTGGGACCCCTTTATATCGAATATATTTTCCTAATACAATTAGAAAAAGAACAACCGCATCATACTCAACTACTACTATTTGTACAATTAACAATCTAATAGGAAATTAGTATTATTCCTACTAGAACAAGCAATTTCAAAATAGGAAACAATTTTTCCCAAGTCAATTAGAAGTCTTTTTTATTAGAATTGAGCCAAACTCCTAACAGTCGTAACTATGGGATAGTTTTTTTTTTTTTTTTTTAATTTTCTTCTTCCACTTTGCGATCAGATGCAAACACACGATTGATTTCATGCAAACAATTGGAGCTTGCAATTAATTTTTGTTGGTATGATCCTCCAATGTGTCCACGAGCTAAAGAAGATATAAGTGGATTGTTGAGGAAAATTGTAAGAATAAAGAATCAAGCTAGAAGAGACAGAGATAGGAGTTGATGTGATTAATAAATTCATTTTATATAGTTTTAAATGCAATCAGAATATAATATGAGAACAATATCAAACTTGAGTTTCAATAGTAAACTTGACGTAAATTAGAACAATATTAAACTTGAAGAAAAACCAGTGAAATCTAAAAGACAATTGATAATGGTAATGGATAAGTTTACATTAGTAATTAAGTTGACCTTGAAAAGGAGTAAAGACTGTAAATGCCAACCAAGCTGTTGATTTCCTTAATTGGATAACACTCTCCCCAGACCGGCATTGTTTGGTTTTTTATTTTTCTTAGAAAAAAAAGCATATTTTGCACTTTTCATTAAATCTATTAAACTAGGTCCTTGTCAAAATCCTAGTCTCGAAAAGTTATCTTGATATGGACCAACACCATGTAACTTCGTGCCGATATAATATTATATATATTTTTATACCATAGTAGTGGATAAAATATTTGGAAATAAAATAAAAGAAACACGTTTTTTTTTTCTCTGTAGCTTATCCGGTTGAGATAAATTTGGTTGACGAAAATCCGATATAATTTACTATGTGATTGACGAATTCAGAGTTTGGTCATGTTGGCTGGGTCCATTCTACTCGGTTGGCAGCGTCAACGTAACAAAATTTTAACAATCCATGTTCACACTTTTGTTTCATGGGTTTCCACCATTGTTTATATCCAAAAAATATCCTGGTTAGATTGGGTAGTTTTAAATCCGTCTGAAAGTTTATCGATAATTTTAAAAAAATTTACTAGTAATATCAATATAAGTGTGAGAATAAAAAATTAATGGTATAAGTGAAATTTCAAAAATTAACAATGAAATTTCGGACGGATCTAAAACAATTCTTAACCAAAAATTGGTCCTTATATGTTGGATCCTCTCAATTTTTAGCTTTGAATTGCGGGTCAATTAATTGTTAGATTTTATGCCACCTCAATAAAGTAAAAATCGAGGGTCATGAACACACCACATCACCGAAGTAAGGGAAAAGAGCTTTTTCCTCTAAATCGGCAATCAACCAACTGCATGCCCTTGTGTAATGACTCATACCGAGCGAGCTTTACTTGAAATGACATCATCATTACTTTTTAACATTGAGCATATAGACCTGTACCGGAACATGTAAATCCTACTATTTCCATCATACAATACATTCCTACTATATGTATGCATGCTTCCACATTTCTTTAGTCTATGTACACTACATCTTGGTTGAAACCAAGAATTTACACAACACACAATCTTTAGAAAAATTTCAGCCATACAATTAAAAACCACATACAGTTTTTTCAAAAACGGAGACATATACATTAATCCGAACTCCCAAACAAACATGGTGAGGATGCTTTGCGTGAAAACCCACCTAAGTATACCTTTCTCCTTTAATCCTTTTCTGATTTGCTTCAATTCTATTCAACAACTTCCTTGAAATATTAAAAAGTTGGAGGGTGAGCTAAAAGCTTAGCGAGTAATCATATTACTCGAAGTAATCGTCTTCAAGAAACTTTTTCACTTTTTGAATGAATTCAATTTAATTGTAATCACAATTCATAAAGTCACAACTATGTATATATAATTACTCTCATGCTCATCACAAGTAAAATAATCGTTCCAAGAATACATTAAAACATTCAACAATCACATTTATTAAAGTATCATACAAGTATGTCACATGATTCAAACCATTACAACAAGAACCCTTTTAAACTATTCATGGTTCACGTGACATCAACTCAATTCCATACTCTTATCAATACATATATCACAATGGGGGTGTCTCCCCACGTACCAGTACATCAAACATCGCATTATACATCCACTTGGTTTCATCTCACTTTCCACTTCTACTTGGTTCCACCTCACTTTCCACTTCCACTCGGTTCCATAATATCATCAAGGATTCAAATCTCATCAAATGTAATTCATAACACAAGAAATTTCTTAAATATAATTTCATCAACTCATTCACATTACACTTTACTTCCAAACACACATCAAGACATATGATTTGTTTCTTAGATATCAAACACACATTTATTCACACCCTTATATGGTTTGCATTCCGCATCTATTATACTTATATATTTTCGTTTTTATCGTATAATTCACCACGCTTACTAACAGTATGGTGAAACTCACCACACTCATAATTCTAATTTTATAACAAGAGCTAAGTGGAGAGCTTTGGGGGTAGTGGGGATTTTGGGTTGTGAGGTTTTGAGGGTAATAATTTTGTTGTATTGGGATTTTGGGGTGCGTGTTTGACAACTTTGATCTTCCTAAAGTTGTAGTTGAAGATTAACAAAATAGTGTAGTTGTTGGTGGATGTAAGTAAGGAGGTTGTCGAACCATACTAATTCTTGGTGTTATTACTCTTTATTTTGTTTATCTATTTAATTGTTGTGGTTGTATTTTTACCTAAGATTTGAGCATGCGGATTTTAGAGGAAAAATCCCAACAAACACCTTATCTGAAAAATTAGATTTTAAGGATTTTCATAGATCGAGGTCAAAGATTGGATTTCAAATCTGCGAAAAATTCTTGATTTGGGTCATGAAATTTTCTTTAATAAGAGGTATCTTTCACTATCAAATGCAAGACAGATAGGAAAATTTTTATTTTACTCTCTCTATGTGATGGTGGAAATGTATCTTCTCTAAGAAAATCCTGGAAAAATCTCTCTGTACATGAAATGAAAATGGCATTTCACCTAATCTTGTTGTGTTCATTTATATCGACCAAATTAGTGTTATTCCCAACCTTTGGCATGACACATTAACATGAATTGTCACTCGTACCGAAAACTATTTCAAGCTCATATTACAATTTTATCAAATAACTAATCTTAATTAAAAAAGTTGTTAGTTACATTACGCTAAAACATATGCTAGTAAAGATTTGCGTAATCTGCCTTGGCTCAAGATGTATATGCCATGAAAAGTTCTTACATACCTAACTATGGTCTATAAAAGATATATCGCATAATAACATATTTTATTATTGCATGGCATTAGAAGATAAAGAAAAAGAGATATCTTCCTTCCATCCAATAGTTAAAAATGCTTTGTGCATGCATTTATCAACTACCAAGATAAAAAAATTTCATATATACACGACAGATATATTAAATTGAACTACTGATCAGCAAGCTAAAAGATGTGCAACACAAATTGTTAATTAAGATCTCTCTTAATCTGTAATAACCGTATTTGCAAAGTAAGGGTAAATAAGTAATTTAATAAATTATAAGTTGAAGTATAAATGATATAGTTACGCGATGGATTTAGTATTGAATAAAATAATTCTTTTGGAAAAAAAAATTTCTGCGACGTGGACGTCATTAAAAGAAAAGAAAAGTAAAAAGTTGTGGGCAGCAGGTATAATACCGGCTGCCAATTTCAGAAGACGTTTGTAGTCAACAAACGTGGGTAGCAGGTGTAATACCTGTTACCAATTTCAGACGGCATTTGGGAATGCCTTACGCGTCTCCACAACGTGGAAACTGTGGACACTTTTGGGAGGGGTGGGCTGCTGGAAGAGCAAAATTTTGAAGGAGTTTTCTATGGAATTTCATAGAGAATCAAGAATAGCTATCAGAAGGTAATATCATAGTGCTTATTTTTAAATTTCTAACATTTATGGAGTTTTCCTGAATTCAAAGTGAGAATTTTCAAAGTGTGTGGTTTATATCGAATTGAAGAATAAATTAGAAAATTTATATAAATATGATGTCAGGTGTTGACGATATATAATTGGGGGAATTTTTGAGAGAAACGGGAAAGGCAAGGAAGTGATCCACGGGTAGCTTTAAGTGCTACGTGTGAGTTGGATTTACTTTAAGTAGTCTAAAGAAAAATGAAATATTTAGTGATAATATTAAAATAAATTATTGATGTATGCTTGGGTGATAGATGAAAAAAATTAATTTATAGTTATTATAGGAAATTTGGACAAGTAGAAATATTTTTCGGTGAGAAATAATATTTTTGGAAATAAAAGTTTATTGGAGAATAAAAGACATAAATAAATTATTGATGAGTTATATTGATGTTTTAGCACGAATTATGGGGAGATGAATTTTAGTGAATATTGATAAGCTTTGGTGGATGATTTTATGTGATTAGAAATGAAATTCAGTGGATCTGGACAAACTTTGATGGATAATTTGATATGATTTGGGATGAAATTTTGTGGATTTTGACAAGTTGTAATGGATGATTTGATGTGATTTGGGATGAGTGGATTTTAGTAGAATTTTTATATAATTTGAGAAAAAATCAGGATAGTCAATTTAAATATTTTGATTTCATGTGATTTTTATATTACTATTTATATGCATATTTTATATCATTGTTCATATGCATATGCATTACATGAGAAAGAAAGAACCGGGAAGGCAGCTGGTTTGATGAAAATGAAAGAACCGTGAAGGCAGCCGGTCTAATGAAAATAAAATAACCGGGAAGGCAGTCAGTCTAATGAAAATGAAAGAACTGGGAAGGCAGCCGGTCTTATGAGAATGAAAGAACCGGGAAGGCACCTGGTCTAAATGAGAATGAAAGAACCGAGAAGGCAGCCGGTCTAAGATAATAACAACCTGTCGACAGGTGGGAAGACGTTCCCATCATAATCATATATGTATTTGCATTTGTTTTAATTATTACTGCATTATTGAAATGATGAGGTGTGATGTATCATCGTGAATATAATTATGGATGATTGAGTCTCACAGAAAGAGACAGTTATGATGAAAACATTATTGAAATGATGAGGTGTGATGTATCATCGTGAAAACATTACAAAGCTATCAGCCACCCTGCAGACTGACAGCCACCCTGCAGCTGCCCTACGACCGCACTCTCACCCAAGCCCGCTATCATGACCACCTCGCCGGTAGACGCCTATAAATGGGCCAAGGTATGAACTTCACCATTCATATTCAGACACACCCGCACTCACACTTGATATATTTAAGCCCTCGGATTCTTTTGAGCCCTCGGCTTTTCCTTTAAATCGTTGCTGACTTAAGCATCAGAGTGCCTTCGGAGGTCTCCCCCTCCCCTCCTTCCGAGGGCTTTCAGTTCACTCCTGTCACTTGTGCAGGATCCTGGCCGAGTCCTCACTCAGGCCACATCCCCAACCAGACCACGCTAGTTTCCAGGTCACGTCAGCCCCAGCAGTTTTTGGCATCAACAATATAGTTTTAAATGCAATCAAAATTTAAGTTGAGAACAATATCAAACTTGAGTTTCAATATTAAACTTGACATAAATTATAACGATATTAAACTTAAAGAAAAATCAGTGAAATCTAAAAGACAATTGATAATGGTAATGGATAATGTAAAATGGATAAGTTTACATTAGTAATTAAGTTTACCTTGAAAAGGAGTAAAGACTGTAAATGCCAACCAAGCTGTTGATTTCCTTAGAAAAAAAAAGTATATTTTGCACTTTTGGTTCATTAAATCTATTAAACTAGGTCCTAGTCAAAATCCTAGTCTCGAAAAGTTATCTTGATATGGACCAACACCATGTAACTTCGTACCGATATAATATTATATATATATATATATATATATTTATACCATAGTAGTGGATAAAATATTTGGAAATAAAATAAAAGAAATACATTTTTTTTCTCTGTAGCTTATCCGGTTGAGATAAATATGGCTGACGAAAATCTGATATAATTTACTATGTGATTGACGAATTCAGAGTTTGGTCATGTTGGCTGGGTCCATATACTCGGTTGGCAGCGTCAACGTAACAAAATTTTAATAATCATGTTCACACTTTTGTTTCATGGGTTTTCACCCTTTTTATATAAAAAAAAATCTTGGTTAGATTAGGTAGTTTTAAATCCTTCTGAAATTTTATCAATAATTTTAAAAAAATTTACTAGTAACATCAATATAAATGTGAGAATAAAAAACTAATGATACGAGTGAAATTTCAAAAATTAAATGTGAAATTTTAAAAATTAACAATAAAATTTCGGACGGATCAAAAACCAGTCTTAACCAAAAATTGGTCCTTATATGTTGGATCCTCTCAATTTTTAGCTTTGAATTGCAGGTCAATTGATTGTTAGATTTTATGCCACCTCAATAAAGTAAAAATTGAGGGTCATGAACACACCACATCACCGAAGTAAGGGAAAAGAGCTTTTTCCTCTAAACCGGCAAACAACCAACTGCATGCCCTTGTGTAATGACCCATACCGAGCAAGCATTACTTGAAATGACATCATTATTACTTTTAAACATTGAGTATATAGACCTGTACCGCAACATGTAAATCCTACTATTTCCATCATACAATACATTCCTGCTATATGTATGCATGCATGCTTCCACATTTCTTTAGTCTATGTACATTACATCTTGGTTGAAACCAAGAATTTACACAAGACACAATCTTTAGAAAAATTTCAGCCATGACAATTAAAAAACAAATACATTTTTTTCAAAAACGGAGACATATACATTAATCCAAACTCCCAAACAAACATGGTGAGGATGCTTTGCGTGAAAACCCACCTAAGGATACCTTTCTCCTTCAATCCTTTACTGATTTGCTTCAATTCTATTCAACAACTTCCTTGAAATATTAAAAAGGTGGAGGGTGAGCTAAAAGCTCAGCGAGTAATCCTATTACTCAAAGTAATCGTCTTCAAGAAACTTTATCACTTTTTGAATGAATTCAATTTAATTGTAATCACAATTCATAAAGTCACAACTATGTATATATAATTGCCCTCATGCTCATCACAAGTAAAATAACCGTTCCAAGAATACATTAAAACAATCAACAATCACATGAATTAAAGTATCATACAAGCTTCAAACCATTACAAGAATAACCCTTTTAAACTATTCACGGTTCACGTGACATCAACTCAATTCAATACTCTTATAAATACATATATCACAATGGGGATGTCTCCCCACGTACCAGTACATCAAACATCGCATTATACATCCACTCGGTTTCATCTCACTTTCCACTTCCACTCGGTTCCATAATATCGTCAAGGATTCAAATCTCATCAAACATAATTCATAACACAAGCAATTTCTTAAATATAATTTCATTAACTCATTCACATTACACTTTACTTCCAAACACACATCAAGACATATGATTTGTTTCTTAGATATCAAACACACATTTATTCACACCCTTATATGGTTTGCATTCCGCATCTATTATACTTACATATTTTCGTTTTTATCATATAATTCACTACGCTTACTAACAATATGGTGAAACTCACCTTTGATATGCCAAAAGCTAGTCTTCAACTACTTCCTTACCCTTAGCACGTTCTCCAACAACACCTAAAAATTATATCATTTAATATAACAATCCAAGAAGTAACGAAATCAATATCCATCTTCATTAAGCATCTACAAGAAATTGTCTAGATAATAACTATGTTACAAGTTTTCTCTTCTTTGTCTACTTTTCCTTATTCTCTTTTTTCCTTTCCAATCAAATTTTAAGTGCATGTCTCATGACAATGATTCTTAATTTACTCAAGTAAATTTCAAGAATAAATAACAAGAAAGCTTAAACTTCTTAAGTTTTAAACTAATTAAAATGATTTGTTTCATTTACTTACAAAATTTCTTCTTTTATAATTTTTTACTTAAAAAGCTTCTACCAACTAAGTTTACTCAATAATTCCTCCAATTCAAAGAAACTATACCAATTTAATAATCTTTATGCCACCAAAATTCTAAACTTACATATTTAACATTATCCAAACACTAACTTAGATTAATTTACTCTAATATTTAAGATTTGTTCACATAAACTCTATAATACCCATCTAATAGAATTCTTCCAAAAAATTTAGCTTTATCACTAAAAAAATTCCTAACTCTAGAAAGTCTTTTAGCTCCAACAAGTATTTATACTTCAAAACCTAAAATTTACATATCTAAAACTACTCAGTCACAAGTTTAAGTTATTTCAAGTTATAGTGCAAGATTAATTCAAAGTTCCACTACATATCATATTCCAACTTCAATAAATCCTAAATCCATCCATTTAAATTCAAATCAACTCAAACAAAACCAAAGAATCAACTTCATTAAGTTTACTTTGACTTAGAATAGGTTGGAAAATGATTATACCTCAAATTTGTATAAAAAAAAAATAGCTAAGAAACAAAAGGAGCAAGAACCCCTGTCTGGTGCGTGTACTCCACGCGCCGTCGTAGCCTGCTCATGGCGCCTCACCTCTCGGTCTGGACTCCTCCCCCAGGTGGCTGTAAGAGTTTTACAAAGTATGGGGGTAAGTGAGGTAGTGACGTGAGTTGGTGAGCTAGAAGAAGATAAGAAAATTTTGGGTTTTCTCCAAACAAATTAAAAAATGGTATTTGCCCTGTTTCTCTCTAACTCTCTCAGTCACCCGAGCTTCCCAGAGAAGAATTGAGAGACTTGTGGTTTTTTTGCTGAAGTTTCTAGGCTTTTAGCCTTATATTGTCCCACGAACCATTAGCTTTTTATCTCTTTACCCCTCCCTTCTTTCTTAATTAATTTGCAACCCTTTTCCTCCTTTTTTGTAACTTTTTATATTAAAACCCAATTGTTCTTACTAACGCTTCTTTATAAGAAAGTCTTCACTAAGTACTTTCATTTCTTTTATGTTTATATTACCCCTCAATCAATAAGCTCTACACACTTCTAACATAGAAAAATTATAATTTACTTCATCGATATATATAGTTTAAAATTTAAGACCTGACTTTGCACTCCCTCTCTCTCTACTTTTTCGCTTCTCATTTACTCAGAGTATAAATCCCATCAACCAAATTGTTGAATCCTAAATAATTCCTTGATCCATTACTTAAATTGATGCAATCTCTTGACCTCAACCCGATAATGATGCCCAACAGTGTAATCTTTCTGATGACGACAATCACGACCGTAAGTGCCACGATGGTCAGTATGTTGTCATGTCATCAGTACGATAGTTTTGGTGAGAGAGAAAACAGAGAAGAAGAGATTGTGTAGAAGAAAATATTAGAAGATGGATTCAGTTGTTTGGGACTTGGATTGGGTACTTGGGTTGGGACTTGGGAGCCTGGGCTCATGTTGGGATTAAGGTTGGGCCTAAAATTATAGGGCATGCTTGGGTAACAGTTTTCTGTTTTTAGTTTTCGAAAATGAAAACTGAAAACAGTTTTCTGAATAAAACATGTTTGGAATACTATAACTCGAAATTGTTTCCAAAACAAAAAAACAATGAAATGTTGTTTGAATAATCTTATTTTGAAAACTGTTTTGATACAACTTGTAATTATTTTTAGTTTTGAGTTTAAATTTAAAATCTATATTAATTTTATTTCTTATATTTACTAAATATTTAAAAATAATTAATATTATTTTATTTTCAAAATTTTAATATTTTTTATATACTATGGAGTAAGAATGAAACAGAGAAGTGAACACTGATTTTAGGACTATTTTTCGAAAATTATGTTAGAAAACACCAATTTGGAGTTTTTAAAAAACAATTTTTGAAAACTTGTTTTTTTAAAACTGTTTTAGAAAATTGCTTTTGAAAACTGTTTGCCAAACATAGAAAAGAGATTTTGAAAACTGTTTTCAATTTTTCGAAAATTGAAAACAATTTTGAAAAACTGTTTTCAAACATAGCCATATATACTATCTGGTTCTTTTTTAAGGAAAAAATGAACCCGATTTTTAGCCAAGACTTGCCCGTAGTGTAACTCTACCCCTGATTTCAATCATAATAGTTTTCCTGATGGTTTTATTTTTGGTACAGCGTCATCAGCATATCAAGTAGATAATTAATATATAATATATTAATGTACAACTTTTTAAAACCACCGTGAGATATAATCAACCACTTTATGAGATATAATCAACTGTATATATGCATGATTTATGGGACAACTTTACTCGCGACTATTCAGGTTTCTCTCCTTTATTCATTTATATTTCTGTTTAGGTAAGTTTCCATTTGTACATGCATGAGAGTGCACAAGTTATGATGATCGCAACTACTTGATTTCAATACTCCATTTCTTGTATATACGAAATGGAGATAAGAAACTGAATAGATTATCATATTTATTCAAATCAGTTCATTGAAAAGTAACGTGATAAATTAATTAGGAATGTTTTCATAAAACTTTGTAAAAAGAAACAACATAGCTAATAGAGGTATAACAGTTGATTTCTATCATCGTTATAATGTATAAAATTAATTTTACCCTTTAATCACTTATCATATTTTAGAAGAATCTTAATTTAGGGATTTGACATTATTTGATATAGAAATAACTAGAGTTGATCATTGGTCCATTAGTCCACCCAGCTCGTTTGGCTCAACTTGTAGTTTTTGCGGATTTGTTCAAGAAAAATTAATTAATTAATTTGGCTTGGGTAAAAATTTAGGCCCGATTTAAAAAAACGAAAGGGATTGAAATTTGAATAAAATAAAAGGCAAATCGGTTAGGCACCACCTTCTTAAATATATTATACTTAATACATTTAATTATTTATATATTAAATAATATATATTTCATGTAATGTGATATATGTTAGGGTTAAGATTCCCTTACTAAAACATTTCATGCTATGAAAAAATAGGGGAAAATGCAATAATTTAGACAAAGAATTTTTTTTTTTAATTCTTCTTTGTGCGTAATATTGTATTATGGGAAAACTTAGACTAAATAAAAAAATGAAAAATTCAGGCCTGATGGGCGGACTTGGGTTTGACTTAACTTATTAGGCTCGAGCTAATTAAGATCGGATTTTCGGGCCAGCTCATATCTACTGAGCTACAATTTTGTGTAAGCCCGACCCAAACCTAACCCGAACCTGACCCAAACCTAGCTCGAGACTGACTTTGGTCAAATCTAGATATAATTGATTCACATGTATTGAAAAAAGATTAGTTTTTATATTTTTCACGTAATCTACTTTTAAGTAACATAATTGAAATTAAACATTTAAAAAAAAAAATTTGTGACAAGAAGGTATCAAACTAATGAAGGAAATGAAAATGGATTCTTTCTGTTTCTCGTTCTCATGGCCCATTATATTACCTTCTAAGTGTGTATATTAACTAGGAGACCTTTGTTTTTCTTTTTCTTTACCTTTTTATTCTCGTTATTCTTAAAATTTTAATTAGCTATGCTTTCTTTCTTTCCTTTTTAAATTCGGGTGGAAAGCTAACATTGAAATATAAGTTCATTAAATTACATTCGAAATGCAAAAAATAAAGGGGATGGCTTGCCTTTGACATTGACCAAGTGAACTTCTAGTACTGTGTTCCCAAGTTAGCTTATGATACCACTTTATTATTGGACCCGAATAAAAGAAATTCAAAATATTGGACCAAATTTATAAGTTTATCAAGAAATTGGATAGCTTGTTGAGGATTTTTTTTTTACATAATTAAGTCCAATAAAATTCAATTTATTGATAAAGTTGTCGAAGAATTACTTTCTGTGACTCATTTGAACCAAACTTAACTATCTTTCTGAAATGTCAATTGATACATATGCAGACAAACAGTCTCGGATATAAAATTATATTTAAATATAAATTTCATAACAAACAAAAACATATAACCAATAAATGCAAAAAGGATGGGCTAAGGCACAAATGCAATATCTCTCTCTTTAGAACTTCTCGCGTCATAGCAGAGGTAATCAAACTCTATCAATGCAACAAACTCATGGCCGCGTTGCTCCCAGGATACAAAAACCCAACATAATCTATTTGTTGTATCTCAAAGATACTAACATTGTATTATGAGCCAGAGCTCTACCATACCACATTTTTTTTGCTCATAGTAATATCAAAATAATATAACGCAGAAAAAAACTAAAATGAGGAAAAAAATAGTGGATTTTGTTTTTCTATCCAAAGGGCATGCAAATAGTCATATTTATAGAACTCTAGTATAGTAACCTTCAAATTTGGATTTCGATCCTCTAGGGATGAATTTGTCTATGGTTTGGTGTAGTTCATGTTAGGATTAATAGCCACATCATAAAAATATTAAATCAAAGGCTATGATTGAAATACATAAAAAATTTGGAGCTAAATATCTCTATGCCACGTCAGCAAAAGGGGTAATTTTATAAAATCAAAATTACATTTCGAAATTTTAGAAGAAAAGGAAAGCAGTTGCCGAAAATCGACGACCAGAGGCGAACGTATCGGCACGTGGGACGCGTGAACCGGCTCCTACCAGCGGTTGGTGATCGGAAAGTTTGGATCTGATTAGCATTGCAAAATCCAACCACCCGGTGGTGTCTAATTATGAAAATAATATTCATCTTTATTATTATAATTACGATTATAATAATTATTTTCATTATTATGAGAAAAAATATTATTATAATAATATTATAAAAGTACTATTATTATCAGTATTATTATAATATTGATAATAATAACCACTGTCATTATTATTATATTTATTATTATTATTGTTATTACAAGAAAAAATATTTTTAATTATATTATAATTATCATTATTCTAAGGTAAAAAGAAAAAAAAAATAGTCTCACATGGATAAGATAGATTTTATCCTATAGAAGGAGGCGGGACAAAAAATGTGAGATTAAGGCTAATTTAATCTCATCTTAATCTCATAAGAATAGTAAATCTCCCCAACCAAATGAGGGATAACTATTCATATATGATTAAAATAGTCCAATCTCATCTTAATCTCACCAATCAAACGGGCTATTAGAGTTTAGGCTAAGAGTTCAAGAGGGAGAAAAGAGACATGGTGTAGAGAGAGATTGGAGGCAATGTTGTTAGAGGCACACAAAAGTATACTAACCTTAAGGTTAGTAGTAGTTTATATAGAGAACATAATATTCAAAAATTAAATCAATACCCTTAACCATAATATTCTAACACTCCTCTTCAATCCTTCATTTTTCTTTTTATTTGAGATAATTTTATCAATTCGATAATTTTATCAATTCAATTAATCTCTGACATTAATAAAAGAAAAATGAAGGTTAATCAGTGTAACCTTTACGTCCACATGCATACATTGCTAAATATAAGCGGCTAATACAGTTCCAACACTGCAGATTTACTTTCATGGGTTATGAGTCTCTCTCTCTCTCTTTATATAAATGGTTTACCATTGGAACCACAAGCACTTGCATAAAGAAAAATGGCCATTGAAGGTTCTCTTGTATCGGGGCTGCTACTCCTTGCAAGCTTGTGGGATCTTGTTGAACCAAAGCGTCATCTTGTCTCAACTTCTAATTTCAATCGTAATAGCTTTCCTAATGATTTCATTTTTGGGACAGCCTCATCATCTTATCAAGTAAGACATTTTTAATTACCTTCACAAATTCATGCGACCGAGTGTGATGATTTCAACTGTTTTTCTTCGTTTTTCTTTGACTTTTGGTCTCCTTTGTTGCTGAAATTATCATTGTTTTATTGTATAAACAATGGCTTTAATTCCAGTTTACATCATCGGTCATCAATATACAAAATATATCATGTGGAATATAGTGGCTTCTATTTAAAATTAATTAAAGCAATTCCCACGTTTTGTTTTACGTCATGTAAGATTATATATATATATATATATATATATATATATATATATACACTCCTGCATGGAAGCATTAATTAGCTAGCACCACTAATTATGCAATTATATTTAGTATGAAGGTGCAGTAAAAGAAGGTGGTAGAGGATTAAGTATTTGGGACGACTTCACTCACTAGTATCCAGGTTGGTGATGAATATTTTGTTTGGCTAATTGGCTCTATTTCTTTCATAAATGAAACGGTGAGTTCACAACAAAAAAAGGAAAATAATAAAATAAACAAATTGGAGACTAAAAGTTGAATATTGTATTCAAATAAGCTCTTTAAAATTTAATGTGATAAATTAAGAATTTGTTTCATACATCTTGTAGAAAAAAAAAAACAATATGGACAATGGAGATGTAGCAGTCGATTTCTATCATTGTTACAAAGTACGGAGTTTATTTTTCTTTTTTTATGAATTGTCAATGTTTCATGAGTATCTTTAGCAGTGAGGGTTGAGGGGTGATTTTCCATGGATGTATCTGGTGGTGGTAAAAAAAATTATTTTATATTTATTTCATGTATTTTTTTTCTCGATTAGTCGTATTTGTATTAAACATAGCTGAAAAATGTGATAGGAAGACATGGATGCTTTCAAACTAATGAAGGAAATTAACATGGATGCTTTCCAACTCTCAGTTTCATGGTCTAGAATATTACCCCGTAAGTATATATTTTAATCAAGTTGTAATTAACATTTTATTTCATTGCCACTGTTCTATTTTTCTCATTATTCTTAAAATCTTAATTGATTCTTCTTTTTCCATTTTTTTTTTGTGAATTTAAGTGGAAAACTAAGTGAAGGAGTGAACAAGGAAGGAATACAATTCTACAAAAATCTCATCAATGAGCTCTTAGAAAATGGTAATAAATCTCTTCCTAAATGGATTTAAAAGTTTTCTGCCAAAGATGGTGGTTTAATGTAACTAGAATATTTTGTAAATATGCCATGCTGACATTGAAATATAAATTCTTCCTACAAGTTTGAAATTCAAAATATAAAGAGGCCAAAATCCAAAATGTTCGACCAGATTTCATAGTTTTGATGAAACTGAATAGCTTATGAAGATTTATATTCTAAATATCATGCTATAAAAAATTAGAACCCAACTAATTGTTTTGTGTCTCCTGTGATACAATGTGCAGACTTGCAGCCTTTCGTATCTATCTCCCATTGGGATCTTCCTCAAGCTCTAGAAGATGAATATGGTGGCTTTTTAAACCCTCGCATTGTGTAAGTGAATAGTAGTTACTTTATATGAATCATACTTTACAATCCCAAAGATTTTTATTCTGGAATGAACAGTTTGTAAAACCTACTGCGTGGACATGAAAATGTTTGATCCTGGCTGCATATTAGATTGTTTTTGTAAGACTACAAATTAGACTGGGTTTGTTGTTTTTTTGTTTTTATGGTGTTTGATTGTTTGTCTCAATTTATACTCAATACAATTTTTTTTTTCTATTTTTCATTTTGCCAACATAGACTATGGTGATTAACCTATTGACTTTCAAATTTTTTTCCTACTTTATAGAGGATCGAGATGGAATTCTTATTGGCCCACAGATACGTTGATAAAGTATATATATTTATTTTAGAAATACTTTGTTTTTGAAAAACGAAGGCATAAAAAGATTAGAAGGCATCATAAAGCCAATAAGATTTAGAAAGAAAATTCCTTATGAATCATGAGAGACACATGGAGAGATCAGTAAAGACGCCAAACCAAACAAACAGAACCATCCACTAGAACACAAGACAACACACTGTGCACTTCTTGATACATGTTTTTTCAACATTCTTTTTTCAGTAGTTTGTCATATTCCTCTCTATCCCTCCATTCCATTTGGTATAGCTGTTCAATCATCTCCTCTTCATCTCCATCATATGAAACGCCTTTTTTTTTTTTTTTTACCCAATGCCCTATTTTCTTACCGAATACTTTTTCTTTATATTCACACTTTATAAAATGACTAATAATTGTATATAACATTATTTTATTTAGGCTGCTTCAGACTTGATCCTAGTGTATCCTGAAGGTACCAAATATATTCTAAAGTACACCAAGGATCATTACAATAATCCAACCATTTACATTACTGAGAATGGTAAGCCAATTTTTAGAATAAACTTCATACAATTAAGTGGTATTTGTTACATGTTGGATAATCCAATTACTAATTAGTTTTGATTTCTTTGACATAAAACTCATGTAGGATATGACGATTACAACAATGATACATTACCATTGGAAGAAGCTCTTAAGGATACTGATAGGAAAGAATACCATGAGAAGCATCTTCGGAATCTTTTCGGAGCCATAAAGTGAGTTAGTATCTAACTTATGTTGAATTTATTATCACTGTTTTTTTTTTTTTTTTTTTGGTTTGCAAAATTTACTTTACAACTAACATAAAACTTGTGTTCTTCAACAAACTTGATATTGATATAAAATTATTGTTTTCTGCTATATAGGATGTTTTTTAGTACTCAACTTTTGAAGGTTTAATTATTACAAGGTCCATCTCGATGTAAGCTTATAGAGCATAGATTGTTTTGTTAAAAGTTTATACTAATGGTGATTATTGGATTATTGACAGTGACTATGGAGTTGATATGAAAGGCTATTTTGCATGGTCATTGATGGATAACTTTGAATGGAACCTTGGTTACACTGTTCGATTCGGATTATATTATGTAGATTTCAAGAATGACTTGAAACGATATACGAAAGAATCAGCCAAGCGGCTCATGAAATTTCTAAAAGAACAAAGCAAGCGGTCTGAAACTGTTATTTGGGTTTCCTCAATTTTATCACGTATAACAAAGAGTTGGTCACTATTGACGTATTGAAGTTGAACATCTTTTGGTTTTAAATCACAACTGAATGATGTATTTTATTAATTCTTTTGTAATTCTTTGATTTTATTGATTAAAATCTTTTTAGGTGTTTTAGGATTTTAATATGTAATTAAACTATTGTCTTCTTATATAAGAAATTGTACTACTTTCTGATCTATTTCATATAGCTAGCCTATAAATAGGTTTGTATAGTTTTTGGGTTCTGCCTATATCTTTTTTCATGATAAATAAATTGACTTTTTCCTTTCATATATATATATAAAAGCCTTTTATTCTCTTTTTCACTTAGATAGGTGGTTTAGAGGGAGGATTCTCTAGGCATGAAGATTCCCTAAAAGTATGCCTTTTGAATTATGGACAAATGGACAAATAAGTATCATAGTACGTATGTCACTTAGTAATCACCGAATTCCTAAACAAATTTTTTTTCCCTCAAATCCCCAACTTTGAGGTGATTTTAATAAATAAATATTTTGATTATAAACTTGTCATAATAAGCCCTTAATTTGATTTGACGTTTTCTTTGAAGTGACGTGTTTTTAAGAATTTACTCTTTCAAAAGAAAATTAATGACAGAGAAAATGAAGAAACAGTTGTTTACGGTTATTGTTATGCTTAAAATTTGAAAAATAATGTCTTGGAACATCAACGGTGCAACAAATCGTTGCATTTTTTTATACTTCTTTTCTTTAGGGGTTAAAATTAAGTGGACCAACAGCAAAGCAACACGTGGACATTTCTACTTCCAATAAGGAGATGGCACGTGGACAAGCTATTGACAAACCCAATGCCATTCCCGGACACTCTTGTCTAGACCTACGAGCGTAAATCCAGGGATCACGATCCTTCTTGGACACCCAGCCATATCCACTTGCAGAGGAACGGGATCTCCGAGATTTCCCCATCCGGGGTACGTGGGCCGTCTCACCTTTGAAACACTATAAAAGGACCAAGGTATGCAAATCCAGACACAATCACATTCACATTTTACAGAACTGAAAGCACCAGCATCCCATTCCTCTAAGAACTTGTACAAACAAGAGCATCGGAGTGTCTTTGGAGGCACCATCCCCCTCTCTCCTCCGGTGGCTCTCTAGCTCATCTCGTCTTTCTTGTGCAAGCTCCCCCAAAAACCGGCCCCCAAGTCATCAACACGTTTTATGCATCAACAACAATATTTTTGTGTTTTGTAAGGGGCTGTTGATAAGAATCTCAATGTTTCTTCAAGAAGTTCTGAAGGCTCTCATTCTATGGCTCTTGATGATCACAAGTTTTTAACATGGTTATTAATTTATGTGCTTATTTCATTTGGAATTATATAAAATGAATTTATTAGCTACATCAGCTCTTAGGTGACAAGAAGGGCGAGAAAGTTGGGGCCATAATCCTCGGACTGTCTATTCCTTCATGTCTTCACCTTTTATTGCTATATTCTTCAAAACCAGACCTTCTCTAAACTCTGTTATTCAAAACTAGATCAAATGGACTCTTTCTCCATTATGAGTTCATCCTGCCATTATGATAAGACAGCTGCTTGAAATTACAAAATAGGAAACAACTTTTCCCAAACCAATTAGAAGTTTTCTTTGTGAGAATTGAGCCAGAATCCTAACAGTCATAACTATAGGGTAGTTTTTTATTTTTATTTTTTTTTCATTTTCTTCTTCCACTTTGCGATCAAATGAAAACAAGCATTTGATTTCATGCAAACAATTGGACCTTGCAATTAATTTTTGTTGGTATGATCCTCCAATGTGTCCACGAGCTAAAGAAGTTACAAGTGGATTGTTGAGGAAAATTGTAAGAATAAAGAATCAAGCTAGAAGAGACAGTGATAGGAGCTGATGTGATTAATAAATTCATTTTATATAATTTTAAATGCAATCAAAACATAAATTGAGAACAATATTAAACTTGAGTTTCAATAAAGATGTAAATTAGGAACAGTTATAAACTCGACGTAAATTAGAACAATATTAAACTTAAAGAAAAACCAGTGAAACCTAAAAGACAATTGATAATGGTAATGGATAAGTTTACATTAGTAATTAAGTTGACCTTGAAAAGGAGAAAAGACTGTAAATGCCAATCAAATGATAAACTTAAAAAAAAAAAGGAACCTGTTTCTTTCATTTTTCCCCCCTTTTTTCATGTAATTTCTCCATTACTAGTACTATATATAAAAAACATACTCCATAGTGATCAAGCCTGGGCCTTTGATGCAAATTTCAAGCCTGGGCATTTAAAGTCTTTAACTAATTGCTCCTTTATTTTTCAAGGTCAACTCCAACTTAATTACTGATATTGTAAACTACCCACGATGAAGCAGTAGTCAGTTGTTTACCTGAGAGGGCTATTTAATTTTGCCATGAAACACGTACATAATGATCTTTCAATTTAGAAGCCATCCAACACTATAATTTCTTAATTAATTTTAAAGTTATGTTTCGTGTTATTTTGAAGGAGACAACAATAACAACATGCATATGTTGAGTTATTAATCAGCTGTTGAGTAATTATGCGTATCTATAACATCTAAGTGATGCAACAGTTAGGAGGAGATCGTAGTTATCAATTTATGTTGCTCATCTTTTAAGCTTGCTGATCAGTAGTTCAATTAATCATTAACTTCTCCTGATTTTCTATTTTTGATTCTTGATGTGGGATAATTTTACCATCCAAACAAACAGTAACACATGACACACCAAGGTAAGGCCACAGACCCAAAATTACCACCAGTGAAATCATTACATGTGTCCAAGGGTACGAAGGTAATTTTATTCATAAACCCTAAAACACTGTAATCCTAACTGCACAAGGACACTCATATCTCATATTTGAGAAACTCAAATCCCACCACAACTCTCACATATGAGTTACTTTCCTAATCAGACGATACTCCAAAGTACTGTATGTAGAGGGCTTTCGTTATTACACATGTACGTCACAAACAGTTTTAACAACGCCTGCCTTTTCATTTTATATAAACAGATTATTGATTTAGGCATCAGAGAGTTCCCTCAAAGGCACACTTCCGATCCTCCGACAACTCCTTAGGTCTTTTTTTGTTCTCGTGTGTGCGGGGACTTCACAACACCTATAAGAGCAGCAGTCACATTTTTAAGCATAAAAAAATTTGTGTTATCCATGGGAAAACTTTGAAGAAGAATTCATCCGTTAATGATGCCAACCTGAAATATGACCAAGAACGTTGTTGCTACTGTCGCTGTCGGTGCTGCTACCATTGCCACAACCCATACCTTGACTAGACAGGACATGATCCTTAGTCCAGGCCTCTTTGCAATTCCCAAAACTACTGCTACGAGTGACGATTCCATCTGGCATTCTAAAAGGTAGCAGAAGTTTCTTGCAACCTCAACTGGGCTATCCCACTCGTCACCAAAGCCACACTGATCTGAACGCATGACTCGGGGTCCTCAATGGCATTAGATGCTGCCACAAAGCCCTCGATTAGCGAGGCACTCAGATCACGAAAGGAGACTTCACCCCACTAACTACCGATCCTCCGTTAGATTCTGCCCCCTCCATTATAAGGTAAGATCACAGAGCCACTCCACGATCACAAACACCTTTAATACAATCTCCAGGAGCGGAGAATGATCACTCCAGATAAAGAGAACCTATAGTAGGTTAGTAGCACCTGCCAATAGACAAAACAAAAAAGCAAGAACAGAACAAACGATCTTTTTTACAGATGACGACCTAGAAGGACTGCCCACCCCATGATGACGCCATGGTCATCACTTTGGTCATTTGGAATTACAATATGAAAAGGATCCTAGTTGACAACCAACATCTTCTATCATAACGCGTTCAAGAAAATGGGGCTTAGTGACCAACAGCTCACACAGGTCGCTTCCCCTCTCTATGAGTTTTCAAGCGAGCCAATGTTCCTCTCTCTACTATATTTAACATCACATTCATAACATTTCTACTCATTTTTCATTCTCTTATGTTCTTCCTCTACACACAACCTATGTCATCACAACTACTTAGGCCATGTCTGGAGACAAGGGTTTAAGCAAGGTTAGCTTAAATCCTTGTCTTAGAATTTGGTGGATGTTACTGGGGCCTCAATTCCAAGACAAGGATTTAAGTTAATATTGCTTAAATCCTTGTCTCCAAACATGGCCTTAGTTTCTAAACAGTTTCCTAGAGATTTCTTCGAAAGCTATTCATAATTGCTATCTACACAACTTCGCAAGGCTTTGTTGTATCCTTGAGGTGAATTTACTAGGAAGCTACTAGCAAACTTTTTGGAGTGAGGGCAACTATCACCTTAACGAAAGTGATTTACGCCCTAAATCCTTAAAATATTATGTTCTTTTCAATTGTTTTCGTTGTTGCAATTCCACATTTTCTAATGCACATACTTTGACCCACTTTTTTTTTTTTGTTGTTATTTTAACCCAAAATCCCCAACAATTTTAAGGTGATAGTAGAAGCAACCATATAATCAGTATTGATTTCAAAGTCATGAGAGAAGACTTCATCAAAGAAGATCGTTTTTATGGAACCAACTTTGCTCACTAGAAGGAAACTAAAAGACTATAAAAGGTTGAAAGAAGCGGGAGGATATATATATATATATATATTATGGATTTCTTTGTCGAGGCCAAATTCATACTGAGAGCATATGTATGATTTCTAAGTTTTTATAAAGTCTATGCCAGATATCCAGGAAGTATTTGAAGAGAAACTTAATACTTAAAAAAAAAAAAAAAAACAAGGTAGGCTTAACTTATTGATTATGAAATATTTTGAATTTATAGTTATAAATTAAAAATATATATTTTGAATTTATATTTTTGAGTAACATCATAAAAAAATGATGTGTTTTCACTCTATGACCAATTTACAATGAATATCTAAAACTAAGAAGTATCTAATTACTACATTTAAGATAGATGATCTTAATGAATTAGATGCTATCTTAGACGTGGAAATGAGTGGGGGATATGTTTTAAATCAATCTCATTACTTGAGAAACTATTATTAAGTTCCAAAATCTTGGAATAAAGTAAGCAAGTATCCCCTGTGAATTCACTACTAAACCAATTGAGAATTTCGGTAAAGTAATGATACAACTTGAATATGTATGTTAGTGCTATTGAAAGTTTAACTGAGCTAGATATTGTATTTGTAGAGTGCAAACTTTCAAGATACACTAGTAAGCCTAGTACAAACCAATAAATAGAGTTATTAGAATCTTAAGAAAACTATTAAACTATCTGTTTTATTTTTATTATCTGGTTGTACTAGAAGGATTCATTGTAGTTGGATCACAAGTACGTCAATTGATGAAAATTTAACGTTTGGATGGATTTTTAGGCTTGGTGGTGAAACAATACGTTGACCCTCTAAGAAGTAGATATGCATATCAAATTTAACCATATAACCAGGATCAGCACATAATGCCATAGACATATTTGGCGTCACAACAATCCAATATACTTGTCACCTCAAGGACTTGTCTCCTTAAGGACTCTTTCTTAACATTATCGTTTCACATGGACAACAAAAAGATATATGTTTGCAGGGCCAAGAACTGTTGTCACACTTTGGTACCAAAAAGGCTAACAAACACATCAATCATCTCAAGAATATTACTCTAGTTCTATCTACCTATTCTTTAAGCCACAAAAACAGGAAAACCATAAGCTTCAATACGGCCCATTGAGCATTTTAACACATTTATGAACTAGAGCAAAGCTTCCTCATACCAAATACAGACTTAGTATTGCAACTTCAAAGGATAACAAGAGGGGAGAAAAGAATGACTGGAGGGGACTGCATAGTAGCAAACAAAAGTGGTAAATGATTCACATCTTAGGTAGAAATCAGAACAAAATATGGGAAAGTAGCAAGCCACGTCACTAATTCAATCTAAAGCAATGACGATGTATAAAATCAAACTTAAAATTTAAGCCATGCCATCTTGTCTTCTCACGAAAAAGATTAAGCGCTGATGTCAGAGATATTAAGGGAAGGTTGGGTACAGGACCATCAATCGAGGTTGATACATGTTTTTTCAACATTCTTTTTTCAGTATTTTGTCATATTCCTCTCTATACCTCCATTCCATTTGGTATAGCTGTTCAATCATCTCCTCTTCATCTCCATCATATGAAATGCCTATTTTTTTTTTTTACCCAATGCCCTATTTTCTTACCCAATACTTTTCTTTATATTCACACTTTATAAAATGACTGATAATTGTATATAACATTTGTTTATTCAGGCTGCTTCAGACTTGATCCTAGTGTATCCTGAAGGTATCAAATATATTCTAAAGTACATCAAGGATCATTACAATAATCCAACCATTTACATTACTGTGAATGGTAAGCCAATTGTTAGAATAAATTTCATACAATTAAGTTGTATTTGTTACATGTTGGATAATCCAATTACTAATTAGTTTTGATTTCTTTGACATAAAACTCATGTAGGATATGACGATTACAACAATGATACATTACCATTGGAAAAAGCTCTTAAGGATACTGATAGGAAAGAATACCATGAGAAGCATCTTCGGAATCTTTTGGAAGCTGTAAAGTGAGTTAGTATCTAATTTACATTGAATTTATTATCACACTTTTTGTTTCTTTTTTTTTTTGGTTCGCAAAATTTACTTTACAACTAACATAAAACTTGATATTGATATAAAATTATTGTTTTCTGCTATATATGATGTTTTTTAGTACTCAATTTTTGAAGGTTTAATTATTACAAGGTCCATCTCGATGTAAGCTTATAGAGCAAAGATTGTTTTGTTAAATGTTTGTACTAATGGTGATCATTGGATTATTGACAGTGACTATGGAGTTGATGTGAAAGGCTATTTTGCATGGTCATTGATGGATAACTTTGAATGAAACCTTTGTTACACTGTTCGATTCGGATTATATTATGTAGATTTCAAGAATTACTTGAAACGATATCCGAAAGAATCAACCAAGTGGTTCATGAAATTTCTAAAAGAATAGAGCAAGCAGTCAAAAGCTGTTATTTGGGGTTCCTCAATTTTATCACGTATACCAAAGAGTTGGTCACTACGTGAATATAATTATAGATGATTGAGTCTCACAGAAAGAGACAGTTATGATTAAAATATTATTGAAATGCTGAGGTGTGATGTATCATCGTGAATATAATTATAGATAATTGAATCTCATAGAAAGAGACAGTTATGATGATAGTGCTGATGTGTGGTATGTTATTTTGAAATTGTTTATAGATGATTTGGTCTCACAGAGAGAGACAATTATGGTAAGCAAGAACCAGAGAATGATAAGAACCATCTAAATGATGGACTTTATGATGAGAACCTCATTACAAGATAATTATGAGATAATTGATGGTCTTAAGGTGGACCAATGATTTAGAAAAAGATATTGATAGAGAATGAATCGTATGACATGTGTAATGATAGTAGAAAGTTGTCATCAGGTTATGTGAAAAAAATAAAAGATTAAAAATTAAATGACTATTTACGAAATTTTGGAATATTTTTTATAAACTAAATTTACTGAGATTGTGAAGCTCACCCCTCATTGTACAATGATTTTCAGGTAGAAGGTTTGGCAAATAATTTGGTGAGTTGAGGTTCAGAAGAAATCATCTTCTGTAAGCCACGTACGTGTCAACATCCTCAGACTAATGAGAAAATAAAATGAAAATTTTATTTGTAAATCTTCATGCATTTTACGTTGTATAGAATGCTTAAAGATCGGATTGATGTAAAGTTCTTTTGGTAATATTTATTTTTATTGTTGCATATATGTGTCGTGCTGGGATTCTCAAAATGTGATGACACCTGTAGAGAGATTATTTGGTTTTCTACCAGTAATTGACAGACCTTTGTTTCGTTTGAATTAAAAGGAGAAGTTTTGGATTGGTGGGAAGATATTCTTCCCAGGGTAAGTATAGATGTCAATAGACCTTAAACCTGGAAAAGGTTTAAGGATGTTTTCCTTGAGAAATATTTTTCCTTAGACTTTTAGAGCCTAACATGATAGAGATTGATCTATTTGAGGCATATTAATTATGTAAGATTGGTTGATATATCAACTCAAATTGAGAGAGATGTGATGGAGTTTAAGAAAAAAAAAAAGAGAAAGAGTAGTTAAAGAGGTTTAGACATAAAGGTTATAGAGGTAATGGTAGTACAAGTGTATAGGGTGAGAAACCACCCCAAATGAGGCTTTTCTTGTTACAGGGAACTGAAGTACAGAGTTAGAGGCAAACAGAACCTATTGTATCTGTATCTTAGAATACTATTGGTGGGACCCTTAGATTTGGGAGACAGGAAGTCATGGCAGAGGAAGTAAGTTTGCCATTAAGGGAAATAGTAACATGATGTATGATTGAGAGACAAAAGTTATTATAGATATATTCAGATGAGTTATTTATCCCATAATTGTCAAAATTTGAAATGCTTTATGTGTGGAGAAGGTGGACATGTCAGTGTTGGTTGACCTTGACGCAACCCATTCTTTTGCATCCAGTATTCATATAAAATCTATTGAAGTATGTATTAGTCATTGGATTGCAAAATATCCTTGTTAAAGTTCTCCCTCGAGATAGAGTGATAATCATGAATAGTTATGAGAGATTGTGTGATTCGTACCAGTGACAGAAAATCTGAAGTTGATTTATTATCTTCGAATATAATTTACTTTGGGAAATAATTGGTTATCGACGTTTTTTGTCTGGATTGATTATTCCAGAAAGAAGGCTCAAGATATATACGTTATATACTTTTAACTACCTTATTTTTGCTCTTGCCAATAGAAGATGATTGAAAAAGGGTTTTAAGGAGTATTGGGCATATATCATGAATTATAAAATGGAAAGTGAGAAGTTAGAATAAATCTTAGTGATGAAAGAATATTCTAAATTAATTTTTGATGAGTTGTTTAGGTTGCCTCCAAGTAGGGAGATTAAAGTCTAATGATGTGATACCAGGGCTATCACATATATTTAATAGCGATTGAATTGAGAAAGTTGAACGTATCATTTTAAGAATTTTTGGATAAATAATTTTTTAGACCTAACGTATTTGGGGAGCCCCTATGTTGTTTGTGAAGAAGGAAGATGGAACGATGAGATTGGGTATAGACTACAAATAGTTGAATAAGAATAAATACATTTTTTCCTAGGATAAATGAATTGTTTAAGCAGTTGCAAGGAGTGAGAATGTTTTCTAAGATAAACCTGAGATCAGGTTATCACCAATGGAGGATAGAGAAGGGAGACGTGCCTACGATTGCTTTTAGGACACGTTATGCTCATAAGCTTTCGCGATGTCATTTGGATTAACTAATGTTCCAGAAACATTCATGGACTTGATGAATAAAATATTTAAACTGTTTCTTGATAATCTTATGGTTGTGTTCAGTAACGACATTCTGATATATTTTGAGAAGGAAAAACAACATATAGACCATTAGATACTGTGCTGGAGATTCTGAGGAGAGAGAAATTATATGCAAAGTTTCTAAGTGTGAATGTTAGCTGAAGGAAATAACTTTCTTGGAACATGTAATATCCGGAATCGGCATAACCGTTGATCCACAAAAGGTAGAGATAATGTTAAACCAACTAATATAATTGAGATTAGAATCTTCTTGGTTTTAGCTGGTTATTATAGAAGAATTCTTTCAGAATTTGTCTATTATTGAATTGCTGTTGAATAGATTGACCAGTAAAGATGTGAGATTTGTACGGTGAAGGAAGTGAGAAAATTATGCAATTACTAAAGGAGAAATTGACTACAGCTCCGATATTGGTGTTTCCTTCTGGTGATGAAGGAGTTGTGGTGTATAATGATAAGTCATATCAATGATTGGGATATGTGTAACATAGGAAAGTTATGGGCTATACTTCTAGGTAATTGAAAATTTATGATAGAAATTACTCCTTTCATGACTTTGAATTAACTGTTATAGTGTTTACTTTAAAGATTGGAGACATCATCAGTGTGGAGCCACTTCTGAGATTTTCATGGGTTATAAGAGTTTGACGTAATTACCTGCCCAGAGAAAGTTGAATTTGAGGCAAAGATGGTGGATGAAGTTGATTAGTAACTAAGATTGTACAATTCATAATCATCCTGAAAATGCGAAGGTGATAGCTGATACATTGAGTAGAAATTCTACAAGAAGGTTAACTGTTATGGGGGTTCTGATGTGAAATTGATGATAGATTTAAAAGAGATAAGAATGAAGTTGAATAACGGTGATAAAAGATCATGGTTAACGAATATGGTTGTACAGTCATCCATAATAAAATGTTTTAGAGATGCAAGGTAGAGATGAAGAGATAGAAAAGATTAAGCATTGAGTGCTTACTAGAAAGAAATATGAGTTCAAAAATTTGGAATGAGGGTATTTTGAAATTGGAACATGGATTTGTGTTCCCAATGATGCAGAGTGGAGAAAGAAGATATTGAGAAAAGTACATGATGATATAGATTCGATGCAATCAAGTAATAATAAGATGTATAGAGGATTGAGACAAAAATTCTAATGGTCAGGGTTAAAGAGAGATGTAGCTGAGATTGTGAGGTTGTATGGAGTACCATGGATCATAGTATCAAATAGAGATGCTAGATTTACATCTTAGTTTTTGGAGAGGCTTTCAGTAAGTCGTGGGTACAAAGTTGCAATTTAATATAATTTTTCAAGCTTAGACAAAAAAAAAAAGAACGATTTTTAGAGTACTAGAAGATATGTTAAGGGCAAATGTGATGAGTTCTTAGTAAGTTTGGAATGCTTACATGCCATTGATTGAAGTTGCTTATAATAATTAGTAACAAACTAATATTAGGATGGCATCGATTGAGGCATTGTATGGTCGGAGGAGTATAACTCCTTTATGTTAGGAAGAAATGGGAGAGAGAAATATAGTTGGTTTATAAATTATTTAGTTAACATCTAAGAGGAACAAATTGGTTATAGAAAGCTGTAAAGCAGCACAGAGTAAACCTCCTGAGTTTCCAGAAGATGATGGGGTGTATGGAAAAATATCTCAATGAAAAGGGTGTATTGAGATTTAAACAGGAAATAAAAGCTAAACCTAATGTATGTGGGACCTTACGAGGTTTTTGAGAAAGTTTGACTAGTTGCGAATAGACTAGATTTGCCTCTGGAATTAAAACATTTATATAGTGTATTTCATGTTTCACTTTAAGGAAGTGTTTACATGATATTTCGAGCTAAGCTATAGAAATTTAGAAGGCTTGGGATTATATACAAATTCCAGTGAGAATTTTAGACAAAAATAATAAATCTTGTGTAATAAAATAATTTCATTATGCCAAGTTCGGTGGCGGAATCAGGATGTTGATGAGACTACGTGAAAGCATGAGACAGAAATATTATTCACATTTGTTTCTGGAGTAAAGTAAGGAAATTTCGGGGGCGAAATTTTTGTAAGGTCGGTAGAATTGTAATAACCGTATTTGCAAAGTAAGGGTAAATAAGTAATTTAATAAATTATAACATGAAGTTTAAATGATATAATTATGCGATGGATTTAGTATTGAATAAAATAATTATTTTGGAAAAAAAAATATTTCTGGGACGTGGACATCATTAAAAGAAAAAACAAAAAAAATAATCAAAAGTTGTGGGCAGCAGGTGTAATACCTTACACCTGCTGCCAATTTCAGAAGACGTTTGTAGTCAACAAACGTGGGTAGCAGGTGTAATACCTGTTACCAATTTCAGACAACATTTAGGAATGCCTTACGCGTCTCCACAACGTGGAGACTGTGGAGACTTTTGGGATGGGAGGGCTGCTGAAGTTTTCGTATATATAGCATATGTAAACGTAAAAAAAAAAAATTTCACCCATGAGATTTCGTTTTGTTTCCTCTAAATTGTCTGTTTTCTTTAAATCTTTGGAGACTCAAAGAAATGTTGGAAGAGCAAAATTTTGAAGGGGTTTTCTGCGGAATTTCGTAGAAAATCAAGAATAGCTATAAGAAAAGCAGAAGGTAAACAGTGCTTATTTTTGAATTTCTGACATTTATGGAGTTTCCCTGAATTCAAAGTGAGAATTTTTAATGTGTCTGGTTTATATCAAATTGAAGAATAAATTAGAAAATTTATATAAATATGATGTCAGGTGTTGACGATCTACAATTGGGAGAATTTATGAGAGAAACGGGAAAGGCAAGAAAGTGATCCACTGGTAGCTTTCAGTGCTATGTGTGAGCTGGATTTACTTTAAGTAGTCTAAATAAAAACGAAATATTAGTGATAATATTAAAATAAATTATTGATGTATGCTTGGGTGATAGATGAAAAAAATTGATTTATAGGTATAATAGGAAATTTGGACATGTAGAAATATTTTTCAGTGACAAATAATATTTTTGGAAATAAAAGTTTATTAGAGAATAAAAGAGATAAATAAATTATTGATGAGTTATATTGATGTTTTAGCACGAATTATGAGGAGATGAATTTTAGTGAATATTGATAAGCTTTGGTGGATGATTTGATGTGATTAAAAATGAAATTCAGTGGATCTGGACAAACTTTGATGGATAATTTGATATGATCTGGGATGAAATTTAGTGGATTTTGACATTTTGTAATGGATGATTTGATGTGATTTGGGATGAGTGGATTTTAGTAGAATTTTTATATAATTTGAGAAAAAATCAGGATAGTTAATTTAAATATTTTGATTTCATATGATTTTTATATTACTGTTTATATGCATATTTTATATCATTGTTCATATGCATATGCATTACATGAGAAAGAAAAGAACCGGGAAGGCAGTCGGTCTGATGAAAATGAAAGAACCGGGAAGGCAGCCAGTCTGCTAAAAATGAAAGAACCGGGAAGGCAGTCGGTCTTATGAGAATGAAAGAACCGAGAAGGCAACCGGTCTAAGTTAATAACAACCTGTCGACAGGTGGGAAGACGTTCCCATCATAATCATATATGCATTTGCATCTGTTTTAATTATTGCTGCATTATTGAAATGATGAGGTGTGATGTGTCATCGTGAATATAATTATAGATGATTGAGTCTCACAGAAAGAGACAGTTATGATGAAAACATTATTGAAATGATAAGGTGTGGTGTATCATCGTGAATATAATTATAGATGATTGAGTCTTACAGAAAGAGACAGTTATGATGAAAATATTATTGAAATGCTAGGTGTGATGTATCATCATGAATATAATTATAGATGATTGAGTCTCACAGAAAGAGACAGTTATGATGAAAATATTATTGAAATGCTGAGGTGTGATGTATTATTGTGAATATAATTATAGATAATTGAATCTCACAGAAAGAGACAGTTATGATGATAGTGCTGATGTGTGGTATGTTATTTTGAAATTGTTTATAGATGATTTGATCTCATAGAGAGAGACAATTATGGTAAGCAAGAAGCAGAGAATGATAAGAACCATCTAAATGGTGGACTTTATGATGAGAACCTCATTACGAGGTAATCATGAGATAATTGATGGTCTTAAGGTGGACCAATGATTTAGAAAAAGATATTGATAGAGAATGAATCTTATGGCATGTTTAATGATAGTAGAAAGTTGTCATCATGTTATGTGAAAAAAATAAAAGATTAAAAATTAAAGGACTATTTATGAAATTTTGGAATACTTTTAGTAAATTAAATTCACTGAGTTTGTGAAGATCACCCCTCATGGTACAATGATTTTCTGGTAGCAGGGTTGGCAAATAATTTGGTGAGTCGAGGTTCAGAATAAATCATTTTTTGTAAGCCGTGTACGTGTCATCATCCTCAGACTAATGAGAAAGTAAAATTAAAAATTTATTTGTAAATCTTCATGCATTTTACGTTGTATAGAATGCTTAAAGATTGGATTGATGTAAAGTTCTTTTGGTAATATTTATTTTTATTGTTGCATCTATGTGTCGTGCTGGGATTATCAAAATGTGATGACACCATTTCGGGGTGGCCAACCCGAGATGGGTCGTTACATAATCACTCACTTAGATATTATACGCATAATCACAAAAGAACTAATTAATTAATCACACAATTTATGCATGTTTTTATGGTTGTCTCCTTCAAATTAACAAGGAACATATATAACTTTTAATTAATAAGAGATTATAGCATTCAAGGTTTTCTAAATTGGAAGACTCTTATGTACGTACGTGTTTAAAGTCCATGTTAATTAGCCATCTGGTAAACAAATGACTGCTCCATTAATTTTGTTGGAGTTGACCTTGAAAATTAGAGTCAAGGAGCAGTTAGTTAGAGACTTGAAACGCCCAGGCTTGAAATTTGCATGTAACGGAGAAATTACATGAAAAAGAAAAATAAAATGAAAGAAAGAGTCCTGAGACTTTGGTTCACTTTTTGTTTTCTTTAGTTTGTCCGTTTGCTGCTATAGAATTGACATAAATATTATATACTTACGTATACCTGAGACTTCTCTTCTTAAAAAAATGACCCGAGATAATTTGTTTTGGTGCTATAGAAGCACATGGTATATTGACTTGACCTGAGATCATTTGAACTGACATAAATATTATATACTTAGGTTGTTTTTGAGACATACAAATACAAGGTATATAATTGTGCTTGAGCTGAGACTTCTCTTCTTAAAAAATTGACCTGAGACAATTTGGGTTGACAAAAATATGTAATTGGCACATTTATGTTGGCTGGGTCCATTCTGATCTGCTGGCCTGGCAGTGTTGTATGTATGCATATACCTAACAAAATTCATGTTTACATTGGTCGATCTTCAACAAAAAATTGAATTCAATGTTTACACGCATACCTTCGCGCGTTTTATGGGTTTCAAGCCTCTCCTCACTCCTCTATATAAAGGGCTTACAATGAAACTTAAAACCACAAACACTTCCACTTCAGCAATTAAAACTACTCCTTAGCTATAAGCACTTGATTATGGCGTTTCAACTTCAAGGTTCCCTTCTTTTATTGGCGCTGCTAGTCCTACTAAGCTTATTGCCTTCCATTGAACCAAAGCGTCATCTTGTCTCAACTTCTAATTTCAATCGTAACAGTTTTCCTGATGGTTTCATTTTTGGTACAGCCTCATCAGCTTATCAGGTAGATTAATATGTATTTATATATAGGCCCCTAATTTTCTACTAATAAATGAAGAGCTTTTTAAAGCCACTTCATATTATATAAGCTAACTCTATCGATGCATACGTGATATTTAGTTTGAAGGTGCAGCAAACAAAGACGGTAGAGGTGAAAGTATATGGGACAACTTTACTCATACATATCCAGGTTTCTTAATTTCCTTCTCTCCCTCATTGATCTGCATTTGTGTAATAGTGTGCGTACATGTGCATGTGTGCTTACATGCGTGGGAGTGCGTAAGTTATGATGATAACTACTTAGTTTGGCTTCATTTCATGTATTAATAAAATGGAGACAAAAAAACTGGATAGATTATCATATATATTTGAATCATTTCAATAAAGGTAATGTAGATAAATTAACTATGATTATTTTCATAAAATTTTGCAGAAAGAAACAGTATGGCCAATGGAGATGTAGCAGTTGATTTCTATCATCGTTATAAGGTATGAAATAAAAAAAAATAAAAAATTAATGTTTTGGTAGGTAAAAGACAGACTACTTTTTATATTTCCTTGTAATTAATAATCCACATAATTTATAACTTTTTTTTAAAAACGTGACAGGATGATATCAAACTAATGAAGGAAATGAATATGGATTCTTTCCGATTCTCGATCTCATGGTCAAGAATATTACCTTGTATGTGTATAGATTAATGATTGATATGATATGACTGAATCTTTATTTCCTTTTTCTTTCTCGCCAATCTTAAAATTTTGATTCTTTTTTTTTTTTAAATTCAGATGGAAAGCTAAGTAAAGGAGTGAACGAGAAAGGGATCCAATTCTATAAAAATCTCATCAATGAGCTCATAGCAAATGGTCATAATTCTATTCCCTATATGGATTTAATTTTTTGTTTGGCTAATTGCGTTTATTTAATTTAATTAAAATATTGTAATATACCAATCAATTAAATTAGAGTTAACATTTAAATATAATTAAGTTCTCCCTATAAGTATATTTTAAATTAAAATTGTATATATATATATATATATATATAATGATCAAATTTCGAAACGTTGGAACAAATTTTAAGTTCTTCAAGAAATTTGATAGCTCCTTGAAGATTTATCTTTATAATTGGACCTTGATAAATTATCGATAAAGTTGTCCAATAATTACTTTTTGTGACTCATTTGAACCAAACTTAATTATTTCTCTTAAATGTCATTTGATGAATGTGCAGACATACAACCATTTGTGACTATCTTTCACTGGGATCTTCCCCAAACTCTAGAAGATGAGTATGGTGGTTTTTTAAGCCCTCACATTGTGTAAGTAAATGTTTCCATCATATCAAAAGCATCATTGATGCTTCTATCAATATAGTTTTTTGCCTTTAAAAAAATCTCACTAAAAGATTAATCTATTAAATTATTTTATTAATTATATTAAATCCAACAATATCTACAGTGAAGAATCATGGAGTTGGCCTATATTTGATTGAAAATGTATCCTATTATGCATATACAGGGATGATTTTCGAGACTTTGCAAGTATATGCTTCAAAGAATTTGGTGATAAAGTGAAACTTTGGGCAACTTTCAATGAGCCGTGGGTTTACAGTGTTGCTGGCTATGACAATGGAAGAAAAGCACTAGGACGATGTTCAAAATGGGTCAACAATGCATGCCAAGCAGGGAACTCTGGCATTGAACCTTACAATGTTTCACATCATCTACTTCTTGCTCATGCTGCAGCGGTAGAAGAGTTTAGAAAATGTGACAAGGTATACAGAAAAATTGTCAAATCGTGATCCGGTGCATTAATTGCTAGCTTGATATGCGTATTAGTGCCAACAATAATTTTCTAAACTACTATAAGGTTTAAATATTTTTTCTCGATTTTTTTTTATTTGAAACTTTTGAGATCAAAAGGAGAGTCTATATTGAAACTTTATTAATGATTAAAACCCCAAACCATGTGTCCCCTTTCTATTATTTTTAAAGGAACCTTTTTTATTATTTCATCCATTAACTGTTTTTTATTTATACAATTGTTTAGTGTCAAGAAAATGGAAAGATTGGGATAGTGCTCTCCCCCTCATGGTTTGAGCCTCAATCTGATTCCCCTGCAGAGTTTGAAGCAGCCAAACGAGCCCTTGATTTCATCTTAGGCTGGTAAGTGCCTCATATTAAATTAAGCAACATGCTTTCTCATTTTCTTCCTTCTTTTTTCCTCCTTTTGGGAATTGAAAACTATATTTTAGTCCAAGATAAAAATAATTTTTACATTTCTATATATGCAGGCATTTAGACCCTATAACATTTGGTGATTATCCAAAAAGTATGAGGACTTATGTTGGGGATCGATTACCTTCGTTCACTAAAGAGCAATCCAAAATGCTAAAAAAATCTTTTGATTTTGTGGGAATAAATTACTACGGTGCTCTTTATGTAACTAATCTTGATCATGTTGACCCGGAAAAACCTAGATACACAACAGATCAACATGTTATGTGGAAAAGTAAGTTCACTCTAAATCCAAAGCTTTTAGAAAATTTATACTCAATACAATTTTTTTTTTCTATTTTTTGTACTGCCAACATAGACTATGGTGATTAATCTATTGACTTTCAAATTTTTTTTCCTATTTTATAGAGGATCGAGATGGAATTCTTATTGGCCCACAGGTATGTTGGTAAAGTATATATATTTATTTTAGAAATACTTTGTTTTTGAGAAACGAAGGCATAAAAATATTAGAAGGCATCATAAAGCCAATAAGATTTAGAAAGAAAATTCCTCATGAACCATGAGAGACACATGGAGAGATCAGTTAAGACGCCAAACCAAACAAACAGAACCATCCACTAGAACACAAGACAACACACTGTGCACATCTTGATACATGTTTTTTCAACATTCCTTTTTCAGTATTTTGTCATATTCCTCTCTATCCCTCCATTCCATTTGGTATAGCTGTTCAATCATCTCCTCTTCATCTCCATCATATGAAACGCCTATTTTTTTTTTTTACCCAATGCCCTATTTTCTTACCCAATACTTTTTCTTTATATTCACACTTTATAAAATGATTAATAATTTTATATAACATCATTTTATTCAGGCTGCTTCAGACTTGATCCTAGTGTATCCTGAAGGTATCAAATATATTCTTAAGTACATCAAGGATCATTACAATAATCCAACCATTTACATTACTGAGAATGGTAAGCCAATTGTTAGAATAAACTTCATATAATTAAGTGGTATTTGTTACATGTTGGATAATCCAATTACTAATTAGTTTTGATTTCTTTGACATAAAACTCATGTAGGATATGATGATTACAACAACGATACATTACCATTGGAAGAAGCTCTTAAGGATACTGAGAGGAAAGAATACCATGAGAAGCATCTTCGGAATCTTTTGGAAGCCATAAAGTGAGTTAATATCTAACTTACCATGAGAAGCATCTTATGATGTTTTTTAGTACTCAACTTTTGAAGGTTTAATTATTACAAGGTCGATCTCGATGTAAGCTTATAGAGCAAAGATTGTTTTGTTAAATGTTTATACTAATGGTGATTATTGGATTATTGACAGTGACTATGGAGTTGATGTGAAAGGCTATTTTGCATGGTCATTGATGGATAACTTTGAATGGAACCTTGGTTACACTGTTCGATTCGGATTATACTACGTAGATTTCAAGAATGACTTGAAACGATATCCGAAAGAATCAGCCAAGTGGTTCATGAAATTTCTAAAAGAACAAAGCAAGCGGTCTAAAACTGTTATTTGGGTTTCCTCAATTTTATCACGTATAACAAAGAATTGGTCACTATTGACGTATTGAAGTTGAACATCTTTTTGTTTTGAATCACAACTGAATGATGTATTTTATTAATTCTTTTGTAATTCTTTGATTTTATTGATTAAAATCTTTTTAGGTGTTTTAGGATTTTAATATGTAATTAAACTATTGTCTTCTTATATAAGAAATTGTACTACTTTCTGATCTATTTTATGTAGCTAGCCTATAAATAGGTTTGTATAGTTTTTGGGTTCTGCCTATATCTTTTTTCATGATAAATAAATTGACTTTTTCCTTTCATATATATATATATATATATATATATATATATATATTAAAGCCTTTTATTCTCTTTTTCGCTTAGATAGGTGGTTTAGAGGGAGGATTCTCCAGGCATGAAGACTCCCTAAAAGTATGCCTTTTGAATAATGGACAAATGGACAATTAAAGTATCATAGTACATATGTCACTTAGCAATCACCGAATTCCTAAACAATTTTTTTTTCTCAAATCCCCAACTATGAGGGTGATTTTAATAAATAAATATTTTGATTATAAACTTGTTATAATAAGCCCTTAATTTGATTTGACGTTTTCTTTGAAGTGGGTTTTTTTTTTTAAGAATTTACTCTTTCAAAAGAAAATTAATGACAGAGAAAACGAAGAAACAATTGTTTACGGTTATTGTTATGCCTAAAATTTGAAAAATAAAGTCTTGGAACATCAACGGTGCAACAAATCGTTGCATTTTTTTATACTTCTTTCCTTTAGGGGTTAAAATTAAGTGGACCAACAGCAAGGCAACACGTGGACATTTATACTTCCAGTAAGGATATGGCACGTGGACAAGCTATTGACGAACCCAATGCCATCCCCGGACACTCATGTTTAGACCTACGAGCATAAATCTTTGGATCACGATCTTTCCTGGACAACCAGCCATATCCACTTGCAGAGGAATGGGATCTCAGGGATTTCCCCATTCGGGGCGTGTGGGTCATCTCACCTTTAAAACACTATAAAAGGACCAAGGTATGCAAATCTAGACACATTCACAATCACATTTTACATAACTGAAAGCACGAGCATCCAATTCCTCTAAGAACTTGTACTAACAAGAGCATCTGAGTGTCTTTGGAGGCACCATCTCCCTCTCTTCTCCGGTGGCTCTCTAGCTCATCTCGTCTATCTTGTGCAAGCTCCCCCAAGAACCAGCCCCCAACTCATCAACACATTTTATGCATCAACACCAATATTTTTGTGTTTTGTAAGGGGCTGTTGATAAGAATCTCAATATTTCTTCAAGAAGTTCTGAAGGCTCTCATTCTGGGGCTCTTGATGATCACAAGTGTTTAACATGGTTATCAATTTATGCGCTTATTTCATTTGGAATTATATAAAATGAATTCATTAGCTACATCAGCTCTTAGGTGACAAGAAGGGTGAGAAAGTTGGGGCCATAATCCTTGGACTGACTATTCCTTCATGTCTTCACCTTTTATTGCTATATTCTTCAAAACCAGACCTTCTCTAAACTCTATTCTTCAAAACTAGATCAAATGGACTCTTTCTCCATTATGAGTTCATCCTGCCATTATGATAAGACAGCTGCTTGAAGACGCCTAGGCAGACGCTTCCTAGGTTGTCGTGTTGGGATTTTACCATTAAAATCCATTTACTCAATCTTAAGCAAAAAAACACAAGCACAACAATTAAATAGGCAAAATAAATAAAAAGCAAGAACACCTATAATTAATGTGGTTCGGCAACCTCTTTGCATACATCCACCAGCAAATCAACTGCTTTATTAATTTTCAACTACAACTTTAGGAAGAGCAAAGTTGTCAAACTCTCACCCCAAAGTCTCAATATAAAAAAAGCTCTTAACCTAGTTCTAGTTACAAGTACTCTCTCTGACAACCCAAAAACACAAAGCTCTCATCCTAACTTCAGTAGTAAACCCTTCTAGTTTAGTTTGTAAATGAAAATTATGACTGTGCCTCAAATCTTCTCTGGGACCTTTTTATATAGAATATATTTTCCTAATACAATTAGGAAAAGAACAACAGCATCATACTAGACTACTACTACTTGTACAATCAACAATCTATTAGGAAATTACTACTATTCCTACTAGAACAAGCAATTACAAAATAGGAAATAACTTTTCCCAAACCAATTAGAAGTCTTCTTTGTGAGAATTGAGCCAAAATCTTAACAGTTGTAACTATGGGGGAGTTTTTTATTTATTTTTTTTTCATTTTCTTCTTCCACTTTGTGATCAGATGCAAACACACATTTGATTTCATGCAAACAATTGGAGCTTGCAATTAATTTTTGTTGGTATGATCCTCCAATGTGTCCACGAGCTAAAGAAGTTGTAAGTGGATTGTTGAGGAAAATTGTAAAAATAAAGAATCAAGCTAGAAGAGACAGAGATAGGAGCTGATGTGATTAATAAATTCATTTTATATAATTTTAAATGCAATCAAAACATAAATTGAGAACAATATTAAACTTGAGTTTCAATAAAGACGTAAATTAGGAACAGTGATAAACTCGACGTAAATTAGAGCAATATTAAACTTAAAGAAAAACCAGTGAAACCTAAAAGACAATTGATAATGGTAATGGATAAGTTTACATTAGTAATTAAGTTGACCTTGAAAAGGAGAAAAAACTGTAAATGCCAATCAAATGATAAACTTAAGAAACCTGTTTCTTTTATTTTTTTCCCCCTTTTTTCATGTAATTTCTCCGTTACTAGTAGTATATATAAAAAATATACTCCATACACCATAGTGATCAAGCCTGGGCCTTTGATGCAAATTTCAAGCCTGGGCATTTAAAGTCTTTAACTAATTGCTCCTTTAATTTTCAAGGTCAACTCCAACTTAATTACTGATATTGTAAACTACCCACGATGAAGCAGTAGTCATTTGTTTACCAGAGAGGGCTATTTAATTTTGCCATGAAACACGTACATAATGATCTTTCAATTTAGAAGACATCCAACACTATAATTTCTTAATTAATTTTAAAGTTATGTTGCGTGTTATTTTGAAGGAGACAACAATAACAACATGCATATGTTGAGTTATTAATCAGCTGTTGAGTAATTATGCGTATATATAACATCTAAGTGATGCAACAGTTAGGAGGAGATCGTAATTATCAATTTATGTTGCTCATCTTTTAAGCTTGCTGATCAGTAGTTCAATTAATCATTAACTTCTCCTGATTTTCTATTTTTGATTCTTGATGTGGGATAATTTTACCATCCAAACAAACAGTAACACATGACACACCAAGGTAAGTCCACGGACACAAAATTACCACCAGTGAAATCATTACATGTGTCCAAGGGTACGAAGGTAATTTTATTCATAAACTCTAAAACACAGTAATCCTAATTGCACAAGGACACTCATATCTCATATCTGAGAAACTCAAATCCCACCACAACTCTCACTTATGAGTCATTTTCCTAATCAAACTGTACTCCAAAGCACTGTATGTAGAGGGCTTTCATTATCACACATGTACGTCACAAACAGTTTTTACAGCACCTGCCTTTTCATTTTCTATAAACAGATTACTGATTTAGGCATCAGAGAGTTCCCTCAAAAGCACACTTCCGATCCTCCGACAACTCCTTAGGTCCTTTTTTGTTCTCGTGTGCGTAGGGACTTCACAACACCAATAAGAGCAACAGTCACATTTTTCAGCATAAAAAAATTTGTGTTATCCATGGGAAAACTTTGAAGAAGAATTCATCTGTTAGTGATGCCAACCTGAAATATGACCAAGAATGTTGTTGCTACTGTCGCTGTCGCTGCTGCTACCATTGCCACAACCCATACCTTGACTAGACAGGGCATGGCCTCTTTGCAATTCCCAAAAATACTGCTACCAGTGACGATTCCATCTGCCATTCTAAAAGGTAGCAGAAGTTTCTTGCAACCTCAACTGGGCTATCCCAATCGTCACCAAAGCCACACTGATCTGAATGCATGACTCGGGGTCCTCAATGGCATTCGATGCTGCCACAAAGCCCTCGATCAGCGAGGCACTCAGATCACGAAAGGGGACTTCACCCCACTAACTACCGATCCTCTGTTAGATTCTGCCCACTCCATTATAAGGTAAGATCACAGAGCCACTCCACGATCACAAACACCTTTAATACAATCTCCAGGAGCCGAGAATGATCACTCCAGATAAAGAGAACCTATAGTAGGTTAGTAGCACCTGCCAATAGACAAAACAAAAGGCAGCTTGAGCTTTTGGGTTCAAGTGGTGTACAACATTTATATATTTGAGTTTTACAGATAAAAAAAAAAAAAGGCAAGAACAGAACAAAAGATCTTTTTTACAGATGACGACCCATGATGACGCCATGGTCATCACTTTGGTCATTGGGAATTACAATATGAAAAGGATCCTAGTTGACAACCAACATCTTCTATCATAACACGTTCAAGAAAATGGGGCTTAGTGACCAACAGCTCACATGGGTCGCTTCCCCTCTCTATGAGTTTTCAAGCGAGCCAATGTTCCTCTCTCTGCTATATTTCACATCACATTCATAACATTTCTACTCATTTTTCATTCTCTTATGTTCTTCCTCTACACACAACCTATGTCATCACAACTACTTAGGCCATGTCTGGAGACAAGGGTTTAAGCAAGGTTAGCTTAAATCTTTGTCTTAGAATTTGGTGGATGTTACTGGGGCCTCAATTCCAAGACAATGATTTAAGTTAATATTGCTTAAATCCTTGTCTCCAAACATGGCCTTAGTTTCTAAACAGTTTCCTAGAGATTTCTTCGAAAGCTATTCATAATTGCTATCTACACAACTTCGCAAGGCTTTGTTGTATCCTTGAGGTGAATTTACTAGGAAGCTACTAGCAAACTTTTTGGAGTGAAGGCAACTATCACCTTAACGAAAGTGATTTACGCCCTAAATCCTTAAAATATTATGTTCTTTTCAATTGTTTTCCTTGTTGCAATTCCACATTTTCTAATGCACATACTTTGACCCACTTTTTTTTTTGTTTGTTATTTTAACCCAAAATCCCCAACAATTTTAAGGTGATAGTAGAAGCAACCATATAATCAGTATTGATTTCAAAGTCATGAGAGAAGACTTCATCAAAGAAGATCGTTTTTATGGAACAAACTTTGCTCACTAGAAGGAAACTAAAAGACTATAAAAGGTTGAAAGAAGCGAGAGGATATATATATTATGGATTTCTTTGTCGATGCCAAATTCATACTGAGAGCATATATATGATTTCTAAGTTTTTATAAAGTCTATGCCAGATATCCAGGAAGTGTTTGAAGAGAAACTTAATTCTTAAAAAAAAAAAAAAAAAAAAAAAAAACAAGGTAGGCTTAACTTATTGATTATGAAATATTTTGAATTTATAGTTATAAATTAAAAAAATATATTTTGAATTTATAATTTTGAGTAACATCATAAAAAAATGATGTGTTTTCACTCTATGACCAATTTACAATGAATATCTAAAACTAAGAAGTATCTAATTACTACATTTAAGATAGATGATCTTCATGAATTAGATGCTATCTTAGACGTGGAAATGAGTGGGGGATATGTTTTAAATCAATCTCATTACTTGAGAAACTATTATTAAGTTCCAAAATCTTGGAATAAAGTAAGCAAGTATCCCCTATGAATTCACTACTAAACCAATTGAGAATTTCGGTAAAGTAATGGTACATCTTGAATATATATGTTAGTGCTATTGAAAGTTTAACTGAGCTAGATATTGTATTTGTAGAGTGCAAACTTTCAAGATACACTAGTAAGCCTAGTACAAACCAATAAATAGAGTTATTAGAATCTTAAGAAAACTATTAAACTATCTGTTTTATTTTTATTATCTGGTTGTACTAGAAGGATTCATTGTAGTTGGATCACAAGTACGTCAATTGATGAAAATTTAACGTTTGGATGGATTTTTAGGCTTGGTGGTGAAACAATACGTTGACCCTCTAAGAAGTAGGTATGCATATCAAATTTAACAATACAACCAGGATCAGCACATAATGCCATAGACATATTTGGCGTCACAACAATCCAATATACTTGTCACCTCAAGGACTTGTCTCCTTAAGGACTCTTTCTTAACATTATCGTTTCACATGGACAACAAAAAGATATATGTTTGCAGGGCCAAGAACTGTTGTCACACTTTGGTACCAAAAAGGCTAACAAACACATCAATCATCTCAAGAATATTACTCTAGTTCTATCTACCTATTCTTTAAGCCACAAAAACAGGAAAACCATAAGCTTCAATACGGCCCATTGAGCATTTTAACACATTTATGAACTAGAGCAAAGCTTCCTCATACCAAATACAGACTTAGTATTGCAACTTCAAAGGATAACAAGAGGGGAGAAAAGAATGACTGGAGGGGACTGCATAGTAGCAAACAAAAGTGGTAAATGATTCACATCTTAGGTAGAAATCAGAACAAAATATGGGAAAGTAGCAAGCCACGTCACTAATTCAATCTAAAGCAATGAGGATGTATAAAATCAAACTTAAAATTTAAGCCACGCCATCTTGTCTTCTCATGAAAAAGATTCAGCGCTGATGTCAGAGATATTAAGGGAAGGTTGGGTACAGGACCGTCAATCGAGGTTGATACATGTTTTTTCAACATTCTTTTTTCAGTATTTTGTCATATTCCTCTCTATACCTCCATTCTATTTGGTATAGCTGTTCAATCATCTCCTCTTCATCTCCATCTTATGAAACGCCTATTTTTTTTTTATTCAATGCCCTATTTTCTTACCCAATACTTTTTCTTTATATTCACACTTTATAAAATGACTGATAATTGTGTATAACATTTGTTTATTCAGGCTGTTTCAGACTTGATCTTAGTGTATCCTGAAGGTATCAAATATATTCTTAAGTACATCAAGGATCATTACAATAATGCAACCATTTACATTACCGTGAATGGTAAGCTAATTGTTAGAATAAATTTCATATAATTAAGTGGTATTTGTTACATGTTGGATAATCCAATGACTAATTAGTTTTGATTTCTTTGACATAAAACTCATGTAGGATATGAAGATTACAACAATGATACATTACCATTGGAAGAAGCTCTTAAGGATACTGATAGGAAAGAATACCATGAGAAGCATCTTCGGAATCTTTTGGAAGCCGTAAAGTGAGTTAGTATCTAACTTACATTGAATTTATTATCACACTTTTTGTTTCTTTTTTTTTTTTGGTTCGCAAAATTTACTTTACATCTAACATAAAACTTGTGTTCTACAACAAACTTGATATTGATATAAAATTATCGTTTTCTGCTATATATGATGTTTTTTAGTACTCAATTTTTGTAGGTTTAATTATTACAAGGTCCATCTCGATGTAAGCTTATAGAGCAAAGATTGTTTTGTTAAATGTTTGTAATAATGGTGATTATTGGATTATTGACAGTGACTATGGAGTTGATGTGAAACGCTATTTTGCATGGTCATTGACGGATAACTTTGAATGAAACCTTTGTTAGACTGTTCGATTCGGATTATATTATGTAGATTTCAAGAATTACTTGAAACGATATCCGAAAGAATCAACCAAGTGGTTCATGAAATTTCTAAAAGAACAGAGCAAGCAGTCTAAAACTGTTATTTGCGGTTCTTCAATTTTATCACGTATACCAAAGAGTTGGTCACTACTGATCCATTGAAGTTAAACATCTTTTGGTTCTGAATCACAACTTAATGATGCATTTTATTTTTTCTTTTGTAATTCTTTGATTTTATTGATTAAAATCTTTTTAGGTATTTTAGGATTTTAATATGTAATTAAACTATTGTCTTCTTATATAATAAATTGTACTACTTTTTGATCTATTTTATGTAGCTAGCTTATAAATAGGTTTGTATAGTTTTTGGGATTCTGCGTAAATCTTTTTTCATGATAAATAAATTGACTTTTTCCTTTCATATATATATATATAAAAGCCTTTTATTCTCTTTTTCGCTCAGATAGGTGGTTTATAGGGAGGATTCTCCAGGCATGAAGACTCCCTAAAAGTATGCCTTTTGAATTATGGACAAATGGACAATTAAAGTATCATAGTACATATGTCACTTAGCAATCACCGAAGTCCTAAACAAATTTTTTTTTTGTTTTCTCAAATTCCCAACTTTGAGGGTGATTTTAATAAATAAATATTTTGATTATAAATTTGTCATAATAAGCCCTTAATTTGATTTGACATCTTCTTTGAAATGATATGTTTTTAAGAATTTACTCTTTCAAAAGAAAATTAATGACAGAGAGAAAACGGAGAAAAGAATCTCAATGTTTTTGGCATTAACGCCAATATTTTTGTGTTTTGTAAGGGGCTGTTGATAAGAATCTCAATGTTTCTTCAAGAAGTTATGAAGGCTCTCATTCTACGGCTCTTGATGATCAAAAGTGTTTAACATGGTTCTCAATTTATGAACTTATTTCATTTGGAATTATATAAAATGAATTTATTAGCTACATCAGCTCTTAGGTGACAAGAAGGGCGAGAGAAGTTGGGGCCATAATCCTTGGACTGACTATTCCTTCATGTCTTCACCATTTATTGCTATATTCTTCAAAACCAGACCTTCTCTAAACTCTGTTATTCAAAACTATATCAAATGGACTCTTTCTCCATTATGAGTTCATCCAGCCATTATGATAAGACAGCTGCTTGAAGACTCCTAGGTAAATGCTTCCTAGGTTGTCGTGTTGAGATTTTACCATTAAAATCCATTTACTCAATCTTAAGAAAAAAACACAAGCACAACAATTAAATAGGAAAATAAATAAAAAGCAAGAACTTTAGGAAGAGCAAAGTTGTTAAACTCTCACCCCAAAATCTCAATACAAAAAAAGCTCTTAACCCAATACATCCAAAACTGTCATCCTAACTTTTGTAGTAAATCCCTCTAGCTTACAATATATGAGAATTATAAGTGTGCCTCAAATATTCTCTGGGACCCCTTTATATCGAATATATTTTCCTAATACAATTAGAAAAAGAACAACCGCATCATACTCAACTACTACTATTTGTACAATTAACAATCTAATAGGAAATTAGTATTATTCCTACTAGAACAAGCAATTACAAAATAGGAAACAATTTTTCCCAAGTCAATTAGAAGTCTTTTTTATTAGAATTGAGCCAAACTCCTAACAGTCGTAACTATGGGATAGTTTTTTTTTTTTTTTAATTTTCTTCTTCCACTTTGCGATCAGATGCAAACACACGATTGATTTCATGCAAACAATTGGAGCTTGCAATTAATTTTTGTTGGTATGATCCTCCAATGTGTCCACGAGCTAAAGAAGATATAAGTGGATTGTTGAGGAAAATTGTAAGAATAAAGAATCAAGCTAGAAGAGACAGAGATAGGAGTTGATGTGATTAATAAATTCATTTTATATAGTTTTAAATGCAATCAGAATATAATATGAGAACAATATCAAACTTGAGTTTCAATAGTAAACTTGACGTAAATTAGAACAATATTAAACTTGAAGAAAAACCAGTGAAATCTAAAAGACAATTGATAATGGTAATGGATAAGTTTACATTAGTAATTAAGTTGACCTTGAAAAGGAGTAAAGACTGTAAATGCCAACCAAGCTGTTGATTTCCTTAATTGGATAACACTCTCCCCAGACCGGCATTGTTTGGTTTTTTATTTTTCTTAGAAAAAAAAGCATATTTTGCACTTTTCATTAAATCTATTAAACTAGGTCCTTGTCAAAATCCTAGTCTCGAAAAGTTATCTTGATATGGACCAACACCATGTAACTTCGTGCCGATATAATATTATATATATTTTTATACCATAGTAGTGGATAAAATATTTGGAAATAAAATAAAAGAAACACGTTTTTTTTTTTCTCTGTAGCTTATCCGGTTGAGATAAATTTGGTTGACGAAAATCCGATATAATTTACTATGTGATTGACGAATTCAGAGTTTGGTCATGTTGGCTGGGTCCATTCTACTCGGTTGGCAGCGTCAACGTAACAAAATTTTAACAATCCATGTTCACACTTTTGTTTCATGGGTTTCCACCATTGTTTATATCAAAAAAAAATCCTGGTTAGATTGGGTAGTTTTAAATCCGTCTGAAAGTTTATCGATAATTTTAAAAAAATTTACTAGTAATATCAATATAACTGTGAGAATAAAAAATTAATGGTATAAGTGAAATTTCAAAAATTAACAATGAAATTTCGGACGGATCTAAAACAATTCTTAACCAAAAATTGGTCCTTATATGTTGGATCCTCTCAATTTTTAGCTTTGAATTGCGGGTCAATTAATTGTTAGATTTTATGCCACCTCAATAAAGTAAAAATCGAGGGTCATGAACACACCACATCACCGAAGTAAGGGAAAAGAGCTTTTTCCTCTAAATCGGCAATCAACCAACTGCATGCCCTTGTGTAATGACTCATACCGAGCGAGCTTTACTTGAAATGACATCATCATTACTTTTTAACATTGAGCATATAGACCTGTACCGGAACATGTAAATCCTACTATTTCCATCATACAATACATTCCTACTATATGTATGCATGCTTCCACATTTCTTTAGTCTATGTACACTACATCTTGGTTGAAACCAAGAATTTACACAACACACAATCTTTAGAAAAATTTCAGCCATACAATTAAAAACCACATACAGTTTTTTCAAAAACGGAGACATATACATTAATCCGAACTCCCAAACAAACATGGTGAGGATGCTTTGCGTGAAAACCCACCTAAGTATACCTTTCTCCTTTAATCCTTTTCTGATTTGCTTCAATTCTATTCAACAACTTCCTTGAAATATTAAAAAGTTGGAGGGTGAGCTAAAAGCTTAGCGAGTAATCATATTACTCGAAGTAATCGTCTTCAAGAAACTTTTTCACTTTTTGAATGAATTCAATTTAATTGTAATCACAATTCATAAAGTCACAACTATGTATATATAATTACTCTCATGCTCATCACAAGTAAAATAATCGTTCCAAGAATACATTAAAACATTCAACAATCACATTTATTAAAGTATCATACAAGTATGTCACATGATTCAAACCATTACAACAAGAACCCTTTTAAACTATTCATGGTTCACGTGACATCAACTCAATTCCATACTCTTATCAATACATATATCACAATGGGGGTGTCTCCCCACGTACCAGTACATCAAACATCGCATTATACATCCACTTGGTTTCATCTCACTTTCCACTTCTACTTGGTTCCACCTCACTTTCCACTTCCACTCGGTTCCATAATATCATCAAGGATTCAAATCTCATCAAATGTAATTCATAACACAAGAAATTTCTTAAATATAATTTCATCAACTCATTCACATTACACTTTACTTCCAAACACACATCAAGACATATGATTTGTTTCTTAGATATCAAACACACATTTATTCACACCCTTATATGGTTTGCATTCCGCATCTATTATACTTATATATTTTCGTTTTTATCGTATAATTCACCACGCTTACTAACAGTATGGTGAAACTCACCACACTCATAATTCTAATTTTATAACAAGAGCTAAGTGGAGAGCTTTGGGGGTAGTGGGGATTTTGGGTTGTGAGGTTTTGAGGGTAATAATTTTGTTGTATTGGGATTTTGGGGTGCGCGTTTGACAACTTTGATCTTCCTAAAGTTGTAGTTGAAGATTAACAAAATAGTGTAGTTGTTGGTGGATGTAAGTAAGGAGGTTGTCGAACCATACTAATTCTTGGTGTTATTACTCTTTATTTTGTTTATCTATTTAATTGTTGTGGTTGTATTTTTACCTAAGATTTGAGCATGTGGATTTTAGAGGAAAAATCCCAACAAACACCTTATCTGAAAAATTAGATTTTAAGGATTTTCATAGATCGAGGTCAAAGATTGGATTTCAAATCTGCGAAAAATTCTTGATTTGGGTCATGAAATTTTCTTTAATAAGAGGTATCTTTCACTATCAAATGCAAGACAGATAGGAAAATTTTTATTTTACTCTCTCTATGTGATGGTGGAAATGTATCTTCTCTAAGAAAATCCTGGAAAAATCTCTCTGTACATGAAATGAAAATGGCATTTCATCTAATCTTGTTGTGTTCATTTATATCGTCCAAATTAGTGTTATTCCCAACCTTTGGCATGACACATTAACATGAATTGTCACTCGTACCGAAAACTATTTCAAGCTCATATTACAATTTTATCAAATAACTAATCTTAATTAAAAAAGTTGTTAGTTACATTATGCTAAAACATATGCTAGTAAAGATTTGCGTAATCTGCCTTGGCTCAAGATGTATATGCCATGAAAAGTTCTTACATACCTAACTATGGTCTATAAAAGATATATCGCATAATAACATATTTTATTATTGCATGGCATTAGAAGATAAAGAAAAAGAGATATCTTCCTTCCATCCAATAGTTAAAAATGCTTTGTGCATGCATTTATCAACTACCAAGATAAAAAAATTTCATATATACACGACAGATATATTAAATTGAACTACTGATCAGCAAGCTAAAAGATGTGCAACACAAATTGTTAATTAAGATCTCTCTTAATCTGTAATAACCGTATTTGCAAAGTAAGGGTAAATAAGTAATTTAATAAATTATAAGTTGAAGTATAAATGATATAGTTACGCGATGGATTTAGTATTGAATAAAATAATTCTTTTGGAAAAAAAAATTTCTGCGACGTGGACGTCATTAAAAGAAAAGAAAAGTAAAAAGTTGTGGGCAGCAGGTATAATACCGGCTGCCAATTTCAGAAGATGTTTGTAGTCAACAAACGTGGGTAGCAGGTGTAATACCTGTTACCAATTTCAGACGGCATTTGGGAATGCCTTACGCGTCTCCACAACGTGGAAACTGTGGACACTTTTGGGAGGGGTGGGCTGCTGGAAGAGCAAAATTTTGAAGGAGTTTTCTATGGAATTTCATAGAGAATCAAGAATAGCTATCAGAAGGTAATATCATAGTGCTTATTTTTGAATTTCTAACATTTATGGAGTTTTCCTGAATTCAAAGTGAGAATTTTCAAAGTGTGTGGTTTATATCGAATTGAAGAATAAATTAGAAAATTTATATAAATATGATGTCAGGTGTTGACGATATATAATTGGGGGAATTTTTGAGAGAAACGGGAAAGGCAAGGAAGTGATCCACGGGTAGCTTTAAGTGCTACGTGTGAGTTGGATTTACTTTAAGTAGTCTAAAGAAAAATGAAATATTTAGTGATAATATTAAAATAAATTATTGATGTATGCTTGGGTGATAGATGAAAAAAATTAATTTATAGTTATTATAGGAAATTTGGACAAGTAGAAATATTTTTCGGTGAGAAATATTATTTTTGGAAATAAAAGTTTATTGGAGAATAAAAGACATAAATAAATTATTGATGAGTTATATTGATGTTTTAGCACGAATTATGGGGAGATGAATTTTAGTGAATATTGATAAGCTTTGGTGGATGATTTTATGTGATTAGAAATGAAATTCAGTGGATCTGGACAAACTTTGATGGATAATTTGATATGATTTGGGATGAAATTTTGTGGATTTTGACAAGTTGTAATGGATGATTTGATGTGATTTGGGATGAGTGGATTTTAGTAGAATTTTTATATAATTTGAGAAAAAATCAGGATAGTCAATTTAAATATTTTGATTTCATGTGATTTTTATATTACTATTTATATGCATATTTTATATCATTGTTCATATGCATATGCATTACATGAGAAAGAAAGAACCGGGAAGGCAGCTGGTTTGATGAAAATGAAAGAACCATGAAGGCAGCCGGTTTGATGAAAATGAAATAACCGGGAAGGCAGTCAGTCTAATGAAAATGAAAGAACTGGGAAGGCAGCCGGTCTTATGAGAATGAAAGAACCGGGAAGGCACCTGGTCTAAATGAGAATGAAAGAACCGAGAAGGCAGCCGGTCTAAGATAATAACAACCTGTCGACAGGTGGGAAGACGTTCCCATCATAATCATATATGTATTTGCATTTGTTTTAATTATTACTGCATTATTGAAATGATGAGGTGTGATGTATCATCGTGAATATAATTATGGATGATTGAGTCTCACAGAAAGAGACAGTTATGATGAAAACATTATTGAAATGATGAGGTGTGATGTATCATCGTGAAAACATTACAAAGCTATCAGCCACCCTGCAGACTGACAGCCACCCTGCAGCTGCCCTACGACCGCACTCTCACCCAAGCCCGCTATCATGACCACCTCGCCGGTAGACGCCTATAAATGGGCCAAGGTATGAACTTCACCATTCATATTCAGACACACCCGCACTCACACTTGATATATTTAAGCCCTCGGATTCTTTTGAGCCCTCGGCTTTTCTTTTAAATCGTTGCTGACTTAAGCATCAGAGTGCCTTCGGAGGTCTCCCCCTCCCCTCCTTCCGAGGGCTTTCAGTTCACTCCTGTCACTTGTGCAGGATCCTGGCCGAGTCCTCACTCAGGCCACATCCCCAACCAGACCACGCTAGTTTCCAGGTCACGTCAGCCCCAGCAGTTTTTGGCATCAACAATATAGTTTTAAATGCAATCAAAATTTAAGTTGAGAACAATATCAAACTTGAGTTTCAATATTAAACTTGACATAAATTATAACGATATTAAACTTAAAGAAAAATCAGTGAAATCTAAAAGACAATTGATAATGGTAATGGATAATGTAAAATGGATAAGTTTACATTAGTAATTAAGTTTACCTTGAAAAGGAGTAAAGACTGTAAATGCCAACCAAGCTGTTGATTTCCTTAGAAAAAAAAAGTATATTTTGCACTTTTGGTTCATTAAATCTATTAAACTAGGTCCTAGTCAAAATCCTAGTCTCGAAAAGTTATCTTGATATGGACCAACACCATGTAACTTCGTACCGATATAATATTATATATATATATATATATATATTTATACCATAGTAGTGGATAAAATATTTGGAAATAAAATAAAAGAAATACATTTTTTTCTCTGTAGCTTATCCGGTTGAGATAAATATGGCTGACGAAAATCTGATATAATTTACTATGTGATTGACGAATTCAGAGTTTGGTCATGTTGGCTGGGTCCGTATACTCGGTTGGCAGCGTCAACGTAACAAAATTTTAATAATCATGTTCACACTTTTGTTTCATGGGTTTTCACCCTTTTTATATAAAAAAAAAATCTTGGTTAGATTAGGTAGTTTTAAATCCTTCTGAAATTTTATCAATAATTTTAAAAAAATTTACTAGTAACATCAATATAAATGTGAGAATAAAAAACTAATGATACGAGTGAAATTTCAAAAATTAACAATAAAATTTCGGACGGATCAAAAACCAGTCTTAACCAAAAATTGGTCCTTATATGTTGGATCCTCTCAATTTTTAGCTTTGAATTGCAGGTCAATTGATTGTTAGATTTTATGCCACCTCAATAAAGTAAAAATCGAGGGTCATGAACACACCACATCACCGAAGTAAGGGAAAAGAGCTTTTTCCTCTAAACCGGCAAACAACCAACTGCATGCCCTTGTGTAATGACCCATACCGAGCAAGCATTACTTGAAATGACATCATTATTACTTTTAAACATTGAGTATATAGACCTGTACCGCAACATGTAAATCCTACTATTTCCATCATACAATACATTCCTGCTATATGCATGCATGCATGCTTCCACATTTCTTTAGTCTATGTACATTACATCTTGGTTGAAACCAAGAATTTACACAAGACACAATCTTTAGAAAAATTTCAGCCATGACAATTAAAAAACAAATACATTTTTTTCAAAAACGGAGACATATACATTAATCCAAACTCCCAAACAAACATGGTGAGGATGCTTTGCGTGAAAACCCACCTAAGGATACCTTTCTCCTTCAATCCTTTACTGATTTGCTTCAATTCTATTCAACAACTTCCTTGAAATATTAAAAAGGTGGAGGGTGAGCTAAAAGCTCAGCGAGTAATCCTATTACTCAAAGTAATCGTCTTCAAGAAACTTTATCACTTTTTGAATGAATTCAATTTAATTGTAATCACAATTCATAAAGTCACAACTATGTATATATAATTGCCCTATGCTCATCACAAGTAAAATAACCGTTCCAAGAATACATTAAAACAATCAACAATCACATGAATTAAAGTATCATACAAGCTTCAAACCATTACAAGAATAACCCTTTTAAACTATTCACGGTTCACGTGACATCAACTCAATTCAATACTCTTATAAATACATATATCACAATGGGGATGTCTCCCCACGTACCAGTACATCAAACATCGCATTATACATCCACTCGGTTTCATCTCACTTTCCACTTCCACTCGGTTCCATAATATCGTCAAGGATTCAAATCTCATCAAACATAATTCATAACACAAGCAATTTCTTAAATATAATTTCATTAACTCATTCACATTACACTTTACTTCCAAACACACATCAAGACATATGATTTGTTTCTTAGATATCAAACACACATTTATTCACACCCTTATATGGTTTGCATTCCGCATCTATTATACTTACATATTTTCGTTTTTATCATATAATTCACTACGCTTACTAACAATATGGTGAAACTCACCTTTGATATGCCAAAAGCTAGTCTTCAACTACTTCCTTACCCTTAGCACGTTCTCCAACAACACCTAAAAATTATATCATTTAATATAACAATCCAAGAAGTAACGAAATCAATATCCATCTTCATTAAGCATCTACAAGAAATTGTCTAGATAATAACTATGTTACAAGTTTTCTCTTCTTTGTCTACTTTTCCTTATTCTCTTTTTTCCTTTCCAATCAAATTTTAAGTGCATGTCTCATGACAATGATTCTTAATTTACTCAAGTAAATTTCAAGAATAAATAACAAGAAAGCTTAAACTTCTTAAGTTTTAAACTAATTAAAATGATTTGTTTCATTTACTTACAAAATTTCTTCTTTTATAATTTTTTACTTAAAAAGCTTCTACCAACTAAGTTTACTCAATAATTCCTCCAATTCAAAGAAACTATACCAATTTAATAATCTTTATGCCACCAAAATTCTAAACTTACATATTTAACATTATCCAAACACTAACTTAGATTAATTTACTCTAATATTTAAGATTTGTTCACATAAACTCTATAATACCCATCTAATAGAATTCTTCCAAAAAATTTAGCTTTATCACTAAAAAAATTCCTAACTCTAGAAAGTCTTTTAGCTCCAACAAGTATTTATACTTCAAAACCTAAAATTTACATATCTAAAACTACTCAGTCACAAGTTTAAGTTATTTCAAGTTATAGTGCAAGATTAATTCAAAGTTCCACTACATATCATATTCCAACTTCAATAAATCCTAAATCCATCCATTTAAATTCAAATCAACTCAAACAAAACCAAAGAATCAACTTCATTAAGTTTACTTTGACTTAGAATAGGTTGGAAAATGATTATACCTCAAATTTGTATAAAAAAAAAATAGCTAAGAAACAAAAGGAGCAAGAACCCCTGTCTGGTGCGTGTACTCCACGCGCCGTCGTAGCCTGCTCATGGCGCCTCACCTCTCGGTCTGGACTCCTCCCCCAGGTGGCTGTAAGAGTTTTACAAAGTATGGGGGTAAGTGAGGTAGTGACGTGAGTTGGTGAGCTAGAAGAAGATAAGAAAATTTTGGGTTTTCTCCAAACAAATTAAAAAATGGTATTTGCCCTGTTTCTCTCTAACTCTCTCAGTCACCCGAGCTTCCCAGAGAAGAATTGAGAGACTTGTGGTTTTTTTGCTGAAGTTTCTAGGCTTTTAGCCTTATATTGTCCCACGAACCATTAGCTTTTTATCTCTTTACCCCTCCCTTCTTTCTTAATTAATTTGCAACCCTTTTCCTCCTTTTTTGTAACTTTTTATATTAAAACCCAATTGTTCTTACTAACGCTTCTTTATAAGAAAGTCTTCACTAAGTACTTTCATTTCTTTTATGTTTATATTACCCCTCAATCAATAAGCTCTACACACTTCTAACATAGAAAAATTATAATTTACTTCATCGATATATATAGTTTAAAATTTAAGACCTGACTTTGCACCCCCTCTCTCTCTACTTTTTCGCTTCTCATTTACTCAGAGTATAAATCCCATCAACCAAATTGTTGAATCCTAAATAATTCCTTGATCCATTACTTAAATTGATGCAATCTCTTGACCTCAACCCGATAATGATGCCCAACAGTGTAATCTTTCTGATGACGACAATCACGACCGTAAGTGCCACGATGGTCAGTATGTTGTCATGTCATCAGTACGATAGTTTTGGTGAGAGAGAAAACAGAGAAGAAGAGATTGTGTAGAAGAAAATATTAGAAGATGGATTCAGTTGTTTGGGACTTGGATTGGGTACTTGGGTTGGGACTTGGGAGCCTGGGCTCATGTTGGGATTAAGGTTGGGCCTAAAATTATAGGGCATGCTTGGGTAACAGTTTTCTGTTTTTAGTTTTCGAAAATGAAAACTGAAAACAGTTTTCTGAATAAAACATGTTTGGAATACTATAACTCGAAATTGTTTCCAAAACAAAAAAACAATGAAATGTTGTTTGAATAATCTTATTTTGAAAACTGTTTTGATACAACTTGTAATTATTTTTAGTTTTGAGTTTAAATTTAAAATCTATATTAATTTTATTTCTTATATTTACTAAATATTTAAAAATAATTAATATTATTTTATTTTCAAAATTTTAATATTTTTTATATACTATGGAGTAAGAATGAAACAGAGAAGTGAACACTGATTTTAGGACTATTTTTCGAAAATTATGTTAGAAAACACCAATTTGGAGTTTTTAAAAAACAATTTTTGAAAACTTGTTTTTTTAAAACTGTTTTAGAAAATTGCTTTTGAAAACTGTTTGCCAAACATAGAAAAGAGATTTTGAAAACTGTTTTCAATTTTTCGAAAATTGAAAACAATTTTGAAAAACTGTTTTCAAACATAGCCATATATACTATCTGTTTCTTTTTTAAGGAAAAAATGAACCCGATTTTTAGCCAAGACTTGCCCGTAGTGTAACTCTACCCCTGATTTCAATCATAATAGTTTTCCTGATGGTTTTATTTTTGGTACAGCGTCATCAGCATATCAAGTAGATAATTAATATATAATATATTAATGTACAACTTTTTAAAACCACCGTGAGATATAATCAACCACTTTATGAGATATAATCAACTGTATATATGCATGATTTATGGGACAACTTTACTCGCGACTATTCAGGTTTCTCTCCTTTATTCATTTATATTTCTGTTTAGGTAAGTTTCCATTTGTACATGCATGAGAGTGCACAAGTTATGATGATCGCAACTACTTGATTTCAATACTCCATTTCTTGTATATACGAAATGGAGATAAGAAACTGAATAGATTATCATATTTATTCAAATCAGTTCATTGAAAAGTAACGTGATAAATTAATTAGGAATGTTTTCATAAAACTTTGTAAAAAGAAACAACATAGCTAATAGAGGTATAACAGTTGATTTCTATCATCGTTATAATGTATAAAATTAATTTTACCCTTTAATCACTTATCATATTTTAGAAGAATCTTAATTTAGGGATTTGACATTATTTGATATAGAAATAACTAGAGTTGATCATTGGTCCATTAGTCCACCCAGCTCGTTTGGCTCAACTTGTAGTTTTTGCGGATTTGTTCAAGAAAAATTAATTAATTAATTTGGCTTGGGTAAAAATTTAGGCCCGATTTAAAAAACGAAAGGGATTGAAATTTGAATAAAATAAAAGGCAAATCGGTTAGGCACCACCTTCTTAAATATATTATACTTAATACATTTAATTATTTATATATTAAATAATATATATTTCATGTAATGTGATATATGTTAGGGTTAAGATTCCCTTACTAAAACATTTCATGCTATGAAAAAATAGGGGAAAATGCAATAATTTAGACAAAGAATTTTTTTTTTAATTCTTCTTTGTGCGTAATATTGTATTATGGGAAAACTTAGACTAAATAAAAAAATGAAAAATTCGGGCCTGATGGGCGGACTTGGGTTTGGCTTAACTTATTAGGCTCGAGCTAATTAAGATCGGATTTTCGGGCCAGCTCATATCTACTGAGCTACAATTTTGTGTAAGCCCGACCCAAACCTAACCCGAACCTGACCCAAACCTAGCTCGAGACTGACTTTGGTCAAATCTAGATATAATTGATTCACATGTATTGAAAAAAGATTAGTTTTTATATTTTTCACGTAATCTACTTTTAAGTAACATAATTGAAATTAAACATTTAAAAAAAAAATTGTGACAAGAAGGTATCAAACCAATGAAGGAAATGAAAATGGATTCTTTCTGTTTCTCGTTCTCATGGCCCATTATATTACCTTCTAAGTGTGTATATTAACTAGGAGACCTTTGTTTTTCTTTTTCTTTACCTTTTTATTCTCGTTATTCTTAAAATTTTAATTAGCTATGCTTTCTTTCTTTCCTTTTTAAATTCGGGTGGAAAGCTAACATTGAAATATAAGTTCATTAAATTACATTCGAAATGCAAAAAATAAAGGGGATGGCTTGCCTTTGACATTGACCAAGTGAACTTCTAGTACTGTGTTCCCAAGTTAGCTTATGATACCACTTTATTATTGGACCCGAATAAAAGAAATTCAAAATATTGGACCAAATTTATAAGTTTATCAAGAAATTGGATAGCTTGTTGAGGATTTTTTTTTTATATAATTAAGTCCAATAAAATTCAATTTATTGATAAAGTTGTCGAAGAATTACTTTCTGTGACTCATTTGAACCAAACTTAACTATCTTTCTGAAATGTCAATTGATACATATGCAGACAAACAATCTCGGATATAAAATTATATTTAAATATAAATTTCATAACAAACAAAAACATATAACCAATAAATGCAAAAAGGATGGGCTAAGGCACAAATGCAATATCTCTCTCTTTAGAACTTCTCGCGTCATAGCAGAGGTAATCAAACTCTATCAATGCAACAAACTCATGGCCGCGTTGCTCCCAGGATACAAAAACCCAACATAATCTATTTGTTGTATCTCAAAGATACTAACATTGTATTATGAGCCAGAGCTCTACCATACCACATTTTTTTTGCTCATAGTAATATCAAAATAATATAACGCAGAAAAAAACTAAAATGAGGAAAAAAATAGTGGATTTTGTTTTTCTATCCAAAGGGCCTGCAAATAGTCATATTTATAGAACTCTAGTATAGTAACCTTCAAATTTGGATTTCGATCCTCTAGGGATGAATTTGTCTATGGTTTGGTGTAGTTCATGTTAGGATTAATAGCCACATCATAAAAATATTAAATCAAAGGCTATGATTGAAATACATAAAAAATTTGGAGCTAAATATCTCTATGCCACGTCAGCAAAAGGGGTAATTTTATAAAATCAAAATTACATTTCGAAATTTTAGAAGAAAAGGAAAGCAGTTGCCGAAAATCGACGACCAAAGGCGAACGTGTCGGCACGTGGGACGCGTGAACCGGCTCCTACCAGCGGTTGGTGATCGGAAAGTTTGGATCTGATTAGCATTGCAAAATCCAACCACCCGGTGGTGTCTAATTATGAAAATAATATTCATCTTTATTATTATAATTACGATTATAATAATTATTTTCATTATTATGAGAAAAAATATTATTATAATAATATTATAAAAGTACTATTATTATCAGTATTATTATAATATTGATAATAATAACCACTGTCATTATTATTATATTTATTATTATTATTGTTATTACAAGAAAAAATATTTTTAATTATATTATAATTATCATTATTCTAAGGTAAAAAGAAAAAAAAAATAGTCTCACATGGATAAGATAGATTTTATCCTATAGAAGGAGGCGGGACAAAAAATGTGAGATTAAGGCTAATTTAATCTCATCTTAATCTCATAAGAATAGTAAATCTCCCCAACCAAATGAGGGATAACTATTCATATATGATTAAAATAGTCCAATCTCATCTTAATCTCACCAATCAAACGGGCTATTAGAGTTTAGGCTAAGAGTCCAAGAGGGAGAAAAGAGACATGGTGTAGAGAGAGATTGGAGGCAATGTTGTTAGAGGCACACAAAAGTATACTAACCTTAAGGTTAGTAGTAGTTTATATAGAGAACATAATATTCAAAAATTAAATCAATACCCTTAACCATAATATTCTAACACTCCTCTTCAATCCTTCATTTTTCTTTTTATTTGAGATAATTTTATCAATTCGATAATTTTATCAATTCAATTAATCTCTGACATTAATAAAAGAAAAATGAAGGTTAATCAGTGTAACCTTTACGTCCACATGCATACATTGCTAAATATAAGCGGCTAATACAGTTCCAACACTTCAGATTTACTTTCATGGGTTATGAGTCTCTCTCTCTCTCTTTATATAAATGGTTTACCATTGGAACCACAAGCACTTGCATAAAGAAAAATGGCCATTGAAGGTTCTCTTGTATCGGGGCTGCTACTCCTTGCAAGCTTGTGGGATCTTGTTGAACCAAAGCGTCATCTTGTCTCAACTTCTAATTTCAATCGTAATAGCTTTCCTAATGATTTCATTTTTGGGACAGCCTCATCATCTTATCAAGTAAGACATTTTTAATTACCTTCACAAATTCATGCGACCGAGTGTGATGATTTCAACTGTTTTTCTTCGTTTTTCTTTGACTTTTGGTCTCCTTTGTTGCTGAAATTATCATTGTTTTATTGTATAAACAATGGCTTTAATTCCAGTTTACATCATCGGTCATCAATATACAAAATATATCATGTGGAATATAGTGGCTTCTATTTAAAATTAATTAAAGCAATTCCCACGTTTTGTTTTACGTCATGTAAGATTATATATATATATATATATATATATATATATATATATATATATATATATATACACTCCTGCATGGAAGCATTAATTAGCTAGCACCACTAATTATGCAATTATATTTAGTATGAAGGTGCAGTAAAAGAAGGTGGTAGAGGATTAAGTATTTGGGACGACTTCACTCACTAGTATCCAGGTTGGTGATGAATATTTTGTTTGGCTAATTGGCTCTATTTCTTTCATAAATGAAACGGTGAGTTCACAACAAAAAAAGGAAAATAATAAAATAAACAAATTGGAGACTAAAAGTTGAATATTGTATTCAAATAAGCTCTTTAAAATTTAATGTGATAAATTAAGAATTTGTTTCATACATCTTGTAGAAAAAAAAAAACAATATGGACAATGGAGATGTAGCAGTCGATTTCTATCATTGTTACAAAGTACGGAGTTTATTTTTCTTTTTTTATGAATTGTCAATGTTTCATGAGTATCTTTAGCAGTGAGGGTTGAGGGGTGATTTTCCATGGATGTATCTGGTGGTGGTAAAAAAAATTATTTTATATTTATTTCATGTATTTTTTTTCTCGATTAGTCGTATTTGTATTAAACATAGCTGAAAAATGTGATAGGAAGACATGGATGCTTTCAAACTAATGAAGGAAATTAACATGGATGCTTTCCAACTCTCAGTTTCATGGTCTAGAATATTACCCCGTAAGTATATATTTTAATCAAGTTGTAATTAACATTTTATTTCATTGCCACTGTTCTATTTTTCTCATTATTCTTAAAATCTTAATTGATTCTTCTTTTTCCATTTTTTTTTTGTGAATTTAAGTGGAAAACTAAGTGAAGGAGTGAACAAGGAAGGAATACAATTCTACAAAAATCTCATCAATGAGCTCTTAGAAAATGGTAATAAATCTCTTCCTAAATGGATTTAAAAGTTTTCTGCCAAAGATGGTGGTTTAATGTAACTAGAATATTTTGTAAATATGCCATGCTGACATTGAAATATAAATTCTTCCTACAAGTTTGAAATTCAAAATATAAAGAGGCCAAAATCCAAAATGTTCGACCAGATTTCATAGTTTTGATGAAACTGAATAGCTTATGAAGATTTATATTCTAAATATCATGCTATAAAAAATTAGAACCCAACTAATTGTTTTGTGTCTCCTGTGATACAATGTGCAGACTTGCAGCCTTTCGTAACTATCTCCCATTGGGATCTTCCTCAAGCTCTAGAAGATGAATATGGTGGCTTTTTAAACCCTCGCATTGTGTAAGTGAATAGTAGTTACTTTATATGAATCATACTTTACAATCTCAAAGATTTTTATTCTGGAATGAACAGATTGTAAAACCTACTGCGTGGACATGAAAATGTTTGATCCTGGCTGCATATTAGATTGTTTTTGTAAGACTACAAATTAGACTGGGTTTGTTGTTTTTTTGTTTTTATGGTGTTTGATTGTTTGTCTCAATTTATACTCAATACAATTTTTTTTTTCTATTTTTCATTTTGCCAACATAGACTATGGTGATTAACCTATTGACTTTCAAATTTTTTTCCTACTTTATAGAGGATCGAGATGGAATTCTTATTGGCCCACAGGTACGTTGATAAAGTATATATATTTATTTTAGAAATACTTTGTTTTTGAAAAACGAAGGCATAAAAATATTAGAAGGCATCATAAAGCCAATAAGATTTAGAAAGAAAATTCCTTATGAATCATGAGAGACACATGGAGAGATCAGTAAAGACGCCAAACCAAACAAACAGAACCATCCACTAGAACACAAGACAACACACTGTGCACTTCTTGATACATGTTTTTTCAACATTCTTTTTTCAGTATTTTGTCATATTCCTCTCTATCCCTCCATTCCATTTGGTATAGCTGTTCAATCATCTCCTCTTCATCTCCATCATATGAAACGCCTTTTTTTTTTTTTTACCCAATGCCCTATTTTCTTACCCAATACTTTTTCTTTATATTCACACTTTATAAAATGACTAATAATTGTATATAACATTATTTTATTTAGGCTGCTTCAGACTTGATCCTAGTGTATCCTGAAGGTACCAAATATATTCTAAAGTACATCAAGGATCATTACAATAATCCAACCATTTACATTACTGAGAATGGTAAGCCAATTTTTAGAATAAACTTCATACAATTAAGTGGTATTTGTTACATGTTGGATAATCCAATTACTAATTAGTTTTGATTTCTTTGACATAAAACTCATGTAGGATATGACGATTACAACAATGATACATTACCATTGGAAGAAGCTCTTAAGGATACTGATAGGAAAGAATACCATGAGAAGCATCTTCGGAATCTTTTCGGAGCCATAAAGTGAGTTAGTATCTAACTTATGTTGAATTTATTATCACTGTTTTTTTTTTTTTTTTTTTTTTTGGTTTGCAAAATTTACTTTACAACTAACATAAAACTTGTGTTCTTCAACAAACTTGATATTGATATAAAATTATTGTTTTCTGCTATATAGGATGTTTTTTAGTACTCAACTTTTGAAGGTTTAATTATTACAAGGTCCATCTCGATGTAAGCTTATAGAGCATAGATTGTTTTGTTAAAAGTTTATACTAATGGTGATTATTGGATTATTGACAGTGACTATGGAGTTGATATGAAAGGCTATTTTGCATGGTCATCGATGGATAACTTTGAATGGAACCTTGGTTACACTGTTCGATTCGGATTATATTATGTAGATTTCAAGAATGACTTGAAACGATATACGAAAGAATCAGCCAAGTGGCTCATGAAATTTCTAAAAGAACAAAGCAAGTGGTCTGAAACTGTTATTTGGGTTTCCTCAATTTTATCACGTATAACAAAGAGTTGGTCACTATTGACGTATTGAAGTTGAACATCTTTTGGTTTTAAATCACAACTGAATGATGTATTTTATTAATTCTTTTGTAATTCTTTGATTTTATTGATTAAAATCTTTTTAGGTGTTTTAGGATTTTAATATGCAATTAAACTATTGTCTTCTTATATAAGAAATCGTACTACTTTCTGATCTATTTCATATAGCTAGCCTATAAATAGGTTTGTATAGTTTTTGGGTTCTGCCTATATCTTTTTTCATGATAAAAAAATTGACTTTTTCCTTTCATATATATATATATATATATATATATATATATATATATATATATATATATATATATATATATATATAAAAGCCTTTTATTCTCTTTTTCACTTAGATAGGTGGTTTAGAGGGAGGATTCTCTAGGCATGAAGATTCCCTAAAAGTATGCCTTTTGAATTATGGACAAATAAGTATCATAGTACGTATGTCACTTAGTAATCACCGAATTCCTAAACAAATTTTTTTTCCCTCAAATCCCCAACTTTGAGGTGATTTTAATAAATAAATATTTTGATTATAAACTTGTCATAATAAGCCCTTAATTTGATTTGACGTTTTCTTTGAAGTGACGTGTTTTTAAGAATTTACTCTTTCAAAAGAAAATTAATGACAGAGAAAATGAAGAAACAGTTGTTTATGGTTATTGTTATGCTTAAAATTTGAAAAATAATGTCTTGGAACATCAACGGTGCAACAAATCGTTGCATTTTTTTATACTTCTTTTCTTTAGGGGTTAAAATTAAGTGGACCAACAGCAAAGCAACACGTGGACATTTCTACTTCCAATAAGGAGATGGCACGTGGACAAGCTATTGACAAACCCAATGCCATTCCCAGACACTCTTGTCTAGACCTACGAGCGTAAATCCAGGGATCACGATCCTTCTTGGACACCCAGCCATATCCACTTGCAGAGGAACGGGATCTCCGAGATTTCCCCATCCGGGGTACGTGGGCCGTCTCACCTTTGAAACACTATAAAAGGACCAAGGTATGCAAATCCAGACACAATCACATTCACATTTTACAGAACTGAAAGCACCAGCATCCCATTCCTCTAAGAACTTGTACAAACAAGAGCATCGGAGTGTCTTTGGAGGCACCATCCCCCTCTCTCCTCCGGTGGCTCTCTAGCTCATCTCGTCTTTCTTGTGCAAGCTCCCCCAAAAACCGGCCCCCAAGTCATCAACACGTTTTATGCATCAACAACAATATTTTTGTGTTTTGTAAGGAGCTGTTGATAAGAATCTCAATGTTTCTTCAAGAAGTTCTGAAGGCTCTCATTCTACGGCTCTTGATGATCACAAGTTTTTAACATGGTTATTAATTTATGTGCTTATTTCATTTGGAATTATATAAAATGAATTTATTAGCTACATCAGCTCTTAGGTGACAAGAAGGGCGAGAAAGTTGGGGCCATAATCCTCGGACTGTCTATTCCTTCATGTCTTCACCTTTTATTGCTATATTCTTCAAAACCAGACCTTCTCTAAACTCTGTTATTCAAAACTAGATCAAATGGACTCTTTCTCCATTATGAGTTCATCCTGCCATTATGATAAGACAGCTGCTTGAAATTACAAAATAGGAAACAACTTTTCCCAAACCAATTAGAAGTTTTCTTTGTGAGAATTGAGCCAGAATCCTAACAGTCATAACTATAGGGTAGTTTTTTATTTTTATTTTTTTTTCATTTTCTTCTTCCACTTTGCGATCAAATGAAAACAAGCATTTGATTTCATGCAAACAATTGGACCTTGCAATTAATTTTTGTTGGTATGATCCTCCAATGTGTCCACGAGCTAAAGAAGTTACAAGTGGATTGTTGAGGAAAATTGTAAGAATAAAGAATCAAGCTAGAAGAGACAGTGATAGGAGCTGATGTGATTAATAAATTCATTTTATATAATTTTAAATGCAATCAAAACATAAATTGAGAACAATATTAAACTTGAGTTTCAATAAAGATGTAAATTAGGAACAGTTATAAACTCGACGTAAATTAGAACAATATTAAACTTAAAGAAAAACCAGTGAAACCTAAAAGACAATTGATAATGGTAATGGATAAGTTTACATTAGTAATTAAGTTGACCTTGAAAAGGAGAAAAGACTGTAAATGCCAATCAAATGATAAACTTAAAAAAAAAAAGGAACCTGTTTCTTTCATTTTTCCCCCCTTTTTTCATGTAATTTCTCCATTACTAGTACTATATATAAAAAACATACTCCATAGTGATCAAGCCTGGGCCTTTGATGCAAATTTCAAGCCTGGGCATTTAAAGTCTTTAACTAATTGCTCCTTTATTTTTCAAGGTCAACTCCAACTTAATTACTGATATTGTAAACTACCCACGATGAAGCAGTAGTCAGTTGTTTACCTGAGAGGGCTATTTAATTTTGCCATGAAACACGTACATAATGATCTTTCAATTTAGAAGCCATCCAACACTATAATTTCTTAATTAATTTTAAAGTTATGTTTCGTGTTATTTTGAAGGAGACAACAATAACAACATGCATATGTTGAGTTATTAATCAGCTGTTGAGTAATTATGCGTATCTATAACATCTAAGTGATGCAACAGTTAGGAGGAGATCGTAGTTATCAATTTATGTTGCTCATCTTTTAAGCTTGCTGATCAGTAGTTCAATTAATCATTAACTTCTCCTGATTTTCTATTTTTGATTCTTGATGTGGGATAATTTTTCAACATTCTTTTTTCAGTATTTTGTCATATTCCTCTCTATACCTCCATTCTATTTGGTATAGCTGTTCAATCATCTCCTCTTCATCTCCATCTTATGAAACGCCTATTTTTTTTTTATTCAATGCCCTATTTTCTTACCCAATACTTTTTCTTTATATTCACACTTTATAAAATGACTGATAATTGTGTATAACATTTGTTTATTCAGGCTGTTTCAGACTTGATCTTAGTGTATCCTGAAGGTATCAAATATATTCTTAAGTACATCAAGGATCATTACAATAATGCAACCATTTACATTACCGTGAATGGTAAGCTAATTGTTAGAATAAATTTCATATAATTAAGTGGTATTTGTTACATGTTGGATAATCCAATGACTAATTAGTTTTGATTTCTTTGACATAAAACTCATGTAGGATATGAAGATTACAACAATGATACATTACCATTGGAAGAAGCTCTTAAGGATACTGATAGGAAAGAATACCATGAGAAGCATCTTCGGAATCTTTTGGAAGCCGTAAAGTGAGTTAGTATCTAACTTACATTGAATTTATTATCACACTTTTTGTTTCTTTTTTTTTTTTGGTTCGCAAAATTTACTTTACATCTAACATAAAACTTGTGTTCTACAACAAACTTGATATTGATATAAAATTATCGTTTTCTGCTATATATGATGTTTTTTAGTACTCAATTTTTGTAGGTTTAATTATTACAAGGTCCATCTCGATGTAAGCTTATAGAGCAAAGATTGTTTTGTTAAATGTTTGTAATAATGGTGATTATTGGATTATTGACAGTGACTATGGAGTTGATGTGAAACGCTATTTTGCATGGTCATTGACGGATAACATTGAATGAAACCTTTGTTACACTGTTCGATTCGGATTATATTATGTAGATTTCAAGAATTACTTGAAACGATATCCGAAAAAATCAACCAAGTGGTTCATGAAATTTCTAAAAGAACAGAGCAAGCAGTCTAAAACTGTTATTTGCGGTTCCTCAATTTTATCACGTATACCAAAGAGTTGGTCACTACTGATCCATTGAAGTTAAACATCTTTTGGTTCTGAATCCCAACTGAATGATGCATTTTATTATTTCTTTTGTAATTCTTTGATTTTATTGATTAAAATCTTTTTAGGTATTTTAGGATTTTAATATGTAATTAAACTATTGTCTTCTTATATAATAAATTGTACTACTTTTTGATCTATTTTATGTAGCTTGCCTATAAATAGGTTTGTATAGTTTTTGGGATTCTGCGTAAATCTTTTTTCATGATAAATAAATTGACTTTTTCCTTTCATATATATATATAAAAGCCTTTTATTCTCTTTTTCGCTGAGATAGGTGGTTTATAGGGAGGATTCTCCAGGCATGAAGACTCCCTAAAAGTATGCCTTTTGAATTATGGACAAATGGACAATTAAAGTATCATAGTACATATGTCACTTAGCAATCACCGAAGTCCTAAACAATTTTTTTTTTTTTGTTTTCTCAAATTCCCAACTTTGAGGGTGATTTTAATAAATAAATATTTTGATTATAAATTTGTCATAATAAGCCCTTAATTTGATTTGACATCTTCTTTGAAATGATATGTTTTTAAGAATTTACTCTTTCAAAAGAAAATTAATGACAGAGAGAAAACGGAGAAAAGAATCTCAATGTTTTTGGCATTAACGCCAATATTTTTGTGTTTTGTAAGGGGCTGTTGATAAGAATCTCAATGTTTCTTCAAGAAGTTATGAAGGCTCTCATTCTACGGCTCTTGATGATCAAAAGTGTTTAACATGGTTCTCAATTTATGAACTTATTTCATTTGGAATTATATAAAATGAATTTATTAGCTACATCAGCTCTTAGGTGACAAGAAGGGCGAGAGAAGTTGGGGCCATAATCCTTGGACTGACTATTCCTTCATGTCTTCACCATTTATTGCTATATTCTTCAAAACCAGACCTTCTCTAAACTCTGTTATTCAAAACTATATCAAATGGACTCTTTCTCCATTATGAGTTCATCCAGCCATTATGATAAGACAGCTGCTTGAAGACTCCTAGGTAAATGCTTCCTAGGTTGTCGTGTTGAGATTTTACCATTAAAATCCATTTACTCAATCTTAAGAAAAAAACACAAGCACAACAATTAAATAGGAAAATAAATAAAAAGCAAGAACTTTAGGACGAGCAAAGTTGTTAAACTCTCACCCCAAAATCTCAATACAAAAAAAGCTCTTAACCCAATACACCCAAAACTGTCATCCTAACTTTTGTAGTAAATCCCTCTAGCTTACAATATATGAGAATTATAAGTGTGCCTCAAATATTCTCTGGGACCCCTTTATATCGAATATATTTTCCTAATACAATTAGAAAAAGAACAACCGCATCATACTCAACTACTACTATTTGTACAATTAACAATCTAATAGGAAATTAGTATTATTCCTACTAGAACAAGCAATTACAAAATAGGAAACAATTTTTCCCAAGTCAATTAGAAGTCTTTTTTATTAGAATTGAGCCAAACTCCTAACAGTCGTAACTATGGGATAGTTTTTTTTTTTTTTTTAATTTTCTTCTTCCACTTTGCGATCAGATGCAAACACACGATTGATTTCATGCAAACAATTGGAGCTTGCAATTAATTTTTGTTGGTATGATCCTCCAATGTGTCCACGAGCTAAAGAAGATATAAGTGGATTGTTGAGGAAAATTGTAAGAATAAAGAATCAAGCTAGAAGAGACAGAGATAGGAGTTGATGTGATTAATAAATTCATTTTATATAGTTTTAAATGCAATCAGAATATAATATGAGAACAATATCAAACTTGACGTAAATTAGAACAATATTAAACTTGAAGAAAAACCAGTGAAATCTAAAAGACAATTGATAATGGTAATAGATAAGTTTACATTAGTAATTAAGTTGACCTTGAAAAGGAGTAAAGACTGTAAATGCCAACCAAGCCGTTGATTTCCTTAATTGGATAACACTCTCCCCAGACCGGCATTGTTTGGTTTTTTATTTTTCTTAGAAAAAAAAGCATATTTTGCACTTTTCATTAAATCTATTAAACTAGGTCCTTGTCAAAATCCTAGTCTCGAAAAGTTATCTTGATATGGACCAACACCATGTAACTTCGTGCCGATATAATATTATATATATTTTTATACCTTAGTAGTGGATAAAATATTTGGAAATAAAATAAAAGAAACACGTTTTTTTTTTCTCTGTAGCTTATCCGGTTGAGATAAATTTGGTTGACGAAAATCCGATATAATTTACTATGTGATTGACGAATTCAGAGTTTGGTCATGTTGGCTGGGTCCATTCTACTCGGTTGGCAGCGTCAACGTAACAAAATTTTAACAATCCATGTTCACACTTTTGTTTCATGGGTTTCCACCATTGTTTATATCAAAAAAAAATCCTGGTTAGATTGGGTAGTTTTAAATCCGTCTGAAATTTTATCGATAATTTTAAAAAAATTTACTAGTAATATCAATATAAGTGTGAGAATAAAAAATTAATGGTATAAGTGAAATTTCAAAAATTAACAATGAAATTTCGGACGGATCTAAAACAATTCTTAACCAAAAATTGGTCCTTATATGTTGGATCCTCTCAATTTTTAGCTTTGAATTGCGGGTCAATTAATTGTTAGATTTTATGCCACCTCAATAAAGTAAAAATCGAGGGTCATGAACACACCACATCACCGAAGTAAGGGAAAAGAGCTTTTTCCTCTAAATCGGCAAACAACCAACTGCATGCCCTTGTGTAATGACTCATATCGAGCGAGCTTTACTTGAAATGACATCATCATTACTTTTAAACATTGAGCATATAGACCTGTACCGGAACATGGAAATCCTACTATTTCCATCATACAATACATTCCTACTATATGTATGCATGCTTCCACATTTCTTTAGTCTTTGTACACTACATCTTGGTTGAAACCAAGAATTTACACAACACACAATCTTTAGAAAAATTTCAGCCATACAATTAAAAACCACATACAGTTTTTTCAAAAACGGAGACATATACATTAATCCGAACTCCCAAACAAACATGGTGAGGATGCTTTGCGTGAAAACCCACCTAAGTATACCTTTCTCCTTTAATCCTTTTCTGAGTTGCTTCAATTCTATTCAACAACTTCCTTGAAATATTAAAAAGTTGGAGGGTGAGCTAAAAGCTTAGCGAGTAATCATATTACTCGAAGTAATCGTCTTCAAGAAACTTTTTCACATTTTGAATGAATTCAATTTAATTGTAATCACAATTCATAAAGTCACAACTATGTATATATAATTACTCTCATGCTCATCACAAGTAAAATAATCGTTCCAAGAATACATTAAAACATTCAACAATCACATTTATTAAAGTATCATACAAGTATGTCACATGATTCAAACCATTACAACAATAACCCTTTTAAACTATTCACGGTTCACGTGACATCAACTCAATTCCATACTCTTATCAATACATATATCACAATGGGGGTGTCTCCCCACGTACCAGTACATCAAACATCGCATTATATGTAATTTCATTTGTTTTAATTATTACTGCCTTATTGAAATGATGAGGTGTGATGTATCATCATGAATATAATTATGGATGATTGAGTCTCACAGAAAGAGACAGTTATGATGAAAACATTATTGAAATGATGAGGTGTGATGTATCATCGTGAATATAATTATAGATGATTGAGTCTCACAGAAAGAGACAATTATGATTAAAATATTATTGAAATGCTGAGGTGTGATGTATCATCGTGAATATAATTATAGATAATTGAATCTCATAGAAAGAGACAGTTATGATGATAGTGCTGATGTGTGGTATGTTATTTTGAAATTGTTTATAGATGATTTGGTCTCACAGAGAGAGACAATTATGGTAAGCAAGAACCAGAGAATGATAAGAACCATCTAAATGATGGACTTTATGATGAGAACCTCATTACAAGATAATTGATGGTCTTAAGGTGGACCAATGATTTAGAAAAAGATATTGATAGAGAATGAATCGTATGACATGTGTAATGATAGTAGAAAGTTGTCATCAGGTTATGTGAAAAAAATAAAAGATTAAAAATTAAAGGACTATTTATGAAATTTTGGAATATTTTTTATAAATTAAATTCACTGAGATTGTGAAGCTCAACCCTCATTGTACAATGATTTTCAGGTAGCAGGTTTGGCAAATAATTTGGTGAGTTGAGGTTCAGAAGAAATCATCTTCTGTAAGCCACGTACGTGTCAACATCCTCAGACTAATGAGAAAATAAAATGAAAATTTTATTTGTAAATCTTCATGCATTTTACGTTGTATAGAATGCTTAAAGATCGGATTGATGTAAAGTTCTTTTGGTAATATTTATTTTTATTGTTGCATATATGTGTCGTGCTGGGATTCTCAAAATGTGATGACACCTGTAGAGAGATTATTTGGTTTTCTACCAGTAATTGACAGACCTTTGTTTCGTTTGAATTAAAAGGAGAAGTTTTGGATTGGTGGGAAGATATTCTTCCCAGGGTAAGTATAGATGTCAATAGACCTTCAACCTAGAATAGGTTTAAGGAGGTTTTCCTTGAGAAATATTTTTCCTTAGACTTTTAGAGCCTAACATGATAGAGATTGATCTATTTGAGGCATATTAATTATGTAAGATTGGTTGATATATCAACTCAAATTGAGAGAGATGTGATGGAGTTTAAGAAAAAAAAAAGAGAAAGAGTGGTTAAAGAGGTTTAGACATAAAGGTTATAGAGGTAATGGTAGTACAAGTGTATAGGGTGAGAAACCACCCCAAATGAGGCTTTTCTTGTTACAGGGAACTGAAGTACAGAGTTAGAGGCAAACAGAACCTATTGTATCTGTATCTTAGAATACTATTGGTGGGACCCTTAGATTTGGGAGACAGGAAGTCATGGCAGAGGAAGTAAGTTTGCCATTAAGGGAAATAGTAACATGATGTATGATTGAGAGACAAAAGTTATTATAGATATATTCATATGAGATATTTATCCCATAATTGTCAAAATTTGAAATGCTTTATGTGTGGAGAAGGTGGACATGTCAGTGTTGGTTGACCTTGACGCAACCCATTCTTTTGCATCCAGTATTCATATAAAATCTATTGAAGTATGTATTAGTCATTGGATTGCAAAATATCCTTGTTAAAGTTCTCCCTCGAGATAGAGTGATAATCATGAATAGTTATGAGAGATTGTGTGATTCGTACCAGTGACAGAAAATCTGAAGTTGATTTATTATCTTCGAATATAATTTATTTTGGGAAATAATTGGTTATCGACGTTTTTTGTCTGGATTGATTATTCCAGAAAGAAGGCTCAAGATATATACGTTATATACTTTTAACTACCTTATTTTTGCTCTGGCCAATAGAAGATGATTGAAAAAGGGTTTTAAGGAGTATTGGGCATATATCATGAATTATAAAATGGAAAGTGAGAAGTTAGAATAAATCTTAGTGATGAAAGAATATTCTAAATTAATTTTTGATGAGTTGTTTAGGTTGCCTCCAAGTAGGGAGATTAAAGTCTAATGATGTGATACCAGGGCTATCACATATATTTAATAGCGTTTGAATTGAGAAAGTTGAACGTATCATTTTAAGAATTTTTGGATAAATAATTTTTTAGACCTAACGTATTTGGGGAGCCCCTATGTTGTTTGTGAAGAAGGAAGATGGAACGATGAGATTGGGTATAGACTACAAATAGTTGAATAAGAATAAATACATTTTTTCCTAGGATAAATGAATTGTTTAAGCAGTTGCAAGGAGTGAGAATGTTTTCTAAGATAAACCTGAGATCAGGTTATCACCAATGGAGGATAGAGAAGGGAGACGTGCCTACGATTGCTTTTAGGACACGTTATGCTCATAAGCTTTCGCGATGTCATTTGGATTAACTAATGTTCCAGAAACATTCATGGACTTGATGCATAAAATATTTAAACTGTTTCTTGATAATCTTATGGTTGTGTTCAGTAACGACATTCTGATATATTTTGAGAAGGAAAAACAACATATAGACCGTTAGATACTGTGCTGGAGATTCTGAGGAGAGAGAAATTATATGCAAAGTTTCTAAGTGTGAATGTTAGCTGAAGGAAATAACTTTCTTGGAACATGTAATATCCGGAATCTCCATAACCGTTGATCCACAAAAGGTAGAGATAATGTTAAACCAACTAATATAATTGAGATTAGAATCTTCTTGGTTTTAGCTGGTTATTATAGAAGAATTCTTTCAGAATTTGTCTATTATTGAATTGCTGTTGAATAGATTGACCAGTAAAGATGTGAGATTTGTACGGTGAAGGAAGTGAGAAAATTTTGCAATTACTAAAGGAGAAATTGACTACAGCTCCGATATTGGTGTTTCCTTCTGGTGATGAAGGAGTTGTGGTGTATAATGATAAGTCATATCAATGATTGGGATATGTGTAACATAGGAAAGTTATGGGCTATACTTCTAGGTAATTGAAAATTTATGATAGAAATTACTCCTTTCATGACTTTGAATTAACTGTTATAGTGTTTACTTTAAAGATTGGAGACATCATCAGTATGGAGCCACTTCTGAGATTTTCATGGGTTATAAGAGTTTGACGTAATTACCTGCCTAGAGAAAGTTGAATTTGAGGCAAAGATGGTGGATGAAGTTGATTAGTAACTAAGATTGTACAATTCATAATCATCCTGAAAATGCGAAGGTGATAGCTGATACATTGAGTAGAAATTCTACAAGAAGGTTAACTGTTATGGGGGTTCTGATGTGAAATTGATGATAGATTTAAAAGAGATAAGAATGAAGTTGAATAACGGTGATAAAAGATCATGGTTAACGAATATGGTTGTACAGTCATCCATAATAAAATGTTTTAGAGATGCAAGGTAGAGATGAAGAGATAGAAAAGATTAAGCATTGAGTGCTTACTAGAAAGAAATATGAGTTCAAAAATTTGGAATGAGGGTATTTTGAAATTGGAACATGGATTTGTGTTCCCAATGATGCAGAGTGGAGAAAGAAGATATTGAGAAAAGTACATGATGATATAGATTCGATGCAATCAAGTAATAATAAGATGTATAGAGGATTGAGACAAAAATTCTAATGGTCAGGGTTAAAGAGAGATGTAGCTGAGATTGTGAGGTTGTATGGAGTACCATGGATCATAGTATCAAATAGAGATGCTAGATTTACATCTTAGTTTTTGGAGAGGCTTTCAGTAAGTCGTGGGTACAAAGTTGCAATTTAATATAATTTTTCAAGCTTAGACAAAAAAAAAAAAGAACGATTTTTAGAGTACTAGAAGATATGTTAAGGGCAAATGTGATGAGTTCTTAGTAAGTTTGGAATGCTTACATGCCATTGATTGAAGTTGCTTATAATAATTAGTAACAAACTAATATTAGGATGGCATCGATTGAGGCATTGTATGGTCGGAGGAGTATAACTCCTTTATGTTAGGAAGAAATGGGAGAGAGAAATATAGTTGGTTTATAAATTATTTAGTTAACATCTAAGAGGAACAAATTGGTTATAGAAAGCTGTAAAGCAGCACAGAGTAAACCTCCTGAGTTTCCAGAAGATGATGGGGTGTATGGAAAAATATCTCAATGAAAAGGGTGTATTGAGATTTAAACAGGAAATAAAAGCTAAACCTAATGTATGTGGGACCTTACGAGGTTTTTGAGAAAGTTTGACTAGTTGCGAATAGACTAGATTTGCCTCTGGAATTAAAACATTTATATAGTGTATTTCATGTTTCACTTTAAGGAAGTGTTTACATGATATTTCGAGCTAAGCTATAGAAATTTAGAAGGCTTGGGATTATATACAAATTCCAGTGAGAATTTTAGACAAAAATAATAAATCTTGTGTAATAAAATAATTTCATTATGCCAAGTTCGGTGGCGGAATCAGGATGTTGATGAGACTACGTGAAAGCATGAGACAGAAATATTATTCACATTTGTTTCTGGAGTAAAGTAAGGAAATTTCGGGGGCGAAATTTTTGTAAGGTCGGTAGAATTGTAGTAACCGTATTTGCAAAGTAAGGGTAAATAAGTAATTTAATAAATTATAACATGAAGTTTAAATGATATAATTATGCGATGGATTTAGTATTGAATAAAATAATTATTTTGGAAAAAAAAATATTTCTGGGACGTGGACATCATTAAAAGAAAAAACAAAAAAAATAGTCAAAAGTTGTGGGCAGCAGGTGTAATACCTTACACCTGCTGCCAATTTCAGAAGATGTTTGTAGTCAACAAACGTGGGTAGCAGGTGTAATACCTGTTACCAATTTTAGACAACATTTGGGAATGCCTTACGCGTCTCCACAACGTGGAGACTGTGGAGACTTTTGGGAAGGGGGGGCTGCTGAAGTTTTCGTATATATAGCATATGTAAACGTAAAAAAAAAAAAAATTTCACCCATGAGATTTCGTTTTGTTTCCTCTAAATTGTCTGTTTTCTTTAAATCTTTGGAGACTCAAAGAAATGTTGGAAGAGCAAAATTTTGAAGGGGTTTTCTGCGGAATTTCGTAGAAAATCAAGAATAGCTATAAGAAAAGCAGAAGGTAAACAGTGCTTATTTTTGAATTTCTGACATTTATGGAGTTTCCCTGAATTCAAAGTGAGAACTTTTAATGTGTCTGGTTTATATCAAATTGAAGAATAAATTAGAAAATTTATATAAATATGATGTCAGGTGTTGACGATCTACAATTGGGAGAATTTATGAGAGAAACGGGAAAGGCAAGAAAGTGATCCACGGGTAGCTTTAAGTGCTATGTGTGAGCTGGATTTACTTTAAGTAGTCTAAATAAAAACGAAATATTAGTGATAATATTAAAATAAATTATTGATGTATGCTTGGGTGATAGATGAAAAAAATTGATTTATAGGTATAATAGGAAATTTGGACATGTAGAAATATTTTTCAGTGACAAATAATATTTTTGGAAATAAAAGTTTATTAGAGAATAAAAGAGATAAATAAATTATTGATGAGTTATATTGATGTTTTAGCACGAATTATGAGGAGATGAATTTTAGTGAATATTGATAAGCTTTGGTGGATGATTTGATGTGATTAAAAATGAAATTCAGTGGATCTGGACAAACTTTGATGGATAATTTGATATGATCTGGGATGAAATTTAGTGGATTTTGACATTTTGTAATGGATGATTTGATGTGATTTGGGATGAGTGGATTTTAGTAGAATTTTTATATAATTTGAGAAAAAATCAGGATAGTTAATTTAAATATTTTGATTTCATATGATTTTTATATTACTGTTTATATGCATATTTTATATCATTGTTCATATGCATATGCATTACATGAGAAAGAAAAGAACCGGGAAGGCAGTCGATCTGATGAAAATGAAAGAACCGGGAAAGCAGCCAGTCTGCTAAAAATGAAAGAACCAGGAAGGCAGTCGGTCTTATGAGAATGAAAGAACCGAGAAGGCAACCGGTCTAAGTTAATAACAACCTGTCGACAGGTGGGAAGACGTTCCCATCATAATCATATATGCATTTGCATCTGTTTTAATTATTGCTGCATTATTGAAATGATGAGGTGTGATGTGTCATCGTGAATATAATTATAGATGATTGAGTCTCACAGAAAGAGACAGTTATGATGAAAACATTATTGAAATGATAAGGTGTGATGTATCATCGTGAATATAATTATAGATGATTGAGTCTTACAGAAAGAGACAGTTATGATGAAAATATTATTGAAATGCTGAGGTGTGATGTATCATCATGAATATAATTATAGATGATTGAGTCTCACAGAAAGAGACAGTTATGATGAAAATATTATTGAAATGCTGAGGTGTGATGTATTATCGTGAATATAATTATAGATAATTGAATCTCACAGAAAGAGACAGTTATGATGATAGTGCTGATGTGTGGTATGTTATTTTGAAATTGTTTATAGATGATTTGATCTCATAGAGAGAGACAATTATGGTAAGCAAGAAGCAGAGAATGATAAGAACCATCTAAATGGTGGACTTTATGATGAGAACCTCATTACGAGGTAATCATGAGATAATTGATGGTCTTAAGGTGGACCAATGATTTAGAAAAAGATATTGATAGAGAATGAATCTTATGGCATGTTTAATGATAGTAGAAAGTTGTCATCATGTTATGTGAAAAAAATAAAAGATTAAAAATTAAAGGACTATTTATGAAATTTTGGAATACTTTTAGTAAATTAAATTCACTGAGTTTGTGAAGATCACCCCTCATGGTACAATGATTTTCTGGTAGCAGGGTTGGCAAATAATTTGGTGAGTTGAGGTTCAGAATAAATCATTTTTTGTAAGCCGTGTACGTGTCATCATCCTCAGACTAATGAGAAAGTAAAATTAAAAATTTATTTGTAAATCTTCATGCATTTTACGTTGTATAGAATGCTTAAAGATTGGATTGATGTAAAGTTCTTTTGGTAATATTTATTTTTATTGTTGCATCTATGTGTCGTGCTGGGATTATCAAAATGTGATGACACCATTTCGGGGTGGCCAACCCGAGATGGGTCGTTACATAATCACTCACTTAGATATTATACGCATAATCACAAAAGAACTAATTAATTAATCACACAATTTATGCATGTTTTTATGGTTGTCTCCTTCAAATTAACAAGGAACATATATAACTTTTAATTAATAAGAGATTATAGCATTCAAGGTTTTCTAAATTGGAAGACTCTTATGTACGTACGTGTTTAAAGTCCATGTTAATTAGCCATCTGGTAAACAAATGACTGCTCCATTAATTTTGTTGGAGTTGACCTTGAAAATTAGAGTCAAGGAGCAGTTAGTTAGAGACTTGAAACGCCCAGGCTTGAAATTTGCATGTAACGGAGAAATTACATGAAAAAGAAAAATAAAATGAAAGAAAGAGTCCTGAGACTTTGGTTCACTTTTTGTTTTCTTTAGTTTGTCCGTTTGCTGCTATAGAATTGACATAAATATTATATACTTACGTATACCTGAGACTTCTCTTCTTAAAAAAATGACCTGAGATAATTTGTTTTGGTGCTATAGAAGCACATGGTATATTGACTTGACCTGAGATCATTTGAACTGACATAAATATTATATACTTAGGTTGTTTTTGAGACATACAAATACAAGGTATATAATTGTGCTTGAGCTGAGACTTCTCTTCTTAAAAAATTGACCTGAGACAATTTGGGTTGACAAAAATATGTAATTGGCACATTTATGTTGGCTGGGTCCATTCTGATCTGCTGGCCTGGCAGTGTTGTATGTATGCATATACCTAACAAAATTCATGTTTACATTGGTCGATCTTCAACAAAAAATTGAATTCAATGTTTACACGCATACCTTCGCGCGTTTTATGGGTTTCAAGCCTCTCCTCACTCCTCTATATAAAGGGCTTACAATGAAACTTAAAACCACAAACACTTCCACTTCAGCAATTAAAACTACTCCTTAGCTATAAGCACTTGATTATGGCGTTTCAACTTCAAGGTTCCCTTCTTTTATTGGCGCTGCTAGTCCTACTAAGCTTATTGCCTTCCATTGAACCAAAGCGTCATCTTGTCTCAACTTCTAATTTCAATCGTAACAGTTTTCCTCATGGTTTCATTTTTGGTACAGCCTCATCAGCTTATCAGGTAGATTAATATGTATTTATATATAGGCCCCTAATTTTCTACTAATAAATGAAGAGCTTTTTAAAGCCACTTCATATTATATAAGCTAACTCTATCGATGCATACGTGATATTTAGTTTGAAGGTGCAGCAAACAAAGACGGTAGAGGTGAAAGTATATGGGACAACTTTACTCATACATATCCAGGTTTCTTAATTTCCTTCTCTCCCTCATTGATCTGCATTTGTGTAATAGTGTGCGTACATGTACATGTGTGCTTACATGCATGGGAGTGCGTAAGTTATGATGATAACTACTTAGTTTGGCTTCATTTCATGTATTAATAAAATGGAGACAAAAAAACTGGATAGATTATCATATATATTTGAATCATTTCAATAAAGGTAATGTAGATAAATTAACTATGATTATTTTCATAAAATTTTGCAGAAAGAAACAGTATGGCCAATGGAGATGTAGCAGTTGATTTCTATCATCGTTATAAGGTATGAAATAAAAAAATAAAAAATTAATGTGTTGGTAGGTAAAAGACAGACTACTTTTTATATTTCCTTGTAATTAATAATCCACATAATTTATAACTTTTTTTTTAAAATGTGACAGGATGATATCAAACTAATGAAGGAAATGAATATGGATTCTTTCCGATTCTCGATCTCATGGTCAATAATATTACCTTGTATGTGTATAGATTAATGATTGATATGATATGACTGAATCTTTATTTCCTTTTTCTTTCTCGCCAATCTTAAAATTTTGATTCTTTTTTTTTTTAAATTCAGATGGAAAGCTAAGTAAAGGAGTGAACGAGAAAGGGATCCAATTCTATAAAAATCTCATCAATGAGCTCATAGCAAATGGTCATAATTCTATTCCCTATATGGATTTAATTTTTTGTTTGGCTAATTGCGTTTATTTAATTTAATTAAAATATTGTAATATACCAATCAATTAAATTAGAGTTAACATTTAAATATAATTAAGTTCTCCCTATAAGTATATTTTAAATTAAAATTATATATATATATATATATATATATATATATAATGATCAAATTTCGAAAAGTTGGACCAAATTTTTAGTTCTTCAAGAAATTTGATAGCTCCTTGAAGATTTATCTTTATAATTGGACCTTGATAAATTATCGATAAAGTTGTCCAATAATTACTTTTTGTGACTCATTTGAACCAAACTTAATTATTTCTCTTAAATGTCATTTGATGAATGTGCAGACATACAACCATTTGTGACTATCTTTCACTGGGATCTTCCCCAAACTCTAGAAGATGAGTATGGTGGTTTTTTAAGCCCTCACATTGTGTAAGTAAATGTTTCCATCATATCAAAAGCATCATTGATGCTTCTATCAATATAGTTTTTTGCCTTTAAAAAAATCTCACTAAAAGATTAATCTATTAAATTAAATTATTTTATTAATTATATTAAATCCAACAATATCTACAGTGAAGAATCATGGAGTTGGCCTATATTTGATTGAAAATGTATCCTATTATGCATATACAGGGATGATTTTCGAGACTTTGCAAGTATATGCTTCAAAGAATTTGGTGATAAAGTGAAACTTTGGGCAACTTTCAATGAGCCGTGGGTTTACAGTGTTGCTGGCTATGACAATGGAAGAAAAGCACTAGGACGATGTTCAAAATGGGTCAACAATGCATGCCAAGCAGGGAACTCTGGCATTGAACCTTACAATGTTTCACATCATCTACTTCTTGCTCATGCTGCAGCGGTAGAAGAGTTTAGAAAATGTGACAAGGTATACAGAAAAATTGTCAAATCGTGATCCGGTGCATTAATTGCTAGCTTGATATGCGTATTAGTGCCAACAATAATTTTCTAAACTACTATAAGGTTTAAATATTTTTTCTCGATTTTTTTTTATTTGAAACTTTTGAGATCAAAAGGAGAGTCTATATTGAAACTTTATTAATGATTAAAACCCCAAACCATGTGTCCCCTTTCTATTATTTTTAAAGGAACCTTTTTTATTATTTCATCCATTAACTGTTTTTTATTTATACAATTGTTTAGTGTCAAGAAAATGGAAAGATTGGGATAGTGCTCTCCCCCTCATGGTTTGAGCCTCAATCTGATTCCCCTGCAGATATTGAAGCAGCCAAACGAGCCCTTGATTTCATCTTAGGCTGGTAAGTGCCTCATATTAAATTAAGCAACATGCTTTCTCATTTTCTTCCTTCTTTTTTCCTCCTTTTGGGAATTGAAAACTATATTTTAGTCCAAGATAAAAATAATTTTTACATTTCTATATATGCAGGCATTTAGACCCTATAACATTTGGTGATTATCCAAAAAGTATGAGGACTTATGTTGGGGATCGATTACCTTCGTTCACTAAAGAGCAATCCAAAATGCTAAAAAAATCTTTTGATTTTGTGGGAATAAATTACTACGGTGCTCTTTATGTAACTAATCTTGATCATGTTGACCCGGAAAAACCTAGATACACAACAGATCAACATGTTATGTGGAAAAGTAAGTTCACTCTAAATCCAAAGCTTTTAGAAAATTTATACTCAATACAATTTTTTTTTTCTATTTTTTGTACTGCCAACATAGACTATGGTGATTAATCTATTGACTTTCAAATTTTTTTTCCTATTTTATAGAGGATCGAGATGGAATTCTTATTGGCCCACAGGTATGTTGGTAAAGTATATATATTTATTTTAGAAATACTTTGTTTTTGAGAAACGAAGGCATAAAAATATTAGAAGGCATCATAAAGCCAATAAGATTTAGAAAGAAAATTCCTCATGAACCATGAGAGACACATGGAGAGATCAGTTAAGACGCCAAACCAAACAAACAGAACCATCCACTAGAACACAAGACAACACACTGTGCACATCTTGATACATGTTTTTTCAACATTCCTTTTTCAGTATTTTGTCATATTCCTCTCTATCCCTCCATTCCATTTGGTATAGCTGTTCAATCATCTCCTCTTCATCTCCATCATATGAAACGCCTATTTTTTTTTTTTACCCAATGCCCTATTTTCTTACCCAATACTTTTTCTTTATATTCACACTTTATAAAATGATTAATAATTTTATATAACATCATTTTATTCAGGCTGCTTCAGACTTGATCCTAGTGTATCCTGAAGGTATCAAATATATTCTTAAGTACATCAAGGATCATTACAATAATCCAACCATTTACATTACTGAGAATGGTAAGCCAATTGTTAGAATAAACTTCATATAATTAAGTGGTATTTGTTACATGTTGGATAATCCAATTACTAATTAGTTTTGATTTCTTTGACATAAAACTCATGTAGGATATGATGATTACAACAACGATACATTACCATTGGAAGAAGCTCTTAAGGATACTGAGAGGAAAGAATACCATGAGAAGCATCTTCGGAATCTTTTGGAAGCCATAAAGTGAGTTAATATCTAACTTACCATGAGAAGCATCTTATGATGTTTTTTAGTACTCAACTTTTGAAGGTTTAATTATTACAAGGTCGATCTCGATGTAAGCTTATAGAGCAAAGATTGTTTTGTTAAATGTTTATACTAATGGTGATTATTGGATTATTGACAGTGACTATGGAGTTGATGTGAAAGGCTATTTTGCATGGTCATTGATGGATAACTTTGAATGGAACCTTGGTTACACTGTTCGATTCGGATTATACTACGTAGATTTCAAGAATGACTTGAAACGATATCCGAAAGAATCAGCCAAGTGGTTCATGAAATTTCTAAAAGAACAAAGCAAGCGGTCTAAAACTGTTATTTGGGTTTCCTCAATTTTATCACGTATAACAAAGAATTGGTCACTATTGACGTATTGAAGTTGAACATCTTTTGGTTTTGAATCACAACTGAATGATGTATTTTATTAATTCTTTTGTAATTCTTTGATTTTATTGATTAAAATCTTTTTAGGTGTTTTAGGATTTTAATATGTAATTAAACTATTGTCTTCTTATATAAGAAATTGTACTACTTTCTGATCTATTTTATGTAGCTAGCCTATAAATAGGTTTGTATAGTTTTTGGGTTCTGCCTATATCTTTTTTCATGATAAATAAATTGACTTTTTCCTTTCATATATATATATATATATATTAAAGCCTTTTATTCTCTTTTTCGCTTAGATAGGTGGTTTAGAGGGAGGATTCTCCAGGCATGAAGACTCCCTAAAAGTATGCCTTTTGAATAATGGACAAATGGACAATTAAAGTATCATAGTACATATGTCACTTAGCAATCACCGAATTCCTAAACATTTTTTTTTCTCAAATCCCCAACTTTGAGGGTGATTTTAATAAATAAATATTTTGATTATAAACTTGTTATAATAAGCCCTTAATTTGATTTGACGTTTTCTTTGAAGTGGGTTTTTTTTTTTAAGAATTTACTCTTTCAAAAGAAAATTAATGATAGAGAAAACGAAGAAACAATTGTTTACGGTTATTGTTATGCCTAAAATTTGAAAAATAAAGTCTTGGAACATCAACGGTGCAACAAATCGTTGCATTTTTTTATACTTCTTTCCTTTAGGGGTTAAAATTAAGTGGACCAACAGCAAGGCAACACGTGGACATTTATACTTCCAGTAAGGATATGGCACGTGGACAAGCTATTGACGAACCCAATGCCATCCCCGGACACTCATGTTTAGACCTACGAGCATAAATCTTTGGATCACGATCTTTCCTGGACAACCAGCCATATCCACTTGCAGAGGAATGGGATCTCAGGGATTTCCCCATTCGGGGCGTGTGGGTCATCTCACCTTTAAAACACTATAAAAGGACCAAGGTATGCAAATCTAGACACATTCACAATCACATTTTACATAACTGAAAGCACGAGCATCCAATTCCTCTAAGAACTTGTACTAACAAGAGCATCGGAGTATCTTTGGAGGCACCATCTCCCTCTCTTCTCCGGTGGCTCTCTAGCTCATCTCGTCTATCTTGTGCAAGCTCCCCCAAGAACCAGCCCCCAACTCATCAACACATTTTATGCATCAACACCAATATTTTTGTGTTTTGTAAGGGGCTGTTGATAAGAATCTCAATATTTCTTCAAGAAGTTCTGAAGGCTCTCATTCTATGGCTCTTGATGATCACAAGTGTTTAACATGGTTATCAATTTATGCGCTTATTTCATTTGGAATTATATAAAATGAATTCATTAGCTACATCAGCTCTTAGGTGACAAGAAGGGTGAGAAAGTTGGGGCCATAATCCTTGGACTGACTATTCCTTCATGTCTTCACCTTTTATTGCTATATTCTTCAAAACCAGACCTTCTCTAAACTCTATTCTTCAAAACTAGATCAAATCGACTCTTTCTACATTATGAGTTCATCTTGCCATTATGATAAGACAGCTGCTTGAAGACACCTAGGCAGACGCTTCCTAGGTTGTCGTGTTGGGATTTTACCATTAAAATCCATTTACTCAATCTTAAGCAAAAAAACACAAGCACAACAATTAAATAGGCAAAATAAATAAAAAGCAAGAACACCTATAATTAATGTGGTTCGGCAACCTCTTTGCATACATCCACCAGCAAATCAACTGCTTTATTAATTTTCAACTACAACTTTAGGAAGAGCAAAGTTGTTAAACTCTCACCCCAAAGTCTCAATATAAAAAAAGCTCTTAACCTAGTTCTAGTTACAAGTACTCTCTCTGACAACCCAAAAACACAAAGCTCTCATCCTAACTTCAGTAGTAAACCCTTCTAGTTTACATTGTAAATGAAAATTATGACTGTGCCTCAAATCTTCTCTGGGACCTTTTTATATAGAATATATTTTCCTAATACAATTAGGAAAAGAACAACAGCATCATACTAGACTACTACTACTTGTACAATCAACAATCTATTAGGAAATTACTACTATTCCTACTAGAACAAGCAATTACAAAATAGGAAATAACTTTTCCCAAACCAATTAGAAGTCTTCTTTGTGAGAATTGAGCCAAAATCTTAACAGTTGTAACTATGGGGGAGTTTTTTATTTATTTTTTTTTCATTTTCTTCTTCCACTTTGTGATCAGATGCAAACACACATTTGATTTCATGCAAACAATTGGAGCTTGCAATTAATTTTTGTTGGTATGATCCTCCAATGTGTCCACGAGCTAAAGAAGTTGTAAGTGGATTGTTGAGGAAAATTGTAAAAATAAAGAATCAAGCTAGAAGAGACAGAGATAGGAGCTGATGTGATTAATAAATTCATTTTATATAATTTTAAATGCAATCAAAACATAAATTGAGAACAATATTAAACTTGAGTTTCAATAAAGACGTAAATTAGGAACAGTGATAAACTCGACGTAAATTAGAGCAATATTAAACTTAAAGAAAAACCAGTGAAACCTAAAAGACAATTGATAATGGTAATGGATAAGTTTACATTAGTAATTAAGTTGACCTTGAAAAGGAGAAAAAACTGTAAATGCCAATCAAATGATAAACTTAAGAAACCTGTTTCTTTTATTTTTTTCCCCCTTTTTTCATGTAATTTCTCCGTTACTAGTACTATATATAAAAAATATACTCCATACACCATAGTGATCAAGCCTGGGCCTTTGATGCAAATTTCAAGCCTGGGCATTTAAAGTCTTTAACTAATTGCTCCTTTAATTTTCAAGGTCAACTCCAACTTAATTACTGATATTGTAAACTACCCACGATGAAGCAGTAGTCATTTGTTTACCAGAGAGGGCTATTTAATTTTGCCATGAAACACGTACATAATGATCTTTCAATTTAGAAGACATCCAACACTATAATTTCTTAATTAATTTTAAAGTTATGTTGCGTGTTATTTTGAAGGAGACAACAATAACAACATGCATATGTTGAGTTATTAATCAGCTGTTGAGTAATTATGCGTATCTATAACATCTAAGTGATGCAACAGTTAGGAGGAGATCGTAATTATCAATTTATGTTGCTCATCTTTTAAGCTTGCTGATCAGTAGTTCAATTAATCATTAACTTCTCCTGATTTTCTATTTTTGATTCTTGATGTGGGATAATTTTACCATCCAAACAAACAGTAACACATGACACACCAAGGTAAGTCCACGGACACAAAATTACCACCAGTGAAATCATTACATGTGTCCAAGGGTACGAAGGTAATTTTATTCATAAACTCTAAAACACAGTAATCCTAATTGCACAAGGACACTCATATCTCATATCTGAGAAACTCAAATCCCACCACAACTCTCACTTATGAGTCATTTTCCTAATCAAACTGTACTCCAAAGCACTGTATGTAGAGGGCTTTCATTATCACACATGTACGTCACAAACAGTTTTTACAGCACTTGCCTTTTCATTTTCTATAAACAGATTACTGATTTAGGCATCAGAGAGTTCCCTCAAAAGCACACTTCCGATCCTCCGACAACTCCTTAGGTCCTTTTTTGTTCTCGTGTGCCTAGGGACTTCACAACACCAATAAGAGCAACAGTCACATTTTTCAGCATAAAAAAATTTGTGTTATCCATGGGAAACTTTGAAGAAGAATTCATCTGTTAGTGATGCCAACCTGAAATATGACCAAGAATGTTGTTGCTACTGTCGCTGTCGCTGCTGCTACCATTGCCACAACCCATACCTTGACTAGACAGGGCATGGCCTCTTTGCAATTCCCAAAAATACTGCTACCAGTGACGATTCCATCTGCCATTCTAAAAGGTAGCAGAAGTTTCTTGCAACCTCAACTGGGCTATCCCAATCGTCACCAAAGCCACACTGATCTGAATGCATGACTCGGGGTCCTCAATGGCATTCGATGCTGCCACAAAGCCCTCGATCAGCGAGGCACTCAGATCACGAAAGGGGACTTCACCCCACTAACTACCGATCCTCTGTTAGATTCTGCCCACTCCATTATAAGGTAAGATCACAGAGCCACTCCACGATCACAAACACCTTTAATACAATCTCCAGGAGCCGAGAATGATCACTCCAGATAAAGAGAACCTATAGTAGGTTAGTAGCACCTGCCAATAGACCAAACAAAAGGCAGCTTGAGCTTTTGGGTTCAAGAGGTGTACAACATTTATATATTTGAGTTTTACAGATCAAAAAAAAAAAAGGCAAGAACAGAACAAAAGATCTTTTTTACAGATGACGACCCATGATGACGCCATGGTCATCACTTTGGTCATTGGGAATTACAATATGAAAAGGATCCTAGTTGACAACCAACATCTGCTATCATAACACGTTCAAGAAAATGGGGCTTAGTGACCAACAGCTCACATGGGTCGCTTCCCCTCTCTATGAGTTTTCAAGCGAGCCAATGTTCCTCTCTCTGCTATATTTCACATCACATTCATAACATTTCTACTCATTTTTCATTCTCTTATGTTCTTCCTCTACACACAACCTATGTCATCACAACTACTTAGGCCACGTCTGGAGACAAGGGTTTAAGCAAGGTTAGCTTAAATCTTTGTCTTAGAATTTGGTGGATGTTACTGGGGCCTCAATTCCAAGACAATGATTTAAGTTAATATTGCTTAAATCCTTGTCTCCAAACATGGCCTTAGTTTCTAAACAGTTTCCTAGAGATTTCTTCGAAAGCTATTCATAATTGCTATCTACACAACTTCGCAAGGCTTTGTTGTATCCTTGAGGTGAATTTACTAGGAAGCTACTAGCAAACTTTTTGGAGTGAGGGCAACTATCACCTTAACGAAAGTGATTTACGCCCTAAATCCTTAAAATATTATGTTCTTTTCAATTGTTTTCCTTGTTGCAATTCCACATTTTCTAATGCACATACTTTGACCCACTTTTTTTTTTGTTTGTTATTTTAACCCAAAATCCCCAACAATTTTAAGGTGATAGTAGAAGCAACCATATAATCAGTATTGATTTCAAAGTCATGAGAGAAGACTTCATCAAAGAAGATCGTTTTTATGGAACAAACTTTGCTCACTAGAAGGAAACTAAAAGACTATAAAAGGTTGAAAGAAGCGAGAGGATATATATATTATGGATTTCTTTGTCGATGCCAAATTCATACTGAGAGCATATATATGATTTCTAAGTTTTTATAAAGTCTATGCCAGATATCCAGGAAGTGTTTGAAGAGAAACTTAATTCTTAAAAAAAAAAAAAAAAAAAAAACAAGGTAGGCTTAACTTATTGATTATGAAATATTTTGAATTTATAGTTATAAATTAAAAAAATATATTTTGAATTTATAATTTTGAGTAACATCATAAAAAAATGATGTGTTTTCACTCTATGACCAATTTACAATGAATATCTAAAACTAAGAAGTATCTAATTACTACATTTAAGATAGATGATCTTCATGAATTAGATGCTATCTTAGACGTGGAAATGAGTGGGGGATATGTTTTAAATCAATCTCATTACTTGAGAAACTATTATTAAGTTCCAAAATCTTGGAATAAAGTAAGCAAGTATCCCCTATGAATTCACTACTAAACCAATTGAGAATTTCGGTAAAGTAATGGTACAACTTGAATATATATGTTAGTGCTATTGAAAGTTTAACTGAGCTAGATATTGTATTTGTAGAGTGCAAACTTTCAAGATACACTAGTAAGCCTAGTACAAACCAATAAATAGAGTTATTAGAATCTTAAGAAAACTATTAAACTATCTGTTTTATTTTTATTATCTGGTTGTACTAGAAGGATTCATTGTAGTTGGATCACAAGTACGTCAATTGATGAAAATTTAACGTTTGGATGGATTTTTAGGCTTGGTGGTGAAACAATACGTTGACCCTCTAAGAAGTAGGTATGCATATCAAATTTAACAATATAACCAGGATCAGCACATAATGCCATAGACATATTTGGCGTCACAACAATCCAATATACTTGTCACCTCAAGGACTTGTCTCCTTAAGGACTCTTTCTTAACATTATCGTTTCACATGGACAACAAAAAGATATATGTTTGCAGGGCCAAGAACTGTTGTCACACTTTGGTACCAAAAAGGCTAACAAACACATCAATCATCTCAAGAATATTACTCTAGTTCTATCTACCTATTCTTTAAGCCACAAAAACAGGAAAACCATAAGCTTCAATACGGCCCATTGAGCATTTTAACACATTTATGAACTAGAGCAAAGCTTCCTCATACCAAATACAGACTTAGTATTGCAACTTCAAAGGATAACAAGAGGGGAGAAAAGAATGACTGGAGGGGACTGCATAGTAGCAAACAAAAGTGGTAAATGATTCACATCTTAGGTAGAAATCAGAACAAAATATGGGAAAGTAGCAAGCCACGTCACTAATTCAATCTAAAGCAATGAGGATGTATAAAATCAAACTTAAAATTTAAGCCACGCCATCTTGTCTTCTCATGAAAAAGATTCAGCGCTGATGTCAGAGATATTAAGGGAAGGTTGGGTACAGGACCGTCAATCGAGGTTGATACATGTTTTTTCAACATTCTTTTTTCAGTATTTTGTCATATTCCTCTCTATACCTCCATTCTATTTGGTATAGCTGTTCAATCATCTCCTCTTCATCTCCATCTTATGAAACGCCTATTTTTTTTTTATTCAATGCCCTATTTTCTTACCCAATACTTTTTCTTTATATTCACACTTTATAAAATGACTGATAATTGTGTATAACATTTGTTTATTCAGGCTGTTTCAGACTTGATCTTAGTGTATCCTGAAGGTATCAAATATATTCTTAAGTACATCAAGGATCATTACAATAATGCAACCATTTACATTACCGTGAATGGTAAGCTAATTGTTAGAATAAATTTCATATAATTAAGTGGTATTTGTTACATGTTGGATAATCCAATGACTAATTAGTTTTGATTTCTTTGACATAAAACTCATGTAGGATATGAAGATTACAACAATGATACATTACCATTGGAAGAAGCTCTTAAGGATACTGATAGGAAAGAATACCATGAGAAGCATCTTCGGAATCTTTTGGAAGCCGTAAAGTGAGTTAGTATCTAACTTACATTGAATTTATTATCACACTTTTTGTTTCTTTTTTTTTTTTGGTTCGCAAAATTTACTTTACATCTAACATAAAACTTGTGTTCTACAACAAACTTGATATTGATATAAAATTATCGTTTTCTGCTATATATGATGTTTTTTAGTACTCAATTTTTGTAGGTTTAATTATTACAAGGTCCATCTCGATGTAAGCTTATAGAGCAAAGATTGTTTTGTTAAATGTTTGTAATAATGGTGATTATTGGATTATTGACAGTGACTATGGAGTTGATGTGAAACGCTATTTTGCATGGTCATTGACGGATAACATTGAATGAAACCTTTGTTACACTGTTCGATTCGGATTATATTATGTAGATTTCAAGAATTACTTGAAACGATATCCGAAAGAATCAACCAAGTGGTTCATGAAATTTCTAAAAGAACAGAGCAAGCAGTCTAAAACTGTTATTTGCGGTTCCTCAATTTTATCACGTATACCAAAGAGTTGGTCACTACTGATCCATTGAAGTTAAACATCTTTTGGTTCTGAATCACAACTGAATGATGCATTTTATTATTTCTTTTGTAATTCTTTGATTTTATTGATTAAAATATTTTTAGGTATTTTAGGATTTTAATATGTAATTAAACTATTGTCTTCTTATATAATAAATTGTACTACTTTTTGATCTATTTTATGTAGCTTGCCTATAAATAGGTTTGTATAGTTTTTGGGATTCTACGTAAATCTTTTTTCATGATAAATAAATTGACTTTTTCCTTTCATATATATATATAAAAGCCTTTTATTCTCTTTTTCGCTGAGATAGGTGGTTTATAGGGAGGATTCTCCAGGCATGAAGACTCCCTAAAAGTATGCCTTTTGAATTATGGACAAATGGACAATTAAAGTATCATAGTACATATGTCACTTAGCAATCACCGAAGTCCTAAACAATTTTTTTTTTTTGTTTTCTCAAATTCCCAACTTTGAGGGTGATTTTAATAAATAAATATTTTGATTATAAATTTGTCATAATAAGCCCTTAATTTGATTTGACATCTTCTTTGAAATGATATGTTTTTAAGAATTTACTCTTTCAAAAGAAAATTAATGACAGAGAGAAAACGGAGAAAAGAATCTCAATGTTTTTGGCATTAACGCCAATATTTTTGTGTTTTGTAAGGGGCTGTTGATAAGAATCTCAATGTTTCTTCAAGAAGTTATGAAGGCTCTCAATTCTACGGCTCTTGATGATCAAAAGTGTTTAACATGGTTCTCAATTTATGAACTTATTTCATTTGGAATTATATAAAATGAATTTATTAGCTACATCAGCTCTTAGGTGACAAGAAGGGCGAGAGAAGTTGGGGCCATAATCCTTGGACTGACTATTCCTTCATGTCTTCACCATTTATTGCTATATTCTTCAAAACCAGACCTTCTCTAAACTCTGTTATTCAAAACTATATCAAACGGACTCTTTCTCCATTATGAGTTCATCCAGCCATTATGATAAGACAGCTGCTTGAAGACTCCTAGGTAAATGCTTCCTAGGTTGTCGTGTTGAGATTTTACCATTAAAATCCATTTACTCAATCTTAAGAAAAAAACACAAGCACAACAATTAAATAGGAAAATAAATAAAAAGCAAGAACTTTAGGACGAGCAAAGTTGTTAAACTCTCACCCCAAAATCTCAATACAAAAAAAGCTCTTAACCCAATACATCCAAAACTGTCATCCTAACTTTTGTAGTAAATCCCTCTAGCTTACAATATATGAGAATTATAAGTGTGCCTCAAATATTCTCTGGGACCCCTTTATATCGAATATATTTTCCTAATACAATTAGAAAAAGAACAACCGCATCATACTCAACTACTACTATTTGTACAATTAACAATCTAATAGGAAATTAGTATTATTCCTACTAGAACAAGCAATTACAAAATAGGAAACAATTTTTCCCAAGTCAATTAGAAGTCTTTTTTATTAGAATTGAGCCAAACTCCTAACAGTCGTAACTATGGGATAGTTTTTTTTTTTTTTTTAATTTTCTTCTTCCACTTTGCGATCAGATGCAAACACACGATTGATTTCATGCAAACAATTGGAGCTTGCAATTAATTTTTGTTGGTATGATCCTCCAATGTGTCCACGAGCTAAAGAAGATATAAGTGGATTGTTGAGGAAAATTGTAAGAATAAAGAATCAAGCTAGAAGAGACAGAGATAGGAGTTGATGTGATTAATAAATTCATTTTATATAGTTTTAAATGCAATCAGAATATAATATGAGAACAATATCAAACTTGAGTTTCAATAGTAAACTTGACGTAAATTAGAACAATATTAAACTTGAAGAAAAACCAGTGAAATCTAAAAGACAATTGATAATGGTAATGGATAAGTTTACATTAGTAATTAAGTTGACCTTGAAAAGGAGTAAAGACTGTAAATGCCAACCAAGCTGTTGATTTCCTTAATTGGATAACACTCTCCCCAGACCGGCATTGTTTGGTTTTTTATTTTTCTTAGAAAAAAAAGCATATTTTGCACTTTTCATTAAATCTATTAAACTAGGTCCTTGTCAAAATCCTAGTCTCGAAAAGTTATCTTGATATGGACCAACACCATGTAACTTCGTGCCGATATAATATTATATATATTTTTATACCATAGTAGTGGATAAAATATTTGGAAATAAAATAAAAGAAACACGTTTTTTTTTTCTCTGTAGCTTATCCGGTTGAGATAAATTTGGTTGACGAAAATCCGATATAATTTACTATGTGATTGACGAATTCAGAGTTTGGTCATGTTGGCTGGGTCCATTCTACTCGGTTGGCAGCGTCAACGTAACAAAATTTTAACAATCCATGTTCACACTTTTGTTTCATGGGTTTCCACCATTGTTTATATCAAAAAAATATCCTGGTTAGATTGGGTAGTTTTAAATCCATCTGAAAGTTTATCGATAATTTTAAAAAAATTTACTAGTAATATCAATATAAGTGTGAGAATAAAAAATTAATGGTATAAGTGAAATTTCAAAAATTAACAATGAAATTTCGGACGGATCTAAAACAATTCTTAACCAAAAATTGGTCCTTATATGTTGGATCCTCTCAATTTTTAGCTTTGAATTGCGGGTCAATTAATTGTTAGATTTTATGCCACCTCAATAAAGTAAAAATCGAGGGTCATGAACACACCACATCACCGAAGTAAGGGAAAAGAGCTTTTTCCTCTAAATCGGCAATCAACCAACTGCATGCCCTTGTGTAATGACTCATACCGAGCGAGCTTTACTTGAAATGACATCATCATTACTTTTTAACATTGAGCATATAGACCTGTACCGGAACATGTAAATCCTACTATTTCCATCATACAATACATTCCCACTATATGTATGCATGCTTCCACATTTCTTTAGTCTATGTACACTACATCTTGGTTGAAACCAAGAATTTACACAACACACAATCTTTAGAAAAATTTCAGCCATACAATTAAAAACCACATACAGTTTTTTCAAAAACGGAGACATATACATTAATCCGAACTCCCAAACAAACATGGTGAGGATGCTTTGCGTGAAAACCCACCTAAGTATACCTTTCTCCTTTAATCCTTTTCTGATTTGCTTCAATTCTATTCAACAACTTCCTTGAAATATTAAAAAGTTGGAGGGTGAGCTAAAAGCTTAGCGAGTAATCATATTACTCGAAGTAATCGTCTTCAAGAAACTTTTTCACTTTTTGAATGAATTCAATTTAATTGTAATCACAATTCATAAAGTCACAACTATGTATATATAATTACTCTCATGCTCATCACAAGTAAAATAATCGTTCCAAGAATACATTAAAACATTCAACAATCACATTTATTAAAGTATCATACAAGTATGTCACATGATTCAAACCATTACAACAAGAACCCTTTTAAACTATTCATGGTTCACGTGACATCAACTCAATTCCATACTCTTATCAATACATATATCACAATGGGGGTGTCTCCCCACGTACCAGTACATCAAACATCGCATTATACATCCACTTGGTTTCATCTCACTTTCCACTTCTACTTGGTTCCACCTCACTTTCCACTTCCACTCGGTTCCATAATATCATCAAGGATTCAAATCTCATCAAATGTAATTCATAACACAAGAAATTTCTTAAATTTAATTTCATCAACTCATTCACATTACACTTTACTTCCAAACACACATCAAGACATATGATTTGTTTCTTAGATATCAAACACACATTTATTCACACCCTTATATGGTTTGCATTCCGCATCTATTATACTTATATATTTTCGTTTTTATCGTATAATTCACCACGCTTACTAATAGTATGGTGAAACTCACCACACTCATAATTCTAATTTTATAACAAGAGCTAAGTGGAGAGCTTTGGGGGTAGTGGGGATTTTGGGTTGTGAGGTTTTGAGGGTAATAATTTTGTTGTATTGGGATTTTGGGGTGCGTGTTTGACAACTTTGATCTTCCTAAAGTTGTAGTTGAAGATTAACAAAATAGTGTAGTTGTTGGTGGATGTAAGTAAGGAGGTTGTCGAACCATACTAATTCTTGGTGTTATTACTCTTTATTTTATTTATCTATTTAATTGTTGTGGTTGTATTTTTACCTAAGATTTGAGCATGTGGATTTTAGAGGAAAAATCCCAACAAACACCTTATCTGAAAAATTAGATTTTAAGGATTTTCATAGATCGAGGTCAAAGATTGGATTTCAAATCTGCGAAAAATTCTTGATTTGGGTCATGAAATTTTCTTTAATAAGAGGTATCTTTCACTATCAAATGCAAGACAGATAGGAAAATTTTTATTTTACTCTCTCTATGTGATGGTGGAAATGTATCTTCTCTAAGAAAATCCTGGAAAAATCTCTCTGTACATGAAATGAAAATGGCATTTCACCTAATCTTGTTGTGTTCATTTATATCGACCAAATTAGTGTTATTCCCAACCTTTGGCATGACACATTAACATGAATTGTCACTCGTACCGAAAACTATTTCAAGCTCATATTACAATTTTATCAAATAACTAATCTTAATTAAAAAAGTTGTTAGTTACATTACGCTAAAACATATGCTAGTAAAGATTTGCGTAATCTGCCTTGGCTCAAGATGTATATGCCATGAAAAGTTCTTACATACCTAACTATGGTCTATAAAAGATATATCGCATAATAACATATTTTATTATTGCATGGCATTAGAAGATAAAGAAAAAGAGATATCTTCCTTCCATCCAATAGTTAAAAATGCTTTGTGCATGCATTTATCAACTACCAAGATAAAAAAATTTCATATATACACGACAGATATATTAAATTGAACTACTGATCAGCAAGCTAAAAGATGTGCAACACAAATTGTTAATTAAGATCTCTCTTAATCTGTAATAACCGTATTTGCAAAGTAAGGGTAAATAAGTAATTTAATAAATTATAAGTTGAAGTATAAATGATATAGTTACGCGATGGATTTAGTATTGAATAAAATAATTCTTTTGGAAAAAAAAATTTCTGCGACGTGGACGACATTAAAAGAAAAGAAAAGTAAAAAGTTGTGGGCAGCAGGTATAATACCGGCTGCCAATTTCAGAAGACGTTTGTAGTCAACAAACGTGGGTAGCAGGTGTAATACCTGTTACCAATTTCAGACGGCATTTGGGAATGCCTTACGCGTCTCCACAATGTGGAAACTGTGGACACTTTTGGGAGGGGTGGGCTGCTGGAAGAGCAAAATTTTGAAGGAGTTTTCTATGGAATTTCATAGAGAATCAAGAATAGCTATCAGAAGGTAATATCATAGTGCTTATTTTTTAATTTCTAACATTTATGGAGTTTTCCTGAATTCAAAGTGAGAATTTTCAAAGTGTGTGGTTTATATCGAATTGAAGAATAAATTAGAAAATTTATATAAATATGATGTCAGGTGTTGACGATATATAATTGGGGGAATTTTTGAGAGAAACGGGAAAGGCAAGGAAGTGATCCACGGGTAGCTTTAAGTGCTACGTGTGAGTTGGATTTACTTTAAGTAGTCTAAAGAAAAATGAAATATTTAGTGATAATATAAAAATAAATTATTGATGTATGCTTGGGTGATAGATGAAAAAAATTAATTTATAGTTATTATAGGAAATTTGGACAAGTAGAAATATTTTTCGGTGAGAAATAATATTTTTGGAAATAAAAGTTTATTGGAGAATAAAAGACATAAATAAATTATTGATGAGTTATATTGATGTTTTAGCACGAATTATGGGGAGATGAATTTTAGTGAATATTGATAAGCTTTGGTGGATGATTTTATGTGATTAGAAATGAAATTCAGTGGATCTGGACAAACTTTGATGGATAATTTGATATGATTTGGGATGAAATTTTGTGGATTTTGACAAGTTGTAATGGATGATTTGATGTGATTTGGGATGAGTGGATTTTAGTAGAATTTTTATATAATTTGAGAAAAAATCAGGATAGTCAATTTAAATATTTTGATTTCATGTGATTTTTATATTACTATTTATATGCATATTTTATATCATTGTTCATATGCATATGCATTACATGAGAAAGAAAGAACCGGGAAGGCAGCTGGTTTGATGAAAATGAAAGAACCGTGAAGGCAGCCGGTCTAATGAAAATAAAATAACCGGGAAGGCAGTCAGTCTAATGAAAATGAAAGAACTGGGAAGGCAGCCGGTCTTATGAGAATGAAAGAACCGGGAAGGCACCTGGTCTAAATGAGAATGAAAGAACCGAGAAGGCAGCCGGTCTAAGATAATAACAACCTGTCGACAGGTGGGAAGACGTTCCCATCATAATCATATATGTATTTGCATTTGTTTAAATTATTACTGCATTATTGAAATGATGAGGTGTGATGTATCATCGTGAATATAATTATGGATGATTGAGTCTCACAGAAAGAGACAGTTATGATGAAAACATTATTGAAATGATGAGGTGTGATGTATCATCGTGAAAACATTACAAAGCTATCAGCCACCCTGCAGACTGACAGCCACCCTGCAGCTGCCCTACGACCGCACTCTCACCCAAGCCCGCTATCATGACCACCTCGCCGGTAGACGCCTATAAATGGGCCAAGGTATGAACTTCACCATTCATATTCAGACACACCCGCACTCACACTTGATATATTTAAGCCCTCGGATTCTTTTGAGCCCTCGGCTTTTCCTTTAAATCGTTGCTGACTTAAGCATCAGAGTGCCTTCGGAGGTCTCCCCCTCCCCTCCTTCCGAGGGCTTTCAGTTCACTCCTGTCACTTGTGCAGGATCCTGGCCGAGTCCTCACTCAGGCCACATCCCCAACCAGACCACGCTAGTTTCCAGGTCACGTCAGCCCCAGCAGTTTTTGGCATCAACAATATAGTTTTAAATGCAATCAAAATTTAAGTTGAGAACAATATCAAACTTGAGTTTCAATATTAAACTTGACATAAATTATAACGATATTAAACTTAAAGAAAAATCAGTGAAATCTAAAAGACAATTGATAATGGTAATGGATAATGTAAAATGGATAAGTTTACATTAGTAATTAAGTTTACCTTGAAAAGGAGTAAAGACTGTAAATGCCAACCAAGCTGTTGATTTCCTTAGAAAAAAAAAGTATATTTTGCACTTTTGGTTCATTAAATCTATTAAACTAGGTCCTAGTCAAAATCCTAGTCTCGAAAAGTTATCTTGATATGGACCAACACCATGTAACTTCGTACCGATATAATATTATATATATATATATATATATATTTATACCATAGTAGTGGATAAAATATTTGGAAATAAAATAAAAGAAATACATTTTTTTTCTCTGTAGCTTATCCGGTTGAGATAAATATGGCTGACGAAAATCTGATATAATTTACTATGTGATTGACGAATTCAGAGTTTGGTCATGTTGGCTGGGTCCATATACTCGGTTGGCAGCGTCAACGTAACAAAATTTTAATAATCATGTTCACACTTTTGTTTCATGGGTTTTCACCCTTTTTATATAAAAAAAAATCTTGGTTAGATTAGGTAGTTTTAAATCCTTCTGAAATTTTATCAATAATTTTAAAAAAATTTACTAGTAACATCAATATAAATGTGAGAATAAAAAACTAATGATACGAGTGAAATTTCAAAAATTAAATGTGAAATTTTAAAAATTAACAATAAAATTTCGGACGGATCAAAAACCAGTCTTAACCAAAAATTGGTCCTTATATGTTGGATCCTCTCAATTTTTAGCTTTGAATTGCAGGTCAATTGATTGTTAGATTTTATGCCACCTCAATAAAGTAAAAATCGAGGGTCATGAACACACCACATCACCGAAGTAAGGGAAAAGAGCTTTTTCCTCTAAACCGGCAAACAACCAACTGCATGCCCTTGTGTAATGACCCATACCGAGCAAGCATTACTTGAAATGACATCATTATTACTTTTAAACATTGAGTATATAGACCTGTACCGCAACATGTAAATCCTACTATTTCCATCATACAATACATTCCTGCTATATGCATGCATGCATGCTTCCACATTTCTTTAGTCTATGTACATTACATCTTGGTTGAAACCAAGAATTTACACAAGACACAATCTTTAGAAAAATTTCAGCCATGACAATTAAAAAACAAATACATTTTTTTCAAAAACGGAGACATATACATTAATCCAAACTCCCAAACAAACATGGTGAGGATGCTTTGCGTGAAAACCCACCTAAGGATACCTTTCTCCTTCAATCCTTTACTGATTTGCTTCAATTCTATTCAACAACTTCCTTGAAATATTAAAAAGGTGGAGGGTGAGCTAAAAGCTCAGCGAGTAATCCTATTACTCAAAGTAATCGTCTTCAAGAAACTTTATCACTTTTTGAATGAATTCAATTTAATTGTAATCACAATTCATAAAGTCACAACTATGTATATATAATTGCCCTCATGCTCATCACAAGTAAAATAACCGTTCCAAGAATACATTAAAACAATCAACAATCACATGAATTAAAGTATCATACAAGCTTCAAACCATTACAAGAATAACCCTTTTAAACTATTCACGGTTCACGTGACATCAACTCAATTCAATACTCTTATAAATACATATATCACAATGGGGATGTCTCCCCACGTACCAGTACATCAAACATCGCATTATACATCCACTCGGTTTCATCTCACTTTCCACTTCCACTCGGTTCCATAATATCGTCAAGGATTCAAATCTCATCAAACATAATTCATAACACAAGCAATTTCTTAAATATAATTTCATTAACTCATTCACATTACACTTTACTTCCAAACACACATCAAGACATATGATTTGTTTCTTAGATATCAAACACACATTTATTCACACCCTTATATGGTTTGCATTCCGCATCTATTATACTTACATATTTTCGTTTTTATCATATAATTCACTACGCTTACTAACAATATGGTGAAACTCACCTTTGATATGCCAAAAGCTAGTCTTCAACTACTTCCTTACCCTTAGCACGTTCTCCAACAACACCTAAAAATTATATCATTTAATATAACAATCCAAGAAGTAACGAAATCAATATCCATCTTCATTAAGCATCTACAAGAAATTGTCTAGATAATAACTATGTTACAAGTTTTCTCTTCTTTGTCTACTTTTCCTTATTCTCTTTTTTCCTTTCCAATCAAATTTTAAGTGCATGTCTCATGACAATGATTCTTAATTTACTCAAGTAAATTTCAAGAATAAATAACAAGAAAGCTTAAACTTCTTAAGTTTTAAACTAATTAAAATGATTTGTTTCATTTACTTACAAAATTTCTTCTTTTATAATTTTTTACTTAAAAAGCTTCTACCAACTAAGTTTACTCAATAATTCCTCCAATTCAAAGAAACTATACCAATTTAATAATCTTTATGCCACCAAAATTCTAAACTTACATATTTAACATTATCCAAACACTAACTTAGATTAATTTACTCTAATATTTAAGATTTGTTCACATAAACTCTATAATACCCATCTAATAGAATTCTTCCAAAAAATTTAGCTTTATCACTAAAAAAATTCCTAACTCTAGAAAGTCTTTTAGCTCCAACAAGTATTTATACTTCAAAACCTAAAATTTACATATCTAAAACTACTCAGTCACAAGTTTAAGTTATTTCAAGTTATAGTGCAAGATTAATTCAAAGTTCCACTACATATCATATTCCAACTTCAATAAATCCTAAATCCATCCATTTAAATTCAAATCAACTCAAACAAAACCAAAGAATCAACTTCATTAAGTTTACTTTGACTTAGAATAGGTTGGAAAATGATTATACCTCAAATTTGTATAAAAAAAAAATAGCTAAGAAACAAAAGGAGCAAGAACCCCTGTCTGGTGCGTGTACTCCACGCGCCGTCGTAGCCTGCTCATGGCGCCTCACCTCTCGGTCTGGACTCCTCCCCCAGGTGGCTGTAAGAGTTTTACAAAGTATGGGGGTAAGTGAGGTAGTGACGTGAGTTGGTGAGCTAGAAGAAGATAAGAAAATTTTGGGTTTTCTCCAAACAAATTAAAAAATGGTATTTGCCCTGTTTCTCTCTAACTCTCTCAGTCACCCGAGCTTCCCAGAGAAGAATTGAGAGACTTGTGGTTTTTTTGCTGAAGTTTCTAGGCTTTTAGCCTTATATTGTCCCACGAACCATTAGCTTTTTATCTCTTTACCCCTCCCTTCTTTCTTAATTAATTTGCAACCCTTTTCCTCCTTTTTTGTAACTTTTTATATTAAAACCCAATTGTTCTTACTAACGCTTCTTTATAAGAAAGTCTTCACTAAGTACTTTCATTTCTTTTATGTTTATATTACCCCTCAATCAATAAGCTCTACACACTTCTAACATAGAAAAATTATAATTTACTTCATCGATATATATAGTTTAAAATTTAAGACCTGACTTTGCACCCCCTCTCTCTCTACTTTTTCGCTTCTCATTTACTCAGAGTATAAATCCCATCAACCAAATTGTTGAATCCTAAATAATTCCTTGATCCATTACTTAAATTGATGCAATCTCTTGACCTCAACCCGATAATGATGCCCAACAGTGTAATCTTTCTGATGACGACAATCACGACCGTAAGTGCCACGATGGTCAGTATGTTGTCATGTCATCAGTACGATAGTTTTGGTGAGAGAGAAAACAGAGAAGAAGAGATTGTGTAGAAGAAAATATTAGAAGATGGATTCAGTTGTTTGGGACTTGGATTGGGTACTTGGGTTGGGACTTGGGAGCCTGGGCTCATGTTGGGATTAAGGTTGGGCCTAAAATTATAGGGCATGCTTGGGTAACAGTTTTCTGTTTTTAGTTTTCGAAAATGAAAACTGAAAACAGTTTTCTGAATAAAACATGTTTGGAATACTATAACTCGAAATTGTTTCCAAAACAAAAAAACAATGAAATGTTGTTTGAATAATCTTATTTTGAAAACTGTTTTGATACAACTTGTAATTATTTTTAGTTTTGAGTTTAAATTTAAAATCTATATTAATTTTATTTCTTATATTTACTAAATATTTAAAAATAATTAATATTATTTTATTTTCAAAATTTTAATATTTTTTATATACTATGGAGTAAGAATGAAACAGAGAAGTGAACATTGATTTTAGGACTATTTTTCGAAAATTATGTTAGAAAACACCAATTTGGAGTTTTTAAAAAACAATTTTTGAAAACTTGTTTTTTTAAAACTGTTTTAGAAAATTGCTTTTGAAAACTGTTTGCCAAACATAGAAAAGAGATTTTGAAAACTGTTTTCAATTTTTCGAAAATTGAAAACAATTTTGAAAAACTGTTTTCAAACATAGCCATATATACTATCTGTTTCTTTTTTAAGGAAAAAATGAACCCGATTTTTAGCCAAGACTTGCCCGTAGTGTAACTCTACCCCTGATTTCAATCATAATAGTTTTCCTGATGGTTTTATTTTTGGTACAGCGTCATCAGCATATCAAGTAGATAATTAATATATAATATATTAATGTACAACTTTTTAAAACCACCGTGAGATATAATCAACCACTTTATGAGATATAATCAACTGTATATATGCATGATTTATGGGACAACTTTACTCGCGACTATTCAGGTTTCTCTCCTTTATTCATTTATATTTCTGTTTAGGTAAGTTTCCATTTGTACATGCATGAGAGTGCACAAGTTATGATGATCGCAACTACTTGATTTCAATACTCCATTTCTTGTATATACGAAATGGAGATAAGAAACTGAATAGATTATCATATTTATTCAAATCAGTTCATTGAAAAGTAACGTGATAAATTAATTAGGAATGTTTTCATAAAACTTTGTAAAAAGAAACAACATAGCTAATAGAGGTATAACAGTTGATTTCTATCATCGTTATAATGTATAAAATTAATTTTACCCTTTAATCACTTATCATATTTTAGAAGAATCTTAATTTAGGGATTTGACATTATTTGATATAGAAATAACTAGAGTTGATCATTGGTCCATTAGTCCACCCAGCTCGTTTGGCTCAACTTGTAGTTTTTGCGGATTTGTTCAAGAAAAATTAATTAATTAATTTGGCTTGGGTAAAAATTTAGGCCCGATTTAAAAAACGAAAGGGATTGAAATTTGAATAAAATAAAAGGCAAATCGGTTAGGCACCACCTTCTTAAATATATTATACTTAATACATTTAATTATTTATATATTAAATAATATATATTTCATGTAATGTGATATATGTTAGGGTTAAGATTCCCTTACTAAAACATTTCATGCTATGAAAAAATAGGGGAAAATGCAATAATTTAGACAAAGAATTTTTTTTTTTAATTCTTCTTTGTGCGTAATATTGTATTATGGGAAAACTTAGACTAAATAAAAAAATGAAAAATTCGGGCCTGATGGGCGGACTTGGGTTTGGCTTAACTTATTAGGCTCGAGCTAATTAAGATCGGATTTTCGGGCCAGCTCATATCTACTGAGCTACAATTTTGTGTAAGCCCGACCCAAACCTAACCCGAACCTGACCCAAACCTAGCTCGAGACTGACTTTGGTCAAATCTAGATATAATTGATTCACATGTATTGAAAAAAGATTAGTTTTTATATTTTTCACGTAATCTACTTTTAAGTAACATAATTGAAATTAAACATTTAAAAAAAAAAAATTGTGACAAGAAGGTATCAAACTAATGAAGGAAATGAAAATGGATTCTTTCTGTTTCTCGTTCTCATGGCCCATTATATTACCTTCTAAGTGTGTATATTAACTAGGAGACCTTTGTTTTTCTTTTTCTTTACCTTTTTATTCTCGTTATTCTTAAAATTTTAATTAGCTATGCTTTCTTTCTTTCCTTTTTAAATTCGGGTGGAAAGCTAACATTGAAATATAAGTTCATTAAATTACATTCGAAATGCAAAAAATAAAGGGGATGGCTTGCCTTTGACATTGACCAAGTGAACTTCTAGTACTGTGTTCCCAAGTTAGCTTATGATACCACTTTATTATTGGACCCGAATAAAAGAAATTCAAAATATTGGACCAAATTTATAAGTTTATCAAGAAATTGGATAGCTTGTTGAGGATTTTTTTTTTACATAATTAAGTCCAATAAAATTCAATTTATTGATAAAGTTGTCGAAGAATTACTTTCTGTGACTCATTTGAACCAAACTTAACTATCTTTCTGAAATGTCAATTGATACATATGCAGACAAACAGTCTCGGATATAAAATTATATTTAAATATAAATTTCATAACAAACAAAAACATATAACCAATAAATGCAAAAAGGATGGGCTAAGGCACAAATGCAATATCTCTCTCTTTAGAACTTCTCGCGTCATAGCAGAGGTAATCAAACTCTATCAATGCAACAAACTCATGGCCGCGTTGCTCCCAGGATACAAAAACCCAACATAATCTATTTGTTGTATCTCAAAGATACTAACATTGTATTATGAGCCAGAGCTCTACCATACCACATTTTTTTTGCTCATAGTAATATCAAAATAATATAACGCAGAAAAAAACTAAAATGAGGAAAAAAATAGTGGATTTTGTTTTTCTATCCAAAGGGCATGCAAATAGTCATATTTATAGAACTCTAGTATAGTAACCTTCAAATTTGGATTTCGATCCTCTAGGGATGAATTTGTCTATGGTTTGGTGTAGTTCATGTAAGGATTAATAGCCACATCATAAAAATATTAAATCAAAGGCTATGATTGAAATACATAAAAAATTTGGAGCTAAATATCTCTATGCCACGTCAGCAAAAGGGGTAATTTTATAAAATCAAAATTACATTTCGAAATTTTAGAAGAAAAGGAAAGCAGTTGCCGAAAATCGACGACCAGAGGCGAACGTGTCGGCACGTGGGACGCGTGAACCGGCTCCTACCAGCGGTTGGTGATCGGAAAGTTTGGATCTGATTAGCATTGCAAAATCCAACCACCCGGTGGTGTCTAATTATGAAAATAATATTCATCTTTATTATTATAATTACCATTATAATAATTATTTTCATTATTATGAGAAAAAATATTATTATAATAATATTATAAAAGTACTATTATTATCAGTATTATTATAATATTGATAATAATAACCACTGTCATTATTATTATATTTATTATTATTATTGTTATTACAAGAAAAAATATTTTTAATTATATTATAATTATCATTATTCTAAGGTAAAAAGAAAAAAAAAATAGTCTCACATGGATAAGATAGATTTTATCCTATAGAAGGAGGCGGGACAAAAAATGTGAGATTAAGGCTAATTTAATCTCATCTTAATCTCATAAGAATAGTAAATCTCCCCAACCAAATGAGGGATAACTATTCATATATGATTAAAATAGTCAAATCTCATCTTAATCTCACCAATCAAACGGGCTATTAGAGTTTAGGCTAAGAGTTCAAGAGGGAGAAAAGAGACATGGTGTAGAGAGAGATTGGAGGCAATGTTGTTAGAGGCACACAAAAGTATACTAACCTTAAGGTTAGTAGTAGTTTATATAGAGAACATAATATTCAAAAATTAAATCAATACCCTTAACCATAATATTCTAACACTCCTCTTCAATCCTTCATTTTTCTTTTTATTTGAGATAATTTTATCAATTCGATAATTTTATCAATTCAATTAATCTCTGACATTAATAAAAGAAAAATGAAGGTTAATCAGTGTAACCTTTACGTCCACATGCATACATTGCTAAATATAAGCGGCTAATACAGTTCCAACACTTCAGATTTACTTTCATGGGTTATGAGTCTCTCTCTCTCTCTTTATATAAATGGTTTACCATTGGAACCACAAGCACTTGCATAAAGAAAAATGGCCATTGAAGGTTCTCTTGTATCGGGGCTGCTACTCCTTGCAAGCTTGTGGGATCTTGTTGAACCAAAGCGTCATCTTGTCTCAACTTCTAATTTCAATCGTAATAGCTTTCCTAATGATTTCATTTTTGGGACAGCCTCATCATCTTATCAAGTAAGACATTTTTAATTACCTTCACAAATTCATGCGACCGAGTGTGATGATTTCAACTGTTTTTCTTCGTTTTTCTTTGACTTTTGGTCTCCTTTGTTGCTGAAATTATCATTGTTTTATTGTATAAACAATGGCTTTAATTCCAGTTTACATCATCGGTCATCAATATACAAAATATATCATGTGGAATATAGTGGCTTCTATTTAAAATTAATTAAAGCAATTCCCACGTTTTGTTTTACGTCATGTAAGATTATATATATATATATATATATATATATATATATACACTCCTGCATGGAAGCATTAATTAGCTAGCACCACTAATTATGCAATTATATTTAGTATGAAGGTGCAGTAAAAGAAGGTGGTAGAGGATTAAGTATTTGGGACGACTTCACTCACTAGTATCCAGGTTGGTGATGAATATTTTGTTTGGCTAATTGGCTCTATTTCTTTCATAAATGAAACGGTGAGTTCACAACAAAAAAAGGAAAATAATAAAATAAACAAATTGGAGACTAAAAGTTGAATATTGTATTCAAATAAGCTCTTTAAAATTTAATGTGATAAATTAAGAATTTGTTTCATACATCTTGTAGAAAAAAAAAAACAATATGGACAATGGAGATGTAGCAGTCGATTTCTATCATTGTTACAAAGTACGGAGTTTATTTTTCTTTTTTTATGAATTGTCAATGTTTCATGAGTATCTTTAGCAGTGAGGGTTGAGGGGTGATTTTCCATGGATGTATCTGGTGGTGGTAAAAAAAATTATTTTATATTTATTTCATGTATTTTTGTTCTCGATTAGTCGTATTTGTATTAAACATAGCTGAAAAATGTGATAGGAAGACATGGATGCTTTCAAACTAATGAAGGAAATTAACATGGATGCTTTCCAACTCTCAGTTTCATGGTCTAGAATATTACCCCGTAAGTATATATTTTAATCAAGTTGTAATTAACATTTTATTTCATTGCCACTGTTCTATTTTTCTCATTATTCTTAAAATCTTAATTGATTCTTCTTTTTCCATTTTTTTTTTGTGAATTTAAGTGGAAAACTAAGTGAAGGAGTGAACAAGGAAGGAATACAATTCTACAAAAATCTCATCAATGAGCTCTTAGAAAATGGTAATAAATCTCTTCCTAAATGGATTTAAAAGTTTTCTGCCAAAGATGGTGGTTTAATGTAACTAGAATATTTTGTAAATATGCCATGCTGACATTGAAATATAAATTCTTCCTACAAGTTTGAAATTCAAAATATAAAGAGGCCAAAATCCAAAATGTTCGACCAGATTTCATAGTTTTGATGAAACTGAATAGCTTATGAAGATTTATATTCTAAATATCATGCTATAAAAAATTAGAACCCAACTAATTGTTTTGTGTCTCCTGTGATACAATGTGCAGACTTGCAGCCTTTCGTAACTATCTCCCATTGGGATCTTCCTCAAGCTCTAGAAGATGAATATGGTGGCTTTTTAAACCCTCGCATTGTGTAAGTGAATAGTAGTTACTTTATATGAATCATACTTTACAATCCCAAAGATTTTTATTCTGGAATGAACAGTTTGTAAAACCTACTGCGTGGACATGAAAATGTTTGATCCTGGCTGCATATTAGATTGTTTTTGTAAGACTACAAATTAGACTGGGTTTGTTGTTTTTTTGTTTTTATGGTGTTTGATTGTTTGTCTCAATTTATACTCAATACAATTTTTTTTTTTCTATTTTTCATTTTGCCAACATAGACTATGGTGATTAACCTATTGACTTTCAAATTTTTTTCCTACTTTATAGAGGATCGAGATGGAATTCTTATTGGCCCACAGGTACGTTGATAAAGTATATATATTTATTTTAGAAATACTTTGTTTTTGAAAAACGAAGGCATAAAAAGATTAGAAGGCATCATAAAGCCAATAAGATTTAGAAAGAAAATTCCTTATGAATCATGAGAGACACATGGAGAGATCAGTAAAGACGCCAAACCAAACAAACAGAACCATCCACTAGAACACAAGACAACACACTGTGCACTTCTTGATACATGTTTTTTCAACATTCTTTTTTCAGTATTTTGTCATATTCCTCTCTATCCCTCCATTCCATTTGGTATAGCTGTTCAATCATCTCCTCTTCATCTCCATCATATGAAACGCCTTTTTTTTTTTTTTTTTACCCAATGCCCTATTTTCTTACCCAATACTTTTTCTTTATATTCACACTTTATAAAATGACTAATAATTGTATATAACATTATTTTATTTAGGCTGCTTCAGACTTGATCCTAGTGTATCCTGAAGGTACCAAATATATTCTAAAGTACATCAAGGATCATTACAATAATCCAACCATTTACATTACTGAGAATGGTAAGCCAATTTTTAGAATAAACTTCATACAATTAAGTGGTATTTGTTACATGTTGGATAATCCAATTACTAATTAGTTTTGATTTCTTTGACATAAAACTCATGTAGGATATGACGATTACAACAATGATACATTACCATTGGAAGAAGCTCTTAAGGAGACTGATAGGAAAGAATACCATGAGAAGCATCTTCGGAATCTTTTCGGAGCCATAAAGTGAGTTAGTATCTAACTTATGTTGAATTTATTATCACTGTTTTTTTTTTTTTTTTTTTTGGTTTGCAAAATTTACTTTACAACTAACATAAAACTTGTGTTCTTCAACAAACTTGATATTGATATAAAATTATTGTTTTCTGCTATATAGGATGTTTTTTAGTACTCAACTTTTGAAGGTTTAATTATTACAAGGTCCATCTCGATGTAAGCTTATAGAGCATAGATTGTTTTGTTAAAAGTTTATACTAATGGTGATAATTGGATTATTGACAGTGACTATGGAGTTGATATGAAAGGCTATTTTGCATGGTCATTGATGGATAACTTTGAATGGAACCTTGGTTACACTGTTCGATTCGGATTATATTATGTAGATTTCAAGAATGACTTGAAACGATATACGAAAGAATCAGCCAAGTGGCTCATGAAATTTCTAAAAGAACAAAGCAAGCGGTCTGAAACTGTTATTTGGGTTTCCTCAATTTTATCACGTATAACAAAGAGTTGGTCACTATTGACGTATTGAAGTTGAACATCTTTTGGTTTTAAATCACAACTGAATGATGTATTTTATTAATTCTTTTGTAATTCTTTGATTTTATTGATTAAAATCTTTTTAGGTGTTTTAGGATTTTAATATGTAATTAAACTATTGTCTTCTTATATAAGAAATTGTACTACTTTCTGATCTATTTCATATAGCTAGCCTATAAATAGGTTTGTATAGTTTTTGGGTTCTGCCTATATCTTTTTTCATGATAAATAAATTGACTTTTTCCTTTCATATATATATATATATATATATATATAAAAGCCTTTTATTCTCTTTTTCACTTAGATAGGTGGTTTAGAGGGAGGATTCTCTAGGCATGAAGATTCCCTAAAAGTATGCCTTTTGAATTATGGACAAATGGACAAATAAGTATCATAGTACGTATGTCACTTAGTAATCACCGAATTCCTAAACAAATTTTTTTTCCCTCAAATCCCCAACTTTGAGGTGATTTTAATAAATAAATATTTTGATTATAAACTTGTCATAATAAGCCCTTAATTTGATTTGACGTTTTCTTTGAAGTGACGTGTTTTTAAGAATTTACTCTTTCAAAAGAAAATTAATGACAGAGAAAATGAAGAAACAGTTGTTTACGGTTATTGTTATGCTTAAAATTTGAAAAATAATGTCTTGGAACATCAACGGTGCAACAAATCGTTGCATTTTTTTATACTTCTTTTCTTTAGGGGTTAAAATTAAGTGGACCAACAGCAAAGCAACACGTGGACATTTCTACTTCCAATAAGGAGATGGCACGTGGACAAGCTATTGACAAACCCAATGCCATTCCCGGACACTCTTGTCTAGACCTACGAGCGTAAATCCAGGGATCACGATCCTTCTTGGACACCCAGCCATATCCACTTGCAGAGGAACGGGATCTCCGAGATTTCCCCATCCGGGGTACGTGGGCCGTCTCACCTTTGAAACACTATAAAAGGACCAAGGTATGCAAATCCAGACACAATCACATTCACATTTTACAGAACTGAAAGCACCAGCATCCCATTCCTCTAAGAACTTGTACTAACAAGAGCATCGGAGTGTCTTTGGAGGCACCATCCCCCTCTCTCCTCCGGTGGCTCTCTAGCTCATCTCGTCTTTCTTGTGCAAGCTCCCCCAAAAACCGGCCCCCAAGTCATCAACACGTTTTATGCATCAACAACAATATTTTTGTGTTTTGTAAGGGGCTGTTGATAAGAATCTCAATGTTTCTTCAAGAAGTTCTGAAGGCTCTCATTCTATGGCTCTTGATGATCACAAGTTTTTAACATGGTTATTAATTTATGTGCTTATTTCATTTGGAATTATATAAAATGAATTTATTAGCTACATCAGCTCTTAGGTGACAAGAAGGGCGAGAAAGTTGGGGCCATAATCCTCGGACTGTCTATTCCTTCATGTCTTCACCTTTTATTGCTATATTCTTCAAAACCAGACCTTCTCTAAACTCTGTTATTCAAAACTAGATCAAATGGACTCTTTCTCCATTATGAGTTCATCCTACCATTATGATAAGAGAGCTGCTTGAAATTACAAAATAGGAAACAACTTTTCCCAAACCAATTAGAAGTTTTCTTTGTGAGAATTGAGCCAGAATCCTAACAGTCATAACTATAGGGTAGTTTTTTATTTTTATTTTTTTTTCATTTTCTTCTTCCACTTTGCGATCAAATGAAAACAAGCATTTGATTTCATGCAAACAATTGGACCTTGCAATTAATTTTTGTTGGTATGATCCTCCAATGTGTCCACGAGCTAAAGAAGTTACAAGTGGATTGTTGAGGAAAATTGTAAGAATAAAGAATCAAGCTAGAAGAGACAGTGATAGGAGCTGATGTGATTAATAAATTCATTTTATATAATTTTAAATGCAATCAAAACATAAATTGAGAACAATATTAAACTTGAGTTTCAATAAAGATGTAAATTAGGAACAGTTATAAACTCGACGTAAATTAGAACAATATTAAACTTAAAGAAAAACCAGTGAAACCTAAAAGACAATTGATAATGGTAATGGATAAGTTTACATTAGTAATTAAGTTGACCTTGAAAAGGAGAAAAGACTGTAAATGCCAATCAAATGATAAACTTAAAAAAAAAAAGGAACCTGTTTCTTTCATTTTCCCCCCCTTTTTTCATGTAATTTCTCCATTACTAGTACTATATATAAAAAACATACTCCATAGTGATCAAGCCTGGGCCTTTGATGCAAATTTCAAGCCTGGGCATTTAAAGTCTTTAACTAATTGCTCCTTTATTTTTCAAGGTCAACTCCAACTTAATTACTGATATTGTAAACTACCCACGATGAAGCAGTAGTCAGTTGTTTACCTGAGAGGGCTATTTAATTTTGCCATGAAACACGTACATAATGATCTTTCAATTTAGAAGCCATCCAACACTATAATTTCTTAATTAATTTTAAAGTTATGTTTCGTGTTATTTTGAAGGAGACAACAATAACAACATGCATATGTTGAGTTATTAATCAGCTGTTGAGTAATTATGCGTATCTATAACATCTAAGTGATGCAACAGTTAGGAGGAGATCGTAGTTATCAATTTATGTTGCTCATCTTTTAAGCTTGCTGATCAGTAGTTCAATTAATCATTAACTTCTCCTGATTTTCTATTTTTGATTCTTGATGTGGGATAATTTTACCATCCAAACAAACAGTAACACATGACACACCAAGGTAAGGCCACAGACCCAAAATTACCACCAGTGAAATCATTACATGTGTCCAAGGGTACGAAGGTAATTTTATTCATAAACCCTAAAACACTGTAATCCTAACTGCACAAGGACACTCATATCTCATATTTGAGAAACTCAAATCCCACCACAACTCTCACATATGAGTTACTTTCCTAATCAGACGATACTCCAAAGTACTGTATGTAGAGGGCTTTCGTTATTACACATGTACGTCACAAACAGTTTTAACAACACCTGCCTTTTCATTTTATATAAACAGATTATTGATTTAGGCATCAGAGAGTTCCCTCAAAGGCACACTTCCGATCCTCCGACAACTCCTTAGGTCTTTTTTTGTTCTCGTGTGTGCGGGGACTTCACAACACCTATAAGAGCAGCAGTCACATTTTTAAGCATAAAAAAATTTGTGTTATCCATGGGAAAACTTTGAAGAAGAATTCATCCGTTAATGATGCCAACCTGAAATATGACCAAGAACGTTGTTGCTACTGTCGCTGTCGGTGCTGCTACCATTGCCACAACCCATACCTTGACTAGACAGGACATGATCCTTAGTCCAGGCCTCTTTGCAATTCCCAAAACTACTGCTACGAGTGACGATTCCATCTGGCATTCTAAAAGGTAGCAGAAGTTTCTTGCAACCTCAACTGGGCTATCCCACTCGTCACCAAAGCCACACTGATCTGAACGCATGACTCGGGGTCCTCAATGGCAATAGATGCTGCCACAAAGCCCTCGATTAGCGAGGCACTCAGATCACGAAAGGAGACTTCACCCCACTAACTACCGATCCTCCGTTAGATTCTGCCCCCTCCATTATAAGGTAAGATCACAGAGCCACTCCACGATCACAAACACCTTTAATACAATCTCCAGGAGCGGAGAATGATCACTCCAGATAAAGAGAACCTATAGTAGGTTAGTAGCACCTGCCAATAGACAAAACAAAAAAGCAAGAACAGAACAAACGATCTTTTTTACAGATGACGACCTAGAAGGACTGCCCACCCCATGATGACGCCATGGTCATCACTTTGGTCATTTGGAATTACAATATGAAAAGGATCCTAGTTGACAACCAACATATTCTATCATAACGCGTTCAAGAAAATGGGGCTTAGTGACCAACAGCTCACACAGGTCGCTTCCCCTCTCTATGAGTTTTCAAGCGAGCCAATGTTCCTCTCTCTACTATATTTAACATCACATTCATAACATTTCTACTCATTTTTCATTCTCTTATGTTCTTCCTCTACACACAACCTATGTCATCACAACTACTTAGGCCATGTCTGGAGACAAGGGTTTAAGCAAGGTTAGCTTAAATCCTTGTCTTAGAATTTGGTGGATGTTACTGGGGCCTCAATTCCAAGACAAGGATTTAAGTTAATATTGCTTAAATCCTTGTCTCCAAACATGGCCTTAGTTTCTAAACAGTTTCCTAGAGATTTCTTCGAAAGCTATTCATAATTGCTATCTACACAACTTCGCAAGGCTTTGTTGTATCCTTGAGGTGAATTTACTAGGAAGCTACTAGCAAACTTTTTAGAGTGAGGGCAACTATCACCTTAACGAAAGTGATTTACGCCCTAAATCCTTAAAATATTATGTTCTTTTCAATTGTTTTCGTTGTTGCAATTCCACATTTTCTAATGCACATACTTTGACCCACTTTTTTTTTTTGTTGTTATTTTAACCCAAAATCCCCAACAATTTTAAGGTGATAGTAGAAGCAACCATATAATCAGTATTGATTTCAAAGTCATGAGAGAAGACTTCATCAAAGAAGATCGTTTTTATGGAACCAACTTTGCTCACTAGAAGGAAACTAAAAGACTATAAAAGGTTGAAAGAAGCGAGAGGATATATATATATATATTATGGATTTCTTTGTCGAGGCCAAATTCATACTGAGAGCATATGTATGATTTCTAAGTTTTTATAAAGTCTATGCCAGATATCCAGGAAGTATTTGAAGAGAAACTTAATACTTAAAAAAAAAAAAAAAAAACAAGGTAGGCTTAACTTATTGATTATGAAATATTTTGAATTTATAGTTATAAATTAAAAATATATTTTTTGAATTTATATTTTTGAGTAACATCATAAAAAAATGATGTGTTTTCACTCTATGACCAATTTACAATGAATATCTAAAACTAAGAAGTATCTAATTACTACATTTAAGATAGATGATCTTAATGAATTAGATGCTATCTTAGACGTGGAAATGAGTGGGGGATATGTTTTAAATCAATCTCATTACTTGAGAAACTATTATTAAGTTCCAAAATCTTGGAATAAAGTAAGCAAGTATCCCCTGTGAATTCACTACTAAACCAATTGAGAATTTCGGTAAAGTAATGATACAACTTGAATATGTATGTTAGTGCTATTGAAAGTTTAACTGAGCTAGATATTGTATTTGTAGAGTGCAAACTTTCAAGATACACTAGTAAGCCTAGTACAAACCAATAAATAGAGTTATTAGAATCTTAAGAAAACTGTTAAACTATCTGTTTTATTTTTATTATCTGGTTGTACTAGAAGGATTCATTGTAGTTGGATCACAAGTACGTCAATTGATGAAAATTTAACGTTTGGATGGATTTTTAGGCTTGGTGGTGAAACAATACGTTGACCCTCTAAGAAGTAGATATGCATATCAAATTTAACCATATAACCAGGATCAGCACATAATGCCATAGACATATTTGGCGTCACAACAATCCAATATACTTGTCACCTCAAGGACTTGTCTCCTTAAGGACTCTTTCTTAACATTATCGTTTCACATGGACAACAAAAAGATATATGTTTGCAGGGCCAAGAACTGTTGTCACACTTTGGTACCAAAAAGGCTAACAAACACATCAATCATCTCAAGAATATTACTCTAGTTCTATCTACCTATTCTTTAAGCCACAAAAACAGGAAAACCATAAGCTTCAATACGGCCCATTGAGCATTTTAACACATTTATGAACTAGAGCAAAGCTTCCTCATACCAAATACAGACTTAGTATTGCAACTTCAAAGGATAACAAGAGGGGAGAAAAGAATGACTGGAGGGGACTGCATAGTAGCAAACAAAAGTGGCAAATGATTCACATCTTAGGTAGAAATCAGAACAAAATATGGGAAAGTAGCAAGCCACGTCACTAATTCAATCTAAAGCAATGACGATGTATAAAATCAAACTTAAAATTTAAGCCATGCCATCTTGTCTTCTCACGAAAAAGATTAAGCGCTGATGTCAGAGATATTAAGGGAAGGTTGGGTACAGGACCATCAATCGAGGTTGATACATGTTTTTTCAACATTCTTTTTTCAGTATTTTGTCATATTCCTCTCTATACCTCCATTCCATTTGGTATAGCTGTTCAATCATCTCCTCTTCATCTCCATCATATGAAATGCCTATTTTTTTTTTTTACCCAATGCCCTATTTTCTTACCCAATACTTTTCTTTATATTCACACTTTATAAAATGACTGATAATTGTATATAACATTTGTTTATTCAGGCTGCTTCAGACTTGATCCTAGTGTATCCTGAAGGTATCAAATATATTCTAAAGTACATCAAGGATCATTACAATAATCCAACCATTTACATTACTGTGAATGGTAAGCCAATTGTTAGAATAAATTTCATACAATTAAGTTGTATTTGTTACATGTTGGATAATCCAATTACTAATTAGTTTTGATTTCTTTGACATAAAACTCATGTAGGATATGACGATTACAACAATGATACATTACCATTGGAAGAAGCTCTTAAGGATACTGATAGGAAAGAATACCATGAGAAGCATCTTCGGAATCTTTTGGAAGCTGTAAAGTGAGTTAGTATCTAATTTACATTGAATTTATTATCACACTTTTTGTTTCTTTTTTTTTTGGTTCGCAAAATTTACTTTACAACTAACATAAAACTTGATATTGATATAAAATTATTGTTTTCTGCTATATATGATGTTTTTTAGTACTCAATTTTTGAAGGTTTAATTATTACAGGGTCCATCTCGATGTAAGCTTATAGAGCAAAGATTGTTTTGTTAAATGTTTGTACTAATGGTGATCATTGGATTATTGACAGTGACTATGGAGTTGATGTGAAAGGCTATTTTGCATGGTCATTGATGGATAACTTTGAATGAAACCTTTGTTACACTGTTCGATTCGGATTATATTATGTAGATTTCAAGAATTACTTGAAACGATATCCGAAAGAATCAACCAAGTGGTTCATGAAATTTCTAAAAGAATAGAGCAAGCAGTCAAAAGCTGTTATTTGGGGTTCCTCAATTTTATCACGTATACCAAAGAGTTGGTCACTACGTGAATATAATTATAGATGATTGAGTCTCACAGAAAGAGACAGTTATGATTAAAATATTATTGAAATGCTGAGGTGTGATATATCATCGTGAATATAATTATAGATAATTGAATCTCATAGAAAGAGACCGTTATGATGATAGTGCTGATGTGTGGTATGTTATTTTGAAATTGTTTATAGATGATTTGGTCTCACAGAGAGAGACAATTATGGTAAGCAAGAACCAGAGAATGATAAGAACCATCTAAATGATGGACTTTATGATGAGAACCTCATTACAAGATAATTATGAGATAATTGATGGTCTTAAGGTGGACCAATGATTTAGAAAAAGATATTGATAGAGAATGAATCGTATGACATGTGTAATGATAGTAGAAAGTTGTCATCAGGTTATGTGAAAAAAATAAAAGATTAAAAATTAAAGGACTATTTATGAAATTTTGGAATATTTTTTATAAATTAAATTTACTGAGATTGTGAAGCTCACCCCTCATTGTACAATGATTTTCAGGTAGAAGGTTTGGCAAATAATTTGGTGAGTTGAGGTTCAGAAGAAATCATCTTCTGTAAGCCACGTACGTGTCAACATCCTCAGACTAATGAGAAAATAAAATGAAAATTTTATTTGTAAATCTTCATGCATTTTACGTTGTATAGAATGCTTAAAGATCGGATTGATGTAAAGTTCTTTTGGTAATATTTATTTTTATTGTTGCATATATGTGTCGTGCTGGGATTCTCAAAATGTGATGACACCTGTAGAGAGATTATTTGGTTTTCTACCAGTAATTGACAGACCTTTGTTTCGTTTGAATTAAAAGGAGAAGTTTTGGATTGGTGGGAAGATATTCTTCCCAGGGTAAGTATAGATGTCAATAGACCTTCAACCTGGAATAGGTTTAAGGAGGTTTTCCTTGAGAAATATTTTTCCTTAGACTTTTAGAGCCTAACATGATAGAGATTGATCTATTTGAGGCATATTAATTATGTAAGATTGGTTGATATATCAACTCAAATTGAGAGAGATGTGATGGAGTTTAAGAAAAAAAAAAAAGAGAAAGAGTAGTTAAAGAGGTTTAGACATAAAGGTTATAGAGGTAATGGTAGTACAAGTGTATAGGGTGAGAAACCACCCCAAATGAGGCTTTTCTTGTTACAGGGAACTGAGGTACAGAGTTAGAGGCAAACAGAACCTATTGTATCTGTATCTTAGAATACTATTGGTGGGACCCTTAGATTTGGGAGACAGGAAGTCATGGCAGAGGAAGTAAGTTTGCCATTAAGGGAAATAGTAACATGATGTATGATTGAGAGACAAAAGTTATTATAGATATATTCAGATGAGTTATTTATCCCATAATTGTCAAAATTTGAAATGCTTTATGTGTGGAGAAGGTGGACATGTCAGTGTTGGTTGACCTTGACGCAACCCATTCTTTTGCATCCAGTATTCATATAAAATCTATTGAAGTATGTATTAGTCATTGGATTGCAAAATATCCTTGTTAAAGTTCTCCCTCGAGATAGAGTGATAATCATGAATAGTTATGAGAGATTGTGTGATTCGTACCAGTGACAGAAAATCTGAAGTTGATTTATTATCTTCGAATATAATTTATTTTGGGAAATAATTGGTTATCGACGTTTTTTGTCTGGATTGATTATTCCAGAAAGAAGGCTCAAGATATATACGTTATATACTTTTAACTACCTTATTTTTGCTCTGGCCAATAGAAGATGATTGAAAAAGGGTTTTAAGGAGTATTGGGCATATATCATGAATTATAAAATGGAAAGTGAGAAGTTAGAATAAATCTTAGTGATGAAAGAATATTCTAAATTAATTTTTGATGAGTTCTTTAGGTTGCCTCCAAGTAGGGAGATTAAAGTCTAATGATGTGATACCAGGGCTATCACATATATTTAATAGCGATTGAATTGAGAAAGTTGAACGTATCATTTTAAGAATTTTTGGATAAATAATTTTTTAGACCTAACGTATTTGGGGAGCCCCTATGTTGTTTGTGAAGAAGGAAGATGGAACGATGAGATTGGGTATAGACTACAAATAGTTGAATAAGAATAAATACATTTTTTCCTAGGATAAATGAATTGTTTAAGCAGTTGCAAGGAGTGAGAATGTTTTCTAAGATAAACCTGAGATCAGGTTATCACCAATGGAGGATAGAGAAGGGAGACGTGCCTACGATTGCTTTTAGGACACGTTATGCTCATAAGCTTTCGCGATGTCATTTGGATTAACTAATGTTCCAGAAACATTCATGGACTTGATGAATAAAATATTTAAACTGTTTCTTGATAATCTTATGGTTGTGTTCAGTAACGACATTCTGATATATTTTGAGAAGGAAAAACAACATATAGACCATTAGATACTGTGCTGGAGATTCTGAGGAGAGAGAAATTATATGCAAAGTTTCTAAGTGTGAATGTTAGCTGAAGGAAATAACTTTCTTGGAACATGTAATATCCGGAATCGGCATAACCGTTGATCCACAAAAGGTAGAGATAATGTTAAACCAACTAATATAATTGAGATTAGAATCTTCTTGGTGTTAGCTGGTTATTATAGAAGAATTCTTTCAGAATTTGTCTATTATTGAATTGCTGTTGAATAGATTGACCAGTAAAGATGTGAGATTTGTACGGTGAAGGAAGTGAGAAAATTTTGCAATTACTAAAGGAGAAATTGACTACAGCTCCGATATTGGTGTTTCCTTCTGGTGATGAAGGAGTTGTGGTGTATAATGATAAGTCATATCAATGATTGGGATATGTGTAACATAGGAAAGTTATGGGCTATACTTCTAGGTAATTGAAAATTTATGATAGAAATTACTCCTTTCATGACTTTGAATTAACTGTTATAGTGTTTACTTTAAAGATTGGAGACATCATCAGTATGGAGCCACTTCTGAGATTTTCATGGGTTATAAGAGTTTGACGTAATTACCTGCCCAGAGAAAGTTGAATTTGAGGCAAAGATGGTGGATGAAGTTGATTAGTAACTAAGATTGTACAATTCATAATCATCCTGAAAATGCGAAGGTGATAGCTGATACATTGAGTAGAAATTCTACAAGAAGGTTAACAGTTATGGGGGTTCTGATGTGAAATTGATGATAGATTTAAAAGAGATAAGAATGAAGTTGAATAATGGTGATAAAAGATCATGGTTAACGAATATGGTTGTACAGTCATCCATAATAAAATGTTTTAGAGATGCAAGGTAGAGATGAAGAGATAGAAAAGATTAAGCATTGAGTGCTTACTAGAAAGAAATATGAGTCCAAAAATTTGGAATGAGGGTATTTTGAAATTGGAACGTGGATTTGTGTTCCCAATGATGCAGAGTGGAGAAAGAAGATATTGAGAAAAGTACATGATGATATAGATTCGATGCAATCAAGTAATAATAAGATGTATAGAGGATTGAGACAAAAATTCTAATGGTCAGGGTTAAAGAGAGATGTAGCTGAGATTGTGAGGTTGTATGGAGTACCATGGATCATAGTATCAAATAGAGATGCTAGATTTACATCTTAGTTTTTGGAGAGGCTTTCAGTAAGTCGTGGGTACAAAGTTGCAATTTAATATAATTTTTCAAGCTTAGACAAAAAAAAAATGAACGATTTTTAGAGTACTAGAAGATATGTTAAGGGCAAATGTGATGAGTTCTTAGTAAGTTTGGAATGCTTACATGCCATTGATTGAAGTTGCTTATAATAATTAGTAACAAACTAATATTAGGATGGCATCGATTGAGGCATTGTATGGTCGGAGGAGTATAACTCCTTTATGTTAGGAAGAAATGGGAGAGAGAAATATAGTTGGTTTATAAATTATTTAGTTAACATCTAAGAGGAACAAATTGGTTATAGATAGCTGTAAAGCAGCACAGAGTAAACCTCCTGAGTTTCCAGAAGATGATGGGGTGTATGGAAAAATATCTCAATGAAAAGGGTGTATTGAGATTTAAACAGGAAATAAAAGCTAAACCTAATGTATGTGGGACCTTACGAGGTTTTTGAGAAAGTTTGACTAGTTGCGAATAGACTAGATTTGCCTCTGGAATTAAAACATTTATATAGTGTATTTCATGTTTCACTTTAAGGAAGTGTTTACATGATATTTCGAGCTAAGCTATAGAAATTTAGAAGGCTTGGGATTATATACAAATTCCAGTGAGAATTTTAGACAAAAATAATAAATCTTGTGTAATAAAATAATTTCATTATGCCAAGTTCGGTGGCGGAATCAGGATGTTGATGAGACTACGTGAAAGCATGAGACAGAAATATTATTCACATTTGTTTCTGGAGTAAAGTAAGGAAATTTCGGGGGCGAAATTTTTGTAAGGTCGGTAGAATTGTAATAACCGTGTTTGCAAAGTAAGGGTAAATAAGTAATTTAATAAATTATAACATGAAGTTTAAATGATATAGTTATGCGATGGATTTAGTATTGAATAAAATAATTATTTTGGAAAAAAAAATATTTTTGGGACGTGGACATCAATAAAAGAAAAAACAAAAAAAATAGTCAAAAGTTGTGGGCAGCAGGTGTAATACCTTACACCTGCTGCCAATTTCAGAAGACGTTTGTAGTCAACAAACGTGGGTAGCAGGTGTAATACCTGTTACCAATTTCAGACAACATTTGGGAATGCCTTACGCGTCTCCACAACGTGGAGACTGTGGAGACTTTTGGGAAGGGGGGGCTGCTGAAGTTTTCGTATATATAGCATATGTAAACGTAAAAAAAAAAAATTTCACCCATGAGATTTCGTTTTGTTTCCTCTAAATTGTCTGTTTTCTTTAAATCTTTGGAGACTCAAAGAAATGTTGGAAGAGCAAAATTTTGAAGGGGTTTTCTGCGGAATTTCGTAGAAAATCAAGAATAGCTATAAGAAAAGCAGAAGGTAAACAGTGCTTATTTTTGAATTTATGACATTTATGGAGTTTCCCTGAATTCAAAGTGAGAACTTTTAATGTGTCTGGTTTATATCAAATTGAAGAATAAATTAGAAAATTTATATAAATATGATGTCAGGTGTTGACGATCTACAATTGGGAGAATTTATGAGAGAAACGGGAAAGGCAAGAAAGTGATCCACGGGTAGCTTTAAGTGCTATGTGTGAGCTGGATTTACTTTAAGTAGTCTAAATAAAAACGAAATATTAGTGATAATATTAAAATAAATTATTGATGTATGCTTGGGTGATAGATGAAAAAAATTGATTTATAGGTATAATAGGAAATTTGGACATGTAGAAATATTTTTCAGTGACAAATAATATTTTTGGAAATAAAAGTTTATTAGAGAATAAAAGAGATAAATAAATTATTGATGAGTTATATTGATGTTTTAGCACGAATTATGAGGAGATGAATTTTAGTGAATATTGATAAGCTTTGGTGGATGATTTGATGTGATTAAAAATGAAATTCAGTGGATCTGGACAAACTTTGATGGATAATTTGATATGATCTGGGATGAAATTTAGTGGATTTTGACATTTTGTAATGGATGATTTGATGTGATTTGGGATGAGTGGATTTTAGTAGAATTTTTATATAATTTGAGAAAAAATCAGGATAGTTAATTTAAATATTTTGATTTCATATGATTTTTATATTACTGTTTATATGCATATTTTATATCATTGTTCATATGCATATGCATTACATGAGAAAGAAAAGACTCGGGAAGGCAGTCGGTCTGATGAAAATGAAAGAACCGGGAAGGCAGCCAGTCTGCTAAAAATGAAAGAACCAGGAAGGCAGTCGGTCTTATGAGAATGAAAGAACCGAGAAGGCAACCGGTCTAAGTTAATAACAACCTGTCGACAGGTGGGAAGACGTTCCCATCATAATCATATATGCATTTGCATCTGTTTTAATTATTGCTGCATTATTGAAATGATGAGGTGTGATGTGTCATCGTGAATATAATTATAGATGATTGAGTCTCACAGAAAGAGACAGTTATGATGAAAACATTATTGAAATGCTGAGGTGTGATGTATCATCGTGAATATAATTATAGATGATTGAGTCTCACAGAAAGAGACAGTTATGATGAAAATATTATTGAAATGCTGAGGTGTGATGTATTATCGTGAATATAATTATAGATAATTGAATCTCACAGAAAGAGACAGTTATGATGATAGTGCTGATGTGTGGTATGTTATTTTGAAATTGTTTATAGATGATTTGATCTCATAGAGAGAGACAATTATGGTAAGCAAGAAGCAGAGAATGATAAGAACCATCTAAATGATGGACTTTATGATGAGAACCTAATTACGAGGTAATCATGAGATAATTGATGGTCTTAAGGTGGACCAATGATTTAGAAAAAGATATTGATAGAGAATGAATCGTATGGCATGTTTAATGATAGTAGAAAGTTGTCATCATGTTATGTGAAAAAAATAAAAGATTAAAAATTAAAGGACTATTTATGAAATTTTGGAATACTTTTAGTAAATTAAATTCATTGAGTTTGTGAAGATCACCCCTCATGGTACAATGATTTTCTGGTAGCAGGGTTGGCAAATAATTTGGTGAGTTGAGGTTCAGAATAAATCATTTTTTGTAAGCCGTGTACGTGTCATCATCCTCAGACTAATGAGAAAGTAAAATTAAAAATTTATTTGTAAATCTTCATGCATTTTACGTTGTATAGAATGCTTAAAGATTGGATTGATGTAAAGTTCTTTTGGTAATATTTATTTTTATTGTTGCATCTATGTGTCGTGCTGGGATTATCAAAATGTGATGACACCATTTCGGGGTGGCCAACCCGAGATGGGTCGTTACATAATCGCTCACTTAGATATTATACGCATAATCACAAAAGAACTAATTAATTAATCACACAATTTATGCATGTTTTTATGGTTGTCTCCTTCAAATTAACAAGGAACATATATAACTTTTAATTAATAAGAGATTATAGCATTCAAGGTTTTCTAAATTGGAAGACTCTTATGTACGTACGTGTTTAAAGTCCATGTTAATTAGCCATCTGGTAAACAAATGACTGCTCCATTAATTTTGTTGGAGTTGACCTTGAAAATTAGAGTCAAGGAGCAGTTAGTTAGAGACTTGAAACGCCCAGGCTTGAAATTTGCATGTAACGGAGAAATTACATGAAAAAGAAAAATAAAATGAAAGAAAGAGTCCTGAGACTTTGGTTCACTTTTTGTTTTCTTTAGTTTGTCCGTTTGCTGCTATAGAATTGACATAAATATTATATACTTACGTATACCTGAGACTTCTCTTCTTAAAAAAATGACCTGAAATCATTTGTTTTGGTGCTATAGAAGCACATGGTATATTGACTTGACCTGAGATCATTTGAACTGACATAAATATTATATACTTAGGTTGTTTTTGAGACATACAAATACAAGGTATATAATTGTGCTTGAGCTGAGACTTCTCTTCTTAAAAAATTGACCTGAGACAATTTGGGTTGACAAAAATATGTAATTGGCACATTTATGTTGGCTGGGTCCATTCTGATCTGCTGGCCTGGCAGTGTTGTATGTATGCATATACCTAACAAAATTCATGTTTACATTGGTCGATCTTCAACAAAAAATTGAATTCAATGTTTACACGCATACCTTCGCGCGTTTTATGGGTTTCAAGCCTCTCCTCACTCCTCTATATAAAGGGCTTACAATGAAACTTAAAACCACAAACACTTCCACTTCAGCAATTAAAACTACTCCTTAGCTATAAGCACTTGATTATGGCGTTTCAACTTCAAGGTTCCCTTCTTTTATTGGCGCTGCTAGTCCTACTAAGCTTATTGCCTTCCATTGAACCAAAGCGTCATCTTGTCTCAACTTCTAATTTCAATCGTAACAGTTTTCCTGATGGTTTCATTTTTGGTACAGCCTCATCAGCTTATCAGGTAGATTAATATGTATTTATATATAGGCCCCTAATTTTCTACTAATAAATGAAGAGCTTTTTAAAGCCACTTCATATTATATAAGCTAACTCTATCGATGCATACGTGATATTTAGTTTGAAGGTGCAGCAAACAAAGACGGTAGAGGTGAAAGTATATGGGACAACTTTACTCATACATATCCAGGTTTCTTAATTTCCTTCTCTCCCTCATTGATCTGCATTTGTGTAATAGTGTGCGTACATGTGCATGTGTGCTTACATGCATGGGAGTGCGTAAGTTATGATGATAACTACTTAGTTTGGCTTCATTTCATGTATTAATAAAATGGAGACAAAAAAACTGGATAGATTATCATATATATTTGAATCATTTCAATAAAGGTAATGTAGATAAATTAACTATGATTATTTTCATAAAATTTTGCAGAAAGAAACAGTATGGCCAATGGAGATGTAGCAGTTGATTTCTATCATCGTTATAAGGTATGAAATAAAAAAAAATAAAAAATTAATGTGTTGGTAGGTAAAAGACAGACTACTTTTTATATTTCCTTGTAATTAATAATCCACAAAATTTATAACTTTTTTTTAAAAATGTGACAGGATGATATCAAACTAATGAAGGAAATGAATATGGATTCTTTCCGATTCTCGATCTCATGGTCAAGAATATTACCTTGTATGTGTATAGATTAATGATTGATATGATATGACTGAATCTTTATTTCCTTTTTCTTTCTCGCCAATCTTAAAATTTTGATTCTTTTTTTTTTTAAATTCAGATGGAAAGCTAAGTAAAGGAGTGAACGAGAAAGGGATCCAATTCTATAAAAATCTCATCAATGAGCTCATAGCAAATGGTCATAATTCTATTCCCTATATGGATTTAATTTTTTGTTTGGCTAATTGCGTTTATTTAATTTAATTAAAATATTGTAATATACCAATCAATTAAATTAGAGTTAACATTTAAATATAATTAAGTTCTCCCTATAAGTATATTTTAAATTAAAATTATATATATATATATATAATGATCAAATTTCGAAACGTTGGAACAAATTTTAAGTTCTTCAAGAAATTTGATAGCTCCTTGAAGATTTATCTTTATAATTGGACCTTGATAAATTATCGATAAAGTTGTCCAATAATTACTTTTTGTGACTCATTTGAACCAAACTTAATTATTTCTCTTAAATGTCATTTGATGAATGTGCAGACATACAACCATTTGTGACTATCTTTCACTAGGATCTTCCCCAAACTCTAGAAGATGAGTATGGTGGTTTTTTAAGCCCTCACATTGTGTAAGTAAATGTTTCCATCATATCAAAAGCATCATTGATGCTTCTATCAATATAGTTTTTTGCCTTTAAAAAAATCTCACTAAAAGATTAATCTATTAAATTATTTTATTAATTATATTAAATCCAACAATATCTACAGTGAAGAATCATGGAGTTGGCCTATATTTGATTGAAAATGTATCCTATTATGCATATACAGGGATGATTTTCGAGACTTTGCAAGTATATGCTTCAAAGAATTTGGTGATAAAGTGAAACTTTGGGCAACTTTCAATGAGCCGTGGGTTTACAGTGTTGCTGGCTATGACAATGGAAGAAAAGCACTAGGACGATGTTCAAAATGGGTCAACAATGCATGCCAAGCAGGGAACTCTGGCATTGAACCTTACAATGTTTCACATCATCTACTTCTTGCTCATGCTGCAGCGGTAGAAGAGTTTAGAAAATGTGACAAGGTATACAGAAAAATTGTCAAATCGTGATCCGGTGCATTAATTGCTAGCTTGATATGCGTATTAGTGCCAACAATAATTTTCTAAACTACTATAAGGTTTAAATATATTTTCTCGATTTTTTTTTATTTGAAACTTTTGAGATCAAAAGGAGAGTCTATATTGAAACTTTATTAATGATTAAAACCCCAAACCATGTGTCCCCTTTCTATTATTTTTGAAGGAACCTTTTTTATTATTTCATCCATTAACTGTTTTTTATTTATACAATTGTTTAGTGTCAAGAAAATGGAAAGATTGGGATAGTGCTCTCCCCCTCATGGTTTGAGCCTCAATCTGGTTCCCCTGCAGATATTGAAGCAGCCAAACGAGCCCTTGATTTCATCTTAGGCTGGTAAGTGCCTCATATTAAATTAAGCAACATGCTTTCTCATTTTCTTCCTTCTTTTTTACTCCTTTTGGGAATTGAAAACTATATTTTAGTCCAAGATAAAAATAATTTTTACATTTCTATATATGCAGGCATTTGGACCCTATAACATTTGGTGATTATCCAAAAAGTATGAGGACTTATGTTGGGGATCGATTACCTTCGTTCACTAAAGAGCAATCCAAAATGCTAAAAAAATCTTTTGATTTTGTGGGAATAAATTACTACGGTGCTCTTTATGTAACTAATCTTGATCATGTTTACCCGGAAAAACCTAGATACACAACAGATCAACATGTTATGTGGAAAAGTAAGTTCACTCTAAATCCAAAGCTTTTAGAAAATTTATACTCAATACAATTTTTTTTTCTATTTTTTGTACTGCCAACATAGACTATGGTGATTAATCTATTGACTTTCAAATTTTTTTTCCTATTTTATAGAGGATCGAGATGGAATTCTTATTGGCCCACAGGTATGTTGGTAAAGTATATATATTTATTTTAGAAATACTTTGTTTTTGAGAAACGAAGGCATAAAAATATTAGAAGGCATCATAAAGCCAATAAGATTTAGAAAGAAAATTCCTCATGAACCATGAGAGACACATGGAGAGATCAGTTAAGACGCCAAACCAAACAAACAGAACCATCCACTAGAACACAAGACAACACACTGTGCACATCTTGATACATGTTTTTTCAACATTCCTTTTTCAGTATTTTGTCATATTCCTCTCTATCCCTCCATTCCATTTGGTATAGCTGTTCAATCATCTCCTCTTCATCTCCATCATATGAAACGCCTATTTTTTTTTTTTTACCCAATACTTTTTCTTTATATTCACACTTTATAAAATGATTAATAATTTTATATAACATTATTTTATTCAGGCTGCTTCAGACTTGATCCTAGTGTATCCTGAAGGTATCAAATATATTCTTAAGTACATCAAGGATCATTACAATAATCCAACCATTTACATTACTGAGAATGGTAAGCCAATTGTTAGAATAAACTTCATATAATTAAGTGGTATTTGTTACATGTTGGATAATCCAATTACTAATTAGTTTTGATTTCTTTGACATAAAACTCATGTAGGATATGATGATTACAACAACGATACATTACCATTGGAAGAAGCTCTTAAGGATACTGAGAGGAAAGAATACCATGAGAAGCATCTTCGGAATCTTTTGGAAGCCATAAAGTGAGTTAATATCTAACTTACCATGAGAAGCATCTTATGATGTTTTTTAGTACTCAACTTTTGAAGGTTTAATTATTACAAGGTCGATCTCGATGTAAGCTTATAGAGCAAAGATTGTTTTGTTAAATGTTTATACTAATGGTGATTATTGGATTATTGACAGTGACTATGGAGTTGATGTGAAAGGCTATTTTGCATGGTCATTGATGGATAACTTTGAATGGAACCTTGGTTACACTGTTCGATTCGGATTATACTACGTAGATTTCAAGAATGACTTGAAACGATATCCGAAAGAATCAGCCAAGTGGTTCATGAAATTTCTAAAAGAACAAAGCAAGCGGTCTAAAACTGTTATTTGGGTTTCCTCCATTTTATCACGTATAACAAAGAATTGGTCACTATTGACGTATTGAAGTTGAACATCTTTTTGTTTTGAATCACAACTGAATGATGTATTTTATTAATTCTTTTGTAATTCTTTGATTTTATTGATTAAAATCTTTTTAGGTGTTTTAGGATTTTAATATGTAATTAAACTATTGTCTTCTTATATAAGAAATTGTACTACTTTCTGATCTATTTTATGTAGCTAGCCTATAAATAGGTTTGTATAGTTTTTGGGTTCTGCCTATATCTTTTTTCATGATAAATAAATTGACTTTTTCCTTTCATATATATATATATATATATATTAAAGCCTTTTATTCTCTTTTTCGCTTAGATAGGTGGTTTAGAGGGAGGATTCTCCAGGCATGAAGACTCCCTAAAAGTATGCCTTTTGAATAATGGACAAATGGACAATTAAAGTATCATAGTACATATGTCACTTAGCAATCACCGAATTCCAAAACATTTTTTTTTCTCAAATCCCCAAATTTGAGGGTGATTTTAATAAATAAATATTTTGATTATAAACTTGTTATAATAAGCCCTTAATTTGATTTGACGTTTTCTTTGAAGTGGGTTTTTTTTTTTAAGAATTTACTCTTTCAAAAGAAAATTAATGACAGAGAAAACGAAGAAACAATTGTTTACGGTTATTGTTATGCCTAAAATTTGAAAAATAAAGTCTTGGAACATCAACGCTGCAACAAATCGTTGCATTTTTTTATACTTCTTTCCTTTAGGGGTTAAAATTAAGTGGACCAACAGCAAGGCAACACGTGGACATTTATACTTCCAGTAAGGATATGGCACGTGGACAAGCTATTGACGAACCCAATGCCATCCCCGGACACTCATGTTTAGACCTACGAGCATAAATCTTTGGATCACGATCTTTCCTGGACAACCAGCCATATCCACTTGCAGAGGAATGGGATCTCAGGGATTTCCCCATTCGGGGCGTGTGGGTCATCTCACCTTTAAAACACTATAAAAGGACCAAGGTATGCAAATCTAGACACATTCACAATCACATTTTACATAACTGAAAGCACGAGCATCCAATTCCTCTAAGAACATGTACTAACAAGAGCATCTGAGTGTCTTTGGAGGCACCATCTCCCTCTCTTCTCCGGTGGCTCTCTAGCTCATCTCGTCTATCTTGTGCAAGCTCCCCCAAGAACCAGCCCCCAACTCATCAACACATTTTATGCATCAACACCAATATTTTTGTGTTTTGTAAGGGGCTGTTGATAAGAATCTCAATATTTCTTCAAGAAGTTCTGAAGGCTCTCATTCTATGGCTCTTGATGATCACAAGTGTTTAACATGGTTATCAATTTATGCGCTTATTTCATTTGGAATTATATAAAATGAATTCATTAGCTACATCAGCTCTTAGGTGACAAGAAGGGTGAGAAAGTTGGGGCCATAATCCTTGGACTGACTATTCCTTCATGTCTTCACCTTTTATTGCTATATTCTTCAAAACCAGACCTTCTCTAAACTCTATTCTTCAAAACTAGATCAAATGGACTCTTTCTCCATTATGAGTTCATCCTGCCATTATGATAAGACAGCTGCTTGAAGACGCCTAGGCAGACGCTTCCTAGGTTGTCGTGTTGGGATTTTACCATTAAAATCCATTTACTCAATCTTAAGCAAAAAAACACAAGCACAACAATTAAATAGGCAAAATAAATAAAAAGCAAGAACACCTATAATTAATGTGGTTCGGCAACCTCTTTGCATACATCCACCAGCAAATCAACTGCTTTATTAATTTTCAACTACAACTTTAGGAAGAGCAGAGTTGTCAAACTCTCACCCCAAAGTCTCAATATAAAAAAAGCTCTTAACCTAGTTCTAGTTACAAGTACTCTCTCTGACAACCCAAAAACACAAAGCTCTCATCCTAACTTCAGTAGTAAACCCATCTAGTTTACATTGTAAATGAAAATTATGACTGTGCCTCAAATCTTCTCTGGGACCTTTTTATATAGAATATATTTTCCTAATACAATTAGGAAAAGAACAACAGCATCATACTAGACTACTACTACTTGTACAATCAACAATCTATTAGGAAATTACTACTATTCCTACTAGAACAAGCAATTACAAAATAGGAAATAACTTTTCCCAAACCAATTAGAAGTCTTCTTTGTGAGAATTGAGCCAAAATCTTAACAGTTGTAACTATGGGGGAGTTTTTTATTTATTTTTTTTTCATTTTCTTCTTCCACTTTGTGATCAGATGCAAACACACATTTGATTTCATGCAAACAATTGGAGCTTGCAATTAATTTTTGTTGGTATGATCCTCCAATGTGTCCACGAGCTAAAGAAGTTGTAAGTGGATTGTTGAGGAAAATTGTAAAAATAAAGAATCAAGCTAGAAGAGACAGAGATAGGAGCTGATGTGATTAATAAATTCATTTTATATAATTTTAAATGCAATCAAAACATAAATTGAGAACAATATTAAACTTGAGTTTCAATAAAGACGTAAATTAGGAACAGTGATAAACTCGACGTAAATTAGAGCAATATTAAACTTAAAGAAAAACCAGTGAAACCTAAAAGACAATTGATAATGGTAATGGATAAGTTTACATTAGTAATTAAGTTGACCTTGAAAAGGAGAAAAAACTGTAAATGCCAATCAAATGATAAACTTAAGAAACCTGTTTCTTTTATTTTTTTCCCCCTTTTTTCATGTAATTTCTCCGTTACTAGTACTATATATAAAAAATATACTCCATACACCATAGTGATCAAGCCTGGGCCTTTGATGCAAATTTCAAGCCTGGGCATTTAAAGTCTTTAACTAATTGCTCCTTTAATTTTCAAGGTCAACTCCAACTTAATTACTGATATTGTAAACTACCCACGATGAAGCAGTAGTCATTTGTTTACCAGAGAGGGCTATTTAATTTTGCCATGAAACACGTACATAATGATCTTTCAATTTAGAAGACATCCAACACTATAATTTCTTAATTAATTTTAAAGTTATGTTGCGTGTTATTTTGAAGGAGACAACAATAACAACATGCATATGTTGAGTTATTAATCAGCTGTTGAGTAATTATGCGTATCTATAACATCTAAGTGATGCAACAGTTAGGAGGAGATCGTAATTATCAATTTATGTTGCTCATCTTTTAAGCTTGCTGATCAGTAGTTCAATTAATCATTAACTTCTCCTGATTTTCTATTTTTGGTTCTTGATGTGGGATAATTTTACCATCCAAACAAACAGTAACACATGACACACCAAGGTAAGTCCACGGACACAAAATTACCACCAGTGAAATCATTACATGTGTCCAAGGGTACGAAGGTAATTTTATTCATAAACTCTAAAACACAGTAATCCTAATTGCACAAGGACACTCATATCTCATATCTGAGAAACTCAAATCCCACCACAACTCTCACTTATGAGTCATTTTCCTAATCAAACTGTACTCCAAAGCACTGTATGTAGAGGGCTTTCATTATCACACATGTAGGTCACAAACAGTTTTTACAGCACCTGCCTTTTCATTTTCTATAAACAGATTACTGATTTAGGCATCAGAGAGTTCCCTCAAAAGCACACTTCCGATCCTCCGACAACTCCTTAGGTCCTTTTTTGTTCTCGTGTGCGTAGGGACTTCACAACACCAATAAGAGCAACAGTCACATTTTTCAGCATAAAAAAATTTGTGTTATCCATGGGAAAACTTTGAAGAAGAATTCATCTGTTAGTGATGCCAACCTGAAATATGACCAAGAATGTTGTTGCTACTGTCGCTGTCGCTGCTGCTACCATTGCCACAACCCATACCTTGACTAGACAGGGCATGGCCTCTTTGCGATTCCCAAAAATACTGCTACCAGTGACGATTCCATCTGCCATTCTAAAAGGTAGCAGAAGTTTCTTGCAACCTCAACTGGGCTATCCCAATCGTCACCAAAGCCACACTGATCTGAATGCATGACTCGGGGTCCTCAATGGCATTCGATGCTGCCACAAAGCCCTCGATCAGCGAGGCACTCAGATCACGAAAGGGGACTTCACCCCACTAACTACCGATCCTCTGTTAGATTCTGCCCACTCCATTATAAGGTAAGATCACAGAGCCACTCCACGATCACAAACACCTTTAATACAATCTCCAGGAGCCGAGAATGATCACTCCAGATAAAGAGAACCTATAGTAGGTTAGTAGCACCTGCCAATAGACAAAACAAAAGGCAGCTTGAGCTTTTGGGTTCAAGAGGTGTACAACATTTATATATTTGAGTTTTACAGATCAAAAAAAAAAAAGGCAAGAACAGAACAAAAGATCTTTTTTACAGATGACGACCCATGATGACGCCATGGTCATCACTTTGGTCATTGGGAATTACAATATGAAAAGGATCCTAGTTGACAACCAACATCTTCTATCATAACACGTTCAAGAAAATGGGGCTTAGTGACCAACAGCTCACATGGGTCGCTTCCCCTCTCTATGAGTTTTCAAGCGAGCCAATGTTCCTCTCTCTGCTATATTTCACATCACATTCATAACATTTCTACTCATTTTTCATTCTCTTATGTTCTTCCTCTACACACAACCTATGTCATCACAACTACTTAGGCCACGTCTGGAGACAAGGGTTTAAGCAAGGTTAGCTTAAATCTTTGTCTTAGAATTTGGTGGATGTTACTGGGGCCTCAATTCCAAGACAATGATTTAAGTTAATATTGCTTAAATCCTTGTCTCCAAACATGGCCTTAGTTTCTAAACAGTTTCCTAGAGATTTCTTCGAAAGCTATTCATAATTGCTATCTACACAACTTCGCAAGGCTTTGTTGTATCCTTGAGGTGAATTTACTAGGAAGCTACTAGCAAACTTTTTGGAGTGAGGGCAACTATCACCTTAACGAAAGTGATTTACGCCCTAAATCCTTAAAATATTATGTTCTTTTCAATTGTTTTCCTTGTTGCAATTCCACATTTTCTAATGCACATACTTTGACCCACTTTTTTTTTTGTTTGTTATTTTAACCCAAAATCCCCAACAATTTTAAGGTGATAGTAGAAGCAACCATATAATCAGTATTGATTTCAAAGTCATGAGAGAAGACTTCATCAAAGAAGATCGTTTTTATGGAACAAACTTTGCTCACTAGAAGGAAACTAAAAGACTATAAAAGGTTGAAAGAAGCGAGAGGATATATATATTATGGATTTCTTTGTCGATGCCAAATTCATACTGAGAGCATATATATGATTTCTAAGTTTTTATAAAGTCTATGCCAGATATCCAGGAAGTGTTTGAAGAGAAACTTAATTCTTAAAAAAAAAAAAAAAAAAAACAAGGTAAGCTTAACTTATTGATTATGAAATATTTTGAATTTATAGTTATAAATTAAAAAAATATATTTTGAATTTATAATTTTGAGTAACATCATAAAAAAATGATGTATTTTCACTCTATGACCAATTTACAATGAATATCTAAAACTAAGAAGTATCTAATTACTACATTTAAGATAGATGATCTTCATGAATTAGATGCTATCTTAGACGTGGAAATGAGTGGGGGATATGTTTTAAATCAATCTCATTACTTGAGAAACTATTATTAAGTTCCAAAATCTTGGAATAAAGTAAGCAAGTATCCCCTATGAATTCACTACTAAACCAATTGAGAATTTCGGTAAAGTAATGGTACAACTTGAATATATATGTTAGTGCTATTGAAAGTTTAACTGAGCTAGATATTGTATTTGTAGAGTGCAAACTTTCAAGATACACTAGTAAGCCTAGTACAAACCAATAAATAGAGTTATTAGAATCTTAAGAAAACTATTAAACTATCTGTTTTATTTTTATTATCTGGTTGTACTAGAAGGATTCATTGTAGTTGGATCACAAGTACGTCAATTGATGAAAATTTAACGTTTGGATAGATTTTTAGGCTTGGTGGTGAAACAATACGTTGACCCTCTAAGAAGTAGGTATGCATATCAAATTTAACAATATAACCAGGATCAGCACATAATGCCATAGACATATTTGGCGTCACAACAATCCAATATACTTGTCACCTCAAGGACTTGTCTCCTTAAGGACTCTTTCTTAACATTATCGTTTCACATGGACAACAAAAAGATATATGTTTGCAGGGCCAAGAACTGTTGTCACACTTTGGTACCAAAAAGGCTAACAAACACATCAATCATCTCAAGAATATTACTCTAGTTCTATCTACCTATTCTTTAAGCCACAAAAACAGGAAAACCATAAGCTTCAATACGGCCCATTGAGCATTTTAACACATTTATGAACTAGAGCAAAGCTTCCTCATACCAAATACAGACTTAGTATTGCAACTTCAAAGGATAACAAGAGGGGAGAAAAGAATGACTGGAGGGGACTGCATAGTAGCAAACAAAAGTGGTAAATGATTCACATCTTAGGTAGAAATCAGAACAAAATATGGGAAAGTAGCAAGCCACGTCACTAATTCAATCTAAAGCAATGAGGATGTATAAAATCAAACTTAAAATTTAAGCCACGCCATCTTGTCTTCTCATGAAAAAGATTCAGCGCTGATGTCAGAGATATTAAGGGAAGGTTTGGTACAGGACCGTCAATCGAGGTTGATACATGTTTTTTCAACGTTCTTTTTTCAGTATTTTGTCATATTCCTCTCTATACCTCCATTCTATTTGGTATAGCTGTTCAATCATCTCCTCTTCATCTCCATCTTATGAAACGCCTATTTTTTTTTTATTCAATGCCCTATTTTCTTACCCAATACTTTTTCTTTATATTCACACTTTATAAAATGACTGATAATTGTGTATAACATTTGTTTATTCAGGCTGTTTCAGACTTGATCTTAGTGTATCCTGAAGGTATCAAATATATTCTTAAGTACATCAAGGATCATTACAATAATGCAACCATTTACATTACCGTGAATGGTAAGCTAATTGTTAGAATAAATTTCATATAATTAAGTGGTATTTGTTACATGTTGGATAATCCAATAACTAATTAGTTTTGATTTCTTTGACATAAAACTCATGTAGGATATGAAGATTACAACAATGATACATTACCATTGGAAGAAGCTCTTAAGGATACTGATAGGAAAGAATACCATGAGAAGCATCTTCGGAATCTTTTGGAAGCCGTAAAGTGAGTTAGTATCTAACTTACATTGAATTTATTATCACACTTTTTGTTTCTTTTTTTTTTTTGGTTCGCAAAATTTACTTTACATCTAACATAAAACTTGTGTTCTACAACAAACTTGATATTGATATAAAATTATCGTTTTCTGCTATATATGATGTTTTTTAGTACTCAATTTTTGTAGGTTTAATTATTACAAGGTCCATCTCGATGTAAGCTTATAGAGCAAAGATTGTTTTGTTAAATGTTTGTAATAATGGTGATTATTGGATTATTGACAGTGACTATGGAGTTGATGTGAAACGCTATTTTGCATGGTCATTGATGGATAACTTTGAATGAAACCTTTGTTACACTGTTCGATTCGAATTATATTATGTAGATTTCAAGAATTACTTGAAACGATATCCGAAAGAATCAACCAAGTGGTTCATGAAATTTCTAAAAGAACAGAGCAAGCATTCTAAAACTGTTATTTGCGGTTCCTCAATTTTATCACGTATCCCAAAGAGTTGGTCACTACTGATCCATTGAAGTTAAACATCTTTTGGTTCTGAATCACAACTGAATGATGCATTTTATTATTTCTTTTGTAATTCTTTGATTTTATTGATTAAAATCTTTTTAGGTATTTTACGATTTTAATATGTAATTAAACTATTGTCTTCTTATATAATAAATTGTACTACTTTTTGATCTATTTTATGTAGCTTGCCTATAAATAGGTTTGTATAGTTTTTGGGATTCTGCGTAAATCTTTTTTCATGATAAATAAATTGACTTTTTCCTTTCATATATATATATAAAAGCCTTTTATTCTCTTTTTCGCTGAGATAGGTGGTTTATAGGGAGGATTCTCCAGGCATGAAGACTCCCTAAAAGTATGCCTTTTGAATTATGGACAAATGGACAATTAAAGTATCATAGTACATATGTCACTTAGCAATCACCGAAGTCCTAAACAATTTTTTTTTTTTTGTTTTCTCAAATTCCCAACTTTGAGGGTGATTTTAATAAATAAATATTTTGATTATAAATTTGTCATAATAAGCCCTTAATTTGATTTGACATCTTCTTTGAAATGATATGTTTTTAAGAATTTACTCTTTCAAAAAAAATTAATGACAGAGAGAAAACGGAGAAAAGAATCTCAATGTTTTTGGCATTAACGCCAATATTTTTGTGTTTTGTAAGGGGCTGTTGATAAGAATCTCAATGTTTCTTCAAGAAGTTATGAAGGCTCTCATTCTACGGCTCTTGATGATCAAAAGTGTTTAACATGGTTCTCAATTTATGAACTTATTTCATTTGGAATTATATAAAATGAATTTATTAGCTACATCAGCTCTTAGGTGACAAGAAGGGCGAGAGAAGTTGGGGCCATAATCCTTGGACTGACTATTCCTTCATGTCTTCACTATTTATTGCTATATTCTTCAAAACCAGACCTTCTCTAAACTCTGTTATTCAAAACTATATCAAATGGACTCTTTCTCCATTATGAGTTCATCCAGCCATTATGATAAGACAGCTGCTTGAAGACTCCTAGGTAAATGCTTCCTAGGTTGTCGTGTTGAGATTTTACCATTAAAATCCATTTACTCAATCTTAAGAAAAAAACACAAGCACAACAATTAAATAGGAAAATAAATAAAAAGCAAGAACTTTAGGAAGAGCAAAGTTGTTAAACTCTCACCCCAAAATCTCAATACAAAAAAAGCTCTTAACCCAATACACCCAAAGCTGTCATCCCAACTTTTGTAGTAAATCCCTCTAGCTTACAATATATGAGAATTATAAGTGTGCCTCAAATATTCTCTGGGACCCCTTTATATCGAATATATTTTCCTAATACAATTAGAAAAAGAACAACCGCATCATACTCAACTACTACTATTTGTACAATTAACAATCTAATAGGAAATTAGTATTATTCCTACTAGAACAAGCAATTTCAAAATAGGAAACAATTTTTCCCAAGTCAATTAGAAGTCTTTTTTATTAGAATTGAGCCAAACTCCTAACAGTCGTAACTATGGGATAGTTTTTTTTTTTTTTTTTTAATTTTCTTCTTCCACTTTGCGATCAGATGCAAACACACGATTGATTTCATGCAAACAATTGGAGCTTGCAATTAATTTTTGTTGGTATGATCCTCCAATGTGTCCACGAGCTAAAGAAGATATAAGTGGATTGTTGAGGAAAATTGTAAGAATAAAGAATCAAGCTAGAAGAGACAGAGATAGGAGTTGATGTGATTAATAAATTCATTTTATATAGTTTTAAATGCAATCAGAATATAATATGAGAACAATATCAAACTTGAGTTTCAATAGTAAACTTGACGTAAATTAGAACAATATTAAACTTGAAGAAAAACCAGTGAAATCTAAAAGACAATTGATAATGGTAATGGATAAGTTTACATTAGTAATTAAGTTGACCTTGAAAAGGAGTAAAGACTGTAAATGCCAACCAAGCTGTTGATTTCCTTAATTGGATAACACTCTCCCCAGACCGGCATTGTTTGGTTTTTTATTTTTCTTAGAAAAAAAAGCATATTTTGCACTTTTCATTAAATCTATTAAACTAGGTCCTTGTCAAATATGGACCAACACCATGTAACTTCGTGCCGATATAATATTATATATATTTTTATACCATAGTAGTGGATAAAATATTTGGAAATAAAATAAAAGAAACACGTTTTTTTTTTCTCTGTAGCTTATCCGGTTGAGATAAATTTGGTTGACGAAAATCCGATATAATTTACTATGTGATTGACGAATTCAGAGTTTGGTCATGTTGGCTGGGTCCATTCTACTCGGTTGGCAGCGTCAACGTAACAAAATTTTAACAATCCATGTTCACACTTTTGTTTCATGGGTTTCCACCATTGTTTATATCCAAAAAATATCCTGGTTAGATTGGGTAGTTTTAAATCCGTCTGAAAGTTTATCGATAATTTTAAAAAAATTTACTAGTAATATCAATATAAGTGTGAGAATAAAAAATTAATGGTATAAGTGAAATTTCAAAAATTAACAATGAAATTTCGGACGGATCTAAAACAATTCTTAACCAAAAATTGGTCCTTATATGTTGGATCCTCTCAATTTTTAGCTTTGAATTGCGGGTCAATTAATTGTTAGATTTTATGCCACCTCAATAAAGTAAAAATCGAGGGTCATGAACACACCACATCACCGAAGTAAGGGAAAAGAGCTTTTTCCTCTAAATCGGCAATCAACCAACTGCATGCCCTTGTGTAATGACTCATACCGAGCGAGCTTTACTTGAAATGACATCATCATTACTTTTTAACATTGAGCATATAGACCTGTACCGGAACATGTAAATCCTACTATTTCCATCATACAATACATTCCTACTATATGTATGCATGCTTCCACATTTCTTTAGTCTATGTACACTACATCTTGGTTGAAACCAAGAATTTACACAACACACAATCTTTAGAAAAATTTCAGCCATACAATTAAAAACCACATACAGTTTTTTCAAAAACGGAGACATATACATTAATCCGAACTCCCAAACAAACATGGTGAGGATGCTTTGCGTGAAAACCCACCTAAGTATACCTTTCTCCTTTAATCCTTTTCTGATTTGCTTCAATTCTATTCAACAACTTCCTTGAAATATTAAAAAGTTGGAGGGTGAGCTAAAAGCTTAGCGAGTAATCATATTACTCGAAGTAATCGTCTTCAAGAAACTTTTTCACTTTTTGAATGAATTCAATTTAATTGTAATCACAATTCATAAAGTCACAACTATGTATATATAATTACTCTCATGCTCATCACAAGTAAAATAATCGTTCCAAGAATACATTAAAACATTCAACAATCACATTTATTAAAGTATCATACAAGTATGTCACATGATTCAAACCATTACAACAAGAACCCTTTTAAACTATTCATGGTTCACGTGACATCAACTCAATTCCATACTCTTATCAATACATATATCACAATGGGGGTGTCTCCCCACGTACCAGTACATCAAACATCGCATTATACATCCACTTGGTTTCATCTCACTTTCCACTTCTACTTGGTTCCACCTCACTTTCCACTTCCACTCGGTTCCATAATATCATCAAGGATTCAAATCTCATCAAATGTAATTCATAACACAAGAAATTTCTTAAATATAATTTCATCAACTCATTCACATTACACTTTACTTCCAAACACACATCAAGACATATGATTTGTTTCTTAGATATCAAACACACATTTATTCACACCCTTATATGGTTTGCATTCCGCATCTATTATACTTATATATTTTCGTTTTTATCGTATAATTCACCACGCTTACTAACAGTATGGTGAAACTCACCACACTCATAATTCTAATTTTATAACAAGAGCTAAGTGGAGAGCTTTGGGGGTAGTGGGGATTTTGGGTTGTGAGGTTTTGAGGGTAATAATTTTGTTGTATTGGGATTTTGGGGTGCGTGTTTGAGAACTTTGATCTTCCTAAAGTTGTAGTTGAAGATTAACAAAATAGTGTAGTTGTTGGTGGATGTAAGTAAGGAGGTTGTCGAACCATACTAATTCTTGGTGTTATTACTCTTTATTTTGTTTATCTATTTAATTGTTGTGGTTGTATTTTTACCTAAGATTTGAGCATGTGGATTTTAGAGGAAAAATCCCAACAAACACCTTATCTGAAAAATTAGATTTTAAGGATTTTCATAGATCGAGGTCAAAGATTGGATTTCAAATCTGCGAAAAATTCTTGATTTGGGTCATGAAATTTTCTTTAATAAGAGGTATCTTTCACTATCAAATGCAAGACAGATAGGAAAATTTTTATTTTACTCTCTCTATGTGATGGTGGAAATGTATCTTCTCTAAGAAAATCCTGGAAAAATCTCTCTGTACATGAAATGAAAATGGCATTTCACCTAATCTTGTTGTGTTCATTTATATCGACCAAATTAGTGTTATTCCCAACCTTTGGCATGACACATTAACATGAATTGTCACTCGTACCGAAAACTATTTCAAGCTCATATTACAATTTTATCAAATAACTAATCTTAATTAAAAAAGTTGTTAGTTACATTACGCTAAAACATATGCTAGTAAAGATTTGCGTAATCTGCCTTGGCTCAAGATGTATATGCCATGAAAAGTTCTTACATACCTAACTATGGTCTATAAAAGATATATCGCATAATAACATATTTTATTATTGCATGGCATTAGAAGATAAAGAAAAAGAGATATCTTCCTTCCATCCAATAGTTAAAAATGCTTTGTGCATGCATTTATCAACTACCAAGATAAAAAAATTTCATATATACACGACAGATATATTAAATTGAACTACTGATCAGCAAGCTAAAAGATGTGCAACACAAATTGTTAATTAAGATCTCTCTTAATCTGTAATAACCGTATTTGCAAAGTAAGGGTAAATAAGTAATTTAATAAATTATAAGTTGAAGTATAAATGATATAGTTACGCGATGGATTTAGTATTGAATAAAATAATTCTTTTGGAAAAAAAAATTTCTGCGACGTGGACGTCATTAAAAGAAAAGAAAAGTAAAAAGTTGTGGGCAGCAGGTATAATACCGGCTGCCAATTTCAGAAGACGTTTGTAGTCAACAAACGTGGGTAGCAGGTGTAATACCTGTTACCAATTTCAGACGGCATTTGGGAATGCCTTACGCGTCTCCACAACGTGGAAACTGTGGACACTTTTGGGAGGGGTGGGCTGCTGGAAGAGCAAAATTTTGAAGGAGTTTTCTATGGAATTTCATAGAGAATCAAGAATAGCTATCAGAAGGTAATATCATAGTGCTTATTTTTGAATTTCTAACATTTATGGAGTTTTCCTGAATTCAAAGTGAGAATTTTCAAAGTGTGTGGTTTATATCGAATTGAAGAATAAATTAGAAAATTTATATAAATATGATGTCAGGTGTTGACGATATATAATTGGGGGAATTTTTGAGAGAAACGGGAAAGGCAAGGAAGTGATCCACGGGTAGCTTTAAGTGCTACGTGTGAGTTGGATTTACTTTAAGTAGTCTAAAGAAAAATGAAATATTTAGTGATAATATTAAAATAAATTATTGATGTATGCTTGGGTGATAGATGAAAAAAATTAATTTATAGTTATTATAGGAAATTTGGACAAGTAGAAATATTTTTCGGTGAGAAATAATATTTTTGGAAATAAAAGTTTATTGGAGAATAAAAGACATAAATAAATTATTGATGAGTTATATTGATGTTTTAGCACGAATTATGGGGAGATGAATTTTAGTGAATATTGATAAGCTTTGGTGGATGATTTTATGTGATTAGAAATGAAATTCAGTGGATCTGGACAAACTTTGATGGATAATTTGATATGATTTGGGATGAAATTTTGTGGATTTTGACAAGTTGTAATGGATGATTTGATGTGATTTGGGATGAGTGGATTTTAGTAGAATTTTTATATAATTTGAGAAAAAATCAGGATAGTCAATTTAAATATTTTGATTTCATGTGATTTTTATATTACTATTTATATGCATATTTTATATCATTGTTCATATGCATATGCATTACATGAGAAAGAAAGAACCGGGAAGGCAGCTGGTTTGATGAAAATGAAAGAACCGTGAAGGCAGCCGGTCTAATGAAAATAAAATAACCGGGAAGGCAGTCAGTCTAATGAAAATGAAAGAACTGGGAAGGCAGCCGGTCTTATGAGAATGAAAGAACCGGGAAGGCACCTGGTCTAAATGAGAATGAAAGAACCGAGAAGGCAGCCGGTCTAAGATAATAACAACCTGTCGACAGGTGGGAAGACGTTTCCATCATAATCATATATGTATTTGCATTTGTTTTAATTATTACTGCATTATTGAAATGATGAGGTGTGATGTATCATCGTGAATATAATTATGGATGATTGAGTCTCACAGAAAGAGACAGTTATGATGAAAACATTATTGAAATGATGAGGTGTGATGTATCATCGTGAAAACATTACAAAGCTATCAGCCACCCTGCAGACTGACAGCCACCCTGCAGCTGCCCTACGACCGCACTCTCACCCAAGCCCGCTATCATGACCACCTCGCCGGTAGACGCCTATAAATGGGCCAAGGTATGAACTTCACCATTCATATTCAGACACACCCGCACTCACACTTGATATATTTAAGCCCTCGGATTCTTTTGAGCCCTCGGCTTTTCCTTTAAATCGTTGCTGACTTAAGCATCAGAGTGCCTTCGGAGGTCTCCCCCTCCCCTCCTTCCGAGGGCTTTCAGTTCACTCCTGTCACTTGTGCAGGATCCTGGCCGAGTCCTCACTCAGGCCACATCCCCAACCAGACCACGCTAGTTTCCAGGTCACGTCAGCCCCAGCAGTTTTTGGCATCAACAATATAGTTTTAAATGCAATCAAAATTTAAGTTGAGAACAATATCAAACTTGAGTTTCAATATTAAACTTGACATAAATTATAACGATATTAAACTTAAAGAAAAATCAGTGAAATCTAAAAGACAATTGATAATGGTAATGGATAATGTAAAATGGATAAGTTTACATTAGTAATTAAGTTTACCTTGAAAAGGAGTAAAGACTGTAAATGCCAACCAAGCTGTTGATTTCCTTAGAAAAAAAAAGTATATTTTGCACTTTTGGTTCATTAAATCTATTAAACTAGGTCCTAGTCAAAATCCTAGTCTCGAAAAGTTATCTTGATATGGACCAACACCATGTAACTTCGTACCGATATAATATTATATATATATATATATATATATATATATATATTTATACCATAGTAGTGGATAAAATATTTGGAAATAAAATAAAAGAAATACATTTTTTTTCTCTGTAGCTTATCCGGTTGAGATAAATATGGCTGACGAAAATCTGATATAATTTACTATGTGATTGACGAATTCAGAGTTTGGTCATGTTGGCTGGGTCCATATACTCGGTTGGCAGCGTCAACGTAACAAAATTTTAATAATCATGTTCACACTTTTGTTTCATGGGTTTTCACCCTTTTTATATAAAAAAAAAATCTTGGTTAGATTAGGTAGTTTTAAATCCTTCTGAAATTTTATCAATAATTTTAAAAAAATTTACTAGTAACATCAATATAAATGTGAGAATAAAAATCTAATGATACGAGTGAAATTTCAAAAATTAAATGTGAAATTTTAAAAATTAACAATAAAATTTCGGACGGATCAAAAACCAGTCTTAACCAAAAATTGGTCCTTATATGTTGGATCCTCTCAATTTTTAGCTTTGAATTGCAGGTCAATTGATTGTTAGATTTTATGCCACCTCAATAAAGTAAAAATCGAGGGTCATGAACACACCACATCACCGAAGTAAGGGAAAAGAGCTTTTTCCTCTAAACCGGCAAACAACCAACTGCATGCCCTTGTGTAATGACCCATACCGAGCAAGCATTACTTGAAATGACATCATTATTACTTTTAAACATTGAGTATATAGACCTGTACCGCAACATGTAAATCCTACTATTTCCATCATACAATACATTCCTGCTATATGCATGCATGCATGCTTCCACATTTCTTTAGTCTATGTACATTACATCTTGGTTGAAACCAAGAATTTACACAAGACACAATCTTTAGAAAAATTTCAGCCATGACAATTAAAAAACAAATACATTTTTTTCAAAAACGGAGACATATACATTAATCCAAACTCCCAAACAAACATGGTGAGGATGCTTTGCGTGAAAACCCACCTAAGGATACCTTTCTCCTTCAATCCTTTACTGATTTGCTTCAATTCTATTCAACAACTTCCTTGAAATATTAAAAAGGTGGAGGGTGAGCTAAAAGCTCAGCGAGTAATCCTATTACTCAAAGTAATCGTCTTCAAGAAACTTTATCACTTTTTGAATGAATTCAATTTAATTGTAATCACAATTCATAAAGTCACAACTATGTATATATAATTGCCCTCATGCTCATCACAAGTAAAATAACCGTTCCAAGAATACATTAAAACAATCAACAATCACATGAATTAAAGTATCATACAAGCTTCAAACCATTACAAGAATAACCCTTTTAAACTATTCACGGTTCACGTGACATCAACTCAATTCAATACTCTTATAAATACATATATCACAATGGGGATGTCTCCCCACGTACCAGTACATCAAACATCGCATTATACATCCACTCGGTTTCATCTCACTTTCCACTTCCACTCGGTTCCATAATATCGTCAAGGATTCAAATCTCATCAAACATAATTCATAACACAAGCAATTTCTTAAATATAATTTCATTAACTCATTCACATTACACTTTACTTCCAAACACACATCAAGACATATGATTTGTTTCTTAGATATCAAACACACATTTATTCACACCCTTATATGGTTTGCATTCCGCATCTATTATACTTACATATTTTCGTTTTTATCATATAATTCACTACGCTTACTAACAATATGGTGAAACTCACCTTTGATATGCCAAAAGCTAGTCTTCAACTACTTCTTTACCCTTAGCACGTTCTCCAACAACACCTAAAAATTATATCATTTAATATAACAATCCAAGAAGTAACGAAATCAATATCCATCTTCATTAAGCATCTACAAGAAATTGTCTAGATAATAACTATGTTACAAGTTTTCTCTTCTTTGTCTACTTTTCCTTATTCTCTTTTTTCCTTTCCAATCAAATTTTAAGTGCATGTCTCATGACAATGATTCTTAATTTACTCAAGTAAATTTCAAGAATAAATAACAAGAAAGCTTAAACTTCTTAAGTTTTAAACTAATTAAAATGATTTGTTTCATTTACTTACAAAATTTCTTCTTTTATAATTTTTTACTTAAAAAGCTTCTACCAACTAAGTTTACTCAATAATTCCTCCAATTCAAAGAAACTATACCAATTTAATAATCTTTATGCCACCAAAATTCTAAACTTACATATTTAACATTATCCAAACACTAACTTAGATTAATTTACTCTAATATTTAAGATTTGTTCACATAAACTCTATAATACCCATCTAATAGAATTCTTCCAAAAAATTTAGCTTTATCACTAAAAAAATTCCTAACTCTAGAAAGTCTTTTAGCTCCAACAAGTATTTATACTTCAAAACCTAAAATTTACATATCTAAAACTACTCAGTCACAAGTTTAAGTTATTTCAAGTTATAGTGCAAGATTAATTCAAAGTTCCACTACATATCATATTCCAACTTCAATAAATCCTAAATCCATCCATTTAAATTCAAATCAACTCAAACAAAACCAAAGAATCAACTTCATTAAGTTTACTTTGACTTAGAATAGGTTGGAAAATGATTATACCTCAAATTTGTATAAAAAAAAAATAGCTAAGAAACAAAAGGAGCAAGAACCCCTGTCTGGTGCGTGTACTCCACGCGCCGTCGTAGCCTGCTCATGGCGCCTCACCTCTCGGTCTGGACTCCTCCCCCAGGTGGCTGTAAGAGTTTTACAAAGTATGGGGGTAAGTGAGGTAGTGACGTGAGTTGGTGAGCTAGAAGAAGATAAGAAAATTTTGGGTTTTCTCCAAACAAATTAAAAAATGGTATTTGCCCTGTTTCTCTCTAACTCTCTCAGTCACCCGAGCTTCCCAGAGAAGAATTGAGAGACTTGTGGTTTTTTTGCTGAAGTTTCTAGGCTTTTAGCCTTATATTGTCCCACGAACCATTAGCTTTTTATCTCTTTACCCCTCCCTTCTTTCTTAATTAATTTGCAACCCTTTTCCTCCTTTTTTGTAACTTTTTATATTAAAACCCAATTGTTCTTACTAACGCTTCTTTATAAGAAAGTCTTCACTAAGTACTTTCATTTCTTTTATGTTTATATTACCCCTCAATCAATAAGCTCTACACACTTCTAACATAGAAAAATTATAATTTACTTCATCGATATATATAGTTTAAAATTTAAGACCTGACTTTGCACCCCCTCTCTCTCTACTTTTTCGCTTCTCATTTACTCAGAGTATAAATCCCATCAACCAAATTGTTGAATCCTAAATAATTCCTTGATCCATTACTTAAATTGATGCAATCTCTTGACCTCAACCCGATAATGATGCCCAACAGTGTAATCTTTCTGATGACGACAATCACGACCGTAAGTGCCACGATGGTCAGTATGTTGTCATGTCATCAGTACGATAGTTTTGGTGAGAGAGAAAACAGAGAAGAAGAGATTGTGTAGAAGAAAATATTAGAAGATGGATTCAGTTGTTTGGGACTTGGATTGGGTACTTGGGTTGGGACTTGGGAGCCTGGGCTCATGTTGGGATTAAGGTTGGGCCTAAAATTATAGGGCATGCTTGGGTAACAGTTTTCTGTTTTTAGTTTTCGAAAATGAAAACTGAAAACAGTTTTCTGAATAAAACATGTTTGGAATACTATAACTCGAAATTGTTTCCAAAACAAAAAAACAATGAAATGTTGTTTGAATAATCTTATTTTGAAAACTGTTTTGATACAACTTGTAATTATTTTTAGTTTTGAGTTTAAATTTAAAATCTATATTAATTTTATTTCTTATATTTACTAAATATTTAAAAATAATTAATATTATTTTATTTTCAAAATTTTAATATTTTTTATATACTATGGAGTAAGAATGAAACAGAGAAGTGAACATTGATTTTAGGACTATTTTTCGAAAATTATGTTAGAAAACACCAATTTGGAGTTTTTAAAAAACAATTTTTGAAAACTTGTTTTTTTAAAACTGTTTTAGAAAATTGCTTTTGAAAACTGTTTGCCAAACATAGAAAAGAGATTTTGAAAACTGTTTTCAATTTTTCGAAAATTGAAAACAATTTTGAAAAACTGTTTTCAAACATAGCCATATATACTATCTGTTTCTTTTTTAAGGAAAAAATGAACCCGATTTTTAGCCAAGACTTGCCCGTAGTGTAACTCTACCCCTGATTTCAATCATAATAGTTTTCCTGATGGTTTTATTTTTGGTACAGCGTCATCAGCATATCAAGTAGATAATTAATATATAATATATTAATGTACAACTTTTTAAAACCACCGTGAGATATAATCAACCACTTTATGAGATATAATCAACTGTATATATGCATGATTTATGGGACAACTTTACTCGCGACTATTCAGGTTTCTCTCCTTTATTCATTTATATTTCTGTTTAGGTAAGTTTCCATTTGTACATGCATGAGAGTGCACAAGTTATGATGATCGCAACTACTTGATTTCAATACTCCATTTCTTGTATATACGAAATGGAGATAAGAAACTGAATAGATTATCATATTTATTCAAATCAGTTCATTGAAAAGTAACGTGATAAATTAATTAGGAATGTTTTCATAAAACTTTGTAAAAAGAAACAACATAGCTAATAGAGGTATAACAGTTGATTTCTATCATCGTTATAATGTATAAAATTAATTTTACCCTTTAATCACTTATCATATTTTAGAAGAATCTTAATTTAGGGATTTGACATTATTTGATATAGAAATAACTAGAGTTGATCATTGGTCCATTAGTCCACCCAGCTCGTTTGGCTCAACTTGTAGTTTTTGCGGATTTGTTCAAGAAAAATTAATTAATTAATTTGGCTTGGGTAAAAATTTAGGCCCGATTTAAAAAACGAAAGGGATTGAAATTTGAATAAAATAAAAGGCAAATCGGTTAGGCACCACCTTCTTAAATATATTATACTTAATACATTTAATTATTTATATATTAAATAATATATATTTCATGTAATGTGATATATGTTAGGGTTAAGATTCCCTTACTAAAACATTTCATGCTATGAAAAAATAGGGGAAAATGCAATAATTTAGACAAAGAATTTTTTTTTTAATTCTTCTTTGTGCGTAATATTGTATTATGGGAAAACTTAGACTAAATAAAAAAATGAAAAATTCGGGCCTGATGGGCGGACTTGGGTTTGGCTTAACTTATTAGGCTCGAGCTAATTAAGATCGGATTTTCGGGCCAGCTCATATCTACTGAGCTACAATTTTGTGTAAGCCCGACCCAAACCTAACCCGAACCTGACCCAAACCTAGCTCGAGACTGACTTTGGTCAAATCTAGATATAATTGATTCACATGTATTGAAAAAAGATTAGTTTTTATATTTTTCACGTAATCTACTTTTAAGTAACATAATTGAAATTAAACATTTAAAAAAAAAAATTGTGACAAGAAGGTATCAAACCAATGAAGGAAATGAAAATGGATTCTTTCTGTTTCTCGTTCTCATGGCCCATTATATTACCTTCTAAGTGTGTATATTAACTAGGAGACCTTTGTTTTTCTTTTTCTTTACCTTTTTATTCTCGTTATTCTTAAAATTTTAATTAGCTATGCTTTCTTTCTTTCCTTTTTAAATTCGGGTGGAAAGCTAACATTGAAATATAAGTTCATTAAATTACATTCGAAATGCAAAAAATAAAGGGGATGGCTTGCCTTTGACATTGACCAAGTGAACTTCTAGTACTGTGTTCCCAAGTTAGCTTATGATACCACTTTATTATTGGACCCGAATAAAAGAAATTCAAAATATTGGACCAAATTTATAAGTTTATCAAGAAATTGGATAGCTTGTTGAGGATTTTTTTTTTACATAATTAAGTCCAATAAAATTCAATTTATTGATAAAGTTGTCGAAGAATTACTTTCTGTGACTCATTTGAACCAAACTTAACTATCTTTCTGAAATGTCAATTGATACATATGCAGACAAACAGTCTCGGATATAAAATTATATTTAAATATAAATTTCATAACAAACAAAAACATATAACCAATAAATGCAAAAAGGATGGGCTAAGGCACAAATGCAATATCTCTCTCTTTAGAACTTCTCGCGTCATAGCAGAGGTAATCAAACTCTATCAATGCAACAAACTCATGGCCGCGTTGCTCCCAGGATACAAAAACCCAACATAATCTATTTGTTGTATCTCAAAGATACTAACATTGTATTATGAGCCAGAGCTCTACCATACCACATTTTTTTTGCTCATAGTAATATCAAAATAATATAACGCAGAAAAAAACTAAAATGAGGAAAAAAATAGTGGATTTTGTTTTTCTATCCAAAGGGCCTGCAAATAGTCATATTTATAGAACTCTAGTATAGTAACCTTCAAATTTGGATTTCGATCCTCTAGGGATGAATTTGTCTATGGTTTGGTGTAGTTCATGTTAGGATTAATAGCCACATCATAAAAATATTAAATCAAAGGCTATGATTGAAATACATAAAAAATTTGGAGCTAAATATCTCTATGCCACGTCAGCAAAAGGGGTAATTTTATAAAATCAAAATTACATTTCGAAATTTTAGAAGAAAAGGAAAGCAGTTGCCGAAAATCGACGACCAAAGGCGAACGTGTCGGCACGTGGGACGCGTGAACCGGCTCCTACCAGCGGTTGGTGATCGGAAAGTTTGGATCTGATTAGCATTGCAAAATCCAACCACCCGGTGGTGTCTAATTATGAAAATAATATTCATCTTTATTATTATAATTACGATTATAATAATTATTTTCATTATTATGAGAAAAAATATTATTATAATAATATTATAAAAGTACTATTATTATCAGTATTATTATAATATTGATAATAATAACCACTGTCATTATTATTATATTTATTATTATTATTGTTATTACAAGAAAAAATATTTTTAATTATATTATAATTATCATTATTCTAAGGTAAAAAGAAAAAAAAAATAGTCTCACATGGATAAGATAGATTTTATCCTATAGAAGGAGGCGGGACAAAAAATGTGAGATTAAGGCTAATTTAATCTCATCTTAATCTCATAAGAATAGTAAATCTCCCCAACCAAATGAGGGATAACTATTCATATATGATTAAAATAGTCCAATCTCATCTTAATCTCACCAATCAAACGGGCTATTAGAGTTTAGGCTAAGAGTCCAAGAGGGAGAAAAGAGACATGGTGTAGAGAGAGATTGGAGGCAATGTTGTTAGAGGCACACAAAAGTATACTAACCTTAAGGTTAGTAGTAGTTTATATAGAGAACATAATATTCAAAAATTAAATCAATACCCTTAACCATAATATTCTAACACTCCTCTTCAATCCTTCATTTTTCTTTTTATTTGAGATAATTTTATCAATTCGATAATTTTATCAATTCAATTAATCTCTGACATTAATAAAAGAAAAATGAAGGTTAATCAGTGTAACCTTTACGTCCACATGCATACATTGCTAAATATAAGCGGCTAATACAGTTCCAACACTTCAGATTTACTTTCATGGGTTATGAGTCTCTCTCTCTCTCTTTATATAAATGGTTTACCATTGGAACCACAAGCACTTGCATAAAGAAAAATGGCCATTGAAGGTTCTCTTGTATCGGGGCTGCTACTCCTTGCAAGCTTGTGGGATCTTGTTGAACCAAAGCGTCATCTTGTCTCAACTTCTAATTTCAATCGTAATAGCTTTCCTAATGATTTCATTTTTGGGACAGCCTCATCATCTTATCAAGTAAGACATTTTTAATTACCTTCACAAATTCATGCGACCGAGTGTGATGATTTCAACTGTTTTTCTTCGTTTTTCTTTGACTTTTGGTCTCCTTTGTTGCTGAAATTATCATTGTTTTATTGTATAAACAATGGCTTTAATTCCAGTTTACATCATCGGTCATCAATATACAAAATATATCATGTGGAATATAGTGGCTTCTATTTAAAATTAATTAAAGCAATTCCCACGTTTTGTTTTACGTCATGTAAGATTATATATATATATATATATATATATATATATATACACTCCTGCATGGAAGCATTAATTAGCTAGCACCACTAATTATGCAATTATATTTAGTATGAAGGTGCAGTAAAAGAAGGTGGTAGAGGATTAAGTATTTGGGACGACTTCACTCACTAGTATCCAGGTTGGTGATGAATATTTTGTTTGGCTAATTGGCTCTATTTCTTTCATAAATGAAACGGTGAGTTCACAACAAAAAAAGGAAAATAATAAAATAAACAAATTGGAGACTAAAAGTTGAATATTGTATTCAAATAAGCTCTTTAAAATTTAATGTGATAAATTAAGAATTTGTTTCATACATCTTGTAGAAAAAAAAAAACAATATGGACAATGGAGATGTAGCAGTCGATTTCTATCATTGTTACAAAGTACGGAGTTTATTTTTCTTTTTTTATGAATTGTCAATGTTTCATGAGTATCTTTAGCAGTGAGGGTTGAGGGGTGATTTTCCATGGATGTATCTGGTGGTGGTAAAAAAAATTATTTTATATTTATTTCATGTATTTTTTTTCTCGATTAGTCGTATTTGTATTAAACATAGCTGAAAAATGTGATAGGAAGACATGGATGCTTTCAAACTAATGAAGGAAATTAACATGGATGCTTTCCAACTCTCAGTTTCATGGTCTAGAATATTACCCCGTAAGTATATATTTTAATCAAGTTGTAATTAACATTTTATTTCATTGCCACTGTTCTATTTTTCTCATTATTCTTAAAATCTTAATTGATTCTTCTTTTTCCATTTTTTTTTTTGTGAATTTAAGTGGAAAACTAAGTGAAGGAGTGAACAAGGAAGGAATACAATTCTACAAAAATCTCATCAATGAGCTCTTAGAAAATGGTAATAAATCTCTTCCTAAATGGATTTAAAAGTTTTCTGCCAAAGATGGTGGTTTAATGTAACTAGAATATTTTGTAAATATGCCATGCTGACATTGAAATATAAATTCTTCCTACAAGTTTGAAATTCAAAATATAAAGAGGCCAAAATCCAAAATGTTCGACCAGATTTCATAGTTTTGATGAAACTGAATAGCTTATGAAGATTTATATTCTAAATATCATGCTATAAAAAATTAGAACCCAACTAATTGTTTTGTGTCTCCTGTGATACAATGTGCAGACTTGCAGCCTTTCGTATCTATCTCCCATTGGGATCTTCCTCAAGCTCTAGAAGATGAATATGGTGGCTTTTTAAACCCTTGCATTGTGTAAGTGAATAGTAGTTACTTTATATGAATCATACTTTACAATCCCAAAGATTTTTATTCTGGAATGAACAGTTTGTAAAACCTACTGCGTGGACATGAAAATGTTTGATCCTGGCTGCATATTAGATTGTTTTTGTAAGACTACAAATTAGACTGGGTTTGTTGTTTTTTTGTTTTTATGGTGTTTGATTGTTTGTCTCAATTTATACTCAATACAATTTTTTTTTTCTATTTTTCATTTTGCCAACATAGACTATGGTGATTAACCTATTGACTTTCAAATTTTTTTCCTACTTTATAGAGGATCGAGATGGAATTCTTATTGGCCCACAGGTACGTTGATAAAGTATATATATTTATTTTAGAAATACTTTGTTTTTGAAAAACGAAGGCATAAAAAGATTAGAAGGCATCATAAAGCCAATAAGATTTAGAAAGAAAATTCCTTATGAATCATGAGAGACACATGGAGAGATCAGTAAAGACGCCAAACCAAACAAACAGAACCATCCACTAGAACACAAGACAACACACTGTGCACTTCTTGATACATGTTTTTTCAACATTCTTTTTTCAGTAGTTTGTCATATTCCTCTCTATCCCTCCATTCCATTTGGTATAGCTGTTCAATCATCTCCTCTTCATCTCCATCATATGAAACGCCTTTTTTTTTTTTTTTTACCCAATGCCCTATTTTCTTACCGAATACTTTTTCTTTATATTCACACTTTATAAAATGACTAATAATTGTATATAACATTATTTTATTTAGGCTGCTTCAGACTTGATCCTAGTGTATCCTGAAGGTACCAAATATATTCTAAAGTACATCAAGGATCATTACAATAATCCAACCATTTACATTACTGAGAATGGTAAGCCAATTTTTAGAATAAACTTCATACAATTAAGTGGTATTTGTTACATGTTGGATAATCCAATTACTAATTAGTTTTGATTTCTTTGACATAAAACTCATGTAGGATATGACGATTACAACAATGATACATTACCATTGGAAGAAGCTCTTAAGGATACTGATAGGAAAGAATACCATGAGAAGCATCTTCGGAATCTTTTCGGAGCCATAAAGTGAGTTAGTATCTAACTTATGTTGAATTTATTATCACTGTTTTTTTTTTTTTTTTTTTTGGTTTGCAAAATTTACTTTACAACTAACATAAAACTTGTGTTCTTCAACAAACTTGATATTGATATAAAATTATTGTTTTCTGCTATATAGGATGTTTTTTAGTACTCAACTTTTGAAGGTTTAATTATTACAAGGTCCATCTCGATGTAAGCTTATAGAGCATAGATTGTTTTGTTAAAAGTTTATACTAATGGTGATTATTGGATTATTGACAGTGACTATGGAGTTGATATGAAAGGCTATTTTGCATGGTCATTGATGGATAACTTTGAATGGAACCTTGGTTACACTGTTCGATTCGGATTATATTATGTAGATTTCAAGAATGACTTGAAACGATATACGAAAGAATCAGCCAAGCGGCTCATGAAATTTCTAAAAGAACAAAGCAAGCGGTCTGAAACTGTTATTTGGGTTTCCTCAATTTTATCACGTATAACAAAGAGTTGGTCACTATTGACGTATTGAAGTTGAACATCTTTTGGTTTTAAATCACATCTGAATGATGTATTTTATTAATTCTTTTGTAATTCTTTGATTTTATTGATTAAAATCTTTTTAGGTGTTTTAGGATTTTAATATGTAATTAAACTATTGTCTTCTTATATAAGAAATTGTACTACTTTCTGATCTATTTCATATAGCTAGCCTATAAATAGGTTTGTATAGTTTTTGGGTTCTGCCTATATCTTTTTTCATGATAAATAAATTGACTTTTTCCTTTCATATATATATATAAAAGCCTTTTATTCTCTTTTTCACTTAGATAGGTGGTTTAGAGGGAGGATTCTCTAGGCATGAAGATTCCCTAAAAGTATGCCTTTTGAATTATGGACAAATGGACAAATAAGTATCATAGTACGTATGTCACTTAGTAATCACCGAATTCCTAAACAAATTTTTTTTCCCTCAAATCCCCAACTTTGAGGTGATTTTAATAAATAAATATTTTGATTATAAACTTGTCATAATAAGCCCTTAATTTGGTTTGACGTTTTCTTTGAAGTGACGTGTTTTTAAGAATTTACTCTTTCAAAAGAAAATTAATGACAGAGAAAATGAAGAAACAGTTGTTTACGGTTATTGTTATGCTTAAAATTTGAAAAATAATGTCTTGGAACATCAACGGTGCAACAAATCGTTGCATTTTTTTATACTTCTTTTCTTTAGGGGTTAAAATTAAGTGGACCAACAGCAAAGCAACACGTGGACATTTCTACTTCCAATAAGGAGATGGCACGTGGACAAGCTATTGACAAACCCAATGCCATTCCCGGACACTCTTGTCTAGACCTACGAGCGTAAATCCAGGGATCACGATCCTTCTTGGACACCCAGCCATATCCACTTGCAGAGGAACGGGATCTCCGAGATTTCCCCATCCGGGGTACGTGGGCCGTCTCACCTTTGAAACACTATAAAAGGACCAAGGTATGCAAATCCAGACACAATCACATTCACATTTTACAGAACTGAAAGCACCAGCATCCCATTCCTCTAAGAACTTGTACAAACAAGAGCATCGGAGTGTCTTTGGAGGCACCATCCCCCTCTCTCCTCCGGTGGCTCTCTAGCTCATCTCGTCTTTCTTGTGCAAGCTCCCCCAAAAACCGGCCCCCAAGTCATCAACACGTTTTATGCATCAACAACAATATTTTTGTGTTTTGTAAGGGGCTGTTGATAAGAATCTCAATGTTTCTTCAAGAAGTTCTGAAGGCTCTCATTCTATGGCTCTTGATGATCACAAGTTTTTAACATGGTTATTAATTTATGTGCTTATTTCATTTGGAATTATATAAAATGAATTTATTAGCTACATCAGCTCTTAGGTGACAAGAAGGGCGAGAAAGTTGGGGCCATAATCCTCGGACTGTCTATTCCTTCATGTCTTCACCTTTTATTGCTATATTCTTCAAAACCAGACCTTCTCTAAACTCTGTTATTCAAAACTAGATCAAATGGACTCTTTCTCCATTATGAGTTCATCCTGCCATTATGATAAGACAACTGCTTGAAATTACAAAATAGGAAACAACTTTTCCCAAACCAATTAGAAGTTTTCTTTGTGAGAATTGAGCCAGAATCCTAACAGTCATAACTATAGGGTAGTTTTTTATTTTTATTTTTTTTTCATTTTCTTCTTCCACTTTGCGATCAAATGAAAACAAGCATTTGATTTCATGCAAACAATTGGACCTTGCAATTAATTTTTGTTGGTATGATCCTCCAATGTGTCCACGAGCTAAAGAAGTTACAAGTGGATTGTTGAGGAAAATTGTAAGAATAAAGAATCAAGCTAGAAGAGACAGTGATAGGAGCTGATGTGATTAATAAATTCATTTTATATAATTTTAAATGCAATCAAAACATAAATTGAGAACAATATTAAACTTGAGTTTCAATAAAGATGTAAATTAGGAACAGTTATAAACTCGACGTAAATTAGAACAATATTAAACTTAAAGAAAAACCAGTGAAACCTAAAAGACAATTGATAATGGTAATGGATAAGTTTACATTAGTAATTAAGTTGACCTTGAAAAGGAGAAAAGACTGTAAATGCCAATCAAATGATAAACTTAAAAAAAAAAGGAACCTGTTTCTTTCATTTTTCCCCCCTTTTTTCATGTAATTTCTCCATTACTAGTACTATATATAAAAAACATACTCCATAGTGATCAAGCCTGGGCCTTTGATGCAAATTTCAAGCCTGGGCATTTAAAGTCTTTAACTAATTGCTCCTTTATTTTTCAAGGTCAACTCCAACTTAATTACTGATATTGTAAACTACCCACGATGAAGCAGTAGTCAGTTGTTTACCTGAGAGGGCTATTTAATTTTGCCATGAAACACGTACATAATGATCTTTCAATTTAGAAGCCATCCAACACTATAATTTCTTAATTAATTTTAAAGTTATGTTTCGTGTTATTTTGAAGGAGACAACAATAACAACATGCATATGTTGAGTTATTAATCAGCTGTTGAGTAATTATGCGTATCTATAACATCTAAGTGATGCAACAGTTAGGAGGAGATCGTAGTTATCAATTTATGTTGCTCATCTTTTAAGCTTGCTGATCAGTAGTTCAATTAATCATTAACTTCTCCTGATTTTCTATTTTTGATTCTTGATGTGGGATAATTTTACCATCCAAACAAACAGTAACACATGACACACCAAGGTAAGGCCACAGACCCAAAATTACCACCAGTGAAATCATTACATGTGTCCAAGGGTACGAAGGTAATTTTATTCATAAACCCTAAAACACTGTAATCCTAACTGCACAAGGACACTCATATCTCATATTTGAGAAACTCAAATCCCACCACAACTCTCACATATGAGTTACTTTCCTAATCAGACGATACTCCAAAGTACTGTATGTAGAGGGCTTTCGTTATTACACATGTACGTCACAAACAGTTTTAACAACGCCTGCCTTTTCATTTTATATAAACAGATTACTGATTTAGGCATCAGAGAGTTCCCTCAAAGGCACACTTCCGATCCTCCGACAACTCCTTAGGTCTTTTTTTGTTCTCGTGTGTGCGGGGACTTCACAACACCTATAAGAGCAGCAGTCACATTTTTAAGCATAAAAAAATTTGTGTTATCCATGGGAAAACTTTGAAGAAGAATTCATCCGTTAATGATGCCAACCTGAAATATGACCAAGAACGTTGTTGCTACTGTCGCTGTCGGTGCTGCTACCATTGCCACAACCCATACCTTGACTAGACAGGACATGATCCTTAGTCCAGGCCTCTTTGCAATTCCCAAAACTACTGCTACGAGTGACGATTCCATCTGGCATTCTAAAAGGTAGCAGAAGTTTCTTGCAACCTCAACTGGGCTATCCCACTCGTCACCAAAGCCACACTGATCTGAACGCATGACTCGGGGTCCTCAATGGCATTAGATGCTGCCACAAAGCCCTCGATTAGCGAGGCACTCAGATCACGAAAGGAGACTTCACCCCACTAACTACCGATCCTCCGTTAGATTCTGCCCCCTCCATTATAAGGTAAGATCACAGAGCCACTCCACGATCACAAACACCTTTAATACAATCTCCAGGAGCGGAGAATGATCACTCCAGATAAAGAGAACCTATAGTAGGTTAGTAGCACCTGCCAATAGACAAAACAAAAAAGCAAGAACAGAACAAAAGATCTTTTTTACAGATGACGACCTAGAAGGACTGCCCACCCCATGATGACGCCATGGTCATCACTTTGGTCATTGGGAATTACAATATGAAAAGGATCCTAGTTGACAACCAACATCTTCTATCATAACGCGTTCAAGAAAATGGGGCTTAGTGACCAACAGCTCACATGGGTCGCTTCCCCTCTCTATGAGTTTTCAAGCGAGCCAATGTTCCTCTCTCTGCTATATTTAACATCACATTCATAACATTTCTACTCATTTTTCATTCTCTTATGTTCTTCCTCTACACACAACCTATGTCATCACAACTACTTAGGCCATGTCTGGAGACAAGGGTTTAAGCAAGGTTAGCTTAAATCTTTGTCTTAGAATTTGGTGGATGTTACTGGGGCCTCAATTCCAAGACAATGATTTAAGTTAATATTGCTTAAATCCTTGTCTCCAAACATGGCCTTAGTTTCTAAACAGTTTCCTAGAGATTTCTTCGAAAGCTATTCATAATTGCTATCTACACAACTTCGCAAGGCTTTGTTGTATCCTTGAGGTGAATTTACTAGGAAGCTACTAGCAAACTTTTTGGAGTGAGGGCAACTATCACCTTAACGAAAGTGATTTACGCCCTAAATCCTTAAAATATTATGTTCTTTTCAATTGTTTTCCTTGTTGCAATTCCATATTTTCTAATGCACATACTTTGACCCACTTTTTTTTTTTTGTTGTTATTTTAACCCAAAATCCCCAACAATTTTAAGGTGATAGTAGAAGCAACCATATAATCAGTATTGATTTCAAAGTCATGAGAGAAGACTTCATCAAAGAAGATCGTTTTTATGGAACCAACTTTGCTCACTAGAAGGAAACTAAAAGACTATAAAAGGTTGAAAGAAGCGGGAGGATATATATATATATATATATATATATTATGGATTTCTTTGTCGAGGCCAAATTCATACTGAGAGCATATGTATGATTTCTAAGTTTTTATAAAGTCTATGCCAGATATCCAGGAAGTATTTGAAGAGAAACTTAATTCTTAAAAAAAAAAAAAAAAACAAGGTAGGCTTAACTTATTGATTATGAAATATTTTGAATTTATAGTTATAAATTAAAAATATATATTTTGAATTTATAATTTTGAGTAACATCATAAAAAAATGATGTGTTTTCACTCTATGACCAATTTACAATGAATATCTAAAACTAAGAAGTATCTAATTACTACATTTAAGATAGATGATCTTAATGAATTAGATGCTATCTTAGACGTGGAAATGAGTGGGGGATATGTTTTAAATCAATCTCATTACTTGAGAAACTATTATTAAGTTCCAAAATCTTGGAATAAAGTAAGCAAGTATCCCCTGTGAATTCACTACTAAACCAATTGAGAATTTCGGTAAAGTAATGATACAACTTGAATATGTATGTTAGTGCTATTGAAAGTTTAACTGAGCTAGATATTGTATTTGTAGAGTGCAAACTTTCAAGATACACTAGTAAGCCTAGTACAAACCAATAAATAGAGTTATTAGAATCTTAAGAAAACTATTAAACTATCTGTTTTATTTTTATTATCTGGTTGTACTAGAAGGATTCATTGTAGTTGGATCACAAGTACGTCAATTGATGAAAATTTAACGTTTGGATGGATTTTTAGGCTTGGTGGTGAAACAATACGTTGACCCTCTAAGAAGTAGGTATGCATATCAAATTTAACCATATAACCAGGATCAGCACATAATGCCATAGACATATTTGGCGTCACAACAATCCAATATACTTGTCACCTCAAGGACTTGTCTCCTTAAGGACTCTTTCTTAACATTATCGTTTCACATGGACAACAAAAAGATATATGTTTGCAGGGCCAAGAACTGTTGTCACACTTTGGTACCAAAAAGGCTAACAAACACATCAATCATCTCAAGAATATTACTCTAGTTCTATCTACCTATTCTTTAAGCCACAAAAACAGGAAAACCATAAGCTTCAATACGGCCCATTGAGCATTTTAACACATTTATGAACTAGAGCAAAGCTTCCTCATACCAAATACAGACTTAGTATTGCAACTTCAAAGGATAACAAGAGGGGAGAAAAGAATGACTGGAGGGGACTGCATAGTAGCAAACAAAAGTGGTAAATGATTCACATCTTAGGTAGAAATCAGAACAAAATATGGGAAAGTAGCAAGCCACGTCACTAATTCAATCTAAAGCAATGACGATGTATAAAATCAAACTTAAAATTTAAGCCATGCCATCTTGTCTTCTCACGAAAAAGATTAAGCGCTGATGTCAGAGATATTAAGGGAAGGTTGGGTACAGGACCATCAATCGAGGTTGATACATGTTTTTTCAACATTCTTTTTTCAGTATTTTGTCATATTCCTCTCTATACCTCCATTCTATTTGGTATAGCTGTTCAATCATCTCCTCTTCATCTCCATCTTATGAAACGCCTATTTTTTTTTTTATTCAATGCCCTATTTTCTTACCCAATACTTTTTCTTTATATTCACACTTTATAAAATGACTGATAATTGTATATAACATTTGTTTATTCAGGCTGCTTCAGACTTGATCCTAGTGTATCCTGAAGGTATCAAATATATTCTTAAGTACATCAAGGATCATTACAATAATCCAACCATTTACATTACTGTGAATGGTAAGCCAATTGTTAGAATAAATTTCATACAATTAAGTTGTATTTGTTACATGTTGGATAATCCAATTACTAATTAGTTTTGATTTCTTTGACATAAAACTCATGTAGGATATGACGATTACAACAATGATACATTACCATTGGAAGAAGCTCTTAAGGATACTGATAGGAAAGAATACCATGAGAAGCATCTTCGGAATCTTTTGGAAGCCGTAAAGTGAGTTAGTATCTAACTTACATTGAATTTATTATCACACTTTTTGTTTCTTTTTTTTTTTTGGTTCGCAAAATTTACTTTACATCTAACATAAAACTTGATATTGATATACAACAAACTTGATATTGATATAAAATTATCGTTTTCTGCTATATATGATGTTTTTTAGTACTCAATTTTTGTAGGTTTAATTATTACAAGGTCCATCTCGATGTAAGCTTATAGAGCAAAGATTGTTTTGTTAAATGTTTGTAATAATGGTGATTATTGGATTATTGACAGTGACTATGGAGTTGATGTGAAACGCTATTTTGCATGGTCATTGATGGATAACTTTGAATGAAACCTTTGTTACACTGTTCGATTCGGATTATATTATGTAGATTTCAAGAATTACTTGAAACGATATCCGAAAGAATCAACCAAGTGGTTCATGAAATTTCTAAAAGAACAGAGCAAGCAGTCTAAAACTGTTATTTGGGGTTCCTCAATTTTATTACGTATACCAAAGAGTTGGTCACTACTGATGCATTGAAGTTGAACATCTTTTGGTTCTGAATCACAACTGAATGATGCATTTTATTATTTCTTTTGTAATTCTTTGATTTTATTGATTAAAATCTTTTTAGGTATTTTAGGTTTTAATATGTAATTAAACTATTGTCTTCTTATATAATAAATTGTACTACTTTTTGATCTATTTTATGTAACTTGCCTATAAATAGGTTTGTATAGTTTTTGGGATTCTGCGTAAATCTTTTTTCATGATAAATAAATTGACTTTTTCCTTTCATATATATATATAAAAGCCTTTTATTCTCTTTTTCGCTGAGATAGGTGGTTTATAGGGAGGATTCTCCAGGCATGAAGACTCCCTAAAAGTATGCCTTTTGAATTATGGACAAATGGACAATTAAAGTATCATAGTACATATGTCACTTAGCAATCACCGAAGTCCTAAACAAATTTTTTTTTTTGTTTTCTCAAATCCCCAACTTTGAGGGTGATTTTAATAAATAAATATTTTGATTATAAATTTGTCATAATAAGCCCTTAATTTGATTTGACATCTTCTTTGAAATGATGTGTTTTTAAGAATTTACTCTTTCAAAAGAAAATTAATGACAGAGAGAAAACGGAGAAAAGAATCTCAATGTTTTTGGCATCAACGCCAATATTTTTGTGTTTTGTAAGGGGCTGTTGATAAGAATCTCAATGTTTCTTCAAGAAGTTATGAAGGCTCTCATTCTACGGCTCTTGATGATCACAAGTGTTTAACATGGTTCTCAATTTATGAACTTATTTCATTTGGAATTATATAAAATGAATTTATTACCTACATCAGCTCTTAGGTGACAAGAAGGGCGAGAGAAGTTGGGGCCATAATCCTTGGACTGACTATTCCTTCATGTCTTCACCATTTATTGCTATATTCTTCAAAACCAGACCTTCTCTAAACTCTGTTATTCAAAACTAGATCAAATGGACTCTTTCTCCATTATGAGTTCATCCAGCCATTATGATAAGACAGCTGCTTGAAGACTCCTAGGTAAATGCTTCCTAGGTTGTCGTGTTGAGATTTTACCATTAAAATCCATTTACTCAATCTTAAGAAAAAAACACAAGCACAACAATTAAATAGGAAAATAAATAAAAAGCAAGAACTTTAGGAAGAGCAAAGTTGTTAAACTCTCACCCCAAAATCTCAATACAAAAAAAGCTCTTAACCCAATACACCCAAAGCTGTCATCCTAACTTTTGTAGTAAATCCCTCTAGCTTACAATATATGGGAATTATAAGTGTGACTCAAATCTTCTCTGGGACCCCTTTATATCGAATAAATTTTCCTAATACAATTAGAAAAAGAACAACCGCATCATACTCAACTACTACTATTTGTACAATTAACAATCTAATAGGAAATTAGTATTATTCCTACTAGAACAAGCAATTACAAAATAGGAAACAATTTTTCCCAAGCCAATTAGAAGTCTTTTTTTATGAGAATTGAGCCAAACTCCTAACAGTCGTAACTATAGGATAGTTTTTTTTTTTTTTCATTTTCTTCTTCCACTTTGCGATCAGATGCAAACACACGATTGATTTCATGCAAACAATTGGAGCTTGCAATTAATTTTTGTTGGTATGATCCTCCAATGTGTCCACGAGCTAAAGAAGATATAAGTGGATTGTTGAGGAAAATTGTAAGAATAAAGAATCAAGCTAGAAGAGACAGAGATAGGAGTTGATGTGATTAATAAATTCATTTTATATAGTTTTAAATGCAATCAGAATATAATATGAGAACAATATCAAACTTGACGTAAATTAGAACAATATTAAACTTGAAGAAAAACCAGTGAAATCTAAAAGACAATTGATAATGGTAATGGATAAGTTTACATTAGTAATTAAGTTGACCTTGAAAAGGAGTAAAGACTGTAAATGCCAACCAAGCCGTTGATTTCCTTAATTGGATAACACTCTCCCCAGACCGGCATTGTTTGGTTTTTTATTTTTCTTAGAAAAAAAAGCATATTTTGCACTTTTCATAAAATCTATTAAACTAGGTCCTTGTCAAAATCCTAGTCTCGAAAAGTTATCTTGATATGGACCAACACCATGTAACTTCGTGCCGATATAATATTATATATATTTTTATACCTTAGTAGTGGATAAAATATTAAAAGAAACACGTTTTTTTTTCTCTGTAGCTTATCCGGTTGAGATAAATTTGGTTGACGAAAATCCGATATAATTTACTATGTGATTGACGAATTCAGAGTTTGGTCATGTTGGCTGGGTCCATTCTACTCGGTTGGCAGCGTCAACGTAACAAAATTTTAACAATCCATGTTCACACTTTTGTTTCATGGGTTTCCACCATTGTTTATATCAAAAAAAAATCCTGGTTAGATTGGGTAGTTTTAAATCCGTCTGAAATTTTATCGATAATTTTAAAAAAATTTACTAGTAATATCAATATAAGTGTGAGAATAAAAAATTAATGGTATAAGTGAAATTTCAAAAATTAACAATGAAATTTCGGACGGATCTAAAACAATTCTTAACCAAAAATTGGTCCTTATATGTTGGATCCTCTCAATTTTTAGCTTTGAATTGCGGGTCAATTAATTGTTAGATTTTATGCCACCTCAATAAAGTAAAAATCGAGGGTCATGAACACACCACATCACCGAAGTAAGGGAAAAGAGCTTTTTCCTCTAAATCGGCAAACAACCAACTGCATGCCCTTGTGTAATGACTCATACCGAGCGAGCTTTACTTGAAATGACATCATCATTACTTTTAAACATTGAGCATATAGACCTGTACCGGAACATGTAAATCCTACTATTTCCATCATACAATACATTCCTACTATATGTATGCATGCTTCCACATTTCTTTAGTCTTTGTACACTACATCTTGGTTGAAACCAAGAATTTACACAACACACAATCTTTAGAAAAATTTCAGCCATACAATTAAAAACCACATACAGTTTTTTCAAAAACGGAGACATATACATTAATCCGAACTCCCAAACAAACATGGTGAGGATGCTTTGCGTGAAAACCCACCTAAGTATACCTTTCTCCTTTAATCCTTTTCTGATTTGCTTCAATTCTATTCAACAACTTCCTTGAAATATTAAAAAGTTGGAGGGTGAGCTAAAAGCTTAGCGAGTAATCATATTACTCGAAGTAATCGTCTTCAAGAAACTTTTTCACTTTTTGAATGAATTCAATTTAATTGTAATCACAATTCATAAAGTCACAACTATGTATATATAATTACTCTCATGCTCATCACAAGTAAAATAATCGTTCCAAGAATACATTAAAACATTCAACAATCACATTTATTAAAGTATCATACAAGTATGTCACATGATTCAAACCATTACAACAATAACCCTTTTAAACTATTCACGGTTCACGTGACATCAACTCAATTCCATACTCTTATCAATACATATATCACAATGGGGGTGTCTCCCCACGTACCAGTACATCAAACATCGCATTATATGTAATTTCATTTGTTTTAATTATTACTGCCATATTGAAATGATGAGGTGTGATGTATCATCATGAATATAATTATGGATGATTGAGTCTCACAGAAAGAGACAGTTATGATGAAAACATTATTGAAATGATGAGGTGTGATGTATCATCGTGAATATAATTATAGATGATTGAGTCTCACAGAAAGAGACAATTATGATTAAAATATTATTGAAATGCTGAGGTGTGATGTATCATCGTGAATATAATTATAGATAATTGAATCTCATAGAAAGAGACAGTTATGATGATAGTGCTGATGTGTGGTATGTTATTTTGAAATTGTTTATAGATGATTTGGTCTCACAGAGAGAGACAATTATGGTAAGCAAGAACCAGAGAATGATAAGAACCATCTAAATGATGGACTTTATGATGAGAACCTCATTACAAGATAATTGATGGTCTTAAGGTGGACCAATGATTTAGAAAAAGATATTGATAGAGAATGAATCGTATGACATGTGTAATGATAGTAGAAAGTTGTCATCAGGTTATGTGAAAAAAATAAAAGATTAAAAATTAAAGGACTATTTATGAAATTTTGGAATATTTTTTATAAATTAAATTCACTGAGATTGTGAAGCTCAACCCTCATTGTACAATGATTTTCAGGTAGCAGGTTTGGCAAATAATTTGGTGAGTTGAGGTTCAGAAGAAATCATCTTCTGTAAGCCACGTACGTGTCAACATCCTCAGACTAATGAGAAAATAAAATGAAAATTTTATTTGTAAATCTTCATGCATTTTACGTTGTATAGAATGCTTAAAGATCGGATTGATGTAAAGTTCTTTTGGTAATATTTATTTTTATTGTTGCATATATGTGTCGTGCTGGGATTCTCAAAATGTGATGACACCTGTAGAGAGATTATTTGGTTTTCTACCAGTAATTGACAGACCTTTGTTTCGTTTGAATTAAAAGGAGAAGTTTTGGATTGGTGGGAAGATATTCTTCCCAGGGTAAGTATAGATGTCAATAGACCTTCAACCTAGAATAGGTTTAAGGAGGTTTTCCTTGAGAAATATTTTTCCTTAGACTTTTAGAGCCTAACATGATAGAGATTGATCTATTTGAGGCATATTAATTATGTAAGATTGGTTGATATATCAACTCAAATTGAGAGAGATGTGATGGAGTTTAAGAAAAAAAAAAAGAGAAAGAGTGGTTAAAGAGGTTTAGACATAAAGGTTATAGAGGTAATGGTAGTACAAGTGTATAGGGTGAGAAACCACCCCAAATGAGGCTTTTCTTGTTACAGGGAACTGAAGTACAGAGTTAGAGGCAAACAGAACCTATTGTATCTGTATCTTAGAATACTATTGGTGGGACCCTTAGATTTGGGAGACAGGAAGTCATGGCAGAGGAAGTAAGTTTGCCATTAAGGGAAATAGTAACATGATGTATGATTGAGAGACAAAAGTTATTATAGATATATTCATATGAGATATTTATCCCATAATTGTCAAAATTTGAAATGCTTTATGTGTGGAGAAGGTGGACATGTCAGTGTTGGTTGACCTTGACGCAACCCATTCTTTTGCATCCAGTATTCATATAAAATCTATTGAAGTATGTATTAGTCATTGGATTGCAAAATATCCTTGTTAAAGTTCTCCCTCGAGATAGAGTGATAATCATGAATAGTTATGAGAGATTGTGTGATTCGTACTAGTGACAGAAAATCTGAAGTTGATTTATTATCTTCGAATATAATTTATTTTGGGAAATAATTGGTTATCGACGTTTTTTGTCTGGATTGATTATTCCAGAAAGAAGGCTCAAGATATATACGTTATATACTTTTAACTACCTTATTTTTGCTCTGGCCAATAGAAGATGATTGAAAAAGGGTTTTAAGGAGTATTGGGCATATATCATGAATTATAAAATGGAAAGTGAGAAGTTAGAATAAATCTTAGTGATGAAAGAATATTCTAAATTAATTTTTGATGAGTTGTTTAGGTTGCCTCCAAGTAGGGAGATTAAAGTCTAATGATGTGATACCAGGGCTATCACATATATTTAATAGCGTTTGAATTGAGAAAGTTGAACGTATCATTTTAAGAATTTTTGGATAAATAATTTTTTAGACCTAACGTATTTGGGGAGCCCCTATGTTGTTTGTGAAGAAGGAAGATGGAACGATGAGATTGGGTATAGACTACAAATAGTTGAATAAGAATAAATACATTTTTTCCTAGGATAAATGAATTGTTTAAGCAGTTGCAAGGAGTGAGAATGTTTTCTAAGATAAACCTGAGATCAGGTTATCACCAATGGAGGATAGAGAAGGGAGACGTGCCTACGATTGCTTTTAGGACACGTTATGCTCATAAGCTTTCGCGATGTCATTTGGATTAACTAATGTTCCAGAAACATTCATGGACTTGATGAATAAAATATTTAAACTGTTTCTTGATAATCTTATGGTTGTGTTCAGTAACGACATTCTGATATATTTTGAGAAGGAAAAACAACATATAGACCATTAGATACTGTGCTGGAGATTCTGAGGAGAGAGAAATTATATGCAAAGTTTCTAAGTGTGAATGTTAGCTGAAGGAAATAACTTTCTTGGAACATGTAATATCCGGAATCGGCATAACCGTTGATCCACAAAAGGTAGAGATAATGTTAAACCAACTAATATAATTGAGATTAGAATCTTCTTGGTTTTAGCTGGTTATTATAGAAGAATTCTTTCAGAATTTGTCTATTATTGAATTGCTGTTGAATAGATTGACCAGTAAAGATGTGAGATTTGTACGGTGAAGGAAGTGAGAAAATTTTGCAATTACTAAAGGAGAAATTGACTACAGCTCCGATATTGGTGTTTCCTTCTGGTGATGAAGGAGTTGTGGTGTATAATGATAAGTCATATCAATGATTGGGATATGTGTAACATAGGAAAGTTATGGGCTATACTTCTAGGTAATTGAAAATTTATGATAGAAATTACTCCTTTCATGACTTTGAATTAACTGTTATAGTGTTTACTTTAAAGATTGGAGACATCATCAGTGTGGAGCCACTTCTGAGATTTTCATGGGTTATAAGAGTTTGACGTAATTACCTGCCCAGAGAAAGTTGAATTTGAGGCAAAGATGGTGGATGAAGTTGATTAGTAACTAAGATTGTACAATTCATAATCATCCTGAAAATGCGAAGGTGATAGCTGATACATTGAGTAGAAATTCTACAAGAAGGTTAACTGTTATGGGGGTTCTGATGTGAAATTGATGATAGATTTAAAAGAGATAAGAATGAAGTTGAATAACGGTGATAAAAGATCATGGTTAACGAATATGGTTGTACAGTCATCCATAATAAAATGTTTTAGAGATGCAAGGTAGAGATGAAGAGATAGAAAAGATTAAGCATTGAGTGCTTACTAGAAAGAAATATGAGTTCAAAAATTTGGAATGAGGGTATTTTGAAATTGGAACATGGATTTGTGTTCCCAATGATGCAGAGTGGAGAAAGAAGATATTGAGAAAAGTACATGATGATATAGATTCGATGCAATCAAGTAATAATAAGATGTATAGAGGATTGAGACAAAAATTCTAATGGTCAGGGTTAAAGAGAGATGTAGCTGAGATTGTGAGGTTGTATGGAGTACCATGGATCATAGTATCAAATAGAGATGCTAGATTTACATCTTAGTTTTTGGAGAGGCTTTCAGTAAGTCGTGGGTACAAAGTTGCAATTTAATATAATTTTTCAAGCTTAGACAAAAAAAAAAAGAACGATTTTTAGAGTACTAGAAGATATGTTAAGGGCAAATGTGATGAGTTCTTAGTAAGTTTGGAATGCTTACATGCCATTGATTGAAGTTGCTTATAATAATTAGTAACAAACTAATATTAGGATGGCATCGATTGAGGCATTGTATGGTCGGAGGAGTATAACTCCTTTATGTTAGGAAGAAATGGGAGAGAGAAATATAGTTGGTTTATAAATTATTTAGTTAACATCTAAGAGGAACAAATTGGTTATAGAAAGCTGTAAAGCAGCACAGAGTAAACCTCCTGAGTTTCCAGAAGATGATGGGGTGTATGGAAAAATATCTCAATGAAAAGGGTGTATTGAGATTTAAACAGGAAATAAAAGCTAAACCTAATGTATGTGGGACCTTACGAGGTTTTTGAGAAAGTTTGACTAGTTGCGAATAGACTAGATTTGCCTCTGGAATTAAAACATTTATATAGTGTATTTCATGTTTCACTTTAAGGAAGTGTTTACATGATATTTCGAGCTAAGCTATAGAAATTTAGAAGGCTTGGGATTATATACAAATTCCAGTGAGAATTTTAGACAAAAATAATAAATCTTGTGTAATAAAATAATTTCATTATGCCAAGTTCGGTGGCGGAATCAGGATGTTGATGAGACTACGTGAAAGCATGAGACAGAAATATTATTCACATTTGTTTCTGGAGTAAAGTAAGGAAATTTCGGGGGCGAAATTTTTGTAAGGTCGGTAGAATTGTAATAACCGTATTTGCAAAGTAAGGGTAAATAAGTAATTTAATAAATTATAACATGAAGTTTAAATGATATAATTATGCGATGGATTTAGTATTGAATAAAATAATTATTTTGGAAAAAAAAATATTTCTGGGACGTGGACATCATTAAAAGAAAAAACAAAAAAAATAATCAAAAGTTGTGGGCAGCAGGTGTAATACCTTACACCTGCTGCCAATTTCAGAAGACGTTTGTAGTCAACAAACGTGGGTAGCAGGTGTAATACCTGTTACCAATTTCAGACAACATTTAGGAATGCCTTACGCGTCTCCACAACGTGGAGACTGTGGAGACTTTTGGGATGGGAGGGCTGCTGAAGTTTTCGTATATATAGCATATGTAAACGTAAAAAAAAAAAATTTCACCCATGAGATTTCGTTTTGTTTCCTCTAAATTGTCTGTTTTCTTTAAATCTTTGGAGACTCAAAGAAATGTTGGAAGAGCAAAATTTTGAAGGGGTTTTCTGCGGAATTTCGTAGAAAATCAAGAATAGCTATAAGAAAAGCAGAAGGTAAACAGTGCTTATTTTTGAATTTCTGACATTTATGGAGTTTCCCTGAATTCAAAGTGAGAATTTTTAATGTGTCTGGTTTATATCAAATTGAAGAATAAATTAGAAAATTTATATAAATATGATGTCAGGTGTTGACGATCTACAATTGGGAGAATTTATGAGAGAAACGGGAAAGGCAAGAAAGTGATCCACTGGTAGCTTTAAGTGCTATGTGTGAGCTGGATTTACTTTAAGTAGTCTAAATAAAAACGAAATATTAGTGATAATATTAAAATAAATTATTGATGTATGCTTGGGTGATAGATGAAAAAAATTGATTTATAGGTATAATAGGAAATTTGGACATGTAGAAATATTTTTCAGTGACAAATAATATTTTTGGAAATAAAAGTTTATTAGAGAATAAAAGAGATAAATAAATTATTGATGAGTTATATTGATGTTTTAGCACGAATTATGAGGAGATGAATTTTAGTGAATATTGATAAGCTTTGGTGGATGATTTGATGTGATTAAAAATGAAATTCAGTGGATCTGGACAAACTTTGATGGATAATTTGATATGATCTGGGATGAAATTTAGTGGATTTTGACATTTTGTAATGGATGATTTGATGTGATTTGGGATGAGTGGATTTTAGTAGAATTTTTATATAATTTGAGAAAAAATCAGGATAGTTAATTTAAATATTTTGATTTCATATGATTTTTATATTACTGTTTATATGCATATTTTATATCATTGTTCATATGCATATGCATTACATGAGAAAGAAAAGAACCGGGAAGGCAGTCGGTCTGATGAAAATGAAAGAACCGGGAAGGCAGCCAGTCTGCTAAAAATGAAAGAACCAGGAAGGCAGTCGGTCTTATGAGAATGAAAGAACCGAGAAGGCAACCGGTCTAAGTTAATAACAACCTGTCGACAGGTGGGAAGACGTTCCCATCATAATCATATATGCATTTGCATCTGTTTTAATTATTGCTGCATTATTGAAATGATGAGGTGTGATGTGTCATCGTGAATATAATTATAGATGATTGAGTCTCACAGAAAGAGACAGTTATGATGAAAACATTATTGAAATGATAAGGTGTGGTGTATCATCGTGAATATAATTATAGATGATTGAGTCTTACAGAAAGAGACAGTTATGATGAAAATATTATTGAAATGCTAGGTGTGATGTATCATCATGAATATAATTATAGATGATTGAGTCTCACAGAAAGAGACAGTTATGATGAAAATATTATTGAAATGCTGAGGTGTGATGTATTATTGTGAATATAATTATAGATAATTGAATCTCACAGAAAGAGACAGTTATGATGATAGTGCTGATGTGTGGTATGTTATTTTGAAATTGTTTATAGATGATTTGATCTCATAGAGAGAGACAATTATGGTAAGCAAGAAGCAGAGAATGATAAGAACCATCTAAATGGTGGACTTTATGATGAGAACCTCATTACGAGGTAATCATGAGATAATTGATGGTCTTAAGGTGGACCAATGATTTAGAAAAAGATATTGATAGAGAATGAATCTTATGGCATGTTTAATGATAGTAGAAAGTTGTCATCATGTTATGTGAAAAAAATAAAAGATTAAAAATTAAAGGACTATTTATGAAATTTTGGAATACTTTTAGTAAATTAAATTCACTGAGTTTGTGAAGATCACCCCTCATGGTACAATGATTTTCTGGTAGCAGGGTTGGCAAATAATTTGGTGAGTCGAGGTTCAGAATAAATCATTTTTTGTAAGCCGTGTACGTGTCATCATCCTCAGACTAATGAGAAAGTAAAATTAAAAATTTATTTGTAAATCTTCATGCATTTTACGTTGTATAGAATGCTTAAAGATTGGATTGATGTAAAGTTCTTTTGGTAATATTTATTTTTATTGTTGCATCTATGTGTCGTGCTGGGATTATCAAAATGTGATGACACCATTTCGGGGTGGCCAACCCGAGATGGGTCGTTACATAATCACTCACTTAGATATTATACGCATAATCACAAAAGAACTAATTAATTAATCACACAATTTATGCATGTTTTTATGGTTGTCTCCTTCAAATTAACAAGGAACATATATAACTTTTAATTAATAAGAGATTATAGCATTCAAGGTTTTCTAAATTGGAAGACTCTTATGTACGTACGTGTTTAAAGTCCATGTTAATTAGCCATCTGGTAAACAAATGACTGCTCCATTAATTTTGTTGGAGTTGACCTTGAAAATTAGAGTCAAGGAGCAGTTAGTTAGAGACTTGAAACGCCCAGGCTTGAAATTTGCATGTAACGGAGAAATTACATGAAAAAGAAAAATAAAATGAAAGAAAGAGTCCTGAGACTTTGGTTCACTTTTTGTTTTCTTTAGTTTGTCCGTTTGCTGCTATAGAATTGACATAAATATTATATACTTACGTATACCTGAGACTTCTCTTCTTAAAAAAATGACCCGAGATAATTTGTTTTGGTGCTATAGAAGCACATGGTATATTGACTTGACCTGAGATCATTTGAACTGACATAAATATTATATACTTAGGTTGTTTTTGAGACATACAAATACAAGGTATATAATTGTGCTTGAGCTGAGACTTCTCTTCTTAAAAAATTGACCTGAGACAATTTGGGTTGACAAAAATATGTAATTGGCACATTTATGTTGGCTGGGTCCATTCTGATCTGCTGGCCTGGCAGTGTTGTATGTATGCATATACCTAACAAAATTCATGTTTACATTGGTCGATCTTCAACAAAAAATTGAATTCAATGTTTACACGCATACCTTCGCGCGTTTTATGGGTTTCAAGCCTCTCCTCACTCCTCTATATAAAGGGCTTACAATGAAACTTAAAACCACAAACACTTCCACTTCAGCAATTAAAACTACTCCTTAGCTATAAGCACTTGATTATGGCGTTTCAACTTCAAGGTTCCCTTCTTTTATTGGCGCTGCTAGTCCTACTAAGCTTATTGCCTTCCATTGAACCAAAGCGTCATCTTGTCTCAACTTCTAATTTCAATCGTAACAGTTTTCCTCATGGTTTCATTTTTGGTACAGCCTCATCAGCTTATCAGGTAGATTAATATGTATTTATATATAGGCCCCTAATTTTCTACTAATAAATGAAGAGCTTTTTAAAGCCACTTCATATTATATAAGCTAACTCTATCGATGCATACGTGATATTTAGTTTGAAGGTGCAGCAAACAAAGACGGTAGAGGTGAAAGTATATGGGACAACTTTACTCATACATATCCAGGTTTCTTAATTTCCTTCTCTCCCTCATTGATCTGCATTTGTGTAATAGTGTGCGTACATGTGCATGTGTGCTTACATGCGTGGGAGTGCGTAAGTTATGATGATAACTACTTAGTTTGGCTTCATTTCATGTATTAATAAAATGGAGACAAAAAAACTGGATAGATTATCATATATATTTGAATCATTTCAATAAAGGTAATGTAGATAAATTAACTATGATTATTTTCATAAAATTTTGCAGAAAGAAACAGTATGGCCAATGGAGATGTAGCAGTTGATTTCTATCATCGTTATAAGGTATGAAATAAAAAAAAATAAAAAATTAATGTTTTGGTAGGTAAAAGACAGACTACTTTTTATATTTCCTTGTAATTAATAATCCACATAATTTATAACTTTTTTTTAAAAACGTGACAGGATGATATCAAACTAATGAAGGAAATGAATATGGATTCTTTCCGATTCTCGATCTCATGGTCAAGAATATTACCTTGTATGTGTATAGATTAATGATTGATATGATATGACTGAATCTTTATTTCCTTTTTCTTTCTCGCCAATCTTAAAATTTTGATTCTTTTTTTTTTTTTAAATTCAGATGGAAAGCTAAGTAAAGGAGTGAACGAGAAAGGGATCCAATTCTATAAAAATCTCATCAATGAGCTCATAGCAAATGGTCATAATTCTATTCCCTATATGGATTTAATTTTTTGTTTGGCTAATTGCGTTTATTTAATTTAATTAAAATATTGTAATATACCAATCAATTAAATTAGAGTTAACATTTAAATATAATTAAGTTCTCCCTATAAGTATATTTTAAATTAAAATTGTATATATATATATATATATATATATATATATAATGATCAAATTTCGAAACGTTGGAACAAATTTTAAGTTCTTCAAGAAATTTGATAGCTCCTTGAAGATTTATCTTTATAATTGGACCTTGATAAATTATCGATAAAGTTGTCCAATAATTACTTTTTGTGACTCATTTGAACCAAACTTAATTATTTCTCTTAAATGTCATTTGATGAATGTGCAGACATACAACCATTTGTGACTATCTTTCACTGGGATCTTCCCCAAACTCTAGAAGATGAGTATGGTGGTTTTTTAAGCCCTCACATTGTGTAAGTAAATGTTTCCATCATATCAAAAGCATCATTGATGCTTCTATCAATATAGTTTTTTGCCTTTAAAAAAATCTCACTAAAAGATTAATCTATTAAATTATTTTATTAATTATATTAAATCCAACAATATCTACAGTGAAGAATCATGGAGTTGGCCTATATTTGATTGAAAATGTATCCTATTATGCATATACAGGGATGATTTTCGAGACTTTGCAAGTATATGCTTCAAAGAATTTGGTGATAAAGTGAAACTTTGGGCAACTTTCAATGAGCCGTGGGTTTACAGTGTTGCTGGCTATGACAATGGAAGAAAAGCACTAGGACGATGTTCAAAATGGGTCAACAATGCATGCCAAGCAGGGAACTCTGGCATTGAACCTTACAATGTTTCACATCATCTACTTCTTGCTCATGCTGCAGCGGTAGAAGAGTTTAGAAAATGTGACAAGGTATACAGAAAAATTGTCAAATCGTGATCCGGTGCATTAATTGCTAGCTTGATATGCGTATTAGTGCCAACAATAATTTTCTAAACTACTATAAGGTTTAAATATTTTTTCTCGATTTTTTTTTATTTGAAACTTTTGAGATCAAAAGGAGAGTCTATATTGAAACTTTATTAATGATTAAAACCCCAAACCATGTGTCCGCTTTCTATTATTTTTAAAGGAACCTTTTTTATTATTTCATCCATTAACTGTTTTTTATTTATACAATTGTTTAGTGTCAAGAAAATGGAAAGATTGGGATAGTACTCTCGCCCTCATGGTTTGAACTTCAATATGATTCCTCTGCGGATATTGAAGCAGCCAAACGAGCCCTTGATTTCATCTTAGGCTGGTAAGTGCCTCATATTAAATTAAGCAACATGCTTTCTCATTTTCTTCCTTCTTTTTTCCTCCTTTTGGGAATTGAAAACTATATTTTAGTCCAAGATAAAAATAATTTTTACATTTCTATATATGCAGGCATTTAGACCCTATAACATTTGGTGATTATCCAAAAAGTATGAGGACTTATGTTGGGGATCGATTACCTTCGTTCACTAAAGAGCAATCCAAAATGCTAAAAAAATCTTTTGATTTTGTGGGAATAAATTACTACGGTGCTCTTTATGTAACTAATCTTGATCATGTTGACCCGGAAAAACCTAGATACACAACAGATCAACATGTTATGTGGAAAAGTAAGTTCACTCTAAATCCAAAGCTTTTAGAAAATTTATACTCAATACAATTTTTTTTTTCTATTTTTTGTACTGCCAACATAGACTATGGTGATTAATCTATTGACTTTCAAATTTTTTTTCCTATTTTATAGAGGATCGAGATGGAATTCTTATTGGCCCACAGGTATGTTGGTAAAGTATATATATTTATTTTAGAAATACTTTGTTTTTGAGAAACGAAGGCATAAAAATATTAGAAGGCATCATAAAGCCAATAAGATTTAGAAAGAAAATTCCTCATGAACCATGAGAGACACATGGAGAGATCAGTTAAGACGCCAAACCAAACAAACAGAACCATCCACTAGAACACAAGACAACACACTGTGCACATCTTGATACATGTTTTTTCAACATTCCTTTTTCAGTATTTTGTCATATTCCTCTCTATCCCTCCATTCCATTTGGTATAGCTGTTCAATCATCTCCTCTTCATCTCCATCATATGAAACGCCTATTTTTTTTTTTTACCCAATGCCCTATTTTCTTACCCAATACTTTTTCTTTATATTCACACTTTATAAAATGATTAATAATTTTATATAACATCATTTTATTCAGGCTGCTTCAGACTTGATCCTAGTGTATCCTGAAGGTATCAAATATATTCTTAAGTACATCAAGGATCATTACAATAATCCAACCATTTACATTACTGAGAATGGTAAGCCAATTGTTAGAATAAACTTCATATAATTAAGTGGTATTTGTTACATGTTGGATAATCCAATTACTAATTAGTTTTGATTTCTTTGACATAAAACTCATGTAGGATATGATGATTACAACAACGATACATTACCATTGGAAGAAGCTCTTAAGGATACTGAGAGGAAAGAATACCATGAGAAGCATCTTCGGAATCTTTTGGAAGCCATAAAGTGAGTTAATATCTAACTTACCATGAGAAGCATCTTATGATGTTTTTTAGTACTCAACTTTTGAAGGTTTAATTATTACAAGGTCGATCTCGATGTAAGCTTATAGAGCAAAGATTGTTTTGTTAAATGTTTATACTAATGGTGATTATTGGATTATTGACAGTGACTATGGAGTTGATGTGAAAGGCTATTTTGCATGGTCATTGATGGATAACTTTGAATGGAACCTTGGTTACACTGTTCGATTCGGATTATACTACGTAGATTTCAAGAATGACTTGAAACGATATCCGAAAGAATCAGCCAAGTGGTTCATGAAATTTCTAAAAGAACAAAGCAAGCGGTCTAAAACTGTTATTTGGGTTTCCTCAATTTTATCACGTATAACAAAGAATTGGTCACTATTGACGTATTGAAGTTGAACATCTTTTTGTTTTGAATCACAACTGAATGATGTATTTTATTAATTCTTTTGTAATTCTTTGATTTTATTGATTAAAATCTTTTTAGGTGTTTTAGGATTTTAATATGTAATTAAACTATTGTCTTCTTATATAAGAAATTGTACTACTTTCTGATCTATTTTATGTAGCTAGCCTATAAATAGGTTTGTATAGTTTTTGGGTTCTGCCTATATCTTTTTTCATGATAAATAAATTGACTTTTTCCTTTCATATATATATATATATATATATATATATATATATTAAAGCCTTTTATTCTCTTTTTCGCTTAGATAGGTGGTTTAGAGGGAGGATTCTCCAGGCATGAAGACTCCCTAAAAGTATGCCTTTTGAATAATGGACAAATGGACAATTAAAGTATCATAGTACATATGTCACTTAGCAATCACCGAATTCCAAAACATTTTTTTTCTCAAATCCCCAAATTTGAGGGTGATTTTAATAAATAAATATTTTGATTATAAACTTGTTATAATAAGCCCTTAATTTGATTTGATGTTTTCTTTGAAGTGGGTTTTTTTTTTTAAGAATTTACTCTTTCAAAAGAAAATTAATGACAGAGAAAACGAAGAAACAATTGTTTACGGTTATTGTTATGCCTAAAATTTGAAAAATAAAGTCTTGGAACATCAACGGTGCAACAAATCGTTGCATTTTTTTATACTTCTTTCCTTTAGGGGTTAAAATTAAGTGGACCAACAGCAAGGCAACACGTGGACATTTATACTTCCAGTAAGGATATGGCACGTGGACAAGCTATTGACGAACCCAATGCCATCCCCGGACACTCATGTTTAGACCTACGAGCATAAATCTTTGGATCACGATCTTTCCTGGACAACCAGCCATATCCACTTGCAGAGGAATGGGATCTCAGGGATTTCCCCATTCGGGGCGTGTGGGTCATCTCACCTTTAAAACACTATAAAAGGACCAAGGTATGCAAATCTAGACACATTCACAATCACATTTTACATAACTGAAAGCACGAGCATCCAATTCCTCTAAGAACATGTACTAACAAGAGCATCTGAGTGTCTTTGGAGGCACCATCTCCCTCTCTTCTCCGGTGGCTCTCTAGCTCATCTCGTCTATCTTGTGCAAGCTCCCCCAAGAACCAGCCCCCAACTCATCAACACATTTTATGCATCAACACCAATATTTTTGTGTTTTGTAAGGGGCTGTTGATAAGAATCTCAATATTTCTTCAAGAAGTTCTGAAGGCTCTCATTCTATGGCTCTTGATGATCACAAGTGTTTAACATGGTTATCAATTTATGCGCTTATTTCATTTGGAATTATATAAAATGAATTCATTAGCTACATCAGCTCTTAGGTGACAAGAAGGGTGAGAAAGTTGGGGCCATAATCCTTGGACTGACTATTCCTTCATGTCTTCACCTTTTATTGCTATATTCTTCAAAACCAGACCTTCTCTAAACTCTATTCTTCAAAACTAGATCAAATGGACTCTTTCTCCATTATGAGTTAATCCTGCCATTATGATAAGACAGCTGCTTGAAGACGCCTAGGCAGACGCTTCCTAGGTTGTCGTGTTGGGATTTTACCATTAAAATCCATTTACTCAATCTTAAGCAAAAAAACACAAGCACAACAATTAAATAGGCAAAATAAATAAAAAGCAAGAACACCTATAATTAATGTGGTTCGGCAACCTCTTTGCATACATCCACCAGCAAATCAACTGCTTTATTAATTTTCAACTACAACTTTAGGAAGAGCAGAGTTGTCAAACTCTCACCCCAAAGTCTCAATATAAAAAAAGCTCTTAACCTAGTTCTAGTTACAAGTACTCTCTCTGACAACCCAAAAACACAAAGCTCTCATCCTAACTTCAGTAGTAAACCCTTCTAGTTTACATTGTAAATGAAAATTATGACTGTGCCTCAAATCTTCTCTGGGACCTTTTTATATAGAATATATTTTCCTAATACAATTAGGAAAAGAACAACAGCATCATACTAGACTACTACTACTTGTACAATCAACAATCTATTAGGAAATTACTACTATTCCTACTAGAACAAGCAATTACAAAATAGGAAATAACTTTTCCCAAACCAATTAGAAGTCTTCTTTGTGAGAATTGAGCCAAAATCATAACAGTTGTAACTATGGGGGAGTTTTTTATTTATTTTTTTTTCATTTTCTTCTTTCACTTTGTGATCAGATGCAAACACACATTTGATTTCATGCAAACAATTGGAGCTTGCAATTAATTTTTGTTGGTATGATCCTCAAATGTGTCCACGAGCTAAAGAAGTTGTAAGTGGATTGTTGAGGAAAATTGTAAAAATAAAGAATCAAGCTAGAAGAGACAGAGATAGGAGCTGATGTGATTAATAAATTCATTTTATATAATTTTAAATGCAATCAAAACATAAATTGAGAACAATATTAAACTTGAGTTTCAATAAAGACGTAAATTAGGAACAGTGATAAACTCGACGTAAATTAGAGCAATATTAAACTTAAAGAAAAACCAGTGAAACCTAAAAGACAATTGATAATGGTAATGGATAAGTTTACATTAGTAATTAAGTTGACCTTGAAAAGGAGAAAAAACTGTAAATGCCAATCAAATGATAAACTTAAGAAACCTGTTTCTTTTATTTTTTTCCCCCTTTTTTCATGTAATTTCTCCGTTACTAGTACTATATATAAAAAATATACTCCATACACCATAGTGATCAAGCCTGGGCCTTTGATGCAAATTTCAAGCCTGGGCATTTAAAGTCTTTAACTAATTGCTCCTTTAATTTTCAAGGTCAACTCCAACTTAATTACTGATATTGTAAACTACCCACGATGAAGCAGTAGTCATTTGTTTACCAGAGAGGGCTATTTAATTTTGCCATGAAACACGTACATAATGATCTTTCAATTTAGAAGACATCCAACACTATAATTTCTTAATTAATTTTAAAGTTATGTTGCGTGTTATTTTGAAGGAGACAACAATAACAACATGCATATGTTGAGTTATTAATCAGCTGTTGAGTAATTATGCGTATCTATAACATCTAAGTGATGCAACAGTTAGGAGGAGATCGTAATTATCAATTTATGTTGCTCATCTTTTAAGCTTGCTGATCAGTAGTTCAATTAATCATTAACTTCTCCTGATTTTCTATTTTTGGTTCTTGATGTGGGATAATTTTACCATCCAAACAAACAGTAACACATGACACACCAAGGTAAGTCCACGGACACAAAATTACCACCAGTGAAATCATTACATGTGTCCAAGGGTACGAAGGTAATTTTATTCATAAACTCTAAAACACAGTAATCCTAATTGCACAAGGACACTCATATCTCATATCTGAGAAACTCAAATCCCACCACAACTCTCACTTATGAGTCATTTTCCTAATCAAACTGTACTCCAAAGCACTGTATGTAGAGGGCTTTCATTATCACACATGTAGGTCACAAACAGTTTTTACAGCACCTGCCTTTTCATTTTCTATAAACAGATTACTGATTTAGGCATCAGAGAGTTCCCTCAAAAGCACACTTCCGATCCTCCGACAACTCCTTAGGTCCTTTTTTGTTCTCGTGTGCGTAGGGACTTCACAACACCAATAAGAGCAACAGTCACATTTTTCAGCATAAAAAAATTTGTGTTATCCATGGGAAAACTTTGAAGAAGAATTCATCTGTTAGTGATGCCAACCTGAAATATGACCAAGAATGTTGTTGCTACTGTCGCTGTCGCTGCTGCTACCATTGCCACAACCCATACCTTGACTAGACAGGGCATGGCCTCTTTGCAATTCCCAAAAATACTGCTACCAGTGACGATTCCATCTGCCATTCTAAAAGGTAGCAGAAGTTTCTTGCAACCTCAACTGGGCTATCCCAATCGTCACCAAAGCCACACTGATCTGAATGCATGACTCGGGGTCCTCAATGGCATTCGATGCTGCCACAAAGCCCTCGATCAGCGAGGCACTCAGATCACGAAAGGGGACTTCACCCCACTAACTACCGATCCTCTGTTAGATTCTGCCCACTCCATTATAAGGTAAGATCACAGAGCCACTCCACGATCACAAACACCTTTAATACAATCTCCAGGAGCCGAGAATGATCACTCCAGATAAAGAGAACCTATAGTAGGTTAGTAGCACCTGCCAATAGACAAAACAAAAGGCAGCTTGAGCTTTTGGGTTCAAGTGGTGTACAACATTTATATATTTGAGTTTTACAGATCAAAAAAAAAAAAGGCAAGAACAGAACAAAAGATCTTTTTTACAGATGACGACCCATGATGACGCCATGGTCATCACTTTGGTCATTGGGAATTACAATATGAAAAGGATCCTAGTTGACAACCAACATCTTCTATCATAACACGTTCAAGAAAATGGGGCTTAGTGACCAACAGCTCACATGGGTCGCTTCCCCTCTCTATGAGTTTTCAAGCGAGCCAATGTTCCTCTCTCTGCTATATTTCACATCACATTCATAACATTTCTACTCATTTTTCATTCTCTTATGTTCTTCCTCTACACACAACCTATGTCATCACAACTACTTAGGCCATGTCTGGAGACAAGGGTTTAAGCAAGGTTAGCTTAAATCTTTGTCTTAGAATTTGGTGGATGTTACTGGGGCCTCAATTCCAAGACAATGATTTAAGTTAATATTGCTTAAATCCTTGTCTCCAAACATGGCCTTAGTTTCTAAACAGTTTCCTAGAGATTTCTTCGAAAGCTATTCATAATTGCTATCTACACAACTTCGCAAGGCTTTGTTGTATCCTTGAGGTGAATTTACTAGGAAGCTACTAGCAAACTTTTTGGAGTGAGGGCAACTATCACCTTAACGAAAGTGATTTACGCCCTAAATCCTTAAAATATTATGTTCTTTTCAATTGTTTTCCTTGTTGCAATTCCATATTTTCTAATGCACATACTTTGACCCACTTTTTTTTTTGTTTGTTATTTTAACCCAAAATCCCCAACAATTTTAAGGTGATAGTAGAAGCAACCATATAATCAGTATTGATTTCAAAGTCATGAGAGAAGACTTCATCAAAGAAGATCGTTTTTATGGAACAAACTTTGCTCACTAGAAGGAAACTAAAAGACTATAAAAGGTTGAAAGAAGCGAGAGGATATATATATTATGGATTTCTTTGTCGATGCCAAATTCATACTGAGAGCATATATATGATTTCTAAGTTTTTATAAAGTCTATGCCAGATATCCAGGAAGTGTTTGAAGAGAAACTTAATTCTTAAAAAAAAAAAAAAAAAAAACAAGGTAGGCTTAACTTATTGATTATGAAATATTTTGAATTTATAGTTATAAATTAAAAAAATATATTTTGAATTTATAATTTTGAGTAACATCATAAAAAAATGATGTGTTTTCACTCTATGACCAATTTACAATGAATATCTAAAACTAAGAAGTATCTAATTACTACATTTAAGATAGATGATCTTCATGAATTAGATGCTATCTTAGACGTGGAAATGAGTGGGGGATATGTTTTAAATCAATCTCATTACTTGAGAAACTATTATTAAGTTCCAAAATCTTGGAATAAAGTAAGCAAGTATCCCCTATGAATTCACTACTAAACCAATTGAGAATTTCGGTAAAGTAATGGTACAACTTGAATATATATGTTAGTGCTATTGAAAGTTTAACTGAGCTAGATATTGTATTTGTAGAGTGCAAACTTTCAAGATACACTAGTAAGCCTAGTACAAACCAATAAATAGAGTTATTAGAGTCTTAAGAAAACTATTAAACTATCTGTTTTATTTTTATTATCTGGTTGTACTAGAAGGATTCATTGTAGTTGGATCACAAGTACGTCAATTGATGAAAATTTAACGTTTGGATGGATTTTTAGGCTTGGTGGTGAAACAATACGTTGACCCTCTAAGAAGTAGGTATGCATATCAAATTTAACAATATAACCAGGATCAGCACATAATGCCATAGACATATTTGGCGTCACAACAATCCAATATACTTGTCACCTCAAGGACTTGTCTCCTTAAGGACTCTTTCTTAACATTATCGTTTCACATGGACAACAAAAAGATATATGTTTGCAGGGCCAAGAACTGTTGTCACACTTTGGTACCAAAAAGGCTAACAAACACATCAATCATCTCAAGAATATTACTCTAGTTCTATCTACCTATTCTTTAAGCCACAAAAACAGGAAAACCATAAGCTTCAATACGGCCCATTGAGCATTTTAACACATTTATGAACTAGAGCAAAGCTTCCTCATACCAAATACAGACTTAGTATTGCAACTTCAAAGGATAACAAGAGGGGAGAAAAGAATGACTGGAGGGGACTGCATAGTAGCAAACAAAAGTGGTAAATGATTCACATCTTAGGTAGAAATCAGAACAAAATATGGGAAAGTAGCAAGCCACGTCACTAATTCAATCTAAAGCAATGAGGATGTATAAAATCAAACTTAAAATTTAAGCCACGCCATCTTGTCTTCTCATGAAAAAGATTCAGCGCTGATGTCAGAGATATTAAGGGAAGGTTGGGTACAGGACCGTCAATCGAGGTTGATACATGTTTTTTCAACATTCTTTTTTCAGTATTTTGTCATATTCCTCTCTATACCTCCATTCTATTTGGTATAGCTGTTCAATCATCTCCTCTTCATCTCCATCTTATGAAACGCCTATTTTTTTTTTATTCAATGCCCTATTTTCTTACCCAATACTTTTTCTGTATATTCACACTTTATAAAATGACTGATAATTGTGTATAACATTTGTTTATTCAGGCTGTTTCAGACTTGATCTTAGTGTATCCTGAAGGTATCAAATATATTCTTAAGTACATCAAGGATCATTACAATAATGCAACCATTTACATTACCGTGAATGGTAAGCTAATTGTTAGAATAAATTTCATATAATTAAGTGGTATTTGTTACATGTTGGATAATCCAATGACTAATTAGTTTTGATTTCTTTGACATAAAACTCATGTAGGATATGAAGATTACAACAATGATACATTACCATTGGAAGAAGCTCTTAAGGATACTGATAGGAAAGAATACCATGAGAAGCATCTTCGGAATCTTTTGGAAGCCGTAAAGTGAGTTAGTATCTAACTTACATTGAATTTATTATCACACTTTTTGTTTCTTTTTTTTTTTTGGTTCGCAAAATTTACTTTACATCTAACATAAAACTTGTGTTCTACAACAAACTTGATATTGATATAAAATTATCGTTTTCTGCTATATATGATGTTTTTTAGTACTCAATTTTTGTAGGTTTAATTATTACAAGGTCCATCTCGATGTAAGCTTATAGAGCAAAGATTGTTTTGTTAAATGTTTGTAATAATGGTGATTATTGGATTATTGACAGTGACTATGGAGTTGATGTGAAACGCTATTTTGCATGGTCATTGACGGATAACTTTGAATGAAACCTTTGTTAGACTGTTCGATTCGGATTATATTATGTAGATTTCAAGAATTACTTGAAACGATATCCGAAAGAATCAACCAAGTGGTTCATGAAATTTCTAAAAGAACAGAGCAAGCAGTCTAAAACTGTTATTTGCGGTTCCTCAATTTTATCACGTATACCAAAGAGTTGGTCACTACTGATCCATTGAAGTTAAACATCTTTTGGTTCTGAATCACAACTGAATGATGCATTTTATTTTTTCTTTTGTAATTCTTTGATTTTATTGATTAAAATCTTTTTAGGTATTTTAGGATTTTAATATGTAATTAAACTATTGTCTTCTTATATAATAAATTGTACTACTTTTTGATCTATTTTATGTAGCTAGCTTATAAATAGGTTTGTATAGTTTTTGGGATTCTGCGTAAATCTTTTTTCATGATAAATAAATTGACTTTTTCCTTTCATATATATATATATAAAAGCCTTTTATTCTCTTTTTCGCTCAGATAGGTGGTTTATAGGGAGGATTCTCCAGGCATGAAGACTCCCTAAAAGTATGCCTTTTGAATTATGGACAAATGGACAATTAAAGTATCATAGTACATATGTCACTTAGCAATCACCGAAGTCCTAAACAATTTTTTTTTTTTGTTTTCTCAAATTCCCAACTTTGAGGGTGATTTTAATAAATAAATATTTTGATTATAAATTTGTCATAATAAGCCCTTAATTTGATTTGACATCTTCTTTGAAATGATATGTTTTTAAGAATTTACTCTTTCAAAAGAAAATTAATGACAGAGAGAAAACGGAGAAAAGAATCTCAATGTTTTTGGCATTAACGCCAATATTTTTGTGTTTTGTAAGGGGCTGTTGATAAGAATCTCAATGTTTCTTCAAGAAGTTATGAAGGCTCTCATTCTACGGCTCTTGATGATCAAAAGTGTTTAACATGGTTCTCAATTTATGAACTTATTTCATTTGGAATTATATAAAATGAATTTATTAGCTACATCAGCTCTTAGGTGACAAGAAGGGCGAGAGAAGTTGGGGCCATAATCCTTGGACTGACTATTCCTTCATGTCTTCACCATTTATTGCTATATTCTTCAAAACCAGACCTTCTCTAAACTCTGTTATTCAAAACTATATCAAATGGACTCTTTCTCCATTATGAGTTCATCCAGCCATTATGATAAGACAGCTGCTTGAAGACTCCTAGGTAAATGCTTCCTAGGTTGTCGTGTTGAGATTTTACCATTAAAATCCATTTACTCAATCTTAAGAAAAAAACACAAGCACAACAATTAAATAGGAAAATAAATAAAAAGCAAGAACTTTAGGAAGAGCAAAGTTGTTAAACTCTCACCCCAAAATCTCAATACAAAAAAAGCTCTTAACCCAATACACCCAAAACTGTCATCCTAACTTTTGTAGTAAATCCCTCTAGCTTACAATATATGAGAATTATAAGTGTGCCTCAAATATTCTCTGGGACCCCTTTATATCGAATATATTTTCCTAATACAATTAGAAAAAGAACAACCGCATCATACTCAACTACTACTATTTGTACAATTAACAATCTAATAGGAAATTAGTATTATTCCTACTAGAACAAGCAATTACAAAATAGGAAACAATTTTTCCCAAGTCAATTAGAAGTCTTTTTTATTAGAATTGAGCCAAACTCCTAACAGTCGTAACTATGGGATAGTTTTTTTTTTTTTTTAATTTTCTTCTTCCACTTTGCGATCAGATGCAAACACACGATTGATTTCATGCAAACAATTGGAGCTTGCAATTAATTTTTGTTGGTATGATCCTCCAATGTGTCCACGAGCTAAAGAAGATATAAGTGGATTGTTGAGGAAAATTGTAAGAATAAAGAATCAAGCTAGAAGAGACAGAGATAGGAGTTGATGTGATTAATAAATTCATTTTATATAGTTTTAAATGCAATCAGAATATAATATGAGAACAATATCAAACTTGAGTTTCAATAGTAAACTTGACGTAAATTAGAACAATATTAAACTTGAAGAAAAACCAGTGAAATCTAAAAGACAATTGATAATGGTAATGGATAAGTTTACATTAGTAATTAAGTTGACCTTGAAAAGGAGTAAAGACTGTAAATGCCAACCAAGCTGTTGATTTCCTTAATTGGATAACACTCTCCCCAGACCGGCATTGTTTGGTTTTTTATTTTTCTTAGAAAAAAAAGCATATTTTGCACTTTTCATTAAATCTATTAAACTAGGTCCTTGTCAAATATGGACCAACACCATGTAACTTCGTGCCGATATAATATTATATATATTTTTATACCATAGTAGTGGATAAAATCCTACTATTTCCATCATACAATACATTCCTGCTATATGCATGCATGCATGCTTCCACATTTCTTTAGTCTATGTACATTACATCTTGGTTGAAACCAAGAATTTACACAAGACACAATCTTTAGAAAAATTTCAGCCATGACAATTAAAAAACAAATACATTTTTTTCAAAAACGGAGACATATACATTAATCCAAACTCCCAAACAAACATGGTGAGGATGCTTTGCGTGAAAACCCACCTAAGTATACCTTTCTCCTTTGATCCTTTTCTGATTTGCTTCAATTCTATTCAACAACTTCCTTGAAATATTAAAAAGTTGGAGGGTGAGCTAAAAGCTTAGCGAGTAATCATATTACTCGAAGTAATCGTCTTCAAGAAACTTTTTCACTTTTTGAATGAATTCAATTTAATTGTAATCACAATTCATAAAGTCACAACTATGTATATATAATTACTCTCATGCTCATCACAAGTAAAATAATCGTTCCAAGAATACATTAAAACATTCAACAATCACATTTATTAAAGTATCATACAAGTATGTCACATGATTCAAACCATTACAACAAGAACCCTTTTAAACTATTCATGGTTCACGTGACATCAACTCAATTCCATACTCTTATCAATACATATATCACAATGGGGGTGTCTCCCCACGTACCAGTACATCAAACATCGCATTATACATCCACTTGGTTTCATCTCACTTTCCACTTCTACTTGGTTCCACCTCACTTTCCACTTCCACTCGGTTCCATAATATCATCAAGGATTCAAATCTCATCAAATGTAATTCATAACACAAGAAATTTCTTAAATATAATTTCATCAACTCATTCACATTACACTTTACTTCCAAACACACATCAAGACATATGATTTGTTTCTTAGATATCAAACACACATTTATTCACACCCTTATATGGTTTGCATTCCGCATCTATTATACTTATATATTTTCGTTTTTATCGTATAATTCACCACGCTTACTAACAGTATGGTGAAACTCACCACACTCATAATTCTAATTTTATAACAAGAGCTAAGTGGAGAGCTTTGGGGGTAGTGGGGATTTTGGGTTGTGAGGTTTTGAGGGTAATAATTTTGTTGTATTGGGATTTTGGGGTGCGTGTTTGACAACTTTGATCTTCCTAAAGTTGTAGTTGAAGATTAACAAAATAGTGTAGTTGTTGGTGGATGTAAGTAAGGAGGTTGTCGAACCATACTAATTCTTGGTGTTATTACTCTTTATTTTGTTTATCTATTTAATTGTTGTGGTTGTATTTTTACCTAAGATTTGAGCATGTGGATTTTAGAGGAAAAATCCCAACAAACACCTTATCTGAAAAATTATATTTTAAGGATTTTCATAGATCGAGGTCAAAGATTGGATTTCAAATCTGCGAAAAATTCTTGATTTGGGTCATGAAATTTTCTTTAATAAGAGGTATCTTTCACTATCAAATGCAAGACAGATAGGAAAATTTTTATTTTACTCTCTCTATGTGATGGTGGAAATGTATCTTCTCTAAGAAAATCCTGGAAAAATCTCTCTGTACATGAAATGAAAATGGCATTTCACCTAATCTTGTTGTGTTCATTTATATCGTCCAAATTAGTGTTATTCCCAACCTTTGGCATGACACATTAACATGAATTGTCACTCGTACCGAAAACTATTTCAAGCTCATATTACAATTTTATCAAATAACTAATCTTAATTAAAAAAGTTGTTAGTTACATTATGCTAAAACATATGCTAGTAAAGATTTGCGTAATCTGCCTTGGCTCAAGATGTATATGCCATGAAAAGTTCTTACATACCTAACTATGGTCTATAAAAGATATATCGCATAATAACATATTTTATTATTGCATGGCATTAGAAGATAAAGAAAAAGAGATATCTTCCTTCCATCCAATAGTTAAAAATGCTTTGTGCATGCATTTATCAACTACCAAGATAAAAAAATTTCATATATACACGACAGATATATTAAATTGAACTACTGATCAGCAAGCTAAAAGATGTGCAACACAAATTGTTAATTAAGATCTCTCTTAATCTGTAATAACCGTATTTGCAAAGTAAGGGTAAATAAGTAATTTAATAAATTATAAGTTGAAGTATAAATGATATAGTTACGCGATGGATTTAGTATTGAATAAAATAATTCTTTTGGAAAAAAAAATTTCTGCGACGTGGACGTCATTAAAAGAAAAGAAAAGTAAAAAGTTGTGGGCAGCAGGTATAATACCGGCTGCCAATTTCAGAAGATGTTTGTAGTCAACAAACGTGGGTAGCAGGTGTAATACCTGTTACCAATTTCAGACGGCATTTGGGAATGCCTTACGCGTCTCCACAACGTGGAAACTGTGGACACTTTTGGGAGGGGTGGGCTGCTGGAAGAGCAAAATTTTGAAGGAGTTTTCTATGGAATTTCATAGAGAATCAAGAATAGCTATCAGAAGGTAATATCATAGTGCTTATTTTTGAATTTCTAACATTTATGGAGTTTTCCTGAATTCAAAGTGAGAATTTTCAAAGTGTGTGGTTTATATCGAATTGAAGAATAAATTAGAAAATTTATATAAATATGATGTCAGGTGTTGACGATATATAATTGGGGGAATTTTTGAGAGAAACGGGAAAGGCAAGGAAGTGATCCACGGGTAGCTTTAAGTGCTACGTGTGAGTTGGATTTACTTTAAGCAGTCTAAAGAAAAATGAAATATTTAGTGATAATATTAAAATAAATTATTGATGTATGCTTGGGTGATAGATGAAAAAAATTAATTTATAGTTATTATAGGAAATTTGGACAAGTAGAAATATTTTTCGGTGAGAAATATTATTTTTGGAAATAAAAGTTTATTGGAGAATAAAAGACATAAATAAATTATTGATGAGTTATATTGATGTTTTAGCACGAATTATGGGGAGATGAATTTTAGTGAATATTGATAAGCTTTGGTGGATGATTTTATGTGATTAGAAATGAAATTCAGTGGATCTGGACAAACTTTGATGGATAATTTGATATGATTTGGGATGAAATTTTGTGGATTTTGACAAGTTGTAATGGATGATTTGATGTGATTTGGGATGAGTGGATTTTAGTAGAATTTTTATATAATTTGAGAAAAAATCAGGATAGTCAATTTAAATATTTTGATTTCATGTGATTTTTATATTACTATTTATATGCATATTTTATATCATTGTTCATATGCATATGCATTACATGAGAAAGAAAGAACCGGGAAGGCAGCTGGTTTGATGAAAATGAAAGAACCGTGAAGGCAGCCGGTTTGATGAAAATGAAATAACCGGGAAGGCAATCAGTCTAATGAAAATGAAAGAACTGGGAAGGCAGCCGGTCTTATGAGAATGAAAGAACCGGGAAGGCACCTGGTCTAAATGAGAATGAAAGAACCGAGAAGGCAGCCGGTCTAAGATAATAACAACCTGTCGACAGGTGGGAAGACGTTCCCATCATAATCATATATGTATTTGCATTTGTTTTAATTATTACTGCATTATTGAAATGATGAGATGTGATGTATCATCGTGAATATAATTATGGATGATTGAGTCTCACAGAAAGAGACAGTTATGATGAAAACATTATTGAAATGATGAGGTGTGATGTATCATCGTGAAAACATTACAAAGCTATCAGCCACCCTGCAGACTGACAGCCACCCTGCAGCTGCCCTACGACCGCACTCTCACCCAAGCCCGCTATCATGACCACCTCGCCGGTAGACGCCTATAAATGGGCCAAGGTATGAACTTCACCATTCATATTCAGACACACCCGCACTCACACTTGATATATTTAAGCCCTCGGATTCTTTTGAGCCCTCGGCTTTTCCTTTAAATCGTTGCTGACTTAAGCATCAGAGTGCCTTCGGAGGTCTCCCCCTCCCCTCCTTCCGAGGGCTTTCAGTTCACTCCTGTCACTTGTGCAGGATCCTGGCCGAGTCCTCACTCAGGCCACATCCCCAACCAGACCACGCTAGTTTCCAGGTCACGTCAGCCCCAGCAGTTTTTGGCATCAACAATATAGTTTTAAATGCAATCAAAATTTAAGTTGAGAACAATATCAAACTTGAGTTTCAATATTAAACTTGACATAAATTATAACGATATTAAACTTAAAGAAAAATCAGTGAAATCTAAAAGACAATTGATAATGGTAATGGATAATGTAAAATGGATAAGTTTACATTAGTAATTAAGTTTACCTTGAAAAGGAGTAAAGACTGTAAATGCCAACCAAGCTGTTGATTTCCTTAGAAAAAAAAAGTATATTTTGCACTTTTGGTTCATTAAATCTATTAAACTAGGTCCTAGTCAAAATCCTAGTCTCGAAAAGTTATCTTGATATGGACCAACACCATGTAACTTCGTACCGATATAATATTATATATATATATATATATATATATATATATATATATATATTTATACCATAGTAGTGGATAAAATATTTGGAAATAAAATAAAAGAAATACATTTTTTTCTCTGTAGCTTATCCGGTTGAGATAAATATGGCTGACGAAAATCTGATATAATTTACTATGTGATTGACGAATTCAGAGTTTGGTCATGTTGGCTGGGTCCATATACTCGGTTGGCAGCGTCAACGTAACAAAATTTTAATAATCATGTTCACACTTTTGTTTCATGGGTTTTCACCCTTTTTATATAAAAAAAAAATCTTGGTTAGATTAGGTAGTTTTAAATCCTTCTGAAATTTTATCAATAATTTTAAAAAAATTTACTAGTAACATCAATATAAATGTGAGAATAAAAAACTAATGATACGAGTGAAATTTCAAAAATTAACAATAAAATTTCGGACGGATCAAAAACCAGTCTTAACCAAAAATTGGTCCTTATATGTTGGATCCTCTCAATTTTTAGCTTTGAATTGCAGGTCAATTGATTGTTAGATTTTATGCCACCTCAATAAAGTAAAAATCGAGGGTCATGAACACACCACATCACCGAAGTAAGGGAAAAGAGCTTTTTCCTCTAAACCGGCAAACAACCAACTGCATGCCCTTGTGTAATGACCCATACCGAGCAAGCATTACTTGAAATGACATCATTATTACTTTTAAACATTGAGTATATAGACCTGTACCGCAACATGTAAATCCTACTATTTCCATCATACAATACATTCCTGCTATATGCATGCATGCATGCTTCCACATTTCTTTAGTCTATGTACATTACATCTTGGTTGAAACCAAGAATTTACACAAGACACAATCTTTAGAAAAATTTCAGCCATGACAATTAAAAAACAAATACATTTTTTTCAAAAACGGAGACATATACATTAATCCAAACTCCCAAACAAACATGGTGAGGATGCTTTGCGTGAAAACCCACCTAAGGATACCTTTCTCCTTCAATCCTTTACTGATTTGCTTCAATTCTATTCAACAACTTCCTTGAAATATTAAAAAGGTGGAGGGTGAGCTAAAAGCTCAGCGAGTAATCCTATTACTCAAAGTAATCGTCTTCAAGAAACTTTATCACTTTTTGAATGAATTCAATTTAATTGTAATCACAATTCATAAAGTCACAACTATGTATATATAATTGCCCTCATGCTCATCACAAGTAAAATAACCGTTCCAAGAATACATTAAAACAATCAACAATCACATGAATTAAAGTATCATACAAGCTTCAAACCATTACAAGAATAACCCTTTTAAACTATTCACGGTTCACGTGACATCAACTCAATTCAATACTCTTATAAATACATATATCACAATGGGGATGTCTCCCCACGTACCAGTACATCAAACATCGCATTATACATCCACTCGGTTTCATCTCACTTTCCACTTCCACTCGGTTCCATAATATCGTCAAGGATTCAAATCTCATCAAACATAATTCATAACACAAGCAATTTCTTAAATATAATTTCATTAACTCATTCACATTACACTTTACTTCCAAACACACATCAAGACATATGATTTGTTTCTTAGATATCAAACACACATTTATTCACACCCTTATATGGTTTGCATTCCGCATCTATTATACTTACATATTTTCGTTTTTATCATATAATTCACTACGCTTACTAACAATATGGTGAAACTCACCTTTGATATGCCAAAAGCTAGTCTTCAACTACTTCCTTACCCTTAGCACGTTCTCCAACAACACCTAAAAATTATATCATTTAATATAACAATCCAAGAAGTAACGAAATCAATATCCATCTTCATTAAGCATCTACAAGAAATTGTCTAGATAATAACTATGTTACAAGTTTTCTCTTCTTTGTCTACTTTTCCTTATTCTCTTTTTTCCTTTCCAATCAAATTTTAAGTGCATGTCTCATGACAATGATTCTTAATTTACTCAAGTAAATTTCAAGAATAAATAACAAGAAAGCTTAAACTTCTTAAGTTTTAAACTAATTAAAATGATTTGTTTCATTTACTTACAAAATTTCTTCTTTTATAATTTTTTACTTAAAAAGCTTCTACCAACTAAGTTTACTCAATAATTCCTCCAATTCAAAGAAACTATACCAATTTAATAATCTTTATGCCACCAAAATTCTAAACTTACATATTTAACATTATCCAAACACTAACTTAGATTAATTTACTCTAATATTTAAGATTTGTTCACATAAACTCTATAATACCCATCTAATAGAATTCTTCCAAAAAATTTAGCTTTATCACTAAAAAAATTCCTAACTCTAGAAAGTCTTTTAGCTCCAACAAGTATTTATACTTCAAAACCTAAAATTTACATATCTAAAACTACTCAGTCACAAGTTTAAGTTATTTCAAGTTATAGTGCAAGATTAATTCAAAGTTCCACTACATATCATATTCCAACTTCAATAAATCCTAAATCCATCCATTTAAATTCAAATCAACTCAAACAAAACCAAAGAATCAACTTCATTAAGTTTACTTTGACTTAGAATAGGTTGGAAAATGATTATACCTCAAATTTGTATAAAAAAAAAATAGCTAAGAAACAAAAGGAGCAAGAACCCCTGTCTGGTGCGTGTACTCCACGCGCCGTCGTAGCCTGCTCATGGCGCCTCACCTCTCGGTCTGGACTCCTCCCCCAGGTGGCTGTAAGAGTTTTACAAAGTATGGGGGTAAGTGAGGTAGTGACGTGAGTTGGTGAGCTAGAAGAAGATAAGAAAATTTTGGGTTTTCTCCAAACAAATTAAAAAATGGTATTTGCCCTGTTTCTCTCTAACTCTCTCAGTCACCCGAGCTTCCCAGAGAAGAATTGAGAGACTTGTGGTTTTTTTGCTGAAGTTTCTAGGCTTTTAGCCTTATATTGTCCCACGAACCATTAGCTTTTTATCTCTTTACCCCTCCCTTCTTTCTTAATTAATTTGCAACCCTTTTCCTCCTTTTTTGTAACTTTTTATATTAAAACCCAATTGTTCTTACTAACGCTTCTTTATAAGAAAGTCTTCACTAAGTACTTTCATTTCTTTTATGTTTATATTACCCCTCAATCAATAAGCTCTACACACTTCTAACATAGAAAAATTATAATTTACTTCATCGATATATATAGTTTAAAATTTAAGACCTGACTTTGCACCCCCTCTCTCTCTACTTTTTCGCTTCTCATTTACTCAGAGTATAAATCCCATCAACCAAATTGTTGAATCCTAAATAATTCCTTGATCCATTACTTAAATTGATGCAATCTCTTGACCTCAACCCGATAATGATGCCCAACAGTGTAATCTTTCTGATGACGACAATCACGACCGTAAGTGCCACGATGGTCAGTATGTTGTCATGTCATCAGTACGATAGTTTTGGTGAGAGAGAAAACAGAGAAGAAGAGATTGTGTAGAAGAAAATATTAGAAGATGGATTCAGTTGTTTGGGACTTGGATTGGGTACTTGGGTTGGGACTTGGGAGCCTGGGCTCATGTTGGGATTAAGGTTGGGCCTAAAATTATAGGGCATGCTTGGGTAACAGTTTTCTGTTTTTAGTTTTCGAAAATGAAAACTGAAAACAGTTTTCTGAATAAAACATGTTTGGAATACTATAACTCGAAATTGTTTCCAAAACAAAAAAACAATGAAATGTTGTTTGAATAATCTTATTTTGAAAACTGTTTTGATACAACTTGTAATTATTTTTAGTTTTGAGTTTAAATTTAAAATCTATATTAATTTTATTTCTTATATTTACTAAATATTTAAAAATAATTAATATTATTTTATTTTCAAAATTTTAATATTTTTTATATACTATGGAGTAAGAATGAAACAGATAAGTGAACACTGATTTTAGGACTATTTTTCGAAAATTATGTTAGAAAACACCAATTTGGAGTTTTTAAAAAAAAATTTTTGAAAACTTGTTTTTTTAAAACTGTTTTAGAAAATTGCTTTTGAAAACTGTTTGCCAAACATAGAAAAGAGATTTTGAAAACTGTTTTCAATTTTTCGAAAATTGAAAACAATTTTGAAAAACTGTTTTCAAACATAGCCATATATACTATCTGTTTCTTTTTTAAGGAAAAAATGAACCCGATTTTTAGCCAAGACTTGCCCGTAGTGTAACTCTACCCCTGATTTCAATCATAATAGTTTTCCTGATGGTTTTATTTTTGGTACAGCGTCATCAGCATATCAAGTAGATAATTAATATATAATATATTAATGTACAACTTTTTAAAACCACCGTGAGATATAATCAACCACTTTATGAGATATAATCAACTGTATATATGCATGATTTATGGGACAACTTTACTCGCGACTATTCAGGTTTCTCTCCTTTATTCATTTATATTTCTGTTTAGGTAAGTTTCCATTTGTACATGCATGAGAGTGCACAAGTTATGATGATCGCAACTACTTGATTTCAATACTCCATTTCTTGTATATACGAAATGGAGATAAGAAACTGAATAGATTATCATATTTATTCAAATCAGTTCATTGAAAAGTAACGTGATAAATTAATTAGGAATGTTTTCATAAAACTTTGTAAAAAGAAACAACATAGCTAATAGAGGTATAACAGTTGATTTCTATCATCGTTATAATGTATAAAATTAATTTTACCCTTTAATCACTTATCATATTTTAGAAGAATCTTAATTTAGGGATTTGACATTATTTGATATAGAAATAACTAGAGTTGATCATTGGTCCATTAGTCCACCCAGCTCGTTTGGCTCAACTTGTAGTTTTGCGGATTTGTTCAAGAAAAATTAATTAATTAATTTGGCTTGGGTAAAAATTTAGGCCCGATTTAAAAAACGAAAGGGATTGAAATTTGAATAAAATAAAAGGCAAATCGGTTAGGCACCACCTTCTTAAATATATTATACTTAATACATTTAATTATTTATATATTAAATAATATATATTTCATGTAATGTGATATATGTTAGGGTTAAGATTCCCTTACTAAAACATTTCATGCTATGAAAAAATAGGGGAAAATGCAATAATTTAGACAAAGAATTTTTTTTTTAATTCTTCTTTGTGCGTAATATTGTATTATGGGAAAACTTAGACTAAATAAAAAAATGAAAAATTCGGGCCTGATGGGCGGACTTGGGTTTGGCTTAACTTATTAGGCTCGAGCTAATTAAGATCGGATTTTCGGGCCAGCTCATATCTACTGAGCTACAATTTTGTGTAAGCCCGACCCAAACCTAACCCGAACCTGACCCAAACCTAGCTCGAGACTGACTTTGGTCAAATCTAGATATAATTGATTCACATGTATTGAAAAAAGATTAGTTTTTATATTTTTCACGTAATCTACTTTTAAGTAACATAATTGAAATTAAACATTTAAAAAAAAAAATTGTGACAAGAAGGTATCAAACCAATGAAGGAAATGAAAATGGATTCTTTCTGTTTCTCGTTCTCATGGCCCATTATATTACCTTCTAAGTGTGTATATTAACTAGGAGACCTTTGTTTTTCTTTTTCTTTACCTTTTTATTCTCGTTATTCTTAAAATTTTAATTAGCTATGCTTTCTTTCTTTCCTTTTTAAATTCGGGTGGAAAGCTAACATTGAAATATAAGTTCATTAAATTACATTCGAAATGCAAAAAATAAAGGGGATGGCTTGCCTTTGACATTGACCAAGTGAACTTCTAGTACTGTGTTCCCAAGTTAGCTTATGATACCACTTTATTATTGGACCCGAATAAAAGAAATTCAAAATATTGGACCAAATTTATAAGTTTATCAAGAAATTGGATAGCTTGTTGAGGATTTTTTTTTTACATAATTAAGTCCAATAAAATTCAATTTATTGATAAAGTTGTCGAAGAATTACTTTCTGTGACTCATTTGAACCAAACTTAACTATCTTTCTGAAATGTCAATTGATACATATGCAGACAAACAGTCTCGGATATAAAATTATATTTAAATATAAATTTCATAACAAACAAAAACATATAACCAATAAATGCAAAAAGGATGGGCTAAGGCACAAATGCAATATCTCTCTCTTTAGAACTTCTCGCGTCATAGCAGAGGTAATCAAACTCTATCAATGCAACAAACTCATGGCCGCGTTGCTCCCAGGATACAAAAACCCAACATAATCTATTTGTTGTATCTCAAAGATACTAACATTGTATTATGAGCCAGAGCTCTACCATACCACATTTTTTTTGCTCATAGTAATATCAAAATAATATAACGCAGAAAAAAACTAAAATGAGGAAAAAAATAGTGGATTTTGTTTTTCTATCCAAAGGGCCTGCAAATAGTCATATTTATAGAACTCTAGTATAGTAACCTTCAAATTTGGATTTCGATCCTCTAGGGATGAATTTGTCTATGGTTTGGTGTAGTTCATGTTAGGATTAATAGCCACATCATAAAAATATTAAATCAAAGGCTATGATTGAAATACATAAAAAATTTGGAGCTAAATATCTCTATGCCACGTCAGCAAAAGGGGTAATTTTATAAAATCAAAATTACATTTCGAAATTTTAGAAGAAAAGGAAAGCAGTTGCCGAAAATCGACGACCAGAGGCGAACGTGTCGGCACGTGGGACGCGTGAACCGGCTCCTACCAGCGGTTGGTGATCGGAAAGTTTGGATCTGATTAGCATTGCAAAATCCAACCACCCGGTGGTGTCTAATTATGAAAATAATATTCATCTTTATTATTATAATTACGATTATAATAATTATTTTCATTATTATGAGAAAAAATATTATTATAATAATATTATAAAAGTACTATTATTATCAGTATTATTATAATATTGATAATAATAACCACTGTCATTATTATTATATTTATTATTATTATTGTTATTACAAGAAAAAATATTTTTAATTATATTATAATTATCATTATTCTAAGGTAAAAAGAAAAAAAAAATAGTCTCACATGGATAAGATAGATTTTATCCTATAGAAGGAGGCGGGACAAAAAATGTGAGATTAAGGCTAATTTAATCTCATCTTAATCTCATAAGAATAGTAAATCTCCCCAACCAAATGAGGGATAACTATTCATATATGATTAAAATAGTCCAATCTCATCTTAATCTCACCAATCAAACGGGCTATTAGAGTTTAGGCTAAGAGTTCAAGAGGGAGAAAAGAGACATGGTGTAGAGAGAGATTGGAGGCAATGTTGTTAGAGGCACACAAAAGTATACTAACCTTAAGGTTAGTAGTAGTTTATATAGAGAACATAATATTCAAAAATTAAATCAATACCCTTAACCATAATATTCTAACACTCCTCTTCAATCCTTCATTTTTCTTTTTATTTGAGATAATTTTATCAATTCGATAATTTTATCAATTCAATTAATCTCTGACATTAATAAAAGAAAAATGAAGGTTAATCAGTGTAACCTTTACGTCCACATGCATACATTGCTAAATATAAGCGGCTAATACAGTTCCAACACTTCAGATTTACTTTCATGGGTTATGAGTCTCTCTCTCTCTCTTTATATAAATGGTTTACCATTGGAACCACAAGCACTTGCATAAAGAAAAATGGCCATTGAAGGTTCTCTTGTATCGGGGCTGCTACTCCTTGCAAGCTTGTGGGATCTTGTTGAACCAAAGCGTCATCTTGTCTCAACTTCTAATTTCAATCGTAATAGCTTTCCTAATGATTTCATTTTTGGGACAGCCTCATCATCTTATCAAGTAAGACATTTTTAATTACCTTCACAAATTCATGCGACCGAGTGTGATGATTTCAACTGTTTTTCTTCGTTTTTCTTTGACTTTTGGTCTCCTTTGTTGCTGAAATTATCATTGTTTTATTGTATAAACAATGGCTTTAATTCCAGTTTACATCATCGGTCATCAATATACAAAATATATCATGTGGAATATAGTGGCTTCTATTTAAAATTAATTAAAGCAATTCCCACGTTTTGTTTTACGTCATGTAAGATTATATATATATATATATATATATATATATATATACACTCCTGCATGGAAGCATTAATTAGCTAGCACCACTAATTATGCAATTATATTTAGTATGAAGGTGCAGTAAAAGAAGGTGGTAGAGGATTAAGTATTTGGGACGACTTCACTCACTAGTATCCAGGTTGGTGATGAATATTTTGTTTGGCTAATTGGCTCTATTTCTTTCATAAATGAAACGGTGAGTTCACAACAAAAAAAGGAAAATAATAAAATAAACAAATTGGAGACTAAAAGTTGAATATTGTATTCAAATAAGCTCTTTAAAATTTAATGTGATAAATTAAGAATTTGTTTCATACATCTTGTAGAAAAAAAAAACAATATGGACAATGGAGATGTAGTAGTCGATTTCTATCATTGTTACAAAGTACGGAGTTTATTTTTCTTTTTTTATGAATTGTCAATGTTTCATGAGTATCTTTAGCAGTGAGGGTTGAGGGGTGATTTTCCATGGATGTATCTGGTGGTGGTAAAAAAAATTATTTTATATTTATTTCATGTATTTTTTTTCTCGATTAGTCGTATTTGTATTAAACATAGCTGAAAAATGTGATAGGAAGACATGGATGCTTTCAAACTAATGAAGGAAATTAACATGGATGCTTTCCAACTCTCAGTTTCATGGTCTAGAATATTACCCCGTAAGTATATATTTTAATCAAGTTGTAATTAACATTTTATTTCATTGCCACTGTTCTATTTTTCTCATTATTCTTAAAATCTTAATTGATTCTTCTTTTTCCATTTTTTTTTTGTGAATTTAAGTGGAAAACTAAGTGAAGGAGTGAACAAGGAAGGAATACAATTCTACAAAAATCTCATCAATGAGCTCTTAGAAAATGGTAATAAATCTCTTCCTAAATGGATTTAAAAGTTTTCTGCCAAAGATGGTGGTTTAATGTAACTAGAATATTTTGTAAATATGCCATGCTGACATTGAAATATAAATTCTTCCTACAAGTTTGAAATTCAAAATATAAAGAGGCCAAAATCCAAAATGTTCGACCAGATTTCATAGTTTTGATGAAACTGAATAGCTTATGAAGATTTATATTCTAAATATCATGCTATAAAAAATTAGAACCCAACTAATTGTTTTGTGTCTCCTGTGATACAATGTGCAGACTTGCAGCCTTTCGTAACTATCTCCCATTGGGATCTTCCTCAAGCTCTAGAAGATGAATATGGTGGCTTTTTAAACCCTCGCATTGTGTAAGTGAATAGTAGTTACTTTATATGAATCATACTTTACAGTCCCAAAGATTTTTATTCTGGAATGAACAGTTTGTAAAACCTACTGCGTGGACATGAAAATGTTTGATCCTGGCTGCATATTAGATTGTTTTTGTAAGACTACAAATTAGACTGGGTTTGTTGTTTTTTTGTTTTTATGGTGTTTGATTGTTTGTCTCAATTTATACTCAATACAATTTTTTTTTTCTATTTTTCATTTTGCCAACATAGACTATGGTGATTAACCTATTGACTTTCAAATTTTTTTCCTACTTTATAGAGGATCGAGATGGAATTCTTATTGGCCCACAGGTACGTTGATAAAGTATATATATTTATTTTAGAAATACTTTATTTTTGAAAAACGAAGGCATAAAAATATTAGAAGGCATCATAAAGCCAATAAGATTTAGAAAGAAAATTCCTTATGAATCATGAGAGACACATGGAGAGATCAGTAAAGACGCCAAACCAAACAAACAGAACCATCCACTAGAACACAAGACAACACACTGTGCACTTCTTGATACATGTTTTTTCAACATTCTTTTTTCAGTATTTTGTCATATTCCTCTCTATCCCTCCATTCCATTTGGTATAGCTGTTCAATCATCTCCTCTTCATCTCCATCATATGAAACGCCTTTTTTTTTTTTTTTACCCAATGCCCTATTTTCTTACCCAATACTTTTTCTTTATATTCACACTTTATAAAATGACTAATAATTGTATATAACATTATTTTATTTAGGCTGCTTCAGACTTGATCCTAGTGTATCCTGAAGGTACCAAATATATTCTAAAGTACATCAAGGATCATTACAATAATCCAACCATTTACATTACTGAGAATGGTAAGCCAATTTTTAGAATAAACTTCATACAATTAAGTGGTATTTGTTACATGTTGGATAATCCAATTACTAATTAGTTTTGATTTCTTTGACATAAAACTCATGTAGGATATGACGATTACAACAATGATACATTACCATTGGAAGAAGCTCTTAAGGATACTGATAGGAAAGAATACCATGAGAAGCATCTTCGGAATCTTTTCGGAGCCATAAAGTGAGTTAGTATCTAACTTATGTTGAATTTATTATCACTGTTTTTTTTTTTTTTTTTTTTTTGGTTTGCAAAATTTACTTTACAACTAACATAAAACTTGTGTTCTTCAACAAACTTGATATTGATATAAAATTATTGTTTTCTGCTATATAGGATGTTTTTTAGTACTCAACTTTTGAAGGTTTAATTATTACAAGGTCCATCTCGATGTAAGCTTATAGAGCATAGATTGTTTTGTTAAAAGTTTATACTAATGGTGATTATTGGATTATTGACAGTGACTATGGAGTTGATATGAAAGGCTATTTTGCATGGTCATTGATGGATAACTTTGAATGGAACCTTGGTTACACTATTCGATTCGGATTATATTATGTAGATTTCAAGAATGACTTGAAACGATATACGAAAGAATCAGCCAAGTGGCTCATGAAATTTCTAAAAGAACAAAGCAAGTGGTCTGAAACTGTTATTTGGGTTTCCTCAATTTTATCACGTATAACAAAGAGTTGGTCACTATTGACGTATTGAAGTTGAACATCTTTTGGTTTTAAATCACAACTGAATGATGTATTTTATTAATTCTTTTGTAATTCTTTGATTTTATTGATTAAAATCTTTTTAGGTGTTTTAGGATTTTAATATGTAATTAAACTATTGTCTTCTTATATAAGAAATCGTACTACTTTCTGATCTATTTCATATAGCTAGCCTATAAATAGGTTTGTATAGTTTTTGGGTTCTGCCTATATCTTTTTTCATGATAAATAAATTGACTTTTTCCTTTCATATATATATATATATATATATATATATATATATATATATATATATATAAAAGCCTTTTATTCTCTTTTTCACTTAGATAGGTGGTTTAGAGGGAGGATTCTCTAGGCATGAAGATTCCCTAAAAGTATGCCTTTTGAATTATGGACAAATAAGTATCATAGTACGTATGTCACTTAGTAATCACCGAATTCCTAAACAAAATTTTTTTCCCTCAAATCCCCAACTTTGAGGTGATTTTAATAAATAAATATTTTGATTATAAACTTGTCATAATAAGCCCTTAATTTGATTTGACGTTTTCTTTGAAGTGACGTGTTTTTAAGAATTTACTCTTTCAAAAGAAAATTAATGACAGAGAAAATGAAGAAACAGTTGTTTATGGTTATTGTTATGCTTAAAATTTGAAAAATAATGTCTTGGAACATCAACGGTGCAACAAATCGTTGCATTTTTTTATACTTCTTTTCTTTAGGGGTTAAAATTAAGTGGACCAACAGCAAAGCAACACGTGGACATTTCTACTTCCAATAAGGAGATGGCACGTGGACAAGCTATTGACAAACCCAATGCCATTCCCGGACACTCTTGTCTAGACCTACGAGCGTAAATCCAGGGATCACGATCCTTCTTGGACACCCAGCCATATCCACTTGCAGAGGAACGGGATCTCCGAGATTTCCCCATCCGGGGTACGTGGGCCGTCTCACCTTTGAAACACTATAAAAGGACCAAGGTATGCAAATCCAGACACAATCACATTCACATTTTACAGAACTGAAAGCACCAGCATCCCATTCCTCTAAGAACTTGTACAAACAAGAGCATCGGAGTGTCTTTGGAGGCACCATCCCCCTCTCTCCTCCGGTGGCTCTCTAGCTCATCTCGTCTTTCTTGTGCAAGCTCCCCCAAAAACCGGCCCCCAAGTCATCAACACGTTTTATGCATCAACAACAATATTTTTGTGTTTTGTAAGGAGCTGTTGATAAGAATCTCAATGTTTCTTCAAGAAGTTCTGAAGGCTCTCATTCTATGGCTCTTGATGATCACAAGTTTTTAACATGGTTATTAATTTATGTGCTTATTTCATTTGGAATTATATAAAATGAATTTATTAGCTACATCAGCTCTTAGGTGACAAGAAGGGCGAGAAAGTTGGGGCCATAATCCTCGGACTGTCTATTCCTTCATGTCTTCACCTTTTATTGCTATATTCTTCAAAACCAGACCTTCTCTAAACTCTGTTATTCAAAACTAGATCAAATGGACTCTTTCTCCATTATGAGTTCATCCTGCCATTATGATAAGACAGCTGCTTGAAATTACAAAATAGGAAACAACTTTTCCCAAACCAATTAGAAGTTTTCTTTGTGAGAATTGAGCCAGAATCCTAACAGTCATAACTATAGGGTAGTTTTTTATTTTTATTTTTTTTTCATTTTCTTCTTCCACTTTGCGATCAAATGAAAACAAGCATTTGATTTCATGCAAACAATTGGACCTTGCAATTAATTTTTGTTGGTATGATCCTCCAATGTGTCCACGAGCTAAAGAAGTTACAAGTGGATTGTTGAGGAAAATTGTAAGAATAAAGAATCAAGCTAGAAGAGACAGTGATAGGAGCTGATGTGATTAATAAATTCATTTTATATAATTTTAAATGCAATCAAAACATAAATTGAGAACAATATTAAACTTGAGTTTCAATAAAGATGTAAATTAGGAACAGTTATAAACTCGACGTAAATTAGAACAATATTAAACTTAAAGAAAAACCAGTGAAACCTAAAAGACAATTGATAATGGTAATGGATAAGTTTACATTAGTAATTAAGTTGACCTTGAAAAGGAGAAAAGACTGTAAATGCCAATCAAATGATAAACTTAAAAAAAAAAAGGAACCTGTTTCTTTCATTTTTCCCCCCTTTTTTCATGTAATTTCTCCATTACTAGTACTATATATAAAAAACATACTCCATAGTGATCAAGCCTGGGCCTTTGATGCAAATTTCAAGCCTGGGCATTTAAAGTCTTTAACTAATTGCTCCTTTATTTTTCAAGGTCAACTCCAACTTAATTACGGATATTGTAAACTACCCACGATGAAGCAGTAGTCAGTTGTTTACCTGAGAGGGCTATTTAATTTTGCCATGAAACACGTACATAATGATCTTTCAATTTAGAAGCCATCCAACACTATAATTTCTTAATTAATTTTAAAGTTATGTTTCGTGTTATTTTGAAGGAGACAACAATAACAACATGCATATGTTGAGTTATTAATCAGCTGTTGAGTAATTATGCGTATCTATAACATCTAAGTGATGCAACAGTTAGGAGGAGATCGTAGTTATCAATTTATGTTGCTCATCTTTTAAGCTTGCTGATCAGTAGTTCAATTAATCATTAACTTCTCCTGATTTTCTATTTTTGATTCTTGATGTGGGATAATTTTACCATCCAAACAAACAGTAACACATGACACACCAAGGTAAGGCCACAGACCCAAAATTACCACCAGTGAAATCATTACATGTGTCCAAGGGTACGAAGGTAATTTTATTCATAAACCCTAAAACACTGTAATCCTAACTGCACAAGGACACTCATATCTCATATTTGAGAAACTCAAATCCCACCACAACTCTCACATATGAGTTACTTTCCTAATCAGACGATACTCCAAAGTACTGTATGTAGAGGGCTTTCGTTATTACACATGTACGTCACAAACAGTTTTAACAACGCCTGCCTTTTCATTTTATATAAACAGATTATTGATTTAGGCATCAGAGAGTTCCCTCAAAGGCACACTTCCGATCCTCCGACAACTCCTTAGGTCTTTTTTTGTTCTCGTGTGTGCGGGGACTTCACAACACCTATAAGAGCAGCAGTCACATTTTTAAGCATAAAAAAATTTGTGTTATCCATGGGAAAACTTTGAAGAAGAATTCATCCGTTAATGATGCCAACCTGAAATATGACCAAGAACGTTGTTGCTACTGTCGCTGTCGGTGCTGCTACCATTGCCACAACCCATACCTTGACTAGACAGGACATGATCCTTAGTCCAGGCCTCTTTGCAATTCCCAAAACTACTGCTACGAGTGACGATTCCATCTGGCATTCTAAAAGGTAGCAGAAGTTTCTTGCAACCTCAACTGGGCTATCCCACTCGTCACCAAAGCCACACTGATCTGAACGCATGACTCGGGGTCCTCAATGGCATTAGATGCTGCCACAAAGCCCTCGATTAGCGAGGCACTCAGATCACGAAAGGAGACTTCACCCCACTAACTACCGATCCTCCGTTAGATTCTGCCCCCTCCATTATAAGGTAAGATCACAGAGCCACTCCACGATCACAAACACCTTTAATACAATCTCCAGGAGCGGAGAATGATCACTCCAGATAAAGAGAACCTATAGTAGGTTAGTAGCACCTGCCAATAGACAAAACAAAAAAGCAAGAACAGAACAAACAATCTTTTTTACAGATGACGACCTAGAAGGACTGCCCACCCCATGATGACGCCATGGTCATCACTTTGGTCATTTGGAATTACAATATGAAAAGGATCCTAGTTGACAACCAACATCTTCTATCATAACGCGTTCAAGAAAATGGGGCTTAGTGACCAACAGCTCACACAGGTCGCTTCCCCTCTCTATGAGTTTTCAAGCGAGCCAATGTTCCTCTCTCTACTATATTTAACATCACATTCATAACATTTCTACTCATTTTTCATTCTCTTATGTTCTTCCTCTACACACAACCTATGTCATCACAACTACTTAGGCCATGTCTGGAGACAAGGGTTTAAGCAAGGTTAGCTTAAATCCTTGTCTTAGAATTTGGTGGATGTTACTGGGGCCTCAATTCCAAGACAAGGATTTAAGTTAATATTGCTTAAATCCTTGTCTCCAAACATGGCCTTAGTTTCTAAACAGTTTCCTAGAGATTTCTTCGAAAGCTATTCATAATTGCTATCTACACAACTTCGCAAGGCTTTGTTGTATCCTTGAGGTGAATTTACTAGGAAGCTACTAGCAAACTTTTTGGAGTGAGGGCAACTATCACCTTAACGAAAGTGATTTACGCCCTAAATCCTTAAAATATTATGTTCTTTTCAATTGTTTTCGTTGTTGCAATTCCACATTTTCTAATGCACATACTTTGACCCACTTTTTTTTTTTTTGTTGTTATTTTAACCCAAAATCCCCAACAATTTTAAGGTGATAGTAGAAGCAACCATATAATCAGTATTGATTTCAAAGTCATGAGAGAAGACTTCATCAAAGAAGATCGTTTTTATGGAACCAACTTTGCTCACTAGAAGGAAACTAAAAGACTATAAAAGGTTGAAAGAAGCGAGAGGATATATATATATATATATATATATATATATATATATATATATATATATTATGGATTTCTTTGTCGAGGCCAAATTCATACTGAGAGCATATGTATGATTTCTATGTTTTTATAAAGTCTATGCCAGATATCCAGGAAGTATTTGAAGAGAAACTTAATACTTAAAAAAAAAAAAAAAACAAGGTAGGCTTAACTTATTGATTATGAAATATTTTGAATTTATAGTTATAAATTAAAAATATATATTTTGAATTTATATTTTTGAGTAACATCATAAAAAAATGATGTGTTTTCACTCTATGACCAATTTACAATGAATATCTAAAACTAAGAAGTATCTAATTACTACATTTAAGATAGATGATCTTAATGAATTAGATGCTATCTTAGACGTGGAAATGTGTGGGGGATATGTTTTAAATCAATCTCATTACTTGAGAAACTATTATTAAGTTCCAAAATCTTGGAATAAAGTAAGCAAGTATCCCCTGTGAATTCACTACTAAACCAATTGAGAATTTCGGTAAAGTAATGATACAACTTGAATATGTATGTTAGTGCTATTGAAAGTTTAACTGAGCTAGATATTGTATTTGTAGAGTGCAAACTTTCAAGATACACTAGTAAGCCTAGTACAAACCAATAAATAGAGTTATTAGAATCTTAAGAAAACTATTAAACTATCTGTTTTATTTTTATTATCTGGTTGTACTAGAAGGATTCATTGTAGTTGGATCACAAGTACGTCAATTGATGAAAATTTAACGTTTGGATGGATTTTTAGGCTTGGTGGTGAAACAATACGTTGACCCTCTAAGAAGTAGATATGCATATCAAATTTAACCATATAACCAGGATCAGCACATAATGCCATAGACATATTTGGCGTCACAACAATCCAATATACTTGTCACCTCAAGGACTTGTCTCCTTAAGGACTCTTTCTTAACATTATCGTTTCACATGGACAACAAAAAAATATATGTTTGCAGGGCCAAGAACTGTTGTCACACTTTGGTACCAAAAAGGCTAACAAACACATCAATCATCCCAAGAATATTACTCTAGTTCTATCTACCTATTCTTTAAGCCACAAAAACAGGAAAACCATAAGCTTCAATACGGCCCATTGAGCATTTTAACACATTTATGAACTAGAGCAAAGCTTCCTCATACCAAATACAGACTTAGTATTGCAACTTCAAAGGATAACAAGAGGGGAGAAAAGAATGACTGGAGGGGACTGCATAGTAGCAAACAAAAGTGGTAAATGATTCACATCTTAGGTAGAAATCAGAACAAAATATGGGAAAGTAGCAAGCCACGTCACTAATTCAATCTAAAGCAATGACGATGTATAAAATCAAACTTAAAATTTAAGCCATGCCATCTTGTCTTCTCACGAAAAAGATTAAGCGCTGATGTCAGAGATATTAAGGGAAGGTTGGGTACAGGACCATCAATCGAGGTTGATACATGTTTTTTCAACATTCTTTTTTCAGTATTTTGTCATATTCCTCTCTATACCTCCATTCCATTTGGTATAGCTGTTCAATCATCTCCTCTTCATCTCCATCATATGAAATGCCTATTTTTTTTTTTTACCCAATGCCCTATTTTCTTACCCAATACTTTTCTTTATATTCACACTTTATAAAATGACTGATAATTGTATATAACATTTGTTTATTCAGGCTGCTTCAGACTTGATCCTAGTGTATCCTGAAGGTATCAAATATATTCTAAAGTACATCAAGGATCATTACAATAATCCAACCATTTACATTACTGTGAATGGTAAGCCAATTGTTAGAATAAATTTCATACAATTAAGTTGTATTTGTTACATGTTGGATAATCCAATTACTAATTAGTTTTGATTTCTTTGACATAAAACTCATGTAGGATATGACGATTACAACAATGATACATTACCATTGGAAGAAGCTCTTAAGGATACTGATAGGAAAGAATACCATGAGAAGCATCTTCGGAATCTTTTGGAAGCTGTAAAGTGAGTTAGTATCTAATTTACATTGAATTTATTATCACTGGATTCTTTTGGAAATGAATATGGATTCTTTCCGATTCTCGATCTCATGGTCAAGAATATTACCTTGTATGTGTATAGATTAATGATTGATATGATATGACTGAATCTTTATTTCCTTTTTCTTTCTCGCCAATCTTAAAATTTTGATTCTTTTTTTTTTTAAATTCAGATGGAAAGCTAAGTAAAGGAGTGAACGAGAAAGGGATCCAATTCTATAAAAATCTCATCAATGAGCTCATAGCAAATGGTCATAATTCTATTCCCTATATGGATTTAATTTTTTGTTTGGCTAATTGCGTTTATTTAATTTAATTAAAATATTGTAATATACCAATCAATTAAATTAGAGTTAACATTTAAATATAATTAAGTTCTCCCTATAAGTATATTTTAAATTAAAATTATATATATATATATATATATATATATAATGATCAAATTTCGAAAAGTTGGAACAAATTTTAAGTTCTTCAAGAAATTTGATAGCTCCTTGAAGATTTATCTTTATAATTGGACCTTGATAAATTATCGATAAAGTTGTCCAATAATTACTTTTTGTGACTCATTTGAACCAAACTTAATTATTTCTCTTAAATGTCATTTGATGAATGTGCAGACATACAACCATTTGTGACTATCTTTCACTGGGATCTTCCCCAAACTCTAGAAGATGAGTATGGTGGTTTTTTAAGCCCTCACATTGTGTAAGTAAATGTTTCCATCATATCAAAAGCATCATTGATGCTTCTATCAATATAGTTTTTTGCCTTTAAAAAAATCTCACTAAAAGATTAATCTATTAAATTATTTTATTAATTATATTAAATCCAACAATATCTACAGTGAAGAATCATGGAGTTGGCCTATATTTGATTGAAAATGTATCCTATTATGCATATACAGGGATGATTTTCGAGACTTTGCAAGTATATGCTTCAAAGAATTTGGTGATAAAGTGAAACTTTGGGCAACTTTCAATGAGCCGTGGGTTTACAGTGTTGCTGGCTATGACAATGGAAGAAAAGCACTAGGACGATGTTCAAAATGGGTCAACAATGCATGCCAAGCAGGGAACTCTGGCATTGAACCTTACAATGTTTCACATCATCTACTTCTTGCTCATGCTGCAGCGGTAGAAGAGTTTAGAAAATGTGACAAGGTATACAGAAAAATTGTCAAATCGTGATCCGGTGCATTAATTGCTAGCTTGATATGCGTATTAGTGCCAACAATAATTTTCTAAACTACTATAAGGTTTAAATATTTTTTCTCGATTTTTTTTTATTTGAAACTTTTGAGATCAAAAGGAGAGTCTATATTGAAACTTTATTAATGATTAAAACCCCAAACCATGTGTCCCCTTTCTATTATTTTTAAAGGAACCTTTTTTATTATTTCATCCATTAACTGTTTTTTATTTATACAATTGTTTAGTGTCAAGAAAATGGAAAGATTGGGATAGTGCTCTCCCCCTCATGGTTTGAGCCTCAATCTGATTCCCCTGCAGAGTTTGAAGCAGCCAAACGAGCCCTTGATTTCATCTTAGGCTGGTAAGTGCCTCATATTAAATTAAGCAACATGCTTTCTCATTTTCTTCCTTCTTTTTTCCTCCTTTTGGGAATTGAAAACTATATTTTAGTCCAAGATAAAAATAATTTTTACATTTCTATATATGCAGGCATTTAGACCCTATAACATTTGGTGATTATCCAAAAAGTATGAGGACTTATGTTGGGGATCGATTACCTTCGTTCACTAAAGAGCAATCCAAAATGCTAAAAAAATCTTTTGATTTTGTGGGAATAAATTACTACGGTGCTCTTTATGTAACTAATCTTGATCATGTTGACCCGGAAAAACCTAGATACACAACAGATCAACATGTTATGTGGAAAAGTAAGTTCACTCTAAATCCAAAGCTTTTAGAAAATTTATACTCGATACAATTTTTTTTTCTATTTTTTGTACTGCCAACATAGACTATGGTGATTAATCTATTGACTTTCAAATTTTTTTTCCTATTTTATAGAGGATCGAGATGGAATTCTTATTGGCCCACAGGTATGTTGGTAAAGTATATATCTTTATTTTAGAAATACTTTGTTTTTGAGAAACGAAGGCATAAAAATATTAGAAGGCATCATAAAGCCAATAAGATTTAGAAAGAAAATTCCTCATGAACCATGAGAGACACATGGAGAGATCAGTTAAGACGCCAAACCAAACAAACAGAACCATCCACTAGAACACAAGACAACACACTGTGCACATCTTGATACATGTTTTTTCAACATTCCTTTTTCAGTATTTTGTCATATTCCTCTCTATCCCTCCATTCCATTTGGTATAGCTGTTCAATCATCTCCTCTTCATCTCCATCATATGAAACGCCTATTTTTTTTTTTTACCCAATGCCCTATTTTCTTACCCAATACTTTTTCTTTATATTCACACTTTATAAAATGATTAATAATTTTATATAACATTATTTTATTCAGGCTGCTTCAGACTTGATCCTAGTGTATCCTGAAGGTATCAAATATATTCTTAAGTACATCAAGGATCATTACAATAATCCAACCATTTACATTACTGAGAATGGTAAGCCAATTGTTAGAATAAACTTCATATAATTAAGTGGTATTTGTTACATGTTGGATAATCCAATTACTAATTAGTTTTGATTTCTTTGACATAAAACTCATGTAGGATATGATGATTACAACAACGATACATTACCATTGGAAGAAGCTCTTAAGGATACTGAGAGGAAAGAATACCATGAGAAGCATCTTCGGAATCTTTTGGAAGCCATAAAGTGAGTTAATATCTAACTTACCATGAGAAGCATCTTATGATGTTTTTTAGTACTCAACTTTTGAAGGTTTAATTATTACAAGGTCGATCTCGATGTAAGCTTATAGAGCAAAGATTGTTTTGTTAAATGTTTATACTAATGGTGATTATTGGATTATTGACAGTGACTATGGAGTTGATGTGAAAGGCTATTTTGCATGGTCATTGATGGATAACTTTGAATGGAACCTTGGTTACACTGTTCGATTCGGATTATACTACGTAGATTTCAAGAATGACTTGAAACGATATCCGAAATAATCAGCCAAGTGGTTCATGAAATTTCTAAAAGAACAAAGCAAGCGGTCTAAAACTGTTATTTGGGTTTCCTCAATTTTATCACGTATAACAAAGAATTGGTCACTATTGACGTATTGAAGTTGAACATCTTTTGGTTTTGAATCACAACTGAATGATGTATTTTATTAATTCTTTTGTAATTCTTTGATTTTATTGATTAAAATCTTTTTAGGTGTTTTAGGATTTTAATATGTAATTAAACTATTGTCTTCTTATATAAGAAATTGTACTACTTTCTGATCTATTTTATGTAGCTAGCCTATAAATAGGTTTGTATAGTTTTTGGGTTCTGCCTATATCTTTTTTCATGATAAATAAATTGACTTTTTCCTTTCATATATATATATATATATATATTAAAGCCTTTTATTCTCTTTTTCGCTTAGATAGGTGGTTTAGAGGGAGGATTCTCCAGGCATGAAGACTCCCTAAAAGTATGCCTTTTGAATAATGGACAAATGGACAATTAAAGTATCATAGTACATATGTCACTTAGCAATCACCGAATTCCTAAACATTTTTTTTTCTCAAATCCCCAACTTTGAGGGTGATTTTAATAAATAAATATTTTGATTATAAACTTGTTATAATAAGCCCTTAATTTGATTTGACGTTTTCTTTGAAGTGGGTTTTTTTTTTTAAGAATTTACTCTTTCAAAAGAAAATTAATGACAGAGAAAACGAAGAAACAATTGTTTACGGTTATTGTTATGCCTAAAATTTGAAAAATAAAGTCTTGGAACATCAACGGTGCAACAAATCGTTGCATTTTTTTTATACTTCTTTCCTTTAGGGGCTAAAATTAAGTGGACCAACAGCAAGGCAACACGTGGACATTTATACTTCCAGTAAGGATATGGCACGTGGACAAGCTATTGACGAACCCAATGCCATCCCCGGACACTCATGTTTAGACCTACGAGCATAAATCTTTGGATCACGATCTTTCCTGGACAACCAGCCATATCCACTTGCAGAGGAATGGGATCTCATGGATTTCCCCATTCGGGGCGTGTGGGTCATCTCACCTTTAAAACACTATAAAAGGACCAAGGTATGCAAATCTAGACACATTCACAATCACATTTTACATAACTGAAAGCACGAGCATCCAATTCCTCTAAGAACTTGTACTAACAAGAGCATCGGAGTGTCTTTGGAGGCACCATCTCCCTCTCTTCTCCGGTGGCTCTCTAGCTCATCTCGTCTATCTTGTGCAAGCTCCCCCAAGAACCAGCCCCCAACTCATCAACACATTTTATGCATCAACACCAATATTTTTGTGTTTTGTAAGGGCTGTTGATAAGAATCTCAATATTTCTTCAAGAAGTTCTGAAGGCTCTCATTCTGTGGCTCTTGATGATCACAAGTGTTTAACATGGTTATCAATTTATGCGCTTATTTCATTTGGAATTATATAAAATGAATTGATTAGCTACATCAGCTCTTAGGTGACAAGAAGGGTGAGAAAGTTGGGGCCATAATCCTTGGACTGACTATTCCTTCATGTCTTCACCTTTTATTGCTATATTCTTCAAAACCAGACCTTCTCTAAACTCTATTCTTCAAAACTAGATCAAATCAACTCTTTCTACATTATGAGTTCATCTTGCCATTATGATAAGACAGCTGCTTGAAGACACCTAGGCAGACGCTTCCTAGGTTGTCGTGTTGGGATTTTACCATTAAAATCCATTTACTCAATCTTAAGCAAAAAAACTCAAGCACAACAATTAAATAGGCAAAATAAATAAAAAGCAAGAACACCTATAATTAATGTGGTTCGGCAACCTCTTTGCATACATCCACCAGCAAATCAACTGCTTTATTAATTTTCAACTACAACTTTAGGAAGAGCAAAGTTGTCAAACTCTCACCCCAAAGTCTCAATATAAAAAAAGCTCTTAACCTAGTTCTAGTTACAAGTACTCTCTCTGACAACCCAAAAACACAAAGCTCTCTCATCCTAACTTCAGTAGTAAACCCTTCTAGTTTACATTGTAAATGAAAATTATGACTGTGCCTCAAATCTTCTCTGGGACCTTTTTATATAGAATATATTTTCCTAATACAATTAGGAAAAGAACAACAGCATCATACTAGACTACTACTACTTGTACAATCAACAATCTATTAGGAAATTACTACTATTCCTACTAGAACAAGCAATTACAAAATATGAAATAACTTTTCCCAAACCAATTAGAAGTCTTCTTTGTGAGAATTGAGCCAAAATCTTAACAGTTGTAACTATGGGGGAGTTTTTTATTTATTTTTTTTTCATTTTCTTCTTCCACTTTGTGATCAGATGCAAACACACATTTGATTTCATGCAAACAATTGGAGCTTGCAATTAATTTTTGTTGGTATGATCCTCCAATGTGTCCACGAGCTAAAGAAGTTGTAAGTGGATTGTTGAGGAAAATTGTAAAAATAAAGAATCAAGCTAGAAGAGACAGAGATAGGAGCTGATGTGATTAATAAATTCATTTTATATAATTTTAAATGCAATCAAAACATAAATTGAGAACAATATTAAACTTGAGTTTCAATAAAGACGTAAATTAGGAACAGTGATAAACTCGACGTAAATTAGAGCAATATTAAACTTAAAGAAAAACCAGTGAAACCTAAAAGACAATTGATAATGGTAATGGATAAGTTTACATTAGTAATTAAGTTGACCTTGAAAAGGAGAAAAAACTGTAAATGCCAATCAAATGATAAACTTAAGAAACCTGTTTCTTTTATTTTTTTTCCCCCTTTTTTCATGTAATTTCTCCGTTACTAGTACTATATATAAAAAATATACTCCATACACCATAGTGATCAAGCCTGGGCCTTTGATGCAAATTTCAAGCCTGGGCATTTAAAGTCTTTAACTAATTGCTCCTTTAATTTTCAAGGTCAACTCCAACTTAATTACTGATATTGTAAACTACCCACGATGAAGCAGTAGTCATTTGTTTACCAGAGAGGGCTATTTAATTTTGCCATGAAACACGTACATAATGATCTTTCAATTTAGAAGACATCCAACACTATAATTTCTTAATTAATTTTAAAGTTATGTTGCGTGTTATTTTGAAGGAGACAACAATAACAACATGCATATGTTGAGTTATTAATCAGCTGTTGAGTAATTATGCGTATCTATAACATCTAAGTGATGCAACAGTTAGGAGGAGATCGTAATTATAAATTTATGTTGCTCATCTTTTAAGCTTGCTGATCAGTAGTTCAATTAATCATTAACTTCTCCTGATTTTCTATTTTTGATTCTTGATGTGGGATAATTTTACCATCCAAACAAACAGTAACACATGACACACCAAGGTAAGTCCACGGACACAAAATTACCACCAGTGAAATCATTACATGTGTCCAAGGGTACGAAGGTAATTTTATTCATAAACTCTAAAACACAGTAATCCTAATTGCACAAGGACACTCATATCTCATATCTGAGAAACTCAAATCCCACCACAACTCTCACTTATGAGTCATTTTCCTAATCAAACTGTACTCCAAAGCACTGTATGTAGAGGGCTTTCATTATCACACATGTACGTCACAAACAGTTTTTGCAGCACCTGCCTTTTCATTTTCTATAAACAGATTACTGATTTAGACATCAGAAAGTTCCCTCAAAAGCACACTTCCGATCCTCCGACAACTCCTTAGGTCTTTTTTTGTTCTCGTGTGCGTATGGACTTCACAACACCTATAAGAGCAACAGTCACATTTTTCAGCATAAAAAAATTTGTGTTATCCATGGGAAAACTTTGAAGAAGAATTCATCTGTTAATGATGCCAACCTGAAATATGACCAAGAACGTTGTTGCTACTGTCGCTGTCGCTGCTGCTACCATTGCCACAACCCATACCTTGACTAGACAGGGCATGGCCTCTTTGCAATTCCCAAAAATACTGCTACCAGTGACGATTCCATCTGCCATTCTAAAAGGTAGCAGAAGTTTCTTGCAACCTCAACTGGGCTATCCCAATCGTCACCAAAGCCACACTGACCTGAATGCATGACTCGGGGTCCTCAATGGAATTAGATGCTGCCACAAAGCCCTCGATCAGCGAGGCACTCAGATCACGAAAGGGGACTTCACCCCACTAACTACCGATCCTCCCTTAGATTCTGCCCACTCCATTATAAGGTAAGATCACAGAGCCACTCCACGATCACAAACACCTTTAATACAATCTCCAGGAGCCGAGAATGATCACTCCAGATAAAGAGAACCTATAGTAGGTTAGTAGCACCTGCCAATAGACAAAAAAAAAGGCAAGAACAGAACAAAAGATCTTTTTTACAGATGACGACCCATGATGACGCCATGGTCATCACTTTGGTCATTGGGAATTACAATATGAAAAGGATCCTAGTTGACAACCAACATCTTCTATCATAACACGTTCAAGAAAATGGGGCTTAGTGACCAACAGCTCACATGGGTCGCTTCCCCTCTCTATGAGTTTTCAAGCGAGCCAATGTTCCTCTCTCTGCTATATTTCACATCACATTCATAACATTTCTACTCATTTTTCATTCTCTTATGTTCTTTCTCTACACACAACCTATGTCATCACAACTACTTAGGCCATGTCTGGAGACAAGGGTTTAAGCAAGGTTAGCTTAAATCTTTGTCTTAGAATTTGGTGGATGTTACTGGGGCCTCAATTCCAAGACAATGATTTAAGTTAATATTGCTTAAATCCTTGTCTCCAAACATGGCCTTAGTTTCTAAACAGTTTCCTAGAGATTTCTTCGAAAGCTATTCATAATTGCTATCTACACAACTTCGCAAGGCTTTGTTGTATCCTTGAGGTGAATTTACTAGGAAGCTACTAGCAAACTTTTTGGAGTGAGGGCAACTATCACCTTAACGAAAGTGATTTACGCCCTAAATCCTTAAAATATTATGTTCTTTTCAATTGTTTTCGTTGTTGCAATTCCACATTTTCTAATGCACATACTTTGACCCACTTTTTTTTTGTTTGTTATTTTAACCCAAAATCCCCAACAATTTTAAGGTGATAGTAGAAGCAACCATATAATCAGTATTGATTTCAAAGTCATGAGAGAAGACTTCATCAAAGAAGATCGTTTTTATGGAACAAACTTTGCTCACTAGAAGGAAACTAAAAGACTATAAAAGGTTGAAAGAAGCGAGAGGATATATATATTATGGATTTCTTTGTCGAGGCCAAATTCATACTGAGAGCATATATATGATTTCTAAGTTTTTATAAAGTCTATGCCAGATATCCAGGAAGTGTTTGAAGAGAAACTTAATACTTAAAAAAAAAAAAAAAAAAAAACAAGGTAGACTTAACTTATTGATTATGAAATATTTTGAATTTATAGTTATAAATTAAAAATATATATTTTGAATTTATAATTTTGAGTAACATCATAAAAAAATGATGTGTTTTCACTCTATGACCAATTTACAATGAATATCTAAAACTAAGAAGTATCTAATTACTACATTTAAGATAGATGATCTTCATGAATTAGATGCTATCTTAGACGTGGAAATGAGTGGGGGATATGTTTTAAATCAATCTCATTACTTGAGAAACTATTATTAAGTTCCAAAATCTTGGAATAAAGTAAGCAAGTATCCCCTATGAATTCACTAATAAACCAATTGAGAATTTCGGTAAAGTAATGGTACAACTTGAATATATATGTTAGTGCTATTGAAAGTTTAACTGAGCTAGATATTGTATATGTCAGAGATATTAAGGGAAGGTTGGGTACAGGACCGTCAATCGAGGTTGATACATGTTTTTTCAACATTCTTTTTTCAGTATTTTGTCATATTCCTCTCTATACCTCCATTCTATTTGGTATAGCTGTTCAATCATCTCCTCTTCATCTCCATCTTATGAAACGCCAATACTTTTTCTTTATATTCACACTTTATAAAATGACTGATAATTGTGTATAACATTTGTTTATTCAGGCTGTTTCAGACTTGATCCTAGTGTATCCTGAAGGTATCAAATATATTCTTAAGTACATCAAGGATAATTACAATAATGCAACCATTTACATTACTGTGAATAGTAAGCTAATTGTTAGAATAAATTTCATATAATTAAGTGGTATTAGTTACATGTTGGATAATCCAATTACTAATTAGTTTTGATTTCTTTGACATAAAACTCATGTAGGATATGACGATTACAACAATGATACATTACCATTGGAAGAAGCTCTTAAGGATACTGATAGGAAAGAATACCATGAGAAGCATCTTCGGAATCTTTTGGAAGCCGTAAAGTGAGTTAGTATCTAACTTAAATTGAATTTATTATCACACTTTTTGTTTCTTTTTTTTTTTTGGTTCGCAAAATTTACTTTACAACTAACATAAAACTTGTGTTCTACAACAAACTTGATATTGATATAAAATTATCGTTTTCTGCTATATATGATGTTTTTTAGTACTCAATTTTTGTAGGTTTAATTATTACAAGGTCCATCTCGATGTAAGCTTATAGAGCAAAGATTGTTTTGTTAAATGTTTGTAATAATGGTGATTATTGGATTATTGACGGTGACTATGGAGTTGATGTGAAAGGCTATTTTGCATGGTCATTGATGGATAACTTTGAATGAAACCTTTGTTACACTGTTCGATTCGGATTATATTACGTAGATTTCAAGAATTACTTGAAACGATATCCGAAAGAATCAACCAAGTGGTTCATGAAATTTCTAAAAGAACAGAGCAAGCAGTCTAAAACTGTTATTTGGGGTTCCTCAATTTTATCACGTATACCAAAGAGTTGGTCACTACTGATGTATTGAAGTTGAACATCTTTTGGTTCTGAATCATAACTGAATGATGTATTTTATTATTTCTTTTGTAATTCTTTGATTTTATTGATTAAAATCTTTTTAGGTATTTTAGGATTTTAATATGTAATTAAACTATTGTCTTCTTATATAATAAATTGTACTACTTTTTGATCTATTTTATGTAGCTTGCCTATAAATAGGTTTGTATAGTTTTTGGGATTCTGCGTAAATCCTTTTTCATGATAAATAAATTGACTTTTTCCTTTCATATATATATATAAAAGCCTTTTATTCTCTTTTTCGCTGAGATAGGTGGTTTATAGGGAGGATTCTCCAGCATGAAGACTCCCTAAAAGTATGCCTTTTGAATTATGGACAAATGGACAATTAAAGTATCATAGTACATATGTCACTTAGCAATCACCGAAGTCCTAAACAATTTTTTTTTTTGTTTTCTCAAATCCCCAACTTTGAGGGTGATTTTAATAAATAAATATTTTGATTATAAATTTGTCATAATAAGCCCTTAATTTGATTTGACATCTTCTTTGAAATGATGTGTTTTTAAGAATTTACTCTTTCAAAAGAAAATTAATGACAGAGAGAAAACGGAGAAAAGAATCTCAATGTTTTTGGCATCAACGCCAATATTTTTGTGTTTTGTAAGGGGCTGTTGATAAGAATCTCAATGTTTCTTCAAGAAGTTATGAAGGCTCTCATTCTACGGCTCTTGATGATCACAAGTGTTTAACATGGTTCTCAATTTATGAACTTATTTCATTTGGAATTATATAAAATGAATTTATTACCTACATCAGCTCTTAGGTGACAAGAAGGGCGAGAGAAGTTGGGGCCATAATCCTTGGACTGACTATTCCTTCATGTCTTCACCATTTATTGCTATATTCTTCAAAACCAGACCTTCTCTAAACTCTGTTATTCAAAACTAGATCAAATGGACTCTTTCTCCATTATGAGTTCATCCAGCCATTATGATAAGACAGCTGCTTGAAGACTCCTAGGTAAATGCTTCCTAGGTTGTCGTGTTGAGATTTTACCATTAAAATCCATTTACTCAATCTTAAGAAAAAAACACAAGCACAACAATTAAATAGGAAAATAAATAAAAAGCAAGAACTTTAGGAAGAGCAAAGTTGTTAAACTCTCACCCCAAAATCTCAATACAAAAAAAGCTCTTAACCCAATACACCCAAAGCTGTCATCCTAACTTTTGTAGTAAATCCCTCTAGCTTACAATATATGGGAATTATAAGTGTGCCTCAAATCTTCTCTGGGACCCCTTTATATCGAATATATTTTCCTAATACAATTAGAAAAAGAACAACCGCATCATACTCAACTACTACTATTTGTACAATTAACAATCTAATAGGAAATTAGTATTATTCCTACTAGAACAAGCAATTACAAATCAGGAAACAATTTTTCCCAAGCCAATTAGAAGTTTTTTTTATGAGAATTGAGCCAAACTCCTAACAGTCGTAACTATAGGATAGTTTTTTTTTTTTTTAATTTTCTTCTTCCACTTTGCGATCAGATGCAAACACACGATTGATTTCATGCAAACAATTGGAGCTTGCAATTAATTTTTGTTGGTATGATCCTCCAATGTGTCCACGAGCTAAAGAAGATATAAGTGGATTGTTGAGGAAAATTGTAAGAATAAAGAATCAAGCTAGAAGAGACAGAGATAGGAGTTGATGTGATTAATAAATTCATTTTATATAGTTTTAAATGCAATCAGAATATAATATGAGAACAATATCAAACTTGAGTTTCAATAGTAAACTTGACGTAAATTAGAACAATATTAAACTTGAAGAAAAACCAGTGAAATCTAAAAGACAATTGATAATGGTAATGGATAAGTTTACATTAGTAATTAAGTTGACCTTGAAAAGGAGTAAAGACTGTAAATGCCAACCAAGCTGTTGATTTCCTTAATTGGATAACACTCTCCCCAGACCGGCATTGTTTGGTTTTTTATTTTTCTTAGAAAAAAAAGCATATTTTGCACTTTTCATTAAATCTATTAAACTTGGTCCTTGTCAAAATCCTAGTCTCGAAAAGTTATCTTGATATGGACCAACACCATGTAACTTCGTGCCGATATAATATTATATATATTTTTATACCATAGTAGTGGATAAAATATTTGGAAATAAAATAAAAGAAACACGTTTTTTTTTTCTCTGTAGCTTATCCGGTTGAGATAAATTTGGTTGACGAAAATCCGATATAATTTACTATGTGATTGACGAATTCAGAGTTTGGTCATGTTGGCTGGGTCCATTCTACTCGGTTGGCAGCGTCAACGTAACAAAATTTTAACAATCCATGTTCACACTTTTGTTTCATGGGTTTCCACCATTGTTTATATCAAAAAAAAAATCCTGGTTAGATTGGGTAGTTTTAAATCCGTCTGAAATTTTATCGATAATTTTAAAAAAATTTACTAGTAATATCAATATAAGTGTGAGAATAAAAAATTAATGGTATAAGTGAAATTTCAAAAATTAACAATGAAATTTCGGACGGATCTAAAACAATTCTTAACCAAAAATTGGTCCTTATATGTTGGATCCTCTCAATTTTTAGCTTTGAATTGCGGGTCAATTAATTGTTAGATTTTATGCCACCTCAATAAAGTAAAAATCGAGGGTCATGAACACACCACATCACCGAAGTAAGGGAAAAGAGCTTTTTCCTCTAAATCGGCAAACAACCAACTGCATGCCCTTGTGTAATGACTCATACCGAGCGAGCTTTACTTGAAATGACATCATCATTACTTTTAAACATTGAGCATATAGACCTGTACCGGAACATGTAAATCCTACTATTTCCATCATACAATACATTCCTACTATATGTATGCATGCTTCCACATTTCTTTAGTCTATGTACACTACATCTTGGTTGAAACCAAGAATTTACACAACACACAATCTTTAGAAAAATTTCAGCCATACAATTAAAAACCACATACAGTTTTTTCAAAAACGGAGACATATACATTAATCCGAACTCCCAAACAAACATGGTGAGGATGCTTTGCGTGAAAACCCACCTAAGTATACCTTTCTCCTTTAATCCTTTTCTGATTTGCTTCAATTCTATTCAACAACTTCCTTGAAATATTAAAAAGTTGGAGGGTGAGCTAAAAGCTTAGCGAGTAATCATATTACTCGAAGTAATCGTCTTCAAGAAACTTTTTCACTTTTTGAATGAATTCAATTTAATTGTAATCACAATTCATAAAGTCACAACTATGTATATATAATTACTCTCATGCTCATCACAAGTAAAATAATCGTTCCAAGAATACATTAAAACATTCAACAATCACATTTATTAAAGTATCATACAAGTAAGTCACATGATTCAAACCATTACAACAATAACCCTTTTAAACTATTCACGGTTCACGTGACATCAACTCAATTCCATACTCTTATCAATACATATATCACAATGGGGGTGTCTCCCCACGTACCAGTACATCAAACATCGCATTATATGTAATTTCATTTGTTTTAATTATTACTGCCATATTGAAATGATGAGGTGTGATGTATCATCATGAATATAATTATGGATGATTGAGTCTCACAGAAAGAGACAGTTATGATGAAAACATTATTGAAATGATGGGGTGTGATGTATCATCGTGAATATAATTATAGATGATTGAGTCTCACAGAAAGAGACAATTATGATTAAAATATTATTGAGATGCTGAGGTGTGATGTATCATCGTGAATATAATTATAGATAATTGAATCTCATAGAAAGAGACAGTTATGATGATAGTGCTGATGTGTGGTATGTTATTTTGAAATTGTTTATAGATGATTTGGTCTCACAGAGAGAGACAATTATGGTAAGCAAGAACCAGAGAACGATAAGAACCATCTAAATGATGGACTTTATGATGAGAACCTCATTACAAGATAATTGATGGTCTTAAGGTGGACCAATGATTTAGAAAAAGATATTGATAGAGAATGAATCGTATGACATGTGTAATGATAGTAGAAAGTTGTCATCAGGTTATGTGAAAAAAATAAAAGATTAAAAATTAAAGGACTATTTATGAAATTTTGGAATATTTTTTATAAATTAAATTCACTGAGATTGTGAAGCTCAACCCTCATTGTACAATGATTTTCAGGTAGCAGGTTTGGCAAATAATTTGGTGAGTTGAGGTTCAGAAGAAATCATCTTCTGTAAGCCACGTACGTGTCAACATCCTCAGACTAATGAGAAAATAAAATGAAAATTTTATTTGTAAATCTTCATGCATTTTACGTTGTATAGAATGCTTAAAGATCGGATTGATGTAAAGTTCTTTTGGTAATATTTATTTTTATTGTTGCATATATGTGTCGTGCTGGGATTCTCAAAATGTGATGACACCTGTAGAGAGATTATTTGGTTTTCTACCAGTAATTGACAGACCTTTGTTTCGTTTTAAAAGGAGAAGTTTTGGATTGGTGGGAAGATATTCTTCCTAGGGTAAGTATAGATGTCAATAGACCTTCAACCTAGAATAGGTTTAAGGAGGTTTTCCTTGAGAAATATTTTTCCTTAGACTTTTAGAGCCTAACATGATAGAGATTGATCTATTTGAGGCATATTAATTATGTAAGATTGGTTGATATATCAACTCAAATTGAGAGAGATGTGATGGAGTTTAAGAAAAAAAAAAGAGAAAGAGTGGTTAAAGAGGTTTAGACATAAAGGTTATAGAGGTAATGGTAGTACAAGTGTATAGGGTGAGAAACCACCCCAAATGAGGCTTTTCTTGTTACAGGGAACTGAAGTATAGAGTTAGAGGCAAACAGAACCTATTGTATCTGTATCTTAGAATACTATTGGTGGGACCCTTAGATTTGGGAGACAGGAAGTCATGGTAGAGGAAGTAAGTTTGCCATTAAGGGAAATAGTAACATGATGTATGATTGAGAGACAAAAGTTATTATAGATATATTCATATGAGATATTTATCCCATAATTGTCAAAATTTGAAATGCTTTATGTGTGGAGAAGGTGGACATGTCAGTGTTGGTTGACCTTGACGCAACCCATTCTTTTGCATCCAGTATTCATATAAAATCTATTGAAGTATGTATTAGTCATTGGATTGCAAAATATCCTTGTTAAAGTTCTCCCCCGAGATAGAGTGATAATCATGAATAGTTACGAGAGATTGTGTGATTCGTACCAGTGACAGAAAATCTGAAGTTGATTTATTATCTTCGAATATAATTTATTTTGGGAAATAATTGGTTATCGACGTTTTTTGTCTGGATTGATTATTCCAGAAAGAAGGCTCAAGATATATACGTTATATACTTTTAACTACCTTATTTTTGCTCTGGCCAATAGAAGATGATTGAAAAAGGGTTTTAAGGAGTATTGGGCATATATCATGAATTATAAAATGGAAAGTGAGAAGTTAGAATAAATCTTAGTGATGAAAGAATATTCTAAATTAATTTTTGATGAGTTGTTTAGGTTGCCTCCAAGTAGGGAGATTAAAGTCTAATGATGTGATACCAGGGCTATCACATATATTTAATAGCGTTTGAATTGAGAAAGTTGAACGTATCATTTTAAGAATTTTTGGATAAATAATTTTTTAGACCTAACGTATTTGGGGAGCCCCTATGTTGTTTGTGAAGAAGGAAGATGGAACGATGAGATTGGGTATAGACTACAAATAGTTGAATAAGAATAAATACATTTTTTCCTAGGATAAATGAATTGTTTAAGCAGTTGCAAGGAGTGAGAATGTTTTCTAAGATAAACCTGAGATCAAGTTATCACCAATGGAGGATAGAGAAGGGAGACGTGCCTACGATTGCTTTTAGGACACGTTATGCTCATAAGCTTTCGCGATGTCATTTGGATTAACTAATGTTCCAGAAACATTCATGGACTTGATGAATAAAATATTTAAACTGTTTCTTGATAATCTTATGGTTGTGTTCAGTAACGACATTCTGATATATTTTGAGAAGGAAAAACAACATATAGACCATTAGATACTGTGCTGGAGATTCTGAGGAGAGAGAAATTATATGCAAAGTTTCTAAGTGTGAATGTTAGCTGAAGGAAATAACTTTCTTGGAACATGTAATATCCGGAATCGGCATAACCGTTGATCCACAAAAGGTAGAGATAATGTTAAACCAACTAATATAATTGAGATTAGAATCTTCTTGGTGTTAGTTGGTTATTATAGAAGAATTCTTTCAGAATTTGTCTATTATTGAATTGCTGTTGAATAGATTGACTAGTAAAGATGTGAGATTTGTACGGTGAAGGAAGTGAGAAAATTTTGCAATTACTAAAGGAGAAATTGACTACAGCTCCGATATTGGTGTTTCCTTCTGGTGATGAAGGAGTTGTGGTGTATAATGATAAGTCATATCAATGATTGGGATATGTGTAACATAGGAAAGTTATGGGCTATACTTCTAGGTAATTGAAAATTTATGATAGAAATTACTCCTTTCATGACTTTGAATTAACTGTTATAGTGTTTACTTTAAAGATTGGAGACATCATCAGTATGGAGCCACTTTTGAGATTTTCATGGGTTATAAGAGTTTGACGTAATTACCTGCCCAGAGAAAGTTGAATTTGAGGCAAAGATGGTGGATGAAGTTGATTAGTAACTAAGATTGTACAATTCATAATCATCCTGAAAATGCGAAGGTGATAGCTGATACATTGAGTAGAAATTCTACAAGAAGGTTAACTGTTATGGGGGTTCTGATGTGAAATTGATGATAGATTTAAAAGAGATAAGAATGAAGTTGAATAACGGTGATAAAAGATCATGGTTAACGAATATGGTTGTACAGTCATCCATAATAAAATGTTTTAGAGATGCAAGGTAGAGATGAAGAGATAGAAAAGATTAAGCATTGAGTGCTTACTAGAAAGAAATATGAGTTCAAAAATTTGGAATGAGGGTATTTTGAAATTGGAACATGGATTTGTGTTCCCAATGATGCAGAGTGGAGAAAGAAGATATTGAGAAAGTACATGATGATATAGATTCGATGCAATCAAGTAATAATAAGATGTATAGAGGATTGAGACAAAAATTCTAATGGTCACGGTTAAAGAGAGATGTAGCTGAGATTGTGAGGTTGTATGGAGTACCATGGATCATAGTATCAAATAGAGATGCTAGATTTACATCTTAGTTTTTGGAGAGGCTTTCAGTAAGTCGTGGGTACAAAGTTGCAATTTAATATAATTTTTCAAGCTTAGACAAAAAAAAAGAGAACGATTTTTAGAGTACTAGAAGATATGTTAAGGGCAAATGTGATGAGTTCTTAGTAAGTTTGGAATGCTTACATGCCATTGATTGAAGTTGCTTATAATAATTAGTAACAAACTAATATTAGGATGGCATCGATTGAGGCATTGTATGGTCGGAGGAGTATAACTCCTTTATGTTAGGAAGAAATGGGAGAGAGAAATATAGTTGGTTTATAAATTATTTAGTTAACATCTAAGAGGAACAAATTGGTTATAGAAAGCTGTAAAGCAGCACAGAGTAAACCTCCTGAGTTTCCAGAAGATGATGGGGTGTATGGAAAAATATCTCAATGAAAAGGGTGTATTGAGATTTAAACAGGAAATAAAAGCTAAACCTAATGTATGTGGGACCTTACGAGGTTTTTGAGAAAGTTTGACTAGTTGCGAATAGACTAGATTTGCCTCTGGAATTAAAACATTTATATAGTGTATTTCATGTTTCAATTTAAGGAAGTGTTTACATGATATTTCGAGCTAAGCTATAGAAATTTAGAAGGCTTGGGATTATATACAAATTCCAGTGAGAATTTTAGACAAAAATAATAAATCTTGTGTAATAAAATAATTTCATTATGCCAAGTTCGGTGGCGGAATCAGGATGTTGATGAGACTACGTGAAAGCATGAGACAGAAATATTATTCACATTTGTTTCTGGAGTAAAGTAAGGAAATTTCGGGGGCGAAATTTTTGTAAGGTCGGTAGAATTGTAATAACCGTGTTTGCAAAGTAAGGGTAAATAAGTAATTTAATAAATTATAACATGAAGTTTAAATGATATAGTTATGCGATGGATTTAGTATTGAATAAAATAATTATTTTGGAAAAAAAAATATTTCTGTTACGTGGACATCATTAAAAGAAAAAAAAACAAAAAACAAAAAAAATAGTCAAAAGTTGTGGGCAGCAGGTGTAATACCTTACACCTGCTGCCAATTTCAGAAGATGTTTGTAGTCAACAAACGTGGGTAGCAGGTGTAATACCTGTTACCAATTTCAGACAACATTTGGGAATGCCTTACGCGTCTCCACAACATGGAGACTGTGGAGACTTTTGGGAAGGGGGGGCTGTTGAAGTTTTCGTATATATAGCATATGTAAACGTAAAAAAAAAAAAATTTCACCCATGAGATTTCGTTTTGTTTCCTCTAAATTGTCTGTTTTCTTTAAATCTTTGGAGACTCAAAGAAATGTTGGAAGAGCAAAATTTTGAAGGGGTTTTCTGCGGAATTTCGTAGAAAATCAAGAATAGCTATAAGAAAAGCAGAAGGTAAACAGTGCTTATTTTTGAATTTATGACATTTATGGAGTTTCCCTGAATTCAAAGTGAGAACTTTTAATGTGTCTGGTTTATATCAAATTGAAGAATAAATTAGAAAATTTATATAAATATGATGTCAGGTGTTGACGATCTACAATTGGGAGAATTTATGAGAGAAACGGGAAAGGCAAGAAAGTGATCCACGGGTAGCTTTAAGTGCTATGTGTGAGCTGGATTTACTTTAAGTAGTCTAAATAAAAACGAAATATTAGTGATAATATTAAAATAAATTATTGATGTATGCTTGGGTGATAGATGAAAAAAATTGATTTATAGGTATAATAGGAAATTTGGACATGTAGAAATATTTTTCAGTGACAAATAATATTTTTGGAAATAAAAGTTTATTAGAGAATAAAAGAGATAAATAAATTATTGATGAGTTATATTGATGTTTTAGCACGAATTATGAGGAGATGAATTTTAGTGAATATTGATAAGCTTTGGTGGATGATTTGATGTGATTAAAAATGAAATTCAGTGGATCTGGACAAACTTTGATGGATAATTTGATATGATCTGGGACGAAATTTAGTGGATTTTGACATTTTGTAATGGATGATTTGATGTGATTTGGGATGAGTGGATTTTAGTAGAATTTTTATATAATTTGAGAAAAAATCAGGATAGTTAATTTAAATATTTTGATTTCATATGATTTTTATATTACTGTTTATATGCATATTTTATATCATTGTTCATATGCATATGCATTACATGAGAAAGAAAAGAACCGGGAAGGCAGTCGGTCTGATGAAAATGAAAGAACCGGGAAGGCAGCCAGTCTGCTAAAAATGAAAGAACCAGGAAGGCAGTCGGTCTTATGAGAATGAAAGAACCGAGAAGGCAACCGGTCTAAGTTAATAACAACCTGTCGACAGGTGGGAAGACGTTCCCATCATAATCATATATGCATTTGCATCTGTTTTAATTATTGTTGCATTATTGAAATGATGAGGTGTGATGTGTCATCGTGAATATAATTATAGATGATTGAGTCTCACAGAAAGAGACAGTTATGATGAAAACATTATTGAAATGATAAGGTGTGATGTATCATCGTGAATATAATTATAGATGATTGAGTCTCACAGAAAGAGACAGTTATGATGAAAATATTATTGAAATGCTGAGGTGTGATGTATCATCGTGAATATAATTATAGATGATTGAGTCTCACAGAAAGAGACAGTTATGATGAAAATATTATTGAAATGCTGAGGTGTGATGTATTATCGTGAATATAATTATAGATAATTGAATCTCACAGAAGGAGACAGTTATGATGATAGTGCTGATGTGTGGTATGTTATTTTGAAATTGTTTATAGATGATTTGATCTCATAGAGAGAGACAATTATGGTAAACAAGAAGCAGAGAATGATAAGAACCATCTAAATGATGGACTTTATGATGAGAACCTCATTACGAGGTAATCATGAGATAATTGATGGTCTTAAGGTGGACCAATGATTTAGAGAAAGATATTGATAGAGAATGAATCGTATGGCATGTTTAATGATAGTAGAAAGTTGTCATCATGTTATGTGAAAAAAATAAAAGATTAAAAATTAAAGGACTATTTATGAAATTTTGGAATACTTTTAGTAAATTAAATTCACTGAGTTTGTAAAGATCACCCCTCATGGTACAATGATTTTCAGGTAGCAGGGTTAGCAAATAATTTGGTGAGTTGAGGTTCAGAATAAATCATTTTTTGTAAGCCGTGTACGTGTCATCATCCTCAGACTAATGAGAAAATAAAATTAAAAATTTATTTGTAAATCTTCATGCATTTTACGTTGTATAGAATGCTTAAAGATTGGATTGATGTAAAGTTCTTTTGGTAATATTTATTTTTATTGTTGCATCTATGTGTCGTGCTGGGATTATCAAAATGTGATGACACCATTTCGGGGTGGCCAACCCGAGATGGGTCGTTACATAATCGCTCACTTAGATATTATACGCATAATCACAAAAGAACTAATTAATTAATCACACAATTTATGCATGTTTTTATGGTTGTCTCCTTCAAATTAACAAGGAACATATATAACTTTTAATTAATAAGAGATTATAGCATTCAAGGTTTTCTAAATTGGAAGACTCTTATGTACGTACGTGTTTAAAGTCCATGTTAATTAGCCATCTGGTAAACAAATGACTGCTCCATTAATTTTGTTGGAGTTGACCTTGAAAATTAGAGTCAAGGAGCAGTTAGTTAGAGACTTGAAACGCCCAGGCTTGAAATTTGCATGTAACGGAGAAATTACATGAAAAAGAAAAATAAAATGAAAGAAAGAGTCCTGAGACTTTGGTTCACTTTTTGTTTTCTTTAGTTTGTCCGTTTGCTGCTATAGAATTGACATAAATATTATATACTTACGTATACCTGAGACTTCTCTTCTTAAAAAAATGACCTGAGATAATTTGTTTTGGTGCTATAGAAGCACATGGTATATTGACTTGACCTGAGATCATTTGAACTGACATAAATATTATATACTTAGGTTGTTTTTGAGACATACAAATACAAGGTATATAATTGTGCTTGAGCTGAGACTTCTCTTCTTAAAAAATTGACCTGAGACAATTTGGGTTGACAAAAATATGTAATTGGCACATTTATGTTGGCTGGGTCCATTCTGATCTGCTGGCCTGGCAGTGTTGTATGTATGCATATACCTAACAAAATTCATGTTTACATTGGTCGATCTTCAACAAAAAATTGAATTCAATGTTTACACGCATACCTTCGCGCGTTTTATGGGTTTCAAGCCTCTCCTCACTCCTCTATATAAAGGGCTTACAATGAAACTTAAAACCACAAACACTTCCACTTCAGCAATTAAAACTACTCCTTAGCTATAAGCACTTGATTATGGCGTTTCAACTTCAAGGTTCCCTTCTTTTATTGGCGCTGCTAGTCCTACTAAGCTTATTGCCTTCCATTGAACCAAAGCGTCATCTTGTCTCAACTTCTAATTTCAATCGTAACAGTTTTCCTGATGGTTTCATTTTTGGTACAGCCTCATCAGCTTATCAGGTAGATTAATATGTATTTATATCTAGGCCCCTAATTTTCTACTAATAAATGAAGAGCTTTTTAAAGCCACTTCATATTATATAAGCTAACTCTATCGATGCATACGTGATATTTAGTTTGAAGGTGCAGCAAACAAAGACGGTAGAGGTGAAAGTATATGGGACAACTTTACTCATACATATCCAGGTTTCTTAATTTCCTTCTCTCCCTCATTGATCTGCATTTGTGTAATAGTGTGCGTACATGTGCATGTGTGCTTACATGCATGGGAGTGCGTAAGTTATGATGATAACTACTTAGTTTGGCTTCATTTCATGTATTAATAAAATGGAGACAAAAAAACTGGATAGATTATCATATATATTTGAATCATTTCAATAAAGGTAATGTAGATAAATTAACTATGATTATTTTCATAAAATTTTGCAGAAAGAAACAGTATGGCCAATGGAGATGTAGCAGTTGATTTCTATCATCGTTATAAGGTATGAAAGAAAAAAAAATAAAAAATTAATGTGTTGGTAGGTAAAATACAGACTACTTTTTATATTTCCTTGTAATTAATAATCCACAAAATTTATAACTTTTTTTTAAAAACGTGACAGGATGATATCAAACTAATGAAGAAAATGAATATGGATTCTTTCCGATTCTCGATCTCATGGTCAAGAATATTACCTTGTATGTGTATAGATTAATGATTGATATGATATGACTGAATCTTTATTTCCTTTTTCTTTCTCGCCAATCTTAAAATTTTGATTCTTTTTTTTTTTAAATTCAGATGGAAAGCTATGTAAAGGAGTGAACGAGAAAGGGATCCAATTCTATAAAAATCTCATCAATGAGCTCATAGCAAATGGTCATAATTCTATTCCCTATATGGATTTAATTTTTTGTTTGGCTAATTGCGTTTATTTAATTTAATTAAAATATTGTAATATACCAATCAATTAAATTAGAGTTAACATTTAAATATAATTAAGTTCTCCCTATAAGTATATTTTAAATTAAAATTATATATATATATAATGATCAAATTTCGAAACGTTGGAACAAATTTTAAGTTCTTCAAGAAATTTGATAGCTCCTTGAAGATTTATCTTTATAATTGGACCTTGATAAATTATCGATAAAGTTGTCCAATAATTACTTTTTGTGACTCATTTGAACCAAACTTAATTATTTCTCTTAAATGTCATTTGATGAATGTGCAGACATACAACCATTTGTGACTATCTTTCACTGGGATCTTCCCCAAACTCTAGAAGATGAGTATGGTGGTTTTTTAAGCCCTCACATTGTGTAAGTAAATGTTTCCATCATATCAAAAGCATCATTGATGCTTCTATCAATATAGTTTTTTGCCTTTAAAAAAATCTCACTAAAAGATTAATCTATTAAATTATTTTATTAATTATATTAAATCCAACAATATCTACAGTGAAGAATCATGGAGTTGGCCTATATTTGATTGAAAATGTATCCTATTATGCATATACAGGGATGATTTTCGAGACTTTGCAAGTATATGCTTCAAAGAATTTGGTGATAAAGTGAAACTTTGGGCAACTTTCAATGAGCCGTGGGTTTACAGTGTTGCTGGCTATGACAATGGAAGAAAAGCACTAGGACGATGTTCAAAATGGGTCAACAATGCATGCCAAGCAGGGAACTCTGGCATTGAACCTTACAATGTTTCACATCATCTACTTCTTGCTCATGCTGCAGCGGTAGAAGAGTTTAGAAAATGTGACAAGGTATACAGAAAAATTGTCAAATCGTGATCCGGTGCATTAATTGCTAGCTTGATATGCGTATTAGTGCCAACAATAATTTTCTAAACTACTATAAGGTTTAAATATTTTTTCTCGATTTTTTTTTATTTGAAACTTTTGAGATCAAAAGGAGAGTCTATATTGAAACTTTATTAATGATTAAAACCCCAAACCATGTGTCCCCTTTCTATTATTTTTAAAGGAACCTTTTTTATTATTTCATCCATTAACTGTTTTTTATTTATACAATTGTTTAGTGTCAAGAAAATGGAAAGATTGGGATAGTGCTCTCCCCCTCATGGTTTGAGCCTCAATCTGATTCCCCTGCAGATATTGAAGCAGCCAAACGAGCCCTTGATTTCATCTTAGGCTGGTAAGTGCCTCATATTAAATTAAGCAACATGCTTTCTCATTTTCTTCCTTCTTTTTTCCTCCTTTTGGGAATTGAAAACTATATTTTAGTCCAAGATAAAAATAATTTTTACATTTCTATATATGCAGGCATTTAGACCCTATAACATTTGGTGATTATCCAAAAAGTATGAGGACTTATGTTGGGGATCGATTACCTTCGTTCACTAAAGAGCAATCCAAAATGCTAAAAAAATCTTTTGATTTTGTGGGAATAAATTACTACGGTGCTCTTTATGTAACTAATCTTGATCATGTTGACCCGGAAAAACCTAGATACACAACAGATCAACATGTTATGTGGAAAAGTAAGTTCACTCTAAATCCAAAGCTTTTAGAAAATTTATACTCAATACAATTTTTTTTTCTATTTTTTGTACTGCCAACATAGACTATGGTGATTAATCTATTGACTTTCAAATTTTTTTTCCTATTTTATAGAGGATCGAGATGGAATTCTTATTGGCCCACAGGTATGTTGGTAAAGTATATATATTTATTTTAGAAATACTTTGTTTTTGAGAAACGAAGGCATAAAAATATTAGAAGGCATCATAAAGCCAATAAGATTTAGAAAGAAAATTCCTCATGAACCATGAGAGACACATGGAGAGATCAGTTAAGACGCCAAACCAAACAAACAGAACCATCCACTAGAACACAAGACAACACACTGTGCACATCTTGATACATGTTTTTTCAACATTCCTTTTTCAGTATTTTGTCATATTCCTCTCTATCCCTCCATTCCATTTGGTATAGCTGTTCAATCATCTCCTCTTCATCTCCATCATATGAAACGCCTATTTTTTTTTTTTACCCAATGCCCTATTTTCTTACCCAATACTTTTTCTTTATATTCACACTTTATAAAATGATTAATAATTTTATATAACATCATTTTATTCAGGCTGCTTCAGACTTGATCCTAGTGTATCCTGAAGGTATCAAATATATTCTTAAGTACATCAAGGATCATTACAATAATCCAACCATTTACATTACTGAGAATGGTAAGCCAATTGTTAGAATAAACTTCATATAATTAAGTGGTATTTGTTACATGTTGGATAATCCAATTACTAATTAGTTTTGATTTCTTTGACATAAAACTCATGTAGGATATGATGATTACAACAACGATACATTACCATTGGAAGAAGCTCTTAAGGATACTGAGAGGAAAGAATACCATGAGAAGCATCTTCGGAATCTTTTGGAAGCCATAAAGTGAGTTAATATCTAACTTACCATGAGAAGCATCTTATGATGTTTTTTAGTACTCAACTTTTGAAGGTTTAATTATTACAAGGTCGATCTCGATGTAAGCTTATAGAGCAAAGATTGTTTTGTTAAATGTTTATACTAATGGTGATTATTGGATTATTGACAGTGACTATGGAGTTGATGTGAAAGGCTATTTTGCATGGTCATTGATGGATAACTTTGAATGGAACCTTGGTTACACTGTTCGATTCGGATTATACTACGTAGATTTCAAGAATGACTTGAAACGATATCCGAAAGAATCAGCCAAGTGGTTCATGAAATTTCTAAAAGAACAAAGCAAGCGGTCTAAAACCGTTATTTGGGTTTCCTCAATTTTATCACGTATAACAAAGAATTGGTCACTATTGACGTATTGAAGTTGAACATCTTTTGGTTTTGAATCACAACTGAATGATGTATTTTATTAATTCTTTTGTAATTCTTTGATTTTATTGATTAAAATCTTTTTAGGTGTTTTAGGATTTTAATATGTAATTAAACTATTGTCTTCTTATATAAGAAATTGTACTACTTTCTGATCTATTTTATGTAGCTAGCCTATAAATAGGTTTGTATAGTTTTTGGGTTCTGCCTATATCTTTTTTCATGATAAATAAATTGACTTTTTCCTTTCATATATATATATATATATATATATATATATATATATATTAAAGCCTTTTATTCTCTTTTTCGCTTAGATAGGTGGTTTAGAGGGAGGATTCTCCAGGCATGAAGACTCCCTAAAAGTATGCCTTTTGAATAATGGACAAATGGACAATTAAAGTATCATAGTACATATGTCACTTAGCAATCACCGAATTCCTACACATTTTTTTTTTCTCAAATCCCCAACTTTGAGGGTGATTTTAATAAATAAATATTTTGATTATAAACTTGTTATAATAAGCCCTTAATTTGATTTGACGTTTTCTTTGAAGTGGGTTTTTTTTTTTAAGAATTTACTCTTTCAAAAGAAAATTAATGACAGAGAAAACGAAGAAACAATTGTTTACGGTTATTGTTATGCCTAAAATTTGAAAAATAAAGTCTTGGAACATCAACGGTGCAACAAATCGTTGCATTTTTTTATACTTCTTTCCTTTAGGGGTTAAAATTAAGTGGACCAACAGCAAGGCAACACGTGGACATTTATACTTCCAGTAAGGATATGGCACGTGGACAAGCTATTGACGAACCCAATGCCATCCCCGGACACTCATGTTTAGACCTACGAGCATAAATCTTTGGATCACGATCTTTCCTGGACAACCAGCCATATCCACTTGCAGAGGAATGGGATCTCAGGGATTTCCCCATTCGGGGCGTGTGGGTCATCTCACCTTTAAAACACTATAAAAGGACCAAGGTATGCAAATCTAGACACATTCACAATCACATTTTACATAACTGAAAGCACGAGCATCCAATTCCTCTAAGAACTTGTACTAACAAGAGCATCTGAGTGTCTTTGGAGGCACCATCTCCCTCTCTTCTCCGGTGGCTCTCTAGCTCATCTCGTCTATCTTGTGCAAGCTCCCCCAAGAACCAGCCCCCAACTCATCAACACATTTTATGCATCAACACCAATATTTTTGTGTTTTGTAAGGGGCTGTTGATAAGAATCTCAATATTTCTTCAAGAAGTTCTGAAGGCTCTCATTCTGTGGCTCTTGATGATCACAAGTGTTTAACATGGTTATCAATTTATGCGCTTATTTCATTTGGAATTATATAAAATGAATTCATTAGCTACATCAGCTCTTAGGTGACAAGAAGGGTGAGAAAGTTGGGGCCATAATCCTTGGACTGACTATTCCTTCATGTCTTCACCTTTTATTGCTATATTCTTCAAAACCAGACCTTCTCTAAACTCTATTCTTCAAAACTAGATCAAATGGACTCTTTCTCCATTATGAGTTCATCCTGCCATTATGATAAGACAGCTGCTTGAAGACGCCTAGGCAGACGCTTCCTAGGTTGTCGTGTTGGGATTTTACCATAAAAATCCATTTACTCAATCTTAAGCAAAAAAACACAAGCACAACAATTAAATAGGCAAAATAAATAAAAAGCAAGAACACCTATAATTAATGTGGTTCGGCAACCTCTTTGCATACATCCACCAGCAAATCAACTGCTTTATTAATTTTCAACTACAACTTTAGGAAGAGCAAAGTTGTCAAACTCTCACCCCAAAGTCTCAATATAAAAAAAGCTCTTAACCTAGTTCTAGTTACAAGTACTCTCTCTGACAACCCAAAAACACAAAGCTCTCATCCTAACTTCAGTAGTAAACCCTTCTAGTTTACATTGTAAATGAAAATTATGACTGTGCCTCAAATCTTCTCTGGGACCTTTTTATATAGAATATATTTTCCTAATACAATTAGGAAAAGAACAACAGCATCATACTAGACTACTACTACTTGTACAATCAACAATCTATTAGGAAATTACTACTATTCCTACTAGAACAAGCAATTACAAAATAGGAAATAACTTTTCCCAAACCAATTAGAAGTCTTCTTTGTGAGAATTGAGCCAAAATCTTAACAGTTGTAACTATGGGGGAGTTTTTTATTTATTTTTTTTTCATTTTCTTCTTCCACTTTGTGATCAGATGCAAACACACATTTGATTTCATGCAAACAATTGGAGCTTGCAATTAATTTTTGTTGGTATGATCCTCCAATGTGTCCACGAGCTAAAGAAGTTGTAAGTGGATTGTTGAGGAAAATTGTAAAAATAAAGAATCAAGCTAGAAGAGACAGAGATAGGAGCTGATGTGATTAATAAATTCATTTTATATAATTTTAAATGCAATCAAAACATAAATTGAGAACAATATTAAACTTGAGTTTCAATAAAGACGTAAATTAGGAACAGTGATAAACTCGACGTAAATTAGAGCAATATTAAACTTAAAGAAAAACCAGTGAAACCTAAAAGACAATTGATAATGGTAATGGATAAGTTTACATTAGTAATTAAGTTGACCTTGAAAAGGAGAAAAAACTGTAAATGCCAATCAAATGATAAACTTAAGAAACCTGTTTCTTTTATTTTTTTTCCCCCTTTTTTCATGTAATTTCTCCGTTACTAGTACTATATATAAAAAATATACTCCATACACCATAGTGATCAAGCCTGGGCCTTTGATGCAAATTTCAAGCCTGGGCATTTAAAGTCTTTAACTAATTGCTCCTTTAATTTTCAAGGTCAACTCCAACTTAATTACTGATATTGTAAACTACCCACGATGAAGCAGTAGTCATTTGTTTGCCAGAGAGGGCTATTTAATTTTGCCATGAAACACGTACATAATGATCTTTCAATTTAGAAGACATCCAACACTATAATTTCTTAATTAATTTTAAAGTTATGTTGCGTGTTATTTTGAAGGAGACAACAATAACAACATGCATATGTTGAGTTATTAATCAGCTGTTGAGTAATTATGCGTATCTATAACATCTAAGTGATGCAACAGTTAGGAGGAGATCGTAATTATAAATTTATGTTGCTCATCTTTTAAGCTTGCTGATCAGTAGTTCAATTAATCATTAACTTCTCCTGATTTTCTATTTTTGATTCTTGATGTGGGATAATTTTACCATCCAAACAAACAGTAACACATGACACACCAAGGTAAGTCCACGGACACAAAATTACCACCAGTGAAATCATTACATGTGTCCAAGGGTACGAAGGTAATTTTATTCATAAACTCTAAAACACAGTAATCCTAATTGCACAAGGACACTCATATCTCATATCTGAGAAACTCAAATCCCACCACAACTCTCACTTATGAGTCATTTTCCTAATCAAACTGTACTCCAAAGCACTGTATGTAGAGGGCTTTCATTATCACACATGTACGTCACAAACAGTTTTTGCAGCACCTGCCTTTTCATTTTCTATAAACAGATTACTGATTTAGACATCAGAAAGTTCCCTCAAAAGCACACTTCCGATCCTCCGACAACTCCTTAGGTCTTTTTTTGTTCTCGTGTGCGTATGGACTTCACAACACCAATAAGAGCAACAGTCACATTTTTCAGCATAAAAAAATTTGTGTTATCCATGGGAAAACTTTGAAGAAGAATTCATCTGTTAATGATGCCAACCTGAAATATGACCAAGAACGTTGTTGCTACTGTCGCTGTCGCTGCTGCTACCATTGCCACAACCCATACCTTGACTAGACAGGGCATGGCCTCTTTGCAATTCCCAAAAATACTGCTACCAGTGACGATTCCATCTGCCATTCTAAAAGGTAGCAGAAGTTTCTTGCAACCTCAACTGGGCTATCCCAATCGTCACCAAAGCCACACTGACCTGAATGCATGACTCGGGGTCCTCAATGGAATTAGATGCTGCCACAAAGCCCTCGATCAGCGAGGCACTCAGATCACGAAAGGGGACTTCACCCCACTAACTACCGATCCTCCCTTAGATTCTGCCCACTCCATTATAAGGTAAGATCACAGAGCCACTCCACGATCACAAACACCTTTAATACAATCTCCAGGACCCGAGAATGATCACTCCAGATAAAGAGAACCTATAGTAGGTTAGTAGCACCAGCCAATAGACAAAAAAAAAGGCAAGAACAGAACAAAAGATCTTTTTTACAGATGACGACCCATGATGACGCCATGGTCATCACTTTGGTCATTGGGAATTACAATATGAAAAGGATCCTAGTTGACAACCAACATCTTCTATCATAACACGTTCAAGAAAATGGGGCTTAGTGACCAACAGCTCACATGGGTCGCTTCCCCTCTCTATGAGTTTTCAAGCGAGCCAATGTTCCTCTCTCTGCTATATTTCACATCACATTCATAACATTTCTACTCATTTTTCATTCTCTTATGTTCTTTCTCTACACACAACCTATGTCATCACAACTACTTAGGCCATGTCTGGAGACAAGGGTTTAAGCAAGGTTAGCTTAAATCTTTGTCTTAGAATTTGGTGGATGTTACTGGGGCCTCAATTCCAAGACAATGATTTAAGTTAATATTGCTTAAATCCTTGTCTCCAAACTTGGCCTTAGTTTCTAAACAGTTTCCTAGAGATTTCTTCGAAAGCTATTCATAATTGCTATCTACACAACTTCGCAAGGCTTTGTTGTATCCTTGAGGTGAATTTACTAGGAAGCTACTAGCAAACTTTTTGGAGTGAGGGCAACTATCACCTTAACGAAAGTGATTTACGCCCTAAATCCTTAAAATATTATGTTCTTTTCAATTGTTTTCGTTGTTGCAATTCCACATTTTCTAATGCACATACTTTGACCCACTTTTTTTTTGTTTGTTATTTTAACCCAAAATCCCCAACAATTTTAAGGTGATAGTAGAAGCAACCATATAATCAGTATTGATTTCAAAGTCATGAGAGAAGACTTCATCAAAGAAGATCGTTTTTATGGAACAAACTTTGCTCACTAGAAGGAAACTAAAAGACTATAAAAGGTTGAAAGAAGCGAGAGGATATATATATTATGGATTTCTTTGTCGAGGCCAAATTCATACTGAGAGCATATATATGATTTCTAAGTTTTTATAAAGTCTATGCCAGATATCCAGGAAGTGTTTGAAGAGAAACTTAATACTTAAAAAAAAAAAAAAAAAAAAACAAGGTAGACTTAACTTATTGATTATGAAATATTTTGAATTTATAGTTATAAATTAAAAATATATATTTTGAATTTATAATTTTGAGTAACATCATAAAAAAATGATGTGTTTTCACTCTATGACCAATTTACAATGAATATCTAAAACTAAGAAGTATCTAATTACTACATTTAAGATAGATGATCTTCATGAATTAGATGCTATCTTAGACGTGGAAATGAGTGGGGGATATGTTTTAAATCAATCTCATTACTTGAGAAACTATTATTAAGTTCCAAAATCTTGGAATAAAGTAAGCAAGTATCCCCTATGAATTCACTAATAAACCAATTGAGAATTTCGGTAAAGTAATGGTACAACTTGAATATATATGTTAGTGCTATTGAAAGTTTAACTGAGCTAGATATTGTATATGTCAGAGATATTAAGGGAAGGTTGGGTACAGGACCGTCAATCGAGGTTGATACATGTTTTTTCAACATTCTTTTTTCAGTATTTTGTCATATTCCTCTCTATACCTCCATTCTATTTGGTATAGCTGTTCAATCATCTCCTCTTCATCTCCATCTTATGAAACGCCAATACTTTTTCTTTATATTCACACTTTATAAAATGACTGATAATTGTGTATAACATTTGTTTATTCAGGCTGTTTCAGACTTGATCCTAGTGTATCCTGAAGGTATCAAATATATTCTTAAGTACATCAAGGATAATTACAATAATGCAACCATTTACATTACTGTGAATAGTAAGCTAATTGTTAGAATAAATTTCATATAATTAAGTGGTATTAGTTACATGTTGGATAATCCAATTACTAATTAGTTTTGATTTCTTTGACATAAAACTCATGTAGGATATGACGATTACAACAATGATACATTACCATTGGAAGAAGCTCTTAAGGATACTGATAGGAAAGAATACCATGAGAAGCATCTTCGGAATCTTTTGGAAGCCGTAAAGTGAGTTAGTATCTAACTTAAATTGAATTTATTATCACACTTTTTGTTTCTTTTTTTTTTTTGGTTCGCAAAATTTACTTTACAACTAACATAAAACTTGTGTTCTACAACAAACTTGATATTGATATAAAATTATCGTTTTCTGCTATATATGATGTTTTTTAGTACTCAATTTTTGTAGGTTTAATTATTACAAGGTCCATCTCGATGTAAGCTTATAGAGCAAAGATTGTTTTGTTAAATGTTTGTAATAATGGTGATTATTGGATTATTGACGGTGACTATGGAGTTGATGTGAAAGGCTATTTTGCATGGTCATTGATGGATAACTTTGAATGAAACCTTTGTTACACTGTTCGATTCGGATTATATTACGTAGATTTCAAGAATTACTTGAAACGATATCCGAAAGAATCAACCAAGTGGTTCATGAAATTTCTAAAAGAACAGAGCAAGCAGTCTAAAACTGTTATTTGGGGTTCCTCAATTTTATCACGTATACCAAAGAGTTGGTCACTACTGATGTATTGAAGTTGAACATCTTTTGGTTCTGAATCATAACTGAATGATGTATTTTATTATTTCTTTTGTAATTCTTTGATTTTATTGATTAAAATCTTTTTAGGTATTTTAGGATTTTAATATGTAATTAAACTATTGTCTTCTTATATAATAAATTGTACTACTTTTTGATCTATTTTATGTAGCTTGCCTATAAATAGGTTTGAATAGTTTTTGGGATTCTGCGTAAATCCTTTTTCATGATAAATAAATTGACTTTTTCCTTTCATATATATATATAAAAGCCTTTTATTCTCTTTTTCGCTGAGATAGGTGGTTTATAGGGAGGATTCTCCAGCATGAAGACTCCCTAAAAGTATGCCTTTTGAATTATGGACAAATGGACAATTAAAGTATCATAGTACATATGTCACTTAGCAATCACCGAAGTCCTAAACAATTTTTTTTTTTGTTTTCTCAAATCCCCAACTTTGAGGGTGATTTTAATAAATAAATATTTTGATTATAAATTTGTCATAATAAGCCCTTAATTTGATTTGACATCTTCTTTGAAATGATGTGTTTTTAAGAATTTACTCTTTCAAAAGAAAATTAATGACAGAGAGAAAACGGAGAAAAGAATCTCAATGTTTTTGGCATCAACGCCAATATTTTTTTGTTTTGTAAGGGGCTGTTGATAAGAATCTCAATGTTTCTTCAAGAAGTTATGAAGGCTCTCATTCTACGGCTCTTGATGATCACAAGTGTTTAACATGGTTCTCAATTTATGAACTTATTTCATTTGGAATTATATAAAATGAATTTATTACCTACATCAGCTCTTAGGTGACAAGAAGGGCGAGAGAAGTTGGGGCCATAATCCTTGGACTGACTATTCCTTCATGTCTTCACCATTTATTGCTATATTCTTCAAAACCAGACCTTCTCTAAACTCTGTTATTCAAAACTAGATCAAATGGACTCTTTCTCCATTATGAGTTCATCCAGCCATTATGATAAGACAGCTGCTTGAAGACTCCTAGGTAAATGCTTCCTAGGTTGTCGTGTTGAGATTTTACCATTAAAATCCATTTACTCAATCTTAAGAAAAAAACACAAGCACAACAATTAAATAGGAAAATAAATAAAAAGCAAGAACTTTAGGAAGAGCAAAGTTGTTAAACTCTCACCCCAAAATCTCAATACAAAAAAAGCTCTTAACCCAATACACCCAAAGCTGTCATCCTAACTTTTGTAGTAAATCCCTCTAGCTTACAATATATGGGAATTATAAGTGTGCCTCAAATCTTCTCTGGGACCCCTTTATATCGAATATATTTTCCTAATACAATTAGAAAAAGAACAACCGCATCATACTCAACTACTACTATTTGTACAATTAACAATCTAATAGGAAATTAGTATTATTCCTACTAGAACAAGCAATTACAAATCAGGAAACAATTTTTCCCAAGCCAATTAGAAGTTTTTTTTATGAGAATTGAGCCAAACTCCTAACAGTCGTAACTATAGGATAGTTTTTTTTTTTTTTTAATTTTCTTCTTCCACTTTGCGATCAGATGCAAACACACGATTGATTTCATGCAAACAATTGGAGCTTGCAATTAATTTTTGTTGGTATGATCCTCCAATGTGTCCACGAGCTAAAGAAGATATAAGTGGATTGTTGAGGAAAATTGTAAGAATAAAGAATCAAGCTAGAAGAGACAGAGATAGGAGTTGATGTGATTAATAAATTCATTTTATATAGTTTTAAATGCAATCAGAATATAATATGAGAACAATATCAAACTTGAGTTTCAATAGTAAACTTGACGTAAATTAGAACAATATTAAACTTGAAGAAAAACCAGTGAAATCTAAAAGACAATTGATAATGGTAATGGATAAGTTTACATTAGTAATTAAGTTGACCTTGAAAAGGAGTAAAGACTGTAAATGCCAACCAAGCTGTTGATTTCCTTAATTGGATAACACTCTCCCCAGACCGGCATTGTTTGGTTTTTTATTTTTCTTAGAAAAAAAAGCATATTTTGCACTTTTCATTAAATCTATTAAACTTGGTCCTTGTCAAAATCCTAGTCTCGAAAAGTTATCTTGATATGGACCAACACCATGTAACTTCGTGCCGATATAATATTATATATATTTTTATACCATAGTAGTGGATAAAATATTTGGAAATAAAATAAAAGAAACACGTTTTTTTTTTCTCTGTAGCTTATCCGGTTGAGATAAATTTGGTTGACGAAAATCCGATATAATTTACTATGTGATTGACGAATTCAGAGTTTGGTCATGTTGGCTGGGTCCATTCTACTCGGTTGGCAGCGTCAACGTAACAAAATTTTAACAATCCATGTTCACACTTTTGTTTCATGGGTTTCCACCATTGTTTATATCAAAAAAAAATCCTGGTTAGATTGGGTAGTTTTAAATCCGTCTGAAAGTTTATCGATAATTTTAAAAAAATTTACTAGTAATATCAATATAACTGTGAGAATAAAAAATTAATGGTATAAGTGAAATTTCAAAAATTAACAATGAAATTTCGGACGGATCTAAAACAATTCTTAACCAAAAATTGGTCCTTATATGTTGGATCCTCTCAATTTTTAGCTTTGAATTGCGGGTCAATTAATTGTTAGATTTTATGCCACCTCAATAAAGTAAAAATCGAGGGTCATGAACACACCACATCACCGAAGTAAGGGAAAAGAGCTTTTTCCTCTAAATCGGCAAACAACCAACTGCATGCCCTTGTGTAATGACTCATACCGAGCGAGCTTTACTTGAAATGACATCATCATTACTTTTAAACATTGAGCATATAGACCTGTACCGGAACATGTAAATCCTACTATTTCCATCATACAATACATTCCTACTATATGTATGCATGCTTCCACATTTCTTTAGTCTATGTACACTACATCTTGGTTGAAACCAAGAATTTACACAACACACAATCTTTAGAAAAATTTCAGCCATACAATTAAAAACCACATACAGTTTTTTCAAAAACGGAGACATATACATTAATCCGAACTCCCAAACAAACATGGTGAGGATGCTTTGCGTGAAAACCCACCTAAGTATACCTTTCTCCTTTAATCCTTTTCTGATTTGCTTCAATTCTATTCAACAACTTCCTTGAAATATTAAAAAGTTGGAGGGTGAGCTAAAAGCTTAGCGAGTAATCATATTACTCGAAGTAATCGTCTTCAAGAAACTTTTTCACTTTTTGAATGAATTCAATTTAATTGTAATCACAATTCATAAAGTCACAACTATGTATATATAATTACTCTCATGCTCATCACAAGTAAAATAATCGTTCCAAGAATACATTAAAACATTCAACAATCACATTTATTAAAGTATCATACAAGTAAGTCACATGATTCAAACCATTACAACAATAACCCTTTTAAACTATTCACGGTTCACGTGACATCAACTCAATTCCATACTCTTATCAATACATATATCACAATGGGGGTGTCTCCCCACGTACCAGTACATCAAACATCGCATTATATGTAATTTCATTTGTTTTAATTATTACTGCCATATTGAAATGATGAGGTGTGATGTATCATCATGAATATAATTATGGATGATTGAGTCTCACAGAAAGAGACAGTTATGATGAAAACATTATTGAAATGATGAGGTGTGATGTATCATCGTGAATATAATTATAGATGATTGAGTCTCACAGAAAGAGACAATTATGATTAAAATATTATTGAAATGCTGAGGTGTGATGTATCATCGTGAATATAATTATAGATAATTGAATCTCATAGAAAGAGACAGTTATGATGATAGTGCTGATGTGTGGTATGTTATTTTGAAATTGTTTATAGATGATTTGGTCTCACAGAGAGAGACAATTATGGTAAGCAAGAACCAGAGAACGATAAGAACCATCTAAATGATGGACTTTATGATGAGAACCTCATTACAAGATAATTGATGGTCTTAAGGTGGACCAATGATTTAGAAAAAGATATTGATAGAGAATGAATCGTATGACATGTGTAATGATAGTAGAAAGTTGTCATCAGGTTATGTGAAAAAAATAAAAGATTAAAAATTAAAGGACTATTTATGAAATTTTGGAATATTTTTTATAAATTAAATTCACTGAGATTGTGAAGCTCAACCCTCATTGTACAATGATTTTCAGGTAGCAGGTTTGGCAAATAATTTGGTGAGTTGAGGTTCAGAAGAAATCATCTTCTGTAAGCCACGTACGTGTCAACATCCTCAGACTAATGAGAAAATAAAATGAAAATTTTATTTGTAAATCTTCATGCATTTTACGTTGTATAGAATGCTTAAAGATCAGATTGATGTAAAGTTCTTTTGGTAATATTTATTTTTATTGTTGCATATATGTGTCGTGCTGGGATTCTCAAAATGTGATGACACCTGTAGAGAGATTATTTGGTTTTCTACCAGTAATTGACAGACCTTTGTTTCGTTTTAAAAGGAGAAGTTTTGGATTGGTGGGAAGATATTCTTCCCAGGGTAAGTATAGATGTCAATAGACCTTCAACCTAGAATAGGTTTAAGGAGGTTTTCCTTGAGAAATATTTTTCCTTAGACTTTTAGAGCCTAACATGATAGAGATTGATCTATTTGAGGCATATTAATTATGTAAGATTGGTTGATATATCAACTCAAATTGAGAGAGATGTGATGGAGTTTAAGAAAAAAAAAAGAGAAAGAGTGGTTAAAGAGGTTTAGACATAAAGGTTATAGAGGTAATGGTAGTACAAGTGTATAGGGTGAGAAACCACCCCAAATGAGGCTTTTCTTGTTACAGGGAACTGAAGTATAGAGTTAGAGGCAAACAGAACCTATTGTATCTGTATCTTAGAATACTATTGGTGGGACCCTTAGATTTGGGAGACAGGAAGTCATGGTAGAGGAAGTAAGTTTGCCATTAAGGGAAATAGTAACATGATGTATGATTGAGAGACAAAAGTTATTATAGATATATTCATATGAGATATTTATCCCATAATTGTCAAAATTTGAAATGCTTTATGTGTGGAGAAGGTGGACATGTCAGTGTTGGTTGACCTTGACGCAACCCATTCTTTTGCATCCAGTATTCATATAAAATCTATTGAAGTATGTATTAGTCATTGGATTGCAAAATATCCTTGTTAAAGTTCTCCCCCGAGATAGAGTGATAATCATGAATAGTTACGAGAGATTGTGTGATTCGTACCAGTGACAGAAAATCTGAAGTTGATTTATTATCTTCGAATATAATTTATTTTGGGAAATAATTGGTTATCGACGTTTTTTGTCTGGATTGATTATTCCAGAAAGAAGGCTCAAGATATATACGTTATATACTTTTAACTACCTTATTTTTGCTCTGGCCAATAGAAGATGATTGAAAAAGGGTTTTAAGGAGTATTGGGCATATATCATGAATTATAAAATGGAAAGTGAGAAGTTAGAATAAATCTTAGTGATGAAAGAATATTCTAAATTAATTTTTGATGAGTTGTTTAGGTTGCCTCCAAGTAGGGAGATTAAAGTCTAATGATGTGATACCAGGGCTATCACATATATTTAATAGCGTTTGAATTGAGAAAGTTGAACGTATCATTTTAAGAATTTTTGGATAAATAATTTTTTAGACCTAACGTATTTGGGGAGCCCCTATGTTGTTTGTGAAGAAGGAAGATGGAACGATGAGATTGGGTATAGACTACAAATAGTTGAATAAGAATAAATACATTTTTTCCTAGGATAAATGAATTGTTTAAGCAGTTGCAAGGAGTGAGAATGTTTTCTAAGATAAACCTGAGATCAAGTTATCACCAATGGAGGATAGAGAAGGGAGACGTGCCTACGATTGCTTTTAGGACACGTTATGCTCATAAGCTTTCGCGATGTCATTTGGATTAACTAATGTTCCAGAAACATTCATGGACTTGATGAATAAAATATTTAAACTGTTTCTTGATAATCTTATGGTTGTGTTCAGTAACGACATTCTGATATATTTTGAGAAGGAAAAACAACATATAGACCATTAGATACTGTGCTGGAGATTCTGAGGAGAGAGAAATTATATGCAAAGTTTCTAAGTGTGAATGTTAGCTGAAGGAAATAACTTTCTTGGAACATGTAATATTCGGAATCGGCATAACCGTTGATCCACAAAGGTAGAGATAATGTTAAACCAACTAATATAATTGAGATTAGAATCTTCTTGGTGTTAGTTGGTTATTATAGAAGAATTCTTTCAGAATTTGTCTATTATTGAATTGCTGTTGAATAGATTGACTAGTAAAGATGTGAGATTTGTACGGTGAAGGAAGTGAGAAAATTTTGCAATTACTAAAGGAGAAATTGACTACAGCTCCGATATTGGTGTTTCCTTCTGGTGATGAAGGAGTTGTGGTGTATAATGATAAGTCATATCAATGATTGGGATATGTGTAACATAGGAAAGTTATGGGCTATACTTCTAGGTAATTGAAAATTTATGATAGAAATTACTCCTTTCATGACTTTGAATTAACTGTTATAGTGTTTACTTTAAAGATTGGAGACATCATCAGTATGGAGCCACTTCTGAGATTTTCATGGGTTATAAGAGTTTGACGTAATTACCTGCCCAGAGAAAGTTGAATTTGAGGCAAAGATGGTGGATGAAGTTGATTAGTAACTAAGATTGTACAATTCATAATCATCCTGAAAATGCGAAGGTGATAGCTGATACATTGAGTAGAAATTCTACAAGAAGGTTAACTGTTATGGGGGTTCTGATGTGAAATTGATGATAGATTTAAAAGAGATAAGAATGAAGTTGAATAACGGTGATAAAAGATCATGGTTAACGAATATGGTTGTACAGTCATCCATAATAAAATGTTTTAGAGATGCAAGGTAGAGATGAAGAGATAGAAAAGATTAAGCATTGAGTGCTTGCTAGAAAGAAATATGAGTTCAAAAATTTGGAATGAGGGTATTTTGAAATTGGAACATGGATTTGTGTTCCCAATGATGCAGAGTGGAGAAAGAAGATATTGAGAAAGTACATGATGATATAGATTCGATGCAATCAAGTAATAATAAGATGTATAGAGGATTGAGACAAAAATTCTAATGGTCACGGTTAAAGAGAGATGTAGCTGAGATTGTGAGGTTGTATGGAGTACCATGGATCATAGTATCAAATAGAGATGCTAGATTTACATCTTAGTTTTTGGAGAGGCTTTCAGTAAGTCGTGGGTACAAAGTTGCAATTTAATATAATTTTTCAAGCTTAGACAAAAAAAAAAAGAACGATTTTTAGAGTACTAGAAGATATGTTAAGGGCAAATGTGATGAGTTCTTAGTAAGTTTGGAATGCTTACATGCCATTGATTGAAGTTGCTTATAATAATTAGTAACAAACTAATATTAGGATGGCATCGATTGAGGCATTGTATGGTCGGAGGAGTATAACTCCTTTATGTTAGGAAGAAATGGGAGAGAGAAATATAGTTGGTTTATAAATTATTTAGTTAACATCTAAGAGGAACAAATTGGTTATAGAAAGCTGTAAAGCAGCACAGAGTAAACCTCCTGAGTTTCCAGAAGATGATGGGGTGTATGGAAAAATATCTCAATGAAAAGGGTGTATTGAGATTTAAACAGGAAATAAAAGCTAAACCTAATGTATGTGGGACCTTACGAGGTTTTTGAGAAAGTTTGACTAGTTGCGAATAGACTAGATTTGCCTCTGGAATTAAAACATTTATATAGTGTATTTCATGTTTCACTTTAAGGAAGTGTTTACATGATATTTCGAGCTAAGCTATAGAAATTTAGAAGGCTTGGGATTATATACAAATTCCAGTGAGAATTTTAGACAAAAATAATAAATCTTGTGTAATAAAATAATTTCATTATGCCAAGTTCGGTGGCGGAATCAGGATGTTGATGAGACTACGTGAAAGCATGAGACAGAAATATTATTCACATTTGTTTCTGGAGTAAAGTAAGGAAATTTCGGGGGCGAAATTTTTGTAAGGTCGGTAGAATTGTAATAACCGTGTTTGCAAAGTAAGGGTAAATAAGTAATTTAATAAATTATAACATGAAGTTTAAATGATATAGTTATGCGATGGATTTAGTATTGAATAAAATAATTATTTTGGAAAAAAAAATATTTCTGTTACGTGGACATCATTAAAAGAAAAAAAACAAAAAACAAAAAAAATAGTCAAAAGTTGTGGGCAGCAGGTGTAATACCTTACACCTGCTGCCAATTTCAGAAGATGTTTGTAGTCAACAAACGTGGGTAGCAGGTGTAATACCTGTTACCAATTTCAGACAACATTTGGGAATGCCTTACGCGTCTCCACAACGTGGAGACTGTGGAGACTTTTGGGAAGGGGGGGCTGTTGAAGTTTTCGTATATATAGCATATGTAAACGTAAAAAAAAAAAAATTTCACCCATGAGATTTCGTTTTGTTTCCTCTAAATTGTCTGTTTTCTTTAAATCTTTGGAGACTCAAAGAAATGTTGGAAGAGCAAAATTTTGAAGGGGTTTTCTGCGGAATTTCGTAGAAAATCAAGAATAGCTATAAGAAAAGCAGAAGGTAAACAGTGCTTATTTTTGAATTTATGACATTTATGGAGTTTCCCTGAATTCAAAGTGAGAACTTTTAATGTGTCTGGTTTATATCAAATTGAAGAATAAATTAGAAAATTTATATAAATATGATGTCAGGTGTTGACGATCTACAATTGGGAAAATTTATGAGAGAAACGGGAAAGGCAAGAAAGTGATCCACGGGTAGATTTAAGTGCTATGTGTGAGCTGGATTTACTTTAAGTAGTCTAAATAAAAACGAAATATTAGTGATAATATTAAAATAAATTATTGATGTATGCTTGGGTGATAGATGAAAAAAATTGATTTATAGGTATAATAGGAAATTTGGACATGTAGAAATATTTTTCAGTGACAAATAATATTTTTGGAAATAAAAGTTTATTAGAGAATAAAAGAGATAAATAAATTATTGATGAGTTATATTGATGTTTTAGCACGAATTATGAGGAGATGAATTTTAGTGAATATTGATAAGCTTTGGTGGATGATTTGATGTGATTAAAAATGAAATTCAGTGGATCTTGACAAACTTTGATGGATAATTTGATATGATCTGGGACGAAATTTAGTGGATTTTGACATTTTGTAATGGATGATTTGATGTGATTTGGGATGAGTGGATTTTAGTAGAATTTTTATATAATTTGAGAAAAAATCAGGATAGTTAATTTAAATATTTTGATTTCATATGATTTTTATATTACCGTTTATATGCATATTTTATATCATTGTTCATATGCATATGCATTACATGAGAAAGAAAAGAACCGGGAAGGCAGTCGGTCTGATGAAAATGAAAGAACCGGGAAGGCAGCCAGTCTGCTAAAAATGAAAGAACCAGGAAGGTAGTCGGTCTTATGAGAATGAAAGAACCGAGAAGGCAACCGGTCTAAGTTAATAACAACCTGTCGACAGGTGGGAAGACGTTCCCATCATAATCATATATGCATTTGCATCTGTTTTAATTATTGTTGCATTATTGAAATGATGAGGTGTGATGTGTCATCGTGAATATAATTATAGATGATTGAGTCTCACAGAAAGAGACAGTTATGATGAAAACATTATTGAAATGATAAGGTGTGATGTATCATCGTGAATATAATTATAGATGATTGAGTCTCACAGAAAGAGACAGTTATGATGAAAATATTATTGAAATGCTGAGGTGTGATGTATCATCGTGAATATAATTATAGATGATTGAGTCTCACAGAAAGAGACAGTTATGATGAAAATATTATTGAAATGCTGAGGTGTGATGTATTATCGTGAATATAATTATAGATAATTGAATCTCACAGAAGGAGACAGTTATGATGATAGTGCTGATGTGTGGTATGTTATTTTGAAATTGTTTATAGATGATTTGATCTCATAGAGAGAGACAATTATGGTAAGCAAGAAGCAGAGAATGATAAGAACCATCTAAATGATGGACTTTATGATGAGAACCTCATTACGAGGTAATCATGAGATAATTGATGGTCTTAAGGTGGACCAATGATTTAGAGAAAGATATTGATAGAGAATGAATCGTATGGCATGTTTAATGATAGTAGAAAGTTGTCATCATGTTATGTGAAAAAAATAAAAGATTAAAAATTAAAGGACTATTTATGAAATTTTGGAATACTTTTAGTAAATTAAATTCACTGAGTTTGTAAAGATCACCCCTCATGGTACAATGATTTTCAGGTAGCAGGGTTAGCAAATAATTTGGTGAGTTGAGGTTCAGAATAAATCATTTTTTGTAAGCCGTGTACGTGTCATCATCCTCAGACTAATGAGAAAATAAAATTAAAAATTTATTTGTAAATCTTCATGCATTTTACGTTGTATAGAATGCTTAAAGATTGGATTGATGTAAAGTTCTTTTGGTAATATTTATTTTTATTGTTGCATCTATGTGTCGTGCTGGGATTATCAAAATGTGATGACACCATTTCGGGGTGGCCAACCCGAGATGGGTCGTTACATAATCGCTCACTTAGATATTATACGCATAATCACAAAAGAACTAATTAATTAATCACACAATTTATGCATGTTTTTATGGTTGTCTCCTTCAAATTAACAAGGAACATATATAACTTTTAATTAATAAGAGATTATAGCATTCAAGGTTTTCTAAATTGGAAGACTCTTATGTACGTACGTGTTTAAAGTCCATGTTAATTAGCCATCTGGTAAACAAATGACTGCTCCATTAATTTTGTTGGAGTTGACCTTGAAAATTAGAGTCAAGGAGCAGTTAGTTAGAGACTTGAAACGCCCAGGCTTGAAATTTGCATGTAACGGAGAAATTACATGAAAAAGAAAAATAAAATGAAAGAAAGAGTCCTGAGACTTTGGTTCACTTTTTGTTTTCTTTAGTTTGTCCGTTTGCTGCTATAGAATTGACATAAATATTATATACTTACGTATACCTGAGACTTCTCTTCTTAAAAAAATGACCTGAGATAATTTGTTTTGGTGCTATAGAAGCACATGGTATATTGACTTGACCTGAGATCATTTGAACTGACATAAATATTATATACTTAGGTTGTTTTTGAGACATACAAATACAAGGTATATAATTGTGCTTGAGCTGAGACTTCTCTTCTTAAAAAATTGACCTGAGACAATTTGGGTTGACAAAAATATGTAATTGGCACATTTATGTTGGCTGGGTCCATTCTGATCTGCTGGCCTGGCAGTGTTGTATGTATGCATATACCTAACAAAATTCATGTTTACATTGGTCGATCTTCAACAAAAAATTGAATTCAATGTTTACACGCATACCTTCGCGCGTTTTATGGGTTTCAAGCCTCTCCTCACTCCTCTATATAAAGGGCTTACAATGAAACTTAAAACCACAAACACTTCCACTTCAGCAATTAAAACTACTCCTTAGCTATAAGCACTTGATTATGGCGTTTCAACTTCAAGGTTCCCTTCTTTTATTGGCGCTGCTAGTCCTACTAAGCTTATTGCCTTCCATTGAACCAAAGCGTCATCTTGTCTCAACTTCTAATTTCAATCGTAACAGTTTTCCTGATGGTTTCATTTTTGGTACAGCCTCATCAGCTTATCAGGTAGATTAATATGTATTTATATCTAGGCCCCTAATTTTCTACTAATAAATGAAGAGCTTTTTAAAGCCACTTCATATTATATAAGCTAACTCTATCGATGCATACGTGATATTTAGTTTGAAGGTGCAGCAAACAAAGACGGTAGAGGTGAAAGTATATGGGACAACTTTACTCATACATATCCAGGTTTCTTAATTTCCTTCTCTCCCTCATTGATCTGCATTTGTGTAATAGTGTGCGTACATGTGCATGTGTGCTTACATGCATGGGAGTGCGTAAGTTATGATGATAACTACTTAGTTTGGCTTCATTTCATGTATTAATAAAATGGAGACAAAAAAACTGGATAGATTATCATATATATTTGAATCATTTCAATAAAGGTAATGTAGATAAATTAACTATGATTATTTTCATAAAATTTTGCAGAAAGAAACAGTATGGCCAATGGAGATGTAGCAGTTGATTTCTATCATCGTTATAAGGTATGAAAGAAAAAAAAATAAAAAATTAATGTGTTGGTAGGTAAAAGACAGACTACTTTTTATATTTCCTTGTAATTAATAATCCACAAAATTTATAACTTTTTTTTAAAAACGTGACAGGATGATATCAAACTAATGAAGAAAATGAATATGGATTCTTTCCGATTCTCGATCTCATGGTCAAGAATATTACCTTGTATGTGTATAGATTAATGATTGATATGATATGACTGAATCTTTATTTCCTTTTTCTTTCTCGCCAATCTTAAAATTTTGATTCTTTTTTTTTTTAAATTCAGATGGAAAGCTAAGTAAAGGAGTGAACGAGAAAGGGATCCAATTCTATAAAAATCTCATCAATGAGCTCATAGCAAATGGTCATAATTCTATTCCCTATATGGATTTAATTTTTTGTTTGGCTAATTGCGTTTATTTAATTTAATTAAAATATTGTAATATACCAATCAATTAAATTAGAGTTAACATTTAAATATAATTAAGTTCTCCCTATAAGTATATTTTAAATTAAAATTATATATATATATATATATATAATGATCAAATTTCGAAACGTTGGAACAAATTTTAAGTTCTTCAAGAAATTTGATAGCTCCTTGAAGATTTATCTTTGTAATTGGACCTTGATAAATTATCGATAAAGTTGTCCAATAATTACTTTTTGTGACTCATTTGAACCAAACTTAATTATTTCTCTTAAATGTCATTTGATGAATGTGCAGACATACAACCATTTGTGACTATCTTTCACTGGGATCTTCCCCAAACTCTAGAAGATGAGTATGGTGGTTTTTTAAGCCCTCACATTGTGTAAGTAAATGTTTCCATCATATCAAAAGCATCATTGATGCTTCTATCAATATAGTTTTTTGCCTTTAAAAAAATCTCACTAAAAGATTAATCTATTAAATTATTTTATTAATTATATTAAATCCAACAATATCTACAGTGAAGAATCATGGAGTTGGCCTATATTTGATTGAAAATGTATCCTATTATGCATATACAGGGATGATTTTCGAGACTTTGCAAGTATATGCTTCAAAGAATTTGGTGATAAAGTGAAACTTTGGGCAACTTTCAATGAGCCGTGGGTTTACAGTGTTGCTGGCTATGACAATGGAAGAAAAGCACTAGGACGATGTTCAAAATGGGTCAACAATGCATGCCAAGCAGGGAACTCTGGCATTGAACCTTACAATGTTTCACATCATCTACTTCTTGCTCATGCTGCAGCGGTAGAAGAGTTTAGAAAATGTGACAAGGTATACAGAAAAATTGTCAAATCGTGATCCGGTGCATTAATTGCTAGCTTGATATGCGTATTAGTGCCAACAATAATTTTCTAAACTACTATAAGGTTTAAATATTTTTTCTCGATTTTTTTTTATTTGAAACTTTTGAGATCAAAAGGAGAGTCTATATTGAAACTTTATTAATGATTAAAACCCCAAACCATGTGTCCCCTTTCTATTATTTTTAAAGGAACCTTTTTTATTATTTCATCCATTAACTGTTTTTTATTTATACAATTGTTTAGTGTCAAGAAAATGGAAAGATTGGGATAGTGCTCTCCCCCTCATGGTTTGAGCCTCAATCTGATTCCCCTGCAGATATTGAAGCAGCCAAACGAGCCCTTGATTTCATCTTAGGCTGGTAAGTGCCTCATATTAAATTAAGCAACATGCTTTCTCATTTTCTTCCTTCTTTTTTCCTCCTTTTGGGAATTGAAAACTATATTTTAGTCCAAGATAAAAATAATTTTTACATTTCTATATATGCAGGCATTTAGACCCTATAACATTTGGTGATTATCCAAAAAGTATGAGGACTTATGTTGGGGATCGATTACCTTCGTTCACTAAAGAGCAATCCAAAATGCTAAAAAAATCTTTTGATTTTGTGGGAATAAATTACTACGGTGCTCTTTATGTAACTAATCTTGATCATGTTGACCCGGAAAAACCTAGATACACAACAGATCAACATGTTATGTGGAAAAGTAAGTTCACTCTAAATCCAAAGCTTTTAGAAAATTTATACTCAATACAATTTTTTTTTTTCTATTTTTTGTACTGCCAACATAGACTATGGTGATTAATCTATTGACTTTCAAATTTTTTTTCCTATTTTATAGAGGATCGAGATGGAATTCTTATTGGCCCACAGGTATGTTGGTAAAGTATATATATTTATTTTAGAAATACTTTGTTTTTGAGAAACGAAGGCATAAAAATATTAGAAGGCATCATAAAGCCAATAAGATTTAGAAAGAAAATTCCTCATGAACCATGAGAGACACATGGAGAGATCAGTTAAGACGCCAAACCAAACAAACAGAACCATCCACTAGAACACAAGACAACACACTGTGCACATCTTGATACATGTTTTTTCAACAATCCTTTTTCAGTATTTTGTCATATTCCTCTCTATCCCTCCATTCCATTTGGTATAGCTGTTCAATCATCTCCTCTTCATCTCCATCATATGAAACGCCTATTTTTTTTTTTTATCCAATGCCCTATTTTCTTACCCAATACTTTTTCTTTATATTCACACTTTATAAAATGATTAATAATTTTATATAACATCATTTTATTCAGGCTGCTTCAGACTTGATCCTAGTGTATCCTGAAGGTATCAAATATATTCTTAAGTACATCAAGGATCATTACAATAATCCAACCATTTACATTACTGAGAATGGTAAGCCAATTGTTAGAATAAACTTCATATAATTAAGTGGTATTTGTTACATGTTGGATAATCCAATTACTAATTAGTTTTGATTTCTTTGACATAAAACTCATGTAGGATATGATGATTACAACAACGATACATTACCATTGGAAGAAGCTCTTAAGGATACTGAGAGGAAAGAATACCATGAGAAGCATCTTCGGAATCTTTTGGAAGCCATAAAGTGAGTTAATATCTAACTTACCATGAGAAGCATCTTATGATGTTTTTTAGTACTCAACTTTTGAAGGTTTAATTATTACAAGGTCGATCTCGATGTAAGCTTATAGAGCAAAGATTGTTTTGTTAAATGTTTATACTAATGGTGATTATTGGATTATTGACAGTGACTATGGAGTTGATGTGAAAGGCTATTTTGCATGGTCATTGATGGATAACTTTGAATGGAACCTTGGTTACACTGTTCGATTCGGATTATACTACGTAGATTTCAAGAATGACTTGAAACGATATCCGAAAGAATCAGCCAAGTGGTTCATGAAATTTCTAAAAGAACAAAGCAAGCGGTCTAAAACTGTTATTTGGGTTTCCTCAATTTTATCACGTATAACAAAGAATTGGTCACTATTGACGTATTGAAGTTGAACATCTTTTGGTTTTGAATCACAACTGAATGATGTATTTTATTAATTCTTTTGTAATTCTTTGATTTTATTGATTAAAATCTTTTTAGGTGTTTTAGGATTTTAATATGTAATTAAACTATTGTCTTCTTATATAAGAAATTGTACTACTTTCTGATCTATTTTATGTAGCTAGCCTATAAATAGGTTTGTATAGTTTTTGGGTTCTGCCTATATCTTTTTTCATGATAAATAAATTGACTTTTTCCTTTCATATATATATATATATATATATTAAAGCCTTTTATTCTCTTTTTCGCTTAGATAGGTGGTTTAGAGGGAGGATTCTCCAGGCATGAAGACTCCTTAAAAGTATGCCTTTTGAATAATGGACAAATGGACAATTAAAGTATCATAGTACATATGTCACTTAGCAATCACCGAATTCCTAAACATTTTTTTTTTCTCAAATCCCCAACTTTGAGGGTGATTTTAATAAATAAATATTTTGATTATAAACTTGTTATAATAAGCCCTTAATTTGATTTGACGTTTTCTTTGAAGTGGGTTTTTTTTTTTAAGAATTTACTCTTTCAAAAGAAAATTAATGACAGAGAAAACGAAGAAACAATTGTTTACGGTTATTGTTATGCCTAAAATTTGAAAAATAAAGTCTTGGAACATCAACGGTGCAACAAATCGTTGCATTTTTTTATACTTCTTTCCTTTAGGGGTTAAAATTAAGTGGACCAACAGCAAGGCAACACGTGGACATTTATACTTCCAGTAAGGATATGGCACGTGGACAAGCTATTGACGAACCCAATGCCATCCCCGGACACTCATGTTTAGACCTACGAGCATAAATCTTTGGATCACGATCTTTCCTGGACAACCAGCCATATCCACTTGCAGAGGAATGGGATCTCAGGGATTTCCCCATTCGGGGCGTGTGGGTCATCTCACCTTTAAAACACTATAAAAGGACCAAGGTATGCAAATCTAGACACATTCACAATCACATTTTACATAACTGAAAGCACGAGCATCCAATTCCTCTAAGAACTTGTACTAACAAGAGCATCTGAGTGTCTTTGGAGGCACCATCTCCCTCTCTTCTCCGGTGGCTCTCTAGCTCATCTCGTCTATCTTGTGCAAGCTCCCCCAAGAACCAGCCCCCAACTCATCAACACATTTTATGCATCAACACCAATATTTTTGTGTTTTGTAAGGGGCTGTTGATAAGAATCTCAATATTTCTTCAAGAAGTTCTGAAGGCTCTCATTCTGTGGCTCTTGATGATCACAAGTGTTTAACATGGTTATCAATTTATGCGCTTATTTCATTTGGAATTATATAAAATGAATTCATTAGCTACATCAGCTCTTAGGTGACAAGAAGGGTGAGAAAGTTGGGGCCATAATCCTTGGACTGACTATTCCTTCATGTCTTCACCTTTTATTGCTATATTCTTCAAAACCAGACCTTCTCTAAACTCTATTCTTCAAAACTAGATCAAATGGACTCTTTCTCCATTATGAGTTCATCCTGCCATTATGATAAGACAGCTGCTTGAAGACGCCTAGGCAGACGCTTCCTAGGTTGTCGTGTTGGGATTTTACCATTAAAATCCATTTGCTCAATCTTAAGCAAAAAAACACAAGCACAACAATTAAATAGGCAAAATAAATAAAAAGCAAGAACACCTATAATTAATGTGGTTCGGCAACCTCTTTGCATACATCCACCAGCAAATCAACTGCTTTATTAATTTTCAACTACAACTTTAGGAAGAGCAAAGTTGTCAAACTATCACCCCAAAGTCTCAATATAAAAAAAGCTCTTAACCTAGTTCTAGTTACAAGTACTCTCTCTGACAACCCAAAAACCCAAAGCTCTCATCCTAACTTTAGTAGTAAACCCTTCTAGTTTACATTGCAAATGAAAATTATGGCTGTGCCTCAAATCTTCTCTGGGACCCTTTTATATAGAATATATTTTCCTAATACAATTAGGAAAAGAACAACAGCATCATACTAGACTACTACTACTTGTACAATCAACAATCTATTAGGAAATTACTACTATTCCTACTAGAACAAGCAATTACAAAATAGGAAACAACTTTTCCCAAACCAATTAGAAGTCTTCTTTGTGAGAATTGAGCCAAAATCTTAACAGTTGTAACTATGGGGGAGTTTTTCATTTAGTTTTTTTCATTTTCTTCTTCCACTTTGTGATCAGATGCAAACAGACATTTGATTTCATGCAAACAATTGGAGCTTGCAATTAATTTTTGTTGGTATGATCCTCCAATGTGTCCACGAGCTAAAGAAGTTATAAGTGGATTGTTGAGGACAATTGTAAAAATAAAGAATCAAGCTATAAGAGACAGAGATAGGAGCTGATGTGATTAATAAATTCATTTTATATAATTTTAAATGCAATCAAAACATAAATTGAGAACAATATTAAACTTGAGTTTCAATAAAGACGTAAATTAGGAACAGTGATAAACTCGACGTAAATTAGAGCAATATTAAACTTAAAGAAAAACCAGTGAAACCTAAAAGACAATTGATAATGGTAATGGATAAGTTTACATTAGTAATTAAGTTGACCTTGAAAAGGAGAAAAAACTGTAAATGCCAATCAAATGATAAACTTAAGAAACCTGTTTTTTTTTATTTTTTTCCCCCTTCTTTCATGTAATTTCTCCGTTACTAGTACTATATATAAAAAATATACTCCATACTCCATAGTGATCAAGCCTGGGCCTTTGATGCAAATTTCAAGCCTGGGCATTTAAAGTCTTTAACTAATTGCTCCTTTAATTTTCAAGGTCAACTCCAACTTAATTACTGATATTGTAAACTACCCACGATGAAGCAGTAGTCATTTGTTTACCAGAGAGGGCTATTTAATTTTGCCATGAAACACGTACATAATGATCTTTCAATTTAGAAGACATCCAACACTATAATTTCTTAATTAATTTTAAAGTTATGTTGCGTGTTATTTTGAAGGAGACAACAATAACAACATGCATATGTTGAGTTATTAATCAGCTGTTGAGTAATTATGCGTATCTATAACATCTAAGTGATGCAACAGTTAGGAGGAGATCGTAATTATCAATTTATGTTGCTCATCTTTTAAGCTTGCTGATCAGTAGTTCAATTAATCATTAACTTCTCCTGATTTTCTATTTTTGATTCTTGATGTGGGATAATTTTACCATCCAAACAAACAGTAACACATGACACACCAAGGTAAGTCCACGGACACAAAATTACCACCAGTGAAATCATTACATGTGTCCAAGGGTACGAAGGTAATTTTATTCATAAACCCTAAAACTCAGTAATCCTAATTGCACAAGGACACTCATATCTCATATCTGAGAAACTCAAATCCCACCACAACTCTCACTTATGAGTCATTTTCCTAATCAAACTGTACTCCAAAGCACTGTATGTAGAGGGCTTTCATTATCACACATGTACGTCACAAACAGTTTTTGCAGCACCTGCCTTTTCATTTTCTATAAACAGATTACTGATTTAGACATCAGAAAGTTCCCTCAAAAGCACACTTCCGATCCTCCGACAACTCCTTAGGTCTTTTTTTGTTCTCGTGTGCGTATGGACTTCACAACACCTATAAGAGCAACAGTCACATTTTTCAGCATAAAAAAATTTGTGTTATCCATGGGAAAACTTTGAAGAAGAATTCATCTGTTAATGATGCCAACCTGAAATATGACCAAGAACGTTGTTGCTACTGTCGCTGTCGCTGCTGCTACCATTGCCACAACCCATACCTTGACTAGACAGGGCATGGCCTCTTTGCAATTCCCAAAAATACTGCTACCAGTGACGATTCCATCTGCCATTCTAAAAGGTAGCAGAAGTTTCTTGCAACCTCAACTGGGCTATCCCAATCGTCACCAAAGCCACACTGATCTGAATGCATGACTCGGGGTCCTCAATGGCATTCGATGCTGCCACAAAGCCCTCGATCAGCGAGGCACTCAGATCACGAAAGGGGACTTCACCCCACTAACTACCGATCCTCTGTTAGATTCTGCCCACTCCATTATAAGGTAAGATCACAGAGCCACTCCACGATCACAAACACCTTTAATACAATCTCCAGGAGCCGAGAATGATCACTCCAGATAAAGAGAACCTATAGTAGGTTAGTAGCACCAGCCAATAGACAAAAAAAAAGGCAAGAACAGAACAAAAGATCTTTTTTACAGATGACGACCCATGATGACGCCATGGTCATCACTTTGGTCATTGGGAATTACAATATGAAAAGGATCCTAGTTGACAACCAACATCTTCTATCATAACACGTTCAAGAAAATGGGGCTTAGTGACCAACAGCTCACATGGGTCGCTTCCCCTCTCTATGAGTTTTCAAGCGAGCCAATGTTCCTCTCTCTGCTATATTTCACATCACATTCATAACATTTCTACTCATTTTTCATTCTCTTATGTTCTTCCTCTACACACAACCTATGTCATCACAACTACTTAGGCCATGTCTGGAGACAAGGGTTTAAGCAAGGTTAGCTTAAATCTTTGTCTTAGAATTTGGTGGATGTTACTGGGGCCTCAATTCCAAGACAATGATTTAAGTTAATATTGCCTAAATAAAACAAGGTGAGAATAAAATAAAAGAAACACGTTTTTTTTTTCTCTGTAGCTTATCCGGTTGAGATAAATTTGGTTGACGAAAATCCGATATAATTTACTATGTGATTGACGAATTCAGAGTTTGGTCATGTTGGCTGGGTCCATTCTACTCGGTTGGCAGCGTCAACGTAACAAAATTTTAACAATCCATGTTCACACTTTTGTTTCATGGGTTTCCACCATTGTTTATAACAAAAAAAAAATCCTGGTTAGATTGGGTAGTTTTAAATCCGTCTGAAATTTTATCGATAATTTTAAAAAAATTTACTAGTAATATCAATATAAGTGTGAGAATAAAAAATTAATGGTATAAGTGAAATTTCAAAAATTAACAATGAAATTTCGGACGGATCTAAAACAATTCTTAACCAAAAATTGGTCCTTATATGTTGGATCCTCTCAATTTTTAGCTTTGAATTGTGGGTCAATTAATTGTTAGATTTTATGCCACCTCAATAAAGTAAAAATCGAGGGTCATGAACACACCACATCACCGAAGTAAGGGAAAAGAGCTTTTTCCTCTAAACCGGCAAACAACCAACTGCATGCCCTTGTGTAATGACCCATACCGAGCAAGCATTACTTGAAATGACATCATTATTACTTTTAAACATTGAGTATATAGACCTGTACCGCAACATGTAAATCCTACTATTTCCATCATACAATACATTCCTGCTATATGCATGCATGCATGCTTCCACATTTCTTTAGTCTATGTACATTACATCTTGGTTGAAACCAAGAATTTACACAAGACACAATCTTTAGAAAAATTTCAGCCATGACAATTAAAAAACAAATACATTTTTTTCAAAAACGGAGACATATACATTAATCCAAACTCCCAAACAAACATGGTGAGGATGCTTTGCGTGAAAACCCACCTAAGGATACCTTTCTCCTTCAATCCTTTACTGATTTGCTTCAATTCTATTCAACAACTTCCTTGAAATATTAAAAAGGTGGAGGGTGAGCTAAAAGCTCAGCGAGTAATCCTATTACTCGAAGTAATCGTCTTCAAGAAACTTTATCACTTTTTGAATGAATTCAATTTAATTGTAATCACAATTCATAAAGTCACAACTATGTATATATAATTGCCCTCATGCTCATCACAAGTAAAATAACCGTTCCAAGAATACATTAAAACAATCAACAATCACATGAATTAAAGTATCATACAAGCTTCAAACCATTACAAGAATAACCCTTTTAAACTATTCACGGTTCACGTGACATCAACTCAATTCAATACTCTTATAAATACATATATCACAATGGGGATGTCTCCCCACGTACCAGTACATCAAACATCGCATTATACATCCACTCGGTTTCATCTCACTTTCCACTTCCACTCGGTTCCATAATATCGTCAAGGATTCAAATCTCATCAAACATAATTCATAACACAAGCAATTTCTTAAATATAATTTCATTAACTCATTCACATTACACTTTACTTCCAAACACACATCAAGACATATGATTTGTTTCTTAGATATCAAACACACATTTATTCACACCCTTATATGGTTTGCATTCCGCATCTATTATACTTACATATTTTCGTTTTTATCATATAATTCACTACGCTTACTAACAATATGGTGAAACTCACCTTTGATATGCCAAAAGCTAGTCTTCAACTACTTCCTTACCCTTAGCACGTTCTCCAACAACACCTAAAAATTATATCATTTAATATAACAATCCAAGAAGTAACGAAATCAATATCCATCTTCATTAAGCATCTACAAGAAATTGTCTAGATAATAACTATGTTACAAGTTTTCTCTTCTTTGTCTACTTTTCCTTATTCTCTTTTTTCCTTTCCAATCAAATTTTAAGTGCATGTCTCATGACAATGATTCTTAATTTACTCAAGTAAATTTCAAGAATAAATAACAAGAAAGCTTAAACTTCTTAAGTTTTAAACTAATTAAAATGATTTGTTTCATTTACTTACAAAATTTCTTCTTTTATAATTTTTTACTTAAAAAGCTTCTACCAACTAAGTTTACTCAATAATTCCTCCAATTCAAAGAAACTATACCAATTTAATAATCTTTATGCCACCAAAATTCTAAACTTACATATTTAACATTATCCAAACACTAACTTAGATTAATTTACTCTAATATTTAAGATTTGTTCACATAAACTCTATAATACCCATCTAATAGAATTCTTCCAAAAAATTTAGCTTTATCACTAAAAAAATTCCTAACTCTAGAAAGTCTTTTAGCTCCAACAAGTATTTATACTTCAAAACCTAAAATTTACATATCTAAAACTACTCAGTCACAAGTTTAAGTTATTTCAAGTTATAGTGCAAGATTAATTCAAAGTTCCACTACATATCATATTCCAACTTCAATAAATCCTAAATCCATCCATTTAAATTCAAATCAACTCAAACAAAACCAAAGAATCAACTTCATTAAGTTTACTTTGACTTAGAATAGGTTGGAAAATGATTATACCTCAAATTTGTATAAAAAAAAAATAGCTAAGAAACAAAAGGAGCAAGAACCCCTGTCTGGTGCGTGTACTCCACGCGCCGTCGTAGCCTGCTCATGGCGCCTCACCTCTCGGTCTGGACTCCTCCCCCAGGTGGCTGTAAGAGTTTTACAAAGTATGGGGGTAAGTGAGGTAGTGACGTGAGTTGGTGAGCTAGAAGAAGATAAGAAAATTTTGGGTTTTCTCCAAACAAATTAAAAAATGGTATTTGCCCTGTTTCTCTCTAACTCTCTCAGTCACCCGAGCTTCCCAGAGAAGAATTGAGAGACTTGTGGTTTTTTTGCTGAAGTTTCTAGGCTTTTAGCCTTATATTGTCCCACGAACCATTAGCTTTTTATCTCTTTACCCCTCCCTTCTTTCTTAATTAATTTGCAACCCTTTTCCTCCTTTTTTGTAACTTTTTATATTAAAACCCAATTGTTCTTACTAACGCTTCTTTATAAGAAAGTCTTCACTAAGTACTTTCATTTCTTTTATGTTTATATTACCCCTCAATCAATAAGCTCTACACACTTCTAACATAGAAAAATTATAATTTACTTCATCGATATATATAGTTTAAAATTTAAGACCTGACTTTGCACCCCCTCTCTCTCTACTTTTTCGCTTCTCATTTACTCAGAGTATAAATCCCATCAACCAAATTGTTGAATCCTAAATAATTCCTTGATCCATTACTTAAATTGATGCAATCTCTTGACCTCAACCCGATAATGATGCCCAACAGTGTAATCTTTCTGATGACGACAATCACGACCGTAAGTGCCACGATGGTCAGTATGTTGTCATGTCATCAGTACGATAGTTTTGGTGAGAGAGAAAACAGAGAAGAAGAGATTGTGTAGAAGAAAATATTAGAAGATGGATTCAGTTGTTTGGGACTTGGATTGGGTACTTGGGTTGGGACTTGGGAGCCTGGGCTCATGTTGGGATTAAGGTTGGGCCTAAAATTATAGGGCATGCTTGGGTAACAGTTTTCTGTTTTTAGTTTTCGAAAATGAAAACTGAAAACAGTTTTCTGAATAAAACATGTTTGGAATACTATAACTCGAAATTGTTTCCAAAACAAAAAAACAATGAAATGTTGTTTGAATAATCTTATTTTGAAAACTGTTTTGATACAACTTGTAATTATTTTTAGTTTTGAGTTTAAATTTAAAATCTATATTAATTTTATTTCTTATATTTACTAAATATTTAAAAATAATTAATATTATTTTATTTTCAAAATTTTAATATTTTTTATATACTATGGAGTAAGAATGAAACAGATAAGTGAACACTGATTTTAGGACTATTTTTCGAAAATTATGTTAGAAAACACCAATTTGGAGTTTTTAAAAAAAAATTTTTGAAAACTTGTTTTTTTAAAACTGTTTTAGAAAATTGCTTTTGAAAACTGTTTGCCAAACATAGAAAAGAGATTTTGAAAACTGTTTTCAATTTTTCGAAAATTGAAAACAATTTTGAAAAACTGTTTTCAAACATAGCCATATATACTATCTGTTTCTTTTTTAAGGAAAAAATGAACCCGATTTTTAGCCAAGACTTGCCCGTAGTGTAACTCTACCCCTGATTTCAATCATAATAGTTTTCCTGATGGTTTTATTTTTGGTACAGCGTCATCAGCATATCAAGTAGATAATTAATATATAATATATTAATGTACAACTTTTTAAAACCACCGTGAGATATAATCAACCACTTTATGAGATATAATCAACTGTATATATGCATGATTTATGGGACAACTTTACTCGCGACTATTCAGGTTTCTCTCCTTTATTCATTTATATTTCTGTTTAGGTAAGTTTCCATTTGTACATGCATGAGAGTGCACAAGTTATGATGATCGCAACTACTTGATTTCAATACTCCATTTCTTGTATATACGAAATGGAGATAAGAAACTGAATAGATTATCATATTTATTCAAATCAGTTCATTGAAAAGTAACGTGATAAATTAATTAGGAATGTTTTCATAAAACTTTGTAAAAAGAAACAACATAGCTAATAGAGGTATAACAGTTGATTTCTATCATCGTTATAATGTATAAAATTAATTTTACCCTTTAATCACTTATCATATTTTAGAAGAATCTTAATTTAGGGATTTGACATTATTTGATATAGAAATAACTAGAGTTGATCATTGGTCCATTAGTCCACCCAGCTCGTTTGGCTCAACTTGTAGTTTTTGCGGATTTGTTCAAGAAAAATTAATTAATTAATTTGGCTTGGGTAAAAATTTAGGCCCGATTTAAAAAACGAAAGGGATTGAAATTTGAATAAAATAAAAGGCAAATCGGTTAGGCACCACCTTCTTAAATATATTATACTTAATACATTTAATTATTTATATATTAAATAATATATATTTCATGTAATGTGATATATGTTAGGGTTAAGATTCCCTTACTAAAACATTTCATGCTATGAAAAAATAGGGGAAAATGCAATAATTTAGACAAAGAATTTTTTTTTTAATTCTTCTTTGTGCGTAATATTGTATTATGGGAAAACTTAGACTAAATAAAAAAATGAAAAATTCGGGCCTGATGGGCGGACTTGGGTTTGGCTTAACTTATTAGGCTCGAGCTAATTAAGATCGGATTTTCGGGCCAGCTCATATCTACTGAGCTACAATTTTGTGTAAGCCCGACCCAAACCTAACCCGAACCTGACCCAAACCTAGCTCGAGACTGACTTTGGTCAAATCTAGATATAATTGATTCACATGTATTGAAAAAAGATTAGTTTTTATATTTTTCACGTAATCTACTTTTAAGTAACATAATTGAAATTAAACATTTAAAAAAAAAAATTGTGACAAGAAGGTATCAAACCAATGAAGGAAATGAAAATGGATTCTTTCTGTTTCTCGTTCTCATGGCCCATTATATTACCTTCTAAGTGTGTATATTAACTAGGAGACCTTTGTTTTTCTTTTTCTTTACCTTTTTATTCTCGTTATTCTTAAAATTTTAATTAGCTATGCTTTCTTTCTTTCCTTTTTAAATTCGGGTGGAAAGCTAACATTGAAATATAAGTTCATTAAATTACATTCGAAATGCAAAAAATAAAGGGGATGGCTTGCCTTTGACATTGACCAAGTGAACTTCTAGTACTGTGTTCCCAAGTTAGCTTATGATACCACTTTATTATTGGACCCGAATAAAAGAAATTCAAAATATTGGACCAAATTTATAAGTTTATCAAGAAATTGGATAGCTTGTTGAGGATTTTTTTTTTACATAATTAAGTCCAATAAAATTCAATTTATTGATAAAGTTGTCGAAGAATTACTTTCTGTGACTCATTTGAACCAAACTTAACTATCTTTCTGAAATGTCAATTGATACATATGCAGACAAACAGTCTCGGATATAAAATTATATTTAAATATAAATTTCATAACAAACAAAAACATATAACCAATAAATGCAAAAAGGATGGGCTAAGGCACAAATGCAATATCTCTCTCTTTAGAACTTCTCGCGTCATAGCAGAGGTAATCAAACTCTATCAATGCAACAAACTCATGGCCGCGTTGCTCCCAGGATACAAAAACCCAACATAATCTATTTGTTGTATCTCAAAGATACTAACATTGTATTATGAGCCAGAGCTCTACCATACCACATTTTTTTTGCTCATAGTAATATCAAAATAATATAACGCAGAAAAAAACTAAAATGAGGAAAAAAATAGTGGATTTTGTTTTTCTATCCAAAGGGCCTGCAAATAGTCATATTTATAGAACTCTAGTATAGTAACCTTCAAATTTGGATTTCGATCCTCTAGGGATGAATTTGTCTATGGTTTGGTGTAGTTCATGTTAGGATTAATAGCCACATCATAAAAATATTAAATCAAAGGCTATGATTGAAATACATAAAAAATTTGGAGCTAAATATCTCTATGCCACGTCAGCAAAAGGGGTAATTTTATAAAATCAAAATTACATTTCGAAATTTTAGAAGAAAAGGAAAGCAGTTGCCGAAAATCGACGACCAGAGGCGAACGTGTCGGCACGTGGGACGCGTGAACCGGCTCCTACCAGCGGTTGGTGATCGGAAAGTTTGGATCTGATTAGCATTGCAAAATCCAACCACCCGGTGGTGTCTAATTATGAAAATAATATTCATCTTTATTATTATAATTACGATTATAATAATTATTTTCATTATTATGAGAAAAAATATTATTATAATAATATTATAAAAGTACTATTATTATCAGTATTATTATAATATTGATAATAATAACCACTGTCATTATTATTATATTTATTATTATTATTGTTATTACAAGAAAAAATATTTTTAATTATATTATAATTATCATTATTCTAAGGTAAAAAGAAAAAAAAAATAGTCTCACATGGATAAGATAGATTTTATCCTATAGAAGGAGGCGGGACAAAAAATGTGAGATTAAGGCTAATTTAATCTCATCTTAATCTCATAAGAATAGTAAATCTCCCCAACCAAATGAGGGATAACTATTCATATATGATTAAAATAGTCCAATCTCATCTTAATCTCACCAATCAAACGGGCTATTAGAGTTTAGGCTAAGAGTTCAAGAGGGAGAAAAGAGACATGGTGTAGAGAGAGATTGGAGGCAATGTTGTTAGAGGCACACAAAAGTATACTAACCTTAAGGTTAGTAGTAGTTTATATAGAGAACATAATATTCAAAAATTAAATCAATACCCTTAACCATAATATTCTAACACTCCTCTTCAATCCTTCATTTTTCTTTTTATTTGAGATAATTTTATCAATTCGATAATTTTATCAATTCAATTAATCTCTGACATTAATAAAAGAAAAATGAAGGTTAATCAGTGTAACCTTTACGTCCACATGCATACATTGCTAAATATAAGCGGCTAATACAGTTCCAACACTTCAGATTTACTTTCATGGGTTATGAGTCTCTCTCTCTCTCTTTATATAAATGGTTTACCATTGGAACCACAAGCACTTGCATAAAGAAAAATGGCCATTGAAGGTTCTCTTGTATCGGGGCTGCTACTCCTTGCAAGCTTGTGGGATCTTGTTGAACCAAAGCGTCATCTTGTCTCAACTTCTAATTTCAATCGTAATAGCTTTCCTAATGATTTCATTTTTGGGACAGCCTCATCATCTTATCAAGTAAGACATTTTTAATTACCTTCACAAATTCATGCGACCGAGTGTGATGATTTCAACTGTTTTTCTTCGTTTTTCTTTGACTTTTGGTCTCCTTTGTTGCTGAAATTATCATTGTTTTATTGTATAAACAATGGCTTTAATTCCAGTTTACATCATCGGTCATCAATATACAAAATATATCATGTGGAATATAGTGGCTTCTATTTAAAATTAATTAAAGCAATTCCCACGTTTTGTTTTACGTCATGTAAGATTATATATATATATATATATATATATATATATATATATACACTCCTGCATGGAAGCATTAATTAGCTAGCACCACTAATTATGCAATTATATTTAGTATGAAGGTGCAGTAAAAGAAGGTGGTAGAGGATTAAGTATTTGGGACGACTTCACTCACTAGTATCCAGGTTGGTGATGAATATTTTGTTTGGCTAATTGGCTCTATTTCTTTCATAAATGAAACGGTGAGTTCACAACAAAAAAAGGAAAATAATAAAATAAACAAATTGGAGACTAAAAGTTGAATATTGTATTCAAATAAGCTCTTTAAAATTTAATGTGATAAATTAAGAATTTGTTTCATACATCTTGTAGAAAAAAAAAACAATATGGACAATGGAGATGTAGTAGTCGATTTCTATCATTGTTACAAAGTACGGAGTTTATTTTTCTTTTTTTATGAATTGTCAATGTTTCATGAGTATCTTTAGCAGTGAGGGTTGAGGGGTGATTTTCCATGGATGTATCTGGTGGTGGTAAAAAAAATTATTTTATATTTATTTCATGTATTTTTTTTCTCGATTAGTCGTATTTGTATTAAACATAGCTGAAAAATGTGATAGGAAGACATGGATGCTTTCAAACTAATGAAGGAAATTAACATGGATGCTTTCCAACTCTCAGTTTCATGGTCTAGAATATTACCCCGTAAGTATATATTTTAATCAAGTTGTAATTAACATTTTATTTCATTGCCACTGTTCTATTTTTCTCATTATTCTTAAAATCTTAATTGATTCTTCTTTTTCCATTTTTTTTTTGTGAATTTAAGTGGAAAACTAAGTGAAGGAGTGAACAAGGAAGGAATACAATTCTACAAAAATCTCATCAATGAGCTCTTAGAAAATGGTAATAAATCTCTTCCTAAATGGATTTAAAAGTTTTCTGCCAAAGATGGTGGTTTAATGTAACTAGAATATTTTGTAAATATGCCATGCTGACATTGAAATATAAATTCTTCCTACAAGTTTGAAATTCAAAATATAAAGAGGCCAAAATCCAAAATGTTCGACCAGATTTCATAGTTTTGATGAAACTGAATAGCTTATGAAGATTTATATTCTAAATATCATGCTATAAAAAATTAGAACCCAACTAATTGTTTTGTGTCTCCTGTGATACAATGTGCAGACTTGCAGCCTTTCGTAACTATCTCCCATTGGGATCTTCCTCAAGCTCTAGAAGATGAATATGGTGGCTTTTTAAACCCTCGCATTGTGTAAGTGAATAGTAGTTACTTTATATGAATCATACTTTACAGTCCCAAAGATTTTTATTCTGGAATGAACAGTTTGTAAAACCTACTGCGTGGACATGAAAATGTTTGATCCTGGCTGCATATTAGATTGTTTTTGTAAGACTACAAATTAGACAGGGTTTGTTGTTTTTTTGTTTTTATGGTGTTTGATTGTTTGTCTCAATTTATACTCAATACAATTTTTTTTTTCTATTTTTCATTTTGCCAACATAGACTATGGTGATTAACCTATTGACTTTCAAATTTTTTTCCTACTTTATAGAGGATCGAGATGGAATTCTTATTGGCCCACAGGTACGTTGATAAAGTATATATATTTATTTTAGAAATACTTTATTTTTGAAAAACGAAGGCATAAAAATATTAGAAGGCATCATAAAGCCAATAAGATTTAGAAAGAAAATTCCTTATGAATCATGAGAGACACATGGAGAGATCAGTAAAGACGCCAAACCAAACAAACAGAACCATCCACTAGAACACAAGACAACACACTGTGCACTTCTTGATACATGTTTTTTCAACATTCTTTTTTCAGTATTTTGTCATATTCCTCTCTATCCCTCCATTCCATTTGGTATAGCTGTTCAATCATCTCCTCTTCATCTCCATCATATGAAACGCCTTTTTTTTTTTTTTTACCCAATGCCCTATTTTCTTACCCAATACTTTTTCTTTATATTCACACTTTATAAAATGACTAATAATTGTATATAACATTATTTTATTTAGGCTGCTTCAGACTTGATCCTAGTGTATCCTGAAGGTACCAAATATATTCTAAAGTACATCAAGGATCATTACAATAATCCAACCATTTACATTACTGAGAATGGTAAGCCAATTTTTAGAATAAACTTCATACAATTAAGTGGTATTTGTTACATGTTGGATAATCCAATTACTAATTAGTTTTGATTTCTTTGACATAAAACTCATGTAGGATATGACGATTACAACAATGATACATTACCATTGGAAGAAGCTCTTAAGGATACTGATAGGAAAGAATACCATGAGAAGCATCTTCGGAATCTTTTCGGAGCCATAAAGTGAGTTAGTATCTAACTTATGTTGAATTTATTATCACTGTTTTTTTTTTTTTTTTTTTTTTGGTTTGCAAAATTTACTTTACAACTAACATAAAACTTGTGTTCTTCAACAAACTTGATATTGATATAAAATTATTGTTTTCTGCTATATAGGATGTTTTTTAGTACTCAACTTTTGAAGGTTTAATTATTACAAGGTCCATCTCGATGTAAGCTTATAGAGCATAGATTGTTTTGTTAAAAGTTTATACTAATGGTGATTATTGGATTATTGACAGTGACTATGGAGTTGATATGAAAGGCTATTTTGCATGGTCATTGATGGATAACTTTGAATGGAACCTTGGTTACACTATTCGATTCGGATTATATTATGTAGATTTCAAGAATGACTTGAAACGATATACGAAAGAATCAGCCAAGTGGCTCATGAAATTTCTAAAAGAACAAAGCAAGTGGTCTGAAACTGTTATTTGGGTTTCCTCAATTTTATCACGTATAACAAAGAGTTGGTCACTATTGACGTATTGAAGTTGAACATCTTTTGGTTTTAAATCACAACTGAATGATGTATTTTATTAATTCTTTTGTAATTCTTTGATTTTATTGATTAAAATCTTTTTAGGTGTTTTAGGATTTTAATATGTAATTAAACTATTGTCTTCTTATATAAGAAATCGTACTACTTTCTGATCTATTTCATATAGCTAGCCTATAAATAGGTTTGTATAGTTTTTGGGTTCTGCCTATATCTTTTTTCATGATAAATAAATTGACTTTTTCCTTTCATATATATATATATATATATATATATATATATATATATATATAAAAGCCTTTTATTCTCTTTTTCACTTAGATAGGTGGTTTAGAGGGAGGATTCTCTAGGCATGAAGATTCCCTAAAAGTATGCCTTTTGAATTATGGACAAATAAGTATCATAGTACGTATGTCACTTAGTAATCACCGAATTCCTAAACAAAATTTTTTTCCCTCAAATCCCCAACTTTGAGGTGATTTTAATAAATAAATATTTTGATTATAAACTTGTCATAATAAGCCCTTAATTTGATTTGACGTTTTCTTTGAAGTGACGTGTTTTTAAGAATTTACTCTTTCAAAAGAAAATTAATGACAGAGAAAATGAAGAAACAGTTGTTTATGGTTATTGTTATGCTTAAAATTTGAAAAATAATGTCTTGGAACATCAACGGTGCAACAAATCGTTGCATTTTTTTATACTTCTTTTCTTTAGGGGTTAAAATTAAGTGGACCAACAGCAAAGCAACACGTGGACATTTCTACTTCCAATAAGGAGATGGCACGTGGACAAGCTATTGACAAACCCAATGCCATTCCCGGACACTCTTGTCTAGACCTACGAGCGTAAATCCAGGGATCACGATCCTTCTTGGACACCCAGCCATATCCACTTGCAGAGGAACGGGATCTCCGAGATTTCCCCATCCGGGGTACGTGGGCCGTCTCACCTTTGAAACACTATAAAAGGACCAAGGTATGCAAATCCAGACACAATCACATTCACATTTTACAGAACTGAAAGCACCAGCATCCCATTCCTCTAAGAACTTGTACAAACAAGAGCATCGGAGTGTCTTTGGAGGCACCATCCCCCTCTCTCCTCCGGTGGCTCTCTAGCTCATCTCGTCTTTCTTGTGCAAGCTCCCCCAAAAACCGGCCCCCAAGTCATCAACACGTTTTATGCATCAACAACAATATTTTTGTGTTTTGTAAGGAGCTGTTGATAAGAATCTCAATGTTTCTTCAAGAAGTTCTGAAGGCTCTCATTCTATGGCTCTTGATGATCACAAGTTTTTAACATGGTTATTAATTTATGTGCTTATTTCATTTGGAATTATATAAAATGAATTTATTAGCTACATCAGCTCTTAGGTGACAAGAAGGGCGAGAAAGTTGGGGCCATAATCCTCGGACTGTCTATTCCTTCATGTCTTCACCTTTTATTGCTATATTCTTCAAAACCAGACCTTCTCTAAACTCTGTTATTCAAAACTAGATCAAATGGACTCTTTCTCCATTATGAGTTCATCCTGCCATTATGATAAGACAGCTGCTTGAAATTACAAAATAGGAAACAACTTTTCCCAAACCAATTAGAAGTTTTCTTTGTGAGAATTGAGCCAGAATCCTAACAGTCATAACTATAGGGTAGTTTTTTATTTTTATTTTTTTTTCATTTTCTTCTTCCACTTTGCGATCAAATGAAAACAAGCATTTGATTTCATGCAAACAATTGGACCTTGCAATTAATTTTTGTTGGTATGATCCTCCAATGTGTCCACGAGCTAAAGAAGTTACAAGTGGATTGTTGAGGAAAATTGTAAGAATAAAGAATCAAGCTAGAAGAGACAGTGATAGGAGCTGATGTGATTAATAAATTCATTTTATATAATTTTAAATGCAATCAAAACATAAATTGAGAACAATATTAAACTTGAGTTTCAATAAAGATGTAAATTAGGAACAGTTATAAACTCGACGTAAATTAGAACAATATTAAACTTAAAGAAAAACCAGTGAAACCTAAAAGACAATTGATAATGGTAATGGATAAGTTTACATTAGTAATTAAGTTGACCTTGAAAAGGAGAAAAGACTGTAAATGCCAATCAAATGATAAACTTAAAAAAAAAAAGGAACCTGTTTCTTTCATTTTTCCCCCCTTTTTTCATGTAATTTCTCCATTACTAGTACTATATATAAAAAACATACTCCATAGTGATCAAGCCTGGGCCTTTGATGCAAATTTCAAGCCTGGGCATTTAAAGTCTTTAACTAATTGCTCCTTTATTTTTCAAGGTCAACTCCAACTTAATTACGGATATTGTAAACTACCCACGATGAAGCAGTAGTCAGTTGTTTACCTGAGAGGGCTATTTAATTTTGCCATGAAACACGTACATAATGATCTTTCAATTTAGAAGCCATCCAACACTATAATTTCTTAATTAATTTTAAAGTTATGTTTCGTGTTATTTTGAAGGAGACAACAATAACAACATGCATATGTTGAGTTATTAATCAGCTGTTGAGTAATTATGCGTATCTATAACATCTAAGTGATGCAACAGTTAGGAGGAGATCGTAGTTATCAATTTATGTTGCTCATCTTTTAAGCTTGCTGATCAGTAGTTCAATTAATCATTAACTTCTCCTGATTTTCTATTTTTGATTCTTGATGTGGGATAATTTTACCATCCAAACAAACAGTAACACATGACACACCAAGGTAAGGCCACAGACCCAAAATTACCACCAGTGAAATCATTACATGTGTCCAAGGGTACGAAGGTAATTTTATTCATAAACCCTAAAACACTGTAATCCTAACTGCACAAGGACACTCATATCTCATATTTGAGAAACTCAAATCCCACCACAACTCTCACATATGAGTTACTTTCCTAATCAGACGATACTCCAAAGTACTGTATGTAGAGGGCTTTCGTTATTACACATGTACGTCACAAACAGTTTTAACAACGCCTGCCTTTTCATTTTATATAAACAGATTATTGATTTAGGCATCAGAGAGTTCCCTCAAAGGCACACTTCCGATCCTCCGACAACTCCTTAGGTCTTTTTTTGTTCTCGTGTGTGCGGGGACTTCACAACACCTATAAGAGCAGCAGTCACATTTTTAAGCATAAAAAAATTTGTGTTATCCATGGGAAAACTTTGAAGAAGAATTCATCCGTTAATGATGCCAACCTGAAATATGACCAAGAACGTTGTTGCTACTGTCGCTGTCGGTGCTGCTACCATTGCCACAACCCATACCTTGACTAGACAGGACATGATCCTTAGTCCAGGCCTCTTTGCAATTCCCAAAACTACTGCTACGAGTGACGATTCCATCTGGCATTCTAAAAGGTAGCAGAAGTTTCTTGCAACCTCAACTGGGCTATCCCACTCGTCACCAAAGCCACACTGATCTGAACGCATGACTCGGGGTCCTCAATGGCATTAGATGCTGCCACAAAGCCCTCGATTAGCGAGGCACTCAGATCACGAAAGGAGACTTCACCCCACTAACTACCGATCCTCCGTTAGATTCTGCCCCCTCCATTATAAGGTAAGATCACAGAGCCACTCCACGATCACAAACACCTTTAATACAATCTCCAGGAGCGGAGAATGATCACTCCAGATAAAGAGAACCTATAGTAGGTTAGTAGCACCTGCCAATAGACAAAACAAAAAAGCAAGAACAGAACAAACAATCTTTTTTACAGATGACGACCTAGAAGGACTGCCCACCCCATGATGACGCCATGGTCATCACTTTGGTCATTTGGAATTACAATATGAAAAGGATCCTAGTTGACAACCAACATCTTCTATCATAACGCGTTCAAGAAAATGGGGCTTAGTGACCAACAGCTCACACAGGTCGCTTCCCCTCTCTATGAGTTTTCAAGCGAGCCAATGTTCCTCTCTCTACTATATTTAACATCACATTCATAACATTTCTACTCATTTTTCATTCTCTTATGTTCTTCCTCTACACACAACCTATGTCATCACAACTACTTAGGCCATGTCTGGAGACAAGGGTTTAAGCAAGGTTAGCTTAAATCCTTGTCTTAGAATTTGGTGGATGTTACTGGGGCCTCAATTCCAAGACAAGGATTTAAGTTAATATTGCTTAAATCCTTGTCTCCAAACATGGCCTTAGTTTCTAAACAGTTTCCTAGAGATTTCTTCGAAAGCTATTCATAATTGCTATCTACACAACTTCGCAAGGCTTTGTTGTATCCTTGAGGTGAATTTACTAGGAAGCTACTAGCAAACTTTTTGGAGTGAGGGCAACTATCACCTTAACGAAAGTGATTTACGCCCTAAATCCTTAAAATATTATGTTCTTTTCAATTGTTTTCGTTGTTGCAATTCCACATTTTCTAATGCACATACTTTGACCCACTTTTTTTTTTTTTGTTGTTATTTTAACCCAAAATCCCCAACAATTTTAAGGTGATAGTAGAAGCAACCATATAATCAGTATTGATTTCAAAGTCATGAGAGAAGACTTCATCAAAGAAGATCGTTTTTATGGAACCAACTTTGCTCACTAGAAGGAAACTAAAAGACTATAAAAGGTTGAAAGAAGCGAGAGGATATATATATATATATATATATATATATATATATATATATATATATATTATGGATTTCTTTGTCGAGGCCAAATTCATACTGAGAGCATATGTATGATTTCTATGTTTTTATAAAGTCTATGCCAGATATCCAGGAAGTATTTGAAGAGAAACTTAATACTTAAAAAAAAAAAAAAAACAAGGTAGGCTTAACTTATTGATTATGAAATATTTTGAATTTATAGTTATAAATTAAAAATATATATTTTGAATTTATATTTTTGAGTAACATCATAAAAAAATGATGTGTTTTCACTCTATGACCAATTTACAATGAATATCTAAAACTAAGAAGTATCTAATTACTACATTTAAGATAGATGATCTTAATGAATTAGATGCTATCTTAGACGTGGAAATGTGTGGGGGATATGTTTTAAATCAATCTCATTACTTGAGAAACTATTATTAAGTTCCAAAATCTTGGAATAAAGTAAGCAAGTATCCCCTGTGAATTCACTACTAAACCAATTGAGAATTTCGGTAAAGTAATGATACAACTTGAATATGTATGTTAGTGCTATTGAAAGTTTAACTGAGCTAGATATTGTATTTGTAGAGTGCAAACTTTCAAGATACACTAGTAAGCCTAGTACAAACCAATAAATAGAGTTATTAGAATCTTAAGAAAACTATTAAACTATCTGTTTTATTTTTATTATCTGGTTGTACTAGAAGGATTCATTGTAGTTGGATCACAAGTACGTCAATTGATGAAAATTTAACGTTTGGATGGATTTTTAGGCTTGGTGGTGAAACAATACGTTGACCCTCTAAGAAGTAGATATGCATATCAAATTTAACCATATAACCAGGATCAGCACATAATGCCATAGACATATTTGGCGTCACAACAATCCAATATACTTGTCACCTCAAGGACTTGTCTCCTTAAGGACTCTTTCTTAACATTATCGTTTCACATGGACAACAAAAAAATATATGTTTGCAGGGCCAAGAACTGTTGTCACACTTTGGTACCAAAAAGGCTAACAAACACATCAATCATCCCAAGAATATTACTCTAGTTCTATCTACCTATTCTTTAAGCCACAAAAACAGGAAAACCATAAGCTTCAATACGGCCCATTGAGCATTTTAACACATTTATGAACTAGAGCAAAGCTTCCTCATACCAAATACAGACTTAGTATTGCAACTTCAAAGGATAACAAGAGGGGAGAAAAGAATGACTGGAGGGGACTGCATAGTAGCAAACAAAAGTGGTAAATGATTCACATCTTAGGTAGAAATCAGAACAAAATATGGGAAAGTAGCAAGCCACGTCACTAATTCAATCTAAAGCAATGACGATGTATAAAATCAAACTTAAAATTTAAGCCATGCCATCTTGTCTTCTCACGAAAAAGATTAAGCGCTGATGTCAGAGATATTAAGGGAAGGTTGGGTACAGGACCATCAATCGAGGTTGATACATGTTTTTTCAACATTCTTTTTTCAGTATTTTGTCATATTCCTCTCTATACCTCCATTCCATTTGGTATAGCTGTTCAATCATCTCCTCTTCATCTCCATCATATGAAATGCCTATTTTTTTTTTTTACCCAATGCCCTATTTTCTTACCCAATACTTTTCTTTATATTCACACTTTATAAAATGACTGATAATTGTATATAACATTTGTTTATTCAGGCTGCTTCAGACTTGATCCTAGTGTATCCTGAAGGTATCAAATATATTCTAAAGTACATCAAGGATCATTACAATAATCCAACCATTTACATTACTGTGAATGGTAAGCCAATTGTTAGAATAAATTTCATACAATTAAGTTGTATTTGTTACATGTTGGATAATCCAATTACTAATTAGTTTTGATTTCTTTGACATAAAACTCATGTAGGATATGACGATTACAACAATGATACATTACCATTGGAAGAAGCTCTTAAGGATACTGATAGGAAAGAATACCATGAGAAGCATCTTCGGAATCTTTTGGAAGCTGTAAAGTGAGTTAGTATCTAATTTACATTGAATTTATTATCACTGGATTCTTTTGGAAATGAATATGGATTCTTTCCGATTCTCGATCTCATGGTCAAGAATATTACCTTGTATGTGTATAGATTAATGATTGATATGATATGACTGAATCTTTATTTCCTTTTTCTTTCTCGCCAATCTTAAAATTTTGATTCTTTTTTTTTTTAAATTCAGATGGAAAGCTAAGTAAAGGAGTGAACGAGAAAGGGATCCAATTCTATAAAAATCTCATCAATGAGCTCATAGCAAATGGTCATAATTCTATTCCCTATATGGATTTAATTTTTTGTTTGGCTAATTGCGTTTATTTAATTTAATTAAAATATTGTAATATACCAATCAATTAAATTAGAGTTAACATTTAAATATAATTAAGTTCTCCCTATAAGTATATTTTAAATTAATATATATATATATATATATATATATATATATATATAATGATCAAATTTCGAAAAGTTGGAACAAATTTTAAGTTCTTCAAGAAATTTGATAGCTCCTTGAAGATTTATCTTTATAATTGGACCTTGATAAATTATCGATAAAGTTGTCCAATAATTACTTTTTGTGACTCATTTGAACCAAACTTAATTATTTCTCTTAAATGTCATTTGATGAATGTGCAGACATACAACCATTTGTGACTATCTTTCACTGGGATCTTCCCCAAACTCTAGAAGATGAGTATGGTGGTTTTTTAAGCCCTCACATTGTGTAAGTAAATGTTTCCATCATATCAAAAGCATCATTGATGCTTCTATCAATATAGTTTTTTGCCTTTAAAAAAATCTCACTAAAAGATTAATCTATTAAATTATTTTATTAATTATATTAAATCCAACAATATCTACAGTGAAGAATCATGGAGTTGGCCTATATTTGATTGAAAATGTATCCTATTATGCATATACAGGGATGATTTTCGAGACTTTGCAAGTATATGCTTCAAAGAATTTGGTGATAAAGTGAAACTTTGGGCAACTTTCAATGAGCCGTGGGTTTACAGTGTTGCTGGCTATGACAATGGAAGAAAAGCACTAGGACGATGTTCAAAATGGGTCAACAATGCATGCCAAGCAGGGAACTCTGGCATTGAACCTTACAATGTTTCACATCATCTACTTCTTGCTCATGCTGCAGCGGTAGAAGAGTTTAGAAAATGTGACAAGGTATACAGAAAAATTGTCAAATCGTGATCCGGTGCATTAATTGCTAGCTTGATATGCGTATTAGTGCCAACAATAATTTTCTAAACTACTATAAGGTTTAAATATTTTTTCTCGATTTTTTTTTATTTGAAACTTTTGAGATCAAAAGGAGAGTCTATATTGAAACTTTATTAATGATTAAAACCCCAAACCATGTGTCCCCTTTCTATTATTTTTAAAGGAACCTTTTTTATTATTTCATCCATTAACTGTTTTTTATTTATACAATTGTTTAGTGTCAAGAAAATGGAAAGATTGGGATAGTGCTCTCCCCCTCATGGTTTGAGCCTCAATCTGATTCCCCTGCAGAGTTTGAAGCAGCCAAACGAGCCCTTGATTTCATCTTAGGCTGGTAAGTGCCTCATATTAAATTAAGCAACATGCTTTCTCATTTTCTTCCTTCTTTTTTCCTCCTTTTGGGAATTGAAAACTATATTTTAGTCCAAGATAAAAATAATTTTTACATTTCTATATATGCAGGCATTTAGACCCTATAACATTTGGTGATTATCCAAAAAGTATGAGGACTTATGTTGGGGATCGATTACCTTCGTTCACTAAAGAGCAATCCAAAATGCTAAAAAAATCTTTTGATTTTGTGGGAATAAATTACTACGGTGCTCTTTATGTAACTAATCTTGATCATGTTGACCCGGAAAAACCTAGATACACAACAGATCAACATGTTATGTGGAAAAGTAAGTTCACTCTAAATCCAAAGCTTTTAGAAAATTTATACTCGATACAATTTTTTTTTCTATTTTTTGTACTGCCAACATAGACTATGGTGATTAATCTATTGACTTTCAAATTTTTTTTCCTATTTTATAGAGGATCGAGATGGAATTCTTATTGGCCCACAGGTATGTTGGTAAAGTATATATCTTTATTTTAGAAATACTTTGTTTTTGAGAAACGAAGGCATAAAAATATTAGAAGGCATCATAAAGCCAATAAGATTTAGAAAGAAAATTCCTCATGAACCATGAGAGACACATGGAGAGATCAGTTAAGACGCCAAACCAAACAAACAGAACCATCCACTAGAACACAAGACAACACACTGTGCACATCTTGATACATGTTTTTTCAACATTCCTTTTTCAGTATTTTGTCATATTCCTCTCTATCCCTCCATTCCATTTGGTATAGCTGTTCAATCATCTCCTCTTCATCTCCATCATATGAAACGCCTATTTTTTTTTTTTACCCAATGCCCTATTTTCTTACCCAATACTTTTTCTTTATATTCACACTTTATAAAATGATTAATAATTTTATATAACATTATTTTATTCAGGCTGCTTCAGACTTGATCCTAGTGTATCCTGAAGGTATCAAATATATTCTTAAGTACATCAAGGATCATTACAATAATCCAACCATTTACATTACTGAGAATGGTAAGCCAATTGTTAGAATAAACTTCATATAATTAAGTGGTATTTGTTACATGTTGGATAATCCAATTACTAATTAGTTTTGATTTCTTTGACATAAAACTCATGTAGGATATGATGATTACAACAACGATACATTACCATTGGAAGAAGCTCTTAAGGATACTGAGAGGAAAGAATACCATGAGAAGCATCTTCGGAATCTTTTGGAAGCCATAAAGTGAGTTAATATCTAACTTACCATGAGAAGCATCTTATGATGTTTTTTAGTACTCAACTTTTGAAGGTTTAATTATTACAAGGTCGATCTCGATGTAAGCTTATAGAGCAAAGATTGTTTTGTTAAATGTTTATACTAATGGTGATTATTGGATTATTGACAGTGACTATGGAGTTGATGTGAAAGGCTATTTTGCATGGTCATTGATGGATAACTTTGAATGGAACCTTGGTTACACTGTTCGATTCGGATTATACTACGTAGATTTCAAGAATGACTTGAAACGATATCCGAAATAATCAGCCAAGTGGTTCATGAAATTTCTAAAAGAACAAAGCAAGCGGTCTAAAACTGTTATTTGGGTTTCCTCAATTTTATCACGTATAACAAAGAATTGGTCACTATTGACGTATTGAAGTTGAACATCTTTTGGTTTTGAATCACAACTGAATGATGTATTTTATTAATTCTTTTGTAATTCTTTGATTTTATTGATTAAAATCTTTTTAGGTGTTTTAGGATTTTAATATGTAATTAAACTATTGTCTTCTTATATAAGAAATTGTACTACTTTCTGATCTATTTTATGTAGCTAGCCTATAAATAGGTTTGTATAGTTTTTGGGTTCTGCCTATATCTTTTTTCATGATAAATAAATTGACTTTTTCCTTTCATATATATATATATATATATATTAAAGCCTTTTATTCTCTTTTTCGCTTAGATAGGTGGTTTAGAGGGAGGATTCTCCAGGCATGAAGACTCCCTAAAAGTATGCCTTTTGAATAATGGACAAATGGACAATTAAAGTATCATAGTACATATGTCACTTAGCAATCACCGAATTCCTAAACATTTTTTTTTCTCAAATCCCCAACTTTGAGGGTGATTTTAATAAATAAATATTTTGATTATAAACTTGTTATAATAAGCCCTTAATTTGATTTGACGTTTTCTTTGAAGTGGGTTTTTTTTTTTAAGAATTTACTCTTTCAAAAGAAAATTAATGACAGAGAAAACGAAGAAACAATTGTTTACGGTTATTGTTATGCCTAAAATTTGAAAAATAAAGTCTTGGAACATCAACGGTGCAACAAATCGTTGCATTTTTTTTATACTTCTTTCCTTTAGGGGCTAAAATTAAGTGGACCAACAGCAAGGCAACACGTGGACATTTATACTTCCAGTAAGGATATGGCACGTGGACAAGCTATTGACGAACCCAATGCCATCCCCGGACACTCATGTTTAGACCTACGAGCATAAATCTTTGGATCACGATCTTTCCTGGACAACCAGCCATATCCACTTGCAGAGGAATGGGATCTCATGGATTTCCCCATTCGGGGCGTGTGGGTCATCTCACCTTTAAAACACTATAAAAGGACCAAGGTATGCAAATCTAGACACATTCACAATCACATTTTACATAACTGAAAGCACGAGCATCCAATTCCTCTAAGAACTTGTACTAACAAGAGCATCGGAGTGTCTTTGGAGGCACCATCTCCCTCTCTTCTCCGGTGGCTCTCTAGCTCATCTCGTCTATCTTGTGCAAGCTCCCCCAAGAACCAGCCCCCAACTCATCAACACATTTTATGCATCAACACCAATATTTTTGTGTTTTGTAAGGGCTGTTGATAAGAATCTCAATATTTCTTCAAGAAGTTCTGAAGGCTCTCATTCTGTGGCTCTTGATGATCACAAGTGTTTAACATGGTTATCAATTTATGCGCTTATTTCATTTGGAATTATATAAAATGAATTGATTAGCTACATCAGCTCTTAGGTGACAAGAAGGGTGAGAAAGTTGGGGCCATAATCCTTGGACTGACTATTCCTTCATGTCTTCACCTTTTATTGCTATATTCTTCAAAACCAGACCTTCTCTAAACTCTATTCTTCAAAACTAGATCAAATCAACTCTTTCTACATTATGAGTTCATCTTGCCATTATGATAAGACAGCTGCTTGAAGACACCTAGGCAGACGCTTCCTAGGTTGTCGTGTTGGGATTTTACCATTAAAATCCATTTACTCAATCTTAAGCAAAAAAACTCAAGCACAACAATTAAATAGGCAAAATAAATAAAAAGCAAGAACACCTATAATTAATGTGGTTCGGCAACCTCTTTGCATACATCCACCAGCAAATCAACTGCTTTATTAATTTTCAACTACAACTTTAGGAAGAGCAAAGTTGTCAAACTCTCACCCCAAAGTCTCAATATAAAAAAAGCTCTTAACCTAGTTCTAGTTACAAGTACTCTCTCTGACAACCCAAAAACACAAAGCTCTCTCATCCTAACTTCAGTAGTAAACCCTTCTAGTTTACATTGTAAATGAAAATTATGACTGTGCCTCAAATCTTCTCTGGGACCTTTTTATATAGAATATATTTTCCTAATACAATTAGGAAAAGAACAACAGCATCATACTAGACTACTACTACTTGTACAATCAACAATCTATTAGGAAATTACTACTATTCCTACTAGAACAAGCAATTACAAAATATGAAATAACTTTTCCCAAACCAATTAGAAGTCTTCTTTGTGAGAATTGAGCCAAAATCTTAACAGTTGTAACTATGGGGGAGTTTTTTATTTATTTTTTTTTCATTTTCTTCTTCCACTTTGTGATCAGATGCAAACACACATTTGATTTCATGCAAACAATTGGAGCTTGCAATTAATTTTTGTTGGTATGATCCTCCAATGTGTCCACGAGCTAAAGAAGTTGTAAGTGGATTGTTGAGGAAAATTGTAAAAATAAAGAATCAAGCTAGAAGAGACAGAGATAGGAGCTGATGTGATTAATAAATTCATTTTATATAATTTTAAATGCAATCAAAACATAAATTGAGAACAATATTAAACTTGAGTTTCAATAAAGACGTAAATTAGGAACAGTGATAAACTCGACGTAAATTAGAGCAATATTAAACTTAAAGAAAAACCAGTGAAACCTAAAAGACAATTGATAATGGTAATGGATAAGTTTACATTAGTAATTAAGTTGACCTTGAAAAGGAGAAAAAACTGTAAATGCCAATCAAATGATAAACTTAAGAAACCTGTTTCTTTTATTTTTTTTCCCCCTTTTTTCATGTAATTTCTCCGTTACTAGTACTATATATAAAAAATATACTCCATACACCATAGTGATCAAGCCTGGGCCTTTGATGCAAATTTCAAGCCTGGGCATTTAAAGTCTTTAACTAATTGCTCCTTTAATTTTCAAGGTCAACTCCAACTTAATTACTGATATTGTAAACTACCCACGATGAAGCAGTAGTCATTTGTTTACCAGAGAGGGCTATTTAATTTTGCCATGAAACACGTACATAATGATCTTTCAATTTAGAAGACATCCAACACTATAATTTCTTAATTAATTTTAAAGTTATGTTGCGTGTTATTTTGAAGGAGACAACAATAACAACATGCATATGTTGAGTTATTAATCAGCTGTTGAGTAATTATGCGTATCTATAACATCTAAGTGATGCAACAGTTAGGAGGAGATCGTAATTATAAATTTATGTTGCTCATCTTTTAAGCTTGCTGATCAGTAGTTCAATTAATCATTAACTTCTCCTGATTTTCTATTTTTGATTCTTGATGTGGGATAATTTTACCATCCAAACAAACAGTAACACATGACACACCAAGGTAAGTCCACGGACACAAAATTACCACCAGTGAAATCATTACATGTGTCCAAGGGTACGAAGGTAATTTTATTCATAAACTCTAAAACACAGTAATCCTAATTGCACAAGGACACTCATATCTCATATCTGAGAAACTCAAATCCCACCACAACTCTCACTTATGAGTCATTTTCCTAATCAAACTGTACTCCAAAGCACTGTATGTAGAGGGCTTTCATTATCACACATGTACGTCACAAACAGTTTTTGCAGCACCTGCCTTTTCATTTTCTATAAACAGATTACTGATTTAGACATCAGAAAGTTCCCTCAAAAGCACACTTCCGATCCTCCGACAACTCCTTAGGTCTTTTTTTGTTCTCGTGTGCGTATGGACTTCACAACACCTATAAGAGCAACAGTCACATTTTTCAGCATAAAAAAATTTGTGTTATCCATGGGAAAACTTTGAAGAAGAATTCATCTGTTAATGATGCCAACCTGAAATATGACCAAGAACGTTGTTGCTACTGTCGCTGTCGCTGCTGCTACCATTGCCACAACCCATACCTTGACTAGACAGGGCATGGCCTCTTTGCAATTCCCAAAAATACTGCTACCAGTGACGATTCCATCTGCCATTCTAAAAGGTAGCAGAAGTTTCTTGCAACCTCAACTGGGCTATCCCAATCGTCACCAAAGCCACACTGACCTGAATGCATGACTCGGGGTCCTCAATGGAATTAGATGCTGCCACAAAGCCCTCGATCAGCGAGGCACTCAGATCACGAAAGGGGACTTCACCCCACTAACTACCGATCCTCCCTTAGATTCTGCCCACTCCATTATAAGGTAAGATCACAGAGCCACTCCACGATCACAAACACCTTTAATACAATCTCCAGGAGCCGAGAATGATCACTCCAGATAAAGAGAACCTATAGTAGGTTAGTAGCACCAGCCAATAGACAAAAAAAAAGGCAAGAACAGAACAAAAGATCTTTTTTACAGATGACGACCCATGATGACGCCATGGTCATCACTTTGGTCATTGGGAATTACAATATGAAAAGGATCCTAGTTGACAACCAACATCTTCTATCATAACACGTTCAAGAAAATGGGGCTTAGTGACCAACAGCTCACATGGGTCGCTTCCCCTCTCTATGAGTTTTCAAGCGAGCCAATGTTCCTCTCTCTGCTATATTTCACATCACATTCATAACATTTCTACTCATTTTTCATTCTCTTATGTTCTTTCTCTACACACAACCTATGTCATCACAACTACTTAGGCCATGTCTGGAGACAAGGGTTTAAGCAAGGTTAGCTTAAATCTTTGTCTTAGAATTTGGTGGATGTTACTGGGGCCTCAATTCCAAGACAATGATTTAAGTTAATATTGCTTAAATCCTTGTCTCCAAACATGGCCTTAGTTTCTAAACAGTTTCCTAGAGATTTCTTCGAAAGCTATTCATAATTGCTATCTACACAACTTCGCAAGGCTTTGTTGTATCCTTGAGGTGAATTTACTAGGAAGCTACTAGCAAACTTTTTGGAGTGAGGGCAACTATCACCTTAACGAAAGTGATTTACGCCCTAAATCCTTAAAATATTATGTTCTTTTCAATTGTTTTCGTTGTTGCAATTCCACATTTTCTAATGCACATACTTTGACCCACTTTTTTTTTGTTTGTTATTTTAACCCAAAATCCCCAACAATTTTAAGGTGATAGTAGAAGCAACCATATAATCAGTATTGATTTCAAAGTCATGAGAGAAGACTTCATCAAAGAAGATCGTTTTTATGGAACAAACTTTGCTCACTAGAAGGAAACTAAAAGACTATAAAAGGTTGAAAGAAGCGAGAGGATATATATATTATGGATTTCTTTGTCGAGGCCAAATTCATACTGAGAGCATATATATGATTTCTAAGTTTTTATAAAGTCTATGCCAGATATCCAGGAAGTGTTTGAAGAGAAACTTAATACTTAAAAAAAAAAAAAAAAAAAAAACAAGGTAGACTTAACTTATTGATTATGAAATATTTTGAATTTATAGTTATAAATTAAAAATATATATTTTGAATTTATAATTTTGAGTAACATCATAAAAAAATGATGTGTTTTCACTCTATGACCAATTTACAATGAATATCTAAAACTAAGAAGTATCTAATTACTACATTTAAGATAGATGATCTTCATGAATTAGATGCTATCTTAGACGTGGAAATGAGTGGGGGATATGTTTTAAATCAATCTCATTACTTGAGAAACTATTATTAAGTTCCAAAATCTTGGAATAAAGTAAGCAAGTATCCCCTATGAATTCACTAATAAACCAATTGAGAATTTCGGTAAAGTAATGGTACAACTTGAATATATATGTTAGTGCTATTGAAAGTTTAACTGAGCTAGATATTGTATATGTCAGAGATATTAAGGGAAGGTTGGGTACAGGACCGTCAATCGAGGTTGATACATGTTTTTTCAACATTCTTTTTTCAGTATTTTGTCATATTCCTCTCTATACCTCCATTCTATTTGGTATAGCTGTTCAATCATCTCCTCTTCATCTCCATCTTATGAAACGCCAATACTTTTTCTTTATATTCACACTTTATAAAATGACTGATAATTGTGTATAACATTTGTTTATTCAGGCTGTTTCAGACTTGATCCTAGTGTATCCTGAAGGTATCAAATATATTCTTAAGTACATCAAGGATAATTACAATAATGCAACCATTTACATTACTGTGAATAGTAAGCTAATTGTTAGAATAAATTTCATATAATTAAGTGGTATTAGTTACATGTTGGATAATCCAATTACTAATTAGTTTTGATTTCTTTGACATAAAACTCATGTAGGATATGACGATTACAACAATGATACATTACCATTGGAAGAAGCTCTTAAGGATACTGATAGGAAAGAATACCATGAGAAGCATCTTCGGAATCTTTTGGAAGCCGTAAAGTGAGTTAGTATCTAACTTAAATTGAATTTATTATCACACTTTTTGTTTCTTTTTTTTTTTTGGTTCGCAAAATTTACTTTACAACTAACATAAAACTTGTGTTCTACAACAAACTTGATATTGATATAAAATTATCGTTTTCTGCTATATATGATGTTTTTTAGTACTCAATTTTTGTAGGTTTAATTATTACAAGGTCCATCTCGATGTAAGCTTATAGAGCAAAGATTGTTTTGTTAAATGTTTGTAATAATGGTGATTATTGGATTATTGACGGTGACTATGGAGTTGATGTGAAAGGCTATTTTGCATGGTCATTGATGGATAACTTTGAATGAAACCTTTGTTACACTGTTCGATTCGGATTATATTACGTAGATTTCAAGAATTACTTGAAACGATATCCGAAAGAATCAACCAAGTGGTTCATGAAATTTCTAAAAGAACAGAGCAAGCAGTCTAAAACTGTTATTTGGGGTTCCTCAATTTTATCACGTATACCAAAGAGTTGGTCACTACTGATGTATTGAAGTTGAACATCTTTTGGTTCTGAATCATAACTGAATGATGTATTTTATTATTTCTTTTGTAATTCTTTGATTTTATTGATTAAAATCTTTTTAGGTATTTTAGGATTTTAATATGTAATTAAACTATTGTCTTCTTATATAATAAATTGTACTACTTTTTGATCTATTTTATGTAGCTTGCCTATAAATAGGTTTGTATAGTTTTTGGGATTCTGCGTAAATCCTTTTTCATGATAAATAAATTGACTTTTTCCTTTCATATATATATATAAAAGCCTTTTATTCTCTTTTTCGCTGAGATAGGTGGTTTATAGGGAGGATTCTCCAGCATGAAGACTCCCTAAAAGTATGCCTTTTGAATTATGGACAAATGGACAATTAAAGTATCATAGTACATATGTCACTTAGCAATCACCGAAGTCCTAAACAATTTTTTTTTTTGTTTTCTCAAATCCCCAACTTTGAGGGTGATTTTAATAAATAAATATTTTGATTATAAATTTGTCATAATAAGCCCTTAATTTGATTTGACATCTTCTTTGAAATGATGTGTTTTTAAGAATTTACTCTTTCAAAAGAAAATTAATGACAGAGAGAAAACGGAGAAAAGAATCTCAATGTTTTTGGCATCAACGCCAATATTTTTGTGTTTTGTAAGGGGCTGTTGATAAGAATCTCAATGTTTCTTCAAGAAGTTATGAAGGCTCTCATTCTACGGCTCTTGATGATCACAAGTGTTTAACATGGTTCTCAATTTATGAACTTATTTCATTTGGAATTATATAAAATGAATTTATTACCTACATCAGCTCTTAGGTGACAAGAAGGGCGAGAGAAGTTGGGGCCATAATCCTTGGACTGACTATTCCTTCATGTCTTCACCATTTATTGCTATATTCTTCAAAACCAGACCTTCTCTAAACTCTGTTATTCAAAACTAGATCAAATGGACTCTTTCTCCATTATGAGTTCATCCAGCCATTATGATAAGACAGCTGCTTGAAGACTCCTAGGTAAATGCTTCCTAGGTTGTCGTGTTGAGATTTTACCATTAAAATCCATTTACTCAATCTTAAGAAAAAAACACAAGCACAACAATTAAATAGGAAAATAAATAAAAAGCAAGAACTTTAGGAAGAGCAAAGTTGTTAAACTCTCACCCCAAAATCTCAATACAAAAAAAGCTCTTAACCCAATACACCCAAAGCTGTCATCCTAACTTTTGTAGTAAATCCCTCTAGCTTACAATATATGGGAATTATAAGTGTGCCTCAAATCTTCTCTGGGACCCCTTTATATCGAATATATTTTCCTAATACAATTAGAAAAAGAACAACCGCATCATACTCAACTACTACTATTTGTACAATTAACAATCTAATAGGAAATTAGTATTATTCCTACTAGAACAAGCAATTACAAATCAGGAAACAATTTTTCCCAAGCCAATTAGAAGTTTTTTTTATGAGAATTGAGCCAAACTCCTAACAGTCGTAACTATAGGATAGTTTTTTTTTTTTTTAATTTTCTTCTTCCACTTTGCGATCAGATGCAAACACACGATTGATTTCATGCAAACAATTGGAGCTTGCAATTAATTTTTGTTGGTATGATCCTCCAATGTGTCCACGAGCTAAAGAAGATATAAGTGGATTGTTGAGGAAAATTGTAAGAATAAAGAATCAAGCTAGAAGAGACAGAGATAGGAGTTGATGTGATTAATAAATTCATTTTATATAGTTTTAAATGCAATCAGAATATAATATGAGAACAATATCAAACTTGAGTTTCAATAGTAAACTTGACGTAAATTAGAACAATATTAAACTTGAAGAAAAACCAGTGAAATCTAAAAGACAATTGATAATGGTAATGGATAAGTTTACATTAGTAATTAAGTTGACCTTGAAAAGGAGTAAAGACTGTAAATGCCAACCAAGCTGTTGATTTCCTTAATTGGATAACACTCTCCCCAGACCGGCATTGTTTGGTTTTTTATTTTTCTTAGAAAAAAAAGCATATTTTGCACTTTTCATTAAATCTATTAAACTTGGTCCTTGTCAAAATCCTAGTCTCGAAAAGTTATCTTGATATGGACCAACACCATGTAACTTCGTGCCGATATAATATTATATATATTTTTATACCATAGTAGTGGATAAAATATTTGGAAATAAAATAAAAGAAACACGTTTTTTTTTTCTCTGTAGCTTATCCGGTTGAGATAAATTTGGTTGACGAAAATCCGATATAATTTACTATGTGATTGACGAATTCAGAGTTTGGTCATGTTGGCTGGGTCCATTCTACTCGGTTGGCAGCGTCAACGTAACAAAATTTTAACAATCCATGTTCACACTTTTGTTTCATGGGTTTCCACCATTGTTTATATCAAAAAAAAATCCTGGTTAGATTGGGTAGTTTTAAATCCGTCTGAAATTTTATCGATAATTTTAAAAAAATTTACTAGTAATATCAATATAAGTGTGAGAATAAAAAATTAATGGTATAAGTGAAATTTCAAAAATTAACAATGAAATTTCGGACGGATCTAAAACAATTCTTAACCAAAAATTGGTCCTTATATGTTGGATCCTCTCAATTTTTAGCTTTGAATTGCGGGTCAATTAATTGTTAGATTTTATGCCACCTCAATAAAGTAAAAATCGAGGGTCATGAACACACCACATCACCGAAGTAAGGGAAAAGAGCTTTTTCCTCTAAATCGGCAAACAACCAACTGCATGCCCTTGTGTAATGACTCATACCGAGCGAGCTTTACTTGAAATGACATCATCATTACTTTTAAACATTGAGCATATAGACCTGTACCGGAACATGTAAATCCTACTATTTCCATCATACAATACATTCCTACTATATGTATGCATGCTTCCACATTTCTTTAGTCTATGTACACTACATCTTGGTTGAAACCAAGAATTTACACAACACACAATCTTTAGAAAAATTTCAGCCATACAATTAAAAACCACATACAGTTTTTTCAAAAACGGAGACATATACATTAATCCGAACTCCCAAACAAACATGGTGAGGATGCTTTGCGTGAAAACCCACCTAAGTATACCTTTCTCCTTTAATCCTTTTCTGATTTGCTTCAATTCTATTCAACAACTTCCTTGAAATATTAAAAAGTTGGAGGGTGAGCTAAAAGCTTAGCGAGTAATCATATTACTCGAAGTAATCGTCTTCAAGAAACTTTTTCACTTTTTGAATGAATTCAATTTAATTGTAATCACAATTCATAAAGTCACAACTATGTATATATAATTACTCTCATGCTCATCACAAGTAAAATAATCGTTCCAAGAATACATTAAAACATTCAACAATCACATTTATTAAAGTATCATACAAGTAAGTCACATGATTCAAACCATTACAACAATAACCCTTTTAAACTATTCACGGTTCACGTGACATCAACTCAATTCCATACTCTTATCAATACATATATCACAATGGGGGTGTCTCCCCACGTACCAGTACATCAAACATCGCATTATATGTAATTTCATTTGTTTTAATTATTACTGCCATATTGAAATGATGAGGTGTGATGTATCATCATGAATATAATTATGGATGATTGAGTCTCACAGAAAGAGACAGTTATGATGAAAACATTATTGAAATGATGGGGTGTGATGTATCATCGTGAATATAATTATAGATGATTGAGTCTCACAGAAAGAGACAATTATGATTAAAATATTATTGAGATGCTGAGGTGTGATGTATCATCGTGAATATAATTATAGATAATTGAATCTCATAGAAAGAGACAGTTATGATGATAGTGCTGATGTGTGGTATGTTATTTTGAAATTGTTTATAGATGATTTGGTCTCACAGAGAGAGACAATTATGGTAAGCAAGAACCAGAGAACGATAAGAACCATCTAAATGATGGACTTTATGATGAGAACCTCATTACAAGATAATTGATGGTCTTAAGGTGGACCAATGATTTAGAAAAAGATATTGATAGAGAATGAATCGTATGACATGTGTAATGATAGTAGAAAGTTGTCATCAGGTTATGTGAAAAAAATAAAAGATTAAAAATTAAAGGACTATTTATGAAATTTTGGAATATTTTTTATAAATTAAATTCACTGAGATTGTGAAGCTCAACCCTCATTGTACAATGATTTTCAGGTAGCAGGTTTGGCAAATAATTTGGTGAGTTGAGGTTCAGAAGAAATCATCTTCTGTAAGCCACGTACGTGTCAACATCCTCAGACTAATGAGAAAATAAAATGAAAATTTTATTTGTAAATCTTCATGCATTTTACGTTGTATAGAATGCTTAAAGATCGGATTGATGTAAAGTTCTTTTGGTAATATTTATTTTTATTGTTGCATATATGTGTCGTGCTGGGATTCTCAAAATGTGATGACACCTGTAGAGAGATTATTTGGTTTTCTACCAGTAATTGACAGACCTTTGTTTCGTTTTAAAAGGAGAAGTTTTGGATTGGTGGGAAGATATTCTTCCCAGGGTAAGTATAGATGTCAATAGACCTTCAACCTAGAATAGGTTTAAGGAGGTTTTCCTTGAGAAATATTTTTCCTTAGACTTTTAGAGCCTAACATGATAGAGATTGATCTATTTGAGGCATATTAATTATGTAAGATTGGTTGATATATCAACTCAAATTGAGAGAGATGTGATGGAGTTTAAGAAAAAAAAAAGAGAAAGAGTGGTTAAAGAGGTTTAGACATAAAGGTTATAGAGGTAATGGTAGTACAAGTGTATAGGGTGAGAAACCACCCCAAATGAGGCTTTTCTTGTTACAGGGAACTGAAGTATAGAGTTAGAGGCAAACAGAACCTATTGTATCTGTATCTTAGAATACTATTGGTGGGACCCTTAGATTTGGGAGACAGGAAGTCATGGTAGAGGAAGTAAGTTTGCCATTAAGGGAAATAGTAACATGATGTATGATTGAGAGACAAAAGTTATTATAGATATATTCATATGAGATATTTATCCCATAATTGTCAAAATTTGAAATGCTTTATGTGTGGAGAAGGTGGACATGTCAGTGTTGGTTGACCTTGACGCAACCCATTCTTTTGCATCCAGTATTCATATAAAATCTATTGAAGTATGTATTAGTCATTGGATTGCAAAATATCCTTGTTAAAGTTCTCCCCCGAGATAGAGTGATAATCATGAATAGTTACGAGAGATTGTGTGATTCGTACCAGTGACAGAAAATCTGAAGTTGATTTATTATCTTCGAATATAATTTATTTTGGGAAATAATTGGTTATCGACGTTTTTTGTCTGGATTGATTATTCCAGAAAGAAGGCTCAAGATATATACGTTATATACTTTTAACTACCTTATTTTTGCTCTGGCCAATAGAAGATGATTGAAAAAGGGTTTTAAGGAGTATTGGGCATATATCATGAATTATAAAATGGAAAGTGAGAAGTTAGAATAAATCTTAGTGATGAAAGAATATTCTAAATTAATTTTTGATGAGTTGTTTAGGTTGCCTCCAAGTAGGGAGATTAAAGTCTAATGATGTGATACCAGGGCTATCACATATATTTAATAGCGTTTGAATTGAGAAAGTTGAACGTATCATTTTAAGAATTTTTGGATAAATAATTTTTTAGACCTAACGTATTTGGGGAGCCCCTATGTTGTTTGTGAAGAAGGAAGATGGAACGATGAGATTGGGTATAGACTACAAATAGTTGAATAAGAATAAATACATTTTTTCCTAGGATAAATGAATTGTTTAAGCAGTTGCAAGGAGTGAGAATGTTTTCTAAGATAAACCTGAGATCAAGTTATCACCAATGGAGGATAGAGAAGGGAGACGTGCCTACGATTGCTTTTAGGACACGTTATGCTCATAAGCTTTCGCGATGTCATTTGGATTAACTAATGTTCCAGAAACATTCATGGACTTGATGAATAAAATATTTAAACTGTTTCTTGATAATCTTATGGTTGTGTTCAGTAACGACATTCTGATATATTTTGAGAAGGAAAAACAACATATAGACCATTAGATACTGTGCTGGAGATTCTGAGGAGAGAGAAATTATATGCAAAGTTTCTAAGTGTGAATGTTAGCTGAAGGAAATAACTTTCTTGGAACATGTAATATCCGGAATCGGCATAACCGTTGATCCACAAAAGGTAGAGATAATGTTAAACCAACTAATATAATTGAGATTAGAATCTTCTTGGTGTTAGTTGGTTATTATAGAAGAATTCTTTCAGAATTTGTCTATTATTGAATTGCTGTTGAATAGATTGACTAGTAAAGATGTGAGATTTGTACGGTGAAGGAAGTGAGAAAATTTTGCAATTACTAAAGGAGAAATTGACTACAGCTCCGATATTGGTGTTTCCTTCTGGTGATGAAGGAGTTGTGGTGTATAATGATAAGTCATATCAATGATTGGGATATGTGTAACATAGGAAAGTTATGGGCTATACTTCTAGGTAATTGAAAATTTATGATAGAAATTACTCCTTTCATGACTTTGAATTAACTGTTATAGTGTTTACTTTAAAGATTGGAGACATCATCAGTATGGAGCCACTTTTGAGATTTTCATGGGTTATAAGAGTTTGACGTAATTACCTGCCCAGAGAAAGTTGAATTTGAGGCAAAGATGGTGGATGAAGTTGATTAGTAACTAAGATTGTACAATTCATAATCATCCTGAAAATGCGAAGGTGATAGCTGATACATTGAGTAGAAATTCTACAAGAAGGTTAACTGTTATGGGGGTTCTGATGTGAAATTGATGATAGATTTAAAAGAGATAAGAATGAAGTTGAATAACGGTGATAAAAGATCATGGTTAACGAATATGGTTGTACAGTCATCCATAATAAAATGTTTTAGAGATGCAAGGTAGAGATGAAGAGATAGAAAAGATTAAGCATTGAGTGCTTACTAGAAAGAAATATGAGTTCAAAAATTTGGAATGAGGGTATTTTGAAATTGGAACATGGATTTGTGTTCCCAATGATGCAGAGTGGAGAAAGAAGATATTGAGAAAGTACATGATGATATAGATTCGATGCAATCAAGTAATAATAAGATGTATAGAGGATTGAGACAAAAATTCTAATGGTCACGGTTAAAGAGAGATGTAGCTGAGATTGTGAGGTTGTATGGAGTACCATGGATCATAGTATCAAATAGAGATGCTAGATTTACATCTTAGTTTTTGGAGAGGCTTTCAGTAAGTCGTGGGTACAAAGTTGCAATTTAATATAATTTTTCAAGCTTAGACAAAAAAAAAGAGAACGATTTTTAGAGTACTAGAAGATATGTTAAGGGCAAATGTGATGAGTTCTTAGTAAGTTTGGAATGCTTACATGCCATTGATTGAAGTTGCTTATAATAATTAGTAACAAACTAATATTAGGATGGCATCGATTGAGGCATTGTATGGTCGGAGGAGTATAACTCCTTTATGTTAGGAAGAAATGGGAGAGAGAAATATAGTTGGTTTATAAATTATTTAGTTAACATCTAAGAGGAACAAATTGGTTATAGAAAGCTGTAAAGCAGCACAGAGTAAACCTCCTGAGTTTCCAGAAGATGATGGGGTGTATGGAAAAATATCTCAATGAAAAGGGTGTATTGAGATTTAAACAGGAAATAAAAGCTAAACCTAATGTATGTGGGACCTTACGAGGTTTTTGAGAAAGTTTGACTAGTTGCGAATAGACTAGATTTGCCTCTGGAATTAAAACATTTATATAGTGTATTTCATGTTTCACTTTAAGGAAGTGTTTACATGATATTTCGAGCTAAGCTATAGAAATTTAGAAGGCTTGGGATTATATACAAATTCCAGTGAGAATTTTAGACAAAAATAATAAATCTTGTGTAATAAAATAATTTCATTATGCCAAGTTCGGTGGCGGAATCAGGATGTTGATGAGACTACGTGAAAGCATGAGACAGAAATATTATTCACATTTGTTTCTGGAGTAAAGTAAGGAAATTTCGGGGGCGAAATTTTTGTAAGGTCGGTAGAATTGTAATAACCGTGTTTGCAAAGTAAGGGTAAATAAGTAATTTAATAAATTATAACATGAAGTTTAAATGATATAGTTATGCGATGGATTTAGTATTGAATAAAATAATTATTTTGGAAAAAAAAATATTTCTGTTACGTGGACATCATTAAAAGAAAAAAAAACAAAAAACAAAAAAAATAGTCAAAAGTTGTGGGCAGCAGGTGTAATACCTTACACCTGCTGCCAATTTCAGAAGATGTTTGTAGTCAACAAACGTGGGTAGCAGGTGTAATACCTGTTACCAATTTCAGACAACATTTGGGAATGCCTTACGCGTCTCCACAACATGGAGACTGTGGAGACTTTTGGGAAGGGGGGGCTGTTGAAGTTTTCGTATATATAGCATATGTAAACGTAAAAAAAAAAAAATTTCACCCATGAGATTTCGTTTTGTTTCCTCTAAATTGTCTGTTTTCTTTAAATCTTTGGAGACTCAAAGAAATGTTGGAAGAGCAAAATTTTGAAGGGGTTTTCTGCGGAATTTCGTAGAAAATCAAGAATAGCTATAAGAAAAGCAGAAGGTAAACAGTGCTTATTTTTGAATTTATGACATTTATGGAGTTTCCCTGAATTCAAAGTGAGAACTTTTAATGTGTCTGGTTTATATCAAATTGAAGAATAAATTAGAAAATTTATATAAATATGATGTCAGGTGTTGACGATCTACAATTGGGAGAATTTATGAGAGAAACGGGAAAGGCAAGAAAGTGATCCACGGGTAGCTTTAAGTGCTATGTGTGAGCTGGATTTACTTTAAGTAGTCTAAATAAAAACGAAATATTAGTGATAATATTAAAATAAATTATTGATGTATGCTTGGGTGATAGATGAAAAAAATTGATTTATAGGTATAATAGGAAATTTGGACATGTAGAAATATTTTTCAGTGACAAATAATATTTTTGGAAATAAAAGTTTATTAGAGAATAAAAGAGATAAATAAATTATTGATGAGTTATATTGATGTTTTAGCACGAATTATGAGGAGATGAATTTTAGTGAATATTGATAAGCTTTGGTGGATGATTTGATGTGATTAAAAATGAAATTCAGTGGATCTGGACAAACTTTGATGGATAATTTGATATGATCTGGGACGAAATTTAGTGGATTTTGACATTTTGTAATGGATGATTTGATGTGATTTGGGATGAGTGGATTTTAGTAGAATTTTTATATAATTTGAGAAAAAATCAGGATAGTTAATTTAAATATTTTGATTTCATATGATTTTTATATTACTGTTTATATGCATATTTTATATCATTGTTCATATGCATATGCATTACATGAGAAAGAAAAGAACCGGGAAGGCAGTCGGTCTGATGAAAATGAAAGAACCGGGAAGGCAGCCAGTCTGCTAAAAATGAAAGAACCAGGAAGGCAGTCGGTCTTATGAGAATGAAAGAACCGAGAAGGCAACCGGTCTAAGTTAATAACAACCTGTCGACAGGTGGGAAGACGTTCCCATCATAATCATATATGCATTTGCATCTGTTTTAATTATTGTTGCATTATTGAAATGATGAGGTGTGATGTGTCATCGTGAATATAATTATAGATGATTGAGTCTCACAGAAAGAGACAGTTATGATGAAAACATTATTGAAATGATAAGGTGTGATGTATCATCGTGAATATAATTATAGATGATTGAGTCTCACAGAAAGAGACAGTTATGATGAAAATATTATTGAAATGCTGAGGTGTGATGTATCATCGTGAATATAATTATAGATGATTGAGTCTCACAGAAAGAGACAGTTATGATGAAAATATTATTGAAATGCTGAGGTGTGATGTATTATCGTGAATATAATTATAGATAATTGAATCTCACAGAAGGAGACAGTTATGATGATAGTGCTGATGTGTGGTATGTTATTTTGAAATTGTTTATAGATGATTTGATCTCATAGAGAGAGACAATTATGGTAAACAAGAAGCAGAGAATGATAAGAACCATCTAAATGATGGACTTTATGATGAGAACCTCATTACGAGGTAATCATGAGATAATTGATGGTCTTAAGGTGGACCAATGATTTAGAGAAAGATATTGATAGAGAATGAATCGTATGGCATGTTTAATGATAGTAGAAAGTTGTCATCATGTTATGTGAAAAAAATAAAAGATTAAAAATTAAAGGACTATTTATGAAATTTTGGAATACTTTTAGTAAATTAAATTCACTGAGTTTGTAAAGATCACCCCTCATGGTACAATGATTTTCAGGTAGCAGGGTTAGCAAATAATTTGGTGAGTTGAGGTTCAGAATAAATCATTTTTTGTAAGCCGTGTACGTGTCATCATCCTCAGACTAATGAGAAAATAAAATTAAAAATTTATTTGTAAATCTTCATGCATTTTACGTTGTATAGAATGCTTAAAGATTGGATTGATGTAAAGTTCTTTTGGTAATATTTATTTTTATTGTTGCATCTATGTGTCGTGCTGGGATTATCAAAATGTGATGACACCATTTCGGGGTGGCCAACCCGAGATGGGTCGTTACATAATCGCTCACTTAGATATTATACGCATAATCACAAAAGAACTAATTAATTAATCACACAATTTATGCATGTTTTTATGGTTGTCTCCTTCAAATTAACAAGGAACATATATAACTTTTAATTAATAAGAGATTATAGCATTCAAGGTTTTCTAAATTGGAAGACTCTTATGTACGTACGTGTTTAAAGTCCATGTTAATTAGCCATCTGGTAAACAAATGACTGCTCCATTAATTTTGTTGGAGTTGACCTTGAAAATTAGAGTCAAGGAGCAGTTAGTTAGAGACTTGAAACGCCCAGGCTTGAAATTTGCATGTAACGGAGAAATTACATGAAAAAGAAAAATAAAATGAAAGAAAGAGTCCTGAGACTTTGGTTCACTTTTTGTTTTCTTTAGTTTGTCCGTTTGCTGCTATAGAATTGACATAAATATTATATACTTACGTATACCTGAGACTTCTCTTCTTAAAAAAATGACCTGAGATAATTTGTTTTGGTGCTATAGAAGCACATGGTATATTGACTTGACCTGAGATCATTTGAACTGACATAAATATTATATACTTAGGTTGTTTTTGAGACATACAAATACAAGGTATATAATTGTGCTTGAGCTGAGACTTCTCTTCTTAAAAAATTGACCTGAGACAATTTGGGTTGACAAAAATATGTAATTGGCACATTTATGTTGGCTGGGTCCATTCTGATCTGCTGGCCTGGCAGTGTTGTATGTATGCATATACCTAACAAAATTCATGTTTACATTGGTCGATCTTCAACAAAAAATTGAATTCAATGTTTACACGCATACCTTCGCGCGTTTTATGGGTTTCAAGCCTCTCCTCACTCCTCTATATAAAGGGCTTACAATGAAACTTAAAACCACAAACACTTCCACTTCAGCAATTAAAACTACTCCTTAGCTATAAGCACTTGATTATGGCGTTTCAACTTCAAGGTTCCCTTCTTTTATTGGCGCTGCTAGTCCTACTAAGCTTATTGCCTTCCATTGAACCAAAGCGTCATCTTGTCTCAACTTCTAATTTCAATCGTAACAGTTTTCCTGATGGTTTCATTTTTGGTACAGCCTCATCAGCTTATCAGGTAGATTAATATGTATTTATATCTAGGCCCCTAATTTTCTACTAATAAATGAAGAGCTTTTTAAAGCCACTTCATATTATATAAGCTAACTCTATCGATGCATACGTGATATTTAGTTTGAAGGTGCAGCAAACAAAGACGGTAGAGGTGAAAGTATATGGGACAACTTTACTCATACATATCCAGGTTTCTTAATTTCCTTCTCTCCCTCATTGATCTGCATTTGTGTAATAGTGTGCGTACATGTGCATGTGTGCTTACATGCATGGGAGTGCGTAAGTTATGATGATAACTACTTAGTTTGGCTTCATTTCATGTATTAATAAAATGGAGACAAAAAAACTGGATAGATTATCATATATATTTGAATCATTTCAATAAAGGTAATGTAGATAAATTAACTATGATTATTTTCATAAAATTTTGCAGAAAGAAACAGTATGGCCAATGGAGATGTAGCAGTTGATTTCTATCATCGTTATAAGGTATGAAAGAAAAAAAAATAAAAAATTAATGTGTTGGTAGGTAAAATACAGACTACTTTTTATATTTCCTTGTAATTAATAATCCACAAAATTTATAACTTTTTTTTAAAAACGTGACAGGATGATATCAAACTAATGAAGAAAATGAATATGGATTCTTTCCGATTCTCGATCTCATGGTCAAGAATATTACCTTGTATGTGTATAGATTAATGATTGATATGATATGACTGAATCTTTATTTCCTTTTTCTTTCTCGCCAATCTTAAAATTTTGATTCTTTTTTTTTTTAAATTCAGATGGAAAGCTATGTAAAGGAGTGAACGAGAAAGGGATCCAATTCTATAAAAATCTCATCAATGAGCTCATAGCATCTGGTCATAATTCTATTCCCTATATGGATTTAATTTTTTGTTTGGCTAATTGCGTTTATTTAATTTAATTAAAATATTGTAATATACCAATCAATTAAATTAGAGTTAACATTTAAATATAATTAAGTTCTCCCTATAAGTATATTTTAAATTAAAATTATATATATATATATAATGATCAAATTTCGAAACGTTGGAACAAATTTTAAGTTCTTCAAGAAATTTGATAGCTCCTTGAAGATTTATCTTTATAATTGGACCTTGATAAATTATCGATAAAGTTGTCCAATAATTACTTTTTGTGACTCATTTGAACCAAACTTAATTATTTCTCTTAAATGTCATTTGATGAATGTGCAGACATACAACCATTTGTGACTATCTTTCACTGGGATCTTCCCCAAACTCTAGAAGATGAGTATGGTGGTTTTTTAAGCCCTCACATTGTGTAAGTAAATGTTTCCATCATATCAAAAGCATCATTGATGCTTCTATCAATATAGTTTTTTGCCTTTAAAAAAATCTCACTAAAAGATTAATCTATTAAATTATTTTATTAATTATATTAAATCCAACAATATCTACAGTGAAGAATCATGGAGTTGGCCTATATTTGATTGAAAATGTATCCTATTATGCATATACAGGGATGATTTTCGAGACTTTGCAAGTATATGCTTCAAAGAATTTGGTGATAAAGTGAAACTTTGGGCAACTTTCAATGAGCCGTGGGTTTACAGTGTTGCTGGCTATGACAATGGAAGAAAAGCACTAGGACGATGTTCAAAATGGGTCAACAATGCATGCCAAGCAGGGAACTCTGGCATTGAACCTTACAATGTTTCACATCATCTACTTCTTGCTCATGCTGCAGCGGTAGAAGAGTTTAGAAAATGTGACAAGGTATACAGAAAAATTGTCAAATCGTGATCCGGTGCATTAATTGCTAGCTTGATATGCGTATTAGTGCCAACAATAATTTTCTAAACTACTATAAGGTTTAAATATTTTTTCTCGATTTTTTTTTATTTGAAACTTTTGAGATCAAAAGGAGAGTCTATATTGAAACTTTATTAATGATTAAAACCCCAAACCATGTGTCCCCTTTCTATTATTTTTAAAGGAACCTTTTTTATTATTTCATCCATTAACTGTTTTTTATTTATACAATTGTTTAGTGTCAAGAAAATGGAAAGATTGGGATAGTGCTCTCCCCCTCATGGTTTGAGCCTCAATCTGATTCCCCTGCAGATATTGAAGCAGCCAAACGAGCCCTTGATTTCATCTTAGGCTGGTAAGTGCCTCATATTAAATTAAGCAACATGCTTTCTCATTTTCTTCCTTCTTTTTTCCTCCTTTTGGGAATTGAAAACTATATTTTAGTCCAAGATAAAAATAATTTTTACATTTCTATATATGCAGGCATTTAGACCCTATAACATTTGGTGATTATCCAAAAAGTATGAGGACTTATGTTGGGGATCGATTACCTTCGTTCACTAAAGAGCAATCCAAAATGCTAAAAAAATCTTTTGATTTTGTGGGAATAAATTACTACGGTGCTCTTTATGTAACTAATCTTGATCATGTTGACCCGGAAAAACCTAGATACACAACAGATCAACATGTTATGTGGAAAAGTAAGTTCACTCTAAATCCAAAGCTTTTAGAAAATTTATACTCAATACAATTTTTTTTTCTATTTTTTGTACTGCCAACATAGACTATGGTGATTAATCTATTGACTTTCAAATTTTTTTTCCTATTTTATAGAGGATCGAGATGGAATTCTTATTGGCCCACAGGTATGTTGGTAAAGTATATATATTTATTTTAGAAATACTTTGTTTTTGAGAAACGAAGGCATAAAAATATTAGAAGGCATCATAAAGCCAATAAGATTTAGAAAGAAAATTCCTCATGAACCATGAGAGACACATGGAGAGATCAGTTAAGACGCCAAACCAAACAAACAGAACCATCCACTAGAACACAAGACAACACACTGTGCACATCTTGATACATGTTTTTTCAACATTCCTTTTTCAGTATTTTGTCATATTCCTCTCTATCCCTCCATTCCATTTGGTATAGCTGTTCAATCATCTCCTCTTCATCTCCATCATATGAAACGCCTATTTCTTTTTTTTACCCAATGCCCTATTTTCTTACCCAATACTTTTTCTTTATATTCACACTTTATAAAATGATTAATAATTTTATATAACATCATTTTATTCAGGCTGCTTCAGACTTGATCCTAGTGTATCCTGAAGGTATCAAATATATTCTTAAGTACATCAAGGATCATTACAATAATCCAACCATTTACATTACTGAGAATGGTAAGCCAATTGTTAGAATAAACTTCATATAATTAAGTGGTATTTGTTACATGTTGGATAATCCAATTACTAATTAGTTTTGATTTCTTTGACATAAAACTCATGTAGGATATGATGATTACAACAACGATACATTACCATTGGAAGAAGCTCTTAAGGATACTGAGAGGAAAGAATACCATGAGAAGCATCTTCGGAATCTTTTGGAAGCCATAAAGTGAGTTAATATCTAACTTACCATGAGAAGCATCTTATGATGTTTTTTAGTACTCAACTTTTGAAGGTTTAATTATTACAAGGTCGATCTCGATGTAAGCTTATAGAGCAAAGATTGTTTTGTTAAATGTTTATACTAATGGTGATTATTGGATTATTGACAGTGACTATGGAGTTGATGTGAAAGGCTATTTTGCATGGTCATTGATGGATAACTTTGAATGGAACCTTGGTTACACTGTTCGATTCGGATTATACTACGTAGATTTCAAGAATGACTTGAAACGATATCCGAAAGAATCAGCCAAGTGGTTCATGAAATTTCTAAAAGAACAAAGCAAGCGGTCTAAAACCGTTATTTGGGTTTCCTCAATTTTATCACGTATAACAAAGAATTGGTCACTATTGACGTATTGAAGTTGAACATCTTTTGGTTTTGAATCACAACTGAATGATGTATTTTATTAATTCTTTTGTAATTCTTTGATTTTATTGATTAAAATCTTTTTAGGTGTTTTAGGATTTTAATATGTAATTAAACTATTGTCTTCTTATATAAGAAATTGTACTACTTTCTGATCTATTTTATGTAGCTAGCCTATAAATAGGTTTGTATAGTTTTTGGGTTCTGCCTATATCTTTTTTCATGATAAATAAATTGACTTTTTCCTTTCATATATATATATATATATATATATATATATATATTAAAGCCTTTTATTCTCTTTTTCGCTTAGATAGGTGGTTTAGAGGGAGGATTCTCCAGGCATGAAGACTCCCTAAAAGTATGCCTTTTGAATAATGGACAAATGGACAATTAAAGTATCATAGTACATATGTCACTTAGCAATCACCGAATTCCTAAACATTTTTTTTTTCTCAAATCCCCAACTTTGAGGGTGATTTTAATAAATAAATATTTTGATTATAAACTTGTTATAATAAGCCCTTAATTTGATTTGACGTTTTCTTTGAAGTGGGTTTTTTTTTTTAAGAATTTACTCTTTCAAAAGAAAATTAATGACAGAGAAAACGAAGAAACAATTGTTTACGGTTATTGTTATGCCTAAAATTTGAAAAATAAAGTCTTGGAACATCAACGGTGCAACAAATCGTTGCATTTTTTTATACTTCTTTCCTTTAGGGGTTAAAATTAAGTGGACCAACAGCAAGGCAACACGTGGACATTTATACTTCCAGTAAGGATATGGCACGTGGACAAGCTATTGACGAACCCAATGCCATCCCCGGACACTCATGTTTAGACCTACGAGCATAAATCTTTGGATCACGATCTTTCCTGGACAACCAGCCATATCCACTTGCAGAGGAATGGGATCTCAGGGATTTCCCCATTCGGGGCGTGTGGGTCATCTCACCTTTAAAACACTATAAAAGGACCAAGGTATGCAAATCTAGACACATTCACAATCACATTTTACATAACTGAAAGCACGAGCATCCAATTCCTCTAAGAACTTGTACTAACAAGAGCATCTGAGTGTCTTTGGAGGCACCATCTCCCTCTCTTCTCCGGTGGCTCTCTAGCTCATCTCGTCTATCTTGTGCAAGCTCCCCCAAGAACCAGCCCCCAACTCATCAACACATTTTATGCATCAACACCAATATTTTTGTGTTTTGTAAGGGGCTGTTGATAAGAATCTCAATATTTCTTCAAGAAGTTCTGAAGGCTCTCATTCTGTGGCTCTTGATGATCACAAGTGTTTAACATGGTTATCAATTTATGCGCTTATTTCATTTGGAATTATATAAAATGAATTCATTAGCTACATCAGCTCTTAGGTGACAAGAAGGGTGAGAAAGTTGGGGCCATAATCCTTGGACTGACTATTCCTTCATGTCTTCACCTTTTATTGCTATATTCTTCAAAACCAGACCTTCTCTAAACTCTATTCTTCAAAACTAGATCAAATGGACTCTTTCTCCATTATGAGTTCATCCTGCCATTATGATAAGACAGCTGCTTGAAGACGCCTAGGCAGACGCTTCCTAGGTTGTCGTGTTGGGATTTTACCATAAAAATCCATTTACTCAATCTTAAGCAAAAAAACACAAGCACAACAATTAAATAGGCAAAATAAATAAAAAGCAAGAACACCTATAATTAATGTGGTTCGGCAACCTCTTTGCATACATCCACCAGCAAATCAACTGCTTTATTAATTTTCAACTACAACTTTAGGAAGAGCAAAGTTGTCAAACTCTCACCCCAAAGTCTCAATATAAAAAAAGCTCTTAACCTAGTTCTAGTTACAAGTACTCTCTCTGACAACCCAAAAACACAAAGCTCTCATCCTAACTTCAGTAGTAAACCCTTCTAGTTTACATTGTAAATGAAAATTATGACTGTGCCTCAAATCTTCTCTGGGACCTTTTTATATAGAATATATTTTCCTAATACAATTAGGAAAAGAACAACAGCATCATACTAGACTACTACTACTTGTACAATCAACAATCTATTAGGAAATTACTACTATTCCTACTAGAACAAGCAATTACAAAATAGGAAATAACTTTTCCCAAACCAATTAGAAGTCTTCTTTGTGAGAATTGAGCCAAAATCTTAACAGTTGTAACTATGGGGGAGTTTTTTATTTATTTTTTTTTCATTTTCTTCTTCCACTTTGTGATCAGATGCAAACACACATTTGATTTCATGCAAACAATTGGAGCTTGCAATTAATTTTTGTTGGTATGATCCTCCAATGTGTCCACGAGCTAAAGAAGTTGTAAGTGGATTGTTGAGGAAAATTGTAAAAATAAAGAATCAAGCTAGAAGAGACAGAGATAGGAGCTGATGTGATTAATAAATTCATTTTATATAATTTTAAATGCAATCAAAACATAAATTGAGAACAATATTAAACTTGAGTTTCAATAAAGACGTAAATTAGGAACAGTGATAAACTCGACGTAAATTAGAGCAATATTAAACTTAAAGAAAAACCAGTGAAACCTAAAAGACAATTGATAATGGTAATGGATAAGTTTACATTAGTAATTAAGTTGACCTTGAAAAGGAGAAAAAACTGTAAATGCCAATCAAATGATAAACTTAAGAAACCTGTTTCTTTTATTTTTTTTCCCCCTTTTTTCATGTAATTTCTCCGTTACTAGTACTATATATAAAAAATATACTCCATACACCATAGTGATCAAGCCTGGGCCTTTGATGCAAATTTCAAGCCTGGGCATTTAAAGTCTTTAACTAATTGCTCCTTTAATTTTCAAGGTCAACTCCAACTTAATTACTGATATTGTAAACTACCCACGATGAAGCAGTAGTCATTTGTTTACCAGAGAGGGCTATTTAATTTTGCCATGAAACACGTACATAATGATCTTTCAATTTAGAAGACATCCAACACTATAATTTCTTAATTAATTTTAAAGTTATGTTGCGTGTTATTTTGAAGGAGACAACAATAACAACATGCATATGTTGAGTTATTAATCAGCTGTTGAGTAATTATGCGTATCTATAACATCTAAGTGATGCAACAGTTAGGAGGAGATCGTAATTATAAATTTATGTTGCTCATCTTTTAAGCTTGCTGATCAGTAGTTCAATTAATCATTAACTTCTCCTGATTTTCTATTTTTGATTCTTGATGTGGGATAATTTTACCATCCAAACAAACAGTAACACATGACACACCAAGGTAAGTCCACGGACACAAAATTACCACCAGTGAAATCATTACATGTGTCCAAGGGTACGAAGGTAATTTTATTCATAAACTCTAAAACACAGTAATCCTAATTGCACAAGGACACTCATATCTCATATCTGAGAAACTCAAATCCCACCACAACTCTCACTTATGAGTCATTTTCCTAATCAAACTGTACTCCAAAGCACTGTATGTAGAGGGCTTTCATTATCACACATGTACGTCACAAACAGTTTTTGCAGCACCTGCCTTTTCATTTTCTATAAACAGATTACTGATTTAGACATCAGAAAGTTCCCTCAAAAGCACACTTCCGATCCTCCGACAACTCCTTAGGTCTTTTTTTGTTCTCGTGTGCGTATGGACTTCACAACACCAATAAGAGCAACAGTCACATTTTTCAGCATAAAAAAATTTGTGTTATCCATGGGAAAACTTTGAAGAAGAATTCATCTGTTAATGATGCCAACCTGAAATATGACCAAGAACGTTGTTGCTACTGTCGCTGTCGCTGCTGCTACCATTGCCACAACCCATACCTTGACTAGACAGGGCATGGCCTCTTTGCAATTCCCAAAAATACTGCTACCAGTGACGATTCCATCTGCCATTCTAAAAGGTAGCAGAAGTTTCTTGCAACCTCAACTGGGCTATCCCAATCGTCACCAAAGCCACACTGACCTGAATGCATGACTCGGGGTCCTCAATGGAATTAGATGCTGCCACAAAGCCCTCGATCAGCGAGGCACTCAGATCACGAAAGGGGACTTCACCCCACTAACTACCGATCCTCCCTTAGATTCTGCCCACTCCATTATAAGGTAAGATCACAGAGCCACTCCACGATCACAAACACCTTTAATACAATCTCCAGGACCCGAGAATGATCACTCCAGATAAAGAGAACCTATCGTAGGTTAGTAGCACCAGCCAATAGACAAAAAAAAAGGCAAGAACAGAACAAAAGATCTTTTTTACAGATGACGACCCATGATGACGCCATGGTCATCACTTTGGTCATTGGGAATTACAATATGAAAAGGATCCTAGTTGACAACCAACATCTTCTATCATAACACGTTCAAGAAAATGGGGCTTAGTGACCAACAGCTCACATGGGTCGCTTCCCCTCTCTATGAGTTTTCAAGCGAGCCAATGTTCCTCTCTCTGCTATATTTCACATCACATTCATAACATTTCTACTCATTTTTCATTCTCTTATGTTCTTTCTCTACACAGAACCTATGTCATCACAACTACTTAGGCCATGTCTGGAGACAAGGGTTTAAGCAAGGTTAGCTTAAATCTTTGTCTTAGAATTTGGTGGATGTTACTGGGGCCTCAATTCCAAGACAATGATTTAAGTTAATATTGCTTAAATCCTTGTCTCCAAACTTGGCCTTAGTTTCTAAACAGTTTCCTAGAGATTTCTTCGAAAGCTATTCATAATTGCTATCTACACAACTTCGCAAGGCTTTGTTGTATCCTTGAGGTGAATTTACTAGGAAGCTACTAGCAAACTTTTTGGAGTGAGGGCAACTATCACCTTAACGAAAGTGATTTACGCCCTAAATCCTTAAAATATTATGTTCTTTTCAATTGTTTTCGTTGTTGCAATTCCACATTTTCTAATGCACATACTTTGACCCACTTTTTTTTTGTTTGTTATTTTAACCCAAAATCCCCAACAATTTTAAGGTGATAGTAGAAGCAACCATATAATCAGTATTGATTTCAAAGTCATGAGAGAAGACTTCATCAAAGAAGATCGTTTTTATGGAACAAACTTTGCTCACTAGAAGGAAACTAAAAGACTATAAAAGGTTGAAAGAAGCGAGAGGATATATATATTATGGATTTCTTTGTCGAGGCCAAATTCATACTGAGAGCATATATATGATTTCTAAGTTTTTATAAAGTCTATGCCAGATATCCAGGAAGTGTTTGAAGAGAAACTTAATACTTAAAAAAAAAAAAAAAAAAAAACAAGGTAGACTTAACTTATTGATTATGAAATATTTTGAATTTATAGTTATAAATTAAAAATATATATTTTGAATTTATAATTTTGAGTAACATCATAAAAAAATGATGTGTTTTCACTCTATGACCAATTTACAATGAATATCTAAAACTAAGAAGTATCTAATTACTACATTTAAGATAGATGATCTTCATGAATTAGATGCTATCTTAGACGTGGAAATGAGTGGGGGATATGTTTTAAATCAATCTCATTACTTGAGAAACTATTATTAAGTTCCAAAATCTTGGAATAAAGTAAGCAAGTATCCCCTATGAATTCACTAATAAACCAATTGAGAATTTCGGTAAAGTAATGGTACAACTTGAATATATATGTTAGTGCTATTGAAAGTTTAACTGAGCTAGATATTGTATATGTCAGAGATATTAAGGGAAGGTTGGGTACAGGACCGTCAATCGAGGTTGATACATGTTTTTTCAACATTCTTTTTTCAGTATTTTGTCATATTCCTCTCTATACCTCCATTCTATTTGGTATAGCTGTTCAATCAACTCCTCTTCATCTCCATCTTATGAAACGCCAATACTTTTTCTTTATATTCACACTTTATAAAATGACTGATAATTGTGTATAACATTTGTTTATTCAGGCTGTTTCAGACTTGATCCTAGTGTATCCTGAAGGTATCAAATATATTCTTAAGTACATCAAGGATAATTACAATAATGCAACCATTTACATTACTGTGAATAGTAAGCTAATTGTTAGAATAAATTTCATATAATTAAGTGGTATTAGTTACATGTTGGATAATCCAATTACTAATTAGTTTTGATTTCTTTGACATAAAACTCATGTAGGATATGACGATTACAACAATGATACATTACCATTGGAAGAAGCTCTTAAGGATACTGATAGGAAAGAATACCATGAGAAGCATCTTCGGAATCTTTTGGAAGCCGTAAAGTGAGTTAGTATCTAACTTAAATTGAATTTATTATCACACTTTTTGTTTCTTTTTTTTTTTTGGTTCGCAAAATTTACTTTACAACTAACATAAAACTTGTGTTCTACAACAAACTTGATATTGATATAAAATTATCGTTTTCTGCTATATATGATGTTTTTTAGTACTCAATTTTTGTAGGTTTAATTATTACAAGGTCCATCTCGATGTAAGCTTATAGAGCAAAGATTGTTTTGTTAAATGTTTGTAATAATGGTGATTATTGGATTATTGACGGTGACTATGGAGTTGATGTGAAAGGCTATTTTGCATGGTCATTGATGGATAACTTTGAATGAAACCTTTGTTACACTGTTCGATTCGGATTATATTACGTAGATTTCAAGAATTACTTGAAACGATATCCGAAAGAATCAACCAAGTGGTTCATGAAATTTCTAAAAGAACAGAGCAAGCAGTCTAAAACTGTTATTTGGGGTTCCTCAATTTTATCACGTATACCAAAGAGTTGGTCACTACTGATGTATTGAAGTTGAACATCTTTTGGTTCTGAATCATAACTGAATGATGTATTTTATTATTTCTTTTGTAATTCTTTGATTTTATTGATTAAAATCTTTTTAGGTATTTTAGGATTTTAATATGTAATTAAACTATTGTCTTCTTATATAATAAATTGTACTACTTTTTGATCTATTTTATGTAGCTTGCCTATAAATAGGTTTGAATAGTTTTTGGGATTCTGCGTAAATCCTTTTTCATGATAAATAAATTGACTTTTTCCTTTCATATATATATATAAAAGCCTTTTATTCTCTTTTTCGCTGAGATAGGTGGTTTATAGGGAGGATTCTCCAGCATGAAGACTCCCTAAAAGTATGCCTTTTGAATTATGGACAAATGGACAATTAAAGTATCATAGTACATATGTCACTTAGCAATCACCGAAGTCCTAAACAATTTTTTTTTTTGTTTTCTCAAATCCCCAACTTTGAGGGTGATTTTAATAAATAAATATTTTGATTATAAATTTGTCATAATAAGCCCTTAATTTGATTTGACATCTTCTTTGAAATGATGTGTTTTTAAGAATTTACTCTTTCAAAAGAAAATTAATGACAGAGAGAAAACGGAGAAAAGAATCTCAATGTTTTTGGCATCAACGCCAATATTTTTTTGTTTTGTAAGGGGCTGTTGATAAGAATCTCAATGTTTCTTCAAGAAGTTATGAAGGCTCTCATTCTACGGCTCTTGATGATCACAAGTGTTTAACATGGTTCTCAATTTATGAACTTATTTCATTTGGAATTATATAAAATGAATTTATTACCTACATCAGCTCTTAGGTGACAAGAAGGGCGAGAGAAGTTGGGGCCATAATCCTTGGACTGACTATTCCTTCATGTCTTCACCATTTATTGCTATATTCTTCAAAACCAGACCTTCTCTAAACTCTGTTATTCAAAACTAGATCAAATGGACTCTTTCTCCATTATGAGTTCATCCAGCCATTATGATAAGACAGCTGCTTGAAGACTCCTAGGTAAATGCTTCCTAGGTTGTCGTGTTGAGATTTTACCATTAAAATCCATTTACTCAATCTTAAGAAAAAAACACAAGCACAACAATTAAATAGGAAAATAAATAAAAAGCAAGAACTTTAGGAAGAGCAAAGTTGTTAAACTCTCACCCCAAAATCTCAATACAAAAAAAGCTCTTAACCCAATACACCCAAAGCTGTCATCCTAACTTTTGTAGTAAATCCCTCTAGCTTACAATATATGGGAATTATAAGTGTGCCTCAAATCTTCTCTGGGACCCCTTTATATCGAATATATTTTCCTAATACAATTAGAAAAAGAACAACCGCATCATACTCAACTACTACTATTTGTACAATTAACAATCTAATAGGAAATTAGTATTATTCCTACTAGAACAAGCAATTACAAATCAGGAAACAATTTTTCCCAAGCCAATTAGAAGTTTTTTTTATGAGAATTGAGCCAAACTCCTAACAGTCGTAACTATAGGATAGTTTTTTTTTTTTTTTTAATTTTCTTCTTCCACTTTGCGATCAGATGCAAACACACGATTGATTTCATGCAAACAATTGGAGCTTGCAATTAATTTTTGTTGGTATGATCCTCCAATGTGTCCACGAGCTAAAGAAGATATAAGTGGATTGTTGAGGAAAATTGTAAGAATAAAGAATCAAGCTAGAAGAGACAGAGATAGGAGTTGATGTGATTAATAAATTCATTTTATATAGTTTTAAATGCAATCAGAATATAATATGAGAACAATATCAAACTTGAGTTTCAATAGTAAACTTGACGTAAATTAGAACAATATTAAACTTGAAGAAAAACCAGTGAAATCTAAAAGACAATTGATAATGGTAATGGATAAGTTTACATTAGTAATTAAGTTGACCTTGAAAAGGAGTAAAGACTGTAAATGCCAACCAAGCTGTTGATTTCCTTAATTGGATAACACTCTCCCCAGACCGGCATTGTTTGGTTTTTTATTTTTCTTAGAAAAAAAAGCATATTTTGCACTTTTCATTAAATCTATTAAACTTGGTCCTTGTCAAAATCCTAGTCTCGAAAAGTTATCTTGATATGGACCAACACCATGTAACTTCGTGCCGATATAATATTATATATATTTTTATACCATAGTAGTGGATAAAATATTTGGAAATAAAATAAAAGAAACACGTTTTTTTTTTCTCTGTAGCTTATCCGGTTGAGATAAATTTGGTTGACGAAAATCCGATATAATTTACTATGTGATTGACGAATTCAGAGTTTGGTCATGTTGGCTGGGTCCATTCTACTCGGTTGGCAGCGTCAACGTAACAAAATTTTAACAATCCATGTTCACACTTTTGTTTCATGGGTTTCCACCATTGTTTATATCAAAAAAAAATCCTGGTTAGATTGGGTAGTTTTAAATCCGTCTGAAAGTTTATCGATAATTTTAAAAAAATTTACTAGTAATATCAATATAACTGTGAGAATAAAAAATTAATGGTATAAGTGAAATTTCAAAAATTAACAATGAAATTTCGGACGGATCTAAAACAATTCTTAACCAAAAATTGGTCCTTATATGTTGGATCCTCTCAATTTTTAGCTTTGAATTGCGGGTCAATTAATTGTTAGATTTTATGCCACCTCAATAAAGTAAAAATCGAGGGTCATGAACACACCACATCACCGAAGTAAGGGAAAAGAGCTTTTTCCTCTAAATCGGCAAACAACCAACTGCATGCCCTTGTGTAATGACTCATACCGAGCGAGCTTTACTTGAAATGACATCATCATTACTTTTAAACATTGAGCATATAGACCTGTACCGGAACATGTAAATCCTACTATTTCCATCATACAATACATTCCTACTATATGTATGCATGCTTCCACATTTCTTTAGTCTATGTACACTACATCTTGGTTGAAACCAAGAATTTACACAACACACAATCTTTAGAAAAATTTCAGCCATACAATTAAAAACCACATACAGTTTTTTCAAAAACGGAGACATATACATTAATCCGAACTCCCAAACAAACATGGTGAGGATGCTTTGCGTGAAAACCCACCTAAGTATACCTTTCTCCTTTAATCCTTTTCTGATTTGCTTCAATTCTATTCAACAACTTCCTTGAAATATTAAAAAGTTGGAGGGTGAGCTAAAAGCTTAGCGAGTAATCATATTACTCGAAGTAATCGTCTTCAAGAAACTTTTTCACTTTTTGAATGAATTCAATTTAATTGTAATCACAATTCATAAAGTCACAACTATGTATATATAATTACTCTCATGCTCATCACAAGTAAAATAATCGTTCCAAGAATACATTAAAACATTCAACAATCACATTTATTAAAGTATCATACAAGTAAGTCACATGATTCAAACCATTACAACAATAACCCTTTTAAACTATTCACGGTTCACGTGACATCAACTCAATTCCATACTCTTATCAATACATATATCACAATGGGGGTGTCTCCCCACGTACCAGTACATCAAACATCGCATTATATGTAATTTCATTTGTTTTAATTATTACTGCCATATTGAAATGATGAGGTGTGATGTATCATCATGAATATAATTATGGATGATTGAGTCTCACAGAAAGAGACAGTTATGATGAAAACATTATTGAAATGATGAGGTGTGATGTATCATCGTGAATATAATTATAGATGATTGAGTCTCACAGAAAGAGACAATTATGATTAAAATATTATTGAAATGCTGAGGTGTGATGTATCATCGTGAATATAATTATAGATAATTGAATCTCATAGAAAGAGACAGTTATGATGATAGTGCTGATGTGTGGTATGTTATTTTGAAATTGTTTATAGATGATTTGGTCTCACAGAGAGAGACAATTATGGTAAGCAAGAACCAGAGAACGATAAGAACCATCTAAATGATGGACTTTATGATGAGAACCTCATTACAAGATAATTGATGGTCTTAAGGTGGACCAATGATTTAGAAAAAGATATTGATAGAGAATGAATCGTATGACATGTGTAATGATAGTAGAAAGTTGTCATCAGGTTATGTGAAAAAAATAAAAGATTAAAAATTAAAGGACTATTTATGAAATTTTGGAATATTTTTTATAAATTAAATTCACTGAGATTGTGAAGCTCAACCCTCATTGTACAATGATTTTCAGGTAGCAGGTTTGGCAAATAATTTGGTGAGTTGAGGTTCAGAAGAAATCATCTTCTGTAAGCCACGTACGTGTCAACATCCTCAGACTAATGAGAAAATAAAATGAAAATTTTATTTGTAAATCTTCATGCATTTTACGTTGTATAGAATGCTTAAAGATCGGATTGATGTAAAGTTCTTTTGGTAATATTTATTTTTATTGTTGCATATATGTGTCGTGCTGGGATTCTCAAAATGTGATGACACCTGTAGAGAGATTATTTGGTTTTCTACCAGTAATTGACAGACCTTTGTTTCGTTTTAAAAGGAGAAGTTTTGGATTGGTGGGAAGATATTCTTCCCAGGGTAAGTATAGATGTCAATAGACCTTCAACCTAGAATAGGTTTAAGGAGGTTTTCCTTGAGAAATATTTTTCCTTAGACTTTTAGAGCCTAACATGATAGAGATTGATCTATTTGAGGCATATTAATTATGTAAGATTGGTTGATATATCAACTCAAATTGAGAGAGATGTGATGGAGTTTAAGAAAAAAAAAAGAGAAAGAGTGGTTAAAGAGGTTTAGACATAAAGGTTATAGAGGTAATGGTAGTACAAGTGTATAGGGTGAGAAACCACCCCAAATGAGGCTTTTCTTGTTACAGGGAACTGAAGTATAGAGTTAGAGGCAAACAGAACCTATTGTATCTGTATCTTAGAATACTATTGGTGGGACCCTTAGATTTGGGAGACAGGAAGTCATGGTAGAGGAAGTAAGTTTGCCATTAAGGGAAATAGTAACATGATGTATGATTGAGAGACAAAAGTTATTATAGATATATTCATATGAGATATTTATCCCATAATTGTCAAAATTTGAAATGCTTTATGTGTGGAGAAGGTGGACATGTCAGTGTTGGTTGACCTTGACGCAACCCATTCTTTTGCATCCAGTATTCATATAAAATCTATTGAAGTATGTATTAGTCATTGGATTGCAAAATATCCTTGTTAAAGTTCTCCCCCGAGATAGAGTGATAATCATGAATAGTTACGAGAGATTGTGTGATTCGTACCAGTGACAGAAAATCTGAAGTTGATTTATTATCTTCGAATATAATTTATTTTGGGAAATAATTGGTTATCGACGTTTTTTGTCTGGATTGATTATTCCAGAAAGAAGGCTCAAGATATATACGTTATATACTTTTAACTACCTTATTTTTGCTCTGGCCAATAGAAGATGATTGAAAAAGGGTTTTAAGGAGTATTGGGCATATATCATGAATTATAAAATGGAAAGTGAGAAGTTAGAATAAATCTTAGTGATGAAAGAATATTCTAAATTAATTTTTGATGAGTTGTTTAGGTTGCCTCCAAGTAGGGAGATTAAAGTCTAATGATGTGATACCAGGGCTATCACATATATTTAATAGCGTTTGAATTGAGAAAGTTGAACGTATCATTTTAAGAATTTTTGGATAAATAATTTTTTAGACCTAACGTATTTGGGGAGCCCCTATGTTGTTTGTGAAGAAGGAAGATGGAACGATGAGATTGGGTATAGACTACAAATAGTTGAATAAGAATAAATACATTTTTTCCTAGGATAAATGAATTGTTTAAGCAGTTGCAAGGAGTGAGAATGTTTTCTAAGATAAACCTGAGATCAAGTTATCACCAATGGAGGATAGAGAAGGGAGACGTGCCTACGATTGCTTTTAGGACACGTTATGCTCATAAGCTTTCGCGATGTCATTTGGATTAACTAATGTTCCAGAAACATTCATGGACTTGATGAATAAAATATTTAAACTGTTTCTTGATAATCTTATGGTTGTGTTCAGTAACGACATTCTGATATATTTTGAGAAGGAAAAACAACATATAGACCATTAGATACTGTGCTGGAGATTCTGAGGAGAGAGAAATTATATGCAAAGTTTCTAAGTGTGAATGTTAGCTGAAGGAAATAACTTTCTTGGAACATGTAATATTCGGAATCGGCATAACCGTTGATCCACAAAGGTAGAGATAATGTTAAACCAACTAATATAATTGAGATTAGAATCTTCTTGGTGTTAGTTGGTTATTATAGAAGAATTCTTTCAGAATTTGTCTATTATTGAATTGCTGTTGAATAGATTGACTAGTAAAGATGTGAGATTTGTACGGTGAAGGAAGTGAGAAAATTTTGCAATTACTAAAGGAGAAATTGACTACAGCTCCGATATTGGTGTTTCCTTCTGGTGATGAAGGAGTTGTGGTGTATAATGATAAGTCATATCAATGATTGGGATATGTGTAACATAGGAAAGTTATGGGCTATACTTCTAGGTAATTGAAAATTTATGATAGAAATTACTCCTTTCATGACTTTGAATTAACTGTTATAGTGTTTACTTTAAAGATTGGAGACATCATCAGTATGGAGCCACTTCTGAGATTTTCATGGGTTATAAGAGTTTGACGTAATTACCTGCCCAGAGAAAGTTGAATTTGAGGCAAAGATGGTGGATGAAGTTGATTAGTAACTAAGATTGTACAATTCATAATCATCCTGAAAATGCGAAGGTGATAGCTGATACATTGAGTAGAAATTCTACAAGAAGGTTAACTGTTATGGGGGTTCTGATGTGAAATTGATGATAGATTTAAAAGAGATAAGAATGAAGTTGAATAACGGTGATAAAAGATCATGGTTAACGAATATGGTTGTACAGTCATCCATAATAAAATGTTTTAGAGATGCAAGGTAGAGATGAAGAGATAGAAAAGATTAAGCATTGAGTGCTTACTAGAAAGAAATATGAGTTCAAAAATTTGGAATGAGGGTATTTTGAAATTGGAACATGGATTTGTGTTCCCAATGATGCAGAGTGGAGAAAGAAGATATTGAGAAAGTACATGATGATATAGATTCGATGCAATCAAGTAATAATAAGATGTATAGAGGATTGAGACAAAAATTCTAATGGTCACGGTTAAAGAGAGATGTAGCTGAGATTGTGAGGTTGTATGGAGTACCATGGATCATAGTATCAAATAGAGATGCTAGATTTACATCTTAGTTTTTGGAGAGGCTTTCAGTAAGTCGTGGGTACAAAGTTGCAATTTAATATAATTTTTCAAGCTTAGACAAAAAAAAAAAGAACGATTTTTAGAGTACTAGAAGATATGTTAAGGGCAAATGTGATGAGTTCTTAGTAAGTTTGGAATGCTTACATGCCATTGATTGAAGTTGCTTATAATAATTAGTAACAAACTAATATTAGGATGGCATCGATTGAGGCATTGTATGGTCGGAGGAGTATAACTCCTTTATGTTAGGAAGAAATGGGAGAGAGAAATATAGTTGGTTTATAAATTATTTAGTTAACATCTAAGAGGAACAAATTGGTTATAGAAAGCTGTAAAGCAGCACAGAGTAAACCTCCTGAGTTTCCAGAAGATGATGGGGTGTATGGAAAAATATCTCAATGAAAAGGGTGTATTGAGATTTAAACAGGAAATAAAAGCTAAACCTAATGTATGTGGGACCTTACGAGGTTTTTGAGAAAGTTTGACTAGTTGCGAATAGACTAGATTTGCCTCTGGAATTAAAACATTTATATAGTGTATTTCATGTTTCACTTTAAGGAAGTGTTTACATGATATTTCGAGCTAAGCTATAGAAATTTAGAAGGCTTGGGATTATATACAAATTCCAGTGAGAATTTTAGACAAAAATAATAAATCTTGTGTAATAAAATAATTTCATTATGCCAAGTTCGGTGGCGGAATCAGGATGTTGATGAGACTACGTGAAAGCATGAGACAGAAATATTATTCACATTTGTTTCTGGAGTAAAGTAAGGAAATTTCGGGGGCGAAATTTTTGTAAGGTCGGTAGAATTGTAATAACCGTGTTTGCAAAGTAAGGGTAAATAAGTAATTTAATAAATTATAACATGAAGTTTAAATGATATAGTTATGCGATGGATTTAGTATTGAATAAAATAATTATTTTGGAAAAAAAAATATTTCTGTTACGTGGACATCATTAAAAGAAAAAAAACAAAAAACAAAAAAAATAGTCAAAAGTTGTGGGCAGCAGGTGTAATACCTTACACCTGCTGCCAATTTCAGAAGATGTTTGTAGTCAACAAACGTGGGTAGCAGGTGTAATACCTGTTACCAATTTCAGACAACATTTGGGAATGCCTTACGCGTCTCCACAACGTGGAGACTGTGGAGACTTTTGGGAAGGGGGGGCTGTTGAAGTTTTCGTATATATAGCATATGTAAACGTAAAAAAAAAAAAATTTCACCCATGAGATTTCGTTTTGTTTCCTCTAAATTGTCTGTTTTCTTTAAATCTTTGGAGACTCAAAGAAATGTTGGAAGAGCAAAATTTTGAAGGGGTTTTCTGCGGAATTTCGTAGAAAATCAAGAATAGCTATAAGAAAAGCAGAAGGTAAACAGTGCTTATTTTTGAATTTATGACATTTATGGAGTTTCCCTGAATTCAAAGTGAGAACTTTTAATGTGTCTGGTTTATATCAAATTGAAGAATAAATTAGAAAATTTATATAAATATGATGTCAGGTGTTGACGATCTACAATTGGGAAAATTTATGAGAGAAACGGGAAAGGCAAGAAAGTGATCCACGGGTAGATTTAAGTGCTATGTGTGAGCTGGATTTACTTTAAGTAGTCTAAATAAAAACGAAATATTAGTGATAATATTAAAATAAATTATTGATGTATGCTTGGGTGATAGATGAAAAAAATTGATTTATAGGTATAATAGGAAATTTGGACATGTAGAAATATTTTTCAGTGACAAATAATATTTTTGGAAATAAAAGTTTATTAGAGAATAAAAGAGATAAATAAATTATTGATGAGTTATATTGATGTTTTAGCACGAATTATGAGGAGATGAATTTTAGTGAATATTGATAAGCTTTGGTGGCTGATTTGATGTGATTAAAAATGAAATTCAGTGGATCTTGACAAACTTTGATGGATAATTTGATATGATCTGGGACGAAATTTAGTGGATTTTGACATTTTGTAATGGATGATTTGATGTGATTTGGGATGAGTGGATTTTAGTAGAATTTTTATATAATTTGAGAAAAAATCAGGATAGTTAATTTAAATATTTTGATTTCATATGATTTTTATATTACTGTTTATATGCATATTTTATATCATTGTTCATATGCATATGCATTACATGAGAAAGAAAAGAACCGGGAAGGCAGTCGGTCTGATGAAAATGAAAGAACCGGGAAGGCAGCCAGTCTGCTAAAAATGAAAGAACCAGGAAGGTAGTCGGTCTTATGAGAATGAAAGAACCGAGAAGGCAACCGGTCTAAGTTAATAACAACCTGTCGACAGGTGGGAAGACGTTCCCATCATAATCATATATGCATTTGCATCTGTTTTAATTATTGTTGCATTATTGAAATGATGAGGTGTGATGTGTCATCGTGAATATAATTATAGATGATTGAGTCTCACAGAAAGAGACAGTTATGATGAAAACATTATTGAAATGATAAGGTGTGATGTATCATCGTGAATATAATTATAGATGATTGAGTCTCACAGAAAGAGACAGTTATGATGAAAATATTATTGAAATGCTGAGGTGTGATGTATCATCGTGAATATAATTATAGATGATTGAGTCTCACAGAAAGAGACAGTTATGATGAAAATATTATTGAAATGCTGAGGTGTGATGTATTATCGTGAATATAATTATAGATAATTGAATCTCACAGAAGGAGACAGTTATGATGATAGTGCTGATGTGTGGTATGTTATTTTGAAATTGTTTATAGATGATTTGATCTCATAGAGAGAGACAATTATGGTAAGCAAGAAGCAGAGAATGATAAGAACCATCTAAATGATGGACTTTATGATGAGAACCTCATTACGAGGTAATCATGAGATAATTGATGGTCTTAAGGTGGACCAATGATTTAGAGAAAGATATTGATAGAGAATGAATCGTATGGCATGTTTAATGATAGTAGAAAGTTGTCATCATGTTATGTGAAAAAAATAAAAGATTAAAAATTAAAGGACTATTTATGAAATTTTGGAATACTTTTAGTAAATTAAATTCACTGAGTTTGTAAAGATCACCCCTCATGGTACAATGATTTTCAGGTAGCAGGGTTAGCAAATAATTTGGTGAGTTGAGGTTCAGAATAAATCATTTTTTGTAAGCCGTGTACGTGTCATCATCCTCAGACTAATGAGAAAATAAAATTAAAAATTTATTTGTAAATCTTCATGCATTTTACGTTGTATAGAATGCTTAAAGATTGGATTGATGTAAAGTTCTTTTGGTAATATTTATTTTTATTGTTGCATCTATGTGTCGTGCTGGGATTATCAAAATGTGATGACACCATTTCGGGGTGGCCAACCCGAGATGGGTCGTTACATAATCGCTCACTTAGATATTATACGCATAATCACAAAAGAACTAATTAATTAATCACACAATTTATGCATGTTTTTATGGTTGTCTCCTTCAAATTAACAAGGAACATATATAACTTTTAATTAATAAGAGATTATAGCATTCAAGGTTTTCTAAATTGGAAGACTCTTATGTACGTACGTGTTTAAAGTCCATGTTAATTAGCCATCTGGTAAACAAATGACTGCTCCATTAATTTTGTTGGAGTTGACCTTGAAAATTAGAGTCAAGGAGCAGTTAGTTAGAGACTTGAAACGCCCAGGCTTGAAATTTGCATGTAACGGAGAAATTACATGAAAAAGAAAAATAAAATGAAAGAAAGAGTCCTGAGACTTTGGTTCACTTTTTGTTTTCTTTAGTTTGTCCGTTTGCTGCTATAGAATTGACATAAATATTATATACTTACGTATACCTGAGACTTCTCTTCTTAAAAAAATGACCTGAGATAATTTGTTTTGGTGCTATAGAAGCACATGGTATATTGACTTGACCTGAGATCATTTGAACTGACATAAATATTATATACTTAGGTTGTTTTTGAGACATACAAATACAAGGTATATAATTGTGCTTGAGCTGAGACTTCTCTTCTTAAAAAATTGACCTGAGACAATTTGGGTTGACAAAAATATGTAATTGGCACATTTATGTTGGCTGGGTCCATTCTGATCTGCTGGCCTGGCAGTGTTGTATGTATGCATATACCTAACAAAATTCATGTTTACATTGGTCGATCTTCAACAAAAAATTGAATTCAATGTTTACACGCATACCTTCGCGCGTTTTATGGGTTTCAAGCCTCTCCTCACTCCTCTATATAAAGGGCTTACAATGAAACTTAAAACCACAAACACTTCCACTTCAGCAATTAAAACTACTCCTTAGCTATAAGCACTTGATTATGGCGTTTCAACTTCAAGGTTCCCTTCTTTTATTGGCGCCGCTAGTCCTACTAAGCTTATTGCCTTCCATTGAACCAAAGCGTCATCTTGTCTCAACTTCTAATTTCAATCGTAACAGTTTTCCTGATGGTTTCATTTTTGGTACAGCCTCATCAGCTTATCAGGTAGATTAATATGTATTTATATCTAGGCCCCTAATTTTCTACTAATAAATGAAGAGCTTTTTAAAGCCACTTCATATTATATAAGCTAACTCTATCGATGCATACGTGATATTTAGTTTGAAGGTGCAGCAAACAAAGACGGTAGAGGTGAAAGTATATGGGACAACTTTACTCATACATATCCAGGTTTCTTAATTTCCTTCTCTCCCTCATTGATCTGCATTTGTGTAATAGTGTGCGTACATGTGCATGTGTGCTTACATGCATGGGAGTGCGTAAGTTATGATGATAACTACTTAGTTTGGCTTCATTTCATGTATTAATAAAATGGAGACAAAAAAACTGGATAGATTATCATATATATTTGAATCATTTCAATAAAGGTAATGTAGATAAATTAACTATGATTATTTTCATAAAATTTTGCAGAAAGAAACAGTATGGCCAATGGAGATGTAGCAGTTGATTTCTATCATCGTTATAAGGTATGAAAGAAAAAAAAATAAAAAATTAATGTGTTGGTAGGTAAAAGACAGACTACTTTTTATATTTCCTTGTAATTAATAATCCACAAAATTTATAACTTTTTTTTAAAAACGTGACAGGATGATATCAAACTAATGAAGAAAATGAATATGGATTCTTTCCGATTCTCGATCTCATGGTCAAGAATATTACCTTGTATGTGTATAGATTAATGATTGATATGATATGACTGAATCTTTATTTCCTTTTTCTTTCTCGCCAATCTTAAAATTTTGATTCTTTTTTTTTTTAAATTCAGATGGAAAGCTAAGTAAAGGAGTGAACGAGAAAGGGATCCAATTCTATAAAAATCTCATCAATGAGCTCATAGCAAATGGTCATAATTCTATTCCCTATATGGATTTAATTTTTTGTTTGGCTAATTGCGTTTATTTAATTTAATTAAAATATTGTAATATACCAATCAATTAAATTAGAGTTAACATTTAAATATAATTAAGTTCTCCCTATAAGTATATTTTAAATTAAAATTATATATATATATATATATATATAATGATCAAATTTCGAAACGTTGGAACAAATTTTAAGTTCTTCAAGAAATTTGATAGCTCCTTGAAGATTTATCTTTGTAATTGGACCTTGATAAATTATCGATAAAGTTGTCCAATAATTACTTTTTGTGACTCATTTGAACCAAACTTAATTATTTCTCTTAAATGTCATTTGATGAATGTGCAGACATACAACCATTTGTGACTATCTTTCACTGGGATCTTCCCCAAACTCTAGAAGATGAGTATGGTGGTTTTTTAAGCCCTCACATTGTGTAAGTAAATGTTTCCATCATATCAAAAGCATCATTGATGCTTCTATCAATATAGTTTTTTGCCTTTAAAAAAATCTCACTAAAAGATTAATCTATTAAATTATTTTATTAATTATATTAAATCCAACAATATCTACAGTGAAGAATCATGGAGTTGGCCTATATTTGATTGAAAATGTATCCTATTATGCATATACAGGGATGATTTTCGAGACTTTGCAAGTATATGCTTCAAAGAATTTGGTGATAAAGTGAAACTTTGGGCAACTTTCAATGAGCCGTGGGTTTACAGTGTTGCTGGCTATGACAATGGAAGAAAAGCACTAGGACGATGTTCAAAATGGGTCAACAATGCATGCCAAGCAGGGAACTCTGGCATTGAACCTTACAATGTTTCACATCATCTACTTCTTGCTCATGCTGCAGCGGTAGAAGAGTTTAGAAAATGTGACAAGGTATACAGAAAAATTGTCAAATCGTGATCCGGTGCATTAATTGCTAGCTTGATATGCGTATTAGTGCCAACAATAATTTTCTAAACTACTATAAGGTTTAAATATTTTTTCTCGATTTTTTTTTATTTGAAACTTTTGAGATCAAAAGGAGAGTCTATATTGAAACTTTATTAATGATTAAAACCCCAAACCATGTGTCCCCTTTCTATTATTTTTAAAGGAACCTTTTTTATTATTTCATCCATTAACTGTTTTTTATTTATACAATTGTTTAGTGTCAAGAAAATGGAAAGATTGGGATAGTGCTCTCCCCCTCATGGTTTGAGCCTCAATCTGATTCCCCTGCAGATATTGAAGCAGCCAAACGAGCCCTTGATTTCATCTTAGGCTGGTAAGTGCCTCATATTAAATTAAGCAACATGCTTTCTCATTTTCTTCCTTCTTTTTTCCTCCTTTTGGGAATTGAAAACTATATTTTAGTCCAAGATAAAAATAATTTTTACATTTCTATATATGCAGGCATTTAGACCCTATAACATTTGGTGATTATCCAAAAAGTATGAGGACTTATGTTGGGGATCGATTACCTTCGTTCACTAAAGAGCAATCCAAAATGCTAAAAAAATCTTTTGATTTTGTGGGAATAAATTACTACGGTGCTCTTTATGTAACTAATCTTGATCATGTTGACCCGGAAAAACCTAGATACACAACAGATCAACATGTTATGTGGAAAAGTAAGTTCACTCTAAATCCAAAGCTTTTAGAAAATTTATACTCAATACAATTTTTTTTTTTCTATTTTTTGTACTGCCAACATAGACTATGGTGATTAATCTATTGACTTTCAAATTTTTTTTCCTATTTTATAGAGGATCGAGATGGAATTCTTATTGGCCCACAGGTATGTTGGTAAAGTATATATATTTATTTTAGAAATACTTTGTTTTTGAGAAACGAAGGCATAAAAATATTAGAAGGCATCATAAAGCCAATAAGATTTAGAAAGAAAATTCCTCATGAACCATGAGAGACACATGGAGAGATCAGTTAAGACGCCAAACCAAACAAACAGAACCATCCACTAGAACACAAGACAACACACTGTGCACATCTTGATACATGTTTTTTCAACATTCCTTTTTCAGTATTTTGTCATATTCCTCTCTATCCCTCCATTCCATTTGGTATAGCTGTTCAATCATCTCCTCTTCATCTCCATCATATGAAACGCCTATTTTTTTTTTTTACCCAATGCCCTATTTTCTTACCCAATACTTTTTCTTTATATTCACACTTTATAAAATGATTAATAATTTTATATAACATCATTTTATTCAGGCTGCTTCAGACTTGATCCTAGTGTATCCTGAAGGTATCAAATATATTCTTAAGTACATCAAGGATCATTACAATAATCCAACCATTTACATTACTGAGAATGGTAAGCCAATTGTTAGAATAAACTTCATATAATTAAGTGGTATTTGTTACATGTTGGATAATCCAATTACTAATTAGTTTTGATTTCTTTGACATAAAACTCATGTAGGATATGATGATTACAACAACGATACATTACCATTGGAAGAAGCTCTTAAGGATACTGAGAGGAAAGAATACCATGAGAAGCATCTTCGGAATCTTTTGGAAGCCATAAAGTGAGTTAATATCTAACTTACCATGAGAAGCATCTTATGATGTTTTTTAGTACTCAACTTTTGAAGGTTTAATTATTACAAGGTCGATCTCGATGTAAGCTTATAGAGCAAAGATTGTTTTGTTAAATGTTTATACTAATGGTGATTATTGGATTATTGACAGTGACTATGGAGTTGATGTGAAAGGCTATTTTGCATGGTCATTGATGGATAACTTTGAATGGAACCTTGGTTACACTGTTCGATTCGGATTATACTACGTAGATTTCAAGAATGACTTGAAACGATATCCGAAATAATCAGCCAAGTGGTTCATGAAATTTCTAAAAGAACAAAGCAAGCGGTCTAAAACTGTTATTTGGGTTTCCTCAATTTTATCACGTATAACAAAGAATTGGTCACTATTGACGTATTGAAGTTGAACATCTTTTGGTTTTGAATCACAACTGAATGATGTATTTTATTAATTCTTTTGTAATTCTTTGATTTTATTGATTAAAATCTTTTTAGGTGTTTTAGGATTTTAATATGTAATTAAACTATTGTCTTCTTATATAAGAAATTGTACTACTTTCTGATCTATTTTATGTAGCTAGCCTATAAATAGGTTTGTATAGTTTTTGGGTTCTGCCTATATCTTTTTTCATGATAAATAAATTGACTTTTTCCTTTCATATATATATATATATATATATTAAAGCCTTTTATTCTCTTTTTCGCTTAGATAGGTGGTTTAGAGGGAGGATTCTCCAGGCATGAAGACTCCTTAAAAGTATGCCTTTTGAATAATGGACAAATGGACAATTAAAGTATCATAGTACATATGTCACTTAGCAATCACCGAATTCCTAAACATTTTTTTTTTCTCAAATCCCCAACTTTGAGGGTGATTTTAATAAATAAATATTTTGATTATAAACTTGTTATAATAAGCCCTTAATTTGATTTGACGTTTTCTTTGAAGTGGGTTTTTTTTTTTAAGAATTTACTCTTTCAAAAGAAAATTAATGACAGAGAAAACGAAGAAACAATTGTTTACGGTTATTGTTATGCCTAAAATTTGAAAAATAAAGTCTTGGAACATCAACGGTGCAACAAATCGTTGCATTTTTTTATACTTCTTTCCTTTAGGGGTTAAAATTAAGTGGACCAACAGCAAGGCAACACGTGGACATTTATACTTCCAGTAAGGATATGGCACGTGGACAAGCTATTGACGAACCCAATGCCATCCCCGGACACTCATGTTTAGACCTACGAGCATAAATCTTTGGATCACGATCTTTCCTGGACAACCAGCCATATCCACTTGCAGAGGAATGGGATCTCAGGGATTTCCCCATTCGGGGCGTGTGGGTCATCTCACCTTTAAAACACTATAAAAGGACCAAGGTATGCAAATCTAGACACATTCACAATCACATTTTACATAACTGAAAGCACGAGCATCCAATTCCTCTAAGAACTTGTACTAACAAGAGCATCTGAGTGTCTTTGGAGGCACCATCTCCCTCTCTTCTCCGGTGGCTCTCTAGCTCATCTCGTCTATCTTGTGCAAGCTCCCCCAAGAACCAGCCCCCAACTCATCAACACATTTTATGCATCAACACCAATATTTTTGTGTTTTGTAAGGGGCTGTTGATAAGAATCTCAATATTTCTTCAAGAAGTTCTGAAGGCTCTCATTCTGTGGCTCTTGATGATCACAAGTGTTTAACATGGTTATCAATTTATGCGCTTATTTCATTTGGAATTATATAAAATGAATTCATTAGCTACATCAGCTCTTAGGTGACAAGAAGGGTGAGAAAGTTGGGGCCATAATCCTTGGACTGACTATTCCTTCATGTCTTCACCTTTTATTGCTATATTCTTCAAAACCAGACCTTCTCTAAACTCTATTCTTCAAAACTAGATCAAATGGACTCTTTCTCCATTATGAGTTCATCCTGCCATTATGATAAGACAGCTGCTTGAAGACGCCTAGGCAGACGCTTCCTAGGTTGTCGTGTTGGGATTTTACCATTAAAATCCATTTACTCAATCTTAAGCAAAAAAACACAAGTACAACAATTAAATAGGCAAAATAAATAAAAAGCAAGAACACCTATAATTAATGTGGTTCGGCAACCTCTTTGCATACATCCACCAGCAAATCAACTGCTTTATTAATTTTCAACTACAACTTTAGGAAGAGCAAAGTTGTCAAACTCTCACCCCAAAGTCTCAATATAAAAAAAGCTCTTAACCTAGTTCTAGTTACAAGTACTCTCTCTGACAACCCAAAAACACAAAGCTCTCATCCTAACTTCAGTAGTAAACCCTTCTAGTTTACTTTGTAAATGAAAATTATGACTGTGCCTCAAATCTTCTCTGGGACCTTTTTATATAGAATATATTTTCCTAATACAATTAGGAAAAGAACAACAGCATCATACTAGACTACTACTACTTGTACAATCAACAATCTATTAGGAAATTACTACTATTCCTACTAGAACAAGCAATTACAAAATAGGAAATAACTTTTCCCAAACCAATTAGAAGTCTTCTTTGTGAGAATTGAGCCAAAATCTTAACAGTTGTAACTATGGGGGAGTTTTTTATTTATTTTTTTTTCATTTTCTTCTTCCACTTTGTGATCAGATGCAAACACACATTTGATTTCATGCAAACAATTGGAGCTTGCAATTAATTTTTGTTGGTATGATCCTCCAATGTGTCCACGAGCTAAAGAAGTTGTAAGTGGATTGTTGAGGAAAATTGTAAAAATAAAGAATCAAGCTAGAAGAGACAGAGATAGGAGCTGATGTGATTAATAAATTCATTTTATATAATTTTAAATGCAATCAAAACATAAATTGAGAACAATATTAAACTTGAGTTTCAATAAAGACGTAAATTAGGAACAGTGATAAACTCGACGTAAATTAGAGCAATATTAAACTTAAAGAAAAACCAGTGAAACCTAAAAGACAATTGATAATGGTAATGGATAAGTTTACATTAGTAATTAAGTTGACCTTGAAAAGGAGAAAAAACTGTAAATGCCAATCAAATGATAAACTTAAGAAACCTGTTTCTTTTATTTTTTTCCCCCTTTTTTCATGTAATTTCTCCGTTACTAGTACTATATATAAAAAATATACTCCATACACCATAGTGATCAAGCCTGGGCCTTTGATGCAAATTTCAAGCCTGGGCATTTAAAGTCTTTAACTAATTGCTCCTTTAATTTTCAAGGTCAACTCCAACTTAATTACTGATATTGTAAACTACCCACGATGAAGCAGTAGTCATTTGTTTACCAGAGAGGGCTATTTAATTTTGCCATGAAACACGTACATAATGATCTTTCAATTTAGAAGACATCCAACACTATAATTTCTTAATTAATTTTAAAGTTATGTTGCGTGTTATTTTGAAGGAGACAACAATAACAACATGCATATGTTGAGTTATTAATCAGCTGTTGAGTAATTATGCGTATCTATAACATCTAAGTGATGCAACAGTTAGGAGGAGATCGTAATTATCAATTTATGTTGCTCATCTTTTAAGCTTGCTGATCAGTAGTTCAATTAATCATTAACTTCTCCTGATTTTCTATTTTTGATTCTTGATGTGGGATAATTTTACCATCCAAACAAACAGTAACACATGACACACCAAGGTAAGTCCACGGACACAAAATTACCACCAGTGAAATCATTACATGTGTCCAAGGGTACGAAGGTAATTTTATTCATAAACTCTAAAACACAGTAATCCTAATTGCACAAGGACACTCATATCTCATATCTGAGAAACTTAAATCCCACCACAACTCTCACTTATGAGTCATTTTCCTAATCAAACTGTACTCCAAAGCACTGTATGTAGAGGGCTTTCATTATCACACATGTACGTCACAAACAGTTTTTACAGCACCTGCCTTTTCATTTTCTATAAACAGATTACTGATTTAGGCATCAGAGAGTTCCCTCAAAAGCACACTTCCGATCCTCCGACAACTCCTTAGGTCCTTTTTTGTTCTCGTGTGCGTAGGGACTTCACAACACCAATAAGAGCAACAGTCACATTTTTCAGCATAAAAAAATTTGTGTTATCCATGGGAAAACTTTGAAGAAGAATTCATCTGTTAGTGATGCCAACCTGAAATATGACCAAGAATGTTGTTGCTACTGTCGCTGTCGCTGTCGCTGCTGCTACCATTGCCACAACCCATACCTTGACTAGACAGGGCATGGCCTCTTTGCAATTCCCAAAAATACTGCTACCAGTGACGATTCCATCTGCCATTCTAAAAGGTAGCAGAAGTTTCTTGCAACCTCAACTGGGCTATCCCAATCGTCACCAAAGCCACACTGATCTGAATGCATGACTCGGGGTCCTCAATGGCATTCGATGCTGCCACAAAGCCCTCGATCAGCGAGGCACTCAGATCACGAAAGGGGACTTCACCCCACTAACTACCGATCCTCTGTTAGATTCTGCCCACTCCATTATAAGGTAAGATCACAGAGCCACTCCACGATCACAAACACCTTTAATACAATCTCCAGGAGCCGAGAATGATCACTCCAGATAAAGAGAACCTATAGTAGGTTAGTAGCACCTGCCAATAGACAAAACAAAAGGCAGCTTGAGCTTTTGGGTTCAAGTGGTGTACAACATTTATATATTTGAGTTTTACAGATCAAAAAAAAAAAAGGCAAGAACAGAACAAAAGATCTTTTTTACAGATGACGACCCATGATGACGCCATGGTCATCACTTTGGTCATTGGGAATTACAATATGAAAAGGATCCTAGTTGACAACCAACATCTTCTATCATAACACGTTCAAGAAAATGGGGCTTAGTGACCAACAGCTGACATGGGTCGCTTCCCCTCTCTATGAGTTTTCAAGCGAGCCAATGTTCCTCTCTCTGCTATATTTCACATCACATTCATAACATTTCTACTCATTTTTCATTCTCTTATGTTCTTCCTCTACACACAACCTATGTCATCACAACTACTTAGGCCATGTCTGGAGACAAGGGTTTAAGCAAGGTTAGCTTAAATCTTTGTCTTAGAATTTGGTGGATGTTACTGGGGCCTCAATTCCAAGACAATGATTTAAGTTAATATTGCTTAAATCCTTGTCTCCAAACATGGCCTTAGTTTCTAAACAGTTTCCTAGAGATTTCTTCGAAAGCTATTCATAATTGCTATCTACACAACTTCGCAAGGCTTTGTTGTATCCTTGAGGTGAATTCACTAGGAAGCTACTAGCAAACTTTTTGGAGTGAGGGCAACTATCACCTTAACGAAAGTGATTTACGCCCTAAATCCTTAAAATATTATGTTCTTTTCAATTGTTTTCCTTGTTGCAATTCCACATTTTCTAATGCACATACTTTGACCCACTTTTTTTTTTGTTTGTTATTTTAACCCAAAATCCCCAACAATTTTAAGGTGATAGTAGAAGCAACCATATAATCAGTATTGATTTCAAAGTCATGAGAGAAGACTTCATCAAAGAAGATCGTTTTTATGGAACAAACTTTGCTCACTAGAAGGAAACTAAAAGACTATAAAAGGTTGAAAGAAGCGAGAGGATATATATATTATGGATTTCTTTGTCGATGCCAAATTCATACTGAGAGCATATATATGATTTCTAAGTTTTTATAAAGTCTATGCCAGATATCCAGGAAGTGTTTGAAGAGAAACTTAATACTTAAAAAAAAAAAAAAAAAAAAAAAACAAGGTAGGCTTAACTTATTGATTATGAAATATTTTGAATTTATAGTTATAAATTAAAAAAATATATTTTGAATTTATAATTTTGAGTAACATCATAAAAAAATGATGTGTTTTCACTCTATGACCAATTTACAATGAATATATAAAACTAAGAAGTATCTAATTACTACATTTAAGATAGATGATCTTCATGAATTAGATGCTATCTTAGACGTGGAAATGAGTGGGGGATATGTTTTAAATCAATCTCATTACTTGAGAAACTATTATTAAGTTCCAAAATCTTGGAATAAAGTAAGCAAGTATCCCCTATGAATTCACTACTAAACCAATTGAGAATTTCGGTAAAGTAATGGTACAACTTGAATATATATGTTAGTGTTATTGAAAGTTTAACTGAGCTAGATATTGTATTTGTAGAGTGCAAACTTTCAAGATACACTAGTAAGCCTAGTACAAACCAATAAATAGAGTTATTAGAATCTTAAGAAAACTATTAAACTATCTGTTTTATTTTTATTATCTGGTTGTACTAGAAGGATTCATTGTAGTTGGATCACAAGTACGTCAATTGATGAAAATTTAACGTTTGGATGGATTTTTAGGCTTGGTGGTGAAACAATACGTTGACCCTCTAAGAAGTAGGTATGCATATCAAATTTAACAATATAACCAGGATCAGCACATAATGCCATAGACATATTTGGCGTCACAACAATCCAATATACTTGTCGCCTCAAGGACTTGTCTCCTTAAGGACTCTTTCTTAACATTATCGTTTCACATGGACAACAAAAAGATATATGTTTGCAGGGCCAAGAACTGTTGTCACACTTTGGTACCAAAAAGGCTAACAAACACATCAATCATCTCAAGAATATTACTCTAGTTCTATCTACCTATTCTTTAAGCCACAAAAACAGGAAAACCATAAGCTTCAATACGGCCCATTGAGCATTTTAACACATTTATGAACTAGAGCAAAGCTTCCTCATACCAAATACAGACTTAGTATTGCAACTTCAAAGGATAACAAGAGGGGAGAAAAGAATGACTGGAGGGGACTGCATAGTAGCAAACAAAAGTGGTAAATGATTCACATCTTAGGTAGAAATCAGAACAAAATATGGGAAAGTAGCAAGCCACGTCACTAATTCAATCTAAAGCAATGAGGATGTATAAAATCAAACTTAAAATTTAAGCCACGCCATCTTGTCTTCTCATGAAAAAGATTAAGCGCTGATGTCAGAGATATTAAGGAAAGGTTGGGTACAGGACCGTCAATCGAGGTTGATACATGTTTTTTCAACATTCTTTTTTCAGTATTTTGTCATATTCCTCTCTATACCTCCATTCTATTTGGTATAGCTGTTCAATCATCTCCATCTTATGAAACGCATATTTTTTTTTTATTCAATGCCCTATTTTCTTACCCAATACTTTTTCTTTATATTCACACTTTATAAAATGACTGATAATTGTGTATAACATTTGTTTATTCAGGCTGTTTCAGACTTGATCTTAGTGTATCCTGAAGGTATCAAATATATTCTTAAGTACATCAAGGATCATTACAATAATGCAACCATTTACATTACTGTGAATGGTAAGCTAATTGTTAGAATAAATTTCATATAATTAAGTGGTATTTGTTACATGTTGGATAATCCAATTACTAATTAGTTTTGATTTCTTTGACATAAAACTCATGTAGGATATGACGATTACAACAATGATACATTACCATTGGAAGAAGCTCTTAAGGATACTGATAGGAAAGAATACCATGAGAAGCATCTTCAGAATCTTTTGGAAGCCGTAAAGTGAGTTAGTATCTAACTTACATTGAATTTATTATCACACTTTTTGTTTCTTTTTTTTTTTTGGTTCGCAAAATTTACTTTACATCTAACATAAAACTTGTGTTCTACAACAAACTTGATATTGATATAAAATTATCGTTTTCTGCTATATATGATGTTTTTTAGTACTCAATTTTTGTAGGTTTAATTATTACAAGGTCCATCTCGATGTAAGCTTATAGAGCAAAGATTGTTTTGTTAAATGTTTGTAATAATGGTGATTATTGGATTATTGACAGTGACTATGGAGTTGATGTGAAAGGCTATTTTGCATGGTCATTGATGGATAACTTTGAATGAAACCTTTGTTACACTGTTCGATTCGGATTATATTATGTAGATTTCAAGAATTACTTGAAACGATATCCGAAAGAATCAACCAAGTGGCTCATGAAATTTCTAAAAGAACTGAGCAAGCAGTCTAAAACTGTTATTTGGGGTTCCTCAATTTTATCACGTATACCAAAGAGTTGGTCACTACTGATCCATTGAAGTTGAACATCTTTTGGTTCTGAATCACAACTGAATGATGCATTTTATTATTTCTTTTGTAATTCTTTGATTTTATTGATTAAAATCTTTTTAGGTATTTTAGGATATTAATATGTAATTAAACTATTGTCTTCTTATATAATAAATTGTACTACTTTTTTTATCTATTTTATGTAGCTTGCCTATAAATAGGTTTGTATAGTTTTTGGGATTCTGCGTAAATCTTTTTTCATGATAAATAAATTGACTTTTTCCTTTCATATATATATATAAAAGCCTTTTATTCTCTTTTTCGCTGAGATAGGTGGTTTATAGGGAGGATTGTCCAGGCATGAAGACTCCCTAAAAGTATGCCTTTTGAAATATGGACAAATGGACAATTAAAGTATCATAGTACATATGTCACTTAGCAATCACCGAAGTCCTAAACAATTTTTTTTTTTTTTCTCAAATTCCCAACTTTGAGGGTGATTTTAATAAATAAATATTTTGATTATAAATTTGTCATAATAAGCCCTTAATTTGATTTGACATCTTCTTTGAAATGATATGTTTTTAAGAATTTACTCTTTCAAAAGAAAATTAATGACAGAGAGAAAACGGAGAAAAGAATCTCAATGTTTTTGGCATTAACGCCAATATTTTTGTGTTTTGTAAGGGGCTGTTGATAAGAATCTCAATGTTTCTTCAAGAAGTTATGAAGGCTCTCATTCTACGGCTCTTGATGATCACAAGTGTTTAACATGGTTCTCAATTTATGAACTTATTTCATTTGGAATTATATAAAATGAATTTATTAGCTACATCAGCTCTTAGGTGACAAGAAGGGCGAGAGAAGTTGGGGCCATAATCCTTGGACTGACTATTCCTTCATGTCTTCACCATTTATTGCTATATTCTTCAAAACCAGACCTTCTCTAAACTCTGTTATTCAAAACTAGATCAAATGGACTCTTTCTCCCTTATGAGTTCATCCAGCCATTATGATAAGACAGCTGCTTGAAGACTCCTAGGTAAATGCTTCCTAGGTTGTCGTGTTGAGATTTTACCATTAAAATCCATTTACTCAATCTTAAGAAAAAAACACAAGCACAACAATTAAATAGGAAAATAAATAAAAAGCCAGAACTTTAGGAAGAGCAAAGTTGTTAAACTCTCACCCCAAAATCTCAATACAAAAAAAGCTCTTAACCCAATACACCCAAAGCTGTCATCCTAACTTTTGTAGTAAATCCCTCTAGCTTACAATATATGAGAATTATAAGTGTGCCTCAAATATTCTCTGGGACCCCTTTATATCGAATATATTTTCCTAATACAATTAGAAAAAGAACAACCGCATCATACTCAACTACTACTATTTGTACAATTAACAATCTAATAGGAAATTAGTATTATTCCTACTAGAACAAGCAATTACAAAATAGGAAACAATTTTTCCCAAGTTAATTAGAAGTCTTTTTTATTAGAATTGAGCCAAACTCCTAACAGTCGTAACTATGGGATAATTTTTTTTTTTTTTAATTTTCTTCTTCCACTTTGCGATCAGATGCAAACACACGATTGATTTCATGCAAACAATTGGAGGTTGCAATTAATTTTTGTTGGTATGATCCTCCAATGTGTCCACGAGCTAAAGAAGATATAAGTGGATTGTTGAGGAAAATTGTAAGAATAAAGAATCAAGCTAGAAGAGACAGAGATAGGAGTTGATGTGATTAATAAATTCATTTTATATAGTTTTAAATGCAATCAGAATATAATATGAGAACAATATCAAACTTGAGTTTCAATAGTAAACTTGACGTAAATTAGAACAATATTAAACTTGAAGAAAAACCAGTGAAATCTAAAAGACAATTGATAATGGTAATGGATAAGTTTACATTAGTAATTAAGTTGACCTTGAAAAGGAGTAAAGACTGTAAATGCCAACCAAGCTGTTGATTTCCTTAATTGGATAACATTCTCCCCAGACCGGCATTGTTTGGTTTTTTATTTTTCTTAGAAAAAAAAGCATATTTTGCCCTTTTCATTAAATCTATTAAACTAGGTCCTTGTCAAAATCCTAGTCTCGAAAAGTTATCTTGATATGGACCAACACCATGTAACTTCGTGCCGATATAATATTATATATATTTTTATACCATAGTAGTGGATAAAATATTTGGAAATAAAATAAAAGAAACACGTTTTTTTTTTTCTCTGTAGCTTATCCGTCTGAAAGTTTATCGATAATTTTAAAAAAATTTACTAGTAATATCAATATAACTGTGAGAATAAAAAATTAATGGTATAAGTGAAATTTCAAAAATTAACAATGAAATTTCGGACGGATCTAAAACAATTCTTAACCAAAAATTGGTCCTTATATGTTGGATCCTCTCAATTTTTAGCTTTGAATTGCGGGTCAATTAATTGTTAGATTTTATGCCACCTCAATTAAAGTAAAAATCGAGGGTCATGAACACACCACATCACCGAAGTAAGGGAAAAGAGCTTTTTCCTCTAAATCGGCAATCAACCAACTGCATGCCCTTGTGTAATGACTCATACCGAGCGAGCTTTACTTGAAATGACATCATCATTACTTTTAAACATTGAGCATATAGACCTGTACCGGAACTTGTAAATCCTACTATTTCCATCATACAATACATTCCTACTATATGTATGCATGCTTCCACATTTCTTTAGTCTATGTACACTACATCTTGGTTGAAACCAAGAATTTACACAACACACAATCTTTAGAAAAATTTCAGCCATACAATTAAAAACCACATACAGTTTTTTCAAAAACGGAGACATATACATTAATCCGAACTCCCAAACAAACATGGTGAGGATGCTTTGCGTGAAAACCCACCTAAGTATACCTTTCTCCTTTAATCCTTTTCTGATTTGCTTCAATTCTATTCAACAACTTCCTTGAAATATTAAAAAGTTGGAGGGTGAGCTAAAAGCTTAGCGAGTAATCATATTACTCGAAGTAATCGTCTTCAAGAAACTTTTTCACTTTTTGAATGAATTCAATTTAATTGTAATCACAATTCATAAAGTCACAACTATGTATATATAATTACTCTCATGCTCATCACAAGTAAAATAATCGTTCCAAGAATACATTAAAACATTCAACAATCACATTTATTAAAGTATCATACAAGTATGTCACATGATTCAAACCATTACAACAATAACCCTTTTAAACTATTCATGGTTCACGTGACATCAACTCAATTCCATACTCTTATCAATACATATATCACAATGGGGGTGTCTCCCCACGTACCAGTACATCAAACATCGCATTATACATCCACTTGGTTTCATCTCACTTTCCACTTCTACTTGGTTCCACCTCACTTTCAACTTCCACTCGGTTCCATAATATCATCAAGGATTCAAATCTCATCAAATGTAATTCATAACACAAGAACTTTCTTAAATATAATTTCATCAACTCATTCACATTACACTTTACTTCCAAACACACATCAAGACATATGATTTGTTTCTTAGATATCAAACACACATTTATTCACACCCTTATATGGTTTGCATTCCGCATCTATTATACTTATATATTTTCGTTTTTATCGTATAATTCACCACGCTTACTAACAGTATGGTGAAACTCACCACACTCATAATTCTAATTTTATAACAAGAGCTAAGTGGAGAGCTTTGGGGGTAGTGGGGATTTTGGGTTGTGAGGTTTTGAGGGTAATAATTTTGTTGTATTGGGATTTTGGGGTGCGTGTTTGACAACTTTGATCTTCCTAAAGTTGTAGTTGAAGATTAACAAAATAGTGTAGTTGTTGGTGGATGTAAGTAAGGAGGTTGTCGAACCATACTAATTCTTGGTGTTATTACTCTTTATTTTGTTTATCTATTTAATTGTTGTGGTTGTATTTTTACCTAAGATTTGAGCATGTGGATTTTAGAGGAAAAATCCCAACAAACACCCTATCTGAAAAATTAGATTTTAAGGATTTTCATAGATCGAGGTCAAAGATTGGATTTCAAATCTGCGAAAAATTCTTGATTTGGTTCATGAAATTTTCTTTAATAAGAGGTATCTTTCACTATCAAATGCAAGACAGATAGGAAAATTTTTATTTTACTCTCTCTATGTGATGGTGGAAATGTATCTTCTCTAAGAAAATCCTGGAAAAATCTCTCTGTACATGAAATGAAAATGGCATTTCACCTAATCTTGTTGTGTTCATTTATATCGACCAAATTAGTGTTATTCCCAACCTTTGGCATGACACATTAACATGAATTGTCACTCGTACCGAAAACTATTTCAAGCTCATATTACAATTTTATCAAATAACTAATCTTAATTAAAAAAGTTGTTAGTTACATTACGCTAAAACATATGCTAGTAAAGATTTGCGTAATCTGCCTTGGCTCAAGATGTATATGCCATGAAAAGTTCTTACATACCTAACTATGGTCTATAAAAGATATATCGCATAATAACATATTTTATTATTGCATGGCATTAGAAGATAAAGAAAAAGAGATATCTTCCTTCCATCCAATAGTTAAAAATGCTTTGTGCATGCATTTATCAACTACCAAGATAAAAAAATTTCATATATACACGACAGATATATTAAATTGAACTACTGATCAGCAAGCTAAAAGATGTGCAACACAAATTGTTAATTAAGATCTCTCTTAATCTGTAATAACCGTATTTGCAAAGTAAGGGTAAATAAGTAATTTAATAAATTATAACTTGAAGTATAAATGATATAGTTACGCGATGGATTTAGTATTGAATAAAATAATTCTTTTGGAAAAAAAAATTTCTGCGACGTGGACGTCATTAAAAGAAAAGAAAAGTAAAAAGTTGTGGGCAGCAGGTATAATACCGGCTGCCAATTTCAGAAGACGTTTGTAGTCAACAAACGTGGGTAGCAGGTGTAATACCTGTTACCAATTTCAAACGGCATTTGGGAATGCCTTACGCGTCTCCACAACGTGGAAACTGTGGACACTTTTGGGAGGGGTGGGCTGCTGGAAGAGCAAAATTTTGAAGGAGTTTTCTATGGAATTTCATAGAGAATCAAGAATAGCTATCAGAAGGTAATATCATAGTGCTTATTTTTGAATTTCTAACATTTATGGAGTTTTCCTGAATTCAAAGTGAGAATTTTCAAATTGTGTGGTTTATATCGAATTGAAGAATAAATTAGAAAATTTATATAAATATGATGTCAGGTGTTGACGATATATAATTGGGGGAATTTTTGAGAGAAACGGGAAAGGCAAGGAAGTGATCCACGGGTAGCTTTAAGTGCTACGTGTGAGTTGGATATACTTTAAGTAGTCTAAAGAAAAATGAAATATTTAGTGATAATATTAAAATAAATTATTGATGTATGCTTGGGTGATAGATGAAAAAAATTAATTTATAGTTATTATAGGAAATTTGGACAAGTAGAAATATTTTTCGGTGAGAAATAATATTTTTGGAAATAAAAGTTTATTGGAGAATAAAAACATAAATAAATTATTGATGAGCTATATTGATGTTTTAGCACGAATTATGGGGAGATGAATTTTAGTGAATATTGATAAGCTTTGGTGGATGATTTTATGTGATTAGAAATGAAATTCAGTGGATCTGGACAAACTTTGATGGATAATTTGATATGATTTGGGATGAAATTTTGTGGATTTTGACAAGTTGTAATGGATGATTTGATGTGATTTGGGAGGAGTGGATTTTAGTAGAATTTTTATATAATTTGAGAAAAAATCAGGATAGTCAATTTAAATATTTTGATTTCATGTGATTTTTATATTACTATTTATATGCATATTTTATATCATTGTTCATATGCATATGCATTACATGAGAAAGAAAGAACCGGGAAGGCAGCTGGTTTGATGAAAATGAAAGAACCGTGAAGGCAGCCGGTCTAATGAAAATAAAATAACCGGGAAGGCAGTCAGTCTAATGAAAATGAAAGAACTGGGAAGGCAGCCGGTCTTATGAGAATGAAAGAACCGGGAAGGCACCTGGTCTAAATGAGAATGAAAGAACCGAGAAGGCAGCCGGTCTAAGATAATAACAACCTGTCGACAGGTGGGAAGACGTTTCCATCATAATCATATATGTATTTGCATTTGTTTTAATTATTACTGCATTATTGAAATGATGAGGTGTGATGTATCATCGTGAATATAATTATGGATGATTGAGTCTCACAGAAAGAGACAGTTATGATGAAAACATTATTGAAATGATGAGGTGTGATGTATCATCGTGAAAACATTACAAAGCTATCAGCCACCCTGCAGACTGACAGCCACCCTGCAGCTGCCCTACGACCGCACTCTCACCCAAGCCCGCTATCATGACCACCTCGCCGGTAGACGCCTATAAATGGGCCAAGGTATGAACTTCACCATTCATATTCAGACACACCCGCACTCACACTTGATATATTTAAGCCCTCGGATTCTTTTGAGCCCTCGGCTTTTCCTTTAAATCGTTGCTGACTTAAGCATCAGAGTGCCTTCGGAGGTCTCCCCCTCCCCTCCTTCCGAGGGCTTTCAGTTCACTCCTGTCACTTGTGCAGGATCCTGGCCGAGTCCTCACTCAGGCCACATCCCCAACCAGACCACGCTAGTTTCCAGGTCACGTCAGCCCCAGCAGTTTTTGGCATCAACAATATAGTTTTAAATGCAATCAAAATTTAAGTTGAGAACAATATCAAACTTGAGTTTCAATATTAAACTTGACATAAATTAGAACGATATTAAACTTAAAGAAAAATCAGTGAAATCTAAAAGACAATTGATAATGGTAATGGATAATGTAAAATGGATAAGTTTACATTAGTAATTAAGTTTACCTTGAAAAGGAGTAAAGACTGTAAATGCCAACCAAGCTGTTGATTTCCTTAGAAAAAAAAAGTATATTTTGCACTTTTGGTTCATTAAATCTATTAAACTAGGTCCTAGTCAAAATCCTAGTCTCGAAAAGTTATCTTGATATGGACCAACACCATGTAACTTCGTACCGATATAATATTTTATATATATATATATATATATATATATTTATACCATAGTAGTGGATAAAATATTTGGAAATAAAATAAAAGAAATACATTTTTTTTCTCTGTAGCTTATCCGGTTGAGATAAATATGGCTGACGAAAATCTGATATAATTTACTATGTGATTGACGAATTCAGAGTTTGGTCATGTTGGCTGGGTCCATATACTCGGTTGGCAGCGTCAACGTAACAAAATTTTAATAATCATGTTCACACTTTTGTTTCATGGGTTTTCACCCTTTTTATATAAAAAAAAAATCTTGGTTAGATTAGGTAGTTTTAAATCCTTCTGAAATTTTATCAATAATTTTAAAAAAATTTACTAGTAACATCAATATAAATGTGAGAATAAAAAACTAATGATACGAGTGAAATTTCAAAAATTAAATGTGAAATTTTAAAAATTAACAATAAAATTTCGGACGGATCAAAAACCAGTCTTAACCAAAAATTGGTCCTTATATGTTGGATCCTCTCAATTTTTAGCTTTGAATTGCAGGTCAATTGATTGTTAGATTTTATGCCACCTCAATAAAGTAAAAATCGAGGGTCATGAACACACCACATCACCGAAGTAAGGGAAAAGAGCTTTTTCCTCTAAACCGGCAAACAACCAACTGCATGCCCTTGTGTAATGACCCATACCGAGCAAGCATTACTTGAAATGACATCATTATTACTTTTAAACATTGAGTATATAGACCTGTACCGCAACATGTAAATCCTACTATTTCCATCATACAATACATTCCTGCTATATGCATGCATGCATGCTTCCACATTTCTTTAGTCTATGTACATTACATCTTGGTTGAAACCAAGAATTTACACAAGACACAATCTTTAGAAAAATTTCAGCCATGACAATTAAAAAACAAATACATTTTTTTCAAAAACGGAGACATATACATTAATCCAAACTCCCAAACAAACATGGTGAGGATGCTTTGCGTGAAAACCCACCTAAGGATACCTTTCTCCTTCAATCCTTTACTGATTTGCTTCAATTCTATTCAACAACTTCCTTGAAATATTAAAAAGGTGGAGGGTGAGCTAAAAGCTCAGCGAGTAATCCTATTACTCAAAGTAATCGTCTTCAAGAAACTTTATCACTTTTTGAATGAATTCAATTTAATTGTAATCACAATTCATAAAGTCACAACTATGTATATATAATTGCCCTCATGCTCATCACAAGTAAAATAACCGTTCCAAGAATACATTAAAACAATCAACAATCACATGAATTAAAGTATCATACAAGCTTCAAACCATTACAAGAATAACCCTTTTAAACTATTCACGGTTCACGTGACATCAACTCAATTCAATACTCTTATAAATACATATATCACAATGGGGATGTCTCCCCACGTACCAGTACATCAAACATCGCATTATACATCCACTCGGTTTCATCTCACTTTCCACTTCCACTCGGTTCCATAATATCGTCAAGGATTCAAATCTCATCAAACATAATTCATAACACAAGCAATTTCTTAAATATAATTTCATTAACTCATTCACATTACACTTTACTTCCAAACACACATCAAGACACATGATTTGTTTCTTAGACATCAAACACACATTTATTCACACCCTTATATGGTTTGCATTCCGCATCTATTATACTTACATATTTTTGTTTTTATCATATAATTCACTACGCTTACTAACAATATGGTGAAACTCACCTTTGATATGCCAAAAGCTAGTCTTCAACTACTTCCTTACCCTTAGCACGTTCTCCAACAACACCTAAAAATTATATCATTTAATATAACAATCCAAGAAGTAACGAAATCAATATCCATCTTCATTAAGCATCTACAAGAAATTGTCTAGATAATAACTATGTTACAAGTTTTCTCTTCTTTGTCTACTTTTCCTTATTCTCTTTTTTCCTTTCCAATCAAATTTTAAGTGCATGTCTCATGACAATGATTCTTAATTTACTCAAGTAAATTTCAAGAATAAATAACAAGAAAGCTTAAACTTCTTAAGTTTTAAACTAATTAAAATGATTTGTTTCATTTACTTACAAAATTTCTTCTTTTATAATTTTTTACTTAAAAAGCTTCTACCAACTAAGTTTACTCAATAATTCCTCCAATTCAAAGAAACTATACCAATTTAATAATCTTTATGCCACCAAAATTCTAAACTTACATATTTAACATTATCCAAACACTAACTTAGATTAATTTACTCTAATATTTAAGATTTGTTCACATAAACTCTATAATACCCATCTAATAGAATTCTTCCAAAAAATTTAGCTTTATCACTAAAAAAATTCCTAACTCTAGAAAGTCTTTTAGCTCCAACAAGTATTTATACTTCAAAACCTAAAATTTACATATCTAAAACTACTCAGTCACAAGTTTAAGTTATTTCAAGTTATAGTGCAAGATTAATTCAAAGTTCCACTACATATCATATTCCAACTTCAATAAATCCTAAATCCATCCATTTAAATTCAAATCAACTCAAACAAAACCAAAGAATCAACTTCATTAAGTTTACTTTGACTTAGAATAGGTTGGAAAATGATTATACCTCAAATTTGTATAAAAAAAAAATAGCTAAGAAACAAAAGGAGCAAGAACCCCTGTCTGGTGCGTGTACTCCACGCGCCGTCGTAGCCTGCTCATGGCGCCTCACCTCTCGGTCTGGACTCCTCCCCCAGGTGGCAGTAAGAGTTTTACAAAGTATGGGGGTAAGTGAGGTAGTGACGTGAGTTGGTGAGCTAGAAGAAGATAAGAAAATTTTGGGTTTTCTCCAAACAAATTAAAAAATGGTATTTGCCCTGTTTCTCTCTAACTCTCTCAGTCACCCGAGCTTCCCAGAGAATAATTGAGAGACTTGTGGTTTTTTTGCTGAAGTTTCTAGGGTTTTAGCCTTATATTGTCCCACGAACCATTAGCTTTTTATCTCTTTACCCCTCCCTTCTTTCTTAATTAATTTGCAACCCTTTTCCTCCTTTTTTGTAACTTTTTATATTAAAACCCAATTGTTCTTACTAACGCTTCTTTATAAGAAAGTCTTCACTAAGTACTTTCATTTCTTTTATGTTTATATTACCCCTCAATCAATAAGCTCTACACACTTCTAACATAGAAAAATTATAATTTACTTCATCGATATATATAGTTTAAAATTTAAGACCTGACTTTGCACCCCCTCTCTCTCTACTTTTTCGCTTCTCATTTACTCAGAGTATAAATCCCATCAACCAAATTGTTGAATCCTAAATAATTCCTTGATCCATTACTTAAGTTGATGCAATCTCTTGACCTCAACCCGATAATGATGCCCAACAGTGTAATCTTTCTGATGACGACAATCACGACCGTAAGTGCCACGATGGTCAGTATGTTGTCATGTCATCAGTACGATAGTTTTGGTGAGAGAGAAAACAGAGAAGAAGAGATTGTGTAGAAGAAAATATTAGAAGATGGATTCAGTTGTTTGGGACTTGGATTGGGTACTTGGGTTGGGACTTGGGAGCCTGGGCTCATGTTGGGATTAAGGTTAGGCCTAAAATTATAGGGCATGCTTGGGTAACAGTTTTCTGTTTTTAGTTTTCGAAAATGAAAACTGAAAACAGTTTTCTGAATAAAACATGTTAGGAATACTATAACTCGAAATTGTTTCCAAAACAAAAAAACAATGAAATGTTGTTTGAATAATCTTATTTTGAAAACTGTTTTGATACAACTTGTAATTATTTTTAGTTTTGAGTTTAAATTTAAAATCTATATTAATTTTATTTCTTATATTTACTAAATATTTAAAAATAATTAATATTATTTTATTTTCAAAATTTTAATATTTTTTATATACTATGGAGGAAGAATGAAACAGAGAAGTGAACACTGATTTTAGGACTATTTTTCGAAAATTATGTTAGAAAACACCAATTTGGAGTTTTTAAAAAACAATTTTTGAAAACTTGTTTTTTTAAAACTGTTTTAGAAAATTGCTTTTGAAAACTGTTTGCCAAACATAGAAAAGAGATTTTGAAAACTGTTTTCAATTTTTCGAAAATTGAAAACAATTTTGAAAAACTGTTTTCAAACATAGCCATATATACTATCTGTTTCTTTTTTAAGGAAAAAATGAACCCGATTTTTAGCCAAGACTTGCCCGTAGTGTAACTCTACCCCTGATTTCAATCATAATAGTTTTCCTGATGGTTTTATTTTTGGTACAGCGTCATCAGCATATCAAGTAGATAATTAATATATAATATATTAATGTACAACTTTTTAAAACCACCGTGGATATAATCAACCACTTTATGAGATATAATCAACTGTATATATGCATGATATATGGGACAACTTTACTCGCGACTATTCAGGTTTCTCTCCGTTATTCATTTATATTTCTGTTTAGGTAAGTTTCCATTTGTACATGCATGAGAGTGCACAAGTTATGATGATCGCAACTACTTGATTTCAATACTCCATTTCTTGTATATACGAAATGGAGATAAGAAACTGAATAGATTATCATATTTATTCAAATCAGTTCATTGAAAAGTAACGTGATAAATTAATTAGGAATGTTTTCATAAAACTTTGTAAAAAGAAACAACATAGCTAATAGAGGTATAACAGTTGATTTCTATCATCGTTATAATGTATAAAATTAATTTTACCCTTTAATCACTTATCATATTTTAGAAGAATCTTAATTTAGGGATTTGACATTATTTGATATAGAAATAACTAGAGTTGATCATTGGTCCATTAGTCCACCCAGCTCGTTTGGCTCAACTTGTAGTTTTTGCGGATTTGTTCAAGAAAAATTAATTAATTAATTTGGCTTGGGTAAAAATTTAGGCCCGATTTAAAAAACGAAAGGGATTGAAATTTGAATAAAATAAAAGGCAAATCGGTTAGGCACCACCTTCTTAAATATATTATACTTAATACATTTAATTATTTATATATTAAATAATATATATTTCATGTAATGTGATATATGTTAGGGTTAAGATTCCCTTACTAAAACATTTCATGCTATGAAAAAATAGGGGAAAATGCAATAATTTAGACAAAGAATTTTTTTTTTAATTCTTTGTGCGTAATATTGTATTATGGGAAAACTTAGACTAAATAAAAAAATGAAAAATTCGGGCCTGATGGGCGGACTTGGGTTAGGCTTAACTTATTAGGCTCGAGCTAATTAAGATCGGATTTTCGGGCCAGCTCATATCTACTGAGCTACAATTTTGTGTAAGCCCGACCCAAACCTAACCCGAACCTGACCGAAACCTAGCTCGAGACTGACTTTGGTCAAATCTAGATATAATTGATTCACGTGTATTGAAAAAAGATTAGTTTTTATATTTTTCACGTAATCTACTTTTAAGTAACATAGTTGAAATTAAACATTTAAAAAAAAAAATTTGTGACAAGAAGGTATCAAACTAATGAAGGAAATGAAAATGGATTCTTTCTGTTTCTCGTTCTCATGGCCCATTATATTACCTTCTAAGTGTGTATATTAACTAGGAGACCTTTGTTTTTCTTTTTCTTTACCTTTTTATTCTCGTTATTCTTAAAATTTTAATTAGCTATGCTTTCTTTCTTTCCTTTTTAAATTCGGGTGGAAAGCTAACATTGAAATATAAGTTCATTAAATTACATTCGAAATGCAAAAAATAAAGGGGATGGCTTGCCTTTGACATTGACCAAGTGAACTTCTAGTACTGTGTTACCAAGTTAGCTTATGATACCACTTTATTATTGGACCCGAATAAAAGAAATTCAAAATATTGGACCAAATTTATAAGTTTATCAAGAAATTGGATAGCTTGTTGAGGATTTTTTTTTTTACATAATTAAGTCCAATAAAATTCAATTTATTGATAAAGTTGTCGAAGAATTACTTTCTGTGACTCATTTGAACCAAACTTAACTATCTTTCTGAAATGTCAATTGATACATATGCAGACAAACAGTCTCGGATATAAAATTATATTTAAATATAAATTTCATAACAAACAAAAACATATAACCAATAAATGCAAAAAGGATGGGCTAAGGCACAAATGCAATATCTCTCTCTTTAGAACTTCTCGCGTCATAGCAGAGGTAATCAAACTCTATCAATGCAACAAACTCATGGCCGCATTGCTCCCAGGATACAAAAACCCAACATAATCTATTTGTTGTATCTCAAAGATACTAACATTGTATTATGAGCTAGAGCTCTACCATACCACATTTTTTTTGCTCATAGTAATATCAAAATAATATAACTCAGAAAAAAATAGTGGATTTTGTTTTTCTATCCAAAGGGCATGCAAATAGTCATATTTATAGAACTCTAGTATACTAACCTTCAAATTTGGATTTCAATCCTCTAGGGATGAATTTGTCTATGGTTTGGTGTAGTTCATGTTAGGATTAATAGCCACATCATAAAAATATTAAATCAAAGGCTATGATTGAAATACATAAAAAATTTGGAGCTAAATATCTCTATGCCACGTCAGCAAAAGGGGTAATTTTATAAAATAAAAATTACATTTCGAAATTTTAGAAGAAAGGGAAAGCAGTTGCCGAAAATCGACGACCAGAGGCGGACGTGTCGGCACGTGGGACGCGTGAACCGGCTCCTACCAGCGGTTGGTGATCGGAAAGTTTGGATCTGATTAGCATTGCAAAATCCAACCACCCGGTGGTGTCTAATTATGAAAATAATATTCATCTTTATTATTATAATTACGATTATAATAATTATTTTCATTATTATGAGAAAAAATATTATTATAATAATATTATAAAAGTACTATTATTATCAGTATTATTATAATATTGATAATAATAACCACTGTCATTATTATTATATTTATTATTATTATTGTTATTACAAGAAAAAATATTTTTAATTATATTATAATTATCATTATTCTAAGGTAAAAAGAAAAAAAAAATAGTCTCACATGGATAAGAGAGATTTTATCCTATAGAAGGAGGCGGGACAAAAAATGTGAGATTAAAGCTAATTTAATCTCATCTTAATCTCATAAGAATAGTAAATCTCCCCAACCAAATGAGGGATAACTATTCATATATGATTAAAATAGTCCAATCTCATCTTAATCTCACCAATCAAACGGGCTATTAGAGTTTAGGCTAAGAGTTCAAGAGGGAGAAAAGAGACATGGTGTAGAGAGAGATTGGAGGCAATGTTGTTAGAGGCACACAAAAGTATACTAACCTTAAGGTTAGTAGTAGTTTATATAGAGAACATAATATTCAAAAATTAAATCAATACCCTTAACCATAATATTCTAACACTCCTCTTCAATCCTTCATTTTTCTTTTTATTTGAGATAATTTTATCAATTCAATTAATCTCTGACATTAATAAAAGAAAAATGAAGGTTAATCAGTGTAACCTTTACGTCCACATGCATACATTGCTAAATATAAGCGGCTAATACAGTTCCAACACTTCAGATTTACTTTCATGGGTTATGAGTCTCTCTCTCTCTCTTTATATAAATGGTTTACCATTGGAACCACAAGCACTTGCATAAAGAAAAATGGCCATTGAAGGTTCTCTTGTATCGGGGCTGCTACTCCTTGCAAGCTTGTGGGATCTTGTTGAACCAAAGCGTCATCTTGTCTCAACTTCTAATTTCAATCGTAATAGCTTTCCTAATGATTTCATTTTTGGGACAGCCTCATCATCTTATCAAGTAAGACATTTTTAATTACCTTCACAAATTCATGCGACCGAGTGTGATGATTTCAACTGTTTTTCTTCGTTTTTCTTTGACTTTTGGTCTCCTTTGTTGCTGAAATTATCATTGTTTTATTGTATAAACAATGGCTTTAATTCCAGTTTACATCATCGGTCATCAATATACAAAATATATCATGTGGAATATAGTGGCTTCTATTTAAAATTAATTAAAGCAATTCCCACGTTTTGTTTTACGTCATGTAAGATTATATATATATATATATATATATATATATATATATATATATATATATATATATATATATACTCCTGCATGGAAGCATTGATTAGCTAGCACCACTAATTATGCAATTATATTTAGTATGAAGGTGCAGTAAAAGAAGGTGGTAGAGGATTAAGTATTTGGGACGACTTCACTCACTAGTATCCAGGTTGGTGATGAATATTTTGTTTGGCTAATTGGCTCTATTTCTTTCATAAATGAAACGGTGAGTTCACAACAAAAAAAGGAAAATAATAAAATAAACAAATTGGAGACTAAAAGTTGAATATTGTATTCAAATAAGCTCTTTAAAATTTAATGTGATAAATTAAGAATTTGTTTCATACATCTTGTAGAAAAAAAAAAAACAATATAGACAATGGAGATGTAGCAGTCGATTTCTATCATTGTTACAAAGTACGGAGTTTATTTTTCTTTTTTTATGAATTGTCAATGTTGCATGAGTATCTTTAGCAGTGAGGGTTGAGGGGTGATTTTCCATGGATGTATCTGGTGGTGGTAAAAAAAATTATTTTATATTTATTTCATGTATTTTTTTTCTCGATTAGTCGTATTTGTATTAAACATAGCTGAAAAATGTGATAGGAAGACATGGATGCTTTCAAAATAATGAAGGAAATTAACATGGATGCTTTCCAACTCTCAGTTTCATGGTCTAGAATATTACCCCGTAAGTATATATTTTAATCAAGTTGTAATTAACATTTTATTTCATTGCCACTGTTCTATTTTTCTCATTATTCTTAAAATCTTAATTGATTCTTCTTTTTCCATTTTTTTTTTTGTGAATTTAAGTGGAAAACTAAGTGAAGGAGTGAACAAGGAAGGAATACAATTCTACAAAAATCTCATCAATGAGCTCTTAGAAAATGGTAATAAATCTCTTCCTAAATGGATTTAAAAGTTTTCTGCCAAAGATGGTGGTTTAATGTAACTAGAATATTTTGTAAATATGCCATGCTGACATTAAAATATAAATTCTTCCTACAAGTTTGAAATTCAAAATATAAAGAGGCCAAAATCCAAAATGTTCGACCAGATTTCATAGTTTTGATGAAACTGAATAGCTTATGAAGATTTATATTCTAAATATCATGCTATAAAAAATTAGAACCCAACTAATTGTTTTGTGTCTCCTGTGATACAATGTGCAGACTTGCAGCCTTTCGTAACTATCTCCCATTGGGATCTTCCTCAAGCTCTAGAAGATGAATATGGTGGCTTTTTAAACCCTCGCATTGTGTAAGTGAATAGTAGTTACTTTATATGAATCATACTTTACAATCCCAAAGATTTTTATTCTGGAATGAACAGTTTGTAAAACCTACTGCGTGGACATGAAAATGTTTGATCCTGGCTGCATATTAGATTGTTTTTGTAAGACTACAAATTAGACTGGGTTTGTTGTTTTTTTGTTTTTATGGTGTTTGATTGTTTGTCTCAATTTATACTCAATACAATTTTTTTTTTTTCTATTTTTCATTTTGCCAACATAGACTATGGTGATTAACCTATTGACTTTCAAATTTTTTTCCTACTTTATAGAGGATCGAGATGGAATTCTTATTGGCCCACAGGTACGTTGATAAAGTATATATATTTATTTTAGAAATACTTTGTTTTTGAAAAACGAAGGCATAAAAAGATTAGAAGGCATCATAAAGCCAATAAGATTTAGAAAGAAAATTCCTTATGAATCATGAGAGACACATGGAGAGATCAGTAAAGACGCCAAACCAAACAAACAGAACCATCCACTAGAACACAAGACAACACACTGTGCACTTCTTGATACATGTTTTTTCAACATTCTTTTTTCAGTATTTTGTCATATTCCTCTCTATCCCTCCATTCCATTTGGTATAGCTGTTCAATCATCTCCTCTTCATCTCCATCATATGAAACGCCTTTTTTTTTTTTTTACCCAATGCCCTATTTTCTTACCGAATACTTTTTCTTTATATTCACACTTTATAAAATGACTAATAATTGTATATAACATTATTTTATTTAGGCTGCTTCAGACTTGATCCTAGTGTATCCTGAAGGTACCAAATATATTCTAAAGTACATCAAGGATCATTACAATAATCCAACCATTTACATTACTGAGAATGGTAAGCCAATTTTTAGAATAAACTTCATACAATTAAGTGGTATTTGTTACATGTTGGATAATCCAATTACTAATTAGTTTTGATTTCTTTGACATAAAACTCATGTAGGATATGACGATTACAACAATGATACATTACCATTGGAAGAAGCTCTTAAGGATACTGATAGGAAAGAATACCATGAGAAGCATCTTCGGAATCTTTTCGGAGCCATAAAGTGAGTTAGTATCTAACTTATGTTGAATTTATTATCACTGTTTTTTTTTTTTTTTTTGGTTTGCAAAATTTACTTTACAACTAACATAAAACTTGTCTTCTACAACAAACTTGATATTGATATAAAATTATTGTTTTCTGCTATATAGGATGTTTTTTAGTACTCAACTTTTGAAGGTTTAATTATTACAAGGTCCATCTCGATGTAAGCTTATAGAGCATAGATTGTTTTGTTAAAAGTTTATACTAATGGTGATTATTGGATTATTGACAGTGACTATGGAGTTGATATGAAAGGCTATTTTGCATGGTCATTGATGGATAACTTTGAATGGAACCTTGGTTACACTGTTCGATTCGGATTATATTATGTAGATTTCAAGAATGACTTGAAACGATATACGAAAGAATCAGCCAAGTGGCTCATGAAATTTCTAAAAGAACCAAGCAAGCGGTCTGAAACTGTTATTTGGGTTTCCTCAATTTTATCACGTATAACAAAGAGTTGGTCACTATTGACGTATTGAAGTTGAACATCTTTTGGTTTTAAATCACAACTGAATGATGTATTTTATTAATTCTTTTGTAATTCTTTGATTTTATTGATTAAAATCTTTTTAGGTGTTTTAGGATTTTAATATGTAATTAAACTATTGTCTTCTTATATAAGAAATTGTACTACTTTCTGATCTATTTCATATAGCTAGCCTATAAATAGGTTTGTATAGTTTTTGGGTTCTGCCTATATCTTTTTTCATGATAAATAAATTGACTTTTTCCTTTCATATATATATATATATATATATATATATATATATATATATATAAAAGCTTTTTATTCTCTTTTTCACTTAGATAGGTGGTTTAGAGGGAGGATTCTCTAGGCATGAAGATTCCCTAAAAGTATGCCTTTTGAATTATGGACAAATGGACAAATAAGTATCATAGTACGTATGTCACTTAGTAATCACCGAATTCCTAAACAAATTTTTTTTCCCTCAAATCCCCAACTTTGAGGTGATTTTAATAAATAAATATTTTGATTATAAACTTGTCATAATAAGCCCTTAATTTGATTTGACGTTTTCTTTGAAGTGACGTGTTTTTAAGAATTTACTCTTTCAAAAGAAAATTAATGACAGAGAAAATGAAGAAACAGTTGTTTACGGTTATTGTTATGCTTAAAATTTGAAAAATAATGTCTTGGAACATCAACGGTGCAACAAATCGTTGCATTTTTTTATACTTCTTTTCTTTAGGGGTTAAAATTAAGTGGACCAACAGCAAAGCAACACGTGGACATTTCTACTTCCAATAAGGAGATGGCACGTGGACAAGCTATTGACAAACCCAATGCCATTCCCGGACACTCTTGTCTAGACCTACGAGCGTAAATCCAGGGATCACGATCCTTCTTGGACACCCAGCCATATCCACTTGCAGAGGAACGGGATCTCCGAGATTTCCCCATCCGGGGTACGTGGGCCGTCTCACCTTTGAAACACTATAAAAGGACCAAGGTATGCAAATCCAGACACAATCACATTCACATTTTACAGAACTGAAAGCACCAGCATCCCATTCCTCTAAGAACTTGTACTAACAAGAGCATCGGAGTGTCTTTGGAGGCACCATCCCCCTCTCTCCTCCGGTGGCTCTCTAGCTCATCTCGTCTTTCTTGTGCAAGCTCCCCCAAAAACCGGACCCCAAGTCATCAACACGTTTTATGCATCAACAACAATATTTTTGTGTTTTGTAAGGGGCTGTTGATAAGAATCTCAATGTTTCTTCAAGAAGTTCTGAAGGCTCTCATTCTATGGCTCTTGATGATCACAAGTTTTTAACATGGTTATTAATTTATGTGCTTATTTCATTTGGAATTATATAAAATGAATTTATTAGCTACATCAGCTCTTAGGTGACAAGAAGGGCGAGAAAGTTGGGGCCATAATCCTTGGACTGTCTATTCCTTCATGTCTTCACCTTTTATTGCTATATTCTTCAAAACCAGACCTTCACTAAACTCTGTTATTCAAAACTAGATCAAATGGACTCTTTCTCCATTATGAGTTCATCCTGCCATTATGATAAGACAGCTGCTTGAAATTACAAAATAGGAAACAACTTTTCCCAAACCAATTAGAAGTTTTCTTTGTGAGAATTGAGCCAGAATCCTAACAGTCATAACTATAGGGTAGTTTTTTATTTTTATTTTTTTTTCATTTTCTTCTTCCACTTTGCGATCAAATGAAAACAAGCATTTGATTTCATGCAAACAATTGGACCTTGCAATTAATTTTTGTTGGTATGATCCTCCAATGTGTCCACGAGCTAAAGAAGTTACAAGTGGATTGTTGAGGAAAATTGTAAGAATAAAGAATCAAGCTAGAAGAGACAGTGATAGGAGCTGATGTGATTAATAAATTCATTTTATATAATTTTAAATGCAATCAAAACATAAATTGAGAACAATATTAAACTTGAGTTTCAATAAAGATGTAAATTAGGAACAGTTATAAACTCGACGTAAATTAGAACAATATTAAACTTAAAGAAAAACCAGTGAAACCTAAAAGACAATTGATAATGGTAATGGATAAGTTTACATTAGTAATTAAGTTGACCTTGAAAAGGAGAAAAGACTGTAAATGCCAATCAAATGATAAACTTAAAAAAAAAAGGAACCTGTTTCTTTCATTTTTCCCCCCTTTTTTCATGTAATTTCTCCATTACTAGTACTATATATAAAAAACATACTCCATAGTGATCAAGCCTGGGCCTTTGATGCAAATTTCAAGCCTGGGCATTTAAAGTCTTTAACTAATTGCTCCTTTATTTTTCAAGGTCAACTCCAACTTAATTACTGATATTGTAAACTACCCACGATGAAGCAGTAGTCAGTTGTTTACCTGAGAGGGCTATTTAATTTTGCCATGAAACACGTACATAATGATCTTTCAATTTAGAAGCCATCCAACACTATAATTTCTTAATTAATTTTAAAGTTATGTTTCGTGTTATTTTGAAGGAGACAACAATAACAACATGCATATGTTGAGTTATTAATCAGCTGTTGAGTAATTATGCGTATCTATAACATCTAAGTGATGCAACAGTTAGGAGGAGATCGTAGTTATCAATTTATGTTGCTCATCTTTTAAGCTTGCTGATCAGTAGTTCAATTAATCATTAACTTCTCCTGATTTTCTATTTTTGATTCTTGATGTGGGATAATTTTACCATCCAAACAAACAGTAACACATGACACACCAAGGTAAGGCCACAGACCCAAAATTACCACCAGTGAAATCATTACATGTGTCCAAGGGTACGAAGGTAATTTTATTCATAAACCCTAAAACACTGTAATCCTAACTGCACAAGGACACTCATATCTCATATTTGAGAAACTCAAATCCCACCACAACTCTCACATATGAGTTACTTTCCTAATCAGACGATACTCCAAAGTACTGTATGTAGAGGGCTTTCGTTATTACACATGTACGTCACAAACAGTTTTAACAACGCCTGCCTTTTCATTTTATATAAACAGATTATTGATTTAGGCATCAGAGAGTTCCCTCAAAGGCACACTTCCGATCCTCCGACAACTCCTTAGGTCTTTTTTTGTTCTCGTGTGTGCGGGGACTTCACAACACCTATAAGAGCAGCAGTCACATTTTTAAGCATAAAAAAATTTGTGTTATCCATGGGAAAACTTTGAAGAAGAATTCATCCGTTAATGATGCCAACCTGAAATATGACCAAGAACGTTGTTGCTACTGTCGCTGTCGGTGCTGCTACCATTGCCACAACCCATACCTTGACTAGACAGGACATGATCCTTAGTCCAGGCCTCTTTGCAATTCCCAAAACTACTGCTACGAGTGACGATTCCATCTGGCATTCTAAAAGGTAGCAGAAGTTTCTTGCAACCTCAACTGGGCTATCCCACTCGTCACCAAAGCCACACTGATCTGAACGCATGACTCGGGGTCCTCAATGGCATTAGATGCTGCCACAAAGCCCTCGATTAGCGAGGCACTCAGATCACGAAAGGAGACTTCACCCCACTAACTACCGATCCTCCGTTAGATTCTGCCCCCTCCATTATAAGGTAAGATCACAGAGCCACTCCACGATCACAAACACCTTTAATACAATCTCCAGGAGCCGAGAATGATCACTCCAGATAAAGAGAACCTATAGTAGGTTAGTAGCACCTGCCAATACACAAAACAAAAAAGCGAGAACAGAACAAACGATCTTTTTTACAGATGACGACCTAGAAGGACTGCCCACCCCATGATGACGCCATGGTCATCACTTTGGTCATTTGGAATTACAATATGAATAGGATCCTAGTTGACAACCAACATCTTCTATCATAACGCGTTCAAGAAAATGGGGCTTAGTGACCAACAGCTCACACAGGTCGCTTCCCCTCTCTATGAGTTTTCAAGCGAGCCAATGTTCCTCTCTCTACTATATTTAACATCACATTCATAACATTTCTACTCATTTTTCATTCTCTTATGTTCTTCCTCTACACACAACCTATGTCATCACAACTACTTAGGCCATGTCTGGAGACAAGGGTTTAAGCAAGGTTAGCTTAAATCCTTGTCTTAGAATTTGGTGGATGTTACTGGGGCCTCAATTCCAAGACAATGATTTAAGTTAATATTGCTTAAATCCTTGTCTCCAAACACGGCCTTAGTTTCTAAACAGTTTCCTAGAGATTTCTTCGAAAGCTATTCGTAATTGCTATCTACACAACTTCGCAAGGCATTGTTGTATCCTTGAGGTGAATTTACTAGGAAGTTATTAGCAAACTCTTTGGAGTGAGGGCAACTATCACCTTAAAGAAAGTGATTTACACCCTAAATCCTTAAAATATTATGTTCTTTTCAATTGTTTTCGTTGTTGCAATTCCACATTTTCTAATGCACATACTTTGACCCACTTTTTTTTTTTGTTATTTTAACCCAAAATCCCCAACAATTTTAAGGTGATAGTAGAAGCAACCATATAATCAGTATTGATTTCAAAGTCATGAGAGAAGACTTCATCAAAGAAGATCGTTTTTATGGAACCAACTTTGCTCACTAGAAGGAAACTAAAAGACTATAAAAGGTTGAAAGAAGCGAGAGGCTATATATATATATATTATGGATTTCTTTGTCGAGGCCAAATTCATACTGAGAGCATATGTATGATTTCTAAGTTTTTATAAAGTCTATGCCAGATATCCAGGAAGTATTTGAAGAGAAACTTAATACTTAAAAAAAAAAAACAAGGTAGGCATAACTTATTGATTATGAAATATTTTGAATTTATAGTTATAAATTAAAAAAATATATTTTGAATTTATATTTTTGAGTAACATCATAAAAAAATGATGTGCTTACTCTATGACCAATTTACAAGGAATATCTAAAACTAAGAAGTATCTAATTACTACATTTAAGATAGATGATCTTAATGAATTAGATGCTATCTTAGACGTGGAAATGAGTGGGGGATATGTTTTAAATCAATCTCATTACTTGAGAAACTATTATTAAGTTCAAAAATCTTGGAATAAAGTAAGCAAGTATCCCCTATGAATTCACTACTAAACCAATTGAGAATTTCGGTAAAGTAATGATACAACTTGAATATGTATGTTAGTGCTATTGAAAGTTTAACTGAGCTAGATATTGTATTTGTAGAGTGCAAACTTTCAAGATACACTAGTAAGCCTAGTACAAACCAATAAATAGAGTTATTAGAATCTTAAGAAAACTATTAAACTATCTGTTTTATTTTTATTATCTGGTTGTACTAGAAGGATTCATTGTAGTTGGATCACAAGTACGTCAATTGATGAAAATTTAACGTTTGGATGGATTTTTAGGCTTGGTGGTGAAACAATACGTTGACCCTCTAAGAAGTAGATATGCATATCAAATTTAACCATATAACCAGGATCAGCACATAATGCCATAGACAAATTTGGCGTCACAACAATCCAATATACTTGTCACCTCAAGGACTTGTCTCCTTAAGGACTCTTTCTTAACATTATCGTTTCACATGGACAACAAAAAGATATATGTTTGCAGGGCCAAGAACTGTTGTCACACTTTGGTACCAAAAAGGCTAACAAACACATCAATCATCTCAAGAATATTACTCTAGTTCTATCTACCTATTCTGTAAGCCACAAAAACAGGAAAACCATAAGCTTCAATACGGCCCATTGAGCATTTTAACACATTTATGAACTAGAGCAAAGCTTCCTCATACCAAATACAGACTTAGTATTGCAACTTCAAAGGATAACAAGAGGGGAGAAAAGAATGACTGGAGGGGACTGCATAGTAGCAAACAAAAGTGGTAAATGATTCACATCTTAGGTAGAAATCAGAACAAAATATGGGAAAGTAGCAAGCCACGTCACTAATTCAATCTAAAGCAATGAGGATGTATAAAATCAAACTTAAAATTTAAGCCATGCCATCATGTCTTCTCACGAAAAAGATTAAGCGCTGATGTCAGAGATATTAAGGGAAGGTTGGGTACAGGACCATCAATCGAGGTTGATACATGTTTTTTCAACATCCTTTTTTCAGTATTTTGTCATATTCCTCTCTATACCTCCATTCCATTTGGTATAGCTGTTCAATCATCTCCTCTTCATCTCCATCATATGAAATGCCTATTTTTTTTTTTTACCCAATGCCCTATTTTCTTACCCAATACTTTTCTTTATATTCACACTTTATAAAATGACTGATAATTGTATATAACATTTGTTTATTCAGGCTGCTTCAGACTTGATCCTAGTGTATCCTGAAGGTATCAAATATATTCTAAAGTACATCAAGGATCATTACAAGAATCCAACCATTTACATTACTGTGAATGGTAAGCCAATTGTTAGAATAAATTTCATACAATTAAGTAGTATTTGTTACATGTTGGATAATCCAATTACTAATTAGTTTTGATTTCTTTGACATAAAACTCATGTAGGATATGACGATTACAACAATGATACATTACCATTGGAAGAAGCTCTTAAGGATACTGATAGGAAAGAATACCATGAGAAGCATCTTCGGAATCTTTTGGAAGCCGTAAAGTGAGTTAGTATCTAATTTACATTGAATTTATTATCACACTTTTTGTTTCTTTTTTTTTTGGTTCGCAAAATTTACTTTACAACTAACATAAAACTTGATATTGATATAAAATTATTGTTTTCTGCTATATATGATGTTTTTAGTACTCAATTTTTGAAGGTTTAATTATTACAAGGTCCATCTCGATGTAAGCTTATAGAGCAAAGATTGTTTTGTTAAATGTTTGTACTAATGGTGATTATTGGATTATTGACAGTGACTATGGAGTTGATGTGAAAGGCTATTTTGCATGGTCATTGATGGATAACTTTGAATGAAACCTTTGTTACACTGTTCGATTCGGATTATATTATGTAGATTTCAAGAATTACTTGAAACGATATCCGAAAGAATCAACCAAGTGGTTCATGAAATTTCTAAAAGAATAGAGCAAGCAGTCTAAAGCTGTTATTTGGGGATCCTCAATTTTATCACGTATACCAAAGAGTTGGTCACTACTGATGCATTGAAGTTGAACATATTTTGGTTCTCAATCACAACTGAATGATGCATTTTATTATTTCTTTTGTAATTCTTTGATTTTATTGATTAAAATCTTTTTAGGTATTTTAGGATTTTAATATGTAATTAAACTATTGTCTTCTTATATAAGAAATTGTACTACTTTTTGATCTATTTTATGTAGCTAGCCTATAAATAGGTTTGTATAGTTTTTGGGATTCTGTGTAAATCTTTTTTCATGAGAAATAAATTGACTTTTTCCTTTCATATATATATATATATATATATATATATATATATATATATAAAAGCCTTTTATTCTCTTTTTCGTTTAGATAGCTGGTTTAGAGGGAGGATTCTCCAGGCATGAAGACTCCCTAAAAGTATGCCTTTTGAATTATGGACAAATGGACAATTAAAGTATCATAGTACATATGTCACTTAGCAATCACCGAAGTCCTAAACAAATTTTTTTTTTGTTTTCTCAAATCCCCAACTTTGAGGGTGATTTTAATAAATAAATATTTTGATTATAAATTTGTCATAATAAGCCCTTAGTTTGGTTTGACATCTTCTTTGAAGTGATGTGTTTTTAAGAATTTACTCTTTCAAAAGAAAATTAATGACAGAGAGAAAACGAAGATAAGAATCTCAATGTTTTTGGCATCAACACCAATATTTTTGTGTTTTGTAAGGGGCTGTTGATAAGAATCTCAATGTTTCTTCAAGAAGTTATGAAGGCTCTCATTCTATGGCTCTTGATGATCACAAGTGTTTAACATGGTTCTCAATTTATGTGCTTATTTCATTTGGAATTATATAAAATGAATTTATTAGCTACATCAGCTCTTAGGTGACAAGAAGGGCGAGAAAGTTGGGGCCATAATCATTGGACTGACTATTCCTTCATGTCTTCACCTTTTATTGCTATATTCTTCAAAACCAGACCTTCTCTAAACTCTGTTATTCAAAACTAGATCAAATGGACTCTTTCTCCATTATGAGTTCATTCTGCCATTATGATAAGACAGCTGCTTGAAGACTCCTAGGTAAACGGCTTCCTAGGTTGTCGTGTTGAGATTTTACCATTAAAATCTATTTACTCAATCTTAAGCAAAAAAAAAACAAGCACAACAATTACATAGGAAAATAAATAAAAAGCAAGAACTTTAGGAAGAGTAAAGTTGTTAAACTCTCACCCCAAAATCTCAATACAAAAAAAGCTCTTAACCCAATACACCCAAAGCTGTCATCCTAACTTTAGTAGTAAATCCCTCTAGCTTACAATGTATATGAGAATTATGAATGTGCCTTAAACTGTTTCTTGATAATCAGTTGACCTTGAAAAGGAGTAAAACTGTAAATGCCAACCAAGCTGTTGATTTCCTTAATTGGATAACACTCTCCCCAGACCGGCATTGTTTGGTTTTTTATTTTTCTTAGAAAAAAAAGTATATTTTGCACTTTTCATTATATATATTTTTATACCATAGTAGTGGAAAAAATATTTGGAAATAAAATAAAAGAAACACGTTTTTTTTTCTCTGTAGCTTATCCGGTTGAGATAAATTTGGTTGACGAAAATCCGATATAATTTACCATGTGATTGACGAATTCAGAGTTTGGTCATGTTGCCTGGGTCCATTCTACTCGGTTGGCAGCGTCAACGTAACAAAATTTTAACAATCCATGTTCACACTTTCGTTTCATGGGTTTCCACCATTGTTTATATCAAAAAAAAATCCTGGTTAGATTGGGTAGTTTTAAACCCGTTTGAAATTTTATCGATAATTTAAAAAAAATTTACTAGTAATATCAATATAAGTGTGAGAATAAAAAATTAATGGTACAAGTGAAATTTCAAAAATTAACAATGAAATTTTGGACGGATCTAAAACAATTCTTAACCAAAAATTGGTCCTTATATGTTGGATCCTCTTAATTTTTAGCTTTGTATTGCGGGTCAATTAATTGTTAGATTTTATGCCACCTCAATAAAGTAAAAATCGAGGGTCATGAACACACAACATCACCGAAGTAAGGGAATAGAGCTTTTTCCTCTAAATCGGCAAACAACCAACTGCATGCCCTTGTGTAATGACCATACCGAGCGAGCATTACTTGAAATGACATCATCATTACTTTTAAACATTGAGCATATAGACCTGTACCGGAACATGTAAATCCTACTATTTCCATCATACAATACATTCCTACTATATGTATGCATGCTTCCACATTTCTTTAGTCTATGTACACTACATCTTGGTTGAAACCAAGAATTTACACAAGACACAATCTTTAGAAAAATTTCAGCCATACAATTAAAAACCACATACAGTTTTTTCAAAAACGGAGACATATACATTAATCCGAACTCCCAAACAAACATGGTGAGGATGCTTTGCGGGAAAACCCACCTAAGGATACCTTTCTCCTTTAATCCTTTTCTGATTTGCTTCAATTCTATTAAACAACTTCCTTGAAATATTAAAAAGTTGGAGGGTGAGCTAAAAGCTTAGCGAGTAATCATATTACTCGAAGTAATCGTCTTCAAGAAACTTTTTCACTTTTTGAATGAATTCAATTTAATTGTAATCACAATTCATAAAGTCACAACTATGTATATATAATTACTCTCATGCTCATCACAAGTAAAATAATCGTTCCAAGAATACATTAAAACAATCAACAATCACATGAATTAAAGTATCATACAAGTATGTCACATGATTCAAACCATTACAACAATAACCCTTTTAAACTATTCACGGTTCACGTGACATCAACTCAATTCCATACTCTTATCAATACATATATCACAATGGGAGTGTCTCCCCACGTACCAGTACATCAAACATCGCATTATGCATCCACTTGGTTTCATCTCACTTTCCACTTCTACTTGGTTCCACCTCACTTTCCACTTCCACTCGGTTCCATAATATCATCAAGGATTCAAATATCATCAAACATAATTCATAACACAAGAAATTTCTTAAATATAATTTCATCAACTCATTTACATTACACTTTACTTCCAAACACACATCAAGACATATGATTTGTTTCTTAGATATCAAACACACATTTATTCACACCCTTATATGGTTTGCATTCCGCATCTATTATACTTACATATTTTCGTTTTTATCGTATAATTCACCACGCTTACTAACAGTATGGTGAAACTCACCACACTCATAATTCTAATTTTATAACAAGAGCTAAGTGGAGAGCTTTCGGGGTAGTGGGGATTTTGGGTTGTGAGGTTTTGAGGGTAATAATTTTGTTGTATTGGGACTTTGGGGTGCGTGTTTGACAACTTTGATCTTCCTAAAGTTGTAGTTGAAGATTAACAAAATAGTGTAGTTGTTGGTGGATGTAAGTAAGGAGGTTGTCGAACCATACTAATTCTTGGTGTTATTACTCTTTATTATGTTTACCTATTTAATTGTTGTGGTTGTATTTTTACCTAAGATTTGAGCATGTGGATTTTAGAGGAAAAATCCCAACAAACACCTTATCTGAAAAATTAGATTTTAAGGATTTTCATAGATCGAGCTCAAAGATTGGATTTCAAATCTGCGAAAAATTCTTGATTTGGGTCATGAAATTTTCTTTAATAAGAGGTATTTTTCACTATCAAATGCAAGACAGATAGGAAAATTTTTATTTTACTCTCTCTATGTGATGGTGGAAATGTATCTTCTCTAAGAAAATCCCGGAAAAATCTCTCTGTACATGAAATGAAAATGGCATTTCACCTAATCTTGTTGTGTTCATTTATATCGACCAAATTAGTGTTATTCCCAACCTTTGGCATGACACATTAACATGAATTGTCACTCGTACCGAAAACTATTTCAAGCTCATTTTACAATTTTATCAAATAACTAATAGTAATTAAAAAAGTTGTTAGTTACATTACGCTAAAACATATGCTAGTAAAGATTTGCGTAATCTGCCTTGGCTCAAGATGTATATGCCATGAAAAGTTCTTGCATGCCTAACTATGGTCTATGAAAGATATATCGCATAATAACATATTTTATTATTGCATTGCATTAGAAGATAAAGAAAAAGAGATATCTTCCTTCCATCCAATAGTTAAAAATGCTTTGTGCATGCATTTATCAACTACCAAGATAAAAAAATTTCATATATATACGACAGATATATTAAATTGAACTACTGATCAGCAAGCTAAAAGATGTGCAACACAAATTGTTAATTAAGATCTCTCTTAATCTGTAATAACCGTATTTGCAAAGTAAGGGTAAATAAGTAATTTAATAAATTATAACTTGAAGTTTAAATGATATAGTTACACGATGGATTTAGTATTGAATAAAATAATTCTTTTGGAAAAAAAAATTTCTGCGACGTGGACGTCATTAAAACAAAAGAAAAGTCAAAAGTTGTGGGCAGCAGGTATAATACCGGCTGCCAATTTCAGAAGACGTTTGTAGTCAACAAACGTGGGTAGCAGGTGTAATACCTGTTACCAATTTCAGACGGCATTTGGGAATGCCTTACGCGTCTCCACAACGTGGAAACTGTAGAGACTTTTGGGAGGGGTGGGCTGCTGGAAGAGCAAAATTTTGAAGGAGTTTTCTATGGAATTTCATAGAGAATCAAGAATAGCTATCAGAAGGTAATATCATAGTGCTTATTTTTGAATTTCTAACATTTATGGAGTTTTCCTGAATTCAAAGTGAGAATTTTCAAAGTGTGTGGTTTATATCAAATTGAAGAATAAATTAGAAAATTTATATAAATATGATATCAGGTGTTGACGATCTACAATTGGGAGAATTTTTGAGAGAAACGGAAAAGGCAAGGAAGTGATCCACGGATAGCTTTAAGTGCTACGTGTGAGTTGGATTTACTTTAAGTAGTCTAAAGAAAAATGAAATATTTAGTGATAATATTAAAATAAATTATTGATGTATGCTTGGGTGATAGATGAAAAAAATTAATTTATAGTTATGATAGGAAATTTGGACATGTAGAAATATTTTTCGGTGAGAAATAATATTTTTGGAAATAAAAGTTTATTGGAGAATAAAAGACATAAATAAATTGTTGATGAGTTATATTGATGTTTTAGCACGAATTATGGGGAGATGAATTTTAGTGAATATTGATAAGCTTTGGTGGATGATTTGATGTGATTAGAAATGAAATTCAGTGGATCTGGACAAACTTTGATGGATAATTTGATATGATTTGGGATGAAATTTTGTGGAGGATTACAAGTTGTAATGGATGAATTGATGTGATTTGGGATGAGTGGATTTTAGTAGAATTTTTATATAATTTGAGAAAAAATCAGGATAGTCAATTTAAATATTTTGATTTCATGTGATTTTTATATTACTGTTTATATGCATATTTTATATCATTTTTCATATGCATATGCATTACATGAGAAAGAAAGAACCGGGAAGGCAGCGGGTTTGATGAAAATGAAAGAACCGTGAAGGCAGCCGGTCTAATGAAAATAAAAGAACCGGGAAGGCAGTCGGTCTAATGAAAATGAAAGAACTAGGAAGGCAGCCGGTCTTATGAGAATGAAAGAACCGGGAAGTCACCTGGTCTAAATGAGAATGAAAGAACCGGGAAGGTAGCCGGTCTAAGATAATAACAACCTGTCGACAGGTGGGAAGACGTTCCCATCATAATCATATATGTATTTGCATTTGTTTTAATTATTACTGCATTATTGAAATGATGAGGTGTGATGTATCATCGTGAATATAATTATAAATGATTGAGTCTCACAGAAAGAGACAGTTATGATTAAAATATTATTGAAATGCTGAGGTGTGATGTATCATCGTGAATATAATTATAGATGATTGAGTCTCACAGAAAGAGACAATTATGATGAAAATATTATTGAAATGCTGAGGTGTGATATATTATCGTGAATATAATTATAAATAATTGAATCTCACAGAAAGAGACAGTTATGATGATAGTGCTGATGTGTGGTATGTTATTTTGAAATTGTTTATAGATGATTTGGTCTCACAGAGAGAGACAATTATGGTAAGCAAGAACCAGAGAATGATAAGAACCATCTAAATGATGGACTTTATGATGAGAACCTCATTACAAGGTAATTATGAGATAATTGATGGTCTTAAGGTGGACCAATGATTTAGAAAAAGATATTGATAGAGAATGAATCGTATGACATGTGTAAGGATAGTAGAAAGTTGTCATCAGGTTATGTGAAAAAAATAAAAGATTAAAAATTAAAGGACTATTTATGAAATTTTGGAATATTTTTAGTAAATTAAATTCACTGAGCTTGTGAAGCTCACCACTCATTGTACAATGATTTTCAGGTAGCAGGCTTGGCAAATAATTTGGTGAGTTGAGGTTCAGAAGAAATCATTTTCTGTAAGCCACGTACGTGTCAACATCCTCAGACTAATGAGAAAATAAAATGAAAATTTTATTTGTAAATCTTCGTGCATTTTACGTTGTATAGAATGCTTAAATATCGGATTGATGTAAAGTTCTTTTGGTAATATTTATTTTTATTGTTGCATATATGTGTCGTGCTGGGATTCTCAAAATGTGATGACACCTGTAGAGAGATTATTTGGTTTTCTACCAGTAATTGACAGACCTTTTTTTTCGTTTGAATTAAAAGGAGAAGTTTTGGATTGGTGGGAAGATATTCTTCCCAGGGTAAGTATAGATGTCAACAGACCTTCAACCTGGAATAGGTTTAAGGAGGTTTTCCTTGAGAAATATTTTCCTTAGACTTTTAGAGCCTAACATGATAGAGATTGATCTATTTGAGGCATATTAATTATGTAAGATTGGTGGATATATCAACTCAAATTGAGAGAGATGTGATGGAGTTTAAGAAAAAAAAAGAGAAAGAGTGGTTAAAGAGGTTTAGACATAAAGGTTATAGAGGTAATGGTAGTACAAGTGTATAGGGTGAGAAACCACCCCAAATGAGGCTTTTCTTGTTACAGGGAACTGAAGTACAGAGTTAGAGGCAAGCAGAACCTATTGTATCTGTATCTTAGAATACTATTGGCGGGACCCTTAGATTTGGGAGACAGGAAGTCATGGCAGAGGAAGTAAGTTTGCCATTAAGGGAAATAGTAACATGATGTATGATTGAGAGACAAAAGTTATTATAGATATATTCAGATGAGATATTTATCCCATAATTGTCAAAATTTGAAATGCTTTATGTGTGGAGAAGGTGGACATGTCAGTGTTGGTTGACCTTGACGCAACCCATTCTTTTGCAACCAATATTCATATAAAATCTATTGAAGTATGTATTAGTCATTGGATTGCAAAATATCCTTGTTAAAGTTCTCCCTCGAGATAGAGTGATAATCTTGAATAGTTATGAGAGATTGTGTGATTCGTACCAGTGACAGAAAATCTGAAGTTTATTTATTATCTTCGAATATAATTTATTTTGGGAAATAATTGGTTATCGACGTTTTTTGTCTGGATTGATTATTCCAGAAAGAAGGTTCAAGATATATACGTGAGATACTTTTAACTACCCTATTTTTGCTCTGGCCAATAGAAGATGACTGAAAAAGGGTTCTAAGGAGTATTGGGCATATATCATGAATTATAAAAAGGAAAATGGGAAGTTAGAATAAATCTTAGTGATGAAAGAATATTCTAAAGTAATTTTTGATGAGTTGTTTAGGTTGCCTCCAAGTAGGGAGATTAAAGTCTAATGATGTGATACCAGGGCTATCACATATATTTAATAGCGGTTGAATTGAGAAAGTTGAACGTATCATTTTAAGAATTTTTGGATAAATAATTTTTTAGACCTAACGTATTTGGGGAGCCCCTATGTTGTTTGTGAAGAACGAAGATGGAACGATGAGATTAGGTATAGACTATAAATAGTTGAATAAGAATAAATACATTTTTTCCTAGGATAAATGAATTGTTTAAGCAGTTGCAAGGAGTGAGAATGTTTTCTAAGATAAACCTGAGATCAAGTTATCACCAATGGAGGATAGAGAAGGGAGACGTGCCTAAGATTGCTTTTAGGACACGTTATGCTCATAAGCTTTCGCGATGTCATTTGGATTAACTAATGTTCCAGAAACATTCATGGACTTGATGAATAAAATATTTAAACTGTTTCTTGATAATCTTATGGTTGTGTTCAGTAACGACATTCTGATATATTTTGAGAAGGAAAAACAACATATAGACCATTAGATACTGTGTTGGAGATTCTGAGGAGAGAGAAATTATATGCAAAGTTTCTAAGTGTGAATGTTAGCTGAAGGTGATAGCTGATACATTGAGTAGAAATTCTACAAGAAGGTTAACTGTTATGGGGGTTCTGATGTGAAATTGATGATAGATTTAAAAGAGATAAGAATGAAGTTGAATAACGGTGATAAAAGATCATGGTTAACGAATATGGTTGTACAGTCATCCATAATAAAATGTTTTAGAGATGCAAGGTAGAGATGAAGAGATAGAAAAGATTAAGCATTGAGTGCTTACTAGAAAGCAATATGAGTTCAAAAATTTGGAATGAGGGTATTTTGAAATTGGAACATGGATTTGTGTTCCCAATGATGCAGAGTGGAGAAAGAAGATATTGAGAAAAGTACATGATGATATAGATTCGATGCAATCAAGTAATAATAAGATGTATAGAGGATTGAGACAAAAATTCTAATGGTCAGGGTTGAAGAGAGATGTAGCTAAGATTGTGAGGTTGTGTGGAGTACCATGGATCATAGTATCAAATAGAGATGCTAGATTTACATCTTAGTTTTTGGAGAGCCTTTCAATAAGTCGTGGGAACAAAGTTGCAATTTAATATAATTTTTCATGCTTAGACAAAAAAAAAAGATGGATTTTTAGAGTACTAGAAGATATGTTAAGGGCAAACTAATATTAGGATGGCATCGATTGAGGCATTGTATGGTCGGAGGAGTAGAACTCCTTTATGTTAGGAAGAAATGGGAGAGAGAAATATAGTTGGTTTTTAAATTATTTAGTTAACATCTAAGAGGAACAAATTGGTTATAAAAAGCTGTAAAGCAGCACAGAGTAAACCTCCTGAGTTTCCAGAAGATGATGGGGTGTATGGAAAAATATCTCAATGAAAAGGGTGTATTGAGATTTAAACAGGAAATAAAAGCTAAACCTAATGTATGTGGGACCTTACGAGGTTTTTGAAAAAGTTTGACTAGTTGTGAATAGACTGGATTTGCCTCTAGAATTAAAACATTTATATAGTGTATTTCATGTTTCACTTTAAGGAAGTGTTTACATGATATTTCGAACTAAGCTATAGAAATTTAGAAGGCTTGGGATTATATACAAATACCAGTGAGAATTTTAGACAAAAATAAGAAATCTTGTGTAATAAAATAATTTCATTATGCCAAGTTCGGTGGCGGAATCAGGATGTTGATGAGATTACGTGAAAGCATGAGACAGAAATATTATTCACGTTTGTTTCTAGAGTAAAGTAAGGAAATTTCGGGGGCGAAATTTTTGTATGGTCGGTAGAATTGTAATAACCGTATTTGCAAAGTAAGGGTAAATAAGTAATTTAAAAAATTATAATATGAAGTTTAAATGATATAGTTATGCGATGGATTTAGTATTGAATAAAATAATTATTTTGGAAAATAAAATATTTATGGGACGTGGACATCATTAAAAGAATAAAAAACAAAAACAAAAAAAATAGTCAAAAGTTATGGGCAGCAGGTGTAATACCTTACACCTGCTGTCAATTTCAGAAGACGTTTGTAGTCAACAAACGTGGGTAGCAGGTGTAATACGTGTTACCAATTTCAGACAACATTTGGGAATGCCTTACGCGTCTCCACAACGTGGAGACTGTGGAGACTTTTGGTAAGGGGGGGCTGCTGAAGTTTTCAGCCCAAGTTTTCGTATATATAGCATATGTAAACGTAAAAAAAAAATTTTCACCCATGAGATTTCGTTTTGTTTCCTCTAAATTGTCTGTTTTCTTTAAATCTTTGGAGACTCAAAGAAATGCTGGAAGAGCAAAATTTTGAAGAGGTTTTCTGCGGAATTTCATAGAAAATCAAGAATAGCTATCAGAAAAGCAGAAGGTAAACAGTGCTTATTTTTGAATTTCTGACATTTATGGAGTTTCCCTGAATTCAAAGTGAGAATTTTTAATGTGTCTAGTTTATATCAAATTGAAGAATAAATTAGAAAATTTATATAAATATGATGTCAGGTGTTGACGATCTACAATTGGGAGAATTTATGAGAGAAACGGGAATGGCAAGAAAGTGATCCACGGGTAGCTTTAAGTGCTATGTGTGAGTTGGATTTACTTTAAGTAGTCTAAATAAAAACGAAATATTAGTGATAATATTAAAATAAATTATTGATGTATGCTTGGGTGATAGATGAAAAAAATTGATTTATAGGTATGATAGAAAATTTGGACATGTAGAAATATTTTTCAGTGACAAATAATATTTTTGGAAATAAAAGTTTATTAGAGAATAAAAGAGATAAATAAATTATTGATGAGTTATATTGATATTTTAGCACGAATTATGAGGAGATGAATTTTAGTGAATATTGATAAGCTTTGGTGGATGATTTGATGTGATTAAAAATAAAATTCAGTGGATCTGGACAAACTTTGATGGATAATTTGATATGATCTGGGATGAAATTTAGTGGATTTTGACAAGTTGTAACGGATGATTTGGTGTGATTTGGGATGAGTGGATTTTAGTAGAATTTTTATATAATTTGAGAAAAAATAAGGATAGTTAATTTAAATATTTTGATTTCATATGATTTTTATATTACTGTTTATATGCATATTTTATATCATTTTTCATATGCATATGCATTACATGAGAAAGAAAAGAACCAGGAAGACAGTCGGTTTGATGAAAATGCAAGAACCGGGAAGGCAGCCAGTCTGCTGAAAATGAAAGAACCAGGAAGGCAGTCGGTCTTATGAGAATGAAAGAACCGAGAAGGCAACCGGTCTAAGATAATAACAACCTGTCGACAGGTGGGAAGACGTTCCCATCATAATCATATATGCATTTGCATCTGTTTTAATTATTGCTGCATTATTGAAATGATGAGGTGTGATGTATCATCTTGAATATAAATATAGATGATTGAGTCTCACAGAAAGAGACAGTTATGATGAAAACATTATTGAAATGATAAGGTGTGATGTATCATCGTGAATATAATTATAGATGATTGAGTCTCACAGAAAGAGACAGTTATGATGAAAATAATATTGAAATGCTGAGGTGTGATGTATCATCGTGAATATAATTATAGATGATTGAGTCTCACAGAAAGAGACAGTTATGATGAAAATATTATTGAAATGCTGAGATGTGATGTATTATCGTGAATATAATTATAGATAATTGAATCTCACAGAAAGAGACAGTTATGATGATAGTGCTGATTTGATCTCATAGAGAAAGACAATTATGGTAAGCAAGAAGCAGAGAATGATAAGAACCATCTAAATGATGGACTTTATGATGAGAACCTCATTACGAGGTAATCATGAGATAATTGATGGTCTTAAGGTGGACCAATGATTTAGAAAAAGATATTGATAGAGAATGAATCGTATGGCATGCTTAATGATAGTAGAAAGTTGTCACATGTTATGTGAAAAAAATAAAAGATTAAAAATTATAGGACTATTTATGAAATTTTGGAATACTTTTAGTAAATTAAATTCACTGAGTTTGTGAAGCTCACCCCTCATTGTACAATGATTTTCAGGTAGCAGGCTTGGCAAATAATCTGGTGAGTTGAGGTTCAGAATAAATCATTTTTTGTAAGCCGTGTACGTGTCATCATCCTCAGACTAATGGGAAAATAAAATGAAAAATTTATTTGTAAATCTTCATGCATTTTACGTTGTATAGAATGCTTAAAGATCGGATTGATGTAAAGTTCTTTTAGTAATATTTATTTTTATTGTTGCATATATATGTTGTGCTGGGATTATCAAAATGTGATGATACCGTTTCGGGGTGGCCAACCCGAGATGGGTCGTTACATAATCACTCACTTAGATTTTATACGCATAATCACAAAAGAACTAATTAATTAATCACACAATTTATGCATGTTTTTATGGTTGTCTCCTTCAAATTAACAAGGAACATATATAACTTTTAATTAATAAGAGATTATAGCATTCAAGGTTTTCTAAATTGGAAGACTCTTATGTACGTACGTGTTTAAAGTCCAAGTTAATTAGCCATCTGGTAAACAAATGACGGCTCCATTAATTTTGTTGGAGTTGACCTTGAAAATTAGAGTCAAGGAGCAGTTAGTTAGAGGCTTGAAACGCCCAGGCTTGAAATTTGCATGTAACGGAGAAATTACATGAAAAAGAAAAATAAAATGAAAAAAAGTGTCCTGAGACTTTGGTTCACTTTTTGTTTTCTTTAGTTTGTCCGTTTGCTGCTATAGAATTGACATAAATATTATATACTTACGTATACCTGAGACTTCTCTTCTTAAAAAAATGACCTGAGATAATTTGTTTTGGTGCTATAGAAGCACATGGTATATTGACTTGACCTGAGGTCATTTGAACTGACATAAATATTATATACTTAGGTTGTTTTTGAGACATACAAAAACAAGGTATATAATTGTGCTTCAGCTGAGACTTCTCTTCTTAAAAAATTGACCTGAGACAATTTGGGTTGACAAAAATATGTAACTGGCACATTTATGTTGGCTGGGTCCATTCTGATCTGCTGGCTTGGCAGTGTTGTATGTATGCATATACCTAACAAAATTCGATCTTCAACAAAAAATTGAATTCAATGTTTACACGCATACCTTCGCGCGTTTTATGGGTTTCAAGCCTCTCCTCACTCCTCTATATAAAGGGCTTACAATGAAACTTAAAACCACAAACACTTCCACTTCAGCAATTAAAACTACTCCTTAGCTATAAGCACTTGATTATGGCGTTTCAACATCAAGGTTCCCTTCTTTTATTGGCGCTGCTAGTCCTACTAAGCTTATTGCCTTCCATTGAACCAAAGCGTCATCTTGTCTCAACTTCTAATTTCAATCGTAACAGTTTTCCTGATGGTTTCATTTTTGGTACAGCCTCATCAGCTTATCAGGTAGATTAATATGTATTTATATATAGGCCCCTAATTTTCTATTAATAAATGAAGAGCTTTTTAAAGCCACTTCATATTATATAAGCTAACTCTATCGATGCATACGTGATATTTAGTTTGAAGGTGCAGCAAACAAAGACGGTAGAGGTGAAAGTATATGGGACAACTTTACTCACACATATCCAGGTTTCTTAATTTCCTTCTCTCCCTCATTGATCTGTATTTGTGTAATAGTGTGCGTGCATGTGCATGTGTGCTTACATGCATGGGAGTGCGTAAGTTATGATGATAACTACTTAGTTTGGCTGCATTTCATGTATTAATAAAATGGAGACAAAAAAACTGGATAGATTATCATATATATTTGAATCATTTCAATAAAGGTAATGTAGATAAATTAATTATGATTATTTTCATAAAATTTTGCAGAAAGAAACAGTATGGCCAATGGAGATGTAGCAGTTGATTTCTATCATCGTTATAAGGTATGAAATAAAAAAATTAAAAAATTAATGTGTGTTGGTAGGTAAAAGACAGACTATTTTTTATATTTCCTTGTAATTAATAATCCACAAAATTTATAACTTTTTTTTTAAAATGTGACAGGATGATATCAAACTAATGAAGGAAATGAATATGGATTCTTTTCGATTCTCGATCTCATGCTCAAGAATATTACCTTGTACGTATATAAATTAATGATTGATATGATATAACTGAATCTTTATTTTCTTTTTCTTTCTCGCCATTCTTAAAATTTTGATTCTTTTTTTTTTAAATTCAGATGGAAAGCTAAGTAAAGGAGTGAACGAGAAAGGGATCCAATTCTATAAAAATCTCATCAATGAGCTCATAGCAAATGGTCATAATTCTATCCCCTATATGGATTTAATTTTTTGTTTGGCTAATTGCGTTTATTTAATTTAATTAAAATATTGTAATATACCAATCAATTAAATTAGAGTTAACATTTAAATATAATTAAGTTCTCCCTATAAGTATATTTTAAATTATATATATATATATATATATATATAATGATAAAATTTCGAAACGTTGGAACAAATTTTAAGTTCTTCAAGAAATTTGATAGCTCCTTGAAGATTTATCTTTATAATTGGACCTTGATAAATTATCGATAAAGTTGTCCAATAATTACTTTTTGTGACTCATTTGAACCAAACTTAATTATTTCTCTTAAATGTCATTTGATGAATGTGCAGACATACAACCATTTGTGACTATCTTTCACTGGGATCTTCCCCAAACTCTAGAAGATGAGTATGGTGGTTTTTTAAGCCCTCACATTGTGTAAGTAAATGTTTCCATCATATCAAAAGCATCATTGATGCTTCTATCAATATAGTTTTTTGCCTTTAAAAAAATCTCACTAAAAGATTAATCTATTAAATTATTTTATTAATTATATTAAATCCAACAATATCTACAGTGAAGAATCATGGAGTTGGCCTATATTTGATTGAAAATGTATCCTATTATGCATATACAGGGATGATTTTCGAGACTTTGCAAGTATATGCTTCAAAGAATTTGGTGATAAAGTGAAACTTTGGGCAACTTTCAATGAGCCGTGGGTTTACAGTGTTGCTGGCTAAGACAATCGAAGAAAAGCACTAGGACGATGTTCAAAATGGGTCAACAATGCATGCCAAGCAGGGAACTCTGGCATTGAACCTTACAATGTTTCACATCATCTACTTCTTGCTCATGCTGCAGCGGTAGAAGAGTTTAGAAAATGTGACAAGGTATACAGAAAAATTGTCAAATCATGATCCGGTGCATTAATTGCTAGCTTGATATGCGTATTAGTGCCAACAATAATTTTCTAAACTACTATAAGGTTTAAATATTTTTTCTCGATTTTTTTTTATTTGAAACTTTTGAGATCAAAAGGAGAGTCTATATTGAAACTTTATTAATGATTAAAACCCCAAACCATGTGTCCCCTTTCTATTATTTTTAAAAGAACCTTTTTTATTATTTCGTCCATTAACTGTTTTTGATTTATACAATTGTTTAGTGTCACGAAAATGGAAAGATTGGGATAGTGCTCTCGCCCTCATGGTTTGAGCCTCAATCTGATTCCCCTGCGGACATTGAAGCAGCCAAACGAGCCTTTGATTTCATCTTAGGCTGGTAAGTGCCTCATATTAAATTAAGCAACATGCTTTCTCATTTTCTTCCTTCTTTTTTCCTCCTTTTGGGAATTGAAAACTATATTTTAGTCCAAGATAAAAATAATTTTTACATTTCTATATATGCAGGCATTTGGACCCTATAACATTTGGTGATTATCCAAAAAGTATGAGGACTAATGTTGGGGATCGATTACCTTCGTTCACTAAAGAGCAATCCAAAATGCTAAAAAAATCTTTTGATTTTGTGGGAATAAATTACTACGGTGCTCTTTATGTAACTAATCTTGATCATGTTGACCCGGAAAAAGCTAGATACACAACAGATCAACATGTTATGTGGAAAAGTAAGTTCACTCTAAATCCAAAGCTTTTAGAAAATTTATACTCAATACAATTTTTTTTTCTATTTTTTGTACTGCCAACATAGACTATGGTGATTAATCTATTGACTTTCAAATTTTTTTCCAATTTTATAGAGGATCGAGATGGAATTCTTATTGGCCCACAGGTATGTTGGTAAAGTATATATATTTATTTTAGAAATACTTTGTTTTTGAGAAACGAAGGCATAAAAATATTAGAAGGCATCATAAAGCCAATAAGATTTAGAAAGAAAATTCCTCATGAACCATGAGAGACACATGGAGAGATCAGTTAAGACGCCAAACCAAACAAACAGAACCATCCACTAGAACACAAGACAACACACTGTGCACATCTTGATACATGTTTTTTCAACATTCCTTTTTCAGTATTTTGTCATATTCCTCTCTATCCCTCCATTCCATTTGGTATAGCTGTTCAATCATCTCCTCTTCATCTCCATCATATGAAACGCCTTTTTTTTTTGTTTACCCAATGCCCTATTTTCTTACCCAATACTTTTTCTTTATATTCACACTTTATAAAATGACTAATAATTTTATATAACATTATTTTATTCAGGCTGTTTCAGACTTAATCCTAGTGTATCCTGAAGGTATCAAATATATTCTTAAGTACATCAAGGATCATTACAATAATCCAACCATTTACATTACTGAGAATGGTAAGCCAATTACAAATGGTATTTGTTACATGTTGGATAATCCAATTACAAATTAGTTTTGATTTCTTTGACATAAAACTCATGTAGGATATGATGATTACAACAACGATACATTACCATTGGAAGAAGCTCTTAAGGATACTGAGAGGAAAGAATACCATGAGAAGCATCTTCGGAATCTTTTGGAAGCCATAAAGTGAGTTAATATCTAACTTACGTTGAATTTATTATCACTGTTTTTTTTGTTTTTTTTTTTGTTCGCAAAATTTACTTTACAACTAACATAAAACTTGTGTTCTACAACAAACTTGATATTGATATAAAATTATTGTTTTCTGCTATATATGATGTTTTTTAGCACTCAACTTTTGAAGGTTTAATTATTACAAGGTCGATCTCGATGTAAGCTTATAGAGCAAAGATTGTTTTGTTAAATGTTTATACTAATGGTGATTATTGGATTATTGACAGTGACTATGGAGTTGATGTGAAAGGCTATTTTGCATGGTCATTGATGGATAACTTTGAATGGAACCTTGGTTACACTGTTCGAATCGGATTATACTACGTAGATTTCAAGAATTACTTGAAACGATATCCGAAAGAATCAGCCAAGTGGTTCATGGAATTTCTAAAAGAACAAAGCAAGCGGTCTAAAACTGTTATTTGGGTTTCCTCAATTTTATCACGTATAACAAAGAATTGGTCACTATTGAGGTATTGAAGTTGAACATCTTTTGGTTTTGAATCACAACTGAATGATGTATTTTATTAATTCTTTTGTAATTCTTTGATTTTATTGATTAAAATCTTTTTAGGTGTTTTAGGATTTTAATATGTAATTAAACTATTGTCTTCTTATATAAGAAATTGTACTACTTTCTGATCTATTTTATGTAGCTAGCCTATAAATAGGTTTGTATAGTTTTTGGGTTCTGCCTATATCTTTTTTCATGATAAATAAATTGACTTTTTCCTTTCATATATATATATATATATATATATATATATATATATATATATATATATATATATTAAAGCCTTTTATTCTCTTTTTCGCTTAGATAGGTGGTTTAGAGGGAGGATTCTCCAGGCATGAAGACTCCCTAAAAGTATGCCTTTTGAATTATGGACAAATGGACAATTAAAGTATCATAGTACATATGTCACTTAGCAATCACCGAATTCCTAAACAATTTTTTTTTCTCAAATCCCCAACTTTGAGGGTGATTTTAATAAATAAATATTTTGATTATAAACTTGTTATAATAAGCCCTTAATTTGATTTGACGTTTTCTTTGAAGTGGGTTTTTTTTTTAAGAATTTACTCATTCAGAAGAAAATTAATAATAGAGAAAACGAAGAAACAATTGTTTACGGTTATTGTTATGCCTAAAATTTGAAAAATAAAGTTTTGGAACATCAACGGTGCAACAAATCGTTGTATTTTTTTATACTTCTTTTCTTTAGGGGTTAAAATTAAGTGGACCAACAGCAAAGCAACACGTAGACATTTCTACTTCCAGTAAGGATATGGCACGTGGACAAGCTATTGACAAACCCAATGCCATCCCCGGACACTTATGTTTAGACCTACGAGTGTAAATCCAGGGATCACGATCTTTCCTGGACAACCAGCCATATCCACTTGCAGAGGAACGGGATCTCAGGGATTTCCCCATTCGGGGAGTGTGGGTCATCTCACCTTTGAAACACTATAAAAGGACCAAGGTATGCAAATCTAGACACATTCACAATCACATTTTACATAACTGAAAGCACGAGCATCCAATTCCTCTAAGAACTTGTACTAACAAGAGCATCGGAGTGTCTTTGGAGGCACCATCTCCCTCTCTCCTCCGGTGGCTCTCTAGATCATCTCGTCTATCTTGTGCAAGCTCCCCCAAGAACCAGCCCCCAACTCATCAACACGTTTTATGGATCAACACCAATATTTTTGTGTTTTGTAAGGGGCTGTTGATAAGAATCTCAATATTTCTTCCAGAAGTTCTGAAGGCTCTCATTCTATGGCTCTTGATGATCACAAGTGTTTAACTTGGTTATCAATTTATGCGCTTATTTCATTTGGAATTATATAAAATGAATTCATTAGCTACATCAGCTCTTAGGTGACAAGAAGGGTGAGAAAGTTGGGGCCATAATCCTTGGACTGACTATTCCTTCATGTCTTCACCTTTTATTGCTATATTCTTCAAAACCAGACCTTCTCTAAACTCTATTCTTCAAAACTAGATCAAATCGACTCTTTCTCCATTATGAGTTCATCTTGCCATTATGATAAGACAGCTGCTTGAAGACACCTAGGCAGACGCTTCCTAGGTTGTTGTGTTGGGATTTTACCATTAAAATCCATTTTCTCAATCTTAAGCAAAAAAACACAAGCACAACAATTAAATAGGCAAAATAAATAAAAAGCAAGAACACCTATAATTAATGTGGTTCGGCAACCTCTTTGCATACATCCACCAGCAAATCAACTGCTTTATTAATTTTCAACTACAACTTTAGGAAGAGCAAAGTTGTCAAACTATCACCCCAAAGTCTCAATATAAAAAAAGCTCTTAACCTAGTTCTAGTTACAAGTACTCTCTCTGACAACCCAAAAACCCAAAGCTCTCATCCTAACTTTAGTAGTAAACCCTTCTAGTTTACATTGCAAATGAAAATTATGGCTGTGCCTCAAATCTTCTCTGGGACCCTTTTATATAGAATATATTTTCCTAATACAATTAGGAAAAGAACAACAGCATCATACTAGACTACTACTACTTGTACAATCAACAATCTATTAGGAAATTACTACTATTCCTACTAGAACAAGCAATTACAAAATAGGAAACAACTTTTCCCAAACCAATTAGAAGTCTTCTTTGTGAGAATTGAGCCAAAATCTTAACAGTTGTAACTATGGGGGAGTTTTTCATTTAGTTTTTTTCATTTTCTTCTTCCACTTTGTGATCAGATGCAAACAGACATTTGATTTCATGCAAACAATTGGAGCTTGCAATTAATTTTTGTTGGTATGATCCTCCAATGTGTCCACGAGCTAAAGAAGTTATAAGTGGATTGTTGAGGACAATTGTAAAAATAAAGAATCAAGCTATAAGAGACAGAGATAGGAGCTGATGTGATTAATAAATTCATTTTATATAATTTTAAATGCAATCAAAACATAAATTGAGAACAATATTAAACTTGAGTTTCAATAAAGACGTAAATTAGGAACAGTGATAAACTCGACGTAAATTAGAGCAATATTAAACTTAAAGAAAAACCAGTGAAACCTAAAAGACAATTGATAATGGTAATGGATAAGTTTACATTAGTAATTAAGTTGACCTTGAAAAGGAGAAAAAACTGTAAATGCCAATCAAATGATAAACTTAAGAAACCTGTTTTTTTTTATTTTTTTCCCCCTTCTTTCATGTAATTTCTCCGTTACTAGTACTATATATAAAAAATATACTCCATACTCCATACTGATCAAGCCTGGGCCTTTGATGCAAATTTCAAGCCTGGGCATTTAAAGTCTTTAACTAATTGCTCCTTTAATTTTCAAGGTCAACTCCAACTTAATTACTGATATTGTAAACTACCCACGATGAAGCAGTAGTCATTTGTTTACCAGAGAGGGCTATTTAATTTTGCCATGAAACACGTACATAATGATCTTTCAATTTAGAAGACATCCAACACTATAATTTCTTAATTAATTTTAAAGTTATGTTTCGTGTTATTTTGAAGGAGACAACAATAACAACATGCATATGTTGAGTTATTAATCAGCTGTTGAGTATTTATACGTATCTATAACATCTAAGTGATGCAACAGTTAGGAGGAGATCGTAATTATCAATTTATGTTGCTCATCTTTTAAGCTTGCTGATCAGTAGTTCAATTAATCATTAACTTCTCCTGATTTTCTATTTTTGATTCTTGATGTGGGATAATTTTACCATCCAAACAAACAGTAACACATGACACACCAAGGTAAGTCCACGGACACAAAATTACCACCAGTGAAATCATTACATGTGTCCAAGGGTACGAAGGTAATTTTATTCATAAACCCTAAAACTCAGTAATCCTAATTGCACAAGGACACTCATATCTCATATCTGAGAAACTCAAATCCCACCACAACTCTCACTTATGAGTCATTTTCCTAATCAAACTGTACTCCAAAGCACTGTATGTAGAGGGCTTTCATTATCACACATGTACGTCACAAACAGTTTTTGCAGCACCTGCCTTTTCATTTTCTATAAACAGATTACTGATTTAGACATCAGAAAGTTCCCTCAAAAGCACACTTCCGATCCTCCGACAACTCCTTAGGTCTTTTTTTGTTCTCGTGTGCGTATGGACTTCACAACACCTATAAGAGCAACAGTCACATTTTTCAGCATAAAAAAATTTGTGTTATCCATGGGAAAACTTTGAAGAAGAATTCATCTGTTAATGATGCCAACCTGAAATATGACCAAGAACGTTGTTGCTACTGTCGCTGTCGCTGCTGCTACCATTGCCACAACCCATACCTTGACTAGACAGGGCATGGCCTCTTTGCAATTCCCAAAAATACTGCTACCAGTGACGATTCCATCTGCCATTCTAAAAGGTAGCAGAAGTTTCTTGCAACCTCAACTGGGCTATCCCAATCGTCACCAAAGCCACACTGACCTGAATGCATGACTCGGGGTCCTCAATTGAATTAGATGCTGCCACAAAGCCCTCGATCAGCGAGGCACTCAGATCACGAAAGGGGACTTCACCCCACTAACTACCGATCCTCTGTTAGATTCTGCCCACTCCATTATAAGGTAAGATCACAGAGCCACTCCACGATCACAAACACCTTTAATACAATCTCCAGGAGCCGAGAATGATCACTCCAGATAAAGAGAACCTATAGTAGGTTAGTAGCACCAGCCAATAGACAAAAAAAAAGGCAAGAACAGAACAAAAGATCTTTTTTACAGATGACGACCCATGATGACGCCATGGTCATCACTTTGGTCATTGGGAATTACAATATGAAAAGGATCCTAGTTGACAACCAACATCTTCTATCATAACACGTTCAAGAAAATGGGGCTTAGTGACCAACAGCTCACATGGGTCGCTTCCCCTCTCTATGAGTTTTCAAGCGAGCCAATGTTCCTCTCTCTGCTATATTTCACATCACATTCATAACATTTCTACTCATTTTTCATTCTCTTATGTTCTTCCTCTACACACAACCTATGTCATCACAACTACTTAGGCCATGTCTGGAGACAAGGGTTTAAGCAAGGTTAGCTTAAATCTTTGTCTTAGAATTTGGTGGATGTTACTGGGGCCTCAATTCCAAGACAATGATTTAAGTTAATATTGCCTAAATAAAACAAGGTGAGAATAAAATAAAAGAAACACGTTTTTTTTTTCTCTGTAGCTTATCCGGTTGAGATAAATTTGGTTGACGAAAATCCGATATAATTTACTATGTGATTGACGAATTCAGAGTTTGGTCATGTTGGCTGGGTCCATTCTACTCGGTTGGCAGCGTCAACGTAACAAAATTTTAACAATCCATGTTCACACTTTTGTTTCATGGGTTTCCACCATTGTTTATAACAAAAAAAAATCCTGGTTAGATTGGGTAGTTTTAAATCCGTCTGAAATTTTATCGATAATTTTAAAAAAATTTACTAGTAATATCAATATAAGTGTGAGAATAAAAAATTAATGGTATAAGTGAAATTTCAAAAATTAACAATGAAATTTCGGACGGATCTAAAACAATTCTTAACCAAAAATTGGTCCTTATATGTTGGATCCTCTCAATTTTTAGCTTTGAATTGTGGGTCAATTAATTGTTAGATTTTATGCCACCTCAATAAAGTAAAAATCGAGGGTCATGAACACACCACATCACCGAAGTAAGGGAAAAGAGCTTTTTCCTCTAAATCGGCAAACAACCAACTGCATGCCCTTGTGTAATGACTCATACCGAGCGAGCTTTACTTGAAATGACATCATCATTACTTTTAAACATTGAGCATATAGACCTGTACCGGAACATGTAAATCCTACTATTTCCATCATACAATACATTCCTACTATATGTATGCATGCTTCCACATTTCTTTAGTCTATGTACACTACATCTTGGTTGAAACCAAGAATTTACACAACACACAATCTTTAGAAAAATTTCAGCCATACAATTAAAAACCACATACAGTTTTTTCAAAAACGGAGACATATACATTAATCCGAACTCCCAAACAAACATAGTGAGGATGCTTTGCGTGAAAACCCACCTAAGTATACCTTTCTCCTTTAATCCTTTTCTGATTTGCTTCAATTCTATTCAACAACTTCCTTGAAATATTAAAAAGTTGGAGGGTGAGCTAAAAGCTTAGCGAGTAATCATATTACTCGAAGTAATCGTCTTCAAGAAACTTTTTCACTTTTTGAATGAATTCAATTTAATTGTAATCACAATTCATAAAGTCACAACTATGTATATATAATTACTCTCATGCTCATCACAAGTAAAATAATCGTTCCAAGAATACATTAAAACATTCAACAATCACATTTATTAAAGTATCATACAAGTATGTCACATGATTCAAACCATTACAACAATAACCCTTTTAAACTATTCACGGTTCACGTGACATCAACTCAATTCCATACTCTTATCAATACATATATCACAATGGGGGTGTCTCCCCACGTACCAGTACATCAAACATCGCATTATATGTAATTTCATTTGTTTTAATTATTACTGCCATATTGAAATGATGAGGTGTGATGTATCATCATGAATATAATTATGGATGATTGAGTCTCACAGAAAGAGACAGTTATGATGAAAACATTATTGAAATGATGAGGTGTGATGTATCATCGTGAATATAATTATAGATGATTGAGTCTCACAGAAAGAGACAATTATGATTAAAATATTATTGAAATGCTGAGGTGTGATGTATCATCGTGAATATAATTATAGATAATTGAATCTCATAGAAAGAGACAGTTATGATGATAGTGCTGATGTGTGGTATGTTATTTTGAAATTGTTTATAGATGATTTGGTCTCACAGAGAGAGACAATTATGGTAAGCAAGAACCAGAGAATGATAAGAACCATCTAAATGATGGACTTTATGATGAGAACCTCATTACAAGATAATTGATGGTCTTAAGGTGGACCAATGATTTAGAAAAAGATATTGATAGAGAATGAATCGTATGACATGTGTAATGATAGTAGAAAGTTGTCATCAGGTTATGTGAAAAAAATAAAAGATTAAAAATTAAAGGACTATTTATGAAATTTTGGAATATTTTTTATAAATTAAATTCACTGAGATTGTGAAGCTCAACCCTCATTGTACAATGATTTTCAGGTAGCAGGTTTGGCAAATAATTTGGTGAGTTGAGGTTCAGAAGAAATCATCTTCTGTAAGCCACGTACGTGTCAACATCCTCAGACTAATGAGAAAATAAAATGAAAATTTTATTTGTAAATCTTCATGCATTTTACGTTGTATAGAATGCTTAAAGATCGGATTGATGTAAAGTTCTTTTGGTAATATTTATTTTTATTGTTGCATATATGTGTCGTGCTGGGATTCTCAAAATGTGATAACACCTGTAGAGAGATTATTTGGTTTTCTACCAGTAATTGACAGACCTTTGTTTCGTTTGAATTAAAAGGAGAAGTTTTGGATTGGTGGGAAGATATTCTTCCCAGGGTAAGTATAGATGTCAATAGACCTTCAACCTAGAATAGGTTTAAGGAGGTTTTCCTTGAGAAATATTTTTCCTTAGACTTTTAGAGCCTAACATGATAGAGATTGATCTATTTGAGGCATATTAATTATGTAAGATTGGTTGATATATCAACTCAAATTGAGAGAGATGTGATGGAGTTTAAGAAAAAAAAAAGAGAAAGAGTGGTTAAAGAGGTTTAGACATAAAGGTTATAGAGGTAATGGTAGTACAAGTGTATAGGGTGAGAAACCACCCCAAATGAGGCTTTTCTTGTTACAGGGAACTGAAGTATAGAGTTAGAGGCAAACAGAACCTATTGTATCTGTATCTTAGAATACTACTGGTGGGTCCCTTAGATTTGGGAGACAGGAAGTCATGGCAGAGGAAGTAAGTTTGCCATTAAGGGAAATAGTAACATGATGTATGATTGAGAGACAAAAGTTATTATAGATATATTCATATGAGATATTTATCCCATAATTGTCAAAATTTGAAATGCTTTATGTGTGGAGAAGGTGGACATGTCAGTGTTGGTTGACCTTGACGCAACCCATTCTTTTGCATCTAGTATTCATATAAAATCTATTGAAGTATGTATTAGTCATTGGATTGCAAAATATCCTTGTTAAAGTTCTCCCTCGAGATAGAGTGATAATCATGAATAGTTACGAGAGATTGTGTGATTCGTACCAGTGACAGAAAATCTGAAGTTGATTTATTATCTTCGAATATAATTTATTTTGGGAAATAATTGGTTATCGACGTTTTTTGTCTGGATTGATTATTCCAGAAAGAAGGCTCAAGATATATACGTTATATACTTTTAACTACCTTATTTTTGCTCTGGCCAATAGAAGATGATTGAAAAAGGGTTTTAAGGAGTATTGGGCATATATCATGAATTATAAAATGGAAAGTGAGAAGTTAGAATAAATCTTAGTGATGAAAGAATATTCTAAATTAATTTTTGATGAGTTGTTTAGGTTGCCTCCAAGTAGGGAGATTAAAGTCTAATGATGTGATACCAGGGCTATCACATATATTTAATAGCGTTTGAATTGAGAAAGTTGAACGTATCATTTTAAGAATTTTTGGATAAATAATTTTTTAGACCTAACGTATTTGGGGAGCCCCTATGTTGTTTGTGAAGAAGGAAGATGGAACGATGAGATTGGGTATAGACTACAAATAGTTGAATAAGAATAAATACATTTTTTCCTAGGATAAATGAATTGTTTAAGCAGTTGTAAGGAGTGAGAATGTTTTCTAAGATAAACCTGAGATCAGGTTATCACCAATGGAGGATAGAGAAGGGAGACGTGCCTACGATTGCTTTTAGGACACGTTATGCTCATAAGCTTTCGCGATGTCATTTGGATTAACTAATGTTCCAGAAACATTCATGGACTTGATGAATAAAATATTTAAACTGTTTCTTGATAATCTTATGGTTGTGTTCAGTAACGACATTCTGATATATTTTGAGAAGGAAAAACAACATATAGACCATTAGATACTGTGCTGGAGATTCTGAGGAGAGAGAAATTATATGCAAAGTTTCTAAGTGTGAATGTTAGCTGAAGGAAATAACTTTCTTGGAACATGTAATATCCGGAATCGGCATAACCGTTGATCCACAAAAGGTAGAGATAATGTTAAACCAACTAATATAATTGAGATTAGAATCTTCTTGGTGTTAGCTGGTTATTATAGAAGAATTCTTTCAGAATTTGTCTATTATTGAATTGCTGTTGAATAGATTGACTAGTAAAGATGTGAGATTTGTACGGTGAAGGAAGTGAGAAAATTTTGCAATTACTAAAGGAGAAATTGACTACAGCTCCGATATTGGTGTTTCCTTCTGGTGATGAAGGAGTTGTGGTGTATAATGATAAGTCATATCAATGATTGGGATATGTGTAACATAGGAAAGTTATGGGCTATACTTCTAGGTAATTGAAAATTTATGATAGAAATTACTCCTTTCATGACTTTGAATTAACTGTTATAGTGTTTACTTTAAAGATTGGAGACATCATCAGTATGGAGCCACTTCTGAGATTTTCATGGGTTATAAGAGTTTGACGTAATTACCTGCCCAGAGAAAGTTGAATTTGAGGCAAAGATGGTGGATGAAGTTGATTAGTAACTAAGATTGTACAATTCATAATCATCCTGAAAATGCGAAGGTGATAGCTGATACATTGAGTAGAAATTCTACAAGAAGGTTAACTGTTATGGGGGTTCTGATGTGAAATTGATGATAGATTTAAAAGAGATAAGAATGAAGTTGAATAACGGTGATAAAAGATCATGGTTAACGAATATGGTTGTACAGTCATCCATAATAAAATGTTTTAGAGATGCAAGGTAGAGATGAAGAGATAGAAAAGATTAAGCATTGAGTGCTTACTAGAAAGAAATATGAGTTCAAAAATTTGGAATGAGGGTATTTTGAAATTGGAACATGGATTTGTGTTCCCAATGATGCAGAGTGGAGAAAGAAGATATTGAGAAAAGTACATGATGATATAGATTCGATGCAATCAAGTAATAATAAGATGTATAGAGGATTGAGACAAAAATTCTAATGGTCAGGGTTAAAGAGAGATGTAGCTGAGATTGTGAGGTTGTATGGAGTACCATGGATCATAGTATCAAATAGAGATGCTAGATTTACATCTTAGTTTTTGGAGAGGCTTTCAGTAAGTCGTGGGTACAAAGTTGCAATTTAATATAATTTTTCAAGCTTAGACAAAAAAAAAAGAACGATTTTTAGAGTACTAGAAGATATGTTAAGGGCAAATGTGATGAGTTCTTAGTAAGTTTGGAATGCTTACATGCCATTGATTGAAGTTGCTTATAATAATTAGTAACAAACTAATATTAGGATGGCATCGATTGAGGCATTGTATGGTCGGAGGAGTATAACTCCTTTATGTTAGGAAGAAATGGGAGAGAGAAATATAGTTGGTTTATAAATTATTTAGTTAACATCTAAGAGGAACAAATTGGTTATAGAAAGCTGTAAAGCAGCACAGAGTAAACCTCCTGAGTTTCCAGAAGATGATGGGGTGTATGGAAAAATATCTCAATGAAAATGGTGTATTGAGATTTAAACAGGAAATAAAAGCTAAACCTAATGTATGTGGGACCTTACGAGGTTTTTGAGAAAGTTTGACTAGTTGCGAATAGACTAGATTTGCCTCTGGAATTAAAACATTTATATAGTGTATTTCATGTTTCACTTTAAGGAAGTGTTTACATGATATTTCGAGCTAAGCTATAGAAATTTAGAAGGCTTGGGATTATATACAAATTCCAGTGAGAATTTTAGACAAAAATAATAAATCTTGTGTAATAAAATAATTTCATTATGCCAAGTTCGGTGGCGGAATCAGGATGTTGATGAGACTACGTGAAAGCATGAGACAGAAATATTATTCACATTTGTTTCTGGAGTAAAGTAAGGAAATTTCGAAGGCGAAATTTTTGTAAGGTCGGTAGAATTGTAATAACCGTGTTTGCAAAGTAAGGGTAAATAAGTAATTTAATAAATTATAACATGAAGTTTAAATGATAAAGTTATGCAATGGATTTAGTATTGAATAAAATAATTATTTTGGAAAAAAAAATATTTCTGGGACGTGGACGTCATTAAAAGAAAAAAAAACAAAAAACAAAAAAAATAGTCAAAAGTTGTGGGCAGCAGGTGTAATACCTTACACCTGCTGCCAATTTCAGAAGACGTTTGTAGCCAACAAACGTGGGTAGCAGGTGTAATACGTGTTACCAATTTCAGACAACATTTGGGAATGCCTTACGCGTCTCCACAACGTGGAGACTGTGGAGACTTTTGGGAAGGGGGGGCTGTTGAAGTTTTCGTATATATAGCATATGTAAACGTAAAAAAAAAAAATTTCACCCATGAGATTTCGTTTTGTTTCCTCTAAATTGTCTGTTTTCTTTAAATCTTTGGAGACTCAAAGAAATGTTGGAAGAGCAAAATTTTGAAGGGGTTTTCTGCGGAATTTCGTAGAAAATCAAGAATAGCTATAAGAAAAGCAGAAGGTAAACAGTGCTTATTTTTGAATTTATGACATTTATGGAGTTTCCCTGAATTCAAAGTGAGAACTTTTAATGTGTCTGGTTTATATCAAATTGAAGAATAAATTAGAAAATTTATATAAATATGATGTCAGGTGTTGACGATCTACAATTGGGAGAATTTATGAGAGAAACGGGAAAGGCAAGAAAGTGATCCACGGGTAGCTTTAAGTGCTATGTGTGAGCTGGATTTACTTTAAGTAGTCTAAATAAAAACGAAATATTAGTGATAATATTAAAATAAATTATTGATGTATCCTTGGGTGATAGATGAAAAAAATTGATTTATAGGTATAATAGGAAATTTGGACATGTAGAAATATTTTTCAGTGACAAATAATATTTTTGGAAATAAAAGTTTATTAGAGAATAAAAGAGATAAATAAATTATTGATGAGTTATATTGATGTTTTAGCACGAATTATGAGGAGATGAATTTTAGTGAATATTGATAAGCTTTGGTGGATGATTTGATGTGATTAAAAATGAAATTCAGTGGATCTGGACAAACTTTGATGGATAATTTGATATGATCTGGGCTGAAATTTAGTGGATTTTGACATTTTGTAATGGATGATTTGATGTGATTTGGGATGAGTGGAGACGATCTACAATTGGGAGAATTTATGAGAGAAACGGGAAAGGCAAGAAAGTGATCCACGGGTAGTTTTAAGTGCTATGTGTGAGCTGGATTTACTTTAAGTAGTCTAAATAAAAACGAAATATTAGTGATAATATTAAAATAAATTATTGATGTATGCTTGGGTGATAGATGAAAAAATTGATTTATAGGTATAATAGGAAATTTGGACATGTAGAAATATTTTTCAGTGACAAATAATGTTTTTGGAAATAAAAGTTTATTTGAGAATAAAAGAGATAAATAAATTATTGATGAGTTATATTGATGTTTTAGCACGAATTATGAGGAGATGAATTTTAGTGAATATTGATAAGCTTTGGTGGATGATTTGATGTGATTAAAAATGAAATTCAGTGGATCTGGACAAACTTTGATGGATAATTTGATATGATCTGGGATGAAATTTAGTGGATTTTGACATTTTGTAATGGATGATTTGATGTGATTTGGGATGAGTGGATTTTAGTAGAATTTTTATATAATTTGAGAAAAAATCAGGATAGTTAATTTAAATATTTTGATTTCATATGATTTTTATATTACTGTTTATATGCATATTTTATATCATTGTTCATATGCATATGCATTACATGAGAAAGAAAAGAACCGGGAAGGCAGTCAGTCTGATGAAAATGAAAGAACCGGGAAGGCAGCCAGTCTGCTAAAAATGAAAGAACCAGGAAGGCAGTCGGTCTTATGAGAATGAAAGAACCAAGAAGGCAACCGGTCTAAGTTAATAACAACCTGTCGACAGGTGGGAAGACGTTCCCATCATAATCATATATGCATTTGCATCTGTTTTAATTATTGCTGCATTAATGAAATGATGAGGTGTGATGTGTCATCGTGAATATAATTATAGATGATTGAGTCTCACAGAAAGAGACAGTTATGATGAAAATATTATTGAAATGATAAGGTGTGATGTATCATCGTGAATATAATTATAGATGATTGAGTCTCACAGAAAGAGACAACTATGATGAAAATATTATTGAAATGCTAAGGTGTGATGTATCATTGTGAATATAATTATAGATGATTGAGTCTCATAGAAAGAGACAGTTATGATGAAAAAATTATTGAAATGCTGAGGTGTGATGTATTATCGTGAATATAATTATAGATAATTGAATCTCACAGAAAGAGACAGTTATGATGATAGTGCTGATGTGTGGTATGTTATTTTGAAATTGTTTATAGATGATTTGATCTCATAGAGAGAGACAATTATGGTAAGCAAGAAGCAGAGAATGATAAGAACCATCTAAATGATGGACTTTATGATGAGAACCTCATTACGAGGTAATCATGAGATAATTGATGGTCTTAAGGTGGACCAATGATTTAGAAAAAGATATTGATAGAGAATGAATCGTATGGCATGTTTAATGATAGTAGAAAGTTGTCATCATGTTATGTGAAAAAAATAAAAGATTAAAAATTAAAGGACTATTTATGAAATTTTGGAATACTTTTAGTAAATTAAATTCACTGAGTTTGTGAAGATCACCCCTCATGGTACAATGATTTTCTGGTAGCAGGGTTGGCAAATAATTTGTTGAGTTGAGGTTCAGAATAAATCATTTTTTGTAAGCCGTGTACGTGTCATCATCCTAAGACTAATAAGAAAGTAAAATTAAAATTTTTTTTGTAAATCTTCATGCATTTTACGTTGTATAGAATGCTTAAAAATTGGATTGATGTAAAGTTCTTTTGGTAATATTTATTTTTATTGTTGCATCTATGTGTCGTGCTGGGATTATCAAAATGTGATGACACCATTTCGGGGTGGCCAACCCGAGATGGGTCGTTACATAATCGCTCACTTAGATATTATACGCATAATCACAAAAGAACTAATTAATTAATCACACAATTTATGCATGTTTTTATGGTTGTCTCCTTCAAATTAACAAGGAACATATATAACTTTTAATTAATAAGAGATTATAGCATTCAAGGTTTTCTAAATTGGAAGACTCTTATGTACGTACGTGTTTAAAGTCCATGTTAATTAGCCATCTGGTAAACAAATGACTGCTCCATTAATTTTGTTGGAGTTGACCTTGAAAATTAGAGTCAAGGAGCAGTTAGTTAGAGACTTGAAACGCCCAGGCTTGAAATTTGCATGTAACGGAGAAATTACATGAAAAAGAAAAATAAAATGAAAGAAAGAGTCCTGAGACTTTGGTTCACTTTTTGTTTTCTTTAGTTTGTCCGTTTGCTGCTATAGAATTGACATAAATATTATATACTTACGTATACCTGAGACTTCTCTTCTTAAAAAAATGACCTGAGATAATTTGTTTTGGTGCTATCGAAGCACATGGTATATTGACTTGACCTGAGATCATTTGAACTGACATAAATATTATATACTTAGGTTGTTTTTGAGACATACAAATACAAGGTATATAATTGTGCTTGAGATGAGACTTCTCTTCTTAAAAAATTGACCTGAGACAATTTGGGTTGACAAAAATATGTAATTGGCACATTTATGTTGGCTGGGTCCATTCTGATCTGCTGGCCTGGCAGTGTTGTATGTATGCATATACCTAACAAAATTCATGTTTACATTGGTCGATCTTCAACAAAAAATTGAATTCAATGTTTACACGCATACCTTCGCGCGTTTTATGGGTTTCAAGCCTCTCCTCACTCCTCTATATAAAGGGCTTACAATGAAACTTAAAACCACAAACACTTCCACTTCAGCAATTAAAACTACTCCTTAGCTATAAGCACTTGATTATGGCGTTTCAACTTCAAGGTTCCCTTCTTTTATTGGCGCTGCTAGTCCTACTAAGCTTATTGCCTTCCATTGAACCAAAGCGTCATCTTGTCTCAACTTCTAATTTCAATCGTAACAGTTTTCCTGATGGTTTCATTTTTGGTACAGCCTCATCAGCTTATCAGGTAGATTAATATGTATTTATATATAGGCCCCTAATTTTCTACTAATAAATGAAGAGCTTTTTAAAGCCACTTCATATTATATAAGCTAACTCTATCGATGCATACGTGATATTTAGTTTGAAGGTGCAGCAAACAAAGACGGTAGAGGTGAAAGTATATGGGACAACTTTACTCATACATATCCAGGTTTCTTAATTTCCTTCTCTCCCTCATTGATCTGCATTTGTGTAATAGTGTGCGTACATGTGCATGTGTGCTTACATGCATGGGAGTGCGTAAGTTATGATGATAACTACTTAGTTTGGCTTCATTTCATGTATTAATAAAATGGAGACAAAAAAACTGGATAGATTATCATATATATTTGAACCATTTCAATAAAGGTAATGTAGATAAATTAACTATGATTATTTTCATAAAATTTTGCAGAAAGAAACAGTATGGCCAATGGAGATGTAGCAGTTGATTTCTATCATCGTTATAAGGTATGAAATAAAAAAAATAAAAAATTAACGTGTTGGTAGGTAAAAGACAGACTACTTTTTATATTTCCTTGTAATTAATAATCCACAAAATTTATAACTTTTTTTTTAAAATGTGACAGGATGATATCAAACTAATGAAGGAAATGAATATGGATTCTTTCCGATTCTCGATCTCATGGTCAAGAATATTACCTTGTATGTGTATAGATTAATGATTGATATGATATGACTGAATCTTTATTTCCTTTTTCTTTCTCGCCAATCTTAAAATTTTGATTCTTTTTTTTTTTAAAATTCAGATGGAAAGCTAAGTAAAGGAGTGAACGAGAAAGGGATCCAATTCTATAAAAATCTCATCAATGAGCTCATAGCAAATGGTCATAATTCTATTCCCTATATGGATTTAATTTTTTGTTTGGCTAATTGCGTTTATTTAATTTAATTAAAATATTGTAATATACCAATCAATTAAATTAGAGTTAACATTTAAATATAATTAAGTTCTCCCTATAAGTATATTTTAAATTAAAATTATATATATATATATATATATATATATAATGATCAAATTTCGAAACGTTGGAACAAATTTTAAGTTCTTCAAGAAATTTGATAGCTCCTTGAAGATTTATCTTTATAATTGGACCTTGATAAATTATCGATAAAGTTGTCCAATAATTACTTTTTGTGACTCATTTGAACCAAACTTAATTATTTCTCTTAAATGTCATTTGATGAATGTGCAGACATACAACCATTTGTGACTATCTTTCACTGGGATCTTCCTCAAACTCTAGAAGATGAGTATGGTGGTTTTTTAAGCCCTCACATTGTGTAAGTAAATGTTTCCATCATATCAAAAGCATCATTGATGCTTCTATCAATATAGTTTTTTGCCTTTAAAAAAATCTCACTAAAAGATTAAACTATTAAATTATTTTATTAATTATATTAAATCCAACAATATCTACAGTGAAGAATCATGGAATCGGCCTATATTTGATTGAAAATGTATCCTATTATGCATATACAGGGATGATTTTCGAGACTTTGCAAGTATATGCTTCAAAGAATTTGGTGATAAAGTGAAACTTTGGGCAACTTTCAATGAGCCGTGGGTTTACAGTGTTGCTGGCTATGACAATGGAAGAAAAGCACTAGGACGATGTTCAAAATGGGTCAACAATGCATGCCAAGCAGGGAACTCTGGCATTGAACCTTACAATGTTTCACATCATCTACTTCTTGCTCATGCTGCAGCGGTTGAAGAGTTTAGAAAATGTGACAAGGTATACAGAAAAATTGTCAAATCGTGATCCGGTGCATTAATTGCTAGCTTGATATGCGTATTAGTGCCAACAATAATTTTCCAAACTACTATAAGGTTTAAATATTTTTTCTCGATTTTTTTTTATTTGAAACTTTTGAGATCAAAAGGAGAGTCTATATTGAAACTTTATTAATGATTAAAACCCCAAACCATGTGTCCCCTTTCTATTATTTTTAAAGGAACCTTTTTTATTATTTCATCCATTAACTGTTTTTTATTTATACAATTGTTTAGTGTCAAGAAAATGGAAAGATTGGGATAGTGCTCTCCCCCTCATGGTTTGAGCCTCAATCTGATTCCCCTGCGGATATTGAAGCAGCCATACGAGCCCTTGATTTCATCTTAGGCTGGTAAGTGCCTCATATTAAATTAAGCAACATGCTTTCTCATTTTCTTCCTTCTTTTTTCCTCCTTTTGGGAATTGAAAACTATATTTTAGTCCAAGATAAAAATAATTTTTACATTTCTATATATGCAGGCATTTGGACCCTATAACATTTGGTGATTATCCAAAAAGTATGAGGACTTATGTTGGGGATCGATTACCTTCGTTCACTAAAGAGCAATCCAAAATGCTAAAAAAATCTTTTGATTTTGTGGGAATAAATTACTACGGTGCTCTTTATGTAACTAATCTTGATCATGTTGACCCGGAAAAACCTAGATACACAACAGATCAACATGTTATGTGGAAAAGTAAGTTCACTCTAAATCCAAAGCTTTTAGAAAATTTATACTCAATACAATTTTTTTTTCTATTTTTTGTACTGCCAACATAGACTATGGTGATTAATCTATTGACTTTCAAATTTTTTTTCCTATTTTATAGAGGATCGAGATGGAATTCTTATTGGCCCACAGGTATGTTGGTAAAGTATATATATTTATTTTAGAAATACTTTGTTTTTGAGAAACGAAGGCATAAAAATATTAGAAGGCATCATAAAGCCAATAAGATTTAGAAAGAAAATTCCTCATGAACCATGAGAGACACATGGAGAGATCAGTTAAGACGCCAAACCAAACAAACAGAACCATCCACTAGAACACAAGACAACACACTGTGCACATCTTGATACATGTTTTTTCAACATTCCTTTTTCAGTATTTTGTCATATTCCTCTCTATCCCTCCATTCCATTTGGTATAGCTGTTCAATCATCTCCTCTTCATCTCCATCATATGAAACGCCTATTTTTTTTTTTTTACCCAATGCCCTATTTTCTTACCCAATACTTTTCTTTATATTCACACTTTATAAAATGACTAATAATTTTATATAACATTATTTTATTCAGGCTGCTTCAGACTTGATCCTAGTGTATCCTGAAGGTATCAAATATATTCTTAAGTACATCAAGGATCATTACAATAATCCAACCATTTACATTACTGAGAATGGTAAGCCAATTGTTAGAATAAACTTCATATAATTAAGTGGTATTTGTTACATGTTGGATAATCCAATTACTAATTAGTTTTGATTTCTTTGACATAAAACTCATGTAGGATATGATGATTACAACAACGATACATTACCATTGGAAGAAGCTCTTAAGGATACTGAGAGGAAAGAATACCATGAGAAGCATCTTCGGAATCTTTTGGAAGCCATAAAGTGAGTTAATATCTAACTTACGTTGAATTTATTATCACTGTTTTTTTTGTTTTTTTTTGGTTCGCAAAATTTACTTTACAACTAACATAAAACTTGTGTTCTACAACAAACTTGATATTGATATAAAATTATTGTTTTCTGCTATATATGATGTTTTTTAGTACTCAACTTTTGAAGGTTTAATTATTACAAGGTCGATCTCGATGTAAGCTTATAGAGCAAAGATTGTTTTGTTAATTGTTTATACTAATGGTGATTATTGGATTATTGACAGTGACTATGGAGTTGATGTGAAAGGCTATTTTGCATGGTCATTGATGGATAACTTTGAATGGAACCTTGGTTACACTGTTCGATTCGGATTATACTACGTAGATTTCAAGAATGACTTGAAACGATATCCGAAAGAATCAGCCAAGTGGTTCATGAAATTTCTAAAAGAACAAAGCAAGCGGTCTAAAACTGTTATTTGGGTTTCCTCAATTTTATCACGTATAACAAAGAATTGGTCACTATTGACGTATTGAAGTTGAACATCTTTTGGTTTTGAATCACAACTGAATGATGTATTTTATTAATTCTTTTGTAATTCTTTGATTTTATTGATTAAAATCTTTTTAGGTGTTTTAGGATTTTAATATGTAATTAAACTATTGTCTTCTTATATAAGAAATTGTACTACTTTCTGATCTATTTTATGTAGCTAGCCTATAAATAGGTTTGTATAGTTTTTGGGTTCTGCCTATATCTTTTTTCATGATAAATAAATTGACTTTTTCCTTTCATATATATATATATATATTAAAGCCTTTTATTCTCTTTTTCGCTTAGATAGGTGGTTTAGAGGGAGGATTCTCCAGGCATGAAGACTCCCTAAAAGTATGCCTTTTGAATAATGGACAAATGGACAATTAAAGTATCATAGTACATATGTCACTTAGCAATCACCGAATTCCTAAACATTTTTTTTTCTCAAATCCCCAACTTTGAGGGTGATTTTAATAAATAAATATTTTGATTATAAACTTGTTATAATAAGCCCTTAATTTGATTTGATGTTTTCTTTGAAGTGGGTTTTTTTTTTAAGAATTTACTCTTTCAAAAGAAAATTAATGACAGAGAAAACGAAGAAACAATTGTTTACGGTTATTGTTATGCCTAAAATTTGAAAAATAAAGTCTTGGAACATCAACGGTGCAACAAATCGTTGCATTTTTTTATACTTCTTTCCTTTAGGGGTTAAAATTAAGTGGACCAACAGCAAGGCAACACGTGGACATTTATACTTCCAGTAAGGATATGGCACGTGGACAAGCTATTGACGAACCCAATGCCATCCCCGGACACTCATGTTTAGACCTACGAGCGTAAATCTTTGGATCACGATCTTTCTTGGACAACCAGCCATATCCACTTGCAGAGGAATGGGATCTCAGGGATTTCCCCATTCGGGGCGTGGAGGTCATCTCACCTTTAAAACACTATAAAAGGACCAAGGTATGCAAATCTAGACACATTCACAATCACATTTTACATAACTGAAAGCACGAGCATCCAATTCCTCTAAGAACTTGTACTAACAAGAGCATCGGAGTGTCTTTGGAGGCACCATCTCCCTCTCTTCTCCGGTGGCTCTCTAGCTCATCTCGTCTATCTTGTGCAAGCTCCCCCAAGAACCAGCCCCCAACTCATCAACACATTTTATGCATCAACACCAATATTTTTGTGTTTTGTAAGGGGCTGTTGATAAGAATCTCAATATTTCTTCAAGAAGTTCTGAAGGCTCTCATTCTATGGCTCTTGATGATCACAAGTGTTTAACATGGTTATCAATTTATGTGCTTATTTCATTTGGAATTATATAAAATGAATTCATTAGCTACATCAGCTCTTAGGTGACAAGAAGGGTGAGAAAGTTGGGGCCATAATCCTTGGACTGACTATTCCTTCATGTCTTCACCTTTTATTGCTATATTCTTCAAAACCAGACCTTCTCTAAACTCTATTCTTCAAAGCTAGATCAAATCGACTCTTTCTCCATTATGAGTTCATCTTGCCATTATGATAAGACAGCTGCTTGAAGACACCTAGGCAGACGCTTCCTAGGTTGTCGTGTTGGGATTTTACCATTAAAATCCATTTACTCAATCTTAAGCAAAAAAACACAAGCACAACAATTAAATAGGCAAAATAAATAAAAAGCAAGAACACCTATAATTAATGTGGTTCGGCAACCTCTTTGCATACATCCACCAGCAAATCAACTGCTTTATTAATTTTCAACTACAACTTTAGGAAGAGCAAAGTTGTCAAACTCTCACCCCAAAGTCTCAATATAAAAAAAGCTCTTAACCTAGTTCTAGTTACAAGTACTCTCTCTGACAACCCAAAAACACAAAGCTCTCATCCTAACTTCAGTAGTAAACCCTTCTAGTTTACATTGTAAATGAAAATTATGACTGTGCCTCAAATCTTCTCTGGGACCTTTTTATATAGAATATATTTTCCTAATACAATTAGGAAAAGAACAACAGCATCATACTAGACTACTACTACTTGTACAATCAACAATCTATTAGGAAATTACTACTATTCCTACTAGAACAAGCAATTACAAAATAGGAAACAACTTTTCCCAAACCTATTAGAAGTCTTCTTTGTGAGAATTGAGCCAAAATCTTAACAGTTGTAACTATGGGGGAGTTTTTTATTTATTTTTTTTTTCGTTTTCTTCTTCCACTTTGTGATCAGATGAATACACACATTTGATTTCATGCAAACAATTGGAGCTTGCAGTTAATTTTTGTTGGTATGATCCTCCAATGTGTCCACGAGCTAAAGAAGTTGTAAGTGGATTGTTGAGGAAAATTGTAAAAGTAAAGAATCAAGCTAGAAGAGACAGAGATAGGAGCTGATGTGATTAATAAATTCATTTTATATAATTTTAAATGCAATCAAAACATAAATTGAGAACAATATTAAACTTGAGTTTCAATAAAGACGTAAATTAGGAACAGTGATAAACTCGACGTAAATTAGAGCAATATTAAACTTAAAGAAAAACCAGTGAAACCTAAAAGACAATTGATAATGGTAATGGATAAGTTTACATTAGTACTTAAGTTGACCTTGAAAAGGAGAAAAAACTGTAAATGCCAATCAAATGATAAACTTAAGAAACCTGTTTCTTTTATTTTTTTCCCCCTTTTTTCATGTAATTTCTCCGTTACTAGTACTATATATAAAAAATATACTCCATACACCATAGTGATCAAGCCTGGGCCTTTGATGCAAATTTCAAGCCTGGGCATTTAAAGTCTTTAACCAATTGCTCCTTTAATTTTCAAGGTCAACTCCAACTTAATTACTGATATTGTAAACTACCCACGATGAAGCAGTAGTCATTTGTTTACCAGAGAGGGCTATTTAATTTTGCCATGAAACACGTACATAATGATCTTTCAATTTAGAAGACATCCAACACTATAATTTCTTAATTAATTTTAAAGTTATGTTGCGTGTTATTTTGAAGGAGACAACAATAACAACATGCATATGTTGAGTTATTAATCAGCTGTTGAGTAATTATGCGTATCTATAACATCTAAGTGATGCAACAGTTAGGAGGAGATCGTAATTATCAATTTATGTTGCTCATCTTTTAAGCTTGCTGATCAGTAGTTCAATTAATCATTAACTTCTCCTGATTTTCTATTTTTGATTCTTGATGTGGGATAATTTTACCATCCAAACAAACAGTAACACATGACACACCAAGGTAAGTCCACGGACACAAAATTACCACCAGTGAAATCATTACATGTGTCCAAGGGTACGAAGGTAATTTTATTCATAAACTCTAAAACACAGTAATCCTAATTGCACAAGGACACTCATATCTCATATCTGAGAAACTCAAATCCCACCACAACTCTCACTTATGAGTCATTTTCCTAATCAAACTGTACTCCAAAGCACTGTATGTAGAGGGCTTTCATTATCACACATGTACGTCACAAACAGTTTTTACAGCACCTGCCTTTTCATTTTCTATAAACAGATTACTGATTTAGGCATCAGAGAGTTCCCTCAAAAGCACACTTCCGATCCTCCGACAACTCCTTAGGTCTTTTTTTGTTCTCGTGTGGGTAGGGACTTCACAACACCAATAAGAGCAACAGTCACATTTTTCAGCATAAAAAAATTTGTGTTATCCATGGGAAAACTTTGAAGAAGAATTCATCTGTTAGTGATGCCAACCTGAAATATGACCAAGAATGTTGTTGCTACTGTCGCTGTCGCTGCTGCTACCATTGCCACAACCCATACCTTGACTAGACAGGGCATGGCCTCTTTGCAATTCCCAAAAATACTGCTACCAGTGACGATTCCATCTGCCATTCTAAAAGGTAGCAGAAGTTTCTTGCAACCTCAACTGGGCTATCCCAATCGTCACCAAAGCCACACTGATCTGAATGCATGACTCGGGGTCCTCAATGGCATTCGATGCTGCCACAAAGCCCTCGATCAGCGAGGCACTCAGATCACGAAAGGGGACTTCACCCCACTAACTACCGATCCTCTGTTAGATTCTGCCCACTCCATTATAAGGTAAGATCACAGAGCCACTCCACGATCACAAACACCTTTAATACAATCTCCAGGAGCCGAGAATGATCACTCCAGATAAAGAGAACCTATAGTAGGTTAGTAGCACCTGCCAATAGACAAAACAAAAGGCAGCTTGAGCTTTTGGGTTCAAGTGGTGTACAACATTTATATATTTGAGTTTTACAGATCAAAAAAAAAAAAGGCAAGAACAGAACAAAAGATCTTTTTTACAGATGACAACCCATGATGACGCCATGGTCATCACTTTGGTCATTGGGAATTACATATGAAAAGGATCCTAGTTGACAACCAACATCTTCTATCATAACACGTTCAAGAAAATGGGGCTTAGTGACCAACAGCTCACATGGGTCGCTTCCCCTCTCTATGAGTTTTCAAGCGAGCCAATGTTCCTCTCTCTGCTATATTTCACATCACATTCAAAACATTTCAACTCATTTTTCTTTCTCTTATGTTCTTCCTCTACACACAACCTATGTCATCACAACTACTTAGGCCATGTCTGGAGACAAGGGTTTAAGCAAGGTTAGCTTAAATCTTTGTCTTAGAATTTGGTGGATGTTACTGGGGCCTCAATTCCAAGACAATGATTTAAGTTAATATTGCTTAAATCCTTGTCTCCAAACATGGCCTTTGTTTCTAAACAGTTTCCTAGAGATTTCTTCGAAAGCTATTCATAATTGCTATCTACACAACTTCGCAAGGCTTTGTTGTATCCTTGAGGTGAATTTACTAGGAAGCTACTAGCAAACTTTTTGGAGTGAGGGCAACTATCACCTTAACGAAAGTGATTTACGCCCTAAATCCTTAAAATATTATGTTCTTTTCAATTGTTTTCCTTGTTGCAATTCCACATTTTCTAATGCACATACTTTGACCCACTTTTTTTTTTGTTTGTTATTTTAACCCAAAATCCCCAACAATTTTAAGGTGATAGTAGAAGCAACCATATAATCAGTATTGATTTCAAAGTCATGAGAGAAGACTTCATCAAAGAAGATCGTTTTTATGGAACAAACTCTGCTCACTAGAAGGAAACTAAAAGACTATAAAAGGTTGAAAGAAGCGAGAGGATATATGTATTATGGATTTCTTTGTCGAGGCCAAATTCATACTGAGAGCATATGTATGATTTCTAAGTTTTTATAAAGTCTATGCCAGATATCCAGGAAGTATTTGAAGAGAAACTTAATACTTAAAAAAAAAAAAAAAAAATAAGGTAGGCTTAACTTATTGATTATGAAATATTTTGAATTTATAGTTATAAATTAAAAAAATATATTTTGAATTTATATTTTTGAGTAACATCATAAAAAAATGATGTGTTTTCACTCTATGACCAATTTACAATGAATATCTAAAACTAAGAAGTATCTAATTACTACATTTAAGATAGATGATCTTCATGAATTAGATGCTCTCTTAGACGTGGAAATGAGTGGGGGATATGTTTTAAATCAATCTCATTACTTGAGAAACTATTATTAAGTTCCAAAATCTTGGAATAAAGTAAGCAAGTATCCCCTATGAATTCACTACTAAACCAATTGAGAATTTCGGTAAAGTAATGGTACAACTTGAATATATATGTTAGTGCTATTGAAAGTTTAACTGAGCTAGATATTGTATTTGTAGAGTGCAAACTTTCAAGATACACTAGTAAGCCTAGTACAAACCAATAAATAGAGTTATTAGAATCTTAAGAAAACTATTAAACTATCTGCTTTATTTTTATTATCTGGTTGTACTAGAAGGATTCATTGTAGTTGGATCACAAGTACGTCAATTGATGAAAATTTAACGTTTGGATGGATTTTTAGGCTTGGTGGTGAAACAATACGTTGACCCTCTAAGAAGTAGGTATGCATATCAAATTTAACAATATAACCAGGATCAGCGCATAATGCCATAGACATATTTGGCGTCACAACAATCCAATATACTTGTCACCTCAAGGACTTGTCTCCTTAAGGACTCTTTCTTAACATTATCGTTTCACATGGACAACAAAAAGATATATGTTTGCAGGGCCAAGAACTGTTGTCACACTTTGGTACCAAAAAGGCTAACAAACATATCAATCATCTCAAGAATATTACTCTAGTTCTATCTACCTATTCTTTAAGCCACAAAAACAGGAAAACCATAAGCTTCAATACGGCCCATTGAGCATTTTAACACATTTATGAACTAGAGCAAAGCTTCCTCATACCAAATACAGACTTAGTATTGCAACTTCAAAGGATAACAAGAGGGGAGAAAAGAATCACTGGAGGGGACTGCATAGTAGCAAACAAAAGTGGTAAATGATTCACATCTTAGGTAGAAATCAGAACAAAATATGGGAAAGTAGCAAGCCATGTCACTAATTCAATCCAAAGCAATGAGGATGTATAAAATCAAACTTAAAATTTAAGCCACGCCATCTTGTCTTCTCATGAAAAAGATTAAGCGCTGATGTCAGAGATATTAAGGGAAGGTTGGGTACAGGACCGTCAATCGAGGTTGATACATGTTTTTTCAACATTCTTTTTTCAGTATTTTGTCATATTCCTCTCTATACCTCCATTCTATTTGGTATAGCTGTTCAATCATCTCCTCTTCATCTCCATCTTATGAAACGCCTATTTTTTTTTTATTCAATGCCCTATTTTCTTACCCAATACTTTTCCTTTATATTCACACTTTATAAAATGACTGATAATTGTGTATAACATTTGTTTATTCAGGCTGTTTCAGACTTGATCCTAGTGTATCCTGAAGGTTTCAAATATATTCTTAAGTACATCAAGGATCATTACAATAATGCAACCATTTACATTACTGTGAATGGTAAGCTAATTGTTAGAATAAATTTCATATAATTAAGTGGTATTTGTTACATGTTGGATAATCCAATTACTAATTAGTTTTGATTTCTTTGACATAAAACTCATGTAGGATATGACGATTACAACAATGATACATTACCATTGGAAGAAGCTCTTAAGGATACTGATAGGAAAGAATACCATGAGAAGCATCTTCGGAATCTTTTGGAAGCCGTAAAGTGAGTTAGTATCTAACTTACATTGAATTTATTATCACACTTTTTGTTTCTTTTTTTTTTTTGGTTCGCAAAATTTACTTTACAACTAACATAAAACTTTTGTTCTACAACAAACTTGATATTGATATAAAATTATCGTTTTCTGCTATATATGATGTTTTTTAGTACTCAATTTTTGTAGGTTTAATTATTACAAGGTCCATCTCGATGTAAGCTTATAGAGCAAAGATTGTTTTGTTAAATGTTTGTAATAATGGTGATTATTGGATTATTGACAGTGACTATGGAGTTGATGTGAAAGGCTATTTTGCATGGTCATTGATGGATAACTTTGAATGAAACCTTTGTTACACTGTTCGATTCGGATTATATTATGTAGATTTCAAGAATTACTTGAAACGATATCCGAAAGAATCAACCAAGTGGTTCATGAAATTTCTAAAAGAACAGAGCAAGCAGTCTAAAACTGTTATTTGGGGTTCCTCAATTTTATCACGTATACCAAAGAGTTGGTCACTACTGATGCATTGAAGTTGAACATCTTTTGGTTCTCAATCACAACTGAATGATGCATTTTATTATTTCTTTTGTAATTCTTTGATTTTATTGATTAAAATCTTTTTAGGTATTTTAGGATTTTAATATGTAATTAAACTATTGTCTTCTTATATAATAAATTGTACTACTTTTTGATCTATTTTATGTAGCTTGCCTATAAATAGGTTTGTATAGTTTTTGGGATTCTGCGTAAATCTTTTTTCATGATAAATAAATTGACTTTTTCCGTTCATATATATATATAAAAGCCTTTTATTCTCTTTTTCGCTGAGATAGGTGGTTTATAGGGAGGATTCTCCAGGCATGAAGACTCCCAAAAAGTATGCCTTTTGAATTATGGACAAATGGACAATTAAAGTATCATAGTACATATGTCACTTAGCAATCACCGAAGTCCTAAACAATTTTTTTTTTGTTTTCTCAAATCCCCAACTTTGAGGGTGATTTTAATAAATAAATATTTTGATTATAAATTTGTCATAATAAGCCCTTAATTTGATTTGACATCTTCTTTGAAATGATGTGTTTTTAAGAATTTACTCTTTCAAAAGAAAATTAATGACAGAGAGAAAACAGAGAAAAGAATCTCAATGTTTTTGGCATTAACGCCAATATTTTTGTGTTTTGTAAGGGGCTGTTGATAAGAATCTCAATGTTTCTTCAAGAAGTTATGCAGGCTCTCATTCTACGGCTCTTGATGATCACAAGTGTTTAACATGGTTCTCAATTTATGAACTTATTTCATTTGGAATTATATAAAATGAATTTATTAGCTACATCAGCTCTTAGGTGACAAGAAAGGCGAGAGAAGTTGGGGCCATAATCCTTGGACTGACTATTCCTTCATGTCTTCACCATTTATTGCTATATTCTTCCAAACCAGACCTTCTCTAAACTCTGTTATTCAAAACTAGATCAAATGGACTCTTTCTCCATTATGAGTTCATCCAGCCATTATGATAAGACAGCTGCTTGAAGACTCCTAGGTAAATGCTTCCTAGGTTGTTGTGTTGAGATTTTGCCATTAAAATCCATTTACTCAATCTTAAGAAAAAAACACAAGCACAACAATTAAATAGGAAAATAAATAAAAAGCAAGAACTTTAGGAAGAGCAAAGTTGTTAAACTCTCACCCCAAAATCTCAATACAAAAAAAGCTCTTAACCCAATACACCCAAAGCTGTCATCCTAACTTTTGTAGTAAATCCCTCTAGCTTACAATATATGGGAATTATAAGTGTGCCTCAAATCTTCTCTGGGACCCCTTTATATCGAATATATTTTCCTAATACAATTAGAAAAAGAACAACCGCATCATACTCAACTACTACTATTTGTACAATTAACAATCTAATAGGAAATTAGTATTATTCCTACTAGAACAAGCAATTACAAAATAGGAAACAATTTTTCACAAGTCAATTAGAACTCTTTTTTATTAGAATTGAGCCAAACTCCTAACAGTCGTAACTATGGGATAGTTTTTTTTTTTTTTTTTAATTTTCTTCTTCCACTTTGCAATCAGATGCAAACACACGATTGATTTCATGCAAACAATTGGAGCTTGCAATTAATTTTTGTTCGTATGATCCTCCAATGTGTCCACGAGCTAAAGAAGATATAAGTGGATTGTTGAGGAAAATTGTAAGAATAAAGAATCAAGCTAGAAGAGACAGAGATAGGAGCTGATGTGATTAAAAAAATCATTTTATATAGTTTTAAATGCAATCAGAATATAATATGAGAACAATATCAAACTTGAGTTTCAATAGTAAACTTGACGTAAATTAGAACAATATTAAACTTTAAGAAAAACCAGTGAAATCTAAAAGACAATTGATAATGGTAATGGATAAGTTTGCATTAGTAATTAAGTTGACCTTGAAAAGGAGTAAAGACTGTAAATGCCAACCAAGCTGTTGATTTCCTTAATTGGATAACACTCTCCCCAGACCGGCATTGTTTGGTTTTTTATTTTTCATAGGAAAAAAAAGCATATTTTGCACTTTTCATTAAATCTATTAAACTAGGTCCTGGTCAAAATCCTAGTCTCGAAAAGTTATCTTGATATGGACCAACACCATGTAACTTCGTGCCGATATAATATTATATATATTTTTATACCACAGTAGTGGATAAAATATTTGGAAATAAAATAAAAGAAACACGTTTTTTTTTTCTCTGTAGCTTATCCGGTTGAGATAAATTTGGTTGACGAAAATCCGATATAATTTACTATGTGATTGACGAATTCAGAGTTTGGTCATGTTGGCTGGGTCCATTCTACTCGGTTGGCAGCGTCAACGTAACAAAATTTTAACAATCCATGTTCACACTTTTGTTTCATGGGTTTCCACCATTGTTTATATAAAAAAAAAATCCTGGTTAGATTGGGTAGTTTTAAATCCGTCTGAAATTTTATCGATAATTTTAAAAAAATTTACTAGTAATATCAATATAAGTGTGAGAATAAAAAATTAATGGCACAAGTGAAATTTCAAAAATTAACAATGAAATTTCGGACGGATCTAAAATAATTCTGAACCAAAAATTGGTCCTTATATGTTGGATCCTCTCAATTTTTAGCTTTGAATTGCGGGTCAATTAATTGTTAGATTTTATGCCACCTCAATAAAGTAAAAATCGAGGGTCATGAACACACCACATCACCGAAGTAAGGGAAAAGAGCTTTTTCCTCTAAATCGGCAAACAACCAACTGCATGCCCTTGTGTAATGACTCATACCGAGCGAGCTTTACTTGAAATGACATCATCATTACTTTTAAACATTGAGCATATAGACCTGTACCGGAACATGTAAATCCTACTATTTCCATCATACAATACATTCCTACTATATGTATGCATGCTTCCACATTTCTTTAGTCTATGTACACTACATCTTGGTTGAAACCAAGAATTTAGACAACACACAATCTTTAGAAAAATTTCTGCCATACAATTAAAAACCACATACAGTTTTTTCAAAAACGGAGACATATACATTAATCCGCACTCCCAAACAAACATGGTGAGGATGCTTTGCGTGTAAACCCAGCTAAGGATACCTTTCTCCTTTAATCCTTTTCTGATTTGCTTCAATTCTATTCAACAACTTCCTTGAAATATTAAAAAGTTGGAGGGTGAGCTAAAAGCTTAGCGAGTAATCATATTACTCGAAGTAATCGTCTTCAAGAAACTTTTTCACTTTTTGAATGAATTCAATTTAATTGTAATCACAATTCATAAAGTCACAACTATGTATATATAATTACTCTCATGCTCATCACAAGTAAAATAATCGTTCCAAGAATACATTAAAACATTCAACAATCACTTGAACTAAAGTATCATACAAGTATGTCACATGATTCAAACCATTACAACAATAACCCTTTTAAACTATTCACGGTTCACGTGACATCAACTCAATTCCATACTCTTATCAATACATATATCACAATGGGGGTGTCTCCCCACGTACCAGTACATCAAACATCGCATTATACATCCACTTGGTTTCATCTCACTTTCCACTTCTACTTGGTTCCACCTCACTTTCCACTTCCACTCGGTTCCATAATATCATCAAGGATTCAAATCTCATCAAACATAATTCATAACACAAGAAATTTTTTAAATATAATTTCATCAACTCATTCACATTACACTTTACTTCCAAACACACATCAAGACATATGATTTGTTTCTTAGATATCAAACACACATTTATTCACACCCTTATATGGTTTGCATTCCGCATCTATTATACTTACATATTTTCGTTTTTATCGTATAATTCACCACGCTTACTTCTAATTTTATAACAAGAGCTAAGTGGAGAGCTTTGGGGGTAGTGGGGATTTTGGGTTGTGAGGTTTTGAGGGTAATAATTTTGTTGTATTGGGATTTTGGGGTGCGTGTTTGACAACTTTAATCTTCCTAAAGTTGTAGTTGAGGATTAACAAAATAGTGTAGTTGTTGGTGGATGTAAGTAAGGAGGTTGTCGAACCATACTAATTCTTGGTGTTATTACTCTTTATTTTGTTTACCTATTTAATTGTTGTGGTTGTATTTTTACCTAAGATTTGAGCATGTGGATTTTAGAGGAAAAATCCCAACAAACACCTTATCTGAAAAATTAGATTTTAAGGATTTTCATAGATCGAGGTCAAAGATTGGATTTCAAATCTGCGAAAAATTCTTGATTTGGGTCATGAAATTTTCTTTAATAAGAGGTATTTTTCACTATCAAATGCAAGACAGATAGGAAAATTTTTATTTTACTCTCTCTATGTGATGGTGGAAATGTATGATCTCTAAGAAAATCCCGGAAAAATCTCTCTGTACATGAAATGAAAATGGCATTTCACCTAATCTTGTTGTGTTCATTTATATCGACCAAATTAGTGTTATTCCCAACCTTTGGCATGACACATTAACATGAATTGTCACTCGTACCGAAAACTATTTCAAGCTCATATTACAATTTTATCAAATAACTAATCTTAATTAAAAAGGTTGTTAGTTACATTACGCTAAAACATATGCTAGTAAAGATTTGCGTAATCTGCCTTGGCTCAAGATGTATATGCCATGAAAAGTTCTTACATACCTAACTATGGTCTATAAAAGATATATCGCATAATAACATATTTTATTATTGCATGGCATTAGAAGATAAAGAAAAAGAGATATCTTCCTTCCATCCAATAGTTAAAAATGCTTTGTGCATGCATTTATCAACTACCAAGATAAAAAAATTTCATATATACACGACAGATATATTAAATTGAACTACTGATCAGCAAGCTAAAAGATGTGCAACACAAATTGTTAATTAAGATCTCTCTTAATCTGTAATAACCGTATTTGCAAAGTAAGGGTAAATAAGTAATTTAATAAATTATAACTTGAAGTATAAATGATATAGTTACGCGATGGATTTAGTATTGAATAAAATAATTCTTTTGGAAAAAAAAATTTCTGCGACGTTGACGTCATTAAAAGAAAAGAAAAGTCAAAAGTTGTGGGCAGCAGGTATAATACCGGCTGCCAATTTCAGAAGATGTTTGTAGTCAACAAACTTGGGTAGCAGGTGTAATACCTGTTACCAATTTCAGACGGCATTTGGGATTGCCTTACGCGTCTCCACAACGTGGAAACTGTGGAGACTTTTGGGAGGGGTGGGCCGCTGGAAGAGCAAAATTTTGAAGGAGTTTTCTATGGAATTTCATAGAGAATCAAGAATAGCTATCAGAAGGTAATATCATAGTGCTTATTTTTGAATTTCTAACATTTATGGAGTTTTCCTGAATTCAAAGTGAGAATTTTCAAAGTGCGTGGTTTATATCGAATTGAAGAGTAAATTAGAAAATTTATATAAATATGATGTCAGGTGTTGACGATATATAATTGGGGGAATTTTTGAGAGAAACGGGAAAGGCAAGGAAGTGATCCACGGGTAGCTTTAAGTGCTACGTGTGAGTTGGATTTATTTTAAGTAGTCTAAAGAAAAATGAAATATTTAGTGATAATATTAAAATAAATTATTGATGTATGCTTGGGTGATAGATGAAAAAATTTAATTTATAGTTATTATAGGAAATTTGGACAAGTAGAAATATTTTTCGGTGAGAAATAATATTTTTGGAAATAAAAGTTTATTGGAGAATAAAAGACATAAATAAATTATTGATGAGTTATATTGATGTTTTAGCACGAATTATGGGGAGATGAATTTTAGTGAATATTGATAAGCTTTGGTGGATGATTTTATGTGATTAGAAATGAAATTCAGTGGATCTGGACAAACTTTGATGGATAATTTGATATGATTTGGGATGAAATTTTGTGGATTTTGACAAGTTGTAATGGATGATTTGATGTGATTTGGGATGAGTGGATTTTAGTAGAATTTTTATATAATTTGAGAAAAAATCAGGATAGTCAATTTAAATATTTTGATTTCATGTGATTTTGGATTGGTGGGAAGATATTCTTCCCAGGGTAAGTATAGATGTCAATAGACCTTCAACCTGGAATAGGTTTAAGGAGGTTTTCCTTGAGAAATATTTTTCCTTAGACTTTTAGAGCCTAACATGATAGAGATTGATCTATTTGAGGCATATTAATTATGTAAGATTGTTTGATATATCAACTCAAATTGAGAGAGATGTGATGGAGTTTAAGAAAAAAAAAAGAGAAAGAGTGGTTAAAGAGGTTTAGACATAAAGGTTATAGAGGTAATGGTAGTACAAGTGTATAGGGTGAGAAACCACCCCAAATGAGGTTTTTCTTGTTACAGGGAACTGAAGTACAGAGTTAGAGGCAAACAGAACCTATTGTATCTGTATCTTAGAATACTATTGGCGGGACCCTTAGATTTGGGAGACAGGAAGTCATGGCAGAGAAAGTAAGTTTGCCATTAAGGGAAATAGTAACATGATGTATGATTGAGAGAAAAAAGTTATTATAGATATATTCTGATGAGATATTTATCCCATAATTGTCAAAATTTGAAATGCTTTATGTGTGGAGAAGGTGGACATGTCAGTGTTGGTTGACCTTGACGTAACCCATTCTTTTGCATCTAGTATTCATATAAAATCTATTGAAGTATGTATTAGTCATTGGATTGCAAAATATCCTTGTTAAAGTTCTCCCTCGAGATAGAGTGATAATCATGAATAGTTATGAGAGATTGTGTGATTCGTACCAGTGACAGAAAATCTGAAGTTGATTTATTATCTTCGAATATAATTTATTTTGGGAAATAATTGGTTATCGACGTTTTTTGTCTAGATTGATTATTCCAGAAAGAAGGCTCAAGATATATACGTTATATACTTTTAACTACCTTATTTTTGCTCTGGCCAATAGAAGATGATTGAAAAAGGGTTTTTAGGAGTATTGGGCATATATCATGAATTATAAAAAGGAAAATGAGAAGTTAGAATAAATCTTAGTGATGAAAGAATATTCTAAATTAATTTTTGATGAGTTGTTTAGGTTGCCTCCAAGTAGGGAGATTAAAGTCTAATGATGTGATACCAGGGCTATCACATATATTTAATAGTGGTTGAATTGAGAAAGTTGAACGTATCATTTTAAGAATTTTTTGATAAATAATTTTTTAGACCTAACGTATTTGGGGAGCCCCTATGTTGTTTGTGAAGAAGGAAGATGGAACGATGAGATTGGGTATAGACTACAAATAGTTGAATAAGAATAAATATATTTTTTTCTAGGATAAATGAATTGTTTAAGCAGTTGCAAGGAGTGAGAATGTTTTCTAAGATAAACCTGAGATCAGGTTATCACAAATGGAGGATAGAGAAGGGAGACGTGCCTAAGATTGCTTTTAGGACACGTTATGCTCATAAGCTTTCGCGATGTCATTTGGATTAACTAATGTTCCAGAAACATTCATGGACTTGATGAATAAAATATTTAAACTGTTTCTTGATAATCTTATGGTTGTGTTCAGTAACGACATTCTGATATATTTTGAGAAGGAAAAACAACATATAGACCATTAGATACTGTGCTGGAGATTCTGAGGAGAGAGAAATTATATGCAAAGTTTCTAAGTGTGAATGTTAGCTGAAGGAAATAACTTTCTTTGAACATGTAATATCCGGAATCGGCATAACCATTGATCCACAAAAGATAGAGATAATGTTAAACCAACTAATATAATTGAGATTAGAATCTTCTTGGTGTTAGCTGGTTATTATAGAAGAATTCTTTCAGAATTTGTTTATTATTAAATTGCTATTGAATAGATTGACCAGTAAAGATGTGAGATTTGTACGGTGAAGGAAGTGAGAAAATTTTGCAATTACTAAAGGAGATATTGACTACAGCTCCGATATTGGTGTTTCCTTTTGGTGATGAAGGAGTTGTGGTGTATAACGATAAGTCATATCAATGATTGGGATATGTGTAACATAGGAAAGTTATGGGCTATACTTCTAGGTAATTGAAAATTTATGATAGAAATTACTCCTTTCATGACTTTGAATTAACTGTTATAGTGTTTACTTTAAAGATTGGAGACATCATCAGTATGGAGTCACTTGTGAGATTTTCATGGGTTATAAGAGTTTGACGTAATTACCTGCCCAGAGAAAGTTGAATTTGAGGCAAAGATGGTGGATGAAGTTGATTAGTAACTAAGATTGTACAATTCATAATCATCCTGAAAATGCGAAGGTGATAGCTGATACATTAAGTAGAAATTCTACAAGAAGGTTAACTGTTATGGGGGTTCTGATGTGAAATTGATGATAGATTTAAAAGAGATAAGAATGAAGTTGAATAACGGTGTTAAAAGATCATGGTTAACGAATATGGTTGTACAGTCATCCATAATAAAATGTTTTAGAGATGCAAGGTAGAGATGAAGAGATAGAAAAGATTAAGCTAATTGTTAGAATAAATTTCATATAATTAAGTGGTATTTGTTACATGTTGGATAATCCAATTACTAATTAGTTTTGATTTCTTTGACATAAAACTCATGTAGGATATGACGATTACAACAATGATACATTACCATTGGAAGAAGCTCTTAAGGATACTGATAGGAAAGAATACCATGAGAAGCATCTTCGGAATCTTTTGGAAGCCGTAAAGTGAGTTAGTATCTAACTTACATTGAATTTATTATCACACTTTTTGTTTCTTTTTTTTTTTGGTTCGCAAAATTTATTTTACATCTAACATAAAACTTGTGTTCTACAACAAACTTGATATTGATATAAAATTATCGTTTTCTGCTATATATGATGTTTTTTAGTACTCAATTTTTGTAGGTTTAATTATTACAAGGTCCATCTCGATGTAAGCTTATAGAGCAAAGATTGTTTTGTTAAATGTTTGTAATAATGGTGATTATTGGATTATTGACAGTGACTATGGAGTTGATGTGAAAGGCTATTTTGCATGGTCATTGATGGATAACTTTGAATGAAACCTTTGTTACACTGTTCGATTCGGACTATATTATGTAGATTTCAAGAATTTCTTGAAACGATATCCGAAAGAATCAACCAAGTGGTTCATGAAATTTCTAAAAGAACAGAGCAAGCAGTCTAAAACTGTTATTTGGGGTTCCTCAATTTTATCACGTATACCAAAGAGTTGGTCACTACTGATGCATTGAAGTTGAACATCTTTTGGTTCTGAATCACAACTAAATGATGCATTTTATTATTTCTTTTGTAATTCTTGATTTTATTGATTAAAATCTTTTTAGGTATTTTAGGATTTTAATATGTAATTAAACTATTGTCTTCTTATATAATAAATTGTACTACTTTTTGATCTATTTTATGTAGCTTGCCTATAAATAGGTTTGTATAGTTTTTGGGATTCTGCGTAAATCTTTTTTCATGATAAATAAATTGACTTTTTCCTTTCATATATATATATAAAAGCCTTTTATTCTCTTTTTCGCTGAGATAGGTGGTTTATAGGGAGGATTCTCCAGGCATGAAGACTCCCTAAAAGTATGCCTTTTGAATTATGGACAAATGGACAATTAAAGTATCATAGTACATATGTCACTTAGCAATCACTGAAGTCCTAAACAATTTTTTTTTTTGTTTTCTCAAATCCCCAACTTTGAGGGTGATTTTAATAAATAAATATTTTGATTATAAATTTGTCATAATAAGCCCTTAATTTGATTTGACATCTTCTTTGAAATGATGTGTTTTTAAGAATTTACTCTTTCAAAAGAAAATTAATGACAGAGAGAAAACGGAGAAAAGAATCTCAATGTTTTTGGTATTAACGCCAATATTTTTGTGTTTTGTAAGGGGCTGTTGATAAGAATCTCAATGTTTCTTCAAGAAGTTATGAAGGCTCTCGTTCTACGGCTCTTGATGATCACAAGTGTTTAACATGGTTCTCAATTTATGAACTTATTTCATTTGGAATTATATAAAATGAATTTATTAGCTACATCAGCTCTTAGGTGACAAGAAAGGCGAGAGAAGTTGGGGCCATAATCCTTGGACTGACTATTCCTTCATGTCTTCACCATTTATTGCTATATTCTTCAAAACCAGACCTTCTCTAAACTCTGTTATTCAAAACTAGATCAAATGGACTCTTTCTCCATTATGAGTTCATCCAGCCATTATGATAAGACAGCTGCTTGAAGACTCCTAGGTAAATGCTTCCTAGGTTGTCGTGTTGAGATTTTGCCATTAAAATCCATTTACTCAATCTTAAGAAAAAAACACAAGCACAACAATTAAATAGGAAAATAAATAAAAAGCAAGAACTTTAGGAAGAGCAAAGTTGTTAAACTCTCACCCCAAAATCTCAATACAAAAAAAGCTCTTAACCCAATACACCCAAAGCTGTCATCCTAACTTTTGTAGTAAATCCCTCTAGCTTACAATATATGGGAATTATAAGTGTGCCTCAAATATTCTCTGGGACCCCTTTATATCGAATATATTTTCCTAATACAATTAGAAAAAGAACAACCGCATCATACTCAACTACTACTATTTGTACAATTAACAATCTAATAGGAAATTAGTATTATTCCTACTAGAACAAGCAATTACAAAATAGGAAACAATTTTTCCCAAGTCAATTAGAAGTCTTTTTTATTAGAATTGAGCCAAACTCCTAACAGTCGTAACTATGGGATAGTTTTTTTTTTTTTAATTTTCTTCTTCCACTTTGCAATCAGATGCAAACACACGATTGATTTCATGCAAACAATTGGAGCTTGCAATTAATTTTTGTTGGTATGATCCTCCAATGTGTCCACGAGCTAAAGAAGATATAAGTGGATTGTTGAGGAAAATTGTAAGAATAAAGAATCAAGCTAGAAGAGACAGAGATAGGAGTTGATGTGATTAATAAATTCATTTTATATAGTTTTAAATGCAATCAGAATATAATATGAGAACAATATCAAACTTGAGTTTCAATAGTAAACTTGACGTAAATTAGAACAATATTAAACTTTAAGAAAAACCAGTGAAATCTAAAAGACAATTGATAATGGTAATGGATAAGTTTGCATTAGTAATTAAGTTGACCTTGAAAAGGAGTAAAGACTGTAAATGCCAACCAAGCTGTTGATTTCCTTAATTGGATAACACTCTCCCCAGACCGGCATTGTTTGGTTTTTTATTTTTCTTAGAAAAAAAAAGCATATTTTGCACTTTTCATTAAATCTATTAAACTAGGTCCTAGTCAAAATCCTAGTCTCTAAAAGTTATCTTGATATGGACCAACACCATGTAACTTCGTGCCGATATAATATTATATATATTTTTATACCATAGTAGTGGATAAAATATTTGGAAATAAAATAAAAGAAACACGTTTTTTTTTTCTCTGTAGCTTATCCGGTTGAGATAAATTTGGTTGACGAAAATCCGATATAATTTACTATGTGATTGACGAATTCAGAGTTTGGTCATGTTGGCCGGGTCCATTCTACTCGGTTGGCAGCGTCAACGTAACAAAATTTTAACAATCCATGTTCACACTTTTGTTTCATGGGTTTCCACCATTGTTTATATCAAAAAAAAATCCTGGTTAGATTGGGTAGTTTTAAATCCGTCTGAAATTTTATCGATAATTTTAAAAAAATTTACTAGTAATATCAATATAAGTGTGAGAATAAAAAATTAAAAGGTATAAGTGAAATTTCAAAAATTAACAATGAAATTTCGGACGGATCTAAAACAATTCTTAACCAAAAATTGGTCCTTATATGTTGGATCCTCTCAATTTTTAGCTTTGAATTGCGGGTCAATTAATTGTTAGATTTTATGCCACCTCAATAAAGTAAAAATCGAGGGTCATGAACACACCACATCACCGAAGTAAGGGAAAAGAGCTTTTTCCTCTAAATCGGCAAACAACCAACTGCATGCCCTTGTGTAATGACTCATACCGAGCGAGCTTTACTTGAAATGACATCATCATTACTTTTAAACATTGAGCATATAGACCTGTACCGGAACATGTAAATCCTACTATTTCCATCATACAATACATTCCTACTATATGTATGCATGCTTCCACATTTCTTTAGTCTATGTACACTACATCTTGGTTGAAACCAAGAATTTACACAACACACAATCTTTAGAAAAATTTCAGCCATACAATTAAAAACCACATACAGTTTTTTCAAAAACGGAGACATATACATTAATCCGCACTCCCAAACAAACATGGTGAGGATGCTTTGCGTGTAAACCCAGCTAAGGATACCTTTCTCCTTTAATCCTTTTCTGATTTGCTTCAATTCTATTCAACAACTTCCTTGAAATATTAAAAAGTTGGATGGTGAGCTAAAAGCTTAGCGAGTAATCATATTACTCGAAGTAATCGTCTTCAAGAAACTTTTTCACTTTTTGAATGAATTCAATTTAATTGTAATCACAATTCATAAAGTCACAACTATGTATATATAATTACTCTCATGCTCATCACAAGTAAAATAATCGTTCCAAGAATACATTAAAACATTCAACAATCACATTTATTAAAGTATCATACAAGTATGTCACATGATTCAAACCATTACAACAATAACCCTTTTAAACTATTCACGGTTCACGTGACATCAACTCAATTCCATACTCTTATCAATACATATATCACAATGGGGGTGTCTCCCCACGTACTAGTACATCAAACATCGCATTATACATCCACTTGGTTTCATCTCACTTTCCACTTCTACTTGGTTCCACCTCACTTTCCACTTCCACTCGGTTCCATAATATCATCAAGGATTCAAATCTCATCAAACATAATTCATAACACAAGAAATTTCTTAAATATAATTTCATCAACTCATTCACATTACACTTTACTTCCAAACACACATCAAGACATATGATTTGTTTCTTAGATATCAAACACACATTTATTCACACCCTTATATGGTTTGCACTCCGCATCTATTATACTTATATATTTTCGTTTTTATCGTATAATTCACCACGCTTACTAACAGTATGGTGAAACTCACCATACTCATAATTCTAATTTTATAACAAGAGCTAAGTGGAGAGCTTTGGGGGTAGTGGGGATTTTGGGTTGTGAGGTTTTGAGGGTAATAATTTTGTTGTATTGGGATTTTGGGGTGCGTGTTTGACAACTTTGATCTTCCTAAAGTTGTAGTTGAAGATTAACAAAATAGTGTAGTTGTTGGTGGATGTAAGTAAGGAGGTTGTCGAACCATACTAATTCTTGGTGTTATTACTCTTTATTTTGTTTATCTATTTAATTGTTGTGGTTGTATTTTTACATAAGATTTGAGCATGTGGATTTTAGAGGAAAAATCCCAACAAACACCTTATCTGAAAAATTAGATTTTAAGGATTTTCATAGATCGAGGTCAAAGATTGGATTTCAAATCTGCGAAAAATTCTTGATTTGGGTCATGAAATTTTCTTTAATAAGAGGTATCTTTCACTATCAAATGCAAGACAGAAAGGAAAATTTTTATTTTACTCTCTCTATGTGATGGTGGAAATGTATCTTCTCTAAGAAAATCCTGGAAAAATCTCTCTGTACATGAAATGAAAATGGCATTTCACCTAATCTTGTTGTGTTCATTTATATCGACCAAATTAGTGTTATTCCCAACCTTTGGCATGACACATTAACATGAATTGTCACTCGTACCGAAAACTATTTCAAGCTCATATTACAATTTTATCAAATAACTAATCTTAATTAAAAAAGTTGTTAGTTACATTACGCTAAAACATATGCTAGTAAAGATTTGCGTAATCTGCCTTGGCTCAAGATGTATATGCCACGAAAAGTTCTTACATACCTAACTATGGTCTATAAAAGATATATCGCATAATAACATATTTTATTATTGCATGGCATTAGAAGATAAAGAAAAAGAGATATCTTCCTTCCATCCAATAGTTAAAAATGCTTTGTGCATGCATTTATCAACTACCAAGATAAAAAAATTTCATATATACACGACAGATATATTAAATTGAACTACTGATCAGCAAGCTAAAAGATGTGCAACACAAATTGTTAATTAAGATCTCTCTTAATCTGCAATAACCGTATTTGCAAAGTAAGGGTAAATAAGTAATTTAATAAATTATAACTTGAAGTATAAATGATATAGTTACGCGATGGATTTAGTATTGAATAAAATAATTCTTTTGGAAAAAAAAAATTTCTGCGACGTGGACGTCATTAAAAGAAAAGAAAAGTAAAAAGTTGTGGGCAGCAGGTATAATACCGGCTGCCAATTTCAGAAGACGTTTGTAGTCAACAAACGTGGGTAGCAGGTGTAATACCTGTTACCAATTTCAGACGGCATTTGGGAATGCCTTACGCGTCTCCACAACGTGGAAACTGTGGACACTTTTGGGAGGGGTGGGCTGCTAGAAGAGCAAAATTTTGAAGGAGTTTTCTATGGAATTTCATAGAGAATCAAGAATAGCTATCAGAAGGTAATATCATAGTGCTTATTTTTGAATTTCTAACATTTATGGAGTTTTCCTGAATTCAAAGTGAGAATTTTCAAAGTGTGTGGTTTATATCGAATTGAAGAATAAATTAGAAAATTTATATAAATATGATGTCAGGTGTTGACGATATATAATTGGGGGAATTTTTGAGAGAAACGAGAAAGGCAAGGAAGTGATCCACGGGTAGCTTTAAGTGCTACGTGTGAGTTGGATTTACTTTAAGTAGTCTAAAGAAAAATGAAATATTTAGTGATAATATTAAAATAAATTATTGATGTATGCTTGGGTGATATGTGAAAAAAATTAATTTATAGTTATTATAGGAAATTTGGACAAGTAGAAATATTTTTCGGTGAGAAATAATATTTTTGGAAATAAAAGTTTATTGGAGAATAAAAGACATAAATAAATTATTGATGAGTTATATTGATGTTTTAGCACGAATTATGGGGAGATGAATTTTAGTGAATATTGATAAGCTTTGGTGGATGATTTTATGTGATTAGAAATGAAATTCAGTGGATCTGGACAAACTTTGATGGATAATTTGATATGATTTGGGATGAAATTTTGTGGATTTTGACAAGTTGTAATGGATGATTTGATGTGATTTGGGGTGAGTGGATTTTAGTAGAATTTTTATATAATTTGAGAAAAAATCAGGATAGTCAATTTAAATATTTTGATTTCATGTGATTATTATATTACTATTTATATGCATATTTTATATCATTGTTCATATGCATATGCATTACATGAGAAAGAAAGAACCGGGAAGGCAGCTGGTTTGATGAAAATGAAAGAACCGTGAAGGCAGCCGGTCTAATGAAAATAAAATAACCGGGAAGGCAGTCAGTCTAATGAAAATGAAAGAACTGGGAAGGCAGCCGGTCTTATGAGAATGAAAGAACCGGGAAGGCACCTGGTCTAAATGAGAATGAAAGAACCGGGAAGGCAGCCGGTCTAAGATAATAACAACCTGTCGACAGGTGGGAAGACGTTCCCATCATAATCATATATGTATTTGCATTTGTTTTAATTATTACTGCATTATTGAAATGATGAGGTGTGATGTATCATCGTGAATATAATTATGGATGATTGAGTCTCACAGAAAGAGACAGTTATGATTAAAATATTATTGAAATGCTGAGGTGTGATGTATCATCGTGAATATAATTATAGATAATTGAATCTCATAGAAAGAGACAGTTATGATGATAGTGCTGATGTGTGGTATGTTATTTTGAAATTGTTTATAGATGATTTGGTCTCACAGAGAGAGACAATTATGGTAAGCAAGAACCAGAGAATGATAAGAACCATCTAAATGATGGACTTTATGATGAGAACCTCATTACAAGATAATTATGAAATAATTGATGGTCTTAAGGTGGACCAATGATTTAGAAAAAGATATTGATAGAGAATGAATCGTATGACATGTGTAATGATAGTAGAAAGTTGTCATCAGGTTATGTGAAAAAAATAAAAGATTAAAAATTAAAGGACTATTTATGAAATTTTGGAATATTTTTTATAAATTAAATTCACTGAGATTGTGAAGCTCACCCCTCATTGTACAATGATTTTCAGGTAGAAGGTTTGGCAAATAATTTGGTGAGTCGAGGTTCAGAAGAAATCATCTTCTGTAAGCCACGTACGTGTCAACATCCTCAGACTAATGAGAAAATAAAATGAAAATTTTATTTGTAAATCTTCATGCATTTTACGTTGTATAGAATGCTTAAAGATCGGATTGATGTAAAGTTCTTTTGGTAATATTTATTTTTATTGTTGCATATATGTGTCGTGCTGGGATTCTCAAAATGTAATGACACCTGTAGAGAGATTATTTGGTTTTCTACCAGTAATTGACAGACCTTTGTTTCGTTTGAATTAAAAGGAGAAGTTTTGGATTGGTGGGAAGATATTCTTCCCAGGGTAAGTATAGATGTCAATAGACCTTCAACCTGGAATAGGTTTAAGGAGGTTTTCCTTGAGAAATATTTTTCCTTAGACTTTTAGAGCCTAACATGATAGAGATTGATCTATTTGAGGCATATTAATTATGTAAGATTGGTTGATATATCAACTCAAATTGACAGAGATGTGATGGAGTTTAAGAAAAAAAAAAGAGAAAGAGTGGTTAAAGAGGTTTAGACATAAAGGTTATAGAGGTAATGGTAGTACAAGTGTATAGGGTGAGAAACCACCCCAAATGAGGCTTTTCTTGTTACAGGGAACTGAAGTACAGAGTTAGAGGCAAACAGAACCTATTGTATCTGTATCTTAGAATACTATTGGTGGGACCCTTAGATTTGGGAGACAGGAAGTCATGGCAGAGGAAGTAAGTTTGCCATTAAGGGAAATAGTAACATGATGTATGATTGAGAGACAAAAGTTATTATAGATATATTCAGATGAGATATTTATCCCATAATTGTCAAAATTTGAAATGCTTTATGTGTGGAGAAGGTGGACATGTCAGTGTTGGTTGACCTTGACCCAACCCATTCTTTTGCATCCAGTATTCATATAAAATCTATTGAAGTATGTATTAGTCATTGGATTGCAAAATATCCTTGTTAAAGTTCTCCCTCGAGATAGAGTGATAAGCATGAATAGTTATGAGAGATTGTGTGATTCGTACCAGTGACAGAAAATCTGAAGTTGATTTATTATCTTCGAATATAATTTATTTTGGGAAATAATTGGTTATCGACGTTTTTTGTCTGGATTGATTATTCCAGAAAGAAGGCTCAAGATATATATGTTATATACTTTTAACTACCTTATTTTTGCTCTGGCCAATAGAAGATGATTGAAAAAGGGTTTTAAGGAGTATTGGGCATATATCATGAATTATAAAATGGAAAGTGAGAAGTTAGAATAAATCTTAGTGATGAAAGAATATTCTAAATTAATTTTTGATGAGTTGTTTAGGTTGCCTCCAAGTAGGGAGATTAAAGTCTAATGATGTGATACCAGGGCTATCACATATATTTAATAGCGGTTGAATTGAGAAAGTTGAACGTATCATTTTAAGAATTTTTGGATAAATAATTTTTTAGACCTAACGTATTTGGGGAGCCCCTATGTTGTTTGTGAAGAAGGAAGATGGAACGATGAGATTGGGTATAGACTACAAATAGTTGAATAAGAATAAATACATTTTTTCCTAGGATAAATGAATTGTTTAAGCAGTTGCAAGGAGTGAGAATGTTTTCTAAGATAAACCTGAGATCAGGTTATCACCAATGGAGGATAGAGAAGGGAGACGTGCCTAAGATTGCTTTTAGGACACGTTATGCTCATAAGCTTTCGCGATGTCATTTGGATTAACTAATGTTCCAGAAACATTCATGGACTTGATGAATAAAATATTTAGACTGTTTCTTGATAATCTTATGGTTGTGTTCAGTAACGACATTCTGATATATTTTGAGAAGGAAAAACAACATATAGACCATTAGATACTGTGCTGGAGATTCTGAGGAGAGAGAAATTATATGCAAAGTTTCTAAGTGTGAATGTTAGCTGAAGGAAATAACTTTCTTGGAACATGTAATATCCGGAATCGGCATAACCGTTGATCCACAAAAGGTAGAGATAATGTTAAACCAACTAATATAATTGAGATTAGAATCTTCTTGGTGTTAGCTGGTTATTATAGAAGAATTCTTTCAGAATTTGTCTATTATTGAATTGCTGTTGAATAGATTGACTAGTAAAGATGTGAGATTTGTACGGTGAAGGAAGTGAGAAAATTTTGCAATTACTAAAGGAGAAATTGACTACAGCTCCGATATTGGTGTTTCCTTCTGGTGATGAAGGAGTTGTGGTGTATAATGATAAGTCATATCAATGATTGGGATATGTGTAACATAGGAAAGTTATGGGCTATACTTCTAGGTAATTGAAAATTTATGATAGAAATTACTCCTTTCATGACTTTGAATTTACTGTTATAGTGTTTACTTTAAAGATTGGAGACATCATTAGTATGGAGCCACTTCTGAGATTTTCATGGGTTATAAGAGTTTGACGTAATTACCTGCCCAGAGAAAGTTAAATTTGAGGCAAAGATGGTGGATAAAGTTGATTAGTAACTAAGATTGTACAATTCATAATCATCCTGAAAATGCGAAGGTGATAGCTGATACATTGAGTAGAAATTCTACAAGAAGGTTAACTGTTATGGGGGTTCTGATGTGAAATTGATGATAGATTTAAAAGAGATAAGAATGAAGTTGAATAACGGTGATAAAAGATCATGGTTAACGAATATGGTTGTACAGTCATCCATAATAAAATGTTTTAGAGATGCAAGGTAGAGATGAAGAGATAGAAAAGATTAAGCATTGAGTGCTTACTAGAAAGAAATATGAGTTCAAAAATTTGGAATGAGGGTATTTTGAAATTGGAACATGGATTTGTGTTCCCAATGATGCAGAGTGGAGAAAGAAGATATTGAGAAAAGTACATGATGATATAGATTCGATGCAATCAAGTAATAATAAGATGTATAGAGGATTGCGACAAAAATTCTAATGGTCAGGGTTAAAGAGAGATGTAGCTGAGATTGTGAGGTTGTATGGAGTACCATGGATCATAGTATCAAATAGAGATGCTAGATTTACATCTTAGTTTTTGGAGAGGCTTTCAGTAAGTCGTGGGTAAAAAGTTGCAATTTAATATAATTTTTCAAGCTTAGACAAAAAAAAAAAAGAACGATTTTTAGAGTACTAGAAGATATGTTAAGGGCAAATGTGATGAGTTCTTAGTAAGTTTGGAATGCTTACATGCCATTGATTGAAGTTGCTTATAATAATTAGTAACAAACTAATAATAGGATGGCATCGATTGAGGCATTGTATGGTCGGAGGAGTATAACTCCTTTATGTTAGGAAGAAATGGGAGAGAGAAATATAGTTGGTTTATAAATTATTTAGTTAACATCTAAGAGGAACAAATTGGTTATAGATAGCTGTAAAGCAGCACAGAGTAAACCTCCTGAGTTTCCAGAAGATGATGGGGTGTATGGAAAAATATCTCAATGAAAAGGGTGTATTGAGATTTAAACAGGAAATAAAAGCTAAACCTAATGTATGTGGGACCTTACGAGGTTTTTGAGAAAGTTTGACTAGTTGCGAATAGACTAGATTTGCCTCTGGAATTAAAACATTTATATAGTGTATTTCATGTTTCACTTTAAGGAAGTGTTTACATGATATTTCGAGCTAAGTTATAGAAATTTAGAAGGCTTGGGATTATATACAAATTCCAGTGAGAATTTTAGACAAAAATAATAAATCTTGTGTAATAAAATAATTTCATTATGCCAAGTTCGGTGGCGGAATCAGGATGTTGATGAGACTACGTGAAAGCATGAGACAGAAATATTATTCACATTTGTTTCTGGAGTAAAGTAAGGAAATTTCGGGGGCGAAATTTTTGAAAGGTCGGTAGAATTGTAATAACCGTATTCACATTTGGGAATGCCTTACGCGTCTCCACAACGTGGAGACTGTGGAGACTTTTGGGAAGGGGGGGCTGCTGAAGTTTTCGTATATATAGCATATGTAAACGTAAAAAAAAAAAATTTCACCCATGAGATTTCGTTTTGTTTCCTCTAAATTGTCTGTTTTCTTTAAATCTTTGGAGACTCAAAGAAATGTTGGAAGAGCAAAATTTTGAAGGGGTTTTCTGCGGAATTTTGTAGAAAATCAAGAATAGCTATAAGAAAAGCAGAAGGTAAACAGTGCTTATTTTTGAATTTCTGACATTTATGGAGTTTCCCTGAATTCAAAGTGAGAATTTTTAATGTGTCTGGTTTATATCAAATTGAAGAATAAATTAGAAAATTTATATAAATATGATGTCAGGTGTTGACGATCTACAATTGGGAGAATTTATGAGAGAAACGGGAAAGGCAAGAAAGTGATCCACGGGTAGTTTTAAGTGCTATGTGTGAGCTGGATTTACTTTAAGTAGTCTAAATAAAAACGAAATATTAGTGATAATATTAAAATAAATTATTGATGTATGCTTGGGTGATAGATGAAAAAATTGATTTATAGGTATAATAGGAAATTTGGACATGTAGAAATATTTTTCAGTGACAAATAATGTTTTTGGAAATAAAAGTTTATTAGAGAATAAAAGAGATAAATAAATTATTGATGAGTTATATTGATGTTTTAGCACGAATTATGAGGAGATGAATTTTAGTGAATATTGATAAGCTTTGGTGGATGATTTGATGTGATTAAAAACGAAATTCAGTGGATCTGGACAAACTTTGATGGATAATTTGATATGATCTGGGATGAAATTTAGTGGATTTTGACATTTTGTAATGGATGATTTGATGTGATTTGGGATGAGTGGATTTTAGTAGAATTTTTATATAATTTGAGAAAAATCAGGATAGTTAATTTAAATATTTTGATTTCATATGATTTTTATATTACTGTTTATATGCATATTTTATATCATTGTTCATATGCATATGCATTACATGAGAAAGAAAAGAACCGGGAAGGCAGTCGGTCTGATGAAAATGAAAGAACCGGGAAGGCAGCCAGTCTGATAAAAATGAAAGAACCAGGAAGGCAGTCGGTCTTATGAGAATGAAAGAACCAAGAAGGCAACCGGTCTAAGTTAATAACAACCTGTCGACAGGTGGGAAGACGTTCCCATCATAATCATATATGCATTTGCATCTGTTTTAATTATTGCTGCATTAATGAAATGATGAGGTGTGATGTGTCATCGTGAATATAATTATAGATGATTGAGTCTCACAGAAAGAGACAGTTATGATGAAAATATTATTGAAATGATGAGGTGTGATGTATCATCGTGAATATAATTATAGATGATTGAGTCTCACAGAAAGAGACAGTTATGATGAAAATATTATTGAAATGCTGAGGTGTGATGTATTATCGTGAATATAATTATAGATAATTGAATCTCACAGAAAGAGACAGTTATGATGATAGTGCTGATGTGTGGTATGTTATTTTGAAATTGTTTATAGATGATTTGATCTCACAGAGAGAGACAATTATGGTAAGCAAGAAGCAGAGAATGATAAGAACCATCTAAATGATGGACTTTATGATGAGAACCTCATTACGAGGTAATCATGAGATAATTGATGGTCTTAAGGTGGACCAATGATTTAGAAAAAGATATTGATAGAGAATGAATCGTATGGCATGTTTAATGATAGTAGAAAGTTGTCATCATGTTATGTGAAAAAAATAAAAGATTAAAAATTAAAGGACTATTTATGAAATTTTGGAATACTTTTAGTAAATTAAATTCACTGAGTTTGTGAAGATCACCCCTCATGGTACAATGATTTTCTGGTAGCAGGGTTGGCAAATAATTTGGTGAGTTGAGGTTCAGAATAAATCATTTTTTGTAAGCCGTGTACGTGTCATCATCCTAAGACTAATAAGAAAGTAAAATTAAAATTTTTTTTGTAAATCTTCATGCATTTTACGTTGTATAGAATGCTTAAAAATTGGATTGATGTAAAGTTCTTTTGGTAATATTTATTTTTATTGTTGCATCTATGTGTCGTGCTGGGATTATCAAAATGTGATGACACCATTTCGGGGTGGCCAACCCGAGATGGGTCGTTACATAATCGCTCACTTAGATATTATACGCATAATCACAAAAGAACTAATTAATTAATCACACAATTTATGCATGTTTTTATGGTTGTCTCCTTCAAATTAACAAGGAACATATATAACTTTTAATTAATAAGAGATTATAGCATTCAAGGTTTTCTAAATTGGAAGACTCTTATGTACGTACGTGTTTAAAGTCCATGTTAATTAGCCATCTGGTAAACAAATGACTGCTCCATTAATTTTGTTGGAGTTGACCTTGAAAATTAGAGTCAAGGAGCAGTTAGTTAGAGACTTGAAACGCCCAGGCTTGAAATTTGCATGTAACGGAGAAATTACATGAAAAAGAAAAATAAAATGAAAGAAAGAGTCCTGAGACTTTGGTTCACTTTTTGTTTTCTTTAGTTTGTCCGTTTGCTGCTATAGAATTGACATAAATATTATATACTTACGTATACCTGAGACTTCTCTTCTTAAAAAAATGACCTGAGATAATTTGTTTTGGTGCTATAGAAGCACAGGGTATATTGACTTGACCTGAGATCATTTGAACTGACATAAATATTATATACTTAGGTTGTTTTTGAGACATACAAATACAAGGTATATAATTGTGCTTGAGCTGAGACTTCTCTTCTTAAAAAATTGACCTGAGACAATTTGGGTTGACAAAAATATGTAATTGGCACATTTATGTTGGCTGGGTCCATTCTGATCTGCTGGCCTGGCAGTGTTGTATGTATGCATATACCTAACAAAATTCATGTTTACATTGGTCGATCTTCAACAAAAAATTGAATTCAATGTTTACACGCATACCTTCGCGCGTTTTATGGGTTTCAAGCCTCTCCTCACTCCTCTATATAAAGGGCTTACAATGAAACTTAAAACCACAAACACTTCCACTTCAGCAATTAAAACTACTCCTTAGCTATAAGCACTTGATTATGGCGTTTCAACTTCAAGGTTCCCTTCTTTTATTGGCGCTGCTAGTCCTACTAAGCTTATTGCCTTCCATTGAACCAAAGCGTCATCTTGTCTCAACTTCTAATTTCAATCGTAACAGTTTTCCTGATGGTTTCATTTTTGGTACAGCCTCATCAGCTTATCAGGTAGATTAATATGTATTTATATATAGGCCCCTAATTTTCTACTAATAAATGAAGAGCTTTTTAAAGCCACTTCATATTATATAAGCTAACTCTATCGATGCATACGTGATATTTAGTTTGAAGGTGCAGCAAACAAAGACGGTAGAGGTGAAAGTATATGGGACAACTTTACTCATACATATCCAGGTTTCTTAATTTCCTTCTCTCCCTCATTGATCTGCATTTGTGTAATAGTGTGCGTACATGTGCATGTGTGCTTACATGCATGGGAGTGCGTAAGTTATGATGATAACTACTTAGTTTGGCTTCATTTCATGTATTAATAAAATGGAGACAAAAAAACTGGATAGATTATCATATATATTTGAATCATTTCAATAAAGGTAATGTAGATAAATTAATTATGATTATTTTCATAAAATTTTGCAGAAAGAAACAGTATGGCCAATGGAGATGTAGCAGTTGATTTCTATCATCGTTATAAGGTATGAAATAAAAAAAATAAAAAATTAATGTGTTGGTAGGTAAAAGACAGACTACTTTTTATATTTCCTTGTAATTAATAATCCACAAAATTTATAACTTTTTTTTTTAAAAATGTGACAGGATGATATCAAACTAATGAAGGAAATGAATATGGATTCTTTCCGATTCTCGATCTCATGGTCAAGAATATTACCTTGTATGTGTATAGATTAATGATTGATATGATATGACTGAATCTTTATTTCCTTTTTCTTTCTCGCCAATCTTAAAATTTTGATTCTTTTTTTTTTTAAATTCAGATGGAAAGCTAAGTAAAGGAGTGAACGAGAAAGGGATCCAATTCTATAAAAATCTCATCAATGAGCTCATAGCAAATGGTCATAATTCTATTCCCTATATGGATTTAATTTTTTGTTTGGCTAATTGCGTTTATTTAATTTAATTAAAATATTGTAATATACCAATCAATTAAATTAGAGTTAACATTTAAATATAATTAAGTTCTCCCTATAAGTATATTTTAAATTAAAATTATATATATATATATATATATAATGATCAAATTTCGAAACGTTGGAACAAATTTTAAGTTCTTCAAGAAATTTGATAGCTCCTTGAAGATTTATCTTTATAATTGGACCTTGATAAATTATCGATAAAGTTGTCCAATAATTACTTTTTGTGACTCATTTGAACCAAACTTAATTATTTCTCTTAAATGTCATTTGATGAATGTGCAGACATACAACCATTTGTGACTATCTTTCACTGGGATCTTCCTCAAACTCTAGAAGATGAGTATGGTGGTTTTTTAAGCCCTCACATTGTGTAAGTAAATGTTTCCATCATATCAAAAGCATCATTGATGCTTCTATCAATATAGTTTTTTGCCTTTAAAAAAATCTCACTAAAAGATTAAACTATTAAATTATTTTATTAATTATATTAAATCCAACAATATCTACAGTGAAGAATCATGGAATCGGCCTATATTTGATTGAAAATGTATCCTATTATGCATATACAGGGATGATTTTCGAGACTTTGCAAGTATATGCTTCAAAGAATTTGGTGATAAAGTGAAACTTTGGGCAACTTTCAATGAGCCGTGGGTTTACAGTGTTGCTGGCTATGACAATGGAAGAAAAGCACTAGGACGATGTTCAAAATGGGTCAACAATGCATGCCAAGCAGGGAACTCTGGCATTGAACCTTACAATGTTTCACATCATCTACTTCTTGCTCATGCTGCAGCGGTTGAAGAGTTTAGAAAATGTGACAAGGTATACAGAAAAATTGTCAAATCGTGATCCGGTGCATTAATTGCTAGCTTGATATGCGTATTAGTGCCAACAATAATTTTCCAAACTACTATAAGGTTTAAATATTTTTTCTCGATTTTTTTTTATTTGAAACTTTTGAGATCAAAAGGAGAGTCTATATTGAAACTTTATTAATGATTAAAACCCCAAACCATGTGTCCCCTTTCTATTATTTTTAAAGGAACCTTTTTTATTATTTCATCCATTAACTGTTTTTTATTTATACAATTGTTTAGTGTCAAGAAAATGGAAAGATTGGGATAGTGCTCTCCCCCTCATGGTTTGAGCCTCAATCTGATTCCCCTGCGGATATTGAAGCAGCCATACGAGCCCTTGATTTCATCTTAGGCTGGTAAGTGCCTCATATTAAATTAAGCAACATGCTTTCTCATTTTCTTCCTTCTTTTTTCCTCCTTTTGGGAATTGAAAACTATATTTTAGTCCAAGATAAAAATAATTTTTACATTTCTATATATGCAGGCATTTGGACCCTATAACATTTGGTGATTATCCAAAAAGTATGAGGACTTATGTTGGGGATCGATTACCTTCGTTCACTAAAGAGCAATCCAAAATGCTAAAAAAATCTTTTGATTTTGTGGGAATAAATTACTACGGTGCTCTTTATGTAACTAATCTTGATCATGTTGACCCGGAAAAACCTAGATACACAACAGATCAACATGTTATGTGGAAAAGTAAGTTCACTCTAAATCCAAAGCTTTTAGAAAATTTATACTCAATACAATTTTTTTTTCTATTTTTTGTACTGCCAACATAGACTATGGTGATTAATCTATTGACTTTCAAATTTTTTTTCCTATTTTATAGAGGATCGAGATGGAATTCTTATTGGCCCACAGGTATGTTGGTAAAGTATATATATTTATTTTAGAAATACTTTGTTTTTGAGAAACGAAGGCATAAAAATATTAGAAGGCATCATAAAGCCAATAAGATTTAGAAAGAAAATTCCTCATGAACCATGAGAGACACATGGAGAGATCAGTTAAGACGCCAAACCAAACAAACAGAACCATCCACTAGAACACAAGACAACACACTGTGCACATCTTGATACATGTTTTTTCAACATTCCTTTTTCAGTATTTTGTCATATTCCTCTCTATCCCTCCATTCCATTTGGTATAGCTGTTCAATCATCTCCTCTTCATCTCCATCATATGAAACGCCTATTTTTTTTTTTTTACCCAATGCCCTATTTTCTTACCCAATACTTTTCTTTATATTCACACTTTATAAAATGACTAATAATTTTATATAACATTATTTTATTCAGGCTGCTTCAGACTTGATCCTAGTGTATCCTGAAGGTATCAAATATATTCTTAAGTACATCAAGGATCATTACAATAATCCAACCATTTACATTACTGAGAATGGTAAGCCAATTGTTAGAATAAACTTCATATAATTAAGTGGTATTTGTTACATGTTGGATAATCCAATTACTAATTAGTTTTGATTTCTTTGACATAAAACTCATGTAGGATATGATGATTACAACAACGATACATTACCATTGGAAGAAGCTCTTAAGGATACTGAGAGGAAAGAATACCATGAGAAGCATCTTCGGAATCTTTTGGAAGCCATAAAGTGAGTTAATATCTAACTTACGTTGAATTTATTATCACTGTTTTTTTTGTTTTTTTTTGGTTCGCAAAATTTACTTTACAACTAACATAAAACTTGTGTTCTACAACAAACTTGATATTGATATAAAATTATTGTTTTCTGCTATATATGATGTTTTTTAGTACTCAACTTTTGAAGGTTTAATTATTACAAGGTCGATCTCGATGTAAGCTTATAGAGCAAAGATTGTTTTGTTAATTGTTTATACTAATGGTGATTATTGGATTATTGACAGTGACTATGGAGTTGATGTGAAAGGCTATTTTGCATGGTCATTGATGGATAACTTTGAATGGAACCTTGGTTACACTGTTCGATTCGGATTATACTACGTAGATTTCAAGAATGACTTGAAACGATATCCGAAAGAATCAGCCAAGTGGTTCATGAAATTTCTAAAAGAACAAAGCAAGCGGTCTAAAACTGTTATTTGGGTTTCCTCAATTTTATCACGTATAACAAAGAATTGGTCACTATTGACGTATTGAAGTTGAACATCTTTTGGTTTTGAATCACAACTGAATGATGTATTTTATTAATTCTTTTGTAATTCTTTGATTTTATTGATTAAAATCTTTTTAGGTGTTTTAGGATTTTAATATGTAATTAAACTATTGTCTTCTTATATAAGAAATTGTACTACTTTCTGATCTATTTTATGTAGCTAGCCTATAATTAGGTTTGTATAGTTTTTGGGTTCTGCCTATATCTTTTTTCATGATAAATAAATTGACTTTTTCCTTTCATATATATATATATATATATTAAAGCCTTTTATTCTCTTTTTCGCTTAGATAGGTGGTTTAGAGGGAGGATTCTCCAGGCATGAAGACTCCCTAAAAGTATGCCTTTTGAATAATGGACAAATGGACAATTAAAGTATCATAGTACATATGTCACTTAGCAATCACCGAATTCCTAAACATTTTTTTTTCTCAAATCCCCAACTTTGAGGGTGATTTTAATAAATAAATATTTTGATTATAAACTTGTTATAATAAGCCCTTAATTTGATTTGATGTTTTCTTTGAAGTGGGTTTTTTTTTTAAGAATTTACTCTTTCAAAAGAAAATTAATGACAGAGAAAACGAAGAAACAATTGTTTACGGTTATTGTTATGCCTAAAATTTGAAAAATAAAGTCTTGGAACATCAACGGTGCAACAAATCGTTGCATTTTTTTATACTTCTTTCCTTTAGGGGTTAAAATTAAGTGGACCAACAGCAAGGCAACACGTGGACATTTATACTTCCAGTAAGGATATGGCACGTGGACAAGCTATTGACGAACCCAATGCCATCCCCGGACACTCATGTTTAGACCTACGAGCGTAAATCTTTGGATCACGATCTTTCTTGGACAACCAGCCATATCCACTTGCAGAGGAATGGGATCTCAGGGATTTCCCCATTCGGGGCGTGGGGGTCATCTCACCTTTAAAACACTATAAAAGGACCAAGGTATGCAAATCTAGACACATTCACAATCACATTTTACATAACTGAAAGCACGAGCATCCAATTCCTCTAAGAACTTGTACTAACAAGAGCATCGGAGTGTCTTTGGAGGCACCATCTCCCTCTCTTCTCCGGTGGCTCTCTAGCTCATCTCGTCTATCTTGTGCAAGCTCCCCCAAGAACCAGCCCCCAACTCATCAACACATTTTATGCATCAACACCAATATTTTTGTGTTTTGTAAGGGGCTGTTGATAAGAATCTCAATATTTCTTCAAGAAGTTCTGAAGGCTCTCATTCTATGGCTCTTGATGATCACAAGTGTTTAACATGGTTATCAATTTATGTGCTTATTTCATTTGGAATTATATAAAATGAATTCATTAGCTACATCAGCTCTTAGGTGACAAGAAGGGTGAGAAAGTTGGGGCCATAATCCTTGGACTGACTATTCCTTCATGTCTTCACCTTTTATTGCTATATTCTTCAAAACCAGACCTTCTCTAAACTCTATTCTTCAAAGCTAGATCAAATCGACTCTTTCTCCATTATGAGTTCATCTTGCCATTATGATAAGACAGCTGCTTGAAGACACCTAGGCAGACGCTTCCTAGGTTGTCGTGTTGGGATTTTACCATTAAAATCCATTTACTCAATCTTAAGCAAAAAAACACAAGCACAACAATTAAATAGGCAAAATAAATAAAAAGCAAGAACACCTATAATTAATGTGGTTCGGCAACCTCTTTGCATACATCCACCAGCAAATCAACTGCTTTATTAATTTTCAACTACAACTTTAGGAAGAGCAAAGTTGTCAAACTCTCACCCCAAAGTCTCAATATAAAAAAAGCTCTTAACCTAGTTCTAGTTACAAGTACTCTCTCTGACAACTCAAAAACACAAAGCTCTCATCCTAACTTCAGTAGTAAACCCTTCTAGTTTACATTGTAAATGAAAATTATGACTGTGCCTCAAATCTTCTCTGGGACCTTTTTATATAGAATATATTTTCCTAATACAATTAGGAAAAGAACAACAGCATCATACTAGACTACTACTACTTGTACAATCAACAATCTATTAGGAAATTACTACTATTCCTACTAGAACAAGCAATTACAAAATAGGAAACAACTTTTCCCAAACCTATTAGAAGTCTTCTTTGTGAGAATTGAGCCAAAATCTTAACAGTTGTAACTATGGGGGAGTTTTTTATTTATTTTTTTTTTCGTTTTCTTCTTCCACTTTGTGATCAGATGAATACACACATTTGATTTCATGCAAACAATTGGAGCTTGCAGTTAATTTTTGTTGGTATGATCCTCCAATGTGTCCACGAGCTAAAGAAGTTGTAAGTGGATTGTTGAGGAAAATTGTAAAAATAAAGAATCAAGCTAGAAGAGACAGAGATAGGAGCTGATGTGATTAATAAATTCATTTTATATAATTTTAAATGCAATCAAAACATAAATTGAGAACAATATTAAACTTGAGTTTCAATAAAGACGTAAATTAGGAACAGTGATAAACTCGACGTAAATTAGAGCAATATTAAACTTAAAGAAAAACCAGTGAAACCTAAAAGACAATTGATAATGGTAATGGATAAGTTTACATTAGTAATTAAGTTGACCTTGAAAAGGAGAAAAAACTGTAAATGCCAATCAAATGATAAACTTAAGAAACCTGTTTCTTTTATTTTTCCCCCTTTTTTCATGTAATTTCTCCGTTACTAGAACTATATATAAAAAATATACTCCATACACCATAGTGATCAAGCCTGGGCCTTTGATGCAAATTTCAAGCCTGGGCATTTAAAGTCTTTAACCAATTGCTCCTTTAATTTTCAAGGTCAACTCCAACTTAATTACTGATATTGTAAACTACCCACGATGAAGCAGTAGTCATTTGTTTACCAGAGAGGGCTATTTAATTTTGCCATGAAACACGTACATAATGATCTTTCAATTTAGAAGACATCCAACACTATAATTTCTTAATTAATTTTAAAGTTATGTTGCGTGTTATTTTGAAGGAGACAACAATAACAACATGCATATGTTGAGTTATTAATCAGCTGTTGAGTAATTATGCGTATCTATAACATCTAAGTGATGCAACAGTTAGGAGGAGATCGTAATTATCAATTTATGTTGCTCATCTCTTAAGCTTGCTGATCAGTAGTTCAATTAATCATTAACTTCTCCTGATTTTCTATTTTTGATTCTTGATGTGGGATAATTTTACCATCCAAACAAACAGTAACACATGACACACCAAGGTAAGTCCACGGACACAAAATTACCACCAGTGAAATCATTACATGTGTCCAAGGGTACGAAGGTAATTTTATTCATAAACTCTAAAACACAGTAATCCTAATTGCACAAGGACACTCATATCTCATATCTGAGAAACTCAAATCCCACCACAACTCTCACTTATGAGTCATTTTCCTAATCAAACTGTACTCCAAAGCACTGTATGTAGAGGGCTTTCATTATCACACATGTACGTCACAAACAGTTTTTACAGCACCTGCCTTTTCATTTTCTATAAACAGATTACTGATTTAGGCATCAGAGAGTTCCCTCAAAAGCACACTTCCGATCCTCCGACAACTCCTTAGGTCTTTTTTTGTTCTCGTGTGCGTAGGGACTTCACAACACCAATAAGAGCAACAGTCACATTTTTCAGCATAAAAAAATTTGTGTTATCCATGGGAAAACTTTGAAGAAGAATTCATCTGTTAGTGATGCCAACCTGAAATATGACCAAGAATGTTGTTGCTACTGTCGCTGTCGCTGCTGCTACCATTGCCACAACCCATACCTTGACTAGACAGGGCATGGCCTCTTTGCAATTCCCAAAAATACTGCTACCAGTGACGATTCCATCTGCCATTCTAAAAGGTAGCAGAAGTTTCTTGCAACCTCAACTGGGCTATCCCAATCGTCACCAAAGCCACACTGATCTGAATGCATGACTCGGGGTCCTCAATGGCATTCGATGCTGCCACAAAGCCCTCGATCAGCGAGGCACTCAGATCACGAAAGGGGACTTCACCCCACTAACTACCGATCCTCTGTTAGATTCTGCCCACTCCATTATAAGGTAAGATCACAGAGCCACTCCACGATCACAAACACCTTTAATACAATCTCCAGGAGCCGAGAATGATCACTCCAGATAAAGAGAACCTATAGTAGGTTAGTAGCACCTGCCAATAGACAAAACAAAAGGCAGCTTGAGCTTTTGGGTTCAAGTGGTGTACAACATTTATATATTTGAGTTTTACAGATCAAAAAAAAAAAAGGCAAGAACAGAACAAAAGATCTTTTTTACAGATGACAACCCATGATGACGCCATGGTCATCACTTTGGTCATTGGGAATTACATATGAAAAGGATCCTAGTTGACAACCAACATCTTCTATCATAACACGTTCAAGAAAATGGGGCTTAGTGACCAACAGCTCACATGGGTCGCTTCCCCTCTCTATGAGTTTTCAAGCGAGCCAATGTTCCTCTCTCTGCTATATTTCACATCACATTCAAAACATTTCAACTCATTTTTCTTTCTCTTATGTTCTTCCTCTACACACAACCTATGTCATCACGACTACTTAGGCCATGTCTGGAGACAAGGGTTTAAGCAAGGTTAGCTTAAATCTTTGTCTTAGAATTTGGTGGATGTTACTGGGGCCTCAATTCCAAGACAATGATTTAAGTTAATATTGCTTAAATCCTTGTCTCCAAACATGGCCTTAGTTTCTAAACAGTTTCCTAGAGATTTCTTCGAAAGCTATTCATAATTGCTATCTACACAACTTCGCAAGGCTTTGTTGTATCCTTGAGGTGAATTTACTAGGAAGCTACTAGCAAACTTTTTGGAGTGAGGGCAACTATCACCTTAACGAAAGTGATTTACGCCCTAAATCCTTAAAATATTATGTTCTTTTCAATTGTTTTCCTTGTTGCAATTCCACATTTTCTAATGCACATACTTTGACCCACTTTTTTTTTTGTTTGTTATTTTAACCCAAAATCCCCAACAATTTTAAGGTGATAGTAGAAGCAACCATATAATCAGTATTGATTTCAAAGTCATGAGAGAAGACTTCATCAAAGAAGATCGTTTTTATGGAACAAACTCTGCTCACTAGAAGGAAACTAAAAGACTATAAAAGGTTGAAAGAAGCGAGAGGATATATGTATTATGGATTTCTTTGTCGAGGCCAAATTCATACTGAGAGCATATGTATGATTTCTAAGTTTTTATAAAGTCTATGCCAGATATCCAGGAAGTATTTGAAGAGAAACTTAATACTTAAAAAAAAAAAAATAATAAGGTAGGCTTAACTTATTGATTATGAAATATTTTGAATTTATAGTTATAAATTAAAAAAATATATTTTGAATTTATATTTTTGAGTAACATCATAAAAAAATGATGTGTTTTCACTCTATGACCAATTTACAATGAATATCTAAAACTAAGAAGTATCTAATTACTACATTTAAGATAGATGATCTTCATGAATTAGATGCTCTCTTAGACGTGGAAATGAGTGGGGGATATGTTTTAAATCAATCTCATTACTTGAGAAACTATTATTAAGTTCCAAAATCTTGGAATAAAGTAAGCAAGTATCCCCTATGAATTCACTACTAAACCAATTGAGAATTTCGGTAAAGTAATGGTACAACTTGAATATATATGTTAGTGCTATTGAAAGTTTAACTGAGCTAGATATTGTATTTGTAGAGTGCAAACTTTCAAGATACACTAGTAAGCCTAGTACAAACCAATAAATAGAGTTATTAGAATCTTAAGAAAACTATTAAACTATCTGCTTTATTTTTATTATCTGGTTGTACTAGAAGGATTCATTGTAGTTGGATCACAAGTACGTCAATTGATGAAAATTTAACGTTTGGATGGATTTTTAGGCTTGGTGGTGAAACAATACGTTGGTACCAAAAAGGCTAACAAACATATCAATCATCTCAAGAATATTACTCTAGTTCTATCTACCTATTCTTTAAGCCACAAAAACAGGAAAACCATAAGCTTCAATACAGCCCATTGAGCATTTTAACACATTTATGAACTAGAGCAAAGCTTCCTCATACCAAATACAGACTTAGTATTGCAACTTCAAAGGATAACAAGAGGGGAGAAAAGAATGACTGGAGGGGACTGCATAGTAGCAAACAAAAGTGGTAAATGATTCACATCTTAGGTAGAAATCAGAACAAAATATGGGAAAGTAGCAAGCCATGTCACTAATTCAATCCAAAGCAATGAGGATGTATAAAATCAAACTTAAAATTTAAGCCACGCCATCTTGTCTTCTCATGAAAAAGATTAAGCGCTGATGTCAGAGATATTAAGGGAAGGTTGGGTACAGGACCGTCAATCGAGGTTGATACATGTTTTTTCAACATTCTTTTTTCAGTATTTTGTCATATTCCTCTCTATACCTCCATTCTATTTGGTATAGCTGTTCAATCATCTCCTCTTCATCTCCATCTTATGAAACGCCTATTTTTTTTTTATTCAATGCCCTATTTTCTTACCCAATACTTTTCCTTTATATTCACACTTTATAAAATGACTGATAATTGTGTATAACATTTGTTTATTCAGGCTGTTTCAGACTTGATCCTAGTGTATCCTGAAGGTTTCAAATATATTCTTAAGTACATCAAGGATCATTACAATAATGCAACCATTTACATTACTATGAATGGTAAGCTAATTGTTAGAATAAATTTCATATAATTAAGTGGTATTTGTTACATGTTGGATAATCCAATTACTAATTAGTTTTGATTTCTTTGACATAAAACTCATGTAGGATATGACGATTACAACAATGATACATTACCATTGGAAGAAGCTCTTAAGGATACTGATAGGAAAGAATACCATGAGAAGCATCTTCGGAATCTTTTGGAAGCCGTAAAGTGAGTTAGTATCTAACTTACATTGAATTTATTATCACACTTTTTGTTTCTTTTTTTTTTTTGGTTCGCAAAATTTACTTTACAACTAACATAAAACTTTTGTTCTACAACAAACTTGATATTGATATAAAATTATCGTTTTCTGCTATATATGATGTTTTTTAGTACTCAATTTTTGTAGGTTTAATTATTACAAGGTCCATCTCGATGTAAGCTTATAGAGCAAAGATTGTTTTGTTAAATGTTTGTAATAATGGTGATTATTGGATTATTGACAGTGACTATGGAGTTGATGTGAAAGGCTATTTTGCATGGTCATTGATGGATAACTTTGAATGAAACCTTTGTTACACTGTTCGATTCGGATTATATTATGTAGATTTCAAGAATTACTTGAAACGATATCCGAAAGAATCAACCAAGTGGTTCATGAAATTTCTAAAAGAACAGAGCAAGCAGTCTAAAACTGTTATTTGGGGTTCCTCAATTTTATCACGTATACCAAAGAGTTGGTCACTACTGATGCATTGAAGTTGAACATCTTTTGGTTCTCAATCACAACTGAATGATGCATTTTATTATTTCTTTTGTAATTCTTTGATTTTATTGATTAAAATCTTTTTAGGTATTTTAGGATTTTAATATGTAATTAAACTATTGTCTTCTTATATAATAAATTGTACTACTTTTTGATCTATTTTATGTAGCTTGCCTATAAATAGGTTTGTATAGTTTTTGGGATTCTGCGTAAATCTTTTTTCATGATAAATAAATTGACTTTTTCCTTTCATATATATATATAAAAGCCTTTTATTCTCTTTTTCGCTGAGATAGGTGGTTTATAGGGAGGATTCTCCAGGCATGAAGACTCCCAAAAAGTATGCCTTTTGAATTATGGACAAATGGACAATTAAAGTATCATAGTACATATGTCACTTAGCAATCACCGAAGTCCTAAACAATTTTTTTTTTGTTTTCTCAAATCCCCAACTTTGAGGGTGATTTTAATAAATAAATATTTTGATTATAAATTTGTCATAATAAGCCCTTAATTTGATTTGACATCTTCTTTGAAATGATGTGTTTTTAAGAATTTACTCTTTCAAAAGAAAATTAATGACAGAGAGAAAACAGAGAAAAGAATCTCAATGTTTTTGGCATTAACGCCAATATTTTTGTGTTTTGTAAGGGGCTGTTGATAAGAATCTCAATGTTTCTTCAAGAAGTTATGCAGGCTCTCATTCTACGGCTCTTGATGATCACAAGTGTTTAACATGGTTCTCAATTTATGAACTTATTTCATTTGGAATTATATAAAATGAATTTATTAGCTACATCAGCTCTTAGGTGACAAGAAAGGCGAGAGAAGTTGGGGCCATAATCCTTGGACTGACTATTCCTTCATGTCTTCACCATTTATTGCTATATTCTTCCAAACCAGACCTTCTCTAAACTCTGTTATTCAAAACTAGATCAAATGGACTCTTTCTCCATTATGAGTTCATCCAGCCATTATGATAAGACAGCTGCTTGAAGACTCCTAGGTAAATGCTTCCTAGGTTGTTGTGTTGAGATTTTGCCATTAAAATCCATTTACTCAATCTTAAGAAAAAAACACAAGCACAACAATTAAATAGGAAAATAAATAAAAAGCAAGAACTTTAGGAAGAGCAAAGTTGTTAAACTCTCACCCCAAAATCTCAATACAAAAAAAGCTCTTAACCCAATACACCCAAAGCTGTCATCCTAACTTTTGTAGTAAATCCCTCTAGCTTACAATATATGGGAATTATAAGTGTGCCTCAAATCTTCTCTGGGACCCCTTTATATCGAATATATTTTCCTAATACAATTAGAAAAAGAACAACCGCATCATACTCAACTACTACTATTTGTACAATTAACAATCTAATAGGAAATTAGTATTATTCCTACTAGAACAAGCAATTACAAAATAGGAAACAATTTTTCCCAAGTCAATTAGAACTCTTTTTTATTAGAATTGAGCCAAACTCCTAACAGTCGTAACTATGGGATAGTTTTTTTTTTTTTTTTTAATTTTCTTCTTCCACTTTGCAATCAGATGCAAACACACGATTGATTTCATGCAAACAATTGGAGCTTGCAATTAATTTTTGTTCGTATGATCCTCCAATGTGTCCACGAGCTAAAGAAGATATAAGTGGATTGTTGAGGAAAATTGTAAGAATAAAGAATCAAGCTAGAAGAGACAGAGATAGGAGCTGATGTGATTAAAAAAATCATTTTATATAGTTTTAAATGCAATCAGAATATAATATGAGAACAATATCAAACTTGAGTTTCAATAGTAAACTTGACGTAAATTAGAACAATATTAAACTTTAAGAAAAACCAGTGAAATCTAAAAGACAATTGATAATGGTAATGGATAAGTTTGCATTAGTAATTAAGTTGACCTTGAAAAGGAGTAAAGACTGTAAATGCCAACCAAGCTGTTGATTTCCTTAATTGGATAACACTCTCCCCAGACCGGCATTGTTTGGTTTTTTATTTTTCATAGGAAAAAAAAGCATATTTTGCACTTTTCATTAAATCTATTAAACTAGGTCCTGGTCAAAATCCTAGTCTCGAAAAGTTATCTTGATATGGACCAACACCATGTAACTTCGTGCCGATATAATATTATATATATTTTTATACCACAGTAGTGGATAAAATATTTGGAAATAAAATAAAAGAAACACGTTTTTTTTTTCTCTGTAGCTTATCCGGTTGAGATAAATTTGGTTGACGAAAATCCGATATAATTTACTATGTGACTGACGAATTCAGAGTTTGGTCATGTTGGCTGGGTCCATTCTACTCGGTTGGCAGCGTCAACGTAACAAAATTTTAACAATCCATGTTCACACTTTTGTTTCATGGGTTTCCACCATTGTTTATATCAAAAAAAAATCCTGGTTAGATTGGGTAGTTTTAAATCCGTCTGAAATTTTATCGATAATTTTAAAAAAATTTACTAGTAATATCAATATAAGTGTGAGAATAAAAAATTAATGGTACAAGTGAAATTTCAAAAATTAACAATGAAATTTCGGACGGATCTAAAATAATTCTGAACCAAAAATTGGTCCTTATATGTTGGATCCTCTCAATTTTTAGCTTTGAATTGCGGGTCAATTAATTGTTAGATTTTATGCCACCTCAATAAAGTAAAAATCAAGGGTCATGAACACACCACATCACCGAAGTAAGGGAAAAGAGCTTTTTCCTCTAAATCGGCAAACAACCAACTGCATGCCCTTGTGTAATGACTCATACCGAGCGAGCTTTACTTGAAATGACATCATCATTACTTTTAAACATTGAGCATATAGACCTGTACCGGAACATGTAAATCCTACTATTTCCATCATACAATACATTCCTACTATATGTATGCATGCTTCCACATTTCTTTAGTCTATGTACACTACATCTTGGTTGAAACCAAGAATTTAGACAACACACAATCTTTAGAAAAATTTCTGCCATACAATTAAAAACCACATACAGTTTTTTCAAAAACGGAGACATATACATTAATCCGCACTCCCAAACAAACATGGTGAGGATGCTTTGCGTGTAAACCCAGCTAAGGATACCTTTCTCCTTTAATCCTTTTCTGATTTGCTTCAATTCTATTCAACAACTTCCTTGAAATATTAAAAAGTTGGAGGGTGAGCTAAAAGCTTAGCGAGTAATCATATTACTCGAAGTAATCGTCTTCAAGAAACTTTTTCACTTTTTGAATGAATTGAATTTAATTGTAATCACAATTCATAAAGTCACAACTATGTATATATAATTACTCTCATGCTCATCACAAGTAAAATAATCGTTCCAAGAATACATTAAAACATTCAACAATCACTTGAACTAAAGTATCATACAAGTATGTCACATGATTCAAACCATTACAACAATAACCCTTTTAAACTATTCACGGTTCACGTGACATCAACTCAATTCCATACTCTTATCAATACATATATCACAATGGGGGTGTCTCCCCACGTACCAGTACATCAAACATCGCATTATACATCCACTTGGTTTCATCTCACTTTCCACTTCTACTTGGTTCCACCTCACTTTCCACTTCCACTCGGTTCCATAATATCATCAAGGATTCAAATCTCATCAAACATAATTCATAACACAAGAAATTTTTTAAATATAATTTCATCAACTCATTCACATTACACTTTACTTCCAAACACACATCAAGACATATGATTTGTTTCTTAGATATCAAACACACATTTATTCACACCCTTATATGGTTTGCATTCCGCATCTATTATACTTACATATTTTCGTTTTTATCGTATAATTCACCACGCTTACTTCTAATTTTATAACAAGAGCTAAGTGGAGAGCTTTGGGGGTAGTGGGGATTTTGGGTTGTGAGGTTTTGAGGGTAATAATTTTGTTGTATTGGGATTTTGGGGTGCGTGTTTGACAACTTTAATCTTCCTAAAGTTGTAGTTGAAGATTAACAAAATAGTGTAGTTGTTGGTGGATGTAAGTAAGGAGGTTGTCGAACCATACTAATTCTTGGTGTTATTACTCTTTATTTTGTTTACCTATTTAATTGTTGTGGTTGTATTTTTACCTAAGATTTGAGCATGTGGATTTTAGAGAAAAAATCCCAACAAACACCTTATCTGAAAAATTAGATTTTAAGGATTTTCATAGATCGAGGTCAAAGATTGGATTTCAAATCTGCGAAAAATTCTTGATTTGGGTCATGAAATTTTCTTTAATAAGAGGTATTTTTCACTATCAAATGCAAGACAGATAGGAAAATTTTTATTTTACTCTCTCTATGTGAAGGTGGAAATGTATGATCTCTAAGAAAATCCCGGAAAAATCTCTCTGTGCATGAAATGAAAATGGCATTTCACCTAATCTTGTTGTGTTCATTTATATCGACCAAATTAGTGTTATTCCCAACCTTTGGCATGACACATTAACATGAATTGTCACTCGTACCGAAAACTATTTCAAGCTCATATTACAATTTTATCAAATAACTAATCTTAATTAAAAAGGTTGTTAGTTACATTACGCTAAAACATATGCTAGTAAAGATTTGCGTAATCTGCCTTGGCTCAAGATGTATATGCCATGAAAAGTTCTTACATACCTAACTATGGTCTATAAAAGATATATCGCATAATAACATATTTTATTATTGCATGGCATTAGAAGATAAAGAAAAAGAGATATCTTCCTTCCATCCAATAGTTAAAAATGCTTTGTGCATGCATTTATCAACTACCAAGATAAAAAAATTTCATATATACACGACAGATATATTAAATTGAACTACTGATCAGCAAGCTAAAAGATGTGCAACACAAATTGTTAATTAAGATCTCTCTTAATCTGTAATAACCGTATTTGCAAAGTAAGGGTAAATAAGTAATTTAATAAATTATAACTTGAAGTATAAATGATATAGTTACGCGATGGATTTAGTATTGAATAAAATAATTCTTTTGGAAAAAAAAATTTCTGCGACGTTGACGTCATTAAAAGAAAAGAAAAGTCAAAAGTTGTGGGCAGCAGGTATAATACCGGCTGCCAATTTCAGAAGATGTTTGTAGTCAACAAACTTGGGTAGCAGGTGTAATACCTGTTACCAATTTCAGACGGCATTTGGGATTGCCTTACGCGTCTCCACAACGTGGAAACTGTGGAGACTTTTGGGAGGGGTGGGCCGCTGGAAGAGCAAAATTTTGAAGGAGTTTTCTATGGAATTTCATAGAGAATCAAGAATAGCTATCAGAAGGTAATATCATAGTGCTTATTTTTGAATTTCTAACATTTATGGAGTTTTCCTGAATTCAAAGTGAGAATTTTCAAAGTGCGTGGTTTATATCGAATTGAAGAGTAAATTAGAAAATTTATATAAATATGATGTCAGGTGTTGACGATATATAATTGGGGGAATTTTTGAGAGAAACGGGAAAGGCAAGGAAGTGATCCACGGGTAGCTTTAAGTGCTACGTGTGAGTTGGATTTATTTTAAGTAGTCTAAAGAAAAATGAAATATTTAGTGATAATATTAAAATAAATTATTGATGTATGCTTGGGTGATAGATGAAAAAATTTAATTTATAGTTATTATAGGAAATTTGGACAAGTAGAAATATTTTTCGGTGAGAAATAATATTTTTGGAAATAAAAGTTTATTGGAGAATAAAAGACATAAATAAATTATTGATGAGTTATATTGATGTTTTAGCACGAATTATGGGGAGATGAATTTTAGTGAATATTGATAAGCTTTGGTGGATGATTTTATGTGATTAGAAATGAAATTCAGTGGATCTGGACAAACTTTGATGGATAATTTGATATGATTTGGGATGAAATTTTGTGGATTTTGACAAGTTGTAATGGATGATTTGATGTGATTTGGGATGAGTGGATTTTAGTAGAATTTTTATATAATTTGAGAAAAAATCAGGATAGTCAATTTAAATATTTTGATTTCATGTGATTTTGGATTGGTGGGAAGATATTCTTCCCAGGGTAAGTATAGATGTCAATAGACCTTCAACCTGGAATAGGTTTAAGGAGGTTTTCCTTGAGAAATATTTTTCCTTAGACTTTTAGAGCCTAACATGATAGAGATTGATCTATTTGAGGCATATTAATTATGTAAGATTGTTTGATATATCAACTCAAATTGAGAGAGATGTGATGGAGTTTAAGAAAAAAAAAAGAGAAAGAGTGGTTAAAGAGGTTTAGACATAAAGGTTATAGAGGTAATGGTAGTACAAGTGTATAGGGTGAGAAACCACCCCAAATGAGGTTTTTCTTGTTACAGGGAACTGAAGTACAGAGTTAGAGGCAAACAGAACCTATTGTATCTGTATCTTAGAATACTATTGGCGGGACCCTTAGATTTGGGAGACAGGAAGTCATGGCAGAGAAAGTAAGTTTGCCATTAAGGGAAATAGTAACATGATGTATGATTGAGAGACAAAAGTTATTATAGATATATTCTGATGAGATATTTATCCCATAATTGTCAAAATTTGAAATGCTTTATGTGTGGAGAAGGTGGACATGTCAGTGTTGGTTGACCTTGACGTAACCCATTCTTTTGCATCCAGTATTCATATAAAATCTATTGAAGTATGTATTAGTCATTGGATTGCAAAATATCCTTGTTAAAGTTCTCCCTCGAGATAGAGTGATAATCATGAATAGTTATGAGAGATTGTGTGATTCGTACCAGTGACAGAAAATCTGAAGTTGATTTATTATCTTCGAATATAATTTATTTTGGGAAATAATTGGTTATCGACGTTTTTTGTCTAGATTGATTATTCCAGAAAGAAGGCTCAAGATATATACGTTATATACTTTTAACTACCTTATTTTTGCTCTGGCCAATAGAAGATGATTGAAAAAGGGTTTTTAGGAGTATTGGGCATATATCATGAATTATAAAAAGGAAAATGAGAAGTTAGAATAAATCTTAGTGATGAAAGAATATTCTAAATTAATTTTTGATGAGTTGTTTAGGTTGCCTCCAAGTAGGGAGATTAAAGTCTAATGATGTGATACCAGGGCTATCACATATATTTAATAGTGGTTGAATTGAGAAAGTTGAACGTATCATTTTAAGAATTTTTTGATAAATAATTTTTTAGACCTAACGTATTTGGGGAGCCCCTATGTTGTTTGTGAAGAAGGAAGATGGAACGATAAGATTGGGTATAGACTACAAATAGTTGAATAAGAATAAATATATTTTTTTCTAGGATAAATGAATTGTTTAAGCAGTTGCAAGGAGTGAGAATGTTTTCTAAGATAAACCTGAGATCAGGTTATCACAAATGGAGGATAGAGAAGGGAGACGTGCCTAAGATTGCTTTTAGGACACGTTATGCTCATAAGCTTTCGCGATGTCATTTGGATTAACTAATGTTCCAGAAACATTCATGGACTTGATGAATAAAATATTTAAACTGTTTCTTGATAATCTTATGGTTGTGTTCAGTAACGACATTCTGATATATTTTGAGAAGGAAAAACAACATATAGACCATTAGATACTGTGCTGGAGATTCTGAGGAGAGAGAAATTATATGCAAAGTTTCTAAGTGTGAATGTTAGCTGAAGGAAATAACTTTCTTTGAACATGTAATATCCGGAATCGGCATAACCATTGATCCACAAAAGATAGAGATAATGTTAAACCAACTAATATAATTGAGATTAGAATCTTCTTGGTGTTAGCTGGTTATTATAGAAGAATTCTTTCAGAATTTGTTTATTATTAAATTGCTATTGAATAGATTGACCAGTAAAGATGTGAGATTTGTACGGTGAAGGTAGTGAGAAAATTTTGCAATTACTAAAGGAGAAATTGACTACAGCTCCGATATTGGTGTTTCCTTCTGGTGATGAAGGAGTTGTGGTGTATAACGATAAGTGATATCAATGATTGGGATATGTGTAACATAGGAAAGTTATGGGCTATACTTCTAGGTAATTGAAAATTTATGATAGAAATTACTCCTTTCATGACTTTGAATTAACTGTTATAGTGTTTACTTTAAAGATTGGAGACATCATCAGTATGGAGTCACTTGTGAGATTTTCATGGGTTATAAGAGTTTGACGTAATTACCTGCCTAGAGAAAGTTGAATTTGAGGCAAAGATGGTGGATGAAGTTGATTAGTAACTAAGATTGTACAATTCATAATCATCCTGAAAATGCGAAGGTGATAGCTGATACATTAAGTAGAAATTCTACAAGAAGGTTAACTGTTATGGGGGTCTGATGTGAAATTGATGATAGATTTAAAAGAGATAAGAATGAAGTTGAATAACGGTGATAAAAGATCATGGTTAACGAATATGGTTGTACAGTCATCCATAATAAAATGTTTTAGAGATGCAAGGTAGAGATGAAGAGATAGAAAAGATTAAGCATTGAGTGCTTACTAGAAAGCAATATGAGTTCAAAAATTTGGAATGAGGGTATTTTGAAATTGGAACATGGATTTGTGTTCCCAATGATGCAGAGTGGAGAAAGAAGATATTGAGAAAAGTACATGATGATATAGATTCGATGCAATCAAGTAATAATAAGATGTATAGAGGATTGCGACAAAAATTCTAATGGTCAGGGTTAAAGAGAGATGTAGCTGAGATTGTGAGGTTGTATGGAGTACCATGGATCATAGTATCAAATAGAGATGATAGATTTACATCTTAGTTTTTGGAGAGGCTTTCAGTAAGTCGTGGGTACAAAGTTGCAATTTAATATAATTTTTCAAGCTTAGACAAAAAAAAAAGAACGATTTTTAGAGTACTAGAAGATATGTTAAGGGCAAATGTGATGAGTTCTTAGTAAGTTTGGAATGCTTACATGCCATTGATTGAAGTTGCTTATAATAATTAGTAACAAACTAATATTAGGATGGCATCGATTGAGGCATTGTATGGTCGTAGGAGTATAACTCCTTTATGTTAGGAAGAAATGGGAGAGAGAAATATAGTTGGTTTATAAATTATTTAGTTAACATCTAAGAGGAACAAATTGGTTATAGGAAGCTGTAAAGCAGCACAGAGTAAACCTCCTGAGTTTGCAGAAGATGATGGGGTGCATGGAAAAATATCTCAATGAAAAGGGTGTATTGAGATTTGAACAGGAAATAAAAGCTAAACCTAATGTATGTGGGACCTTACGAGGTTTTTGAGAAAGTTTGACTAGTTGCGAATAGACTAGATTTGCCTCTGGAATTAAAACATTTATATAGTGTATTTCATGTTTCACTTTAAGGAAGTGTTTACATGATATTTCGAGCTAAGCTATAGAAATTTACAAGGCTTGGGATTATATACAAATTCCAGTGAGAATTTTAGACAAAAATAATAAATCTTGTGTAATAAAATAATTTCATTATGCCAAGTTCGGTGGCGGAATCAGGATGTTGATGAGACTACGTGAAAGCATGAGACAGAAATATTATTCACATTTGTTTCTGGAGTAAAGTAAGGAAATTTCGGGGGCGAAATTTTTGTAAGGTCGGTAGAATTGTAATAACCGTATTTGCAAAGTAATGGTAAATAAGTAATTTAATAAATTATAACATGAAGTTTAAATGATAGTTATGCGATGGATTTAGTATTGAATAAAATAATTATTTTGGAAAAAAAAATATTTCTGGGACGTGGACATCATTAAAAGAAAAAAAAAACAAAAAACAAAAAAAAATAGTCAAAAGTTGTGGGCAGCAGGTGTAAGGTAGGTGTAATACCTTACACCTGCTGCCAATTTCAGAAGACGTTTGTAGTCAACAAACGTGGGTAGCAGGTGTAATACCTGTTACCAATTTTAGACAACATTTGGGAATGCCTTACGCGTCTCCACAACGTGGAGACTGTGGAGACTTTTGGGAAGCGGGGCTGTTGAAGTTTTCGTATATATAGCATATGTAAACGTAAAAAAAAAAATTTCACCCGTGAGATTTCGTTTTGTTTCCTCTAAATTGTCTGTTTTCTTTAAATCTTTGGAGACTCAAAGAAATGTTGGAAGAGCAAAATTTTGAAGGGATTTTCTGCGAAATTTCGTAGAAAATCAAGAATAGCTATAAGAAAAGCAGAAGGTAAACAGTGCTTATTTTTGAATTTCTGACATTTATGGAGTTTCCCTGAATTCAAAGTGAGAATTTTTAATGTGTCTGGTTTATATCAAATTGAAGAATAAATTAGAAAATTTATATAAATATGATGTCAGGTGTTGACGATCTACAATTGGGAGAATTTATGAGAGAAACGGGAAAGGCAAGAAAGTGATCCACGGGTAGCTTTAAGTGCTATGTGTGAGTTGGATTTACTTTAAGTAGTCTAAATAAAAACGAAATATTAGTGATAATATTAAAATAAATTATTGATGTATGCTTGGGTGATAGATGAAAAAAATTGATTTATAGGTATAATAGGAAATTTGGACATGTAGAAATATTATTCAGTGACAAATAATATTTTTGGAAATAAAAGTTTATTAGAGAATAAAAGAGATAAATAAATTATTGATGAGTTATATTGATGTTTTAGCACGAATTATGAGGAGATGAATTTTAGTGAATATTGATAAGCTTTGGTGGATGATTTGATGTGATTAAAAATGAAATTCAGTGGATCTGGACAAACTTTGATGGATAATTTGATATGATCTGGGATGAAATTTAGTGGATTTTGACATTTTGTAATGGATGATTTGATGTGATTTGGGATGAGTGGATTTTAGTAGAATTTTTATATAATTTGAGAAAAAATCAGGATAGTTAATTTAAATATTTTGATTTCATATGATTTTTATATTACTGTTTATATGCATATTTTATATCATTGTTCATATGCATATGCATTACATGAGAAAGAAAAGAACCGGGAAGGCAGTCGGTCTGATGAAAATGAAAGAACCGGGAAGGCAGCCAGTCTGCTGAAAATGAAAGAACTAGGAAGGCAGTCGGTCTTATGAGAATGAAAGAACCGAGATGGCAACCGGTCTAAGTTAATAACAACCTGTCGACAGGTGGGAAGACGTTCCCATCATAATCATATATGCATTTGCATCTGTTTTAATTATTGCTGCATTATTGAAATGATGAGGTGTGATGTATCATCGTGAATATAATTATAGATGATTGAGTCTCACAGAAAGAGACAATTATGATGAAAACATTATTGAAATGATAAGGTGTGATGTATCATCGTGAATATAATTCTAGATGATTGAGTCTCACAGAAAGAGACAGTTATGATGAAAACATTATTGAAATGCTGAGGTGTGATGTATCATCGTGAATATAATTATATAGATGATTGAGTCTCACAGAAAGAGATAGTTATGATGAAAATATTATTGAAATGCTGAGGTGTGATGTATTATCGTGAATATAATTATAGATAATTGAATCTCATAGAAAGAGACAGTTATGATGATAGTGCTGATGTGTGGTATGTTATTTTGAAATTGTTTATAGATGATTTGATCTCATAGAGAGAGACAATTATGGTAAGCAAGAAGCAGAGAATGATAAGAACCATCTAAATGATGGACTTTATGATGAGAACCTCATTACGAGGTAATCATGAGATAATTGATGGTATTAAGGTGGACCAATGATTTAAAAAAAGATATTGATAGAGAATGAATCGTATGGCATGTTTAATGATAGTAGAAAGTTGTCATCATGTTATGTGAAAAAAATAAAAGATTAAAAATTAAAGGACTATTTATGAAATTTTGGAATACTTTTAGTAAATTAAATTCACTGAGTTTGTGAAGATCACCCCTCATTGTACAATGATTTTCAGGTAGCAGGCTTGGCAAATAATTTGGTGAGTTGAGGTTCAGAATAAATTATTTTTTGTAAGCCGTGTACGTGTCATCATCCTCAGACTAATGAGAAAATAAAATTAAAAATTTATTTGTAAATCTTCATGCATTTTGCGTTGTATAGAATGCTTAATGATCGGATTGATGTAAAGTTCTTTTGGTAATATTTATTTTTATTGTTGCATCTATGTGTCGTGCTGGGATTATCAAAATGTGATGACACCGTTTCGGGGTGGCCAACCCGAGATGGGTTGTTACATAATCGCTCACTTAGATATTATACGCATAATCACAAAAAAACTAATTAATTAATCACACAATTTATGCATGTTTTTATGGTTGTCTCCTTCAAATTAACAAGGAACATATATAACTTTTAATTAATAAGAGATTATAGCATTCAAGGTTTTCTAAATTGGAAGACTCTTATGTACGTACGTGTTTAAAGTCCATGTTAATTAGCCATCTGGTAAACAAATGACTGCTCCATTAATTTTGTTGGAGTTGACCTTGAAAATTAGAGTCAAGGGAGCAGTTAGTTAGAGACTTGAAACGCCCAGGCTTGAAATTTGCATGTAACGGAGAAATTACATGAAAAAGAAAAATAAAATGAAAGAAAGAGTCCTGAGACTTTGGTTCACTTTTTGTTTTCTTTAGTTTGTCCGTTTGCTGCTATAGTATTGACATAAATATTATATACTTACGTATACCTGAGACTTCTCTTCTTAAAAAAATGACCTGAGATAATTTGTTTTGGTGCTATAGAAGCACATGGTATATTGACTTGACCTGAGATCATTTGAACTGACATAAATATTATATACTTAGGTTGTTTTTGAGACATACAAATACAAGGTATATAATTGTGCTTGAGCTGAGACTTCTCTTCTTAAAAAATTGACCTGAGACAATTTGGGTTGACAAAAATATGTAATTGGCACATTTATGTTGGCTGGGTCCATTCTGATCTGCTGGCTTGGCAGTGTTGTATGTATGCATATACCTAACAAAATTCATGTTTACATTGGTCGATCTTCAACAAAAAATTGAATTCAATGTTTACACGCATACCTTCGCGCGTTTTATGGGTTTCAAGCCTCTCCTCACTCCTCTATATAAAGGGCTTACAATGAAACTTAAAACCACAAACACTTCCACTTCAGCAATTAAAACTACTCCTTAGCTATAAGCACTTGATTACGGCGTTTCAACTTCAAGGTTCCCTTCTTTTATTGGCGCTGCTAGTCCTACTAAGCTTATTGCCTTCCATTGAACCAAAGCGTCATCTTGTCTCAACTTCTAATTTCAATCGTAACAGTTTTCCTGATGGTTTCATTTTTGGTACAGCCTCATCAGCTTATCAGGTAGATTAATATGTATTTATATATAGGCCCCTAATTTTCTACTAATAAATGAAGAGCTTTTTAAAGCCACTTCATATTATATAAGCTAACTCTATCGATGCATACGTGATATTTAGTTTGAAGGTGCAGCAAACAAAGACGGTAGAGGTGAAAGTATATGGGACAACTTTACTCATACATATCCAGGTTTCTTAATTTCCTTCTCTCCCTCATTGATCTGTATTTGTGTAATAGTGTGCGTACATGTGCATGTGTGCTTACATGCATGGGAGTGCGTAAGTTATGATGATAACTACTTAGTTTGGCTTCATTTCATGTATTAATAAAATGGAGACAAAAAAACTGGATAGATTATCATATATATTTGAATCATTTCAATAAAGGTAATGTAGATAAATTAATTATGATTATTTTCATAAAATTTTGCAGAAAGAAACAGTATGGCCAATGGAGATGTAGCAGTTGATTTCTATCATCGTTATAAGGTATGAAATAAAAAAAATAAAAAATTAATGTGTTGGTAGGTAAAAGACAGACTACTTTTTATATTTCCTTGTAATTAATAATCCACAAAATTTATAACTTTTTTTTTTAAAAATGTGACAGGATGATATCAAACTAATGAAGGAAATGAATATGGATTCTTTCCGATTCTCGATCTCATGGTCAAGAATATTACCTTGTATGTGTATAGATTAATGATTGATATGATATGACTGAATCTTTATTTCCTTTTTCTTTCTCGCCAATCTTAAAATTTTGATTCTTTTTTTTTTTAAATTCAGATGGAAAGCTAAGTAAAGGAGTGAACGAGAAAGGGATCCAATTCTATAAAAATCTCATCAATGAGCTCATAGCAAATGGTCATAATTCTATTCCCTATATGGATTTAATTTTTTGTTTGGCTAATTGCGTTTATTTAATTTAATTAAAATATTGTAATATACCAATCAATTAAATTAGAGTTAACATTTAAATATAATTAAGTTCTCCCTATAAGTATATTTTAAATTAAAATTATATATATATATATATATAATGATCAAATTTCGAAACGTTGGAACAAATTTTAAGTTCTTCAAGAAATTTGATAGCTCCTTGAAGATTTATCTTTATAATTGGACCTTGATAAATTATCGATAAAGTTGTCCAATAATTACTTTTTGTGACTCATTTGAACCAAACTTAATTATTTCTCTTAAATGTCATTTGATGAATGTGCAGACATACAACCATTTGTGACTATCTTTCACTGGGATCTTCCTCAAACTCTAGAAGATGAGTATGGTGGTTTTTTAAGCCCTCACATTGTGTAAGTAAATGTTTCCATCATATCAAAAGCATCATTGATGCTTCTATCAACATAGTTTTTTGACTTTAAAAAAATCTCACTAAAAGATTAATCTATTAAATTATTTTATTAATTATATTAAATCCAACAATATCTACAGTGAAGAATCATGGAGTTGGCCTATATTTGATTGAAAATGTATCCTATTATGCATATACAGGGATGATTTCCGAGACTTTGCAAGTATATGCTTCAAAGAATTTGGCGATAAAGTGAAACTTTGGGCAACTTTCAATGAGCCGTGGGTTTACAGTGTTGCTGGCTATGACAATGGAAGAAAAGCACTAGGACGATGTTCATAATGGGTCAACAATGCATGCCAAGCAGGGAACTCTGGCATTGAACCTTACAATGTTTCACATCATCTACTTCTTGCTCATGCTGCTGCGGTAGAAGAGTTTAGAAAATGTGACAAGGTATACAGAAAAATTGTCAAATCGTGATCCGGTGCATTAATTGCTAGCTTGATATGCGTATTAGTGCCAACAATAATTTTCTAAACTACTATAAGGTTTAAATATTTTTTCTCGATTTTTTTTTATTTGAAACTTTTGAGATCAAAAGGAGAGTCTATATTGAAACTTTATTAATGATTAAAACCCCAAACCATGTGTCCCCTTTCTATTATTTTTAAAGGAACCTTTTTTATTATTTCATCCATTAACTGTTTTTTATTTATACAATTGTTTAGTGTCAAGAAAATGGAAAGATTGGGATAGTGCTCTCCCCCTCATGGTTTGAGCCTCAATCTGATTCCCCTGTGGATATTGAAGCAGCCAAACGAGCCATTGATTTCATCTTAGGCTGGTAAGTGCCTCATATTAAATTAAGCAACATGCTTTCTCAACTTTTGAAGGTTTAATTATTACAAGGTCGATCTTGATGTAAGCTTATAGAGCATAGATTGTTTTGTTAAATGTTTATACTAATGGTGATTATTGGATTATTGACAGTGACTATGGAGTTGATGTGAAAGGCTATTTTGCATGGTCATTGATGGATAACTTTGAATGGAACCTTGGTTACACTGTTCGATTCGGATTATACTACATAGATTTCAAGAATGACTTGAAACGATATCCGAAAGAATCAGCCAAGTGGTTCATGAAATTTCTAAAAGAACAAAGCAAGTGGTCTAAAACTGTTATTTGGGTTTCCTCAATTTTATCACGTATAACAAAGAATTGGTCACTATTGACGTATTGAAGTTGAACATCTTTTGGTTTTGAATCACAACTGAATGATGTATTTTATTAATTCTTTTGTAATTCTTTGATTTTATTGATTAAAATCTTTTTAGGTGTTTTAGGATTTTAATATGTAATTAAACTATTGTCTTCTTATATAAGAAATTGTACTACTTTCTGATCTATTTTATGTAGCTAGCCTATAAATAGGTTTGTATAGTTTTTGGGTTCTGCCTATATCTTTTTTCATGATAAATAAATTGACTTTTTCCTTTCATATATATATATATATATATATATATATATATATATATATATATATATATTAAAGCCTTTTATTCTCTTTTTCGCTTAGATAGGTGGTTTAGAGGGAGGATTCTCCAGGCATGAAGACTCCCTAAAAGTATGCCTTTTTAATAATGGACAAATGGACAATTAAAGTATCATAGTACATATGTCACTTAGCAATCAACGAATTCCTAAACATTTTTTTTTTCTCAAATCCCCAACTTTGAGGGTGATTTTAATAAATAAATATTTTGATTATAAACTTGTTATAATAAGCCCTTAATTTGATTTGACGTTTTCTTTGAAGTGGGTTTTTTTTTTAAGAATTTACTCTTTCAAAAGAAAATTAATGACAGAGAAAACGAAGAAACAATTGTTTACGGTTATTGTTATGCCTAAAATTTGAAAAATAAAGTCTTGGAACATCAACGGTGCAACAAATCGTTGCATTTTTTTATACTTCTTTCCATTAGGGGTTAAAATTAAGTGGACCAACAGCAAAGCAACACGTGGACATTTCTACTTCCAGTAAGGATATGGCACGTGGACAAGCTATTGACGAACCCAATGCCATCCTCGGACACTCATGTTTAGACCTACGAGCGTAAATCTTTGGATCACGATCTTTCCTGGACAACCAGCCATATCCACTTGCAGAGGAATGGGATCTCAGGGATTTCCCCATTCGGGGCGTGTGGGTCATCTCACCTTTAAAACACTATAAAAGGACCAAGGTATGCAAATCTAGACACATTCACAATCACATTTTACATAACTGAAAGCACGAGCATCCAATTCCTCTAAGAACTTGTACTAACAAGAGCATCGGAGTGTCTTTGGAGGCACCATCTCCCTCTCTTCTCCGGTGGCTCTCTACCTCATCTCGTCTATCTTGTGCAAGCTCCCCCAAGAACCAGCCCCCAACTCATCAACACATTTTATGCATCAACACCAATATTTTTGTGTTTTGTAAGGGGCTGTTGATAAGAATCTCAATATTTCTTCAAGAAGTTCTGAAGGCTCTCATTCTATGTCTCTTGATGATCACAAGTGTTTAACATGGTTATCAATTTATGCGCTTATTTCATTTGGAATTATATAAAATGAATTCATTAGCTACATCAGCTCTTAGGTGACAAGAAGGGTGAGAAAGTTGGGGCCATAATCCTTGGACTGACTATTCCTTCATGTCTTCACCTTTTATTGCTATATTCTTCAAAACCAGACCTTCTCTAAACTCTATTCTTCAAAACAAGATCAAATCGACTCTTTCTCCATTATGAGTTCATCTTGCCATTATGATAAGACAGCTGCTTGAAGACACCTAGGCAGACGCTTCCTAGGTTGTCGTGTTGGGATTTTACCATTAAAATCCATTTACTCAATCTTAAGCAAAAAAACACAAGCACAACAATTAAATAGGCAAAATAAATAAAAAGCAAGAACACCTATAATTAATGTGGTTCGGCAACCTCTTTGCATACATCCACCAGCAAATCAACTGCTTTATTAATTTTCAACTACAACTTTAGGAAGAGCAAAGTTGTCAAACTCTCACCCCAAAGTCTCAATATAGAAAAAGCTCTTAACCTAGTTCTAGTTTCAAGTACTCTCTTTGACAACCCAAAAACACAAAGCTCTCATCCTAACTTCAGTAGTAAACCCTTCTAGTTTACATTGTAAATGAAAATTATGACTGTGCCTCAAATCTTCTCTGGGACCCTTTTATATAGAATATATTTTCCTAATACAATTAGGAAAAGAACAACAGCATCATACTAGACTACTACTACTTGTACAATCAACAATCTATTGGGAAATTACTACTATTCCTACTAGAACAAGCAATTACAAAATAGGAAACAACTTTTCCCAAACCAATTAGAAGTCTTCTTTGTGAGAATTGAGCCAAAATCTTAACAATTGTAACTATGGGGGAGTTATTTATTTATTTTTTTCATTTTCTTCTTCCACTTTGTGATCAGATGCAAACACACATTTGATTTCATGCAAACAATTGGAGCTTGCAATTAATTTTTGTTGGTATGATCCTCCAATGTGTCCACGAGCTAAAGAAGTTATAAGTGGATTGTTGAGGAAAATTGTAAAAATAAAGAATCAGGCTAGAAGAGACAGAGATAGGAGCTGATGTGATTAATAAATTCATTTTATATAATTTTAAATGCAATCAAAACATAAATTCAGAACAATATTAAACTTGAGTTTCAATAAAGACGTAAATTAGGAACAGTGATAAACTCGACGTAAATTAGAGCAATATTAAACTTAAAGAAAAACCAGTGAAACCTAAAAGACAATTGATAATGGTAATGGATAAGTTTACATTAGTAATTAAGTTGACCTTGAAAAGGAGAAAAAACTGTAAATGCCAATCAAATGATAAACTTAAGAAACCTGTTTCTTTTATTTTTCCCCCTTTTTTCATGTAATTTCTCCGTTACTAGAACTATATATAAAAAATATACTCCATACACCATAGTGATCAAGCCTGGGCCTTTGATGCAAATTTCAAGCCTGGGCATTTAAAGTCTTTAACTAATTGCTCCTTTAATTTTCAAGGTCAACTCCAACTTAATTACTGATATTGTAAACTACCCACGATGAAGCAGTAGTCATTTGTTTACCAGAGAGGGCTATTTAATTTTGCCATGAAACACGTACATAATGATCTTTCAATTTAGAAGACATCCAACGCTATAATTTCTTAATTAATTTTAAAGTTATGTTTCGTGTTATTTTGAAGGAGACAACAATAACAACATGCATATGTTGAGTTATTAATCAGCTGTTGAGTAATTATGCGTATCTATAACATCTAAGTGATGCAACAGTTAGGAGGAGATCGTAATTATCAATTTATGTTGCTCATCTTTTAAGCTTGCTGATCAGTAGTTCAATTAATCATTAACTTCTCCTGATTTTCTATTTTTGATTCTTGATGTGGGATAATTTTACCATCCAAACAAACAGTAACACATGACACACCAAGGTAAGTCCACGGACACAAAATTACCACCAGTGAAATCATTACATGTGTCCAAGGGTACGAAGGTAATTTTATTCATAAACCCTAAAACACAGTAATCCTAATTGCACAAGGACACTCATATCTCATATCTGAGAAACTCAAATCCCACCACAACTCTCACTTATGAGTCATTTTCCTAATCAAACTGTACTCCAAAGCACTGTATGTAGAGGGCTTTCATTATCACATATGTACGTCACAAACAGTTTTTACAGCACCTGATTTTTCATTTTCTATAAACAGATTACTGATTTAGGCATCAGAGAGTTCCCTCAAAAGCACACTTCCGATCCTCCGACAACTCCTTAGGTCTTTTTTAGTTCTCGTGTGCGTAGGGACTTCACAACACCTATAAGAGCAACAGTCACATTTTTCAGCATAAAAAAATTTGTGTTATCCATGGGAGAACTTTGAAGAAAAATTAATCTGTTAATGATGCCAACCTGAAATATGACCAAGAATGTTGTTGCTACTGTCGCTGTTGCTGCTGCTACCATTGCCACAACCCATACCTTGACTAGACAGGGCATGGCCTCTTTGCAATTCCCAAAAATACTGCTACCAGTGACGATTCCATCTGCCATTCTAAAAGGTAGCAGAAGTTTCTTGCAACCTCAACTGGGCTATCCCAATCGTCACCAAAGCCACACTGATCTGAATGCATGACTCGGGGTCCTCAATGGCATTAGATGCTGCCACAAAGCCCTCGATCAGCGAGGCACTCAGATCACGAAAGGGGACTTCACCCCACTAACTACCGATCCTCTGTTAGATTCTGCCCACTCCATTATAAGGTAAGATCACAGAGCCACTCCACGATCACAAACACCTTTAATACAATCTCCAGGAGCCGAGAATGATCACTCCAGATAAAGAGAACCTATAGTAGGTTAGTAGCACCTGCCAATAGACAAAACAAAAGGCAAGAACAGAACAAAAGATCTTTTTTACAGATGACGACCCATGATGACGCCATGGTCATCACTTTGGTCATTGGGAATTACAATATGAAAAGGATCCTAGTTGACAACCAACATCTTCTATCATAACACGTTCAAGAAAATGGGGCTTAGTGACCAACAGCTCACATGGGTCGCTTCCCCTCTCTATGAGTTTTCAAGCGAGCCAATGATCCTCTCTCTACTATATTTCACATCACATTCATAACATTTCTACTCATTTTTCATTCTCTTATGTTCTTCATCTACACACAACCTATGTCATCACAACTACATAGGCCATGTCTGGAGACAAGGGTTTAAGCAAGGTTAGCTTAAATCTTTGTCTTAGAATTTGGTGGATGTTACTGGGGCCTCAATTCCAAGACAATGATTTAAGTTAATATTGCTTAAATCCTTGTCTCCAAACATGGCCTTAGTTTCTAAACAGTTTCCTAGAGATTTCTTCGAAAGCTATTCATAATTGCTATCTACACAACTTCGCAAGGCTTTGTTGTATCCTTGAGGTGAATTTACTAGGAAGCTACTAGCAAACTTTTTGGAGTGAGGGCAACTATCACCTTAACGAAAGTTATTTATGCCTAAATCCTTAAAATATTATGTTCTTTTCAATTTTTTTCGTTGTTGCAATTCCACATTTTCTAATGCACATACTTTGACCCACTTTTTTTTTTTTGTTATTTTAACACAAAATCCCCAACAATTTTAAGGTGATAGTAGAAGCAACCATATAATCAGTATTGATTTCAAAGTCATGAGAGAAGACTTCATCAAAGAAGATCGTTTTTATGGAACAAACTTTGCTCACTAGAAGGAAACTAAAAGACTATAAAAGGTTGAAAGAAGCGAGAGGATATATATATTATGGATTTCTTTGTCGAGGCCAAATTCATACTGAGAGCATATGTATGATTTCTAAGTTTTTATAAAGTCTATGCCAGATATCCAGGAAGTATTTGAAGAGAAACTTAATACTTTAAAAAAAAAGAAACAAGGTAGGCTTAACTTATTGATTATGAAATATTTTGAATTTATAGTTATAAATTAAAAAAATATATTTTGAATTTATATTTTTGAGTAACATCATAAAAAAATGATGTGTTTTCACTCTATGACCAATTTACAATGAATATCTAAAACTAAGAAGTATCTAATTACTACATTTAAGATAGATGGTCTTAATGAATTAGATGCTATCTTAGACGTGGAAATGAGTGGGGGATATGTTTTAAATCAATCTCATTACTTGAGAAACTATTATTAAGTTCCAAAATCTTGGAATAAAGTAAGCAAGTATCCCCTATGAATTCACTACTAAACCAATTGAGAATTTCGGTCAAGTAATGGTACAACTTGAATATATATGTTAGTGCTATTGAAAGTTTAACTGAGTTATATATTGTATTTGTAGAGTGCAAACTTTCAAGATACACTAGTAAGCCTAGTACAAACCAATAAATAGAGTTATTAGAATCTTAAGAAAACTATTAAACTATCTGTTTTATTTTTATTATCTGGTTGTACTAGAAGGATTCATTGTAGTTGGATCACAAGTACGTCAATTGAAGAAAATTTAACGTTTGGATGGATTTTTAGGCTTGGTGGTGAAACAATACGTTGACCCTCTAAGAAGTAGATATGCATATCAAATTTAACAATATAACCAGGATCAGCACATAATGCCATAGACATATTTGGCGTCACAACAATCCAATATACTTGTCACCTCAAGGACTTGTCTCCTTAAGGACTCTTTCTTAACATTATCGTTTCACATGGACAACAAAAAGATATATGTTTGCAGGGCCAAGAACTGTTGTCACACTTTGGTACCAAAAAGGCTAACAAACACATCAATCATCTCAAGAATATTACTCTAGTTCTATCTACCTATTCTTTAAGCCACAAAAACAGGAAAACCATAAGCTTCAGTACGGCCCATTGAGCATTTTAACACATTTATGAACTAGAGCAAAGCTTCCTCATACCAAATACAGACTTAGTATTGCAACTTCAAAGGATAACAAGAGGGGAGAAAAGAATGACTGGAGGGGACTGCATAGTAGCAAACAAAAGTGGTAAATGATTCACATCTTAGGTAGAAATCAGAACAAAATATGGGAAAGTAGCAAGCCACGTCACTAATTCAATCTAAAGCAATGAGGATGTATAAAATCAAACTTAAAATTTAAGCCACGCCATCTTGTCTTCTCACGAAAAAGATTAAGCTCTGATATCAGAGATATTAAGGGAAGGTTGGGTACAGGACCGTCAATCGAGGTTGATACATGTTTTTTCAACATTCTTTTTTCAGTATTTTGTCATATTCCTCTCTATACCTCCATTCCATTTGGTATAGCTGTTCAATCATCTCCTCTTCATCTCCATCATATGAAACGCCTATTTTTTTTTTACCCAATGCCCTATTTTCTTACCCAATACTTTTTCTTTATATTCACACTTCATAAAATGACTGATAATTGTATATAACATTTGTTTATTCAGGCTGCTTCAGACTTGATCCTAGTGTATCCTGAAGGTATCAAATATATTCAAAAGTACATCAAGGATCATTACAATAATGCAACCATTTACATTACTGTGAATGGTAAGCTAATTGTTAGAATAAATTTCATATAATTAAGTGGTATTTGTTACATGTTGGATAATCCAATTACTAAATAGTTTTGATTTCTTTGACATAAAACTCATGTAGGATATGACGATTACAACAATGATACATTACCATTGGAAGAAGCTCTTAAGGATACTGATAGGAAAGAATACCATGAGAAGCATCTTCGGAATCTTTTGGAAGCCGTAAAGTGAGTTAGTATCTAACTTACATTGAATTTATTATCACACTTTTTGTTTCTTTTTTTTTTGGTTCGCAAAATTTACTTTACAACTAACATAAAACTTGTGTTCTACAACAAACTTGATATTGATATAAAATTATTGTTTTCTGCTATATATGATTTTTTTTAGTACTCAATTTTTGAAGGTTTAATTATTACAAGGTCCATCTCGATGTAAGCTTATAGAGCAAAGATTGTTTTGTTAAATGTTTGTAATAATGGTGATTATTGGATTATTGACAGTGACTATGGAGTTGATGTGAAAGGCTATTTTGCATGGTCATTGATGGATAACTTTGAATGAAACCTTTGTTACACTGTTCGATTCGGATTATATTACGTAGATTTCAAGAATTACTTGAAATGATATCCGAAAGAATCAACCAAGTGGTTCATGAAATTTCTAAAAGAACAGAGCAAGCAGTCTAAAGCTGTTATTTGGGGTTCCTCAATTTTATCACGTATACCAAAGAGTTGGTCACTACTGATGCATTGAAGTTGAAAGTCTTTTGGTTCTCAATCACAACTGAATGATGCATTTTATTATTTCTTTTGTAACTCTTTGATTTTATTGATTAAAATCTTTTTAGGTATTTTAGGATTTTAATATGTAATTAAACTATTGTCTTCTTATATAATAAATTGTACTACTTTTTGATCTATTTTATGTAGCTAGCTTATAAATAGGTTTGTATAGTTTTTGGGATTCTGCGTAAATCTTTTTTCATGATAAATAAATTGACTTTTTCCTTTCATATATATATATATAAAAGCCTTTTATTCTCTTTTTCGCTCAGATAGGTGGTTTATAGGGAGGATTCTCCAGGCATGAAGACTCCCTAAAAGTATGCCTTTTGAATTTTGGACAAATGGACAATTAAAGTATCATAGTACATATGTCACTTAGCAATCACCGAAGTCCTAAACAATTTTTTTTTTTGTTTTCTCAAATCCCCAACTTTGAGGGTGATTTTAATAAATAAATATTTTGATTATAAATTTGTCATAATAAGCCCTTAATTTGATTTGACATCTTCTTTGAAATGATGTGTTTTTAAGAATTTACTCTTTCAAAAGAAAATTAATGACAGAGAAAATTGAGAAAAGAATCTCAATGTTTTTGGCATCAACACCAATATTTTTGTGTTTTGTAAGGGGCTGTTGATAAGAATCTCAATGTTTCTTCAAGAAGTTATGAAGGCTCTCATTCTACGGCTCTTGATGATCACAAGTGTTTAACATGGTTCTCAATTTATGTGCTTATTTCATTTGGAATTATATAAAATGAATTTATTAGCTACATCAGCTCTTAGGTGACAAGAAGGGCGAGAAAGTTGGGGCCATAATCCTTGGATTGACTATTCCTTCATGTCTTCACCTTTTATTGCTATATTCTTCAAAACCAGACCTTCTCTAAACTCTGTTATTCAAAACTAGATCAAATGGACTCTTTCTCCATTATGAGTTCATCTAGCCATTATGATAAGACAGCTAGGAAAATTTTTATTTTAGTCTCTCTATGTGATGGTGGAAATGTATCATCTCTAAGAAAATCCCGGAAAAATCTCTCTGTACATGAAATGAAAATGGCATTTCACCTAATCTTGTTGTGTTCATTTATATCGACCAAATTAGTGTTATTCCCAACCTTTGGCATGACACATTAACATGAATTGTCACTCGTACCGAAAACTATTTCAAGCTCATATTACAATTTTATCAAATAACTAATCTTAATTAAAAAAGTTGTTAGTTACATTATGCTAAAACATATGCTAGTAAAGATTTGCGTAATCTGCCTTGGCTCAAGATGTGTATGCCATGAAAAGTTCTTACATACCTAACTATGGTCTATAAAAGATATATCGCATAATAATATTGTTGGAGATCACCTTGACAAGATGCCCAGGTGGTGATCTTCCAAACACCCAAGTCTTGAATGACTTGTAGAAAGAATTTCAGCAATCAAACACAAGAACAGAAAATCAAAGAAAGAAAGAAGACAAGTAATTTGTTGTCGAGGTTCGGCAATGTGCCTACGTCCCCGTGAGTTCCTCCGAACTCTTTGGACTATCTCAATGGTTCTTACAAAGTTACAGCAATCCCTTTCAAGAATCCAAGTTCTTGAAGAACCAAGAAGAGAACGAGAAAGTGATAGACCTATTACCATGCTTTCTATCAATTCTCTACTAACCTCTCTTCTTTACAACCAGCCTCACTACAAGAGTCCCTCTTGTGTTTATGTCTCTCACACAATTCTCTCTTGTGTTTACAATGATCTCACAATGTCACAACCTGTGTGGTTCTCTCACACACCTTTTCCACCACTTGAAATAAGGCTAGGAAACCCTTTTTATAGCCTCTTAATTCTTGGACAATCTTGTGAATCATTCTTGACCCTTTGATCATGTTCTTCCTTTAATCTCAGCCCTTCATCACTCTCCAAGTGATGCTGTGAATTTTGGTGTGGTGCTGTGTGCTACAGCGTGACCTGATGCTGCAGCCTCTTGATGCTGTGCGCACACCACCTGCCTGTGGGCAGAAACTTCCACAGCAGTGTGTCTGACCTTCCCATGCTCAAAATTGAAGCACACACATGTGTGCAACCTCATAACTTGCTGAACTTTGATATCCCAAAATTGGTTTGGACATTAACCAACCTTTGGACCATGTTTGGACGTGTTCAAACCTTGACCATGTTTGAATCATGTTTAAACCTTAGACAAAAAACCAACAATCTCTACCTTTGTCTAAGCATTTAAACCCGAACCATTTGTGCAGAGACGTTCGGGATCCAAACTCATCTTGAGTCATCAATCAACTGACTCCAATCCTAAGTCAAGGCAATGATTGAACTTACTTAGAGGTAGAAACTTGGCGCCTAAATCTGCAGGACTTTTCTCCGTGGTCTTCTTGTCAACATGAATGCTTCCTTCTGTACCATTTTCCAGAATGTAATGATACCAAACATCCATATGCTCCGTCCCCTCATGGAACACCGGATACCTCCACAAGTGCCCCGCACTTTGGCTATCCAAAGATACCACCACCTGCTCTTTTAGGACCTCCCACTCGTCCAACAACCCCTTGCACCCCATAGCCTCCTTTATGGCTTCCGTAGCCGCTATGCATTCTGCCTTGGTTGTTATGAGTGCTACAACTGGCTGCCACTGAGCCTCCATGTACCTCAACAACCACTTCATCCCAAGACAACGCTCTTTTCCGGGATTACTCACACATTTGCTGAAAACATCCAGTAATTGACAGACCTTTGTTTCGTTTGAATTAAAAGGAGAAGTTTTGGATTGGTGGGAAGATATTCTTCCCAGGGTAAGTATAGATGTCAATAGACCTTCAACCTGGAATAGGTTTAAGGAGGTTTTCCTTGAGAAATATTTTTCCTTAGACTTTTAGAGCCTAACATGATAGAGATTGATCTATTTGAGGCATATTAATTATGTAAGATTGGTTGATATATCAACTCAAATTGAGAGAGATGTGATGGAGTTTAAGAAAAAAAAAAAGAGAAAGAGTAGTTAAAGAGGTTTAGACATAAAGGTTATAGAGGTAATGGTAGTACAAGTGTATAGGGTGAGAAACCACCCCAAATGAGGCTTTTCTTGTTACAGGGAACTGAAGTACAGAGTTAGAGGCAAACAGAACCTATTGTATCTGTATCTTAGAATACTATTGGTGGGACCCTTAGATTTGGGAGACAGGAAGTCATGGCAGAGGAAGTAAGTTTGCCATTAAGGGAAATAGTAACATGATGTATGATTGAGAGACAAAAGTTATTATAGATATATTCAGATGAGTTATTTATCCCATAATTGTCAAAATTTGAAATGCTTTATGTGTGGAGAAGGTGGACATGTCAGTGTTGGTTGACCTTGACGCAACCCATTCTTTTGCATCCAGTATTCATATAAAATCTATTGAAGTATGTATTAGTCATTGGATTGCAAAATATCCTTGTTAAAGTTCTCCCTCGAGATAGAGTGATAATCATGAATAGTTATGAGAGATTGTGTGATTCGTACCAGTGACAGAAAATCTGAAGTTGATTTATTATCTTCGAATATAATTTATTTTGGGAAATAATTGGTTATCGACGTTTTTTGTCTGGATTGATTATTCCAGAAAGAAGGCTCAAGATATATACGTTATATACTTTTAACTACCTTATTTTTGCTCTGGCCAATAGAAGATGATTGAAAAAGGGTTTTAAGGAGTATTGGGCATATATCATGAATTATAAAATGGAAAGTGAGAAGTTAGAATAAATCTTAGTGATGAAAGAATATTCTAAATTAATTTTTGATGAGTTGTTTAGGTTGCCTCCAAGTAGGGAGATTAAAGTCTAATGATGTGATACCAGGGCTATCACATATATTTAATAGCGATTGAATTGAGAAAGTTGAACGTATCATTTTAAGAATTTTTGGATAAATAATTTTTTAGACCTAACGTATTTGGGGAGCCCCTATGTTGTTTGTGAAGAAGGAAGATGGAACGATGAGATTGGGTATAGACTACAAATAGTTGAATAAGAATAAATACATTTTTTCCTAGGATAAATGAATTGTTTAAGCAGTTGCAAGGAGTGAGAATGTTTTCTAAGATAAACCTGAGATCAGGTTATCACCAATGGAGGATAGAGAAGGGAGACGTGCCTACGATTGCTTTTAGGACACGTTATGCTCATAAGCTTTCGCGATGTCATTTGGATTAACTAATGTTCCAGAAACATTCATGGACTTGATGAATAAAATATTTAAACTGTTTCTTGATAATCTTATGGTTGTGTTCAGTAACAACATTCTGATATATTTTGAGAAGGAAAAACAACATATAGACCATTAGATACTGTGCTGGAGATTCTGAGGAGAGAGAAATTATATGCAAAGTTTCTAAGTGTGAATGTTAGCTGAAGGAAATAACTTTCTTGGAACATGTAATATCCGGAATCGGCATAACCGTTGATCCACAAAAGGTAGAGATAATGTTAAACCAACTAATATAATTGAGATTAGAATCTTCTTGGTGTTAGCTGGTTATTATAGAAGAATTCTTTCAGAATTTGTCTATTATTGAATTGCTGTTGAATAGATTGACCAGTAAAGATGTGAGATTTGTACGGTGAAGGAAGTGAGAAAATTTTGCAATTACTAAAGGAGAAATTGACTACAGCTCCGATATTGGTGTTTCCTTCTGGTGATGAAGGAGTTGTGGTGTATAATGATAAGTCATATCAATGATTGGGATATGTGTAACATAGGAAAGTTATGGGCTATACTTCTAGGTAATTGAAAATTTATGATAGAAATTACTCCTTTCATGACTTTGAATTAACTGTTATAGTGTTTACTTTAAAGATTGGAGACATCATCAGTATGGAGCCACTTCTGAGATTTTCATGGGTTATAAGAGTTTGACGTAATTACCTGCCCAGAGAAAGTTGAATTTGAGGCAAAGATGGTGGATGAAGTTGATTAGTAACTAAGATTGTACAATTCATAATCATCCTGAAAATGCGAAGGTGATAGCTGATACATTGAGTAGAAATTCTACAAGAAGGTTAACAGTTATGGGGGTTCTGATGTGAAATTGATGATAGATTTAAAAGAGATAAGAATGAAGTTGAATAATGGTGATAAAAGATCATGGTTAACGAATATGGTTGTACAGTCATCCATAATAAAATGTTTTAGAGATGCAAGGTAGAGATGAAGAGATAGAAAAGATTAAGCATTGAGTGCTTACTAGAAAGAAATATGAGTCCAAAAATTTGGAATGAGGGTATTTTGAAATTGGAACGTGGATTTGTGTTCCCAATGATGCAGAGTGGAGAAAGAAGATATTGAGAAAAGTACATGATGATATAGATTCGATGCAATCAAGTAATAATAAGATGTATAGAGGATTGAGACAAAAATTCTAATGGTCAGGGTTAAAGAGAGATGTAGCTGAGATTGTGAGGTTGTATGGAGTACCATGGATCATAGTATCAAATAGAGATGCTAGATTTACATCTTAGTTTTTGGAGAGGCTTTCAGTAAGTCGTGGGTACAAAGTTGCAATTTAATATAATTTTTCAAGCTTAGACAAAAAAAAAATGAACGATTTTTAGAGTACTAGAAGATATGTTAAGGGCAAATGTGATGAGTTCTTAGTAAGTTTGGAATGCTTACATGCCATTGATTGAAGTTGCTTATAATAATTAGTAACAAACTAATATTAGGATGGCATCGATTGAGGCATTGTATGGTCGGAGGAGTATAACTCCTTTATGTTAGGAAGAAATGGGAGAGAGAAATATAGTTGGTTTATAAATTATTTAGTTAACATCTAAGAGGAACAAATTGGTTATAGATAGCTGTAAAGCAGCACAGAGTAAACCTCCTGAGTTTCCAGAAGATGATGGGGTGTATGGAAAAATATCTCAATGAAAAGGGTGTATTGAGATTTAAACAGGAAATAAAAGCTAAACCTAATGTATGTGGGACCTTACGAGGTTTTTGAGAAAGTTTGACTAGTTGCGAATAGACTAGATTTGCCTCTGGAATTAAAACATTTATATAGTGCATTTCATGTTTCACTTTAAGGAAGTGTTTACATGATATTTCGAGCTAAGCTATAGAAATTTAGAAGGCTTGGGATTATATACAAATTCCAGTGAGAATTTTAGACAAAAATAATAAATCTTGTGTAATAAAATAATTTCATTATGCCAAGTTCGGTGGCGGAATCAGGATGTTGATGAGACTACGTGAAAGCATGAGACAGAAATATTATTCACATTTGTTTCTGGAGTAAAGTAAGGAAATTTCGGGGGCGAAATTTTTGTAAGGTCGGTAGAATTGTAATAACCGTGTTTGCAAAGTAAGGGTAAATAAGTAATTTAATAAATTATAACATGAAGTTTAAATGATATAGTTATGCGATGGATTTAGTATTGAATAAAATAATTATTTTGGAAAAAAAAATATTTTTGGGACGTGGACATCAATAAAAGAAAAAACAAAAAAAATAGTCAAAAGTTGTGGGCAGCAGGTGTAATACCTTACACCTGCTGCCAATTTCAGAAGACGTTTGTAGTCAACAAACGTGGGTAGCAGGTGTAATACCTGTTACCAATTTTAGACAACATTTGGGAATGCCTTACGCGTCTCCACAACGTGGAGACTGTGGAGACTTTTGGGAAGGGGGGGCTGCTGAAGTTTTCGTATATATAGCATATGTAAACGTAAAAAAAAAAAATTTCACCCATGAGATTTCGTTTTGTTTCCTCTAAATTGTCTGTTTTCTTTAAATCTTTGGAGACTCAAAGAAATGTTGGAAGAGCAAAATTTTGAAGGGGTTTTCTGCGGAATTTCGTAGAAAATCAAGAATAGCTATAAGAAAAGCAGAAGGTAAACAGTGCTTATTTTTGAATTTATGACATTTATGGAGTTTCCCTGAATTCAAAGTGAGAACTTTTAATGTGTCTGGTTTATATCAAATTGAAGAATAAATTAGAAAATTTATATAAATATGATGTCAGGTGTTGACGATCTACAATTGGGAGAATTTATGAGAGAAACGGGAAAGGCAAGAAAGTGATCCACGGGTAGCTTTAAGTGCTATGTGTGAGCTGGATTTACTTTAAGTAGTCTAAATAAAAACGAAATATTAGTGATAATATTAAAATAAATTATTGATGTATGCTTGGGTGATAGATGAAAAAAATTGATTTATAGGTATAATAGGAAATTTGGACATGTAGAAATATTTTTCAGTGACAAATAATATTTTTGGAAATAAAAGTTTATTAGAGAATAAAAAAGATAAATAAATTATTGATGAGTTATATTGATGTTTTAGCACGAATTATGAGGAGATGAATTTTAGTGAATATTGATAAGCTTTGGTGGATGATTTGATGTGATTAAAAATGAAATTCAGTGGATCTGGACAAACTTTGATGGATAATTTGATATGATCTGGGATGAAATTTAGTGGATTTTGACATTTTGTAATGGATGATTTGATGTGATTTGGGATGAGTGGATTTTAGTAGAATTTTTATATAATTTGAGAAAAAATCAGGATAGTTAATTTAAATATTTTGATTTCATATGATTTTTATATTACTGTTTATATGCATATTTTATATCATTGTTCATATGCATATGCATTACATGAGAAAGAAAAGACTCGGGAAGGCAGTCGGTCTGATGAAAATGAAAGAACCGGGAAGGCAGCCAGTCTGCTAAAAATGAAAGAACCAGGAAGGCAGTCGGTCTTATGAGAATGAAAGAACCGAGAAGGCAACCGGTCTAAGTTAATAACAACCTGTCGACAGGTGGGAAGACGTTCCCATCATAATCATATATGCATTTGCATCTGTTTTAATTATTGCTGCATTATTGAAATGATGAGGTGTGATGTGTCATCGTGAATATAATTATAGATGATTGAGTCTCACAGAAAGAGACAGTTATGATGAAAACATTATTGAAATGCTGAGGTGTGATGTATCATCGTGAATATAATTATAGATGATTGAGTCTCACAGAAAGAGACAGTTATGATGAAAATATTATTGAAATGCTGAGGTGTGATGTATTATCGTGAATATAATTATAGATAATTGAATCTCACAGAAAGAGACAGTTATGATGATAGTGCTGATGTGTGGTATGTTATTTTGAAATTGTTTATAGATGATTTGATCTCATAGAGAGAGACAATTATGGTAAGCAAGAAGCAGAGAATGATAAGAACCATCTAAATGATGGACTTTATGATGAGAACCTAATTACGAGGTAATCATGAGATAATTGATGGTCTTAAGGTGGACCAATGATTTAGAAAAAGATATTGATAGAGAATGAATCGTATGGCATGTTTAATGATAGTAGAAAGTTGTCATCATGTTATGTGAAAAAAATAAAAGATTAAAAATTAAAGGACTATTTATGAAATTTTGGAATACTTTTAGTAAATTAAATTCATTGAGTTTGTGAAGATCACCCCTCATGGTACAATGATTTTCTGGTAGCAGGGTTGGCAAATAATTTGGTGAGTTGAGGTTCAGAATAAATCATTTTTTGTAAGCCGTGTACGTGTCATCATCCTCAGACTAATGAGAAAGTAAAATTAAAAATTTATTTGTAAATCTTCATGCATTTTACGTTGTATAGAATGCTTAAAGATTGGATTGATGTAAAGTTCTTTTGGTAATATTTATTTTTATTGTTGCATCTATGTGTCGTGCTGGGATTATCAAAATGTGATGACACCATTTCGGGGTGGCCAACCCGAGATGGGTCGTTACATAATCGCTCACTTAGATATTATACGCATAATCACAAAAGAACTAATTAATTAATCACACAATTTATGCATGTTTTTATGGTTGTCTCCTTCAAATTAACAAGGAACATATATAACTTTTAATTAATAAGAGATTATAGCATTCAAGGTTTTCTAAATTGGAAGACTCTTATGTACGTACGTGTTTAAAGTCCATGTTAATTAGCCATCTGGTAAACAAATGACTGCTCCATTAATTTTGTTGGAGTTGACCTTGAAAATTAGAGTCAAGGAGCAGTTAGTTAGAGACTTGAAACGCCCAGGCTTGAAATTTGCATGTAACGGAGAAATTACATGAAAAAGAAAAATAAAATGAAAGAAAGAGTCCTGAGACTTTGGTTCACTTTTTGTTTTCCTTAGTTTGTCCGTTTGCTGCTATAGAATTGACATAAATATTATATACTTACGTATACCTGAGACTTCTCTTCTTAAAAAAATGACCTGAAATCATTTGTTTTGGTGCTATAGAAGCACATGGTATATTGACTTGACCTGAGATCATTTGAACTGACATAAATATTATATACTTAGGTTGTTTTTGAGACATACAAATACAAGGTATATAATTGTGCTTGAGCTGAGACTTCTCTTCTTAAAAAATTGACCTGAGACAATTTGGGTTGACAAAAATATGTAATTGGCACATTTATGTTGGCTGGGTCCATTCTGATCTGCTGGCCTGGCAGTGTTGTATGTATGCATATACCTAACAAAATTCATGTTTACATTGGTCGATCTTCAACAAAAAATTGAATTCAATGTTTACACGCATACCTTCGCGCGTTTTATGGGTTTCAAGCCTCTCCTCACTCCTCTATATAAAGGGCTTACAATGAAACTTAAAACCACAAACACTTCCACTTCAGCAATTAAAACTACTCCTTAGCTATAAGCACTTGATTATGGCGTTTCAACTTCAAGGTTCCCTTCTTTTATTGGCGCTGCTAGTCCTACTAAGCTTATTGCCTTCCATTGAACCAAAGCGTCATCTTGTCTCAACTTCTAATTTCAATCGTAACAGTTTTCCTGATGGTTTCATTTTTGGTACAGCCTCATCAGCTTATCAGGTAGATTAATATGTATTTATATATAGGCCCCTAATTTTCTACTAATAAATGAAGAGCTTTTTAAAGCCACTTCATATTATATAAGCTAACTCTATCGATGCATACGTGATATTTAGTTTGAAGGTGCAGCAAACAAAGACGGTAGAGGTGAAAGTATATGGGACAACTTTACTCATACATATCCAGGTTTCTTAATTTCCTTCTCTCCCTCCTTGATCTGCATTTGTGTAATAGTGTGCGTACATGTGCATGTGTGCTTACATGCATGGGAGTGCGTAAGTTATGATGATAACTACTTAGTTTGGCTTCATTTCATGTATTAATAAAATGGAGACAAAAAAACTGGATAGATTATCATATATATTTGAATCATTTCAATAAAGGTAATGTAGATAAATTAACTATGATTATTTTCATAAAATTTTGCAGAAAGAAACAGTATGGCCAATGGAGATGTAGCAGTTGATTTCTATCATCGTTATAAGGTATGAAATAAAAAAAAATAAAAAATTAATGTGTTGGTAGGTAAAAGACAGACTACTTTTTATATTTCCTTGTAATTAATAATCCACAAAATTTATAACTTTTTTTTAAAAATGTGACAGGATGATATCAAACTAATGAAGGAAATGAATATGGATTCTTTCCGATTCTCGATCTCATGGTCAAGAATATTACCTTGTATGTGTATAGATTAATGATTGATATGATATGACTGAATCTTTATTTCCTTTTTCTTTCTCGCCAATCTTAAAATTTTGATTCTTTTTTTTTTTAAATTCAGATGGAAAGCTAAGTAAAGGAGTGAACGAGAAAGGGATCCAATTCTATAAAAATCTCATCAATGAGCTCATAGCAAATGGTCATAATTCTATTCCCTATATGGATTTAATTTTTTGTTTGGCTAATTGCGTTTATTTAATTTAATTAAAATATTGTAATATACCAATCAATTAAATTAGAGTTAACATTTAAATATAATTAAGTTCTCCCTATAAGTATATTTTAAATTAAAATTATATATATATATATAATGATCAAATTTCGAAACGTTGGAACAAATTTTAAGTTCTTCAAGAAATTTGATAGCTCCTTGAAGATTTATCTTTATAATTGGACCTTGATAAATTATCGATAAAGTTGTCCAATAATTACTTTTTGTGACTCATTTGAACCAAACTTAATTATTTCTCTTAAATGTCATTTGATGAATGTGCAGACATACAACCATTTGTGACTATCTTTCACTAGGATCTTCCCCAAACTCTAGAAGATGAGTATGGTGGTTTTTTAAGCCCTCACATTGTGTAAGTAAATGTTTCCATCATATCAAAAGCATCATTGATGCTTCTATCAATATAGTTTTTTGCCTTTAAAAAAATCTCACTAAAAGATTAATCTATTAAATTATTTTATTAATTATATTAAATCCAACAATATCTACAGTGAAGAATCATGGAGTTGGCCTATATTTGATTGAAAATGTATCCTATTATGCATATACAGGGATGATTTTCGAGACTTTGCAAGTATATGCTTCAAAGAATTTGGTGATAAAGTGAAACTTTGGGCAACTTTCAATGAGCCGTGGGTTTACAGTGTTGCTGGCTATGACAATGGAAGAAAAGCACTAGGACGATGTTCAAAATGGGTCAACAATGCATGCCAAGCAGGGAACTCTGGCATTGAACCTTACAATGTTTCACATCATCTACTTCTTGCTCATGCTGCAGCGGTAGAAGAGTTTAGAAAATGTGACAAGGTATACAGAAAAATTGTCAAATCGTGATCCGGTGCATTAATTGCTAGCTTGATATGCGTATTAGTGCCAACAATAATTTTCTAAACTACTATAAGGTTTAAATATATTTTCTCGATTTTTTTTTATTTGAAACTTTTGAGATCAAAAGGAGAGTCTATATTGAAACTTTATTAATGATTAAAACCCCAAACCATGTGTCCCCTTTCTATTATTTTTGAAGGAACCTTTTTTATTATTTCATCCATTAACTGTTTTTTATTTATACAATTGTTTAGTGTCAAGAAAATGGAAAGATTGGGATAGTGCTCTCCCCCTCATGGTTTGAGCCTCAATCTGGTTCCCCTGCAGATATTGAAGCAGCCAAACGAGCCCTTGATTTCATCTTAGGCTGGTAAGTGCCTCATATTAAATTAAGCAACATGCTTTCTCATTTTCTTCCTTCTTTTTTACTCCTTTTGGGAATTGAAAACTATATTTTAGTCCAAGATAAAAATAATTTTTACATTTCTATATATGCAGGCATTTGGACCCTATAACATTTGGTGATTATCCAAAAAGTATGAGGACTTATGTTGGGGATCGATTACCTTCGTTCACTAAAGAGCAATCCAAAATGCTAAAAAAATCTTTTGATTTTGTGGGAATAAATTACTACGGTGCTCTTTATGTAACTAATCTTGATCATGTTTACCCGGAAAAACCTAGATACACAACAGATCAACATGTTATGTGGAAAAGTAAGTTCACTCTAAATCCAAAGCTTTTAGAAAATTTATACTCAATACAATTTTTTTTTCTATTTTTTGTACTGCCAACATAGACTATGGTGATTAATCTATTGACTTTCAAATTTTTTTTCCTATTTTATAGAGGATCGAGATGGAATTCTTATTGGCCCACAGGTATGTTGGTAAAGTATATATATTTATTTTAGAAATACTTTGTTTTTGAGAAACGAAGGCATAAAAATATTAGAAGGCATCATAAAGCCAATAAGATTTAGAAAGAAAATTCCTCATGAACCATGAGAGACACATGGAGAGATCAGTTAAGACGCCAAACCAAACAAACAGAACCATCCACTAGAACACAAGACAACACACTGTGCACATCTTGATACATGTTTTTTCAACATTCCTTTTTCAGTATTTTGTCATATTCCTCTCTATCCCTCCATTCCATTTGGTATAGCTGTTCAATCATCTCCTCTTCATCTCCATCATATGAAACGCCTATTTTTTTTTTTTTACCCAATACTTTTTCTTTATATTCACACTTTATAAAATGATTAATAATTTTATATAACATTATTTTATTCAGGCTGCTTCAGACTTGATCCTAGTGTATCCTGAAGGTATCAAATATATTCTTAAGTACATCAAGGATCATTACAATAATCCAACCATTTACATTACTGAGAATGGTAAGCCAATTGTTAGAATAAACTTCATATAATTAAGTGGTATTTGTTACATGTTGGATAATCCAATTACTAATTAGTTTTGATTTCTTTGACATAAAACTCATGTAGGATATGATGATTACAACAACGATACATTACCATTGGAAGAAGCTCTTAAGGATACTGAGAGGAAAGAATACCATGAGAAGCATCTTCGGAATCTTTTGGAAGCCATAAAGTGAGTTAATATCTAACTTACCATGAGAAGCATCTTATGATGTTTTTTAGTACTCAACTTTTGAAGGTTTAATTATTACAAGGTCGATCTCGATGTAAGCTTATAGAGCAAAGATTGTTTTGTTAAATGTTTATACTAATGGTGATTATTGGATTATTGACAGTGACTATGGAGTTGATGTGAAAGGCTATTTTGCATGGTCATTGATGGATAACTTTGAATGGAACCTTGGTTACACTGTTCGATTCGGATTATACTACGTAGATTTCAAGAATGACTTGAAACGATATCCGAAAGAATCAGCCAAGTGGTTCATGAAATTTCTAAAAGAACAAAGCAAGCGGTCTAAAACTGTTATTTGGGTTTCCTCCATTTTATCACGTATAACAAAGAATTGGTCACTATTGACGTATTGAAGTTGAACATCTTTTTGTTTTGAATCACAACTGAATGATGTATTTTATTAATTCTTTTGTAATTCTTTGATTTTATTGATTAAAATCTTTTTAGGTGTTTTAGGATTTTAATATGTAATTAAACTATTGTCTTCTTATATAAGAAATTGTACTACTTTCTGATCTATTTTATGTAGCTAGCCTATAAATAGGTTTGTATAGTTTTTGGGTTCTGCCTATATCTTTTTTCATGATAAATAAATTGACTTTTTCCTTTCATATATATATATATATATATATATATATATATATATATATATTAAAGCCTTTTATTCTCTTTTTCGCTTAGATAGGTGGTTTAGAGGGAGGATTCTCCAGGCATGAAGACTCCCTAAAAGTATGCCTTTTGAATAATGGACAAATGGACAATTAAAGTATCATAGTACATATGTCACTTAGCAATCACCGAATTCCAAAACATTTTTTTTTCTCAAATCCCCAAATTTGAGGGTGATTTTAATAAATAAATATTTTGATTATAAACTTGTTATAATAAGCCCTTAATTTGATTTGACGTTTTCTTTGAAGTGGGTTTTTTTTTTTAAGAATTTACTCTTTCAAAAGAAAATTAATGACAGAGAAAACGAAGAAACAATTGTTTACGGTTATTGTTATGCCTAAAATTTGAAAAATAAAGTCTTGGAACATCAACGCTGCAACAAATCGTTGCATTTTTTTATACTTCTTTCCTTTAGGGGTTAAAATTAAGTGGACCAACAGCAAGGCAACACGTGGACATTTATACTTCCAGTAAGGATATGGCACGTGGACAAGCTATTGACGAACCCAATGCCATCCCCGGACACTCATGTTTAGACCTACGAGCATAAATCTTTGGATCACGATCTTTCCTGGACAACCAGCCATATCAACTTGCAGAGGAATGGGATCTCAGGGATTTCCCCATTCGGGGCGTGTGGGTCATCTCACCTTTAAAACACTATAAAAGGACCAAGGTATGCAAATCTAGACACATTCACAATCACATTTTACATAACTGAAAGCACGAGCATCCAATTCCTCTAAGAACATGTACTAACAAGAGCATCTGAGTGTCTTTGGAGGCACCATCTCCCTCTCTTCTCCGGTGGCTCTCTAGCTCATCTCGTCTATCTTGTGCAAGCTCCCCCAAGAACCAGCCCCCAACTCATCAACACATTTTATGCATCAACACCAATATTTTTGTGTTTTGTAAGGGGCTGTTGATAAGAATCTCAATATTTCTTCAAGAAGTTCTGAAGGCTCTCATTCTATGGCTCTTGATGATCACAAGTGTTTAACATGGTTATCAATTTATGCGCTTATTTCATTTGGAATTATATAAAATGAATTCATTAGCTACATCAGCTCTTAGGTGACAAGAAGGGTGAGAAAGTTGGGGCCATAATCCTTGGACTGACTATTCCTTCATGTCTTCACCTTTTATTGCTATATTCTTCAAAACCAGACCTTCTCTAAACTCTATTCTTCAAAACTAGATCAAATGGACTCTTTCTCCATTATGAGTTCATCCTGCCATTATGATAAGACAGCTGCTTGAAGACGCCTAGGCAGACGCTTCCTAGGTTGTCGTGTTGGGATTTTACCATTAAAATCCATTTACTCAATCTTAAGCAAAAAAACACAAGCACAACAATTAAATAGGCAAAATAAATAAAAAGCAAGAACACCTATAATTAATGTGGTTCGGCAACCTCTTTGCATACATCCACCAGCAAATCAACTGCTTTATTAATTTTCAACTACAACTTTAGGAAGAGCAGAGTTGTCAAACTCTCACCCCAAAGTCTCAATATAAAAAAAGCTCTTAACCTAGTTCTAGTTACAAGTACTCTCTCTGACAACCCAAAAACACAAAGCTCTCATCCTAACTTCAGTAGTAAACCCTTCTAGTTTACATTGTAAATGAAAATTATGACTGTGCCTCAAATCTTCTCTGGGACCTTTTTATATAGAATATATTTTCCTAATACAATTAGGAAAAGAACAACAGCATCATACTAGACTACTACTACTTGTACAATCAACAATCTATTAGGAAATTACTACTATTCCTACTAGAACAAGCAATTACAAAATAGGAAATAACTTTTCCCAAACCAATTAGAAGTCTTCTTTGTGAGAATTGAGCCAAAATCTTAACAGTTGTAACTATGGGGGAGTTTTTTATTTATTTATTTTTCATTTTCTTCTTCCACTTTGTGATCAGATGCAAACACACATTTGATTTCATGCAAACAATTGGAGCTTGCAATTAATTTTTGTTGGTATGATCCTCCAATGTGTCCACGAGCTAAAGAAGTTGTAAGTGGATTGTTGAGGAAAATTGTAAAAATAAAGAATCAAGCTAGAAGAGACAGAGATAGGAGCTGATGTGATTAATAAATTCATTTTATATAATTTTAAATGCAATCAAAACATAAATTGAGAACAATATTAAACTTGAGTTTCAATAAAGACGTAAATTAGGAACAGTGATAAACTCGACGTAAATTAGAGCAATATTAAACTTAAAGAAAAACCAGTGAAACCTAAAAGACAATTGATAATGGTAATGGATAAGTTTACATTAGTAATTAAGTTGACCTTGAAAAGGAGAAAAAACTGTAAATGCCAATCAAATGATAAACTTAAGAAACCTGTTTCTTTTATTTTTTTCCCCCTTTTTTCATGTAATTTCTCCGTTACTAGTACTATATATAAAAAATATACTCCATACACCATAGTGATCAAGCCTGGGCCTTTGATGCAAATTTCAAGCCTGGGCATTTAAAGTCTTTAACTAATTGCTCCTTTAATTTTCAAGGTCAACTCCAACTTAATTACTGATATTGTAAACTACCCACGATGAAGCAGTAGTCATTTGTTTACCAGAGAGGGCTATTTAATTTTGCCATGAAACACGTACATAATGATCTTTCAATTTAGAAGACATCCAACACTATAATTTCTTAATTAATTTTAAAGTTATGTTGCGTGTTATTTTGAAGGAGACAACAATAACAACATGCATATGTTGAGTTATTAATCAGCTGTTGAGTAATTATGCGTATCTATAACATCTAAGTGATGCAACAGTTAGGAGGAGATCGTAATTATCAATTTATGTTGCTCATCTTTTAAGCTTGCTGATCAGTAGTTCAATTAATCATTAACTTCTCCTGATTTTCTATTTTTGGTTCTTGATGTGGGATAATTTTACCATCCAAACAAACAGTAACACATGACACACCAAGGTAAGTCCACGGACACAAAATTACCACCAGTGAAATCATTACATGTGTCCAAGGGTACGAAGGTAATTTTATTCATAAACTCTAAAACACAGTAATCCTAATTGCACAAGGACACTCATATCTCATATCTGAGAAACTCAAATCCCACCACAACTCTCACTTATGAGTCATTTTCCTAATCAAACTGTACTCCAAAGCACTGTATGTAGAGGGCTTTCATTATCACACATGTAGGTCACAAACAGTTTTTACAGCACCTGCCTTTTCATTTTCTATAAACAGATTACTGATTTAGGCATCAGAGAGTTCCCTCAAAAGCACACTTCCGATCCTCCGACAACTCCTTAGGTCCTTTTTTGTTCTCGTGTGCGTAGGGACTTCACAACACCAATAAGAGCAACAGTCACATTTTTCAGCATAAAAAAATTTGTGTTATCCATGGGAAAACTTTGAAGAAGAATTCATCTGTTAGTGATGCCAACCTGAAATATGACCAAGAATGTTGTTGCTACTGTCGCTGTCGCTGCTGCTACCATTGCCACAACCCATACCTTGACTAGACAGGGCATGGCCTCTTTGCGATTCCCAAAAATACTGCTACCAGTGACGATTCCATCTGCCATTCTAAAAGGTAGCAGAAGTTTCTTGCAACCTCAACTGGGCTATCCCAATCGTCACCAAAGCCACACTGATCTGAATGCATGACTCGGGGTCCTCAATGGCATTCGATGCTGCCACAAAGCCCTCGATCAGCGAGGCACTCAGATCACGAAAGGGGACTTCACCCCACTAACTACCGATCCTCTGTTAGATTCTGCCCACTCCATTATAAGGTAAGATCACAGAGCCACTCCACGATCACAAACACCTTTAATACAATCTCCAGGAGCCGAGAATGATCACTCCAGATAAAGAGAACCTATAGTAGGTTAGTAGCACCTGCCAATAGACAAAACAAAAGGCAGCTTGAGCTTTTGGGTTCAAGAGGTGTACAACATTTATATATTTGAGTTTTACAGATCAAAAAAAAAAAAGGCAAGAACAGAACAAAAGATCTTTTTTACAGATGACGACCCATGATGACGCCATGGTCATCACTTTGGTCATTGGGAATTACAATATGAAAAGGATCCTAGTTGACAACCAACATCTTCTATCATAACACGTTCAAGAAAATGGGGCTTAGCGACCAACAGCTCACATGGGTCGCTTCCCCTCTCTATGAGTTTTCAAGCGAGCCAATGTTCCTCTCTCTGCTATATTTCACATCACATTCATAACATTTCTACTCATTTTTCATTCTCTTATGTTCTTCCTCTACACACAACCTATGTCATCACAACTACTTAGGCCACGTCTGGAGACAAGGGTTTAAGCAAGGTTAGCTTAAATCTTTGTCTTAGAATTTGGTGGATGTTACTGGGGCCTCAATTCCAAGACAATGATTTAAGTTAATATTGCTTAAATCCTTGTCTCCAAACATGGCCTTAGTTTCTAAACAGTTTCCTAGAGATTTCTTCGAAAGCTATTCATAATTGCTATCTACACAACTTCGCAAGGCTTTGTTGTATCCTTGAGGTGAATTTACTAGGAAGCTACTAGCAAACTTTTTGGAGTGAGGGCAACTATCACCTTAACGAAAGTGATTTACGCCCTAAATCCTTAAAATATTATGTTGTTTTCAATTGTTTTCCTTGTTGCAATTCCACATTTTCTAATGCACATACTTTGACCCACTTTTTTTTTTGTTTGTTATTTTAACCCAAAATCCCCAACAATTTTAAGGTGATAGTAGAAGCAACCATATAATCAGTATTGATTTCAAAGTCATGAGAGAAGACTTCATCAAAGAAGATCGTTTTTATGGAACAAACTTTGCTCACTAGAAGGAAACTAAAAGACTATAAAAGGTTGAAAGAAGCGAGAGGATATATATATTATGGATTTCTTTGTCGATGCCAAATTCATACTGAGAGCATATATATGATTTCTAAGTTTTTATAAAGTCTATGCCAGATATCCAGGAAGTGTTTGAAGAGAAACTTAATTCTTAAAAAAAAAAAAAAAAAAACAAGGTAAGCTTAACTTATTGATTATGAAATATTTTGAATTTATAGTTATAAATTAAAAAAATATATTTTGAATTTATAATTTTGAGTAACATCATAAAAAAATGATGTATTTTCACTCTATGACCAATTTACAATGAATATCTAAAACTAAGAAGTATCTAATTACTACATTTAAGATAGATGATCTTCATGAATTAGATGCTATCTTAGACGTGGAAATGAGTGGGGGATATGTTTTAAATCAATCTCATTACGTGAGAAACTATTATTAAGTTCCAAAATCTTGGAATAAAGTAAGCAAGTATCCCCTATGAATTCACTACTAAACCAATTGAGAATTTCGGTAAAGTAATGGTACAACTTGAATATATATGTTAGTGCTATTGAAAGTTTAACTGAGCTAGATATTGTATTTGTAGAGTGCAAACTTTCAAGATACACTAGTAAGCCTAGTACAAACCAATAAATAGAGTTATTAGAATCTTAAGAAAACTATTAAACTATCTGTTTTATTTTTATTATCTGGTTGTACTAGAAGGATTCATTGTAGTTGGATCACAAGTACGTCAATTGATGAAAATTTAACGTTTGGATAGATTTTTAGGCTTGGTGGTGAAACAATACGTTGACCCTCTAAGAAGTAGGTATGCATATCAAATTTAACAATATAACCAGGATCAGCACATAATGCCATAGACATATTTGGCGTCACAACAATCCAATATACTTGTCACCTCAAGGACTTGTCTCCTTAAGGACTCTTTCTTAACATTATCGTTTCACATGGACAACAAAAAGATATATGTTTGCAGGGCCAAGAACTGTTGTCACACTTTGGTACCAAAAAGGCTAACAAACACATCAATCATCTCAAGAATATTACTCTAGTTCTATCTACCTATTCTTTAAGCCACAAAAACAGGAAAACCATAAGCTTCAATACGGCCCATTGAGCATTTTAACACATTTATGAACTAGAGCAAAGCTTCCTCATACCAAATACAGACTTAGTATTGCAACTTCAAAGGATAACAAGAGGGGAGAAAAGAATGACTGGAGGGGACTGCATAGTAGCAAACAAAAGTGGTAAATGATTCACATCTTAGGTAGAAATCAGAACAAAATATGGGAAAGTAGCAAGCCACGTCACTAATTCAATCTAAAGCAATGAGGATGTATAAAATCAAACTTAAAATTTAAGCCACGCCATCTTGTCTTCTCATGAAAAAGATTCAGCGCTGATGTCAGAGATATTAAGGGAAGGTTGGGTACAGGACCGTCAATCGAGGTTGATACATGTTTTTTCAACGTTCTTTTTTCAGTATTTTGTCATATTCCTCTCTATACCTCCATTCTATTTGGTATAGCTGTTCAATCATCTCCTCTTCATCTCCATCTTATGAAACGCCTATTTTTTTTTTATTCAATGCCCTATTTTCTTACCCAATACTTTTTCTTTATATTCACACTTTATAAAATGACTGATAATTGTGTATAACATTTGTTTATTCAGGCTGTTTCAGACTTGATCTTAGTGTATCCTGAAGGTATCAAATATATTCTTAAGTACATCAAGGATCATTACAATAATGCAACCATTTACATTACCGTGAATGGTAAGCTAATTGTTAGAATAAATTTCATATAATTAAGTGGTATTTGTTACATGTTGGATAATCCAATAACTAATTAGTTTTGATTTCTTTGACATAAAACTCATGTAGGATATGAAGATTACAACAATGATACATTACCATTGGAAGAAGCTCTTAAGGATACTGATAGGAAAGAATACCATGAGAAGCATCTTCGGAATCTTTTGGAAGCCGTAAAGTGAGTTAGTATCTAACTTACATTGAATTTATTATCACACTTTTTGTTTCTTTTTTTTTTTTGGTTCGCAAAATTTACTTTACATCTAACATAAAACTTGTGTTCTACAACAAACTTGATATTGATATAAAATTATCGTTTTCTGCTATATATGATGTTTTTTAGTACTCAATTTTTGTAGGTTTAATTATTACAAGGTCCATCTCGATGTAAGCTTATAGAGCAAAGATTGTTTTGTTAAATGTTTGTAATAATGGTGATTATTGGATTATTGACAGTGACTATGGAGTTGATGTGAAACGCTATTTTGCATGGTCATTGATGGATAACTTTGAATGAAACCTTTGTTACACTGTTCGATTCGAATTATATTATGTAGATTTCAAGAATTACTTGAAACGATATCCGAAAGAATCAACCAAGTGGTTCATGAAATTTCTAAAAGAACAGAGCAAGCATTCTAAAACTGTTATTTGCGGTTCCTCAATTTTATCACGTATCCCAAAGAGTTGGTCACTACTGATCCATTGAAGTTAAACATCTTTTGGTTCTGAATCACAACTGAATGATGCATTTTATTATTTCTTTTGTAATTCTTTGATTTTATTGATTAAAATCTTTTTAGGTATTTTACGATTTTAATATGTAATTAAACTATTGTCTTCTTATATAATAAATTGTACTACTTTTTGATCTATTTTATGTAGCTTGCCTATAAATAGGTTTGTATAGTTTTTGGGATTCTGCGTAAATCTTTTTTCATGATAAATAAATTGACTTTTTCCTTTCATATATATATATAAAAGCCTTTTATTCTCTTTTTCGCTGAGATAGGTGGTTTATAGGGAGGATTCTCCAGGCATGAAGACTCCCTAAAAGTATGCCTTTTGAATTATGGACAAATGGACAATTAAAGTATCATAGTACATATGTCACTTAGCAATCACCGAAGTCCTAAACAATTTTTTTTTTTTTGTTTTCTCAAATTCCCAACTTTGAGGGTGATTTTAATAAATAAATATTTTGATTATAAATTTGTCATAATAAGCCCTTAATTTGATTTGACATCTTCTTTGAAATGATATGTTTTTAAGAATTTACTCTTTCAAAAAAAATTAATGACAGAGAGAAAACGGAGAAAAGAATCTCAATGTTTTTGGCATTAACGCCAATATTTTTGTGTTTTGTAAGGGGCTGTTGATAAGAATCTCAATGTTTCTTCAAGAAGTTATGAAGGCTCTCATTCTACGGCTCTTGATGATCAAAAGTGTTTAACATGGTTCTCAATTTATGAACTTATTTCATTTGGAATTATATAAAATGAATTTATTAGCTACATCAGCTCTTAGGTGACAAGAAGGGCGAGAGAAGTTGGGGCCATAATCCTTGGACTGACTATTCCTTCATGTCTTCACTATTTATTGCTATATTCTTCAAAACCAGACCTTCTCTAAACTCTGTTATTCAAAACTATATCAAATGGACTCTTTCTCCATTATGAGTTCATCCAGCCATTATGATAAGACAGCTGCTTGAAGACTCCTAGGTAAATGCTTCCTAGGTTGTCGTGTTGAGATTTTACCATTAAAATCCATTTACTCAATCTTAAGAAAAAAACACAAGCACAACAATTAAATAGGAAAATAAATAAAAAGCAAGAACTTTAGGAAGAGCAAAGTTGTTAAACTCTCACCCCAAAATCTCAATACAAAAAAAGCTCTTAACCCAATACACCCAAAGCTGTCATCCCAACTTTTGTAGTAAATCCCTCTAGCTTACAATATATGAGAATTATAAGTGTGCCTCAAATATTCTCTGGGACCCCTTTATATCGAATATATTTTCCTAATACAATTAGAAAAAGAACAACCGCATCATACTCAACTACTACTATTTGTACAATTAACAATCTAATAGGAAATTAGTATTATTCCTACTAGAACAAGCAATTTCAAAATAGGAAACAATTTTTCCCAAGTCAATTAGAAGTCTTTTTTATTAGAATTGAGCCAAACTCCTAACAGTCGTAACTATGGGATAGTTTTTTTTTTTTTTTTTAATTTTCTTCTTCCACTTTGCGATCAGATGCAAACACACGATTGATTTCATGCAAACAATTGGAGCTTGCAATTAATTTTTGTTGGTATGATCCTCCAATGTGTCCACGAGCTAAAGAAGATATAAGTGGATTGTTGAGGAAAATTGTAAGAATAAAGAATCAAGCTAGAAGAGACAGAGATAGGAGTTGATGTGATTAATAAATTCATTTTATATAGTTTTAAATGCAATCAGAATATAATATGAGAACAATATCAAACTTGAGTTTCAATAGTAAACTTGACGTAAATTAGAACAATATTAAACTTGAAGAAAAACCAGTGAAATCTAAAAGACAATTGATAATGGTAATGGATAAGTTTACATTAGTAATTAAGTTGACCTTGAAAAGGAGTAAAGACTGTAAATGCCAACCAAGCTGTTGATTTCCTTAATTGGATAACACTCTCCCCAGACCGGCATTGTTTGGTTTTTTATTTTTCTTAGAAAAAAAAGCATATTTTGCACTTTTCATTAAATCTATTAAACTAGGTCCTTGTCAAATATGGACCAACACCATGTAACTTCGTGCCGATATAATATTATATATATTTTTATACCATAGTAGTGGATAAAATATTTGGAAATAAAATAAAAGAAACACGTTTTTTTTTTCTCTGTAGCTTATCCGGTTGAGATAAATTTGGTTGACGAAAATCCGATATAATTTACTATGTGATTGACGAATTCAGAGTTTGGTCATGTTGGCTGGGTCCATTCTACTCGGTTGGCAGCGTCAACGTAACAAAATTTTAACAATCCATGTTCACACTTTTGTTTCATGGGTTTCCACCATTGTTTATATCCAAAAAATATCCTGGTTAGATTGGGTAGTTTTAAATCCGTCTGAAAGTTTATCGATAATTTTAAAAAAATTTACTAGTAATATCAATATAAGTGTGAGAATAAAAAATTAATGGTATAAGTGAAATTTCAAAAATTAACAATGAAATTTCGGACGGATCTAAAACAATTCTTAACCAAAAATTGGTCCTTATATGTTGGATCCTCTCAATTTTTAGCTTTGAATTGCGGGTCAATTAATTGTTAGATTTTATGCCACCTCAATAAAGTAAAAATCGAGGGTCATGAACACACCACATCACCGAAGTAAGGGAAAAGAGCTTTTTCCTCTAAATCGGCAATCAACCAACTGCATGCCCTTGTGTAATGACTCATACCGAGCGAGCTTTACTTGAAATGACATCATCATTACTTTTTAACATTGAGCATATAGACCTGTACCGGAACATGTAAATCCTACTATTTCCATCATACAATACATTCCTACTATATGTATGCATGCTTCCACATTTCTTTAGTCTATGTACACTACATCTTGGTTGAAACCAAGAATTTACACAACACACAATCTTTAGAAAAATTTCAGCCATACAATTAAAAACCACATACAGTTTTTTCAAAAACGGAGACATATACATTAATCCGAACTCCCAAACAAACATGGTGAGGATGCTTTGCGTGAAAACCCACCTAAGTATACCTTTCTCCTTTAATCCTTTTCTGATTTGCTTCAATTCTATTCAACAACTTCCTTGAAATATTAAAAAGTTGGAGGGTGAGCTAAAAGCTTAGCGAGTAATCATATTACTCGAAGTAATCGTCTTCAAGAAACTTTTTCACTTTTTGAATGAATTCAATTTAATTGTAATCACAATTCATAAAGTCACAACTATGTATATATAATTACTCTCATGCTCATCACAAGTAAAATAATCGTTCCAAGAATACATTAAAACATTCAACAATCACATTTATTAAAGTATCATACAAGTATGTCACATGATTCAAACCATTACAACAAGAACCCTTTTAAACTATTCATGGTTCACGTGACATCAACTCAATTCCATACTCTTATCAATACATATATCACAATGGGGGTGTCTCCCCACGTACCAGTACATCAAACATCGCATTATACATCCACTTGGTTTCATCTCACTTTCCACTTCTACTTGGTTCCACCTCACTTTCCACTTCCACTCGGTTCCATAATATCATCAAGGATTCAAATCTCATCAAATGTAATTCATAACACAAGAAATTTCTTAAATATAATTTCATCAACTCATTCACATTACACTTTACTTCCAAACACACATCAAGACATATGATTTGTTTCTTAGATATCAAACACACATTTATTCACACCCTTATATGGTTTGCATTCCGCATCTATTATACTTATATATTTTCGTTTTTATCGTATAATTCACCACGCTTACTAACAGTATGGTGAAACTCACCACACTCATAATTCTAATTTTATAACAAGAGCTAAGTGGAGAGCTTTGGGGGTAGTGGGGATTTTGGGTTGTGAGGTTTTGAGGGTAATAATTTTGTTGTATTGGGATTTTGGGGTGCGTGTTTGACAACTTTGATCTTCCTAAAGTTGTAGTTGAAGATTAACAAAATAGTGTAGTTGTTGGTGGATGTAAGTAAGGAGGTTGTCGAACCATACTAATTCTTGGTGTTATTACTCTTTATTTTGTTTATCTATTTAATTGTTGTGGTTGTATTTTTACCTAAGATTTGAGCATGTGGATTTTAGAGGAAAAATCCCAACAAACACCTTATCTGAAAAATTAGATTTTAAGGATTTTCATAGATCGAGGTCAAAGATTGGATTTCAAATCTGCGAAAAATTCTTGATTTGGGTCATGAAATTTTCTTTAATAAGAGGTATCTTTCACTATCAAATGCAAGACAGATAGGAAAATTTTTATTTTACTCTCTCTATGTGATGGTGGAAATGTATCTTCTCTAAGAAAATCCTGGAAAAATCTCTCTGTACATGAAATGAAAATGGCATTTCACCTAATCTTGTTGTGTTCATTTATATCGACCAAATTAGTGTTATTCCCAACCTTTGGCATGACACATTAACATGAATTGTCACTCGTACCGAAAACTATTTCAAGCTCATATTACAATTTTATCAAATAACTAATCTTAATTAAAAAAGTTGTTAGTTACATTACGCTAAAACATATGCTAGTAAAGATTTGCGTAATCTGCCTTGGCTCAAGATGTATATGCCATGAAAAGTTCTTACATACCTAACTATGGTCTATAAAAGATATATCGCATAATAACATATTTTATTATTGCATGGCATTAGAAGATAAAGAAAAAGAGATATCTTCCTTCAATCCAATAGTTAAAAATGCTTTGTGCATGCATTTATCAACTACCAAGATAAAAAAATTTCATATATACACGACAGATATATTAAATTGAACTACTGATCAGCAAGCTAAAAGATGTGCAACACAAATTGTTAATTAAGATCTCTCTTAATCTGTAATAACCGTATTTGCAAAGTAAGGGTAAATAAGTAATTTAATAAATTATAAGTTGAAGTATAAATGATATAGTTACGCGATGGATTTAGTATTGAATAAAATAATTCTTTTGGAAAAAAAAATTTCTGCGACGTGGACGTCATTAAAAGAAAAGAAAAGTAAAAAGTTGTGGGCAGCAGGTATAATACCGGCTGCCAATTTCAGAAGACGTTTGTAGTCAACAAACGTGGGTAGCAGGTGTAATACCTGTTACCAATTTCAGACGGCATTTGGGAATGCCTTACGCGTCTCCACAACGTGGAAACTGTGGACACTTTTGGGAGGGGTGGGCTGCTGGAAGAGCAAAATTTTGAAGGAGTTTTCTATGGAATTTCATAGAGAATCAAGAATAGCTATCAGAAGGTAATATCATAGTGCTTATTTTTGAATTTCTAACATTTATGGAGTTTTCCTGAATTCAAAGTGAGAATTTTCAAAGTGTGTGGTTTATATCGAATTGAAGAATAAATTAGAAAATTTATATAAATATGATGTCAGGTGTTGACGATATATAATTGGGGGAATTTTTGAGAGAAACGGGAAAGGCAAGGAAGTGATCCACGGGTAGCTTTAAGTGCTACGTGTGAGTTGGATTTACTTTAAGTAGTCTAAAGAAAAATGAAATATTTAGTGATAATATTAAAATAAATTATTGATGTATGCTTGGGTGATAGATGAAAAAAATTAATTTATAGTTATTATAGGAAATTTGGACAAGTAGAAATATTTTTCGGTGAGAAATAATATTTTTGGAAATAAAAGTTTATTGGAGAATAAAAGACATAAATAAATTATTGATGAGTTATATTGATGTTTTAGCACGAATTATGGGGAGATGAATTTTAGTGAATATTGATAAGCTTTGGTGGATGATTTTATGTGATTAGAAATGAAATTCAGTGGATCTGGACAAACTTTGATGGATAATTTGATATGATTTGGGATGAAATTTTGTGGATTTTGACAAGTTGTAATGGATGATTTGATGTGATTTGGGATGAGTGGATTTTAGTAGAATTTTTATATAATTTGAGAAAAAATCAGGATAGTCAATTTAAATATTTTGATTTCATGTGATTTTTATATTACTATTTATATGCATATTTTATATCATTGTTCATATGCATATGCATTACATGAGAAAGAAAGAACCGGGAAGGCAGCTGGTTTGATGAAAATGAAAGAACCGTGAAGGCAGCCGGTCTAATGAAAATAAAATAACCGGGAAGGCAGTCAGTCTAATGAAAATGAAAGAACTGGGAAGGCAGCCGGTCTTATGAGAATGAAAGAACCGGGAAGGCACCTGGTCTAAATGAGAATGAAAGAACCGAGAAGGCAGCCGGTCTAAGATAATAACAACCTGTCGACAGGTGGGAAGACGTTTCCATCATAATCATATATGTATTTGCATTTGTTTTAATTATTACTGCATTATTGAAATGATGAGGTGTGATGTATCATCGTGAATATAATTATGGATGATTGAGTCTCACAGAAAGAGACAGTTATGATGAAAACATTATTGAAATGATGAGGTGTGATGTATCATCGTGAAAACATTACAAAGCTATCAGCCACCCTGCAGACTGACAGCCACCCTGCAGCTGCCCTACGACCGCACTCTCACCCAAGCCCGCTATCATGACCACCTCGCCGGTAGACGCCTATAAATGGGCCAAGGTATGAACTTCACCATTCATATTCAGACACACCCGCACTCACACTTGATATATTTAAGCCCTCGGATTCTTTTGAGCCCTCGGCTTTTCCTTTAAATCGTTGCTGACTTAAGCATCAGAGTGCCTTCGGAGGTCTCCCCCTCCCCTCCTTCCGAGGGCTTTCAGTTCACTCCTGTCACTTGTGCAGGATCCTGGCCGAGTCCTCACTCAGGCCACATCCCCAACCAGACCACGCTAGTTTCCAGGTCACGTCAGCCCCAGCAGTTTTTGGCATCAACAATATAGTTTTAAATGCAATCAAAATTTAAGTTGAGAACAATATCAAACTTGAGTTTCAATATTAAACTTGACATAAATTATAACGATATTAAACTTAAAGAAAAATCAGTGAAATCTAAAAGACAATTGATAATGGTAATGGATAATGTAAAATGGATAAGTTTACATTAGTAATTAAGTTTACCTTGAAAAGGAGTAAAGACTGTAAATGCCAACCAAGCTGTTGATTTCCTTAGAAAAAAAAAGTATATTTTGCACTTTTGGTTCATTAAATCTATTAAACTAGGTCCTAGTCAAAATCCTAGTCTCGAAAAGTTATCTTGATATGGACCAACACCATGTAACTTCGTACCGATATAATATTATATATATATATATATATATATTTATACCATAGTAGTGGATAAAATATTTGGAAATAAAATAAAAGAAATACATTTTTTTTCTCTGTAGCTTATCCGGTTGAGATAAATATGGCTGACGAAAATCTGATATAATTTACTATGTGATTGACGAATTCAGAGTTTGGTCATGTTGGCTGGGTCCATATACTCGGTTGGCAGCGTCAACGTAACAAAATTTTAATAATCATGTTCACACTTTTGTTTCATGGGTTTTCACCCTTTTTATATAAAAAAAAAATCTTGGTTAGATTAGGTAGTTTTAAATCCTTCTGAAATTTTATCAATAATTTTAAAAAAATTTACTAGTAACATCAATATAAATGTGAGAATAAAAAACTAATGATACGAGTGAAATTTCAAAAATTAAATGTGAAATTTTAAAAATTAACAATAAAATTTCGGACGGATCAAAAACCAGTCTTAACCAAAAATTGGTCCTTATATGTTGGATCCTCTCAATTTTTAGCTTTGAATTGCAGGTCAATTGATTGTTAGATTTTATGCCACCTCAATAAAGTAAAAATCGAGGGTCATGAACACACCACATCACCGAAGTAAGGGAAAAGAGCTTTTTCCTCTAAACCGGCAAACAACCAACTGCATGCCCTTGTGTAATGACCCATACCGAGCAAGCATTACTTGAAATGACATCATTATTACTTTTAAACATTGAGTATATAGACCTGTACCGCAACATGTAAATCCTACTATTTCCATCATACAATACATTCCTGCTATATGCATGCATGCATGCTTCCACATTTCTTTAGTCTATGTACATTACATCTTGGTTGAAACCAAGAATTTACACAAGACACAATCTTTAGAAAAATTTCAGCCATGACAATTAAAAAACAAATACATTTTTTTCAAAAACGGAGACATATACATTAATCCAAACTCCCAAACAAACATGGTGAGGATGCTTTGCGTGAAAACCCACCTAAGGATACCTTTCTCCTTCAATCCTTTACTGATTTGCTTCAATTCTATTCAACAACTTCCTTGAAATATTAAAAAGGTGGAGGGTGAGCTAAAAGCTCAGCGAGTAATCCTATTACTCAAAGTAATCGTCTTCAAGAAACTTTATCACTTTTTGAATGAATTCAATTTAATTGTAATCACAATTCATAAAGTCACAACTATGTATATATAATTTCCCTCATGCTCATCACAAGTAAAATAACCGTTCCAAGAATACATTAAAACAATCAACAATCACATGAATTAAAGTATCATACAAGCTTCAAACCATTACAAGAATAACCCTTTTAAACTATTCACGGTTCACGTGACATCAACTCAATTCAATACTCTTATAAATACATATATCACAATGGGGATGTCTCCCCACGTACCAGTACATCAAACATCGCATTATACATCCACTCGGTTTCATCTCACTTTCCACTTCCACTCGGTTCCATAATATCGTCAAGGATTCAAATCTCATCAAACATAATTCATAACACAAGCAATTTCTTAAATATAATTTCATTAACTCATTCACATTACACTTTACTTCCAAACACACATCAAGACATATGATTTGTTTCTTAGATATCAAACACACATTTATTCACACCCTTATATGGTTTGCATTCCGCATCTATTATACTTACATATTTTCGTTTTTATCATATAATTCACTACGCTTACTAAGAATATGGTGAAACTCACCTTTGATATGCCAAAAGCTAGTCTTCAACTACTTCTTTACCCTTAGCACGTTCTCCAACAACACCTAAAAATTATATCATTTAATATAACAATCCAAGAAGTAACGAAATCAATATCCATCTTCATTAAGCATCTACAAGAAATTGTCTAGATAATAACTATGTTACAAGTTTTCTCTTCTTTGTCTACTTTTCCTTATTCTCTTTTTTCCTTTCCAATCAAATTTTAAGTGCATGTCTCATGACAATGATTCTTAATTTACTCAAGTAAATTTCAAGAATAAATAACAAGAAAGCTTAAACTTCTTAAGTTTTAAACTAATTAAAATGATTTGTTTCATTTACTTACAAAATTTCTTCTTTTATAATTTTTTACTTAAAAAGCTTCTACCAACTAAGTTTACTCAATAATTCCTCCAATTCAAAGAAACTATACCAATTTAATAATCTTTATGCCACCAAAATTCTAAACTTACATATTTAACATTATCCAAACACTAACTTAGATTAATTTACTCTAATATTTAAGATTTGTTCACATAAACTCTATAATACCCATCTAATAGAATTCTTCCAAAAAATTTAGCTTTATCACTAAAAAAATTCCTAACTCTAGAAAGTCTTTTAGCTCCAACAAGTATTTATACTTCAAAACCTAAAATTTACATATCTAAAACTACTCAGTCACAAGTTTAAGTTATTTCAAGTTATAGTGCAAGATTAATTCAAAGTTCCACTACATATCATATTCCAACTTCAATAAATCCTAAATCCATCCATTTAAATTCAAATCAACTCAAACAAAACCAAAGAATCAACTTCATTAAGTTTACTTTGACTTAGAATAGGTTGGAAAATGATTATACCTCAAATTTGTATAAAAAAAAAATAGCTAAGAAACAAAAGGAGCAAGAACCCCTGTCTGGTGCGTGTACTCCACGCGCCGTCGTAGCCTGCTCATGGCGCCTCACCTCTCGGTCTGGACTCCTCCCCCAGGTGGCTGTAAGAGTTTTACAAAGTATGGGGGTAAGTGAGGTAGTGACGTGAGTTGGTGAGCTAGAAGAAGATAAGAAAATTTTGGGTTTTCTCCAAACAAATTAAAAAATGGTATTTGCCCTGTTTCTCTCTAACTCTCTCAGTCACCCGAGCTTCCCAGAGAAGAATTGAGAGACTTGTGGTTTTTTTGCTGAAGTTTCTAGGCTTTTAGCCTTATATTGTCCCACGAACCATTAGCTTTTTATCTCTTTACCCCTCCCTTCTTTCTTAATTAATTTGCAACCCTTTTCCTCCTTTTTTGTAACTTTTTATATTAAAACCCAATTGTTCTTACTAACGCTTCTTTATAAGAAAGTCTTCACTAAGTACTTTCATTTCTTTTATGTTTATATTACCCCTCAATCAATAAGCTCTACACACTTCTAACATAGAAAAATTATAATTTACTTCATCGATATATATAGTTTAAAATTTAAGACCTGACTTTGCACCCCCTCTCTCTCTACTTTTTCGCTTCTCATTTACTCAGAGTATAAATCCCATCAACCAAATTGTTGAATCCTAAATAATTCCTTGATCCATTACTTAAATTGATGCAATCTCTTGACCTCAACCCGATAATGATGCCCAACAGTGTAATCTTTCTGATGACGACAATCACGACCGTAAGTGCCACGATGGTCAGTATGTTGTCATGTCATCAGTACGATAGTTTTGGTGAGAGAGAAAACAGAGAAGAAGAGATTGTGTAGAAGAAAATATTAGAAGATGGATTCAGTTGTTTTGGACTTGGATTGGGTACTTGGGTTGGGACTTGGGAGCCTGGGCTCATGTTGGGATTAAGGTTGGGCCTAAAATTATAGGGCATGCTTGGGTAACAGTTTTCTGTTTTTAGTTTTCGAAAATGAAAACTGAAAACAGTTTTCTGAATAAAACATGTTTGGAATACTATAACTCGAAATTGTTTCCAAAACAAAAAAACAATGAAATGTTGTTTGAATAATCTTATTTTGAAAACTGTTTTGATACAACTTGTAATTATTTTTAGTTTTGAGTTTAAATTTAAAATCTATATTAATTTTATTTCTTATATTTACTAAATATTTAAAAATAATTAATATTATTTTATTTTCAAAATTTTAATATTTTTTATATACTATGGAGTAAGAATGAAACAGAGAAGTGAACACTGATTTTAGGACTATTTTTCGAAAATTATGTTAGAAAACACCAATTTGGAGTTTTTAAAAAACAATTTTTGAAAACTTGTTTTTTTAAAACTGTTTTAGAAAATTGCTTTTGAAAACTGTTTGCCAAACATAGAAAAGAGATTTTGAAAACTGTTTTCAATTTTTCGAAAATTGAAAACAATTTTGAAAAACTGTTTTCAAACATAGCCATATATACTATCTGTTTCTTTTTTAAGGAAAAAATGAACCCGATTTTTAGCCAAGACTTGCCAGTAGTGTAACTCTACCCCTGATTTCAATCATAATAGTTTTCCTGATGGTTTTATTTTTGGTACAGCGTCATCAGCATATCAAGTAGATAATTAATATATAATATATTAATGTACAACTTTTTAAAACCACCGTGAGATATAATCAACCACTTTATGAGATATAATCAACTGTATATATGCATGATTTATGGGACAACTTTACTCGCGACTATTCAGGTTTCTCTCCTTTATTCATTTATATTTCTGTTTAGGTAAGTTTCCATTTGTACATGCATGAGAGTGCACAAGTTATGATGATCGCAACTACTTGATTTCAATACTCCATTTCTTGTATATACGAAATGGAGATAAGAAACTGAATAGATTATCATATTTATTCAAATCAGTTCATTGAAAAGTAACGTGATAAATTAATTAGGAATGTTTTCATAAAACTTTGTAAAAAGAAACAACATAGCTAATAGAGGTATAACAGTTGATTTCTATCATCGTTATAATGTATAAAATTAATTTTACCCTTTAATCACTTATCATATTTTAGAAGAATCTTAATTTAGGGATTTGACATTATTTGATATAGAAATAACTAGAGTTGATCATTGGTCCATTAGTCCACCCAGCTCGTTTGGCTCAACTTGTAGTTTTTGCGGATTTGTTCAAGAAAAATTAATTAATTAATTTGGCTTGGGTAAAAATTTAGGCCCGATTTAAAAAACGAAAGGGATTGAAATTTGAATAAAATAAAAGGCAAATCGGTTAGGCACCACCTTCTTAAATATATTATACTTAATACATTTAATTATTTATATATTAAATAATATATATTTCATGTAATGTGATATATGTTAGGGTTAAGATTCCCTTACTAAAACATTTCATGCTATGAAAAAATAGGGGAAAATGCAATAATTTAGACAAAGAATTTTTTTTTTTAATTCTTCTTTGTGCGTAATATTGTATTATGGGAAAACTTAGACTAAATAAAAAAATGAAAAATTCAGGCCTGATGGGCGGACTTGGGTTTGGCTTAACTTATTAGGCTCGAGCTAATTAAGATCGGATTTTCGGGCCAGCTCATATCTACTGAGCTACAATTTTGTGTAAGCCCGACCCAAACCTAACCCGAACCTGACCCAAACCTAGCTCGAGACTGACTTTGGTCAAATCTAGATATAATTGATTCACATGTATTGAAAAAAGATTAGTTTTTATATTTTTCACGTAATCTACTTTTAAGTAACATAATTGAAATTAAACATTTAAAAAAAAAAATTGTGACAAGAAGGTATCAAACTAATGAAGGAAATGAAAATGGATTCTTTCTGTTTCTCGTTCTCATGGCCCATTATATTACCTTCTAAGTGTGTATATTAACTAGGAGACCTTTGTTTTTCTTTTTCTTTACCTTTTTATTCTCGTTATTCTTAAAATTTTAATTAGCTATGCTTTCTTTCTTTCCTTTTTAAATTCGGGTGGAAAGCTAACATTGAAATATAAGTTCATTAAATTACATTCGAAATGCAAAAAATAAAGGGGATGGCTTGCCTTTGACATTGACCAAGTGAACTTCTAGTACTGTGTTCCCAAGTTAGCTTATGATACCACTTTATTATTGGACCCGAATAAAAGAAATTCAAAATATTGGACCAAATTTATAAGTTTATCAAGAAATTGGATAGCTTGTTGAGGATTTTTTTTTTACATAATTAAGTCCAATAAAATTCAATTTATTGATAAAGTTGTCGAAGAATTACTTTCTGTGACTCATTTGAACCAAACTTAACTATCTTTCTGAAATGTCAATTGATACATATGCAGACAAACAGTCTCGGATATAAAATTATATTTAAATATAAATTTCATAACAAACAAAAACATATAACCAATAAATGCAAAAAGGATGGGCTAAGGCACAAATGCAATATCTCTCTCTTTAGAACTTCTCGCGTCATAGCAGAGGTAATCAAACTCTATCAATGCAACAAACTCATGGCCGCGTTGCTCCCAGGATACAAAAACCCAACATAATCTATTTGTTGTATCTCAAAGATACTAACATTGTATTATGAGCCAGAGCTCTACCATACCACATTTTTTTTGCTCATAGTAATATCAAAATAATATAACGCAGAAAAAAACTAAAATGAGGAAAAAAATAGTGGATTTTGTTTTTCTATCCAAAGGGCATGCAAATAGTCATATTTATAGAACTCTAGTATAGTAACCTTCAAATTTGGATTTCGATCCTCTAGGGATGAATTTGTCTATGGTTTGGTGTAGTTCATGTTAGGATTAATAGCCACATCATAAAAATATTAAATCAAAGGCTATGATTGAAATACATAAAAAATTTGGAGCTAAATATCTCTATGCCACGTCAGCAAAAGGGGTAATTTTATAAAATCAAAATTACATTTCGAAATTTTAGAAGAAAAGGAAAGCAGTTGCCGAAAATCGACTACTAGAGGCGAACGTATCGGCACGTGGGACGCGTGAACCGGCTCCTACCAGCGGTTGGTGATCGGAAAGTTTGGATCTGATTAGCATTGCAAAATCCAACCACCCGGTGGTGTCTAATTATGAAAATAATATTCATCTTTATTATTATAATTACGATTATAATAATTATTTTCATTATTATGAGAAAAAATATTATTATAATAATATTATAAAAGTACTATTATTATCAGTATTATTATAATATTGATAATAATAACCACTGTATAATAATATTATAAAAGTACTATTATTATCAGTATTATTATAATATTGATAATAATAACCACTGTCATTATTATTATATTTATTATTATTATTGTTATTACAAGAAAAAATATTTTTAATTATATTATAATTATCATTATTCTAAGGTAAAAAGAAAAAAAAAATAGTCTCACATGGATAAGATAGATTTTATCCTATAGAAGGAGGCGGGACAAAAAATGTGAGATTAAGGCTAATTTAATCTCATCTTAATCTCATAAGAATAGTAAATCTCCCCAACCAAATGAGGGATAACTATTCATATATGATTAAAATAGTCCAATCTCATCTTAATCTCACCAATCAAACGGGCTATTAGAGTTTAGGCTAAGAGTTCAAGAGGGAGAAAAGAGACATGGTGTAGAGAGAGATTGGAGGCAATGTTGTTAGAGGCACACAAAAGTATACTAACCTTAAGGTTAGTAGTAGTTTATATAGAGAACATAATATTCAAAAATTAAATCAATACCCTTAACCATAATATTCTAACACTCCTCTTCAATCCTTCATTTTTCTTTTTATTTGAGATAATTTTATCAATTCGATAATTTTATCAATTCAATTAATCTCTGACATTAATAAAAGAAAAATGAAGGTTAATCAGTGTAACCTTTACGTCCACATGCATACATTGCTAAATATAAGCGGCTAATACAGTTCCAACACTGCAGATTTACTTTCATGGGTTATGAGTCTCTCTCTCTCTCTTTATATAAATGGTTTACCATTGGAACCACAAGCACTTGCATAAAGAAAAATGGCCATTGAAGGTTCTCTTGTATCGGGGCTGCTACTCCTTGCAAGCTTGTGGGATCTTGTTGAACCAAAGCGTCATCTTGTCTCAACTTCTAATTTCAATCGTAATAGCTTTCCTAATGATTTCATTTTTGGGACAGCCTCATCATCTTATCAAGTAAGACATTTTTAATTACCTTCACAAATTCATGCGACCGAGTGTGATGATTTCAACTGTTTTTCTTCGTTTTTCTTTGACTTTTGGTCTCCTTTGTTGCTGAAATTATCATTGTTTTATTGTATAAACAATGGCTTTAATTCCAGTTTACATCATCGGTCATCAATATACAAAATATATCATGTGGAATATAGTGGCTTCTATTTAAAATTAATTAAAGCAATTCCCACGTTTTGTTTTACGTCATGTAAGATTATATATATATATATATATATATATATATATATATACACTCCTGCATGGAAGCATTAATTAGCTAGCACCACTAATTATGCAATTATATTTAGTATGAAGGTGCAGTAAAAGAAGGTGGTAGAGGATTAAGTATTTGGGACGACTTCACTCACTAGTATCCAGGTTGGTGATGAATATTTTGTTTGGCTAATTGGCTCTATTTCTTTCATAAATGAAACGGTGAGTTCACAACAAAAAAAGGAAAATAATAAAATAAACAAATTGGAGACTAAAAGTTGAATATTGTATTCAAATAAGCTCTTTAAAATTTAATGTGATAAATTAAGAATTTGTTTCATACATCTTGTAGAAAAAAAAAAACAATATGGACAATGGAGATGTAGCAGTCGATTTCTATCATTGTTACAAAGTACGGAGTTTATTTTTCTTTTTTTATGAATTGTCAATGTTTCATGAGTATCTTTAGCAGTGAGGGTTGAGGGGTGATTTTCCATGGATGTATCTGGTGGTGGTAAAAAAAATTATTTTATATTTATTTCATGTATTTTTTTTCTCGATTAGTCGTATTTGTATTAAACATAGCTGAAAAATGTGATAGGAAGACATGGATGCTTTCAAACTAATGAAGGAAATTAACATGGATGCTTTCCAACTCTCAGTTTCATGGTCTAGAATATTACCCCGTAAGTATATATTTTAATCAAGTTGTAATTAACATTTTATTTCATTGCCACTGTTCTATTTTTCTCATTATTCTTAAAATCTTAATTGATTCTTCTTTTTCCATTTTTTTTTTTGTGAATTTAAGTGGAAAACTAAGTGAAGGAGTGAACAAGGAAGGAATACAATTCTACAAAAATCTCATCAATGAGCTCTTAGAAAATGGTAATAAATCTCTTCCTAAATGGATTTAAAAGTTTTCTGCCAAAGATGGTGGTTTAATGTAACTAGAATATTTTGTAAATATGCCATGCTGACATTGAAATATAAATTCTTCCTACAAGTTTGAAATTCAAAATATAAAGAGGCCAAAATCCAAAATGTTCGACCAGATTTCATAGTTTTGATGAAACTGAATAGCTTATGAAGATTTATATTCTAAATATCATGCTATAAAAAATTAGAACCCAACTAATTGTTTTGTGTCTCCTGTGATACAATGTGCAGACTTGCAGCCTTTCGTATCTATCTCCCATTGGGATCTTCCTCAAGCTCTAGAAGATGAATATGGTGGCTTTTTAAACCCTCGCATTGTGTAAGTGAATAGTAGTTACTTTATATGAATCATACTTTACAATCCCAAAGATTTTTATTCTGGAATGAACAGTTTGTAAAACCTACTGCGTGGACATGAAAATGTTTGATCCTGGCTGCATATTAGATTGTTTTTGTAAGACTACAAATTAGACTGGGTTTGTTGTTTTTTTGTTTTTATGGTGTTTGATTGTTTGTCTCAATTTATACTCAATACAATTTTTTTTTTCTATTTTTCATTTTGCCAACATAGACTATGGTGATTAACCTATTGACTTTCAAATTTTTTTCCTACTTTATAGAGGATCGAGATGGAATTCTTATTGGCCCACAGGTACGTTGATAAAGTATATATATTTATTTTAGAAATACTTTGTTTTTGAAAAACGAAGGCATAAAAAGATTAGAAGGCATCATAAAGCCAATAAGATTTAGAAAGAAAATTCCTTATGAATCATGAGAGACACATGGAGAGATCAGTAAAGACGCCAAACCAAACAAACAGAACCATCCACTAGAACACAAGACAACACACTGTGCACTTCTTGATACATGTTTTTTCAACATTCTTTTTTCAGTAGTTTGTCATATTCCTCTCTATCCCTCCATTCCATTTGGTATAGCTGTTCAATCATCTCCTCTTCATCTTCATCATATGAAACGCCTTTTTTTTTTTTTTTTTACCCAATGCCCTATTTTCTTACCGAATACTTTTTCTTTATATTCACACTTTATAAAATGACTAATAATTGTATATAACATTATTTTATTTAGGCTGCTTCAGACTTGATCCTAGTGTATCCTGAAGGTACCAAATATATTCTAAAGTACATCAAGGATCATTACAATAATCCAACCATTTACATTACTGAGAATGGTAAGCCAATTTTTAGAATAAACTTCATACAATTAAGTGGTATTTGTTACATGTTGGATAATCCAATTACTAATTAGTTTTGATTTCTTTGACATAAAACTCATGTAGGATATGACGATTACAACAATGATACATTACCATTGGAAGAAGCTCTTAAGGATACTGATAGGAAAGAATACCATGAGAAGCATCTTCGGAATCTTTTCGGAGCCATAAAGTGAGTTAGTATCTAACTTATGTTGAATTTATTATCACTGTTTTTTTTTTTTTTTTTTTGGTTTGCAAAATTTACTTTACAACTAACATAAAACTTGTGTTCTTCAACAAACTTGATATTGATATAAAATTATTGTTTTCTGCTATATAGGATGTTTTTTAGTACTCAACTTTTGAAGGTTTAATTATTACAAGGTCCATCTCGATGTAAGCTTATAGAGCATAGATTGTTTTGTTAAAAGTTTATACTAATGGTGATTATTGGATTATTGACAGTGACTATGGAGTTGATATGAAAGGCTATTTTGCATGGTCATTGATGGATAACTTTGAATGGAACCTTGGTTACACTGTTCGATTCGGATTATATTATGTAGATTTCAAGAATGACTTGAAACGATATACGAAAGAATCAGCCAAGCGGCTCATGAAATTTCTAAAAGAACAAAGCAAGCGGTCTGAAACTGTTATTTGGGTTTCCTCAATTTTATCACGTATAACAAAGAGTTGGTCACTATTGACGTATTGAAGTTGAACATCTTTTGGTTTTAAATCACAACTGAATGATGTATTTTATTAATTCTTTTGTAATTCTTTGATTTTATTGATTAAAATCTTTTTAGGTGTTTTAGGATTTTAATATGTAATTAAACTATTGTCTTCTTATATAAGAAATTGTACTACTTTCTGATCTATTTCATATAGCTAGCCTATAAATAGGTTTGTATAGTTTTTGGGTTCTGCCTATATCTTTTTTCATGATAAATAAATTGACTTTTTCCTTTCATATATATATATAAAAGCCTTTTATTCTCTTTTTCACTTAGATAGGTGGTTTAGAGGGAGGATTCTCTAGGCATGAAGATTCCCTAAAAGTATGCCTTTTGAATTATGGACAAATGGACAAATAAGTATCATAGTACGTATGTCACTTAGTAATCACCGAATTCCTAAACAAATTTTTTTTCCCTCAAATCCCCAACTTTGAGGTGATTTTAATAAATAAATATTTTGATTATAAACTTGTCATAATAAGCCCTTAATTTGATTTGACGTTTTCTTTGAAATGACGTGTTTTTAAGAATTTACTCTTTCAAAAGAAAATTAATGACAGAGAAAATGAAGAAACAGTTGTTTACGGTTATTGTTATGCTTAAAATTTGAAAAATAATGTCTTGGAACATCAACGGTGCAACAAATCGTTGCATTTTTTTATACTTCTTTTCTTTAGGGGTTAAAATTAAGTGGACCAACAGCAAAGCAACACGTGGACATTTCTACTTCCAATAAGGAGATGGCACGTGGACAAGCTATTGACAAACCCAATGCCATTCCCGGACACTCTTGTCTAGACCTACGAGCGTAAATCCAGGGATCACGATCCTTCTTGGACACCCAGCCATATCCACTTGCAGAGGAACGGGATCTCCGAGATTTCCCCATCCGGGGTACGTGGGCCGTCTCACCTTTGAAACACTATAAAAGGACCAAGGTATGCAAATCCAGACACAATCACATTCACATTTTACAGAACTGAAAGCACCAGCATCCCATTCCTCTAAGAACTTGTACAAACAAGAGCATCGGAGTGTCTTTGGAGGCACCATCCCCCTCTCTCCTCCGGTGGCTCTCTAGCTCATCTCGTCTTTCTTGTGCAAGCTCCCCCAAAAACCGGCCCCCAAGTCATCAACACGTTTTATGCATCAACAACAATATTTTTGTGTTTTGTAAGGGGCTGTTGATAAGAATCTCAATGTTTCTTCAAGAAGTTCTGAAGGCTCTCATTCTATGGCTCTTGATGATCACAAGTTTTTAACATGGTTATTAATTTATGTGCTTATTTCATTTGGAATTATATAAAATGAATTTATTAGCTACATCAGCTCTTAGGTGACAAGAAGGGCGAGAAAGTTGGGGCCATAATCCTCGGACTGTCTATTCCTTCATGTCTTCACCTTTTATTGCTATATTCTTCAAAACCAGACCTTCTCTAAACTCTGTTATTCAAAACTAGATCAAATGGACTCTTTCTCCATTATGAGTTCATCCTGCCATTATGATAAGACAGCTGCTTGAAATTACAAAATAGGAAACAACTTTTCCCAAACCAATTAGAAGTTTTCTTTGTGAGAATTGAGCCAGAATCCTAACAGTCATAACTATAGGGTAGTTTTTTATTTTTATTTTTTTTTCATTTTCTTCTTCCACTTTGCGATCAAATGAAAACAAGCATTTGATTTCATGCAAACAATTGGACCTTGCAATTAATTTTTGTTGGTATGATCCTCCAATGTGTCCACGAGCTAAAGAAGTTACAAGTGGATTGTTGAGGAAAATTGTAAGAATAAAGAATCAAGCTAGAAGAGACAGTGATAGGAGCTGATGTGATTAATAAATTCATTTTATATAATTTTAAATGCAATCAAAACATAAATTGAGAACAATATTAAACTTGAGTTTCAATAAAGATGTAAATTAGGAACAGTTATAAACTCGACGTAAATTAGAACAATATTAAACTTAAAGAAAAACCAGTGAAACCTAAAAGACAATTGATAATGGTAATGGATAAGTTTACATTAGTAATTAAGTTGACCTTGAAAAGGAGAAAAGACTGTAAATGCCAATCAAATGATAAACTTAAAAAAAAAAGGAACCTGTTTCTTTCATTTTTCCCCCCTTTTTTCATGTAATTTCTCCATTACTAGTACTATATATAAAAAACATACTCCATAGTGATCAAGCCTGGGCCTTTGATGCAAATTTCAAGCCTGGGCATTTAAAGTCTTTAACTAATTGCTCCTTTATTTTTCAAGGTCAACTCCAACTTAATTACTGATATTGTAAACTACCCACGATGAAGCAGTAGTCAGTTGTTTACCTGAGAGGGCTATTTAATTTTGCCATGAAACACGTACATAATGATCTTTCAATTTAGAAGACATCCAACGCTATAATTTCTTAATTAATTTTAAAGTTATGTTTCGTGTTATTTTGAAGGAGACAACAATAACAACATGCATATGTTGAGTTATTAATCAGCTGTTGAGTAATTATGCGTATCTATAACATCTAAGTGATGCAACAGTTAGGAGGAGATCGTAGTTATCAATTTATGTTGCTCATCTTTTAAGCTTGCTGATCAGTAGTTCAATTAATCATTAACTTCTCCTGATTTTCTATTTTTGATTCTTGATGTGGGATAATTTTACCATCCAAACAAACAGTAACACATGACACACCAAGGTAAGGCCACAGACCCAAAATTACCACCAGTGAAATCATTACATGTGTCCAAGGGTACGAAGGTAATTTTATTCATAAACCCTAAAACACTGTAATCCTAACTGCACAAGGACACTCATATCTCATATTTGAGAAACTCAAATCCCACCACAACTCTCACATATGAGTTACTTTCCTAATCAGACGATACTCCAAAGTACTGTATGTAGAGGGCTTTCGTTATTACACATGTACGTCACAAACAGTTTTAACAACGCCTGCCTTTTCATTTTATATAAACAGATTATTGATTTAGGCATCAGAGAGTTCCCTCAAAGGCACACTTCCGATCCTCCGACAACTCCTTAGGTCTTTTTTTGTTCTCGTGTGTGCGGGGACTTCACAACACCTATAAGAGCAGCAGTCACATTTTTAAGCATAAAAAAATTTGTGTTATCCATGGGAAAACTTTGAAGAAGAATTCATCCGTTAATGATGCCAACCTGAAATATGACCAAGAACGTTGTTGCTACTGTCGCTGTCGGTGCTGCTACCATTGCCACAACCCATACCTTGACTAGACAGGACATGATCCTTAGTCCAGGCCTCTTTGCAATTCCCAAAACTACTGCTACGAGTGACGATTCCATCTGGCATTCTAAAAGGTAGCAGAAGTTTCTTGCAACCTCAACTGGGCTATCCCACTCGTCACCAAAGCCACACTGATCTGAACGCATGACTCGGGGTCCTCAATGGCATTAGATGCTGCCACAAAGCCCTCGATTAGCGAGGCACTCAGATCACGAAAGGAGACTTCACCCCACTAACTACCGATCCTCCGTTAGATTCTGCCCCCTCCATTATAAGGTAAGATCACAGAGCCACTCCACGATCACAAACACCTTTAATACAATCTCCAGGAGCGGAGAATGATCACTCCAGATAAAGAGAACCTATAGTAGGTTAGTAGCACCTGCCAATAGACAAAACAAAAAAGCAAGAACAGAACAAAAGATCTTTTTTACAGATGACGACCTAGAAGGACTGCCCACCCCATGATGACGCCATGGTCATCACTTTGGTCATTGGGAATTACAATATGAAAAGGATCCTAGTTGACAACCAACATCTTCTATCATAACGCGTTCAAGAAAATGGGGCTTAGTGACCAACAGCTCACATGGGTCGCTTCCCCTCTCTATGAGTTTTCAAGCGAGCCAATGTTCCTCTCTCTGCTATATTTAACATCACATTCATAACATTTCTACTCATTTTTCATTCTCTTATGTTCTTCCTCTACACACAACCTATGTCATCACAACTACTTAGGCCATGTCTGGAGACAAGGGTTTAAGCAAGGTTAGCTTAAATCTTTGTCTTAGAATTTGGTGGATGTTACTGGGGCCTCAATTCCAAGACAATGATTTAAGTTAATATTGCTTAAATCCTTGTCTCCAAACATGGCCTTAGTTTCTAAACAGTTTCCTAGAGATTTCTTCGAAAGCTATTCATAATTGCTATCTACACAACTTCGCAAGGCTTTGTTGTATCCTTGAGGTGAATTTACTAGGAAGCTACTAGCAAACTTTTTGGAGTGAGGGCAACTATCACCTTAACGAAAGTGATTTACGCCCTAAATCCTTAAAATATTATGTTCTTTTCAATTGTTTTCCTTGTTGCAATTCCATATTTTCTAATGCACATACTTTGACCCACTTTTTTTTTTTTGTTGTTATTTTAACCCAAAATCCCCAACAATTTTAAGGTGATAGTAGAAGCAACCATATAATCAGTATTGATTTCAAAGTCATGAGAGAAGACTTCATCAAAGAAGATCGTTTTTATGGAACAAACTTTGCTCACTAGAAGGAAACTAAAAGACTATAAAAGGTTGAAAGAAGCGAGAGGATATATATATTATGGATTTCTTTGTCGATGCCAAATTCATACTGAGAGCATATGTATGATTTCTAAGTTTTTATAAAGTCTATGCCAGATATCCAGGAAGTATTTGAAGAGAAACTTAATTCTTAAAAAAAAAAAAAAAAACAAAGTAGGCTTAACTTATTGATTATGAAATATTTTGAATTTATAGTTATAAATTAAAAATATATATTTTGAATTTATAATTTTGAGTAACATCATAAAAAAATGATGTGTTTTCACTCTATGACCAATTTACAATGAATATCTAAAACTAAGAAGTATCTAATTACTACATTTAAGATAGATGATCTTAATGAATTAGATGCTATCTTAGACGTGGAAATGAGTGGGGGATATGTTTTAAATCAATCTCATTACTTGAGAAACTATTATTAAGTTCCAAAATCTTGGAATAAAGTAAGCAAGTATCCCCTGTGAATTCACTACTAAACCAATTGAGAATTTCGGTAAAGTAATGATACAACTTGAATATGTATGTTAGTGCTATTGAAAGTTTAACTGAGCTAGATATTGTATTTGTAGAGTGCAAACTTTCAAGATACACTAGTAAGCCTAGTACAAACCAATAAATAGAGTTATTAGAATCTTAAGAAAACTATTAAACTATCTGTTTTATTTTTATTATCTGGTTGTACTAGAAGGATTCATTGTAGTTGGATCACAAGTACGTCAATTGATGAAAATTTAACGTTTGGATGGATTTTTAGGCTTGGTGGTGAAACAATACGTTGACCCTCTAAGAAGTAGGTATGCATATCAAATTTAACCATATAACCAGGATCAGCACATAATGCCATAGACATATTTGGCGTCACAACAATCCAATATACTTGTCACCTCAAGGACTTGTCTCCTTAAGGACTCTTTCTTAACATTATCGTTTCACATGGACAACAAAAAGATATATGTTTGCAGGGCCAAGAACTGTTGTCACACTTTGGTACCAAAAAGGCTAACAAACACATCAATCATCTCAAGAATATTACTCTAGTTCTATCTACCTATTCTTTAAGCCACAAAAACAGGAAAACCATAAGCTTCAATACGGCCCATTGAGCATTTTAACACATTTATGAACTAGAGCAAAGCTTCCTCATACCAAATACAGACTTAGTATTGCAACTTCAAAGGATAACAAGAGGGGAGAAAAGAATGACTGGAGGGGACTGCATAGTAGCAAACAAAAGTGGTAAATGATTCACATCTTAGGTAGAAATCAGAACAAAATATGGGAAAGTAGCAAGCCACGTCACTAATTCAATCTAAAGCAATGACGATGTATAAAATCAAACTTAAAATTTAAGCCATGCCATCTTGTCTTCTCACGAAAAAGATTAAGCGCTGATGTCAGAGATATTAAGGGAAGGTTGGGTACAGGACCATCAATCGAGGTTGATACATGTTTTTTCAACATTCTTTTTTCAGTATTTTGTCATATTCCTCTCTATACCTCCATTCTATTTGGTATAGCTGTTCAATCATCTCCTCTTCATCTCCATCTTATGAAACGCCTATTTTTTTTTTTATTCAATGCCCTATTTTCTTACCCAATACTTTTTCTTTATATTCACACTTTATAAAATGACTGATAATTGTATATAACATTTGTTTATTCAGGCTGCTTCAGACTTGATCCTAGTGTATCCTGAAGGTATCAAATATATTCTTAAGTACATCAAGGATCATTACAATAATCCAACCATTTACATTACTGTGAATGGTAAGCCAATTGTTAGAATAAATTTCATACAATTAAGTTGTATTTGTTACATGTTGGATAATCCAATTACTAATTAGTTTTGATTTCTTTGACATAAAACTCATGTAGGATATGACGATTACAACAATGATACATTACCATTGGAAGAAGCTCTTAAGGATACTGATAGGAAAGAATACCATGAGAAGCATCTTCGGAATCTTTTGGAAGCCGTAAAGTGAGTTAGTATCTAACTTACATTGAATTTATTATCACACTTTTTGTTTCTTTTTTTTTTTTGGTTCGCAAAATTTACTTTACATCTAACATAAAACTTGATATTGATATACAACAAACTTGATATTGATATAAAATTATCGTTTTCTGCTATATATGATGTTTTTTAGTACTCAATTTTTGTAGGTTTAATTATTACAAGGTCCATCTCGATGTAAGCTTATAGAGCAAAGATTGTTTTGTTAAATGTTTGTAATAATGGTGATTATTGGATTATTGACAGTGACTATGGAGTTGATGTGAAACGCTATTTTGCATGGTCATTGATGGATAACTTTGAATGAAACCTTTGTTACACTGTTCGATTCGGATTATATTATGTAGATTTCAAGAATTACTTGAAACGATATCCGAAAGAATCAACCAAGTGGTTCATGAAATTTCTAAAAGAACAGAGCAAGCAGTCTAAAACTGTTATTTGGGGTTCCTCAATTTTATTACGTATACCAAAGAGTTGGTCACTACTGATGCATTGAAGTTGAACATCTTTTGGTTCTGAATCACAACTGAATGATGCATTTTATTATTTCTTTTGTAATTCTTTGATTTTATTGATTAAAATCTTTTTAGGTATTTTAGGTTTTAATATGTAATTAAACTATTGTCTTCTTATATAATAAATTGTACTACTTTTTGATCTATTTTATGTAACTTGCCTATAAATAGGTTTGTATAGTTTTTGGGATTCTGCGTAAATCTTTTTTCATGATAAATAAATTGACTTTTTCCTTTCATATATATATATAAAAGCCTTTTATTCTCTTTTTCACTGAGATAGGTGGTTTATAGGGAGGATTCTCCAGGCATGAAGACTCCCTAAAAGTATGCCTTTTGAATTATGGACAAATGGACAATTAAAGTATCATAGTACATATGTCACTTAGCAATCACCGAAGTCCTAAACAATTTTTTTTTTTTGTTTTCTCAAATCCCCAACTTTGAGGGTGATTTTAATAAATAAATATTTTGATTATAAATTTGTCATAATAAGCCCTTAATTTGATTTGACATCTTCTTTGAAATGATGTGTTTTTAAGAATTTACTCTTTCAAAAGAAAATTAATGACAGAGAGAAAACGGAGAAAAGAATCTCAATGTTTTTGGCATCAACGCCAATATTTTTGTGTTTTGTAAGGGGCTGTTGATAAGAATCTCAATGTTTCTTCAAGAAGTTATGAAGGCTCTCATTCTACGGCTCTTGATGATCACAAGTGTTTAACATGGTTCTCAATTTATGAACTTATTTCATTTGGAATTATATAAAATGAATTTATTACCTACATCAGCTCTTAGGTGACAAGAAGGGCGAGAGAAGTTGGGGCCATAATCCTTGGACTGACTATTCCTTCATGTCTTCACCATTTATTGCTATATTCTTCAAAACCAGACCTTCTCTAAACTCTGTTATTCAAAACTAGATCAAATGGACTCTTTCTCCATTATGAGTTCATCCAGCCATTATGATAAGACAGCTGCTTGAAGACTCCTAGGTAAATGCTTCCTAGGTTGTCGTGTTGAGATTTTACCATTAAAATCCATTTACTCAATCTTAAGAAAAAAACACAAGCACAACAATTAAATAGGAAAATAAATAAAAAGCAAGAACTTTAGGAAGAGCAAAGTTGTTAAACTCTCACCCCAAAATCTCAATACAAAAAAAGCTCTTAACCCAATACACCCAAAGCTGTCATCCTAACTTTTGTAGTAAATCCCTCTAGCTTACAATATATGGGAATTATAAGTGTGACTCAAATCTTCTCTGGGACCCCTTTATATCGAATATATTTTCCTAATACAATTAGAAAAAGAACAACCGCATCATACTCAACTACTACTATTTGTACAATTAACAATCTAATAGGAAATTAGTATTATTCCTACTAGAACAAGCAATTACAAAATAGGAAACAATTTTTCCCAAGCCAATTAGAAGTCTTTTTTTATGAGAATTGAGCCAAACTCCTAACAGTCGTAACTATAGGATAGTTTTTTTTTTTTTTCATTTTCTTCTTCCACTTTGCGATCAGATGCAAACACACGATTGATTTCATGCAAACAATTGGAGCTTGCAATTAATTTTTGTTGGTATGATCCTCCAATGTGTCCACGAGCTAAAGAAGATATAAGTGGATTGTTGAGGAAAATTGTAAGAATAAAGAATCAAGCTAGAAGAGACAGAGATAGGAGTTGATGTGATTAATAAATTCATTTTATATAGTTTTAAATGCAATCAGAATATAATATGAGAACAATATCAAACTTGACGTAAATTAGAACAATATTAAACTTGAAGAAAAACCAGTGAAATCTAAAAGACAATTGATAATGGTAATGGATAAGTTTACATTAGTAATTAAGTTGACCTTGAAAAGGAGTAAAGACTGTAAATGCCAACCAAGCCGTTGATTTCCTTAATTGGATAACACTCTCCCCAGACCGGCATTGTTTGGTTTTTTATTTTTCTTAGAAAAAAAAGCATATTTTGCACTTTTCATAAAATCTATTAAACTAGGTCCTTGTCAAAATCCTAGTCTCGAAAAGTTATCTTGATATGGACCAACACCATGTAACTTCGTGCCGATATAATATTATATATATTTTTATACCTTAGTAGTGGATAAAATATTAAAAGAAACACGTTTTTTTTTCTCTGTAGCTTATCCGGTTGAGATAAATTTGGTTGACGAAAATCCGATATAATTTACTATGTGATTGACGAATTCAGAGTTTGGTCATGTTGGCTGGGTCCATTCTACTCGGTTGGCAGCGTCAACGTAACAAAATTTTAACAATCCATGTTCACACTTTTGTTTCATGGGTTTCCACCATTGTTTATATCAAAAAAAAATCCTGGTTAGATTGGGTAGTTTTAAATCCGTCTGAAATTTTATCGATAATTTTAAAAAAATTTACTAGTAATATCAATATAAGTGTGAGAATAAAAAATTAATGGTATAAGTGAAATTTCAAAAATTAACAATGAAATTTCGGACGGATCTAAAACAATTCTTAACCAAAAATTGGTCCTTATATGTTGGATCCTCTCAATTTTTAGCTTTGAATTGCGGGTCAATTAATTGTTAGATTTTATGCCACCTCAATAAAGTAAAAATCGAGGGTCATGAACACACCACATCACCGAAGTAAGGGAAAAGAGCTTTTTCCTCTAAATCGGCAAACAACCAACTGCATGCCCTTGTGTAATGACTCATACCGAGCGAGCTTTACTTGAAATGACATCATCATTACTTTTAAACATTGAGCATATAGACCTGTACCGGAACATGTAAATCCTACTATTTCCATCATACAATACATTCCTACTATATGTATGCATGCTTCCACATTTCTTTAGTCTTTGTACACTACATCTTGGTTGAAACCAAGAATTTACACAACACACAATCTTTAGAAAAATTTCAGCCATACAATTAAAAACCACATACAGTTTTTTCAAAAACGGAGACATATACATTAATCCGAACTCCCAAACAAACATGGTGAGGATGCTTTGCGTGAAAACCCACCTAAGTATACCTTTCTCCTTTAATCCTTTTCTGATTTGCTTCAATTCTATTCAACAACTTCCTTGAAATATTAAAAAGTTGGAGGGTGAGCTAAAAGCTTAGCGAGTAATCATATTACTCGAAGTAATCGTCTTCAAGAAACTTTTTCACTTTTTGAATGAATTCAATTTAATTGTAATCACAATTCATAAAGTCACAACTATGTATATATAATTACTCTCATGCTCATCACAAGTAAAATAATCGTTCCAAGAATACATTAAAACATTCAACAATCACATTTATTAAAGTATCATACAAGTATGTCACATGATTCAAACCATTACAACAATAACCCTTTTAAACTATTCACGGTTCACGTGACATCAACTCAATTCCATACTCTTATCAATACATATATCACAATGGGGGTGTCTCCCCACGTACCAGTACATCAAACATCGCATTATATGTAATTTCATTTGTTTTAATTATTACTGCCATATTGAAATGATGAGGTGTGATGTATCATCATGAATATAATTACGGATGATTGAGTCTCACAGAAAGAGACAGTTATGATGAAAACATTATTGAAATGATGAGGTGTGATGTATCATCGTGAATATAATTATAGATGATTGAGTCTCACAGAAAGAGACAATTATGGTTAAAATATTATTGAAATGCTGAGGTGTGATGTATCATCGTGAATATAATTATAGATAATTGAATCTCATAGAAAGAGACAGTTATGATGATAGTGCTGATGTGTGGTATGTTATTTTGAAATTGTTTATAGATGATTTGGTCTCACAGAGAGAGACAATTATGGTAAGCAAGAACCAGAGAATGATAAGAACCATCTAAATGATGGACTTTATGATGAGAACCTCATTACAAGATAATTGATGGTCTTAAGGTGGACCAATGATTTAGAAAAAGATATTGATAGAGAATGAATCGTATGACATGTGTAATGATAGTAGAAAGTTGTCATCAGGTTATGTGAAAAAAATAAAAGATTAAAAATTAAAGGACTATTTATGAAATTTTGGAATATTTTTTATAAATTAAATTCACTGAGATTGTGAAGCTCAACCCTCATTGTACAATGATTTTCAGGTAGCAGGTTTGGCAAATAATTTGGTGAGTTGAGGTTCAGAAGAAATCATCTTCTGTAAGCCACGTACGTGTCAACATCCTCAGACTAATGAGAAAATAAAATGAAAATTTTATTTGTAAATCTTCATGCATTTTACGTTGTATAGAATGCTTAAAGATCGGATTGATGTAAAGTTCTTTTGGTAATATTTATTTTTATTGTTGCATATATGTGTCGTGCTGGGATTCTCAAAATGTGATGACACCTGTAGAGAGATTATTTGGTTTTCTACCAGTAATTGACAGACCTTTGTTTCGTTTGAATTAAAAGGAGAAGTTTTGGATTGGTGGGAAGATATTCTTCCCAGGGTAAGTATAGATGTCAATAGACCTTCAACCTAGAATAGGTTTAAGGAGGTTTTCCTTGAGAAATATTTTTCCTTAGACTTTTAGAGCCTAACATGATAGAGATTGATCTATTTGAGGCATATTAATTATGTAAGATTGGTTGATATATCAACTCAAATTGAGAGAGATGTGATGGAGTTTAAGAAAAAAAAAAAGAGAAAGAGTGGTTAAAGAGGTTTAGACATAAAGGTTATAGAGGTAATGGTAGTACAAGTGTATAGGGTGAGAAACCACCCCAAATGAGGCTTTTCTTGTTACAGGGAACTGAAGTACAGAGTTAGAGGCAAACAGAACCTATTGTATCTGTATCTTAGAATACTATTGGTGGGACCCTTAGATTTGGGAGACAGGAAGTCATGGCAGAGGAAGTAAGTTTGCCATTAAGGGAAATAGTAACATGATGTATGATTGAGAGACAAAAGTTATTATAGATATATTCATATGAGATATTTATCCCATAATTGTCAAAATTTGAAATGCTTTATGTGTGGAGAAGGTGGACATGTCAGTGTTGGTTGACCTTGACGCAACCCATTCTTTTGCATCCAGTATTCATATAAAATCTATTGAAGTATGTATTAGTCATTGGATTGCAAAATATCCTTGTTAAAGTTCTCCCTCGAGATAGAGTGATAATCATGAATAGTTATGAGAGATTGTGTGATTCGTACTAGTGACAGAAAATCTGAAGTTGATTTATTATCTTCGAATATAATTTATTTTGGGAAATAATTGGTTATCGACGTTTTTTGTCTGGATTGATTATTCCAGAAAGAAGGCTCAAGATATATACGTTATATACTTTTAACTACCTTATTTTTGCTCTGGCCAATAGAAGATGATTGAAAAAGGGTTTTAAGGAGTATTGGGCATATATCATGAATTATAAAATGGAAAGTGAGAAGTTAGAATAAATCTTAGTGATGAAAGAATATTCTAAATTAATTTTTGATGAGTTGTTTAGGTTGCCTCCAAGTAGGGAGATTAAAGTCTAATGATGTGATACCAGGGCTATCACATATATTTAATAGCGTTTGAATTGAGAAAGTTGAACGTATCATTTTAAGAATTTTTGGATAAATAATTTTTTAGACCTAACGTATTTGGGGAGCCCCTATGTTGTTTGTGAAGAAGGAAGATGGAACGATGAGATTGGGTATAGACTACAAATAGTTGAATAAGAATAAATACATTTTTTCCTAGGATAAATGAATTGTTTAAGCAGTTGCAAGGAGTGAGAATGTTTTCTAAGATAAACCTGAGATCAGGTTATCACCAATGGAGGATAGAGAAGGGAGACGTGCCTACGATTGCTTTTAGGACACGTTATGCTCATAAGCTTTCGCGATGTCATTTGGATTAACTAATGTTCCAGAAACATTCATGGACTTGATGAATAAAATATTTAAACTGTTTCTTGATAATCTTATGGTTGTGTTCAGTAACGACATTCTGATATATTTTGAGAAGGAAAAACAACATATAGACCATTAGATACTGTGCTGGAGATTCTGAGGAGAGAGAAATTATATGCAAAGTTTCTAAGTGTGAATGTTAGCTGAAGGAAATAACTTTCTTGGAACATGTAATATCCGGAATCGGCATAACCGTTGATCCACAAAAGGTAGAGATAATGTTAAACCAACTAATATAATTGAGATTAGAATCTTCTTGGTTTTAGCTGGTTATTATAGAAGAATTCTTTCAGAATTTGTCTATTATTGAATTGCTGTTGAATAGATTGACCAGTAAAGATGTGAGATTTGTACGGTGAAGGAAGTGAGAAAATTTTGCAATTACTAAAGGAGAAATTGACTACAGCTCCGATATTGGTGTTTCCTTCTGGTGATGAAGGAGTTGTGGTGTATAATGATAAGTCATATCAATGATTGGGATATGTGTAACATAGGAAAGTTATGGGCTATACTTCTAGGTAATTGAAAATTTATGATAGAAATTACTCCTTTCATGACTTTGAATTAACTGTTATAGTGTTTACTTTAAAGATTGGAGACATCATCAGTGTGGAGCCACTTCTGAGATTTTCATGGGTTATAAGAGTTTGACGTAATTACCTGCCCAGAGAAAGTTGAATTTGAGGCAAAGATGGTGGATGAAGTTGATTAGTAACTAAGATTGTACAATTCATAATCATCCTGAAAATGCGAAGGTGATAGCTGATACATTGAGTAGAAATTCTACAAGAAGGTTAACTGTTATGGGGGTTCTGATGTGAAATTGATGATAGATTTAAAAGAGATAAGAATAAAGTTGAATAACGGTGATAAAAGATCATGGTTAACGAATATGGTTGTACAGTCATCCATAATAAAATGTTTTAGAGATGCAAGGTAGAGATGAAGAGATAGAAAAGATTAAGCATTGAGTGCTTACTAGAAAGAAATATGAGTTCAAAAATTTGGAATGAGGGTATTTTGAAATTGGACCATGGATTTGTGTTCCCAATGATGCAGAGTGGAGAAAGAAGATATTGAGAAAAGTACATGATGATATAGATTCGATGCAATCAAGTAATAATAAGATGTATAGAGGATTGAGACAAAAATTCTAATGGTCAGGGTTAAAGAGAGATGTAGCTGAGATTGTGAGGTTGTATGGAGTACCATGGATCATAGTATCAAATAGAGATGCTAGATTTACATCTTAGTTTTTGGAGAGGCTTTCAGTAAGTCGTGGGTACAAAGTTGCAATTTAATATAATTTTTCAAGCTTAGACAAAAAAAAAAAGAACGATTTTTAGAGTACTAGAAGATATGTTAAGGGCAAATGTGATGAGTTCTTAGTAAGTTTGGAATGCTTACATGCCATTGATTGAAGTTGCTTATAATAATTAGTAACAAACTAATATTAGGATGGCATCGATTGAGGCATTGTATGGTCGGAGGAGTATAACTCCTTTATGTTAGGAAGAAATGGGAGAGAGAAATATAGTTGGTTTATAAATTATTTAGTTAACATCTAAGAGGAACAAATTGGTTATAGAAAGCTGTAAAGCAGCACAGAGTAAACCTCCTGAGTTTCCAGAAGATGATGGGGTGTATGGAAAAATATCTCAATGAAAAGGGTGTATTGAGATTTAAACAGGAAATAAAAGCTAAACCTAATGTATGTGGGACTTTACGAGGTTTTTGAGAAAGTTTGACTAGTTGCGAATAGACTAGATTTGCCTCTGGAATTAAAACATTTATATAGTGTATTTCATGTTTCACTTTAAGGAAGTGTTTACATGATATTTCGAGCTAAGCTATAGAAATTTAGAAGGCTTGGGATTATATACAAATTCCAGTGAGAATTTTAGACAAAAATAATAAATCTTGTGTAATAAAATAATTTCATTATGCCAAGTTCGGTGGCGGAATCAGGATGTTGATGAGACTACGTGAAAGCATGAGACAGAAATATTATTCACATTTGTTTCTGGAGTAAAGTAAGGAAATTTCGGGGGCGAAATTTTTGTAAGGTCGGTAGAATTGTAATAACCGTATTTGCAAAGTAAGGGTAAATAAGTAATTTAATAAATTATAACATGAAGTTTAAATGATATAATTATGCGATGGATTTAGTATTGAATAAAATAATTATTTTGGAAAAAAAAATATTTCTGGGACGTGGACATCATTAAAAGAAAAAACAAAAAAAATAATCAAAAGTTGTGGGCAGCAGGTGTAATACCTTACACCTGCTGCCAATTTCAGAAGACGTTTGTAGTCAACAAACGTGGGTAGCAGGTGTAATACCTGTTACCAATTTCAGACAACATTTAGGAATGCCTTACGCGTCTCCACAACGTGGAGACTGTGGAGACTTTTGGGATGGGAGGGCTGCTGAAGTTTTCGTATATATAGCATATGTAAACGTAAAAAAAAAAAATTTCACCCATGAGATTTCGTTTTGTTTCCTCTAAATTGTCTGTTTTCTTTAAATCTTTGGAGACTCAAAGAAATGTTGGAAGAGCAAAATTTTGAAGGGGTTTTCTGCGGAATTTCGTAGAAAATCAAGAATAGCTATAAGAAAAGCAGAAGGTAAACAGTGCTTATTTTTGAATTTCTGACATTTATGGAGTTTCCCTGAATTCAAAGTGAGAATTTTTAATGTGTCTGGTTTATATCAAATTGAAGAATAAATTAGAAAATTTATATAAATATGATGTCAGGTGTTGACGATCTACAATTGGGAGAATTTATGAGAGAAACGGGAAAGGCAAGAAAGTGATCCACTGGTAGCTTTAAGTGCTATGTGTGAGCTGGATTTACTTTAAGTAGTCTAAATAAAAACGAAATATTAGTGATAATATTAAAATAAATTATTGATGTATGCTTGGGTGATAGATGAAAAAAATTGATTTATAGGTATAATAGGAAATTTGGACATGTAGAAATATTTTTCAGTGACAAATAATATTTTTGGAAATAAAAGTTTATTAGAGAATAAAAGAGATAAATAAATTATTGATGAGTTATATTGATGTTTTAGCACGAATTATGAGGAGATGAATTTTAGTGAATATTGATAAGCTTTGGTGGATGATTTGATGTGATTAAAAATGAAATTCAGTGGATCTGGACAAACTTTGATGGATAATTTGATATGATCTGGGATGAAATTTAGTGGATTTTGACATTTTGTAATGGATGATTTGATGTGATTTGGGATGAGTGGATTTTAGTAGAATTTTTATATAATTTGAGAAAAAATCAGGATAGTTAATTTAAATATTTTGATTTCATATGATTTTTATATTACTGTTTATATGCATATTTTATATCATTGTTCATATGCATATGCATTACATGAGAAAGAAAAGAACCAGGAAGGCAGTCGGTCTGATGAAAATGAAAGAACCGGGAAGGCAGCCAGTCTGCTAAAAATGAAAGAACCAGGAAGGTAGTCGGTCTTATGAGAATGAAAGAACCGAGAAGGCAACCGGTCTAAGTTAATAACAACCTGTCGACAGGTGGGAAGACGTTCCCATCATAATCATATATGCATTTGCATCTGTTTTAATTATTGCTGCATTATTGAAATGATGAGGTGTGATGTGTCATCGTGAATATAATTATAGATGATTGAGTCTCACAGAAAGAGACAGTTATGATGAAAACATTATTGAAATGATAAGGTGTGGTGTATCATCGTGAATATAATTATAGATGATTGAGTCTTACAGAAAGAGACAGTTATGATGAAAATATTATTGAAATGCTAGGTGTGATGTATCATCATGAATATAATTATAGATGATTGAGTCTCACAGAAAGAGACAGTTATGATGAAAATATTATTGAAATGCTGAGGTGTGATGTATTATTGTGAATATAATTATAGATAATTGAATCTCACAGAAAGAGACAGTTATGATGATAGTGCTGATGTGTGGTATGTTATTTTGAAATTGTTTATAGATGATTTGATCTCATAGAGAGAGACAATTATGGTAAGCAAGAAGCAGAGAATGATAAGAACCATCTAAATGGTGGACTTTATGATGAGAACCTCATTACGAGGTAATCATGAGATAATTGATGGTCTTAAGGTGGACCAATGATTTAGAAAAAGATATTGATAGAGAATGAATCTTATGGCATGTTTAATGATAGTAGAAAGTTGTCATCATGTTATGTGAAAAAAATAAAAGATTAAAAATTAAAGGACTATTTATGAAATTTTGGAATACTTTTAGTAAATTAAATTCACTGAGTTTGTGAAGATCACCCCTCATGGTACAATGATTTTCTGGTAGCAGGGTTGGCAAATAATTTGGTGAGTCGAGGTTCAGAATAAATCATTTTTTGTAAGCCGTGTACGTGTCATCATCCTCAGACTAATGAGAAAGTAAAATTAAAAATTTATTTGTAAATCTTCATGCATTTTACGTTGTATAGAATGCTTAAAGATTGGATTGATGTAAAGTTCTTTTGGTAATATTTATTTTTATTGTTGCATCTATGTGTCGTGCTGGGATTATCAAAATGTGATGACACCATTTCGGGGTGGCCAACCCGAGATGGGTCGTTACATAATCACTCACTTAGATATTATACGCATAATCACAAAAGAACTAATTAATTAATCACACAATTTATGCATGTTTTTATGGTTGTCTCCTTCAAATTAACAAGGAACATATATAACTTTTAATTAATAAGAGATTATAGCATTCAAGGTTTTCTAAATTGGAAGACTCTTATGTACGTACGTGTTTAAAGTCCATGTTAATTAGCCATCTGGTAAACAAATGACTGCTCCATTAATTTTGTTGGAGTTGACCTTGAAAATTAGAGTCAAGGAGCAGTTAGTTAGAGACTTGAAACGCCCAGGCTTGAAATTTGCATGTAACGGAGAAATTACATGAAAAAGAAAAATAAAATGAAAGAAAGAGTCCTGAGACTTTGGTTCACTTTTTGTTTTCTTTAGTTTGTCCGTTTGCTGCTATAGAATTGGCATAAATATTATATACTTACGTATACCTGAGACTTCTCTTCTTAAAAAAATGACCCGAGATAATTTGTTTTGGTGCTATAGAAGCACATGGTATATTGACTTGACCTGAGATCATTTGAACTGACATAAATATTATATACTTAGGTTGTTTTTGAGACATACAAATACAAGGTATATAATTGTGCTTGAGCTGAGACTTCTCTTCTTAAAAAATTGACCTGAGACAATTTGGGTTGACAAAAATATGTAATTGGCACATTTATGTTGGCTGGGTCCATTCTGATCTGCTGGCCTGGCAGTGTTGTATGTATGCATATACCTAACAAAATTCATGTTTACATTGGTCGATCTTCAACAAAAAATTGAATTCAATGTTTACACGCATACCTTCGCGCGTTTTATGGGTTTCAAGCCTCTCCTCACTCCTCTATATAAAGGGCTTACAATGAAACTTAAAACCACAAACACTTCCACTTCAGCAATTAAAACTACTCCTTAGCTATAAGCACTTGATTATGGCGTTTCAACTTCAAGGTTCCCTTCTTTTATTGGCGCTGCTAGTCCTACTAAGCTTATTGCCTTCCATTGAACCAAAGCGTCATCTTGTCTCAACTTCTAATTTCAATCGTAACAGTTTTCCTCATGGTTTCATTTTTGGTACAGCCTCATCAGCTTATCAGGTAGATTAATATGTATTTATATATAGGCCCCTAATTTTCTACTAATAAATGAAGAGCTTTTTAAAGCCACTTCATATTATATAAGCTAACTCTATCGATGCATACGTGATATTTAGTTTGAAGGTGCAGCAAACAAAGACGGTAGAGGTGAAAGTATATGGGACAACTTTACTCATACATATCCAGGTTTCTTAATTTCCTTCTCTCCCTCATTGATCTGCATTTGTGTAATAGTGTGCGTACATGTGCATGTGTGCTTACATGCGTGGGAGTGCGTAAGTTATGATGATAACTACTTAGTTTGGCTTCATTTCATGTATTAATAAAATGGAGACAAAAAAACTGGATAGATTATCATATATATTTGACTCATTTCAATAAAGGTAATGTAGATAAATTAACTATGATTATTTTCATAAAATTTTGCAGAAAGAAACAGTATGGCCAATGGAGATGTAGCAGTTGATTTCTATCATCGTTATAAGGTATGAAATAAAAAAAAATAAAAAATTAATGTTTTGGTAGGTAAAAGACAGACTACTTTTTATATTTCCTTGTAATTAATAATCCACATAATTTATAACTTTTTTTTAAAAACGTGACAGGATGATATCAAACTAATGAAGGAAATGAATATGGATTCTTTCCGATTCTCGATCTCATGGTCAAGAATATTACCTTGTATGTGTATAGATTAATGATTGATATGATATGACTGAATCTTTATTTCCTTTTTCTTTCTCGCCAATCTTAAAATTTTGATTCTTTTTTTTTTTTTAAATTCAGATGGAAAGCTAAGTAAAGGAGTGAACGAGAAAGGGATCCAATTCTATAAAAATCTCATCAATGAGCTCATAGCAAATGGTCATAATTCTATTCCCTATATGGATTTAATTTTTTGTTTGGCTAATTGCGTTTATTTAATTTAATTAAAATATTGTAATATACCAATCAATTAAATTAGAGTTAACATTTAAATATAATTAAGTTCTCCCTATAAGTATATTTTAAATTAAAATTGTATATATATATATATATATATATATATATAATGATCAAATTTCGAAACGTTGGAACAAATTTTAAGTTCTTCAAGAAATTTGATAGCTCCTTGAAGATTTATCTTTATAATTGGACCTTGATAAATTATCGATAAAGTTGTCCAATAATTACTTTTTGTGACTCATTTGAACCAAACTTAATTATTTCTCTTAAATGTCATTTGATGAATGTGCAGACATACAACCATTTGTGACTATCTTTCACTGGGATCTTCCCCAAACTCTAGAAGATGAGTATGGTGGTTTTTTAAGCCCTCACATTGTGTAAGTAAATGTTTCCATCATATCAAAAGCATCATTGATGCTTCTATCAATATAGTTTTTTGCCTTTAAAAAAATCTCACTAAAAGATTAATCTATTAAATTATTTTATTAATTATATTAAATCCAACAATATCTACAGTGAAGAATCATGGAGTTGGCCTATATTTGATTGAAAATGTATCCTATTATGCATATACAGGGATGATTTTCGAGACTTTGCAAGTATATGCTTCAAAGAATTTGGTGATAAAGTGAAACTTTGGGCAACTTTCAATGAGCCGTGGGTTTACAGTGTTGCTGGCTATGACAATGGAAGAAAAGCACTAGGACGATGTTCAAAATGGGTCAACAATGCATGCCAAGCAGGGAACTCTGGCATTGAACCTTACAATGTTTCACATCATCTACTTCTTGCTCATGCTGCAGCGGTAGAAGAGTTTAGAAAATGTGACAAGGTATACAGAAAAATTGTCAAATCGTGATCCGGTGCATTAATTGCTAGCTTGATATGCGTATTAGTGCCAACAATAATTTTCTAAACTACTATAAGGTTTAAATATTTTTTCTCGATTTTTTTTTATTTGAAACTTTTGAGATCAAAAGGAGAGTCTATATTGAAACTTTATTAATGATTAAAACCCCAAACCATGTGTCCCCTTTCTATTATTTTTAAAGGAACCTTTTTTATTATTTCATCCATTAACTGTTTTTTATTTATACAATTGTTTAGTGTCAAGAAAATGGAAAGATTGGGATAGTGCTCTCCCCCTCATGGTTTGAGCCTCAATCTGATTCCCCTGCAGATATTGAAGCAGCCAAACGAGCCCTTGATTTCATCTTAGGCTGGTAAGTGCCTCATATTAAATTAAGCAACATGCTTTCTCATTTTCTTCCTTCTTTTTTCCTCCTTTTGGGAATTGAAAACTATATTTTAGTCCAAGATAAAAATAATTTTTACATTTCTATATATGCAGGCATTTAGACCCTATAACATTTGGTGATTATCCAAAAAGTATGAGGACTTATGTTGGGGATCGATTACCTTCGTTCACTAAAGAGCAATCCAAAATGCTAAAAAAATCTTTTGATTTTGTGGGAATAAATTACTACGGTGCTCTTTATGTAACTAATCTTGATCATGTTGACCCGGAAAAACCTAGATACACAACAGATCAACATGTTATGTGGAAAAGTAAGTTCACTCTAAATCCAAAGCTTTTAGAAAATTTATACTCAATACAATTTTTTTTTTCTATTTTTTGTACTGCCAACATAGACTATGGTGATTAATCTATTGACTTTCAAATTTTTTTTCCTATTTTATAGAGGATCGAGATGGAATTCTTATTGGCCCACAGGTATGTTGGTAAAGTATATATATTTATTTTAGAAATACTTTGTTTTTGAGAAACGAAGGCATAAAAATATTAGAAGGCATCATAAAGCCAATAAGATTTAGAAAGAAAATTCCTCATGAACCATGAGAGACACATGGAGAGATCAGTTAAGACGCCAAACCAAACAAACAGAACCATCCACTAGAACACAAGACAACACACTGTGCACATCTTGATACATGTTTTTTCAACATTCCTTTTTCAGTATTTTGTCATATTCCTCTCTATCCCTCCATTCCATTTGGTATAGCTGTTCAATCATCTCCTCTTCATCTCCATCATATGAAACGCCTATTTTTTTTTTTTACCCAATGCCCTATTTTCTTACCCAATACTTTTTCTTTATATTCACACTTTATAAAATGATTAATAATTTTATATAACATCATTTTATTCAGGCTGCTTCAGACTTGATCCTAGTGTATCCTGAAGGTATCAAATATATTCTTAAGTACATCAAGGATCATTACAATAATCCAACCATTTACATTACTGAGAATGGTAAGCCAATTGTTAGAATAAACTTCATATAATTAAGTGGTATTTGTTACATGTTGGATAATCCAATTACTAATTAGTTTTGATTTCTTTGACATAAAACTCATGTAGGATATGATGATTACAACAACGATACATTACCATTGGAAGAAGCTCTTAAGGATACTGAGAGGAAAGAATACCATGAGAAGCATCTTCGGAATCTTTTGGAAGCCATAAAGTGAGTTAATATCTAACTTACCATGAGAAGCATCTTATGATGTTTTTTAGTACTCAACTTTTGAAGGTTTAATTATTACAAGGTCGATCTCGATGTAAGCTTATAGAGCAAAGATTGTTTTGTTAAATGTTTATACTAATGGTGATTATTGGATTATTGACAGTGACTATGGAGTTGATGTGAAAGGCTATTTTGCATGGTCATTGATGGATAACTTTGAATGGAACCTTGGTTACACTGTTCGATTCGGATTATACTACGTAGATTTCAAGAATGACTTGAAACGATATCCGAAAGAATCAGCCAAGTGGTTCATGAAATTTCTAAAAGAACAAAGCAAGCGGTCTAAAACTGTTATTTGGGTTTCCTCAATTTTATCACGTATAACAAAGAATTGGTCACTATTGACGTATTGAAGTTGAACATCTTTTTGTTTTGAATCACAACTGAATGATGTATTTTATTAATTCTTTTGTAATTCTTTGATTTTATTGATTAAAATCTTTTTAGGTGTTTTAGGATTTTAATATGTAATTAAACTATTGTCTTCTTATATAAGAAATTGTACTACTTTCTGATCTATTTTATGTAGCTAGCCTATAAATAGGTTTGTATAGTTTTTGGGTTCTGCCTATATCTTTTTTCATGATAAATAAATTGACTTTTTCCTTTCATATATATATATATATATATATATTAAAGCCTTTTATTCTCTTTTTCGCTTAGATAGGTGGTTTAGAGGGAGGATTCTCCAGGCATGAAGACTCCCTAAAAGTATGCCTTTTGAATAATGGACAAATGGACAATTAAAGTATCATAGTACATATGTCACTTAGCAATCACCGAATTCCAAAACATTTTTTTTTCTCAAATCCCCAAATTTGAGGGTGATTTTAATAAATAAATATTTTGATTATAAACTTGTTATAATAAGCCCTTAATTTGATTTGATGTTTTCTTTGAAGTGGGTTTTTTTTTTTAAGAATTTACTCTTTCAAAAGAAAATTAATGACAGAGAAAACGAAGAAACAATTGTTTACGGTTATTGTTATGCCTAAAATTTGAAAAATAAAGTCTTGGAACATCAACGGTGCAACAAATCGTTGCATTTTTTTATACTTCTTTCCTTTAGGGGTTAAAATTAAGTGGACCAACAGCAAGGCAACACGTGGACATTTATACTTCCAGTAAGGATATGGCACGTGGACAAGCTATTGACGAACCCAATGCCATCCCCGGACACTCATGTTTAGACCTACGAGCATAAATCTTTGGATCACGATCTTTCCTGGACAACCAGCCATATCCACTTGCAGAGGAATGGGATCTCAGGGATTTCCCCATTCGGGGCGTGTGGGTCATCTCACCTTTAAAACACTATAAAAGGACCAAGGTATGCAAATCTAGACACATTCACAATCACATTTTACATAACTGAAAGCACGAGCATCCAATTCCTCTAAGAACATGTACTAACAAGAGCATCTGAGTGTCTTTGGAGGCACCATCTCCCTCTCTTCTCCGGTGGCTCTCTAGCTCATCTCGTCTATCTTGTGCAAGCTCCCCCAAGAACCAGCCCCCAACTCATCAACACATTTTATGCATCAACACCAATATTTTTGTGTTTTGTAAGGGGCTGTTGATAAGAATCTCAATATTTCTTCAAGAAGTTCTGAAGGCTCTCATTCTATGGCTCTTGATGATCACAAGTGTTTAACATGGTTATCAATTTATGCGCTTATTTCATTTGGAATTATATAAAATGAATTCATTAGCTACATCAGCTCTTAGGTGACAAGAAGGGTGAGAAAGTTGGGGCCATAATCCTTGGACTGACTATTCCTTCATGTCTTCACCTTTTATTGCTATATTCTTCAAAACCAGACCTTCTCTAAACTCTATTCTTCAAAACTAGATCAAATGGACTCTTTCTCCATTATGAGTTAATCCTGCCATTATGATAAGACAGCTGCTTGAAGACGCCTAGGCAGACGCTTCCTAGGTTGTCGTGTTGGGATTTTACCATTAAAATCTATTTACTCAATCTTAAGCAAAAAAACACAAGCACAACAATTAAATAGGCAAAATAAATAAAAAGCAAGAACACCTATAATTAATGTGGTTCGGCAACCTCTTTGCATACATCCACCAGCAAATCAACTGCTTTATTAATTTTCAACTACAACTTTAGGAAGAGCAGAGTTGTCAAACTCTCACCCCAAAGTCTCAATATAAAAAAAGCTCTTAACCTAGTTCTAGTTACAAGTACTCTCTCTGACAACCCAAAAACACAAAGCTCTCATCCTAACTTCAGTAGTAAACCCTTCTAGTTTACATTGTAAATGAAAATTATGACTGTGCCTCAAATCTTCTCTGGGACCTTTTTATATAGAATATATTTTCCTAATACAATTAGGAAAAGAACAACAGCATCATACTAGACTACTACTACTTGTACAATCAACAATCTATTAGGAAATTACTACTATTCCTACTAGAACAAGCAATTACAAAATAGGAAATAACTTTTCCCAAACCAATTAGAAGTCTTCTTTGTGAGAATTGAGCCAAAATCATAACAGTTGTAACTATGGGGGAGTTTTTTATTTATTTTTTTTTCATTTTCTTCTTTCACTTTGTGATCAGATGCAAACACACATTTGATTTCATGCAAACAATTGGAGCTTGCAATTAATTTTTGTTGGTATGATCCTCAAATGTGTCCACGAGCTAAAGAAGTTGTAAGTGGATTGTTGAGGAAAATTGTAAAAATAAAGAATCAAGCTAGAAGAGACAGAGATAGGAGCTGATGTGATTAATAAATTCATTTTATATAATTTTAAATGCAATCAAAACATAAATTGAGAACAATATTAAACTTGAGTTTCAATAAAGACGTAAATTAGGAACAGTGATAAACTCGACGTAAATTAGAGCAATATTAAACTTAAAGAAAAACCAGTGAAACCTAAAAGACAATTGATAATGGTAATGGATAAGTTTACATTAGTAATTAAGTTGACCTTGAAAAGGAGAAAAAACTGTAAATGCCAATCAAATGATAAACTTAAGAAACCTGTTTCTTTTATTTTTTTCCCCCTTTTTTCATGTAATTTCTCCGTTACTAGTACTATATATAAAAAATATACTCCATACACCATAGTGATCAAGCCTGGGCCTTTGATGCAAATTTCAAGCCTGGGCATTTAAAGTCTTTAACTAATTGCTCCTTTAATTTTCAAGGTCAACTCCAACTTAATTACTGATATTGTAAACTACCCACGATGAAGCAGTAGTCATTTGTTTACCAGAGAGGGCTATTTAATTTTGCCATGAAACACGTACATAATGATCTTTCAATTTAGAAGACATCCAACACTATAATTTCTTAATTAATTTTAAAGTTATGTTGCGTGTTATTTTGAAGGAGACAACAATAACAACATGCATATGTTGAGTTATTAATCAGCTGTTGAGTAATTATGCGTATCTATAACATCTAAGTGATGCAACAGTTAGGAGGAGATCGTAATTATCAATTTATGTTGCTCATCTTTTAAGCTTGCTGATCAGTAGTTCAATTAATCATTAACTTCTCCTGATTTTCTATTTTTGGTTCTTGATGTGGGATAATTTTACCATCCAAACAAACAGTAACACATGACACACCAAGGTAAGTCCACGGACACAAAATTACCACCAGTGAAATCATTACATGTGTCCAAGGGTACGAAGGTAATTTTATTCATAAACTCTAAAACACAGTAATCCTAATTGCACAAGGACACTCATATCTCATATCTGAGAAACTCAAATCCCACCACAACTCTCACTTATGAGTCATTTTCCTAATCAAACTGTACTCCAAAGCACTGTATGTAGAGGGCTTTCATTATCACACATGTAGGTCACAAACAGTTTTTACAGCACCTGCCTTTTCATTTTCTATAAACAGATTACTGATTTAGGCATCAGAGAGTTCCCTCAAAAGCACACTTCCGATCCTCCGACAACTCCTTAGGTCCTTTTTTGTTCTCGTGTGCGTAGGGACTTCACAACACCAATAAGAGCAACAGTCACATTTTTCAGCATAAAAAAATTTGTGTTATCCATGGGAAAACTTTGAAGAAGAATTCATCTGTTAGTGATGCCAACCTGAAATATGACCAAGAATGTTGTTGCTACTGTCGCTGTCGCTGCTGCTACCATTGCCACAGCCCATACCTTGACTAGACAGGGCATGGCCTCTTTGCAATTCCCAAAAATACTGCTACCAGTGACGATTCCATCTGCCATTCTAAAAGGTAGCAGAAGTTTCTTGCAACCTCAACTGGGCTATCCCAATCGTCACCAAAGCCACACTGATCTGAATGCATGACTCGGGGTCCTCAATGGCATTCGATGCTGCCACAAAGCCCTCGATCAGCGAGGCACTCAGATCACGAAAGGGGACTTCACCCCACTAACTACCGATCCTCTGTTAGATTCTGCCCACTCCATTATAAGGTAAGATCACAGAGCCACTCCACGATCACAAACACCTTTAATACAATCTCCAGGAGCCGAGAATGATCACTCCAGATAAAGAGAACCTATAGTAGGTTAGTAGCACCTGCCAATAGACAAAACAAAAGGCAGCTTGAGCTTTTGGGTTCAAGTGGTGTACAACATTTATATATTTGAGTTTTACAGATCAAAAAAAAAAAAGGCAAGAACAGAACAAAAGATCTTTTTTACAGATGACGACCCATGATGACGCCATGGTCATCACTTTGGTCATTGGGAATTACAATATGAAAAGGATCCTAGTTGACAACCAACATCTTCTATCATAACACGTTCAAGAAAATGGGGCTTAGTGACCAACAGCTCACATGGGTCGCTTCCCCTCTCTATGAGTTTTCAAGCGAGCCAATGTTCCTCTCTCTGCTATATTTCACATCACATTCATAACATTTCTACTCATTTTTCATTCTCTTATGTTCTTCCTCTACACACAACCTATGTCATCACAACTACTTAGGCCATGTCTGGAGACAAGGGTTTAAGCAAGGTTAGCTTAAATCTTTGTCTTAGAATTTGGTGGATGTTACTGGGGCCTCAATTCCAAGACAATGATTTAAGTTAATATTGCTTAAATCCTTGTCTCCAAACATGGCCTTAGTTTCTAAACAGTTTCCTAGAGATTTCTTCGAAAGCTATTCATAATTGCTATCTACACAACTTCGCAAGGCTTTGTTGTATCCTTGAGGTGAATTTACTAGGAAGCTACTAGCAAACTTTTTGGAGTGAGGGCAACTATCACCTTAACGAAAGTGATTTACGCCCTAAATCCTTAAAATATTATGTTCTTTTCAATTGTTTTCCTTGTTGCAATTCCATATTTTCTAATGCACATACTTTGACCCACTTTTTTTTTTGTTTGTTATTTTAACCCAAAATCCCCAACAATTTTAAGGTGATAGTAGAAGCAACCATATAATCAGTATTGATTTCAAAGTCATGAGAGAAGACTTCATCAAAGAAGATCGTTTTTATGGAACAAACTTTGCTCACTAGAAGGAAACTAAAAGACTATAAAAGGTTGAAAGAAGCGAGAGGATATATATATTATGGATTTCTTTGTCGATGCCAAATTCATACTGAGAGCATATATATGATTTCTAAGTTTTTATAAAGTCTATGCCAGATATCCAGGAAGTGTTTGAAGAGAAACTTAATTCTTAAAAAAAAAAAAAAAAAAACAAGGTAGGCTTAACTTATTGATTATGAAATATTTTGAATTTATAGTTATAAATTAAAAAAATATATTTTGAATTTATAATTTTGAGTAACATCATAAAAAAATGATGTGTTTTCACTCTATGACCAATTTACAATGAATATCTAAAACTAAGAAGTATCTAATTACTACATTTAAGATAGATGATCTTCATGAATTAGATGCTATCTTAGACGTGGAAATGAGTGGGGGATATGTTTTAAATCAATCTCATTACTTGAGAAACTATTATTAAGTTCCAAAATCTTGGAATAAAGTAAGCAAGTATCCCCTATGAATTCACTACTAAACCAATTGAGAATTTCGGTAAAGTAATGGTACAACTTGAATATATATGTTAGTGCTATTGAAAGTTTAACTGAGCTAGATATTGTATTTGTAGAGTGCAAACTTTCAAGATACACTAGTAAGCCTAGTACAAACCAATAAATAGAGTTATTAGAGTCTTAAGAAAACTATTAAACTATCTGTTTTATTTTTATTATCTGGTTGTACTAGAAGGATTCATTGTAGTTGGATCACAAGTACGTCAATTGATGAAAATTTAACGTTTGGATGGATTTTTAGGCTTGGTGGTGAAACAATACGTTGACCCTCTAAGAAGTAGGTATGCATATCAAATTTAACAATATAACCAGGATCAGCACATAATGCCATAGACATATTTGGCGTCACAACAATCCAATATACTTGTCACCTCAAGGACTTGTCTCCTTAAGGACTCTTTCTTAACATTATCGTTTCACATGGACAACAAAAAGATATATGTTTGCAGGGCCAAGAACTGTTGTCACACTTTGGTACCAAAAAGGCTAACAAACACATCAATCATCTCAAGAATATTACTCTAGTTCTATCTACCTATTCTTTAAGCCACAAAAACAGGAAAACCATAAGCTTCAATACGGCCCATTGAGCATTTTAACACATTTATGAACTAGAGCAAAGCTTCCTCATACCAAATACAGACTTAGTATTGCAACTTCAAAGGATAACAAGAGGGGAGAAAAGAATGACTGGAGGGGACTGCATAGTAGCAAACAAAAGTGGTAAATGATTCACATCTTAGGTAGAAATCAGAACAAAATATGGGAAAGTAGCAAGCCACGTCACTAATTCAATCTAAAGCAATGAGGATGTATAAAATCAAACTTAAAATTTAAGCCACGCCATCTTGTCTTCTCATGAAAAAGATTCAGCGCTGATGTCAGAGATATTAAGGGAAGGTTGGGTACAGGACCGTCAATCGAGGTTGATACATGTTTTTTCAACATTCTTTTTTCAGTATTTTGTCATATTCCTCTCTATACCTCCATTCTATTTGGTATAGCTGTTCAATCATCTCCTCTTCATCTCCATCTTATGAAACGCCTATTTTTTTTTTATTCAATGCCCTATTTTCTTACCCAATACTTTTTCTGTATATTCACACTTTATAAAATGACTGATAATTGTGTATAACATTTGTTTATTCAGGCTGTTTCAGACTTGATCTTAGTGTATCCTGAAGGTATCAAATATATTCTTAAGTACATCAAGGATCATTACAATAATGCAACCATTTACATTACCGTGAATGGTAAGCTAATTGTTAGAATAAATTTCATATAATTAAGTGGTATTTGTTACATGTTGGATAATCCAATGACTAATTAGTTTTGATTTCTTTGACATAAAACTCATGTAGGATATGAAGATTACAACAATGATACATTACCATTGGAAGAAGCTCTTAAGGATACTGATAGGAAAGAATACCATGAGAAGCATCTTCGGAATCTTTTGGAAGCCGTAAAGTGAGTTAGTATCTAACTTACATTGAATTTATTATCACACTTTTTGTTTCTTTTTTTTTTTTGGTTCGCAAAATTTACTTTACATCTAACATAAAACTTGTGTTCTACAACAAACTTGATATTGATATAAAATTATCGTTTTCTGCTATATATGATGTTTTTTAGTACTCAATTTTTGTAGGTTTAATTATTACAAGGTCCATCTCGATGTAAGCTTATAGAGCAAAGATTGTTTTGTTAAATGTTTGTAATAATGGTGATTATTGGATTATTGACAGTGACCATGGAGTTGATGTGAAACGCTATTTTGCATGGTCATTGACGGATAACTTTGAATGAAACCTTTGTTAGACTGTTCGATTCGGATTATATTATGTAGATTTCAAGAATTACTTGAAACGATATCCGAAAGAATCAACCAAGTGGTTCATGAAATTTCTAAAAGAACAGAGCAAGCAGTCTAAAACTGTTATTTGCGGTTCCTCAATTTTATCACGTATACCAAAGAGTTGGTCACTACTGATCCATTGAAGTTAAACATCTTTTGGTTCTGAATCACAACTGAATGATGCATTTTATTTTTTCTTTTGTAATTCTTTGATTTTATTGATTAAAATCTTTTTAGGTATTTTAGGATTTTAATATGTAATTAAACTATTGTCTTCTTATATAATAAATTGTACTACTTTTTGATCTATTTTATGTAGCTAGCTTATAAATAGGTTTGTATAGTTTTTGGGATTCTGCGTAAATCTTTTTTCATGATAAATAAATTGACTTTTTCCTTTCATATATATATATATAAAAGCCTTTTATTCTCTTTTTCGCTCAGATAGGTGGTTTATAGGGAGGATTCTCCAGGCATGAAGACTCCCTAAAAGTATGCCTTTTGAATTATGGACAAATGGACAATTAAAGTATCATAGTACATATGTCACTTAGCAATCACCGAAGTCCTAAACAATTTTTTTTTTTTGTTTTCTCAAATTCCCAACTTTGAGGGTGATTTTAATAAATAAATATTTTGATTATAAATTTGTCATAATAAGCCCTTAATTTGATTTGACATCTTCTTTGAAATGATATGTTTTTAAGAATTTACTCTTTCAAAAGAAAATTAATGACAGAGAGAAAACGGAGAAAAGAATCTCAATGTTTTTGGCATTAACGCCAATATTTTTGTGTTTTGTAAGGGGCTGTTGATAAGAATCTCAATGTTTCTTCAAGAAGTTATGAAGGCTCTCATTCTACGGCTCTTGATGATCAAAAGTGTTTAACATGGTTCTCAATTTATGAACTTATTTCATTTGGAATTATATAAAATGAATTTATTAGCTACATCAGCTCTTAGGTGACAAGAAGGGCGAGAGAAGTTGGGGCCATAATCCTTGGACTGACTATTCCTTCATGTCTTCACCATTTATTGCTATATTCTTCAAAACCAGACCTTCTCTAAACTCTGTTATTCAAAACTATATCAAATGGACTCTTTCTCCATTATGAGTTCATCCAGCCATTATGATAAGACAGCTGCTTGAAGACTCCTAGGTAAATGCTTCCTAGGTTGTCGTGTTGAGATTTTACCATTAAAATCCATTTACTCAATCTTAAGAAAAAAACACAAGCACAACAATTAAATAGGAAAATAAATAAAAAGCAAGAACTTTAGGAAGAGCAAAGTTGTTAAACTCTCACCCCAAAATCTCAATACAAAAAAAGCTCTTAACCCAATACACCCAAAACTGTCATCCTAACTTTTGTAGTAAATCCCTCTAGCTTACAATATATGAGAATTATAAGTGTGCCTCAAATATTCTCTGGGACCCCTTTATATCGAATATATTTTCCTAATACAATTAGAAAAAGAACAACCGCATCATACTCAACTACTACTATTTGTACAATTAACAATCTAATAGGAAATTAGTATTATTCCTACTAGAACAAGCAATTACAAAATAGGAAACAATTTTTCCCAAGTCAATTAGAAGTCTTTTTTATTAGAATTGAGCCAAACTCCTAACAGTCGTAACTATGGGATAGTTTTTTTTTTTTTTTTAATTTTCTTCTTCCACTTTGCGATCAGATGCAAACACACGATTGATTTCATGCAAACAATTGGAGCTTGCAATTAATTTTTGTTGGTATGATCCTCCAATGTGTCCACGAGCTAAAGAAGATATAAGTGGATTGTTGAGGAAAATTGTAAGAATAAAGAATCAAGCTAGAAGAGACAGAGATAGGAGTTGATGTGATTAATAAATTCATTTTATATAGTTTTAAATGCAATCAGAATATAATATGAGAACAATATCAAACTTGAGTTTCAATAGTAAACTTGACGTAAATTAGAACAATATTAAACTTGAAGAAAAACCAGTGAAATCTAAAAGACAATTGATAATGGTAATGGATAAGTTTACATTAGTAATTAAGTTGACCTTGAAAAGGAGTAAAGACTGTAAATGCCAACCAAGCTGTTGATTTCCTTAATTGGATAACACTCTCCCCAGACCGGCATTGTTTGGTTTTTTATTTTTCTTAGAAAAAAAAGCATATTTTGCACTTTTCATTAAATCTATTAAACTAGGTCCTTGTCAAAATCCTAGTCTCGAAAAGTTATCTTGATATGGACCAACACCATGTAACTTCGTGCCGATATAATATTATATATATTTTTATACCATAGTAGTGGATAAAATATTTGGAAATAAAATAAAAGAAACACGTTTTTTTTTTCTCTGTAGCTTATCCGGATGAGATAAATTTGGTTGACGAAAATCCGATATAATTTACTATGTGATTGACGAATTCAGAGTTTGGTCATGTTGGCTGGGTCCATTCTACTCGGTTGGCAGCGTCAACGTAACAAAATTTTAACAATCCATGTTCACACTTTTGTTTCATGGGTTTCCACCATTGTTTATATCAAAAAAAAATCCTGGTTAGATTGGGTAGTTTTAAATCCGTCTGAAAGTTTATCGATAATTTTAAAAAAATTTACTAGTAATATCAATATAACCGTGAGAATAAAAAATTAATGGTATAAGTGAAATTTCAAAAATTAACAATGAAATTTCGGACGGATCTAAAACAATTCTTAACCAAAAATTGGTCCTTATATGTTGGATCCTCTCAATTTTTAGCTTTGAATTGCGGGTCAATTAATTGTTAGATTTTATGCCACCTCAATAAAGTAAAAATCGAGGGTCATGAACACACCACATCACCGAAGTAAGGGAAAAGAGCTTTTTCCTCTAAATCGGCAATCAACCAACTGCATGCCCTTGTGTAATGACTCATACCGAGCGAGCTTTACTTGAAATGACATCATCATTACTTTTTAACATTGAGCATATAGACCTGTACCGGAACATGTAAATCCTACTATTTCCATCATACAATACATTCCTACTATATGTATGCATGCTTCCACATTTCTTTAGTCTATGTACACTACATCTTGGTTGAAACCAAGAATTTACACAACACACAATCTTTAGAAAAATTTCAGCCATACAATTAAAAACCACATACAGTTTTTTCAAAAACGGAGACATATACATTAATCCGAACTCCCAAACAAACATGGTGAGGATGCTTTGCGTGAAAACCCACCTAAGTATACCTTTCTCCTTTGATCCTTTTCTGATTTGCTTCAATTCTATTCAACAACTTCCTTGAAATATTAAAAAGTTGGAGGGTGAGCTAAAAGCTTAGCGAGTAATCATATTACTCGAAGTAATCGTCTTCAAGAAACTTTTTCACTTTTTGAATGAATTCAATTTAATTGTAATCACAATTCATAAAGTCACAACTATGTATATATAATTACTCTCATGCTCATCACAAGTAAAATAATCGTTCCAAGAATACATTAAAACATTCAACAATCACATTTATTAAAGTATCATACAAGTATGTCACATGATTCAAACCATTACAACAAGAACCCTTTTAAACTATTCATGGTTCACGTGACATCAACTCAATTCCATACTCTTATCAATACATATATCACAATGGGGGTGTCTCCCCACGTACCAGTACATCAAACATCGCATTATACATCCACTTGGTTTCATCTCACTTTCCACTTCTACTTGGTTCCACCTCACTTTCCACTTCCACTCGGTTCCATAATATCATCAAGGATTCAAATCTCATCAAATGTAATTCATAACACAAGAAATTTCTTAAATATAATTTCATCAACTCATTCACATTACACTTTACTTCCAAACACACATCAAGACATATGATTTGTTTCTTAGATATCAAACACACATTTATTCACACCCTTATATGGTTTGCATTCCGCATCTATTATACTTATATATTTTCGTTTTTATCGTATAATTCACCACGCTTACTAACAGTATGGTGAAACTCACCACACTCATAATTCTAATTTTATAACAAGAGCTAAGTGGAGAGCTTTGGGGGTAGTGGGGATTTTGGGTTGTGAGGTTTTGAGGGTAATAATTTTGTTGTATTGGGATTTTGGGGTGCGTGTTTGACAACTTTGATCTTCCTAAAGTTGTAGTTGAAGATTAACAAAATAGTGTAGTTGTTGGTGGATGTAAGTAAGGAGGTTGTCGAACCATACTAATTCTTGGTGTTATTACTCTTTATTTTGTTTATCTATTTAATTGTTGTGGTTGTATTTTTACCTAAGATTTGAGCATGTGGATTTTAGAGGAAAAATCCCAACAAACACCTTATCTGAAAAATTATATTTTAAGGATTTTCATAGATCGAGGTCAAAGATTGGATTTCAAATCTGCGAAAAATTCTTGATTTGGGTCATGAAATTTTCTTTAATAAGAGGTATCTTTCACTATCAAATGCAAGACAGATAGGAAAATTTTTATTTTACTCTCTCTATGTGATGGTGGAAATGTATCTTCTCTAAGAAAATCCTGGAAAAATCTCTCTGTACATGAAATGAAAATGGCATTTCACCTAATCTTGTTGTGTTCATTTATATCGTCCAAATTAGTGTTATTCCCAACCTTTGGCATGACACATTAACATGAATTGTCACTCGTACCGAAAACTATTTCAAGCTCATATTACAATTTTATCAAATAACTAATCTTAATTAAAAAAGTTGTTAGTTACATTATGCTAAAACATATGCTAGTAAAGATTTGCGTAATCTGCCTTGGCTCAAGATGTATATGCCATGAAAAGTTCTTACATACCTAACTATGGTCTATAAAAGATATATCGCATAATAACATATTTTATTATTGCATGGCATTAGAAGATAAAGAAAAAGAGATATCTTCCTTCCATCCAATAGTTAAAAATGCTTTGTGCATGCATTTATCAACTACCAAGATAAAAAAATTTCATATATACACGACAGATATATTAAATTGAACTACTGATCAGCAAGCTAAAAGATGTGCAACACAAATTGTTAATTAAGATCTCTCTTAATCTGTAATAACCGTATTTGCAAAGTAAGGGTAAATAAGTAATTTAATAAATTATAAGTTGAAGTATAAATGATATAGTTACGCGATGGATTTAGTATTGAATAAAATAATTCTTTTGGAAAAAAAAATTTCTGCGACGTGGACGTCATTAAAAGAAAAGAAAAGTAAAAAGTTGTGGGCAGCAGGTATAATACCGGCTGCCAATTTCAGAAGATGTTTGTAGTCAACAAACGTGGGTAGCAGGTGTAATACCTGTTACCAATTTCAGACGGCATTTGGGAATGCCTTACGCGTCTCCACAACGTGGAAACTGTGGACACTTTTGGGAGGGGTGGGCTGCTGGAAGAGCAAAATTTTGAAGGAGTTTTCTATGGAATTTCATAGAGAATCAAGAATAGCTATCAGAAGGTAATATCATAGTGCTTATTTTTGAATTTCTAACATTTATGGAGTTTTCCTGAATTCAAAGTGAGAATTTTCAAAGTGTGTGGTTTATATCGAATTGAAGAATAAATTAGAAAATTTATATAAATATGATGTCAGGTGTTGACGATATATAATTGGGGGAATTTTTGAGAGAAACGGGAAAGGCAAGGAAGTGATCCACGGGTAGCTTTAAGTGCTACGTGTGAGTTGGATTTACTTTAAGCAGTCTAAAGAAAAATGAAATATTTAGTGATAATATTAAAATAAATTATTGATGTATGCTTGGGTGATAGATGAAAAAAATTAATTTATAGTTATTATAGGAAATTTGGACAAGTAGAAATATTTTTCGGTGAGAAATATTATTTTTGGAAATAAAAGTTTATTGGAGAATAAAAGACATAAATAAATTATTGATGAGTTATATTGATGTTTTAGCACGAATTATGGGGAGATGAATTTTAGTGAATATTGATAAGCTTTGGTGGATGATTTTATGTGATTAGAAATGAAATTCAGTGGATCTGGACAAACTTTGATGGATAATTTGATATGATTTGGGATGAAATTTTGTGGATTTTGACAAGTTGTAATGGATGATTTGATGTGATTTGGGATGAGTGGATTTTAGTAGAATTTTTATATAATTTGAGAAAAAATCAGGATAGTCAATTTAAATATTTTGATTTCATGTGATTTTTATATTACTATTTATATGCATATTTTATATCATTGTTCATATGCATATGCATTACATGAGAAAGAAAGAACCGGGAAGGCAGCTGGTTTGATGAAAATGAAAGAACCGTGAAGGCAGCCGGTTTGATGAAAATGAAATAACCGGGAAGGCAATCAGTCTAATGAAAATGAAAGAACTGGGAAGGCAGCCGGTCTTATGAGAATGAAAGAACCGGGAAGGCACCTGGTCTAAATGAGAATGAAAGAACCGAGAAGGCAGCCGGTCTAAGATAATAACAACCTGTCGACAGGTGGGAAGACGTTCCCATCATAATCATATATGTATTTGCATTTGTTTTAATTATTACTGCATTATTGAAATGATGAGATGTGATGTATCATCGTGAATATAATTATGGATGATTGAGTCTCACAGAAAGAGACAGTTATGATGAAAACATTATTGAAATGATGAGGTGTGATGTATCATCGTGAAAACATTACAAAGCTATCAGCCACCCTGCAGACTGACAGCCACCCTGCAGCTGCCCTACGACCGCACTCTCACCCAAGCCCGCTATCATGACCACCTCGCCGGTAGACGCCTATAAATGGGCCAAGGTATGAACTTCACCATTCATATTCAGACACACCCGCACTCACACTTGATATATTTAAGCCCTCGGATTCTTTTGAGCCCTCGGCTTTTCCTTTAAATCGTTGCTGACTTAAGCATCAGAGTGCCTTCGGAGGTCTCCCCCTCCCCTCCTTCCGAGGGCTTTCAGTTCACTCCTGTCACTTGTGCAGGATCCTGGCCGAGTCCTCACTCAGGCCACATCCCCAACCAGACCACGCTAGTTTCCAGGTCACGTCAGCCCCAGCAGTTTTTGGCATCAACAATATAGTTTTAAATGCAATCAAAATTTAAGTTGAGAACAATATCAAACTTGAGTTTCAATATTAAACTTGACATAAATTATAACGATATTAAACTTAAAGAAAAATCAGTGAAATCTAAAAGACAATTGATAATGGTAATGGATAATGTAAAATGGATAAGTTTACATTAGTAATTAAGTTTACCTTGAAAAGGAGTAAAGACTGTAAATGCCAACCAAGCTGTTGATTTCCTTAGAAAAAAAAAGTATATTTTGCACTTTTGGTTCATTAAATCTATTAAACTAGGTCCTAGTCAAAATCCTAGTCTCGAAAAGTTATCTTGATATGGACCAACACCATGTAACTTCGTACCGATATAATATTATATATATATATATATATATATATATTTATACCATAGTAGTGGATAAAATATTTGGAAATAAAATAAAAGAAATACATTTTTTTCTCTGTAGCTTATCCGGTTGAGATAAATATGGCTGACGAAAATCTGATATAATTTACTATGTGATTGACGAATTCAGAGTTTGGTCATGTTGGCTGGGTCCATATACTCGGTTGGCAGCGTCAACGTAACAAAATTTTAATAATCATGTTCACACTTTTGTTTCATGGGTTTTCACCCTTTTTATATAAAAAAAAAATCTTGGTTAGATTAGGTAGTTTTAAATCCTTCTGAAATTTTATCAATAATTTTAAAAAAATTTACTAGTAACATCAATATAAATGTGAGAATAAAAAACTAATGATACGAGTGAAATTTCAAAAATTAACAATAAAATTTCGGACGGATCAAAAACCAGTCTTAACCAAAAATTGGTCCTTATATGTTGGATCCTCTCAATTTTTAGCTTTGAATTGCAGGTCAATTGATTGTTAGATTTTATGCCACCTCAATAAAGTAAAAATCGAGGGTCATGAACACACCACATCACCGAAGTAAGGGAAAAGAGCTTTTTCCTCTAAACCGGCAAACAACCAACTGCATGCCCTTGTGTAATGACCCATACCGAGCAAGCATTACTTGAAATGACATCATTATTACTTTTAAACATTGAGTATATAGACCTGTACCGCAACATGTAAATCCTACTATTTCCATCATACAATACATTCCTGCTATATGCATGCATGCATGCTTCCACATTTCTTTAGTCTATGTACATTACATCTTGGTTGAAACCAAGAATTTACACAAGACACAATCTTTAGAAAAATTTCAGCCATGACAATTAAAAAACAAATACATTTTTTTCAAAAACGGAGACATATACATTAATCCAAACTCCCAAACAAACATGGTGAGGATGCTTTGCGTGAAAACCCACCTAAGGATACCTTTCTCCTTCAATCCTTTACTGATTTGCTTCAATTCTATTCAACAACTTCCTTGAAATATTAAAAAGGTGGAGGGTGAGCTAAAAGCTCAGCGAGTAATCCTATTACTCAAAGTAATCGTCTTCAAGAAACTTTATCACTTTTTGAATGAATTCAATTTAATTGTAATCACAATTCATAAAGTCACAACTATGTATATATAATTGCCCTCATGCTCATCACAAGTAAAATAACCGTTCCAAGAATACATTAAAACAATCAACAATCACATGAATTAAAGTATCATACAAGCTTCAAACCATTACAAGAATAACCCTTTTAAACTATTCACGGTTCACGTGACATCAACTCAATTCAATACTCTTATAAATACATATATCACAATGGGGATGTCTCCCCACGTACCAGTACATCAAACATCGCATTATACATCCACTCGGTTTCATCTCACTTTCCACTTCCACTCGGTTCCATAATATCGTCAAGGATTCAAATCTCATCAAACATAATTCATAACACAAGCAATTTCTTAAATATAATTTCATTAACTCATTCACATTACACTTTACTTCCAAACACACATCAAGACATATGATTTGTTTCTTAGATATCAAACACACATTTATTCACACCCTTATATGGTTTGCATTCCGCATCTATTATACTTACATATTTTCGTTTTTATCATATAATTCACTACGCTTACTAACAATATGGTGAAACTCACCTTTGATATGCCAAAAGCTAGTCTTCAACTACTTCCTTACCCTTAGCACGTTCTCCAACAACACCTAAAAATTATATCATTTAATATAACAATCCAAGAAGTAACGAAATCAATATCCATCTTCATTAAGCATCTACAAGAAATTGTCTAGATAATAACTATGTTACAAGTTTTCTCTTCTTTGTCTACTTTTCCTTATTCTCTTTTTTCCTTTCCAATCAAATTTTAAGTGCATGTCTCATGACAATGATTCTTAATTTACTCAAGTAAATTTCAAGAATAAATAACAAGAAAGCTTAAACTTCTTAAGTTTTAAACTAATTAAAATGATTTGTTTCATTTACTTACAAAATTTCTTCTTTTATAATTTTTTACTTAAAAAGCTTCTACCAACTAAGTTTACTCAATAATTCCTCCAATTCAAAGAAACTATACCAATTTAATAATCTTTATGCCACCAAAATTCTAAACTTACATATTTAACATTATCCAAACACTAACTTAGATTAATTTACTCTAATATTTAAGATTTGTTCACATAAACTCTATAATACCCATCTAATAGAATTCTTCCAAAAAATTTAGCTTTATCACTAAAAAAATTCCTAACTCTAGAAAGTCTTTTAGCTCCAACAAGTATTTATACTTCAAAACCTAAAATTTACATATCTAAAACTACTCAGTCACAAGTTTAAGTTATTTCAAGTTATAGTGCAAGATTAATTCAAAGTTCCACTACATATCATATTCCAACTTCAATAAATCCTAAATCCATCCATTTAAATTCAAATCAACTCAAACAAAACCAAAGAATCAACTTCATTAAGTTTACTTTGACTTAGAATAGGTTGGAAAATGATTATACCTCAAATTTGTATAAAAAAAAAATAGCTAAGAAACAAAAGGAGCAAGAACCCCTGTCTGGTGCGTGTACTCCACGCGCCGTCGTAGCCTGCTCATGGCGCCTCACCTCTCGGTCTGGACTCCTCCCCCAGGTGGCTGTAAGAGTTTTACAAAGTATGGGGGTAAGTGAGGTAGTGACGTGAGTTGGTGAGCTAGAAGAAGATAAGAAAATTTTGGGTTTTCTCCAAACAAATTAAAAAATGGTATTTGCCCTGTTTCTCTCTAACTCTCTCAGTCACCCGAGCTTCCCAGAGAAGAATTGAGAGACTTGTGGTTTTTTTGCTGAAGTTTCTAGGCTTTTAGCCTTATATTGTCCCACGAACCATTAGCTTTTTATCTCTTTACCCCTCCCTTCTTTCTTAATTAATTTGCAACCCTTTTCCTCCTTTTTTGTAACTTTTTATATTAAAACCCAATTGTTCTTACTAACGCTTCTTTATAAGAAAGTCTTCACTAAGTACTTTCATTTCTTTTATGTTTATATTACCCCTCAATCAATAAGCTCTACACACTTCTAACATAGAAAAATTATAATTTACTTCATCGATATATATAGTTTAAAATTTAAGACCTGACTTTGCACCCCCTCTCTCTCTACTTTTTCGCTTCTCATTTACTCAGAGTATAAATCCCATCAACCAAATTGTTGAATCCTAAATAATTCCTTGATCCATTACTTAAATTGATGCAATCTCTTGACCTCAACCCGATAATGATGCCCAACAGTGTAATCTTTCTGATGACGACAATCACGACCGTAAGTGCCACGATGGTCAGTATGTTGTCATGTCATCAGTACGATAGTTTTGGTGAGAGAGAAAACAGAGAAGAAGAGATTGTGTAGAAGAAAATATTAGAAGATGGATTCAGTTGTTTGGGACTTGGATTGGGTACTTGGGTTGGGACTTGGGAGCCTGGGCTCATGTTGGGATTAAGGTTGGGCCTAAAATTATAGGGCATGCTTGGGTAACAGTTTTCTGTTTTTAGTTTTCGAAAATGAAAACTGAAAACAGTTTTCTGAATAAAACATGTTTGGAATACTATAACTCGAAATTGTTTCCAAAACAAAAAAACAATGAAATGTTGTTTGAATAATCTTATTTTGAAAACTGTTTTGATACAACTTGTAATTATTTTTAGTTTTGAGTTTAAATTTAAAATCTATATTAATTTTATTTCTTATATTTACTAAATATTTAAAAATAATTAATATTATTTTATTTTCAAAATTTTAATATTTTTTATATACTATGGAGTAAGAATGAAACAGATAAGTGAACACTGATTTTAGGACTATTTTTCGAAAATTATGTTAGAAAACACCAATTTGGAGTTTTTAAAAAACAATTTTTGAAAACTTGTTTTTTTAAAACTGTTTTAGAAAATTGCTTTTGAAAACTGTTTGCCAAACATAGAAAAGAGATTTTGAAAACTGTTTTCAATTTTTCGAAAATTGAAAACAATTTTGAAAAACTGTTTTCAAACATAGCCATATATACTATCTGTTTCTTTTTTAAGGAAAAAATGAACCCGATTTTTAGCCAAGACTTGCCCGTAGTGTAACTCTACCCCTGATTTCAATCATAATAGTTTTCCTGATGGTTTTATTTTTGGTACAGCGTCATCAGCATATCAAGTAGATAATTAATATATAATATATTAATGTACAACTTTTTAAAACCACCGTGAGATATAATCAACCACTTTATGAGATATAATCAACTGTATATATGCATGATTTATGGGACAACTTTACTCGCGACTATTCAGGTTTCTCTCCTTTATTCATTTATATTTCTGTTTAGGTAAGTTTCCATTTGTACATGCATGAGAGTGCACAAGTTATGATGATCGCAACTACTTGATTTCAATACTCCATTTCTTGTATATACGAAATGGAGATAAGAAACTGAATAGATTATCATATTTATTCAAATCAGTTCATTGAAAAGTAACGTCATAAATTAATTAGGAATGTTTTCATAAAACTTTGTAAAAAGAAACAACATAGCTAATAGAGGTATAACAGTTGATTTCTATCATCGTTATAATGTATAAAATTAATTTTACCCTTTAATCACTTATCATATTTTAGAAGAATCTTAATTTAGGGATTTGACATTATTTGATATAGAAATAACTAGAGTTGATCATTGGTCCATTAGTCCACCCAGCTCGTTTGGCTCAACTTGTAGTTTTTGCGGATTTGTTCAAGAAAAATTAATTAATTAATTTGGCTTGGGTAAAAATTTAGGCCCGATTTAAAAAACGAAAGGGATTGAAATTTGAATAAAATAAAAGGCAAATCGGTTAGGCACCACCTTCTTAAATATATTATACTTAATACATTTAATTATTTATATATTAAATAATATATATTTCATGTAATGTGATATATGTTAGGGTTAAGATTCCCTTACTAAAACATTTCATGCTATGAAAAAATAGGGGAAAATGCAATAATTTAGACAAAGAATTTTTTTTTTAATTCTTCTTTGTGCGTAATATTGTATTATGGGAAAACTTAGACTAAATAAAAAAATGAAAAATTCGGGCCTGATGGGCGGACTTGGGTTTGGCTTAACTTATTAGGCTCGAGCTAATTAAGATCGGATTTTCGGGCCAGCTCATATCTACTGAGCTACAATTTTGTGTAAGCCCGACCCAAACCTAACCCGAACCTGACCCAAACCTAGCTCGAGACTGACTTTGGTCAAATCTAGATATAATTGATTCACATGTATTGAAAAAAGATTAGTTTTTATATTTTTCACGTAATCTACTTTTAAGTAACATAATTGAAATTAAACATTTAAAAAAAAAATTTGTGACAAGAAGGTATCAAACCAATGAAGGAAATGAAAATGGATTCTTTCTGTTTCTCGTTCTCATGGCCCATTATATTACCTTCTAAGTGTGTATATTAACTAGGAGACCTTTGTTTTTCTTTTTCTTTACCTTTTTATTCTCGTTATTCTTAAAATTTTAATTAGCTATGCTTTCTTTCTTTCCTTTTTAAATTCGGGTGGAAAGCTAACATTGAAATATAAGTTCATTAAATTACATTCGAAATGCAAAAAATAAAGGGGATGGCTTGCCTTTGACATTGACCAAGTGAACTTCTAGTACTGTGTTCCCAAGTTAGCTTATGATACCACTTTATTATTGGACCCGAATAAAAGAAATTCAAAATATTGGACCAAATTTATAAGTTTATCAAGAAATTGGATAGCTTGTTGAGGATTTTTTTTTTACATAATTAAGTCCAATAAAATTCAATTTATTGATAAAGTTGTCGAAGAATTACTTTCTGTGACTCATTTGAACCAAACTTAACTATCTTTCTGAAATGTCAATTGATACATATGCAGACAAACAGTCTCGGATATAAAATTATATTTAAATATAAATTTCATAACAAACAAAAACATATAACCAATAAATGCAAAAAGGATGGGCTAAGGCACAAATGCAATATCTCTCTCTTTAGAACTTCTCGCGTCATAGCAGAGGTAATCAAACTCTATCAATGCAACAAACTCATGGCCGCGTTGCTCCCAGGATACAAAAACCCAACATAATCTATTTGTTGTATCTCAAAGATACTAACATTGTATTATGAGCCAGAGCTCTACCATACCACATTTTTTTTGCTCATAGTAATATCAAAATAATATAACGCAGAAAAAAACTAAAATGAGGAAAAAAATAGTGGATTTTGTTTTTCTATCCAAAGGGCCTGCAAATAGTCATATTTATAGAACTCTAGTATAGTAACCTTCAAATTTGGATTTCGATCCTCTAGGGATGAATTTGTCTATGGTTTGGTGTAGTTCATGTTAGGATTAATAGCCACATCATAAAAATATTAAATCAAAGGCTATGATTGAAATACATAAAAAATTTGGAGCTAAATATCTCTATGCCACGTCAGCAAAAGGGGTAATTTTATAAAATCAAAATTACATTTCGAAATTTTAGAAGAAAAGGAAAGCAGTTGCCGAAAATCGACGACCAGAGGCGAACGTGTCGGCACGTGGGACGCGTGAACCGGCTCCTACCAGCGGTTGGTGATCGGAAAGTTTGGATCTGATTAGCATTGCAAAATCCAACCACCCGGTGGTGTCTAATTATGAAAATAATATTCATCTTTATTATTATAATTACGATTATAATAATTATTTTCATTATTATGAGAAAAAATATTATTATAATAATATTATAAAAGTACTATTATTATCAGTATTATTATAATATTGATAATAATAACCACTGTCATTATTATTATATTTATTATTATTATTGTTATTACAAGAAAAAATATTTTTAATTATATTATAATTATCATTATTCTAAGGTAAAAAGAAAAAAAAAATAGTCTCACATGGATAAGATAGATTTTATCCTATAGAAGGAGGCGGGACAAAAAATGTGAGATTAAGGCTAATTTAATCTCATCTTAATCTCATAAGAATAGTAAATCTCCCCAACCAAATGAGGGATAACTATTCATATATGATTAAAATAGTCCAATCTCATCTTAATCTCACCAATCAAACGGGCTATTAGAGTTTAGGCTAAGAGTTCAAGAGGGAGAAAAGAGACATGGTGTAGAGAGAGATTGGAGGCAATGTTGTTAGAGGCACACAAAAGTATACTAACCTTAAGGTTAGTAGTAGTTTATATAGAGAACATAATATTCAAAAATTAAATCAATACCCTTAACCATAATATTCTAACACTCCTCTTCAATCCTTCATTTTTCTTTTTATTTGAGATAATTTTATCAATTCGATAATTTTATCAATTCAATTAATCTCTGACATTAATAAAAGAAAAATGAAGGTTAATCAGTGTAACCTTTACGTCCACATGCATACATTGCTAAATATAAGCGGCTAATACAGTTCCAACACTTCAGATTTACTTTCATGGGTTATGAGTCTCTCTCTCTCTCTTTATATAAATGGTTTACCATTGGAACCACAAGCACTTGCATAAAGAAAAATGGCCATTGAAGGTTCTCTTGTATCGGGGCTGCTACTCCTTGCAAGCTTGTGGGATCTTGTTGAACCAAAGCGTCATCTTGTCTCAACTTCTAATTTCAATCGTAATAGCTTTCCTAATGATTTCATTTTTGGGACAGCCTCATCATCTTATCAAGTAAGACATTTTTAATTACCTTCACAAATTCATGCGACCGAGTGTGATGATTTCAACTGTTTTTCTTCGTTTTTCTTTGACTTTTGGTCTCCTTTGTTGCTGAAATTATCATTGTTTTATTGTATAAACAATGGCTTTAATTCCAGTTTACATCATCGGTCATCAATATACAAAATATATCATGTGGAATATAGTGGCTTCTATTTAAAATTAATTAAAGCAATTCCCACGTTTTGTTTTACGTCATGTAAGATTATATATATATATATATATATATATATATACACTCCTGCATGGAAGCATTAATTAGCTAGCACCACTAATTATGCAATTATATTTAGTATGAAGGTGCAGTAAAAGAAGGTGGTAGAGGATTAAGTATTTGGGACGACTTCACTCACTAGTATCCAGGTTGGTGATGAATATTTTGTTTGGCTAATTTGCTCTATTTCTTTCATAAATGAAACGGTGAGTTCACAACAAAAAAAGGAAAATAATAAAATAAACAAATTGGAGACTAAAAGTTGAATATTGTATTCAAATAAGCTCTTTAAAATTTAATGTGATAAATTAAGAATTTGTTTCATACATCTTGTAGAAAAAAAAAAACAATATGGACAATGGAGATGTAGTAGTCGATTTCTATCATTGTTACAAAGTACGGAGTTTATTTTTCTTTTTTTATGAATTGTCAATGTTTCATGAGTATCTTTAGCAGTGAGGGTTGAGGGGTGATTTTCCATGGATGTATCTGGTGGTGGTAAAAAAAATTATTTTATATTTATTTCATGTATTTTTTTTCTCGATTAGTCGTATTTGTATTAAACATAGCTGAAAAATGTGATAGGAAGACATGGATGCTTTCAAACTAATGAAGGAAATTAACATGGATGCTTTCCAACTCTCAGTTTCATGGTCTAGAATATTACCCCGTAAGTATATATTTTAATCAAGTTGTAATTAACATTTTATTTCATTGCCACTGTTCTATTTTTCTCATTATTCTTAAAATCTTAATTGATTCTTCTTTTTCCATTTTTTTTTTGTGAATTTAAGTGGAAAACTAAGTGAAGGAGTGAACAAGGAAGGAATACAATTCTACAAAAATCTCATCAATGAGCTCTTAGAAAATGGTAATAAATCTCTTCCTAAATGGATTTAAAAGTTTTCTGCCAAAGATGGTGGTTTAATGTAACTAGAATATTTTGTAAATATGCCATGCTGACATTGAAATATAAATTCTTCCTACAAGTTTGAAATTCAAAATATAAAGAGGCCAAAATCCAAAATGTTCGACCAGATTTCATAGTTTTGATGAAACTGAATAGCTTATGAAGATTTATATTCTAAATATCATGCTATAAAAAATTAGAACCCAACTAATTGTTTTGTGTCTCCTGTGATACAATGTGCAGACTTGCAGCCTTTCGTAACTATCTCCCATTGGGATCTTCCTCAAGCTCTAGAAGATGAATATGGTGGCTTTTTAAACCCTCGCATTGTGTAAGTGAATAGTAGTTACTTTATATGAATCATACTTTACAATCCCAAAGATTTTTATTCTGGAATGAACAGTTTGTAAAACCTACTGCGTGGACATGAAAATGTTTGATCCTGGCTGCATATTAGATTGTTTTTGTAAGACTACAAATTAGACTGGGTTTGTTGTTTTTTTGTTTTTATGGTGTTTGATTGTTTGTCTCAATTTATACTCAATACAATTTTTTTTTTCTATTTTTCATTTTGCCAACATAGACTATGGTGATTAACCTATTGACTTTCAAATTTTTTTCCTACTTTATAGAGGATCGAGATGGAATTCTTATTGGCCCACAGGTACGTTGATAAAGTATATATATTTATTTTAGAAATACTTTATTTTTGAAAAACGAAGGCATAAAAATATTAGAAGGCATCATAAAGCCAATAAGATTTAGAAAGAAAATTCCTTATGAATCATGAGAGACACATGGAGAGATCAGTAAAGACGCCAAACCAAACAAACAGAACCATCCACTAGAACACAAGACAACACACTGTGCACTTCTTGATACATGTTTTTTCAACATTCTTTTTTCAGTATTTTGTCATATTCCTCTCTATCCCTCCATTCCATTTGGTATAGCTGTTCAATCATCTCCTCTTCATCTCCATCATATGAAACGCCTTTTTTTTTTTTTTTACCCAATGCCCTATTTTCTTACCCAATACTTTTTCTTTATATTCACACTTTATAAAATGACTAATAATTGTATATAACATTATTTTATTTAGGCTGCTTCAGACTTGATCCTAGTGTATCCTGAAGGTACCAAATATATTCTAAAGTACATCAAGGATCATTACAATAATCCAACCATTTACATTACTGAGAATGGTAAGCCAATTTTTAGAATAAACTTCATACAATTAAGTGGTATTTGTTACATGTTGGATAATCCAATTACTAATTAGTTTTGATTTCTTTGACATAAAACTCATGTAGGATATGACGATTACAACAATGATACATTACCATTGGAAGAAGCTCTTAAGGATACTGATAGGAAAGAATACCATGAGAAGCATCTTCGGAATCTTTTCGGAGCCATAAAGTGAGTTAGTATCTAACTTATGTTGAATTTATTATCACTGTTTTTTTTTTTTTTTTTTTTTTTGGTTTGCAAAATTTACTTTACAACTAACATAAAACTTGTGTTCTTCAACAAACTTGATATTGATATAAAATTATTGTTTTCTGCTATATAGGATGTTTTTTAGTACTCAACTTTTGAAGGTTTAATTATTACAAGGTCCATCTCGATGTAAGCTTATAGAGCATAGATTGTTTTGTTAAAAGTTTATACTAATGGTGATTATTGGATTATTGACAGTGACTATGGAGTTGATATGAAAGGCTATTTTGCATGGTCATTGATGGATAACTTTGAATGGAACCTTGGTTACACTATTCGATTCGGATTATATTATGTAGATTTCAAGAATGACTTGAAACGATATACGAAAGAATCAGCCAAGTGGCTCATGAAATTTCTAAAAGAACAAAGCAAGTGGTCTGAAACTGTTATTTGGGTTTCCTCAATTTTATCACGTATAACAAAGAGTTGGTCACTATTGACGTATTGAAGTTGAACATCTTTTGGTTTTAAATCACAACTGAATGATGTATTTTATTAATTCTTTTGTAATTCTTTGATTTTATTGATTAAAATCTTTTTAGGTGTTTTAGGATTTTAATATGTAATTAAACTATTGTCTTCTTATATAAGAAATCGTACTACTTTCTGATCTATTTCATATAGCTAGCCTATAAATAGGTTTGTATAGTTTTTGGGTTCTGCCTATATCTTTTTTCATGATAAATAAATTGACTTTTTCCTTTCATATATATATATATATATATATATAAAAGCCTTTTATTCTCTTTTTCACTTAGATAGGTGGTTTAGAGGGAGGATTCTCTAGGCATGAAGATTCCCTAAAAGTATGCCTTTTGAATTATGGACAAATAAGTATCATAGTACGTATGTCACTTAGTAATCACCGAATTCCTAAACAAAATTTTTTTCCCTCAAATCCCCAACTTTGAGGTGATTTTAATAAATAAATATTTTGATTATAAACTTGTCATAATAAGCCCTTAATTTGATTTGACGTTTTCTTTGAAGTGACGTGTTTTTAAGAATTTACTCTTTCAAAAGAAAATTAATGACAGAGAAAATGAAGAAACAGTTGTTTATGGTTATTGTTATGCTTAAAATTTGAAAAATAATGTCTTGGAACATCAACGGTGCAACAAATCGTTGCATTTTTTTATACTTCTTTTCTTTAGGGGTTAAAATTAAGTGGACCAACAGCAAAGCAACACGTGGACATTTCTACTTCCAATAAGGAGATGGCACGTGGACAAGCTATTGACAAACCCAATGCCATTCCCGGACACTCTTGTCTAGACCTACGAGCGTAAATCCAGGGATCACGATCCTTCTTGGACACCCAGCCATATCCACTTGCAGAGGAACGGGATCTCCGAGATTTCCCCATCCGGGGTACGTGGGCCGTCTCACCTTTGAAACACTATAAAAGGACCAAGGTATGCAAATCCAGACACAATCACATTCACATTTTACAGAACTGAAAGCACCAGCATCCCATTCCTCTAAGAACTTGTACAAACAAGAGCATCGGAGTGTCTTTGGAGGCACCATCCCCCTCTCTCCTCCGGTGGCTCTCTAGCTCATCTCGTCTTTCTTGTGCAAGCTCCCCCAAAAACCGGCCCCCAAGTCATCAACACGTTTTATGCATCAACAACAATATTTTTGTGTTTTGTAAGGAGCTGTTGATAAGAATCTCAATGTTTCTTCAAGAAGTTCTGAAGGCTCTCATTCTATGGCTCTTGATGATCACAAGTTTTTAACATGGTTATTAATTTATGTGCTTATTTCATTTGGAATTATATAAAATGAATTTATTAGCTACATCAGCTCTTAGGTGACAAGAAGGGCGAGAAAGTTGGGGCCATAATCCTCGGACTGTCTATTCCTTCATGTCTTCACCTTTTATTGCTATATTCTTCAAAACCAGACCTTCTCTAAACTCTGTTATTCAAAACTAGATCAAATGGACTCTTTCTCCATTATGAGTTCATCCTGCCATTATGATAAGACAGCTGCTTGAAATTACAAAATAGGAAACAACTTTTCCCAAACCAATTAGAAGTTTTCTTTGTGAGAATTGAGCCAGAATCCTAACAGTCATAACTATAGGGTAGTTTTTTATTTTTATTTTTTTTTCATTTTCTTCTTCCACTTTGCGATCAAATGAAAACAAGCATTTGATTTCATGCAAACAATTGGACCTTGCAATTAATTTTTGTTGGTATGATCCTCCAATGTGTCCACGAGCTAAAGAAGTTACAAGTGGATTGTTGAGGAAAATTGTAAGAATAAAGAATCAAGCTAGAAGAGACAGTGATAGGAGCTGATGTGATTAATAAATTCATTTTATATAATTTTAAATGCAATCAAAACATAAATTGAGAACAATATTAAACTTGAGTTTCAATAAAGATGTAAATTAGGAACAGTTATAAACTCGACGTAAATTAGAACAATATTAAACTTAAAGAAAAACCAGTGAAACCTAAAAGACAATTGATAATGGTAATGGATAAGTTTACATTAGTAATTAAGTTGACCTTGAAAAGGAGAAAAGACTGTAAATGCCAATCAAATGATAAACTTAAAAAAAAAAAGGAACCTGTTTCTTTCATTTTTCCCCCCTTTTTTCATGTAATTTCTCCATTACTAGTACTATATATAAAAAACATACTCCATAGTGATCAAGCCTGGGCCTTTGATGCAAATTTCAAGCCTGGGCATTTAAAGTCTTTAACTAATTGCTCCTTTATTTTTCAAGGTCAACTCCAACTTAATTACGGATATTGTAAACTACCCACGATGAAGCAGTAGTCAGTTGTTTACCTGAGAGGGCTATTTAATTTTGCCATGAAACACGTACATAATGATCTTTCAATTTAGAAGCCATCCAACACTATAATTTCTTAATTAATTTTAAAGTTATGTTTCGTGTTATTTTGAAGGAGACAACAATAACAACATGCATATGTTGAGTTATTAATCAGCTGTTGAGTAATTATGCGTATCTATAACATCTAAGTGATGCAACAGTTAGGAGGAGATCGTAGTTATCAATTTATGTTGCTCATCTTTTAAGCTTGCTGATCAGTAGTTCAATTAATCATTAACTTCTCCTGATTTTCTATTTTTGATTCTTGATGTGGGATAATTTTACCATCCAAACAAACAGTAACACATGACACACCAAGGTAAGGCCACAGACCCAAAATTACCACCAGTGAAATCATTACATGTGTCCAAGGGTACGAAGGTAATTTTATTCATAAACCCTAAAACACTGTAATCCTAACTGCACAAGGACACTCATATCTCATATTTGAGAAACTCAAATCCCACCACAACTCTCACATATGAGTTACTTTCCTAATCAGACGATACTCCAAAGTACTGTATGTAGAGGGCTTTCGTTATTACACATGTACGTCACAAACAGTTTTAACAACGCCTGCCTTTTCATTTTATATAAACAGATTATTGATTTAGGCATCAGAGAGTTCCCTCAAAGGCACACTTCCGATCCTCCGACAACTCCTTAGGTCTTTTTTTGTTCTCGTGTGTGCGGGGACTTCACAACACCTATAAGAGCAGCAGTCACATTTTTAAGCATAAAAAAATTTGTGTTATCCATGGGAAAACTTTGAAGAAGAATTCATCCGTTAATGATGCCAACCTGAAATATGACCAAGAACGTTGTTGCTACTGTCGCTGTCGGTGCTGCTACCATTGCCACAACCCATACCTTGACTAGACAGGACATGATCCTTAGTCCAGGCCTCTTTGCAATTCCCAAAACTACTGCTACGAGTGACGATTCCATCTGGCATTCTAAAAGGTAGCAGAAGTTTCTTGCAACCTCAACTGGGCTATCCCACTCGTCACCAAAGCCACACTGATCTGAACGCATGACTCGGGGTCCTCAATGGCATTAGATGCTGCCACAAAGCCCTCGATTAGCGAGGCACTCAGATCACGAAAGGAGACTTCACCCCACTAACTACCGATCCTCCGTTAGATTCTGCCCCCTCCATTATAAGGTAAGATCACAGAGCCACTCCACGATCACAAACACCTTTAATACAATCTCCAGGAGCGGAGAATGATCACTCCAGATAAAGAGAACCTATAGTAGGTTAGTAGCACCTGCCAATAGACAAAACAAAAAAGCAAGAACAGAACAAACAATCTTTTTTACAGATGACGACCTAGAAGGACTGCCCACCCCATGATGACGCCATGGTCATCACTTTGGTCATTTGGAATTACAATATGAAAAGGATCCTAGTTGACAACCAACATCTTCTATCATAACGCGTTCAAGAAAATGGGGCTTAGTGACCAACAGCTCACACAGGTCGCTTCCCCTCTCTATGAGTTTTCAAGCGAGCCAATGTTCCTCTCTCTACTATATTTAACATCACATTCATAACATTTCTACTCATTTTTCATTCTCTTATGTTCTTCCTCTACACACAACCTATGTCATCACAACTACTTAGGCCATTTCTGGAGACAAGGGTTTAAGCAAGGTTAGCTTAAATCCTTGTCTTAGAATTTGGTGGATGTTACTGGGGCCTCAATTCCAAGACAAGGATTTAAGTTAATATTGCTTAAATCCTTGTCTCCAAACATGGCCTTAGTTTCTAAACAGTTTCCTAGAGATTTCTTCGAAAGCTATTCATAATTGCTATCTACACAACTTCGCAAGGCTTTGTTGTATCCTTGAGGTGAATTTACTAGGAAGCTACTAGCAAACTTTTTGGAGTGAGGGCAACTATCACCTTAACGAAAGTGATTTACGCCCTAAATCCTTAAAATATTATGTTCTTTTCAATTGTTTTCGTTGTTGCAATTCCACATTTTCTAATGCACATACTTTGACCCACTTTTTTTTTTTTGTTGTTATTTTAACCCAAAATCCCCAACAATTTTAAGGTGATAGTAGAAGCAACCATATAATCAGTATTGATTTCAAAGTCATGAGAGAAGACTTCATCAAAGAAGATCGTTTTTATGGAACCAACTTTGCTCACTAGAAGGAAACTAAAAGACTATAAAAGGTTGAAAGAAGCGAGAGGATATATATATATATATATATATATATATATATATATATATATATATATTATGGATTTCTTTGTCGAGGCCAAATTCATACTGAGAGCATATGTATGATTTCTATGTTTTTATAAAGTCTATGCCAGATATCCAGGAAGTATTTGAAGAGAAACTTAATACTTAAAAAAAAAAAAAAAAACAAGGTAGGCTTAACTTATTGATTATGAAATATTTTGAATTTATTGTTATAAATTAAAAATATATATTTTGAATTTATATTTTTGAGTAACATCATAAAAAAATGATGTGTTTTCACTCTATGACCAATTTACAATGAATATCTAAAACTAAGAAGTATCTAATTACTACATTTAAGATAGATGATCTTAATGAATTAGATGCTATCTTAGACGTGGAAATGAGTGGGGGATATGTTTTAAATCAATCTCATTACTTGAGAAACTATTATTAAGTTCCAAAATCTTGGAATAAAGTAAGCAAGTATCCCCTGTGAATTCACTACTAAACCAATTGAGAATTTCGGTAAAGTAATGATACAACTTGAATATGTATGTTAGTGCTATTGAAAGTTTAACTGAGCTAGATATTGTTTTTGTAGAGTGCAAACTTTCAAGATACACTAGTAAGCCTAGTACAAACCAATAAATAGAGTTATTAGAATCTTAAGAAAACTATTAAACTATCTGTTTTATTTTTATTATCTGGTTGTACTAGAAGGATTCATTGTAGTTGGATCACAAGTACGTCAATTGATGAAAATTTAACGTTTGGATGGATTTTTAGGCTTGGTGGTGAAACAATACGTTGACCCTCTAAGAAGTAGATATGCATATCAAATTTAACCATATAACCAGGATCAGCACATAATGCCATAGACATATTTGGCGTCACAACAATCCAATATACTTGTCACCTCAAGGACTTGTCTCCTTAAGGACTCTTTCTTAACATTATCGTTTCACATGGACAACAAAAAAATATATGTTTGCAGGGCCAAGAACTGTTGTCACACTTTGGTACCAAAAAGGCTAACAAACACATCAATCATCCCAAGAATATTACTCTAGTTCTATCTACCTATTCTTTAAGCCACAAAAACAGGAAAACCATAAGCTTCAATACGGCCCATTGAGCATTTTAACACATTTATGAACTAGAGCAAAGCTTCCTCATACCAAATACAGACTTAGTATTGCAACTTCAAAGGATAACAAGAGGGGAGAAAAGAATGACTGGAGGGGACTGCATAGTAGCAAACAAAAGTGGTAAATGATTCACATCTTAGGTAGAAATCAGAACAAAATATGGGAAAGTAGCAAGCCACGTCACTAATTCAATCTAAAGCAATGACGATGTATAAAATCAAACTTAAAATTTAAGCCATGCCATCTTGTCTTCTCACGAAAAAGATTAAGCGCTGATGTCAGAGATATTAAGGGAAGGTTGGGTACAGGACCATCAATCGAGGTTGATACATGTTTTTTCAACATTCTTTTTTCAGTATTTTGTCATATTCCTCTCTATACCTCCATTCCATTTGGTATAGCTGTTCAATCATCTCCTCTTCATCTCCATCATATGAAATGCCTATTTTTTTTTTTTACCCAATGCCCTATTTTCTTACCCAATACTTTTCTTTATATTCACACTTTATAAAATGACTGATAATTGTATATAACATTTGTTTATTCAGGCTGCTTCAGACTTGATCCTAGTGTATCCTGAAGGTATCAAATATATTCTAAAGTACATCAAGGATCATTACAATAACCCAACCATTTACATTACTGTGAATGGTAAGCCAATTGTTAGAATAAATTTCATACAATTAAGTTGTATTTGTTACATGTTGGATAATCCAATTACTAATTAGTTTTGATTTCTTTGACATAAAACTCATGTAGGATATGACGATTACAACAATGATACATTACCATTGGAAGAAGCTCTTAAGGATACTGATAGGAAAGAATACCATGAGAAGCATCTTCGGAATCTTTTGGAAGCTGTAAAGTGAGTTAGTATCTAATTTACATTGAATTTATTATCACTGGATTCTTTTGGAAATGAAAATGGATTCTTTACGATTCTCGATCTCATGGTCAAGAATATTACCTTGTATGTGTATAGATTAATGATTGATATGATATGACTGAATCTTTATTTCCTTTTTCTTTCTCGCCAATCTTAAAATTTTGATTCTTTTTTTTTTTTAAATTCAGATGGAAAGCTAAGTAAAGGAGTGAACGAGAAAGGGATCCAATTCTATAAAAATCTCATCAATGAGCTCATAGCAAATGGTCATAATTCTATTCCCTATATGGATTTAATTTTTTGTTTGGCTAATTGCGTTTATTTAATTTAATTAAAATATTGTAATATACCAATCAATTAAATTAGAGTTAACATTTAAATATAATTAAGTTCTCCCTATAAGTATATTTTAAATTAAAATTATATATATATATATATATATATATATATATATATATATAATGATCAAATTTCGAAAAGTTGGAACAAATTTTAAGTTCTTCAAGAAATTTGATAGCTCCTTGAAGATTTATCTTTATAATTGGACCTTGATAAATTATCGATAAAGTTGTCCAATAATTACTTTTTGTGACTCATTTGAACCAAACTTAATTATTTCTCTTAAATGTCATTTGATGAATGTGCAGACATACAACCATTTGTGACTATCTTTCACTGGGATCTTCCCCAAACTCTAGAAGATGAGTATGGTGGTTTTTTAAGCCCTCACATTGTGTAAGTAAATGTTTCCATCATATCAAAAGCATCATTGATGCTTCTATCAATATAGTTTTTTGCCTTTAAAAAAATCTCACTAAAAGATTAATCTATTAAATTATTTTATTAATTATATTAAATCCAACAATATCTACAGTGAAGAATCATGGAGTTGGCCTATATTTGATTGAAAATGTATCCTATTATGCATATACAGGGATGATTTTCGAGACTTTGCAAGTATATGCTTCAAAGAATTTGGTGATAAAGTGAAACTTTGGGCAACTTTCAATGAGCCGTGGGTTTACAGTGTTGCTGGCTATGACAATGGAAGAAAAGCACTAGGACGATGTTCAAAATGGGTCAACAATGCATGCCAAGCAGGGAACTCTGGCATTGAACCTTACAATGTTTCACATCATCTACTTCTTGCTCATGCTGCAGCGGTAGAAGAGTTTAGAAAATGTGACAAGGTATACAGAAAAATTGTCAAATCGTGATCCGGTGCATTAATTGCTAGCTTGATATGCGTATTAGTGCCAACAATAATTTTCTAAACTACTATAAGGTTTAAATATTTTTTCTCGATTTTTTTTTATTTGAAACTTTTGAGATCAAAAGGAGAGTCTATATTGAAACTTTATTAATGATTAAAACCCCAAACCATGTGTCCCCTTTCTATTATTTTTAAAGGAACCTTTTTTATTATTTCATCCATTAACTGTTTTTTATTTATACAATTGTTTAGTGTCAAGAAAATGGAAAGATTGGGATAGTGCTCTCCCCCTCATGGTTTGAGCCTCAATCTGATTCCCCTGCAGAGTTTGAAGCAGCCAAACGAGCCCTTGATTTCATCTTAGGCTGGTAAGTGCCTCATATTAAATTAAGCAACATGCTTTCTCATTTTCTTCCTTCTTTTTTCCTCCTTTTGGGAATTGAAAACTATATTTTAGTCCAAGATAAAAATAATTTTTACATTTCTATATATGCAGGCATTTAGACCCTATAACATTTGGTGATTATCCAAAAAGTATGAGGACTTATGTTGGGGATCGATTACCTTCGTTCACTAAAGAGCAATCCAAAATGCTAAAAAATCTTTTGATTTTGTGGGAATAAATTACTACGGTGCTCTTTATGTAACTAATCTTGATCATGTTGACCCGGAAAAACCTAGATACACAACAGATCAACATGTTATGTGGAAAAGTAAGTTCACTCTAAATCCAAAGCTTTTAGAAAATTTATACTCGATACAATTTTTTTTTCTATTTTTTGTACTGCCAACATAGACTATGGTGATTAATCTATTGACTTTCAAATTTTTTTTCCTATTTTATAGAGGATCGAGATGGAATTCTTATTGGCCCACAGGTATGTTGGTAAAGTATATATCTTTATTTTAGAAATACTTTGTTTTTGAGAAACGAAGGCATAAAAATATTAGAAGGCATCATAAAGCCAATAAGATTTAGAAAGAAAATTCCTCATGAACCATGAGAGACACATGGAGAGATCAGTTAAGACGCCAAACCAAACAAACAGAACCATCCACTAGAACACAAGACAACACACTGTGCACATCTTGATACATGTTTTTTCAACATTCCTTTTTCAGTATTTTGTCATATTCCTCTCTATCCCTCCATTCCATTTGGTATAGCTGTTCAATCATCTCCTCTTCATCTCCATCATATGAAACGCCTATTTTTTTTTTTTACCCAATGCCCTATTTTCTTACCCAATACTTTTTCTTTATATTCACACTTTATAAAATGATTAATAATTTTATATAACATTATTTTATTCAGGCTGCTTCAGACTTGATCCTAGTGTATCCTGAAGGTATCAAATATATTCTTAAGTACATCAAGGATCATTACAATAATCCAACCATTTACATTACTGAGAATGGTAAGCCAATTGTTAGAATAAACTTCATATAATTAAGTGGTATTTGTTACATGTTGGATAATCCAATTACTAATTAGTTTTGATTTCTTTGACATAAAACTCATGTAGGATATGATGATTACAACAACGATACATTACCATTGGAAGAAGCTCTTAAGGATACTGAGAGGAAAGAATACCATGAGAAGCATCTTCGGAATCTTTTGGAAGCCATAAAGTGAGTTAATATCTAACTTACCATGAGAAGCATCTTATGATGTTTTTTAGTACTCAACTTTTGAAGGTTTAATTATTACAAGGTCGATCTCGATGTAAGCTTATAGAGCAAAGATTGTTTTGTTAAATGTTTATACTAATGGTGATTATTGGATTATTGACAGTGACTATGGAGTTGATGTGAAAGGCTATTTTGCATGGTCATTGATGGATAACTTTGAATGGAACCTTGGTTACACTGTTCGATTCGGATTATACTACGTAGATTTCAAGAATGACTTGAAACGATATCCGAAATAATCAGCCAAGTGGTTCATGAAATTTCTAAAAGAACAAAGCAAGCGGTCTAAAACTGTTATTTGGGTTTCCTCAATTTTATCACGTATAACAAAGAATTGGTCACTATTGACGTATTGAAGTTGAACATCTTTTGGTTTTGAATCACAACTGAATGATGTATTTTATTAATTCTTTTGTAATTCTTTGATTTTATTGATTAAAATCTTTTTAGGTGTTTTAGGATTTTAATATGTAATTAAACTATTGTCTTCTTATATAAGAAATTGTACTACTTTCTGATCTATTTTATGTAGCTAGCCTATAAATAGGTTTGTATAGTTTTTGGGTTCTGCCTATATCTTTTTTCATGATAAATAAATTGACTTTTTCCTTTCATATATATATATATATATATATATATATATATATATATATTAAAGCCTTTTATTCTCTTTTTCGCTTAGATAGGTGGTTTAGAGGGAGGATTCTCCAGGCATGAAGACTCCCTAAAAGTATGCCTTTTGAATAATGGACAAATGGACAATTAAAGTATCATAGTACATATGTCACTTAGCAATCACCGAATTCCTAAACATTTTTTTTTCTCAAATCCCCAACTTTGAGGGTGATTTTAATAAATAAATATTTTGATTATAAACTTGTTATAATAAGCCCTTAATTTGATTTGACGTTTTCTTTGAAGTGGGTTTTTTTTTTTAAGAATTTACTCTTTCAAAAGAAAATTAATGACAGAGAAAACGAAGAAACAATTGTTTACGGTTATTGTTATGCCTAAAATTTGAAAAATAAAGTCTTGGAACATCAACGGTGCAACAAATCGTTGCATTTTTTTTATACTTCTTTCCTTTAGGGGTTAAAATTAAGTGGACCAACAGCAAGGCAACACGTGGACATTTATACTTCCAGTAAGGATATGGCACGTGGACAAGCTATTGACGAACCCAATGCCATCCCCGGACACTCATGTTTAGACCTACGAGCATAAATCTTTGGATCACGATCTTTCCTGGACAACCAGCCATATCCACTTGCAGAGGAATGGGATCTCATGGATTTCCCCATTCGGGGCGTGTGGGTCATCTCACCTTTAAAACACTATAAAAGGACCAAGGTATGCAAATCTAGACACATTCACAATCACATTTTACATAACTGAAAGCACGAGCATCCAATTCCTCTAAGAACTTGTACTAACAAGAGCATCGGAGTGTCTTTGGAGGCACCATCTCCCTCTCTTCTCCGGTGGCTCTCTAGCTCATCTCGTCTATCTTGTGCAAGCTCCCCCAAGAACCAGCCCCCAACTCATCAACACATTTTATGCATCAACACCAATATTTTTGTGTTTTGTAAGGGCTGTTGATAAGAATCTCAATATTTCTTCAAGAAGTTCTGAAGGCTCTCATTCTGTGGCTCTTGATGATCACAAGTGTTTAACATGGTTATCAATTTATGCGCTTATTTCATTTGGAATTATATAAAATGAATTCATTAGCTACATCAGCTCTTAGGTGACAAGAAGGGTGAGAAAGTTGGGGCCATAATCCTTGGACTGACTATTCCTTCATGTCTTCACCTTTTATTGCTATATTCTTCAAAACCAGACCTTCTCTAAACTCTATTCTTCAAAACTAGATCAAATCAACTCTTTCTACATTATGAGTTCATCTTGCCATTATGATAAGACAGCTGCTTGAAGACACCTAGGCAGACGCTTCCTAGGTTGTCGTGTTGGGATTTTACCATTAAAATCCATTTACTCAATCTTAAGCAAAAATACTCAAGCACAACAATTAAATAGGCAAAATAAATAAAAAGCAAGAACACCTATAATTAATGTGGTTCGGCAACCTCTTTGCATACATCCACCAGCAAATCAACTGCTTTATTAATTTTCAACTACAACTTTAGGAAGAGCAAAGTTGTCAAACTCTCACCCCAAAGTCTCAATATAAAAAAAGCTCTTAACCTAGTTCTAGTTACAAGTACTCTCTCTGACAACCCAAAAACACAAAGCTCTCTCATCCTAACTTCAGTAGTAAACCCTTCTAGTTTACATTGTAAATAAAAATTATGACTGTGCCTCAAATCTTCTCTGGGACCTTTTTATATAGAATATATTTTCCTAATACAATTAGGAAAAGAACAACAGCATCATACTAGACTACTACTACTTGTACAATCAACAATCTATTAGGAAATTACTACTATTCCTACTAGAACAAGCAATTACAAAATAGGAAATAACTTTTCCCAAACCAATTAGAAGTCTTCTTTGTGAGAATTGAGCCAAAATCTTAACAGTTGTAACTATGGGGGAGTTTTTTATTTATTTTTTTTTCATTTTCTTCTTCCACTTTGTGATCAGATGCAAACACACATTTGATTTCATGCAAACAATTGGAGCTTGCAATTAATTTTTGTTGGTATGATCCTCCAATGTGTCCACGAGCTAAAGAAGTTGTAAGTGGATTGTTGAGGAAAATTGTAAAAATAAAGAATCAAGCTAGAAGAGACAGAGATAGGAGCTGATGTGATTAATAAATTCATTTTATATAATTTTAAATGCAATCAAAACATAAATTGAGAACAATATTAAACTTGAGTTTCAATAAAGACGTAAATTAGGAACAGTGATAAACTCGACGTAAATTAGAGCAATATTAAACTTAAAGAAAAACCAGTGAAACCTAAAAGACAATTGATAATGGTAATGGATAAGTTTACATTAGTAATTAAGTTGACCTTGAAAAGGAGAAAAAACTGTAAATGCCAATCAAATGATAAACTTAAGAAACCTGTTTCTTTTATTTTTTTTCCCCCTTTTTTCATGTAATTTCTCCGTTACTAGTACTATATATAAAAAATATACTCCATACACCATAGTGATCAAGCCTGGGCCTTTGATGCAAATTTCAAGCCTGGGCATTTAAAGTCTTTAACTAATTGCTCCTTTAATTTTCAAGGTCAACTCCAACTTAATTACTGATATTGTAAACTACCCACGATGAAGCAGTAGTCATTTGTTTACCAGAGAGGGCTATTTAATTTTGCCATGAAACACGTACATAATGATCTTTCAATTTAGAAGACATCCAACACTATAATTTCTTAATTAATTTTAAAGTTATGTTGCGTGTTATTTTGAAGGAGACAACAATAACAACATGCATATGTTGAGTTATTAATCAGCTGTTGAGTAATTATGCGTATCTATAACATCTAAGTGATGCAACAGTTAGGAGGAGATCGTAATTATAAATTTATGTTGCTCATCTTTTAAGCTTGCTGATCAGTAGTTCAATTAATCATTAACTTCTCCTGATTTTCTATTTTTGATTCTTGATGTGGGATAATTTTACCATCCAAACAAACAGTAACACATGACACACCAAGGTAAGTCCACGGACACAAAATTACCACCAGTGAAATCATTACATGTGTCCAAGGGTACGAAGGTAATTTTATTCATAAACTCTAAAACACAGTAATCCTAATTGCACAAGGACACTCATATCTCATATCTGAGAAACTCAAATCCCACCACAACTCTCACTTATGAGTCATTTTCCTAATCAAACTGTACTCCAAAGCACTGTATGTAGAGGGCTTTCATTATCACACATGTACGTCACAAACAGTTTTTGCAGCACCTGCCTTTTCATTTTCTATAAACAGATTACTGATTTAGACATCAGAAAGTTCCCTCAAAAGCACACTTCCGATCCTCCGACAACTCCTTAGGTCTTTTTTTGTTCTCGTGTGCGTATGGACTTCACAACACCTATAAGAGCAACAGTCACATTTTTCAGCATAAAAAAATTTGTGTTATCCATGGGAAAACTTTGAAGAAGAATTCATCTGTTAATGATGCCAACCTGAAATATGACCAAGAACGTTGTTGCTACTGTCGCTGTCGCTGCTGCTACCATTGCCACAACCCATACCTTGACTAGACAGGGCATGGCCTCTTTGCAATTCCCAAAAATACTGCTACCAGTGACGATTCCATCTGCCATTCTAAAAGGTAGCAGAAGTTTCTTGCAACCTCAACTGGGCTATCCCAATCGTCACCAAAGCCACACTGACCTGAATGCATGACTCGGGGTCCTCAATGGAATTAGATGCTGCCACAAAGCCCTCGATCAGCGAGGCACTCAGATCACGAAAGGGGACTTCACCCCACTAACTACCGATCCTCCCTTAGATTCTGCCCACTCCATTATAAGGTAAGATCACAGAGCCACTCCACGATCACAAACACCTTTAATACAATCTCCAGGAGCCGAGAATGATCACTCCAGATAAAGAGAACCTATAGTAGGTTAGTAGCACCAGCCAATAGACAAAAAAAAAGGCAAGAACAGAACAAAAGATCTTTTTTACAGATGACGACCCATGATGACGCCATGGTCATCACTTTGGTCATTGGGAATTACAATATGAAAAGGATCCTAGTTGACAACCAACATCTTCTATCATAACACGTTCAAGAAAATGGGGCTTAGTGACCAACAGCTCACATGGGTCGCTTCCCCTCTCTATGAGTTTTCAAGCGAGCCAATGTTCCTCTCTCTGCTATATTTCACATCACATTCATAACATTTCTACTCATTTTTCATTCTCTTATGTTCTTTCTCTACACACAACCTATGTCATCACAACTACTTAGGCCATGTCTGGAGACAAGGGTTTAAGCAAGGTTAGCTTAAATCTTTGTCTTAGAATTTGGTGGATGTTACTGGGGCCTCAATTCCGAGACAATGATTTAAGTTAATATTGCTTAAATCCTTGTCTCCAAACATGGCCTTAGTTTCTAAACAGTTTCCTAGAGATTTCTTCGAAAGCTATTCATAATTGCTATCTACACAACTTCGCAAGGCTTTGTTGTATCCTTGAGGTGAATTTACTAGGAAGCTACTAGCAAACTTTTTGGAGTGAGGGCAACTATCACCTTAACGAAAGTGATTTACGCCCTAAATCCTTAAAATATTATGTTCTTTTCAATTGTTTTCGTTGTTGCAATTCCACATTTTCTAATGCACATACTTTGACCCACTTTTTTTTTGTTTGTTATTTTAACCCAAAATCCCCAACAATTTTAAGGTGATAGTAGAAGCAACCATATAATCAGTATTGATTTCAAAGTCATGAGAGAAGACTTCATCAAAGAAGATCATTTTTATGGAACAAACTTTGCTCACTAGAAGGAAACTAAAAGACTATAAAAGGTTGAAAGAAGCGAGAGGATATATATATTATGGATTTCTTTGTCGAGGCCAAATTCATACTGAGAGCATATATATGATTTCTAAGTTTTTATAAAGTCTATGCCAGATATCCAGGAAGTGTTTGAAGAGAAACTTAATACTTAAAAAAAAAAAAAAAAAAAAAACAAGGTAGACTTAACTTATTGATTATGAAATATTTTGAATTTATAGTTATAAATTAAAAATATATATTTTGAATTTATAATTTTGAGTAACATCATAAAAAAATGATGTGTTTTCACTCTATGACCAATTTACAATGAATATCTAAAACTAAGAAGTATCTAATTACTACATTTAAGATAGATGATCTTCATGAATTAGATGCTATCTTAGACGTGGAAATGAGTGGGGGATATGTTTTAAATCAATCTCATTACTTGAGAAACTATTATTAAGTTCCAAAATCTTGGAATAAAGTAAGCAAGTATCCCCTATGAATTCACTAATAAACCAATTGAGAATTTCGGTAAAGTAATGGTACAACTTGAATATATATGTTAGTGCTATTGAAAGTTTAACTGAGCTAGATATTGTATATGTCAGAGATATTAAGGGAAGGTTGGGTACAGGACCGTCAATCGAGGTTGATACATGTTTTTTCAACATTCTTTTTTCAGTATTTTGTCATATTCCTCTCTATACCTCCATTCTATTTGGTATAGCTGTTCAATCATCTCCTCTTCATCTCCATCTTATGAAACGCCAATACTTTTTCTTTATATTCACACTTTATAAAATGACTGATAATTGTGTATAACATTTGTTTATTCAGGCTGTTTCAGACTTGATCCTAGTGTATCCTGAAGGTATCAAATATATTCTTAAGTACATCAAGGATAATTACAATAATGCAACCATTTACATTACTGTGAATAGTAAGCTAATTGTTAGAATAAATTTCATATAATTAAGTGGTATTAGTTACATGTTGGATAATCCAATTACTAATTAGTTTTGATTTCTTTGACATAAAACTCATGTAGGATATGACGATTACAACAATGATACATTACCATTGGAAGAAGCTCTTAAGGATACTGATAGGAAAGAATACCATGAGAAGCATCTTCGGAATCTTTTGGAAGCCGTAAAGTGAGTTAGTATCTAACTTAAATTGAATTTATTATCACACTTTTTGTTTCTTTTTTTTTTTTGGTTCGCAAAATTTACTTTACAACTAACATAAAACTTGTGTTCTACAACAAACTTGATATTGATATAAAATTATCGTTTTCTGCTATATATGATGTTTTTTAGTACTCAATTTTTGTAGGTTTAATTATTACAAGGTCCATCTCGATGTAAGCTTATAGAGCAAAGATTGTTTTGTTAAATGTTTGTAATAATGGTGATTATTGGATTATTGACGGTGACTATGGAGTTGATGTGAAAGGCTATTTTGCATGGTCATTGATGGATAACTTTGAATGAAACCTTTGTTACACTGTTCGATTCGGATTATATTACGTAGATTTCAAGAATTACTTGAAACGATATCCGAAAGAATCAACCAAGTGGTTCATGAAATTTCTAAAAGAACAGAGCAAGCAGTCTAAAACTGTTATTTGGGGTTCCTCAATTTTATCACGTATACCAAAGAGTTGGTCACTACTGATGTATTGAAGTTGAACATCTTTTGGTTCTGAATCATAACTGAATGATGTATTTTATTATTTCTTTTGTAATTCTTTGATTTTATTGATTAAAATCTTTTTAGGTATTTTAGGATTTTAATATGTAATTAAACTATTGTCTTCTTATATAATAAATTGTACTACTTTTTGATCTATTTTATGTAGCTTGCCTATAAATAGGTTTGAATAGTTTTTGGGATTCTGCGTAAATCCTTTTTCATGATAAATAAATTGACTTTTTCCTTTCATATATATATATAAAAGCCTTTTATTCTCTTTTTCGCTGAGATAGGTGGTTTATAGGGAGGATTCTCCAGCATGAAGACTCCCTAAAAGTATGCCTTTTGAATTATGGACAAATGGACAATTAAAGTATCATAGTACATATGTCACTTAGCAATCACCGAAGTCCTAAACAATTTTTTTTTTTGTTTTCTCAAATCCCCAACTTTGAGGGTGATTTTAATAAATAAATATTTTGATTATAAATTTGTCATAATAAGCCCTTAATTTGATTTGACATCTTCTTTGAAATGATGTGTTTTTAAGAATTTACTCTTTCAAAAGAAAATTAATGACAGAGAGAAAACGGAGAAAAGAATCTCAATGTTTTTGGCATCAACGCCAATATTTTTGTGTTTTGTAAGGGGCTGTTGATAAGAATCTCAATGTTTCTTCAAGAAGTTATGAAGGCTCTCATTCTACGGCTCTTGATGATCACAAGTGTTTAACATGGTTCTCAATTTATGAACTTATTTCATTTGGAATTATATAAAATGAATTTATTACCTACATCAGCTCTTAGGTGACAAGAAGGGCGAGAGAAGTTGGGGCCATAATCCTTGGACTGACTATTCCTTCATGTCTTCACCATTTATTGCTATATTCTTCAAAACCAGACCTTCTCTAAACTCTGTTATTCAAAACTAGATCAAATGGACTCTTTCTCCATTATGAGTTCATCCAGCCATTATGATAAGACAGCTGCTTGAAGACTCCTAGGTAAATGCTTCCTAGGTTGTCGTGTTGAGATTTTACCATTAAAATCCATTTACTCAATCTTAAGAAAAAAACACAAGCACAACAATTAAATAGGAAAATAAATAAAAAGCAAGAACTTTAGGAAGAGCAAAGTTGTTAAACTCTCACCCCAAAATCTCAATACAAAAAAAGCTCTTAACCCAATACACCCAAAGCTGTCATCCTAACTTTTGTAGTAAATCCCTCTAGCTTACAATATATGGGAATTATAAGTGTGCCTCAAATCTTCTCTGGGACCCCTTTATATCGAATATATTTTCCTAATACAATTAGAAAAAGAACAACCGCATCATACTCAACTACTACTATTTGTACAATTAACAATCTAATAGGAAATTAGTATTATTCCTACTAGAACAAGCAATTACAAATCAGGAAACAATTTTTCCCAAGCCAATTAGAAGTTTTTTTTATGAGAATTGAGCCAAACTCCTAACAGTCGTAACTATAGGATAGTTTTTTTTTTTTTAATTTTCTTCTTCCACTTTGCGATCAGATGCAAACACACGATTGATTTCATGCAAACAATTGGAGCTTGCAATTAATTTTTGTTCGTATGATCCTCCAATGTGTCCACGAGCTAAAGAAGATATAAGTGGATTGTTGAGGAAAATTGTAAGAATAAAGAATCAAGCTAGAAGAGACAGAGATAGGAGTTGATGTGATTAATAAATTCATTTTATATAGTTTTAAATGCAATCAGAATATAATATGAGAACAATATCAAACTTGAGTTTCAATAGTAAACTTGACGTAAATTAGAACAATATTAAACTTGAAGAAAAACCAGTGAAATCTAAAAGACAATTGATAATGGTAATGGATAAGTTTACATTAGTAATTAAGTTGACCTTGAAAAGGAGTAAAGACTGTAAATGCCAACCAAGCTGTTGATTTCCTTAATTGGATAACACTCTCCCCAGACCGGCATTGTTTGGTTTTTTATTTTTCTTAGAAAAAAAAGCATATTTTGCACTTTTCATTAAATCTATTAAACTTGGTCCTTGTCAAAATCCTAGTCTCGAAAAGTTATCTTGATATGGACCAACACCATGTAACTTCGTGCCGATATAATATTATATATATTTTTATACCATAGTAGTGGATAAAATATTTGGAAATAAAATAAAAGAAACACGTTTTTTTTTTTCTCTGTAGCTTATCCGGTTGAGATAAATTTGGTTGACGAAAATCCGATATAATTTACTATGTGATTGACGAATTCAGAGTTTGGTCATGTTGGCTGGGTCCATTCTACTCGGTTGGCAGCGTCAACGTAACAAAATTTTAACAATCCATGTTCACACTTTTGTTTCATGGGTTTCCACCATTGTTTATATCAAAAAAAAATCCTGGTTAGATTGGGTAGTTTTAAATCCGTCTGAAATTTTATCGATAATTTTAAAAAAATTTACTAGTAATATCAATATAAGTGTGAGAATAAAAAATTAATGGTATAAGTGAAATTTCAAAAATTAACAATGAAATTTCGGACGGATCTAAAACAATTCTTAACCAAAAATTGGTCCTTATATGTTGGATCCTCTCAATTTTTAGCTTTGAATTGCGGGTCAATTAATTGTTAGATTTTATGCCACCTCAATAAAGTAAAAATCGAGGGTCATGAACACACCACATCACCGAAGTAAGGGAAAAGAGCTTTTTCCTCTAAATCGGCAAACAACCAACTGCATGCCCTTGTGTAATGACTCATACCGAGCGAGCTTTACTTGAAATGACATCATCATTACTTTTAAACATTGAGCATATAGACCTGTACCGGAACATGTAAATCCTACTATTTCCATCATACAATACATTCCTACTATATGTATGCATGCTTCCACATTTCTTTAGTCTATGTACACTACATCTTGGTTGAAACCAAGAATTTACACAACACACAATCTTTAGAAAAATTTCAGCCATACAATTAAAAACCACATACAGTTTTTTCAAAAACGGAGACATATACATTAATCCGAACTCCCAAACAAACATGGTGAGGATGCTTTGCGTGAAAACCCACCTAAGTATACCTTTCTCCTTTAATCCTTTTCTGATTTGCTTCAATTCTATTCAACAACTTCCTTGAAATATTAAAAAGTTGGAGGGTGAGCTAAAAGCTTAGCGAGTAATCATATTACTCGAAGTAATCGTCTTCAAGAAACTTTTTCACTTTTTGAATGAATTCAATTTAATTGTAATCACAATTCATAAAGTCACAACTATGTATATATAATTACTCTCATGCTCATCACAAGTAAAATAATCGTTCCAAGAATACATTAAAACATTCAACAATCACATTTATTAAAGTATCATACAAGTAAGTCACATGATTCAAACCATTACAACAATAACCCTTTTAAACTATTCACGGTTCACGTGACATCAACTCAATTCCATACTCTTATCAATACATATATCACAATGGGGGTGTCTCCCCACGTACCAGTACATCAAACATCGCATTATATGTAATTTCATTTGTTTTAATTATTACTGCCATATTGAAATGATGAGGTGTGATGTATCATCATGAATATAATTATGGATGATTGAGTCTCACAGAAAGAGACAGTTATGATGAAAACATTATTGAAATGATGGGGTGTGATGTATCATCGTGAATATAATTATAGATGATTGAGTCTCACAGAAAGAGACAATTATGATTAAAATATTATTGAGATGCTGAGGTGTGATGTATCATCGTGAATATAATTATAGATAATTGAATCTCATAGAAAGAGACAGTTATGATGATAGTGCTGATGTGTGGTATGTTATTTTGAAATTGTTTATAGATGATTTGGTCTCACAGAGAGAGACAATTATGGTAAGCAAGAACCAGAGAACGATAAGAACCATCTAAATGATGGACTTTATGATGAGAACCTCATTACAAGATAATTGATGGTCTTAAGGTGGACCAATGATTTAGAAAAAGATATTAATAGAGAATGAATCGTATGACATGTGTAATGATAGTAGAAAGTTGTCATCAGGTTATGTGAAAAAAATAAAAGATTAAAAATTAAAGGACTATTTATGAAATTTTGGAATATTTTTTATAAATTAAATTCACTGAGATTGTGAAGCTCAACCCTCATTGTACAATGATTTTCAGGTAGCAGGTTTGGCAAATAATTTGGTGAGTTGAGGTTCAGAAGAAATCATCTTCTGTAAGCCACGTACGTGTCAACATCCTCAGACTAATGAGAAAATAAAATGAAAATTTTATTTGTAAATCTTCATGCATTTTACGTTGTATAGAATGCTTAAAGATCGGATTGATGTAAAGTTCTTTTGGTAATATTTATTTTTATTGTTGCATATATGTGTCGTGCTGGGATTCTCAAAATGTGATGACACCTGTAGAGAGATTATTTGGTTTTCTACCAGTAATTGACAGACCTTTGTTTCGTTTTAAAAGGAGAAGTTTTGGATTGGTGGGAAGATATTCTTCCCAGGGTAAGTATAGATGTCAATAGACCTTCAACCTAGAATAGGTTTAAGGAGGTTTTCCTTGAGAAATATTTTTCCTTAGACTTTTAGAGCCTAACATGATAGAGATTGATCTATTTGAGGCATATTAATTATGTAAGATTGGTTGATATATCAACTCAAATTGAGAGAGATGTGATGGAGTTTAAGAAAAAAAAAAGAGAAAGAGTGGTTAAAGAGGTTTAGACATAAAGGTTATAGAGGTAATGGTAGTACAAGTGTATAGGGTGAGAAACCACCCCAAATGAGGCTTTTCTTGTTACAGGGAACTGAAGTATAGAGTTAGAGGCAAACAGAACCTATTGTATCTGTATCTTAGAATACTATTGGTGGGACCCTTAGATTTGGGAGACAGGAAGTCATGGTAGAGGAAGTAAGTTTGCCATTAAGGGAAATAGTAACATGATGTATGATTGAGAGACAAAAGTTATTATAGATATATTCATATGAGATATTTATCCCATAATTGTCAAAATTTGAAATGCTTTATGTGTGGAGAAGGTGGACATGTCAGTGTTGGTTGACCTTGACGCAACCCATTCTTTTGCATCCAGTATTCATATAAAATCTATTGAAGTATGTATTAGTCATTGGATTGCAAAATATCCTTGTTAAAGTTCTCCCCCGAGATAGAGTGATAATCATGAATAGTTACGAGAGATTGTGTGATTCGTACCAGTGACAGAAAATCTGAAGTTGATTTATTATCTTCGAATATAATTTATTTTGGGAAATAATTGGTTATCGACGTTTTTTGTCTGGATTGATTATTCCAGAAAGAAGGCTCAAGATATATACGTTATATACTTTTAACTACCTTATTTTTGCTCTGGCCAATAGAAGATGATTGAAAAAGGGTTTTAAGGAGTATTGGGCATATATCATGAATTATAAAATGGAAAGTGAGAAGTTAGAATAAATCTTAGTGATGAAAGAATATTCTAAATTAATTTTTGATGAGTTGTTTAGGTTGCCTCCAAGTAGGGAGATTAAAGTCTAATGATGTGATACCAGGGCTATCACATATATTTAATAGCGTTTGAATTGAGAAAGTTGAACGTATCATTTTAAGAATTTTTGGATAAATAATTTTTTAGACCTAACGTATTTGGGGAGCCCCTATGTTGTTTGTGAAGAAGGAAGATGGAACGATGAGATTGGGTATAGACTACAAATAGTTGAATAAGAATAAATACATTTTTTCCTAGGATAAATGAATTGTTTAAGCAGTTGCAAGGAGTGAGAATGTTTTCTAAGATAAACCTGAGATCAAGTTATCACCAATGGAGGATAGAGAAGGGAGACGTGCCTACGATTGCTTTTAGGACACGTTATGCTCATAAGCTTTCGCGATGTCATTTGGATTAACTAATGTTCCAGAAACATTCATGGACTTGATGAATAAAATATTTAAACTGTTTCTTGATAATCTTATGGTTGTGTTCAGTAACGACATTCTGATATATTTTGAGAAGGAAAAACAACATATAGACCATTAGATACTGTGCTGGAGATTCTGAGGAGAGAGAAATTATATGCAAAGTTTCTAAGTGTGAATGTTAGCTGAAGGAAATAACTTTCTTGGAACATGTAATATCCGGAATCGGCATAACCGTTGATCCACAAAAGGTAGAGATAATGTTAAACCAACTAATATAATTGAGATTAGAATCTTCTTGGTGTTAGTTGGTTATTATAGAAGAATTCTTTCAGAATTTGTCTATTATTGAATTGCTGTTGAATAGATTGACTAGTAAAGATGTGAGATTTGTACGGTGAAGGAAGTGAGAAAATTTTGCAATTACTAAAGGAGAAATTGACTACAGCTCCGATATTGGTGTTTCCTTCTGGTGATGAAGGAGTTGTGGTGTATAATGATAAGTCATATCAATGATTGGGATATGTGTAACATAGGAAAGTTATGGGCTATACTTCTAGGTAATTGAAAATTTATGATAGAAATTACTCCTTTCATGACTTTGAATTAACTGTTATAGTGTTTACTTTAAAGATTGGAGACATCATCAGTATGGAGCCACTTTTGAGATTTTCATGGGTTATAAGAGTTTGACGTAATTACCTGCCCAGAGAAAGTTGAATTTGAGGCAAAGATGGTGGATGAAGTTGATTAGTAACTAAGATTGTACAATTCATAATCATCCTGAAAATGCGAAGGTGATAGCTGATACATTGAGTAGAAATTCTACAAGAAGGTTAACTGTTATGGGGGTTCTGATGTGAAATTGATGATAGATTTAAAAGAGATAAGAATGAAGTTGAATAACGGTGATAAAAGATCATGGTTAACGAATATGGTTGTACAGTCATCCATAATAAAATGTTTTAGAGATGCAAGGTAGAGATGAAGAGATAGAAAAGATTAAGCATTGAGTGCTTACTAGAAAGAAATATGAGTTCAAAAATTTGGAATGAGGGTATTTTGAAATTGGAACATGGATTTGTGTTCCCAATGATGCAGAGTGGAGAAAGAAGATATTGAGAAAGTACATGATGATATAGATTCGATGCAATCAAGTAATAATAAGATGTATAGAGGATTGAGACAAAAATTCTAATGGTCACGGTTAAAGAGAGATGTAGCTGAGATTGTGAGGTTGTATGGAGTACCATGGATCATAGTATCAAATAGAGATGCTAGATTTACATCTTAGTTTTTGGAGAGGCTTTCAGTAAGTCGTGGGTACAAAGTTGCAATTTAATATAATTTTTCAAGCTTAGACAAAAAAAAAGAGAACGATTTTTAGAGTACTAGAAGATATGTTAAGGGCAAATGTGATGAGTTCTTAGTAAGTTTGGAATGCTTACATGCCATTGATTGAAGTTGCTTATAATAATTAGTAACAAACTAATATTAGGATGGCATCGATTGAGGCATTGTATGGTCGGAGGAGTATAACTCCTTTATGTTAGGAAGAAATGGGAGAGAGAAATATAGTTGGTTTATAAATTATTTAGTTAACATCTAAGAGGAACAAATTGGTTATAGAAAGCTGTAAAGCAGCACAGAGTAAACCTCCTGAGTTTCCAGAAGATGATGGGGTGTATGGAAAAATATCTCAATGAAAAGGGTGTATTGAGATTTAAACAGGAAATAAAAGCTAAACCTAATGTATGTGGGACCTTACGAGGTTTTTGAGAAAGTTTGACTAGTTGCGAATAGACTAGATTTGCCTCTGGAATTAAAACATTTATATAGTGTATTTCATGTTTCACTTTAAGGAAGTGTTTACATGATATTTCGAGCTAAGCTATAGAAATTTAGAAGGCTTGGGATTATATACAAATTCCAGTGAGAATTTTAGACAAAAATAATAAATCTTGTGTAATAAAATAATTTCATTATGCCAAGTTCGGTGGCGGAATCAGGATGTTGATGAGACTACGTGAAAGCATGAGACAGAAATATTATTCACATTTGTTTCTGGAGTAAAGTAAGGAAATTTCGGGGGCGAAATTTTTGTAAGGTCGGTAGAATTGTAATAACCGTGTTTGCAAAGTAAGGGTAAATAAGTAATTTAATAAATTATAACATGAAGTTTAAATGATATAGTTATGCGATGGATTTAGTATTGAATAAAATAATTATTTTGGAAAAAAAAATATTTCTGTTACGTGGACATCATTAAAAGAAAAAAAAACAAAAAACAAAAAAAATAGTCAAAAGTTGTGGGCAGCAGGTGTAATACCTTACACCTGCTGCCAATTTCAGAAGATGTTTGTAGTCAACAAACGTGGGTAGCAGGTGTAATACCTGTTACCAATTTCAGACAACATTTGGGAATGCCTTACGCGTCTCCACAACGTGGAGACTGTGGAGACTTTTGGGAAGGGGGGGCTGTTGAAGTTTTCGTATATATAGCATATGTAAACGTAAAAAAAAAAAAATTTCACCCATGAGATTTCGTTTTGTTTCCTCTAAATTGTCTGTTTTCTTTAAATCTTTGGAGACTCAAAGAAATGTTGGAAGAGCAAAATTTTGAAGGGGTTTTCTGCGGAATTTCGTAGAAAATCAAGAATAGCTATAAGAAAAGCAGAAGGTAAACAGTGCTTATTTTTGAATTTATGACATTTATGGAGTTTCCCTGAATTCAAAGTGAGAACTTTTAATGTGTCTGGTTTATATCAAATTGAAGAATAAATTAGAAAATTTATATAAATATGATGTCAGGTGTTGACGATCTACAATTGGGAGAATTTATGAGAGAAACGGGAAAGGCAAGAAAGTGATCCACGGGTAGCTTTAAGTGCTATGTGTGAGCTGGATTTACTTTAAGTAGTCTAAATAAAAACGAAATATTAGTGATAATATTAAAATAAATTATTGATGTATGCTTGGGTGATAGATGAAAAAAATTGATTTATAGGTATAATAGGAAATTTGGACATGTAGAAATATTTTTCAGTGACAAATAATATTTTTGGAAATAAAAGTTTATTAGAGAATAAAAGAGATAAATAAATTATTGATGAGTTATATTGATGTTTTAGCACGAATTATGAGGAGATGAATTTTAGTGAATATTGATAAGCTTTGGTGGATGATTTGATGTGATTAAAAATGAAATTCAGTGGATCTGGACAAACTTTGATGGATAATTTGATATGATCTGGGACGAAATTTAGTGGATTTTGACATTTTGTAATGGATGATTTGATGTGATTTGGGATGAGTGGATTTTAGTAGAATTTTTATATAATTTGAGAAAAAATCAGGATAGTTAATTTAAATATTTTGATTTCATATGATTTTTATATTACTGTTTATATGCATATTTTATATCATTGTTCATATGCATATGCATTACATGAGAAAGAAAAGAACCGGGAAGGCAGTCGGTCTGATGAAAATGAAAGAACCGGGAAGGCAGCCAGTCTGCTAAAAATGAAAGAACCAGGAAGGCAGTCGGTCTTATGAGAATGAAAGAACCGAGAAGGCAACCGGTCTAAGTTAATAACAACCTGTCGACAGGTGGGAAGACGTTCCCATCATAATCATATATGCATTTGCATCTGTTTTAATTATTGTTGCATTATTGAAATGATGAGGTGTGATGTGTCATCGTGAATATAATTATAGATGATTGAGTCTCACAGAAAGAGACAGTTATGATGAAAACATTATTGAAATGATAAGGTGTGATGTATCATCTTGAATATAATTATAGATGATTGAGTCTCACAGAAAGAGACAGTTATGATGAAAATATTATTGAAATGCTGAGGTGTGATGTATCATCGTGAATATAATTATAGATGATTGAGTCTCACAGAAAGAGACAGTTATGATGAAAATATTATTGAAATGCTGAGGTGTGATGTATTATCGTGAATATAATTATAGATAATTGAATCTCACAGAAGGAGACAGTTATGATGATAGTGCTGATGTGTGGTATGTTATTTTGAAATTGTTTATAGATGATTTGATCTCATAGAGAGAGACAATTATGGTAAACAAGAAGCAGAGAATGATAAGAACCATCTAAATGATGGACTTTATGATGAGAACCTCATTACGAGGTAATCATGAGATAATTGATGGTCTTAAGGTGGACCAATGATTTAGAGAAAGATATTGATAGAGAATGAATCGTATGGCATGTTTAATGATAGTAGAAAGTTGTCATCATGTTATGTGAAAAAAATAAAAGATTAAAAATTAAAGGACTATTTATGAAATTTTGGAATACTTTTAGTAAATTAAATTCACTGAGTTTGTAAAGATCACCCCTCATGGTACAATGATTTTCAGGTAGCAGGGTTAGCAAATAATTTGGTGAGTTGAGGTTCAGAATAAATCATTTTTTGTAAGCCGTGTACGTGTCATCATCCTCAGACTAATGAGAAAATAAAATTAAAAATTTATTTGTAAATCTTCATGCATTTTACGTTGTATAGAATGCTTAAAGATTGGATTGATGTAAAGTTCTTTTGGTAATATTTATTTTTATTGTTGCATCTATGTGTCGTGCTGGGATTATCAAAATGTGATGACACCATTTCGGGGTGGCCAACCCGAGATGGGTCGTTACATAATCGCTCACTTAGATATTATACGCATAATCACAAAAGAACTAATTAATTAATCACACAATTTATGCATGTTTTTATGGTTGTCTCCTTCAAATTAACAAGGAACATATATAACTTTTAATTAATAAGAGATTATAGCATTCAAGGTTTTCTAAATTGGAAGACTCTTATGTACGTACGTGTTTAAAGTCCATGTTAATTAGCCATCTGGTAAACAAATGACTGCTCCATTAATTTTGTTGGAGTTGACCTTGAAAATTAGAGTCAAGGAGCAGTTAGTTAGAGACTTGAAACGCCCAGGCTTGAAATTTGCATGTAACGGAGAAATTACATGAAAAAGAAAAATAAAATGAAAGAAAGAGTCCTGAGACTTTGGTTCACTTTTTGTTTTCTTTAGTTTGTCCGTTTGCTGCTATAGAATTGACATAAATATTATATACTTACGTATACCTGAGACTTCTCTTCTTAAAAAAATGACCTGAGATAATTTGTTTTGGTGCTATAGAAGCACATGGTATATTGACTTGACCTGAGATCATTTGAACTGACATAAATATTATATACTTAGGTTGTTTTTGAGACATACAAATACAAGGTATATAATTGTGCTTGAGCTGAGACTTCTCTTCTTAAAAAATTGACCTGAGACAATTTGGGTTGACAAAAATATGTAATTGGCACATTTATGTTGGCTGGGTCCATTCTGATCTGCTGGCCTGGCAGTGTTGTATGTATGCATATACCTAACAAAATTCATGTTTACATTGGTCGATCTTCAACAAAAAATTGAATTCAATGTTTACACGCATACCTTCGCGCGTTTTATGGGTTTCAAGCCTCTCCTCACTCCTCTATATAAAGGGCTTACAATGAAACTTAAAACCACAAACACTTCCACTTCAGCAATTAAAACTACTCCTTAGCTATAAGCACTTGATTATGGCGTTTCAACTTCAAGGTTCCCTTCTTTTATTGGCGCTGCTAGTCCTACTAAGCTTATTGCCTTCCATTGAACCAAAGCGTCATCTTGTCTCAACTTCTAATTTCAATCGTAACAGTTTTCCTGATGGTTTCATTTTTGGTACAGCCTCATCAGCTTATCAGGTAGATTAATATGTATTTATATCTAGGCCCCTAATTTTCTACTAATAAATGAAGAGCTTTTTAAAGCCACTTCATATTATATAAGCTAACTCTATCGATGCATACGTGATATTTAGTTTGAAGGTGCAGCAAACAAAGACGGTAGAGGTGAAAGTATATGGGACAACTTTACTCATACATATCCAGGTTTCTTAATTTCCTTCTCTCCCTCATTGATCTGCCTTTGTGTAATAGTGTGCGTACATGTGCATGTGTGCTTACATGCATGGGAGTGCGTAAGTTATGATGATAACTACTTAGTTTGGCTTCATTTCATGTATTAAAAAAATGGAGACAAAAAAACTGGATAGATTATCATATATATTTGAATCATTTCAATAAAGGTAATGTAGATAAATTAACTATGATTATTTTCATAAAATTTTGCAGAAAGAAACAGTATGGCCAATGGAGATGTAGCAGTTGATTTCTATCATCGTTATAAGGTATGAAAGAAAAAAAAATAAAAAATTAATGTGTTGGTAGGTAAAATACAGACTACTTTTTATATTTCCTTGTAATTAATAATCCACAAAATTTATAACTTTTTTTTAAAAACGTGACAGGATGATATCAAACTAATGAAGAAAATGAATATGGATTCTTTCCGATTCTCGATCTCATGGTCAAGAATATTACCTTGTATGTGTATAGATTAATGATTGATATGATATGACTGAATCTTTATTTCCTTTTTCTTTCTCGCCAATCTTAAAATTTTGATTCTTTTTTTTTTTAAATTCAGATGGAAAGCTATGTAAAGGAGTGAACGAGAAAGGGATCCAATTCTATAAAAATCTCATCAATGAGCTCATAGCAAATGGTCATAATTCTATTCCCTATATGGATTTAATTTTTTGTTTGGCTAATTGCGTTTATTTAATTTAATTAAAATATTGTAATATACCAATCAATTAAATTAGAGTTAACATTTAAATATAATTAAGTTCTCCCTATAAGTATATTTTAAATTAAAATTATATATATATATATAATGATCAAATTTCGAAACGTTGGAACAAATTTTAAGTTCTTCAAGAAATTTGATAGCTCCTTGAAGATTTATCTTTATAATTGGACCTTGATAAATTATCGATAAAGTTGTCCAATAATTACTTTTTGTGACTCATTTGAACCAAACTTAATTATTTCTCTTAAATGTCATTTGATGAATGTGCAGACATACAAGCATTTGTGACTATCTTTCACTGGGATCTTCCCCAAACTCTAGAAGATGAGTATGGTGGTTTTTTAAGCCCTCACATTGTGTAAGTAAATGTTTCCATCATATCAAAAGCATCATTGATGCTTCTATCAATATAGTTTTTTGCCTTTAAAAAAATCTCACTAAAAGATTAATCTATTAAATTATTTTATTAATTATATTAAATCCAACAATATCTACAGTGAAGAATCATGGAGTTGGCCTATATTTGATTGAAAATGTATCCTATTATGCATATACAGGGATGATTTTCGAGACTTTGCAAGTATATGCTTCAAAGAATTTGGTGATAAAGTGAAACTTTGGGCAACTTTCAATGAGCCGTGGGTTTACAGTGTTGCTGGCTATGACAATGGAAGAAAAGCACTAGGACGATGTTCAAAATGGGTCAACAATGCATGCCAAGCAGGGAACTCTGGCATTGAACCTTACAATGTTTCACATCATCTACTTCTTGCTCATGCTGCAGCGGTAGAAGAGTTTAGAAAATGTGACAAGGTATACAGAAAAATTGTCAAATCGTGATCCGGTGCATTAATTGCTAGCTTGATATGCGTATTAGTGCCAACAATAATTTTCTAAACTACTATAAGGTTTAAATATTTTTTCTCGATTTTTTTTTATTTGAAACTTTTGAGATCAAAAGGAGAGTCTATATTGAAACTTTATTAATGATTAAAACCCCAAACCATGTGTCCCCTTTCTATTATTTTTAAAGGAACCTTTTTTATTATTTCATCCATTAACTGTTTTTTATTTATACAATTGTTTAGTGTCAAGAAAATGGAAAGATTGGGATAGTGCTCTCCCCCTCATGGTTTGAGCCTCAATCTGATTCCCCTGCAGATATTGAAGCAGCCAAACGAGCCCTTGATTTCATCTTAGGCTGGTAAGTGCCTCATATTAAATTAAGCAACATGCTTTCTCATTTTCTTCCTTCTTTTTTCCTCCTTTTGGGAATTGAAAACTATATTTTAGTCCAAGATAAAAATAATTTTTACATTTCTATATATGCAGGCATTTAGACCCTATAACATTTGGTGATTATCCAAAAAGTATGAGGACTTATGTTGGGGATCGATTACCTTCGTTCACTAAAGAGCAATCCAAAATGCTAAAAAAATCTTTTGATTTTGTGGGAATAAATTACTACGGTGCTCTTTATGTAACTAATCTTGATCATGTTGACCCGGAAAAACCTAGATACACAACAGATCAACATGTTATGTGGAAAAGTAAGTTCACTCTAAATCCAAAGCTTTTAGAAAATTTATACTCAATACAATTTTTTTTTCTATTTTTTGTACTGCCAACATAGACTATGGTGATTAATCTATTGACTTTCAAATTTTTTTTCCTATTTTATAGAGGATCGAGATGGAATTCTTATTGGCCCACAGGTATGTTGGTAAAGTATATATATTTATTTTAGAAATACTTTGTTTTTGAGAAACGAAGGCATAAAAATATTAGAAGGCATCATAAAGCCAATAAGATTTAGAAAGAAAATTCCTCATGAACCATGAGAGACACATGGAGAGATCAGTTAAGACGCCAAACCAAACAAACAGAACCATCCACTAGAACACAAGACAACACACTGTGCACATCTTGATACATGTTTTTTCAACATTCCTTTTTCAGTATTTTGTCATATTCCTCTCTATCCCTCCATTCCATTTGGTATAGCTGTTCAATCATCTCCTCTTCATCTCCATCATATGAAACGCCTATTTTTTTTTTTTACCCAATGCCCTATTTTCTTACCCAATACTTTTTCTTTATATTCACACTTTATAAAATGATTAATAATTTTATATAACATCATTTTATTCAGGCTGCTTCAGACTTGATCCTAGTGTATCCTGAAGGTATCAAATATATTCTTAAGTACATCAAGGATCATTACAATAATCCAACCATTTACATTACTGAGAATGGTAAGCCAATTGTTAGAATAAACTTCATATAATTAAGTGGTATTTGTTACATGTTGGATAATCCAATTACTAATTAGTTTTGATTTCTTTGACATAAAACTCATGTAGGATATGATGATTACAACAACGATACATTACCATTGGAAGAAGCTCTTAAGGATACTGAGAGGAAAGAATACCATGAGAAGCATCTTCGGAATCTTTTGGAAGCCATAAAGTGAGTTAATATCTAACTTACCATGAGAAGCATCTTATGATGTTTTTTAGTACTCAACTTTTGAAGGTTTAATTATTACAAGGTCGATCTCGATGTAAGCTTATAGAGCAAAGATTGTTTTGTTAAATGTTTATACTAATGGTGATTATTGGATTATTGACAGTGACTATGGAGTTGATGTGAAAGGCTATTTTGCATGGTCATTGATGGATAACTTTGAATGGAACCTTGGTTACACTGTTCGATTCGGATTATACTACGTAGATTTCAAGAATGACTTGAAACGATATCCGAAAGAATCAGCCAAGTGGTTCATGAAATTTCTAAAAGAACAAAGCAAGCGGTCTAAAACTGTTATTTGGGTTTCCTCAATTTTATCACGTATAACAAAGAATTGGTCACTATTGACGTATTGAAGTTGAACATCTTTTGGTTTTGAATCACAACTGAATGATGTATTTTATTAATTCTTTTGTAATTCTTTGATTTTATTGATTAAAATCTTTTTAGGTGTTTTAGGATTTTAATATGTAATTAAACTATTGTCTTCTTATATAAGAAATTGTACTACTTTCTGATCTATTTTATGTAGCTAGCCTATAAATAGGTTTGTATAGTTTTTGGGTTCTGCCTATATCTTTTTTCATGATAAATAAATTGACTTTTTCCTTTCATATATATATATATATTAAAGCCTTTTATTCTCTTTTTCGCTTAGATAGGTGGTTTAGAGGGAGGATTCTCCAGGCATGAAGACTCCCTAAAAGTATGCCTTTTGAATAATGGACAAATGGACAATTAAAGTATCATAGTACATATGTCACTTAGCAATCACCGAATTCCTAAACATTTTTTTTTTCTCAAATCCCCAACTTTGAGGGTGATTTTAATAAATAAATATTTTGATTATAAACTTGTTATAATAAGCCCTTAATTTGATTTGACGTTTTCTTTGAAGTGGGTTTTTTTTTTTAAGAATTTACTCTTTCAAAAGAAAATTAATGACAGAGAAAACGAAGAAACAATTGTTTACGGTTATTGTTATGCCTAAAATTTGAAAAATAAAGTCTTGGAACATCAACGGTGCAACAAATCGTTGCATTTTTTTATACTTCTTTCCTTTAGGGGTTAAAATTAAGTGGACCAACAGCAAGGCAACACGTGGACATTTATACTTCCAGTAAGGATATGGCACGTGGACAAGCTATTGACGAACCCAATGCCATCCCCGGACACTCATGTTTAGACCTACGAGCATAAATCTTTGGATCACGATCTTTCCTGGACAACCAGCCATATCCACTTGCAGAGGAATGGGATCTCAGGGATTTCCCCATTCGGGGCGTGTGGGTCATCTCACCTTTAAAACACTATAAAAGGACCAAGGTATGCAAATCTAGACACATTCACAATCACATTTTACATAACTGAAAGCACGAGCATCCAATTCCTCTAAGAACTTGTACTAACAAGAGCATCTGAGTGTCTTTGGAGGCACCATCTCCCTCTCTTCTCCGGTGGCTCTCTAGCTCATCTCGTCTATCTTGTGCAAGCTCCCCCAAGAACCAGCCCCCAACTCATCAACACATTTTATGCATCAACACCAATATTTTTGTGTTTTGTAAGGGGCTGTTGATAAGAATCTCAATATTTCTTCAAGAAGTTCTGAAGGCTCTCATTCTGTGGCTCTTGATGATCACAAGTGTTTAACATGGTTATCAATTTATGCGCTTATTTCATTTGGAATTATATAAAATGAATTCATTAGCTACATCAGCTCTTAGGTGACAAGAAGGGTGAGAAAGTTGGGGCCATAATCCTTGGACTGACTATTCCTTCATGTCTTCACCTTTTATTGCTATATTCTTCAAAACCAGACCTTCTCTAAACTCTATTCTTCAAAACTAGATCAAATGGACTCTTTCTCCATTATGAGTTCATCCTGCCATTATGATAAGACAGCTGCTTGAAGACGCCTAGGCAGACGCTTCCTAGGTTGTCGTGTTGGGATTTTACCATAAAAATCCATTTACTCAATCTTAAGCAAAAAAACACAAGCACAACAATTAAATAGGCAAAATAAATAAAAAGCAAGAACACCTATAATTAATGTGGTTCGGCAACCTCTTTGCATACATCCACCAGCAAATCAACTGCTTTATTAATTTTCAACTACAACTTTAGGAAGAGCAAAGTTGTCAAACTCTCACCCCAAAGTCTCAATATAAAAAAAGCTCTTAACCTAGTTCTAGTTACAAGTACTCTCTCTGACAACCCAAAAACACAAAGCTCTCATCCTAACTTCAGTAGTAAACCCTTCTAGTTTACTTTGTAAATGAAAATTATGACTGTGCCTCAAATCTTCTCTGGGACCTTTTTATATAGAATATATTTTCCTAATACAATTAGGAAAAGAACAACAGCATCATACTAGACTACTACTACTTGTACAATCAACAATCTATTAGGAAATTACTACTATTCCTACTAGAACAAGCAATTACAAAATAGGAAATAACTTTTCCCAAACCAATTAGAAGTCTTCTTTGTGAGAATTGAGCCAAAATCTTAACAGTTGTAACTATGGGGGAGTTTTTTATTTATTTTTTTTTCATTTTCTTCTTCCACTTTGTGATCAGATGCAAACACACATTTGATTTCATGCAAACAATTGGAGCTTGCAATTAATTTTTGTTGGTATGATCCTCCAATGTGTCCACGAGCTAAAGAAGTTGTAAGTGGATTGTTGAGGAAAATTGTAAAAATAAAGAATCAAGCTAGAAGAGACAGAGATAGGAGCTGATGTGATTAATAAATTCATTTTATATAATTTTAAATGCAATCAAAACATAAATTGAGAACAATATTAAACTTGAGTTTCAATAAAGACGTAAATTAGGAACAGTGATAAACTCGACGTAAATTAGAGCAATATTAAACTTAAAGAAAAACCAGTGAAACCTAAAAGACAATTGATAATGGTAATGGATAAGTTTACATTAGTAATTAAGTTGACCTTGAAAAGGAGAAAAAACTGTAAATGCCAATCAAATGATAAACTTAAGAAACCTGTTTCTTTTATTTTTTTCCCCCTTTTTTCATGTAATTTCTCCGTTACTAGTACTATATATAAAAAATATACTCCATACACCATAGTGATCAAGCCTGGGCCTTTGATGCAAATTTCAAGCCTGGGCATTTAAAGTCTTTAACTAATTGCTCCTTTAATTTTCAAGGTCAACTCCAACTTAATTACTGATATTGTAAACTACCCACGATGAAGCAGTAGTCATTTGTTTACCAGAGAGGGCTATTTAATTTTGCCATGAAACACGTACATAATGATCTTTCAATTTAGAAGACATCCAACACTATAATTTCTTAATTAATTTTAAAGTTATGTTGCGTGTTATTTTGAAGGAGACAACAATAACAACATGCATATGTTGAGTTATTAATCAGCTGTTGAGTAATTATGCGTATCTATAACATCTAAGTGATGCAACAGTTAGGAGGAGATCGTAATTATCAATTTATGTTGCTCATCTTTTAAGCTTGCTGATCAGTAGTTCAATTAATCATTAACTTCTCCTGATTTTCTATTTTTGATTCTTGATGTGGGATAATTTTACCATCCAAACAAACAGTAACACATGACACACCAAGGTAAGTCCACGGACACAAAATTACCACCAGTGAAATCATTACATGTGTCCAAGGGTACGAAGGTAATTTTATTCATAAACTCTAAAACACAGTAATCCTAATTGCACAAGGACACTCATATCTCATATCTGAGAAACTCAAATCCCACCACAACTCTCACTTATGAGTCATTTTCCTAATCAAACTGTACTCCAAAGCACTGTATGTAGAGGGCTTTCATTATCACACATGTACGTCACAAACAGTTTTTACAGCACCTGCCTTTTCATTTTCTATAAACAGATTACTGATTTAGGCATCAGAGAGTTCCCTCAAAAGCACACTTCCGATCCTCCGACAACTCCTTAGGTCCTTTTTTGTTCTCGTGTGCGTAGGGACTTCACAACACCAATAAGAGCAACAGTCACATTTTTCAGCATAAAAAAATTTGTGTTATCCATGGGAAAACTTTGAAGAAGAATTCATCTGTTAGTGATGCCAACCTGAAATATGACCAAGAATGTTGTTGCTACTGTCGCTGTCGCTGTCGCTGCTGCTACCATTGCCACAACCCATACCTTGACTAGACAGGGCATGGCCTCTTTGCAATTCCCAAAAATACTGCTACCAGTGACGATTCCATCTGCCATTCTAAAAGGTAGCAGAAGTTTCTTGCAACCTCAACTGGGCTATCCCAATCGTCACCAAAGCCACACTGATCTGAATGCATGACTCGGGGTCCTCAATGGCATTCGATGCTGCCACAAAGCCCTCGATCAGCGAGGCACTCAGATCACGAAAGGGGACTTCACCCCACTAACTACCGATCCTCTGTTAGATTCTGCCCACTCCATTATAAGGTAAGATCACAGAGCCACTCCACGATCACAAACACCTTTAATACAATCTCCAGGAGCCGAGAATGATCACTCCAGATAAAGAGAACCTATAGTAGGTTAGTAGCACCTGCCAATAGACAAAACAAAAGGCAGCTTGAGCTTTTGGGTTCAAGTGGTGTACAACATTTATATATTTGAGTTTTACAGATCAAAAAAAAAAAAGGCAAGAACAGAACAAAAGATCTTTTTTACAGATGACGACCCATGATGACGCCATGGTCATCACTTTGGTCATTGGGAATTACAATATGAAAAGGATCCTAGTTGACAACCAACATCTTCTATCATAACACGTTCAAGAAAATGGGGCTTAGTGACCAACAGCTGACATGGGTCGCTTCCCCTCTCTATGAGTTTTCAAGCGAGCCAATGTTCCTCTCTCTGCTATATTTCACATCACATTCATAACATTTCTACTCATTTTTCATTCTCTTATGTTCTTCCTCTACACACAACCTATGTCATCACAACTACTTAGGCCATGTCTGGAGACAAGGGTTTAAGCAAGGTTAGCTTAAATCTTTGTCTTAGAATTTGGTGGATGTTACTGGGGCCTCAATTCCAAGACAATGATTTAAGTTAATATTGCTTAAATCCTTGTCTCCAAACATGGCCTTAGTTTCTAAACAGTTTCCTAGAGATTTCTTCGAAAGCTATTCATAATTGCTATCTACACAACTTCGCAAGGCTTTGTTGTATCCTTGAGGTGAATTCACTAGGAAGCTACTAGCAAACTTTTTGGAGTGAGGGCAACTATCACCTTAACGAAAGTGATTTACGCCCTAAATCCTTAAAATATTATGTTCTTTTCAATTGTTTTCCTTGTTGCAATTCCACATTTTCTAATGCACATACTTTGACCCACTTTTTTTTTTGTTTGTTATTTTAACCCAAAATCCCCAACAATTTTAAGGTGATAGTAGAAGCAACCATATAATCAGTATTGATTTCAAAGTCATGAGAGAAGACTTCATCAAAGAAGATCGTTTTTATGGAACAAACTTTGCTCACTAGAAGGAAACTAAAAGACTATAAAAGGTTGAAAGAAGCGAGAGGATATATATATTATGGATTTCTTTGTCGATGCCAAATTCATACTGAGAGCATATATATGATTTCTAAGTTTTTATAAAGTCTATGCCAGATATCCAGGAAGTGTTTGAAGAGAAACTTAATACTTAAAAAAAAAAAAAAAAAAAAAAAACAAGGTAGGCTTAACTTATTGATTATGAAATATTTTGAATTTATAGTTATAAATTAAAAAAATATATTTTGAATTTATAATTTTGAGTAACATCATAAAAAAATGATGTGTTTTCACTCTATGACCAATTTACAATGAATATATAAAACTAAGAAGTATCTAATTACTACATTTAAGATAGATGATCTTCATGAATTAGATGCTATCTTAGACGTGGAAATGAGTGGGGGATATGTTTTAAATCAATCTCATTACTTGAGAAACTATTATTAAGTTCCAAAATCTTGGAATAAAGTAAGCAAGTATCCCCTATGAATTCACTACTAAACCAATTGAGAATTTCGGTAAAGTAATGGTACAACTTGAATATATATGTTAGTGCTATTGAAAGTTTAACTGAGCTAGATATTGTATATGTCAGAGATATTAAGGGAAGGTTGGGTACAGGACCGTCAATCGAGGTTGATACATGTTTTTTCAACATTCTTTTTTCAGTATTTTGTCATATTCCTCTCTATACCTCCATTCTATTTGGTATAGCTGTTCAATCATCTCCTCTTCATCTCCATCTTATGAAACGCCAATACTTTTTCTTTATATTCACACTTTATAAAATGACTGATAATTGTGTATAACATTTGTTTATTCAGGCTGTTTCAGACTTGATCCTAGTGTATCCTGAAGGTATCAAATATATTCTTAAGTACATCAAGGATAATTACAATAATGCAACCATTTACATTACTGTGAATAGTAAGCTAATTGTTAGAATAAATTTCATATAATTAAGTGGTATTAGTTACATGTTGGATAATCCAATTACTAATTAGTTTTGATTTCTTTGACATAAAACTCATGTAGGATATGACGATTACAACAATGATACATTACCATTGGAAGAAGCTCTTAAGGATACTGATAGGAAAGAATACCATGAGAAGCATCTTCGGAATCTTTTGGAAGCCGTAAAGTGAGTTAGTATCTAACTTAAATTGAATTTATTATCACACTTTTTGTTTCTTTTTTTTTTTTGGTTCGCAAAATTTACTTTACAACTAACATAAAACTTGTGTTCTACAACAAACTTGATATTGATATAAAATTATCGTTTTCTGCTATATATGATGTTTTTTAGTACTCAATTTTTGTAGGTTTAATTATTACAAGGTCCATCTCGATGTAAGCTTATAGAGCAAAGATTGTTTTGTTAAATGTTTGTAATAATGGTGATTATTGGATTATTGACGGTGACTATGGAGTTGATGTGAAAGGCTATTTTGCATGGTCATTGATGGATAACTTTGAATGAAACCTTTGTTACACTGTTCGATTCGGATTATATTACGTAGATTTCAAGAATTACTTGAAACGATATCCGAAAGAATCAACCAAGTGGTTCATGAAATTTCTAAAAGAACAGAGCAAGCAGTCTAAAACTGTTATTTGGGGTTCCTCAATTTTATCACGTATACCAAAGAGTTGGTCACTACTGATGTATTGAAGTTGAACATCTTTTGGTTCTGAATCATAACTGAATGATGTATTTTATTATTTCTTTTGTAATTCTTTGATTTTATTGATTAAAATCTTTTTAGGTATTTTAGGATTTTAATATGTAATTAAACTATTGTCTTCTTATATAATAAATTGTACTACTTTTTGATCTATTTTATGTAGCTTGCCTATAAATAGGTTTGAATAGTTTTTGGGATTCTGCGTAAATCCTTTTTCATGATAAATAAATTGACTTTTTCCTTTCATATATATATATAAAAGCCTTTTATTCTCTTTTTCGCTGAGATAGGTGGTTTATAGGGAGGATTCTCCAGCATGAAGACTCCCTAAAAGTATGCCTTTTGAATTATGGACAAATGGACAATTAAAGTATCATAGTACATATGTCACTTAGCAATCACCGAAGTCCTAAACAATTTTTTTTTTTGTTTTCTCAAATCCCCAACTTTGAGGGTGATTTTAATAAATAAATATTTTGATTATAAATTTGTCATAATAAGCCCTTAATTTGATTTGACATCTTCTTTGAAATGATGTGTTTTTAAGAATTTACTCTTTCAAAAGAAAATTAATGACAGAGAGAAAACGGAGAAAAGAATCTCAATGTTTTTGGCATCAACGCCAATATTTTTGTGTTTTGTAAGGGGCTGTTGATAAGAATCTCAATGTTTCTTCAAGAAGTTATGAAGGCTCTCATTCTACGGCTCTTGATGATCACAAGTGTTTAACATGGTTCTCAATTTATGAACTTATTTCATTTGGAATTATATAAAATGAATTTATTACCTACATCAGCTCTTAGGTGACAAGAAGGGCGAGAGAAGTTGGGGCCATAATCCTTGGACTGACTATTCCTTCATGTCTTCACCATTTATTGCTATATTCTTCAAAACCAGACCTTCTCTAAACTCTGTTATTCAAAACTAGATCAAATGGACTCTTTCTCCATTATGAGTTCATCCAGCCATTATGATAAGACAGCTGCTTGAAGACTCCTAGGTAAATGCTTCCTAGGTTGTCGTGTTGAGATTTTACCATTAAAATCCATTTACTCAATCTTAAGAAAAAAACACAAGCACAACAATTAAATAGGAAAATAAATAAAAAGCAAGAACTTTAGGAAGAGCAAAGTTGTTAAACTCTCACCCCAAAATCTCAATACAAAAAAAGCTCTTAACCCAATACACCCAAAGCTGTCATCCTAACTTTTGTAGTAAATCCCTCTAGCTTACAATATATGGGAATTATAAGTGTGCCTCAAATCTTCTCTGGGACCCCTTTATATCGAATATATTTTCCTAATACAATTAGAAAAAGAACAACCGCATCATACTCAACTACTACTATTTGTACAATTAACAATCTAATAGGAAATTAGTATTATTCCTACTAGAACAAGCAATTACAAATCAGGAAACAATTTTTCCCAAGCCAATTAGAAGTTTTTTTTATGAGAATTGAGCCAAACTCCTAACAGTCGTAACTATAGGATAGTTTTTTTTTTTTTTTAATTTTCTTCTTCCACTTTGCGATCAGATGCAAACACACGATTGATTTCATGCAAACAATTGGAGCTTGCAATTAATTTTTGTTGGTATGATCCTCCAATGTGTCCACGAGCTAAAGAAGATATAAGTGGATTGTTGAGGAAAATTGTAAGAATAAAGAATCAAGCTAGAAGAGACAGAGATAGGAGTTGATGTGATTAATAAATTCATTTTATATAGTTTTAAATGCAATCAGAATATAATATGAGAACAATATCAAACTTGAGTTTCAATAGTAAACTTGACGTAAATTAGAACAATATTAAACTTGAAGAAAAACCAGTGAAATCTAAAAGACAATTGATAATGGTAATGGATAAGTTTACATTAGTAATTAAGTTGACCTTGAAAAGGAGTAAAGACTGTAAATGCCAACCAAGCTGTTGATTTCCTTAATTGGATAACACTCTCCCCAGACCGGCATTGTTTGGTTTTTTATTTTTCTTAGAAAAAAAAGCATATTTTGCACTTTTCATTAAATCTATTAAACTTGGTCCTTGTCAAAATCCTAGTCTCGAAAAGTTATCTTGATATGGACCAACACCATGTAACTTCGTGCCGATATAATATTATATATATTTTTATACCATAGTAGTGGATAAAATATTTGGAAATAAAATAAAAGAAACACGTTTTTTTTTTCTCTGTAGCTTATCCGGTTGAGATAAATTTGGTTGACGAAAATCCGATATAATTTACTATGTGATTGACGAATTCAGAGTTTGGTCATGTTGGCTGGGTCCATTCTACTCGGTTGGCAGCGTCAACGTAACAAAATTTTAACAATCCATGTTCACACTTTTGTTTCATGGGTTTCCACCATTGTTTATATCAAAAAAAAATCCTGGTTAGATTGGGTAGTTTTAAATCCGTCTGAAAGTTTATCGATAATTTTAAAAAAATTTACTAGTAATATCAATATAACTGTGAGAATAAAAAATTAATGGTATAAGTGAAATTTCAAAAATTAACAATGAAATTTCGGACGGATCTAAAACAATTCTTAACCAAAAATTGGTCCTTATATGTTGGATCCTCTCAATTTTTAGCTTTGAATTGCGGGTCAATTAATTGTTAGATTTTATGCCACCTCAATAAAGTAAAAATCGAGGGTCATGAACACACCACATCACCGAAGTAAGGGAAAAGAGCTTTTTCCTCTAAATCGGCAAACAACCAACTGCATGCCCTTGTGTAATGACTCATACCGAGCAAGCTTTACTTGAAATGACATCATCATTACTTTTAAACATTGAGCATATAGACCTGTACCGGAACATGTAAATCCTACGATTTCCATCATACAATACATTCCTACTATATGTATGCATGCTTCCACATTTCTTTAGTCTATGTACACTACATCTTGGTTGAAACCAAGAATTTACACAACACACAATCTTTAGAAAAATTTCAGCCATACAATTAAAAACCACATACAGTTTTTTCAAAAACGGAGACATATACATTAATCCGAACTCCCAAACAAACATGGTGAGGATGCTTTGCGTGAAAACCCACCTAAGTATACCTTTCTCCTTTAATCCTTTTCTGATTTGCTTCAATTCTATTCAACAACTTCCTTGAAATATTAAAAAGTTGGAGGGTGAGCTAAAAGCTTAGCGAGTAATCATATTACTCGAAGTAATCGTCTTCAAGAAACTTTTTCACTTTTTGAATGAATTCAATTTAATTGTAATCACAATTCATAAAGTCACAACTATGTATATATAATTACTCTCATGCTCATCACAAGTAAAATAATCGTTCCAAGAATACATTAAAACATTCAACAATCACATTTATTAAAGTATCATACAAGTAAGTCACATGATTCAAACCATTACAACAATAACCCTTTTAAACTATTCACGGTTCACGTGACATCAACTCAATTCCATACTCTTATCAATACATATATCACAATGGGGGTGTCTCCCCACGTACCAGTACATCAAACATCGCATTATATGTAATTTCATTTGTTTTAATTATTACTGCCATATTGAAATGATGAGGTGTGATGTATCATCATGAATATAATTATGGATGATTGAGTCTCACAGAAAGAGACAGTTATGATGAAAACATTATTGAAATGATGAGGTGTGATGTATCATCGTGAATATAATTATAGATGATTGAGTCTCACAGAAAGAGACAATTATGATTAAAATATTATTGAAATGCTGAGGTGTGATGTATCATCGTGAATATAATTATAGATAACTGAATCTCATAGAAAGAGACAGTTATGATGATAGTGCTGATGTGTGGTATGTTATTTTGAAATTGTTTATAGATGATTTGGTCTCACAGAGAGAGACAATTATGGTAAGCAAGAACCAGAGAACGATAAGAACCATCTAAATGATGGACTTTATGATGAGAACCTCATTACAAGATAATTGATGGTCTTAAGGTGGACCAATGATTTAGAAAAAGATATTGATAGAGAATGAATCGTATGACATGTGTAATGATAGTAGAAAGTTGTCATCAGGTTATGTGAAAAAAATAAAAGATTAAAAATTAAAGGACTATTTATGAAATTTTGGAATATTTTTTATAAATTAAATTCACTGAGATTGTGAAGCTCAACCCTCATTGTACAATGATTTTCAGGTAGCAGGTTTGGCAAATAATTTGGTGAGTTGAGGTTCAGAAGAAATCATCTTCTGTAAGCCACGTACGTGTCAACATCCTCAGACTAATGAGAAAATAAAATGAAAATTTTATTTGTAAATCTTCATGCATTTTACGTTGTATAGAATGCTTAAAGATCGGATTGATGTAAAGTTCTTTTGGTAATATTTATTTTTATTGTTGCATATATGTGTCGTGCTGGGATTCTCAAAATGTGATGACACCTGTAGAGAGATTATTTGGTTTTCTACCAGTAATTGACAGACCTTTGTTTCGTTTTAAAAGGAGAAGTTTTGGATTGGTGGGAAGATATTCTTCCCAGGGTAAGTATAGATGTCAATAGACCTTCAACCTAGAATAGGTTTAAGGAGGTTTTCCTTGAGAAATATTTTTCCTTAGACTTTTAGAGCCTAACATGATAGAGATTGATCTATTTGAGGCATATTAATTATGTAAGATTGGTTGATATATCAACTCAAATTGAGAGAGATGTGATGGAGTTTAAGAAAAAAAAAAGAGAAAGAGTGGTTAAAGAGGTTTAGACATAAAGGTTATAGAGGTAATGGTAGTACAAGTGTATAGGGTGAGAAACCACCCCAAATGAGGCTTTTCTTGTTACAGGGAACTGAAGTATAGAGTTAGAGGCAAACAGAACCTATTGTATCTGTATCTTAGAATACTATTGGTGGGACCCTTAGATTTGGGAGACAGGAAGTCATGGTAGAGGAAGTAAGTTTGCCATTAAGGGAAATAGTAACATGATGTATGATTGAGAGACAAAAGTTATTATAGATATATTCATATGAGATATTTATCCCATAATTGTCAAAATTTGAAATGCTTTATGTGTGGAGAAGGTGGACATGTCAGTGTTGGTTGACCTTGACGCAACCCATTCTTTTGCATCCAGTATTCATATAAAATCTATTGAAGTATGTATTAGTCATTGGATTGCAAAATATCCTTGTTAAAGTTCTCCCCCGAGATAGAGTGATAATCATGAATAGTTACGAGAGATTGTGTGATTCGTACCAGTGACAGAAAATCTGAAGTTGATTTATTATCTTCGAATATAATTTATTTTGGGAAATAATTGGTTATCGACGTTTTTTGACTGGATTGATTATTCCAGAAAGAAGGCTCAAGATATATACGTTATATACTTTTAACTACCTTATTTTTGCTCTGGCCAATAGAAGATGATTGAAAAAGGGTTTTAAGGAGTATTGGGCATATATCATGAATTATAAAATGGAAAGTGAGAAGTTAGAATAAATCTTAGTGATGAAAGAATATTCTAAATTAATTTTTGATGAGTTGTTTAGGTTGCCTCCAAGTAGGGAGATTAAAGTCTAATGATGTGATACCAGGGCTATCACATATATTTAATAGCGTTTGAATTGAGAAAGTTGAACGTATCATTTTAAGAATTTTTGGATAAATAATTTTTTAGACCTAACGTATTTGGGGAGCCCCTATGTTGTTTGTGAAGAAGGAAGATGGAACGATGAGATTGGGTATAGACTACAAATAGTTGAATAAGAATAAATACATTTTTTCCTAGGATAAATGAATTGTTTAAGCAGTTGCAAGGAGTGAGAATGTTTTCTAAGATAAACCTGAGATCAAGTTATCACCAATGGAGGATAGAGAAGGGAGACGTGCCTACGATTGCTTTTAGGACACGTTATGCTCATAAGCTTTCGCGATGTCATTTGGATTAACTAATGTTCCAGAAACATTCATGGACTTGATGAATAAAATATTTAAACTGTTTCTTGATAATCTTATGGTTGTGTTCAGTAACGACATTCTGATATATTTTGAGAAGGAAAAACAACATATAGACCATTAGATACTGTGCTGGAGATTCTGAGGAGAGAGAAATTATATGCAAAGTTTCTAAGTGTGAATGTTAGCTGAAGGAAATAACTTTCTTGGAACATGTAATATTCGGAATCGGCATAACCGTTGATCCACAAAGGTAGAGATAATGTTAAACCAACTAATATAATTGAGATTAGAATCTTCTTGGTGTTAGTTGGTTATTATAGAAGAATTCTTTCAGAATTTGTCTATTATTGAATTGCTGTTGAATAGATTGACTAGTAAAGATGTGAGATTTGTACGGTGAAGGAAGTGAGAAAATTTTGCAATTACTAAAGGAGAAATTGACTACAGCTCCGATATTGGTGTTTCCTTCTGGTGATGAAGGAGTTGTGGTGTATAATGATAAGTCATATCAATGATTGGGATATGTGTAACATAGGAAAGTTATGGGCTATACTTCTAGGTAATTGAAAATTTATGATAGAAATTACTCCTTTCATGACTTTGAATTAACTGTTATAGTGTTTACTTTAAAGATTGGAGACATCATCAGTATGGAGCCACTTCTGAGATTTTCATGGGTTATAAGAGTTTGACGTAATTACCTGCCCAGAGAAAGTTGAATTTGAGGCAAAGATGGTGGATGAAGTTGATTAGTAACTAAGATTGTACAATTCATAATCATCCTGAAAATGCGAAGGTGATAGCTGATACATTGAGTAGAAATTCTACAAGAAGGTTAACTGTTATGGGGGTTCTGATGTGAAATTGATGATAGAATTAAAAGAGATAAGAATGAAGTTGAATAACGGTGATAAAAGATCATGGTTAACGAATATGGTTGTACAGTCATCCATAATAAAATGTTTTAGAGATGCAAGGTAGAGATGAAGAGATAGAAAAGATTAAGCATTGAGTGCTTACTAGAAAGAAATATGAGTTCAAAAATTTGGAATGAGGGTATTTTGAAATTGGAACATGGATTTGTGTTCCCAATGATGCAGAGTGGAGAAAGAAGATATTGAGAAAGTACATGATGATATAGATTCGATGCAATCAAGTAATAATAAGATGTATAGAGGATTGAGACAAAAATTCTAATGGTCACGGTTAAAGAGAGATGTAGCTGAGATTGTGAGGTTGTATGGAGTACCATGGATCATAGTATCAAATAGAGATGCTAGATTTACATCTTAGTTTTTGGAGAGGCTTTCAGTAAGTCGTGGGTACAAAGTTGCAATTTAATATAATTTTTCAAGCTTAGACAAAAAAAAAAAGAACGATTTTTAGAGTACTAGAAGATATGTTAAGGGCAAATGTGATGAGTTCTTAGTAAGTTTGGAATGCTTACATGCCATTGATTGAAGTTGCTTATAATAATTAGTAACAAACTAATATTAGGATGGCATCGATTGAGGCATTGTATGGTCGGAGGAGTATAACTCCTTTATGTTAGGAAGAAATGGGAGAGAGAAATATAGTTGGTTTATAAATTATTTAGTTAACATCTAAGAGGAACAAATTGGTTATAGAAAGCTGTAAAGCAGCACAGAGTAAACCTCCTGAGTTTCCAGAAGATGATGGGGTGTATGGAAAAATATCTCAATGAAAAGGGTGTATTGAGATTTAAACAGGAAATAAAAGCTAAACCTAATGTATGTGGGACCTTACGAGGTTTTTGAGAAAGTTTGACTAGTTGCGAATAGACTAGATTTGCCTCTGGAATTAAAACATTTATATAGTGTATTTCATGTTTCACTTTAAGGAAGTGTTTACATGATATTTCGAGCTAAGCTATAGAAATTTAGAAGGCTTGGGATTATATACAAATTCCAGTGAGAATTTTAGACAAAAATAATAAATCTTGTGTAATAAAATAATTTCATTATGCCAAGTTCGGTGGCGGAATCAGGATGTTGATGAGACTACGTGAAAGCATGAGACAGAAATATTATTCACATTTGTTTCTGGAGTAAAGTAAGGAAATTTCGGGGGCGAAATTTTTGTAAGGTCGGTAGAATTGTAATAACCGTGTTTGCAAAGTAAGGGTAAATAAGTAATTTAATAAATTATAACATGAAGTTTAAATGATATAGTTATGCGATGGATTTAGTATTGAATAAAATAATTATTTTGGAAAAAAAAATATTTCTGTTACGTGGACATCATTAAAAGAAAAAAAAACAAAAAACAAAAAAAATAGTCAAAAGTTGTGGGCAGCAGGTGTAATACCTTACACCTGCTGCCAATTTCAGAAGATGTTTGTAGTCAACAAACGTGGGTAGCAGGTGTAATACCTGTTACCAATTTCAGACAACATTTGGGAATGCCTTACGCGTCTCCACAACGTGGAGACTGTGGAGACTTTTGGGAAGGGGGGGCTGTTGAAGTTTTCGTATATATAGCATATGTAAACGTAAAAAAAAAAAAATTTCACCCATGAGATTTCGTTTTGTTTCCTCTAAATTGTCTGTTTTCTTTAAATCTTTGGAGACTCAAAGAAATGTTGGAAGAGCAAAATTTTGAAGGGGTTTTCTGCGGAATTTCGTAGAAAATCAAGAATAGCTAAAAGAAAAGCAGAAGGTAAACAGTGCTTATTTTTGAATTTATGACATTTATGGAGTTTCCCTGAATTCAAAGTGAGAACTTTTAATGTGTCTGGTTTATATCAAATTGAAGAATAAATTAGAAAATTTATATAAATATGATGTCAGGTGTTGACGATCTACAATTGGGAAAATTTATGAGAGAAACGGGAAAGGCAAGAAAGTGATCCACGGGTAGCTTTAAGTGCTATGTGTGAGCTGGATTTACTTTAAGTAGTCTAAATAAAAACGAAATATTAGTGATAATATTAAAATAAATTATTGATGTATGCTTGGGTGATAGATGAAAAAAATTGATTTATAGGTATAATAGGAAATTTGGACATGTAGAAATATTTTTCAGTGACAAATAATATTTTTGGAAATAAAAGTTTATTAGAGAATAAAAGAGATAAATAAATTATTGATGAGTTATATTGATGTTTTAGCACGAATTATGAGGAGATGAATTTTAGTGAATATTGATAAGCTTTGGTGGATGATTTGATGTGATTAAAAATGAAATTCAGTGGATCTGGACAAACTTTGATGGATAATTTGATATGATCTGGGACGAAATTTAGTGGATTTTGACATTTTGTAATGGATGATTTGATGTGATTTGGGATGAGTGGATTTTAGTAGAATTTTTATATAATTTGAGAAAAAATCAGGATAGTTAATTTAAATATTTTGATTTCATATGATTTTTATATTACTGTTTATATGCATATTTTATATCATTGTTCATATGCATATGCATTACATGAGAAAGAAAAGAACCGGGAAGGCAGTCAGTCTGATGAAAATGAAAGAACCGGGAAGGCAGCCAGTCTGCTAAAAATGAAAGAACCAGGAAGGTAGTCGGTCTTATGAGAATGAAAGAACCGAGAAGGCAACCGGTCTAAGTTAATAACAACCTGTCGACAGGTGGGAAGACGTTCCCATCATAATCATATATGCATTTGCATCTGTTTTAATTATTGTTGCATTATTGAAATGATGAGGTGTGATGTGTCATCGTGAATATAATTATAGATGATTGAGTCTCACAGAAAGAGACAGTTATGATGAAAACATTATTGAAATGATAAGGTGTGATGTATCATCGTGAATATAATTATAGATGATTGAGTCTCACAGAAAGAGACAGTTATGATGAAAATATTATTGAAATGCTGAGGTGTGATGTATCATCGTGAATATAATTATAGATGATTGAGTCTCACAGAAAGAGACAGTTATGATGAAAATATTATTGAAATGCTGAGGTGTGATGTATTATCGTGAATATAATTATAGATAATTGAATCTCACAGAAGGAGACAGTTATGATGATAGTGCTGATGTGTGGTATGTTATTTTGAAATTGTTTATAGATGATTTGATCTCATAGAGAGAGACAATTATGGTAAGCAAGAAGCAGAGAATGATAAGAACCATCTAAATGATGGACTTTATGATGAGAACCTCATTACGAGGTAATCATGAGATAATTGATGGTCTTAAGGTGGACCAATGATTTAGAGAAAGATATTGATAGAGAATGAATCGTATGGCATGTTTAATGATAGTAGAAAGTTGTCATCATGTTATGTGAAAAAAATAAAAGATTAAAAATTAAAGGACTATTTATGAAATTTTGGAATACTTTTAGTAAATTAAATTCACTGAGTTTGTAAAGATCACCCCTCATGGTACAATGATTTTCAGGTAGCAGGGTTAGCAAATAATTTGGTGAGTTGAGGTTCAGAATAAATCATTTTTTGTAAGCCGTGTACGTGTCATCATCCTCAGACTAATGAGAAAATAAAATTAAAAATTTATTTGTAAATCTTCATGCATTTTACGTTGTATAGAATGCTTAAAGATTGGATTGATGTAAAGTTCTTTTGGTAATATTTATTTTTATTGTTGCATCTATGTGTCGTGCTGGGATTATCAAAATGTGATGACACCATTTCGGGGTGGCCAACCCGAGATGGGTCGTTACATAATCGCTCACTTAGATATTATACGCATAATCACAAAAGAACTAATTAATTAATCACACAATTTATGCATGTTTTTATGGTTGTCTCCTTCAAATTAACAAGGAACATATATAACTTTTAATTAATAAGAGATTATAGCATTCAAGGTTTTCTAAATTGGAAGACTCTTATGTACGTACGTGTTTAAAGTCCATGTTAATTAGCCATCTGGTAAACAAATGACTGCTCCATTAATTTTGTTGGAGTTGACCTTGAAAATTAGAGTCAAGGAGCAGTTAGTTAGAGACTTGAAACGCCCAGGCTTGAAATTTGCATGTAACGGAGAAATTACATGAAAAAGAAAAATAAAATGAAAGAAAGAGTCCTGAGACTTTGGTTCACTTTTTGTTTTCTTTAGTTTGTCCGTTTGCTGCTATAGAATTGACATAAATATTATATACTTACGTATACCTGAGACTTCTCTTCTTAAAAAAATGACCTGAGATAATTTGTTTTGGTGCTATAGAAGCACATGGTATATTGACTTGACCTGAGATCATTTGAACTGACATAAATATTATATACTTAGGTTGTTTTTGAGACATACAAATACAAGGTATATAATTGTGCTTGAGCTGAGACTTCTCTTCTTAAAAAATTGACCTGAGACAATTTGGGTTGACAAAAATATGTAATTGGCACATTTATGTTGGCTGGGTCCATTCTGATCTGCTGGCCTGGCAGTGTTGTATGTATGCATATACCTAACAAAATTCATGTTTACATTGGTCGATCTTCAACAAAAAATTGAATTCAATGTTTACACGCATACCTTCGCGCGTTTTATGGGTTTCAAGCCTCTCCTCACTCCTCTATATAAAGGGCTTACAATGAAACTTAAAACCACAAACACTTCCACTTCAGCAATTAAAACTACTCCTTAGCTATAAGCACTTGATTATGGCGTTTCAACTTCAAGGTTCCCTTCTTTTATTGGCGCTGCTAGTCCTACTAAGCTTATTGCCTTCCATTGAACCAAAGCGTCATCTTGTCTCAACTTCTAATTTCAATCGTAACAGTTTTCCTGATGGTTTCATTTTTGGTACAGCCTCATCAGCTTATCAGGTAGATTAATATGTATTTATATCTAGGCCCCTAATTTTGTACTAATAAATGAAGAGCTTTTTAAAGCCACTTCATATTATATAAGCTAACTCTATCGATGCATACGTGATATTTAGTTTGAAGGTGCAGCAAACAAAGACGGTAGAGGTGAAAGTATATGGGACAACTTTACTCATACATATCCAGGTTTCTTAATTTCCTTCTCTCCCTCATTGATCTGCATTTGTGTAATAGTGTGCGTACATGTGCATGTGTGCTTACATGCATGGGAGTGCGTAAGTTATGATGATAACTACTTAGTTTGGCTTCATTTCATGTATTAATAAAATGGAGACAAAAAAACTGGATAGATTATCATATATATTTGAATCATTTCAATAAAGGTAATGTAGATAAATTAACTATGATTATTTTCATAAAATTTTGCAGAAAGAAACAGTATGGCCAATGGAGATGTAGCAGTTGATTTCTATCATCGTTATAAGGTATGAAAGAAAAAAAAATAAAAAATTAATGTGTTGGTAGGTAAAAGACAGACTACTTTTTATATTTCCTTGTAATTAATAATCCACAAAATTTATAACTTTTTTTTAAAAACGTGACAGGATGATATCAAACTAATGAAGAAAATGAATATGGATTCTTTCCGATTCTCGATCTCATGGTCAAGAATATTACCTTGTATGTGTATAGATTAATGATTGATATGATATGACTGAATCTTTATTTCCTTTTTCTTTCTCGCCAATCTTAAAATTTTGATTCTTTTTTTTTTTAAATTCAGATGGAAAGCTAAGTAAAGGAGTGAACGAGAAAGGGATCCAATTCTATAAAAATCTCATCAATGAGCTCATAGCAAATGGTCATAATTCTATTCCCTATATGGATTTAATTTTTTGTTTGGCTAATTGCGTTTATTTAATTTAATTAAAATATTGTAATATACCAATCAATTAAATTAGAGTTAACATTTAAATATAATTAAGTTCTCCCTATAAGTATATTTTAAATTAAAATTATATATATATATATATATATATAATGATCAAATTTCGAAACGTTGGAACAAATTTTAAGTTCTTCAAGAAATTTGATAGCTCCTTGAAGATTTATCTTTGTAATTGGACCTTGATAAATTATCGATAAAGTTGTCCAATAATTACTTTTTGTGACTCATTTGAACCAAACTTAATTATTTCTCTTAAATGTCATTTGATGAATGTGCAGACATACAACCATTTGTGACTATCTTTCACTGGGATCTTCCCCAAACTCTAGAAGATGAGTATGGTGGTTTTTTAAGCCCTCACATTGTGTAAGTAAATGTTTCCATCATATCAAAAGCATCATTGATGCTTCTATCAATATAGTTTTTTGCCTTTAAAAAAATCTCACTAAAAGATTAATCTATTAAATTATTTTATTAATTATATTAAATCCAACAATATCTACAGTGAAGAATCATGGAGTTGGCCTATATTTGATTGAAAATGTATCCTATTATGCATATACAGGGATGATTTTCGAGACTTTGCAAGTATATGCTTCAAAGAATTTGGTGATAAAGTGAAACTTTGGGCAACTTTCAATGAGCCGTGGGTTTACAGTGTTGCTGGCTATGACAATGGAAGAAAAGCACTAGGACGATGTTCAAAATGGGTCAACAATGCATGCCAAGCAGGGAACTCTGGCATTGAACCTTACAATGTTTCACATCATCTACTTCTTGCTCATGCTGCAGCGGTAGAAGAGTTTAGAAAATGTGACAAGGTATACAGAAAAATTGTCAAATCGTGATCCGGTGCATTAATTGCTAGCTTGATATGCGTATTAGTGCCAACAATAATTTTCTAAACTACTATAAGGTTTAAATATTTTTTCTCGATTTTTTTTTTATTTGAAACTTTTGAGATCAAAAGGAGAGTCTATATTGAAACTTTATTAATGATTAAAACCCCAAACCATGTGTCCCCTTTCTATTATTTTTAAAGGAACCTTTTTTATTATTTCATCCATTAACTGTTTTTTATTTATACAATTGTTTAGTGTCAAGAAAATGGAAAGATTGGGATAGTGCTCTCCCCCTCATGGTTTGAGCCTCAATCTGATTCCCCTGCAGATATTGAAGCAGCCAAACGAGCCCTTGATTTCATCTTAGGCTGGTAAGTGCCTCATATTAAATTAAGCAACATGCTTTCTCATTTTCTTCCTTCTTTTTTCCTCCTTTTGGGAATTGAAAACTATATTTTAGTCCAAGATAAAAATAATTTTTACATTTCTATATATGCAGGCATTTAGACCCTATAACATTTGGTGATTATCCAAAAAGTATGAGGACTTATGTTGGGGATCGATTACCTTCGTTCACTAAAGAGCAATCCAAAATGCTAAAAAAATCTTTTGATTTTGTGGGAATAAATTACTACGGTGCTCTTTATGTAACTAATCTTGATCATGTTGACCCGGAAAAACCTAGATACACAACAGATCAACATGTTATGTGGAAAAGTAAGTTCACTCTAAATCCAAAGCTTTTAGAAAATTTATACTCAATACAATTTTTTTTTTTCTATTTTTTGTACTGCCAACATAGACTATGGTGATTAATCTATTGACTTTCAAATTTTTTTTCCTATTTTATAGAGGATCGAGATGGAATTCTTATTGGCCCACAGGTATGTTGGTAAAGTATATATATTTATTTTAGAAATACTTTGTTTTTGAGAAACGAAGGCATAAAAATATTAGAAGGCATCATAAAGCCAATAAGATTTAGAAAGAAAATTCCTCATGAACCATGAGAGACACATGGAGAGATCAGTTAAGACGCCAAACCAAACAAACAGAACCATCCACTAGAACACAAGACAACACACTGTGCACATCTTGATACATGTTTTTTCAACATTCCTTTTTCAGTATTTTGTCATATTCCTCTCTATCCCTCCATTCCATTTGGTATAGCTGTTCAATCATCTCCTCTTCATCTCCATCATATGAAACGCCTATTTTTTTTTTTTACCCAATGCCCTATTTTCTTACCCAATACTTTTTCTTTATATTCACACTTTATAAAATGATTAATAATTTTATATAACATCATTTTATTCAGGCTGCTTCAGACTTGATCCTAGTGTATCCTGAAGGTATCAAATATATTCTTAAGTACATCAAGGATCATTACAATAATCCAACCATTTACATTACTGAGAATGGTAAGCCAATTGTTAGAATAAACTTCATATAATTAAGTGGTATTTGTTACATGTTGGATAATCCAATTACTAATTAGTTTTGATTTCTTTGACATAAAACTCATGTAGGATATGATGATTACAACAACGATACATTACCATTGGAAGAAGCTCTTAAGGATACTGAGAGGAAAGAATACCATGAGAAGCATCTTCGGAATCTTTTGGAAGCCATAAAGTGAGTTAATATCTAACTTACCATGAGAAGCATCTTATGATGTTTTTTAGTACTCAACTTTTGAAGGTTTAATTATTACAAGGTCGATCTCGATGTAAGCTTATAGAGCAAAGATTGTTTTGTTAAATGTTTATACTAATGGTGATTATTGGATTATTGACAGTGACTATGGAGTTGATGTGAAAGGCTATTTTGCATGGTCATTGATGGATAACTTTGAATGGAACCTTGGTTACACTGTTCGATTCGGATTATACTACGTAGATTTCAAGAATGACTTGAAACGATATCCGAAAGAATCAGCCAAGTGGTTCATGAAATTTCTAAAAGAACAAAGCAAGCGGTCTAAAACTGTTATTTGGGTTTCCTCAATTTTATCACGTATAACAAAGAATTGGTCACTATTGACGTATTGAAGTTGAACATCTTTTGGTTTTGAATCACAACTGAATGATGTATTTTATTAATTCTTTTGTAATTCTTTGATTTTATTGATTAAAATCTTTTTAGGTGTTTTAGGATTTTAATATGTAATTAAACTATTGTCTTCTTATATAAGAAATTGTACTACTTTCTGATCTATTTTATGTAGCTAGCCTATAAATAGGTTTGTATAGTTTTTGGGTTCTGCCTATATCTTTTTTCATGATAAATAAATTGACTTTTTCCTTTCATATATATATATATATATATATTAAAGCCTTTTATTCTCTTTTTCGCTTAGATAGGTGGTTTAGAGGGAGGATTCTCCAGGCATGAAGACTCCTTAAAAGTATGCCTTTTGAATAATGGACAAATGGACAATTAAAGTATCATAGTACATATGTCACTTAGCAATCACCGAATTCCTAAACATTTTTTTTTTCTCAAATCCCCAACTTTGAGGGTGATTTTAATAAATAAATATTTTGATTATAAACTTGTTATAATAAGCCCTTAATTTGATTTGACGTTTTCTTTGAAGTGGGTTTTTTTTTTTAAGAATTTACTCTTTCAAAAGAAAATTAATGACAGAGAAAACGAAGAAACAATTGTTTACGGTTATTGTTATGCCTAAAATTTGAAAAATAAAGTCTTGGAACATCAACGGTGCAACAAATCGTTGCATTTTTTTATACTTCTTTCCTTTAGGGGTTAAAATTAAGTGGACCAACAGCAAGGCAACACGTGGACATTTATACTTCCAGTAAGGATATGGCACGTGGACAAGCTATTGACGAACCCAATGCCATCCCCGGACACTCATGTTTAGACCTACGAGCATAAATCTTTGGATCACGATCTTTCCTGGACAACCAGCCATATCCACTTGCAGAGGAATGGGATCTCAGGGATTTCCCCATTCGGGGCGTGTGGGTCATCTCACCTTTAAAACACTATAAAAGGACCAAGGTATGCAAATCTAGACACATTCACAATCACATTTTACATAACTGAAAGCACGAGCATCCAATTCCTCTAAGAACTTGTACTAACAAGAGCATCTGAGTGTCTTTGGAGGCACCATCTCCCTCTCTTCTCCGGTGGCTCTCTAGCTCATCTCGTCTATCTTGTGCAAGCTCCCCCAAGAACCAGCCCCCAACTCATCAACACATTTTATGCATCAACACCAATATTTTTGTGTTTTGTAAGGGGCTGTTGATAAGAATCTCAATATTTCTTCAAGAAGTTCTGAAGGCTCTCATTCTGTGGCTCTTGATGATCACAAGTGTTTAACATGGTTATCAATTTATGCGCTTATTTCATTTGGAATTATATAAAATGAATTCATTAGCTACATCAGCTCTTAGGTGACAAGAAGGGTGAGAAAGTTGGGGCCATAATCCTTGGACTGACTATTCCTTCATGTCTTCACCTTTTATTGCTATATTCTTCAAAACCAGACCTTCTCTAAACTCTATTCTTCAAAACTAGATCAAATGGACTCTTTCTCCATTATGAGTTCATCCTGCCATTATGATAAGACAGCTGCTTGAAGACGCCTAGGCAGACGCTTCCTAGGTTGTCGTGTTGGGATTTTACCATTAAAATCCATTTACTCAATCTTAAGCAAAAAAACACAAGTACAACAATTAAATAGGCAAAATAAATAAAAAGCAAGAACACCTATAATTAATGTGGTTCGGCAACCTCTTTGCATACATCCACCAGCAAATCAACTGCTTTATTAATTTTCAACTACAACTTTAGGAAGAGCAAAGTTGTCAAACTCTCACCCCAAAGTCTCAATATAAAAAAAGCTCTTAACCTAGTTCTAGTTACAAGTACTCTCTCTGACAACCCAAAAACACAAAGCTCTCATCCTAACTTCAGTAGTAAACCCTTCTAGTTTACTTTGTAAATGAAAATTATGACTGTGCCTCAAATCTTCTCTGGGACCTTTTTATATAGAATATATTTTCCTAATACAATTAGGAAAAGAACAACAGCATCATACTAGACTACTACTACTTGTACAATCAACAATCTATTAGGAAATTACTACTATTCCTACTAGAACAAGCAATTACAAAATAGGAAATAACTTTTCCCAAACCAATTAGAAGTCTTCTTTGTGAGAATTGAGCCAAAATCTTAACAGTTGTAACTATGGGGGAGTTTTTTATTTATTTTTTTTTCATTTTCTTCTTCCACTTTGTGATCAGATGCAAACACACATTTGATTTCATGCAAACAATTGGAGCTTGCAATTAATTTTTGTTGGTATGATCCTCCAATGTGTCCACGAGCTAAAGAAGTTGTAAGTGGATTGTTGAGGAAAATTGTAAAAATAAAGAATCAAGCTAGAAGAGACAGAGATAGGAGCTGATGTGATTAATAAATTCATTTTATATAATTTTAAATGCAATCAAAACATAAATTGAGAACAATATTAAACTTGAGTTTCAATAAAGACGTAAATTAGGAACAGTGATAAACTCGACGTAAATTAGAGCAATATTAAACTTAAAGAAAAACCAGTGAAACCTAAAAGACAATTGATAATGGTAATGGATAAGTTTACATTAGTAATTAAGTTGACCTTGAAAAGGAGAAAAAACTGTAAATGCCAATCAAATGATAAACTTAAGAAACCTGTTTCTTTTATTTTTTTCCCCCTTTTTTCATGTAATTTCTCCGTTACTAGTACTATATATAAAAAATATACTCCATACACCATAGTGATCAAGCCTGGGCCTTTGATGCAAATTTCAAGCCTGGGCATTTAAAGTCTTTAACTAATTGCTCCTTTAATTTTCAAGGTCAACTCCAACTTAATTACTGATATTGTAAACTACCCACGATGAAGCAGTAGTCATTTGTTTACCAGAGAGGGCTATTTAATTTTGCCATGAAACACGTACATAATGATCTTTCAATTTAGAAGACATCCAACACTATAATTTCTTAATTAATTTTAAAGTTATGTTGCGTGTTATTTTGAAGGAGACAACAATAACAACATGCATATGTTGAGTTATTAATCAGCTGTTGAGTAATTATGCGTATCTATAACATCTAAGTGATGCAACAGTTAGGAGGAGATCGTAATTATCAATTTATGTTGCTCATCTTTTAAGCTTGCTGATCAGTAGTTCAATTAATCATTAACTTCTCCTGATTTTCTATTTTTGATTCTTGATGTGGGATAATTTTACCATCCAAACAAACAGTAACACATGACACACCAAGGTAAGTCCACGGACACAAAATTACCACCAGTGAAATCATTACATGTGTCCAAGGGTACGAAGGTAATTTTATTCATAAACTCTAAAACACAGTAATCCTAATTGCACAAGGACACTCATATCTCATATCTGAGAAACTCAAATCCCACCACAACTCTCACTTATGAGTCATTTTCCTAATCAAACTGTACTCCAAAGCACTGTATGTAGAGGGCTTTCATTATCACACATGTACGTCACAAACAGTTTTTACAGCACCTGCCTTTTCATTTTCTATAAACAGATTACTGATTTAGGCATCAGAGAGTTCCCTCAAAAGCACACTTCCGATCCTCCGACAACTCCTTAGGTCCTTTTTTGTTCTCGTGTGCGTAGGGACTTCACAACACCAATAAGAGCAACAGTCACATTTTTCAGCATAAAAAAATTTGTGTTATCCATGGGAAAACTTTGAAGAAGAATTCATCTGTTAGTGATGCCAACCTGAAATATGACCAAGAATGTTGTTGCTACTGTCGCTGTCGCTGTCGCTGCTGCTACCATTGCCACAACCCATACCTTGACTAGACAGGGCATGGCCTCTTTGCAATTCCCAAAAATACTGCTACCAGTGACGATTCCATCTGCCATTCTAAAAGGTAGCAGAAGTTTCTTGCAACCTCAACTGGGCTATCCCAATCGTCACCAAAGCCACACTGATCTGAATGCATGACTCGGGGTCCTCAATGGCATTCGATGCTGCCACAAAGCCCTCGATCAGCGAGGCACTCAGATCACGAAAGGGGACTTCACCCCACTAACTACCGATCCTCTGTTAGATTCTGCCCACTCCATTATAAGGTAAGATCACAGAGCCACTCCACGATCACAAACACCTTTAATACAATCTCCAGGAGCCGAGAATGATCACTCCAGATAAAGAGAACCTATAGTAGGTTAGTAGCACCTGCCAATAGACAAAACAAAAGGCAGCTTGAGCTTTTGGGTTCAAGTGGTGTACAACATTTATATATTTGAGTTTTACAGATCAAAAAAAAAAAAGGCAAGAACAGAACAAAAGATCTTTTTTACAGATGACGACCCATGATGACGCCATGGTCATCACTTTGGTCATTGGGAATTACAATATGAAAAGGATCCTAGTTGACAACCAACATCTTCTATCATAACACGTTCAAGAAAATGGGGCTTAGTGACCAACAGCTGACATGGGTCGCTTCCCCTCTCTATGAGTTTTCAAGCGAGCCAATGTTCCTCTCTCTGCTATATTTCACATCACATTCATAACATTTCTACTCATTTTTCATTCTCTTATGTTCTTCCTCTACACACAACCTATGTCATCACAACTACTTAGGCCATGTCTGGAGACAAGGGTTTAAGCAAGGTTAGCTTAAATCTTTGTCTTAGAATTTGGTGGATGTTACTGGGGCCTCAATTCCAAGACAATGATTTAAGTTAATATTGCTTAAATCCTTGTCTCCAAACATGGCCTTAGTTTCTAAACAGTTTCCTAGAGATTTCTTCGAAAGCTATTCATAATTGCTATCTACACAACTTCGCAAGGCTTTGTTGTATCCTTGAGGTGAATTCACTAGGAAGCTACTAGCAAACTTTTTGGAGTGAGGGCAACTATCACCTTAACGAAAGTGATTTACGCCCTAAATCCTTAAAATATTATGTTCTTTTCAATTGTTTTCCTTGTTGCAATTCCACATTTTCTAATGCACATACTTTGACCCACTTTTTTTTTTGTTTGTTATTTTAACCCAAAATCCCCAACAATTTTAAGGTGATAGTAGAAGCAACCATATAATCAGTATTGATTTCAAAGTCATGAGAGAAGACTTCATCAAAGAAGATCGTTTTTATGGAACAAACTTTGCTCACTAGAAGGAAACTAAAAGACTATAAAAGGTTGAAAGAAGCGAGAGGATATATATATTATGGATTTCTTTGTCGATGCCAAATTCATACTGAGAGCATATATATGATTTCTAAGTTTTTATAAAGTCTATGCCAGATATCCAGGAAGTGTTTGAAGAGAAACTTAATACTTAAAAAAAAAAAAAAAAAAAAAAAAAACAAGGTAGGCTTAACTTATTGATTATGAAATATTTTGAATTTATAGTTATAAATTAAAAAAATATATTTTGAATTTATAATTTTGAGTAACATCATAAAAAAATGATGTGTTTTCACTCTATGACCAATTTACAATGAATATATAAAACTAAGAAGTATCTAATTACTACATTTAAGATAGATGATCTTCATGAATTAGATGCTATCTTAGACGTGGAAATGAGTGGGGGATATGTTTTAAATCAATCTCATTACTTGAGAAACTATTATTAAGTTCCAAAATCTTGGAATAAAGTAAGCAAGTATCCCCTATGAATTCACTACTAAACCAATTGAGAATTTCGGTAAAGTAATGGTACAACTTGAATATATATGTTAGTGCTATTGAAAGTTTAACTGAGCTAGATATTGTATTTGTAGAGTGCAAACTTTCAAGATACACTAGTAAGCCTAGTACAAACCAATAAATAGAGTTATTAGAATCTTAAGAAAACTATTAAACTATCTGTTTTATTTTTATTATCTGGTTGTACTAGAAGGATTCATTGTAGTTGGATCACAAGTACGTCAATTGATGAAAATTTAACGTTTGGATGGATTTTTAGGCTTGGTGGTGAAACAATACGTTGACCCTCTAAGAAGTAGGTATGCATATCAAATTTAACAATATAACCAGGATCAGCACATAATGCCATAGACATATTTGGCGTCACAACAATCCAATATACTTGTTGCCTCAAGGACTTGTCTCCTTAAGGACTCTTTCTTAACATTATCGTTTCACATGGACAACAAAAAGATATATGTTTGCAGGGCCAAGAACTGTTGTCACACTTTGGTACCAAAAAGGCTAACAAACACATCAATCATCTCAAGAATATTACTCTAGTTCTATCTACCTATTCTTTAAGCCACAAAAACAGGAAAACCATAAGCTTCAATACGGCCCATTGAGCATTTTAACACATTTATGAACTAGAGCAAAGCTTCCTCATACCAAATACAGACTTAGTATTGCAACTTCAAAGGATAACAAGAGGGGAGAAAAGAATGACTGGAGGGGACTGCATAGTAGCAAACAAAAGTGGTAAATGATTCACATCTTAGGTAGAAATCAGAACAAAATATGGGAAAGTAGCAAGCCACGTCACTAATTCAATCTAAAGCAATGAGGATGTATAAAATCAAACTTAAAATTTAAGCCACGCCATCTTGTCTTCTCATGAAAAAGATTAAGCGCTGATGTCAGAGATATTAAGGAAAGTAAGGGTACAGGACCGTCAATCGAGGTTGATACATGTTTTTTCAACATTCTTTTTTCAGTATTTTGTCATATTCCTCTCTATACCTCCATTCTATTTGGTATAGCTGTTCAATCATCTCCATCTTATGAAACGCATATTTTTTTTTTATTCAATGCCCTATTTTCTTACCCAATACTTTTTCTTTATATTCACACTTTATAAAATGACTGATAATTGTGTATAACATTTGTTTATTCAGGCTGTTTCAGACTTGATCTTAGTGTATCCTGAAGGTATCAAATATATTCTTAAGTACATCAAGGATCATTACAATAATGCAACCATTTACATTACTGTGAATGGTAAGCTAATTGTTAGAATAAATTTCATATAATTAAGTGGTATTTGTTACATGTTGGATAATCCAATTACTAATTAGTTTTGATTTCTTTGACATAAAACTCATGTAGGATATGACGATTACAACAATGATACATTACCATTGGAAGAAGCTCTTAAGGATACTGATAGGAAAGAATACCATGAGAAGCATCTTCAGAATCTTTTGGAAGCCGTAAAGTGAGTTAGTATCTAACTTACATTGAATTTATTATCACACTTTTTGTTTCTTTTTTTTTTTTGGTTCGCAAAATTTACTTTACATCTAACATAAAACTTGTGTTCTACAACAAACTTGATATTGATATAAAATTATCGTTTTCTGCTATATATGATGTTTTTTAGTACTCAATTTTTGTAGGTTTAATTATTACAAGGTCCATCTCGATGTAAGCTTATAGAGCAAAGATTGTTTTGTTAAATGTTTGTAATAATGGTGATTATTGGATTATTGACAGTGACTATGGAGTTGATGTGAAAGGCTATTTTGCATGGTCATTGATGGATAACTTTGAATGAAACCTTTGTTACACTGTTCGATTCGGATTATATTATGTAGATTTCAAGAATTACTTGAAACGATATCCGAAAGAATCAACCAAGTGGCTCATGAAATTTCTAAAAGAACTGAGCAAGCAGTCTAAAACTGTTATTTGGGGTTCCTCAATTTTATCACGTATACCAAAGAGTTGGTCACTACTGATCCATTGAAGTTGAACATCTTTTGGTTCTGAATCACAACTGAATGATGCATTTTATTATTTCTTTTGTAATTCTTTGATTTTATTGATTAAAATCTTTTTAGGTATTTTAGGATATTAATATGTAATTAAACTATTGTCTTCTTATATAATAAATTGTACTACTTTTTTTATCTATTTTATGTAGCTTGCCTATAAATAGGTTTGTATAGTTTTTGGGATTCTGCGTAAATCTTTTTTCATGATAAATAAATTGACTTTTTCCTTTCATATATATATATAAAAGCCTTTTATTCTCTTTTTCGCTGAGATAGGTGGTTTATAGGGAGGATTGTCCAGGCATGAAGACTCCCTAAAAGTATGCCTTTTGAAATATGGACAAATGGACAATTAAAGTATCATAGTACATATGTCACTTAGCAATCACCGAAGTCCTAAACAATTTTTTTTTTTTTTCTCAAATTCCCAACTTTGAGGGTGATTTTAATAAATAAATATTTTGATTATAAATTTGTCATAATAAGCCCTTAATTTGATTTGACATCTTCTTTGAAATGATATGTTTTTAAGAATTTACTCTTTCAAAAGAAAATTAATGACAGAGAGAAAACGGAGAAAAGAATCTCAATGTTTTTGGCATTAACGCCAATATTTTTGTGTTTTGTAAGGGGCTGTTGATAAGAATCTCAATGTTTCTTCAAGAAGTTATGAAGGCTCTCATTCTACGGCTCTTGATGATCACAAGTGTTTAACATGGTTCTCAATTTATGAACTTATTTCATTTGGAATTATATAAAATGAATTTATTAGCTACATCAGCTCTTAGGTGACAAGAAGGGCGAGAGAAGTTGGGGCCATAATCCTTGGACTGACTATTCCTTCATGTCTTCACCATTTATTGCTATATTCTTCAAAACCAGACCTTCTCTAAACTCTGTTATTCAAAACTAGATCAAATGGACTCTTTCTCCCTTATGAGTTCATCCAGCCATTATGATAAGACAGCTGCTTGAAGACTCCTAGGTAAATGCTTCCTAGGTTGTCATGTTGAGATTTTACCATTAAAATCCATTTACTCAATCTTAAGAAAAAAACACAAGCACAACAATTAAATAGGAAAATAAATAAAAAGCCAGAACTTTAGGAACAGCAAAGTTGTTAAACTCTCACCCCAAAATCTCAATACAAAAAAAGCTCTTAACCCAATACACCCAAAGCTGTCATCCTAACTTTTGTAGTAAATCCCTCTAGCTTACAATATATGAGAATTATAAGTGTGCCTCAAATATTCTCTGGGACCCCTTTATATCGAATATATTTTCCTAATACAATTAGAAAAAGAACAACCGCATCATACTCAACTACTACTATTTGTACAATTAACAATCTAATAGGAAATTAGTATTATTCCTACTAGAACAAGCAATTACAAAATAGGAAACAATTTTTCCCAAGTTAATTAGAAGTCTTTTTTATTAGAATTGAGCCAAACTCCTAACAGTCGTAACTATGGGATAGTTTTTTTTTTTTTTTAATTTTCTTCTTCCACTTTGCGATCAGATGCAAACACACGATTGATTTCATGCAAACAATTGGAGCTTGCAATTAATTTTTGTTGGTATGATCCTCCAATGTGTCCACGAGCTAAAGAAGATATAAGTGGATTGTTGAGGAAAATTGTAAGAATAAAGAATCAAGCTAGAAGAGACAGAGATAGGAGTTGATGTGATTAATAAATTCATTTTATATAGTTTTAAATGCAATCAGAATATAATATGAGAACAATATCAAACTTGAGTTTCAATAGTAAACTTGACGTAAATTAGAACAATATTAAACTTGAAGAAAAACCAGTGAAATCTAAAAGACAATTGATAATGGTAATGGATAAGTTTACATTAGTAATTAAGTTGACCTTGAAAAGGAGTAAAGACTGTAAATGCCAACCAAGCTGTTGATTTCCTTAATTGGATAACATTCTCCCCAGACCGGCATTGTTTGGTTTTTTATTTTTCTTAGAAAAAAAAGCATATTTTGCCCTTTTCATTAAATCTATTAAACTAGGTCCTTGTCAAAATCCTAGTCTCGAAAAGTTATCTTGATATGGACCAACACCATGTAACTTCGTGCCGATATAATATTATATATATTTTTATACCATAGTAGTGGATAAAATATTTGGAAATAAAATAAAAGAAACACGTTTTTTTTTTTCTCTGTAGCTTATCCGTCTGAAAGTTTATCGATAATTTTAAAAAAATTTACTAGTAATATCAATATAACTGTGAGAATAAAAAATTAATGGTATAAGTGAAATTTCAAAAATTAACAATGAAATTTCGGACGGATCTAAAACAATTCTTAACCAAAAATTGGTCCTTATATGTTGGATCCTCTCAATTTTTAGCTTTGAATTGCGGGTCAATTAATTGTTAGATTTTATGCCACCTCAATTAAAGTAAAAATCGAGGGTCATGAACACACCACATCACCGAAGTAAGGGAAAAGAGCTTTTTCCTCTAAATCGGCAATCAACCAACTGCATGCCCTTGTGTAATGACTCATACCGAGCGAGCTTTACTTGAAATGACATCATCATTACTTTTAAACATTGAGCATATAGACCTGTACCGGAACTTGTAAATCCTACTATTTCCATCATACAATACATTCCTACTATATGTATGCATGCTTCCACATTTCTTTAGTCTATGTACACTACATCTTGGTTGAAACCAAGAATTTACACAACACACAATCTTTAGAAAAATTTCAGCCATACAATTAAAAACCACATACAGTTTTTTCAAAAACGGAGACATATACATTAATCCGAACTCCCAAACAAACATGGTGAGGATGCTTTGCGTGAAAACCCACCTAAGTATACCTTTCTCCTTTAATCCTTTTCTGATTTGCTTCAATTCTATTCAACAACTTCCTTGAAATATTAAAAAGTTGGAGGGTGAGCTAAAAGCTTAGCGAGTAATCATATTACTCGAAGTAATCGTCTTCAAGAAACTTTTTCACTTTTTGAATGAATTCAATTTAATTGTAATCACAATTCATAAAGTCACAACTATGTATATATAATTACTCTCATGCTCATCACAAGTAAAATAATCGTTCCAAGAATACATTAAAACATTCAACAATCACATTTATTAAAGTATCATACAAGTATGTCACATGATTCAAACCATTACAACAATAACCCTTTTAAACTATTCATGGTTCACGTGACATCAACTCAATTCCATACTCTTATCAATACATATATCACAATGGGGGTGTCTCCCCACGTACCAGTACATCAAACATCGCATTATACATCCACTTGGTTTCATCTCACTTTCCACTTCTACTTGGTTCCACCTCACTTTCAACTTCCACTCGGTTCCATAATATCATCAAGGATTCAAATCTCATCAAATGTAATTCATAACACAAGAACTTTCTTAAATATAATTTCATCAACTCATTCACATTACACTTTACTTCCAAACACACATCAAGACATATGATTTGTTTCTTAGATATCAAACACACATTTATTCACACCCTTATATGGTTTGCATTCCGCATCTATTATACTTATATATTTTCGTTTTTATCGTATAATTCACCACGCTTACTAACAGTATGGTGAAACTCACCACACTCATAATTCTAATTTTATAACAAGAGCTAAGTGGAGAGCTTTGGGGGTAGTGGGGATTTTGGGTTGTGAGGTTTTGAGGGTAATAATTTTGTTGTATTGGGATTTTGGGGTGCGTGTTTGACAACTTTGATCTTCCTAAAGTTGTAGTTGAAGATTAACAAAATAGTGTAGTTGTTGGTGGATGTAAGTAAGGAGGTTGTCGAACCATACTAATTCTTGGTGTTATTACTCTTTAATTTGTTTATCTATTTAATTGTTGTGGTTGTATTTTTACCTAAGATTTGAGCATGTGGATTTTAGAGGAAAAATCCCAACAAACACCTTATCTGAAAAATTAGATTTTAAGGATTTTCATAGATCGAGGTCAAAGATTGGATTTCAAATCTGCGAAAAATTCTTGATTTGGTTCATGAAATTTTCTTTAATAAGAGGTATCTTTCACTATCAAATGCAAGACAGATAGGAAAATTTTTATTTTACTCTCTCTATGTGATGGTGGAAATGTATCTTCTCTAAGAAAATCCTGGAAAAATCTCTCTGTACATGAAATGAAAATGGCATTTCACCTAATCTTGTTGTGTTCATTTATATCGACCAAATTAGTGTTATTCCCAACCTTTGGCATGACACATTAACATGAATTGTCACTCGTACCGAAAACTATTTCAAGCTCATATTACAATTTTATCAAATAACTAATCTTAATTAAAAAAGTTGTTAGTTACATTACGCTAAAACATATGCTAGTAAAGATTTGCGTAATCTGCCTTGGCTCAAGATGTATATGCCATGAAAAGTTCTTACATACCTAACTATGGTCTATAAAAGATATATCGCATAATAACATATTTTATTATTGCATGGCATTAGAAGATAAAGAAAAAGAGATATCTTCCTTCCATCCAATAGTTAAAAATGCTTTGTGCATGCATTTATCAACTACCAAGATAAAAAAATTTCATATATACACGACAGATATATTAAATTGAACTACTGATCAGCAAGCTAAAAGATGTGCAACACAAATTGTTAATTAAGATCTCTCTTAATCTGTAATAACCGTATTTGCAAAGTAAGGGTAAATAAGTAATTTAATAAATTATAACTTGAAGTATAAATGATATAGTTACGCGATGGATTTAGTATTGAATAAAATAATTCTTTTGGAAAAAAAAATTTCTGCGACGTGGACGTCATTAAAAGAAAAGAAAAGTAAAAAGTTGTGGGCAGCAGGTATAATACCGGCTGCCAATTTCAGAAGACGTTTGTAGTCAACAAACGTGGGTAGCAGGTGTAATACCTGTTACCAATTTCAAACGGCATTTGGGAATGCCTTACGCGTCTCCACAACGTGGAAACTGTGGACACTTTTGGGAGGGGTGGGCTGCTGGAAGAGCAAAATTTTGAAGGAGTTTTCTATGGAATTTCATAGAGAATCAAGAATAGCTATCAGAAGGTAATATCATAGTGCTTATTTTTGAATTTCTAACATTTATGGAGTTTTCCTGAATTCAAAGTGAGAATTTTCAAATTGTGTGGTTTATATCGAATTGAAGAATAAATTAGAAAATTTATATAAATATGATGTCAGGTGTTGACGATATATAATTGGGGGAATTTTTGAGAGAAACGGGAAAGGCAAGGAAGTGATCCACGGGTAGCTTTAAGTGCTACGTGTGAGTTGGATATACTTTAAGTAGTCTAAAGAAAAATGAAATATTTAGTGATAATATTAAAATAAATTATTGATGTATGCTTGGGTGATAGATGAAAAAAATTAATTTATAGTTATTATAGGAAATTTGGACAAGTAGAAATATTTTTCGGTGAGAAATAATATTTTTGGAAATAAAAGTTTATTGGAGAATAAAAACATAAATAAATTATTGATGAGCTATATTGATGTTTTAGCACGAATTATGGGGAGATGAATTTTAGTGAATATTGATAAGCTTTGGTGGATGATTTTATGTGATTAGAAATGAAATTCAGTGGATCTGGACAAACTTTGATGGATAATTTGATATGATTTGGGATGAAATTTTGTGGATTTTGACAAGTTGTAATGGATGATTTGATGTGATTTGGGAGGAGTGGATTTTAGTAGAATTTTTATATAATTTGAGAAAAAATCAGGATAGTCAATTTAAATATTTTGATTTCATGTGATTTTTATATTACTATTTATATGCATATTTTATATCATTGTTCATATGCATATGCATTACATGAGAAAGAAAGAACCGGGAAGGCAGCTGGTTTGATGAAAATGAAAGAACCGTGAAGGCAGCCGGTCTAATGAAAATAAAATAACCGGGAAGGCAGTCAGTCTAATGAAAATGAAAGAACTGGGAAGGCAGCCGGTCTTATGAGAATGAAAGAACCGGGAAGGCACCTGGTCTAAATGAGAATGAAAGAACCGGGAAGGCAGCCGGTCTAAGATAATAACAACCTGTCGACAGGTGGGAAGACGTTCCCATCATAATCATATATGTATTTGCATTTGTTTTAATTATTACTGCATTATTGAAATGATGAGGTGTGATGTATCATCGTGAATATAATTATGGATGATTGAGTCTCACAGAAAGAGACAGTTATGATGAAAACATTATTGAAATGATGAGGTGTGATGTATCATCGTGAAAACATTACAAAGCTATCAGCCACCCTCCAGACTGACAGCCACCCTGCAGCTGCCCTACGACCGCACTCTCACCCAAGCCCGCTATCATGACCACCTCGCCGGTAGACGCCTATAAATGGGCCAAGGTATGAACTTCACCATTCATATTCAGACACACCCGCACTCACACTTGATATATTTAAGCCCTCGGCTTCTTTTGAGCCCTCGGCTTTTCCTTTAAATCGTTACTGACTTAAGCATCAGAGTGCCTTCGGAGGTCTCCCCCTCCCCTCCTTCCGAGGGCTTTCAGTTCACTCCTGTCACTTGTGCAGGATCCTGGCCGAGTCCTCACTCAGGCCACATCCCCAACCAGACCACGCTAGTTTCCAGGTCACGTCAGCCCCAGCAGTTTTTGGCATCAACAATATAGTTTTAAATGCAATCAAAATTTAAGTTGAGAACAATATCAAACTTGAGTTTCAATATTAAACTTGACATAAATTAGAACGATATTAAACTTAAAGAAAAATCAGTGAAATCTAAAAGACAATTGATAATGGTAATGGATAATGTAAAATGGATAAGTTTACATTAGTAATTAAGTTTACCTTGAAAAGGAGTAAAGACTGTAAATGCCAACCAAGCCGTTGATTTCCTTAGAAAAAAAAAGTATATTTTGCACTTTTGGTTCATTAAATCTATTAAACTAGGTCCTAGTCAAAATCCTGGTCTCGAAAAGTTATCTTGATATGGACCAACACCATGTAACTTCGAACCGATATAATATTATATATATATATATATATATTTATATTTATACCATAATAGTGGATAAAATATTTGGAAATAAAATAAAAGAAATACATTTTTTTTCTCTGTAGCTTATCCGGTTGAGATAAATATGGCTGACGAAAATCTGATATAATTTACTATGTGATTGACGAATTCAGAGTTTGGTCATGTTGACTGGGTCCATATACTCGGTTGGCAGCGTCAACGTAACAAAATTTTAAAAATCATGTTCACACTTTTGTTTCATGGGTTTTCACCCTTTTTATATAAAAAAAAAATCTTGGTTAGATTAGGTAGTTTTAAATCCTTCTGAAATTTTATCAATAATTTTAAAAAAATTTACTAGTAACATCAATATAAATGTGAGAATAAAAAACTAATGATACGAGTGAAATTTCAAAAATTAAATGTGAAATTTTAAAAATTAACAATAAAATTTCGGACGGATCAAAAACCAGTCTTAACCAAAAATTGGTCCTTATATGTTGGATCCTCTCAATTTTTAGCTTTGAATTGCAGGTCAATTGATTGTTAGATTTTATGCCACCTCAATAAAGTAAAAATCGAGGGTCATGAACACACCACATCACCGAAGTAAGGGAAAAGAGCTTTTTCCTCTAAACCGGCAAACAACCAACTGCATGCCCTTGTGTAATGACCCATACCGAGCAAGCATTACTTGAAATGACATCATTATTACTTTTAAACATTGAGTATATAGACCTGTACCGCAACATGTAAATCCTACTATTTCCATCATACAATACATTCCTGCTATATGCATGCATGCATGCTTCCACATTTCTTTAGTCTATGTACATTACATCTTGGTTGAAACCAAGAATTTACACAAGACACAATCTTTAGAAAAATTTCAGCCATGACAATTAAAAAACAAATACATTTTTTTCAAAAACGGAGACATATACATTAATCCAAACTCCCAAACAAACATGGTGAGGATGCTTTGCGTGAAAACCCACCTAAGGATACCTTTCTCCTTCAATCCTTTACTGATTTGCTTCAATTCTATTCAACAACTTCCTTGAAATATTAAAAAGGTGGAGGGTGAGCTAAAAGCTCAGCGAGTAATCCTATTACTCAAAGTAATCGTCTTCAAGAAACTTTATCACTTTTTGAATGAATTCAATTTAATTGTAATCACAATTCATAAAGTCACAACTATGTATATATAATTGCCCTCATGCTCATCACAAGTAAAATAACCGTTCCAAGAATACATTAAAACAATCAACAATCACATGAATTAAAGTATCATACAAGCTTCAAACCATTACAAGAATAACCCTTTTAAACTATTCACGGTTCACGTGACATCAACTCAATTCAATACTCTTATAAATACATATATCACAATGGGGATGTCTCCCCACGTACCAGTACATCAAACATCGCATTATACATCCACTCGGTTTCATCTCACTTTCCACTTACACTCGGTTCCATAATATCGTCAAGGATTCAAATCTCATCAAACATAATTCATAACACAAGCAATTTCTTAAATATAATTTCATTAACTCATTCACATTACACTTTACTTCCAAACACACATCAAGACACATGATTTGTTTCTTAGATATCAAACACACATTTATTCACACCCTTATATGGTTTGCATTCCGCATCTATTATACTTACATATTTTTGTTTTTATCATATAATTCACTACGCTTACTAACAATATGGTGAAACTCACCTTTGATATGCCAAAAGCTAGTCTTCAACTACTTCCTTACCCTTAGCACGTTCTCCAACAACACCTAAAAATTATATCATTTAATATAACAATCCAAGAAGTAACGAAATCAATATCCATCTTCATTAAGCATCTACAAGAAATTGTCTAGATAATAACTATGTTACAAGTTTTCTCTTCTTTGTCTACTTTTCCTTATTCTCTTTTTTCCTTTCCAATCAAATTTTAAGTGCATGTCTCATGACAATGATTCTTAATTTACTCAAGTAAATTTCAAGAATAAATAACAAGAAAGCTTAAACTTCTTAAGTTTTAAACTAATTAAAATGATTTGTTTCATTTACTTACAAAATTTCTTCTTTTATAATTTTTTACTTAAAAAGCTTCTACCAACTAAGTTTACTCAATAATTCCTCCAATTCAAAGAAACTATACCAATTTAATAATCTTTATGCCACCAAAATTCTAAACTTACATATTTAACATTATCCAAACACTAACTTAGATTAATTTACTCTAATATTTAAGATTTGTTCACATAAACTCTATAATACCCATCTAATAGAATTCTTCCAAAAAATTTAGCTTTATCACTAAAAAAATTCCTAACTCTAGAAAGTCTTTTAGCTCCAACAAGTATTTATACTTCAAAACCTAAAATTTACATATCTAAAACTACTCAGTCACAAGTTTAAGTTATTTCAAGTTATAGTGCAAGATTAATTCAAAGTTCCACTACATATCATATTCCAACTTCAATAAATCCTAAATCCATCCATTTAAATTCAAATCAACTCAAACAAAACCAAAGAATCAACTTCATTAAGTTTACTTTGACTTAGAATAGGTTGGAAAATGATTATACCTCAAATTTGTATAAAAAAAAAATAGCTAAGAAACAAAAGGAGCAAGAACCCCTGTCTGGTGCGTGTACTCCACGCGCCGTCGTAGCCTGCTCATGGCGCCTCACCTCTCGGTCTGGACTCCTCCCCCAGGTGGCAGTAAGAGTTTTACAAAGTATGGGGGTAAGTGAGGTAGTGACGTGAGTTGGTGAGCTAGAAGAAGATAAGAAAATTTTGGGTTTTCTCCAAACAAATTAAAAAATGGTATTTGCCCTGTTTCTCTCTAACTCTCTCAGTCACCCGAGCTTCCCAGAGAATAATTGAGAGACTTGTGGTTTTTTTTGCTGAAGTTTCTAGGGTTTTAGCCTTATATTGTCCCACGAACCATTAGCTTTTTATCTCTTTACCCCTCCCTTCTTTCTTAATTAATTTGCAACCCTTTTCCTCCTTTTTTGTAACTTTTTATATTAAAACCCAATTGTTCTTACTAACGCTTCTTTATAAGAAAGTCTTCACTAAGTACTTTCATTTCTTTTATGTTTATATTACCCCTCAATCAATAAGCTCTACACACTTCTAACATAGAAAAATTATAATTTACTTCATCGATATATATAGTTTAAAATTTAAGACCTGACTTTGCACCCCCTCTCTCTCTACTTTTTCGCTTCTCATTTACTCAGAGTATAAATCCCATCAACCAAATTGTTGAATCCTAAATAATTCCTTGATCCATTACTTAAGTTGATGCAATCTCTTGACCTCAACCCGATAATGATGCCCAACAGTGTAATCTTTCTGATGACGACAATCACGACCGTAAGTGCCACGATGGTCAGTATGTTGTCATGTCATCAGTACGATAGTTTTGGTGAGAGAGAAAACAGAGAAGAAGAGATTGTGTAGAAGAAAATATTAGAAGATGGATTCAGTTGTTTGGGACTTGGATTGGGTACTTGGGTTGGGACTTGGGAGCCTGGGCTCATGTTGGGATTAAGGTTAGGCCTAAAATTATAGGGCATGCTTGGGTAACAGTTTTCTGTTTTTAGTTTTCGAAAATGAAAACTGAAAACAGTTTTCTGAATAAAACATGTTAGGAATACTATAACTCGAAATTGTTTCCAAAACAAAAAAACAATGAAATGTTGTTTGAATAATCTTATTTTGAAAACTGTTTTGATACAACTTGTAATTATTTTTAGTTTTGAGTTTAAATTTAAAATCTATATTAATTTTATTTCTTATATTTACTAAATATTTAAAAATAATTAATATTATTTTATTTTCAAAATTTTAATATTTTTTATATACTATGGAGGAAGAATGAAACAGAGAAGTGAACACTGATTTTAGGACTATTTTTCGAAAATTATGTTAGAAAACACCAATTTGGAGTTTTTAAAAAACAATTTTTGAAAACTTGTTTTTTTAAAACTGTTTTAGAAAATTGCTTTTGAAAACTGTTTGCCAAACATAGAAAAGAGATTTTGAAAACTGTTTTCAATTTTTCGAAAATTGAAAACAATTTTGAAAAACTGTTTTCAAACATAGCCATATATACTATCTGTTTCTTTTTTAAGGAAAAAATGAACCCGATTTTTAGCCAAGACTTGCCCGTAGTGTAACTCTACCCCTGATTTCAATCATAATAGTTTTCCTGATGGTTTTATTTTTGGTACAGCGTCATCAGCATATCAAGTAGATAATTAATATATAATATATTAATGTACAACTTTTTAAAACCACCGTGGATATAATCAACCACTTTATGAGATATAATCAACTGTATATATGCATGATATATGGGACAACTTTACTCGCGACTATTCAGGTTTCTCTCCGTTATTCATTTATATTTCTGTTTAGGTAAGTTTCCATTTGTACATGCATGAGAGTGCACAAGTTATGATGATCGCAACTACTTGATTTCAATACTCCATTTCTTGTATATACGAAATGGAGATAAGAAACTGAATAGATTATCATATTTATTCAAATCAGTTCATTGAAAAGTAACGTGATAAATTAATTAGGAATGTTTTCATAAAACTTTGTAAAAAGAAACAACATAGCTAATAGAGGTATAACAGTTGATTTCTATCATCGTTATAATGTATAAAATTAATTTTACCCTTTAATCACTTATCATATTTTAGAAGAATCTTAATTTAGGGATTTGACATTATTTGATATAGAAATAACTAGAGTTGATCATTGGTCCATTAGTCCACCCAGCTCGTTTGGCTCAACTTGTAGTTTTTGCGGATTTGTTCAAGAAAAATTAATTAATTAATTTGGCTTGGGTAAAAATTTAGGCCCGATTTAAAAAACGAAAGGGATTGAAATTTGAATAAAATAAAAGGCAAATCGGTTAGGCACCACCTTCTTAAATATATTATACTTAATACATTTAATTATTTATATATTAAATAATATATATTTCATGTAATGTGATATATGTTAGGGTTAAGATTCCCTTACTAAAACATTTCATGCTATGAAAAAATAGGGGAAAATGCAATAATTTAGACAAAGAATTTTTTTTTTAATTCTTTGTGCGTAATATTGTATTATGGGAAAACTTAGACTAAATAAAAAAATGAAAAATTCGGGCCTGATGGGCGGACTTGGGTTAGGCTTAACTTATTAGGCTCGAGCTAATTAAGATCGGATTTTCGGGCCAGCTCATATCTACTGAGCTACAATTTTGTGTAAGCCCGACCCAAACCTAACCCGAACCTGACCGAAACCTAGCTCGAGACTGACTTTGGTCAAATCTAGATATAATTGATTCACGTGTATTGAAAAAAGATTAGTTTTTATATTTTTCACGTAATCTACTTTTAAGTAACATAGTTGAAATTAAACATTTAAAAAAAAAAATTTGTGACAAGAAGGTATCAAACTAATGAAGGAAATGAAAATGGATTCTTTCTGTTTCTCGTTCTCATGGCCCATTATATTACCTTCTAAGTGTGTATATTAACTAGGAGACCTTTGTTTTTCTTTTTCTTTACCTTTTTATTCTCGTTATTCTTAAAATTTTAATTAGCTATGCTTTCTTTCTTTCCTTTTTAAATTCGGGTGGAAAGCTAACATTGAAATATAAGTTCATTAAATTACATTCGAAATGCAAAAAATAAAGGGGATGGCTTGCCTTTGACATTGACCAAGTGAACTTCTAGTACTGTGTTACCAAGTTAGCTTATGATACCACTTTATTATTGGACCCGAATAAAAGAAATTCAAAATATTGGACCAAATTTATAAGTTTATCAAGAAATTGGATAGCTTGTTGAGGATTTTTTTTTTACATAATTAAGTCCAATAAAATTCAATTTATTGATAAAGTTGTCGAAGAATTACTTTCTGTGACTCATTTGAACCAAACTTAACTATCTTTCTGAAATGTCAATTGATACATATGCAGACAAACAGTCTCGGATATAAAATTATATTTAAATATAAATTTCATAACAAACAAAAACATATAACCAATAAATGCAAAAAGGATGGGCTAAGGCACAAATGCAATATCTCTCTCTTTAGAACTTCTCGCGTCATAGCAGAGGTAATCAAACTCTATCAATGCAACAAACTCATGGCCGCATTGCTCCCAGGATACAAAAACCCAACATAATCTATTTGTTGTATCTCAAAGATACTAACATTGTATTATGAGCTAGAGCTCTACCATACCACATTTTTTTTGCTCATAGTAATATCAAAATAATATAACTCAGAAAAAAATAGTGGATTTTGTTTTTCTATCCAAAGGGCATGCAAATAGTCATATTTATAGAACTCTAGTATACTAACCTTCAAATTTGGATTTCAATCCTCTAGGGATGAATTTGTCTATGGTTTGGTGTAGTTCATGTTAGGATTAATAGCCACATCATAAAAATATTAAATCAAAGGCTATGATTGAAATACATAAAAAATTTGGAGCTAAATATCTCTATGCCACGTCAGCAAAAGGGGTAATTTTATAAAATAAAAATTACATTTCGAAATTTTAGAAGAAAGGGAAAGCAGTTGCCGAAAATCGACGACCAGAGGCGGACGTGTCGGCACGTGGGACGCGTGAACCGGCTCCTACCAGCGGTTGGTGATCGGAAAGTTTGGATCTGATTAGCATTGCAAAATCCAACCACCCGGTGGTGTCTAATTATGAAAATAATATTCATCTTTATTATTATAATTACGATTATAATAATTATTTTCATTATTATGAGAAAAAATATTATTATAATAATATTATAAAAGTACTATTATTATCAGTATTATTATAATATTGATAATAATAACACTGTCATTATTATTATATTTATTATTATTATTGTTATTACAAGAAAAAATATTTTTAATTATATTATAATTATCATTATTCTAAGGTAAAAAGAAAAAAAAAATAGTCTCACATGGATAAGAGAGATTTTATCCTATAGAAGGAGGCGGGACAAAAAATGTGAGATTAAAGCTAATTTAATCTCATCTTAATCTCATAAGAATAGTAAATCTCCCCAACCAAATGAGGGATAACTATTCATATATGATTAAAATAGTCCAATCTCATCTTAATCTCACCAATCAAACGGGCTATTAGAGTTTAGGCTAAGAGTTCAAGAGGGAGAAAAGAGACATGGTGTAGAGAGAGATTGGAGGCAATGTTGTTAGAGGCACACAAAAGTATACTAACCTTAAGGTTAGTAGTAGTTTATATAGAGAACATAATATTCAAAAATTAAATCAATACCCTTAACCATAATATTCTAACACTCCTCTTCAATCCTTCATTTTTCTTTTTATTTGAGATAATTTTATCAATTCAATTAATCTCTGACATTAATAAAAGAAAAATGAAGGTTAATCAGTGTAACCTTTACGTCCACATGCATACATTGCTAAATATAAGCGGCTAATACAGTTCCAACACTTCAGATTTACTTTCATGGGTTATGAGTCTCTCTCTCTCTCTTTATATAAATGGTTTACCATTGGAACCACAAGCACTTGCATAAAGAAAAATGGCCATTGAAGGTTCTCTTGTATCGGGGCTGCTACTCCTTGCAAGCTTGTGGGATCTTGTTGAACCAAAGCGTCATCTTGTCTCAACTTCAAATTTCAATCGTAATAGCTTTCCTAATGATTTCATTTTTGGGACAGCCTCATCATCTTATCAAGTAAGACATTTTTAATTACCTTCACAAATTCATGCGACCGAGTGTGATGATTTCAACTGTTTTTCTTCGTTTTTCTTTGACTTTTGGTCTCCTTTGTTGCTGAAATTATCATTGTTTTATTGTATAAACAATGGCTTTAATTCCAGTTTACATCATCGGTCATCAATATACAAAATATATCATGTGGAATATAGTGGCTTCTATTTAAAATTAATTAAAGCAATTCCCACGTTTTGTTTTACGTCATGTAAGATTATATATATATACTCCTGCATGGAAGCATTGATTAGCTAGCACCACTAATTATGCAATTATATTTAGTATGAAGGTGCAGTAAAAGAAGGTGGTAGAGGATTAAGTATTTGGGACGACTTCACTCACTAGTATCCAGGTTGGTGATGAATATTTTGTTTGGCTAATTGGCTCTATTTCTTTCATAAATGAAACGGTGAGTTCACAACAAAAAAAGGAAAATAATAAAATAAACAAATTGGAGACTAAAAGTTGAATATTGTATTCAAATAAGCTCTTTAAAATTTAATGTGATAAATTAAGAATTTGTTTCATACATCTTGTAGAAAAAAAAAAAACAATATAGACAATGGAGATGTAGCAGTCGATTTCTATCATTGTTACAAAGTACGGAGTTTATTTTTCTTTTTTTATGAATTGTCAATGTTGCATGAGTATCTTTAGCAGTGAGGGTTGAGGGGTGATTTTCCATGGATGTATCTGGTGGTGGTAAAAAAAATTATTTTATATTTATTTCATGTATTTTTTTTCTCGATTAGTCGTATTTGTATTAAACATAGCTGAAAAATGTGATAGGAAGACATGGATGCTTTCAAAATAATGAAGGAAATTAACATGGATGCTTTCCAACTCTCAGTTTCATGGTCTAGAATATTACCCCGTAAGTATATATTTTAATCAAGTTGTAATTAACATTTTATTTCATTGCCACTGTTCTATTTTTCTCATTATTCTTAAAATCTTAATTGATTCTTCTTTTTCCATTTTTTTTTTTGTGAATTTAAGTGGAAAACTAAGTGAAGGAGTGAACAAGGAAGGAATACAATTCTACAAAAATCTCATCAATGAGCTCTTAGAAAATGGTAATAAATCTCTTCCTAAATGGATTTAAAAGTTTTCTGCCAAAGATGGTGGTTTAATGTAACTAGAATATTTTGTAAATATGCCATGCTGACATTAAAATATAAATTCTTCCTACAAGTTTGAAATTCAAAATATAAAGAGGCCAAAATCCAAAATGTTCGACCAGATTTCATAGTTTTGATGAAACTGAATAGCTTATGAAGATTTATATTCTAAATATCATGCTATAAAAAATTAGAACCCAACTAATTGTTTTGTGTCTCCTGTGATACAATGTGCAGACTTGCAGCCTTTCGTAACTATCTCCCATTGGGATCTTCCTCAAGCTCTAGAAGATGAATATGGTGGCTTTTTAAACCCTCGCATTGTGTAAGTGAATAGTAGTTACTTTATATGAATCATACTTTACAATCCCAAAGATTTTTATTCTGGAATGAACAGTTTGTAAAACCTACTGCGTGGACATGAAAATGTTTGATCCTGGCTGCATATTAGATTGTTTTTGTAAGACTACAAATTAGACTGGGTTTGTTGTTTTTTTGTTTTTATGGTGTTTGATTGTTTGTCTCAATTTATACTCAATACAATTTTTTTTTTTTCTATTTTTCATTTTGCCAACATAGACTATGGTGATTAACCTATTGACTTTCAAATTTTTTTCCTACTTTATAGAGGATCGAGATGGAATTCTTATTGGCCCACAGGTACGTTGATAAAGTATATATATTTATTTTAGAAATACTTTGTTTTTGAAAAACGAAGGCATAAAAAGATTAGAAGGCATCATAAAGCCAATAAGATTTAGAAAGAAAATTCCTTATGAATCATGAGAGACACATGGAGAGATCAGTAAAGACGCCAAACCAAACAAACAGATCCATCCACTAGAACACAAGACAACACACTGTGCACTTCTTGATACATGTTTTTTCAACATTCTTTTTTCAGTATTTTGTCATATTCCTCTCTATCCCTCCATTCCATTTGGTATAGCTGTTCAATCATCTCCTCTTCATCTCCATCATATGAAACGCCTTTTTTTTTTTTTTTACCCAATGCCCTATTTTCTTACCGAATACTTTTTCTTTATATTCACACTTTATAAAATGACTAATAATTGTATATAACATTATTTTATTTAGGCTGCTTCAGACTTGATCCTAGTGTATCCTGAAGGTACCAAATATATTCTAAAGTACATCAAGGATCATTACAATAATCCAACCATTTACATTACTGAGAATGGTAAGCCAATTTTTAGAATAAACTTCATACAATTAAGTGGTATTTGTTACATGTTGGATAATCCAATTACTAATTAGTTTTGATTTCTTTGACATAAAACTCATGTAGGATATGACGATTACAACAATGATACATTACCATTGGAAGAAGCTCTTAAGGATACTGATAGGAAAGAATACCATGAGAAGCATCTTCGGAATCTTTTCGGAGCCATAAAGTGAGTTAGTATCTAACTTATGTTGAATTTATTATCACTGTTTTTTTTTTTTTTTTTGGTTTGCAAAATTTACTTTACAACTAACATAAAACTTGTCTTCTACAACAAACTTGATATTGATATAAAATTATTGTTTTCTGCTATATAGGATGTTTTTTAGTACTCAACTTTTGAAGGTTTAATTATTACAAGGTCCATCTCGATGTAAGCTTATAGAGCATAGATTGTTTTGTTAAAAGTTTATACTAATGGTGATTATTGGATTATTGACAGTGACTATGGAGTTGATATGAAAGGCTATTTTGCATGGTCATTGATGGATAACTTTGAATGGAACCTTGGTTACACTGTTCGATTCGGATTATATTATGTAGATTTCAAGAATGACTTGAAACGATATACGAAAGAATCAGCCAAGTGGCTCATGAAATTTCTAAAAGAACCAAGCAAGCGGTTTGAAACTGTTATTTGGGTTTCCTCAATTTTATCACGTATAACAAAGAGTTGGTCACTATTGACGTATTGAAGTTGAACATCTTTTGGTTTTAAATCACAACTGAATGATGTATTTTATTAATTCTTTTGTAATTCTTTGATTTTATTGATTAAAATCTTTTTAGGTGTTTTAGGATTTTAATATGTAATTAAACTATTGTCTTCTTATATAAGAAATTGTACTACTTTCTGATCTATTTCATATAGCTAGCCTATAAATAGGTTTGTATAGTTTTTGGGTTCTGCCTATATCTTTTTTCATGATAAATAAATTGACTTTTTCCTTTCATATATATATATATAAAAGCTTTTTATTCTCTTTTTCACTTAGATAGGTGGTTTAGAGGGAGGATTCTCTAGGCATGAAGATTCCCTAAAAGTATGCCTTTTGAATTATGGACAAATGGACAAATAAGTATCATAGTACGTATGTCACTTAGTAATCACCGAATTCCTAAACAAATTTTTTTTCCCTCAAATCCCCAACTTTGAGGTGATTTTAATAAATAAATATTTTGATTATAAACTTGTCATAATAAGCCCTTAATTTGATTTGACGTTTTCTTTGAAGTGACGTGTTTTTAAGAATTTACTCTTTCAAAAGAAAATTAATGACAGAGAAAATGAAGAAACAGTTGTTTACGGTTATTGTTATGCTTAAAATTTGAAAAATAATGTCTTGGAACATCAACGGTGCAACAAATCGTTGCATTTTTTTATACTTCTTTTCTTTAGGGGTTAAAATTAAGTGGACCAACAGCAAAGCAACACGTGGACATTTCTACTTCCAATAAGGAGATGGCACGTGGACAAGCTATTGACAAACCCAATGCCATTCCCGGACACTCTTGTCTAGACCTACGAGCGTAAATCCAGGGATCACGATCCTTCTTGGACACCCAGCCATATCCACTTGCAGAGGAACGGGATCTCCGAGATTTCCCCATCCGGGGTACGTGGGCCGTCTCACCTTTGAAACACTATAAAAGGACCAAGGTATGCAAATCCAGACACAATCACATTCACATTTTACAGAACTGAAAGCACCAGCATCCCATTCCTCTAAGAACTTGTACTAACAAGAGCATCGGAGTGTCTTTGGAGGCACCATCCCCCTCTCTCCTCCGGTGGCTCTCTAGCTCATCTCGTCTTTCTTGTGCAAGCTCCCCCAAAAACCGGACCCCAAGTCATCAACACGTTTTATGCATCAACAACAATATTTTTGTGTTTTGTAAGGGGCTGTTGATAAGAATCTCAATGTTTCTTCAAGAAGTTCTGAAGGCTCTCATTCTATGGCTCTTGATGATCACAAGTTTTTAACATGGTTATTAATTTATGTGCTTATTTCATTTGGAATTATATAAAATGAATTTATTAGCTACATCAGCTCTTAGGTGACAAGAAGGGCGAGAAAGTTGGGGCCATAATCCTTGGACTGTCTATTCCTTCATGTCTTCACCTTTTATTGCTATATTCTTCAAAACCAGACCTTCACTAAACTCTGTTATTCAAAACTAGATCAAATGGACTCTTTCTCCATTATGAGTTCATCCTGCCATTATGATAAGACAGCTGCTTGAAATTACAAAATAGGAAACAACTTTTCCCAAACCAATTAGAAGTTTTCTTTGTGAGAATTGAGCCAGAATCCTAACAGTCATAACTATAGGGTAGTTTTTTATTTTTATTTTTTTTTCATTTTCTTCTTCCACTTTGCGATCAAATGAAAACAAGCATTTGATTTCATGCAAACAATTGGACCTTGCAATTAATTTTTGTTGGTATGATCCTCCAATGTGTCCACGAGCTAAAGAAGTTACAAGTGGATTGTTGAGGAAAATTGTAAGAATAAAGAATCAAGCTAGAAGAGACAGTGATAGGAGCTGATGTGATTAATAAATTCATTTTATATAATTTTAAATGCAATCAAAACATAAATTGAGAACAATATTAAACTTGAGTTTCAATAAAGATGTAAATTAGGAACAGTTATAAACTCGACGTAAATTAGAACAATATTAAACTTAAAGAAAAACCAGTGAAACCTAAAAGACAATTGATAATGGTAATGGATAAGTTTACATTAGTAATTAAGTTGACCTTGAAAAGGAGAAAAGACTGTAAATGCCAATCAAATGATAAACTTAAAAAAAAAAGGAACCTGTTTCTTTCATTTTTCCCCCCTTTTTTCATGTAATTTCTCCATTACTAGTACTATATATAAAAAACATACTCCATAGTGATCAAGCCTGGGCCTTTGATGCAAATTTCAAGCCTGGGCATTTAAAGTCTTTAACTAATTGCTCCTTTATTTTTCAAGGTCAACTCCAACTTAATTACTGATATTGTAAACTACCTACGATGAAGCAGTAGTCAGTTGTTTACCTGAGAGGGCTATTTAATTTTGCCATGAAACACGTACATAATGATCTTTCAATTTAGAAGCCATCCAACACTATAATTTCTTAATTAATTTTAAAGTTATGTTTCGTGTTATTTTGAAGGAGACAACAATAACAACATGCATATGTTGAGTTATTAATCAGCTGTTGAGTAATTATGCGTATCTATAACATCTAAGTGATGCAACAGTTAGGAGGAGATCGTAGTTATCAATTTATGTTGCTCATCTTTTAAGCTTGCTGATCAGTAGTTCAATTAATCATTAACTTCTCCTGATTTTCTATTTTTGATTCTTGATGTGGGATAATTTTACCATCCAAACAAACAGTAACACATGACACACCAAGGTAAGGCCACAGACCCAAAATTACCACCAGTGAAATCATTACATGTGTCCAAGGGTACGAAGGTAATTTTATTCATAAACCCTAAAACACTGTAATCCTAACTGCACAAGGACACTCATATCTCATATTTGAGAAACTCAAATCCCACCACAACTCTCACATATGAGTTACTTTCCTAATCAGACGATACTCCAAAGTACTGTATGTAGAGGGCTTTCGTTATTACACATGTACGTCACAAACAGTTTTAACAACGCCTGCCTTTTCATTTTATATAAACAGATTATTGATTTAGGCATCAGAGAGTTCCCTCAAAGGCACACTTCCGATCCTCCGACAACTCCTTAGGTCTTTTTTTGTTCTCGTGTGTGCGGGGACTTCACAACACCTATAAGAGCAGCAGTCACATTTTTAAGCATAAAAAAATTTGTGTTATCCATGGGAAAACTTTGAAGAAGAATTCATCCGTTAATGATGCCAACCTGAAATATGACCAAGAACGTTGTTGCTACTGTCGCTGTCGGTGCTGCTACCATTGCCACAACCCATACCTTGACTAGACAGGACATGATCCTTAGTCCAGGCCTCTTTGCAATTCCCAAAACTACTGCTACGAGTGACGATTCCATCTGGCATTCTAAAAGGTAGCAGAAGTTTCTTGCAACCTCAACTGGGCTATCCCACTCGTCACCAAAGCCACACTGATCTGAACGCATGACTCGGGGTCCTCAATGGCATTAGATGCTGCCACAAAGCCCTCGATTAGCGAGGCACTCAGATCACGAAAGGAGACTTCACCCCACTAACTACCGATCCTCCGTTAGATTCTGCCCCCTCCATTATAAGGTAAGATCACAGAGCCACTCCACGATCACAAACACCTTTAATACAATCTCCAGGAGCGGAGAATGATCACTCCAGATAAAGAGAACCTATAGTAGGTTAGTAGCACCTGCCAATACACAAAACAAAAAAGCGAGAACAGAACAAACGATCTTTTTTACAGATGACGACCTAGAAGGACTGCCCACCCCATGATGACGCCATGGTCATCACTTTGGTCATTTGGAATTACAATATGAATAGGATCCTAGTTGACAACCAACATCTTCTATCATAACGCGTTCAAGAAAATGGGGCTTAGTGACCAACAGCTCACACAGGTCGCTTCCCCTCTCTATGAGTTTTCAAGCGAGCCAATGTTCCTCTCTCTACTATATTTAACATCACATTCATAACATTTCTACTCATTTTTCATTCTCTTATGTTCTTCCTCTACACACAACCTATGTCATCACAACTACTTAGGCCATGTCTGGAGACAAGGGTTTAAGCAAGGTTAGCTTAAATCCTTGTCTTAGAATTTGGTGGATGTTACTGGGGCCTCAATTCCAAGACAATGATTTAAGTTAATATTGCTTAAATCCTTGTCTCCAAACACGGCCTTAGTTTCTAAACAGTTTCCTAGAGATTTCTTCGAAAGCTATTCGTAATTGCTATCTACACAACTTCGCAAGGCATTGTTGTATCCTTGAGGTGAATTTACTAGGAAGTTATTAGCAAACTCTTTGGAGTGAGGGCAACTATCACCTTAAAGAAAGTGATTTACACCCTAAATCCTTAAAATATTATGTTCTTTTCAATTGTTTTCGTTGTTGCAATTCCACATTTTCTAATGCACATACTTTGACCCACTTTTTTTTGTTGTTATTTTAACCCAAAATCCCCAACAATTTTAAGGTGATAGTAGAAGCAACCATATAATCAGTATTGATTTCAAAGTCATGAGAGAAGACTTCATCAAAGAAGATCGTTTTTATGGAACCAACTTTGCTCACTAGAAGGAAACTAAAAGACTATAAAAGGTTGAAAGAAGCGAGAGGCTATATATATATATATTATGGATTTCTTTGTCGAGGCCAAATTCATACTGAGAGCATATGTATGATTTCTAAGTTTTTATAAAGTCTATGCCAGATATCCAGGAAGTATTTGAAGAGAAACTTAATACTTAAAAAAAAAAAACAAGGTAGGCATAACTTATTGATTATGAAATATTTTGAATTTATAGTTATAAATTAAAAAAATATATTTTGAATTTATATTTTTGAGTAACATCATAAAAAAATGATGTGCTTACTCTATGACCAATTTACAAGGAATATCTAAAACTAAGAAGTATCTAATTACTACATTTAAGATAGATGATCTTAATGAATTAGATGCTATCTTAGACGTGGAAATGAGTGGGGGATATGTTTTAAATCAATCTCATTACTTGAGAAACTATTATTAAGTTCAAAAATCTTGGAATAAAGTAAGCAAGTATCCCCTATGAATTCACTACTAAACCAATTGAGAATTTCGGTAAAGTAATGATACAACTTGAATATGTATGTTAGTGCTATTGAAAGTTTAACTGAGCTAGATATTGCATTTGTAGAGTGCAAACTTTCAAGATACACTAGTAAGCCTAGTACAAACCAATAAATAGAGTTATTAGAATCTTAAGAAAACTATTAAACTATCTGTTTTATTTTTATTATCTGGTTGTACTAGAAGGATTCATTGTAGTTGGATCACAAGTACGTCAATTGATGAAAATTTAACGTTTGGATGGATTTTTAGGCTTGGTGGTGAAACAATACGTTGACCCTCTAAGAAGTAGATATGCATATCAAATTTAACCATATAACCAGGATCAGCACATAATGCCATAGACAAATTTGGCGTCACAACAATCCAATATACTTGTCACCTCAAGGACTTGTCTCCTTAAGGACTCTTTCTTAACATTATCGTTTCACATGGACAACAAAAAGATATATGTTTGCAGGGCCAAGAACTGTTGTCACACTTTGGTACCAAAAAGGCTAACAAACACATCAATCATCTCAAGAATATTACTCTAGTTCTATCTACCTATTCTGTAAGCCACAAAAACAGGAAAACCATAAGCTTCAATACGGCCCATTGAGCATTTTAACACATTTATGAACTAGAGCAAAGCTTCCTCATACCAAATACAGACTTAGTATTGCAACTTCAAAGGATAACAAGAGGGGAGAAAAGAATGACTGGAGGGGACTGCATAGTAGCAAACAAAAGTGGTAAATGATTCACATCTTAGGTAGAAATCAGAACAAAATATGGGAAAGTAGCAAGCCACGTCACTAATTCAATCTAAAGCAATGAGGATGTATAAAATCAAACTTAAAATTTAAGCCATGCCATCATGTCTTCTCACGAAAAAGATTAAGCGCTGATGTCAGAGATATTAAGGGAAGGTTGGGTACAGGACCATCAATCGAGGTTGATACATGTTTTTTCAACATCCTTTTTTCAGTATTTTGTCATATTCCTCTCTATACCTCCATTCCATTTGGTATAGCTGTTCAATCATCTCCTCTTCATCTCCATCATATGAAATGCCTATTTTTTTTTTTACCCAATGCCCTATTTTCTTACCCAATACTTTTCTTTATATTCACACTTTATAAAATGACTGATAATTGTATATAACATTTGTTTATTCAGGCTGCTTCAGACTTGATCCTAGTGTATCCTGAAGGTATCAAATATATTCTAAAGTACATCAAGGATCATTACAAGAATCCAACCATTTACATTACTGTGAATGGTAAGCCAATTGTTAGAATAAATTTCATACAATTAAGTAGTATTTGTTACATGTTGGATAATCCAATTACTAATTAGTTTTGATTTCTTTGACATAAAACTCATGTAGGATATGACGATTACAACAATGATACATTACCATTGGAAGAAGCTCTTAAGGATACTGATAGGAAAGAATACCATGAGAAGCATCTTCGGAATCTTTTGGAAGCCGTAAAGTGAGTTAGTATCTAATTTACATTGAATTTATTATCACACTTTTTGTTTCTTTTTTTTTTGGTTCGCAAAATTTACTTTACAACTAACATAAAACTTGATATTGATATAAAATTATTGTTTTCTGCTATATATGATGTTTTTTAGTACTCAATTTTTGAAGGTTTAATTATTACAAGGTCCATCTCGATGTAAGCTTATAGAGCAAAGATTGTTTTGTTAAATGTTTGTACTAATGGTGATTATTGGATTATTGACAGTGACTATGGAGTTGATGTGAAAGGCTATTTTGCATGGTCATTGATGGATAACTTTGAATGAAACCTTTGTTACACTGTTCGATTCGGATTATATTATGTAGATTTCAAGAATTACTTGAAACGATATCCGAAAGAATCAACCAAGTGGTTCATGAAATTTCTAAAAGAATAGAGCAAGCAGTCTAAAGCTGTTATTTGGGGATCCTCAATTTTATCACGTATACCAAAGAGTTGGTCACTACTGATGCATTGAAGTTGAACATATTTTGGTTCTCAATCACAACTGAATGATGCATTTTATTATTTCTTTTGTAATTCTTTGATTTTATTGATTAAAATCTTTTTAGGTATTTTAGGATTTTAATATGTAATTAAACTATTGTCTTCTTATATAAGAAATTGTACTACTTTTTGATCTATTTTATGTAGCTAGCCTATAAATAGGTTTGTATAGTTTTTGGGATTCTGTGTAAATCTTTTTTCATGAGAAATAAATTGACTTTTTCCTTTCATATATATATATATATATATATATATATATATATATATATATAAAAGCCTTTTATTCTCTTTTTCGTTTAGATAGCTGGTTTAGAGGGAGGATTCTCCAGGCATGAAGACTCCCTAAAAGTATGCCTTTTGAATTATGGACAAATGGACAATTAAAGTATCATAGTACATATGTCACTTAGCAATCACCGAAGTCCTAAACAAATTTTTTTTTTGTTTTCTCAAATCCCCAACTTTGAGGGTGATTTTAATAAATAAATATTTTGATTATAAATTTGTCATAATAAGCCCTTAGTTTGGTTTGACATCTTCTTTGAAGTGATGTGTTTTTAAGAATTTACTCTTTCAAAAGAAAATTAATGACAGAGAGAAAACGAAGATAAGAATCTCAATGTTTTTGGCATCAACACCAATATTTTTGTGTTTTGTAAGGGGCTGTTGATAAGAATCTCAATGTTTCTTCAAGAAGTTATGAAGGCTCTCATTCTATGGCTCTTGATGATCACAAGTGTTTAACATGGTTCTCAATTTATGTGCTTATTTCATTTGGAATTATATAAAATGAATTTATTAGCTACATCAGCTCTTAGGTGACAAGAAGGGCGAGAAAGTTGGGGCCATAATCATTGGACTGACTATTCCTTCATGTCTTCACCTTTTATTGCTATATTCTTCAAAACCAGACCTTCTCTAAACTCTGTTATTCAAAACTAGATCAAATGGACTCTTTCTCCATTATGAGTTCATTCTGCCATTATGATAAGACAGCTGCTTGAAGACTCCTAGGTAAACGGCTTCCTAGGTTGTCGTGTTGAGATTTTACCATTAAAATCTATTTACTCAATCTTAAGCAAAAAAAAAACAAGCACAACAATTACATAGGAAAATAAATAAAAAGCAAGAACTTTAGGAAGAGTAAAGTTGTTAAACTCTCACCCCAAAATCTCAATACAAAAAAAGCTCTTAACCCAATACACCCAAAGCTGTCATCCTAACTTTAGTAGTAAATCCCTCTAGCTTACAATGTATATGAGAATTATGAATGTGCCTTAAACTGTTTCTTGATAATCAGTTGACCTTGAAAAGGAGTAAAACTGTAAATGCCAACCAAGCTGTTGATTTCCTTAATTGGATAACACTCTCCCCAGACCGGCATTGTTTGGTTTTTTATTTTTCTTAGAAAAAAAAGTATATTTTGCACTTTTCATTATATATATTTTTATACCATAGTAGTGGAAAAAATATTTGGAAATAAAATAAAAGAAACACGTTTTTTTTTCTCTGTAGCTTATCCGGTTGAGATAAATTTGGTTGACGAAAATCCGATATAATTTACCATGTGATTGACGAATTCAGAGTTTGGTCATGTTGCCTGGGTCCATTCTACTCGGTTGGCAGCGTCAACGTAACAAAATTTTAACAATCCATGTTCACACTTTCGTTTCATGGGTTTCCACCATTGTTTATATCAAAAAAAAATCCTGGTTAGATTGGGTAGTTTTAAACCCGTTTGAAATTTTATCGATAATTTAAAAAAAATTTACTAGTAATATCAATATAAGTGTGAGAATAAAAAATTAATGGTACAAGTGAAATTTCAAAAATTAACAATGAAATTTTGGACGGATCTAAAACAATTCTTAACCAAAAATTGGTCCTTATATGTTGGATCCTCTTAATTTTTAGCTTTGTATTGCGGGTCAATTAATTGTTAGATTTTATGCCACCTCAATAAAGTAAAAATCGAGGGTCATGAACACACAACATCACCGAAGTAAGGGAATAGAGCTTTTTCCTCTAAATCGGCAAACAACCAACTGCATGCCCTTGTGTAATGACCATACCGAGCGAGCATTACTTGAAATGACATCATCATTACTTTTAAACATTGAGCATATAGACCTGTACCGGAACATGTAAATCCTACTATTTCCATCATACAATACATTCCTACTATATGTATGCATGCTTCCACATTTCTTTAGTCTATGTACACTACATCTTGGTTGAAACCAAGAATTTACACAAGACACAATCTTTAGAAAAATTTCAGCCATACAATTAAAAACCACATACAGTTTTTTCAAAAACGGAGACATATACATTAATCCGAACTCCCAAACAAACATGGTGAGGATGCTTTGCGGGAAAACCCACCTAAGGATACCTTTCTCCTTTAATCCTTTTCTGATTTGCTTCAATTCTATTAAACAACTTCCTTGAAATATTAAAAAGTTGGAGGGTGAGCTAAAAGCTTAGCGAGTAATCATATTACTCGAAGTAATCGTCTTCAAGAAACTTTTTCACTTTTTGAATGAATTCAATTTAATTGTAATCACAATTCATAAAGTCACAACTATGTATATATAATTACTCTCATGCTCATCACAAGTAAAATAATCGTTCCAAGAATACATTAAAACAATCAACAATCACATGAATTAAAGTATCATACAAGTATGTCACATGATTCAAACCATTACAACAATAACCCTTTTAAACTATTCACGGTTCACGTGACATCAACTCAATTCCATACTCTTATCAATACATATATCACAATGGGAGTGTCTCCCCACGTACCAGTACATCAAACATCGCATTATGCATCCACTTGGTTTCATCTCACTTTCCACTTCTACTTGGTTCCACCTCACTTTCCACTTCCACTCGGTTCCATAATATCATCAAGGATTCAAATATCATCAAACATAATTCATAACACAAGAAATTTCTTAAATATAATTTCATCAACTCATTTACATTACACTTTACTTCCAAACACACATCAAGACATATGATTTGTTTCTTAGATATCAAACACACATTTATTCACACCCTTATATGGTTTGCATTCCGCATCTATTATACTTACATATTTTCGTTTTTATCGTATAATTCACCACGCTTACTAACAGTATGGTGAAACTCACCACACTCATAATTCTAATTTTATAACAAGAGCTAAGTGGAGAGCTTTCGGGGTAGTGGGGATTTTGGGTTGTGAGGTTTTGAGGGTAATAATTTTGTTGTATTGGGACTTTGGGGTGCGTGTTTGACAACTTTGATCTTCCTAAAGTTGTAGTTGAAGATTAACAAAATAGTGTAGTTGTTGGTGGATGTAAGTAAGGAGGTTGTCGAACCATACTAATTCTTGGTGTTATTACTCTTTATTATGTTTACCTATTTAATTGTTGTGGTTGTATTTTTACCTAAGATTTGAGCATGTGGATTTTAGAGGAAAAATCCCAACAAACACCTTATCTGAAAAATTAGATTTTAAGGATTTTCATAGATCGAGCTCAAAGATTGGATTTCAAATCTGCGAAAAATTCTTGATTTGGGTCATGAAATTTTCTTTAATAAGAGGTATTTTTCACTATCAAATGCAAGACAGATAGGAAAATTTTTATTTTACTCTCTCTATGTGATGGTGGAAATGTATCTTCTCTAAGAAAATCCCGGAAAAATCTCTCTGTACATGAAATGAAAATGGCATTTCACCTAATCTTGTTGTGTTCATTTATATCGACCAAATTAGTGTTATTCCCAACCTTTGGCATGACACATTAACATGAATTGTCACTCGTACCGAAAACTATTTCAAGCTCATTTTACAATTTTATCAAATAACTAATAGTAATTAAAAAAGTTGTTAGTTACATTACGCTAAAACATATGCTAGTAAAGATTTGCGTAATCTGCCTTGGCTCAAGATGTATATGCCATGAAAAGTTCTTGCATGCCTAACTATGGTCTATGAAAGATATATCGCATAATAACATATTTTATTATTGCATTGCATTAGAAGATAAAGAAAAAGAGATATCTTCCTTCCATCCAATAGTTAAAAATGCTTTGTGCATGCATTTATCAACTACCAAGATAAAAAAATTTCATATATATACGACAGATATATTAAATTGAACTACTGATCAGCAAGCTAAAAGATGTGCAACACAAATTGTTAATTAAGATCTCTCTTAATCTGTAATAACCGTATTTGCAAAGTAAGGGTAAATAAGTAATTTAATAAATTATAACTTGAAGTTTAAATGATATAGTTACACGATGGATTTAGTATTGAATAAAATAATTCTTTTGGAAAAAAAAATTTCTGCGACGTGGACGTCATTAAAACAAAAGAAAAGTCAAAAGTTGTGGGCAGCAGGTATAATACCGGCTGCCAATTTCAGAAGACGTTTGTAGTCAACAAACGTGGGTAGCAGGTGTAATACCTGTTACCAATTTCAGACGGCATTTGGGAATGCCTTACGCGTCTCCACAACGTGGAAACTGTAGAGACTTTTGGGAGGGGTGGGCTGCTGGAAGAGCAAAATTTTGAAGGAGTTTTCTATGGAATTTCATAGAGAATCAAGAATAGCTATCAGAAGGTAATATCATAGTGCTTATTTTTGAATTTCTAACATTTATGGAGTTTTCCTGAATTCAAAGTGAGAATTTTCAAAGTGTGTGGTTTATATCAAATTGAAGAATAAATTAGAAAATTTATATAAATATGATATCAGGTGTTGACGATCTACAATTGGGAGAATTTTTGAGAGAAACGGAAAAGGCAAGGAAGTGATCCACGGATAGCTTTAAGTGCTACGTGTGAGTTGGATTTACTTTAAGTAGTCTAAAGAAAAATGAAATATTTAGTGATAATATTAAAATAAATTATTGATGTATGCTTGGGTGATAGATGAAAAAAATTAATTTATAGTTATGATAGGAAATTTGGACATGTAGAAATATTTTTCGGTGAGAAATAATATTTTTGGAAATAAAAGTTTATTGGAGAATAAAAGACATAAATAAATTGTTGATGAGTTATATTGATGTTTTAGCACGAATTATGGGGAGATGAATTTTAGTGAATATTGATAAGCTTTGGTGGATGATTTGATGTGATTAGAAATGAAATTCAGTGGATCTGGACAAACTTTGATGGATAATTTGATATGATTTGGGATGAAATTTTGTGGAGGATTACAAGTTGTAATGGATGAATTGATGTGATTTGGGATGAGTGGATTTTAGTAGAATTTTTATATAATTTGAGAAAAAATCAGGATAGTCAATTTAAATATTTTGATTTCATGTGATTTTTATATTACTGTTTATATGCATATTTTATATCATTTTTCATATGCATATGCATTACAAGAGAAAGAAAGAACCGGGAAGGCAGCGGGTTTGATGAAAATGAAAGAACCGTGAAGGCAGCCGGTCTAATGAAAATAAAAGAACCGGGAAGGCAGTCGGTCTAATGAAAATGAAAGAACTAGGAAGGCAGCCGGTCTTATGAGAATGAAAGAACCGGGAAGTCACCTGGTCTAAATGAGAATGAAAGAACCGGGAAGGTAGCCGGTCTAAGATAATAACAACCTGTCGACAGGTGGGAAGACGTTCCCATCATAATCATATATGTATTTGCATTTGTTTTAATTATTACTGCATTATTGAAATGATGAGGTGTGATGTATCATCGTGAATATAATTATAAATGATTGAGTCTCACAGAAAGAGACAGTTATGATTAAAATATTATTGAAATGCTGAGGTGTGATGTATCATCGTGAATATAATTATAGATGATTGAGTCTCACAGAAAGAGACAATTATGATGAAAATATTATTGAAATGCTGAGGTGTGATATATTATCGTGAATATAATTATAGATAATTGAATCTCACAGAAAGAGACAGTTATGATGATAGTGCTGATGTGTGGTATGTTATTTTGAAATTGTTTATAGATGATTTGGTCTCACAGAGAGAGACAATTATGGTAAGCAAGAACCAGAGAATGATAAGAACCATCTAAATGATGGACTTTATGATGAGAACCTCATAACAAGGTAATTATGAGATAATTGATGGTCTTAAGGTGGACCAATGATTTAGAAAAAGATATTGATAGAGAATGAATCGTATGACATGTGTAAGGATAGTAGAAAGTTGTCATCAGGTTATGTGAAAAAAATAAAAGATTAAAAATTAAAGGACTATTTATGAAATTTTGGAATATTTTTAGTAAATTAAATTCACTGAGCTTGTGAAGCTCACCACTCATTGTACAATGATTTTCAGGTAGCAGGCTTGGCAAATAATTTGGTGAGTTGAGGTTCAGAAGAAATCATTTTCTGTAAGCCACGTACGTGTCAACATCCTCAGACTAATGAGAAAATAAAATGAAAATTTTATTTGTAAATCTTCGTGCATTTTACGTTGTATAGAATGCTTAAATATCGGATTGATGTAAAGTTCTTTTGGTAATATTTATTTTTATTGTTGCATATATGTGTCGTGCTGGGATTCTCAAAATGTGATGACACCTGTAGAGAGATTATTTGGTTTTCTACCAGTAATTGACAGACCTTTTTTTTCGTTTGAATTAAAAGGAGAAGTTTTGGATTGGTGGGAAGATATTCTTCCCAGGGTAAGTATAGATGTCAACAGACCTTCAACCTGGAATAGGTTTAAGGAGGTTTTCCTTGAGAAATATTTTCCTTAGACTTTTAGAGCCTAACATGATAGAGATTGATCTATTTGAGGCATATTAATTATGTAAGATTGGTGGATATATCAACTCAAATTGAGAGAGATGTGATGGAGTTTAAGAAAAAAAAAGAGAAAGAGTGGTTAAAGAGGTTTAGACATAAAGGTTATAGAGGTAATGGTAGTACAAGTGTATAGGGTGAGAAACCACCCCAAATGAGGCTTTTCTTGTTACAGGGAACTGAAGTACAGAGTTAGAGGCAAGCAGAACCTATTGTATCTGTATCTTAGAATACTATTGGCGGGACCCTTAGATTTGGGAGACAGGAAGTCATGGCAGAGGAAGTAAGTTTGCCATTAAGGGAAATAGTAACATGATGTATGATTGAGAGACAAAAGTTATTATAGATATATTCAGATGAGATATTTATCCCATAATTGTCAAAATTTGAAATGCTTTATGTGTGGAGAAGGTGGACATGTCAGTGTTGGTTGAACTTGACGCAACCCATTCTTTTGCAACCAATATTCATATAAAATCTATTGAAGTATGTATTAGTCATTGGATTGCAAAATATCCTTGTTAAAGTTCTCCCTCGAGATAGAGTGATAATCTTGAATAGTTATGAGAGATTGTGTGATTCGTACCAGTGACAGAAAATCTGAAGTTTATTTATTATCTTCGAATATAATTTATTTTGGGAAATAATTGGTTATCGACGTTTTTTGTCTGGATTGATTATTCCAGAAAGAAGGTTCAAGATATATACGTGAGATACTTTTAACTACCCTATTTTTGCTCTGGCCAATAGAAGATGACTGAAAAAGGGTTCTAAGGAGTATTGGGCATATATCATGAATTATAAAAAGGAAAATGGGAAGTTAGAATAAATCTTAGTGATGAAAGAATATTCTAAAGTAATTTTTGATGAGTTGTTTAGGTTGCCTCCAAGTAGGGAGATTAAAGTCTAATGATGTGATACCAGGGCTATCACATATATTTAATAGCGGTTGAATTGAGAAAGTTGAACGTATCATTTTAAGAATTTTTGGATAAATAATTTTTTAGACCTAACGTATTTGGGGAGCCCCTATGTTGTTTGTGAAGAACGAAGATGGAACGATGAGATTAGGTATAGACTATAAATAGTTGAATAAGAATAAATACATTTTTTCCTAGGATAAATGAATTGTTTAAGCAGTTGCAAGGAGTGAGAATGTTTTCTAAGATAAACCTGAGATCAAGTTATCACCAATGGAGGATAGAGAAGGGAGACGTGCCTAAGATTGCTTTTAGGACACGTTATGCTCATAAGCTTTCGCGATGTCATTTGGATTAACTAATGTTCCAGAAACATTCATGGACTTGATGAATAAAATATTTAAACTGTTTCTTGATAATCTTATGGTTGTGTTCAGTAACGACATTCTGATATATTTTGAGAAGGAAAAACAACATATAGACCATTAGATACTGTGTTGGAGATTCTGAGGAGAGAGAAATTATATGCAAAGTTTCTAAGTGTGAATGTTAGCTGAAGGTGATAGCTGATACATTGAGTAGAAATTCTACAAGAAGGTTAACTGTTATGGGGGTTCTGATGTGAAATTGATGATAGATTTAAAAGAGATAAGAATGAAGTTGAATAACAGTGATAAAAGATCATGGTTAACGAATATGGTTGTACAGTCATCCATAATAAAATGTTTTAGAGATGCAAGGTAGAGATGAAGAGATAGAAAAGATTAAGCATTGAGTGCTTACTAGAAAGCAATATGAGTTCAAAAATTTGGAATGAGGGTATTTTGAAATTGGAACATGGATTTGTGTTCCCAATGATGCAGAGTGGAGAAAGAAGATATTGAGAAAAGTACATGATGATATAGATTCGATGCAATCAAGTAATAATAAGATGTATAGAGGATTGAGACAAAAATTCTAATGGTCAGGGTTGAAGAGAGATGTAGCTAAGATTGTGAGGTTGTGTGGAGTACCATGGATCATAGTATCAAATAGAGATGCTAGATTTACATCTTAGTTTTTGGAGAGGCTTTCAATAAGTCGTGGGAACAAAGTTGCAATTTAATATAATTTTTCATGCTTAGACAAAAAAAAAAGATTGATTTTTAGAGTACTAGAAGATATGTTAAGGGCAAACTAATATTAGGATGGCATCGATTGAGGCATTGTATGGTCGGAGGAGTAGAACTCCTTTATGTTAGGAAGAAATGGGAGAGAGAAATATAGTTGGTTTTTAAATTATTTAGTTAACATCTAAGAGGAACAAATTGGTTATAAAAAGCTGTAAAGCAGCACAGAGTAAACCTCCTGAGTTTCCAGAAGATGATGGGGTGTATGGAAAAATATCTCAATGAAAAGGGTGTATTGAGATTTAAACAGGAAATAAAAGCTAAACCTAATGTATGTGGGACCTTACGAGGTTTTTGAAAAAGTTTGACTAGTTGTGAATAGACTGGATTTGCCTCTAGAATTAAAACATTTATATAGTGTATTTCATGTTTCACTTTAAGGAAGTGTTTACATGATATTTCGAACTAAGCTATAGAAATTTAGAAGGCTTGGGATTATATACAAATACCAGTGAGAATTTTAGACAAAAATAAGAAATCTTGTGTAATAAAATAATTTCATTATGCCAAGTTCGGTGGCGGAATCAGGATGTTGATGAGATTACGTGAAAGCATGAGACAGAAATATTATTCACATTTGTTTCTAGAGTAAAGTAAGGAAATTTCGGGGGCGAAATTTTCCCCGTAAGTATATATTTTAATCAAGTTGTAATTAACATTTTATTTCATTGCCACTGTTCTATTTTTCTCATTATTCTTAAAATCTTAATTGATTCTTCTTTTTCCATTTTTTTTTTTGTGAATTTAAGTGGAAAACTAAGTGAAGGAGTGAACAAGGAAGGAATACAATTCTACAAAAATCTCATCAATGAGCTCTTAGAAAATGGTAATAAATCTCTTCCTAAATGGATTTAAAAGTTTTCTGCCAAAGATGGTGGTTTAATGTAACTAGAATATTTTGTAAATATGCCATGCTGACATTAAAATATAAATTCTTCCTACAAGTTTGAAATTCAAAATATAAAGAGGCCAAAATCCAAAATGTTCGACCAGATTTCATAGTTTTGATGAAACTGAATAGCTTATGAAGATTTATATTCTAAATATCATGCTATAAAAAATTAGAACCCAACTAATTGTTTTGTGTCTCCTGTGATACAATGTGCAGACTTGCAGCCTTTCGTAACTATCTCCCATTGGGATCTTCCTCAAGCTCTAGAAGATGAATATGGTGGCTTTTTAAACCCTCGCATTGTGTAAGTGAATAGTAGTTACTTTATATGAATCATACTTTACAATCCCAAAGATTTTTATTCTGGAATGAACAGTTTGTAAAACCTACTGCGTGGACATGAAAATGTTTGATCCTGGCTGCATATTAGATTGTTTTTGTAAGACTACAAATTAGACTGGGTTTGTTGTTTTTTTGTTTTTATGGTGTTTGATTGTTTGTCTCAATTTATACTCAATACAATTTTTTTTTTTTCTATTTTTCATTTTGCCAACATAGACTATGGTGATTAACCTATTGACTTTCAAATTTTTTTCCTACTTTATAGAGGATCGAGATGGAATTCTTATTGGCCCACAGGTACGTTGATAAAGTATATATATTTATTTTAGAAATACTTTGTTTTTGAAAAACGAAGGCATAAAAAGATTAGAAGGCATCATAAAGCCAATAAGATTTAGAAAGAAAATTCCTTATGAATCATGAGAGACACATGGAGAGATCAGTAAAGACGCCAAACCAAACAAACAGAACCATCCACTAGAACACAAGACAACACACTGTGCACTTCTTGATACATGTTTTTTCAACATTCTTTTTTCAGTATTTTGTCATATTCCTCTCTATCCCTCCATTCCATTTGGTATAGCTGTTCAATCATCTCCTCTTCATCTCCATCATATGAAACGCCTTTTTTTTTTTTTTTACCCAATGCCCTATTTTCTTACCGAATACTTTTTCTTTATATTCACACTTTATAAAATGACTAATAATTGTATATAACATTATTTTATTTAGGCTGCTTCAGACTTGATCCTAGTGTATCCTGAAGGTACCAAATATATTCTAAAGTACATCAAGGATCATTACAATAATCCAACCATTTACATTACTGAGAATGGTAAGCCAATTTTTAGAATAAACTTCATACAATTAAGTGGTATTTGTTACATGTTGGATAATCCAATTACTAATTAGTTTTGATTTCTTTGACATAAAACTCATGTAGGATATGACGATTACAACAATGATACATTACCATTGGAAGAAGCTCTTAAGGATACTGATAGGAAAGAATACCATGAGAAGCATCTTCGGAATCTTTTCGGAGCCATAAAGTGAGTTAGTATCTAACTTATGTTGAATTTATTATCACTGTTTTTTTTTTTTTTTTTGGTTTGCAAAATTTACTTTACAACTAACATAAAACTTGTCTTCTACAACAAACTTGATATTGATATAAAATTATTGTTTTCTGCTATATAGGATGTTTTTTAGTACTCAACTTTTGAAGGTTTAATTATTACAAGGTCCATCTCGATGTAAGCTTATAGAGCATAGATTGTTTTGTTAAAAGTTTATACTAATGGTGATTATTGGATTATTGACAGTGACTATGGAGTTGATATGAAAGGCTATTTTGCATGGTCATTGATGGATAACTTTGAATGGAACCTTGGTTACACTGTTCGATTCGGATTATATTATGTAGATTTCAAGAATGACTTGAAACGATATACGAAAGAATCAGCCAAGTGGCTCATGAAATTTCTAAAAGAACCAAGCAAGCGGTTTGAAACTGTTATTTGGGTTTCCTCAATTTTATCACGTATAACAAAGAGTTGGTCACTATTGACGTATTGAAGTTGAACATCTTTTGGTTTTAAATCACAACTGAATGATGTATTTTATTAATTCTTTTGTAATTCTTTGATTTTATTGATTAAAATCTTTTTAGGTGTTTTAGGATTTTAATATGTAATTAAACTATTGTCTTCTTATATAAGAAATTGTACTACTTTCTGATCTATTTCATATAGCTAGCCTATAAATAGGTTTGTATAGTTTTTGGGTTCTGCCTATATCTTTTTTCATGATAAATAAATTGACTTTTTCCTTTCATATATATATATATAAAAGCTTTTTATTCTCTTTTTCACTTAGATAGGTGGTTTAGAGGGAGGATTCTCTAGGCATGAAGATTCCCTAAAAGTATGCCTTTTGAATTATGGACAAATGGACAAATAAGTATCATAGTACGTATGTCACTTAGTAATCACCGAATTCCTAAACAAATTTTTTTTCCCTCAAATCCCCAACTTTGAGGTGATTTTAATAAATAAATATTTTGATTATAAACTTGTCATAATAAGCCCTTAATTTGATTTGACGTTTTCTTTGAAGTGACGTGTTTTTAAGAATTTACTCTTTCAAAAGAAAATTAATGACAGAGAAAATGAAGAAACAGTTGTTTACGGTTATTGTTATGCTTAAAATTTGAAAAATAATGTCTTGGAACATCAACGGTGCAACAAATCGTTGCATTTTTTTATACTTCTTTTCTTTAGGGGTTAAAATTAAGTGGACCAACAGCAAAGCAACACGTGGACATTTCTACTTCCAATAAGGAGATGGCACGTGGACAAGCTATTGACAAACCCAATGCCATTCCCGGACACTCTTGTCTAGACCTACGAGCGTAAATCCAGGGATCACGATCCTTCTTGGACACCCAGCCATATCCACTTGCAGAGGAACGGGATCTCCGAGATTTCCCCATCCGGGGTACGTGGGCCGTCTCACCTTTGAAACACTATAAAAGGACCAAGGTATGCAAATCCAGACACAATCACATTCACATTTTACAGAACTGAAAGCACCAGCATCCCATTCCTCTAAGAACTTGTACTAACAAGAGCATCGGAGTGTCTTTGGAGGCACCATCCCCCTCTCTCCTCCGGTGGCTCTCTAGCTCATCTCGTCTTTCTTGTGCAAGCTCCCCCAAAAACCGGACCCCAAGTCATCAACACGTTTTATGCATCAACAACAATATTTTTGTGTTTTGTAAGGGGCTGTTGATAAGAATCTCAATGTTTCTTCAAGAAGTTCTGAAGGCTCTCATTCTATGGCTCTTGATGATCACAAGTTTTTAACATGGTTATTAATTTATGTGCTTATTTCATTTGGAATTATATAAAATGAATTTATTAGCTACATCAGCTCTTAGGTGACAAGAAGGGCGAGAAAGTTGGGGCCATAATCCTTGGACTGTCTATTCCTTCATGTCTTCACCTTTTATTGCTATATTCTTCAAAACCAGACCTTCACTAAACTCTGTTATTCAAAACTAGATCAAATGGACTCTTTCTCCATTATGAGTTCATCCTGCCATTATGATAAGACAGCTGCTTGAAATTACAAAATAGGAAACAACTTTTCCCAAACCAATTAGAAGTTTTCTTTGTGAGAATTGAGCCAGAATCCTAACAGTCATAACTATAGGGTAGTTTTTTATTTTTATTTTTTTTTCATTTTCTTCTTCCACTTTGCGATCAAATGAAAACAAGCATTTGATTTCATGCAAACAATTGGACCTTGCAATTAATTTTTGTTGGTATGATCCTCCAATGTGTCCACGAGCTAAAGAAGTTACAAGTGGATTGTTGAGGAAAATTGTAAGAATAAAGAATCAAGCTAGAAGAGACAGTGATAGGAGCTGATGTGATTAATAAATTCATTTTATATAATTTTAAATGCAATCAAAACATAAATTGAGAACAATATTAAACTTGAGTTTCAATAAAGATGTAAATTAGGAACAGTTATAAACTCGACGTAAATTAGAACAATATTAAACTTAAAGAAAAACCAGTGAAACCTAAAAGACAATTGATAATGGTAATGGATAAGTTTACATTAGTAATTAAGTTGACCTTGAAAAGGAGAAAAGACTGTAAATGCCAATCAAATGATAAACTTAAAAAAAAAAGGAACCTGTTTCTTTCATTTTTCCCCCCTTTTTTCATGTAATTTCTCCATTACTAGTACTATATATAAAAAACATACTCCATAGTGATCAAGCCTGGGCCTTTGATGCAAATTTCAAGCCTGGGCATTTAAAGTCTTTAACTAATTGCTCCTTTATTTTTCAAGGTCAACTCCAACTTAATTACTGATATTGTAAACTACCTACGATGAAGCAGTAGTCAGTTGTTTACCTGAGAGGGCTATTTAATTTTGCCATGAAACACGTACATAATGATCTTTCAATTTAGAAGCCATCCAACACTATAATTTCTTAATTAATTTTAAAGTTATGTTTCGTGTTATTTTGAAGGAGACAACAATAACAACATGCATATGTTGAGTTATTAATCAGCTGTTGAGTAATTATGCGTATCTATAACATCTAAGTGATGCAACAGTTAGGAGGAGATCGTAGTTATCAATTTATGTTGCTCATCTTTTAAGCTTGCTGATCAGTAGTTCAATTAATCATTAACTTCTCCTGATTTTCTATTTTTGATTCTTGATGTGGGATAATTTTACCATCCAAACAAACAGTAACACATGACACACCAAGGTAAGGCCACAGACCCAAAATTACCACCAGTGAAATCATTACATGTGTCCAAGGGTACGAAGGTAATTTTATTCATAAACCCTAAAACACTGTAATCCTAACTGCACAAGGACACTCATATCTCATATTTGAGAAACTCAAATCCCACCACAACTCTCACATATGAGTTACTTTCCTAATCAGACGATACTCCAAAGTACTGTATGTAGAGGGCTTTCGTTATTACACATGTACGTCACAAACAGTTTTAACAACGCCTGCCTTTTCATTTTATATAAACAGATTATTGATTTAGGCATCAGAGAGTTCCCTCAAAGGCACACTTCCGATCCTCCGACAACTCCTTAGGTCTTTTTTTGTTCTCGTGTGTGCGGGGACTTCACAACACCTATAAGAGCAGCAGTCACATTTTTAAGCATAAAAAAATTTGTGTTATCCATGGGAAAACTTTGAAGAAGAATTCATCCGTTAATGATGCCAACCTGAAATATGACCAAGAACGTTGTTGCTACTGTCGCTGTCGGTGCTGCTACCATTGCCACAACCCATACCTTGACTAGACAGGACATGATCCTTAGTCCAGGCCTCTTTGCAATTCCCAAAACTACTGCTACGAGTGACGATTCCATCTGGCATTCTAAAAGGTAGCAGAAGTTTCTTGCAACCTCAACTGGGCTATCCCACTCGTCACCAAAGCCACACTGATCTGAACGCATGACTCGGGGTCCTCAATGGCATTAGATGCTGCCACAAAGCCCTCGATTAGCGAGGCACTCAGATCACGAAAGGAGACTTCACCCCACTAACTACCGATCCTCCGTTAGATTCTGCCCCCTCCATTATAAGGTAAGATCACAGAGCCACTCCACGATCACAAACACCTTTAATACAATCTCCAGGAGCGGAGAATGATCACTCCAGATAAAGAGAACCTATAGTAGGTTAGTAGCACCTGCCAATACACAAAACAAAAAAGCGAGAACAGAACAAACGATCTTTTTTACAGATGACGACCTAGAAGGACTGCCCACCCCATGATGACGCCATGGTCATCACTTTGGTCATTTGGAATTACAATATGAATAGGATCCTAGTTGACAACCAACATCTTCTATCATAACGCGTTCAAGAAAATGGGGCTTAGTGACCAACAGCTCACACAGGTCGCTTCCCCTCTCTATGAGTTTTCAAGCGAGCCAATGTTCCTCTCTCTACTATATTTAACATCACATTCATAACATTTCTACTCATTTTTCATTCTCTTATGTTCTTCCTCTACACACAACCTATGTCATCACAACTACTTAGGCCATGTCTGGAGACAAGGGTTTAAGCAAGGTTAGCTTAAATCCTTGTCTTAGAATTTGGTGGATGTTACTGGGGCCTCAATTCCAAGACAATGATTTAAGTTAATATTGCTTAAATCCTTGTCTCCAAACACGGCCTTAGTTTCTAAACAGTTTCCTAGAGATTTCTTCGAAAGCTATTCGTAATTGCTATCTACACAACTTCGCAAGGCATTGTTGTATCCTTGAGGTGAATTTACTAGGAAGTTATTAGCAAACTCTTTGGAGTGAGGGCAACTATCACCTTAAAGAAAGTGATTTACACCCTAAATCCTTAAAATATTATGTTCTTTTCAATTGTTTTCGTTGTTGCAATTCCACATTTTCTAATGCACATACTTTGACCCACTTTTTTTTGTTGTTATTTTAACCCAAAATCCCCAACAATTTTAAGGTGATAGTAGAAGCAACCATATAATCAGTATTGATTTCAAAGTCATGAGAGAAGACTTCATCAAAGAAGATCGTTTTTATGGAACCAACTTTGCCCACTAGAAGGAAACTAAAAGACTATAAAAGGTTGAAAGAAGCGAGAGGCTATATATAAATATATTATGGATTTCTTTGTCGAGGCCAAATTCATACTGAGAGCATATGTATGATTTCTAAGTTTTTATAAAGTCTATGCCAGATATCCAGGAAGTATTTGAAGAGAAACTTAATACTTAAAAAAAAAAAACAAGGTAGGCATAACTTATTGATTATGAAATATTTTGAATTTATAGTTATAAATTAAAAAAATATATTTTGAATTTATATTTTTGAGTAACATCATAAAAAAATGATGTGCTTACTCTATGACCAATTTACAAGGAATATCTAAAACTAAGAAGTATCTAATTACTACATTTAAGATAGATGATCTTAATGAATTAGATGCTATCTTAGACGTGGAAATGAGTGGGGGATATGTTTTAAATCAATCTCATTACTTGAGAAACTATTATTAAGTTCAAAAATCTTGGAATAAAGTAAGCAAGTATCCCCTATGAATTCACTACTAAACCAATTGAGAATTTCGGTAAAGTAATGATACAACTTGAATATGTATGTTAGTGCTATTGAAAGTTTAACTGAGCTAGATATTGTATTTGTAGAGTGCAAACTTTCAAGATACACTAGTAAGCCTAGTACAAACCAATAAATAGAGTTATTAGAATCTTAAGAAAACTATTAAACTATCTGTTTTATTTTTATTATCTGGTTGTACTAGAAGGATTCATTGTAGTTGGATCACAAGTACGTCAATTGATGAAAATTTAACGTTTGGATGGATTTTTAGGCTTGGTGGTGAAACAATACGTTGACCCTCTAAGAAGTAGATATGCATATCAAATTTAACCATATAACCAGGATCAGCACATAATGCCATAGACAAATTTGGCGTCACAACAATCCAATATACTTGTCACCTCAAGGACTTGTCTCCTTAAGGACTCTTTCTTAACATTATCGTTTCACATGGACAACAAAAAGATATATGTTTGCAGGGCCAAGAACTGTTGTCACACTTTGGTACCAAAAAGGCTAACAAACACATCAATCATCTCAAGAATATTACTCTAGTTCTATCTACCTATTCTGTAAGCCACAAAAACAGGAAAACCATAAGCTTCAATACGGCCCATTGAGCATTTTAACACATTTATGAACTAGAGCAAAGCTTCCTCATACCAAATACAGACTTAGTATTGCAACTTCAAAGGATAACAAGAGGGGAGAAAAGAATGACTGGAGGGGACTGCATAGTAGCAAACAAAAGTGGTAAATGATTCACATCTTAGGTAGAAATCAGAACAAAATATGGGAAAGTAGCAAGCCACGTCACTAATTCAATCTAAAGCAATGAGGATGTATAAAATCAAACTTAAAATTTAAGCCATGCCATCATGTCTTCTCACGAAAAAGATTAAGCGCTGATGTCAGAGATATTAAGGGAAGGTTGGGTACAGGACCATCAATCGAGGTTGATACATGTTTTTTCAACATCCTTTTTTCAGTATTTTGTCATATTCCTCTCTATACCTCCATTCCATTTGGTATAGCTGTTCAATCATCTCCTCTTCATCTCCATCATATGAAATGCCTATTTTTTTTTTTTACCCAATGCCCTATTTTCTTACCCAATACTTTTCTTTATATTCACACTTTATAAAATGACTGATAATTGTATATAACATTTGTTTATTCAGGCTGCTTCAGACTTGATCCTAGTGTATCCTGAAGGTATCAAATATATTCTAAAGTACATCAAGGATCATTACAAGAATCCAACCATTTACATTACTGTGAATGGTAAGCCAATTGTTAGAATAAATTTCATACAATTAAGTAGTATTTGTTACATGTTGGATAATCCAATTACTAATTAGTTTTGATTTCTTTGACATAAAACTCATGTAGGATATGACGATTACAACAATGATACATTACCATTGGAAGAAGCTCTTAAGGATACTGATAGGAAAGAATACCATGAGAAGCATCTTCGGAATCTTTTGGAAGCCGTAAAGTGAGTTAGTATCTAATTTACATTGAATTTATTATCACACTTTTTGTTTCTTTTTTTTTTGGTTCGCAAAATTTACTTTACAACTAACATAAAACTTGATATTGATATAAAATTATTGTTTTCTGCTATATATGATGTTTTTTAGTACTCAATTTTTGAAGGTTTAATTATTACAAGGTCCATCTCGATGTAAGCTTATAGAGCAAAGATTGTTTTGTTAAATGTTTGTACTAATGGTGATTATTGGATTATTGACAGTGACTATGGAGTTGATGTGAAAGGCTATTTTGCATGGTCATTGATGGATAACTTTGAATGAAACCTTTGTTACACTGTTCGATTCGGATTATATTATGTAGATTTCAAGAATTACTTGAAACGATATCCGAAAGAATCAACCAAGTGGTTCATGAAATTTCTAAAAGAATAGAGCAAGCAGTCTAAAGCTGTTATTTGGGGATCCTCAATTTTATCACGTATACCAAAGAGTTGGTCACTACTGATGCATTGAAGTTGAACATATTTTGGTTCTCAATCACAACTGAATGATGCATTTTATTATTTCTTTTGTAATTCTTTGATTTTATTGATTAAAATCTTTTTAGGTATTTTAGGATTTTAATATGTAATTAAACTATTGTCTTCTTATATAAGAAATTGTACTACTTTTTGATCTATTTTATGTAGCTAGCCTATAAATAGGTTTGTATAGTTTTTGGGATTCTGTGTAAATCTTTTTTCATGAGAAATAAATTGACTTTTTCCTTTCATATATATATATATATATATATATATATATATATATATATATATATATATATATATATATAAAAGCCTTTTATTCTCTTTTTCGTTTAGATAGCTGGTTTAGAGGGAGGATTCTCCAGGCATGAAGACTCCCTAAAAGTATGCCTTTTGAATTATGGACAAATGGACAATTAAAGTATCATAGTACATATGTCACTTAGCAATCACCGAAGTCCTAAACAAATTTTTTTTTTGTTTTCTCAAATCCCCAACTTTGAGGGTGATTTTAATAAATAAATATTTTGATTATAAATTTGTCATAATAAGCCCTTAGTTTGGTTTGACATCTTCTTTGAAGTGATGTGTTTTTAAGAATTTACTCTTTCAAAAGAAAATTAATGACAGAGAGAAAACGAAGATAAGAATCTCAATGTTTTTGGCATCAACACCAATATTTTTGTGTTTTGTAAGGGGCTGTTGATAAGAATCTCAATGTTTCTTCAAGAAGTTATGAAGGCTCTCATTCTATGGCTCTTGATGATCACAAGTGTTTAACATGGTTCTCAATTTATGTGCTTATTTCATTTGGAATTATATAAAATGAATTTATTAGCTACATCAGCTCTTAGGTGACAAGAAGGGCGAGAAAGTTGGGGCCATAATCATTGGACTGACTATTCCTTCATGTCTTCACCTTTTATTGCTATATTCTTCAAAACCAGACCTTCTCTAAACTCTGTTATTCAAAACTAGATCAAATGGACTCTTTCTCCATTATGAGTTCATTCTGCCATTATGATAAGACAGCTGCTTGAAGACTCCTAGGTAAACGGCTTCCTAGGTTGTCGTGTTGAGATTTTACCATTAAAATCTATTTACTCAATCTTAAGCAAAAAAAAAACAAGCACAACAATTACATAGGAAAATAAATAAAAAGCAAGAACTTTAGGAAGAGTAAAGTTGTTAAACTCTCACCCCAAAATCTCAATACAAAAAAAGCTCTTAACCCAATACACCCAAAGCTGTCATCCTAACTTTAGTAGTAAATCCCTCTAGCTTACAATGTATATGAGAATTATGAATGTGCCTTAAACTGTTTCTTGATAATCAGTTGACCTTGAAAAGGAGTAAAACTGTAAATGCCAACCAAGCTGTTGATTTCCTTAATTGGATAACACTCTCCCCAGACCGGCATTGTTTGGTTTTTTATTTTTCTTAGAAAAAAAAGTATATTTTGCACTTTTCATTATATATATTTTTATACCATAGTAGTGGAAAAAATATTTGGAAATAAAATAAAAGAAACACGTTTTTTTTTCTCTGTAGCTTATCCGGTTGAGATAAATTTGGTTGACGAAAATCCGATATAATTTACCATGTGATTGACGAATTCAGAGTTTGGTCATGTTGCCTGGGTCCATTCTACTCGGTTGGCAGCGTCAACGTAACAAAATTTTAACAATCCATGTTCACACTTTCGTTTCATGGGTTTCCACCATTGTTTATATCAAAAAAAAATCCTGGTTAGATTGGGTAGTTTTAAACCCGTTTGAAATTTTATCGATAATTTAAAAAAAATTTACTAGTAATATCAATATAAGTGTGAGAATAAAAAATTAATGGTACAAGTGAAATTTCAAAAATTAACAATGAAATTTTGGACGGATCTAAAACAATTCTTAACCAAAAATTGGTCCTTATATGTTGGATCCTCTTAATTTTTAGCTTTGTATTGCGGGTCAATTAATTGTTAGATTTTATGCCACCTCAATAAAGTAAAAATTGAGGGTCATGAACACACAACATCACCGAAGTAAGGGAATAGAGCTTTTTCCTCTAAATCGGCAAACAACCAACTGCATGCCCTTGTGTAATGACCATACCGAGCGAGCATTACTTGAAATGACATCATCATTACTTTTAAACATTGAGCATATAGACCTGTACCGGAACATGTAAATCCTACTATTTCCATCATACAATACATTCCTACTATATGTATGCATGCTTCCACATTTCTTTAGTCTATGTACACTACATCTTGGTTGAAACCAAGAATTTACACAAGACACAATCTTTAGAAAAATTTCAGCCATACAATTAAAAACCACATACAGTTTTTTCAAAAACGGAGACATATACATTAATCCGAACTCCCAAACAAACATGGTGAGGATGCTTTGCGGGAAAACCCACCTAAGGATACCTTTCTCCTTTAATCCTTTTCTGATTTGCTTCAATTCTATTAAACAACTTCCTTGAAATATTAAAAAGTTGGAGGGTGAGCTAAAAGCTTAGCGAGTAATCATATTACTCGAAGTAATCGTCTTCAAGAAACTTTTTCACTTTTTGAATGAATTCAATTTAATTGTAATCACAATTCATAAAGTCACAACTATGTATATATAATTACTCTCATGCTCATCACAAGTAAAATAATCGTTCCAAGAATACATTAAAACAATCAACAATCACATGAATTAAAGTATCATACAAGTATGTCACATGATTCAAACCATTACAACAATAACCCTTTTAAACTATTCACGGTTCACGTGACATCAACTCAATTCCATACTCTTATCAATACATATATCACAATGGGAGTGTCTCCCCACGTACCAGTACATCAAACATCGCATTATGCATCCACTTGGTTTCATCTCACTTTCCACTTCTACTTGGTTCCACCTCACTTTCCACTTCCACTCGGTTCCATAATATCATCAAGGATTCAAATATCATCAAACATAATTCATAACACAAGAAATTTCTTAAATATAATTTCATCAACTCATTTACATTACACTTTACTTCCAAACACACATCAAGACATATGATTTGTTTCTTAGATATCAAACACACATTTATTCACACCCTTATATGGTTTGCATTCCGCATCTATTATACTTACATATTTTCGTTTTTATCGTATAATTCACCACGCTTACTAACAGTATGGTGAAACTCACCACACTCATAATTCTAATTTTATAACAAGAGCTAAGTGGAGAGCTTTCGGGGTAGTGGGGATTTTGGGTTGTGAGGTTTTGAGGGTAATAATTTTGTTGTATTGGGACTTTGGGGTGCGTGTTTGACAACTTTGATCTTCCTAAAGTTGTAGTTGAAGATTAACAAAATAGTGTAGTTGTTGGTGGATGTAAGTAAGGAGGTTGTCGAACCATACTAATTCTTGGTGTTATTACTCTTTATTATGTTTACCTATTTAATTGTTGTGGTTGTATTTTTACCTAAGATTTGAGCATGTGGATTTTAGAGGAAAAATCCCAACAAACACCTTATCTGAAAAATTAGATTTTAAGGATTTTCATAGATCGAGCTCAAAGATTGGATTTCAAATCTGCGAAAAATTCTTGATTTGGGTCATGAAATTTTCTTTAATAAGAGGTATTTTTCACTATCAAATGCAAGACAGATAGGAAAATTTTTATTTTACTCTCTCTATGTGATGGTGGAAATGTATCTTCTCTAAGAAAATCCCGGAAAAATCTCTCTGTACATGAAATGAAAATGGCATTTCACCTAATCTTGTTGTGTTCATTTATATCGACCAAATTAGTGTTATTCCCAACCTTTGGCATGACACATTAACATGAATTGTCACTCGTACCGAAAACTATTTCAAGCTCATTTTACAATTTTATCAAATAACTAATAGTAATTAAAAAAGTTGTTAGTTACATTACGCTAAAACATATGCTAGTAAAGATTTGCGTAATCTGCCTTGGCTCAAGATGTATATGCCATGAAAAGTTCTTGCATGCCTAACTATGGTCTATGAAAGATATATCGCATAATAACATATTTTATTATTGCATTGCATTAGAAGATAAAGAAAAAGAGATATCTTCCTTCCATCCAATAGTTAAAAATGCTTTGTGCATGCATTTATCAACTACCAAGATAAAAAAATTTCATATATATACGACAGATATATTAAATTGAACTACTGATCAGCAAGCTAAAAGATGTGCAACACAAATTGTTAATTAAGATCTCTCTTAATCTGTAATAACCGTATTTGCAAAGTAAGGGTAAATAAGTAATTTAATAAATTATAACTTGAAGTTTAAATGATATAGTTACACGATGGATTTAGTATTGAATAAAATAATTCTTTTGGAAAAAAAAATTTCTGCGACGTGGACGTCATTAAAACAAAAGAAAAGTCAAAAGTTGTGGGCAGCAGGTATAATACCGGCTGCCAATTTCAGAAGACGTTTGTAGTCAACAAACGTGGGTAGCAGGTGTAATACCTGTTACCAATTTCAGACGGCATTTGGGAATGCCTTACGCGTCTCCACAACGTGGAAACTGTAGAGACTTTTGGGAGGGGTGGGCTGCTGGAAGAGCAAAATTTTGAAGGAGTTTTCTATGGAATTTCATAGAGAATCAAGAATAGCTATCAGAAGGTAATATCATAGTGCTTATTTTTGAATTTCTAACATTTATGGAGTTTTCCTGAATTCAAAGTGAGAATTTTCAAAGTGTGTGGTTTATATCAAATTGAAGAATAAATTAGAAAATTTATATAAATATGATATCAGGTGTTGACGATCTACAATTGGGAGAATTTTTGAGAGAAACGGAAAAGGCAAGGAAGTGATCCACGGATAGCTTTAAGTGCTACGTGTGAGTTGGATTTACTTTAAGTAGTCTAAAGAAAAATGAAATATTTAGTGATAATATTAAAATAAATTATTGATGTATGCTTGGGTGATAGATGAAAAAAATTAATTTATAGTTATGATAGGAAATTTGGACATGTAGAAATATTTTTCGGTGAGAAATAATATTTTTGGAAATAAAAGTTTATTGGAGAATAAAAGACATAAATAAATTGTTGATGAGTTATATTGATGTTTTAGCACGAATTATGGGGAGATGAATTTTAGTGAATATTGATAAGCTTTGGTGGATGATTTGATGTGATTAGAAATGAAATTCAGTGGATCTGGACAAACTTTGATGGATAATTTGATATGATTTGGGATGAAATTTTGTGGAGGATTACAAGTTGTAATGGATGAATTGATGTGATTTGGGATGAGTGGATTTTAGTAGAATTTTTATATAATTTGAGAAAAAATCAGGATAGTCAATTTAAATATTTTGATTTCATGTGATTTTTATATTACTGTTTATATGCATATTTTATATCATTTTTCATATGCATATGCATTACAAGAGAAAGAAAGAACCGGGAAGGCAGCGGGTTTGATGAAAATGAAAGAACCGTGAAGGCAGCCGGTCTAATGAAAATAAAAGAACCGGGAAGGCAGTCGGTCTAATGAAAATGAAAGAACTAGGAAGGCAGCCGGTCTTATGAGAATGAAAGAACCGGGAAGTCACCTGGTCTAAATGAGAATGAAAGAACCGGGAAGGTAGCCGGTCTAAGATAATAACAACCTGTCGACAGGTGGGAAGACGTTCCCATCATAATCATATATGTATTTGCATTTGTTTTAATTATTACTGCATTATTGAAATGATGAGGTGTGATGTATCATCGTGAATATAATTATAAATGATTGAGTCTCACAGAAAGAGACAGTTATGATTAAAATATTATTGAAATGCTGAGGTGTGATGTATCATCGTGAATATAATTATAGATGATTGAGTCTCACAGAAAGAGACAATTATGATGAAAATATTATTGAAATGCTGAGGTGTGATATATTATCGTGAATATAATTATAGATAATTGAATCTCACAGAAAGAGACAGTTATGATGATAGTGCTGATGTGTGGTATGTTATTTTGAAATTGTTTATAGATGATTTGGTCTCACAGAGAGAGACAATTATGGTAAGCAAGAACCAGAGAATGATAAGAACCATCTAAATGATGGACTTTATGATGAGAACCTCATAACAAGGTAATTATGAGATAATTGATGGTCTTAAGGTGGACCAATGATTTAGAAAAAGATATTGATAGAGAATGAATCGTATGACATGTGTAAGGATAGTAGAAAGTTGTCATCAGGTTATGTGAAAAAAATAAAAGATTAAAAATTAAAGGACTATTTATGAAATTTTGGAATATTTTTAGTAAATTAAATTCACTGAGCTTGTGAAGCTCACCACTCATTGTACAATGATTTTCAGGTAGCAGGCTTGGCAAATAATTTGGTGAGTTGAGGTTCAGAAGAAATCATTTTCTGTAAGCCACGTACGTGTCAACATCCTCAGACTAATGAGAAAATAAAATGAAAATTTTATTTGTAAATCTTCGTGCATTTTACGTTGTATAGAATGCTTAAATATCGGATTGATGTAAAGTTCTTTTGGTAATATTTATTTTTATTGTTGCATATATGTGTCGTGCTGGGATTCTCAAAATGTGATGACACCTGTAGAGAGATTATTTGGTTTTCTACCAGAAATTGACAGACCTTTTTTTTCGTTTGAATTAAAAGGAGAAGTTTTGGATTGGTGGGAAGATATTCTTCCCAGGGTAAGTATAGATGTCAACAGACCTTCAACCTGGAATAGGTTTAAGGAGGTTTTCCTTGAGAAATATTTTCCTTAGACTTTTAGAGCCTAACATGATAGAGATTGATCTATTTGAGGCATATTAATTATGTAAGATTGGTGGATATATCAACTCAAATTGAGAGAGATGTGATGGAGTTTAAGAAAAAAAAAGAGAAAGAGTGGTTAAAGAGGTTTAGACATAAAGGTTATAGAGGTAATGGTAGTACAAGTGTATAGGGTGAGAAACCACCCCAAATGAGGCTTTTCTTGTTACAGGGAACTGAAGTACAGAGTTAGAGGCAAGCAGAACCTATTGTATCTGTATCTTAGAATACTATTGGCGGGACCCTTAGATTTGGGAGACAGGAAGTCATGGCAGAGGAAGTAAGTTTGCCATTAAGGGAAATAGTAACATGATGTATGATTGAGAGACAAAAGTTATTATAGATATATTCAGATGAGATATTTATCCCATAATTGTCAAAATTTGAAATGCTTTATGTGTGGAGAAGGTGGACATGTCAGTGTTGGTTGAACTTGACGCAACCCATTCTTTTGCAACCAATATTCATATAAAATCTATTGAAGTATGTATTAGTCATTGGATTGCAAAATATCCTTGTTAAAGTTCTCCCTCGAGATAGAGTGATAATCTTGAATAGTTATGAGAGATTGTGTGATTCGTACCAGTGACAGAAAATCTGAAGTTTATTTATTATCTTCGAATATAATTTATTTTGGGAAATAATTGGTTATCGACGTTTTTTGTCTGGATTGATTATTCCAGAAAGAAGGTTCAAGATATATACGTGAGATACTTTTAACTACCCTATTTTTGCTCTGGCCAATAGAAGATGACTGAAAAAGGGTTCTAAGGAGTATTGGGCATATATCATGAATTATAAAAAGGAAAATGGGAAGTTAGAATAAATCTTAGTGATGAAAGAATATTCTAAAGTAATTTTTGATGAGTTGTTTAGGTTGCCTCCAAGTAGGGAGATTAAAGTCTAATGATGTGATACCAGGGCTATCACATATATTTAATAGCGGTTGAATTGAGAAAGTTGAACGTATCATTTTAAGAATTTTTGGATAAATAATTTTTTAGACCTAACGTATTTGGGGAGCCCCTATGTTGTTTGTGAAGAACGAAGATGGAACGATGAGATTAGGTATAGACTATAAATAGTTGAATAAGAATAAATACATTTTTTCCTAGGATAAATGAATTGTTTAAGCAGTTGCAAGGAGTGAGAATGTTTTCTAAGATAAACCTGAGATCAAGTTATCACCAATGGAGGATAGAGAAGGGAGACGTGCCTAAGATTGCTTTTAGGACACGTTATGCTCATAAGCTTTCGCGATGTCATTTGGATTAACTAATGTTCCAGAAACATTCATGGACTTGATGAATAAAATATTTAAACTGTTTCTTGATAATCTTATGGTTGTGTTCAGTAACGACATTCTGATATATTTTGAGAAGGAAAAACAACATATAGACCATTAGATACTGTGTTGGAGATTCTGAGGAGAGAGAAATTATATGCAAAGTTTCTAAGTGTGAATGTTAGCTGAAGGTGATAGCTGATACATTGAGTAGAAATTCTACAAGAAGGTTAACTGTTATGGGGTTCTGATGTGAAATTGATGATAGATTTAAAAGAGATAAGAATGAAGTTGAATAACAGTGATAAAAGATCATGGTTAACGAATATGGTTGTACAGTCATCCATAATAAAATGTTTTAGAGATGCAAGGTAGAGATGAAGAGATAGAAAAGATTAAGCATTGAGTGCTTACTAGAAAGCAATATGAGTTCAAAAATTTGGAATGAGGGTATTTTGAAATTGGAACATGGATTTGTGTTCCCAATGATGCAGAGTGGAGAAAGAAGATATTGAGAAAAGTACATGATGATATAGATTCGATGCAATCAAGTAATAATAAGATGTATAGAGGATTGAGACAAAAATTCTAATGGTCAGGGTTGAAGAGAGATGTAGCTAAGATTGTGAGGTTGTGTGGAGTACCATGGATCATAGTATCAAATAGAGATGCTAGATTTACATCTTAGTTTTTGGAGAGGCTTTCAATAAGTCGTGGGAACAAAGTTGCAATTTAATATAATTTTTCATGCTTAGACAAAAAAAAAAGATGGATTTTTAGAGTACTAGAAGATATGTTAAGGGCAAACTAATATTAGGATGGCATCGATTGAGGCATTGTATGGTCGGAGGAGTAGAACTCCTTTATGTTAGGAAGAAATGGGAGAGAGAAATATAGTTGGTTTTTAAATTATTTAGTTAACATCTAAGAGGAACAAATTGGTTATAAAAAGCTGTAAAGCAGCACAGAGTAAACCTCCTGAGTTTCCAGAAGATGATGGGGTGTATGGAAAAATATCTCAATGAAAAGGGTGTATTGAGATTTAAACAGGAAATAAAAGCTAAACCTAATGTATGTGGGACCTTACGAGGTTTTTGAAAAAGTTTGACTAGTTGTGAATAGACTGGATTTGCCTCTAGAATTAAAACATTTATATAGTGTATTTCATGTTTCACTTTAAGGAAGTGTTTACATGATATTTCGAACTAAGCTATAGAAATTTAGAAGGCTTGGGATTATATACAAATACCAGTGAGAATTTTAGACAAAAATAAGAAATCTTGTGTAATAAAATAATTTCATTATGCCAAGTTCGGTGGCGGAATCAGGATGTTGATGAGATTACGTGAAAGCATGAGACAGAAATATTATTCACATTTGTTTCTAGAGTAAAGTAAGGAAATTTCGGGGGCGAAATTTTTGTATGGTCGGTAGAATTGTAATAACCGTATTTGCAAAGTAAGGGTAAATAAGTAATTTAAAAAATTATAATATGAAGTTTAAATGATATAGTTATGCGATGGATTTAGTATTGAATAAAATAATTATTTTGGAAAATAAAATATTTATGGGACGTGGACATCATTAAAAGAATAAAAAACAAAAACAAAAAAAATAGTCAAAAGTTATGGGCAGCAGGTGTAATACCTTACACCTGCTGTCAATTTCAGAAGACGTTTGTAGTCAACAAACGTGGGTAGCAGGTGTAATACGTGTTACCAATTTCAGACAACATTTGGGAATGCCTTACGCGTCTCCACAACGTGGAGACTGTGGAGACTTTTGGTAAGGGGGGGCTGCTGAAGTTTTCAGCCCAAGTTTTCGTATATATAGCATATGTAAACGTAAAAAAAAAATTTTCACCCATGAGATTTCGTTTTGTTTCCTCTAAATTGTCTGTTTTCTTTAAATCTTTGGAGACTCAAAGAAATGCTGGAAGAGCAAAATTTTGAAGAGGTTTTCTGCGGAATTTCATAGAAAATCAAGAATAGCTATCAGAAAAGCAGAAGGTAAACAGTGCTTATTTTTGAATTTCTGACATTTATGGAGTTTCCCTGAATTCAAAGTGAGAATTTTTAATGTGTCTAGTTTATATCAAATTGAAGAATAAATTAGAAAATTTATATAAATATGATGTCAGGTGTTGACGATCTACAATTGGGAGAATTTATGAGAGAAACGGGAAAGGCAAGAAAGTGATCCACGGGTAGCTTTAAGTGCTGTGTGAGTTGGATTTACTTTAAGTAGTCTAAATAAAAACGAAATATTAGTGATAATATTAAAATAAATTATTGATGTATGCTTGGGTGATAGATGAAAAAAATTGATTTATAGGTATGATAGAAAATTTGGACATGTAGAAATATTTTTCAGTGACAAATAATATTTTTGGAAATAAAAGTTTATTAGAGAATAAAAGAGATAAATAAATTATTGATGAGTTATATTGATATTTTAGCACGAATTATGAGGAGATGAATTTTAGTGAATATTGATAAGCTTTGGTGGATGATTTGATGTGATTAAAAATAAAATTCAGTGGATCTGGACAAACTTTGATGGATAATTTGATATGATCTGGGATGAAATTTAGTGGATTTTGACAAGTTGTAACGGATGATTTGGTGTGATTTGGGATGAGTGGATTTTAGTAGAATTTTTATATAATTTGAGAAAAAATAAGGATAGTTAATTTAAATATTTTGATTTCATATGATTTTTATATTACTGTTTATATGCATATTTTATATCATTTTTCATATGCATATGCATTACATGAGAAAGAAAAGAACCAGGAAGACAGTCGGTTTGATGAAAATGCAAGAACCGGGAAGGCAACCAGTCTGCTGAAAATGAAAGAACCAGGAAGGCAGTCGGTCTTATGAGAATGAAAGAACCGAGAAGGCAACCGGTCTAAGATAATAACAACCTGTCGACAGGTGGGAAGACGTTCCCATCATAATCATATATGCATTTGCATCTGTTTTAATTATTGCTGCATTATTGAAATGATGAGGTGTGATGTATCATCTTGAATATAAATATAGATGATTGAGTCTCACAGAAAGAGACAGTTATGATGAAAACATTATTGAAATGATAAGGTGTGATGTATCATCGTGAATATAATTATAGATGATTGAGTCTCACAGAAAGAGACAGTTATGATGAAAATAATATTGAAATGCTGAGGTGTGATGTATCATCGTGAATATAATTATAGATGATTGAGTCTCACAGAAAGAGACAGTTATGATGAAAATATTATTGAAATGCTGAGATGTGATGTATTATCGTGAATATAATTATAGATAATTGAATCTCACAGAAAGAGACAGTTATGATGATAGTGCTGATTTGATCTCATAGAGAAAGACAATTATGGTAAGCAAGAAGCAGAGAATGATAAGAACCATCTAAATGATGGACTTTATGATGAGAACCTCATTACGAGGTAATCATGAGATAATTGATGGTCTTAAGGTGGACCAATGATTTAGAAAAAGATATTGATAGAGAATGAATCGTATGGCATGCTTAATGATAGTAGAAAGTTGTCACATGTTATGTGAAAAAAATAAAAGATTAAAAATTAAAGGACTATTTATGAAATTTTGGAATACTTTTAGTAAATTAAATTCACTGAGTTTGTGAAGCTCACCCCTCATTGTACAATGATTTTCAGGTAGCAGGCTTGGCAAATAATCTGGTGAGTTGAGGTTCAGAATAAATCATTTTTTGTAAGCCGTGTACGTGTCATCATCCTCAGACTAATGGGAAAATAAAATGAAAAATTTATTTGTAAATCTTCATGCATTTTACGTTGTATAGAATGCTTAAAGATCGGATTGATGTAAAGTTCTTTTAGTAATATTTATTTTTATTGTTGCATATATATGTTGTGCTGGGATTATCAAAATGTGATGATACCGTTTCGGGGTGGCCAACCCGAGATGGGTCGTTACATAATCACTCACTTAGATTTTATACGCATAATCACAAAAGAACTAATTAATTAATCACACAATTTATGCATGTTTTTATGGTTGTCTCCTTCAAATTAACAAGGAACATATATAACTTTTAATTAATAAGAGATTATAGCATTCAAGGTTTTCTAAATTGGAAGACTCTTATGTACGTACGTGTTTAAAGTCCAAGTTAATTAGCCATCTGGTAAACAAATGACTGCTCCATTAATTTTGTTGGAGTTGACCTTGAAAATTAGAGTCAAGGAGCAGTTAGTTAGAGGCTTGAAACGCCCAGGCTTGAAATTTGCATGTAACGGAGAAATTACATGAAAAAGAAAAATAAAATGAAAAAAAGTGTCCTGAGACTTTGGTTCACTTTTTGTTTTCTTTAGTTTGTCCGTTTGCTGCTATAGAATTGACATAAATATTATATACTTACGTATACCTGAGACTTCTCTTCTTAAAAAAATGACCTGAGATAATTTGTTTTGGTGCTATAGAAGCACATGGTATATTGACTTGACCTGAGGTCATTTGAACTGACATAAATATTATATACTTAGGTTGTTTTTGAGACATACAAAAACAAGGTATATAATTGTGCTTCAGCTGAGACTTCTCTTCTTAAAAAATTGACCTGAGACAATTTGGGTTGACAAAAATATGTAACTGGCACATTTATGTTGGCTGGGTCCATTCTGATCTGCTGGCTTGGCAGTGTTGTATGTATGCATATACCTAACAAAATTCGATCTTCAACAAAAAATTGAATTCAATGTTTACACGCATACCTTCGCGCGTTTTATGGGTTTCAAGCCTCTCCTCACTCCTCTATATAAAGGGCTTACAATGAAACTTAAAACCACAAACACTTCCACTTCAGCAATTAAAACTACTCCTTAGCTATAAGCACTTGATTATGGCGTTTCAACTTCAAGGTTCCCTTCTTTTATTGGCGCTGCTAGTCCTACTAAGCTTATTGCCTTCCATTGAACCAAAGCGTCATCTTGTCTCAACTTCTAATTTCAATCGTAACAGTTTTCCTGATGGTTTCATTTTTGGTACAGCCTCATCAGCTTATCAGGTAGATTAATATGTATTTATATATAGGCCCCTAATTTTCTATTAATAAATGAAGAGCTTTTTAAAGCCACTTCATATTATATAAGCTAACTCTATCGATGCATACGTGATATTTAGTTTGAAGGTGCAGCAAACAAAGACGGTAGAGGTGAAAGTATATGGGACAACTTTACTCACACATATCCAGGTTTCTTAATTTCCTTCTCTCCCTCATTGATCTGTATTTGTGTAATAGTGTGCGTGCATGTGCATGTGTGCTTACATGCATGGGAGTGCGTAAGTTATGATGATAACTACTTAGTTTGGCTGCATTTCATGTATTAATAAAATGGAGACAAAAAAACTGGATAGATTATCATATATATTTGAATCATTTCAATAAAGGTAATGTAGATAAATTAATTATGATTATTTTCATAAAATTTTGCAGAAAGAAACAGTATGGCCAATGGAGATGTAGCAGTTGATTTCTATCATCGTTATAAGGTATGAAATAAAAAAATTAAAAAATTAATGTGTGTTGGTAGGTAAAAGACAGACTATTTTTTATATTTCCTTGTAATTAATAATCCACAAAATTTATAACTTTTTTTTTAAAATGTGACAGGATGATATCAAACTAATGAAGGAAATGAATATGGATTCTTTTCGATTCTCGATCTCATGCTCAAGAATATTACCTTGTACGTATATAAATTAATGATTGATATGATATAACTGAATCTTTATTTTCTTTTTCTTTCTCGCCATTCTTAAAATTTTGATTCTTTTTTTTTTAAATTCAGATGGAAAGCTAAGTAAAGGAGTGAACGAGAAAGGGATCCAATTCTATAAAAATCTCATCAATGAGCTCATAGCAAATGGTCATAATTCTATCCCCTATATGGATTTAATTTTTTGTTTGGCTAATTGCGTTTATTTAATTTAATTAAAATATTGTAATATACCAATCAATTAAATTAGAGTTAACATTTAAATATAATTAAGTTCTCCCTATAAGTATATTTTAAATTATATATATATATATATATATATATATATAATGATAAAATTTCGAAACGTTGGAACAAATTTTAAGTTCTTCAAGAAATTTGATAGCTCCTTGAAGATTTATCTTTATAATTGGACCTTGATAAATTATCGATAAAGTTGTCCAATAATTACTTTTTGTGACTCATTTGAACCAAACTTAATTATTTCTCTTAAATGTCATTTGATGAATGTGCAGACATACAACCATTTGTGACTATCTTTCACTGGGATCTTCCCCAAACTCTAGAAGATGAGTATGGTGGTTTTTTAAGCCCTCACATTGTGTAAGTAAATGTTTCCATCATATCAAAAGCATCATTGATGCTTCTATCAATATAGTTTTTTGCCTTTAAAAAAATCTCACTAAAAGATTAATCTATTAAATTATTTTATTAATTATATTAAATCCAACAATATCTACAGTGAAGAATCATGGAGTTGGCCTATATTTGATTGAAAATGTATCCTATTATGCATATACAGGGATGATTTTCGAGACTTTGCAAGTATATGCTTCAAAGAATTTGGTGATAAAGTGAAACTTTGGGCAACTTTCAATGAGCCGTGGGTTTACAGTGTTGCTGGCTAAGACAATCGAAGAAAAGCACTAGGACGATGTTCAAAATGGGTCAACAATGCATGCCAAGCAGGGAACTCTGGCATTGAACCTTACAATGTTTCACATCATCTACTTCTTGCTCATGCTGCAGCGGTAGAAGAGTTTAGAAAATGTGACAAGGTATACAGAAAAATTGTCAAATCATGATCCGGTGCATTAATTGCTAGCTTGATATGCGTATTAGTGCCAACAATAATTTTCTAAACTACTATAAGGTTTAAATATTTTTTCTCGATTTTTTTTTATTTGAAACTTTTGAGATCAAAAGGAGAGTCTATATTGAAACTTTATTAATGATTAAAACCCCAAACCATGTGTCCCCTTTCTATTATTTTTAAAAGAACCTTTTTTATTATTTCATCCATTAACTGTTTTTGATTTATACAATTGTTTAGTGTCACGAAAATGGAAAGATTGGGATAGTGCTCTCGCCCTCATGGTTTGAGCCTCAATCTGATTCCCCTGCGGACATTGAAGCAGCCAAACGAGCCTTTGATTTCATCTTAGGCTGGTAAGTGCCTCATATTAAATTAAGCAACATGCTTTCTCATTTTCTTCCTTCTTTTTTCCTCCTTTTGGGAATTGAAAACTATATTTTAGTCCAAGATAAAAATAATTTTTACATTTCTATATATGCAGGCATTTGGACCCTATAACATTTGGTGATTATCCAAAAAGTATGAGGACTAATGTTGGGGATCGATTACCTTCGTTCACTAAAGAGCAATCCAAAATGCTAAAAAAATCTTTTGATTTTGTGGGAATAAATTACTACGGTGCTCTTTATGTAACTAATCTTGATCATGTTGACCCGGAAAAAGCTAGATACACAACAGATCAACATGTTATGTGGAAAAGTAAGTTCACTCTAAATCCAAAGCTTTTAAAAAATTTATACTCAATACAATTTTTTTTTCTATTTTTTGTACTGCCAACATAGACTATGGTGATTAATCTATTGACTTTCAAATTTTTTTCCAATTTTATAGAGGATCGAGATGGAATTCTTATTGGCCCACAGGTATGTTGGTAAAGTATATATATTTATTTTAGAAATACTTTGTTTTTGAGAAACGAAGGCATAAAAATATTAGAAGGCATCATAAAGCCAATAAGATTTAGAAAGAAAATTCCTCATGAACCATGAGAGACACATGGAGAGATCAGTTAAGACGCCAAACCAAACAAACAGAACCATCCACTAGAACACAAGACAACACACTGTGCACATCTTGATACATGTTTTTTCAACATTCCTTTTTCAGTATTTTGTCATATTCCTCTCTATCCCTCCATTCCATTTGGTATAGCTGTTCAATCATCTCCTCTTCATCTCCATCATATGAAACGCCTTTTTTTTTTGTTTACCCAATGCCCTATTTTCTTACCCAATACTTTTTCTTTATATTCACACTTTATAAAATGACTAATAATTTTATATAACATTATTTTATTCAGGCTGTTTCAGACTTGATCCTAGTGTATCCTGAAGGTATCAAATATATTCTTAAGTACATCAAGGATCATTACAATAATCCAACCATTTACATTACTGAGAATGGTAAGCCAATTACAAATGGTATTTGTTACATGTTGGATAATCCAATTACAAATTAGTTTTGATTTCTTTGACATAAAACTCATGTAGGATATGATGATTACAACAACGATACATTACCATTGGAAGAAGCTCTTAAGGATACTGAGAGGAAAGAATACCATGAGAAGCATCTTCGGAATCTTTTGGAAGCCATAAAGTGAGTTAATATCTAACTTACGTTGAATTTATTATCACTGTTTTTTTTGTTTTTTTTTTTGTTCGCAAAATTTACTTTACAACTAACATAAAACTTGTGTTCTACAACAAACTTGATATTGATATAAAATTATTGTTTTCTGCTATATATGATGTTTTTTAGCACTCAACTTTTGAAGGTTTAATTATTACAAGGTCGATCTCGATGTAAGCTTATAGAGCAAAGATTGTTTTGTTAAATGTTTATACTAATGGTGATTATTGGATTATTGACAGTGACTATGGAGTTGATGTGAAAGGCTATTTTGCATGGTCATTGATGGATAACTTTGAATGGAACCTTGGTTACACTGTTCGAATCGGATTATACTACGTAGATTTCAAGAATTACTTGAAACGATATCCGAAAGAATCAGCCAAGTGGTTCATGGAATTTCTAAAAGAACAAAGCAAGCGGTCTAAAACTGTTATTTGGGTTTCCTCAATTTTATCACGTATAACAAAGAATTGGTCACTATTGACGTATTGAAGTTGAACATCTTTTGGTTTTGAATCACAACTGAATGATGTATTTTATTAATTCTTTTGTAATTCTTTGATTTTATTGATTAAAATCTTTTTAGGTGTTTTAGGATTTTAATATGTAATTAAACTATTGTCTTCTTATATAAGAAATTGTACTACTTTCTGATCTATTTTATGTAGCTAGCCTATAAATAGGTTTGTATAGTTTTTGGGTTCTGCCTATATCTTTTTTCATGATAAATAAATTGACTTTTTCCTTTCATATATATATATATATATATATTAAAGCCTTTTATTCTCTTTTTCGCTTAGATAGGTGGTTTAGAGGGAGTATTCTCCAGGCATGAAGACTCCCTAAAAGTATGCCTTTTGAATTATGGACAAATGGACAATTAAAGTATCATAGTACATATGTCACTTAGCAATCACCGAATTCCTAAACAATTTTTTTTTCTCAAATCCCCAACTTTGAGGGTGATTTTAATAAATAAATATTTTGATTATAAACTTGTTATAATAAGCCCTTAATTTGATTTGACGTTTTCTTTGAAGTGGGTTTTTTTTTTAAGAATTTACTCATTCAGAAGAAAATTAATAATAGAGAAAACGAAGAAACAATTGTTTACGGTTATTGTTATGCCTAAAATTTGAAAAATAAAGTTTTGGAACATCAACGGTGCAACAAATCGTTGTATTTTTTTATACTTCTTTTCTTTAGGGGTTAAAATTAAGTGGACCAACAGCAAAGCAACACGTAGACATTTCTACTTCCAGTAAGGATATGGCACGTGGACAAGCTATTGACAAACCCAATGCCATCCCCGGACACTTATGTTTAGACCTACGAGTGTAAATCCAGGGATCACGATCTTTCCTGGACAACCAGCCATATCCACTTGCAGAGGAACGGGATCTCAGGGATTTCCCCATTCGGGGAGTGTGGGTCATCTCACCTTTGAAACACTATAAAAGGACCAAGGTATGCAAATCTAGACACATTCACAATCACATTTTACATAACTGAAAGCACGAGCATCCAATTCCTCTAAGAACTTGTACTAACAAGAGCATCGGAGTGTCTTTGGAGGCACCATCTCCCTCTCTCCTCCGGTGGCTCTCTAGATCATCTCGTCTATCTTGTGCAAGCTCCCCCAAGAACCAGCCCCCAACTCATCAACACGTTTTATGGATCAACACCAATATTTTTGTGTTTTGTAAGGGGCTGTTGATAAGAATCTCAATATTTCTTCCAGAAGTTCTGAAGGCTCTCATTCTATGGCTCTTGATGATCACAAGTGTTTAACTTGGTTATCAATTTATGCGCTTATTTCATTTGGAATTATATAAAATGAATTCATTAGCTACATCAGCTCTTAGGTGACAAGAAGGGTGAGAAAGTTGGGGCCATAATCCTTGGACTGACTATTCCTTCATGTCTTCACCTTTTATTGCTATATTCTTCAAAACCAGACCTTCTCTAAACTCTATTCTTCAAAACTAGATCAAATCGACTCTTTCTCCATTATGAGTTCATCTTGCCATTATGATAAGACAGCTGCTTGAAGACACCTAGGCAGACGCTTCCTAGGTTGTTGTGTTGGGATTTTACCATTAAAATCCATTTGCTCAATCTTAAGCAAAAAAACACAAGCACAACAATTAAATAGGCAAAATAAATAAAAAGCAAGAACACCTATAATTAATGTGGTTCGGCAACCTCTTTGCATACATCCACCAGCAAATCAACTGCTTTATTAATTTTCAACTACAACTTTAGGAAGAGCAAAGTTGTCAAACTATCACCCCAAAGTCTCAATATAAAAAAAGCTCTTAACCTAGTTCTAGTTACAAGTACTCTCTCTGACAACCCAAAAACCCAAAGCTCTCATCCTAACTTTAGTAGTAAACCCTTCTAGTTTACATTGCAAATGAAAATTATGGCTGTGCCTCAAATCTTCTCTGGGACCCTTTTATATAGAATATATTTTCCTAATACAATTAGGAAAAGAACAACAGCATCATACTAGACTACTACTACTTGTACAATCAACAATCTATTAGGAAATTACTACTATTCCTACTAGAACAAGCAATTACAAAATAGGAAACAACTTTTCCCAAACCAATTAGAAGTCTTCTTTGTGAGAATTGAGCCAAAATCTTAACAGTTGTAACTATGGGGGAGTTTTTCATTTAGTTTTTTTCATTTTCTTCTTCCACTTTGTGATCAGATGCAAACAGACATTTGATTTCATGCAAACAATTGGAGCTTGCAATTAATTTTTGTTGGTATGATCCTCCAATGTGTCCACGAGCTAAAGAAGTTATAAGTGGATTGTTGAGGACAATTGTAAAAATAAAGAATCAAGCTATAAGAGACAGAGATAGGAGCTGATGTGATTAATAAATTTATTTTATATAATTTTAAATGCAATCAAAACATAAATTGAGAACAATATTAAACTTGAGTTTCAATAAAGACGTAAATTAGGAACAGTGATAAACTCGACGTAAATTAGAGCAATATTAAACTTAAAGAAAAACCAGTGAAACCTAAAAGACAATTGATAATGGTAATGGATAAGTTTACATTAGTAATTAAGTTGACCTTGAAAAGGAGAAAAAACTGTAAATGCCAATCAAATGATAAACTTAAGAAACCTGTTTTTTTTTATTTTTTTCCCCCTTCTTTCATGTAATTTCTCCGTTACTAGTACTATATATAAAAAATATACTCCATACTCCATAGTGATCAAGCCTGGGCCTTTGATGCAAATTTCAAGCCTGGGCATTTAAAGTCTTTAACTAATTGCTCCTTTAATTTTCAAGGTCAACTCCAACTTAATTACTGATATTGTAAACTACCCACGATGAAGCAGTAGTCATTTGTTTACCAGAGAGGGCTATTTAATTTTGCCATGAAACACGTACATAATGATCTTTCAATTTAGAAGACATCCAACACTATAATTTCTTAATTAATTTTAAAGTTATGTTTCGTGTTATTTTGAAGGAGACAACAATAACAACATGCATATGTTGAGTTATTAATCAGCTGTTGAGTATTTATACGTATCTATAACATCTAAGTGATGCAACAGTTAGGAGGAGATCGTAATTATCAATTTATGTTGCTCATCTTTTAAGCTTGCTGATCAGTAGTTCAATTAATCATTAACTTCTCCTGATTTTCTATTTTTGATTCTTGATGTGGGATAATTTTACCATCCAAACAAACAGTAACACATGACACACCAAGGTAAGTCCACGGACACAAAATTACCACCAGTGAAATCATTACATGTGTCCAAGGGTACGAAGGTAATTTTATTCATAAACCCTAAAACTCAGTAATCCTAATTGCACAAGGACACTCATATCTCATATCTGAGAAACTCAAATCCCACCACAACTCTCACTTATGAGTCATTTTCCTAATCAAACTGTACTCCAAAGCACTGTATGTAGAGGGCTTTCATTATCACACATGTACGTCACAAACAGTTTTTGCAGCACCTGCCTTTTCATTTTCTATAAACAGATTACTGATTTAGACATCAGAAAGTTCCCTCAAAAGCACACTTCCGATCCTCCGACAACTCCTTAGGTCTTTTTTTGTTCTCGTGTGCGTATGGACTTCACAACACCTATAAGAGCAACAGTCACATTTTTCAGCATAAAAAAATTTGTGTTATCCATGGGAAAACTTTGAAGAAGAATTCATCTGTTAATGATGCCAACCTGAAATATGACCAAGAACGTTGTTGCTACTGTCGCTGTCGCTGCTGCTACCATTGCCACAACCCATACCTTGACTAGACAGGGCATGGCCTCTTTGCAATTCCCAAAAATACTGCTACCAGTGACGATTCCATCTGCCATTCTAAAAGGTAGCAGAAGTTTCTTGCAACCTCAACTGGGCTATCCCAATCGTCACCAAAGCCACACTGACCTGAATGCATGACTCGGGGTCCTCAATTGAATTAGATGCTGCCACAAAGCCCTCGATCAGCGAGGCACTCAGATCACGAAAGGGGACTTCACCCCACTAACTACCGATCCTCTGTTAGATTCTGCCCACTCCATTATAAGGTAAGATCACAGAGCCACTCCACGATCACAAACACCTTTAATACAATCTCCAGGAGCAGAGAATGATCACTCCAGATAAAGAGAACCTATAGTAGGTTAGTAGCACCAGCCAATAGACAAAAAAAAAGGCAAGAACAGAACAAAAGATCTTTTTTACAGATGACGACCCATGATGACGCCATGGTCATCACTTTGGTCATTGGGAATTACAATATGAAAAGGATCCTAGTTGACAACCAACATCTTCTATCATAACACGTTCAAGAAAATGGGGCTTAGTGACCAACAGCTCACATGGGTCGCTTCCCCTCTCTATGAGTTTTCAAGCGAGCCAATGTTCCTCTCTCTGCTATATTTCACATCACATTCATAACATTTCTACTCATTTTTCATTCTCTTATGTTCTTCCTCTACACACAACCTATGTCATCACAACTACTTAGGCCATGTCTGGAGACAAGGGTTTAAGCAAGGTTAGCTTAAATCTTTGTCTTAGAATTTGGTGGATGTTACTGGGGCCTCAATTCCAAGACAATGATTTAAGTTAATATTGCCTAAATAAAACAAGGTGAGAATAAAATAAAAGAAACACGTTTTTTTTTTCTCTGTAGCTTATCCGGTTGAGATAAATTTGGTTGACGAAAATCCGATATAATTTACTATGTGATTGACGAATTCAGAGTTTGGTCATGTTGGCTGGGTCCATTCTACTCGGTTGGCAGCGTCAACGTAACAAAATTTTAACAATCCATGTTCACACTTTTGTTTCATGGGTTTCCACCATTGTTTATAACAAAAAAAAATCCTGGTTAGATTGGGTAGTTTTAAATCCGTCTGAAATTTTATCGATAATTTTAAAAAAATTTACTAGTAATATCAATATAAGTGTGAGAATAAAAAATTAATGGTATAAGTGAAATTTCAAAAATTAACAATGAAATTTCGGACGGATCTAAAACAATTCTTAACCAAAAATTGGTCCTTATATGTTGGATCCTCTCAATTTTTAGCTTTGAATTGTGGGTCAATTAATTGTTAGATTTTATGCCACCTCAATAAAGTAAAAATCGAGGGTCATGAACACACCACATCACCGAAGTAAGGGAAAAGAGCTTTTTCCTCTAAATCGGCAAACAACCAACTGCATGCCCTTGTGTAATGACTCATACCGAGCGAGCTTTACTTGAAATGACATCATCATTACTTTTAAACATTGAGCATATAGACCTGTACCGGAACATGTAAATCCTACTATTTCCATCATACAATACATTCCTACTATATGTATGCATGCTTCCACATTTCTTTAGTCTATGTACACTACATCTTGGTTGAAACCAAGAATTTACACAACACACAATCTTTAGAAAAATTTCAGCCATACAATTAAAAACCACATACAGTTTTTTCAAAAATGGAGACATATACATTAATCCGAACTCCCAAACAAACATAGTGAGGATGCTTTGCGTGAAAACCCACCTAAGTATACCTTTCTCCTTTAATCCTTTTCTGATTTGCTTCAATTCTATTCAACAACTTCCTTGAAATATTAAAAAGTTGGAGGGTGAGCTAAAAGCTTAGCGAGTAATCATATTACTCGAAGTAATCGTCTTCAAGAAACTTTTTCACTTTTTGAATGAATTCAATTTAATTGTAATCACAATTCATAAAGTCACAACTATGTATATATAATTACTCTCATGCTCATCACAAGTAAAATAATCGTTCCAAGAATACATTAAAACATTCAACAATCACATTTATTAAAGTATCATACAAGTATGTCACATGATTCAAACCATTACAACAATAACCCTTTTAAACTATTCACGGTTCACGTGACATCAACTCAATTCCATACTCTTATCAATACATATATCACAATGGGGGTGTCTCCCCACGTACCAGTACATCAAACATCGCATTATATGTAATTTCATTTGTTTTAATTATTACTGCCATATTGAAATGATGAGGTGTGATGTATCATCATGAATATAATTATGGATGATTGAGTCTCACAGAAAGAGACAGTTATGATGAAAACATTATTGAAATGATGAGGTGTGATGTATCATCGTGAATATAATTATAGATGATTGAGTCTCACAGAAAGAGACAATTATGATTAAAATATTATTGAAATGCTGAGGTGTGATGTATCATCGTGAATATAATTATAGATAATTGAATCTCATAGAAAGAGACAGTTATGATGATAGTGCTGATGTGTGGTATGTTATTTTGAAATTGTTTATAGATGATTTGGTCTCACAGAGAGAGACAATTATGGTAAGCAAGAACCAGAGAATGATAAGAACCATCTAAATGATGGACTTTATGATGAGAACCTCATTACAAGATAATTGATGGTCTTAAGGTGGACCAATGATTTAGAAAAAGATATTGATAGAGAATGAATCGTATGACATGTGTAATGATAGTAGAAAGTTGTCATCAGGTTATGTGAAAAAAATAAAAGATTAAAAATTAAAGGACTATTTATGAAATTTTGGAATATTTTTTATAAATTAAATTCACTGAGATTGTGAAGCTCAACCCTCATTGTACAATGATTTTCAGGTAGCAGGTTTGGCAAATAATTTGGTGAGTTGAGGTTCAGAAGAAATCATCTTCTGTAAGCCACGTACGTGTCAACATCCTCAGACTAATGAGAAAATAAAATGAAAATTTTATTTGTAAATCTTCATGCATTTTACGTTGTATAGAATGCTTAAAGATCGGATTGATGTAAAGTTCTTTTGGTAATATTTATTTTTATTGTTGCATATATGTGTCGTGCTGGGATTCTCAAAATGTGATAACACCTGTAGAGAGATTATTTGGTTTTCTACCAGTAATTGACAGACCTTTGTTTCGTTTGAATTAAAAGGAGAAGTTTTGGATTGGTGGGAAGATATTCTTCCCAGGGTAAGTATAGATGTCAATAGACCTTCAACCTAGAATAGGTTTAAGGAGGTTTTCCTTGAGAAATATTTTTCCTTAGACTTTTAGAGCCTAACATGATAGAGATTGATCTATTTGAGGCATATTAATTATGTAAGATTGGTTGATATATCAACTCAAATTGAGAGAGATGTGATGGAGTTTAAGAAAAAAAAAAGAGAAAGAGTGGTTAAAGAGGTTTAGACATAAAGGTTATAGAGGTAATGGTAGTACAAGTGTATAGGGTGAGAAACCACCCCAAATGAGGCTTTTCTTGTTACAGGGAACTGAAGTATAGAGTTAGAGGCAAACAGAACCTATTGTATCTGTATCTTAGAATACTATTGGTGGGACCCTTAGATTTGGGAGACAGGAAGTCATGGCAGAGGAAGTAAGTTTGCCATTAAGGGAAATAGTAACATGATGTATGATTGAGAGACAAAAGTTATTATAGATATATTCATATGAGATATTTATCCCATAATTGTCAAAATTTGAAATGCTTTATGTGTGGAGAAGGTGGACATGTCAGTGTTGGTTGACCTTGACGCAACCCATTCTTTTGCATCCAGTATTCATATAAAATCTATTGAAGTATGTATTAGTCATTGGATTGCAAAATATCCTTGTTAAAGTTCTCCCTCGAGATAGAGTGATAATCATGAATAGTTACGAGAGATTGTGTGATTCGTACCAGTGACAGAAAATCTGAAGTTGATTTATTATCTTCGAATATAATTTATTTTGGGAAATAATTGGTTATCGACGTTTTTTGTCTGGATTGATTATTCCAGAAAGAAGGCTCAAGATATATACGTTATATACTTTTAACTACCTTATTTTTGCTCTGGCCAATAGAAGATGATTGAAAAAGGGTTTTAAGGAGTATTGGGCATATATCATGAATTATAAAATGGAAAGTGAGAAGTTAGAATAAATCTTAGTGATGAAAGAATATTCTAAATTAATTTTTGATGAGTTGTTTAGGTTGCCTCCAAGTAGGGAGATTAAAGTCTAATGATGTGATTCCAGGGCTATCACATATATTTAATAGCGTTTGAATTGAGAAAGTTGAACGTATCATTTTAAGAATTTTTGGATAAATAATTTTTTAGACCTAACGTATTTGGGGAGCCCCTATGTTGTTTGTGAAGAAGGAAGATGGAACGATGAGATTGGGTATAGACTACAAATAGTTGAATAAGAATAAATACATTTTTTCCTAGGATAAATGAATTGTTTAAGCAGTTGCAAGGAGTGAGAATGTTTTCTAAGATAAACCTGAGATCAGGTTATCACCAATGGAGGATAGAGAAGGGAGACGTGCCTACGATTGCTTTTAGGACACGTTATGCTCATAAGCTTTCGCGATGTCATTTGGATTAACTAATGTTCCAGAAACATTCATGGACTTGATGAATAAAATATTTAAACTGTTTCTTGATAATCTTATGGTTGTGTTCAGTAACGACATTCTGATATATTTTGAGAAGGAAAAACAACATATAGACCATTAGATACTGTGCTGGAGATTCTGAGGAGAGAGAAATTATATGCAAAGTTTCTAAGTGTGAATGTTAGCTGAAGGAAATAACTTTCTTGGAACATGTAATATCCGGAATCGGCATAACCGTTGATCCACAAAAGGTAGAGATAATGTTAAACCAACTAATATAATTGAGATTAGAATCTTCTTGGTGTTAGCTGGTTATTATAGAAGAATTCTTTCAGAATTTGTCTATTATTGAATTGCTGTTGAATAGATTGACTAGTAAAGATGTGAGATTTGTACGGTGAAGGAAGTGAGAAAATTTTGCAATTACTAAAGGAGAAATTGACTACAGCTCCGATATTGGTGTTTCCTTCTGGTGATGAAGGAGTTGTGGTGTATAATGATAAGTCATATCAATGATTGGGATATGTGTAACATAGGAAAGTTATGGGCTATACTTCTAGGTAATTGAAAATTTATGATAGAAATTACTCCTTTCATGACTTTGAATTAACTGTTATAGTGTTTACTTTAAAGATTGGAGACATCATCAGTATGGAGCCACTTCTGAGATTTTCATGGGTTATAAGAGTTTGACGTAATTACCTGCCCAGAGAAAGTTGAATTTGAGGCAAAGATGGTGGATGAAGTTGATTAGTAACTAAGATTGTACAATTCATAATCATCCTGAAAATGCGAAGGTGATAGCTGATACATTGAGTAGAAATTCTACAAGAAGGTTAACTGTTATGGGGGTTCTGATGTGAAATTGATGATAGATTTAAAAGAGATAAGAATGAAGTTGAATAACGGTGATAAAAGATCATGGTTAACGAATATGGTTGTACAGTCATCCATAATAAAATGTTTTAGAGATGCAAGGTAGAGATGAAGAGATAGAAAAGATTAAGCATTGAGTGCTTACTAGAAAGAAATATGAGTTCAAAAATTTGGAATGAGGGTATTTTGAAATTGGAACATGGATTTGTGTTCCCAATGATGCAGAGTGGAGAAAGAAGATATTGAGAAAAGTACATGATGATATAGATTCGATGCAATCAAGTAATAATAAGATGTATAGAGGATTGAGACAAAAATTCTAATGGTCAGGGTTAAAGAGAGATGTAGCTGAGATTGTGAGGTTGTATGGAGTACCATGGATCATAGTATCAAATAGAGATGCTAGATTTACATCTTAGTTTTTGGAGAGGCTTTCAGTAAGTCGTGGGTACAAAGTTGCAATTTAATATAATTTTTCAAGCTTAGACAAAAAAAAAAAGAACGATTTTTAGAGTACTAGAAGATATGTTAAGGGCAAATGTGATGAGTTCTTAGTAAGTTTGGAATGCTTACATGCCATTGATTGAAGTTGCTTATAATAATTAGTAACAAACTAATATTAGGATGGCATCGATTGAGGAATTGTATGGTCGGAGGAGTATAACTCCTTTATGTTAGGAAGAAATGGGAGAGAGAAATATAGTTGGTTTATAAATTATTTAGTTAACATCTAAGAGGAACAAATTGGTTATAGAAAGCTGTAAAGCAGCACAGAGTAAACCTCCTGAGTTTCCAGAAGATGATGGGGTGTATGGAAAAATATCTCAATGAAAAGGGTGTATTGAGATTTAAACAGGAAATAAAAGCTAAACCTAATGTATGTGGGACCTTACGAGGTTTTTGAGAAAGTTTGACTAGTTGCGAATAGACTAGATTTGCCTCTGGAATTAAAACATTTATATAGTGTATTTCATGTTTCACTTTAAGGAAGTGTTTACATGATATTTCGAGCTAAGCTATAGAAATTTAGAAGGCTTGGGATTATATACAAATTCCAGTGAGAATTTTAGACAAAAATAATAAATCTTGTGTAATAAAATAATTTCATTATGCCAAGTTCGGTGGCGGAATCAGGATGTTGATGAGACTACGTGAAAGCATGAGACAGAAATATTATTCACATTTGTTTCTGGAGTAAAGTAAGGAAATTTCGAAGGCGAAATTTTTGTAAGGTCGGTAGAATTGTAATAACCGTGTTTGCAAAGTAAGGGTAAATAAGTAATTTAATAAATTATAACATGAAGTTTAAATGATATAGTTATGCAATGGATTTAGTATTGAATAAAATAATTATTTTGGAAAAAAAATTATTTCTGGGACGTGGACGTCATTAAAAGAAAAAAAAACAAAAAACAAAAAAAATAGTCAAAAGTTGTGGGCAGCAGGTGTAATACCTTACACCTGCTGCCAATTTCAGAAGACGTTTGTAGCCAACAAACGTGGGTAGCAGGTGTAATACGTGTTACCAATTTCAGACAACATTTGGGAATGCCTTACGCGTCTCCACAACGTGGAGACTGTGGAGACTTTTGGGAAGGGGGGGCTGTTGAAGTTTTCGTATATATAGCATATGTAAACGTAAAAAAAAAAAATTTCACCCATGAGATTTCGTTTTGTTTCCTCTAAATTGTCTGTTTTCTTTAAATCTTTGGAGACTCAAAGAAATGTTGGAAGAGCAAAATTTTGAAGGGGTTTTCTGCGGAATTTCGTAGAAAATCAAGAATAGCTATAAGAAAAGCAGAAGGTAAACAGTGCTTATTTTTGAATTTATGACATTTATGGAGTTTCCCTGAATTCAAAGTGAGAACTTTTAATGTGTCTGGTTTATATCAAATTGAAGAATAAATTAGAAAATTTATATAAATATGATGTCAGGTGTTGACGATCTACAATTGGGAGAATTTATGAGAGAAACGGGAAAGGCAAGAAAGTGATCCACGGGTAGCTTTAAGTGCTATGTGTGAGCTGGATTTACTTTAAGTAGTCTAAATAAAAACGAAATATTAGTGATAATATTAAAATAAATTATTGATGTATCCTTGGGTGATAGATTCAAAAAATTGATTTATAGGTATAATAGGAAATTTGGACATGTAGAAATATTTTTCAGTGACAAATAATATTTTTGGAAATAAAAGTTTATTAGAGAATAAAAGAGATAAATAAATTATTGATGAGTTATATTGATGTTTTAGCACGAATTATGAGGAGATGAATTTTAGTGAATATTGATAAGCTTTGGTGGATGATTTGATTTGATTAAAAATGAAATTCAGTGGATCTGGACAAACTTTGATGGATAATTTGATATGATCTGGGCTGAAATTTAGTGGATTTTGACATTTTGTAATGGATGATTTGATGTGATTTGGGATGAGTGGAGACGATCTACAATTGGGAGAATTTATGAGAGAAACGGGAAAGGCAAGAAAGTGATCCACGGGTAGTTTTAAGTGCTATGTGTGAGCTGGATTTACTTTAAGTAGTCTAAATAAAAACGAAATATTAGTGATAATATTAAAATAAATTATTGATGTATGCTTGGGTGATAGATGAAAAAATTGATTTATAGGTATAATAGGAAATTTGGACATGTAGAAATATTTTTCAGTGACAAATAATGTTTTTGGAAATAAAAGTTTATTTGAGAATAAAAGAGATAAATAAATTATTGATGAGTTATATTGATGTTTTAGCACGAATTATGAGGAGATGAATTTTAGTGAATATTGATAAGCTTTGGTGGATGATTTGATGTGATTAAAAATGAAATTCAGTGGATCTGGACAAACTTTGATGGATAATTTGATATGATCTGGGATGAAATTTAGTGGATTTTGACATTTTGTAATGGATGATTTGATGTGATTTGGGATGAGTGGATTTTAGTAGAATTTTTATATAATTTGAGAAAAAATCAGGATAGTTAATTTAAATATTTTGATTTCATATGATTTTTATATTACTGTTTATATGCATATTTTATATCATTGTTCATATGCATATGCATTACATGAGAAAGAAAAGAACCGGGAAGGCAGTCAGTCTGATGAAAATGAAAGAACCGGGAAGGCAGCCAGTCTGCTAAAAATGAAAGAACCAGGAAGGCAGTCGGTCTTATGAGAATGAAAGAACCAAGAAGGCAACCGGTCTAAGTTAATAACAACCTGTCGACAGGTGGGAAGACGTTCCCATCATAATCATATATGCATTTGCATCTGTTTTAATTATTGCTGCATTAATGAAATGATGAGGTGTGATGTGTCATCGTGAATATAATTATAGATGATTGAGTCTCACAGAAAGAGACAGTTATGATGAAAATATTATTGAAATGATAAGGTGTGATGTATCATCGTGAATATAATTATAGATGATTGAGTCTCACAGAAAGAGACAGTTATGATGAAAATATTATTGAAATGCTAAGGTGTGATGTATCATTGTGAATATAATTATAGATGATTGAGTCTCATAGAAAGAGACAGTTATGATGAAAAAATTATTGAAATGCTGAGGTGTGATGTATTATCGTGAATATAATTATAGATAATTGAATCTCACAGAAAGAGACAGTTATGATGATAGTGCTGATGTGTGGTATGTTATTTTGAAATTGTTTATAGATGATTTGATCTCATAGAGAGAGACAATTATGGTAAGCAAGAAGCAGAGAATGATAAGAACCATCTAAATGATGGACTTTATGATGAGAACCTCATTACGAGGTAATCATGAGATAATTGATGGTCTTAAGGTGGACCAATGATTTAGAAAAAGATATTGATAGAGAATGAATCGTATGGCATGTTTAATGATAGTAGAAAGTTGTCATCATGTTATGTGAAAAAAATAAAAGATTAAAAATTAAAGGACTATTTATGAAATTTTGGAATACTTTTAGTAAATTAAATTCACTGAGTTTGTGAAGATCACCCCTCATGGTACAATGATTTTCTGGTAGCAGGGTTGGCAAATAATTTGTTGAGTTGAGGTTCAGAATAAATCATTTTTTGTAAGCCGTGTACGTGTCATCATCCTAAGACTAATAAGAAAGTAAAATTAAATTTTTTTTTGTAAATCTTCATGCATTTTACGTTGTATAGAATGCTTAAAAATTGGATTGATGTAAAGTTCTTTTGGTAATATTTATTTTTATTGTTGCATCTATGTGTCGTGCTGGGATTATCAAAATGTGATGACACCATTTCGGGGTGGCCAACCCGAGATGGGTCGTTACATAATCGCTCACTTAGATATTATACGCATAATCACAAAAGAACTAATTAATTAATCACACAATTTATGCATGTTTTTATGGTTGTCTCCTTCAAATTAACAAGGAACATATATAACTTTTAATTAATAAGAGATTATAGCATTCAAGGTTTTCTAAATTGGAAGACTCTTATGTACGTACGTGTTTAAAGTCCATGTTAATTAGCCATCTGGTAAACAAATGACTGCTCCATTAATTTTGTTGGAGTTGACCTTGAAAATTAGAGTCAAGGAGCAGTTAGTTAGAGACTTGAAACGCCCAGGCTTGAAATTTGCATGTAACGGAGAAATTACATGAAAAAGAAAAATAAAATGAAAGAAAGAGTCCTGAGACTTTGGTTCACTTTTTGTTTTCTTTAGTTTGTCCGTTTGCTGCTATAGAATTGACATAAATATTATATACTTACGTATACCTGAGACTTCTCTTCTTAAAAAAATGACCTGAGATAATTTGTTTTGGTGCTATCGAAGCACATGGTATATTGACTTGACCTGAGATCATTTGAACTGACATAAATATTATATACTTAGGTTGTTTTTGAGACATACAAATACAAGGTATATAATTGTGCTTGAGATGAGACTTCTCTTCTTAAAAAATTGACCTGAGACAATTTGGGTTGACAAAAATATGTAATTGGCACATTTATGTTGGCTGGGTCCATTCTGATCTGCTGGCCTGGCAGTGTTGTATGTATGCATATACCTAACAAAATTCATGTTTACATTGGTCGATCTTCAACAAAAAATTGAATTCAATGTTTACACGCATACCTTCGCGCGTTTTATGGGTTTCAAGCCTCTCCTCACTCCTCTATATAAAGGGCTTACAATGAAACTTAAAACCACAAACACTTCCACTTCAGCAATTAAAACTACTCCTTAGCTATAAGCACTTGATTATGGCGTTTCAACTTCAAGGTTCCCTTCTTTTATTGGCGCTGCTAGTCCTACTAAGCTTATTGCCTTCCATTGAACCAAAGCGTCATCTTGTCTCAACTTCTAATTTCAATCGTAACAGTTTTCCTGATGGTTTCATTTTTGGTACAGCCTCATCAGCTTATCAGGTAGATTAATATGTATTTATATATAGGCCCCTAATTTTCTACTAATAAATGAAGAGCTTTTTAAAGCCACTTCATATTATATAAGCTAACTCTATCGATGCATACGTGATATTTAGTTTGAAGGTGCAGCAAACAAAGACGGTAGAGGTGAAAGTATATGGGACAACTTTACTCATACATATCCAGGTTTCTTAATTTCCTTCTCTCCCTCATTGATCTGCATTTGTGTAATAGTGTGCGTACATGTGCATGTGTGCTTACATGCATGGGAGTGCGTAAGTTATGATGATAACTACTTAGTTTGGCTTCATTTCATGTATTAATAAAATGGAGACAAAAAAACTGGATAGATTATCATATATATTTGAACCATTTCAATAAAGGTAATGTAGATAAATTAACTATGATTATTTTCATAAAATTTTGCAGAAAGAAACAGTATGGCCAATGGAGATGTAGCAGTTGATTTCTATCATCGTTATAAGGTATGAAATAAAAAAAATAAAAAATTAACGTGTTGGTAGGTAAAAGACAGACTACTTTTTATATTTCCTTGTAATTAATAATCCACAAAATTTATAACTTTTTTTTTAAAATGTGACAGGATGATATCAAACTAATGAAGGAAATGAATATGGATTCTTTCCGATTCTCGATCTCATGGTCAAGAATATTACCTTGTATGTGTATAGATTAATGATTGATATGATATGACTGAATCTTTATTTCCTTTTTCTTTCTCGCCAATCTTAAAATTTTGATTCTTTTTTTTTTTAAAATTCAGATGGAAAGCTAAGTAAAGGAGTGAACGAGAAAGGGATCCAATTCTATAAAAATCTCATCAATGAGCTCATAGCAAATGGTCATAATTCTATTCCCTATATGGATTTAATTTTTTGTTTGGCTAATTGCGTTTATTTAATTTAATTAAAATATTGTAATATACCAATCAATTAAATTAGAGTTAACATTTAAATATAATTAAGTTCTCCCTATAAGTATATTTTAAATTAAAATTATATATATATATATATATATAATGATCAAATTTCGAAACGTTGGAACAAATTTTAAGTTCTTCAAGAAATTTGATAGCTCCTTGAAGATTTATCTTTATAATTGGACCTTGATAAATTATCGATAAAGTTGTCCAATAATTACTTTTTGTGACTCATTTGAACCAAACTTAATTATTTCTCTTAAATGTCATTTGATGAATGTGCAGACATACAACCATTTGTGACTATCTTTCACTGGGATCTTCCTCAAACTCTAGAAGATGAGTATGGTGGTTTTTTAAGCCCTCACATTGTGTAAGTAAATGTTTCCATCATATCAAAAGCATCATTGATGCTTCTATCAATATAGTTTTTTGCCTTTAAAAAAATCTCACTAAAAGATTAAACTATTAAATTATTTTATTAATTATATTAAATCCAACAATATCTACAGTGAAGAATCATGGAATCGGCCTATATTTGATTGAAAATGTATCCTATTATGCATATACAGGGATGATTTTCGAGACTTTGCAAGTATATGCTTCAAAGAATTTGGTGATAAAGTGAAACTTTGGGCAACTTTCAATGAGCCGTGGGTTTACAGTGTTGCTGGCTATGACAATGGAAGAAAAGCACTAGGACGATGTTCAAAATGGGTCAACAATGCATGCCAAGCAGGGAACTCTGGCATTGAACCTTACAATGTTTCACATCATCTACTTCTTGCTCATGCTGCAGCGGTTGAAGAGTTTAGAAAATGTGACAAGGTATACAGAAAAATTGTCAAATCGTGATCCGGTGCATTAATTGCTAGCTTGATATGCGTATTAGTGCCAACAATAATTTTCCAAACTACTATAAGGTTTAAATATTTTTTCTCGATTTTTTTTTATTTGAAACTTTTGAGATCAAAAGGAGAGTCTATATTGAAACTTTATTAATGATTAAAACCCCAAACCATGTGTCCCCTTTCTATTATTTTTAAAGGAACCTTTTTTATTATTTCATCCATTAACTGTTTTTTATTTATACAATTGTTTAGTGTCAAGAAAATGGAAAGATTGGGATAGTGCTCTCCCCCTCATGGTTTGAGCCTCAATCTGATTCCCCTGCGGATATTGAAGCAGCCATACGAGCCCTTGATTTCATCTTAGGCTGGTAAGTGCCTCATATTAAATTAAGCAACATGCTTTCTCATTTTCTTCCTTATTTTTTCCTCCTTTTGGGAATTGAAAACTATATTTTAGTCCAAGATAAAAATAATTTTTACATTTCTATATATGCAGGCATTTGGACCCTATAACATTTGGTGATTATCCAAAAAGTATGAGGACTTATGTTGGGGATCGATTACCTTCGTTCACTAAAGAGCAATCCAAAATGCTAAAAAAATCTTTTGATTTTGTGGGAATAAATTACTACGGTGCTCTTTATGTAACTAATCTTGATCATGTTGACCCGGAAAAAGCTAGATACACAACAGATCAACATGTTATGTGGAAAAGTAAGTTCACTCTAAATCCAAAGCTTTTAGAAAATTTATACTCAATACAATTTTTTTTTCTATTTTTTGTACTGCCAACATAGACTATGGTGATTAATCTATTGACTTTCAAATTTTTTTTCCTATTTTATAGAGGATCGAGATGGAATTCTTATTGGCCCACAGGTATGTTGGTAAAGTATATATATTTATTTTAGAAATACTTTGTTTTTGAGAAACGAAGGCATAAAAATATTAGAAGGCATCATAAAGCCAATAAGATTTAGAAAGAAAATTCCTCATGAACCATGAGAGACACATGGAGAGATCAGTTAAGACGCCAAACCAAACAAACAGAACCATCCACTAGAACACAAGACAACACACTGTGCACATCTTGATACATGTTTTTTCAACATTCCTTTTTCAGTATTTTGTCATATTCCTCTCTATCCCTCCATTCCATTTGGTATAGCTGTTCAATCATCTCCTCTTCATCTCCATCATATGAAACGCCTATTTTTTTTTTTTTACCCAATGCCCTATTTTCTTACCCAATACTTTTCTTTATATTCACACTTTATAAAATGACTAATAATTTTATATAACATTATTTTATTCAGGCTGCTTCAGACTTGATCCTAGTGTATCCTGAAGGTATCAAATATATTCTTAAGTACATCAAGGATCATTACAATAATCCAACCATTTACATTACTGAGAATGGTAAGCCAATTGTTAGAATAAACTTCATATAATTAAGTGGTATTTGTTACATGTTGGATAATCCAATTACTAATTAGTTTTGATTTCTTTGACATAAAACTCATGTAGGATATGATGATTACAACAACGATACATTACCATTGGAAGAAGCTCTTAAGGATACTGAGAGGAAAGAATACCATGAGAAGCATCTTCGGAATCTTTTGGAAGCCATAAAGTGAGTTAATATCTAACTTACGTTGAATTTATTATCACTGTTTTTTTTGTTTTTTTTTGGTTCGCAAAATTTACTTTACAACTAACATAAAACTTGTGTTCTACAACAAACTTGATATTGATATAAAATTATTGTTTTCTGCTATATATGATGTTTTTTAGTACTCAACTTTTGAAGGTTTAATTATTACAAGGTCGATCTCGATGTAAGCTTATAGAGCAAAGATTGTTTTGTTAATTGTTTATACTAATGGTGATTATTGGATTATTGACAGTGACTATGGAGTTGATGTGAAAGGCTATTTTGCATGGTCATTGATGGATAACTTTGAATGGAATCTTGGTTACACTGTTCGATTCGGATTATACTACGTAGATTTCAAGAATGACTTGAAACGATATCCGAAAGAATCAGCCAAGTGGTTCATGAAATTTCTAAAAGAACAAAGCAAGCGGTCTAAAACTGTTATTTGGGTTTCCTCAATTTTATCACGTATAACAAAGAATTGGTCACTATTGACGTATTGAAGTTGAACATCTTTTGGTTTTGAATCACAACTGAATGATGTATTTTATTAATTCTTTTGTAATTCTTTGATTTTATTGATTAAAATCTTTTTAGGTGTTTTAGGATTTTAATATGTAATTAAACTATTGTCTTCTTATATAAGAAATTGTACTACTTTCTGATCTATTTTATGTAGCTAGCCTATAAATAGGTTTGTATAGTTTTTGGGTTCTGCCTATATCTTTTTTCATGATAAATAAATTGACTTTTTCCTTTCATATATATATATATATATATTAAAGCCTTTTATTCTCTTTTTCGCTTAGATAGGTGGTTTAGAGGGAGGATTCTCCAGGCATGAAGACTCCCTAAAAGTATGCCTTTTGAATAATGGACAAATGGACAATTAAAGTATCATAGTACATATGTCACTTAGCAATCACCGAATTCCTAAACATTTTTTTTTCTCAAATCCCCAACTTTGAGGGTGATTTTAATAAATAAATATTTTGATTATAAACTTGTTATAATAAGCCCTTAATTTGATTCGATGTTTTCTTTGAAGTGGGTTTTTTTTTTAAGAATTTACTCTTTCAAAAGAAAATTAATGACAGAGAAAACGAAGAAACAATTGTTTACGGTTATTGTTATGCCTAAAATTTGAAAAATAAAGTCTTGGAACATCAACGGTGCAACAAATCGTTGCATTTTTTTATACTTCTTTCCTTTAGGGGTTAAAATTAAGTGGACCAACAGCAAGGCAACACGTGGACATTTATACTTCCAGTAAGGATATGGCACGTGGACAAGCTATTGACGAACCCAATGCCATCCCCGGACACTCATGTTTAGACCTACGAGCGTAAATCTTTGGATCACGATCTTTCTTGGACAACCAGCCATATCCACTTGCAGAGGAATGGGATCTCAGGGATTTCCCCATTCGGGGCGTGGGGGTCATCTCACCTTTAAAACACTATAAAAGGACCAAGGTATGCAAATCTAGACACATTCACAATCACATTTTACATAACTGAAAGCACGAGCATCCAATTCCTCTAAGAACTTGTACTAACAAGAGCATCGGAGTGTCTTTGGAGGCACCATCTCCCTCTCTTCTCCGGTGGCTCTCTAGCTCATCTCGTCTATCTTGTGCAAGCTCCCCCAAGAACCAGCCCCCAACTCATCAACACATTTTATGCATCAACACCAATATTTTTGTGTTTTGTAAGGGGCTGTTGATAAGAATCTCAATATTTCTTCAAGAAGTTCTGAAGGCTCTCATTCTATGGCTCTTGATGATCACAAGTGTTTAACATGGTTATCAATTTATGTGCTTATTTCATTTGGAATTATATAAAATGAATTCATTAGCTACATCAGCTCTTAGGTGACAAGAAGGGTGAGAAAGTTGGGGCCATAATCCTTGGACTGACTATTCCTTCATGTCTTCACCTTTTATTGCTATATTCTTCAAAACCAGACCTTCTCTAAACTCTATTCTTCAAAGCTAGATCAAATCGACTCTTTCTCCATTATGAGTTCATCTTGCCATTATGATAAGACAGCTGCTTGAAGACACCTAGGCAGACGCTTCCTAGGTTGTCGTGTTGGGATTTTACCATTAAAATCCATTTACTCAATCTTAAGCAAAAAAACACAAGCACAACAATTAAATAGGCAAAATAAATAAAAAGCAAGAACACCTATAATTAATGTGGTTCGGCAACCTCTTTGCATACATCCACCAGCAAATCAACTGCTTTATTAATTTTCAACTACAACTTTAGGAAGAGCAAAGTTGTCAAACTCTCACCCCAAAGTCTCAATATAAAAAAAGCTCTTAACCTAGTTCTAGTTACAAGTACTCTCTCTGACAACCCAAAAACACAAAGCTCTCATCCTAACTTCAGTAGTAAACCCTTCTAGTTTACATTGTAAATGAAAATTATGACTGTGCCTCAAATCTTCTCTGGGACCTTTTTATATAGAATATATTTTCCTAATACAATTAGGAAAAGAACAACAGCATCATACTAGACTACTACTACTTGTACAATCAACAATCTATTAGGAAATTACTACTATTCCTACTAGAACAAGCAATTACAAAATAGGAAACAACTTTTCCCAAACCTATTAGAAGTCTTCTTTGTGAGAATTGAGCCAAAATCTTAACAGTTGTAACTATGGGGGAGTTTTTTATTTATTTTTTTTTTCGTTTTCTTCTTCCACTTTGTGATCAGATGAATACACACATTTGATTTCATGCAAACAATTGGAGCTTGCAGTTAATTTTTGTTGGTATGATCCTCCAATGTGTCCACGAGCTAAAGAAGTTGTAAGTGGATTGTTGAGGAAAATTGTAAAAGTAAAGAATCAAGCTAGAAGAGACAGAGATAGGAGCTGATGTGATTAATAAATTCATTTTATATAATTTTAAATGCAATCAAAACATAAATTGAGAACAATATTAAACTTGAGTTTCAATAAAGACGTAAATTAGGAACAGTGATAAACTCGACGTAAATTAGAGCAATATTAAACTTAAAGAAAAACCAGTGAAACCTAAAAGACAATTGATAATGGTAATGGATAAGTTTACATTAGTACTTAAGTTGACCTTGAAAAGGAGAAAAAACTGTAAATGCCAATCAAATGATAAACTTAAGAAACCTGTTTCTTTTATTTTTTTCCCCCTTTTTTCATGTAATTTCTCCGTTACTAGTACTATATATAAAAAATATACTCCATACACCATAGTGATCAAGCCTGGGCCTTTGATGCAAATTTCAAGCCTGGGCATTTAAAGTCTTTAACCAATTGCTCCTTTAATTTTCAAGGTCAACTCCAACTTAATTACTGATATTGTAAACTACCCACGATGAAGCAGTAGTCATTTGTTTACCAGAGAGGGCTATTTAATTTTGCCATGAAACACGTACATAATGATCTTTCAATTTAGAAGACATCCAACACTATAATTTCTTAATTAATTTTAAAGTTATGTTGCGTGTTATTTTGAAGGAGACAACAATAACAACATGCATATGTTGAGTTATTAATCAGCTGTTGAGTAATTATGCGTATCTATAACATCTAAGTGATGCAACAGTTAGGAGGAGATCGTAATTATCAATTTATGTTGCTCATCTTTTAAGCTTGCTGATCAGTAGTTCAATTAATCATTAACTTCTCCTGATTTTCTATTTTTGATTCTTGATGTGGGATAATTTTACCATCCAAACAAACAGTAACACATGACACACCAAGGTAAGTCCACGGACACAAAATTACCACCAGTGAAATCATTACATGTGTCCAAGGGTACGAAGGTAATTTTATTCATAAACTCTAAAACACAGTAATCCTAATTGCACAAGGACACTCATATCTCATATCTGAGAAACTCAAATCCCACCACAACTCTCACTTATGAGTCATTTTCCTAATCAAACTGTACTCCAAAGCACTGTATGTAGAGGGCTTTCATTATCACACATGTACGTCACAAACAGTTTTTACAGCACCTGCCTTTTCATTTTCTATAAACAGATTACTGATTTAGGCATCAGAGAGTTCCCTCAAAAGCACACTTCCGATCCTCCGACAACTCCTTAGGTCTTTTTTTGTTCTCGTGTGGGTAGGGACTTCACAACACCAATAAGAGCAACAGTCACATTTTTCAGCATAAAAAAATTTGTGTTATCCATGGGAAAACTTTGAAGAAGAATTCATCTGTTAGTGATGCCAACCTGAAATATGACCAAGAATGTTGTTGCTACTGTCGCTGTCGCTGCTGCTACCATTGCCACAACCCATACCTTGACTAGACAGGGCATGGCCTCTTTGCAATTCCCAAAAATACTGCTACCAGTGACGATTCCATCTGCCATTCTAAAAGGTAGCAGAAGTTTCTTGCAACCTCAACTGGGCTATCCCAATCGTCACCAAAGCCACACTGATCTGAATGCATGACTCGGGGTCCTCAATGGCATTCGATGCTGCCACAAAGCCCTCGATCAGCGAGGCACTCAGATCACGAAAGGGGACTTCACCCCACTAACTACCGATCCTCTGTTAGATTCTGCCCACTCCATTATAAGGTAAGATCACAGAGCCACTCCACGATCACAAACACCTTTAATACAATCTCCAGGAGCCGAGAATGATCACTCCAGATAAAGAGAACCTATAGTAGGTTAGTAGCACCTGCCAATAGACAAAACAAAAGGCAGCTTGAGCTTTTGGGTTCAAGTGGTGTACAACATTTATATATTTGAGTTTTACAGATCAAAAAAAAAAAAGGCAAGAACAGAACAAAAGATCTTTTTTACAGATGACAACCCATGATGACGCCATGGTCATCACTTTGGTCATTGGGAATTACATATGAAAAGGATCCTAGTTGACAACCAACATCTTCTATCATAACACGTTCAAGAAAATGGGGCTTAGTGACCAACAGCTCACATGGGTCGCTTCCCCTCTCTATGAGTTTTCAAGCGAGCCAATGTTCCTCTCTCTGCTATATTTCACATCACATTCAAAACATTTCAACTCATTTTTCTTTCTCTTATGTTCTTCCTCTACACACAACCTATGTCATCACAACTACTTAGGCCATGTCTGGAGACAAGGGTTTAAGCAAGGTTAGCTTAAATCTTTGTCTTAGAATTTGGTGGATGTTACTGGGGCCTCAATTCCAAGACAATGATTTAAGTTAATATTGCTTAAATCCTTGTCTCCAAACATGGCCTTTGTTTCTAAACAGTTTCCTAGAGATTTCTTCGAAAGCTATTCATAATTGCTATCTACACAACTTCGCAAGGCTTTGTTGTATCCTTGAGGTGAATTTACTAGGAAGCTACTAGCAAACTTTTTGGAGTGAGGGCAACTATCACCTTAACGAAAGTGATTTACGCCCTAAATCCTTAAAATATTATGTTCTTTTCAATTGTTTTCCTTGTTGCAATTCCACATTTTCTAATGCACATACTTTGACCCACTTTTTTTTTTGTTTGTTATTTTAACCCAAAATCCCCAACAATTTTAAGGTGATAGTAGAAGCAACCATATAATCAGTATTGATTTCAAAGTCATGAGAGAAGACTTCATCAAAGAAGATCGTTTTTATGGAACAAACTCTGCTCACTAGAAGGAAACTAAAAGACTATAAAAGGTTGAAAGAAGCGAGAGGATATATGTATTATGGATTTCTTTGTCGAGGCCAAATTCATACTGAGAGCATATGTATGATTTCTAAGTTTTTATAAAGTCTATGCCAGATATCCAGGAAGTATTTGAAGAGAAACTTAATACTTAAAAAAAAAAAAAAAAAATAAGGTAGGCTTAACTTATTGATTATGAAATATTTTGAATTTATAGTTATAAATTAAAAAAATATATTTTGAATTTATATTTTTGAGTAACATCATAAAAAAATGATGTGTTTTCACTCTATGACCAATTTACAATGAATATCTAAAACTAAGAAGTATCTAATTACTACATTTAAGATAGATGATCTTCATGAATTAGATGCTCTCTTAGACGTGGAAATGAGTGGGGGATATGTTTTAAATCAATCTCATTACTTGAGAAACTATTATTAAGTTCCAAAATCTTGGAATAAAGTAAGCAAGTATCCCCTATGAATTCACTACTAAACCAATTGAGAATTTCGGTAAAGTAATGGTACAACTTGAATATATATGTTAGTGCTATTGAAAGTTTAACTGAGCTAGATATTGTATTTGTAGAGTGCAAACTTTCAAGATACACTAGTAAGCCTAGTACAAACCAATAAATAGAGTTATTAGAATCTTAAGAAAACTATTAAACTATCTGCTTTATTTTTATTATCTGGTTGTACTAGAAGGATTCATTGTAGTTGGATCACAAGTACGTCAATTGATGAAAATTTAACGTTTGGATGGATTTTTAGGCTTGGTGGTGAAACAATACGTTGACCCTCTAAGAAGTAGGTATGCATATCAAATTTAACAATATAACCAGGATCAGCGCATAATGCCATAGACATATTTGGCGTCACAACAATCCAATATACTTGTCACCTCAAGGACTTGTCTCCTTAAGGACTCTTTCTTAACATTATCGTTTCACATGGACAACAAAAAGATATATGTTTGCAGGGCCAAGAACTGTTGTCACACTTTGGTACCAAAAAGGCTAACAAACATATCAATCATCTCAAGAATATTACTCTAGTTCTATCTACCTATTCTTTAAGCCACAAAAACAGGAAAACCATAAGCTTCAATACGGCCCATTGAGCATTTTAACACATTTATGAACTAGAGCAAAGCTTCCTCATACCAAATACAGACTTAGTATTGCAACTTCAAAGGATAACAAGAGGGGAGAAAAGAATCACTGGAGGGGACTGCATAGTAGCAAACAAAAGTGGTAAATGATTCACATCTTAGGTAGAAATCAGAACAAAATATGGGAAAGTAGCAAGCCATGTCACTAATTCAATCCAAAGCAATGAGGATGTATAAAATCAAACTTAAAATTTAAGCCACGCCATCTTGTCTTCTCATGAAAAAGATTAAGCGCTGATGTCAGAGATATTAAGGGAAGGTTGGGTACAGGACCGTCAATCGAGGTTGATACATGTTTTTTCAACATTCTTTTTTCAGTATTTTGTCATATTCCTCTCTATACCTCCATTCTATTTGGTATAGCTGTTCAATCATCTCCTCTTCATCTCCATCTTATGAAACGCCTATTTTTTTTTTATTCAATGCCCTATTTTCTTACCCAATACTTTTCCTTTATATTCACACTTTATAAAATGACTGATAATTGTGTATAACATTTGTTTATTCAGGCTGTTTCAGACTTGATCCTAGTGTATCCTGAAGGTTTCAAATATATTCTTAAGTACATCAAGGATCATTACAATAATGCAACCATTTACATTACTGTGAATGGTAAGCTAATTGTTAGAATAAATTTCATATAATTAAGTGGTATTTGTTACATGTTGGATAATCCAATTACTAATTAGTTTTGATTTCTTTGACATAAAACTCATGTAGGATATGACGATTACAACAATGATACATTACCATTGGAAGAAGCTCTTAAGGATACTGATAGGAAAGAATACCATGAGAAGCATCTTCGGAATCTTTTGGAAGCCGTAAAGTGAGTTAGTATCTAACTTACATTGAATTTATTATCACACTTTTTGTTTCTTTTTTTTTTTTGGTTCGCAAAATTTACTTTACAACTAACATAAAACTTTTGTTCTACAACAAACTTGATATTGATATAAAATTATCGTTTTCTGCTATATATGATGTTTTTTAGTACTCAATTTTTGTAGGTTTAATTATTACAAGGTCCATCTCGATGTAAGCTTATAGAGCAAAGATTGTTTTGTTAAATGTTTGTAATAATGGTGATTATTGGATTATTGACAGTGACTATGGAGTTGATGTGAAAGGCTATTTTGCATGGTCATTGATGGATAACTTTGAATGAAACCTTTGTTACACTGTTCGATTCGGATTATATTATGTAGATTTCAAGAATTACTTGAAACGATATCCGAAAGAATCAACCAAGTGGTTCATGAAATTTCTAAAAGAACAGAGCAAGCAGTCTAAAACTGTTATTTGGGGTTCCTCAATTTTATCACGTATACCAAAGAGTTGGTCACTACTGATGCATTGAAGTTGAACATCTTTTGGTTCTCAATCACAACTGAATGATGCATTTTATTATTTCTTTTGTAATTCTTTGATTTTATTGATTAAAATCTTTTTAGGTATTTTAGGATTTTAATATGTAATTAAACTATTGTCTTCTTATATAATAAATTGTACTACTTTTTGATCTATTTTATGTAGCTTGCCTATAAATAGGTTTGTATAGTTTTTGGGATTCTGCGTAAATCTTTTTTCATGATAAATAAATTGACTTTTTCCTTTCATATATATATATAAAAGCCTTTTATTCTCTTTTTCGCTGAGATAGGTGGTTTATAGGGAGGATTCTCCAGGCATGAAGACTCCCAAAAAGTATGCCTTTTGAATTATGGACAAATGGACAATTAAAGTATCATAGTACATATGTCACTTAGCAATCACCGAAGTCCTAAACAATTTTTTTTTTGTTTTCTCAAATCCCCAACTTTGAGGGTGATTTTAATAAATAAATATTTTGATTATAAATTTGTCATAATAAGCCCTTAATTTGATTTGACATCTTCTTTGAAATGATGTGTTTTTAAGAATTTACTCTTTCAAAAGAAAATTAATGACAGAGAGAAAACCGAGAAAAGAATCTCAATGTTTTTGGCATTAACGCCAATATTTTTGTGTTTTGTAAGGGGCTGTTGATAAGAATCTCAATGTTTCTTCAAGAAGTTATGCAGGCTCTCATTCTACGGCTCTTGATGATCACAAGTGTTTAACATGGTTCTCAATTTATGAACTTATTTCATTTGGAATTATATAAAATGAATTTATTAGCTACATCAGCTCTTAGGTGACAAGAAAGGCGAGAGAAGTTGGGGCCATAATCCTTGGACTGACTATTCCTTCATGTCTTCACCATTTATTGCTATATTCTTCCAAACCAGACCTTCTCTAAACTCTGTTATTCAAAACTAGATCAAATGGACTCTTTCTCCATTATGAGTTCATCCAGCCATTATGATAAGACAGCTGCTTGAAGACTCCTAGGTAAATGCTTCCTAGGTTGTTGTGTTGAGATTTTGCCATTAAAATCCATTTACTCAATCTTAAGAAAAAAACACAAGCACAACAATTAAATAGGAAAATAAATAAAAAGCAAGAACTTTAGGAAGAACAAAGTTGTTAAACTCTCACCCCAAAATCTCAATACAAAAAAAGCTCTTAACCCAATACACCCAAAGCTGTCATCCTAACTTTTGTAGTAAATCCCTCTAGCTTACAATATATGGGAATTATAAGTGTGCCTCAAATCTTCTCTGGGACCCCTTTATATCGAATATATTTTCCTAATACAATTAGAAAAAGAACAACCGCATCATACTCAACTACTACTATTTGTACAATTAACAATCTAATAGGAAATTAGTATTATTCCTACTAGAACAAGCAATTACAAAATAGGAAACAATTTTTCACAAGTCAATTAGAACTCTTTTTTATTAGAATTGAGCCAAACTCCTAACAGTCGTAACTATGGGATAGTTTTTTTTTTTTTTTTTAATTTTCTTCTTCCACTTTGCAATCAGATGCAAACACACGATTGATTTCATGCAAACAATTGGAGCTTGCAATTAATTTTTGTTCGTATGATCCTCCAATGTGTCCACGAGCTAAAGAAGATATAAGTGGATTGTTGAGGAAAATTGTAAGAATAAAGAATCAAGCTAGAAGAGACAGAGATAGGAGCTGATGTGATTAAAAAAATCATTTTATATAGTTTTAAATGCAATCAGAATATAATATGAGAACAATATCAAACTTGAGTTTCAATAGTAAACTTGACGTAAATTAGAACAATATTAAACTTTAAGAAAAACCAGTGAAATCTAAAAGACAATTGATAATGGTAATGGATAAGTTTGCATTAGTAATTAAGTTGACCTTGAAAAGGAGTAAAGACTGTAAATGCCAACCAAGCTGTTGATTTCCTTAATTGGATAACACTCTCCCCAGACCGGCATTGTTTGGTTTTTTATTTTTCATAGGAAAAAAAAGCATATTTTGCACTTTTCATTAAATCTATTAAACTAGGTCCTGGTCAAAATCCTAGTCTCGAAAAGTTATCTTGATATGGACCAACACCATGTAACTTCGTGCCGATATAATATTATATATATTTTTATACCACAGTAGTGGATAAAATATTTGGAAATAAAATAAAAGAAACACGTTTTTTTTTTCTCTGTAGCTTATCCGGTTGAGATAAATTTGGTTGACGAAAATCCGATATAATTTACTATGTGATTGACGAATTCAGAGTTTGGTCATGTTGGCTGGGTCCATTCTACTCGGTTGGCAGCGTCAACGTAACAAAATTTTTACAATCCATGTTCACACTTTTGTTTCATGGGTTTCCACCATTGTTTATATAAAAAAAAAATCCTGGTTAGATTGGGTAGTTTTAAATCCGTCTGAAATTTTATCGATAATTTTAAAAAAATTTACTAGTAATATCAATATAAGTGTGAGAATAAAAAATTAATGGCACAAGTGAAATTTCAAAAATTAACAATGAAATTTCGGACGGATCTAAAATAATTCTGAACCAAAAATTGGTCCTTATATGTTGGATCCTCTCAATTTTTAGCTTTGAATTGCGGGTCAATTAATTGTTAGATTTTATGCCACCTCAATAAAGTAAAAATCGAGGGTCATGAACACACCACATCACCGAAGTAAGGGAAAAGAGCTTTTTCCTCTAAATCGGCAAACAACCAACTGCATGCCCTTGTGTAATGACTCATACCGAGCGAGCTTTACTTGAAATGACATCATCATTACTTTTAAACATTGAGCATATAGACCTGTACCGGAACATGTAAATCCTACTATTTCCATCATACAATACATTCCTACTATATGTATGCATGCTTCCACATTTCTTTAGTCTATGTACACTACATCTTGGTTGAAACCAAGAATTTAGACAACACACAATCTTTAGAAAAATTTCTGCCATACAATTAAAAACCACATACAGTTTTTTCAAAAACGGAGACATATACATTAATCCGCACTCCCAAACAAACATGGTGAGGATGCTTTGCGTGTAAACCCAGCTAAGGATACCTTTCTCCTTTAATCCTTTTCTGATTTGCTTCAATTCTATTCAACAACTTCCTTGAAATATTAAAAAGTTGGAGGGTGAGCTAAAAGCTTAGCGAGTAATCATATTACTCGAAGTAATCGTCTTCAAGAAACTTTTTCACTTTTTGAATGAATTCAATTTAATTGTAATCACAATTCATAAAGTCACAACTATGTATATATAATTACTCTCATGCTCATCACAAGTAAAATAATCGTTCCAAGAATACATTAAAACATTCAACAATCACTTGAACTAAAGTATCATACAAGTATGTCACATGATTCAAACCATTACAACAATAACCCTTTTAAACTATTCACGGTTCACGTGACATCAACTCAATTCCATACTCTTATCAATACATATATCACAATGGGGGTGTCTCCCCACGTACCAGTACATCAAACATCGCATTATACATCCACTTGGTTTCATCTCACTTTCCACTTCTACTTGGTTCCACCTCACTTTCCACTTCCACTCGGTTCCATAATATCATCAAGGATTCAAATCTCATCAAACATAATTCATAACACAAGAAATTTTTTAAATATAATTTCATCAACTCATTCACATTACACTTTACTTCCAAACACACATCAAGACATATGATTTGTTTCTTAGATATCAAACACACATTTATTCACACCCTTATATGGTTTGCATTCCGCATCTATTATACTTACATATTTTCGTTTTTATCGTATAATTCACCACGCTTACTTCTAATTTTATAACAAGAGCTAAGTGGAGAGCTTTGGGGGTAGTGGGGATTTTGGGTTGTGAGGTTTTGAGGGTAATAATTTTGTTGTATTGGGATTTTGGGGTGCGTGTTTGACAACTTTAATCTTCCTAAAGTTGTAGTTGAGGATTAACAAAATAGTGTAGTTGTTGGTGGATGTAAGTAAGGAGGTTGTCGAACCATACTAATTCTTGGTGTTATTACTCTTTATTTTGTTTACCTATTTAATTGTTGTGGTTGTATTTTTACCTAAGATTTGAGCATGTGGATTTTAGAGGAAAAATCCCAACAAACACCTTATCTGAAAAATTAGATTTTAAGGATTTTCATAGATCGAGGTCAAAGATTGGATTTCAAATCTGCGAAAAATTCTTGATTTGGGTCATGAAATTTTCTTTAATAAGAGGTATTTTTCACTATCAAATGCAAGACAGATAGGAAAATTTTTATTTTACTCTCTCTATGTGATGGTGGAAATGTATGATCTCTAAGAAAATCCCGGAAAAATCTCTCTGTACATGAAATGAAAATGGCATTTCACCTAATCTTGTTGTGTTCATTTATATCGACCAAATTAGTGTTATTCCCAACCTTTGGCATGACACATTAACATGAATTGTCACTCGTACCGAAAACTATTTCAAGCTCATATTACAATTTTATCAAATAACTAATCTTAATTAAAAAGGTTGTTAGTTACATTACGCTAAAACATATGCTAGTAAAGATTTGCGTAATCTGCCTTGGCTCAAGATGTATATGCCATGAAAAGTTCTTACATACCTAACTATGGTCTATAAAAGATATATCGCATAATAACATATTTTATTATTGCATGGCATTAGAAGATAAAGAAAAAGAGATATCTTCCTTCCATCCAATAGTTAAAAATGCTTTGTGCATGCATTTATCAACTACCAAGATAAAAAAATTTCATATATACACGACAGATATATTAAATTGAACTACTGATCAGCAAGCTAAAAGATGTGCAACACAAATTGTTAATTAAGATCTCTCTTAATCTGTAATAACCGTATTTGCAAAGTAAGGGTAAATAAGTAATTTAATAAATTATAACTTGAAGTATAAATGATATAGTTACGCGATGGATTTAGTATTGAATAAAATAATTCTTTTGGAAAAAAAAATTTCTGCGACGTTGACGTCATTAAAAGAAAAGAAAAGTCAAAAGTTGTGGGCAGCAGGTATAATACCGGCTGCCAATTTCAGAAGATGTTTGTAGTCAACAAACTTGGGTAGCAGGTGTAATACCTGTTACCAATTTCAGACGGCATTTGGGATTGCCTTACGCGTCTCCACAACGTGGAAACTGTGGAGACTTTTTGGAGGGGTGGGCCGCTGGAAGAGCAAAATTTTGAAGGAGTTTTCTATGGAATTTCATAGAGAATCAAGAATAGCTATCAGAAGGTAATATCATAGTGCTTATTTTTGAATTTCTAACATTTATGGAGTTTTCCTGAATTCAAAGTGAGAATTTTCAAAGTGCGTGGTTTATATCGAATTGAAGAGTAAATTAGAAAATTTATATAAATATGATGTCAGGTGTTGACGATATATAATTGGGGGAATTTTTGAGAGAAACGGGAAAGGCAAGGAAGTGATCCACGGGTAGCTTTAAGTGCTACGTGTGAGTTGGATTTATTTTAAGTAGTCTAAAGAAAAATGAAATATTTAGTGATAATATTAAAATAAATTATTGATGTATGCTTGGGTGATAGATGAAAAAAATTAATTTATAGTTATTATAGGAAATTTGGACAAGTAGAAATATTTTTCGGTGAGAAATAATATTTTTGGAAATAAAAGTTTATTGGAGAATAAAAGACATAAATAAATTATTGATGAGTTATATTGATGTTTTAGCACGAATTATGGGGAGATGAATTTTAGTGAATATTGATAAGCTTTGGTGGATGATTTTATGTGATTAGAAATGAAATTCAGTGGATCTGGACAAACTTTGATGGATAATTTGATATGATTTGGGATGAAATTTTGTGGATTTTGACAAGTTGTAATGGATGATTTGATGTGATTTGGGATGAGTGGATTTTAGTAGAATTTTTATATAATTTGAGAAAAAATCAGGATAGTCAATTTAAATATTTTGATTTCATGTGATTTTGGATTGGTGGGAAGATATTCTTCCCAGGGTAAGTATAGATGTCAATAGACCTTCAACCTGGAATAGGTTTAAGGAGGTTTTCCTTGAGAAATATTTTTCCTTAGACTTTTAGAGCCTAACATGATAGAGATTGATCTATTTGAGGCATATTAATTATGTAAGATTGTTTGATATATCAACTCAAATTGAGAGAGATGTGATGGAGTTTAAGAAAAAAAAAAAGAGAAAGAGTGGTTAAAGAGGTTTAGACATAAAGGTTATAGAGGTAATGGTAGTACAAGTGTATAGGGTGAGAAACCACCCCAAATGAGGTTTTTCTTGTTACAGGGAACTGAAGTACAGAGTTAGAGGCAAACAGAACCTATTGTATCTGTATCTTAGAATACTATTGGCGGGACCCTTAGATTTGGGAGACAGGAAGTCATGGCAGAGAAAGTAAGTTTGCCATTAAGGGAAATAGTAACATGATGTATGATTGAGAGACAAAAGTTATTATAGATATATTCTGATGAGATATTTATCCCATAATTGTCAAAATTTGAAATGCTTTATGTGTGGAGAAGGTGGACATGTCAGTGTTGGTTGACCTTGACGTAACCCATTCTTTTGCATCTAGTATTCATATAAAATCTATTGAAGTATGTATTAGTCATTGGATTGCAAAATATCCTTGTTAAAGTTCTCCCTCGAGATAGAGTGATAATCATGAATAGTTATGAGAGATTGTGTGATTCGTACCAGTGACAGAAAATCTGAAGTTGATTTATTATCTTCGAATATAATTTATTTTGGGAAATAATTGGTTATCGACGTTTTTTGTCTAGATTGATTATTCCAGAAAGAAGGCTCAAGATATATACGTTATATACTTTTAACTACCTTATTTTTGCTCTGGCCAACAGAAGATGATTGAAAAAGGGTTTTTAGGAGTATTGGGCATATATCATGAATTATAAAAAGGAAAATGAGAAGTTAGAATAAATCTTAGTGATGAAAGAATATTCTAAATTAATTTTTGATGAGTTGTTTAGGTTGCCTCCAAGTAGGGAGATTAAAGTCTAATGATGTGATACCAGGGCTATCACATATATTTAATAGTGGTTGAATTGAGAAAGTTGAACGTATCATTTTAAGAATTTTTTGATAAATAATTTTTTAGACCTAACGTATTTGGGGAGCCCCTATGTTGTTTGTGAAGAAGGAAGATGGAACGATGAGATTGGGTATAGACTACAAATAGTTGAATAAGAATAAATATATTTTTTTCTAGGATAAATGAATTGTTTAAGCAGTTGCAAGGAGTGAGAATGTTTTCTAAGATAAACCTGAGATCAGGTTATCACAAATGGAGGATAGAGAAGGGAGACGTGCCTAAGATTGCTTTTAGGACACGTTATGCTCATAAGCTTTCGCGATGTCATTTGGATTAACTAATGTTCCAGAAACATTCATGGACTTGATGAATAAAATATTTAAACTGTTTCTTGATAATCTTATGGTTGTGTTCAGTAACGACATTCTGATATATTTTGAGAAGGAAAAACAACATATAGACCATTAGATACTGTGCTGGAGATTCTGAGGAGAGAGAAATTATATGCAAAGTTTCTAAGTGTGAATGTTAGCTGAAGGAAATAACTTTCTTTGAACATGTAATATCCGGAATCGGCATAACCATTGATCCACAAAAGATAGAGATAATGTTAAACCAACTAATATAATTGAGATTAGAATCTTCTTGGTGTTAGCTGGTTATTATAGAAGAATTCTTTCAGAATTTGTTTATTATTAAATTGCTATTGAATAGATTGACCAGTAAAGATGTGAGATTTGTACGGTGAAGGAAGTGAGAAAATTTTGCAATTACTAAAGGAGAAATTGACTACAGCTCCGATATTGGTGTTTCCTTTTGGTGATGAAGGAGTTGTGGTGTATAACGATAAGTCATATCAATGATTGGGATATGTGTAACATAGGAAAGTTATGGGCTATACTTCTAGGTAATTGAAAATTTATGATAGAAATTACTCCTTTCATGACTTTGAATTAACTGTTATAGTGTTTACTTTAAAGATTGGAGACATCATCAGTATGGAGTCACTTGTGAGATTTTCATGGGTTATAAGAGTTTGACGTAATTACCTGCCCAGAGAAAGTTGAATTTGAGGCAAAGATGGTGGATGAAGTTGATTAGTAACTAAGATTGTACAATTCATAATCATCCTGAAAATGCGAAGGTGATAGTTGATACATTAAGTAGAAATTCTACAAGAAGGTTAACTGTTATGGGGGTTCTGATGTGAAATTGATGATAGATTTAAAAGAGATAAGAATGAAGTTGAATAACGGTGTTAAAAGATCATGGTTAACGAATATGGTTGTACAGTCATCCATAATAAAATGTTTTAGAGATGCAAGGTAGAGATGAAGAGATAGAAAAGATTAAGCTAATTGTTAGAATAAATTTCATATAATTAAGTGGTATTTGTTACATGTTGGATAATCCAATTACTAATTAGTTTTGATTTCTTTGACATAAAACTCATGTAGGATATGACGATTACAACAATGATACATTACCATTGGAAGAAGCTCTTAAGGATACTGATAGGAAAGAATACCATGAGAAGCATCTTCGGAATCTTTTGGAAGCCGTAAAGTGAGTTAGTATCTAACTTACATTGAATTTATTATCACACTTTTTGTTTCTTTTTTTTTTTGGTTCGCAAAATTTATTTTACATCTAACATAAAACTTGTGTTCTACAACAAACTTGATATTGATATAAAATTATCGTTTTCTGCTATATATGATGTTTTTTAGTACTCAATTTTTGTAGGTTTAATTATTACAAGGTCCATCTCGATGTAAGCTTATAGAGCAAAGATTGTTTTGTTAAATGTTTGTAATAATGGTGATTATTGGATTATTGACAGTGACTATGGAGTTGATGTGAAAGGCTATTTTGCATGGTCATTGATGGATAACTTTGAATGAAACCTTTGTTACACTGTTCGATTCGGACTATATTATGTAGATTTCAAGAATTTCTTGAAACGATATCCGAAAGAATCAACCAAGTGGTTCATGAAATTTCTAAAAGAACAGAGCAAGCAGTCTAAAACTGTTATTTGGGGTTCCTCAATTTTATCACGTATACCAAAGAGTTGGTCACTACTGATGCATTGAAGTTGAACATCTTTTGGTTCTGAATCACAACTAAATGATGCATTTTATTATTTCTTTTGTAATTCTTTGATTTTATTGATTAAAATCTTTTTAGGTATTTTAGGATTTTAATATGTAATTAAACTATTGTCTTCTTATATAATAAATTGTACTACTTTTTGATCTATTTTATGTAGCTTGCCTATAAATAGGTTTGTATAGTTTTTGGGATTCTGCGTAAATCTTTTTTCATGATAAATAAATTGACTTTTTCCTTTCATATATATATATAAAAGCCTTTTATTCTCTTTTTCGCTGAGATAGGTGGTTTATAGGGAGGATTCTCCAGGCATGAAGACTCCCTAAAAGTATGCCTTTTGAATTATGGACAAATGGACAATTAAAGTATCATAGTACATATGTCACTTAGCAATCACTGAAGTCCTAAACAATTTTTTTTTTTGTTTTCTCAAATCCCCAACTTTGAGGGTGATTTTAATAAATAAATATTTTGATTATAAATTTGTCATAATAAGCCCTTAATTTGATTTGACATCTTCTTTGAAATGATGTGTTTTTAAGAATTTACTCTTTCAAAAGAAAATTAATGACAGAGAGAAAACGGAGAAAAGAATCTCAATGTTTTTGGTATTAACGCCAATATTTTTGTGTTTTGTAAGGGGCTGTTGATAAGAATCTCAATGTTTCTTCAAGAAGTTATGAAGGCTCTCGTTCTACGGCTCTTGATGATCACAAGTGTTTAACATGGTTCTCAATTTATGAACTTATTTCATTTGGAATTATATAAAATGAATTTATTAGCTACATCAGCTCTTAGGTGACAAGAAAGGCGAGAGAAGTTGGGGCCATAATCCTTGGACTGACTATTCCTTCATGTCTTCACCATTTATTGCTATATTCTTCAAAACCAGACCTTCTCTAAACTCTGTTATTCAAAACTAGATCAAATGGACTCTTTCTCCATTATGAGTTCATCCAGCCATTATGATAAGACAGCTGCTTGAAGACTCCTAGGTAAATGCTTCCTAGGTTGTCGTGTTGAGATTTTGCCATTAAAATCCATTTACTCAATCTTAAGAAAAAAACACAAGCACAACAATTAAATAGGAAAATAAATAAAAAGCAAGAACTTTAGGAAGAGCAAAGTTGTTAAACTCTCACCCCAAAATCTCAATACAAAAAAAGCTCTTAACCCAATACACCCAAAGCTGTCATCCTAACTTTTGTAGTAAATCCCTCTAGCTTACAATATATGGGAATTATAAGTGTGCCTCAAATATTCTCTGGGACCCCTTTATATCGAATATATTTTCCTAATACAATTAGAAAAAGAACAACCGCATCATACTCAACTACTACTATTTGTACAATTAACAATCTAATAGGAAATTAGTATTATTCCTACTAGAACAAGCAATTACAAAATAGGAAACAATTTTTCCCAAGTCAATTAGAAGTCTTTTTTATTAGAATTGAGCCAAACTCCTAACAGTCGTAACTATGGGATAGTTTTTTTTTTTTTAATTTTCTTCTTCCACTTTGCAATCAGATGCAAACACACGATTGATTTCATGCAAACAATTGGAGCTTGCAATTAATTTTTGTTGGTATGATCCTCCAATGTGTCCACGAGCTAAAGAAGATATAAGTGGATTGTTGAGGAAAATTGTAAGAATAAAGAATCAAGCTAGAAGAGACAGAGATAGGAGTTGATGTGATTAATAAATTCATTTTATATAGTTTTAAATGCAATCAGAATATAATATGAGAACAATATCAAACTTGAGTTTCAATAGTAAACTTGACGTAAATTAGAACAATATTAAACTTTAAGAAAAACCAGTGAAATCTAAAAGACAATTGATAATGGTAATGGATAAGTTTGCATTAGTAATTAAGTTGACCTTGAAAAGGAGTAAAGACTGTAAATGCCAACCAAGCTGTTGATTTCCTTAATTGGATAACACTCTCCCCAGACCGGCATTGTTTGGTTTTTTATTTTTCTTAGAAAAAAAAAGCATATTTTGCACTTTTCATTAAATCTATTAAACTAGGTCCTAGTCAAAATCCTAGTCTCTAAAAGTTATCTTGATATGGACCAACACCATGTAACTTCGTGCCGATATAATATTATATATATTTTTATACCATAGTAGTGGATAAAATATTTGGAAATAAAATAAAAGAAACACGTTTTTTTTTTCTCTGTAGCTTATCCGGTTGAGATAAATTTGGTTGACGAAAATCCGATATAATTTACTATGTGATTGACGAATTCAGAGTTTGGTCATGTTGGCCGGGTCCATTCTACTCGGTTGGCAGCGTCAACGTAACAAAATTTTAACAATCCATGTTCACACTTTTGTTTCATGGGTTTCCACCATTGTTTATATCAAAAAAAAATCCTGGTTAGATTGGGTAGTTTTAAATCCGTCTGAAATTTTATCGATAATTTTAAAAAAATTTACTAGTAATATCAATATAAGTGTGAGAATAAAAAATTAAAAGGTATAAGTGAAATTTCAAAAATTAACAATGAAATTTCGGACGGATCTAAAACAATTCTTAACCAAAAATTGGTCCTTATATGTTGGATCCTCTCAATTTTTAGCTTTGAATTGCGGGTCAATTAATTGTTAGATTTTATGCCACCTCAATAAAGTAAAAATCGAGGGTCATGAACACACCACATCACCGAAGTAAGGGAAAAGAGCTTTTTCCTCTAAATCGGCAAACAACCAACTGCATGCCCTTGTGTAATGACTCATACCGAGCGAGCTTTACTTGAAATGACATCATCATTACTTTTAAACATTGAGCATATAGACCTGTACCGGAACATGTAAATCCTACTATTTCCATCATACAATACATTCCTACTATATGTATGCATGCTTCCACATTTCTTTAGTCTATGTACACTACATCTTGGTTGAAACCAAGAATTTACACAACACACAATCTTTAGAAAAATTTCAGCCATACAATTAAAAACCACATACAGTTTTTTCAAAAACGGAGACATATACATTAATCCGCACTCCCAAACAAACATGGTGAGGATGCTTTGCGTGTAAACCCAGCTAAGGATACCTTTCTCCTTTAATCCTTTTCTGATTTGCTTCAATTCTATTCAACAACTTCCTTGAAATATTAAAAAGTTGGAGGGTGAGCTAAAAGCTTAGCGAGTAATCATATTACTCGAAGTAATCGTCTTCAAGAAACTTTTTCACTTTTTGAATGAATTCAATTTAATTGTAATCACAATTCATAAAGTCACAACTATGTATATATAATTACTCTCATGCTCATCACAAGTAAAATAATCGTTCCAAGAATACATTAAAACATTCAACAATCACATTTATTAAAGTATCATACAAGTATGTCACATGATTCAAACCATTACAACAATAACCCTTTTAAACTATTCACGGTTCACGTGACATCAACTCAATTCCATACTCTTATCAATACATATATCACAATGGGGGTGTCTCCCCACGTACTAGTACATCAAACATCGCATTATACATCCACTTGGTTTCATCTCACTTTCCACTTCTACTTGGTTCCACCTCACTTTCCACTTCCACTCGGTTCCATAATATCATCAAGGATTCAAATCTCATCAAACATAATTCATAACACAAGAAATTTCTTAAATATAATTTCATCAACTCATTCACATTACACTTTACTTCCAAACACACATCAAGACATATGATTTGTTTCTTAGATATCAAACACACATTTATTCACACCCTTATATGGTTTGCACTCCGCATCTATTATACTTATATATTTTCGTTTTTATCGTATAATTCACCACGCTTACTAACAGTATGGTGAAACTCACCATACTCATAATTCTAATTTTATAACAAGAGCTAAGTGGAGAGCTTTGGGGGTAGTGGGGATTTTGGGTTGTGAGGTTTTGAGGGTAATAATTTTGTTGTATTGGGATTTTGGGGTGCGTGTTTGACAACTTTGATCTTCCTAAAGTTGTAGTTGAAGATTAACAAAATAGTGTAGTTGTTGGTGGATGTAAGTAAGGAGGTTGTCGAACCATACTAATTCTTGGTGTTATTACTCTTTATTTTGTTTATCTATTTAATTGTTGTGGTTGTATTTTTACATAAGATTTGAGCATGTGGATTTTAGAGGAAAAATCCCAACAAACACCTTATCTGAAAAATTAGATTTTAAGGATTTTCATAGATCGAGGTCAAAGATTGGATTTCAAATCTGCGAAAAATTCTTGATTTGGGTCATGAAATTTTCTTTAATAAGAGGTATCTTTCACTATCAAATGCAAGACAGAAAGGAAAATTTTTATTTTACTCTCTCTATGTGATGGTGGAAATGTATCTTCTCTAAGAAAATCCTGGAAAAATCTCTCTGTACATGAAATGAAAATGGCATTTCACCTAATCTTGTTGTGTTCATTTATATCGACCAAATTAGTGTTATTCCCAACCTTTGGCATGACACATTAACATGAATTGTCACTCGTACCGAAAACTATTTCAAGCTCATATTACAATTTTATCAAATAACTAATCTTAATTAAAAAAGTTGTTAGTTACATTACGCTAAAACATATGCTAGTAAAGATTTGCGTAATCTGCCTTGGCTCAAGATGTATATGCCACGAAAAGTTCTTACATACCTAACTATGGTCTATAAAAGATATATCGCATAATAACATATTTTATTATTGCATGGCATTAGAAGATAAAGAAAAAGAGATATCTTCCTTCCATCCAATAGTTAAAAATGCTTTGTGCATGCATTTATCAACTACCAAGATAAAAAAATTTCATATATACACGACAGATATATTAAATTGAACTACTGATCAGCAAGCTAAAAGATGTGCAACACAAATTGTTAATTAAGATCTCTCTTAATCTGCAATAACCGTATTTGCAAAGTAAGGGTAAATAAGTAATTTAATAAATTATAACTTGAAGTATAAATGATATAGTTACGCGATGGATTTAGTATTGAATAAAATAATTCTTTTGGAAAAAAAAAATTTCTGCGACGTGGACGTCATTAAAAGAAAAGAAAAGTAAAAAGTTGTGGGCAGCAGGTATAATACCGGCTGCCAATTTCAGAAGACGTTTGTAGTCAACAAACGTGGGTAGCAGGTGTAATACCTGTTACCAATTTCAGACGGCATTTGGGAATGCCTTACGCGTCTCCACAACGTGGAAACTGTGGACACTTTTGGGAGGGGTGGGCTGCTAGAAGAGCAAAATTTTGAAGGAGTTTTCTATGGAATTTCATAGAGAATCAAGAATAGCTATCAGAAGGTAATATCATAGTGCTTATTTTTGAATTTCTAACATTTATGGAGTTTTCCTGAATTCAAAGTGAGAATTTTCAAAGTGTGTGGTTTATATCGAATTGAAGAATAAATTAGAAAATTTATATAAGTATGATGTCAGGTGTTGACGATATATAATTGGGGGAATTTTTGAGAGAAACGAGAAAGGCAAGGAAGTGATCCACGGGTAGCTTTAAGTGCTACGTGTGAGTTGGATTTACTTTAAGTAGTCTAAAGAAAAATGAAATATTTAGTGATAATATTAAAATAAATTATTGATGTATGCTTGGGTGATATGTGAAAAAAATTAATTTATAGTTATTATAGGAAATTTGGACAAGTAGAAATATTTTTCGGTGAGAAATAATATTTTTGGAAATAAAAGTTTATTGGAGAATAAAAGACATAAATAAATTATTGATGAGTTATATTGATGTTTTAGCACGAATTATGGGGAGATGAATTTTAGTGAATATTGATAAGCTTTGGTGGATGATTTTATGTGATTAGAAATGAAATTCAGTGGATCTGGACAAACTTTGATGGATAATTTGATATGATTTGGGATGAAATTTTGTGGATTTTGACAAGTTGTAATGGATGATTTGATGTGATTTGGGGTGAGTGGATTTTAGTAGAATTTTTATATAATTTGAGAAAAAATCAGGATAGTCAATTTAAATATTTTGATTTCATGTGATTATTATATTACTATTTATATGCATATTTTATATCATTGTTCATATGCATATGCATTACATGAGAAAGAAAGAACCGGGAAGGCAGCTGGTTTGATGAAAATGAAAGAACCGTGAAGGCAGCCGGTCTAATGAAAATAAAATAACCGGGAAGGCAGTCAGTCTAATGAAAATGAAAGAACTGGGAAGGCAGCCGGTCTTATGAGAATGAAAGAACCGGGAAGGCACCTGGTCTAAATGAGAATGAAAGAACCGGGAAGGCAGCCGGTCTAAGATAATAACAACCTGTCGACAGGTGGGAAGACGTTCCCATCATAATCATATATGTATTTGCATTTGTTTTAATTATTACTGCATTATTGAAATGATGAGGTGTGATGTATCATCGTGAATATAATTATGGATGATTGAGTCTCACAGAAAGAGACAGTTATGATTAAAATATTATTGAAATGCTGAGGTGTGATGTATCATCGTGAATATAATTATAGATAATTGAATCTCATAGAAAGAGACAGTTATGATGATAGTGCTGATGTGTGGTATGTTATTTTGAAATTGTTTATAGATGATTTGGTCTCACAGAGAGAGACAATTATGGTAAGCAAGAACCAGAGAATGATAAGAACCATCTAAATGATGGACTTTATGATGAGAACCTCATTACAAGATAATTATGAGATAATTGATGGTCTTAAGGTGGACCAATGATTTAGAAAAAGATATTGATAGAGAATGAATCGTATGACATGTGTAATGATAGTAGAAAGTTGTCATCAGGTTATGTGAAAAAAATAAAAGATTAAAAATTAAAGGACTATTTATGAAATTTTGGAATATTTTTTATAAATTAAATTCACTGAGATTGTGAAGCTCACCCCTCATTGTACAATGATTTTCAGGTAGAAGGTTTGGCAAATAATTTGGTGAGTCGAGGTTCAGAAGAAATCATCTTCTGTAAGCCACGTACGTGTCAACATCCTCAGACTAATGAGAAAATAAAATGAAAATTTTATTTGTAAATCTTCATGCATTTTACGTTGTATAGAATGCTTAAAGATCGGATTGATGTAAAGTTCTTTTGGTAATATTTATTTTTATTGTTGCATATATGTGTCGTGCTGGGATTCTCAAAATGTAATGACACCTGTAGAGAGATTATTTGGTTTTCTACCAGTAATTGACAGACCTTTGTTTCGTTTGAATTAAAAGGAGAAGTTTTGGATTGGTGGGAAGATATTCTTCCCAGGGTAAGTATAGATGTCAATAGACCTTCAACCTGGAATAGGTTTAAGGAGGTTTTCCTTGAGAAATATTTTTCCTTAGACTTTTAGAGCCTAACATGATAGAGATTGATCTATTTGAGGCATATTAATTATGTAAGATTGGTTGATATATCAACTCAAATTGACAGAGATGTGATGGAGTTTAAGAAAAAAAAAAGAGAAAGAGTGGTTAAAGAGGTTTAGACATAAAGGTTATAGAGGTAATGGTAGTACAAGTGTATAGGGTGAGAAACCACCCCAAATGAGGCTTTTCTTGTTACAGGGAACTGAAGTACAGAGTTAGAGGCAAACAGAACCTATTGTATCTGTATCTTAGAATACTATTGGTGGGACCCTTAGATTTGGGAGACAGGAAGTCATGGCAGAGGAAGTAAGTTTGCCATTAAGGGAAATAGTAACATGATGTATGATTGAGAGACAAAAGTTATTATAGATATATTCAGATGAGATATTTATCCCATAATTGTCAAAATTTGAAATGCTTTATGTGTGGAGAAGGTGGACATGTCAGTGTTGGTTGACCTTGACCCAACCCATTCTTTTGCATCCAGTATTCATATAAAATCTATTGAAGTATGTATTAGTCATTGGATTGCAAAATATCCTTGTTAAAGTTCTCCCTCGAGATAGAGTGATAAGCATGAATAGTTATGAGAGATTGTGTGATTCGTACCAGTGACAGAAAATCTGAAGTTGATTTATTATCTTCGAATATAATTTATTTTGGGAAATAATTGGTTATCGACGTTTTTTGTCTGGATTGATTATTCCAGAAAGAAGGCTCAAGATATATATGTTATATACTTTTAACTACCTTATTTTTGCTCTGGCCAATAGAAGATGATTGAAAAAGGGTTTTAAGGAGTATTGGGCATATATCATGAATTATAAAATGGAAAGTGAGAAGTTAGAATAAATCTTAGTGATGAAAGAATATTCTAAATTAATTTTTGATGAGTTGTTTAGGTTGCCTCCAAGTAGGGAGATTAAAGTCTAATGATGTGATACCAGGGCTATCACATATATTTAATAGCGGTTGAATTGAGAAAGTTGAACGTATCATTTTAAGAATTTTTGGATAAATAATTTTTTAGACCTAACGTATTTGGGGAGCCCCTATGTTGTTTGTGAAGAAGGAAGATGGAACGATGAGATTGGGTATAGACTACAAATAGTTGAATAAGAATAAATACATTTTTTCCTAGGATAAATGAATTGTTTAAGCAGTTGCAAGGAGTGAGAATGTTTTCTAAGATAAACCTGAGATCAGGTTATCACCAATGGAGGATAGAGAAGGGAGACGTGCCTAAGATTGCTTTTAGGACACGTTATGCTCATAAGCTTTCGCGATGTCATTTGGATTAACTAATGTTCCAGAAACATTCATGGACTTGATGAATAAAATATTTAGACTGTTTCTTGATAATCTTATGGTTGTGTTCAGTAACGACATTCTGATATATTTTGAGAAGGAAAAACAACATATAGACCATTAGATACTGTGCTGGAGATTCTGAGGAGAGAGAAATTATATGCAAAGTTTCTAAGTGTGAATGTTAGCTGAAGGAAATAACTTTCTTGGAACATGTAATATCCGGAATCGGCATAACCGTTGATCCACAAAAGGTAGAGATAATGTTAAACCAACTAATATAATTGAGATTAGAATCTTCTTGGTGTTAGCTGGTTATTATAGAAGAATTCTTTCAGAATTTGTCTATTATTGAATTGCTGTTGAATAGATTGACTAGTAAAGATGTGAGATTTGTACGGTGAAGGAAGTGAGAAAATTTTGCAATTACTAAAGGAGAAATTGACTACAGCTCCGATATTGGTGTTTCCTTCTGGTGATGAAGGAGTTGTGGTGTATAATGATAAGTCATATCAATGATTGGGATATGTGTAACATAGGAAAGTTATGGGCTATACTTCTAGGTAATTGAAAATTTATGATAGAAATTACTCCTTTCATGACTTTGAATTTACTGTTATAGTGTTTACTTTAAAGATTGGAGACATCATTAGTATGGAGCCACTTCTGAGATTTTCATGGGTTATAAGAGTTTGACGTAATTACCTGCCCAGAGAAAGTTAAATTTGAGGCAAAGATGGTGGATAAAGTTGATTAGTAACTAAGATTGTACAATTCATAATCATCCTGAAAATGCGAAGGTGATAGCTGATACATTGAGTAGAAATTCTACAAGAAGGTTAACTGTTATGGGGGTTCTGATGTGAAATTGATGATAGATTTAAAAGAGATAAGAATGAAGTTGAATAACGGTGATAAAAGATCATGGTTAACGAATATGGTTGTACAGTCATCCATAATAAAATGTTTTAGAGATGCAAGGTAGAGATGAAGAGATAGAAAAGATTAAGCATTGAGTGCTTACTAGAAAGAAATATGAGTTCAAAAATTTGGAATGAGGGTATTTTGAAATTGGAACATGGATTTGTGTTCCCAATGATGCAGAGTGGAGAAAGAAGATATTGAGAAAAGTACATGATGATATAGATTCGATGCAATCAAGTAATAATAAGATGTATAGAGGATTGCGACAAAAATTCTAATGGTCAGGGTTAAAGAGAGATGTAGCTGAGATTGTGAGGTTGTATGGAGTACCATGGATCATAGTATCAAATAGAGATGCTAGATTTACATCTTAGTTTTTGGAGAGGCTTTCAGTAAGTCGTGGGTAAAAAGTTGCAATTTAATATAATTTTTCAAGCTTAGACAAAAAAAAAAAAGAACGATTTTTAGAGTACTAGAAGATATGTTAAGGGCAAATGTGATGAGTTCTTAGTAAGTTTGGAATGCTTACATGCCATTGATTGAAGTTGCTTATAATAATTAGTAACAAACTAATAATAGGATGGCATCGATTGAGGCATTGTATGGTCGGAGGAGTATAACTCCTTTATGTTAGGAAGAAATGGGAGAGAGAAATATAGTTGGTTTATAAATTATTTAGTTAACATCTAAGAGGAACAAATTGGTTATAGATAGCTGTAAAGCAGCACAGAGTAAACCTCCTGAGTTTCCAGAAGATGATGGGGTGTATGGAAAAATATCTCAATGAAAAGGGTGTATTGAGATTTAAACAGGAAATAAAAGCTAAACCTAATGTATGTGGGACCTTACGAGGTTTTTGAGAAAGTTTGACTAGTTGCGAATAGACTAGATTTGCCTCTGGAATTAAAACATTTATATAGTGTATTTCATGTTTCACTTTAAGGAAGTGTTTACATGATATTTCGAGCTAAGTTATAGAAATTTAGAAGGCTTGGGATTATATACAAATTCCAGTGAGAATTTTAGACAAAAATAATAAATCTTGTGTAATAAAATAATTTCATTATGCCAAGTTCGGTGGCGGAATCAGGATGTTGATGAGACTACGTGAAAGCATGAGACAGAAATATTATTCACATTTGTTTCTGGAGTAAAGTAGGGAAATTTCGGGGGCGAAATTTTTGAAAGGTCGGTAGAATTGTAATAACCGTATTCACATTTGGGAATGCCTTACGCGTCTCCACAACGTGGAGACTGTGGAGACTTTTGGGAAGGGGGGGCTGCTGAAGTTTTCGTATATATAGCATATGTAAACGTAAAAAAAAAAAATTTCACCCATGAGATTTCGTTTTGTTTCCTCTAAATTGTCTGTTTTCTTTAAATCTTTGGAGACTCAAAGAAATGTTGGAAGAGCAAAATTTTGAAGGGGTTTTCTGCGGAATTTTGTAGAAAATCAAGAATAGCTATAAGAAAAGCAGAAGGTAAACAGTGCTTATTTTTGAATTTCTGACATTTATGGAGTTTCCCTGAATTCAAAGTGAGAATTTTTAATGTGTCTGGTTTATATCAAATTGAAGAATAAATTAGAAAATTTATATAAATATGATGTCAGGTGTTGACGATCTACAATTGGGAGAATTTATGAGAGAAACGGGAAAGGCAAGAAAGTGATCCACGGGTAGTTTTAAGTGCTATGTGTGAGCTGGATTTACTTTAAGTAGTCTAAATAAAAACGAAATATTAGTGATAATATTAAAATAAATTATTGATGTATGCTTGGGTGATAGATGAAAAAATTGATTTATAGGTATAATAGGAAATTTGGACATGTAGAAATATTTTTCAGTGACAAATAATGTTTTTGGAAATAAAAGTTTATTAGAGAATAAAAGAGATAAATAAATTATTGATGAGTTATATTGATGTTTTAGCACGAATTATGAGGAGATGAATTTTAGTGAATATTGATAAGCTTTGGTGGATGATTTGATGTGATTAAAAATGAAATTCAGTGGATCTGGACAAACTTTGATGGATAATTTGATATGATCTGGGATGAAATTTAGTGGATTTTGACATTTTGTAATGGATGATTTGATGTGATTTGGGATGAGTGGATTTTAGTAGAATTTTTATATAATTTGAGAAAAAATCAGGATAGTTAATTTAAATATTTTGATTTCATATGATTTTTATATTACTGTTTATATGCATATTTTATATCATTGTTCATATGCATATGCATTACATGAGAAAGAAAAGAACCGGGAAGGCAGTCGGTCTGATGAAAATGAAAGAACCGGGAAGGCAGCCAGTCTGATAAAAATGAAAGAACCAGGAAGGCAGTCGGTCTTATGAGAATGAAAGAACCAAGAAGGCAACCGGTCTAAGTTAATAACAACCTGTCGACAGGTGGGAAGACGTTCCCATCATAATCATATATGCATTTGCATCTGTTTTAATTATTGCTGCATTAATGAAATGATGAGGTGTGATGTGTCATCGTGAATATAATTATAGATGATTGAGTCTCACAGAAAGAGATAGTTATGATGAAAATATTATTGAAATGATGAGGTGTGATGTATCATCGTGAATATAATTATAGATGATTGAGTCTCACAGAAAGAGACAGTTATGATGAAAATATTATTGAAATGCTGAGGTGTGATGTATTATCGTGAATATAATTATAGATAATTGAATCTCACAGAAAGAGACAGTTATGATGATAGTGCTGATGTGTGGTATGTTATTTTGAAATTGTTTATAGATGATTTGATCTCACAGAGAGAGACAATTATGGTAAGCAAGAAGCAGAGAATGATAAGAACCATCTAAATGATGGACTTTATGATGAGAACCTCATTACGAGGTAATCATGAGATAATTGATGGTCTTAAGGTGGACCAATGATTTAGAAAAAGATATTGATAGAGAATGAATCGTATGGCATGTTTAATGATAGTAGAAAGTTGTCATCATGTTATGTGAAAAAAATAAAAGATTAAAAATTAAAGGACTATTTATGAAATTTTGGAATACTTTTAGTAAATTAAATTCACTGAGTTTGTGAAGATCACCCCTCATGGTACAATGATTTTCTGGTAGCAGGGTTGGCAAATAATTTGGTGAGTTGAGGTTCAGAATAAATCATTTTTTGTAAGCCGTGTACGTGTCATCATCCTAAGACTAATAAGAAAGTAAAATTAAAATTTTTTTTGTAAATCTTCATGCATTTTACGTTGTATAGAATGCTTAAAAATTGGATTGATGTAAAGTTCTTTTGGTAATATTTATTTTTATTGTTGCATCTATGTGTCGTGCTGGGATTATCAAAATGTGATGACACCATTTCGGGGTGGCCAACCCGAGATGGGTCGTTACATAATCGCTCACTTAGATATTATACGCATAATCACAAAAGAACTAATTAATTAATCACACAATTTATGCATGTTTTTATGGTTGTCTCCTTCAAATTAACAAGGAACATATATAACTTTTAATTAATAAGAGATTATAGCATTCAAGGTTTTCTAAATTGGAAGACTCTTATGTACGTACGTGTTTAAAGTCCATGTTAATTAGCCATCTGGTAAACAAATGACTGCTCCATTAATTTTGTTGGAGTTGACCTTGAAAATTAGAGTCAAGGAGCAGTTAGTTAGAGACTTGAAACGCCCAGGCTTGAAATTTGCATGTAACGGAGAAATTACATGAAAAAGAAAAATAAAATGAAAGAAAGAGTCCTGAGACTTTGGTTCACTTTTTGTTTTCTTTAGTTTGTCCGTTTGCTGCTATAGAATTGACATAAATATTATATACTTACGTATACCTGAGACTTCTCTTCTTAAAAAAATGACCTGAGATAATTTGTTTTGGTGCTATAGAAGCACAGGGTATATTGACTTGACCTGAGATCATTTGAACTGACATAAATATTATATACTTAGGTTGTTTTTGAGACATACAAATACAAGGTATATAATTGTGCTTGAGCTGAGACTTCTCTTCTTAAAAAATTGACCTGAGACAATTTGGGTTGACAAAAATATGTAATTGGCACATTTATGTTGGCTGGGTCCATTCTGATCTGCTGGCCTGGCAGTGTTGTATGTATGCATATACCTAACAAAATTCATGTTTACATTGGTCGATCTTCAACAAAAAATTGAATTCAATGTTTACACGCATACCTTCGCGCGTTTTATGGGTTTCAAGCGAGAGGATATATGTATTATGGATTTCTTTGTCGAGGCCAAATTCATACTGAGAGCATATGTATGATTTCTAAGTTTTTATAAAGTCTATGCCAGATATCCAGGAAGTATTTGAAGAGAAACTTAATACTTAAAAAAAAAAAAAAAAAATAAGGTAGGCTTAACTTATTGATTATGAAATATTTTGAATTTATAGTTATAAATTAAAAAAATATATTTTGAATTTATATTTTTGAGTAACATCATAAAAAAATGATGTGTTTTCACTCTATGACCAATTTACAATGAATATCTAAAACTAAGAAGTATCTAATTACTACATTTAAGATAGATGATCTTCATGAATTAGATGCTCTCTTAGACGTGGAAATGAGTGGGGGATATGTTTTAAATCAATCTCATTACTTGAGAAACTATTATTAAGTTCCAAAATCTTGGAATAAAGTAAGCAAGTATCCCCTATGAATTCACTACTAAACCAATTGAGAATTTCGGTAAAGTAATGGTACAACTTGAATATATATGTTAGTGCTATTGAAAGTTTAACTGAGCTAGATATTGTATTTGTAGAGTGCAAACTTTCAAGATACACTAGTAAGCCTAGTACAAACCAATAAATAGAGTTATTAGAATCTTAAGAAAACTATTAAACTATCTGCTTTATTTTTATTATCTGGTTGTACTAGAAGGATTCATTGTAGTTGGATCACAAGTACGTCAATTGATGAAAATTTAACGTTTGGATGGATTTTTAGGCTTGGTGGTGAAACAATACGTTGACCCTCTAAGAAGTAGGTATGCATATCAAATTTAACAATATAACCAGGATCAGCGCATAATGCCATAGACATATTTGGCGTCACAACAATCCAATATACTTGTCACCTCAAGGACTTGTCTCCTTAAGGACTCTTTCTTAACATTATCGTTTCACATGGACAACAAAAAGATATATGTTTGCAGGGCCAAGAACTGTTGTCACACTTTGGTACCAAAAAGGCTAACAAACATATCAATCATCTCAAGAATATTACTCTAGTTCTATCTACCTATTCTTTAAGCCACAAAAACAGGAAAACCATAAGCTTCAATACGGCCCATTGAGCATTTTAACACATTTATGAACTAGAGCAAAGCTTCCTCATACCAAATACAGACTTAGTATTGCAACTTCAAAGGATAACAAGAGGGGAGAAAAGAATCACTGGAGGGGACTGCATAGTAGCAAACAAAAGTGGTAAATGATTCACATCTTAGGTAGAAATCAGAACAAAATATGGGAAAGTAGCAAGCCATGTCACTAATTCAATCCAAAGCAATGAGGATGTATAAAATCAAACTTAAAATTTAAGCCACGCCATCTTGTCTTCTCATGAAAAAGATTAAGCGCTGATGTCAGAGATATTAAGGGAAGGTTGGGTACAGGACCGTCAATCGAGGTTGATACATGTTTTTTCAACATTCTTTTTTCAGTATTTTGTCATATTCCTCTCTATACCTCCATTCTATTTGGTATAGCTGTTCAATCATCTCCTCTTCATCTCCATCTTATGAAACGCCTATTTTTTTTTTATTCAATGCCCTATTTTCTTACCCAATACTTTTCCTTTATATTCACACTTTATAAAATGACTGATAATTGTGTATAACATTTGTTTATTCAGGCTGTTTCAGACTTGATCCTAGTGTATCCTGAAGGTTTCAAATATATTCTTAAGTACATCAAGGATCATTACAATAATGCAACCATTTACATTACTGTGAATGGTAAGCTAATTGTTAGAATAAATTTCATATAATTAAGTGGTATTTGTTACATGTTGGATAATCCAATTACTAATTAGTTTTGATTTCTTTGACATAAAACTCATGTAGGATATGACGATTACAACAATGATACATTACCATTGGAAGAAGCTCTTAAGGATACTGATAGGAAAGAATACCATGAGAAGCATCTTCGGAATCTTTTGGAAGCCGTAAAGTGAGTTAGTATCTAACTTACATTGAATTTATTATCACACTTTTTGTTTCTTTTTTTTTTTTGGTTCGCAAAATTTACTTTACAACTAACATAAAACTTTTGTTCTACAACAAACTTGATATTGATATAAAATTATCGTTTTCTGCTATATATGATGTTTTTTAGTACTCAATTTTTGTAGGTTTAATTATTACAAGGTCCATCTCGATGTAAGCTTATAGAGCAAAGATTGTTTTGTTAAATGTTTGTAATAATGGTGATTATTGGATTATTGACAGTGACTATGGAGTTGATGTGAAAGACTATTTTGCATGGTCATTGATGGATAACTTTGAATGAAACCTTTGTTACACTGTTCGATTCGGATTATATTATGTAGATTTCAAGAATTACTTGAAACGATATCCGAAAGAATCAACCAAGTGGTTCATGAAATTTCTAAAAGAACAGAGCAAGCAGTCTAAAACTGTTATTTGGGGTTCCTCAATTTTATCACGTATACCAAAGAGTTGGTCACTACTGATGCATTGAAGTTGAACATCTTTTGGTTCTCAATCACAACTGAATGATGCATTTTATTATTTCTTTTGTAATTCTTTGATTTTATTGATTAAAATCTTTTTAGGTATTTTAGGATTTTAATATGTAATTAAACTATTGTCTTCTTATATAATAAATTGTACTACTTTTTGATCTATTTTATGTAGCTTGCCTATAAATAGGTTTGTATAGTTTTTGGGATTCTGCGTAAATCTTTTTTCATGATAAATAAATTGACTTTTTCCTTTCATATATATATATAAAAGCCTTTTATTCTCTTTTTCGCTGAGATAGGTGGTTTATAGGGAGGATTCTCCAGGCATGAAGACTCCCAAAAAGTATGCCTTTTGAATTATGGACAAATGGACAATTAAAGTATCATAGTACATATGTCACTTAGCAATCACCGAAGTCCTAAACAATTTTTTTTTTGTTTTCTCAAATCCCCAACTTTGAGGGTGATTTTAATAAATAAATATTTTGATTATAAATTTGTCATAATAAGCCCTTAATTTGATTTGACATCTTCTTTGAAATGATGTGTTTTTAAGAATTTACTCTTTCAAAAGAAAATTAATGACAGAGAGAAAACAGAGAAAAGAATCTCAATGTTTTTGGCATTAACGCCAATATTTTTGTGTTTTGTAAGGGGCTGTTGATAAGAATCTCAATGTTTCTTCAAGAAGTTATGCAGGCTCTCATTCTACGGCTCTTGATGATCACAAGTGTTTAACATGGTTCTCAATTTATGAACTTATTTCATTTGGAATTATATAAAATGAATTTATTAGCTACATCAGCTCTTAGGTGACAAGAAAGGCGAGAGAAGTTGGGGCCATAATCCTTGGACTGACTATTCCTTCATGTCTTCACCATTTATTGCTATATTCTTCCAAACCAGACCTTCTCTAAACTCTGTTATTCAAAACTAGATCAAATGGACTCTTTCTCCATTATGAGTTCATCCAGCCATTATGATAAGACAGCTGCTTGAAGACTCCTAGGTAAATGCTTCCTAGGTTGTTGTGTTGAGATTTTGCCATTAAAATCCATTTACTCAATCTTAAGAAAAAAACACAAGCACAACAATTAAATAGGAAAATAAATAAAAAGCAAGAACTTTAGGAAGAGCAAAGTTGTTAAACTCTCACCCCAAAATCTCAATACAAAAAAAGCTCTTAACCCAATACACCCAAAGCTGTCATCCTAACTTTTGTAGTAAATCCCTCTAGCTTACAATATATGGGAATTATAAGTGTGCCTCAAATCTTCTCTGGGACCCCTTTATATCGAATATATTTTCCTAATACAATTAGAAAAAGAACAACCGCATCATACTCAACTACTACTATTTGTACAATTAACAATCTAATAGGAAATTAGTATTATTCCTACTAGAACAAGCAATTACAAAATAGGAAACAATTTTTCACAAGTCAATTAGAACTCTTTTTTATTAGAATTGAGCCAAACTCCTAACAGTCGTAACTATGGGATAGTTTTTTTTTTTTTTTTTAATTTTCTTCTTCCACTTTGCAATCAGATGCAAACACACGATTGATTTCATGCAAACAATTGGAGCTTGCAATTAATTTTTGTTCGTATGATCCTCCAATGTGTCCACGAGCTAAAGAAGATATAAGTGGATTGTTGAGGAAAATTGTAAGAATAAAGAATCAAGCTAGAAGAGACAGAGATAGGAGCTGATGTGATTAAAAAAATCATTTTATATAGTTTTAAATGCAATCAGAATATAATATGAGAACAATATCAAACTTGAGTTTCAATAGTAAACTTGACGTAAATTAGAACAATATTAAACTTTAAGAAAAACCAGTGAAATCTAAAAGACAATTGATAATGGTAATGGATAAGTTTGCATTAGTAATTAAGTTGACCTTGAAAAGGAGTAAAGACTGTAAATGCCAACCAAGCTGTTGATTTCCTTAATTGGATAACACTCTCCCCAGACCGGCATTGTTTGGTTTTTTATTTTTCATAGGAAAAAAAAGCATATTTTGCACTTTTCATTAAATCTATTAAACTAGGTCCTGGTCAAAATCCTAGTCTCGAAAAGTTATCTTGATATGGACCAACACCATGTAACTTCGTGCCGATATAATATTATATATATTTTTATACCACAGTAGTGGATAAAATATTTGGAAATAAAATAAAAGAAACACGTTTTTTTTTTCTCTGTAGCTTATCCGGTTGAGATAAATTTGGTTGACGAAAATCCGATATAATTTACTATGTGATTGACGAATTCAGAGTTTGGTCATGTTGGCTGGGTCCATTCTACTCGGTTGGCAGCGTCAACGTAACAAAATTTTTACAATCCATGTTCACACTTTTGTTTCATGGGTTTCCACCATTGTTTATATAAAAAAAAAATCCTGGTTAGATTGGGTAGTTTTAAATCCGTCTGAAATTTTATCGATAATTTTAAAAAAATTTACTAGTAATATCAATATAAGTGTGAGAATAAAAAATTAATGGCACAAGTGAAATTTCAAAAATTAACAATGAAATTTCGGACGGATCTAAAATAATTCTGAACCAAAAATTGGTCCTTATATGTTGGATCCTCTCAATTTTTAGCTTTGAATTGCGGGTCAATTAATTGTTAGATTTTATGCCACCTCAATAAAGTAAAAATCGAGGGTCATGAACACACCACATCACCGAAGTAAGGGAAAAGAGCTTTTTCCTCTAAATCGGCAAACAACCAACTGCATGCCCTTGTGTAATGACTCATACCGAGCGAGCTTTACTTGAAATGACATCATCATTACTTTTAAACATTGAGCATATAGACCTGTACCGGAACATGTAAATCCTACTATTTCCATCATACAATACATTCCTACTATATGTATGCATGCTTCCACATTTCTTTAGTCTATGTACACTACATCTTGGTTGAAACCAAGAATTTAGACAACACACAATCTTTAGAAAAATTTCTGCCATACAATTAAAAACCACATACAGTTTTTTCAAAAACGGAGACATATACATTAATCCGCACTCCCAAACAAACATGGTGAGGATGCTTTGCGTGTAAACCCAGCTAAGGATACCTTTCTCCTTTAATCCTTTTCTGATTTGCTTCAATTCTATTCAACAACTTCCTTGAAATATTAAAAAGTTGGAGGGTGAGCTAAAAGCTTAGCGAGTAATCATATTACTCGAAGTAATCGTCTTCAAGAAACTTTTTCACTTTTTGAATGAATTCAATTTAATTGTAATCACAATTCATAAAGTCACAACTATGTATATATAATTACTCTCATGCTCATCACAAGTAAAATAATCGTTCCAAGAATACATTAAAACATTCAACAATCACTTGAACTAAAGTATCATACAAGTATGTCACATGATTCAAACCATTACAACAATAACCCTTTTAAACTATTCACGGTTCACGTGACATCAACTCAATTCCATACTCTTATCAATACATATATCACAATGGGGGTGTCTCCCCACGTACCAGTACATCAAACATCGCATTATACATCCACTTGGTTTCATCTCACTTTCCACTTCTACTTGGTTCCACCTCACTTTCCACTTCCACTCGGTTCCATAATATCATCAAGGATTCAAATCTCATCAAACATAATTCATAACACAAGAAATTTTTTAAATATAATTTCATCAACTCATTCACATTACACTTTACTTCCAAACACACATCAAGACATATGATTTGTTTCTTAGATATCAAACACACATTTATTCACACCCTTATATGGTTTGCATTCCGCATCTATTATACTTACATATTTTCGTTTTTATCGTATAATTCACCACGCTTACTTCTAATTTTATAACAAGAGCTAAGTGGAGAGCTTTGGGGGTAGTGGGGATTTTGGGTTGTGAGGTTTTGAGGGTAATAATTTTGTTGTATTGGGATTTTGGGGTGCGTGTTTGACAACTTTAATCTTCCTAAAGTTGTAGTTGAGGATTAACAAAATAGTGTAGTTGTTGGTGGATGTAAGTAAGGAGGTTGTCGAACCATACTAATTCTTGGTGTTATTACTCTTTATTTTGTTTACCTATTTAATTGTTGTGGTTGTATTTTTACCTAAGATTTGAGCATGTGGATTTTAGAGGAAAAATCCCAACAAACACCTTATCTGAAAAATTAGATTTTAAGGATTTTCATAGATCGAGGTCAAAGATTGGATTTCAAATCTGCGAAAAATTCTTGATTTGGGTCATGAAATTTTCTTTAATAAGAGGTATTTTTCACTATCAAATGCAAGACAGATAGGAAAATTTTTATTTTACTCTCTCTATGTGATGGTGGAAATGTATGATCTCTAAGAAAATCCCGGAAAAATCTCTCTGTACATGAAATGAAAATGGCATTTCACCTAATCTTGTTGTGTTCATTTATATCGACCAAATTAGTGTTATTCCCAACCTTTGGCATGACACATTAACATGAATTGTCACTCGTACCGAAAACTATTTCAAGCTCATATTACAATTTTATCAAATAACTAATCTTAATTAAAAAGGTTGTTAGTTACATTACGCTAAAACATATGCTAGTAAAGATTTGCGTAATCTGCCTTGGCTCAAGATGTATATGCCATGAAAAGTTCTTACATACCTAACTATGGTCTATAAAAGATATATCGCATAATAACATATTTTATTATTGCATGGCATTAGAAGATAAAGAAAAAGAGATATCTTCCTTCCATCCAATAGTTAAAAATGCTTTGTGCATGCATTTATCAACTACCAAGATAAAAAAATTTCATATATACACGACAGATATATTAAATTGAACTACTGATCAGCAAGCTAAAAGATGTGCAACACAAATTGTTAATTAAGATCTCTCTTAATCTGTAATAACCGTATTTGCAAAGTAAGGGTAAATAAGTAATTTAATAAATTATAACTTGAAGTATAAATGATATAGTTACGCGATGGATTTAGTATTGAATAAAATAATTCTTTTGGAAAAAAAAATTTCTGCGACGTTGACGTCATTAAAAGAAAAGAAAAGTCAAAAGTTGTGGGCAGCAGGTATAATACCGGCTGCCAATTTCAGAAGATGTTTGTAGTCAACAAACTTGGGTAGCAGGTGTAATACCTGTTACCAATTTCAGACGGCATTTGGGATTGCCTTACGCGTCTCCACAACGTGGAAACTGTGGAGACTTTTGGGAGGGGTGGGCCGCTGGAAGAGCAAAATTTTGAAGGAGTTTTCTATGGAATTTCATAGAGAATCAAGAATAGCTATCAGAAGGTAATATCATAGTGCTTATTTTTGAATTTCTAACATTTATGGAGTTTTCCTGAATTCAAAGTGAGAATTTTCAAAGTGCGTGGTTTATATCGAATTGAAGAGTAAATTAGAAAATTTATATAAATATGATGTCAGGTGTTGACGATATATAATTGGGGGAATTTTTGAGAGAAACGGGAAAGGCAAGGAAGTGATCCACGGGTAGCTTTAAGTGCTACGTGTGAGTTGGATTTATTTTAAGTAGTCTAAAGAAAAATGAAATATTTAGTGATAATATTAAAATAAATTATTGATGTATGCTTGGGTGATAGATGAAAAAAATTAATTTATAGTTATTATAGGAAATTTGGACAAGTAGAAATATTTTTCGGTGAGAAATAATATTTTTGGAAATAAAAGTTTATTGGAGAATAAAAGACATAAATAAATTATTGATGAGTTATATTGATGTTTTAGCACGAATTATGGGGAGATGAATTTTAGTGAATATTGATAAGCTTTGGTGGATGATTTTATGTGATTAGAAATGAAATTCAGTGGATCTGGACAAACTTTGATGGATAATTTGATATGATTTGGGATGAAATTTTGTGGATTTTGACAAGTTGTAATGGATGATTTGATGTGATTTGGGGTGAGTGGATTTTAGTAGAATTTTTATATAATTTGAGAAAAAATCAGGATAGTCAATTTAAATATTTTGATTTCATGTAATTTTGGATTGGTGGGAAGATATTCTTCCCAGGGTAAGTATAGATGTCAATAGACCTTCAACCTGGAATAGGTTTAAGGAGGTTTTCCTTGAGAAATATTTTTCCTTAGACTTTTAGAGCCTAACATGATAGAGATTGATCTATTTGAGGCATATTAATTATGTAAGATTGTTTGATATATCAACTCAAATTGAGAGAGATGTGATGGAGTTTAAGAAAAAAAAAGAGAAAGAGTGGTTAAAGAGGTTTAGACATAAAGGTTATAGAGGTAATGGTAGTACAAGTGTATAGGGTGAGAAACCACCCCAAATGAGGTTTTTCTTGTTACAGGGAACTGAAGTACAGAGTTAGAGGCAAACAGAACCTATTGTATCTGTATCTTAGAATACTATTGGCGGGACCCTTAGATTTGGGAGACAGGAAGTCATGGCAGAGAAAGTAAGTTTGCCATTAAGGGAAATAGTAACATGATGTATGATTGAGAGACAAAAGTTATTATAGATATATTCTGATGAGATATTTATCCCATAATTGTCAAAATTTGAAATGCTTTATGTGTGGAGAAGGTGGACATGTCAGTGTTGGTTGACCTTGACGTAACCCATTCTTTTGCATCTAGTATTCATATAAAATCTATTGAAGTATGTATTAGTCATTGGATTGCAAAATATCCTTGTTAAAGTTCTCCCTCGAGATAGAGTGATAATCATGAATAGTTATGAGAGATTGTGTGATTCGTACCAGTGACAGAAAATCTGAAGTTGATTTATTATCTTCGAATATAATTTATTTTGGGAAATAATTGGTTATCGACGTTTTTTGTCTAGATTGATTATTCCAGAAAGAAGGCTCAAGATATATACGTTATATACTTTTAACTACCTTATTTTTGCTCTGGCCAACAGAAGATGATTGAAAAAGGGTTTTTAGGAGTATTGGGCATATATCATGAATTATAAAAAGGAAAATGAGAAGTTAGAATAAATCTTAGTGATGAAAGAATATTCTAAATTAATTTTTGATGAGTTGTTTAGGTTGCCTCCAAGTAGGGAGATTAAAGTCTAATGATGTGATACCAGGGCTATCACATATATTTAATAGTGGTTGAATTGAGAAAGTTGAACGTATCATTTTAAGAATTTTTTGATAAATAATTTTTTAGACCTAACGTATTTGGGGAGCCCCTATGTTGTTTGTGAAGAAGGAAGATGGAACGATGAGATTGGGTATAGACTACAAATAGTTGAATAAGAATAAATATATTTTTTTCTAGGATAAATGAATTGTTTAAGCAGTTGCAAGGAGTGAGAATGTTTTCTAAGATAAACCTGAGATCAGGTTATCACAAATGGAGGATAGAGAAGGGAGACGTGCCTAAGATTGCTTTTAGGACACGTTATGCTCATAAGCTTTCGCGATGTCATTTGGATTAACTAATGTTCCAGAAACATTCATGGACTTGATGAATAAAATATTTAAACTGTTTCTTGATAATCTTATGGTTGTGTTCAGTAACGACATTCTGATATATTTTGAGAAGGAAAAACAACATATAGACCATTAGATACTGTGCTGGAGATTCTGAGGAGAGAGAAATTATATGCAAAGTTTCTAAGTGTGAATGTTAGCTGAAGGAAATAACTTTCTTTGAACATGTAATATCCGGAATCGGCATAACCATTGATCCACAAAAGATAGAGATAATGTTAAACCAACTAATATAATTGAGATTAGAATCTTCTTGGTGTTAGCTGGTTATTATAGAAGAATTCTTTCAGAATTTGTTTATTATTAAATTGCTATTGAATAGATTGACCAGTAAAGATGTGAGATTTGTACGGTGAAGGAAGTGAGAAAATTTTGCAATTACTAAAGGAGAAATTGACTACAGCTCCGATATTGGTGTTTCCTTTTGGTGATGAAGGAGTTGTGGTGTATAACGATAAGTCATATCAATGATTGGGATATGTGTAACATAGGAAAGTTATGGGCTATACTTCTAGGTAATTGAAAATTTATGATAGAAATTACTCCTTTCATGACTTTGAATTAACTGTTATAGTGTTTACTTTAAAGATTGGAGACATCATCAGTATGGAGTCACTTGTGAGATTTTCATGGGTTATAAGAGTTTGACGTAATTACCTGCCCAGAGAAAGTTGAATTTGAGGCAAAGATGGTGGATGAAGTTGATTAGTAACTAAGATTGTACAATTCATAATCATCCTGAAAATGCGAAGGTGATAGCTGATACATTAAGTAGAAATTCTACAAGAAGGTTAACTGTTATGGGGGTTCTGATGTGAAATTGATGATAGATTTAAAAGAGATAAGAATGAAGTTGAATAACGGTGTTAAAAGATCATGGTTAACGAATATGGTTGTACAGTCATCCATAATAAAATGTTTTAGAGATGCAAGGTAGAGATGAAGAGATAGAAAAGATTAAGCTAATTGTTAGAATAAATTTCATATAATTAAGTGGTATTTGTTACATGTTGGATAATCCAATTACTAATTAGTTTTGATTTCTTTGACATAAAACTCATGTAGGATATGACGATTACAACAATGATACATTACCATTGGAAGAAGCTCTTAAGGATACTGATAGGAAAGAATACCATGAGAAGCATCTTCGGAATCTTTTGGAAGCCGTAAAGTGAGTTAGTATCTAACTTACATTGAATTTATTATCACACTTTTTGTTTCTTTTTTTTTTTGGTTCGCAAAATTTATTTTACATCTAACATAAAACTTGTGTTCTACAACAAACTTGATATTGATATAAAATTATCGTTTTCTGCTATATATGATGTTTTTTAGTACTCAATTTTTGTAGGTTTAATTATTACAAGGTCCATCTCGATGTAAGCTTATAGAGCAAAGATTGTTTTGTTAAATGTTTGTAATAATGGTGATTATTGGATTATTGACAGTGACTATGGAGTTGATGTGAAAGGCTATTTTGCATGGTCATTGATGGATAACTTTGAATGAAACCTTTGTTACACTGTTCGATTCGGACTATATTATGTAGATTTCAAGAATTTCTTGAAACGATATCCGAAAGAATCAACCAAGTGGTTCATGAAATTTCTAAAAGAACAGAGCAAGCAGTCTAAAACTGTTATTTGGGGTTCCTCAATTTTATCACGTATACCAAAGAGTTGGTCACTACTGATGCATTGAAGTTGAACATCTTTTGGTTCTGAATCACAACTAAATGATGCATTTTATTATTTCTTTTGTAATTCTTTGATTTTATTGATTAAAATCTTTTTAGGTATTTTAGGATTTTAATATGTAATTAAACTATTGTCTTCTTATATAATAAATTGTACTACTTTTTGATCTATTTTATGTAGCTTGCCTATAAATAGGTTTGTATAGTTTTTGGGATTCTGCGTAAATCTTTTTTCATGATAAATAAATTGACTTTTTCCTTTCATATATATATATAAAAGCCTTTTATTCTCTTTTTCGCTGAGATAGGTGGTTTATAGGGAGGATTCTCCAGGCATGAAGACTCCCTAAAAGTATGCCTTTTGAATTATGGACAAATGGACAATTAAAGTATCATAGTACATATGTCACTTAGCAATCACTGAAGTCCTAAACAATTTTTTTTTTTGTTTTCTCAAATCCCCAACTTTGAGGGTGATTTTAATAAATAAATATTTTGATTATAAATTTGTCATAATAAGCCCTTAATTTGATTTGACATCTTCTTTGAAATGATGTGTTTTTAAGAATTTACTCTTTCAAAAGAAAATTAATGACAGAGAGAAAACGGAGAAAAGAATCTCAATGTTTTTGGTATTAACGCCAATATTTTTGTGTTTTGTAAGGGGCTGTTGATAAGAATCTCAATGTTTCTTCAAGAAGTTATGAAGGCTCTCGTTCTACGGCTCTTGATGATCACAAGTGTTTAACATGGTTCTCAATTTATGAACTTATTTCATTTGGAATTATATAAAATGAATTTATTAGCTACATCAGCTCTTAGGTGACAAGAAAGGCGAGAGAAGTTGGGGCCATAATCCTTGGACTGACTATTCCTTCATGTCTTCACCATTTATTGCTATATTCTTCAAAACCAGACCTTCTCTAAACTCTGTTATTCAAAACTAGATCAAATGGACTCTTTCTCCATTATGAGTTCATCCAGCCATTATGATAAGACAGCTGCTTGAAGACTCCTAGGTAAATGCTTCCTAGGTTGTCGTGTTGAGATTTTGCCATTAAAATCCATTTACTCAATCTTAAGAAAAAAACACAAGCACAACAATTAAATAGGAAAATAAATAAAAAGCAAGAACTTTAGGAAGAGCAAAGTTGTTAAACTCTCACCCCAAAATCTCAATACAAAAAAAGCTCTTAACCCAATACACCCAAAGCTGTCATCCTAACTTTTGTAGTAAATCCCTCTAGCTTACAATATATGGGAATTATAAGTGTGCCTCAAATATTCTCTGGGACCCCTTTATATCGAATATATTTTCCTAATACAATTAGAAAAAGAACAACCGCATCATACTCAACTACTACTATTTGTACAATTAACAATCTAATAGGAAATTAGTATTATTCCTACTAGAACAAGCAATTACAAAATAGGAAACAATTTTTCCCAAGTCAATTAGAAGTCTTTTTTATTAGAATTGAGCCAAACTCCTAACAGTCGTAACTATGGGATAGTTTTTTTTTTTTAATTTTCTTCTTCCACTTTGCAATCAGATGCAAACACACGATTGATTTCATGCAAACAATTGGAGCTTGCAATTAATTTTTGTTGGTATGATCCTCCAATGTGTCCACGAGCTAAAGAAGATATAAGTGGATTGTTGAGGAAAATTGTAAGAATAAAGAATCAAGCTAGAAGAGACAGAGATAGGAGTTGATGTGATTAATAAATTCATTTTATATAGTTTTAAATGCAATCAGAATATAATATGAGAACAATATCAAACTTGAGTTTCAATAGTAAACTTGACGTAAATTAGAACAATATTAAACTTTAAGAAAAACCAGTGAAATCTAAAAGACAATTGATAATGGTAATGGATAAGTTTGCATTAGTAATTAAGTTGACCTTGAAAAGGAGTAAAGACTGTAAATGCCAACCAAGCTGTTGATTTCCTTAATTGGATAACACTCTCCCCAGACCGGCATTGTTTGGTTTTTTATTTTTCTTAGAAAAAAAAAGCATATTTTGCACTTTTCATTAAATCTATTAAACTAGGTCCTAGTCAAAATCCTAGTCTCTAAAAGTTATCTTGATATGGACCAACACCATGTAACTTCGTGCCGATATAATATTATATATATTTTTATACCATAGTAGTGGATAAAATATTTGGAAATAAAATAAAAGAAACACGTTTTTTTTTTCTCTGTAGCTTATCCGGTTGAGATAAATTTGGTTGACGAAAATCCGATATAATTTACTATGTGATTGACGAATTCAGAGTTTGGTCATGTTGGCCGGGTCCATTCTACTCGGTTGGCAGCGTCAACGTAACAAAATTTTAACAATCCATGTTCACACTTTTGTTTCATGGGTTTCCACCATTGTTTATATCAAAAAAAAATCCTGGTTAGATTGGGTAGTTTTAAATCCGTCTGAAATTTTATCGATAATTTTAAAAAAATTTACTAGTAATATCAATATAAGTGTGAGAATAAAAAATTAAAAGGTATAAGTGAAATTTCAAAAATTAACAATGAAATTTCGGACGGATCTAAAACAATTCTTAACCAAAAATTGGTCCTTATATGTTGGATCCTCTCAATTTTTAGCTTTGAATTGCGGGTCAATTAATTGTTAGATTTTATGCCACCTCAATAAAGTAAAAATCGAGGGTCATGAACACACCACATCACCGAAGTAAGGGAAAAGAGCTTTTTCCTCTAAATCGGCAAACAACCAACTGCATGCCCTTGTGTAATGACTCATACCGAGCGAGCTTTACTTGAAATGACATCATCATTACTTTTAAACATTGAGCATATAGACCTGTACCGGAACATGTAAATCCTACTATTTCCATCATACAATACATTCCTACTATATGTATGCATGCTTCCACATTTCTTTAGTCTATGTACACTACATCTTGGTTGAAACCAAGAATTTACACAACACACAATCTTTAGAAAAATTTCAGCCATACAATTAAAAACCACATACAGTTTTTTCAAAAACGGAGACATATACATTAATCCGCACTCCCAAACAAACATGGTGAGGATGCTTTGCGTGTAAACCCAGCTAAGGATACCTTTCTCCTTTAATCCTTTTCTGATTTGCTTCAATTCTATTCAACAACTTCCTTGAAATATTAAAAAGTTGGAGGGTGAGCTAAAAGCTTAGCGAGTAATCATATTACTCGAAGTAATCGTCTTCAAGAAACTTTTTCACTTTTTGAATGAATTCAATTTAATTGTAATCACAATTCATAAAGTCACAACTATGTATATATAATTACTCTCATGCTCATCACAAGTAAAATAATCGTTCCAAGAATACATTAAAACATTCAACAATCACATTTATTAAAGTATCATACAAGTATGTCACATGATTCAAACCATTACAACAATAACCCTTTTAAACTATTCACGGTTCACGTGACATCAACTCAATTCCATACTCTTATCAATACATATATCACAATGGGGGTGTCTCCCCACGTACTAGTACATCAAACATCGCATTATACATCCACTTGGTTTCATCTCACTTTCCACTTCTACTTGGTTCCACCTCACTTTCCACTTCCACTCGGTTCCATAATATCATCAAGGATTCAAATCTCATCAAACATAATTCATAACACAAGAAATTTCTTAAATATAATTTCATCAACTCATTCACATTACACTTTACTTCCAAACACACATCAAGACATATGATTTGTTTCTTAGATATCAAACACACATTTATTCACACCCTTATATGGTTTGCACTCCGCATCTATTATACTTATATATTTTCGTTTTTATCGTATAATTCACCACGCTTACTAACAGTATGGTGAAACTCACCATACTCATAATTCTAATTTTATAACAAGAGCTAAGTGGAGAGCTTTGGGGGTAGTGGGGATTTTGGGTTGTGAGGTTTTGAGGGTAATAATTTTGTTGTATTGGGATTTTGGGGTGCGTGTTTGACAACTTTGATCTTCCTAAAGTTGTAGTTGAAGATTAACAAAATAGTGTAGTTGTTGGTGGATGTAAGTAAGGAGGTTGTCGAACCATACTAATTCTTGGTGTTATTACTCTTTATTTTGTTTATCTATTTAATTGTTGTGGTTGTATTTTTACATAAGATTTGAGCATGTGGATTTTAGAGGAAAAATCCCAACAAACACCTTATCTGAAAAATTAGATTTTAAGGATTTTCATAGATCGAGGTCAAAGATTGGATTTCAAATCTGCGAAAAATTCTTGATTTGGGTCATGAAATTTTCTTTAATAAGAGGTATCTTTCACTATCAAATGCAAGACAGAAAGGAAAATTTTTATTTTACTCTCTCTATGTGATGGTGGAAATGTATCTTCTCTAAGAAAATCCTGGAAAAATCTCTCTGTACATGAAATGAAAATGGCATTTCACCTAATCTTGTTGTGTTCATTTATATCGACCAAATTAGTGTTATTCCCAACCTTTGGCATGACACATTAACATGAATTGTCACTCGTACCGAAAACTATTTCAAGCTCATATTACAATTTTATCAAATAACTAATCTTAATTAAAAAAGTTGTTAGTTACATTACGCTAAAACATATGCTAGTAAAGATTTGCGTAATCTGCCTTGGCTCAAGATGTATATGCCACGAAAAGTTCTTACATACCTAACTATGGTCTATAAAAGATATATCGCATAATAACATATTTTATTATTGCATGGCATTAGAAGATAAAGAAAAAGAGATATCTTCCTTCCATCCAATAGTTAAAAATGCTTTGTGCATGCATTTATCAACTACCAAGATAAAAAAATTTCATATATACACGACAGATATATTAAATTGAACTACTGATCAGCAAGCTAAAAGATGTGCAACACAAATTGTTAATTAAGATCTCTCTTAATCTGCAATAACCGTATTTGCAAAGTAAGGGTAAATAAGTAATTTAATAAATTATAACTTGAAGTATAAATGATATAGTTACGCGATGGATTTAGTATTGAATAAAATAATTCTTTTGGAAAAAAAAAATTTCTGCGACGTGGACGTCATTAAAAGAAAAGAAAAGTAAAAAGTTGTGGGCAGCAGGTATAATACCGGCTGCCAATTTCAGAAGACGTTTGTAGTCAACAAACGTGGGTAGCAGGTGTAATACCTGTTACCAATTTCAGACGGCATTTGGGAATGCCTTACGCGTCTCCACAACGTGGAAACTGTGGACACTTTTGGGAGGGGTGGGCTGCTAGAAGAGCAAAATTTTGAAGGAGTTTTCTATGGAATTTCATAGAGAATCAAGAATAGCTATCAGAAGGTAATATCATAGTGCTTATTTTTGAATTTCTAACATTTATGGAGTTTTCCTGAATTCAAAGTGAGAATTTTCAAAGTGTGTGGTTTATATCGAATTGAAGAATAAATTAGAAAATTTATATAAGTATGATGTCAGGTGTTGACGATATATAATTGGGGGAATTTTTGAGAGAAACGAGAAAGGCAAGGAAGTGATCCACGGGTAGCTTTAAGTGCTACGTGTGAGTTGGATTTACTTTAAGTAGTCTAAAGAAAAATGAAATATTTAGTGATAATATTAAAATAAATTATTGATGTATGCTTGGGTGATATGTGAAAAAAATTAATTTATAGTTATTATAGGAAATTTGGACAAGTAGAAATATTTTTCGGTGAGAAATAATATTTTTGGAAATAAAAGTTTATTGGAGAATAAAAGACATAAATAAATTATTGATGAGTTATATTGATGTTTTAGCACGAATTATGGGGAGATGAATTTTAGTGAATATTGATAAGCTTTGGTGGATGATTTTATGTGATTAGAAATGAAATTCAGTGGATCTGGACAAACTTTGATGGATAATTTGATATGATTTGGGATGAAATTTTGTGGATTTTGACAAGTTGTAATGGATGATTTGATGTGATTTGGGGTGAGTGGATTTTAGTAGAATTTTTATATAATTTGAGAAAAAATCAGGATAGTCAATTTAAATATTTTGATTTCATGTGATTATTATATTACTATTTATATGCATATTTTATATCATTGTTCATATGCATATGCATTACATGAGAAAGAAAGAACCGGGAAGGCAGCTGGTTTGATGAAAATGAAAGAACCGTGAAGGCAGCCGGTCTAATGAAAATAAAATAACCGGGAAGGCAGTCAGTCTAATGAAAATGAAAGAACTGGGAAGGCAGCCGGTCTTATGAGAATGAAAGAACCGGGAAGGCACCTGGTCTAAATGAGAATGAAAGAACCGGGAAGGCAGCCGGTCTAAGATAATAACAACCTGTCGACAGGTGGGAAGACGTTCCCATCATAATCATATATGTATTTGCATTTGTTTTAATTATTACTGCATTATTGAAATGATGAGGTGTGATGTATCATCGTGAATATAATTATGGATGATTGAGTCTCACAGAAAGAGACAGTTATGATTAAAATATTATTGAAATGCTGAGGTGTGATGTATCATCGTGAATATAATTATAGATAATTGAATCTCATAGAAAGAGACAGTTATGATGATAGTGCTGATGTGTGGTATGTTATTTTGAAATTGTTTATAGATGATTTGGTCTCACAGAGAGAGACAATTATGGTAAGCAAGAACCAGAGAATGATAAGAACCATCTAAATGATGGACTTTATGATGAGAACCTCATTACAAGATAATTATGAGATAATTGATGGTCTTAAGGTGGACCAATGATTTAGAAAAAGATATTGATAGAGAATGAATCGTATGACATGTGTAATGATAGTAGAAAGTTGTCATCAGGTTATGTGAAAAAAATAAAAGATTAAAAATTAAAGGACTATTTATGAAATTTTGGAATATTTTTTATAAATTAAATTCACTGAGATTGTGAAGCTCACCCCTCATTGTACAATGATTTTCAGGTAGAAGGTTTGGCAAATAATTTGGTGAGTCGAGGTTCAGAAGAAATCATCTTCTGTAAGCCACGTACGTGTCAACATCCTCAGACTAATGAGAAAATAAAATGAAAATTTTATTTGTAAATCTTCATGCATTTTACGTTGTATAGAATGCTTAAAGATCGGATTGATGTAAAGTTCTTTTGGTAATATTTATTTTTATTGTTGCATATATGTGTCGTGCTGGGATTCTCAAAATGTAATGACACCTGTAGAGAGATTATTTGGTTTTCTACCAGTAATTGACAGACCTTTGTTTCGTTTGAATTAAAAGGAGAAGTTTTGGATTGGTGGGAAGATATTCTTCCCAGGGTAATTATAGATGTCAATAGACCTTCAACCTGGAATAGGTTTAAGGAGGTTTTCCTTGAGAAATATTTTTCCTTAGACTTTTAGAGCCTAACATGATAGAGATTGATCTATTTGAGGCATATTAATTATGTAAGATTGGTTGATATATCAACTCAAATTGACAGAGATGTGATGGAGTTTAAGAAAAAAAAAAGAGAAAGAGTGGTTAAAGAGGTTTAGACATAAAGGTTATAGAGGTAATGGTAGTACAAGTGTATAGGGTGAGAAACCACCCCAAATGAGGCTTTTCTTGTTACAGGGAACTGAAGTACAGAGTTAGAGGCAAACAGAACCTATTGTATCTGTATCTTAGAATACTATTGGTGGGACCCTTAGATTTGGGAGACAGGAAGTCATGGCAGAGGAAGTAAGTTTGCCATTAAGGGAAATAGTAACATGATGTATGATTGAGAGACAAAAGTTATTATAGATATATTCAGATGAGATATTTATCCCATAATTGTCAAAATTTGAAATGCTTTATGTGTGGAGAAGGTGGACATGTCAGTGTTGGTTGACCTTGACCCAACCCATTCTTTTGCATCCAGTATTCATATAAAATCTATTGAAGTATGTATTAGTCATTGGATTGCAAAATATCCTTGTTAAAGTTCTCCCTCGAGATAGAGTGATAAGCATGAATAGTTATGAGAGATTGTGTGATTCGTACCAGTGACAGAAAATCTGAAGTTGATTTATTATCTTCGAATATAATTTATTTTGGGAAATAATTGGTTATCGACGTTTTTTGTCTGGATTGATTATTCCAGAAAGAAGGCTCAAGATATATATGTTATATACTTTTAACTACCTTATTTTTGCTCTGGCCAATAGAAGATGATTGAAAAAGGGTTTTAAGGAGTATTGGGCATATATCATGAATTATAAAATGGAAAGTGAGAAGTTAGAATAAATCTTAGTGATGAAAGAATATTCTAAATTAATTTTTGATGAGTTGTTTAGGTTGCCTCCAAGTAGGGAGATTAAAGTCTAATGATGTGATACCAGGGCTATCACATATATTTAATAGCGGTTGAATTGAGAAAGTTGAACGTATCATTTTAAGAATTTTTGGATAAATAATTTTTTAGACCTAACGTATTTGGGGAGCCCCTATGTTGTTTGTGAAGAAGGAAGATGGAACGATGAGATTGGGTATAGACTACAAATAGTTGAATAAGAATAAATACATTTTTTCCTAGGATAAATGAATTGTTTAAGCAGTTGCAAGGAGTGAGAATGTTTTCTAAGATAAACCTGAGATCAGGTTATCACCAATGGAGGATAGAGAAGGGAGACGTGCCTAAGATTGCTTTTAGGACACGTTATGCTCATAAGCTTTCGCGATGTCATTTGGATTAACTAATGTTCCAGAAACATTCATGGACTTGATGAATAAAATATTTAGACTGTTTCTTGATAATCTTATGGTTGTGTTCAGTAACGACATTCTGATATATTTTGAGAAGGAAAAACAACATATAGACCATTAGATACTGTGCTGGAGATTCTGAGGAGAGAGAAATTATATGCAAAGTTTCTAAGTGTGAATGTTAGCTGAAGGAAATAACTTTCTTGGAACATGTAATATCCGGAATCGGCATAACCGTTGATCCACAAAAGGTAGAGATAATGTTAAACCAACTAATATAATTGAGATTAGAATCTTCTTGGTGTTAGCTGGTTATTATAGAAGAATTCTTTCAGAATTTGTCTATTATTGAATTGCTGTTGAATAGATTGACTAGTAAAGATGTGAGATTTGTACGGTGAAGGAAGTGAGAAAATTTTGCAATTACTAAAGGAGAAATTGACTACAGCTCCGATATTGGTGTTTCCTTCTGGTGATGAAGGAGTTGTGGTGTATAATGATAAGTCATATCAATGATTGGGATATGTGTAACATAGGAAAGTTATGGGCTATACTTCTAGGTAATTGAAAATTTATGATAGAAATTACTCCTTTCATGACTTTGAATTTACTGTTATAGTGTTTACTTTAAAGATTGGAGACATCATTAGTATGGAGCCACTTCTGAGATTTTCATGGGTTATAAGAGTTTGACGTAATTACCTGCCCAGAGAAAGTTAAATTTGAGGCAAAGATGGTGGATAAAGTTGATTAGTAACTAAGATTGTACAATTCATAATCATCCTGAAAATGCGAAGGTGATAGCTGATACATTGAGTAGAAATTCTACAAGAAGGTTAACTGTTATGGGGGTTCTGATGTGAAATTGATGATAGATTTAAAAGAGATAAGAATGAAGTTGAATAACGGTGATAAAAGATCATGGTTAACGAATATGGTTGTACAGTCATCCATAATAAAATGTTTTAGAGATGCAAGGTAGAGATGAAGAGATAGAAAAGATTAAGCATTGAGTGCTTACTAGAAAGAAATATGAGTTCAAAAATTTGGAATGAGGGTATTTTGAAATTGGAACATGGATTTGTGTTCCCAATGATGCAGAGTGGAGAAAGAAGATATTGAGAAAAGTACATGATGATATAGATTCGATGCAATCAAGTAATAATAAGATGTATAGAGGATTGCGACAAAAATTCTAATGGTCAGGGTTAAAGAGAGATGTAGCTGAGATTGTGAGGTTGTATGGAGTACCATGGATCATAGTATCAAATAGAGATGCTAGATTTACATCTTAGTTTTTGGAGAGGCTTTCAGTAAGTCGTGGGTAAAAAGTTGCAATTTAATATAATTTTTCAAGCTTAGACAAAAAAAAAAAAGAACGATTTTTAGAGTACTAGAAGATATGTTAAGGGCAAATGTGATGAGTTCTTAGTAAGTTTGGAATGCTTACATGCCATTGATTGAAGTTGCTTATAATAATTAGTAACAAACTAATAATAGGATGGCATCGATTGAGGCATTGTATGGTCGGAGGAGTATAACTCCTTTATGTTAGGAAGAAATGGGAGAGAGAAATATAGTTGGTTTATAAATTATTTAGTTAACATCTAAGAGGAACAAATTGGTTATAGATAGCTGTAAAGCAGCACAGAGTAAACCTCCTGAGTTTCCAGAAGATGATGGGGTGTATGGAAAAATATCTCAATGAAAAGGGTGTATTGAGATTTAAACAGGAAATAAAAGCTAAACCTAATGTATGTGGGACCTTACGAGGTTTTTGAGAAAGTTTGACTAGTTGCGAATAGACTAGATTTGCCTCTGGAATTAAAACATTTATATAGTGTATTTCATGTTTCACTTTAAGGAAGTGTTTACATGATATTTCGAGCTAAGTTATAGAAATTTAGAAGGCTTGGGATTATATACAAATTCCAGTGAGAATTTTAGACAAAAATAATAAATCTTGTGTAATAAAATAATTTCATTATGCCAAGTTCGGTGGCGGAATCAGGATGTTGATGAGACTACGTGAAAGCATGAGACAGAAATATTATTCACATTTGTTTCTGGAGTAAAGTAGGGAAATTTCGGGGGCGAAATTTTTGAAAGGTCGGTAGAATTGTAATAACCGTATTCACATTTGGGAATGCCTTACGCGTCTCCACAACGTGGAGACTGTGGAGACTTTTGGGAAGGGGGGGCTGCTGAAGTTTTCGTATATATAGCATATGTAAACGTAAAAAAAAAAAATTTCACCCATGAGATTTCGTTTTGTTTCCTCTAAATTGTCTGTTTTCTTTAAATCTTTGGAGACTCAAAGAAATGTTGGAAGAGCAAAATTTTGAAGGGGTTTTCTGCGGAATTTTGTAGAAAATCAAGAATAGCTATAAGAAAAGCAGAAGGTAAACAGTGCTTATTTTTGAATTTCTGACATTTATGGAGTTTCCCTGAATTCAAAGTGAGAATTTTTAATGTGTCTGGTTTATATCAAATTGAAGAATAAATTAGAAAATTTATATAAATATGATGTCAGGTGTTGACGATCTACAATTGGGAGAATTTATGAGAGAAACGGGAAAGGCAAGAAAGTGATCCACGGGTAGTTTTAAGTGCTATGTGTGAGCTGGATTTACTTTAAGTAGTCTAAATAAAAACGAAATATTAGTGATAATATTAAAATAAATTATTGATGTATGCTTGGGTGATAGATGAAAAAATTGATTTATAGGTATAATAGGAAATTTGGACATGTAGAAATATTTTTCAGTGACAAATAATGTTTTTGGAAATAAAAGTTTATTAGAGAATAAAAGAGATAAATAAATTATTGATGAGTTATATTGATGTTTTAGCACGAATTATGAGGAGATGAATTTTAGTTAATATTGATAAGCTTTGGTGGATGATTTGATGTGATTAAAAATGAAATTCAGTGGATCTGGACAAACTTTGATGGATAATTTGATATGATCTGGGATGAAATTTAGTGGATTTTGACATTTTGTAATGGATGATTTGATGTGATTTGGGATGAGTGGATTTTAGTAGAATTTTTATATAATTTGAGAAAAAATCAGGATAGTTAATTTAAATATTTTGATTTCATATGATTTTTATATTACTGTTTATATGCATATTTTATATCATTGTTCATATGCATATGCATTACATGAGAAAGAAAAGAACCGGGAAGGCAGTCGGTCTGATGAAAATGAAAGAACCGGGAAGGCAGCCAGTCTGATAAAAATGAAAGAACCAGGAAGGCAGTCGGTCTTATGAGAATGAAAGAACCAAGAAGGCAACCGGTCTAAGTTAATAACAACCTGTCGACAGGTGGGAAGACGTTCCCATCATAATCATATATGCATTTGCATCTGTTTTAATTATTGCTGCATTAATGAAATGATGAGGTGTGATGTGTCATCGTGAATATAATTATAGATGATTGAGTCTCACAGAAAGAGACAGTTATGATGAAAATATTATTGAAATGATGAGGTGTGATGTATCATCGTGAATATAATTATAGATGATTGAGTCTCACAGAAAGAGACAGTTATGATGAAAATATTATTGAAATGCTGAGGTGTGATGTATTATCGTGAATATAATTATAGATAATTGAATCTCACAGAAAGAGACAGTTATGATGATAGTGCTGATGTGTGGTATGTTATTTTGAAATTGTTTATAGATGATTTGATCTCACAGAGAGAGACAATTATGGTAAGCAAGAAGCAGAGAATGATAAGAACCATCTAAATGATGGACTTTATGATGAGAACCTCATTACGAGGTAATCATGAGATAATTGATGGTCTTAAGGTGGACCAATGATTTAGAAAAAGATATTGATAGAGAATGAATCGTATGGCATGTTTAATGATAGTAGAAAGTTGTCATCATGTTATGTGAAAAAAATAAAAGATTAAAAATTAAAGGACTATTTATGAAATTTTGGAATACTTTTAGTAAATTAAATTCACTGAGTTTGTGAAGATCACCCCTCATGGTACAATGATTTTCTGGTAGCAGGGTTGGCAAATAATTTGGTGAGTTGAGGTTCAGAATAAATCATTTTTTGTAAGCCGTGTACGTGTCATCATCCTAAGACTAATAAGAAAGTAAAATTAAAATTTTTTTTGTAAATCTTCATGCATTTTACGTTGTATAGAATGCTTAAAAATTGGATTGATGTAAAGTTCTTTTGGTAATATTTATTTTTATTGTTGCATCTATGTGTCGTGCTGGGATTATCAAAATGTGATGACACCATTTCGGGGTGGCCAACCCGAGATGGGTCGTTACATAATCGCTCACTTAGATATTATACGCATAATCACAAAAGAACTAATTAATTAATCACACAATTTATGCATGTTTTTATGGTTGTCTCCTTCAAATTAACAAGGAACATATATAACTTTTAATTAATAAGAGATTATAGCATTCAAGGTTTTCTAAATTGGAAGACTCTTATGTACGTACGTGTTTAAAGTCCATGTTAATTAGCCATCTGGTAAACAAATGACTGCTCCATTAATTTTGTTGGAGTTGACCTTGAAAATTAGAGTCAAGGAGCAGTTAGTTAGAGACTTGAAACGCCCAGGCTTGAAATTTGCATGTAACGGAGAAATTACATGAAAAAGAAAAATAAAATGAAAGAAAGAGTCCTGAGACTTTGGTTCACTTTTTGTTTTCTTTAGTTTGTCCGTTTGCTGCTATAGAATTGACATAAATATTATATACTTACGTATACCTGAGACTTCTCTTCTTAAAAAAATGACCTGAGATAATTTGTTTTGGTGCTATAGAAGCACAGGGTATATTGACTTGACCTGAGATCATTTGAACTGACATAAATATTATATACTTAGGTTGTTTTTGAGACATACAAATACAAGGTATATAATTGTGCTTGAGCTGAGACTTCTCTTCTTAAAAAATTGACCTGAGACAATTTGGGTTGACAAAAATATGTAATTGGCACATTTATGTTGGCTGGGTCCATTCTGATCTGCTGGCCTGGCAGTGTTGTATGTATGCATATACCTAACAAAATTCATGTTTACATTGGTCGATCTTCAACAAAAAATTGAATTCAATGTTTACACGCATACCTTCGCGCGTTTTATGGGTTTCAAGCGAGAGGATATATGTATTATGGATTTCTTTGTCGAGGCCAAATTCATACTGAGAGCATATGTATGATTTCTAAGTTTTTATAAAGTCTATGCCAGATATCCAGGAAGTATTTGAAGAGAAACTTAATACTTAAAAAAAAAAATAAAAAATAAGGTAGGCTTAACTTATTGATTATGAAATATTTTGAATTTATAGTTATAAATTAAAAAAATATATTTTGAATTTATATTTTTGAGTAACATCATAAAAAAATGATGTGTTTTCACTCTATGACCAATTTACAATGAATATCTAAAACTAAGAAGTATCTAATTACTACATTTAAGATAGATGATCTTCATGAATTAGATGCTCTCTTAGACGTGGAAATGAGTGGGGGATATGTTTTAAATCAATCTCATTACTTGAGAAACTATTATTAAGTTCCAAAATCTTGGAATAAAGTAAGCAAGTATCCCCTATGAATTCACTACTAAACCAATTGAGAATTTCGGTAAAGTAATGGTACAACTTGAATATATATGTTAGTGCTATTGAAAGTTTAACTGAGCTAGATATTGTATTTGTAGAGTGCAAACTTTCAAGATACACTAGTAAGCCTAGTACAAACCAATAAATAGAGTTATTAGAATCTTAAGAAAACTATTAAACTATCTGCTTTATTTTTATTATCTGGTTGTACTAGAAGGATTCATTGTAGTTGGATCACAAGTACGTCAATTGATGAAAATTTAACGTTTGGATGGATTTTTAGGCTTGGTGGTGAAACAATACGTTGACCCTCTAAGAAGTAGGTATGCATATCAAATTTAACAATATAACCAGGATCAGCGCATAATGCCATAGACATATTTGGCGTCACAACAATCCAATATACTTGTCACCTCAAGGACTTGTCTCCTTAAGGACTCTTTCTTAACATTATCGTTTCACATGGACAACAAAAAGATATATGTTTGCAGGGCCAAGAACTGTTGTCACACTTTGGTACCAAAAAGGCTAACAAACATATCAATCATCTCAAGAATATTACTCTAGTTCTATCTACCTATTCTTTAAGCCACAAAAACAGGAAAACCATAAGCTTCAATACGGCCCATTGAGCATTTTAACACATTTATGAACTAGAGCAAAGCTTCCTCATACCAAATACAGACTTAGTATTGCAACTTCAAAGGATAACAAGAGGGGAGAAAAGAATCACTGGAGGGGACTGCATAGTAGCAAACAAAAGTGGTAAATGATTCACATCTTAGGTAGAAATCAGAACAAAATATGGGAAAGTAGCAAGCCATGTCACTAATTCAATCCAAAGCAATGAGGATGTATAAAATCAAACTTAAAATTTAAGCCACGCCATCTTGTCTTCTCATGAAAAAGATTAAGCGCTGATGTCAGAGATATTAAGGGAAGGTTGGGTACAGGACCGTCAATCGAGGTTGATACATGTTTTTTCAACATTCTTTTTTCAGTATTTTGTCATATTCCTCTCTATACCTCCATTCTATTTGGTATAGCTGTTCAATCATCTCCTCTTCATCTCCATCTTATGAAACGCCTATTTTTTTTTTATTCAATGCCCTATTTTCTTACCCAATACTTTTCCTTTATATTCACACTTTATAAAATGACTGATAATTGTGTATAACATTTGTTTATTCAGGCTGTTTCAGACTTGATCCTAGTGTATCCTGAAGGTTTCAAATATATTCTTAAGTACATCAAGGATCATTACAATAATGCAACCATTTACATTACTGTGAATGGTAAGCTAATTGTTAGAATAAATTTCATATAATTAAGTGGTATTTGTTACATGTTGGATAATCCAATTACTAATTAGTTTTGATTTCTTTGACATAAAACTCATGTAGGATATGACGATTACAACAATGATACATTACCATTGGAAGAAGCTCTTAAGGATACTGATAGGAAAGAATACCATGAGAAGCATCTTCGGAATCTTTTGGAAGCCGTAAAGTGAGTTAGTATCTAACTTACATTGAATTTATTATCACACTTTTTGTTTCTTTTTTTTTTTTGGTTCGCAAAATTTACTTTACAACTAACATAAAACTTTTGTTCTACAACAAACTTGATATTGATATAAAATTATCGTTTTCTGCTATATATGATGTTTTTTAGTACTCAATTTTTGTAGGTTTAATTATTACAAGGTCCATCTCGATGTAAGCTTATAGAGCAAAGATTGTTTTGTTAAATGTTTGTAATAATGGTGATTATTGGATTATTGACAGTGACTATGGAGTTGATGTGAAAGGCTATTTTGCATGGTCATTGATGGATAACTTTGAATGAAACCTTTGTTACACTGTTCGATTCGGATTATATTATGTAGATTTCAAGAATTACTTGAAACGATATCCGAAAGAATCAACCAAGTGGTTCATGAAATTTCTAAAAGAACAGAGCAAGCAGTCTAAAACTGTTATTTGGGGTTCCTCAATTTTATCACGTATACCAAAGAGTTGGTCACTACTGATGCATTGAAGTTGAACATCTTTTGGTTCTCAATCACAACTGAATGATGCATTTTATTATTTCTTTTGTAATTCTTTGATTTTATTGATTAAAATCTTTTTAGGTATTTTAGGATTTTAATATGTAATTAAACTATTGTCTTCTTATATAATAAATTGTACTACTTTTTGATCTATTTTATGTAGCTTGCCTATAAATAGGTTTGTATAGTTTTTGGGATTCTGCGTAAATCTTTTTTCATGATAAATAAATTGACTTTTTCCTTTCATATATATATATAAAAGCCTTTTATTCTCTTTTTCGCTGAGATAGGTGGTTTATAGGGAGGATTCTCCAGGCATGAAGACTCCCAAAAAGTATGCCTTTTGAATTATGGACAAATGGACAATTAAAGTATCATAGTACATATGTCACTTAGCAATCACCGAAGTCCTAAACAATTTTTTTTTTGTTTTCTCAAATCCCCAACTTTGAGGGTGATTTTAATAAATAAATATTTTGATTATAAATTTGTCATAATAAGCCCTTAATTTGATTTGACATCTTCTTTGAAATGATGTGTTTTTAAGAATTTACTCTTTCAAAAGAAAATTAATGACAGAGAGAAAACAGAGAAAAGAATCTCAATGTTTTTGGCATTAACGCCAATATTTTTGTGTTTTGTAAGGGGCTGTTGATAAGAATCTCAATGTTTCTTCAAGAAGTTATGCAGGCTCTCATTCTACGGCTCTTGATGATCACAAGTGTTTAACATGGTTCTCAATTTATGAACTTATTTCATTTGGAATTATATAAAATGAATTTATTAGCTACATCAGCTCTTAGGTGACAAGAAAGGCGAGAGAAGTTGGGGCCATAATCCTTGGACTGACTATTCCTTCATGTCTTCACCATTTATTGCTATATTCTTCCAAACCAGACCTTCTCTAAACTCTGTTATTCAAAACTAGATCAAATGGACTCTTTCTCCATTATGAGTTCATCCAGCCATTATGATAAGACAGCTGCTTGAAGACTCCTAGGTAAATGCTTCCTAGGTTGTTGTGTTGAGATTTTGCCATTAAAATCCATTTACTCAATCTTAAGAAAAAAACACAAGCACAACAATTAAATAGGAAAATAAATAAAAAGCAAGAACTTTAGGAAGAGCAAAGTTGTTAAACTCTCACCCCAAAATCTCAATACAAAAAAAGCTCTTAACCCAATACACCCAAAGCTGTCATCCTAACTTTTGTAGTAAATCCCTCTAGCTTACAATATATGGGAATTATAAGTGTGCCTCAAATCTTCTCTGGGACCCCTTTATATCGAATATATTTTCCTAATACAATTAGAAAAAGAACAACCGCATCATACTCAACTACTACTATTTGTACAATTAACAATCTAATAGGAAATTAGTATTATTCCTACTAGAACAAGCAATTACAAAATAGGAAACAATTTTTCACAAGTCAATTAGAACTCTTTTTTATTAGAATTGAGCCAAACTCCTAACAGTCGTAACTATGGGATAGTTTTTTTTTTTTTTTTTAATTTTCTTCTTCCACTTTGCAATCAGATGCAAACACACGATTGATTTCATGCAAACAATTGGAGCTTGCAATTAATTTTTGTTCGTATGATCCTCCAATGTGTCCACGAGCTAAAGAAGATATAAGTGGATTGTTGAGGAAAATTGTAAGAATAAAGAATCAAGCTAGAAGAGACAGAGATAGGAGCTGATGTGATTAAAAAAATCATTTTATATAGTTTTAAATGCAATCAGAATATAATATGAGAACAATATCAAACTTGAGTTTCAATAGTAAACTTGACGTAAATTAGAACAATATTAAACTTTAAGAAAAACCAGTGAAATCTAAAAGACAATTGATAATGGTAATGGATAAGTTTGCATTAGTAATTAAGTTGACCTTGAAAAGGAGTAAAGACTGTAAATGCCAACCAAGCTGTTGATTTCCTTAATTGGATAACACTCTCCCCAGACCGGCATTGTTTGGTTTTTTATTTTTCATAGGAAAAAAAAGCATATTTTGCACTTTTCATTAAATCTATTAAACTAGGTCCTGGTCAAAATCCTAGTCTCGAAAAGTTATCTTGATATGGACCAACACCATGTAACTTCGTGCCGATATAATATTATATATATTTTTATACCACAGTAGTGGATAAAATATTTGGAAATAAAATAAAAGAAACACGTTTTTTTTTTCTCTGTAGCTTATCCGGTTGAGATAAATTTGGTTGACGAAAATCCGATATAATTTACTATGTGATTGACGAATTCAGAGTTTGGTCATGTTGGCTGGGTCCATTCTACTCGGTTGGCAGCGTCAACGTAACAAAATTTTAACAATCCATGTTCACACTTTTGTTTCATGGGTTTCCACCATTGTTTATATAAAAAAAAAATCCTGGTTAGATTGGGTAGTTTTAAATCCGTCTGAAATTTTATCGATAATTTTAAAAAAATTTACTAGTAATATCAATATAAGTGTGAGAATAAAAAATTAATGGCACAAGTGAAATTTCAAAAATTAACAATGAAATTTCGGACGGATCTAAAATAATTCTGAACCAAAAATTGGTCCTTATATGTTGGATCCTCTCAATTTTTAGCTTTGAATTGCGGGTCAATTAATTGTTAGATTTTATGCCACCTCAATAAAGTAAAAATCGAGGGTCATGAACACACCACATCACCGAAGTAAGGGAAAAGAGCTTTTTCCTCTAAATCGGCAAACAACCAACTGCATGCCCTTGTGTAATGACTCATACCGAGCGAGCTTTACTTGAAATGACATCATCATTACTTTTAAACATTGAGCATATAGACCTGTACCGGAACATGTAAATCCTACTATTTCCATCATACAATACATTCCTACTATATGTATGCATGCTTCCACATTTCTTTAGTCTATGTACACTACATCTTGGTTGAAACCAAGAATTTAGACAACACACAATCTTTAGAAAAATTTCTGCCATACAATTAAAAACCACATACAGTTTTTTCAAAAACGGAGACATATACATTAATCCGCACTCCCAAACAAACATGGTGAGGATGCTTTGCGTGTAAACCCAGCTAAGGATACCTTTCTCCTTTAATCCTTTTCTGATTTGCTTCAATTCTATTCAACAACTTCCTTGAAATATTAAAAAGTTGGAGGGTGAGCTAAAAGCTTAGCGAGTAATCATATTACTCGAAGTAATCGTCTTCAAGAAACTTTTTCACTTTTTGAATGAATTCAATTTAATTGTAATCACAATTCATAAAGTCACAACTATGTATATATAATTACTCTCATGCTCATCACAAGTAAAATAATCGTTCCAAGAATACATTAAAACATTCAACAATCACTTGAACTAAAGTATCATACAAGTATGTCACATGATTCAAACCATTACAACAATAACCCTTTTAAACTATTCACGGTTCACGTGACATCAACTCAATTCCATACTCTTATCAATACATATATCACAATGGGGGTGTCTCCCCACGTACCAGTACATCAAACATCGCATTATACATCCACTTGGTTTCATCTCACTTTCCACTTCTACTTGGTTCCACCTCACTTTCCACTTCCACTCGGTTCCATAATATCATCAAGGATTCAAATCTCATCAAACATAATTCATAACACAAGAAATTTTTTAAATATAATTTCATCAACTCATTCACATTACACTTTACTTCCAAACACACATCAAGACATATGATTTGTTTCTTAGATATCAAACACACATTTATTCACACCCTTATATGGTTTGCATTCCGCATCTATTATACTTACATATTTTCGTTTTTATCGTATAATTCACCACGCTTACTTCTAATTTTATAACAAGAGCTAAGTGGAGAGCTTTGGGGGTAGTGGGGATTTTGGGTTGTGAGGTTTTGAGGGTAATAATTTTGTTGTATTGGGATTTTGGGGTGCGTGTTTGACAACTTTAATCTTCCTAAAGTTGTAGTTGAGGATTAACAAAATAGTGTAGTTGTTGGTGGATGTAAGTAAGGAGGTTGTCGAACCATACTAATTCTTGGTGTTATTACTCTTTATTTTGTTTACCTATTTAATTGTTGTGGTTGTATTTTTACCTAAGATTTGAGCATGTGGATTTTAGAGGAAAAATCCCAACAAACACCTTATCTGAAAAATTAGATTTTAAGGATTTTCATAGATCGAGGTCAAAGATTGGATTTCAAATCTGCGAAAAATTCTTGATTTGGGTCATGAAATTTTCTTTAATAAGAGGTATTTTTCACTATCAAATGCAAGACAGATAGGAAAATTTTTATTTTACTCTCTCTATGTGATGGTGGAAATGTATGATCTCTAAGAAAATCCCGGAAAAATCTCTCTGTACATGAAATGAAAATGGCATTTCACCTAATCTTGTTGTGTTCATTTATATCGACCAAATTAGTGTTATTCCCAACCTTTGGCATGACACATTAACATGAATTGTCACTCGTACCGAAAACTATTTCAAGCTCATATTACAATTTTATCAAATAACTAATCTTAATTAAAAAGGTTGTTAGTTACATTACGCTAAAACATATGCTAGTAAAGATTTGCGTAATCTGCCTTGGCTCAAGATGTATATGCCATGAAAAGTTCTTACATACCTAACTATGGTCTATAAAAGATATATCGCATAATAACATATTTTATTATTGCATGGCATTAGAAGATAAAGAAAAAGAGATATCTTCCTTCCATCCAATAGTTAAAAATGCTTTGTGCATGCATTTATCAACTACCAAGATAAAAAAATTTCATATATACACGACAGATATATTAAATTGAACTACTGATCAGCAAGCTAAAAGATGTGCAACACAAATTGTTAATTAAGATCTCTCTTAATCTGTAATAACCGTATTTGCAAAGTAAGGGTAAATAAGTAATTTAATAAATTATAACTTGAAGTATAAATGATATAGTTACGCGATGGATTTAGTATTGAATAAAATAATTCTTTTGGAAAAAAAAATTTCTGCGACGTTGACGTCATTAAAAGAAAAGAAAAGTCAAAAGTTGTGGGCAGCAGGTATAATACCGGCTGCCAATTTCAGAAGATGTTTGTAGTCAACAAACTTGGGTAGCAGGTGTAATACCTGTTACCAATTTCAGACGGCATTTGGGATTGCCTTACGCGTCTCCACAACGTGGAAACTGTGGAGACTTTTGGGAGGGGTGGGCCGCTGGAAGAGCAAAATTTTGAAGGAGTTTTCTATGGAATTTCATAGAGAATCAAGAATAGCTATCAGAAGGTAATATCATAGTGCTTATTTTTGAATTTCTAACATTTATGGAGTTTTCCTGAATTCAAAGTGAGAATTTTCAAAGTGCGTGGTTTATATCGAATTGAAGAGTAAATTAGAAAATTTATATAAATATGATGTCAGGTGTTGACGATATATAATTGGGGGAATTTTTGAGAGAAACGGGAAAGGCAAGGAAGTGATCCACGGGTAGCTTTAAGTGCTACGTGTGAGTTGGATTTATTTTAAGTAGTCTAAAGAAAAATGAAATATTTAGTGATAATATTAAAATAAATTATTGATGTATGCTTGGGTGATAGATGAAAAAAATTAATTTATAGTTATTATAGGAAATTTGGACAAGTAGAAATATTTTTCGGTGAGAAATAATATTTTTGGAAATAAAAGTTTATTGGAGAATAAAAGACATAAATAAATTATTGATGAGTTATATTGATGTTTTAGCACGAATTATGGGGAGATGAATTTTAGTGAATATTGATAAGCTTTGGTGGATGATTTTATGTGATTAGAAATGAAATTCAGTGGATCTGGACAAACTTTGATGGATAATTTGATATGATTTGGGATGAAATTTTGTGGATTTTGACAAGTTGTAATGGATGATTTGATGTGATTTGGGGTGAGTGGATTTTAGTAGAATTTTTATATAATTTGAGAAAAAATCAGGATAGTCAATTTAAATATTTTGATTTCATGTAATTTTGGATTGGTGGGAAGATATTCTTCCCAGGGTAAGTATAGATGTCAATAGACCTTCAACCTGGAATAGGTTTAAGGAGGTTTTCCTTGAGAAATATTTTTCCTTAGACTTTTAGAGCCTAACATGATAGAGATTGATCTATTTGAGGCATATTAATTATGTAAGATTGTTTGATATATCAACTCAAATTGAGAGAGATGTGATGGAGTTTAAGAAAAAAAAAGAGAAAGAGTGGTTAAAGAGGTTTAGACATAAAGGTTATAGAGGTAATGGTAGTACAAGTGTATAGGGTGAGAAACCACCCCAAATGAGGTTTTTCTTGTTACAGGGAACTGAAGTACAGAGTTAGAGGCAAACAGAACCTATTGTATCTGTATCTTAGAATACTATTGGCGGGACCCTTAGATTTGGGAGACAGGAAGTCATGGCAGAGAAAGTAAGTTTGCCATTAAGGGAAATAGTAACATGATGTATGATTGAGAGACAAAAGTTATTATAGATATATTCTGATGAGATATTTATCCCATAATTGTCAAAATTTGAAATGCTTTATGTGTGGAGAAGGTGGACATGTCAGTGTTGGTTGACCTTGACGTAACCCATTCTTTTGCATCTAGTATTCATATAAAATCTATTGAAGTATGTATTAGTCATTGGATTGCAAAATATCCTTGTTAAAGTTCTCCCTCGAGATAGAGTGATAATCATGAATAGTTATGAGAGATTGTGTGATTCGTACCAGTGACAGAAAATCTGAAGTTGATTTATTATCTTCGAATATAATTTATTTTGGGAAATAATTGGTTATCGACGTTTTTTGTCTAGATTGATTATTCCAGAAAGAAGGCTCAAGATATATACGTTATATACTTTTAACTACCTTATTTTTGCTCTGGCCAACAGAAGATGATTGAAAAAGGGTTTTTAGGAGTATTGGGCATATATCATGAATTATAAAAAGGAAAATGAGAAGTTAGAATAAATCTTAGTGATGAAAGAATATTCTAAATTAATTTTTGATGAGTTGTTTAGGTTGCCTCCAAGTAGGGAGATTAAAGTCTAATGATGTGATACCAGGGCTATCACATATATTTAATAGTGGTTGAATTGAGAAAGTTGAACGTATCATTTTAAGAATTTTTTGATAAATAATTTTTTAGACCTAACGTATTTGGGGAGCCCCTATGTTGTTTGTGAAGAAGGAAGATGGAACGATGAGATTGGGTATAGACTACAAATAGTTGAATAAGAATAAATATATTTTTTTCTAGGATAAATGAATTGTTTAAGCAGTTGCAAGGAGTGAGAATGTTTTCTAAGATAAACCTGAGATCAGGTTATCACAAATGGAGGATAGAGAAGGGAGACGTGCCTAAGATTGCTTTTAGGACACGTTATGCTCATAAGCTTTCGCGATGTCATTTGGATTAACTAATGTTCCAGAAACATTCATGGACTTGATGAATAAAATATTTAAACTGTTTCTTGATAATCTTATGGTTGTGTTCAGTAACGACATTCTGATATATTTTGAGAAGGAAAAACAACATATAGACCATTAGATACTGTGCTGGAGATTCTGAGGAGAGAGAAATTATATGCAAAGTTTCTAAGTGTGAATGTTAGCTGAAGGAAATAACTTTCTTTGAACATGTAATATCCGGAATCGGCATAACCATTGATCCACAAAAGATAGAGATAATGTTAAACCAACTAATATAATTGAGATTAGAATCTTCTTGGTGTTAGCTGGTTATTATAGAAGAATTCTTTCAGAATTTGTTTATTATTAAATTGCTATTGAATAGATTGACCAGTAAAGATGTGAGATTTGTACGGTGAAGGAAGTGAGAAAATTTTGCAATTACTAAAGGAGAAATTGACTACAGCTCCGATATTGGTGTTTCCTTTTGGTGATGAAGGAGTTGTGGTGTATAACGATAAGTCATATCAATGATTGGGATATGTGTAACATAGGAAAGTTATGGGCTATACTTCTAGGTAATTGAAAATTTATGATAGAAATTACTCCTTTCATGACTTTGAATTAACTGTTATAGTGTTTACTTTAAAGATTGGAGACATCATCAGTATGGAGTCACTTGTGAGATTTTCATGGGTTATAAGAGTTTGACGTAATTACCTGCCCAGAGAAAGTTGAATTTGAGGCAAAGATGGTGGATGAAGTTGATTAGTAACTAAGATTGTACAATTCATAATCATCCTGAAAATGCGAAGGTGATAGCTGATACATTAAGTAGAAATTCTACAAGAAGGTTAACTGTTATGGGGGTTCTGATGTGAAATTGATGATAGATTTAAAAGAGATAAGAATGAAGTTGAATAACGGTGTTAAAAGATCATGGTTAACGAATATGGTTGTACAGTCATCCATAATAAAATGTTTTAGAGATGCAAGGTAGAGATGAAGAGATAGAAAAGATTAAGCTAATTGTTAGAATAAATTTCATATAATTAAGTGGTATTTGTTACATGTTGGATAATCCAATTACTAATTAGTTTTGATTTCTTTGACATAAAACTCATGTAGGATATGACGATTACAACAATGATACATTACCATTGGAAGAAGCTCTTAAGGATACTGATAGGAAAGAATACCATGAGAAGCATCTTCGGAATCTTTTGGAAGCCGTAAAGTGAGTTAGTATCTAACTTACATTGAATTTATTATCACACTTTTTGTTTCTTTTTTTTTTTGGTTCGCAAAATTTATTTTACATCTAACATAAAACTTGTGTTCTACAACAAACTTGATATTGATATAAAATTATCGTTTTCTGCTATATATGATGTTTTTTAGTACTCAATTTTTGTAGGTTTAATTATTACAAGGTCCATCTCGATGTAAGCTTATAGAGCAAAGATTGTTTTGTTAAATGTTTGTAATAATGGTGATTATTGGATTATTGACAGTGACTATGGAGTTGATGTGAAAGGCTATTTTGCATGGTCATTGATGGATAACTTTGAATGAAACCTTTGTTACACTGTTCGATTCGGACTATATTATGTAGATTTCAAGAATTTCTTGAAACGATATCCGAAAGAATCAACCAAGTGGTTCATGAAATTTCTAAAAGAACAGAGCAAGCAGTCTAAAACTGTTATTTGGGGTTCCTCAATTTTATCACGTATACCAAAGAGTTGGTCACTACTGATGCATTGAAGTTGAACATCTTTTGGTTCTGAATCACAACTAAATGATGCATTTTATTATTTCTTTTGTAATTCTTTGATTTTATTGATTAAAATCTTTTTAGGTATTTTAGGATTTTAATATGTAATTAAACTATTGTCTTCTTATATAATAAATTGTACTACTTTTTGATCTATTTTATGTAGCTTGCCTATAAATAGGTTTGTATAGTTTTTGGGATTCTGCGTAAATCTTTTTTCATGATAAATAAATTGACTTTTTCCTTTCATATATATATATAAAAGCCTTTTATTCTCTTTTTCGCTGAGATAGGTGGTTTATAGGGAGGATTCTCCAGGCATGAAGACTCCCTAAAAGTATGCCTTTTGAATTATGGACAAATGGACAATTAAAGTATCATAGTACATATGTCACTTAGCAATCACTGAAGTCCTAAACAATTTTTTTTTTTGTTTTCTCAAATCCCCAACTTTGAGGGTGATTTTAATAAATAAATATTTTGATTATAAATTTGTCATAATAAGCCCTTAATTTGATTTGACATCTTCTTTGAAATGATGTGTTTTTAAGAATTTACTCTTTCAAAAGAAAATTAATGACAGAGAGAAAACGGAGAAAAGAATCTCAATGTTTTTGGTATTAACGCCAATATTTTTGTGTTTTGTAAGGGGCTGTTGATAAGAATCTCAATGTTTCTTCAAGAAGTTATGAAGGCTCTCGTTCTACGGCTCTTGATGATCACAAGTGTTTAACATGGTTCTCAATTTATGAACTTATTTCATTTGGAATTATATAAAATGAATTTATTAGCTACATCAGCTCTTAGGTGACAAGAAAGGCGAGAGAAGTTGGGGCCATAATCCTTGGACTGACTATTCCTTCATGTCTTCACCATTTATTGCTATATTCTTCAAAACCAGACCTTCTCTAAACTCTGTTATTCAAAACTAGATCAAATGGACTCTTTCTCCATTATGAGTTCATCCAGCCATTATGATAAGACAGCTGCTTGAAGACTCCTAGGTAAATGCTTCCTAGGTTGTCGTGTTGAGATTTTGCCATTAAAATCCATTTACTCAATCTTAAGAAAAAAACACAAGCACAACAATTAAATAGGAAAATAAATAAAAAGCAAGAACTTTAGGAAGAGCAAAGTTGTTAAACTCTCACCCCAAAATCTCAATACAAAAAAAGCTCTTAACCCAATACACCCAAAGCTGTCATCCTAACTTTTGTAGTAAATCCCTCTAGCTTACAATATATGGGAATTATAAGTGTGCCTCAAATATTCTCTGGGACCCCTTTATATCGAATATATTTTCCTAATACAATTAGAAAAAGAACAACCGCATCATACTCAACTACTACTATTTGTACAATTAACAATCTAATAGGAAATTAGTATTATTCCTACTAGAACAAGCAATTACAAAATAGGAAACAATTTTTCCCAAGTCAATTAGAAGTCTTTTTTATTAGAATTGAGCCAAACTCCTAACAGTCGTAACTATGGGATAGTTTTTTTTTTTTTAATTTTCTTCTTCCACTTTGCAATCAGATGCAAACACACGATTGATTTCATGCAAACAATTGGAGCTTGCAATTAATTTTTGTTGGTATGATCCTCCAATGTGTCCACGAGCTAAAGAAGATATAAGTGGATTGTTGAGGAAAATTGTAAGAATAAAGAATCAAGCTAGAAGAGACAGAGATAGGAGTTGATGTGATTAATAAATTCATTTTATATAGTTTTAAATGCAATCAGAATATAATATGAGAACAATATCAAACTTGAGTTTCAATAGTAAACTTGACGTAAATTAGAACAATATTAAACTTTAAGAAAAACCAGTGAAATCTAAAAGACAATTGATAATGGTAATGGATAAGTTTGCATTAGTAATTAAGTTGACCTTGAAAAGGAGTAAAGACTGTAAATGCCAACCAAGCTGTTGATTTCCTTAATTGGATAACACTCTCCCCAGACCGGCATTGTTTGGTTTTTTATTTTTCTTAGAAAAAAAAAGCATATTTTGCACTTTTCATTAAATCTATTAAACTAGGTCCTAGTCAAAATCCTAGTCTCTAAAAGTTATCTTGATATGGACCAACACCATGTAACTTCGTGCCGATATAATATTATAAATATTTTTATACCATAGTAGTGGATAAAATATTTGGAAATAAAATAAAAGAAACACGTTTTTTTTTTCTCTGTAGCTTATCCGGTTGAGATAAATTTGGTTGACGAAAATCCGATATAATTTACTATGTGATTGACGAATTCAGAGTTTGGTCATGTTGGCCGGGTCCATTCTACTCGGTTGGCAGCGTCAACGTAACAAAATTTTAACAATCCATGTTCACACTTTTGTTTCATGGGTTTCCACCATTGTTTATATAAAAAAAAAATCCTGGTTAGATTGGGTAGTTTTAAATCCGTCTGAAATTTTATCGATAATTTTAAAAAAATTTACTAGTAATATCAATATAAGTGTGAGAATAAAAAATTAAAAGATATAAGTGAAATTTCAAAAATTAACAATGAAATTTCGGACGGATCTAAAACAATTCTTAACCAAAAATTGGTCCTTATATGTTGGATCCTCTCAATTTTTAGCTTTGAATTGCGGGTCAATTAATTGTTAGATTTTATGCCACCTCAATAAAGTAAAAATCGAGGGTCATGAACACACCACATCACCGAAGTAAGGGAAAAGAGCTTTTTCCTCTAAATCGGCAAACAACCAACTGCATGCCCTTGTGTAATGACTCATACCGAGCGAGCTTTACTTGAAATGACATCATCATTACTTTTAAACATTGAGCATATAGACCTGTACCGGAACATGTAAATCCTACTATTTCCATCATACAATACATTCCTACTATATGTATGCATGCTTCCACATTTCTTTAGTCTATGTACACTACATCTTGGTTGAAACCAAGAATTTACACAACACACAATCTTTAGAAAAATTTCAGCCATACAATTAAAAACCACATACAGTTTTTTCAAAAACGGAGACATATACATTAATCCGCACTCCCAAACAAACATGGTGAGGATGCTTTGCGTGTAAACCCAGCTAAGGATACCTTTCTCCTTTAATCCTTTTCTGATTTGCTTCAATTCTATTCAACAACTTCCTTGAAATATTAAAAAGTTGGAGGGTGAGCTAAAAGCTTAGCGAGTAATCATATTACTCGAAGTAATCGTCTTCAAGAAACTTTTTCACTTTTTGAATGAATTCAATTTAATTGTAATCACAATTCATAAAGTCACAACTATGTATATATAATTACTCTCATGCTCATCACAAGTAAAATAATCGTTCCAAGAATACATTAAAACATTCAACAATCACATTTATTAAAGTATCATACAAGTATGTCACATGATTCAAACCATTACAACAATAACCCTTTTAAACTATTCACGGTTCACGTGACATCAACTCAATTCCATACTCTTATCAATACATATATCACAATGGGGGCGTCTCCCCACGTACTAGTACATCAAACATCGCATTATACATCCACTTGGTTTCATCTCACTTTCCACTTCTACTTGGTTCCACCTCACTTTCCACTTCCACTCGGTTCCATAATATCATCAAGGATTCAAATCTCATCAAACATAATTCATAACACAAGAAATTTCTTAAATATAATTTCATCAACTCATTCACATTACACTTTACTTCCAAACACACATCAAGACATATGATTTGTTTCTTAGATATCAAACACACATTTATTCACACCCTTATATGGTTTGCACTCCGCATCTATTATACTTATATATTTTCGTTTTTATCGTATAATTCACCACGCTTACTAACAGTATGGTGAAACTCACCATACTCATAATTCTAATTTTATAACAAGAGCTAAGTGGAGAGCTTTGGGGGTAGTGGGGATTTTGGGTTGTGAGGTTTTGAGGGTAATAATTTTGTTGTATTGGGATTTTGGGGTGCGTGTTTGACAACTTTGATCTTCCTAAAGTTGTAGTTGAAGATTAACAAAATAGTGTAGTTGTTGGTGGATGTAAGTAAGGAGGTTGTCGAACCATACTAATTCTTGGTGTTATTACTCTTTATTTTGTTTATCTATTTAATTGTTGTGGTTGTATTTTTACATAAGATTTGAGCATGTGGATTTTAGAGGAAAAATCCCAACAAACACCTTATCTGAAAAATTAGATTTTAAGGATTTTCATAGATCGAGGTCAAAGATTGGATTTCAAATCTGCGAAAAATTTTGATTTGGGTCATGAAATTTTCTTTAATAAGAGGTATCTTTCACTATCAAATGCAAGACAGAAAGGAAAATTTTTATTTTACTCTCTCTATGTGATGGTGGAAATGTATCTTCTCTAAGAAAATCCTGGAAAAATCTCTCTGTACATGAAATGAAAATGGCATTTCACCTAATCTTGTTGTGTTCATTTATATCGACCAAATTAGTGTTATTCCCAACCTTTGGCATGACACATTAACATGAATTGTCACTCGTACCGAAAACTATTTCAAGCTCATATTACAATTTTATCAAATAACTAATCTTAATTAAAAAAGTTGTTAGTTACATTACGCTAAAACATATGCTAGTAAAGATTTGCGTAATCTGCCTTGGCTCAAGATGTATATGCCACGAAAAGTTCTTACATACCTAACTATGGTCTATAAAAGATATATCGCATAATAACATATTTTATTATTGCATGGCATTAGAAGATAAAGAAAAAGAGATATCTTCCTTCCATCCAATAGTTAAAAATGCTTTGTGCATGCATTTATCAACTACCAAGATAAAAAAATTTCATATATACACGACAGATATATTAAATTGAACTACTGATCAGCAAGCTAAAAGATGTGCAACACAAATTGTTAATTAAGATCTCTCTTAATCTGCAATAACCGTATTTGCAAAGTAAGGGTAAATAAGTAATTTAATAAATTATAACTTGAAGTATAAATGATATAGTTACGCGATGGATTTAGTATTGAATAAAATAATTCTTTTGGAAAAAAAAAATTTCTGCGACGTGGACGTCATTAAAAGAAAAGAAAAGTAAAAAGTTGTGGGCAGCAGGTATAATACCGGCTGCCAATTTCAGAAGACGTTTGTAGTCAACAAACGTGGGTAGCAGGTGTAATACCTGTTACCAATTTCAGACGGCATTTGGGAATGCCTTACGCGTCTCCACAACGTGGAAACTGTGGACACTTTTGGGAGGGGTGGGCTGCTAGAAGAGCAAAATTTTGAAGGAGTTTTCTATGGAATTTCATAGAGAATCAAGAATAGCTATCAGAAGGTAATATCATAGTGCTTATTTTTGAATTTCTAACATTTATGGAGTTTTCCTGAATTCAAAGTGAGAATTTTCAAAGTGTGTGGTTTATATCGAATTGAAGAATAAATTAGAAAATTTATATAAGTATGATGTCAGGTGTTGACGATATATAATTGGGGGAATTTTTGAGAGAAACGAGAAAGGCAAGGAAGTGATCCACGGGTAGCTTTAAGTGCTACGTGTGAGTTGGATTTACTTTAAGTAGTCTAAAGAAAAATGAAATATTTAGTGATAATATTAAAATAAATTATTGATGTATGCTTGGGTGATATGTGAAAAAAATTAAGTTATAGTTATTATAGGAAATTTGGACAAGTAGAAATATTTTTCGGTGAGAAATAATATTTTTGGAAATAAAAGTTTATTGGAGAATAAAAGACATAAATAAATTATTGATGAGTTATATTGATGTTTTAGCACGAATTATGGGGAGATGAATTTTAGTGAATATTGATAAGCTTTGGTGGATGATTTTATGTGATTAGAAATGAAATTCAGTGGATCTGGACAAACTTTGATGGATAATTTGATATGATTTGGGATGAAATTTTGTGGATTTTGACAAGTTGTAATGGATGATTTGATGTGATTTGGGGTGAGTGGATTTTAGTAGAATTTTTATATAATTTGAGAAAAAATCAGGATAGTCAATTTAAATATTTTGATTTCATGTGATTATTATATTACTATTTATATGCATATTTTATATCATTGTTCATATGCATATGCATTACATGAGAAAGAAAGAACCGGGAAGGCAGCTGGTTTGATGAAAATGAAAGAACCGTGAAGGCAGCCGGTCTAATGAAAATAAAATAACCGGGAAGGCAGTCAGTCTAATGAAAATGAAAGAACTGGGAAGGCAGCCGGTCTTATGAGAATGAAAGAACCGGGAAGGCACCTGGTCTAAATGAGAATGAAAGAACCGGGAAGGCAGCCGGTCTAAGATAATAACAACCTGTCGACAGGTGGGAAGACGTTCCCATCATAATCATATATGTATTTGCATTTGTTTTAATTATTACTGCATTATTGAAATGATGAGGTGTGATGTATCATCGTGAATATAATTATGGATGATTGAGTCTCACAGAAAGAGACAGTTATGATTAAAATATTATTGAAATGCTGAGGTGTGATGTATCATCGTGAATATAATTATAGATAATTGAATCTCATAGAAAGAGACAGTTATGATGATAGTGCTGATGTGTGGTATGTTATTTTGAAATTGTTTATAGATGATTTGGTCTCACAGAGAGAGACAATTATGGTAAGCAAGAACCAGAGAATGATAAGAACCATCTAAATGATGGACTTTATGATGAGAACCTCATTACAAGATAATTATGAGATAATTGATGGTCTTAAGGTGGACCAATGATTTAGAAAAAGATATTGATAGAGAATGAATCGTATGACATGTGTAATGATAGTAGAAAGTTGTCATCAGGTTATGTGAAAAAAATAAAAGATTAAAAATTAAAGGACTATTTATGAAATTTTGGAATATTTTTTATAAATTAAATTCACTGAGATTGTGAAGCTCACCCCTCATTGTACAATGATTTTCAGGTAGAAGGTTTGGCAAATAATTTGGTGAGTCGAGGTTCAGAAGAAATCATCTTCTGTAAGCCACGTACGTGTCAACATCCTCAGACTAATGAGAAAATAAAATGAAAATTTTATTTGTAAATCTTCATGCATTTTACGTTGTATAGAATGCTTAAAGATCGGATTGATGTAAAGTTCTTTTGGTAATATTTATTTTTATTGTTGCATATATGTGTCGTGCTGGGATTCTCAAAATGTAATGACACCTGTAGAGAGATTATTTGGTTTTCTACCAGTAATTGACAGACCTTTGTTTCGTTTGAATTAAAAGGAGAAGTTTTGGATTGGTGGGAAGATATTCTTCCCAGGGTAAGTATAGATGTCAATAGACCTTCAACCTGGAATAGGTTTAAGGAGGTTTTCCTTGAGAAATATTTTTCCTTAGACTTTTAGAGCCTAACATGATAGAGATTGATCTATTTGAGGCATATTAATTATGTAAGATTGGTTGATATATCAACTCAAATTGACAGAGATGTGATGGAGTTTAAGAAAAAATAAAGAGAAAGAGTGGTTAAAGAGGTTTAGACATAAAGGTTATAGAGGTAATGGTAGTACAAGTGTATAGGGTGAGAAACCACCCCAAATGAGGCTTTTCTTGTTACAGGGAACTGAAGTACAGAGTTAGAGGCAAACAGAACCTATTGTATCTGTATCTTAGAATACTATTGGTGGGACCCTTAGATTTGGGAGACAGGAAGTCATGGCAGAGGAAGTAAGTTTGCCATTAAGGGAAATAGTAACATGATGTATGATTGAGAGACAAAAGTTATTATAGATATATTCAGATGAGATATTTATCCCATAATTGTCAAAATTTGAAATGCTTTATGTGTGGAGAAGGTGGACATGTCAGTGTTGGTTGACCTTGACCCAACCCATTCTTTTGCATCCAGTATTCATATAAAATCTATTGAAGTATGTATTAGTCATTGGATTGCAAAATATCCTTGTTAAAGTTCTCCCTCGAGATAGAGTGATAAGCATGAATAGTTATGAGAGATTGTGTGATTCGTACCAGTGACAGAAAATCTGAAGTTGATTTATTATCTTCGAATATAATTTATTTTGGGAAATAATTGGTTATCGACGTTTTTTGTCTGGATTGATTATTCCAGAAAGAAGGCTCAAGATATATATGTTATATACTTTTAACTACCTTATTTTTGCTCTGGCCAATAGAAGATGATTGAAAAAGGGTTTTAAGGAGTATTGGGCATATATCATGAATTATAAAATGGAAAGTGAGAAGTTAGAATAAATCTTAGTGATGAAAGAATATTCTAAATTAATTTTTGATGAGTTGTTTAGGTTGCCTCCAAGTAGGGAGATTAAAGTCTAATGATGTGATACCAGGGCTATCACATATATTTAATAGCGGTTGAATTGAGAAAGTTGAACGTATCATTTTAAGAATTTTTGGATAAATAATTTTTTAGACCTAACGTATTTGGGGAGCCCCTATGTTGTTTGTGAAGAAGGAAGATGGAACGATGAGATTGGGTATAGACTACAAATAGTTGAATAAGAATAAATACATTTTTTCCTAGGATAAATGAATTGTTTAAGCAGTTGCAAGGAGTGAGAATGTTTTCTAAGATAAACCTGAGATCAGGTTATCACCAATGGAGGATAGAGAAGGGAGACGTGCCTAAGATTGCTTTTAGGACACGTTATGCTCATAAGCTTTCGCGATGTCATTTGGATTAACTAATGTTCCAGAAACATTCATGGACTTGATGAATAAAATATTTAGACTGTTTCTTGATAATCTTATGGTTGTGTTCAGTAACGACATTCTGATATATTTTGAGAAGGAAAAACAACATATAGACCATTAGATACTGTGCTGGAGATTCTGAGGAGAGAGAAATTATATGCAAAGTTTCTAAGTGTGAATGTTAGCTGAAGGAAATAACTTTCTTGGAACATGTAATATCCGGAATCGGCATAACCGTTGATCCACAAAAGGTAGAGATAATGTTAAACCAACTAATATAATTGAGATTAGAATCTTCTTGGTGTTAGCTGGTTATTATAGAAGAATTCTTTCAGAATTTGTCTATTATTGAATTGCTGTTGAATAGATTGACTAGTAAAGATGTGAGATTTGTACGGTGAAGGAAGTGAGAAAATTTTGCAATTACTAAAGGAGAAATTGACTACAGCTCCGATATTGGTGTTTCCTTCTGGTGATGAAGGAGTTGTGGTGTATAATGATAAGTCATATCAATGATTGGGATATGTGTAACATAGGAAAGTTATGGGCTATACTTCTAGGTAATTGAAAATTTATGATAGAAATTACTCCTTTCATGACTTTGAATTTACTGTTATAGTGTTTACTTTAAAGATTGGAGACATCATTAGTATGGAGCCATTTCTGAGATTTTCATGGGTTATAAGAGTTTGACGTAATTACCTGCCCAGAGAAAGTTAAATTTGAGGCAAAGATGGTGGATAAAGTTGATTAGTAACTAAGATTGTACAATTCATAATCATCCTGAAAATGCGAAGGTGATAGCTGATACATTGAGTAGAAATTCTACAAGAAGGTTAACTGTTATGGGGGTTCTGATGTGAAATTGATGATAGATTTAAAAGAGATAAGAATGAAGTTGAATAACGGTGATAAAAGATCATGGTTAACGAATATGGTTGTACAGTCATCCATAATAAAATGTTTTAGAGATGCAAGGTAGAGATGAAGAGATAGAAAAGATTAAGCATTGAGTGCTTACTAGAAAGAAATATGAGTTCAAAAATTTGGAATGAGGGTATTTTGAAATTGGAACATCGATTTGTGTTCCCAATGATGCAGAGTGGAGAAAGAAGATATTGAGAAAAGTACATGATGATATAGATTCGATGCAATCAAGTAATAATAAGATGTATAGAGGATTGCGACAAAAATTCTAATGGTCAGGGTTAAAGAGAGATGTAGCTGAGATTGTGAGGTTGTATGGAGTACCATGGATCATAGTATCAAATAGAGATGCTAGATTTACATCTTAGTTTTTGGAGAGGCTTTCAGTAAGTCGTGGGTAAAAAGTTGCAATTTAATATAATTTTTCAAGCTTAGACAAAAAAAAAAAGAACGATTTTTAGAGTACTAGAAGATATGTTAAGGGCAAATGTGATGAGTTCTTAGTAAGTTTGGAATGCTTACATGCCATTGATTGAAGTTGCTTATAATAATTAGTAACAAACTAATAATAGGATGGCATCGATTGAGGCATTGTATGGTCGGAGGAGTATAACTCCTTTATGTTAGGAAGAAATGGGAGAGAGAAATATAGTTGGTTTATAAATTATTTAGTTAACATCTAAGAGGAACAAATTGGTTATAGATAGCTGTAAAGCAGCACAGAGTAAACCTCCTGAGTTTCCAGAAGATGATGGGGTGTATGGAAAAATATCTCAATGAAAAGGGTGTATTGAGATTTAAACAGGAAATAAAAGCTAAACCTAATGTATGTGGGACCTTACGAGGTTTTTGAGAAAGTTTGACTAGTTGCGAATAGACTAGATTTGCCTCTGGAATTAAAACATTTATATAGTGTATTTCATGTTTCACTTTAAGGAAGTGTTTACATGATATTTCGAGCTAAGTTATAGAAATTTAGAAGGCTTGGGATTATATACAAATTCCAGTGAGAATTTTAGACAAAAATAATAAATCTTGTGTAATAAAATAATTTCATTATGCCAAGTTCGGTGGCGGAATCAGGATGTTGATGAGACTACGTGAAAGCATGAGACAGAAATATTATTCACATTTGTTTCTGGAGTAAAGTAAGGAAATTTCGGGGGCGAAATTTTTGAAAGGTCGGTAGAATTGTAATAACCGTATTCACATTTGGGAATGCCTTACGCGTCTCCACAACGTGGAGACTGTGGAGACTTTTGGGAAGGGGGGGCTGCTGAAGTTTTCGTATATATAGCATATGTAAACGTAAAAAAAAAAAATTTCACCCATGAGATTTCGTTTTGTTTCCTCTAAATTGTCTGTTTTCTTTAAATCTTTGGAGACTCAAAGAAATGTTGGAAGAGCAAAATTTTGAAGGGGTTTTCTGCGGAATTTTGTAGAAAATCAAGAATAGCTATAAGAAAAGCAGAAGGTAAACAGTGCTTATTTTTGAATTTCTGACATTTATGGAGTTTCCCTGAATTCAAAGTGAGAATTTTTAATGTGTCTGGTTTATATCAAATTGAAGAATAAATTAGAAAATTTATATAAATATGATGTCAGGTGTTGACGATCTACAATTGGGAGAATTTATGAGAGAAACGGGAAAGGCAAGAAAGTGATCCACGGGTAGTTTTAAGTGCTATGTGTGAGCTGGATTTACTTTAAGTAGTCTAAATAAAAACGAAATATTAGTGATAATATTAAAATAAATTATTGATGTATGCTTGGGTGATAGATGAAAAAATTGATTTATAGCTATAATAGGAAATTTGGACATGTAGAAATATTTTTCAGTGACAAATAATGTTTTTGGAAATAAAAGTTTATTAGAGAATAAAAGAGATAAATAAATTATTGATGAGTTATATTGATGTTTTAGCACGAATTATGAGGAGATGAATTTTAGTGAATATTGATAAGCTTTGGTGGATGATTTGATGTGATTAAAAATGAAATTCAGTGGATCTGGACAAACTTTGATGGATAATTTGATATGATCTGGGATGAAATTTAGTGGATTTTGACATTTTGTAATGGATGATTTGATGTGATTTGGGATGAGTGGATTTTAGTAGAATTTTTATATAATTTGAGAAAAAATCAGGATAGTTAATTTAAATATTTTGATTTCATATGATTTTTATATTACTGTTTATATGCATATTTTATATCATTGTTCATATGCATATGCATTACATGAGAAAGAAAAGAACCGGGAAGGCAGTCGGTCTGATGAAAATGAAAGAACCGGGAAGGCAGCCAGTCTGATAAAAATGAAAGAACCAGGAAGGCAGTCGGTCTTATGAGAATGAAAGAACCAAGAAGGCAACCGGTCTAAGTTAATAACAACCTGTCGACAGGTGGGAAGACGTTCCCATCATAATCATATATGCATTTGCATCTGTTTTAATTATTGCTGCATTAATGAAATGATGAGGTGTGATGTGTCATCGTGAATATAATTATAGATGATTGAGTCTCACAGAAAGAGACAGTTATGATGAAAATATTATTGAAATGATGAGGTGTGATGTATCATCGTGAATATAATTATAGATGATTGAGTCTCACAGAAAGAGACAGTTATGATGAAAATATTATTGAAATGCTGAGGTGTGATGTATTATCGTGAATATAATTATAGATAATTGAATCTCACAGAAAGAGACAGTTATGATGATAGTGCTGATGTGTGGTATGTTATTTTGAAATTGTTTATAGATGATTTGATCTCACAGAGAGAGACAATTATGGTAAGCAAGAAGCAGAGAATGATAAGAACCATCTAAATGATGGACTTTATGATGAGAACCTCATTACGAGGTAATCATGAGATAATTGATGGTCTTAAGGTGGACCAATGATTTAGAAAAAGATATTGATAGAGAATGAATCGTATGGCATGTTTAATGATAGTAGAAAGTTGTCATCATGTTATGTGAAAAAAATAAAAGATTAAAAATTAAAGGACTATTTATGAAATTTTGGAATACTTTTAGTAAATTAAATTCACTGAGTTTGTGAAGATCACCCCTCATGGTACAATGATTTTCTGGTAGCAGGGTTGGCAAATAATTTGGTGAGTTGAGGTTCAGAATAAATCATTTTTTGTAAGCCGTGTACGTGTCATCATCCTAAGACTAATAAGAAAGTAAAATTAAAATTTTTTTTGTAAATCTTCATGCATTTTACGTTGTATAGAATGCTTAAAAATTGGATTGATGTAAAGTTCTTTTGGTAATATTTATTTTTATTGTTGCATCTATGTGTCGTGCTGGGATTATCAAAATGTGATGACACCATTTCGGGGTGGCCAACCCGAGATGGGTCGTTACATAATCGCTCACTTAGATATTATACGCATAATCACAAAAGAACTAATTAATTAATCACACAATTTATGCATGTTTTTATGGTTGTCTCCTTCAAATTAACAAGGAACATATATAACTTTTAATTAATAAGAGATTATAGCATTCAAGGTTTTCTAAATTGGAAGACTCTTATGTACGTACGTGTTTAAAGTCCATGTTAATTAGCCATCTGGTAAACAAATGACTGCTCCATTAATTTTGTTGGAGTTGACCTTGAAAATTAGAGTCAAGGAGCAGTTAGTTAGAGACTTGAAACGCCCAGGCTTGAAATTTGCATGTAACGGAGAAATTACATGAAAAAGAAAAATAAAATGAAAGAAAGAGTCCTGAGACTTTGGTTCACTTTTTGTTTTCTTTAGTTTGTCCGTTTGCTGCTATAGAATTGACATAAATATTATATACTTACGTATACCTGAGACTTCTCTTCTTAAAAAAATGACCTGAGATAATTTGTTTTGGTGCTATAGAAGCACAGGGTATATTGACTTGACCTGAGATCATTTGAACTGACATAAATATTATATACTTAGGTTGTTTTTGAGACATACAAATACAAGGTATATAATTGTGCTTGAGCTGAGACTTCTCTTCTTAAAAAATTGACCTGAGACAATTTGGGTTGACAAAAATATGTAATTGGCACATTTATGTTGGCTGGGTCCATTCTGATCTGCTGGCCTGGCAGTGTTGTATGTATGCATATACCTAACAAAATTCATGTTTACATTGGTCGATCTTCAACAAAAAATTGAATTCAATGTTTACACGCATACCTTCGCGCGTTTTATGGGTTTCAAGCCTCTCCTCACTCCTCTATATAAAGGGCTTACAATGAAACTTAAAACCACAAACACTTCCACTTCAGCAATTAAAACTACTCCTTAGCTATAAGCACTTGATTATGGCGTTTCAACTTCAAGGTTCCCTTCTTTTATTGGCGCTGCTAGTCCTACTAAGCTTATTGCCTTCCATTGAACCAAAGCGTCATCTTGTCTCAACTTCTAATTTCAATCGTAACAGTTTTCCTGATGGTTTCATTTTTGGTACAGCCTCATCAGCTTATCAGGTAGATTAATATGTATTTATATATAGGCCCCTAATTTTCTACTAATAAATGAAGAGCTTTTTAAAGCCACTTCATATTATATAAGCTAACTCTATCGATGCATACGTGATATTTAGTTTGAAGGTGCAGCAAACAAAGACGGTAGAGGTGAAAGTATATGGGACAACTTTACTCATACATATCCAGGTTTCTTAATTTCCTTCTCTCCCTCATTGATCTGCATTTGTGTAATAGTGTGCGTACATGTGCATGTGTGCTTACATGCATGGGAGTGCGTAAGTTATGATGATAACTACTTAGTTTGGCTTCATTTCATGTATTAATAAAATGGAGACAAAAAAACTGGATAGATTATCATATATATTTGAATCATTTCAATAAAGGTAATGTAGATAAATTAATTATGATTATTTTCATAAAATTTTGCAGAAAGAAACAGTATGGCCAATGGAGATGTAGCAGTTGATTTCTATCATCGTTATAAGGTATGAAATAAAAAAAATAAAAAATTAATGTGTTGGTAGGTAAAAGACAGACTACTTTTTATATTTCCTTGTAATTAATAATCCACAAAATTTATAACTTTTTTTTTTAAAAATGTGACAGGATGATATCAAACTAATGAAGGAAATGAATATGGATTCTTTCCGATTCTCGATCTCATGGTCAAGAATATTACCTTGTATGTGTATAGATTAATGATTGATATGATATGACTGAATCTTTATTTCCTTTTTCTTTCTCGCCAATCTTAAAATTTTGATTCTTTTTTTTTTTAAATTCAGATGGAAAGCTAAGTAAAGGAGTGAACGAGAAAGGGATCCAATTCTATAAAAATCTCATCAATGAGCTCATAGCAAATGGTCATAATTCTATTCCCTATATGGATTTAATTTTTTGTTTGGCTAATTGCGTTTATTTAATTTAATTAAAATATTGTAATATACCAATCAATTAAATTAGAGTTAACATTTAAATATAATTAAGTTCTCCCTATAAGTATATTTTAAATTAAAATTATATATATATATATATATATATAATGATCAAATTTCGAAACGTTGGAACAAATTTTAAGTTCTTCAAGAAATTTGATAGCTCCTTGAAGATTTATCTTTATAATTGGACCTTGATAAATTATCGATAAAGTTGTCCAATAATTACTTTTTGTGACTCATTTGAACCAAACTTAATTATTTCTCTTAAATGTCATTTGATGAATGTGCAGACATACAACCATTTGTGACTATCTTTCACTGGGATCTTCCTCAAACTCTAGAAGATGAGTATGGTGGTTTTTTAAGCCCTCACATTGTGTAAGTAAATGTTTCCATCATATCAAAAGCATCATTGATGCTTCTATCAATATAGTTTTTTGCCTTTAAAAAAATCTCACTAAAAGATTAAACTATTAAATTATTTTATTAATTATATTAAATCCAACAATATCTACAGTGAAGAATCATGGAATCGGCCTATATTTGATTGAAAATGTATCCTATTATGCATATACAGGGATGATTTTCGAGACTTTGCAAGTATATGCTTCAAAGAATTTGGTGATAAAGTGAAACTTTGGGCAACTTTCAATGAGCCGTGGGTTTACAGTGTTGCTGGCTATGACAATGGAAGAAAAGCACTAGGACGATGTTCAAAATGGGTCAACAATGCATGCCAAGCAGGGAACTCTGGCATTGAACCTTACAATGTTTCACATCATCTACTTCTTGCTCATGCTGCAGCGGTTGAAGAGTTTAGAAAATGTGACAAGGTATACAGAAAAATTGTCAAATCGTGATCCGGTGCATTAATTGCTAGCTTGATATGCGTATTAGTGCCAACAATAATTTTCTAAACTACTATAAGGTTTAAATATTTTTTCTCGATTTTTTTTTATTTGAAACTTTTGAGATCAAAAGGAGAGTCTATATTGAAACTTTATTAATGATTAAAACCCCAAACCATGTGTCCCCTTTCTATTATTTTTAAAGGAACCTTTTTTATTATTTCATCCATTAACTGTTTTTTATTTATACAATTGTTTAGTGTCAAGAAAATGGAAAGATTGGGATAGTGCTCTCCCCCTCATGGTTTGAGCCTCAATCTGATTCCCCTGCGGATATTGAAGCAGCCATACGAGCCCTTGATTTCATCTTAGGCTGGTAAGTGCCTCATATTAAATTAAGCAACATGCTTTCTCATTTTCTTCCTTCTTTTTTCCTCCTTTTGGGAATTGAAAACTATATTTTAGTCCAAGATAAAAATAATTTTTACATTTCTATATATGCAGGCATTTGGACCCTATAACATTTGGTGATTATCCAAAAAGTATGAGGACTTATGTTGGGGATCGATTACCTTCGTTCACTAAAGAGCAATCCAAAATGCTAAAAAAATCTTTTGATTTTGTGGGAATAAATTACTCCGGTGCTCTTTATGTAACTAATCTTGATCATGTTGACCCGGAAAAACCTAGATACACAACAGATCAACATGTTATGTGGAAAAGTAAGTTCACTCTAAATCCAAAGCTTTTAGAAAATTTATACTCAATACAATTTTTTTTTCTATTTTTTGTACTGCCAACATAGACTATGGTGATTAATCTATTGACTTTCAAATTTTTTTTCCTATTTTATAGAGGATCGAGATGGAATTCTTATTGGCCCACAGGTATGTTGGTAAAGTATATATATTTATTTTAGAAATACTTTGTTTTTGAGAAACGAAGGCATAAAAATATTAGAAGGCATCATAAAGCCAATAAGATTTAGAAAGAAAATTCCTCATGAACCATGAGAGACACATGGAGAGATCAGTTAAGACGCCAAACCAAACAAACAGAACCATCCACTAGAACACAAGACAACACACTGTGCACATCTTGATACATGTTTTTTCAACATTCCTTTTTCAGTATTTTGTCATATTCCTCTCTATCCCTCCATTCCATTTGGTATAGCTGTTCAATCATCTCCTCTTCATCTCCATCATATGAAACGCCTATTTTTTTTTTTTTACCCAATGCCCTATTTTCTTACCCAATACTTTTCTTTATATTCACACTTTATAAAATGACTAATAATTTTATATAACATTATTTTATTCAGGCTGCTTCAGACTTGATCCTAGTGTATCCTGAAGGTATCAAATATATTCTTAAGTACATCAAGGATCATTACAATAATCCAACCATTTACATTACTGAGAATGGTAAGCCAATTGTTAGAATAAACTTCATATAATTAAGTGGTATTTGTTACATGTTGGATAATCCAATTACTAATTAGTTTTGATTTCTTTGACATAAAACTCATGTAGGATATGATGATTACAACAACGATACATTACCATTGGAAGAAGCTCTTAAGGATACTGAGAGGAAAGAATACCATGAGAAGCATCTTCGGAATCTTTTGGAAGCCATAAAGTGAGTTAATATCTAACTTACGTTGAATTTATTATCACTGTTTTTTTTGTTTTTTTTTGGTTCGCAAAATTTACTTTACAACTAACATAAAACTTGTGTTCTACAACAAACTTGATATTGATATAAAATTATTGTTTTCTGCTATATATGATGTTTTTTAGTACTCAACTTTTGAAGGTTTAATTATTACAAGGTCGATCTCGATGTAAGCTTATAGAGCAAAGATTGTTTTGTTAATTGTTTATACTAATGGTGATTATTGGATTATTGACAGTGACTATGGAGTTGATGTGAAAGGCTATTTTGCATGGTCATTGATGGATAACTTTGAATGGAACCTTGGTTACACTGTTCGATTCGGATTATACTACGTAGATTTCAAGAATGACTTGAAACGATATCCGAAAGAATCAGCCAAGTGGTTCATGAAATTTCTAAAAGAACAAAGCAAGCGGTCTAAAACTGTTATTTGGGTTTCCTCAATTTTATCACGTATAACAAAGAATTGGTCACTATTGACGTATTGAAGTTGAACATCTTTTGGTTTTGAATCACAACTGAATGATGTATTTTATTAATTCTTTTGTAATTCTTTGATTTTATTGATTAAAATCTTTTTAGGTGTTTTAGGATTTTAATATGTAATTAAACTATTGTCTTCTTATATAAGAAATTGTACTACTTTCTGATCTATTTTATGTAGCTAGCCTATAAATAGGTTTGTATAGTTTTTGGGTTCTGCCTATATCTTTTTTCATGATAAATAAATTGACTTTTTCCTTTCATATATATATATATATATATTAAAGCCTTTTATTCTCTTTTTCGCTTAGATAGGTGGTTTAGAGGGAGGATTCTCCAGGCATGAAGACTCCCTAAAAGTATGCCTTTTGAATAATGGACAAATGGACAATTAAAGTATCATAGTACATATGTCACTTAGCAATCACCGAATTCCTAAACATTTTTTTTTCTCAAATCCCCAACTTTGAGGGTGATTTTAATAAATAAATATTTTGATTATAAACTTGTTATAATAAGCCCTTAATTTGATTTGATGTTTTCTTTGAAGTGGGTTTTTTTTTTAAGAATTTACTCTTTCAAAAGAAAATTAATGACAAAGAAAACGAAGAAACAATTGTTTACGGTTATTGTTATGCCTAAAATTTGAAAAATAAAGTCTTGGAACATCAACGGTGCAACAAATCGTTGCATTTTTTTATACTTCTTTCCTTTAGGGGTTAAAATTAAGTGGACCAACAGCAAGGCAACACGTGGACATTTATACTTCCAGTAAGGATATGGCACGTGGACAAGCTATTGACGAACCCAATGCCATCCCCGGACACTCATGTTTAGACCTACGAGCGTAAATCTTTGGATCACGATCTTTCTTGGACAACCAGCCATATCCACTTGCAGAGGAATGGGATCTCAGGGATTTCCCCATTCGGGGCGTGGGGGTCATCTCACCTTTAAAACACTATAAAAGGACCAAGGTATGCAAATCTAGACACATTCACAATCACATTTTACATAACTGAAAGCACGAGCATCCAATTCCTCTAAGAACTTGTACTAACAAGAGCATCGGAGTGTCTTTGGAGGCACCATCTCCCTCTCTTCTCCGGTGGCTCTCTAGCTCATCTCGTCTATCTTGTGCAAGCTCCCCCAAGAACCAGCCCCCAACTCATCAACACATTTTATGCATCAACACCAATATTTTTGTGTTTTGTAAGGGGCTGTTGATAAGAATCTCAATATTTCTTCAAGAAGTTCTGAAGGCTCTCATTCTATGGCTCTTGATGATCACAAGTGTTTAACATGGTTATCAATTTATGTGCTTATTTCATTTGGAATTATATAAAATGAATTCATTAGCTACATCAGCTCTTAGGTGACAAGAAGGGTGAGAAAGTTGGGGCCATAATCCTTGGACTGACTATTCCTTCATGTCTTCACCTTTTATTGCTATATTCTTCAAAACCAGACCTTCTCTAAACTCTATTCTTCAAAGCTAGATCAAATCGACTCTTTCTCCATTATGAGTTCATCTTGCCATTATGATAAGACAGCTGCTTGAAGACACCTAGGCAGACGCTTCCTAGGTTGTCGTGTTGGGATTTTACCATTAAAATCCATTTACTCAATCTTAAGCAAAAAAACACAAGCACAACAATTAAATAGGCAAAATAAATAAAAAGCAAGAACACCTATAATTAATGTGGTTCGGCAACCTCTTTGCATACATCCACCAGCAAATCAACTGCTTTATTAATTTTCAACTACAACTTTAGGAAGAGCAAAGTTGTCAAACTCTCACCCCAAAGTCTCAATATAAAAAAAGCTCTTAACCTAGTTCTAGTTACAAGTACTCTCTCTGACAACTCAAAAACACAAAGCTCTCATCCTAACTTCAGTAGTAAACCCTTCTAGTTTACATTGTAAATGAAAATTATGACTGTGCCTCAAATCTTCTCTGGGACCTTTTTATATAGAATATATTTTCCTAATACAATTAGGAAAAGAACAACAGCATCATACTAGACTACTACTACTTGTACAATCAACAATCTATTAGGAAATTACTACTATTCCTACTAGAACAAGCAATTACAAAATAGGAAACAACTTTTCCCAAACCTATTAGAAGTCTTCTTTGTGAGAATTGAGCCAAAATCTTAACAGTTGTAACTATGGGGGAGTTTTTTATTTATTTTTTTTTTCGTTTTCTTCTTCCACTTTGTGATCAGATGAATACACACATTTGATTTCATGCAAACAATTGGAGCTTGCAGTTAATTTTTGTTGGTATGATCCTCCAATGTGTCCACGAGCTAAAGAAGTTGTAAGTGGATTGTTGAGGAAAATTGTAAAAATAAAGAATCAAGCTAGAAGAGACAGAGATAGGAGCTGATGTGATTAATAAATTCATTTTATATAATTTTAAATGCAATCAAAACATAAATTGAGAACAATATTAAACTTGAGTTTCAATAAAGACGTAAATTAGGAACAGTGATAAACTCGACGTAAATTAGAGCAATATTAAACTTAAAGAAAAACCAGTGAAACCTAAAAGACAATTGATAATGGTAATAGATAAGTTTACATTAGTAATTAAGTTGACCTTGAAAAGGAGAAAAAACTGTAAATGCCAATCAAATGATAAACTTAAGAAACCTGTTTCTTTTATTTTTTTCCCCCTTTTTTCATGTAATTTCTCCGTTACTAGTACTATATATAAAAAATATACTCCATACACCATAGTGATCAAGCCTGGGCCTTTGATGCAAATTTCAAGCCTGGGCATTTAAAGTCTTTAACCAATTGCTCCTTTAATTTTCAAGGTCAACTCCAACTTAATTACTGATATTGTAAACTACCCACGATGAAGCAGTAGTCATTTGTTTACCAGAGAGGGCTATTTAATTTTGGCATGAAACACGTACATAATGATCTTTCAATTTAGAAGACATCCAACACTATAATTTCTTAATTAATTTTAAAGTTATGTTGCGTGTTATTTTGAAGGAGACAACAATAACAACATGCATATGTTGAGTTATTAATCAGCTGTTGAGTAATTATGCGTATCTATAACATCTAAGTGATGCAACAGTTAGGAGGAGATCGTAATTATCAATTTATGTTGCTCATCTTTTAAGCTTGCTGATCAGTAGTTCAATTAATCATTAACTTCTCCTGATTTTCTATTTTTGATTCTTGATGTGGGATAATTTTACCATCCAAACAAACAGTAACACATGACACACCAAGGTAAGTCCACGGACACAAAATTACCACCAGTGAAATCATTACATGTGTCCAAGGGTACGAAGGTAATTTTATTCATAAACTCTAAAACACAGTAATCCTAATTGCACAAGGACACTCATATCTCATATCTGAGAAACTCAAATCCCACCACAACTCTCACTTATGAGTCATTTTCCTAATCAAACTGTACTCCAAAGCACTGTATGTAGAGGGCTTTCATTATCACACATGTACGTCACAAACAGTTTTTACAGCACCTGCCTTTTCATTTTCTATAAACAGATTACTGATTTAGGCATCAGAGAGTTCCCTCAAAAGCACACTTCCGATCCTCCGACAACTCCTTAGGTCTTTTTTTGTTCTCGTGTGCGTAGGGACTTCACAACACCAATAAGAGCAACAGTCACATTTTTCAGCATAAAAAAATTTGTGTTATCCATGGGAAAACTTTGAAGAAGAATTCATCTGTTAGTGATGCCAACCTGAAATATGACCAAGAATGTTGTTGCTACTGTCGCTGTCGCTGCTGCTACCATTGCCACAACCCATACCTTGACTAGACAGGGCATGGCCTCTTTGCAATTCCCAAAAATACTGCTACCAGTGACGATTCCATCTGCCATTCTAAAAGGTAGCAGAAGTTTCTTGCAACCTCAACTGGGCTATCCCAATCGTCACCAAAGCCACACTGATCTGAATGCATGACTCGGGGTCCTCAATGGCATTCGATGCTGCCACAAAGCCCTCGATCAGCGAGGCACTCAGATCACGAAAGGGGACTTCACCCCACTAACTACCGATCCTCTGTTAGATTCTGCCCACTCCATTATAAGGTAAGATCACAGAGCCACTCCACGATCACAAACACCTTTAATACAATCTCCAGGAGCCGAGAATGATCACTCCAGATAAAGAGAACCTATAGTAGGTTAGTAGCACCTGCCAATAGACAAAACAAAAGGCAGCTTGAGCTTTTGGGTTCAAGTGGTGTACAACATTTATATATTTGAGTTTTACAGATCAAAAAAAAAAAAGGCAAGAACAGAACAAAAGATCTTTTTTACAGATGACAACCCATGATGACGCCATGGTCATCACTTTGGTCATTGGGAATTACATATGAAAAGGATCCTAGTTGACAACCAACATCTTCTATCATAACACGTTCAAGAAAATGGGGCTTAGTGACCAACAGCTCACATGGGTCGCTTCCCCTCTCTATGAGTTTTCAAGCGAGCCAATGTTCCTCTCTCTGCTATATTTCACATCACATTCAAAACATTTCAACTCATTTTTCTTTCTCTTATGTTCTTCCTCTACACACAACCTATGTCATCACGACTACTTAGGCCATGTCTGGAGACAAGGGTTTAAGCAAGGTTAGCTTAAATCTTTGTCTTAGAATTTGGTGGATGTTACTGGGGCCTCAATTCCAAGACAATGATTTAAGTTAATATTGCTTAAATCCTTGTCTCCAAACATGGCCTTAGTTTCTAAACAGTTTCCTAGAGATTTCTTCGAAAGCTATTCATAATTGCTATCTACACAACTTCGCAAGGCTTTGTTGTATCCTTGAGGTGAATTTACTAGGAAGCTACTAGCAAACTTTTTGGAGTGAGGGCAACTATCACCTTAACGAAAGTGATTTACGCCCTAAATCCTTAAAATATTATGTTCTTTTCAATTGTTTTCCTTGTTGCAATTCCACATTTTCTAATGCACATACTTTGACCCACTTTTTTTTTTGTTTGTTATTTTAACCCAAAATCCCCAACAATTTTAAGGTGATAGTAGAAGCAACCATATAATCAGTATTGATTTCAAAGTCATGAGAGAAGACTTCATCAAAGAAGATCGTTTTTATGGAACAAACTCTGCTCACTAGAAGGAAACTAAAAGACTATAAAAGGTTGAAAGAAGCGAGAGGATATATGTATTATGGATTTCTTTGTCGAGGCCAAATTCATACTGAGAGCATATGTATGATTTCTAAGTTTTTATAAAGTCTATGCCAGATATCCAGGAAGTATTTGAAGAGAAACTTAATACTTAAAAAAAAAAAAAAAAAATAAGGTAGGCTTAACTTATTGATTATGAAATATTTTGAATTTATAGTTATAAATTAAAAAAATATATTTTGAATTTATATTTTTGAGTAACATCATAAAAAAATGATGTGTTTTCACTCTATGACCAATTTACAATGAATATCTAAAACTAAGAAGTATCTAATTACTACATTTAAGATAGATGATCTTCATGAATTAGATGCTCTCTTAGACGTGGAAATGAGTGGGGGATATGTTTTAAATCAATCTCATTACTTGAGAAACTATTATTAAGTTCCAAAATCTTGGAATAAAGTAAGCAAGTATCCCCTATGAATTCACTACTAAACCAATTGAGAATTTCGGTAAAGTAATGGTACAACTTGAATATATATGTTAGTGCTATTGAAAGTTTAACTGAGCTAGATATTGTATTTGTAGAGTGCAAACTTTCAAGATACACTAGTAAGCCTAGTACAAACCAATAAATAGAGTTATTAGAATCTTAAGAAAACTATTAAACTATCTGCTTTATTTTTATTATCTGGTTGTACTAGAAGGATTCATTGTAGTTGGATCACAAGTACGTCAATTGATGAAAATTTAACGTTTGGATGGATTTTTAGGCTTGGTGGTGAAACAATACGTTGACCCTCTAAGAAGTAGGTATGCATATCAAATTTAACAATATAACCAGGATCAGCGCATAATGCCATAGACATATTTGGCGTCACAACAATCCAATATACTTGTCACCTCAAGGACTTGTCTCCTTAAGGACTCTTTCTTAACATTATCGTTTCACATGGACAACAAAAAGATATATGTTTGCAGGGCCAAGAACTGTTGTCACACTTTGGTACCAAAAAGGCTAACAAACATATCAATCATCTCAAGAATATTACTCTAGTTCTATCTACCTATTCTTTAAGCCACAAAAACAGGAAAACCATAAGCTTCAATACAGCCCATTGAGCATTTTAACACATTTATGAACTAGAGCAAAGCTTCCTCATACCAAATACAGACTTAGTATTGCAACTTCAAAGGATAACAAGAGGGGAGAAAAGAATGACTGGAGGGGACTGCATAGTAGCAAACAAAAGTGGTAAATGATTCACATCTTAGGTAGAAATCAGAACAAAATATGGGAAAGTAGCAAGCCATGTCACTAATTCAATCCAAAGCAATGAGGATGTATAAAATCAAACTTAAAATTTAAGCCACGCCATCTTGTCTTCTCATGAAAAAGATTAAGCGCTGATGTCAGAGATATTAAGGGAAGGTTGGGTACAGGACCGTCAATCGAGGTTGATACATGTTTTTTCAACATTCTTTTTTCAGTATTTTGTCATATTCCTCTCTATACCTCCATTCTATTTGGTATAGCTGTTCAATCATCTCCTCTTCATCTCCATCTTATGAAACGCCTATTTTTTTTTTATTCAATGCCCTATTTTCTTACCCAATACTTTTCCTTTATATTCACACTTTATAAAATGACTGATAATTGTGTATAACATTTGTTTATTCAGGCTGTTTCAGACTTGATCCTAGTGTATCCTGAAGGTTTCAAATATATTCTTAAGTACATCAAGGATCATTACAATAATGCAACCATTTACATTACTGTGAATGGTAAGCTAATTGTTAGAATAAATTTCATATAATTAAGTGGTATTTGTTACATGTTGGATAATCCAATTACTAATTAGTTTTGATTTCTTTGACATAAAACTCATGTAGGATATGACGATTACAACAATGATACATTACCATTGGAAGAAGCTCTTAAGGATACTGATAGGAAAGAATACCATGAGAAGCATCTTCGGAATCTTTTGGAAGCCGTAAAGTGAGTTAGTATCTAACTTACATTGAATTTATTATCACACTTTTTGTTTCTTTTTTTTTTTTGGTTCGCAAAATTTACTTTACAACTAACATAAAACTTTTGTTCTACAACAAACTTGATATTGATATAAAATTATCGTTTTCTGCTATATATGATGTTTTTTAGTACTCAATTTTTGTAGGTTTAATTATTACAAGGTCCATCTCGATGTAAGCTTATAGAGCAAAGATTGTTTTGTTAAATGTTTGTAATAATGGTGATTATTGGATTATTGACAGTGACTATGGAGTTGATGTGAAAGGCTATTTTGCATGGTCATTGATGGATAACTTTGAATGAAACCTTTGTTACACTGTTCGATTCGGATTATATTATGTAGATTTCAAGAATTACTTGAAACGATATCCGAAAGAATCAACCAAGTGGTTCATGAAATTTCTAAAAGAACAGAGCAAGCAGTCTAAAACTGTTATTTGGGGTTCCTCAATTTTATCACGTATACCAAAGAGTTGGTCACTACTGATGCATTGAAGTTGAACATCTTTTGGTTCTCAATCACAACTGAATGATGCATTTTATTATTTCTTTTGTAATTCTTTGATTTTATTGATTAAAATCTTTTTAGGTATTTTAGGATTTTAATATGTAATTAAACTATTGTCTTCTTATATAATAAATTGTACTACTTTTTGATCTATTTTATGTAGCTTGCCTATAAATAGGTTTGTATAGTTTTTGGGATTCTGCGTAAATCTTTTTTCATGATAAATAAATTGACTTTTTCCTTTCATATATATATATAAAAGCCTTTTATTCTCTTTTTCGCTGAGATAGGTGGTTTATAGGGAGGATTCTCCAGGCATGAAGACTCCCAAAAAGTATGCCTTTTGAATTATGGACAAATGGACAATTAAAGTATCATAGTACATATGTCACTTAGCAATCACCGAAGTCCTAAACAATTTTTTTTTTGTTTTCTCAAATCCCCAACTTTGAGGGTGATTTTAATAAATAAATATTTTGATTATAAATTTGTCATAATAAGCCCTTAATTTGATTTGACATCTTCTTTGAAATGATGTGTTTTTAAGAATTTACTCTTTCAAAAGAAAATTAATGACAGAGAGAAAACAGAGAAAAGAATCTCAATGTTTTTGGCATTAACGCCAATATTTTTGTGTTTTGTAAGGGGCTGTTGATAAGAATCTCAATGTTTCTTCAAGAAGTTATGCAGGCTCTCATTCTACGGCTCTTGATGATCACAAGTGTTTAACATGGTTCTCAATTTATGAACTTATTTCATTTGGAATTATATAAAATGAATTTATTAGCTACATCAGCTCTTAGGTGACAAGAAAGGCGAGAGAAGTTGGGGCCATAATCCTTGGACTGACTATTCCTTCATGTCTTCACCATTTATTGCTATATTCTTCCAAACCAGACCTTCTCTAAACTCTGTTATTCAAAACTAGATCAAATGGACTCTTTCTCCATTATGAGTTCATCCAGCCATTATGATAAGACAGCTGCTTGAAGACTCCTAGGTAAATGCTTCCTAGGTTGTTGTGTTGAGATTTTGCCATTAAAATCCATTTACTCAATCTTAAGAAAAAAACACAAGCACAACAATTAAATAGGAAAATAAATAAAAAGCAAGAACTTTAGGAAGAGCAAAGTTGTTAAACTCTCACCCCAAAATCTCAATACAAAAAAAGCTCTTAACCCAATACACCCAAAGCTGTCATCCTAACTTTTGTAGTAAATCCCTCTAGCTTACAATATATGGGAATTATAAGTGTGCCTCAAATCTTCTCTGGGACCCCTTTATATCGAATATATTTTCCTAATACAATTAGAAAAAGAACAACCGCATCATACTCAACTACTACTATTTGTACAATTAACAATCTAATAGGAAATTAGTATTATTCCTACTAGAACAAGCAATTACAAAATAGGAAACAATTTTTCCCAAGTCAATTAGAACTCTTTTTTATTAGAATTGAGCCAAACTCCTAACAGTCGTAACTATGGGATAGTTTTTTTTTTTTTTTTTAATTTTCTTCTTCCACTTTGCAATCAGATGCAAACACACGATTGATTTCATGCAAACAATTGGAGCTTGCAATTAATTTTTGTTCGTATGATCCTCCAATGTGTCCACGAGCTAAAGAAGATATAAGTGGATTGTTGAGGAAAATTGTAAGAATAAAGAATCAAGCTAGAAGAGACAGAGATAGGAGCTGATGTGATTAAAAAAATCATTTTATATAGTTTTAAATGCAATCAGAATATAATATGAGAACAATATCAAACTTGAGTTTCAATAGTAAACTTGACGTAAATTAGAACAATATTAAACTTTAAGAAAAACCAGTGAAATCTAAAAGACAATTGATAATGGTAATGGATAAGTTTGCATTAGTAATTAAGTTGACCTTGAAAAGGAGTAAAGACTGTAAATGCCAACCAAGCTGTTGATTTCCTTAATTGGATAACACTCTCCCCAGACCGGCATTGTTTGGTTTTTTATTTTTCATAGGAAAAAAAAGCATATTTTGCACTTTTCATTAAATCTATTAAACTAGGTCCTGGTCAAAATCCTAGTCTCGAAAAGTTATCTTGATATGGACCAACACCATGTAACTTCGTGCCGATATAATATTATATATATTTTTATACCACAGTAGTGGATAAAATATTTGGAAATAAAATAAAAGAAACACGTTTTTTTTTTCTCTGTAGCTTATCCGGTTGAGATAAATTTGGTTGACGAAAATCCGATATAATTTACTATGTGACTGACGAATTCAGAGTTTGGTCATGTTGGCTGGGTCCATTCTACTCGGTTGGCAGCGTCAACGTAACAAAATTTTAACAATCCATGTTCACACTTTTGTTTCATGGGTTTCCACCATTGTTTATATCAAAAAAAAATCCTGGTTAGATTGGGTAGTTTTAAATCCGTCTGAAATTTTATCGATAATTTTAAAAAAATTTACTAGTAATATCAATATAAGTGTGAGAATAAAAAATTAATGGTACAAGTGAAATTTCAAAAATTAACAATGAAATTTCGGACGGATCTAAAATAATTCTGAACCAAAAATTGGTCCTTATATGTTGGATCCTCTCAATTTTTAGCTTTGAATTGCGGGTCAATTAATTGTTAGATTTTATGCCACCTCAATAAAGTAAAAATCAAGGGTCATGAACACACCACATCACCGAAGTAAGGGAAAAGAGCTTTTTCCTCTAAATCGGCAAACAACCAACTGCATGCCCTTGTGTAATGACTCATACCGAGCGAGCTTTACTTGAAATGACATCATCATTACTTTTAAACATTGAGCATATAGACCTGTACCGGAACATGTAAATCCTACTATTTCCATCATACAATACATTCCTACTATATGTATGCATGCTTCCACATTTCTTTAGTCTATGTACACTACATCTTGGTTGAAACCAAGAATTTAGACAACACACAATCTTTAGAAAAATTTCTGCCATACAATTAAAAACCACATACAGTTTTTTCAAAAACGGAGACATATACATTAATCCGCACTCCCAAACAAACATGGTGAGGATGCTTTGCGTGTAAACCCAGCTAAGGATACCTTTCTCCTTTAATCCTTTTCTGATTTGCTTCAATTCTATTCAACAACTTCCTTGAAATATTAAAAAGTTGGAGGGTGAGCTAAAAGCTTAGCGAGTAATCATATTACTCGAAGTAATCGTCTTCAAGAAACTTTTTCACTTTTTGAATGAATTCAATTTAATTGTAATCACAATTCATAAAGCCACAACTATGTATATATAATTACTCTCATGCTCATCACAAGTAAAATAATCGTTCCAAGAATACATTAAAACATTCAACAATCACTTGAACTAAAGTATCATACAAGTATGTCACATGATTCAAACCATTACAACAATAACCCTTTTAAACTATTCACGGTTCACGTGACATCAACTCAATTCCATACTCTTATCAATACATATATCACAATGGGGGTGTCTCCCCACGTACCAGTACATCAAACATCGCATTATACATCCACTTGGTTTCATCTCACTTTCCACTTCTACTTGGTTCCACCTCACTTTCCACTTCCACTCGGTTCCATAATATCATCAAGGATTCAAATCTCATCAAACATAATTCATAACACAAGAAATTTTTTAAATATAATTTCATCAACTCATTCACATTACACTTTACTTCCAAACACACATCAAGACATATGATTTGTTTCTTAGATATCAAACACACATTTATTCACACCCTTATATGGTTTGCATTCCGCATCTATTATACTTACATATTTTCGTTTTTATCGTATAATTCACCACGCTTACTTCTAATTTTATAACAAGAGCTAAGTGGAGAGCTTTGGGGGTAGTGGGGATTTTGGGTTGTGAGGTTTTGAGGGTAATAATTTTGTTGTATTGGGATTTTGGGGTGCGTGTTTGACAACTTTAATCTTCCTAAAGTTGTAGTTGAAGATTAACAAAATAGTGTAGTTGTTGGTGGATGTAAGTAAGGAGGTTGTCGAACCATACTAATTCTTGGTGTTATTACTCTTTATTTTGTTTACCTATTTAATTGTTGTGGTTGTATTTTTACCTAAGATTTGAGCATGTGGATTTTAAAGAAAAAATCCCAACAAACACCTTATCTGAAAAATTAGATTTTAAGGATTTTCATAGATCGAGGTCAAAGATTGGATTTCAAATCTGCGAAAAATTCTTGATTTGGGTCATGAAATTTTCTTTAATAAGAGGTATTTTTCACTATCAAATGCAAGACAGATAGGAAAATTTTTATTTTACTCTCTCTATGTGAAGGTGGAAATGTATGATCTCTAAGAAAATCCCGGAAAAATCTCTCTGTACATGAAATGAAAATGGCATTTCACCTAATCTTGTTGTGTTCATTTATATCGACCAAATTAGTGTTATTCCCAACCTTTGGCATGACACATTAACATGAATTGTCACTCGTACCGAAAACTATTTCAAGCTCATATTACAATTTTATCAAATAACTAATCTTAATTAAAAAGGTTGTTAGTTACATTACGCTAAAACATATGCTAGTAAAGATTTGCGTAATCTGCCTTGGCTCAAGATGTATATGCCATGAAAAGTTCTTACATACCTAACTATGGTCTATAAAAGATATATCGCATAATAACATATTTTATTATTGCATGGCATTAGAAGATAAAGAAAAAGAGATATCTTCCTTCCATCCAATAGTTAAAAATGCTTTGTGCATGCATTTATCAACTACCAAGATAAAAAAATTTCATATATACACGACAGATATATTAAATTGAACTACTGATCAGCAAGCTAAAAGATGTGCAACACAAATTGTTAATTAAGATCTCTCTTAATCTGTAATAACCGTATTTGCAAAGTAAGGGTAAATAAGTAATTTAATAAATTATAACTTGAAGTATAAATGATATAGTTACGCGATGGATTTAGTATTGAATAAAATAATTCTTTTGGAAAAAAAAATTTCTGCGACGTTGACGTCATTAAAAGAAAAGAAAAGTCAAAAGTTGTGGGCAGCAGGTATAATACCGGCTGCCAATTTCAGAAGATGTTTGTAGTCAACAAACTTGGGTAGCAGGTGTAATACCTGTTACCAATTTCAGACGGCATTTGGGATTGCCTTACGCGTCTCCACAACGTGGAAACTGTGGAGACTTTTGGGAGGGGTGGGCCGCTGGAAGAGCAAAATTTTGAAGGAGTTTTCTATGGAATTTCATAGAGAATCAAGAATAGCTATCAGAAGGTAATATCATAGTGCTTATTTTTGAATTTCTAACATTTATGGAGTTTTCCTGAATTCAAAGTGAGAATTTTCAAAGTGCGTGGTTTATATCGAATTGAAGAGTAAATTAGAAAATTTATATAAATATGATGTCAGGTGTTGACGATATATAATTGGGGGAATTTTTGAGAGAAACGGGAAAGGCAAGGAAGTGATCCACGGGTAGCTTTAAGTGCTACGTGTGAGTTGGATTTATTTTAAGTAGTCTAAAGAAAAATGAAATATTTAGTGATAATATTAAAATAAATTATTGATGTATGCTTGGGTGATAGATGAAAAAATTTAATTTATAGTTATTATAGGAAATTTGGACAAGTAGAAATATTTTTCGGTGAGAAATAATATTTTTGGAAATAAAAGTTTATTGGAGAATAAAAGACATAAATAAATTATTGATGAGTTATATTGATGTTTTAGCACGAATTATGGGGAGATGAATTTTAGTGAATATTGATAAGCTTTGGTGGATGATTTTATGTGATTAGAAATGAAATTCAGTGGATCTGGACAAACTTTGATGGATAATTTGATATGATTTGGGATGAAATTTTGTGGATTTTGACAAGTTGTAATGGATGATTTGATGTGATTTGGGATGAGTGGATTTTAGTAGAATTTTTATATAATTTGAGAAAAAATCAGGATAGTCAATTTAAATATTTTGATTTCATGTGATTTTGGATTGGTGGGAAGATATTCTTCCCAGGGTAAGTATAGATGTCAATAGACCTTCAACCTGGAATAGGTTTAAGGAGGTTTTCCTTGAGAAATATTTTTCCTTAGACTTTTAGAGCCTAACATGATAGAGATTGATCTATTTGAGGCATATTAATTATGTAAGATTGTTTGATATATCAACTCAAATTGAGAGAGATGTGATGAAGTTTAAGAAAAAAAAAAGAGAAAGAGTGGTTAAAGAGGTTTAGACATAAAGGTTATAGAGGTAATGGTAGTACAAGTGTATAGGGTGAGAAACCACCCCAAATGAGGTTTTTCTTGTTACAGGGAACTGAAGTACAGAGTTAGAGGCAAACAGAACCTATTGTATCTGTATCTTAGAATACTATTGGCGGGACCCTTAGATTTGGGAGACAGGAAGTCATGGCAGAGAAAGTAAGTTTGCCATTAAGGGAAATAGTAACATTATGTATGATTGAGAGACAAAAGTTATTATAGATATATTCTGATGAGATATTTATCCCATAATTGTCAAAATTTGAAATGCTTTATGTGTGGAGAAGGTGGACATGTCAGTGTTGGTTGACCTTGACGTAACCCATTCTTTTGCATCCAGTATTCATATAAAATCTATTGAAGTATGTATTAGTCATTGGATTGCAAAATATCCTTGTTAAAGTTCTCCCTCGAGATAGAGTGATAATCATGAATAGTTATGAGAGATTGTGTGATTCGTACCAGTGACAGAAAATCTGAAGTTGATTTATTATCTTCGAATATAATTTATTTTGGGAAATAATTGGTTATCGACGTTTTTTGTCTAGATTGATTATTCCAGAAAGAAGGCTCAAGATATATACGTTATATACTTTTAACTACCTTATTTTTGCTCTGGCCAATAGAAGATGATTGAAAAAGGGTTTTTAGGAGTATTGGGCATATATCATGAATTATAAAAAGGAAAATGAGAAGTTAGAATAAATCTTAGTGATGAAAGAATATTCTAAATTAATTTTTGATGAGTTGTTTAGGTTGCCTCCAAGTAGGGAGATTAAAGTCTAATGATGTGATACCAGGGCTATCACATATATTTAATAGTGGTTGAATTGAGAAAGTTGAACGTATCATTTTAAGAATTTTTTGATAAATAATTTTTTAGACCTAACGTATTTGGGGAGCCCCTATGTTGTTTGTGAAGAAGGAAGATGGAACGATGAGATTGGGTATAGACTACAAATAGTTGAATAAGAATAAATATATTTTTTTCTAGGATAAATGAATTGTTTAAGCAGTTGCAAGGAGTGAGAATGTTTTCTAAGATAAACCTGAGATCAGGTTATCACAAATGGAGGATAGAGAAGGGAGACGTGCCTAAGATTGCTTTTAGGACACGTTATGCTCATAAGCTTTCGCGATGTCATTTGGATTAACTAATGTTCCAGAAACATTCATGGACTTGATGAATAAAATATTTAAACTGTTTCTTGATAATCTTATGGTTGTGTTCAGTAACGACATTCTGATATATTTTGAGAAGGAAAAACAACATATAGACCATTAGATACTGTGCTGGAGATTCTGAGGAGAGAGAAATTATATGCAAAGTTTCTAAGTGTGAATGTTAGCTGAAGGAAATAACTTTCTTTGAACATGTAATATCCGGAATCGGCATAACCATTGATCCACAAAAGATAGAGATAATGTTAAACCAACTAATATAATTGAGATTAGAATCTTCTTGGTGTTAGCTAGTTATTATAGAAGAATTCTTTCAGAATTTGTTTATTATTAAATTGCTATTGAATAGATTGACCAGTAAAGATGTGAGATTTGTACGGTGAAGGTAGTGAGAAAATTTTGCAATTACTAAAGGAGAAATTGACTACAGCTCCGATATTGGTGTTTCCTTCTGGTGATGAAGGAGTTGTGGTGTATAACGATAAGTGATATCAATGATTGGGATATGTGTAACATAGGAAAGTTATGGGCTATACTTCTAGGTAATTGAAAATTTATGATAGAAATTACTCCTTTCATGACTTTGAATTAACTGTTATAGTGTTTACTTTAAAGATTGGAGACATCATCAGTATGGAGTCACTTGTGAGATTTTCATGGGTTATAAGAGTTTGACGTAATTACCTGCCTAGAGAAAGTTGAATTTGAGGCAAAGATGGTGGATGAAGTTGATTAGTAACTAAGATTGTACAATTCATAATCATCCTGAAAATGCGAAGGTGATAGCTGATACATTAAGTAGAAATTCTACAAGAAGGTTAACTGTTATGGGGGTCTGATGTGAAATTGATGATAGATTTAAAAGAGATAAGAATGAAGTTGAATAACGGTGATAAAAGATCATGGTTAACGAATATGGTTGTACAGTCATCCATAATAAAATGTTTTAGAGATGCAAGGTAGAGATGAAGAGATAGAAAAGATTAAGCATTGAGTGCTTACTAGAAAGCAATATGAGTTCAAAAATTTGGAATGAGGGTATTTTGAAATTGGAACATGGATTTGTGTTCCCAATGATGCAGAGTGGAGAAAGAAGATATTGAGAAAAGTACATGATGATATAGATTCGATGCAATCAAGTAATAATAAGATGTATAGAGGATTGCGACAAAAATTCTAATGGTCAGGGTTAAAGAGAGATGTAGTTGAGATTGTGAGGTTGTATGGAGTACCATGGATCATAGTATCAAATAGAGATGATAGATTTACATCTTAGTTTTTGGAGAGGCTTTCAGTAAGTCGTGGGTACAAAGTTGCAATTTAATATAATTTTTCAAGCTTAGACAAAAAAAAAAGAACGATTTTTAGAGTACTAGAAGATATGTTAAGGGCAAATGTGATGAGTTCTTAGTAAGTTTGGAATGCTTACATGCCATTGATTGAAGTTGCTTATAATAATTAGTAACAAACTAATATTAGGATGGCATCGATTGAGGCATTGTATGGTCGTAGGAGTATAACTCCTTTATGTTAGGAAGAAATGGGAGAGAGAAATATAGTTGGTTTATAAATTATTTAGTTAACATCTAAGAGGAACAAATTGGTTATAGGAAGCTGTAAAGCAGCACAGAGTAAACCTCCTGAGTTTGCAGAAGATGATGGGGTGCATGGAAAAATATCTCAATGAAAAGGGTGTATTGAGATTTGAACAGGAAATAAAAGCTAAACCTAATGTATGTGGGACCTTACGAGGTTTTTGAGAAAGTTTGACTAGTTGCGAATAGACTAGATTTGCCTCTGGAATTAAAACATTTATATAGTGTATTTCATGTTTCACTTTAAGGAAGTGTTTACATGATATTTCGAGCTAAGCTATAGAAATTTACAAGGCTTGGGATTATATACAAATTCCAGTGAGAATTTTAGACAAAAATAATAAATCTTGTGTAATAAAATAATTTCATTATGCCAAGTTCGGTGGCGGAATCAGGATGTTGATGAGACTACGTGAAAGCATGAGACAGAAATATTATTCACATTTGTTTCTGGAGTAAAGTAAGGAAATTTCGGGGGCGAAATTTTTGTAAGGTCGGTAGAATTGTAATAACCGTATTTGCAAAGTAAGGGTAAATAAGTAATTTAATAAATTATAACATGAAGTTTAAATGATAGTTATGCGATGGATTTAGTATTGAATAAAATAATTATTTTGGAAAAAAAAATATTTCTGGGACGTGGACATCATTAAAAGAAAAAAAAAACAAAAAACAAAAAAAAATAGTCAAAAGTTGTGGGCAGCAGGTGTAAGGTAGGTGTAATACCTTACACCTGCTGCCAATTTCAGAAGACGTTTGTAGTCAACAAACGTGGGTAGCAGGTGTAATACCTGTTACCAATTTTAGACAACATTTGGGAATGCCTTACGCGTCTCCACAACGTGGAGACTGTGGAGACTTTTGGGAAGCGGGGCTGTTGAAGTTTTCGTATATATAGCATATGTAAACGTAAAAAAAAAAATTTCACCCGTGAGATTTCGTTTTGTTTCCTCTAAATTGTCTGTTTTCTTTAAATCTTTGGAGACTCAAAGAAATGTTGGAAGAGCAAAATTTTGAAGGGATTTTCTGCGAAATTTCGTAGAAAATCAAGAATAGCTATAAGAAAAGCAGAAGGTAAACAGTGCTTATTTTTGAATTTCTGACATTTATGGAGTTTCCCTGAATTCAAAGTGAGAATTTTTAATGTGTCTGGTTTATATCAAATTGAAGAATAAATTAGAAAATTTATATAAATATGATGTCAGGTGTTGACGATCTACAATTGGGAGAATTTATGAGAGAAACGGGAAAGGCAAGAAAGTGATCCACGGGTAGCTTTAAGTGCTATGTGTGAGTTGGATTTACTTTAAGTAGTCTAAATAAAAACGAAATATTAGTGATAATATTAAAATAAATTATTGATGTATGCTTGGGTGATAGATGAAAAAAATTGATTTATAGGTATAATAGGAAATTTGGACATGTAGAAATATTATTCAGTGACAAATAATATTTTTGGAAATAAAAGTTTATTAGAGAATAAAAGAGATAAATAAATTATTGATGAGTTATATTGATGTTTTAGCACGAATTATGAGGAGATGAATTTTAGTGAATATTGATAAGCTTTGGTGGATGATTTGATGTGATTAAAAATGAAATTCAGTGGATCTGGACAAACTTTGATGGATAATTTGATATGATCTGGGATGAAATTTAGTGGATTTTGACATTTTGTAATGGATGATTTGATGTGATTTGGGATGAGTGGATTTTAGTAGAATTTTTATATAATTTGAGAAAAAATCAGGATAGTTAATTTAAATATTTTGATTTCATATGATTTTTATATTACTGTTTATATGCATATTTTATATCATTGTTCATATGCATATGCATTACATGAGAAAGAAAAGAACCGGGAAGGCAGTCGGTCTGATGAAAATGAAAGAACCGGGAAGGCAGCCAGTCTGCTGAAAATGAAAGAACTAGGAAGGCAGTCGGTCTTATGAGAATGAAAGAACCGAGATGGCAACCGGTCTAAGTTAATAACAACCTGTCGACAGGTGGGAAGACGTTCCCATCATAATCATATATGCATTTGCATCTGTTTTAATTATTGCTGCATTATTGAAATGATGAGGTGTGATGTATCATCGTGAATATAATTATAGATGATTGAGTCTCACAGAAAGAGACAATTATGATGAAAACATTATTGAAATGATAAGGTGTGATGTATCATCGTGAATATAATTCTAGATGATTGAGTCTCACAGAAAGAGACAGTTATGATGAAAACATTATTGAAATGCTGAGGTGTGATGTATCATCGTGAATATAATTATATAGATGATTGAGTCTCACAGAAAGAGATAGTTATGATGAAAATATTATTGAAATGCTGAGGTGTGATGTATTATCGTGAATATAATTATAGATAATTGAATCTCATAGAAAGAGACAGTTATGATGATAGTGCTGATGTGTGGTATGTTATTTTGAAATTGTTTATAGATGATTTGATCTCATAGAGAGAGACAATTATGGTAAGCAAGAAGCAGAGAATGATAAGAACCATCTAAATGATGGACTTTATGATGAGAACCTCATTACGAGGTAATCATGAGATAATTGATGGTATTAAGGTGGACCAATGATTTAAAAAAAGATATTGATAGAGAATGAATCGTATGGCATGTTTAATGATAGTAGAAAGTTGTCATCATGTTATGTGAAAAAAATAAAAGATTAAAAATTAAAGGACTATTTATGAAATTTTGGAATACTTTTAGTAAATTAAATTCACTGAGTTTGTGAAGATCACCCCTCATTGTACAATGATTTTCAGGTAGCAGGCTTGGCAAATAATTTGGTGAGTTGAGGTTCAGAATAAATTATTTTTTGTAAGCCGTGTACGTGTCATCATCGTCAGACTAATGAGAAAATAAAATTAAAAATTTATTTGTAAATCTTCATGCATTTTGCGTTGTATAGAATGCTTAATGATCGGATTGATGTAAAGTTCTTTTGGTAATATTTATTTTTATTGTTGCATCTATGTGTCGTGCTGGGATTATCAAAATGTGATGACACCGTTTCGGGGTGGCCAACCCGAGATGGGTTGTTACATAATCGCTCACTTAGATATTATACGCATAATCACAAAAAAACTAATTAATTAATCACACAATTTATGCATGTTTTTATGGTTGTCTCCTTCAAATTAACAAGGAACATATATAACTTTTAATTAATAAGAGATTATAGCATTCAAGGTTTTCTAAATTGGAAGACTCTTATGTACGTACGTGTTTAAAGTCCATGTTAATTAGCCATCTGGTAAACAAATGACTGCTCCATTAATTTTGTTGGAGTTGACCTTGAAAATTAGAGTCAAGGGAGCAGTTAGTTAGAGACTTGAAACGCCCAGGCTTGAAATTTGCATGTAACGGAGAAATTACATGAAAAAGAAAAATAAAATGAAAGAAAGAGTCCTGAGACTTTGGTTCACTTTTTGTTTTCTTTAGTTTGTCCGTTTGCTGCTATAGTATTGACATAAATATTATATACTTACGTATACCTGAGACTTCTCTTCTTAAAAAAATGACCTGAGATAATTTGTTTTGGTGCTATAGAAGCACATGGTATATTGACTTGACCTGAGATTATTTGAACTGACATAAATATTATATACTTAGGTTGTTTTTGAGACATACAAATACAAGGTATATAATTGTGCTTGAGCTGAGACTTCTCTTCTTAAAAAATTGACCTGAGACAATTTGGGTTGACAAAAATATGTAATTGGCACATTTATGTTGGCTGGGTCCATTCTGATCTGCTGGCTTGGCAGTGTTGTATGTATGCATATACCTAACAAAATTCATGTTTACATTGGTCGATCTTCAACAAAAAATTGAATTCAATGTTTACACGCATACCTTCGCGCGTTTTATGGGTTTCAAGCCTCTCCTCACTCCTCTATATAAAGGGCTTACAATGAAACTTAAAACCACAAACACTTCCACTTCAGCAATTAAAACTACTCCTTAGCTATAAGCACTTGATTACGGCGTTTCAACTTCAAGGTTCCCTTCTTTTATTGGCGCTGCTAGTCCTACTAAGCTTATTGCCTTCCATTGAACCAAAGCGTCATCTTGTCTCAACTTCTAATTTCAATCGTAACAGTTTTCCTGATGGTTTCATTTTTGGTACAGCCTCATCAGCTTATCAGGTAGATTAATATGTATTTATATATAGGCCCCTAATTTTCTACTAATAAATGAAGAGCTTTTTAAAGCCACTTCATATTATATAAGCTAACTCTATCGATGCATACGTGATATTTAGTTTGAAGGTGCAGCAAACAAAGACGGTAGAGGTGAAAGTATATGGGACAACTTTACTCATACATATCCAGGTTTCTTAATTTCCTTCTCTCCCTCATTGATCTGTATTTGTGTAATAGTGTGCGTACATGTGCATGTGTGCTTACATGCATGGGAGTGCGTAAGTTATGATGATAACTACTTAGTTTGGCTTCATTTCATGTATTAATAAAATGGAGACAAAAAAACTGGATAGATTATCATATATATTTGAATCATTTCAATAAAGGTAATGTAGATAAATTAATTATGATTATTTTCATAAAATTTTGCAGAAAGAAACAGTATGGCCAATGGAGATGTAGCAGTTGATTTCTATCATCGTTATAAGGTATGAAATAAAAAAAATAAAAAATTAATGTGTTGGTAGGTAAAAGACAGACTACTTTTTATATTTCCTTGTAATTAATAATCCACAAAATTTATAACTTTTTTTTTTAAAAATGTGACAGGATGATATCAAACTAATGAAGGAAATGAATATGGATTCTTTCCGATTCTCGATCTCATGGTCAAGAATATTACCTTGTATGTGTATAGATTAATGATTGATATGATATGACTGAATCTTTATTTCCTTTTTCTTTCTCGCCAATCTTAAAATTTTGATTCTTTTTTTTTTTAAATTCAGATGGAAAGCTAAGTAAAGGAGTGAACGAGAAAGGGATCCAATTCTATAAAAATCTCATCAATGAGCTCATAGCAAATGGTCATAATTCTATTCCCTATATGGATTTAATTTTTTGTTTGGCTAATTGCGTTTATTTAATTTAATTAAAATATTGTAATATACCAATCAATTAAATTAGAGTTAACATTTAAATATAATTAAGTTCTCCCTATAAGTATATTTTAAATTAAAATTATATATATATATATATATATATATATATATAATGATCAAATTTCGAAACGTTGGAACAAATTTTAAGTTCTTCAAGAAATTTGATAGCTCCTTGAAGATTTATCTTTATAATTGGACCTTGATAAATTATCGATAAAGTTGTCCAATAATTACTTTTTGTGACTCATTTGAACCAAACTTAATTATTTCTCTTAAATGTCATTTGATGAATGTGCAGACATACAACCATTTGTGACTATCTTTCACTGGGATCTTCCTCAAACTCTAGAAGATGAGTATGGTGGTTTTTTAAGCCCTCACATTGTGTAAGTAAATGTTTCCATCATATCAAAAGCATCATTGATGCTTCTATCAACATAGTTTTTTGACTTTAAAAAAATCTCACTAAAAGATTAATCTATTAAATTATTTTATTAATTATATTAAATCCAACAATATCTACAGTGAAGAATCATGGAGTTGGCCTATATTTGATTGAAAATGTATCCTATTATGCATATACAGGGATGATTTCCGAGACTTTGCAAGTATATGCTTCAAAGAATTTGGCGATAAAGTGAAACTTTGGGCAACTTTCAATGAGCCGTGGGTTTACAGTGTTGCTGGCTATGACAATGGAAGAAAAGCACTAGGACGATGTTCATAATGGGTCAACAATGCATGCCAAGCAGGGAACTCTGGCATTGAACCTTACAATGTTTCACATCATCTACTTCTTGCTCATGCTGCTGCGGTAGAAGAGTTTAGAAAATGTGACAAGGTATACAGAAAAATTGTCAAATCGTGATCCGGTGCATTAATTGCTAGCTTGATATGCGTATTAGTGCCAACAATAATTTTCTAAACTACTATAAGGTTTAAATATTTTTTCTCGATTTTTTTTTATTTGAAACTTTTGAGATCAAAAGGAGAGTCTATATTGAAACTTTATTAATGATTAAAACCCCAAACCATGTGTCCCCTTTCTATTATTTTTAAAGGAACCTTTTTTATTATTTCATCCATTAACTGTTTTTTATTTATACAATTGTTTAGTGTCAAGAAAATGGAAAGATTGGGATAGTGCTCTCCCCCTCATGGTTTGAGCCTCAATCTGATTCCCCTGTGGATATTGAAGCAGCCAAACGAGCCATTGATTTCATCTTAGGCTGGTAAGTGCCTCATATTAAATTAAGCAACATGCTTTCTCAACTTTTGAAGGTTTAATTATTACAAGGTCGATCTTGATGTAAGCTTATAGAGCATAGATTGTTTTGTTAAATGTTTATACTAATGGTGATTATTGGATTATTGACAGTGACTATGGAGTTGATGTGAAAGGCTATTTTGCATGGTCATTGATGGATAACTTTGAATGGAACCTTGGTTACACTGTTCGATTCGGATTATACTACATAGATTTCAAGAATGACTTGAAACGATATCCGAAAGAATCAGCCAAGTGGTTCATGAAATTTCTAAAAGAACAAAGCAAGTGGTCTAAAACTGTTATTTGGGTTTCCTCAATTTTATCACGTATAACAAAGAATTGGTCACTATTGACGTATTGAAGTTGAACATCTTTTGGTTTTGAATCACAACTGAATGATGTATTTTATTAATTCTTTTGTAATTCTTTGATTTTATTGATTAAAATCTTTTTAGGTGTTTTAGGATTTTAATATGTAATTAAACTATTGTCTTCTTATATAAGAAATTGTACTACTTTCTGATCTATTTTATGTAGCTAGCCTATAAATAGGTTTGTATAGTTTTTGGGTTCTGCCTATATCTTTTTTCATGATAAATAAATTGACTTTTTCCTTTCATATATATATATATATATATATATATATATTAAAGCCTTTTATTCTCTTTTTCGCTTAGATAGGTGGTTTAGAGGGAGGATTCTCCAGGCATGAAGACTCCCTAAAAGTATGCCTTTTTAATAATGGACAAATGGACAATTAAAGTATCATAGTACATATGTCACTTAGCAATCACCGAATTCCTAAACATTTTTTTTTTCTCAAATCCCCAACTTTGAGGGTGATTTTAATAAATAAATATTTTGATTATAAACTTGTTATAATAAGCCCTTAATTTGATTTGATGTTTTCTTTGAAGTGGGTTTTTTTTTTAAGAATTTACTCTTTCAAAAGAAAATTAATGACAGAGAAAACGAAGAAACAATTGTTTACGGTTATTGTTATGCCTAAAATTTGAAAAATAAAGTCTTGGAACATCAACGGTGCAACAAATCGTTGCATTTTTTTATACTTCTTTCCATTAGGGGTTAAAATTAAGTGGACCAACAGCAAAGCAACACGTGGACATTTCTACTTCCAGTAAGGATATGGCACGTGGACAAGCTATTGACGAACCCAATGCCATCCTCGGACACTCATGTTTAGACCTACGAGCGTAAATCTTTGGATCACGATCTTTCCTGGACAACCAGCCATATCCACTTGCAGAGGAATGGGATCTCAGGGATTTCCCCATTCGGGGCGTGTGGGTCATCTCACCTTTAAAACACTATAAAAGGACCAAGGTATGCAAATCTAGACACATTCACAATCACATTTTACATAACTGAAAGCACGAGCATCCAATTCCTCTAAGAACTTGTACTAACAAGAGCATCGGAGTGTCTTTGGAGGCACCATCTCCCTCTCTTCTCCGGTGGCTCTCTACCTCATCTCGTCTATCTTGTGCAAGCTCCCCCAAGAACCAGCCCCCAACTCATCAACACATTTTATGCATCAACACCAATATTTTTGTGTTTTGTAAGGGGCTGTTGATAAGAATCTCAATATTTCTTCAAGAAGTTCTGAAGGCTCTCATTCTATGTCTCTTGATGATCACAAGTGTTTAACATGGTTATCAATTTATGCGCTTATTTCATTTGGAATTATATAAAATGAATTCATTAGCTACATCAGCTCTTAGGTGACAAGAAGGGTGAGAAAGTTGGGGCCATAATCCTTGGACTGACTATTCCTTCATGTCTTCACCTTTTATTGCTATATTCTTCAAAACCAGACCTTCTCTAAACTCTATTCTTCAAAACAAGATCAAATCGACTCTTTCTCCATTATGAGTTCATCTTGCCATTATGATAAGACAGCTGCTTGAAGACACCTAGGCAGACGCTTCCTAGGTTGTCGTGTTGGGATTTTACCATTAAAATCCATTTACTCAATCTTAAGCAAAAAAACACAAGCACAACAATTAAATAGGCAAAATAAATAAAAAGCAAGAACACCTATAATTAATGTGGTTCGGCAACCTCTTTGCATACATCCACCAGCAAATCAACTGCTTTATTAATTTTCAACTACAACTTTAGGAAGAGCAAAGTTGTCAAACTCTCACCCCAAAGTCTCAATATAGAAAAAGCTCTTAACCTAGTTCTAGTTTCAAGTACTCTCTTTGACAACCCAAAAACACAAAGCTCTCATCCTAACTTCAGTAGTAAACCCTTCTAGTTTACATTGTAAATGAAAATTATGACTGTGCCTCAAATCTTCTCTGGGACCCTTTTATATAGAATATATTTTCCTAATACAATTAGGAAAAGAACAACAGCATCATACTAGACTACTACTACTTGTACAATCAACAATCTATTGGGAAATTACTACTATTCCTACTAGAACAAGCAATTACAAAATAGGAAACAACTTTTCCCAAACCAATTAGAAGTCTTTTTTGTGAGAATTGAGCCAAAATCTTAACAGTTGTAACTATGGGGGAGTTATTTATTTATTTTTTTCATTTTCTTCTTCCACTTTGTGATCAGATGCAAACACACATTTGATTTCATGCAAACAATTGGAGCTTGCAATTAATTTTTGTTGGTATGATCCTCCAATGTGTCCACGAGCTAAAGAAGTTATAAGTGGATTGTTGAGGAAAATTGTAAAAATAAAGAATCAGGCTAGAAGAGACAGAGATAGGAGCTGATGTGATTAATAAATTCATTTTATATAATTTTAAATGCAATCAAAACATAAATTCAGAACAATATTAAACTTGAGTTTCAATAAAGACGTAAATTAGGAACAGTGATAAACTCGACGTAAATTAGAGCAATATTAAACTTAAAGAAAAACCAGTGAAACCTAAAAGACAATTGATAATGGTAATGGATAAGTTTACATTAGTAATTAAGTTGACCTTGAAAAGGAGAAAAAACTGTAAATGCCAATCAAATGATAAACTTAAGAAACCTGTTTCTTTTATTTTTCCCCCTTTTTTCATGTAATTTCTCCGTTACTAGAACTATATATAAAAAATATACTCCATACACCATAGTGATCAAGCCTGGGCCTTTGATGCAAATTTCAAGCCTGGGCATTTAAAGTCTTTAACTAATTGCTCCTTTAATTTTCAAGGTCAACTCCAACTTAATTACTGATATTGTAAACTACCCACGATGAAGCAGTAGTCATTTGTTTACCAGAGAGGGCTATTTAATTTTGCCATGAAACACGTACATAATGATCTTTCAATTTAGAAGACATCCAACGCTATAATTTCTTAATTAATTTTAAAGTTATGTTTCGTGTTATTTTGAAGGAGACAACAATAACAACATGCATATGTTGAGTTATTAATCAGCTGTTGAGTAATTATGCGTATCTATAACATCTAAGTGATGCAACAGTTAGGAGGAGATCGTAATTATCAATTTATGTTGCTCATCTTTTAAGCTTGCTGATCAGTAGTTCAATTAATCATTAACTTCTCCTGATTTTCTATTTTTGATTCTTGATGTGGGATAATTTTACCATCCAAACAAACAGTAACACATGACACACCAAGGTAAGTCCACGGACACAAAATTACCACCAGTGAAATCATTACATGTGTCCAAGGGTACGAAGGTAATTTTATTCATAAACCCTAAAACACAGTAATCCTAATTGCACAAGGACACTCATATCTCATATCTGAGAAACTCAAATCCCACCACAACTCTCACTTATGAGTCATTTTCCTAATCAAACTGTACTCCAAAGCACTGTATGTAGAGGGCTTTCATTATCACATATGTACGTCACAAACAGTTTTTACAGCACCTGATTTTTCATTTTCTATAAACAGATTACTGATTTAGGCATCAGAGAGTTCCCTCAAAAGCACACTTCCGATCCTCCGACAACTCCTTAGGTCTTTTTTAGTTCTCGTGTGCGTAGGGACTTCACAACACCTATAAGAGCAACAGTCACATTTTTCAGCATAAAAAAATTTGTGTTATCCATGGGAGAACTTTGAAGAAAAATTAATCTGTTAATGATGCCAACCTGAAATATGACCAAGAATGTTGTTGCTACTGTCGCTGTTGCTGCTGCTACCATTGCCACAACCCATACCTTGACTAGACAGGGCATGGCCTCTTTGCAATTCCCAAAAATACTGCTACCAGTGACGATTCCATCTGCCATTCTAAAAGGTAGCAGAAGTTTCTTGCAACCTCAACTGGGCTATCCCAATCGTCACCAAAGCCACACTGATCTGAATGCATGACTCGGGGTCCTCAATGGCATTAGATGCTGCCACAAAGCCCTCGATCAGCGAGGCACTCAGATCACGAAAGGGGACTTCACCCCACTAACTACCGATCCTCTGTTAGATTCTGCCCACTCCATTATAAGGTAAGATCACAGAGCCACTCCACGATCACAAACACCTTTAATACAATCTCCAGGAGCCGAGAATGATCACTCCAGATAAAGAGAACCTATAGTAGGTTAGTAGCACCTGCCAATAGACAAAACAAAAGGCAAGAACAGAACAAAAGATCTTTTTTACAGATGACGACCCATGATGACGCCATGGTCATCACTTTGGTCATTGGGAATTACAATATGAAAAGGATCCTAGTTGACAACCAACATCTTCTATCATAACACGTTCAAGAAAATGGGGCTTAGTGACCAACAGCTCACATGGGTCGCTTCCCCTCTCTATGAGTTTTCAAGCGAGCCAATGATCCTCTCTCTACTATATTTCACATCACATTCATAACATTTCTACTCATTTTTCATTCTCTTATGTTCTTCATCTACACACAACCTATGTCATCACAACTACATAGGCCATGTCTGGAGACAAGGGTTTAAGCAAGGTTAGCTTAAATCTTTGTCTTAGAATTTGGTGGATGTTACTGGGGCCTCAATTCCAAGACAATGATTTAAGTTAATATTGCTTAAATCCTTGTCTCCAAACATGGCCTTAGTTTCTAAACAGTTTCCTAGAGATTTCTTCGAAAGCTATTCATAATTGCTATCTACACAACTTCGCAAGGCTTTGTTGTATCCTTGAGGTGAATTTACTAGGAAGCTACTAGCAAACTTTTTGGAGTGAGGGCAACTATCACCTTAACGAAAGTTATTTATGCCTAAATCCTTAAAATATTATGTTCTTTTCAATTTTTTTCGTTGTTGCAATTCCACATTTTCTAATGCACATACTTTGACCCACTTTTTTTTTTTTGTTATTTTAACCCAAAATCCCCAACAATTTTAAGGTGATAGTAGAAGCAACCATATAATCAGTATTGATTTCAAAGTCATGAGAGAAGACTTCATCAAAGAAGATCGTTTTTATGGAACAAACTTTGCTCACTAGAAGGAAACTAAAAGACTATAAAAGGTTGAAAGAAGCGAGAGGATATATATATTATGGATTTCTTTGTCGAGGCCAAATTCATACTGAGAGCATATGTATGATTTCTAAGTTTTTATAAAGTCTATGCCAGATATCCAGGAAGTATTTGAAGAGAAACTTAATACTTTAAAAAAAAAGAAACAAGGTAGGCTTAACTTATTGATTATGAAATATTTTGAATTTATAGTTATAAATTAAAAAAATATATTTTGAATTTATATTTTTGAGTAACATCATAAAAAAATGATGTGTTTTCACTCTATGACCAATTTACAATGAATATCTAAAACTAAGAAGTATCTAATTACTACATTTAAGATAGATGGTCTTAATGAATTAGATGCTATCTTAGACGTGGAAATGAGTGGGGGATATGTTTTAAATCAATCTCATTACTTGAGAAACTATTATTAAGTTCCAAAATCTTGGAATAAAGTAAGCAAGTATCCCCTATGAATTCACTACTAAACCAATTGAGAATTTCGGTCAAGTAATGGTACAACTTGAATATATATGTTAGTGCTATTGAAAGTTTAACTGAGTTATATATTGTATTTGTAGAGTGCAAACTTTCAAGATACACTAGTAAGCCTAGTACAAACCAATAAATAGAGTTATTAGAATCTTAAGAAAACTATTAAACTATCTGTTTTATTTTTATTATCTGGTTGTACTAGAAGGATTCATTGTAGTTGGATCACAAGTACGTCAATTGAAGAAAATTTAACGTTTGGATGGATTTTTAGGCTTGGTGGTGAAACAATACGTTGACCCTCTAAGAAGTAGATATGCATATCAAATTTAACAATATAACCAGGATCAGCACATAATGCCATAGACATATTTGGCGTCACAACAATCCAATATACTTGTCACCTCAAGGACTTGTCTCCTTAAGGACTCTTTCTTAACATTATCGTTTCACATGGACAACAAAAAGATATATGTTTGCAGGGCCAAGAACTGTTGTCACACTTTGGTACCAAAAAGGCTAACAAACACATCAATCATCTCAAGAATATTACTCTAGTTCTATCTACCTATTCTTTAAGCCACAAAAACAGGAAAACCATAAGCTTCAGTACGGCCCATTGAGCATTTTAACACATTTATGAACTAGAGCAAAGCTTCCTCATACCAAATACAGACTTAGTATTGCAACTTCAAAGGATAACAAGAGGGGAGAAAAGAATGACTGGAGGGGACTGCATAGTAGCAAACAAAAGTGGTAAATGATTCACATCTTAGGTAGAAATCAGAACAAAATATGGGAAAGTAGCAAGCCACGTCACTAATTCAATCTAAAGCAATGAGGATGTATAAAATCAAACTTAAAATTTAAGCCACGCCATCTTGTCTTCTCACGAAAAAGATTAAGCTCTGATATCAGAGATATTAAGGGAAGGTTGGGTACAGGACCGTCAATCGAGGTTGATACATGTTTTTTCAACATTCTTTTTTCAGTATTTTGTCATATTCCTCTCTATACCTCCATTCCATTTGGTATAGCTGTTCAATCATCTCCTCTTCATCTCCATCATATGAAACGCCTATTTTTTTTTTACCCAATGCCCTATTTTCTTACCCAATACTTTTTCTTTATATTCACACTTCATAAAATGACTGATAATTGTATATAACATTTGTTTATTCAGGCTGCTTCAGACTTGATCCTAGTGTATCCTGAAGGTATCAAATATATTCAAAAGTACATCAAGGATCATTACAATAATGCAACCATTTACATTACTGTGAATGGTAAGCTAATTGTTAGAATAAATTTCATATAATTAAGTGGTATTTGTTACATGTTGGATAATCCAATTACTAAATAGTTTTGATTTCTTTGACATAAAACTCATGTAGGATATGACGATTACAACAATGATACATTACCATTGGAAGAAGCTCTTAAGGATACTGATAGGAAAGAATACCATGAGAAGCATCTTCGGAATCTTTTGGAAGCCGTAAAGTGAGTTAGTATCTAACTTACATTGAATTTATTATCACACTTTTTGTTTCTTTTTTTTTTGGTTCGCAAAATTTACTTTACAACTAACATAAAACTTGTGTTCTACAACAAACTTGATATTGATATAAAATTATTGTTTTCTGCTATATATGATTTTTTTTAGTACTCAATTTTTGAAGGTTTAATTATTACAAGGTCCATCTCGATGTAAGCTTATAGAGCAAAGATTGTTTTGTTAAATGTTTGTAATAATGGTGATTATTGGATTATTGACAGTGACTATGGAGTTGATGTGAAAGGCTATTTTGCATGGTCATTGATGGATAACTTTGAATGAAACCTTTGTTACACTGTTCGATTCGGATTATATTACGTAGATTTCAAGAATTACTTGAAATGATATCCGAAAGAATCAACCAAGTGGTTCATGAAATTTCTAAAAGAACAGAGCAAGCAGTCTAAAGCTGTTATTTGGGGTTCCTCAATTTTATCACGTATACCAAAGAGTTGGTCACTACTGATGCATTGAAGTTGAAAGTCTTTTGGTTCTCAATCACAACTGAATGATGCATTTTATTATTTCTTTTGTAACTCTTTGATTTTATTGATTAAAATCTTTTTAGGTATTTTAGGATTTTAATATGTAATTAAACTATTGTCTTCTTATATAATAAATTGTACTACTTTTTGATCTATTTTATGTAGCTAGCTTATAAATAGGTTTGTATAGTTTTTGGGATTCTGCGTAAATCTTTTTTCATGATAAATAAATTGACTTTTTCCTTTCATATATATATATATAAAAGCCTTTTATTCTCTTTTTCGCTCAGATAGGTGGTTTATAGGGAGGATTCTCCAGGCATGAAGACTCCCTAAAAGTATGCCTTTTGAATTATGGACAAATGGACAATTAAAGTATCATAGTACATATGTCACTTAGCAATCACCGAAGTCCTAAACAATTTTTTTTTTTGTTTTCTCAAATCCCCAACTTTGAGGGTGATTTTAATAAATAAATATTTTGATTATAAATTTGTCATAATAAGCCCTTAATTTGATTTGACATCTTCTTTGAAATGATGTGTTTTTAAGAATTTACTCTTTCAAAAGAAAATTAATGACAGAGAAAATTGAGAAAAGAATCTCAATGTTTTTGGCATCAACACCAATATTTTTGTGTTTTGTAAGGGGCTGTTGATAAGAATCTCAATGTTTCTTCAAGAAGTTATGAAGGCTCTCATTCTACGGCTCTTGATGATCACAAGTGTTTAACATGGTTCTCAATTTATGTGCTTATTTCATTTGGAATTATATAAAATGAATTTATTAGCTACATCAGCTCTTAGGTGACAAGAAGGGCGAGAAAGTTGGGGCCATAATCCTTGGATTGACTATTCCTTCATGTCTTCACCTTTTATTGCTATATTCTTCAAAACCAGACCTTCTCTAAACTCTGTTATTCAAAACTAGATCAAATGGACTCTTTCTCCATTATGAGTTCATCTAGCCATTATGATAAGACAGCTAGGAAAATTTTTATTTTAGTCTCTCTATGTGATGGTGGAAATGTATCATCTCTAAGAAAATCCCGGAAAAATCTCTCTGTACATGAAATGAAAATGGCATTTCACCTAATCTTGTTGTGTTCATTTATATCGACCAAATTAGTGTTATTCCCAACCTTTGGCATGACACATTAACATGAATTGTCACTCGTACCGAAAACTATTTCAAGCTCATATTACAATTTTATCAAATAACTAATCTTAATTAAAAAAGTTGTTAGTTACATTATGCTAAAACATATGCTAGTAAAGATTTGCGTAATCTGCCTTGGCTCAAGATGTGTATGCCATGAAAAGTTCTTACATACCTAACTATGGTCTATAAAAGATATATCGCATAATAATATTGTTGGAGATCACCTTGACAAGATGCCCAGGTGGTGATCTTCCAAACACCCAAGTCTTGAATGACTTGTAGAAAGAATTTCAGCAATCAAACACAAGAACAGAAAATCAAAGAAAGAAAGAAGACAAGTAATTTGTTGTCGAGGTTCGGCAATGTGCCTACGTCCCCGTGAGTTCCTCCGAACTCTTTGGACTATCTCAATGGTTCTTACAAAGTTACAGCAATCCCTTTCAAGAATCCAAGTTCTTGAAGAACCAAGAAGAGAACGAGAAAGTGATAGACCTATTACCATGCTTTCTATCAATTCTCTACTAACCTCTCTTCTTTACAACCAGCCTCACTACAAGAGTCCCTCTTGTGTTTATGTCTCTCACACAATTCTCTCTTGTGTTTACAATGATCTCACAATGTCACAACCTGTGTGGTTCTCTCACACACCTTTTCCACCACTTGAAATAAGGCTAGGAAACCCTTTTTATAGCCTCTTAATTCTTGGACAATCTTGTGAATCATTCTTGACCCTTTGATCATGTTCTTCCTTTAATCTCAGCCCTTCATCACTCTCCAAGTGATGCTGTGAATTTTGGTGTGGTGCTGTGTGCTACAGCGTGACCTGATGCTGCAGCCTCTTGATGCTGTGCGCACACCACCTGCCTGTGGGCAGAAACTTCCACAGCAGTGTGTCTGACCTTCCCATGCTCAAAATTGAAGCACACACATGTGTGCAACCTCATAACTTGCTGAACTTTGATATCCCAAAATTGGTTTGGACATTAACCAACCTTTGGACCATGTTTGGACGTGTTCAAACCTTGACCATGTTTGAATCATGTTTAAACCTTAGACAAAAAACCAACAATCTCTACCTTTGTCTAAGCATTTAAACCCGAACCATTTGTGCAGAGACCTTCGGGATCCAAACTCATCTTGAGTCATCAATCAACTGACTCCAATCCTAAGTCAAGGCAATGATTGAACTTACTTAGAGGTAGAAACTTGGCGCCTAAATCTGCAGGACTTTTCTCCGTGGTCTTCTTGTCAACATGAATGCTTCCTTCTGTACCATTTTCCAGAATGTAATGATACCGAACATCCATATGCTCCGTCCCCTCATGGAACACCGGATACCTCCACAAGTGCCCCGCACTTTGGCTATCCAAAGATACCACCACCTGCTCTTTTAGGACCTCCCACTCGTCCAACAACCCCTTGCACCCCATAGCCTCCTTTATGGCTTCCGTAGCCGCTATGCATTCTGCCTTGGTTGTTATGAGTGCTACAACTGGCTGCCACTGAGCCTCCATGTACCTCAACAACCACTTCATCCCAAGACAACGCTCTTTTCCGGGATTACTCACACATTTGCTGAAAACATCCATTGCCCAAGAAACACTTGACTTGTTTCTCTTCCTTTCCCGGATGATTCTCCTCATCCCAAGGATCTTTTGTGCAAGGCTGAGATCCTTCCTCTCGAACTCCTCACTGAGTTGAGATGTAAACCTTTCCATCCTCTTCCTACTGTTCCAAACTAACAGCCCATCAATGATATAGGTGAGGATACTCACCATCTTCTCCACCTTGTGTCCAGGTGAGAAAGTTTCTGTGAAACCTATGTCTTCTCTTCTTGTGAACCCATTCGCCACCAGCTTAGCCTTGTTCCGGACTTCATCTCTTGGAGGGCACCCTTCTTTGATCTTGTAAGTGCACTTACATTCCACAACTTTCTGATTTCCTGGAATTTTCACCAATTCCCAGAAGTTGTTCTTTCTTAAAGAATCCATTTCTTCCTCCATAGCTAGCTGCCACTTTGACGAATCCTTACACTCCATGGCATCCATGTAAGTTTCTGGTTCAACCATCCCTCCTTCTTTCCAAGGAGCTGCTGCATCCGCATTATCCGCAAACCCACATCTTAAAGGTGGTCCGACCAGCCTTCTTTCCCGGTCTCTTATGAGCTTAAAGTCCTTCTGACTTGCTGCAGCATCCTCTTCTTGAGTTTCTTGAGCTTGGCAATCATCCAAGGGCTCTACCTGGTCTGAACCCTCTGGCCTCCATTGCTCTACCTGAACAGAATCTCCCATGATGCTATGCTCAACAATTTCTGAATTGGTTTGCTCACTAGTCTTTGCAGGGTTAGTTTTCTCCAAGTAGGGAAATAACAATTCATTAAAGACAACATCCCTACTTATAATCAGTTTCATTCCCTTCTTTTCTAAGGACCACAACCTATATCCCTTAACTCCATCACCATATCCTAGAAATACACATTTTCTAGACCCAGGGCCAAGTTTATCCTCATTTTGATGTGCATATGCTGCACACCCAAAAGTTTTAAGGTTGTTTAATTCAGGGGGTTTTCCACTCCACAACTCTTCGGGAGTCTTATGGTATACAATTCTAGAGGGTGATCTATTAATCAAATATGCAGCTCTAGCTACAGCTTCTCCCCAAAAATATTTTGGTAACCCGGATCCATCTAACATGCACCTAACCTTTTCCATAAGGGTCTTATTCATCAACTCAGCAACTCCATTTTGCTGAGGAGTTTCCACAACCGTCCTATGTCTTAGAATTCCATTTAACCTACAGAATTGATCAAGTTCTTGGTTAAAAATTTCTAAGCCATTATCGGTTCTTATCCCCTTAACTACTCTACCCATTTGAGTCTCAACCAGCCCTTTCCATACCACGAATTTATTCAAGGCATCTAATTTATTCTTAACCAAATAAACCCATACTTTTCTTGAATAATCATCAATTAAAGACAGAAAGTAAATGTTACCTCCATGTGTTGGTGTCCTTGCTGGTCCCCAAAGGTCCGCATGAATGTAGTCAAGAATGCCCTTAGACTTGTGCACTCCGGTGTTGAAGCTGACCTGATGTTGCTGCCCAAAAACACAGCTCTTACAAAAATCCAGTTCTTCTACTTTGTCACCACCAAGTAGACCTTCCTTGCTAAGCACTTGCAGGCCCTTTTCGCTCATGTGTCCCAAGCGAGTGTGCCAAAAGGCTGCCTTGTCCAGCTCAGCCATCAAGCTTGCTGCTTGATCATTGGTTTCTGTTTCTCCGATCATCTCATAGAGTCCATCGTTTCTTGCTGCCTTGATCACCACCAAAGATCCCTTGGCCACCTTGATCTTTCCTCCCTCTATCTTGCATGTATAGCCCATGGAATCTAGTTGCCCCAATGAGATCAAGTTCATCTTCAAATCTGGAATATACCTCACATTTTCCCGCAGCCTTGTGACTCCATCAAACATCCTCAATTGGATATCTCCAACCCCTCTCACTTGGAAAGAATTATCATTCCCCAAGAAGACCATTCCATCATTGATCTTCTTGAAATTCTTGAACCATTCTTTGTGAGGGCTCATATGATGAGTGCACCCGGTATCCAAGATCCATTTCCCGCTGCCTTCTTGCCCCTTGCTCACACTTGAGCACACAACAAGAACATCATCATCTTGCTGTTCTGTTTTGGCAGCCGAAGCCTCTCCATTCTTGGTATGGCTTCCTCCTCTATCCCTTGTCATCTTCTTGCAATCTTTCTTGACATGACCCTTCTTATGGCAGTAGTAGCAGCTCTTCCCTCCAAATCTCAGTTTGGAATGCATTCTCCCATGGCTTTCTCCTCTACCTCTGTCCCGGTAGTAGCCATGCATGCTGCTGTGCACTCTCCCATGGCTCTCTCCTCTACCTCTGTCCCGGTAGTAGCCATGCATGCTGCTGTGCACTCTCCCATGGCTCTCTCCTCTACCTCTGTCCCGGTAGTAGCCATGGTTGCTGCCATACCAAGTTGCTGGCCTTCTTTTAAAGAACAGCCCTTTACCACTTGATGCACTCCTTTTCTTGGCATCAAGATTATCTTGCAACTCTTTCTTAGGATCAAATTTAAAAGCAAAGATTTGTTTCCGAAGATACCTCTTATGTGGGAGAGTCTTGGCAAGAAACAATTCATCTAGTTTCTTCCATAATGCAGCTGGATCTTCTAAGTCTCCGCACTCCCTTGTGTCATTATCCGACATGTGCAAGAAAATGGTGCTGTAAGCCATCTTCTTCATCTCGGTCCGCTGGTCCTCCGTGACACTTGCTAGAAAAGCATCATCTTCTCCAACAGCCAAGTCCACTTTTTGTTGCACAAGAACCTCCATGATCTTCCGCTTCCATAGGGAAAAATCTCCCTTTCCATCAAACTTCTTAATACCGAAATTTGAACCCATCTTGCGGAGATGATCCCTTGTCTTATGCAGTACCCACAAATGCTTTCTTCAACCTCAAGAACACAGATCGAAGATGGATCTTAACCGTTCTTGAATCACTTTCAAGAACACGATCAGATATTGATCTTAACACAGTTCTTGATTTACCTCAAGAACACGATCATATATAGATCTTAACTCCATTCTTGAATCACCCAAGAAGTTGATGTTTGATTCTTGGAGTCTTGGCTCCGTACCTTCTACTTCATGTTCCGATAACCAGCTGCTGTGCTCTGATACCACTGTCCAAAGCTCTGATACCACTGTTGGAAATCACCTTGACAAGATGCCCAGGTGGTGATCTTCCAAACACCCAAGTCTTGAATGACTTGTAGAAAGAATTTCAGCAATCAAACACAAGAACAGAAAATCAAAGAAAGAAAGAAGACAAGTAATTTGTTGTCGAGGTTCGGCAATGTGCCTACGTCCCCGTGAGTTCCTCCGAACTCTCTGGACTATCTCAATGGTTCTTACAAAGTTACAGCAATCCTCTTCAAGAATCCAAGTTTTTGAAGAACCAAGAAGAGAACGAGAAAGTGATAGACCTATTACCATGCTTTCTATCAATTCTCTACTAACCTCTCTTCTTTACAACCAGCCTCACTACAAGAGTCCCTCTTGTGTTTATGTCTCTCACACAATTCTCTCTTGTGTTTACAATGATCTCACAATGTCACAACCTGTGTGGTTCTCTCACACACCTTTTCCACCACTTGAAATGAGGCTAGGAAACCCTTTTTATAGCCTCTTAATTCTTGGACAATCTTGTGAATCATTCTTGACCCTTTGATCATGTTCTTCCTTTAATCTCAGCCCTTCATCACTCTCCAAGTGATGCTGTGCATTTTGGTGTGGTGCTGTGTGCTGCAGCGTGACCTGATGCTGCAGCCTCCTGATGCTGTGCGCACACCTCCTGCCAGTGGGCAGAAACTTCCACAGCAGTGTGCCTGACCTTCCCATGCTCAAAATTGAAGCACACACATGTGTGCAACCTTATAACTTGCCGAACTTTGATATCCCACAATTGGTTTGGACATTAACCAACCTTTGGACCATGTTTGGACCTGTTCAAACCTTGACCATGTTTGAACCATGTTTAAACCTTAGACAAAAAACCAACAAACATATTGCATTAGAAGATAAAGAAAAAGAGATATCTTCCTTCCATCCAGTAGTTAAAAATGCTTTGTGCATGCATTTATCAACTACCAAGATAAAAAATTTTCATATATATGTGACAGATATATTAAATTGAACTACTGATCAGCAAGCTAAAAGATGTGCAACACAAATTGTTAATTAAGATCTCTCTTAATCTGTAATAACTGTATTTGCAAAGTAAGGGTAAATAAGTAATTTAATAAATTATAACATGAAGTTTAAATGATATAGTTACGTGATGGATTTAGTATTGAATAAAATAACTCTTTTGGAAAAAAAAATTTCTGCGACGTGGACGTCATTAAAAGAATAGAAAAGTCAAAAGTTGTGGGCAGCAGGTATAATATCGGCTGCCAATTTCAGAAGACGTTTGTAGTCAACAAACGTGGGTAGCAGGTGTAATACCTGTTACCAATTTCAAACGGCATTGGGAATGCCTTATGCGTCTCCACAACGTGGAAACTGTGGAGACTTTTGGGAGGGGTGGGCTGCTGAAGTTTTCAGCCCAAGTTTTCGTATATATAGCATATGTAAACGTAAAAATAAAAAATTTCACCAATGAGATTTCGTTTTGTTTCCTCTAAATTGTCTGTTTTCTTTAAATCTTTGGATACTCAAAGAAATGCTGGAAGAACAAAATTTTGAAGAAGTTTTCTATGAAATTTCATAGAGAATCAAGAATAGCTATCAGAAGGTAATATCATAGTGCTTATTTTTGAATTTATAACATTTATGGAGTTTTCCTGAATTCAAAGTGAGAATTTTCAAAGTGTGTGGTTTATATCGAACTGAAGAATAAATAGAAAATTTATATAAATATGATGTCAGGTGTTAACGATCTACAATTGGGGGAATTTTTGAGAGAAACGGGAAAGGCAAGGAAGTGATCCATGGGTAGCTTTAAGTGCTACTTGTGAGTTGGATTTATTTTAAGTAGTCTAAAGAAAAATGAAATATTTAGTGATAATATTAAAATAAATTATTGATGTATGCTTGGGTGATAGATGAAAAAAATTAATTTATAGTTATGATAGGAAATTTGGACATGTAGAAATATTTTTCGGTGAAAAATAATAAATTACTACGGTGCTCTTTATGTAACTAATCTTGATCATGTTGACCCGGAAAAACCTAGATACACAACAGATCAACATGTTATATGGAAAAGTAAGTTCACTCTAAATCCAAAGCTTTTAGAAAATTTATACTCAATACAATTTTTTTTTCTATTTTTTGTACTGCCAACATAGACTATGGTGATTAATCTATTGACTTTCAAATTTTTTTCCTATTTTATAGAGGATCGAGATGGAATTCTTATTGGCCCACAGGTATGTTGGTAAAGTATATATATTTATTTTAGAAATACTTTGTTTTTGAGAAACAACGGCATAAAAATATTAGAAGGCATCATAAAGCCAATAAGATTTAGAAAGAAAATTCGTCATGAACCATGAGAGACACATGGAGAGATCAGTTAAGACGCCAAACCAAACAAACAGAACCATCCACTAGAACACAAGACAACACACTGTGCACATCTTGATACATGTTTTTTCAACATTCCTTTTTCAGTATTTTGTCATATTCCTCTCTATCCCTCCACTCCATTTGGTATAGCTGTTCAATCATCTCCTCTTCATCTCCATCATATGAAACGCCTATTTTTTTTGTTTACCCAATGCCCTATTTTCTTACCCAATACTTTTTCTTTATATTCACACTTTATAAAATGACTAATAATTTTATATAACATTATTTTATTCAGGCTGCTTCAGACTTGATCCTAGTGTATCCTGAAGGTATCAAATATATTCTTAAGTACATCAAGGATCATTACAATAATCCAACCATTTACATTACTGAGAATGGTAAGCCAATTGTTAGAATAAACTTCATATAATTAAGTGGTATTTGTTACATGTTGGATAATCCAATTACTAATTAGCTTTGATTTCTTTGACATAAAACTCATGTAGGATATGATGATTACAACAACGATACATTACCATTGGAAGAAGCTCTTAAGGATACTGAGAGGAAAGAATACCATGAGAAGCATCTTCGGAATCTTTTGGAAGCCATAAAGTGAGTTAATATCTAACTTACATTGAATTTATTATCACTGTTTTTTTTGTTTTTTTTTTGGTTCGCAAAATTTACTTTACAACTAACATAAAACTTGTGTTCTACAACAAACTTGATATTGATATAAAATTATTGTTTTCTGCTATATATGATGTTCTTTAGTACTCAACTTTTGAAGGTTTAATTATTACAAGGTCGATCTCGATGTAAGCTTATAGAGCAAAGATTGTTTTGTTAAATGTTTATACTAATGGTGATTATTGGATTATTGACAGTGACTATGGAGTTGATGTGAAAGGCTATTTTGCATGGTCATTGATGGAAAACTTTGAATGGAACCTTGGTTACACTGTTCGATTCGGATTATACTACGTAGATTTCAAGAATGACTTGAAACGATATCCGAAAGAATCAGCCAAGTGGATCATGAAATTTCTAAAAGAACAAAGCAAGCAGTCTAAAACTGTTATTTGGGTTTCCTCAATTTTATCATGTATAACAAAGAATTGGTCACTATTGACGTATTGAAGTTAAACATCTTTTGGTTTTGAATCACAACTGAATGATGTATTTTATTAATTCGTTTGTAATTCTTTAATTTTATTGATTAAAAACTTTTTAGGTGTTTTAGGATTTTAATATGTAATTAAACTATTGTCTTCTTATATAATAAATTGTACTACTTTCTGATCTATTTTATGTAGCTAGCCTATAAATAGGTTTGTATAGTTTTTGGGTTCTGCCTATATCTTTTTTCATGATAAATAAATTGACTTTTTCCTTTCATATATATATATATATATATTAAAGCCTTTTATTCTCTTTTTCGCTTAGATAGGTGGTTTAGAGGGAGGATTCTCCAGGCATGAAGACTCCCTAAAAGTATGTCTTTTTAATAATGGACAAATGGACAATTAAAGTATCATAGTACATATGTCACTTAGCAATCACCGAATTCCTAAACATTTTTTTTTTCTCAAATCCCCAACTTTGAGGGTGATTTTAATAAATAAATATTTTGATTATAAACTTGTTATAATAAGCCCTTAATTTGATTTGACGTTTTCTTTGAAGTGGGTTTTTTTTTTAAGAATTTACTCTTTCAAAAGAAAATTAATGACAGAGAAAACGAAGAAACAATTGTTTACGGTTATTGTTATGCCTAAAATTTGAAAAATAAAGTCTTGGAACATCAACGGTGCAACAAATCGTTGCATTTTTTTATACTTCTTTCCGTTAGGGGTTAAAATTAAGGGGACCAACAGCAAAGCAACACGTGGACATTTCTACTTCCAGTAAGGATATGGCACGTGGACAAGCTATTGACGAACCCAATGCCATCCTCGGACACTCATGTTTAGACCTACGAGCGTAAATCTTTGGATCACGATCTTTCCTGGACAACCAGCCATATCCACTTGCAGAGGAATGGGATCTCAGGGATTTCCCCATTCGGGGCGTGTGGGTCATCTCACCTTTAAAACACTATAAAAGGACCAAGGTATGCAAATCTAGACACATTCACAATCACATTTTACATAACTGAAAGCACGAGCATCCAATTCCTCTAAGAACTTGTACTAACAAGAGCATCGGAGTGTCTTTGGAGGCACCATCTCCCTCTCTTCTCCGGTGGCTCTCTAGCTCATCTCGTCTATCTTGTGCAAGCTCCCCCAAGAACCAGCCCCCAACTCATCAACACATTTTATGCATCAACACCAATATTTTTGTGTTTTGTAAGGGGCTGTTGATAAGAATCTCAATATTTCTTCAAGAAGTTCTGAAGGCTCTCATTCTATGGCTCTTGATGATCACAAGTGTTTAACATGGTTATCAATTTATGCGCTTATTTCATTTGGAATTATATAAAATGAATTCATTAGCTACATCAGCTCTTAGGTGACAAGAAGGGTGAGAAAGTTGGGGCCATAATCCTTGGACTGACTATTCCTTCATGTCTTCACCTTTTATTGCTATATTCTTCAAAACCAGACCTTCTCTAAACTCTATTCTTCAAAACTAGATCAAATCGACTCTTTCTCCATTATGAGTTCATCTTGCCATTATGATAAGACAGCTGCTTGAAGACACCTAGGCAGACGCTTCCTAGGTTGTCGTGTTGGGATTTTACCATTAAAATCCATTTACTCAATCTTAAGCAAAAAAACACAAGCACAACAATTAAATAGGCAAAATAAATAAAAAGCAAGAACACCTATAATTAATGTGGTTCGGCAACCTCTTTGCATACATCCACCAGCAAATCAACTGCTTTATTAATTTTCAACTACAACTTTAGGAAGAGCAAAGTTGTCAAACTCTCACCCCAAAGTCTCAATATAGAAAAAGCTCTTAACCTAGTTCTAGTTTCAAGTACTCTCTTTGACAACCCAAAAACACAAAGCTCTCATCCTAACTTCAGTAGTAAACCCTTCTAGTTTACATTGTAAATGAAAATTATGACTGTACCTCAAATCTTCTCTGGGACCCTTTTATATAGAATATATTTTCCTAATACAATTAGGAAAAGAACAACAGCATCATACTAGACTACTACTACTTGTACAATCAACAATCTATTAGGAAATTACTACTATTCCTACTAGAACAAGCAATTACAAAATAGGAAACAACTTTTCCCAAACCAATTAGAAGTCTTCTTTGTGAGAATTGAGCCAAAATCTTAACAGTTGTAACTATGGGGGAGTTATTTATTTATTTTTTTCATTTTCTTCTTCCACTTTGTGATCAGATGCAAACACACATTTGATTTCATGCAAACAATTGGAGCTTGCAATTAATTTTTGTTGGTATGATCCTCCAATGTGTCCACGAGCTAAAGAAGTTATAAGTGGATTGTTGAGGAAAATTGTAAAAATAAAGAATCAGGCTAGAAGAGACAGAGATAGGAGCTGATGTGATTAATAAATTCATTTTATATAATTTTAAATGCAATCAAAACATAAATTGAGAACAATATTAAACTTGAGTTTCAATAAAGACGTAAATTAGGAACAGTGATAAACTCGACGTAAATTAGAGCAATATTAAACTTAAACAAAAACCAGTGAAACCTAAAAGACAATTGATAATGGTAATGGATAAGTTTACATTAGTAATTAAGTTGACCTTGAAAAGGAGAAAAAACTGTAAATGCCAATCAAATGATAAACTTAAGAAACCTGTTTCTTTTATTTTTTCCCCCTTTTTTCATGTAATTTCTCCGTTACTAGAACTATATATAAAAAATATACTCCATACACCATAGTGATCAAGCCTGGGCCTTTGATGCAAATTTCAAGCCTGGGCATTTAAAGTCTTTAACTAATTGCTCCTTTAATTTTCAAGGTCAACTCCAACTTAATTACTGATATTGTAAACTACCCACGATGAAGCAGTAGTCATTTGTTTACCAGAGAGGGCTATTTAATTTTGCCATGAAACACGTACATAATGATCTTTCAATTTAGAAGACATCCAACACTATAATTTCTTAATTAATTTTAAAGTTATGTTTCGTGTTATTTTGAAGGAGACAACAATAACAACATGCATATGTTGAGTTATTAATCAGCTGTTGAGTAATTATGCGTATCTATAACATCTAAGTGATGCAACAGTTAGGAGGAGATCATAATTATCAATTTATGTTGCTCATCTTTTAAGCTTGCTGATCAGTAGTTCAATTAATCATTAACTTCTCCTGATTTTCTATTTTTGATTCTTGATGTGGGATAATTTTACCATCCAAACAAACAGTAACACATGACACACCAAGGTAAGTCCACGGACACAAAATTACCACCAGTGAAATCATTACATGTGTCCAAGGGTACGAAGGTAATCTTATTCATAAACCCTAAAACACACTAATCCTAATTGCACAAGGACACTCATATCTCATATCTGAGAAACTCAAATCCCACCACAACTCTCACTTATGAGTCATTTTCCTAATCAAACTGTACTCCAAAGCACTGTATGTAGAGGGCTTTCATTATCACACATATACGTCACAAACAGTTTTTACAGCACCTGCCTTTTCATTTTCTATAAACAAATTACTGATTTAGGCATCAGAGAGTTCCCTCAAAAGCACACTTCCGATCCTCCGACAACTCCTTAGGTCTTTTTTTGTTCTCGTGTGCGTAGGGACTTCACAACACCTATAAGAGCAACAGTCACATTTTTCAGCATAAAAAAATTTGTGTTATCCATGGGAAAACTTTGAAGAAGAATTCATCTGTTAATGATGCCAACCTGAAATATGACCAAGAACGTTGTTGCTACTGTCGCTGTCGCTGCTGCTACCATTGCCACAACCCATACCTTGACTAGACAGGGCATGGCCTCTTTACAATTCCCAAAAATACTGCTACCAGTGACGACTCCATCTGCCATTCTAAAAGGTAGCAGAAGTTTCTTGCAACCTCGACTGGGCTATCCCAATCGTCACCAAAGCCACACTGATCTGAATGCATGACTCGGGGTCCTCAATGGCATTAGATGCTGCCACAAAGCCCTCGATCAGTGAGGCACTCAGATCACGAAAGGGGACTTCACCCCACTAACTACCGATCCCCCCTTAGATTCTGCCCACTCCATTATAAGGTAAGATCACAGAGCCACTCCACGATCACAAACACCTTTAATACAATCTCCAGGAGCCGAGAATGATCACTCCAGATAAAGAGAACCTATAGTAGGTTAGTAGCACCTGCCAATAGACAAAACAAAAGGCAAGAACAGAACAAAAGATCTTTTTTACAGATGACGACCCATGATGACGCCATGGTCATCACTTTGGTCATTGGGAATTACAATATGAAAAGGATCCTAGTTGACAACCAACATCTTCTATCATAACACGTTCAAGAAAATGGGGCTTAGTGACCAACAGCTCACATGGGTCGCTTCCCCTCTCTATGAGTTTTCAAGCGAGCCAATGATCCTCTCTCTACTATATTTCACATCACATTCCTAACATTTCTACTCATTTTTCATTCTCTTATGTTCTTCCTCTACACACAACCTATGTCATCACAACTACTTAGGCCATGTCTGGAGACAAGGGTTTAAGCAAGGTTAGCTTAAATCTTTGTCTTAGAATTTGGTGGATGTTACTGGGGCCTCAATTCCAAGACAATGATTTAAGTTAATATTGCTTAAATCCTTGTCTCCAAACATGGCCTTAGTTTCTAAACAGTTTCCTAGAGATTTCTTCGAAAGCTATTCATAATTGCTATCTACACAACTTCGCAAGGCTTTGTTGTATCCTTGAGGTGAATTTACTAGGAAGCTACTAGCAAACTTTTTGGAGTGAGGGCAACTATCACCTTAACGAAAGTGATTTATGCCTAAATCCTTAAAATATTATGTTCTTTTCAATTTTTTTCGTTGTTGCAATTCCACATTTTCTAATGCACATACTTTGACCCACTATTTTTTTTTTTGATATTTTAACCCAAAATCCCCAACAATTTTAAGGTGATAGTAGAAGCAACCATATAATCAGTATTGATTTCAAAGTCATGAGAGAAGACTTCATCAAAGAAGATCGTTTTTATGGAACAAACTTTGCTCACTAGAAGGAAACTAAAAGACTATAAAAGGTTGAAAGAAGCGAGAGGATATATATATTATGGATTTCTTTGTCGAGGCCAAATTCATACTGAGAGCATATGTATGATTTCTAAGTTTTTATAAAGTCTATGCCAGATATCCAGGAAGTATTTGAAGAGAAACTTAATACTTAAAAAAAATAGAAACAAGGTAGGCTTAACTTATTGATTATGAAATATTTTGAATTTATAGTTATAAATTAAAAAAATATATTTTGAATTTATATTTTTGAGTAACATCATAAAAAAATGATATGTTTTCACTCTATGACCAATTTACAATGAATATCTAAAACTAAGAAGTATCTAATTACTACATTTAAGATAGATGATCTTAATGAATTAGATGCTATCTTAGACGTGGAAATGAGTGGGGGATATGTTTTAAATCAATCTCATTACTTGAGAAACTATTATTAAGTTCCAAAATCTTGGAATAAAGTAAGCAAGTATCCCCTATGAATTCACTACTAAACCAATTGAGAATTTCGGTCAAGTAATGGTACAACTTGAATATATATGTTAGTGCTATTGAAAGTTTAACTGAGTTATATACTGTATTTGTAGAGTGCAAACTTTCAAGATACACTAGTAAGCCTAGTACAAACCAATAAATAGAGTTATTAGAATCTTAAGAAAACTATTAAACTATCTGTTTTATTTTTATTATCTGGTTGTACTAGAAGGATTCATTGTAGTTGGATCACAAGTACGTCAATTGAAGAAAATTTAACGTTTGGATGGATTTTTAGGCTTGGTGGTGAAACAATACGTTGACCCTCTAAGAAGTAGATATGCATATCAAATTTAACAATATAACCAGGATCAGCACATAATGCCATAGACATATTTGGCGTCACAACAATCCAATATACTTGTCACCTCAAGGACTTGTCTCCTTAAGGACTCTTTCTTAACATTATCGTTTCACATGGACAACAAAAAGATATATGTTTGCAGGGCCAAGAACTGTTGTCACACTTTGGTACCAAAAAGGCTAACAAACACATCAATCATCTCAAGAATATTACTCTAGTTCTATCTACCTATTCTTTAAGCCACAAAAACAGGAAAACCATAAGCTTCAGTACGGCCCATTGAGCATTTTAACACATTTATGAACTAGAGCAAAGCTTCCTCATACCAAATACAGACTTAGTATTGCAACTTCAAAGGATAACAAGAGGGGAGAAAAGAATAACTGGAGGGGACTGCATAGTAGCAAACAAAAGTGGTAAATGATTCACATCTTAGGTAGAAATCAGAACAAAATATGGGAAAGTAGCAAGCCACGTCACTAATTCAATCTAAAGCAATGAGGATGTATAAAATCAAACTTAAAATTTAAGCCACGCCATCTTGTCTTCTCACGAAAAAGATTAAGCTCTGATGTCAGAGATATTAAGGGAAGGTTGGGTACAGGACCGTCAATCGAGGTTGATACATGTTTTTTCAACATTCTTTTTTCAGTATTTTGTCATATTCCTCTCTATACCTCCATTCCATTTGGTATAGCTGTTCAATCATCTCCTCTTCATCTCCATCATATGAAACGCCTATTTTTTTTTTTACCCAATGCCCTATTTTCTTACCCAATACTTTTTCTTTATATTCACACTTCATAAAATGACTGATAATTGTATATAACATTTGTTTATTCAGGCTGCTTCAGACTTGATCCTAGTGTATCCTGAAGGTATCAAATATATTCAAAAGTACATCAAGGATCATTACAATAATGCAACCATTTACATTACTGTGAATGGTAAGCTAATTGTTAGAATAAATTTCATATAATTAAGTGGTATTTGTTACATGTTGGATAATCCAATTACTAAATAGTTTTGATTTCTTTGACATAAAACTCATGTAGGATATGACGATTACAACAATGATACATTACCATTGGAAGAAGCTCTTAAGGATACTGATAGGAAAGAATACCATGAGAAGCATCTTCGGAATCTTTTGGAAGCCGTAAAGTGAGTTAGTATCTAACTTACATTGAATTTATTATCACACTTTTTGTTTCTTTTTTTTTTGGTTCGCAAAATTTACTTTACAACTAACATAAAACTTGTGTTCTACAACAAACTTGATATTGATATAAAATTATTGTTTTCTGCTATATATGATTTTTTTTAGTACTCAATTTTTGAAGGTTTAATTATTACAAGGTCCATCTCGATGTAAGCTTATAGAGCAAAGATTGTTTTGTTAAATGTTTGTAATAATGGTGATTATTGGATTATTGACAGTGACTATGGAGTTGATGTGAAAGGCTATTTTGCATGGTCATTGATGGATAACTTTGAATGAAACCTTTGTTACACTGTTCGATTCGAATTATATTACGTAGATTTCAAGAATTACTTGAAACGATATCCGAAAGAATCAACCAAGTGGTTCATGAAATTTCTAAAAGAACAGAGCAAGCAGTCTAAAGCTGTTATTTGGGGTTCCTCAATTTTATCACGTATACCAAAGAGTTGGTCACTACTGATGCATTGAAGTTGAAAGTCTTTTGGTTCTCAATCACAACTGAATGATGCATTTTATTATTTCTTTTGTAATTCTTTGATTTTATTGATTAAAATCTTTTTAGGTATTTTAGGATTTTAATATGTAATTAAACTATTGTCTTCTTATATAATAAATTGTACTACTTTTTGATCTATTTTATGTAGCTAGGTTATAAATAGGTTTGTATAGTTTTTGGGATTCTGCGTAAATCTTTTTTCATGATAAATAAATTGACTTTTTCCTTTCATATATATATATATAAAAGCCTTTTATTCTCTTTTTCGCTCAGATAGGTGGTTTATAGGGAGGATTCTCCAGGCATGAAGACTCCCTAAAAGTATGCCTTTTGAATTATGGACAAATGGACAATTAAAGTATCATAGTACATATGTCACTTAGCAATCACCAAAGTCCTAAACAATTTTTTTTTTTTGTTTTCTCAAATCCCCAACTTTGAGGGTGATTTTAATAAATAAATATTTTGATTATAAATTTGTCATAATAAGCCCTTAATTTGATTTGACATCTTCTTTGAAATGATGTGTTTTTAAGAATTTACTCTTTCAAAAGAAAATTAATGACAGAGAAAATTGAGAAAAGAATCTCAATGTTTTTGGCATCAACACCAATATTTTTGTGTTTTGTAAGGGGCTGTTGATAAGAATCTCAATGTTTCTTCAAGAAGTTATGAAGGCTCTCATTCTACGGCTCTTATTGATCACAAGTGTTTAACATGGTTCTCAATTTATGTGCTTATTTCATTTGGAATTATATAAAATGAATTTATTAGCTACATCAGCTCTTAGGTGACAAGAAGGGCGAGAAAGTTGGGGCCATAATCCTTGGATTAACTATTCCTTCATGTCTTCACCTTTTATTGCTATATTCTTCAAAACCAGACCTTCTCTAAACTCTGTTATTCAAAACTAGATCAAATGGACTCTTTCTCCATTATGAGTTCATCTAGCCATTATGATAAGACAGCTGCTTGAAGACTCCTAGGTAAACGCTTCCTAGGTTGTCGTGTTGAGATTTTACCATTAAAATCCATTTACTCTATTTTAAGCAAAAAACACAAGCACAATAATTAAATAAGAAAATATATAAAAAGCAAGAACTTTAGGAAGAGTAAAGTTGTTAAACTCTCACCCCAAAATCTCAATACAAAAAAAGTTCTTAACCCAATACACCCAAAGTTGTCATCTTAACTTTTGGATTAAATCCCTCTAGCTTACAATGTATATGGGAATTATGAGTGTGCCTCAAATCTTCTCTGGGACCCCTTTATATCGAATATATTTTCCTAATACAATTAGAAAAAGAACAACCGCATCATACTAAACTACTACTATTTGTACAATTAACAATCTAATAAGAAATTAGTATTGTTCCTACTAGAACAAGCAATTACAAAATAAAAAACAATTTTTCCTAAGCCAATTAGAAGTCTTCTTTATGAGAATTGAGCCAAACTCCTAACAGTCGTAACTATGGGGGAGTTTTTTATTTATTTTTTTTATTTTCTTCTTCCACTTTGCGATCAGATGCAAACACATGTTTGTTTTCATGCAAACAATTGGAGCTTGCAATTAATTTTTGTTGGTATGATCCTCCGATGTGTCCACGAGCTAAAGAAGATATAAGTGGATTGTTGAGGAAAATTGTAAGAATAAAGAATCAAGCTAGAAGAGACAGAGATAGGAGCTGATGTGATTAATAAATTCATTTTATATAGTTTTAAATGCAGTCAGAATATAATATGAGAACAATATCAAACTTGAGTTTCAATAGTAAACTTGACGTAAATTAGAACAATATTAAACTTAAAGAAAAACAAGTGAAATCTAAAAGACAATTGATAATGGTAATGGATAAGTTTACATTAGTAATTAAGTTGACCTTGAAAAGGAGTAAAGACTGTAAATGCCAACCAAGCTGTTGATTTCCTTAATTGGATAACACTCTCCCCAGACCGGCATTGTTTGGTTTTTTATTTTTCTTAGAAAAAAAAGCATATTTTGCACTTTTCATTAAATCTATTAAACTAGGTCCTAGTCAAAATCCTAGTCTCGAAAAGTTATCTTGATATGGACCAATACCATGTAACTTCGTGCCGATATAATATTATATATATTTTTATACCATAGTAGTGGATAAAATATTTGGAAATAAAATAAAAGAAACACGTTTTTTTTTTCTCTGTAGCTTATCCGGTTGAGATAAATTTGGTTGACGAAAATCCGATATAATTTACTATGTGATTGACGAATTCAGAGTTTGGTCATGTTGGCTGGGTCCATTCTACTCGGTTGGCAGCGTCAACGTAACAAAATTTTAACAGTCCATGTTCACACTTTTGTTTCATGGGTTACCACCATTGTTTATATCAAAAAAAAATTTTGGTTAGATTGGGTAGTTTTAAACCTGTCTGAAATTTTATCAATAATTTTAAAAATATTTACTAGTAATATCAATATAAGAGTGAGAATAAAAAATGAATTGTACAAGTGAAATTTCAAAAATTAACAATGAAATTTCGGACGGATCTAAAACCATTCTTAACCAAAAATTGGTCCTTATATGTTGGATCCTCTCAATTTTTAGCTTTGAATTGCAGGTCAATTGATTGTTAGATTTTATGCCACCTCAAGAATGTAAAAATCGAGGGTCATGAACACACCACATCACCGAAGTAAGGGAAAAGAGCTTTTTCCTCTAAATCGGCAAACAACCAACTGCATGCCCTTGTGTAATGACTCATACCGAGCGAGCATTACTTGAAAAGACATCATCATTACTTTTAAACATTGAGCATATAGACCTGTACCGGAACATATAAATCCTACTATTTCCATCATACAATACATTCCTACTATATGTATGCATGCTTCCACATTTCTTTAGTCTATGTACACTACATCTTGGTTGAAACCAAGAATTTACACAAGACACAATCTTTAGAAAAATTTCAGCCATACAATTAAAAACCACATACATTTTTTTCAAAAACGGAGACATATCCATTAATCCGAACTACCAAAAAAACATAGTGAGGATGCTTTGCGTGAAAACCCACCTAAGGATACCTTTTTTCTTCATTCCTTTTCTGATTTGCTTCAATTCTATTCAAAAACTTCCTTGAAATATTAAAAAGTTGGAGGGTGAGCTAAAAGCTTAGCGAGTAATCATATTACTCGAAGTAATCGTCTTCAAGAAACATTTTCACTTTTTGGATGAATTCAATTTAATTGTAATCACAATTCATAAAGTCACAACTATGTATATATAATTACTCTCATGCTCATTACAAGTAAAATAATCGTTCCAAGAATACATTAAAACAGTCAACAATCACATGAATTAAAGTATCATACAAGTATGTCACATGATTCAAACCATTACAACAATAACCCTTTTAAACTATTCACGGTTCACGTGACATCAACTCAATTCCATACTCTTATCAATACATATATCACAATGGGGGTGTCTCCCCACGTACCAGTGCATCAAACATCGCATTATACATCCACTTGGTTTCATCTGACTTTCCACTTCTACTTGGTTCCACCTCACTTTCCACTTCCACTCGGTTCCATAATATCATCAAGGATTCAAATCTCATCAAACATAATTCATAACACAAGAAATTTCTTAAATATAATTTCATCAACTCATTCACATTACACTTTACTTCCAAACACACATCAAGACATATGATTTGTTTCTTAGATATCAAACACACATTTATTCACACCCTTATATGGTTTGCATTCCGCATCTATTATACTTACATATTTTCGTTTTTATCGTATAATTCACCACGCTTACTAACAGTATGGTGAAACTCACCACACTCATAATTCTAATTTTATAACAAGAGCTAAGTGGAGAGCTTTGGGGGTAGTGGGGATTTTGGGTTGTGAGGTTTTGAGGGTAATAATTTTGTTGTATTGGGACTTTGGGGTGCATGTTTGACAACTTTGATCTTCCTAAAGTTGTAGTTGAAGATTAACAAAATATTGTAGTTGTTGGTGGATGTAAGTAAGGAGGTTGTCGAACCATACTAATTCTTGGTGTTATTACTCTTTATTTTATTTACCTATTTAATTGTTGTGGTTGTGTTTTTACCTAAGATTTGAGCATGTGGATTTTAGAGGAAAAATCCCAACAAACACCTTATATGAAAAATTAGATTTTAAGGATTTTCATAGATCAAGGTCAAAGATTGGATTTCAAATCTGCGAAAAATTCTTGATTTGAGTCATGAAATTTTCTTTAATAAGAGGTATTTTTCACTATCAAATGCAAGACAGCTAGGAAAATTTTTATTTTAGTCTCTCTATGTGATGGTGGAAATGTATCATCTCTAAGAAAATCCCGGAAAAATCTCTCTGTACATGAAATGAAAATGGCATTTCACCTAATCTTGTTGTGTTCATTTATATCGACCAAATTAGTGTTATTCCCAACCTTTGGCATGACACATTAACATGAATTGTCACTCGTACCGAAAACTATTTCAAGCTCATATTACAATTTTATCAAATAACTAATCTTAATTAAAAAAGTTGTTAGTTACATTATGCTAAAACATATGCTGGTAAAGATTTGCGTAATCTGCCTTGGCTCAAGATGTGTATGCCATGAAAAGTTCTTACATACCTAACTATGGTCTATAAAAGATATATCGCATAATAATATTGTTGGATATCACCTTGACAAGATGCCCAGGTGGTGATCTTCCAAACACCCAAGTCTTGAATGACTTGTAGAAAGAATTTCAGCAATCAAACACAAGAACAGAAAATCAAAGAAAGAAAGAAGACAAGTAATTTGTTGTCGAGGTTCGGCAATGTGCCTACGTCCCCGTGAGTTCCTCCGAACTCTTTGGACTATCTCAATGGTTCTTACAAAGTTACAGCAATCCCTTTCAAGAATCCAAGTTCTTGAAGAACCAAGAAGAGAACGAGAAAGTGATAGACCTATTACCATGCTTTCTATCAATTCTCTACTAACCTCTCTTCTTTACAACCAGCCTCACTACAAGAGTCCCTCTTGTGTTTATGTCTCTCACACAATTCTCTCTTGTGTTTACAATGATCTCACAATGTCACAACCTGTGTGGTTCTCTCACACAACTTTTCCACCACTTGAAATAAGGCTAGGAAACCCTTTTTATAGCCTCTTAATTCTTGGACAATCTTGTGAATCATTCTTGACCCTTTGATCATGTTCTTCCTTTAATCTCAGCCCTTCATCACTCTCCAAGTGATGCTGTGCATTTTGGTGTGGTGCTGTGTGCTGCAGCGTGACCTGATGCTGCAGCCTCTTGATGCTGTGCGCACACCTCCTGCCTTTGGGCAGAAACTTCCACAGCAGTGTGCCTGACCTTCCCATGCTCAAAATTGAAGCACACACATGTGTGCAACCTCATAACTTGCTGAACTTTGATATCCCACAATTAGTTTGGACATTAACCAACCTTTGAACCATGTTTGGACCAGTTAAAACCTTGACCATGTTTGAACCAAGTTTAAACCATAGACAAAAAACCAACAATCTCTACCTTTGTCTAAGCGTTTAAACCCGAACCATTTGTGCAGAGACCTTCAGGATCCAAACTCATCTTGAGTCATCAATCAACTGACTCCAATCCTAAGTCAAGGCAATGATTGAACTTACTTAGAGGTAGAAACTTGGCGCCTAAATCTGCAGGACTTTTCTCCGTGGTCTTCTTGTCAACATGAATGCTTCCATCTGTACCATTTTCCAGAATGTAATGATACCGAACATCCATATGCTCCGTCCCCTCATGGAACACCGGATACCTCCATAAGTGCCCCGCACTTTGGCTATCCAAAGATACCACCACCTGCTCTTTTAGGACCTCCCACTCGTCCAACAACCCCTTGCACCCCATAGCCTCCTTTATGGCTTCCGTAGCCGCTATGCATTCTGCCTTGGTTGTTATGAGTGCTACAACTGGCTGCCACTGAGCCTCCATGTACCTCAACAACCACTTCATCAAAAGACAACGCTCTTTTCCGGGATTACTCACACATTTGCTGAAAACATCCATTGCCCAAGAAACACTTGACTTGTTTCTCTTCCTTTCCCGGATGATTCTCCTCATCCCAAGGATCTTTTGTGCAAGGCTGAGATCCTTCCTCTCGAACTCCTCACTGAGTTGAGATGTAAACCTTTCCATCCTCTTCCTACTGTTCCAAACTAACAGCCCATCAATGATATAGGTGAGGATACTCACCATCTTCTCCACCTTGTGTCCAGGTGAGAAAGTTTCTGTGAAACCTATGTCTTCTCTTCTTGTGAACCCATTCGCCACCAGCTTAGCCTTGTTCCGGACTTCATCTCTTGGAGGGCACCCTTCTTTGATCTTGTAAGTGCACTTACATTCCACAACTTTCTGATTTCCTGGAATTTTCACCAATTCCCAGAAGTTGTTCTTTCTTAAAGAATCCATTTCTTCCTCCATAGCTAGCTGCCACTTTGACGAATCCTTACACTCCATGGCATCCATGTAAGGTTCTGGTTCAACCATCCCTCCTTCTTTCCAAGGAGCTGCTGCATCCGCATTATCCGCAAACCCGCATCTTAAAGGTGGTCCGACCAGCCTTCTTTCCCGGTCTCTTATGAGCTTAAAGTCCTTCTGACTTGCTGCAGCATCCTCTTCTTGTTCAGCCTCTTCTTGAGTTTCTTGAGCTTGGCAATCATCCAAGGGCTCTACCTGGTCTGAACCCTCTGGCCTCCATTGCCCTACCTGAACAGAATCTCCCATGATGCTATGCTCAACAATTTCTGAATTGGTTTGCTCACTAGTCTTTGCAGGGTTAGTTTTCTCCAAGTAGGGAAATAACAATTCATTAAAGACAACATCCCTACTTATAATCAGTTTCATTCCCTTCTTTTCTAAGGACCACAACCTATGTCCCTTAACTCCATCACCATATCCTAGAAATACACATTTTCTAGACCCAGGGCCAAGTTTATCCTCATTTTGATGTGCATATGCTGCACACCCAAAAGTTTTAAGGTTGTTTAATTCAGGGGGTTTTCCACTCCACAACTCTTCGGGAGTCTTATGGTATAATTCTAGAGGGTGATCTATTAATCAAATATGCAGCTGTACCTACAGCTTCTCCCCAAAAATATTTTGGTAACCCGGATCCATCTAACATGCACCTAACCTTTTCCATAAGGGTCTTATTCATCAACTCAGCAACTCCATTTTGCTGAGGAGTTTCCACAACCGTCCTATGTCTTAGAATTCCATTTAACCTACAGAATTGATCAAGTTCTTGGTTAAAAATTTCTAAGCCATTATCGGTTCTTATCCCCTTAACTACTCTACCCATTTGAGTCTCAACCAGCCCTTTCCATACCACGAATTTATTCAAGGCATCTAATTTATTATTAACCAAATAAACCCATACTTTTCTTGAATAATCATCAATTAAAGACAGAAAGTAAATGTTACCTCCCTGTGTTGGTGTCCTTGCTGGTCCCCAAAGGTCCGCATGAATGTAGTCAAGAATGCCCTTAGACTTGTGCACTCCGGTGTTGAAGCTGACCTGATGTTGCTGCCCAAAAACACAGCTCTTACAAAAATCCAGTTCTTCTACTTTGTCACCACCAAGTAGACCTTCCTTGCTAAGCACTTGCAGGCCCTTTTCGCTCATGTGTCCCAAGCGAGTGTGCCAAAAGGCTGCCTTGTCCAGCTCAGCCATCAAGCTTGCTGCTTGATCATTGGTTTCTGTTTCTCCGATCATCTCATAGAGTCCATCGTTTCTTGCTGCCTTGATCACCACCAAAGATCCCTTGGCCACCTTGATCTTTCCTCCCTCTATCTTGCATGTATAGCCCATGGAATCTAGTTGCCCCAATGAGATCAAGTTCATCTTCAAATCTGGAATATACCTCACATTTTCCCTCAGCCTTGTGACTCCATCAAACATCCTCAATTGGATATCTCCAATCCCTCTCACTTGGCAAGAATTATCATTCCCCAAGAAGACCATTCCATCATTGATCTTCTTGAAATTCTTGAACCATTCTTTGTGAGGGCTCATATGATGAGTGCACCCGGTATCCAAGATCCATTTCCCGCTGCCTTCTTGCCCCTTGCTCACACTTGAGCACACAACAAGAACATCATCATCTTGCTGTTCTGTTTTGGCAACCGAAGCCTCTCCATTCTTGGTATGGCTTCCTCCTCTATCCCATGTCATCTTCTTGCAATCTTTCTTGACATGACCCTTCTTATGGCAGTAGTAGCAGCTCTTCCCTCCAAATCTCAGTTTGGAATGCATTCTCCCATGGCTTTCTCCTCTACCTCTGTCCCGGTAGTAGCCATGCATGCTGCTGTGCACTCTCCCATGGCTCTCTCCTCTACCTCTGTCCCGGTAGTAGCCATGCATGCTGCTGTGCACTCTCCCATGCCTCTCTCCTCTACCTCTGTCCCGGTAGTAGCCATGGTTGCTGCCATACCAAGTTGCTGGCCTTCTTTTAAAGAACAGCCCTTTACCACTTGATGCTCTCCTTTTCTTGGCATCAAGATTATCTTGCAACTCTTTCTTAGGATCAAATTTAAAAGCAAAGATTTGTTTCCGAAGATACCTCTTATGTGGGAGAGTCTTGGCAAGAAACAATTCATCTAGTTTCTTCCATAATGCAGCTGGATCTTCTAAGTCTCCGCACTCCCTTGTGTCATTATCCGACATGTGCAAGAAAATGGTGCTGTAAGCCATCTTCTTCATCTCGGTCCGCTGGTCCTCCGTGACACTTGCTAGAAAAGCATCATCTTCTCCAATAGCCAAGTCCACTTTTTGTTGCACAAGAACCTCCTTGATCTTCCGCTTCCATAGGGAAAAATCTCCCTTTCCATCAAACTTCTTAATACCGAAATTTGAACCCATCTTGCGGAGATGATCCCTTGTCTTATGCAGTACCCACAAATGCTTTCTTCAACCTCAAGAACACAGATCGAAGATAGATCTTAACCGTTCTTGAATCACTTTCAAGAACACGATCAGATATTGATCTTAACACAGTTCTTGATTTACCTCAAGAACACGATCATATATAGATCTTAACTCCATTCTTGAATCACCCAAGAAGTTGATGTTTGATTCTTGGAGTCTTGGCTCCGTACCTTCTACTTCATGTTCCGATAACCAGCTGCTGTGCTCTGATACCACTGTTGGAAATCACCTTGACAAGATGCCCAGGTGGTGATCTTCCAAACACCCAAGTCTTGAATGACTTGTAGAAAGAATTTCAGCAATCAAACACAAGAACAGAAAATCAAAGAAAGAAAGAAGACAAGTAATTTGTTGTTGAGGTTCGGCAATGTGCCTACGTCCCCGTGAGTTCCTCCGAACTCTCTGGACTATCTCAATGGTTCTTACAAAGTTACAGCAATCCTCTTCAAGAATCCAAGTTTTTGAAGAACCAAGAAGAGAACGAGAAAGTGATAGACCTATTACCATGCTTTCTATCAATTCTCTACTAACCTCTCTTCTTTACAACCAGCCTCACTACAAGAGTCCCTCTTGTGTTTATGTCTCTCACACAATTCTCTCTTGTGTTTACAATGATCTCACAATGTCACAACCTGTGTGGTTCTCTCACACACCTTTTCCACCACTTGAAATGAGGCTAGGAAACCCTTTTTATAGCCTCTTAATTCTTGGACAATCTTGTGAATCATTCTTGACCCTTTGATCATGTTCTTCCTTTAATCTCAGCCCTTCATCACTCTCCAAGTGATGCTGTGCATTTTGGTGTGGTGCTGTGTGCTGCAGCGTGACCTGATGCTGCAGCCTCCTGATGCTGTGCGCACACCTCCTGCCAGTGGGCAGAAACTTCCACAGCAGTGTGCCTGACCTTCCCATGCTCAAAATTGAAGCACACACATGTGTGCAACCTTATAACTTGCCGAACTTTGATATCCCACAATTGGTTTGGACATTAACCAACCTTTGGACCATGTTTGGACCTGTTCAAACCTTGACCATGTTTGAACCATGTTTAAACCTTAGACAAAAAACCAACAAACATATTGCATTAGAAGATAAAGAAAAAGAGATATCTTCCTTCCATCCAATAGTTAAAAAGGCTTTGTGCATGCATTTATCAACTACCAAGATAAAAAATTTTCATATATATGCGACAGATATATTAAATTGAACTACTGATCAGCAAGCTAAAAGATGTGCAACACAAATTGTTAATTAAGATCTCTCTTAATCTGTAATAACTGTATTTGCAAAGTAAGGGTAAATAAGTAATTTAATAAATTATAACATGAAGTTTAAATGATATAGTTACGTGATGGATTTAGTATTGAATAAAATAATTCTTTTGGAAAAAAAAATTTCTGCGACGTGGACATCATTAAAAGAATAGAAAAGTCAAAAGTTGTGGGCAGCAGGTATAATATCGGCTGCCAATTTCAGAAGACGTTTGTAGTCAACAAACGTGGGTAGCAGGTGTAATACCTGTTACCAATTTCAAACGGCATTGGGAATGCCTTATGCGTCTCCACAACGTGGAAACTGTGGAGACTTTTGGGAGGGGTGGGCTGCTGAAGTTTTCAGCCCAAGTTTTCGTATATATAGCATATGTAAACGTAAAAATAAAAAATTTCACCAATGAGATTTCGTTTTGTTTCCTCTAAATTGTCTGTTTTCTTTAAATCTTTGGATACTCAAAGAAATGCTGGAAGAACAAAATTTTGAAGAAGTTTTCTATGAAATTTCATAGAGAATCAAGAATAGCTATCAGAAGGTAATATCATAGTGCTTATTTATGAATTTCTAACATTTATGGAGTTTTCCTGAATTCAAAGTGAGAATTTTCAAAGTGTGTGGTTTATATCGAACTGAAGAATAAATAGAAAATTTATATAAATATGATGTCAGGTGTTAACGATCTACAATTGGGGGAATTTTTGAGAGAAACGGGAAAGGCAAGGAAGTGATCCATGGGTAGCTTTAAGTGCTACTTGTGAGTTGGATTTATTTTAAGTAGTCTAAAGAAAAATGAAATATTTAGTGATAATATTAAAATAAATTATTGATGTATGCTTGGGTGATAGATGAAAAAAATTAATTTATAGTTATGATAGGAAATTTGGACATGTAGAAATATTTTTCGGTGAGAAATAATAAATTACTACAGTGCTCTTTATGTAACTAATCTTGATCATGTTGACCCGGAAAAACCTAGATACACAACAGATCAACATGTTATGTGGAAAAGTAAGTTCACTCTAAATCCAAAGCTTTTAGAAAATTTATACTCAATACAATTTTTTTTTCTATTTTTTGTACTGCCAACATAGACTATGGTGATTAATCTATTGACTTTCAAATTTTTTTCCTATTTTATAGAGGATCGAGATGGAATTCTTATTGGCCCACAGGTATGTTGGTAAAGTATATATATTTATTTTAGAAATACTTTGTTTTTGAGAAACAACGGCATAAAAATATTAGAAGGCATCATAAAGCCAATAAGATTTAGAAAGAAAATTCGTCATGAACCATGAGAGACACATGGAGAGATCAGTTAAGACGCCAAACCAAACAAACAGAACCATCCACTAGAACACAAGACAACACACTGTGCACATCTTGATACATGTTTTTTCAACATTCCTTTTTCAGTATTTTGTCATATTCCTCTCTATCCCTCCACTCCATTTGGTATAGCTGTTCAATCATCTCCTCTTCATCTCCATCATATGAAACGCCTATTTTTTTTGTTTACCCAATGCCCTATTTTCTTACCCAATACTTTTTCTTTATATTCACACTTTATAAAATGACTAATAATTTTATATAACATTATTTTATTCAGGCTGCTTCAGACTTGATCCTAGTGTATCCTGAAGGTATCAAATATATTCTTAAGTACATCAAGGATCATTTCAATAATCCAACCATTTACATTACTGAGAATGGTAAGCCAATTGTTAGAATAAACTTCATATAATTAAGTGGTATTTGTTACATGTTGGATAATCCAATTACTAATTAGTTTTGATTTCTTTGACATAAAACTCATGTAGGATATGATGATTACAACAACGATACATTACCATTGGAAGAAGCTCTTAAGGATACTGAGAGGAAAGAATACCATGAGAAGCATCTTCGGAATCTTTTGGAAGCCATAAAGTGAGTTAATATCTAACTTACATTGAATTTATTATCACCGTTTTTTTTGTTTTTTTTTTGGTTCGCAAAATTTACTTTACAACTAACATAAAACTTGTGTTCTACAAAAAACTTGATATTGATATAAAATTATTGTTTTCTGCTATATATGATGTTTTTTAGTACTCAACTTTTGAAGGTTTAATTATTACAAGGTCGATCTCGATGTAAGCTTATAGAGCAAAGATTGTTTTGTTAAATGTTTATACTAATGGTGATTATTGGATTATTGACAGTGACTATGGAGTTGATGTGAAAGGCTATTTTGCATGTTCATTGATGGATAACTTTGAATGGAACCTTGGTTACACTGTTCGATTCGGATTATACTACGTAGATTTCAAGAATGACTTGAAACGATATCCGAAAGAATCAGCCAAGGGGTTCATGAAATTTCTAAAAGAACAAAGCAAGCAGTCTAAAACTGTTATTTGGGTTTCCTCAATTTTCTCACGTATAACAATGAATTGGTCACTATTGACGTATTGAAGTTGAACATCTTTTGGTTTTGAATCACAACTAAATGATGTATTTTATTAATTCTTTTGTAATTCTTTGATTTTATTGATTAAAATCTTTTTAGGTGCTTTAGGATTTTAATATGTAATTAAACTATTGTCTTCTTATATAAGAAATTGTACTACTTTCTGATCTATTTTATGTAGCTAGCCTATAAATAGGTTTGTATAGTTTTTGGGTTCTGCCTATATCTTTTTTCATGATAAATAAATTGACTTTTTCCTTTCATATATATATATATATATATATATATATATATATATATATTAAAGCCTTTTATTCTCTTTTTCGCTTAGATAGGTGGTTTAGAGGGAGGATTCTCCAGGCAGGAAGACTCCCTAAAAGTATGCCTTCTGAATCATGGACAAATGGACAATTAAAGTATCATAGTACATATGTCACTTAGCAATCACCGAATTCCTAAACATCTTTTTTTTCTCAAATCCCCAACTTTGAGGGTGATTTTAATCAATAAATATTTTGATTATAAACTTGTTATAATAAGCCCTTAATTTGATTTGATGTTTTCTTTGAAGTGGGTTTTTTTTTAAGAATTTACTCTTTCAAAAGAAAATTAATGACAGAGAAAACGAAGAAACAATTGTTTACGGTTATGGTTATGCCTAAAATTTGAAAAATAAAGTCTTGGAACACCAACGGTGCAACAAATCGTTTCATTTTTTTATACTTCTTTTCTTTAGGGGTTAAAATTAAGTGGACCAACAGCAAAGCAACACGTGGACATTTCTACTTCCAGTAAGGATATGGCACGTGGACAAGCTATTGACGAACCCAATGCCATCCCCGGACACTCATGTTTAGACCTACGAGCGTAAATCCAGGGATCACGATCTTTCCTGGACAACCAGCCATATCCACTTGCAGAGGAATGGAATCTCAGAGATTTCCCAATTCGGGGCGTGTGGGTCATCTCACCTTTAAAACACTATAAAAGGACCAATGTATGCAAATCTAGACACATTCACAATCACATTTTACATAACTAAAAGCACGAGCATCCAATTCCTCTAAGAACTTGTACTAACAAGAGCATCGGAGTGTCTTTGGAGGCACCATCTCCCTCTCTTCTCCGGTGGCTCTCTAGCTCATCTCGTCTATCTTGTGCAAGCTCCCCCAAGAACCAGCCCCCAACTCATCAACACGTTTTATGCATCAACACCAATATTTTTGTGTTTTGTAGGGGGCTGTTGATAAGAATCTCAATATTTCTTCAAGAAGTTCTGAAGGCTCTCATTCTATGGCTCTTGATGATCACAAGTGTTTAACATGGTTATCAATTTATGTGCTTATTTCATTTGGAATTATATAAAATGAATTCATTAGCTACATCAGCTCTTAGGTGACAAGAAGGGTGAGAAAGTTGGGGCCATAATCCTTGGACTGACTATTCCTTCATGTCTTCACCTTTTATTGCTATATTCTTCAAAACCAGACCTTCTCTAAACTCTATTCTTCAAAACTAGATCAAATCGACTCTTTCTCCATTATGAGTTCATCTTGCCATTATGATAAGACAGCTGCTTGAAGACACCTAGGCAGACACTTCCTAGGTTGTTGTTTTGGGATTTTACCATCAAAATCCATTTACTCAATCTTAAGCAAAAAAACACAAGCACAACAATTAAATAAGCAAAATAAATAAAAAGCAAGAACACCTATAATTAATGTGGTTCGGCAACCTCTTTGCATACATCCACCAGCAAATCAACTGCTTTATTAATTTTCAACTACAACTTTAGGAAGAGCAAAGTTGTCAAACTCTCACCCCAAAGTCTCAATATAAAAAAAGCTCTTAACCTAGTTCTAGTTACAAGTACTCTCTCTGACAACCCAAAAACCCAAAGCTCTCATCCTAACTTTAGTAGTAAACCCTTCTAGTTTACATTGTAAATGAAAATTATGACTGTGCCTCAAATCTTCTCTGGGACCCTTTTATATAGAATATATTTTCCAAATACAATTAGGAAAAGAACAACAGCATCATACTAGACTCTTACTACTTGTACAATCAACAATCTATTAGGAAATTACTACTATTCCTACTAGAACAAGCAATTACAAAAGAGGAAACAACTTTTCCCAAACCAATTAGAAGTCTTCTTTGTGAGAATTGAGCGAAAATCTTAACAGTTGTAACTATCGGGGAGTTTTTTATTTATTTTTTTCATTTTCTTCATCCACTTTGTGATCAGATGCAAACACACATTTGATTTCATGCAAACAATTGGAGCTTGCAATTAATTTTTGTTGGTATGATCCTCCAATGTGTCCACGAGCTAAAGAAGTTCTAAGTGGATTGTTGAGGAAAATTGTAAAAATAAAGAATCAAGCTAGAAGAGACAGAGATAGGAGCTGATGTGATTAATAAATTCATTTTATATAATTTTAAATGCAATCAAAACATAAATTGAGAACAATATTAAACTTGAGTTTCAATAAAGACGTAAATTAGGAACAGTGATAAACTCGACGTAAATTAGAGCAATATTAAACTTAAAGAAAAACCAGTGAAACCTAAAAGACAATTGATAATGGTAATGGATAAGTTTACATTAGTAATTAAGTTGACCTTGAAAAGGAGAAAAAACTGTAAATGCCAATCAAATGATAAACTTAAGAAACCTGTTTCTTTTATTTTTTTCCCCCTTTTTCATGTAATTTCTCCGTTACTAGTACTATATATAAAAAATATACTCCATACTCCATAGTGATCAAGCCTGGGCCTTTGATGCAAATTTCAAGCCTGGGCATTTAAAGTCTTTAACTAATTGCTCCTTTAATTTTCAAGGTCAACTCCAACTTAATTACTGATATTGTAAACTACCCACGATGAAGCAGGAGTCATTTTTTTACCAGAGAGGGCTATTTAATTTTGCCATGAAACACGTACATAATGATCTTTCAATTTAGAAGACATCCAACACTATAATTTCTTAATTAATTTTAAAGTTATGTTTCGTGTTATTTTGAAGGAGACAACAATAACAACATGCATATGTTGAGTTATTAATCAGCTGTTGAGTAATTATGCGTATCTATAACATCTAAGTGATGCAACAGTTAGGAGGAGATCGTAATTATCAATTTATGCTGCTCATCTTTTAAGCTTGCTGATCAGTAGTTCAATTAATCATTAACTTCTCCTGATTTTCTATTTTTGATTCTTGATGTGGGATAATTTTACCATCCAAACAAATAGTAACACATGACACACCAAGGTAAGTCCACGGACACAAAATTACCACCAGTGAAATCATTACATGTGTCCAAGGGTACGCAGGTAATTTTATTCATAAACCCTAAAACACAGTAATCGTAATTGCACAAGGACACTCATATCTCATATCTGAGAAACTCAAATCCCACCACAACTCTCACTTATGAGTCATTTTCCTAATCAAACTGTACTCCAAAGCACTGTATGTAGAGGGCTTTCATTATCACACATATACGTCACAAACGGTTTTTACAGCACCTGCCTTTTCATTTTCTATAAACAAATTACTGATTTAGGCATCAGAGAGTTCCCTCAAAAGCACACTTCCGATCCTCCGACAACTCCTTAGGTCTTTTTTTGTTCTCGTGTGCGTAGGGACTTCACAACACCTATAAGAGCAACAGTCACATTTTTCAGCATAAAAAAATTTGTGTTATCCATGGGAAAACTTTGAAGAAGAATTCATCTGTTAATGATGCCAACCTGAAATATGACCAAGAACGTTGTTGCTACTGTCGCTGTCGCTGCTGCTACCATTGCCACAACCCATACCTTGACTAGACAGGGCATGGCCTCTTTACAATTCCCAAAAATACTGCTACCAGTGACGACTCCATCTGCCATTCTAAAAGGTAGCAGAAGTTTCTTGCAACCTCAACTGGGCTATCCCAATCGTCACCAAAGCCACACTGATCTGAATGCATGACTCGGGGTCCTCAATGGCATTAGATGCTGCCACAAAGCCCTCGATCAGTGAGGCACTCAGATCACGAAAGGGGACTTCACCCCACTAACTACCGATCCTCCGTTAGATTCTGCCCACTCCATTATAAGGTAAGATCACAGAGCCACTCCACGATCACAAACACCTTTAATACAATATCCAGGAGCCGAGAATGATCACTCCAGATAAAGAGAACCTATAGTAGGTTAGTAGCACCTGCCAATAGACAAAACAAAAGGCAAGAACAGAACAAAAGATCTTTTTTACAGATGACGACCCATGATGACGCCATGGTCATCACTTTGGTCATTGGGAATTACAATATGAAAAGGATCCTAGTTGACAACCAACAGCTTCTATCATAACACGTTCAAGAAAATGGGGCTTACTGACCAACAGCTCACATGGGTCGCTTCCCCTCTCTATGAGTTTTTAAGCGAGCCAATGTTCCTCTCTCTACTATATTTCACATCACATTCATAACATTTCTACTCATTTTTCATTCTCTTATGTTCTTCCTCTACACACAACCTATGTCATCACAACTACTTAGGCCATGTCTGGAGACAAGGGTTTAAGCAAGGTTAGCTTAAATCTTTGTCTTAGAATTTGGTGGATGTTACTGGGGCCTCAATTCCAAGACAATGATTTAAGTTAATATTGCTTAAATCCTTGTCTTCAAACATGGCCTTAGTTTCTAAACAGTTTCCTAGAGATTTCTTCGAAAGCTATTCATAATTGCTATCTACACAACTTCACAAGGCTTTGTTGCATCCTTGAGGTGAATTTACTAGGAAGCTACTAGCAAACTTTTTGGAGTGAGGGCAACTATCACCTTAACGAAAGTGATTTACGCCCTAAATCCTTAAAATATTATGTTCTTTTCAATTGTTTTCGTTGTTGCAATTCCACATTTTCTAATGCACATACTTTGACCCACTTTTTTTTTTTTTTTTTTTTGTTCTTTTAACCCAAAATCCCCAACAATTTTAAGGTGATAGTAGAAGCAACCATATAATCAGTATTGATTTCAAAGTCATGAGAGAAAGACTTCATCAAAGAAGATCGTTTTTATGGAACCAACTTTGCTCACTAGAAGGAAACTAAAAGACTATAAAAGGTTGAAAGAAGCGAGAGGATATATATATTATGGATTTCTTTGTCCAGGCCAAATTCATACTGAGAGCATATGTATGATTTCTAAGCTTTTATAAAGTCTATGCCAGATATCCAGGAAGTATTTGAAGAGAAACTTAATACTTAAAAAAAAAAAAAAAACAAGGTAGGCTTAACTTATTGATTATGAAATATTTTGAATTTATAGTTATAAATTAAAAAAATATATTTTGAATTTATATTTTTGAGTAACATCATAAAAAAATGATGTGTTTTCACTCTATGACCAATTTACAATGAATATCTAAAACTAAGAAGTATCTAATTAGTACATTTAAGATAGATGATCTTAATGAATTAGATGCTATCTTAGACGTGGAAATGAGTGGGGGATATGTTTTAAATCAATCTCATTACTTGAGAAACTATTATTAAGTTCCAAAATCTTGGAATAAAGTAAGCAAGTATCCCCTATGAATTCACTACTAAACCAATTGAGAATTTCGGTAAAGTAATGGTACAACTTGAATATATATGTTAGTGCTATTGAAAGTTTAACTGAGCTAGATATTGTATTTGTAGAGTGCAAACTTTCAAGATACACTAGTAAGCCTAGTACAAACCAATAAATAGAGTTATTAGAATCTTAAGAAAACTATTAAACTATCTGTTTTATTTTTATTATCTGGTTGTACTAGAAGGATTCATTGTAGTTGGATCACAAGTACGTCAATTGATGAAAATTTAACGTTTGGATGGATTTTTAGGCTTGGTGGTGAAACAATACGTTGACCCTCTAAGAAGTAGATATGCATATCAAATTTAACAATATAACCAGGATCAGCACATAATGCCATAGACATATTTGGCGTCACAACAATCCAATATACTAGTCACCTCAAGGACTTGTCTCCTTAAGGACTCTTTCTTAACATTATCGTTTCACATGGACAACAAAAAGATATATGTTTGCAGGGCCAAGAATTGTTGTCACACTTTGGTACCAAAAAGGCTAACAAACACATCAATCATCTCAAGAATATTACTCTAGTTCTATCTACCTATTCTTTAAGCCACAAAAACAGGAAAACCGTCAGCTTCAATACGGCCCATTGAGCATTTTAACACATTTATGAACTAGAGCAAAGCTTCCTCATACCAAATACAGACTTAGTATTGCAACTTCAAAGGATAACAAGAGGGGAGAAAAGAATGACTGGAGGGGACTGCATAGTAGCAAACAAAAGTGGTAAATGATTCACATCTTAGGTAGAAATCAGAACAAAATATGGGAAAGTAGCAAGCCACGTCACTAATTCAATCTAAAGCAATGAGGATGTATAAAATCAAACTTAAAATTTAAGCCACGCCATCTTGTCTTCTCACGAAAAAGATTAAGCGCTGATGTCAGAGATATTAAGGGAAGGTTGGGTACAGGACCGTCAATCGAGGTTGATACATGTTTTTTCAACATTGTTTTTTCAGTATTTTGTCATATTCCTCTCTATACCTCCATTCCATTTGGTATAGCTGTTCAATCATCTCCTCTTCATCTCCGTCATATGAAACGCCTATTTTTTTTTTTTATCCAATGCCCTATTTTCTTACCCAATACTTTTTCTTTATATTCACACTTTATAAAATGACTGATAATTGTATATAACATTTGTTTATTCAGGCAGCTTCAGACTTGATCCTAGTGTATCCTGAAGGTATCAAATATATTCTAAAGTACATCAAGGATCATTACAATAATGCAACCATTTACATTACTGTGAATGGTAAGCTAATTGTTAGAATAAATTTCATATAATTAAGTGGTATTTGTTACATGTTGGATAATCCAATTACTAATTAGTTTTGATTTCTTTGACATAAAACTCATGTAGGATATGACGATTACAACAATGATACATTACCATTGGAAGAAGCTCTTAAGGATACTGATAGGAAAGAATACCATGAGAAGCATCTTCGGAATCTTTTGGAAGCCGTAAAGTGAGTTAGTATCTAACTTACATTGAATTTATTGACGCTTCTTTATAAGAAAGTCTTCACTAAGTACTTTCATTTCTTTTATGTTTATATTACCCCTCAATCAATAAGCTCTACACACTTCTAACATAGAAAAATTATAATTTACTTCATCGATATATATAGTTTAAAATTTAAGACCTGACTTTGCACCCCCTCTCTCTCTACTTTTTTGCTTCTTATTTACTCAGAGTATAAATCCCATCAACCAAATTGTTGAATCCTAAATAATTCCTCGATCCATTACTTAAATTGATGCAATCTCTTGACCTCAACCCGATAATGATGCCCAACAGTGTAATCTTTCTGATGACGACAATCACGACCGTAAGTGCCACGATGGTCAGTATGTTGTCATGTCATCAGTACGGTAGTTTTGGTGAGAGAGAAAACAGAGAAGAAGAGATTGTGTAGAATAAAATATTAGAAGATGGATTCAGTTGTTTGGGACTTAAATTGGGTACTTGGGTTGGGACTTGGGAGCCTGGGCTCATGTTGGGATTAAGGTTGGGCCTAAAATTATAGGGATGTTTGGGTAACAGTTTTCTGTTTTTAGTTTTCGAAAATGAAAACTGAAAACAGTTTTCTGAAGAAAACATGTTTGGAATAATGTAACTCGAAAATTGTTTCCAAAACAAAAAAACAATGAAATGTTGTTTGAATAATCTTATTTTGAAAACTGTTTTGATACAACTTGTAATTATTTTTAGTTTTGAGTTTAAATTTAAAATCTATATTAATTTTATTTCTTATATTAACTAAATATTTAAAAATAATTAATATTATTTTATTTTCAAAATTTTAATATTTTTTATATACTATGGAGGAAGAATGAAACAAAGAAGTGAACACTGATTTTAGGGCTATTTTTCGAAAATTATGTTAGAAAACCCAAATTTGGAGTTTTTAAAAAACGATTTTTGAAAACTTGTTTTTTTAAAACTGTTTTAGAAAATTGCTTTTGAAAACTGTTTGCCAAACATAGAAAAGAGATTTTCAAAACTGTTTTCAATTTTTCGAAAATTGAAAACAATTTTGAAAAACTGTTTTCAAACATAGCCATATATACTATCTGTTTCTTTTTTAAGGAAAAAATGAACCCGATTTTTAGCCAAGACTTGCCCGTAGTGTAACTCTACCCCTGATTTCAATCATAATAGTTTTCCTGATGGTTTTATTTTTGGTACAGCGTCGTCAGCATATCAAGTAGATAATTAATATATAATATATTAATGTACAACTTTTTAAAACCACCGTGAGATATAATCAACCACTTTATGAGATATAATCAAACTGTATATATGCATGATATTTAATTTGAAGGTGTAGCAAAAGAAGCTGGTAGAGGTAAAATTATATGGGACAACTTTACTCGCGACTATTCAGGTTTCTCTCCTTTATTCATTTATATTTCTGTTTAGGTAAGTTTCCATTTGTACATGCATGAGAGTGCACAAGTGATGATGATCGCAACTACTTGATTTCAATACTCCATTTCTTGTATATACGAAATGGAGATAAGAAACTGAATAGATTATCATATTTATTCGAATCAGTTCATTGAAAAGTAACGTGATAAATTAATTAGGAACATTTTCATAAAACTTTGTAAAAAAAAACAACATAGCTAATAGAGGTATAACAGTTGATTTCTATCATCGTTATAATATATAAAATTAATTTTACCCTTTAATCACTTATCATATTTTAGAAGAATCTTAATTTAGGGATTTGATATTATTTGATATAGAAATAACTAGAGTTGATCATTGGTCCATTAGTCCACCCAGCTCATTTGGCTCAACTTGTAGTTTTTGCGGATTTGTTCAAGAAAAATTAATTAATTAATTTGGCTTGGGTAAAAATTTAGGCCCGATTTAAAAAACGAAAGGGATTGAAATTTGAATAAAATAAAAGGCAAATCGATTAGGCACCACCTTCTTAAATATATTATACTTAATACATTTAATTATTTATATATTAAATAATATATATTTCATGTAATGTGATATATGTTAGGGTTAAGATTCCCTTACTAAAACATTTCATGCTATGAAAAAATAGGGGAAAATGCAATAATTTAGACAAAGAATTTTTTTTTTTTTAATTCTTTGTGCGTAATATTGTATTATGGGAAAACTTATACTAAATAAAAAAATGAAAAATTCGGGCCTGATGGGCGGACTTGGGTTTGGCTTAACTTATTAGGCTTGAGCTAATTAAGACCGGATTTTCAGGCCAGCTCATATCTATTGGGCTACAATTTTGTGTAAGCACGACCCAAACCTAACCCGAACCTGACCCAAACCTAGCTCGAGACTGACTTTGGTCAAATCTAGATATAATTGATTCACGTGTATTGAAAAAAGATTAGTTTTTATATTTTTCACGTAATCTACTTTTAAGTAACATAATTGAAATTAAACATTTTAAAAAAAAAGTTGTGACAAGAAGGTATCAAACTAATGAAGGAAATGAAAATGGATTCTTTCAGATTCTCGTTCTCATAGCCCATTATATTACCTTCTAAGTGTGTATATTAACTAGGAGACCTTTGTTTTTCTTTTTCTTTACCTTTTTATTCTCGTTATTCTTAAAATTTTAATTAGCTATGCTTTCTTTCTTTCCTTTTTAAATTCGGGTGGAAAGCTAACATTGAAATATAAGTTCCTTAAATTACATTCGAAATGCAAAAAATAAAGGGGATGGCTTGCCTATGACATTGACGAAGTGAACTTCTAGTACTGTGTTCCCAAGTTAGCTTATGATACCACTTTATTATTGGACCCGAATAAAAGAAATTCAAAATATTGGACCAAATTTATAAGTTTATCAAGAAATTGGATAGCTTGTTGAGGATTTTTTTTTACATAATTAAGTCCAATAAAATTCAATTTATTGATAAAGTTGTCGAAGAATTACTTTCTGTGACTCATTTGAACCAAACTTAACTATCTTTCTGAAATGTCAATTGATACATATGCAGACAAACAGTCACGGATATAAAATTATATTTAAATATAAATTTCATAACAAACAAAAACATATAACCAATAAATGCAAAAAGGATGGACTAAGGCACAAATGCAGTATCTCTCTCTTTAGAACTTCTCACGTCATAGCAGAGGTAATCAAACTCTATCAATGCAAAAAACTCATGGCCGCGTTGCTCCCAGGATTCGAAAACCCAACATAATCTCTTTGTTGTATCTCAAAGATACTAACATTGTATTATGAGCCAGAGCTCTACCATACCACATTTTTTTTGCTCATAGTAATATCAAAATAATATAAAGCAGAAAAAAACTAAAATGAGGAGGAAAAAAATAGTGGATTTTGTTTTTCTATCGAAAGGGCATGCAAATAGTCCTATTTATAGAACTCTAGTATAGTAACCTTCAAATTTGGATTTGGATCCTCGAGGGATGAATTTGTCTATGGTTTGGTGTAATTCATGTTAGGATTAATAGCCACATCATAAAAAAATTAAATCAAAGGCTATGATTGAAATGCATAAAAAATTTGGAACTAAATATCTCTATGCCACGTCAGCAAAATGGGTAATTTTATAAAATCAAAATTACATTTTGAAATTTTAGAAGAAAAGGAAAGCAGTTGCCGAAAATCGAGGACCAGAGGCGGACGTGTCGGCACGTTGGGCGCGTGAACCGGCTCCTACCAGCGGTTGGTGATCGGAAAGTTTGGATCTAATTAGCATTGCAAAATCCAACCGCCCGGTGGTGTCTAATTATGAAAATAATATTCATCTTTATTATTATAATTACGATTATAATAATTATTTTCATTATTATGAGAAAAAATATTATTATAATAATATTATAAAAGTACTATTATTATCAATATTATTATAATATTGATAATAATAACCACTGTCATTATTATTATATTAATTATTATTATTGTTATTACAAGAAAAAATATTTTTAATTATATTATAATTATTATTATTCTAAGGTAAAAAGAAAAAAAAAATAGTCTCACATGGATAAGATAGATTTTATCCTATAGAAGGAGGCGGGACAAAAAATGTGAGATTAAGGCTAGTTTAATCTCATCTTAATCTCATAAGAATAGTAAATCTCCCCAACCAAATGAGGGATAACTATTCATATATGATTAAAATAGTTCAATCTCATCTTAATCTCACCAATCAAACGGGCTATTAGAGTTTAGGCTAAGAGTTCAAGAGGGAGAAAAGAGACATGGTGTAGAGAGAGATTGGAGGCAATGTTGTTAGAGGCACACAAAAGTATACTAACCTTAAGGTTAGTAGTAGTTTATATAGAGAACATAATATTCAAAAATTAAATCAATACCCTTAACCATAATATTCTAACACTCCTCTTCAATCCTTCATTTTTCTTTTTATTTGAGATAATTTTATCAATTCGATAATTTTATCAATTCAATTAATCTCTGACATTAATAAAAGAAAAATGAAGGTTAATCAGTGTAACCTTTACGTCCACATGCATACATTGCTAAATATAAGCGGCTAATACAGTTCCAACACTTCAGATTTACTTTCATGGGTTATGAGTCTCTCTCTCTCTCTTTATATAAATGGTTTACCATTGGAACCACAAGCACTTGCATAAAGAAAAATGGCCATTGAAGGTTCTCTTGTATCGGGGCTGCTACTCCTTGCAAGCTTGTGGGATCTTGTTGAACCAAAGCGTCATCTTGTCTCAACTTCTAATTTCAATCGTAATAGCTTTCCTAATGATTTCATTTTTGGGACAGCCTCATCATCTTATCAAGTAAGACATTTTTAATTACCTTCACAAATTCATGCGACCGAGTGTGATGATTTCAACTGTTTTTCTTCTTTTTTCTTTGACTTTTGGTCTCCTTTGTTGCTGAAATTATCGTTGTTTTATTGTATAAACAATGGCTTTAATTCCAGTTTACATCATCGGTCATCAATATACAAAATATATCATGTGGAATATATTGGCTTCTATTTAAATTAATTAAAGCAATTCCCACGTTTTGTTTTACGTCATGTAAGATTATATATATATATATATATACTCCTACATGGAAGCATTTATTAGCTAGCACCACTAATTATGCAATTATATTTAGTATGAAGGTGCAGTAAAAGAAGGTGGTAGAGGATTAAGTATTTGGGACGACTTCACTCACTAGTATCCAGGTTGGTGATGAATATTTTGTTTGGCTAATTGGCTCTATTTCTTTCATAAATGAAACGGTGAGTTCACAACAAAAAAAGGAAAATAATAAAAAAAACAAATTGGAGACTAAAAGTTGAATATTGTATTCAAATAAGCTCTTTAAAATTTAACGTGATAAATTAAGAATTTGTTTCATATATCTTGCAGAAAAAAAAAAACAATATGGACAATGGAGATGTAGCAGTCGATTTCTATCATCGTTACAAAGTACGGAGTTTATCTTTCTTTTTTTATGAATTGTCAATGTTTCATGAGTATCTTTAGCAGTGAGGTTTAAGGGGTGATTTTCCATGGATGTATCTGGTGGTGGTAAAAAAAATTAGTTTATATTTATTTCATGTATTTTTTTTCTCATTTAGTCGTATTTGTATTAAACATAGCTGAAAAATGTGATATGAAGACATGGATGCTTTCAAACTAATGAAGGAAATTAACATGGATGCTTTCCAACTCTCAGTTTCATGGTCTAGAGTATTACCCCGTAAGTATATATTTTAATAAAGTTGTAATTAACATTTTATTTCATTGCCACTGTTCTATTTTTCTCATTATTCTTAAAATCTTAATTGATTCTTCTTTTTTCATTTTTTTTTGTGAATTTAAGTGGAAAACTAAGTGAAGGAGTGAACAAGGAAGGAATACAATTCTACAAAAATTTCATCAATGAGCTCTTAGAAAATGGTAATAAATCTCTTCCTAAAGGGATTTAAAAGTTTTCTGCCAAAGATGGTGGTTTAATGTAACTAGAATATTTTGTAAATATGCCATGCTGACATTGAAATATAAATTCTTCCTACAAGTTTGAAATTCAAAATATAAAGAGGCCAAAATCCAAAATGTTCGACCAGATTTCATAGTTTTGATGAAACTGAATAGCTTATGAAGATTTATATTCTAAATATCATGCTATAAAAAATTAGAACCCAACTAATTGTTTTGTGTCTCCTGTGATACAATGTGCAGACTTGCAGCCTTTCGTAACTATCTTCCATTGGGATCTTCCTCTAGAAGATGAATATGGTGGCTTTTTAAACCCTCGCATTGTGTAAGTGAATAGCAGTTACTTTATATGAATCATACTTTACAATCCCAAAGATTTTTATTCTGGAATGAACAGTTTGTAAAACCTACTGCGTGGACATGAAAATGTTTGATCCTGGCTGCATATTAGATTGTTTTTGTAAGACTACAAATTAGACTGGGTTTGTTGTTTTTTGTTTTTATGGTGTTTGATTGTTTGTCTCAATTGATGGGTTAAACCCCGGTTCCTTTTGCTTGTGCCATTAGAAAAAAAAAAAAAAAAGTTCTTAACAGATGAGTTAGTTACTAACACCATTAATTCAAATGAATCAATATCGCTTCTTGCATGCTTTGTCGTACCAGAGTCTCGACCTTTACTTCACTAGTCCAACACCTCATCGGCGTTATTCTTAAATATTTTGTTCAACAACAGTAAGAATTTCCACAACAAATTATCCTTCGAGTTCATGGAGTTATTCTATATACGATTGAACCTGTGTCTTCCTTTATGTATTTAGGGATGATTTTCGAGATTTTGCGCATCTTTGCTTTAAAGAATTTGGTGACAAAGTAAAATTTTGGACCACTTTTTATGAGCCATGGGTTTATAGTATTGGTGGCTATGAAACTGGTAAAAGGCTCTAGGACGGTGTTCAAAATGGGTGAACAACGGATGCCAGGCAGGGAACTCTGCCACTAAGCTTTATACCGTTTCACACCATCTGCTTCTCGCTCATGCAGCAGCTGTAGAAGAGTTCAGAAAATGTGATAAGGTTTGTACAAGAGTTATTAAATCATGATCTTACACATTAGTTGCTAGCTCGATATGTACATTAGTTCTAAAGCTAATAAATTGCCAGAATTGCCCGTACAGATCAACTATCTTTGCAAATTAAACTATATTGATGCAAGAAGAACTAGGAGATGAGCCATATAGGCTTAGAAAGATCTGGAAGTCTATTTTTTGGAGAATTTTACGGCTCATCAAAATGATTTTCCTAGAAAAAGTTATGGCAGTTTTAGTAGACAAAGATCAGGCCTTCAGAACAGCACCAGCCAACACCGCGGTGCTCCTCAGCCAAAATTTTACGGCTCTTTATTTCCTTTTTCTTTCTCACCATTCTTAAAATTTTGATTCTTTTTTTTTTTAAATTCAGATGGAAAGCTAAGTAAAGGAGTGAACGAGAATGGGATCCAATTCTATAAAAATCTCATCAATGAGCTCATAGCAAATGGTCATAATTCTATCCCCTATATTGATTTAATTTTTTGTTTGGCTAATTGCGTTTATTTAATTTAATTAAAATATTGTAATATACCAATCAATTAAATTAGAGTTAACATTTAAATATAATTAAGTTCTCCCTATAAGTATATTTTAAATTAAAATTATATATATATATATATATATAATGATCAAATTTCGAAACGTTGGAACAAATTTTAAGTTCTTCAAGAAATTTGATAGCTAATTGAAGATTTATCTTTATAATTGGACCTTGATAAATTATCGATAAAGTTGTCCAATAATTACTTTTTGTGACTCATTTGAACCAAACTTAATTATTTCTCTTAAATGTCATTTGATGAATGTGCAGACATACAACCATTTGTGACTATCTTTCACTGGGATCTTCCCCAAACTCTAGAAGATGAGTATGGTGGTTTTTTAAGCCCTCACATTGTGTAAGTAAATGTTTCCATCATACCAAAAGCATCATTGATGCTTCTATCAATATAGTTTTTTGCCTTTAAAAAAATCTCACTAAAAGATTAAACTATTAAATTATTTTATTAATTATATTAAATCCAACAATATCTACAGTGAAGAATCATGGAATTGGCCTATATTTGATTGAAAAATATCCTATTATGCATATACAGGGATGATTTTCGAGACTTTGCAAGTATATGCTTCAAAGAATTTGGTGATAAAGTGAAACTTTGGGCAACTTTCAATGAGCCGTGGGTTTACAGTGTTGCTGGCTATGACAATGGAAGAAAAGCACTAGGACGATGTTCAAAATGGGTCAACAATGCATGCCAAGCAGGGAACTCTGGCATTGAACCTTACAATGTTTCACATCATCTATTTCTTGTTCATGCTGCAGCGGTAGAAGAGTTTAGAAAATGTGACAAGGCATACAGAAAAATTGTCAAATCATGATCCGGTGCATTAATTGCTAGCTAGATATGCGTATTAGTGCCAACAATAATTTTCTAAACTACTATAAGGTTTAAATATTTTTTCTCGATTTTTTTTTTTTGAAACTTTTGAGATCAAAAGGAGAGTCTATATTGAAACTTTATTAATGGTTAAAACCCCAAACCATGTGTCCCCTTTCTATTATTTTTAAAGGAACCTTTTTTATTATTTCATCTATTAACTGTTTTTTATTTACACAATTGTTTAGTGTCAAGAAAATGGAAAGATTGGGATAGTGCTCTCGCCCTCATGGTTTGAGCCTCAATCTGATTCCCCTGCGGATATTGAAGACTCCTAGGTAAACGCTTCCTAGGTTGTCGTGTTGAGATTTTACCATTAAAATCCATTTACTCTATTTTAAGCAAAAAACACAAGCACAATAATTAAATAAGAAAATATATAAAAAGCAAGAACTTTAGGAAGAGTAAAGTTGTTAAACTCTCACCCCAAAATCTCAATACAAAAAAAGTTCTTAACCCAATACACCCAAAGTTGTCATCTTAACTTTAGGATTAAATCCCTCTAGCTTACAATGTATATGGGAATTATGAGTGTGCCTCAAATCTTCTCTGGGACCCCTTTATATCGAATATATTTTCCTAATACAATTAGAAAAAGAACAACCGCATCATACTAAACTACTACTATTTGTACAATTAACAATCTAATAAGAAATTAGTATTATTCCTACTAGAACAAGCAATTACAAAATAAAAAACAATTTTTCCTAAGCCAATTAGAAGTCTTCTTTATGAGAATTGAGCCAAACTCCTAACAGTCGTAACTATGGGGGAGTTTTTAATTTATTTTTTTTATTTTCTTCTTCCACTTTGCGATCAGATGCAAACACATGTTTGTTTTCATGCAAACAATTGGAGCTTGCAATTAATTTTTGTTGGTATGATCCTCCGATGTGTCCACGAGCTAAAGAAGATATAAGTGGATTGTTGAGGAAAATTGTAAGAATAACGAATCAAGCTAGAAGAGACAGAGATAGGAGCTGATGTGATTAATAAATTCATTTTATATAGTTTTAAATGCAATCAGAATATAATATGAGAACAATATCAAACTTGAGTTTCAATAGTAAACTTGACGTAAATTAGAACAATATTAAACTTAAAGAAAAACCAGTGAAATCTAAAAGACAATTGATAATGGTAATGGATAAGTTTGCATTAGTAATTAAGTTGACCTTGAAAAGGAGTAAAGACTGTAAATGCCAACCAAGCTGTTGATTTCCTTAATTGGATAACACTCCCCAGACCGGCATTGTTTGGTTTTTTATTTTTCTTAGAAAAAAAAGCATATTTTGCACTTTTCATTAAATCTATTAAACTAGGTCCTAGTCAAAATCCTACTCTCGAAAAGTTATCTTGATATGGACCAACACCATGTAACTTCGTGCCGATATAATATTATATATATTTTTATACCATAGTAGTGGATAAAATATTTGGAAATAAAATAAAAGAAACACGTTTTTTTTTTCTCTGTAGCTTATCCGGTTGAGATAAATTTGGTTGACGAAAATCCGATATAATTTACTATGTGATTGACGAATTCAGAGTTTGGTCATGTTGGCTGGGTCCATTCTACTCGGTTGGCAGCGTCAACGTAACAAAATTTTAACAGTCCATGTTCACACTTTTGTTTCATGGGTTACCACCATTGTTTATATCAAAAAAAAATTTTGGTTAGATTGGGTAGTTTTAAACCTGTCTGAAATTTTATCAATAATTTTAAAAATATTTACTAGTAATATCAATATAAGAGTGAGAATAAAAAATTAATTGTACAAGTGAAATTTCAAAAATTAACAATGAAATTTCGGACGGATCTAAAACCATTCTTAACCAAAAATTGGTCCTTATATGTTGGATCCTCTCAATTTTTAGCTTTGAATTGCAGGTCAATTGATTGTTAGATTTTATGCCACCTCAAGAAAGTAAAAATCGAGGGTCATGAACACACCACATCACCGAAGTAAGGGAAAAGAGCTTTTTCGTCTAAATCGGCAAACAACCAACTGCATGCCCTTGTGTAATGACTCATACCGAGCGAGCATTACTTGAAAAGACATCATCATTACTTTTAAACATTGAGCATATAGACCTGTACCGGAACATATAAATCCTACTATTTCCATCATACAATACATTCCTACTATATGTATGCATGCTTCCACATTTCTTTAGTCTATGTACACTACATCTTGGTTGAAACCAAGAATTTACACAAGACACAATCTTTAGAAAAATTTCAGCCATACAATTAAAAACCACATACATTTTTTTCAAAAACGGAGACATATCCATTAATCCGAACTACCAAAAAAACATAGTGAGGATGCTTTGCGTGAAAACCCACCTAAGGATACCTTTTTTCTTCATTCCTTTTCTGATTTGCTTCAATTCTATTCAAAAACTTCCTTGAAATATTAAAAAGTTGGAGGGTGAGCTAAAAGCTTAGCGAGTAATCATATTACTCGAAGTAATCGTCTTCAAGAAACATTTTCACTTTTTGAATGAATTCAATTTAATTGTAATCACAATTCATAAAGTCACAACTATGTATATATAATTACTCTCATGCTCATCACAAGTAAAATAATCGTTCCAAGAATACATTAAAACAATCAACAATCACATGAATTAAAGTATCATACAAGTATGTCACATGATTCAAACCATTACAACAATAACCCTTTTAAACTATTCACGGTTCACGTGACATCAACTCAATTCCATACTCTTATCAATACATATATCACAATGGGGGTGTCTCCCCACGTACCAGTGCATCAAACATCGCATTATACATCCACTTGGTTTCATCTGACTTTCCACTTCTACTTGGTTCCACCTCACTTTCCACTTCCACTCGGTTCCATAATATCATCAAGGATTCAAATCTCATCAAACATAATTCATAACACAAGAAATTTCTTAAATATAATTTCATCAACTCATTCACATTACACTTTACTTCCAAACACACATCAAGACATATGATTTGTTTCTTAGATATCAAACACACATTTATTCACACCCTTATATGGTTTGCATTCCGCATCTATTATACTTACATATTTTCGTTTTTATCGTATAATTCACCACGCTTACTAACAGTATGGTGAAACTCACCACACTCATAATTCTAATTTTATAACAAGAGCTAAGTGGAGAGCTTTGGGGGTAGTGGGGATTTTGGGTTGTGAGGTTTTGAGGGTAATAATTTTGTTGTATTGGGACTTTGGGGTGCATGTTTGACAACTTTGATCTTCCTAAAGTTGTAGTTGAAGATTAACAAAATATTGTAGTTGTTGGTGGATGTAAGTAAGGAGGTTGTCGAACCATACTAATTCTTGGTGTTATTACTCTTTATTTTATTTACCTATTTAATTGTTGTGGTTGTGTTTTTACCTAAGATTTGAGCATGTGGATTTTAGAGGAAAAATCCCAACAAACACCTTATATGAAAAATTAGATTTTAAGGATTTTCATAGATCAAGGTCAAAGATTGGATTTCAAATCTGCGAAAAATTCTTGATTTGAGTCATGAAATTTTCTTTAATAAGAGGTATTTTTCACTATCAAATGCAAGACAGCTAGGAAAATTTTTATTTTAGTCTCTCTATGTGATGATGGAAATGTATCATCTCTAAGAAAATCCCGGAAAAATCTCTCTGTACATGAAATGAAAATGGCATTTCACCTAATCTTGTTGTGTTCATTTATATCGACCAAATTAGTGTTATTCCCAACCTTTGGCATGACACATTAACATGAATTGTCACTCGTACCGAAAACTATTTCAAGCTCATATTACAATTTTATCAAATAACTAATCTTAATTTAAAAAGTTGTTAGTTACATTATGCTAAAACATATGCTAGTAAAGATTTGCGTAATCTGCCTTGGCTCAAGATGTGTATGCCATGAAAAGTTCTTACATACCTAACTATGGTCTATAAAAGATATATCGCATAATAATATTGTTGGAGATCACCTTGACAAGATGCCCAGGTGGTGATCTTCCAAACACCCAAGTCTTGAATGACTTGTAGAAAGAATTTCAGCAATCAAACACAAGAACAGAAAATCAAAGAAAGAAAGAAGACAAGTAATTTGTTGTCGAGGTTCGGCAATGTGCCTACGTCCCCGTGAGTTCCTCCGAACTCTTTGGACTATCTCAATGGTTCTTACAAAGTTACAGCAATCCCTTTCAAGAATCCAAGTTCTTGAAGAACCAAGAAGAGAACGAGAAAGTGATAGACCTATTACCATGCTTTCTATCAATTCTCTACTAACCTCTCTTCTTTACAACCAGCCTCACTACAAGAGTCCCTCTTGTGTTTATGTCTCTCACACAATTCTCTCTTGTGTTTACAATGATCTCACAATGTCACAACCTGTGTGGTTCTCTCACACACCTTTTCCACCACTTGAAATAAGGCTAGGAAACCCTTTTTATAGCCTCTTAATTCTTGGACAATCTTGTGAATCATTCTTGACCCTTTGATCATGTTCTTCCTTTAATCTCAGCCCTTCATCACTCTCCAAGTGATGCTGTGCATTTTGGTGTGGTGCTGTGTGCTGCAGCGTGACCTGATGCTGCAGCCTCTTGATGCTGTGCGCACACCTCCTGCCTGTGGGCAGAAACTTCCACAGCAGTGTGCCTGACCTTCCCATGCTCAAAATTGAAGCACACACATGTGTGCAACCTCATAACTTGCTGAACTTTGATATCCCAAAATTGGTTTGGACATTAACCAACCTTTGGACCATGTTTGGACCTGTTCAAACCTTGACCATGTTTGAATCATGTTTAAACCTTAGACAAAAAACCAACAATCTCTACCTTTGTCTAAGCATTTAAACCCGAACCATTTGTGCAGAGACCTTCGGGATCCAAACTCATCTTGAGTCATCAATCAACTGACTCCAATCCTAAGTCAAGGCAATGATTGAACTTACTTAGAGGTAGAAACTTGGCGCCTAAATCTGCAGGACTTTTCTCCGTGGTCTTCTTGTCAACATGAATGCTTCCTTCTGTACCATTTTCCAGAATGTAATGATACCGAACATCCATATGCTCCGTCCCCTCATGGAACACCGGATACCTCCACAAGTGCCCCGCACTTTGGCTATCCAAAGATACCACCACCTGCTCTTTTAGGACCTCCCACTCGTCCAACAACCCCTTGCACCCCATAGCCTCCTTTATGGCTTCTGTAGCCGCTATGCATTCTGCCTTGGTTGTTATGAGTGCTACAACTGGCTGCCACTGAGCCTCCATGTACCTCAACAACCACTTCATCCCAAGACAACGCTCTTTTCCGGGATTACTCACACATTTGCTGAAAACATCAATTGCCCAAGAAACACTTGACTTGTTTCTCTTCCATTCCCGGATGATTCTCCTCATCCCAAGGATCTTTTGTGCAAGGCTGAGATCCTTCCTCTCGAACTCCTCACTGAGTTGAGATGTAAACCTTTCCATCCTCTTCCTACTGTTCCAAACTAACAGCCCATCAATGATATAGGTGAGGATACTCACCATCTTCTCCACCTTGTGTCCAGGTGAGAAAGTTTCAGTGAAACCTATGTCTTCTCTTCTTGTGAACCCATTCGCCACCAGCTTAGCCTTGTTCCGGACTTCATCTCTTGGAGGGCACCCTTCTTTGATCTTGTAAGTGCACTTACATTCCACAACTTTCTGATTTCCTGGAATTTTCACCAATTCCCAGAAGTTGTTCTTTCTTAAAGAATCCATTTCTTCCTCCATAGCTAGCTGCCACTTTGACGAATCCTTACACTCCATGGCATCCATGTAAGTTTCTGGTTCAACCATCCCTCCTTCTTTCCAAGGAGCTGCTGCATCCGCATTATCCGCAAACCCACATCTTAAAGGTGGTCCGACCAGCCTTCTTTCCCGGTCTCTTATGAGCTTAAAGTCCTTCTGACTTGCTGCAGCATCCTCTTCTTGTTCAGCCTCTTCTTGAGTTTCTTGAGCTTGGCAATCATCCAAGGGCTCTACCTGGTCTGAACCCTCTGGCCTCCATTGCTCTACCTGAACAGAATCTCCCATGATGCTATGCTCAACAATTTCTGAATTGGTTTGCTCACTAGTCTTTGCAGGGTTAGTTTTCTCCAAGTAGGGAAATAACAATTCATTAAAGACAACATCCCTACTTATAATCAGTTTCATTCCCTTCTTTTCTAAGGACCACAACCTATGTCCCTTAACTCCATCACCATATCCTAGAAATACACATTTTCTAGACCCAGGGCCAAGTTTATCCTCATTTTGATGTGCATATGCTGCACACCCAAAAGTTTTAAGGTTGTTTAATTCAGGGGGTTTTCCACTCCACAACTCTTCGGGAGTCTTATGGTATACAATTCTAGAGGGTGATCTATTAATCAAATATGCAGCTGTACCTACAGCTTCTCCCCAAAAATATTTTGGTAACCCGGATCCATCTAACATGCACCTAACCTTTTCCATAAGGGTCTTATTCATCAACTCAGCAACTCCATTTTGCTGAGGAGTTTCCACAACCGTCCTATGTCTTAGAATTCCATTTAACCTACAGAATTGATCAAGTTCTTGGTTAAAAATTTCTAAGCCATTATCGGTTCTTATCCCCTTAACTACTCTACCCATTTGAGTCTCAACTAGCCCTTTCCATACCACGAATTTATTCAAGGCATCTAATTTATTCTTAACCAAATAAACCCATACTTTTCTTGAATAATCATCAATTAAAGACAGAAAGTAAATGTTACCTCCCTGTGTTGGTGTCCTTGCTGGTCCCCAAAGGTCCGAATGAATGTAGTCAAGAATGCCCTTAGACTTGTGCACTCCGGTGTTGAAGCTGACCTGATGTTGCTGCCCAAAAACACAGCTCTTACAAAAATCCAGTTCTTCTACTTTGTCACCACCAAGTAGACCTTCCTTGCTAAGCACTTGCAGGCCCTTTTCGCTCATGTGTCCCAAGCGAGTGTGCCAAAAGGCTGCCTTGTCCAGCTCAGCCATCAAGCTTGCTGCTTGATCATTGGTTTCTGTTTCTCCGATCATCTCATAGAGTCCATCGTTTCTTGCTGCCTTGATCACCACCAAAGATCCCTTGGCCACCTTGATCTTTCCTCCCTCTATCTTGCATGTATAGCCCATGGAATCTAGTTGCCCCAATGAGATCAAGTTCATCTTCAAATCTGGAATATACCTCACATTTTCCCTCAGCCTTGTGACTCCATCAAACATCCTCAATTGGATATCTCCAATCCCTCTCACTTGGCAAGAATTATCATTCCCCAAGAAGACCATTCCATCATTGATCTTCTTGAAATTCTTGAACCATTCTTTGTGAGGGCTCATATGATGAGTGCACCCGGTATCCAAGATCCATTTCCCGCTGCCTTCTTGCCCCTTGCTCACACTTGAGCACACAACAAGAACATCATCATCTTGCTGTTCTGTTTTGGCAACCGAAGCCTCTCCATTCTTGGTATGGCTTCCTCCTCTATCCCTTGTCATCTTCTTGCAATCTTTCTTGACATGACCCTTCTTATGGCAGTAGTAGCAGCTCTTCCCTCCAAATCTCAGTTTGGAATGCATTCTCCCATGGCTTTCTCCTCTACCTCTGTCCCGGTAGTAGCCATGCATGCTGCTGTGCACTCTCCCATGCCTCTCTCCTCTACCTCTGTCCCGGTAGTAGCCATGGTTGCTGCCATACCAAATTGCTGGCCTTCTTTTAAAGAACAGCCCTTTACCACTTGATGCTCTCCTTTTCTTGGCATCAAGATTATCTTGCAACTCTTTCTTAGGATCAAATTTAAAAGCAAAGATTTGTTTCCGAAGATACCTCTTATGTGGGAGAGTCTTGGCAAGAAACAATTCATCTAGTTTCTTCCATAATGCAGCTGGATCTTCTAAGTCTCCGCACTCCCTTGTGTCATTATCCGACATGTGCAAGAAAATGGTGCTGTAAGCCATCTTCTTCATCTCGGTCCGCTGGTCCTCCGTGACACTTGCTAGAAAAGCATCATCTTCTCCAATAGCCAAGTCCACTTTTTGTTGCACAAGAACCTCCTTGATCTTCCGCTTCCATAGGGAAAAATCTCCCTTTCCATCAAACTTCTTAATACCGAAATTTGAACCCATCTTGCGGAGATGATCCCTTGTCTTATGCAGTACCCACAAATGCTTTCTTCAACCTCAAGAACACAGATCGAAGATAGATCTTAACCGTTCTTGAATCACTTTCAAGAACACGATCAGATATTGATCTTAACACAGTTCTTGATTTACCTCAAGAACACGATCATATATAGATCTTAACTCCATTCTTGAATCACCCAAGAAGTTGATGTTTGATTCTTGGAGTCTTGGCTCCGTACCTTCTACTTCATGTTCCGATAACCAGCTGCTGTGCTCTGATACCACTGTCCAAAGCTCTGATACCACTGTTGGAAATCACCTTGACAAGATGCCCAGGTGGTGATCTTCCAAACACCCAAGTCTTGAATGACTTGTAGAAAGAATTTCAGCAATCAAACACAAGAACAGAAAATCAAAGAAAGAAAGAAGACAAGTAATTTGTTGTCGAGGTTCGGCAATGTGCCTACGTCCCCGTGAGTTCCTCCGAACTCTCTGGACTATCTCAATGGTTCTTACAAAGTTACAGCAATCCTCTTCAAGAATCCAAGTTTTTGAAGAACCAAGAAGAGAACGAGAAAGTGATAGACCTATTACCATGCTTTCTGTCAATTCCCTACTAACCTCTCTTCTTTACAACCAGCCTCACTACAAGAGTCCCTCTTGTGTTTATGTCTCTCACACAATTCTCTCTTGTGTTTACAATGATCTCACAATGTCACAACCTGTGTGGTTCTCTCACACACCTTTTCCACCACTTGAAATGAGGCTAGGAAACCCTTTTTATAGCCTCTTAATTCTTGGACAATCTTGTGAATCATTCTTGACCCTTTGATCATGTTCTTCCTTTAATCTCAGCCCTTCATCACTCTCCAAGTGATGCTGTGCATTTTGGTGTGGTGCTGTGTGCTGCAGCGTGACCTGATGCTGCAGCCTCCTGATGCTGTGCGCACACCTCCTGCCAGTGGGCAGAAACTTCCACAGCAGTGTGCCTGACCTTCCCATGCTCAAAATTGAAGCACACACATGTGTGCAACCTTATAACTTGCCGAACTTTGATATCCCACAATTGGTTTGGACATTAACCAACCTTTGGACCATGTTTGGACCTGTTCAAACCTTGACCATGTTTGAACCATGTTTAAACCTTAGACAAAAAACCAACAAACATATTGCATTAGAAGATAAAGAAAAAGAGATATCTTCCTTCCATCCAATAGTTAAAAATGCTTTGTGCATGCATTTATCAACTACCAAGATAAAAAATTTTCATATATATGCGACAGATATATTAAATTGAACTACTGATCAGCAAGCTAAAAGATGTGCAACACAAATTGTTAATTAAGATCTCTCTTAATCTGTAATAACTGTATTTGCAAAGTAAGGGTAAATAAGTAATTTAATAAATTATAACATGAAGTTTAAATGATATAGTTACGTGATGGATTTAGTATTGAATAAAATAATTCTTTTGGAAAAAAAAATTTCTGCGACGTGGACGTCATTAAAAGAATAGAAAAGTCAAAAGTTGTGGGCAGCAGGTATAATATCGGCTGCCAATTTCAGAAGACGTTTGTAGTCAACAAACGTGGGTAGCAGGTGTAATACCTGTTACCAATTTCAAACGGCATTGGGAATGCCTTATGCGTCTCCACAACGTGGAAACTGTGGAGACTTTTGGGAGGGGTGGGCTGCTGAAGTTTTCAGCCCAAGTTTTCGTATATATAGCATATGTAAACGTAAAAATAAAAAATTTCACCAATGAGATTTCGTTTTGTTTCCTCTAAATTGTCTGTTTTCTTTAAATCTTTGGATACTCAAAGAAATGCTGGAAGAACAAAATTTTGAAGAAGTTTTCTATGAAATTTCATAGAGAATCAAGAATAGCTATCAGAAGGTAATATCATAGTGCTTATTTTTTAATTTCTAACATTTATGGAGTTTTCCTGAATTCAAAGTGAGAATTTTCAAAGTGTGTGGTTTATATCGAACTGAAGAATAAATAGAAAATTTATATAAATATGATGTCAGGTGTTAACGATCTACAATTGGGGGAATTTTTGAGAGAAACGGGAAAGGCAAGGAAGTGATCCATGGGTAGCTTTAAGTGCTACTTGTGAGTTGGATTTATTTTAAGTAGTCTAAAGAAAAATGAAATATTTAGTGATAATATTAAAATAAATTATTGATGTATGCTTGGGTGATAGATGAAAAAAATTAATTTATAGTTATGATAGGAAATTTGGACATGTAGAAATATTTTTCGGTGAGAAATAATAAATTACTACGGTGCTCTTTATGTAACTAATCTTGATCATGTTGACCCGGAAAAACCTAGATACACAACAGATCAACATGTTATGTGGAAAAGTAAGTTCACTCTAAATCCAAAGCTTTTAGAAAATTTATACTCAATACAATTTTTTTTTCTATTTTTTGTACTGCCAACATAGACTATGGTGATTAATCTATTGACTTTCAAATTTTTTTCCTATTTTATAGAGGATCGAGATGGAATTCTTATTGGCCCACAGGTATGTTGGTAAAGTATATATATTTATTTTAGAAATACTTTGTTTTTGAGAAACAACGGCATAAAAATATTAGAAGGCATCATAAAGCCAATAAGATTTAGAAAGAAAATTCGTCATGAACCATGAGAGACACATGGAGAGATCAGTTAAGATGCCAAACCAAACAAACAGAACCATCCACTAGAACACAAGACAACACACTGTGCACATCTTGATACATGTTTTTTCAACATTCCTTTTTCAGTATTTTGTCATATTCCTCTCTATCCCTCCACTCCATTTGGTATAGCTGTTCAATCATCTCCTCTTCATCTCCATCATATGAAACGCCTATTTTTTTTGTTTACCCAATGCCCAATACTTTTTCTTTATATTCGCACTTTATAAAATGACTAATAATTTTATATAACAGTATTTTATTCAGGCTGCTTCAGACTTGATCCTAGTGTATCCTGAAGGTATCAAATATATTCTTAAGTACATCAAGGATCATTACAATAATCCAACCATTTACATTACTGAGAATGGTAAGCCAATTGTTAGAATAAACTTCATATAATTAAGTGGTATTTGTTACATGTTGGATAATCCAATTACTAATTAGTTTTGATTTCTTTGACATAAAACTCATGTAGGATATGATGATTACAACAACGATACATTACCATTGGAAGAAGCTCTTAAAGATACTGAGAGGAAAGAATACCATGAGAAGCATCTTCGGAATCTTTTGGAAGCCATAAAGTGAGTTAATATCTAACTTACATTGAATTTATTATCACCGTTTTTTTTGTTTTTTTTTTGGTTCGCAAAATTTACTTTACAACTAACATAAAACTTGTGTTCTACAAAAAACTTGATATTGATATAAAATTATTGTTTTCTGCTATATATGATGTTTTTTAGTACTCAACTTTTGAAGGTTTAATTATTACAAGGTCGATCTCGATGTAAGCTTATAGAGCAAAGATTGTTTTGTTAAATGTTTATACTAATGGTGATTATTGGATTATTGACAGTGACTATGGAGTTGATGTGAAAGGCTATTTTGCATGTTCATTGATGGATAACTTTGAATGGAACCTTGGTTACACTGTTCGATTCGGATTATACTACGTAGATTTCAAGAATGACTTGAAACGATATCCGAAAGAATCAGCCAAGGGGTTCATGAAATTTCTAAAAGAACAAAGCAAGCAGTCTAAAACTGTTATTTGGGTTTCCTCAATTTTCTCACGTATAACAATGAATTGGTCACTATTGACGTATTGAAGTTGAACATCTTTTGGTTTTGAATCACAACTGAATGATGTATTTTATTAATTCTTTTGTAATTCTTTGATTTTATTGATTAAAATCTTTTTAGGTGCTTTAGGATTTTAATATGTAATTAAACTATTGTCTTCTTATATAAGAAATTGTACTACTTTCTGATCTATTTTATGTAGCTAGCCTATAAATAGGTTTGTATAGTTTTTGGGTTCTGCCTATATCTTTTTTCATGATAAATAAATTGACTTTTTCCTTTCATATATATATATATATTAAAGCCTTTTATTCTCTTTTTCGCTTAGATAGGTGGTTTAGAGGGAGGATTCTCCAGGCAGGAAGACTCCCTAAAAGTATGCCTTCTGAATCATGGAAAAATGGACAATTAAAGTATCATAGTACATATGTCACTTAGCAATCACCGAATTCCTAAACATCTTTTTTTTCTCAAATCCCCAACTTTGAGGGTGATTTTAATCAATAAATATTTTGATTATAAACTTGTTATAATAAGCCCTTAATTTGATTTGATGTTTTCTTTGAAGTGAGTTTTTTTTTACGAATTTACTCTTTCAAATGAAAATTAATGACAGAGAAAACGAAGAAACAATTGTTTACGGTTATGGTTATGCCTAAAATTTGAAAAATAAAGTCTTGGAACATCAACGGTGCAACAAATCGTTTCATTTTTTTATACTTCTTTTCTTTAGGGGTTAAAATTAAGTGGACCAATAGCAAAGCAACACGTGGACATTTCTACTTCCAGTAAGGATATGGCACGTGGACAAGCTATTGACGAACCCAATGCCATCCCCGGACACTCATGTTTAGAACTACGAGCGTAAATCCAGGGATCACGATCTTTCCTGGACAACCAGCCATATCCACTTGCAGAGGAATGGGATCTCAGAGATTTCCCAATTCGGGGCGTGTGGGTCATCTCACCTTTAAAACACTATAAAAGGACCAATGTATGCAAATCTAGACACATTCACAATCACATTTTACATAACTAAAAGCACGAGCATCCAATTCCTCTAAGAACTTGTACTAACAAGAGCATCGGAGTGTCTTTGGAGGCACCATCTCCCTCTCTCCTCCGGTGGCTCACTAGCTCATCTCGTCTATCTTGTGCAAGCTCCCCCAAGAACCAGCCCCAAACTCATCAACACGTTTTATGCATCAACACCAATATTTTTGTGTTTTGTAGGGGGCTGTTGATAAGAATCTCAATATTTCTTCAAGAAGTTCTGAAGGCTCTCATTCTATGGCTCTTGATGATCACAAGTGTTTAACATGGTTATCAATTTATTCGCTTATTTCATTTGGAATTATATAAAATGAATTCATTAGCTACATCAGCTCTTAGGTGACAAGAAGGGTGAGAAAGTTGGGGCCATAATCCTTGGACTGACTATTCCTTCATGTCTTCACCTTTTATTGCTATATTCTTCAAAACCAGACCTTCTCTAAACTCTATTCTTCAAAACTAGATCAAATCGACTCTTTCTCCATTATGAGTTCATCTTGCCATTATGATAAGACAGCTGCTTGAAGACACCTAGGCAGACACTTCCTAGGTTGTCGTTTTGGGATTTTACCATCAAAATCCATTTACTCAATCTTAAGCAAAAAAACACAAGCACAACAATTAATGTGGTTCGGCAACCTCTTTGCATACATCCACCAGCAAATCAACTGCTTTATTAATTTTCAACTACAACTTTAGGAAGAGCAAAGTTGTCAAACTCTCACCCCAAAGTCTCAATATAAAAAAAGCTCTTAACCTAGTTCTAGTTACAAGTACTCTCTCTGACAACCCAAAAACCCAAAGCTCTCATCCTAACTTTAGTAGTAAACCCTTCTAGTTTACATTGTAAATGAAAATTATGACTGTGCCTCAAATCTTCTCTGGGACCCTTTTATATAGAATATATTTTCCAAATACAATTAGGAAAAGAACAACAGCATCATACTAGACTCTTACTACTTGTACAATCAACAATCTATTAGGAAATTACTACTATTCCTACTAGAACAAGCAATTACAAAAGAGGAAACAACTTTTCCCAAACCAATTAGAAGTCTTCTTTGTGAGAATTGAGCGAAAATCTTAACAGTTGTAACTATGGGGGAGCTTTTTATTTATTTTTTTCATTTTCTTCTTCCACTTTGTGATCAGATGCAAACACACATTTGATTTCATGCAAACAATTGGAGCTTGCAATTAATTTTTGTTGGTATGATCCTCCAATGTGTCCACGAGCTAAAGAAGTTCTAAGTGGATTGTTGAGGAAAATTGTAAAAATAAAGAATCAAGCTAGAAGAGACAGAGATAGGAGCTGATGTGATTGATAAATTCATTTTATATAATTTTAAATGCAATCAAAACATAAATTGAGAACAATATTAAACTTGAGTTTCAATAAAGACGTAAATTAGGAACAGTGATAAACTCGACGTAAATTAGAGCAATATTAAACTTAAAGAAAAACCAGTGAAACCTAAAAGACAATTGATAATGGTAATGGATAAGTTTACATTAGTAATTAAGTTGACCTTGAAAAGGAGAAAAAACTGTAAATGCCAATCAAATGATAAACTTAAGAAACCTGTTTCTTTTATTTTTTTCCCCCTTTTTCATGTAATTTCTCCGTTACTAGTACTATATATAAAAAATATACTCCATACTCCATAGTGATCAAGCCTGGGCCTTTGATGCAAATTTCAAGCCTGGGCATTTAAAGTCTTTAACAAATTGCTCCTTTAATTTTCAAGGTCAACTCCAACTTAATTACTGATATTGTAAACTACCCACGATGAAGCAGGAGTCATTTTTTTACCAGAGAGGGCTATTTAATTTTGCCATGAAACACGTACATAATGATCTTTCAATTTAGAAGACATCCAACACTATAATTTCTTAATTAATTTTAAAGTTATGTTTCGTGTTATTTTGAAGGAGACAACAATAACAACATGCATATGTTGAGTTATTAATCAGCTGTTGAGTAATTATGCGTATCTATAACATCTAAGTGATGCAACAGTTAGGAGGAGATCGTAATTATCAATTTATGCTGCTCATCTTTTAAGCTTGCTGATCAGTAGTTCAATTAATCATTAACTTCTCCTGATTTTCTATTTTTGATTCTTGATGTGGGATAATTTTACCATCCAAACAAATAGTAACACATGACACACCAAGGTAAGTCCACGGACACAAAATTACCACCAGTGAAATCATTACATGTGTCCAAGGGTACGAAGGTAATTTTATTCATAAACCCTAAAACACAGTAATCGTAATTGCACAAGGACACTCATATCTCATATCTGAGAAACTCAAATCCCACCACAACTCTCACTTATGAGTCATTTTCCTAATCAAACTGTACTCCAAAGCACTGTATGTAGAGGGCTTTCATTATCACACATATACGTCACAAACGGTTTTTACAGCACCTGCCTTTTCATTTTCTATAAACAAATTACTGATTTAGGCATCAGAGAGTTCCCTCAAAAGCACACTTCCGATCCTCCGACAACTCCTTAGGTCTTTTTTTGTTCTCGTGTGCGTAGGGACTTCACAACACCTATAAGAGCAACAGTCACATTTTTCAGCATAAAAAAATTTGTGTTATCCATGGGAAAACTTTGAAGAAGAATTCATCTGTTAATGATGCCAACCTGAAATATGACCAAGAACGTTGTTGCTACTGTCGCTGTCGCTGCTGCTACCATTGCCACAACCCATACCTTGACTAGACAGGGCATGGCCTCTTTACAATTCCCAAAAATACTGCTACCAGTGACGACTCCATCTGGCATTCTAAAAGGTAGCAGAAGTTTCTTGCAACCTCAACTGGGCTATCCCAATCGTCACCAAAGCCACACTGATCTGAATGCATGACTCGGGGTCCTCAATGGCATTAGATGCTGCCACAAAGCCCTCGATCAGTGAGGCACTCAGATCACGAAAGGGGACTTCACCCCACTAACTACCGATCCTCCGTTAGATTCTGCCCACTCCATTATAAGGTAAGATCACAGAGCCACTCCACGATCACAAACACCTTTAATACAATCTCCAGGAGCCGAGAATGATCACTCCAGATAAAGAGAACCTATAGTAGGTTAGTAGCACCTGCCAATAGACAAAACAAAAGGCAAGAACAGAACAAAAGATCTTTTTTACAGATGACGACCCATGATGACGCCATGGTCATCACTTTGGTCATTGGGAATTACAATATGAAAAGGATCCTAGTTGACAACCAACAGCTTCTATCATAACACGTTCAAGAAAATGGGGCTTAGTGACCAACAGCTCACATGGGTCGCTTCCCCTCTCTATGAGTTTTTAAGCGAGCCAATGTTCCTCTCTCTACTATATTTCACATCACATTCATAACATTTCTACTCATTTTTCATTCTCTTATGTTCTTCCTCTACACACAACCTATGTCATCACAACTACTTAGGCCATGTCTGGAGACAAGGGTTTAAGCAAGGTTAGCTTAAATCTTTGTCTTAGAATTTGGTGGATGTTACTGGGGCCTCAATTCCAAGACAATGATTTAAGTTAATATTGCTTAAATCCTTGTCTTCAAACATGGCCTTAGTTTCTAAACAGTTTCCTAGAGATTTCTTCGAAAGCTATTCATAATTGCTATCTACACAACTTCACAAGGCTTTGTTGCATCCTTGAGGTGAATTTACTAGGAAGCTACTAGCAAACTTTTTGGAGTGAGGGCAACTATCACCTTAACGAAAGTGATTTACGCCCTAAATCCTTAAAATATTATGTTCTTTTCAATTGTTTTCGTTGTTGCAATTCCACATTTTCTAATGCACATACTTTGACCCACTTTTTTTTTTTTTTTTTTTTGTTCTTTTAACCCAAAATCCCCAACAATTTTAAGGTGATAGTAGAAGCAACCATATAATCAGTATTGATTTCAAAGTCATGAGAGAAAGACTTCATCAAAGAAGATCGTTTTTATGGAACCAACTTTGCTCACTAGAAGGAAACTAAAAGACTATAAAAGGTTGAAAGAAGCGAGAGGATATATATATATTATGGATTTCTTTGTCCAGGCCAAATTCATACTGAGAGCATATGTATGATTTCTAAGTTTTTATAAAGTCTATGCCAGATATCCAGGAAGTATTTGAAGAGAAACTTAATACTTAAAAAAAAAAAAAACAAGGTAGGCTTAACTTATTGATTATGAAATATTTTGAATTTATAGTTATAAATTAAAAAAATATATTTTGAATTTATATTTTTGAGTAACATCATAAAAAAATGATGTGTTTTCACTCTATGACCAATTTACAATGAATATCTAAAACTAAGAAGTATCTAATTACTACATTTAAGATAGATGATCTTAATGAATTAGATGCTATCTTAGACGTGGAAATGAGTGGGGGATATGTTTTAAATCAATCTCATTACTTGAGAAACTATTATTAAGTTCCAAAATCTTGGAATAAAGTAAGCAAGTATCCCCTATGAATTCACTTCTAAACCAATTGAGAATTTCGGTAAAGTACTGGTACAACTTGAATATATATGTTAGTGCTATTGAAAGTTTAACTGAGCTAGATATTGTATTTGTAGAGTGCAAACTTTCAAGATACACTAGTAAGCCTAGTACAAACCAATAAATAGAGTTATTAGAATCTTAAGAAAACTATTAAACTATCTGTTTTATTTTTATTATCTGGTTGTACTAGAAGGATTCATTGTAGTTGGATCACAAGTACGTCAATTGATGAAAATTTAACGTTTGGATGGATTTTTAGGCTTGGTGGTGAAACAATACGTTGACCCTCTAAGAAGTAGATATGCATATCAAATTTAACAATATAACCAGGATCAGCACATAATGCCATAGACATATTTGGCGTCACAACAATCCAATATACTAGTCACCTCAAGGACTTGTCTCCTTAAGGACTCTTTCTTAACATTATCGTTTCACATGGACAACAAAAAGATATATGTTTGCAGGGCCAAGAATTGTTGTCACACTTTGGTACCAAAAAGGCTAACAAACACATCAATCATCTCAAGAATATTACTCTAGTTCTATCTACCTATTCTTTAAGCCACAAAAACAGGAAAACCGTCAGCTTCAATACGGCCCATTGAGCATTTTAACACATTTATGAACTAGAGCAAAGCTTCCTCATACCAAATACAGACTTAGTATTGCAACTTCAAAGGATAACAAGAGGGGAGAAAAGAATGACTGGAGGGGACTGCATAGTAGCAAACAAAAGTGGTAAATGATTCACATCTTAGGTAGAAATCAGAACAAAATATGGGAAAGTAGCAAGCCACGTCACTAATTCAATCTAAAGCAATGAGGATGTATAAAATCAAACTTAAAATTTAAGCCACGCCATCTTGTCTTCTCACGAAAAAGATTAAGCGCTGATGTCAGAGATATTAAGGGAAGGTTGGGTACAGGACCGTCAATCGAGGTTGATACATGTTTTTTCAGTATTTTGTCATATTCCTCTCTATACCTCCATTCCATTTGGTATAGCTGTTCAATCATCTCCTCTTCATCTCCATCATATGAAACGCCTATTTTTTTTTTTATCCAATGCCCTATTTTCTTACCCAATACTTTTTCTTTATATTCACACTTTATAAAATGACTGATAATTGTATATAACATTTGTTTATTCAGGCAGCTTCAGACTTGATCCTAGTGTATCCTGAAGGTATCAAATATATTCTAAAGTACATCAAGGATCATTACAATAATGCAACCATTTACATTACTGTGAATGGTAAGCTAATTGTTAGAATAAATTTCATATAATTAAGTGGTATTTGTTACATGTTGGATAATCCAATTACTAATTAGTTTTGATTTCTTTGACATAAAACTCATGTAGGATATGACGATTACAACAATGATACATTACCATTGGAAGAAGCTCTTAAGGATACTGATAGGAAAGAATACCATGAGAAGCATCTTTGGAATCTTTTGGAAGCCGTAAAGTGAGTTAGTATCTAACTTACATTGAATTTATTGACGCTTCTTTATAAGAAAGTCTTCACTAAGTACTTTCATTTCTTTTATGTTTATATTACCCCTCAATCAATAAGCTCTACACACTTCTAACATAGAAAAATTATAATTTACTTCATCGATATATATAGTTTAAAATTTAAGACCTGACTTTGCACCCCCTCTTTCTCTACTTTTTTGCTTCTTATTTACTCAGAGTATAAATCCCATCAACCAAATTGTTGAATCCTAAATAATTCCTCGATCCATTACTTAAATTGATGCAATCTCTTGACCTCAACCCGATAATGATGCCCAACAGTGTAATCTTTCTGATGACGACAATCACGACCGTAAGTGCCACGATGGTCAGTATGTTGTCATGTCATCAGTACGGTAGTTTTGGTGAGAGAGAAAACAGAGAAGAAGAGATTGTGTAGAATAAAATATTAGAAGATGGATTCAGTTGTTTGGGACTTAAATTGGGTGCTTGGGTTGGGACTTGGGAGCCTGGGCTCATGTTGGGATTAAGGTTGGGCCTAAAATTATAGGGATGTTTGGGTAACAGTTTTCTGTTTTTAGTTTTCGAAAATGAAAACTGAAAACAGTTTTCTGAAGAAAACATGTTTGGAATAATGTAACTCGAAAATTGTTTCCTAAACAAAAAAACAATGAAATGTTGTTTGAATAATCTTATTTTGAAAACTGTTTTGATACAACTTGTAATTATTTTTAGTTTTGAGTTTAAATTTAAAATCTATATTAATTTTATTTCTTATATTAACTAAATATTTAAAAATAATTAATATTATTTTATTTTCAAAATTTTAATATTTTTTATATACTATGGAGGAAGAATGAAACAAAGAAGTGAACACTGATTTTAGGGCTATTTTTCGAAAATTATGTTAGAAAACACAAATTTGGAGTTTTTAAAAAACGATTTTTGAAAACTTGTTTTTTTAAAACTGTTTTAGAAAATTGCTTTTGAAAACTGTTTGCCAAACATAGAAAAGAGATTTTCAAAACTGTTTTCAATTTTTCGAAAATTGAAAACAATTTTGAAAAACTGTTTTCAAACATAGCCATATATACTATCTGTTTCTTTTTTAAGGAAAAAATGAACCCGATTTTTAGCCAAGACTTGCCCGTAGTGTAACTCTACCCCTGATTTCAATCATAATAGTTTTCCTGATGGTTTTATTTTTGGTACAGCGTCGTCAGCATATCAAGTAGATAATTAATATATAATATATTAATGTACAACTTTTTAAAACCACCGTGAGATATAATCAACCACTTTATGAGATATAATCAAACTGTATATATGCATGATATTTAATTTGAAGGTGTAGCAAAAGAAGCTGGTAGAGGTAAAATTATATGGGACAACTTTACTCGCGACTATTCAGGTTTCTCTCCTTTATTCATTTATATTTCTGTTTAGGTAAGTTTCCATTTGTACATGCATGAGAGTGCACAAGTGATGATGATCGCAACTACTTGATTTCAATACTCCATTTCTTGTATATACGAAATGGAGATAAGAAACTGAATAGATTATCATATTTATTCGAATCAGTTCATTGAAAAGTAACGTGATAAATTAATTAGGAACGTTTTCATAAAACTTTGTAAAAAAAAACAACATAGCTAATAGAGGTATAACAGTTGATTTCTATCATCCTTATAATATATAAAATTAATTTTACCCTTTAATCACTTATCATATTTTAGAAGAATCTTAATTTAGGGATTTGATATTATTTGATATAGAAATAACTAGAGTTGATCATTGGTCCATTAGTCCACCCAGCTCGTTTGGCTCAACTTGTAGTTTTTGCGGATTTGTTCAAGAAAAATTAATTAATTAATTTGGCTTGGGTAAAAATTTAGGCCCGATTTAAAAAACGAAAGGGATTGAAATTTGAATAAAATAAAAGGCAAATCGATTAGGCACCACCTTCTTAAATATATTATACTTAATACATTTAATTATTTATATATTAAATAATATATATTTCATGTAATGTGATATATGTTAGGGTTAAGATTCCCTTACTAAAACATTTCATGCTATGAAAAAATAGGGGAAAATGCAATAATTTAGACAAAGAATTTTTTTTTTTAATTCTTTGTGCGTAATATTGTATTATGGGAAAACTTATACTAAATAAAAAAATGAAAAATTCGGGCCTGATGGGCGGACTTGGGTTTGGCTTAACTTATTAGGCTTGAGCTAATTAAGACCGGATTTTCAGGCCAGCTCATATCTATTGGGCTACAATTTTGTGTAAGCACGACCCAAACCTAACCCGAACCTGACCCAAACCTAGCTCGAGACTGACTTTGGTCAAATCTAGATATAATTGATTCACGTGTATTGAAAAAAGATTAGTTTTTATATTTTTCACGTAATCTACTTTTAAGTAACATAATTGAAATTAAACATTTTAAAAAAAAAGTTGTGACAAGAAGGTATCAAACTAATGAAGGAAATGAAAATGGATTCTTTCAGATTCTCGTTCTCATAGCCCATTATATTACCTTCTAAGTGTGTATATTAACTAGGAGACCTTTGTTTTTCTTTTTCTTTACCTTTTTATTCTCGTTATTCTTAAAATTTTAATTAGCTATGCTTTCTTTCTTTCCTTTTTAAATTCGGGTGGAAAGCTAACATTGAAATATAAGTTCCTTAAATTACATTCGAAATGCAAAAAATAAAGGGGATGGCTTGCCTATGACATTGACGAAGTGAACTTCTAGTACTGTGTTCCCAAGTTAGCTTATGATACCACTTTATTATTGGACCCGAATAAAAGAAATTCAAAATATTGGACCAAATTTATAAGTTTATCAAGAAATTGGATAGCTTGTTGAGGATTTTTTTTTACATAATTAAGTCCAATAAAATTCAATTTATTGATAAAGTTGTCGAAGAATTACTTTCTGTGACTCATTTGAACCAAACTTAACTATCTTTCTGAAATGTCAATTGATACATATGCAGACAAACAGTCACGGATATAAAATTATATTTAAATATAAATTTCATAACAAACAAAAACATATAACCAATAAATGCAAAAAGGATGGGCTAAGGCACAAATGCAGTATCTCTCTCTTTAGAACTTCTCACGTCATAGCAGAGGTAATCAAACTCTATCAATGCAAAAAACTCATGGCCGCGTTGCTCCCAGGATTCGAAAACCCAACATAATCTCTTTGTTGTATCTCAAAGATACTAACATTGTATTATGAGCCAGAGCTCTACCATACCACATTTTTTTTGCTCATAGTAATATCAAAATAATATAAAGCAGAAAAAAACTAAAATGAGGAGGAAAAAAATAGTGGATTTTGTTTTTCTATCGAAAGGGCATGCAAATAGTCCTATTTATAGAACTCTAGTATAGTAACCTTCAAATTTGGATTTGGATCCTCGAGGGATGAATTTGTCTATGGTTTGGTGTAATTCATGTTAGGATTAATAGCCACATCATAAAAAAATTAAATCAAAGGCTATGATTGAAATGCATAAAAAATTTGGAACTAAATATCTCTATGCCACGTCAGCAAAATGGGTAATTTTATAAAATCAAAATTACATTTTGAAATTTTAGAAGAAAAGGAAAGCAGTTGCCGAAAATCGAGGACCAGAGGCGGACGTGTCGGCACGTTGGGCGCGTGAACCGGCTCCTACCAGCGGTTGGTGATCGGAAAGTTTGGATCTAATTAGCATTGCAAAATCCAACCGCCCGGTGGTGTCTAATTATGAAAATAATATTCATCTTTATTATTATAATTACGATTATAATAATTATTTTCATTATTATGAGAAAAAATATTATTATAATAATATTATAAAAGTACTATTATTATCAATATTATTATAATATTGATAATAATAACCACTGTCATTATTATTATATTAATTATTATTATTGTTATTACAAGAAAAAATATTTTTAATTATATTATAATTATTATTATTCTAAGGTAAAAAGAAAAAAAAAATAGTCTCACATGGATAAGATAGATTTTATCCTATAGAAGGAGGCGGGACAAAAAATGTGAGATTAAGGCTAGTTTAATCTCATCTTAATCTCATAAGAATAGTAAATCTCCCCAACCAAATGAGGGATAACTATTCATATATGATTAAAATAGTTCAATCTCAACTTAATCTCACCAATCAAACGGGCTATTAGAGTTTAGGCTAAGAGTTCAAGAGGGAGAAAAGAGACATGGTGTAGAGAGAGATTGGAGGCAATGTTGTTAGAGGCACACAAAAGTATACTAACCTTAAGGTTAGTAGTAGTTTATATAGAGAACATAATATTCAAAAATTAAATCAATACCCTTAACCATAATATTCTAACACTCCTCTTCAATCCTTCATTTTTCTTTTTATTTGAGATAATTTTATCAATTCGATAATTTTATCAATTCAATTAATCTCTGACATTAATAAAAGAAAAATGAAGGTTAATCAGTGTAACCTTTACGTCCACATGCATACATTGCTAAATATAAGCGGCTAATACAGTTCCAACACTTCAGATTTACTTTCATGGGTTATGAGTCTCTCTCTCTCTCTTTATATAAATGGTTTACCATTGGAACCACAAGCACTTGCATAAAGAAAAATGGCCATTGAAGGTTCTCTTGTATCGGGGCTGCTACTCCTTGCAAGCTTGTGGGATCTTGTTGAACCAAAGCGTCATCTTGTCTCAACTTCTAATTTCAATCGTAATAGCTTTCCTAATGATTTCATTTTTGGGACAGCCTCATCATCTTATCAAGTAAGACATTTTTAATTACCTTCACAAATTCATGCGACCGAGTGTGATGATTTCAACTGTTTTTCTTCTTTTTTCTTTGACTTTTGGTCTCCTTTGTTGCTGAAATTGTCATTGTTTTATTGTATAAACAATGGCTTTAATTCCAGTTTACATCATCGGTCATCAATATACAAAATATATCATGTGGAATATATTGGCTTCTATTTAAAATTAATTAAAGCAATTCCCACGTTTTGTTTTACGTCATGTAAGATTATATATATATATATATATACTCCTACATGGAAGCATTTATTAGCTAGCACCACTAATTATGCAATTATATTTAGTATGAAGGTGCAGTAAAAGAAGGTGGTAGAGGATTAAGTATTTGGGACGACTTCACTCACTAGTATCCAGGTTGGTGATGAATATTTTGTTTGGCTAATTGGCTCTATTTCTTTCATAAATGAAACGGTGAGTTCACAACAAAAAAAGGAAAATAATAAAAAAAACAAATTGGAGACTAAAAGTTGAATATTGTATTCAAATAAGCTCTTTAAAATTTAACGTGATAAATTAAGAATTTGTTTCATACATCTTGCAGAAAAAAAAAAAACAATATGGACAATGGAGATGTAGCAGTCGATTTCTATCATCGTTACAAAGTACGGAGTTTATCTTTCTTTTTTTATGAATTGTCAATGTTTCATGAGTATCTTTAGCAGTGAGGTTTAAGGGGTGATTTTCCATGGATGTATCTGGTGGTGGTAAAAAAAATTAGTTTATATTTATTTCATGTATTTTTTTTCTCAGTTAGTCGTATTTGTATTAAACATAGCTGAAAAATGTGATATGAAGACATGGATGCTTTCAAACTAATGAAGGAAATTAACATGGATGCTTTCCAACTCTCAGTTTCATGGTCTAGAGTATTACCCCGTAAGTATATATTTTAATAAAGTTGTAATTAACATTTTATTTCATTGCCACTGTTCTATTTTTCTCATTATTCTTAAAATCTTAATTGATTCTTCTTTTTTCATTTTTTTTTGTGAATTTAAGTGGAAAACTAAGTGAAGGAGTGAACAAGGAAGGAATACAATTCTACAAAAATCTCATCAATGAGCTCTTAGAAAATGGTAATAAATCTCTTCCTAAAGGGATTTAAAAGTTTTCTGCCAAAGATGGTGGTTTAATGTAACTAGAATATTTTGTAATTATGCCATGCTGACATTGAAATATAAATTCTTCCTACAAGTTTGAAATTCAAAATATAAAGAGGCCAAAATCCAAAATGTTCGACCAGATTTCATAGTTTTGATGAAACTGAATAGCTTATGAAGATTTATATTCTAAATATCATGCTATAAAAAATTAGAACCCAACTAATTGTTTTGTGTCTCCTGTGATACAATGTGCAGACTTGCAGCCTTTCGTAACTATCTTCCATTGGGATCTTCCTCTAGAAGATGAATATGGTGGCTTTTTAAACCCTCGCATTGTGTAAGTGAATAGTAGTTACTTTATATGAATCATACTTTACAATCCCAAAGATTTTTATTCTGGAATGAACAGTTTGTAAAACCTACTGCATGGACATGAAAATGTTTGATCCTGGCTGCATATTAGATTGTTTTTGTAAGACTACAAATTAGACTGGGTTTGTTGTTTTTTGTTTTTATGGTGTTTGATTGTTTGTCTCAATTGATGGGTTAAACCCCGGTTCCTTTTGCTTGTGCCATTAGAAAAAAAAAAAAAAAGTTCTTAACAGATGAGTTAGTTACTAACACCATTAATTCAAATGAATCAATATCGCTTCTTGCATGCTTTGTCGTACCAGAGTCTCGACCTTTACTTCACTAGTCCAACACCTCATCGGCGTTATTCTTAAATATTTTGTTCAACAACAGTAAGAATTTCCACAACAAATTATCCTTCGAGTTCATGGAGTTATTCTATATACGATTGAACCTGTGTCTTCCTTTATGTATTTAGGGATGATTTTTGAGATTTTGCGCATCTTTGCTTTAAAGAATTTGGTGACAAAGTAAAATTTTGGACCACTTTTTATGAGCCATGGGTTTATAGTGTTGGTGGCTATGAAACTGGTAAAAGGCTCTAGGACGGTGTTCAAAATGGGTGAACAACGGATGCCAGGCAGGGAACTCTGCCACTAAGCTTTATACCGTTTCACACCATCTGCTTCTCGCTCATGCAGCAGCTGTAGAAGAGTTCAGAAAATGTGATAAGGTTTGTACAAGAGTTATTAAATCATGATCTTACACATTAGTTGCTAGCTCGATATGTACATTAGTTCTAAAGCTAATAAATTGCCAGAATTGCCCGTACAGATCAACTATCTTTGCAAATTAAACTATATTGATGCAAGAAGAACCAGGAGATGAGCCATATAGGCTTAGAAAGATCTGGAAGTCTATTTTCTGGAGAATTTTACGGCTCATCAAAATGATTTTCCTAGAAAAAGTTATGGCAGTTTTAGTAGACAAAGATCAGGCCTTCAGAACAGCACCAGCCAACACCGCGGTGCTCCTCAGCCAAAATTTTACGGCTCTTTATTTCCTTTTTCTTTCTCACCATTCTTAAAATTTTGATTCTTTTTTTTTTTAAATTCAGATGGAAAGCTAAGTAAAGGAGTGAACGAGAATGGGATCCAATTCTATAAAAATCTCATCAATGAGCTCATAGCAAATGGTCATAATTCTATCCCCTATATTGATTTAATTTTTTGTTTGGCTAATTGCGTTTATTTAATTTAATTAAAATATTGTAATATACCAATCAATTAAATTAGAGTTAACATTTAAATATAATTAAGTTCTCCCTATAAGTATATTTTAAATTAAAATTATATATATATATATATATATAATGATCAAATTTCGAAACGTTGGAACAAATTTTAAGTTCTTCAAGAAATTTGATAGCTCATTGAAGATTTATCTTTATAATTGGACCTTGATAAATTATCGATAAAGTTGTCCAATAATTACTTTTTGTGACTCATTTGAACCAAACTTAATTATTTCTCTTAAATGTCATTTGATGAATGTGCAGACATACAACCATTTGTGACTATCTTTCACTGGGATCTTCCCCAAACTCTAGAAGATGAGTATGGTGGTTTTTTAAGCCCTCACATTGTGTAAGTAAATGTTTCCATCATATCAAAAGCATCATTGATGCTTCTATCAATATAGTTTTTTGCCTTTAAAAAAATCTCACTAAAAGATTAAACTATTAAATTATTTTATTAATTATATTAAATCCAACAATATCTACAGTGAAGAATCATGGAATTGGCCTATATTTGATTGAAAATGTATCCTATTATGCATATACAGGGATGATTTTCGAGACTTTGCAAGTATATGCTTCAAAGAATTTGGTGATAAAGTGAAACTTTGGGCAACTTTCAATGAGCCGTGGGTTTACAGTGTTGCTGGCTATGACAATGGAAGAAAAGCACTAGGACGATGTTCAAAATGGGTCAACAATGCATGCCAAGCAGGGAACTCTGGCATTGAACCTTACAATGTTTCACATCATCTATTTCTTGTTCATGCTGCAGCGGTAGAAGAGTTTAGAAAATGTGACAAGGCATACAGAAAAATTGTCAAATCATGATCCGGTGCATTAATTGCTAGCTTGATATGCGTATTAGTGCCAACAATAATTTTCTAAACTACTATAAGGTTTAAATATTTTTTCTCGATTTTTTTTTATTTGAAACTTTTGAGATCAAAAGGAGAGTCTATATTGAAACTTTATTAATGGTTAAAACCCCAAACCATGTGTCCCCTTTCTATTATTTTTAAAGGAACCTTTTTTATTATTTCATCTATTAACTGTTTTTTATTTACACAGTTGTTTAGTGTCAAGAAAATGGAAAGATTGGGATAGTGCTCTCGCCCTCATGGTTTGAGCCTCAATCTGATTCCCCTGCGGATATTGAAGCAGCCAAACGAGCCCTTGATTTCATCTTAGGCTGGTAAGTGCCTCATATTAAATTAAGCAACATGCTTTCTCATTTTCTTCCTTCTTTTTTCCTCCTTTTGGGAATTGAAAACTATATTTTAGTCCAAGATAAAAATAATTTTTACATTTCTATATATGCAGGCATTTGGACCCTATAACATTTGGTGATTATCCAAAAAGTATGAGGACTTATGTTGGGGATCGATTACCTTCGTTCACTAAAGAGCAATCCAAAATGCTAAAAAAATCTTTTGATTTTGTGGGAATAAATTACTACGGTGCTCTTTATGTAACTAATCTTGATCATGTTGACCCGGAAAAACCTAGATACACAACAGATCAACATGTTATGTGGAAAAGTAAGTTCACTCTAAATCCAAAGCTTTTAGAAAATTTATACTCAATACAATTTTTTTTCTATTTTTTGTACTGCCAACATAGACTACGATGATTAATCTATTGACTTTCAAATTTTTTTCCTATTTTATAGAGGATCGAGATGGAATTCTTATTGGCCCACAGGTATGTTGGTAAAGTACATATATTTATTTTAGAAATACTTTGTTTTTGAAAAATGAAGGCATAAAAATATTAGAAGGCATCATAAAGCCAATAAGATTTAGAAAGAAAATTCCTCATGAACCATGAGAGACACATGGAGAGATCAGTTAAGACGCCAAACCAAACAAACAGAACCATCCACTAGAACACAAGACAACACACTGTGCACATCTTGATACATGTTTTTTCAACATTCCTTTTTCAGTATTTTGTCATATTCCTCTCTATCCCTCCATTCCATTTGGTATAGCTGTTCAATCATCTCCTCTTCATCTCCATCATATGAACCGCCTATTTCTTTTTTTTACCCAATGCCCTATTTTCTTACCCAATACTTTTTCTTTATATTCACACTTTATAAAATGACTAATAATTTTATATAACATTATTTTATTCAGGCTGCTTCAGACTTGATCCTAGTGTATCCTGAAGGTATCAAATATATTCTTAAGTACATCAAGGATCATTACAATAATCCAACCATTTACATTACTGAGAATGGTAAGCCAATTGTTAGAATAAACTTCATATAATTAAGTGGTATTTGTTACATAAAACTCAATTTGGAATCTTTTGTTACATAAAACTCAATTTACATTACTGAGAATGGTAAGCCAATTGTTAGATAATCTAATTACTAATTAGCTTTGATTTCTTTGACATAAAACTCATGTACGATATGATGATTACAACAATGATACATTACCATTGGAAGAAGCTCTTAAGGATACTGAGAGGAAAGAATACCATGAGAAGCATCTTTGGAATCTTTTGGAAGCCATAAAGTGAGTTAATATCTAACTTACATTGAATTTATTATCACTGTTTTTTTTTTTTTTTTTTTTTGGTTCGCAAAATTTACTTTACAACTAACATAAAACTTGTGTTCTACAACAAACTTGATATTGATATAAAATTATTGTTTTCTGCTATATATGATGTTCTTTAGTACTCAACTTTTGAAGGTTTAATTATTACAAGGTCGATCTCGATGTAAGCTTATAGAGCAAAGATTGTTTTGTTAAATGTTTTTACTAATGGTGATTATTGGATTATTGTCAGTGACTATGGAGTTGATGTGAAAGGCTATTTTGCATGGTCATTGATGGAAAACTTTGAATGGAACCTTGGTTACACTGTTCGATTCGGATTATACTACGTAGATTTCAAGAATGACTTGAAACGATATCCGAAAGAATCAGCCAAGTGGTTCATGAAATTTCTAAAAGAACAAAGCAAGCAGTCTAAAACTGTTATTTGGGTTTCCTCAATTTTATCACGTATAACAAAGAATTGGTCACTATTGACGTATTGAAGTTAAACATCTTTTGGTTTTGAATCACAACTGAATGATGTATTTTATTAATTCGTTTGTAATTCTTTGATTTTATTGATTAAAAACTTTTTAGGCGTTTTAGGATTTTAATATGTAATTAAACTATTGTCTTCTTATATAATAAATTGTACTACTTTCTGATCTATTTTATGTAGCTAGCCTATAAATAGGTTTGTATAGTTTTTGGGTTCTGCCTATATCTTTTTTCATGATAAATAAATTGACTTTTTCCTTTCATTTATATATATATTAAAGCCTTTTATTCTCTTTTTCGCTTAGATAGGTGGTTTAGAGGGAGGATTCTCCAGGCATGAAGACTCCCTAAAAGTATGCCTTTTGAATTATGGACAAATGGACAATTAAAGTATCATAGTACATATGTCACTTAGCAATCACCGAATTCCTAAACAATTTTTTTTTCTCAAATCCCCAACTTTGAGGGTGATTTTAATAAATAAATATTTTGATTATAAACTTGTTATAATAAGCCCTTAATTTGATTTGACGTTTTCTTTGAAGTGGGGTTTTTTTTTAAGAATTTACTCTTTCAAAAGAAAATTAACGACAGAGAAAACGAAGAAACAATTGTTTACGGTTATTGTTATGCCTAAAATTTGAAAAAAAAAATCTTGGAACATCAACGGTGCAACAAATCGTTGTATTTTTTTATACTTCTTTTCTTTAGGGGTTAAAATTAAGTGGACCAATAGCAAAGCAACACGTGGACATTTCTACTTCCAGTAAGGATATGGCACGTGGACAAGCTATTGACGAACCCAATGCCATCCCCGGACACTCATGTTTAGACCTACGAGCGTAAATCCAAGGATCACGATCTTTCCTGGACAACCAGCCATATCCACTTGCAGAGGAACGGGATCTCAGGGATTTCCCCATTTGGGGTGTGTGGGTCATCTCACCTTTGAAACACTATAAAAGGACCAAGGTATGCAAATCTAGACACATTCACAATCACATTTTACATAACTGAAAGCAAGAGCATCCAATTCCTCTAAGAACTTGTACTAACAAGAGCATCAGAGTGTCTTTGGAGGCACCATCTCCCTCTCTCCTCTGGTGGCTCTCTAGCTCATCTCGTCTATCTTGTGCAAGCTCCCCCAAGAACCAGCCCCCAACTCATCAACACGTTTTATGCATCAACACCAATATTTTTGTGTTTTGTAAGGGGCTGTTGATAAGAATCTCAATATTTCTTCAAGAAGTTCTGAAGGCTCTCATTCTATGGCTCTTGATGATCACAAGTGTTTAACATGGTTATCAATTTATGCGCTTATTTCATTTGGAATTATATAAAATGAATTCATTAGCTACATCAGCTCTTAGGTGACAAGAAGGGTGAGAAACTTGGGGCCATAATCCTTGGATTGACTATTCCTTCATGTCTTCACCTTTTATTGCTATATTCTTCAAAACCAGACCTTCTCTAAACTCTATTCTTCAAAACTAGATCAAATCGACTCTTTCTCCATTATGATAAGACAGCTGCTTGAAAACACCTAGGCAGACGCTTCCTAGGTTGTCGTGTTGGGATTTTACCATTAAAATCCATTTACTCAATCTTAAGCAAAAAAACACAAGCACAGCAATTAAATAGGCAAAATAAATAAAAAGCAAGAACACCTATAATTAATGTGGTTCGGCAACCTCTTCGCATACATCCACCAGCAAATCAACTGATTTATTAATTTTCAACTACAACTTTAGGAAAAGCAAAGTTGTCAAACTCTCACCCCAAAGTCTCAACATAAAAAAAAGCTCTTAACCTAGTTCTAGTTACAAGTACTCTCTCTGACAACCCAAAAACCCAAAGCTCTCATCCTAACTTCAGTAGTAAACCCCTCTAGTTTACATTGTAAATGAAAATTATGATTGTGCCTCAAATCTTCTCTGGGACCCTTTTATATAGAATATATTTTCCTAATACAATTAGAAAAAGAACAACAGCATCATACTAGACTACTACTACTTGTACAATCAACAATCTATTAGGAAATTACTACTATTCCAACTAGAACAAGCAATTACAAAATAAAAAACAACTTTTCCCAAACCAATTAGAAGTCTTCTTTGTGAGAATTGAGCCAAAATCTTAACAGTTGTAACTATGGGGGAGTTTTTTATTTATTTTTTTCATTTTCTTCTTCCACTTTGTGATCAAATGCAAACACACATTTGATTTCATGCAAACAATTGGAGCTTGCAATTAATTTTTGTTGGTATGATCCTCCAATGTGTCCACGAGCTAAAGAAGTTATAAGTTGATTGTTGAGGAAAATTGTAAAAATAAAGAATCAAGCTAGAAGAGACAGAGATAGGAGCTGATGTGATTAATAAATTCATTTTATATAATTTTAAATGCAATCAAAACATAAATTGAGAACAATATTAAACTTGAGTTTCAATAAAGACGTAAATTAGGAACAGTGATAAACTCGACGTAAATTAGAGCAATATTAAACTTAAAGAAAAACCAGTGAAACCTAAAAGACAATTGATAATGGTAATCGATAAGTTTACATTAGTAATTAAGTTGACCTTGAAAAGGAGAAAAAACTGTAAATGCCAATCAAATGATAAACTTAAGAAACCTGTTTCTTTTATTTTTTTCCCCCTTTTTTCATGTAATTTCTCCGTTACTAGTACTATATATAAAAAATATACTCCATACTCCATAGTGATCAAGCCTGGGCCTTTGATGCAAATTTCAAGCCTGGGCATTTAAAGTCTTTAACTAATTGCTCCTTTAATTTTCAAGGTCAACTCCAACTTAATTACTGATATTGTAAACTACCCACGATGAAGCAGTAGTCATTTGTTTACCAGAGAGGGCTATTTAATTTTGCCATGAAACACGTACATAATGATCTTTCAATTTAGAAGACATCCAACACTATAATTTCTTAATTAATTTTAAAGTTATGTTTCGTGTTATTTTGAAGGAGACAACAATAACAACATGCATATGTTGAGTTATTAATCAGCTGTTGAGTAATTATGCGTATCTATAACATCTAAGTGATGCAACAGTTAGGAGGAGATCGTAATTATCAATTTATGTTGCTCATCTTTTAAGCTTGCTGATCAGTAGTTCAATTAATCATTAACTTCTCCTGATTTTCTATTTTTGATTGTTGATGTGGGATAATTTTACCATCCAAACAAACAGTAACACATGACACACCAAGGTAAGTCCACGGACACAAAATTACCACCAGTGAAATCATTACACGTGTCCATGGGTACGAAGGTAATTTTATTCATAAACCCTAAAACACAGTAATCGTAATTGCACAAGGACACTCATATCTCATATCTGAGAAACTCAAATCCCACCACAACTCTCACTTATGAGTCATTTTCCTAATCAAACTGTACTCCGAAGCACTGTATGTAGAGGGCTTTCATTATCACACATGTACATCACAAACAGTTTTTACAGCACTTGCCTTTTCATTTTCTATAAACAGATTACTGATTTAGGCATCAGAGAGTTCCCTCAAAAGCACACTTCTGATCCTCCGACAACTCCTTAGGTCTTTTTTTGTTCTCGTGTGCGTAGGGACTTCACAACACCTATAAGAGCAACAGTTACATTTTTCAGCATAAAAAAATGTGTTATCAATGGGAAAACTTTGAAGAAGAATTCATCTGTTAATGATGCCAACCTGAAATATGACCAAGAACGTTGTTGCTACTGTCGCTGTCGCTGCTGCTACCATTGCCACAACCCATACCTTGACTAGACAGGGCATGGCCTTTTTGCAATTCCCAAAAATACTGCTACCAGTGACGATTCCATCTGCCATTCTAAAAGGTAGCAGAAGTTTCTTGCAACCTCAACTGGGCTATCCCAATCGTCACCAAAGCCACACTGATCTGAATGCATGACTCGGGGTCCTCAATGGCATTCGATGTTGCCAAAAAGCCCTCGATCAGCGAGGCACTCAGATCACGAAAGGGGACTTCACCCCACTAACTACCTATCCTCCGTTAGATTCTGCCCACTCCATTATAAGGTAAGATCACAGAGCCACTCCACGATCACAAACACCTTTAATACAATCTCCAGGAGCCGAGAATGATCACTCCAGATAAAGAGAACCTATAGTAGGTTAGTAGCACCTGCCAATAGACAAAACAAAAGGCAGCTTGAGCTTTTGGGTTCAAGTGGTGTACAACATTTATATATTTGAGTTTTACAGATCAAAAAAAAAAAAGGCAAGAACAGAACAAAAGATCTTTTTTACAGATGACGACCCATGATGACGCCATGGTCATCACTTTGGTAATTGGGAATTACAATATGAAAAGGATCCTAGTTGACAACCAACATCTTCTATCATAACACGTTCAAGAAAATGGGGCTTAGTGACCAACAGCTCACATGGGTCGCTTCCCCTCTCTATGAGTTTTCAAGCGAGCCAATGTTCCTCTCTCTGCTATATTTCACATCACATTCATAACATTTCTACTGATTTTTCATTCTCTTATGTTCTTCCTCTACACACAACCTATGTCATCACAACTACTTAGGCCATGTCTGGAGACAAGGGTTTAAGCAAGGTTAGCTTAAATCTTTGTCTTAGAATTTGGTGGATGTTACTGGGGCCTCAATTCCATGACAATGATTTAAGTTAATATTGCTTAAATCCTTGTCTCCAAACATGACCTTAGTTTCTAAACAGTTTCCTAGAGATTTCTTCGAAAGCTATTCATAATTGCCATCTACACAACTTCGCAAGGCTTTGTTGTATCCTTGAGGTGAATGTACTAGGAAGCCACTAGCAAACTTTTTGGAGTGAAGGCAACTATCACCTTAACGAAAGTGATTTACGCCCTAAATCCTTAAAATATTATGTTCTTTTCAATTTTTTTCGTTGTTGCAATTCCACATTTTCTAATGCACATACTTTGACCCACTTTTTTTTTTTTTGTTATTTTAACCCAAAATCCCCAACAATTTTAGGGTGATAGTAGAAGCAAACATATAATCAGTATTGATTTCAAAGTCATGAGAGAAGACTTCATCAAAGAAGATCGTTTTTATGGAACCAACTTTGCTCACTAGAAGGAAACTAAAAGACTATAAAAGGTTAAAAGAAGCGAGAGGATATATATATTATGGATTTCTTTGTCGAGGCCAAATTCATACTGAGAGCATATGTATGATTTCTAAGTTTTTATAAAGTCTATGCCAGATATCCAGGAAGTATTTGAAGAGAAACTTAATACTTAAAAAAAAAAAAAAAAACAAGGTAGGCTTAACTTATTGATTATGAAATATTTTGAATTTATAGTTATAAATTAAAAAAATATATTTTGAATTTATATTTTTGAGTAACATCATAAAAAAATGATGTGTTTTCACTCTATGACCAATTTACTATGAATATCTAAAACTAAGAAGTATCTAATTACTACATTTAAGATAGATGATCTTAATGAATTAGATGCTATCTTAGACGTGGAAATGAGTGGGGGATATGTTTTAAATCAATCTCATTACTTGAGAAACTATTATTAAGTTCCAAAATCTTGGAATAAAGAAAGCAAGTATCCCCTATGAATTCACTACTAAACCAATTGAGAATTTCGGTAAAGTAATGGTACAACTTGAATATATATGTTACTACTATTGAAAGTTTAACTGAGTTATATATTGTATTTGTAGAGTGCAAACTTTCAAGATACACTAGTAAGCCTAGTACAAACCAATAAATAGAGTTATTAGAATCTTAAGAAAACTATTAAACTATCTGCTTTATTTTTATTATCTGGTTGTACTAGAAGGATTCATTGTAGTTGGATCACAAGTACGTCAATTGATGAAAATTTAACGTTTGGATGGATTTTTAGGCTTGGTGGTGAAACAATACGTTGACCCTCTAAGAAGTAGATATGCATATCAAATTTAACAATATAACCAGGATCAGCACATAAAGCCATAGACATATTTGGCGTCACAACAATCCAATATACTTGTCACCTCAAGGACTTGTCTCCTTAAGGACTCTCTCTTAACATTATCGTTTCACATGGACAACAAAAAGATATATGTTTGCAGGGCCAAGAACTGTTGTCACACTTTGGTACCAAAAAGGCTAACAAACATATCAATCATCTCAAGAATATTACTCTAGTTCTATCTACCTATTCTTTAAGCCACAAAAACAGGAAAACCATAAGCTTCAATACGGCCCATTGAGCATTTTAACACATTTATGAACTAGAGCAAAGCTTCCTCATACCAAATACAGACTTAGTATTGCAACTTCAAAGATAACAAGAGGGGAGAAAAGAATGACTGGAGGGGACTGCATAGTAGCAAACAAAAGTGGTAAATGATTCACATCTTAGGTAGAAATCAGAACAAAATATGGGAAAGTAGCAAGCCACGTCACTATTTCAATCTAAAGCAATGAGGATGTATAAAATCAAACTTAAAATTTAAGCCACGCCATCTTGTCTTCTCAGGAAAAAGATTAAGCTCTGATGTCAGAGATATTAAGGGAAGGTTGGGTACAGGACCGTCAATCGAGGTTGATACATGTTTTTTCAACATTGTTTTTTCAGTATTTTGTCATATTCCTCTCTATACCTCCATTCCATTTGGTATAGCTGTTCAATCATCTCCTCTTCATCTCCATCATATGAAACGCCTATTTTTTTTTTACCCAATGCCCTATTTTCTTACCCAATACTTTTTCTTTATATTCACACTTTATAAAATGACTGATAATTGTATATAACATTTGTTTATTCCGGCTGCTTCAGACTTGATCCTAGTGTATCCTGAAGGTATCAAATATATTCAAAAGTACATCAAGGATCATTACAATAATGCAACCATTTACATTACTGTGAATGGTAAGCTAATTGTTAGAATAAATTTCATATAATTAAGTGGTATTTGTTACATGTTGGATAATCCAATTACTAATTAGTTTTGATTTCTTTGACATAAAACTCATGTAGGATATGATGATTACAACAATGATACATTACCATTGGAAGAAGCTCTTAAGGATACTGATAGGAAAGAATACCATGAGAAGCATCTTTGGAATCTTTTGGAAGCCGTAAAGTGAGTTAGTATCTAACTTAAATTGGATTTATTATCACACTTTTTGTTTCTTTTTTTTTTTTTTTGGTTCGCAAAATTTACTTTACAACTAACATAAAACTTGTGTTCTACAACAAACTTGATATTGATATAAAATTATTGTTTTCTGCTATATATGATGTTTTTTAGCACTCAATTTTTGAAGGTTTAATTATTACAAGGTCCATCTCGATGTAAGCTTATAGAGCAAAGATTGTTTTGTTAAATGTTTGTAATAATGGTGATTATTGGATTATTGACAGTGACTATGGAGTTGATGTGTAAGGCTATTTTGCATGGTCATTGATGGATAACTTTGAATGAAACCTTTGTTACACTGTTCGATTCGGATTATATTATGTAGATTTCAAGAATTACTTGAAACGATATCCGAAAGAATCAACCAAGTGGTTTATGAAATTTCTAAAAGAACAGAGGAAGCAGTCTAAAGCTGTTATTTGGGGTTCCTCAATTTTATCACGTATACCAAAGAGTTGGTCACTACTGATGCATTGAAGTTGAACATCTTTTGGTTCTCAATCACAACTGAATGATGCATTTTATTATTTCTTTTGTAATTCTTTGATTTTATTGATTAAAATCTTTTTAGGTATTTTAGGATTTTAATATGTAATTAAACCATTGTCTTCTTATATAATAAATTGTACTACTTTTTGATCTATTTTATGTAGCTTGCCTATAAATAGGTTTGTATAGTTTTTGGGATTCTGCGTAAATCTTTTTTCATGATAAATAAATTGACTTTTTCCTTTCATATATATATATAAAAGCCTTTTATTCTCTTTTTCGCTGAGATAGGTGGTTTATAGGGAGGATTCTCCAGGCATGAAGACTCCCTAAAAGTATGCCTTTTGAATTATGGACAAATGGACAATTAAAGTATCATAGTACATATGTCACTTAGCAATCACCGAAGTCCTAAACAAATTTTTTTTTTTGTTTTCTCAAATCCCCAACTTTGAGGGTGATTTTAATAAATAAATATTTTGATTATAATATTGTCATAATAAGCCCTTAATTTGATTTGACATCTTCTTTGAAATGATGTGTTTTTAAGAATTTACTCTTTCAAAAGAAAATTAATGTCAGAGAGAAAACGGAGAAAAGAATCTCAATGTTTTTGGCATCAACACCAATGTTTTTGTGTTTTGTAAGGGGATGTTGATAAGAATCTCAATGTTTCTTCAAGAAGTTATGAAGGCTCTCATTCTACGGCTCTTGATGATCACAAGTGTTTAACATGGTTCTCAATTAATGTGCTTATTTCATTTGGAATTATATAAAATGAATTTATTAGCTACATCAGCTCTTAGGTGACAAGAAGGGCGAGAAAGTTGGGGCCATAATCCTTGGACTGACTATTCCTTCATGTCTTCACCTTTTACTGCTATATTCTTCAAAACCAGACCTTCTCTAAACTGTGTTATTCAAAACTAGATCAAATGGACTCTTTCTCCATTATGAGTTCATCCAGCCATAATGATAAGACAGCTGCTTGAAGACTCCTAGGTAAACGCTTCCTAGGTTGTCGTGTTGAGATTTTACCATTAAAATCCATTTACTCAATCTTAAGAAAAAAACACAAGCACAACAATTAAATAGGAAAATAAATAAAAAGCAAGAACTTTAGGAAGAGTAAAGTTGTTAAACTTTCACCCCAAAATCTCAATACAAAAAAAGCTCTTAACCCAATACACCCAAAGCTGTCATCCTAACTTTAGTAGTAAATCCCTCTAGCTTACAATGTATATGGGAATTATGAGTGTGCCTCAAATCTTCTCTGGGACTCCTGTATATCGAATATATTTTCCTAATACAATTAGAAAAAGAACAACCGCATCATACTAAACTACTACTATTTGTACAATTAACAATCTAATAGGAAATTAGTATTATTCCTACTAGAACAAGCAATTACAAAATAGGAAACAATTTTTCCCAAGCCAATTAGAAGTCTTTTTTATGAGAATTGAGCCAAACTCCTAACAGTCGTAACTATGGGTAGTTTTTTTTTTTTTTTTAATTTTCTTCTTCCACTTTGCGATCAGATGCAAACACACGTTTGATTTCATGCAAACAATTGGATCTTGCAATTAATTTTTGTTGGTATGATCCTCCAATGTGTCCACGAGCTAAAGAAGATATAAGTGGATTGTTGAGGAAAATTGTAAGAATAAAGAATCAAGCTAGAAGAGACAGAGATAGGAGCTGATGTGATTAATAAATTCATTTTATATAGTTTTAAATGCAATCAGAATATAATATGAGAACAATATCAAACTTGAGTTTCAATAGTAAACTTGACTTAAATTAGAACAATATTAAACTTAAAGAAAAACCAGTGAAATCTAAAAGACAATTGATAATGGTAATGGATAAGTTTACATTAGTAATTAAGTTGACCTTGAAAAGGACTTAAGACTGTAAATGCCAACCAAGCTGTTGATTTCCTTAATTGGATAACTCTCTCCCCAGACCGGCATTGTTTGGTTTTTTATTTTTCTTAGAAAAAAAAGCATATTTTGCACTTTTCATTAAATCTATTAAACTAGGTCCTAGTCAAAATTCTAGTCTCGAAAAGTTATCTTGATATGGACCAACACCATGTAACTTCGTGCCGATATAATATTATATATATTTTTATACCATAGTAGTGGATAAAATATTTGGAAATAAAATAAAAGAAACACGTTTTTTTTCTCTGTAGCTTATCCGGTTGAGATAAATTTGGTTGACGAAAATCCGATATAATTTACTATGTGATTGACGAATTCAGAGTTTGGTCATGTTGGCTGGGTCCATTCTACTCGGTTGGCAGCGTCAACGTAACAAAATTTTAACAGTCCATGTTCACACTTTTGTTTCATGGGTTACCACCATTGTTTATATCAAAAAAAAATTTTGGTTAGATTGGGTAGTTTTAAATCCGTCTGAAATTTTATCAATAATTTTAAAAACATTTACTAGTAATATCAATATAAGAGTGAGAATAAAAAATTAATTGTACAAGTGAAATTTCAAAAATTAACAATTAAATTTCGGACGGATCTAAAACCATTCTTAACCAAAAATTGGTCCTTATATGTTGGATCCTCTCAATTTTTAGCTTTGAATTGCTGGTCAATTGATTGTTAGATTTTATGCCACCTCAAGAAAGTAAAAATCGAGGGTCATGAACACACCACATCACCGAAGTAAGGGAAAAGAGCTTTTTCCTCTAAATCGGCAAACAACCAACTGCATGCCCTTGTGTAATGACTCATACCGAGCGAGCATTACTTGAAAAGACATCATCATTACTTTTAAACATTGAGCATATAGACCTGTACCGGAACATATAAATCCTACTATTTCCATCATACAATACATTCCTACTATATGTATGCATGCTTCCACATTTCTTTAGTCTATGTACACTACATCTTGGTTGAAACCAAGAATTTACACAAGACACAATCTTTAGAAAAATTTGAGCCATACAATTAAAAACCACATACATTTTTTTCAAAAACGGAGACATATACATTAATCCGAACTCCCAAAAAAACATGGTGAGGATGCTTTGCGTGAAAACCCACCTAAGGATACCTTTTTTCTTCATTCCTTTTCTGATTTGCTTCAATTCTATTCAACAACTTCCTTGAAATATTAAAAAGTTGGAGGGTGAGCTAAAACCTTAGCGAGTAATCATATTACTCGAAGTAATCGTCTTCAAGAAACTTTTTCACTTTTTGAATGAATTCAATTTAATTGTAATCACAATTCATAAAGTCACAACTATGTATATATAATTACTCTCATGCTCATCACAAGTAAAATAATCGTTCCAAGAATACATTAAAACAATCAACAATCACATGAATTAAAGTATCATACAAGTATGTCACATGATTCAAACCATTACAACAATAACCCTTTTAAACTATTCACGGTTCACGTGACATCAACTCAATTCCATACTCTTATCAATACATATATCACAATGGGGGTGTCTCCCCATGTACCAGTGCATCAAACATCGCATTATACATCCACTTGGTTTCATCTGACTTGCCACTTCTACTTGGTTCCACCTCACTTTCCACTTCCACTCGGTTCCATAATATCATCAAGGATTCAAATCTCATCAAACATAATTCATAACACAAGAAATTTCTTAAATATAATTTCATCAACTCATTCACATTACACTATACTTCCAAACCAACATCAAGACATATGATTTGTTTCTTAGATATCAAACACACATTTATTCACACCCTTATATGGTTTGCATTCCGCATCTATTATACTTACATATTTTCGTTTTTATCGTATAATTCACCACCCTTACTAACAGTATGGTGAAACTCACCACACTCATAATTCTAATTTTATAACAAGAGCTAAGTGGAGAGCTTTGGGGGTAGTGGGGATTTTGGGTTGTGAGGTTTTGAGGGTAATAATTTTGTTGTATTGGGACTTTGGGGTGCATGTTTGACAACTTTGATCTTCCTAAAGTTGTAGTTGAAGATTAACAAAATATTGTAGTTGTTGGTGGATGTAAGTAAGGAGGTTGTCGAACCATACTAATTCTTGGTGTTATTACTCTTTATTTTATTTACCTATTTAATTGTTGTGGTTGTGTTTTTACCTAAGATTTGAGCATGTGGATTTTAGAGGAAAAATCCCAACAAACACCTTATATGAAAAATTAGATTTTAAGGATTTTCATAGATCGAGGTCAAAGATTGGATTTCAAATCTGCGAAAAATTCTTGATTTGGGTCATGAAATTTTCTTTAATAAGAGGTATTTTTCACTATCAAATGCAAGACAGATAGGAAAATTTTTATTTTACTCTCTCTATGTGATGGTGGAAATGTATCTTCTCTAAGAAAATCCCGGAAAAATCTCTCTGTACATGAAATGAAAATGGCATTTCACCTAATCTTGTTGTGTTCATTTATATCGACCAAATTAGTGTTATTCCCAACCTTTGGCATGACACATTAACATGAATTGTCACTCGTACCGAAAACTATTTCAAGCTCATATTACAATTTTATCAAATAACTAATCTTAATTAAAAAAGTTGTTAGTTACATTATGCTAAAACATATGCTAGTAAAGATTTGCGTAATCTGCCTTGGCTCAAGATGTGTATGCCATGAAAAGTTCTTACATACCTAACTATGGTCTATAAAAGATATATCGCATAATAACATTGTTGGAAATCACCTTGACAAGATGCCCAGGTGGTGATCTTCCAAACACCCAAGTCTTGAATGACTTGTAGAAAGAATTTCAGCAATCAAACACAATAACAGAAAATCAAAGAAAGAAAGAAGACAAGTAATTTGTTGTCGAGGTTCGGCAATGTGCCTACGTCCCCGTGAGTTCCTCCGAACACTCTGGACTATCTCAATGGTTCTTACAAAGTTACAGCAATCCCCTTCAAGAATCCAAGTTCTTGAAGAACCAAGAAGAGAACGAGAAAGTGATAGACCTATTACCATGCTTTCTATCAATTCTCTACTAACCTCTCTTCTTTACAACCAGCCTCACTACAAGAGTCCCTCTTGTGTTTATGTCTCTCACACAATTCTCTCTTGTGTTTACAATGATCTCACAATGTCACAACCTGTGTGGTTCTCTCACACACCTTTTCCACCACTTGAAATGAGGCTAGGAAACCCTTTTTATAGCCTCTTAATTCTTGGACAATCTTGTGAATCCTTCTTGACCCTTTGATAATGTTCTTCCTTTAATCTCAGCCCTTCATCACTCTCCAAGTGATGCTGTGCATTTTGGTGTGGTGCTGTGTGCTGCAGCGTGACCTGATGCTGCAGCCTCCTGATGCTGTGCGCACACCTCCTGCCTGTGGGTAGAAACTTCCACAGCAGTGTGTCTGACCTTCCCATGCTCAAAATTGAAGCACACACATGTGTGCAACCTTATAACTTGCTGAACTTTGATATCCCGCAATTGGTTTGGACATTAACCAACCTTTGGACAATGTTTGGACCTGTTCGAACCTTGACCATGTTTGAACCATGTTTAAACCTTAGACAAAAAACCAACAATCTCTACCTTTGTCTAAGCGTTTAAACCCGAACCATTTGTGCAGAGACCTTCGGGATCCAAACTCATCTTGAGTCATCAATCAACTGACTCCAATCCTAAGTCAAGGCAATGATTGAACTTACTTAGAGGTAGAAACTTGGCGCCTAAATCTGCAGGACTTTTCTCCGTGGTCTTCTTGTCAACATGAATGCTTCCTTCTGTACCATTTTCTAGAATGTAATGATACCGAACATCCATATGCTCCATCCCCTCATGGAACACCAGATACCTCCACAAGTGCCCCGCACTTTGGCTATCCAAAGATACCACCACCTGCTCTTTTAGGACCTCCCACTCGTCCAACAACCCCTTGCACCCCATAGCCTCCTTTATGGCTTCTGTAGCCGCTATGCATTCTGCCTTGATTGTTATGAGTGCTACAACTGGCTGCCACTGAGCCTCCATGTACCTCAATAACCACTTCATCCCAAGACAACGCTCTTTTCTGGGATTACTCACACATTTGCTGAAAACATCCATTGCCCAAGAAACACTTGACCTGTTTCTCTTCCTTTCCCGGATGATTCTCCTCATCCCAAGGATCTTTTCTGCAAGGCTGAGATCCTTCCTCTCGAACTCCTCACTGAGTTGAGATGTAAACCTTTCCATCCTCTTCCTGCTGTTCCAAACTAACAGCCCATCAATGACATAGGTGAGGATACTCACCATCTTCTCCACCTTGTGTCCAGGTGAGAAAGTTTCTGTGAAACCTATTTCTTCTCTTCTTGTGAACCCATTCGCCACCAGCTTAGCCTTGTTCCGGACTTCATCTCTTGGAGGGCACCCTTCTTTGATCTTGTAAGTGCACTTACATTCCACAACTTTCTGATTTCCTGGAATTTTCACCAATTCCCAGAAGTTGTTCTTTCTTAAAGAATCCATTTCTTCCTCCATAGCTAGCTGCCACTTTGACGAATCCTTACACTCCATGGCATCCATGTAAGTTTCTGGTTCAACCATCCCTCATTCTTTCCAAGGAGCTGCTGTATCCGCATTATCCGCAAACCCACATCTTAAAGGTGGTCCGACCAGCCTTCTTTCCCGGTCTCTTATGAGCTGAAAGTCCTTCTGACTTGCTGCAGCATCCTCTTCTTGTTCAGCCTCTTCTTGAGTTTCTTGAGCTTGGCAATCATCCAAGGGCTCTACCTGGTCTGAACCCTCTGGCCTCCTTTGCTCTACCTGAACAGAATCTCCCATGATACTGTGCTCAACAATTTCTGAATTGGTTTGCTCACTAGCCCCTGCAGGGTTAGTTTTCTCCAAGTAGGGAAATAACAATTCATTAAAGACAACATCCCTACCTATAATCAGTTTCATTCCCTTCTTTTCTAAGGACCACAACCTATATCCCTTAACCCCATCACCATATCCTAGAAATACACATTTTCTAGATCCAGGGCCAAGTTTATCCTCATTTTGATGTGCATATGCTGCACACCCAAAAGTTTTAAGGTTGTTTAATTCAGGGGGTTTTCCACTCCACAACTCTTCGGGAGTATTATGGTATACAATCCTAGAGGGTGATCTATTAATCAAATATGCAGCTGTTGCTACAGCTTCTCCCCAAAAATATTTTGGTAACCCGGATCCATCTAACATGCACCTAACCTTTTCCATAAGGGTCTTATTCATCAACTCAGCAACTCCATTTTGCTGAGGAGTTTCCACAACCATCCTATGTCTTAGAATGCCATTTAACCTACAGAATTGATCAAGTTCTTAGTTAAAAATTTCTAAGCCATTATCGGTTCTTATCCCCTTAACTACTCTACCCATTTGAGTCTCAACCAGCCCTTTCCACACCACTAATTTATTCAAGGCATCTAATTTATTCTTAACCAAATAAACCCATACTTTTCTTGAATAATCATCAATTAAAGACAGAAAGTAAATGTTACCTCCCTGTGTTGGTGTCCTTGCTGGTCCCCAAAGGTCCGCATGAATGTAGTCAAGAATGCCCTTAGACTTGTGCACTCCGGTGTTGAAGCTGACCTGATGTTGTTGCCCAAAAACACAGCTCTTACAAAAATCCAGTTCTTCTACTTTGTCACCACCAAGTAGACCTTCCTTGCTAAGCACTTGCAGGCCCTTTTCGCTCATGTGTCCCAAGCGAGTGTGCCAAAGGGCTGCCTTGTCCAGCTCAGCCATCAAGCTTGCTGCTTGATCATTGGTTTCTGTTTCTCCGATCATCTCATAGAGTCCATCGTTTCTTGCTGCCTTGATCACCACCAAAGATCCCTTGGCCACCTTGATCTTTCCTCCCTCTATCTTGCATGTATAGCCCATGGAATCTAGTTGCCCCAATGAGATCAAGTTCATCTTCAAATCTGGAATATACCTCACATTTTCTAGCAGCCTTGTGACTCCATCAAACATCCTCAATTGGATATCTCCAATCCCTCTCACTTGGCAAGAATTATCATTCCCCAAGAAGACCATTCCATCATTGATCTTCTTGAAATTCTTGAACCATTCTTTGTGAGGGCTCATATAATGAGTGCACCTGGTATCCAAGATCCATTTCCCGCTGCCTTCTTGCCCCTTGCTCACACTTGAGCACACAACAAGAACATCATCATCTTGCTGTTCTGTTTTGGCAACCGAAGCCTCTCCATTCTTGGTATGGCTTCCTCCTCTATCCCTTGTCATCTTCTTGCAATCTTTCTTGACATGACCCTTCTTATGGCAGTAGTAGCAGCTCTTCCCTCCAAATCTCAGTTTGGAATGCATTCTCCCATGGCTTTCTCCTCTACCTCTGTCCCGGTAGTAGCCATGCATGCTGCTGTGCACTCTCCCATGGCTCTCTCCTCTACCTCTGTCCCGATAGTAGCCATGCATGCTGCTGTGCACTCTCCCATGGCTCTCTCCTCTACCTGTGTCCCGGTAGTAGCCATGGTTGCTGCCATACCAAGTTGCTGGCCTTCTTTTAAAGAACAGCCCTTTACCACTTGATGCACTCCTTTTCTTGGCATCAAGATTATCTTGCAACTCTTTCTTAGGATCAAATTTAAAAACAAAGATTTGTTTCTGAAGATACCTCTTATGTGGGAGAGTCTTGGCAAGAAACAATTCATCTAGTTTCTTCCATAATGCAGCTGGATCTTCTAAGTCTCCGCACTCCCTTGTGTCATTATCGGTCTGCTGGTCCTCCGTGACACTTGCTGGAAAAGCATCATCTTCTCAAATAGCCAAGTCCACTTTTTGTTGCACAAGAACCTCCTTGATCTTCCGCTTCCATAGGGAAAAATCTCCCTTTCCATCAAACTTCTTAATACCGAAATTTGAACCCATCTTACGGAGATGATCCCTTGTCTTATGCAGTACCCACAAATGTTTTCTTCAAACTCAAGAACACAGATCGAAGATGGATCTTAACCGTTCTTGAATCACTTTCAAGAACACGATCAGATATTGATCTTAACACCGTTCTTGATTTACCTCAAGAACACGATCATATATAGATCTTAACTCCGTTCTTGAATCACCCAAGAAGTTGATCTTTGATTCTTGGAGTCTTGGCTCCGTACCTTCTACTTCATGTTCTGATAACTAGCTGCTGTGCACTGATACCACTGTCCAAAGCTCTGATACCACTGTTGGAAATCACCTTGACAAGATGCCCAGGTGGTGATCTTCCAAACACCCAAGTCTTGAATGACTTGTAGAAAGAATTTCAGCAATCAAACATAAGAACAGAAAATCAAAGAAAGAAAGAAGACAAGTAATTTGTTGTCGAGGTTCGGCAATGTGCCTACATCCCCGTGGGTTCCTCCGAACTCTCTGGACTATCTCAATGGTTCTTACAAAGTTACAGCAATCCCCTTCAAGAATCCAAGTTCTTGAAGAACCAAGAAGAGAACGAGAAAGTGATAGACCTATTACCATGCTTTCTATCAATTCTCTACTAACCTCTCTTCTTTACAACCAGCCTCACTACATTAGTCCCTCTTGTGTTTATGTCTCTCACACAATTCTCTCTTGTGTTTACAATGATCTCACAATGTCACAACCTGTGTGGTTCTCTCACACACCTTTTCCACCACTTGAAATGAGGCTAGGAAACCCTTTTTATAGCCTCTTAATTCTTGGACAATCTTGTGAATCATTCTTGACCCTTTGATCATGTTCTTCCTTTAATCTCAGCCCTTCATCACTCTCCAAGTGATGCTGTGCATTTTGGTGTGGTGCTGTGTGCTGCAGCGTGACCTGATGCTGTGCGCACACCTCCTGCCTGTGGGCAGAAACTTCCACAGCAGTGTGCCTGACCTTCCCATGCTCAAAATTGAAGCACACACATGTGTGCAACCTTATAACTTGCTGACCTTTGATATCCCGCAATTGGTTTGGACATTAGCCAACCTTTGGACCATGTTTGGTCCTGTTCAAACCTTGACCATGTTTGAACCATGTTTAAACCTTAGACAAAAAACCAACAAACATATTTTATTATTGCATGGCATTAGAAGATAAAGAAAAGGAGATATCTTCCTTCCATCCAATAGTTAAAAATGCTTTGTGCATGCATTTATCAACTACCAAGATAAAAAATTTTCATATATATGCGACAGATATATTAAATTGAACTACTGATCAGCAAGCTAAAAGATGTGCAACACAAATTGTTAATTAAGATCTCTCTTAATCTGTAATAACTGTATTTGCAAAGTAAGGGTAAATAAGTAATTTAATAAATTATAACATGAAGTTTAAATGATATAGTAACGCGATGGATTTAGTATTGAATAAAATAATTCTTTTGGAAAAAAAAATTTCTGCGACGTGGACGTCATTAAAAGAAAAGAAAAGTCAAAAGTTGTGGGCAGCAGGTATAATATCGGCTGCCAATTTCAGAAGACGTTTGTAGTCAACAAACGTGGGTAGCAGGTGTAATACCTGTTACCAATTTCAAACGACATTGGGAATGCCTTACGCGTCTCCACAACGTGGAAACTGTGGAGACTTTTGGGAGGGGTGGGCTGCTGAAGTTTTCAGCCCAAGTTTTAGTATATATAACATATGTAAACGTAAAAATAAAAAATTTCACCAATGAGATTTAGTTTTGTTTCCTCTAAATTGTCTGTTTTCTTTAAATCTTTGGATACTCAAAGAAATGCTGGAAGAACAAAATTTTGAAGAAGTTTTCTATGGAATTTCATAGAGAATCAAGAATAGCGATCAGAAGGTAATATCATAGTGCTTATTTTTGAATTTCTAACATTTATGGAGTTTTCCTGAATTCAAAGTGAGAATTTTCAAAGTGTGTGGTTTATATCGAACTGAAGAATAAATAGAAAATTTATATAAATATGATGTCAGGTGTTGACGATCTACAATTGGGGGAATTTTTTAGAGAAACGGGAAAGGCAAGGAAGTGATCCATGGGTAGCTTTAAGTGCTACTTGTGAGTTGAATTTATTTCAAGTAGTCAAAAGAAAAATGAAATATTTAGTGATAATATTAAAATAAATTATTGATGTATGCTTGGGTGATAGATAAAAAAAATTAATTTATAGTTATGATAGGAAATTTGGACATGCAGAAATATTTTTCGGTGAGAAATAATAAATTACTACGGTGCTCTTTATGTAACTAATCTTGATCATGTTGACCCGGAAAAACCTAGATACACAACAGATCAACATGTTATGTGGAAAAGTACGTTCACTCTAAATCCAAAGCTTTTAGAAAATTTATACTCAATACAATTTTTTTTTCTATTTTTTGTACTGCCAACATAGACTATGGTGATTAATCTATTGACTTTCAAATTTTTTTCCTACTTTATAGAGGATCGAGATGGAATTCTTATTGGCCCACAGGTATGTTGGTAAAGTATATATATTTATTTTAGAAATACTTTGTTTTTGAGAAACAAAGGCATAAAAATATTAGAAGGCATCATAAAGCCAATAAGATTTAGAAAGAAAATTCGTCATGAACCATGAGAGACACATGGAGAGATCAGTTAAGACGCCAAACCAAACAAACAGAACCATCCACTAGAACACAAGACAACACACTGTGCACATCTTGATACATGTTTTTTCAACATTCCTTTTTCAGTATTTTGTCATATTCCTCTCTATCCCTCCATTCCATTTGGTATAGCTGTTCAATCATCTCCTCTTCATCTCCATCATATGAAACGCCTATTTTTTTTGTTTACCCAATGCCCTATTTTCTTACCCAATACTTTTTCTTTATATTCACACTTTATAAAATGACTAATAATTTTATATAACACTATTTTATTCAGGCTGCTTCAGACTTGATCCTAGTGTATCCTGAAGGTATCAAATATATTCTTAAGTACATCAAGGATCATTACAATAATCCAACCATTTACATTACTGAGAATGGTAAGCCAATTGTTAGAATAAACTTCATATAATTAAGTGGTATTTGTTACATGTTGGATAATCCAATTACTAATTAGTTTTGATTTCTTTGACATAAAACTCATGTAGGATATGATGATTACAACAACGATACATTACCATTGGAAGAAGCTCTTAAGGATACTGAGAGGAAAGAATACCATGAGAAGCATCTTCGGAATCATTTGGAAGCCATAAAGTGAGTTAATATCTAACTTACGTTGAATTTATTATCACTGTTTTTTTTGTTTTTTTTTTGGTTCGCAAAATTTACTTTACAACTAACATAAAACTTGTGTTCTACAACAAACTTGATATTGATATAAAATTATTGTTTTCTGCTATATATGATTTTTTTTAGTACTCAATTTTTGAAGGTTTAATTATTACAAGGTCCATCTCGATGTAAGCTTATAGAGCAAAGATTGTTTTGTTAAATGTTTGTAATAATGGTGATTATTGGATTATTGACAGTGACTATGGAGTTGATGTGAAAGGCTATTTTGCATGGTCATTGATGGATAACTTTGAATGAAACCTTTGTTACACTGTTCGATTCGGATTATATTACGTAGATTTCAAGAATTACTTGAAAGGATATCCGAAAGAATCAACCAAGTGGTTCATGAAATTTCAAAAAGAACAGAGCAAGCAGTCTAAAGCTGTTATTTGGGGTTCCTCAATTTTATCATGTATACCAAAGAGTTGGTCACTACTGATGCATTGAAGTTGAAAGTCTTTTGGTTCTCAATCACAACTGAATGATGCATTTTATTATTTCTTTTGTAATTCTTTGATTTTATTGATTAAAATCTTTTTAGGTGCTTTAGGATTTTAATATGTAATTAAACTATTGTCTTCTTATATAAGAAATTGTACTACTTTCTGATCTATTTTATGTAGCTAGCCTATAAATAGGTTTGTATAGTTTTTGGGTTCTGCCTATATCTTTTTTCATGATAAATAAATTGACTTTTTCCTTTCATATATATATATATATATATATATTAAAGCCTTTTATTCTCTTTTTCGCTTAGATAGGTGGTTTAGAGGGAGGATTCTCCACGCAGGAAGACTCCCTAAAAGTATGCCTTTTGAATCATGGACAAATGGACAATTAAAGTATCATAGTACATATGTCACTTAGCAATCACCGAATTCCTAAACATCTTTTTTTTCTCAAATCCCCAACTTTGAGGGTGATTTTAATAAATAAATATTTTGATTATAAACTTGTAATAATAAGCCCTTAATTTGATTTGACGTTTTCTTTGAAGTGGGTTTTTTTTTAAGAATTTACTCTTTCAAAAGAAAATTAATGACAGAGAAAACAAAGAAACAATTGTTTACGGTTATTGTTATGCCTAAAATTTGAAAAATAAAGTCTTGGAACATCAACGGTGCAACAAATCGTTGCATTTTTTTATAATTCTTTTCTTTAGGGGTTAAAATTAAGTGGACCAACAGCAAAGCTACACGTGGACATTTCTACTTCCAGTAAGGATATGGCACGTGGACAAGCTATTGACGAACCCAATGCCATCCCCGGACACTCATGTTTAGACCTACGAGCGTAAATCCAGGGATCACGATCTTTCCTGGACAACCAGCCATATCCACTTGCAGAGGAATGGGATCTCAGAGATTTCCCAATTCGGGGCGTGTGGGTCATCTCACCTTTAAAACACTATAAAAGGACCAATGTATGCAAATCTAGACACATTCACAATCACATTTTACATAACTGAAAGCACGAGCATCCAATTCCTCTAAGAACTTGTACTAACAAGAGCATCGGAGTGTCTTTGGAGGCACCATCTCCCTCTCTCCTCCGGTGGCTCTCTAGCTCATCTCGTCTATCTTGTGCAAGCTCCCCCAAGAACCAGCCCCCAACTCATCAACACGTTTTATGCATCAACGCCAATATTTTTGTGTTTTGTAGGGGGCTGTTGATAAGAATCTCAATATTTCTTCAAGAAGTTCTGAAGGCTCTCATTCTATGGCTCTTGATGATCACAAGTGTTTAACATGGTTATCAATTTATGCGCTTATATCATTTGGAATTATATAAAATGAATTCATTAGCTACATCAGCTCTTAGGTGACAAGAAGGGTGAGAAAGTTGGGGCCATAATCCTTGGACTGACTATTCCTTCATGTCTTCACCTTTTATTGCTATATTCTTCAAAACCAGACCTTCTCTAAACTCTATTCTTCAAAACTAGATCAAATCGACTCTTTCTCCATTATGAGTTCATCTTGCCATTATGATAAGACAGCTGCTTGAAGACACCTAGGCAGACACTTCCTAGGTTGTCATGTTGGGATTTTACCATCAAAATCCATTTACTCAATCTTAAGCAAAAAAACACAAGCACAACAATTAAATAGGCAAAATAAATAAAAAGCAAGAACACCTATAATTAATGTGGTTCGGCAACCTCTTTGCATACATCCACCAGCAAATCAACTGCTTTATTAATTTTCAACTACAACTTTAGGAAGAGCAAAGTTGTCAAACTCTCACCCCAAAGTCTCAATATAAAAAAAGCTCTTAACCTAGTTCTAGTTACAAGTACTCTCTCTGACAACCCAAAAACTCAAAGCTCTCATCCTAACTTTAGTAGTAAACCCTTCTAGTTTACATTGTAAATGAAAATTATGACTGTGCCTCAAATCTTATCTGGGACCCTTTTATATAGAATATATTTTCCAAATACAATTAGGAAAAGAACAACAGCATCATACTAGACTCCTACTACTTGTACAATCAACAATCTATTAGGAAATTACTACTATTCCTACTAGAACAAGCAATTACAAAATAGGAAACAACTTTTCCCAAACCAATTAGAAGTCTTCTTTGTGAGAATTGAGCCAAAATCTTAACAGTTGTAACTATGGGGGAGTTTTTTATTTATTTTTTTCATTTTCTTCTTCCACTTTGTGATCAGATGCAAACACACATTTGATTTCATGCAAACAATTGGAGCTTGCAATTAATTTTTGTTGGTATGATCCTCCAATGTGTCCACGAGCTAAAGAAGTTATAAGTGGATTGTTGAGGAAAATTGTAAAAATAAAGAATCAAGCTAGAAGAGACAGAGATAGGAGCTGATGTGATTAATAAATTCATTTTATATAATTTTAAATGCAATCAAAACGTAAATTGAGAACAATATTAAACTTGAGTTTCAATAAAGACGTAAATTAGGAACAGTGATCCTCGACGTAAACTAGAGCAATATTAAACTTAAAGAAAAACCAGTGAAACCTAAAAGACAATTGATAATGGTAATGGATAAGTTTACATTAGTAATTAAGTTGACCTTGAAAAGGAGAAAAAACTGTAAATGCCAGTCAAATGATAAACTTAAGAAACCTGTTTCTTTTATTTTTTTCCCCCTTTTTCATGTAATTTCTCCGTTACTAGTACTATATATAAAAAATATACTCCATACTCCATAGTGATCAAGCCTGGGCCTTTGATGCAAATTTCAAGCCTGGGCATTTAAAGTCTTTAACTAATTGCTCCTTTAATTTTCAAGGTCAACTCCAACTTAATTACTGATATTGTAAACTACCCACGATGAAGCAGTAGTCATTTGTTTACCAGAGAGGGCTATTTAATTTTGCCATGAAACACGTACATAATGATCTTTCAATTTAGAAGACATCCAACACTATAATTTCTTATTAATTTAAAAGTTATGTTTCGTGTTATTTTGAAGGAGACAACAATAACAACATGCATATGTTGAGTTATCAATCAGCTGTTGAGTAATTATGCGTATCTATAACATCTAAGTGATGCAACAGTTAGGAGGAGATCGTAATTATCAATTTATGCTGCTCATCTTTTAAGCTTGCTGATCAGTAGTTCAATTAATCATTAACTTCTCCTGATTTTCTATTTTTGATTCTTGATGTGGGATAATTTTACCATCCAAACAAACAGTAACACATGACACACCAAGGTAAGTCCACGGACACAAAATTACCACCAGTGAAATCATTACATGTGTCCAAGGGTACGAAGGTAATTTTATTCATACACCCTAAAACACAGTAATCGTAATTGCACAAGGACACTCATATCTCATATCTGAGAAACTCAAATCCCACCACAACTCTCACTTATGAGTCATTTTCCTAATCAAACTGTACTCCAAAGCACTGTATGTAGAGGGCTTTCATTATCACACATGTACGTCACAAACAGTTTTTACAGCACCTGCCTATTCATTTTCTATAAACAAATTACTGATTTAGGCATCAGAGAGTTCCCTCAAAAGCACACTTCCGATCCTCCGACAAGTCCTTAGGTCTTTTTTTGTTCTCGTGTGCGTAGGGACTTCACAACACCTATAAGAGCAACACTCACATTTTTCAGCATAAAAAAATTTGTGTTATCCATGGGAAAACTTTGAAGAAGAATTCATCTGTTAATGATGCCAACCTGAAATATGACCAAGAACGTTGTTGCTACTGTCGCTGTCGCTGCTGCTACCATTACCACAACCCATACCTTGACTAGACAGGGCATGGCCTCTATGCAATTCCCAAAAATACTGCTACCAGTGACGACTCCATCTGCCATTCTAAAAGGTAGCAGAAGTTTCTTGCAACCTCAACTGGGCTATCCCAATCGTCACCAAAGCCACACTGATCTGAATGCATGACTCGGGGTCCTCAATGGCATTAGATGCTGCCACAAAGCCCTCGATCAGCGAGGCACTCAGATCACGAAAGGGGACTTCACCCCACTAACTACGGATCCTCCGTTAGATTCTGCCCACTCCATTATAAGGTAAGATCACAGAGCCACGCCACGATCACAAACACCTTTAATACAATCTCCAGGAGCCGAGAATGATCACTCCAGATAAAGAGAACCTATAGTAGGTTAGTAGCACCTGCCAATAGACAAAACAAAAGGCAAGAACAGAACAAAAGATCTTTTTTGCAGATGACAACCCATGATGACGCCATGGTCATCACTTTGGTCATTGGGAATTACAATATGAAAAGGATCCTAGTTGACAACCAACATCTTCTATCATAACACGTTCAAGAAAATGGGGCTTAGTGACCAACAGCTCACATGGGTCGCTTCCCCTCTCTATGAGTTTTCAAGCGAGCCAATGTTCCTCTCTCTACTATATTTCACATCACATTCATAACATTTCTACTCATTTTTCATTCTCTTATGTTCTTCCTCTACACACAACCTATGTCATCACAACTACTTAGGCCATGTCTGGAGACAAGGGTTTAAGCAAGGTTAGCTTAAATCTTTGTCTTAGAATTTGGTAGATGTTACTGGGGCCTCAATTCCAAGACAATGATTTAAGTTAATATTGCTTAAATCCTTGTCTCCAAACATGGCCTTAGTTTCTAAACAGTTTCCTAGAGATTTCTTCGAAAGCTATTCATAATTGCTATCTACACAAATTCGCAAGGCTTTGTTGTATCGTTGAGGTGAATTTACTAGGAAGCTACTAGCAAACTTTTTGGAGTGAGGGCAACTATCACCTTAACGAAAGTGATTTATGCCCTAAATCCTTAAAATATTATGTTCTTTTCAATTGTTTTCGTTGTTGCAATTCCACAGTTTCTAATGCACATACTTTGACCCACTTTTTTTTTTTGTTATTTTAACCCAAAATCCCCAACAATTTTAAGGTGATAGTAGAAGCAACCATATAATCAGTATTGATTTCAAAGTCATGAGAGAAGACTTCATCAAAGAAGATCGTTTTTATGGAACCAACTTTGCTCACTAGAAGGAAACTAAAAGACTATAAAAGGTTGAAAGAAGCGAGAGGATATATATATTATGGATTTCTTTGTCAAGGCAAAATTCATACTGAGAGCATATGTATGATTTCTAAGTTTTTATAAAGTCTATGCCAGATATCCAGGAAGTATTTGAAGAGAAACTTAATACTTAAAAAAAAAAAAAAACAAGGTAGGCTTAACTTATTGATTATGAAATATTTTGAATTTATAGTTATAAATTAAAAAAATATATTTTGAATTTATATTTTTGAGTAACATCATAAAAAAATGATGTGTTTTCACTCTATGACCAATTTACAATGAATATCTAAAACTAAGAAGTATCTAATTACTACATTTAAGATAGATGATCTTAATGAATTAGATGCTATCTTAGACGTGGAAATGAGTGGGGGATATGTTTTAAATCAATCTCATTACTTGAGAAACTATTATTAAGTTCCAAAATCTTGGAATAAAGTAAGCAAGTATCCCCTATGAATTCACTACTAAACCAATTGAGAATTTCGGTAAAGTAATGGTACAACTTGAATATATATGTTAGTGCTATTGAAAGTTTAACTGAGATAGATATTGTATTTGTAGAGTGCAAACTTTCAAGATACACTAGTAAGCCTAGTACAAACCAATAAATAGAGTTATTAGAATCTTAAGAAAACTATTAAACTATCTGTTTTATTTTTATTATCTGGTTGTACTAGAAGGATTCATTGTAGTTGGATCACAAGTACGTCAATTGATGAAAATTTAATGTTTGGATGGATTTTTAGGCTTGGTGGTGAAACAAACGTTGACCCTCTAAGAAGTAGATATGCATATCAAATTTAACAATATAACCAGGATCAGCACATAATGCCATAGACATATTTGGCGTCACAACAATCCAATATACTAGTCACCTCAAGGACTTGTCTCCTTAAGGACTCTTTCTTAACATTATCGTTTCACATGGACAACAAAAAGATATATGTTTGCAGGGCCAAGAATTGTTGTCACACTTTGGTACCAAAAAGGCTAACAAACACATCAATCATCTCAAGAATATTACTCTAGTTCTATCTACCTATTCTTTAAGCCACAAAAACAGGAAAACCATAAGCTTCAATACGGCCCATTGAGCATTTTAACACATTTATGAACTAGAGCAAAGCTTCCTCATACCAAATACAGACTTAGTATTGCAACTTCAAAGGATAACAAGAGGGGAGAAAAGAATGACTGGAGGGGACTGCATAGTAGCAAACAAAAGTGGTAAATGATTCACATCTTAGGTAGAAATCAGAACAAAAGATGGGAAATTAGCAAGCCACGTCACTAATTCAATCTAAAGCAATGAGGATGTATAAAATCAAACTTAAAATTTAAGCCACGCCATCTTGTCTTCTCACGAAAAAGATTAAGCGCTGATGTCAGAGATATTAAGGGAAGGTTGGGTACAGGACCGTCAATAGAGGTTGATACATGTTTTTTCAACATTGTTTTTTCAGTATTTTGTCATATTCCTCTCTATACCTCCATTCCATTTGGTTTTGCTGTTCAATCATCTCCATCATATGAAACGCCTATTTTTTTTATCCAATGCCCTATTTTCTTACCCAATACTTTTTCTTTATATTCACACTTTATAAAATGACTGATAATTGTGTATAACATTTGTTTATTCAGGCTGTTTCAGACTTGATCCTAGTGTATCCTGAAGGTATCAAATATATTCTAAAGTACATCAAGGATCATTACAATAATGCAACCATTTACATTACTGTGAATGGTAAGCTAATTGTTAGAATAAATTTCATATAATTAAGTGGTATTTGTTACATGTTGGATAATCCAATTACTAATTAGTTTTGATTTCTTTGACATAAAACTCATGTAGGATATGATGATTACAACAATGATACATTACCATTGGAAGAAGCTCTTAAGGATACTGATAGGAAAGAATACCATGAGAAGCATCTTTGGAATCTTTTGGAAGCCGTAAAGTGAGTTAGTATCTAACTTAAATTGGATTTATTATCACACTTTTTGTTTCTTTTTTTTTTTTTTTGGTTCGCAAAATTTACTTTACAACTAACATAAAACTTGTGTTCTACAACAAACTTGATATTGATATAAAATTATCGTTTTCTACTATATATGATGTTTTTTAGTACTGAATTTTTGAAGGTTTAATTATTACAAGGTCCGTCTCGATGTAAGCTTATAGAGCAAAGATTGTTTTGTTAAATGTTTGTAATAATGGTGATTATTGGATTATTGACAGTGACTATGGAGTTGATGTGAAAGGCTATTTTGCATGGTCATTGATGGATAACTTTGAATGAAACCTTTGTTACACTGTTCGATTCGGATTATATTATGTAGATTTCAAGAATTACTTGAAACGATATCCGAAAGAATCAACCAAGTGGTTTATGAAATTTCTAAAAGAACAGAGGAAGCAGTCTAAAGCTGTTATTTGGGGTTCCTCAATTTTATCACGTATACCAAAGAGTTGGTCACTACTGATGCATTGAAGTTGAACATCTTTTGGTTCTCAATCACAACTGAATGATGCATTTTATTATTTCTTTTGTAATTCTTTGATTTTATTGATTAAAATCTTTTTAGGTATTTTAGGATTTTAATATGTAATTAAACCATTGTCTTCTTATATAATAAATTGTACTACTTTTTGATCTATTTTATGTAGCTTGCCTATAAATAGGTTTGTATAGTTTTTGGGATTCTGCGTAAATCTTTTTTCATGATAAATAAATTGACTTTTTCCTTTCATATATATATATAAAAGCCTTTTATTCTCTTTTTCGCTGAGATAGGTGGTTTATAGGGAGGATTCTCCAGGCATGAAGACTCCCTAAAAGTATGCCTTTTGAATTATGGACAAATGGACAATTAAAGTATCATAGTACATATGTCACTTAGCAATCACCGAAGTCCTAAACAAATTTTTTTTTTTTGTTTTCTCAAATCCCCAACTTTGAGGGTGATTTTAATAAATAAATATTTTGATTATAATATTGTCATAATAAGCCCTTAATTTGATTTGACATCTTCTTTGAAATGATGTGTTTTTAAGAATTTACTCTTTCAAAAGAAAATTAATGTCAGAGAGAAAACGGAGAAAAGAATCTCAATGTTTTTGGCATCAACACCAATGTTTTTGTGTTTTGTAAGGGGATGTTGATAAGAATCTCAATGTTTCTTCAAGAAGTTATGAAGGCTCTCATTCTACGGCTCTTGATGATCACAAGTGTTTAACATGGTTCTCAATTAACGTGCTTATTTCATTTGGAATTATATAAAATGAATTTATTAGCTACATCAGCTCTTAGGTGACAAGAAGGGCGAGAAAGTTGGGGCCATAATCCTTGGACTGACTATTCCTTCATGTCTTCACATTTTACTGCTATATTCTTCAAAACCAGACCTTCTCTAAACTGTGTTATTCAAAACTAGATCAAATGGACTCTTTCTCCATTATGAGTTCATCCAGCCATAATGATAAGACAGCTGCTTGAAGACTCCTAGGTAAACGCTTCCTAGGTTGTCGTGTTGAGATTTTACCATTAAAATCCATTTACTCAATCTTAAGAAAAAAACACAAGCACAACAATTAAATAGGAAAATAAATAAAAAGCAAGAACTTTAGGAAGAGTAAAGTTGTTAAACTTTCACCCCAAAATCTCAATACAAAAAAAGCTCTTAACCCAATACACCCAAAGCTGTCATCCTAACTTTAGTAGTAAATCCCTCTAGCTTACAATGTATATGGGAATTATGAGTGTGCCTCAAATCTTCTCTGGGACTCCTTTATGTCGAATATATTTTCCTAATACAATTAGAAAAAGAACAACCGCATCATACTAAACTACTACTATTTGTACAATTAACAATCTAATAGGAAATTAGTATTATTCCTACTAGAACAAGCAATTACAAAATAGGAAACAATTTTTCCCAAGCCAATTAGAAGTCTTTTTTATGAGAATTGAGCCAAACTCCTAACAGTCGTAACTATGGGGTAGTTTTTTTTTTTTTTTTTAATTTTCTTCTTCCACTTTGCGATCAGATGCAAACACACGTTTGATTTCATGCAAACAATTGGATCTTGCAATTAATTTTTGTTGGTATGATCCTCCAATGTGTCCACGAGCTAAAGAAGATATAAGTGGATTGTTGAGGAAAATTGTAGGAATAAAGAATCAAGCTAGAAGAGACAGAGATAGGAGCTGATGTGATTAATAAATTCATTTTATATAGTTTTAAATGCAATCAGAATATGATATGAGAACAATATCAAACTTGAGTTTCAATAGTAAACTTGACGTAAATTAGAACAATATTAAACTTAAAGAAAAACCAGTGAAATCTAAAAGACAATTGATAATGGTAATGGATAAGTTTACATTAGTAATTAAGTTGACCTTGAAAAGGAGTTAAGACTGTAAATGCCAACCAAGCTGTTGAGTTCCTTAATTGGATAACACTCTCCCCAGACCGGCATTGTTTGGTTTTTTATTTTTCTTAGAAAAAAAAGCATATTTTGCACTTTTCATTAAATCTATTAAACTAGGTCCTAGTCAAAATCCTAGTCTCGAAAAGTTATCTTGATATGGACCAACACCATGTAACTTCGTGCCGATATAATATTATATATATTTTTATACCATAGTAGTGGATAAAATATTTGGAAATAAAATAAAAGAAACACGTTTTTTTTTTCTCTGTAGCTTATCCGGTTGAGATAAATTTGGTTGATGAAAATCCGATATAATTTACTATGTGATTGACGAATTCAGAGTTTGGTCATGTTGGCTGGGTCCATTCTACTCGGTTGGCAGCGTCAACGTAACAAAATTTTAACAATCCATGTTCACACTTTTGTTTCATGGGTTTCCACCATTGTTTATATCAAAAAAAAATCCTGGTTAGATTGGGTAGTTTTAAACCCGTCTGAAATTTTATCGATAATTTTAAAAAAATTTACTAGTAATATCAATATAAGTGTGAGAATAAAAAATTAATGGTACAAGTGAAATTTCGGATGGATCTAAAACAATTCTTAACCAAAAATTGGTCCTTATATGTTGGATCCTCTCAATTTTTAGCTTTGAATTGTGGGTCAATTAATTGTTAGATTTTATGCCACCTCAATAAAGTAAAAATCGAGGGTCATGAACACACCACATCACCGAAGTAAGGGAAAAGAGCTTTTTCCTCTAAATTGGCAAACAACCAACTGCATGCCCTTGTGTAGTGACTCATACCGAGCGAGCATTACTTGAAATGACATCATCATTACTTTTAAACATTGAGCATATAGACCTGTACCGGAACATGTAAATCCTACTATTTCCATCATACAATACATTCCTACTATATGTATGCATGCTTCCACATTTCTTTAGTCTATGTACACTACATCTTGGTTGAAACCAAGAATTTACACAAGACACAATCTTTAGAAAAATTTCAGCCATACAATTAAAAACCACACAGTTTTTTCAAAAACGGAGACATATACATTAATCTGAACTCCCAAACAAACATGGTGAGGATGCTTTGCGTGAAAACCCACCTAAGGATACCTTTCTCCTTTAATCCTTTTCTGATTTGCTTCAATTCTATTCAACAACTTCCTTGAAATATTAAAAAGTTGGAGGGTGAGGTAAAAGCTTAGCGAGTAGTCATATTACTCGAAGTAATCGTCTTCAAGAAACTTTTTCACTTTTTGAATGAATTCAATTTAATTGTAATCACAATTCATAAAGTCACAACTATGTATATATAATTACTCTCATGCTCATCACAAGTAAAATAATCGTTCCAAGAATACATTAAAACAATCAACAATCACATGAATTAAAGTATCATAGAAGTATGTCACATGATTCAAACCATTACAACAATAACCCTTTTAAACTATTCACGGTTCACGTGACATCAACTCAATTCCATACTCTTATCAATACATATATCACAATGGGGGTGTCTCCCCACGTACCAGTACATCAAACATCGCATTATACATCCACTTGGTTTCATCTCACTTTCCACTTCTACTTGGTTCCACCTCACTTTCCACTTCCACTCGGTTCCATAATATCATCAAGGACTCAAATCTCATCAAACATAATTCATAACACAAGAAATTTCTTAAATATAATTTCATCAACTCATTCACATTACACTTTACTTCAAAACACACATCAAGACATATGATTTGTTTCTTAGATATCAAACACACATTTATTCACACCCTTATATGGTTTGCATTCCGCATCTATTATACTTACATATTTTCGTTTTTATCGTATAATTCACCACACTTACTAACAGTATGGTGAAACTCACCACACTCATAATTCTAATTTTATAACAAGAGCTAAGTGGAGAGCTTTGGGGGTAGTGGGGATTTTAGGTTATGAGGTTTTGAGGGTAATAATTTTGTTGTATTGGGATTTTGGGGTGCGTGTTTGACAACTTTGATCTTCCTAAAGTTGTAGTTGAAGATTAACAAAATAGTGTAGTTGTGGTGGATGTAAGTAAGGAGGTTGTCGAACCATACTAATTCTTGGTGTTATTACTCTTTATTTTGTTTACCTATTTAATTGTTGTGGCTGTGTTTTTACCTAAGATTTGAGCATGTGGATTTTAGAGGAAAAATCCCAACAAACACCTTATCTGAAAAATTAGATTTTAAGGATTTTCATAGATCGAGGTCAAAGATTGGATTTCAAATCTGCGAAAAATTCTTGATTTGGGTTGTGAAATTTTCTTTAATAAGAGGTATTTTTCACTATCAAATGCAAGACAGATAGGAAAATTTTTATTTTACTCTCTCTATGTGATGGTGGAAATGTATCTTCTCTAAGAAAATCCCGGAAAAATCTCTCTGTACATGAAATGAAAATGGCATTTCACCTAATCTTGTTGTGTTCATTTATATCGACCAAATTAGTGTTATTCCCAACCTTTGGCATGACACATTAACATGAATTGTCACTCGTACCGAAAACTATTTCAAGCTCATATTACAATTTTATCAAATAACTAATCTTAATTAAAAAAGTTGTTAGTTACATTATGCTAAAACATATGCTAGTAAAGATTTGCGTAATCTGCCTTGGCTCAAGATGTGTATGCCATGAAAAGTTCTTACATACCTAACTATGGTCTATAAAAGATATATCGCATAATAACATATTTTATTATTGCATGGCATTAGAAGATAAAGAAAAAGAGATATCTTCCTTCCATCCAATAGTTAAAAATGCTTTGTGCATGCATTTATCAACTACCAAGATAAAAAAATTTCATATATACACGACTGATATATTAAATTGAACTACTGAACAGCAAGCTAAAAGATGTGCAACACAAATTGTTAATTCAGATCTCTCTTAATCTGTAATAACCGTATTTGCAAAGTAAGGGTAAATAAGTAATTTAATAAATTATAACTTGAAGTTTAAATGATATAGTTACGCGATGGATTTAGTATTGAATAAAATAATTCTTTTGGAAAAAAAAATTTCTGCGACGTGGACGTCATTAAAAGAAAAGAAAAGTCAAAAGTTGTGGGCAGCAGGTATAATATCGGCAGCCAATTTCAGAAGACGTTTGTAGTCAACAAACGTGGGTAGCAGGTGTAATACCTGTTACCAATTTCAGACGGCATTTGGGAATGCCTTACGCGTCTCCACAACGTGGAAACAGTAGAGACTTTTGGGAGAGGTGCTGCTGAAGTTTTCAGCCCAAGTTTTCGTATATATAGCATATGTAAACGTAAAAAAAAAAATTTCACCCATGAGATTTCGTTTTGTTTCCTCTAAATCGTCTGTTTTCTTTAAATCTCTGGATACTCAAAGAAATGCTGGAAGAACAAAATTTTGAAGAAGTTTTCTATGGAATTTCATAGAGAATCAAGAATAGCTATCAGAAGGTAATATCATAGTGCTTATTTTTGAATTTCTAACATTTATGGAGTTTTCCTGAATTCAAAGTGTGAATTTTCAAAGTGTGTGGTTTATATCGAACAGAAGAATAAATTAGAAAATTTGTATAAATATGATGTCAGGTGTTGACGATCTACAATTGGGGGAATTTTTTAGAGAAACGGGAAAGGCAAGGAAGTGATCCACGGGTAGCTTTAAGTGCTACTTGTGAGTTGGATTTACTTTAAGTAGTCTAAAGAAAAATGTAATATTTAGTGATAATATTAAAATAAATTATTGATGTATGCTTGGGTGATAGATCAAAAAAATTAATTTATAGTTATGATAGGAAATTTGGACATGTAGAAATATTTTTCGGTGAGAAATAATAAATTACTACGGTGCTCTTTATGTAACTAATCTTGATCATGTTGACCCGGAAAAACCTAGATACACAACAAATCAACATGTTATGTGGAAAAGTAAGTTCACTCTAAATCCAAAGCTTTAGAAAATTTATACTCAATACAATTTTTTTTTCTATTTTTTGTACTGCCAACATAGACTATGGTGATTAATCTATTGACTTTCAAATTTTTTTCCTATTTTGTAGAAGATCGAGATAGAATTCTTATTGGCCCACAGGTATGTTGGTAAAGTATATATATTTATTTTAGAAATACTTTGTTTTTGACAAACGAAGGCATAAAAAAATTTTTCCTATTTTTTTTTACCCAATGCCCTATTTTCTTACCCAATACTTTTTCTTTATATTCACACTTTATAAAATGACTGATAATTTTATATAACATTTGTTTATTCAGGCTGCTTCAGACTTGATCCTAGTGTATCCTGAAGGTATCAAATATATTCTAAAGTACATCAAGGATCATTACAATAATCCAACTATTTACATTACTGTGAATGGTAAGCCAATTGTTAGAATAAATTTCATATAATTAAGTGGTGTTTGTTACATGTTGGATAATCCAATTACTAATTAGTTTTGATTTCTTTGACATAAAACTCATGTAGGATATGACGATTACAACAATGATACATTACCATTGGAAGAAGCTCTTAAGGATACTGATAGGAAAGAATACCATGAGAAGCATGTTCGGAATCTTTTGGAAGCCATAAAGTGAGTTAGTATCTAACTTACGTTGAATTTATTATCACTCTTTTTTTTCTTTTTTTTTTGGTTCGCAAAATTTACTTTACAACTAACATAAAACTTGTGTTCTACAACAAACTTGATATTGATATAAAATTATTGTTTTCTGCTATATATGATACTTTTTAGCACTCAATTTTTGAACGTTTAATTATTTCAAGGTCCATCTCGATGTAAGCTTATAGAGCAAAGATTGTTTTGTTAAATGTTTATACTAATGGTGATTATTGGATTATTGACAGTGACTATGGAGTTGATGTGAAAGGCTATTTTGCATGGTCATTGATGGATAACTTTGAATGAAACCTTTGTTACACTGTTCGATTCGGATTATATTACATAGATTTCAAGAATTACTTGAAACGATATCCGAAAGAATCAACCAAGTGGTTCATAAAATTTTTAAAAGAACAGAGCAAGCAGTCTAAAACTGTTATTTGGGGTTCCTCAATTTTATCACGTATACAAAAGAGTTGGTCACTACTGATGCATTAAAGTTGAACATCTTTTATTTCTCAATCACAATTGAATGATGTATTTTATTATTTCTTTTGTAATTCTTTGATTTTATTGATTAAAATCTTTTTAGGTGTTTTAGGATTTTAATATGTAATTAAACTATGGTCTTCTTATATAAGAAATTGTACTACTTTCTGATCTATTTTATGTAGCTAGCCTATAAATAGGTTTGTATAGTTTTTGGGATTCTGCCTAAATCTTTTTTCATGATAAATAAATTGACTTTTTCCTTTCATATATATATATATATATATATATATATATATATATATATATATATATATATATATATAAAAGCCTTTTATTCTCTTTTTCGCTTAGATAGGTGGTTTAGAGGGAGGATTCTCCAGGCATGAAGACTCCCTAAAAGTATGCCTTTTGAATTATGGACAAATGGACAATTAAAGTATCATAGTACATATGTCACTTAGCAATCACCGAAGTCCTAAAAATTTTTTTTTTCTTTGTTTTCTCAAATCACCAACTTTGAGGGTGATTTTAATAAATAAATATTTTGATTATAAATTTGTCATAATAAGCTCTTAATTTGATTTGACATCTTCTTTGAAGTGATGTGTTTTTAAGAATTTACTCTTTCAAAAGAAAATTAATGATAGAGAGAAAATGGAGAAACAATTGTTTGCGGTTATTGTTATGCCTAAAATTTGAAAAATAAAGTCTTAGAACATCAAAGGTGCAACAAATTATTACATTTTTTATACTTCTTTTCTTTAGGTGTTAAAATTAAGTGGGCCAATAGCAAGGCAACACGTGGACATTTCTACTTCCAATAAGGAGATGGCACATGGACAAGTTATTAACGAACCCAATGTCATCTTCGGACATCCCTGTCTAGAGCTATGCGCGTAAATCCAGGGATCACGATCCTTCTTGGACACCCAGCCATATCCACTTGCAGAGGAACAGGATCTCTGGAATTTCCCCATCCCGGGCGCGTGGCCGTCTCGCCTTTGAAACACTATAAAAGGATCAATGTATACAAATCCAGACATATTCACATTTTACATAACTGAAAATACCAGCATCCCCATTCCTCTAAGAACTTGTACTAACAAGAGCATCGGAGTGTCTTCGGAGGCACCATCCCCTTCTCTCCCCCGGTGGCTCTCTAGCTCATCTCATCTTTCTTGTGCAAGCTTCCCCAAGAACCCACCCCCAACTCAGCAACACGTTTTTGGCATCAACACCAATATTTTTGTGTTTTGTAAGGGGCTGTTGATAAGAATCTCAATGTTTCTTCAAGAAGTTCTGAAGGCTCTCATTCTATGGCTCTTGATGATCACAAGTGTTTAACATGGATCTCAATTTATGTGCTTATTTCATTTGGAATTATATAAAATGAATTTATTAGCTACATCAGCTCTTAGGTGACAAGAAGGGTGAGAAAGTTGGGGCCATAATCCTTGGACTGACTATTCCTTCATGTCTTCACCTTTTATTGCTATATTCTTCAAAACCAGACCTTCTCTAAACTCTGTTATTCAAAACTAGATCAAATGGACTCTTTCTCCATTATGAGTTCATCTTGCCATTATGATAAGATAGCTGCTTGAAGACTCCTATGTAAACACTTCCTAGGTTGTCGTGTTGGGATTTTACCATTAAAATCAATTTACTCAATCTTAAGCAAAAAAACACAAGCACAATAATTAAATAGGAAAATAAATAAAAAAAAACAAGAACTTTAGGAAGAGTAAATGTTGGAAATCACCTTGACAAGATGCCCAGGTGGTGATCTTCCAAACACCCAAGTCTTGAATGACTTGTAGAAAGAATTTCAGCAATCGAACACAAGAACAGAAAATCAGAGAAAGAAAGAAGACAAGTAATTTGTTGTCGAGGTTCGGCAATGTGCCTACGTCCCCGTGAGTTCCTCCGAACTCTCTGCACTATCTCAATGGTTCTTACAAAGTTACAGCAATCCTCTTCAAGAATCCAAGTTCTTGAAGAAACAAGAAGAGAAGGAAGAAGATGAGAACTCAACAATGTTCTCTAATCTAATCTAGACTCTCTCTATCTTATTACAACCAGCCTCACTACAAGAGTCCCTCTTGTGTTTATGTCTCTCTACACAATTCTCTCTTAATGTTTACAATGATCTCACAATGTCACAAATCTCTCTTGTATGTGTGTTGAATAAACCTTGTTGTAGTGTTTGAAAATGAGGCTTAAGAACCCCTTTTATAGCCTCTTAATTCTTGGACATTCTTGTGAGTCATTATTCTCCCTTTGATCATGTTCTTCCTTTAATCTCAGCCCTACATCACTCTCCAAGTGATGCTGTGCGTTTTGATGTGGTGCACACATGATTGGAGAGGTCTTATGCATGCTGGATCATGTGTGCAGCCATGTGCTGTGTGGTTCGGCCCTGAAATGGTGTGGTGCGGCGCTGAGGCAGGGCTGGAAGCATGGCTTGCTGTGTGCTGCGGCGCTGGTGCTGTGTGCTGCGGTGTGACCTGATGCTGCAGCCTCCTGATGCTGTGCGCACACCTCCTGCCTGTGGGCAGAAACTTCCACAGCAGTGTGCCTGACCTTCCCATGCTCAAAATTGAAGCACACACATCTGTGCAACCTTATAACTTGCTGAAATTTGATATCCGACAATTGGTTTGGACATTAACCGACCTTAGACCATGTTTGGATATGTTTGAAACTTAGACAAATAACAACAGTAAAGTTGTTAAACTCTCACCCCAAAATCTCAATACAGAAAAAGCTCTTAACCTAATACATCCAAAGCTGTCATCTTAACTTTAGTAGTAAATCCCTCTAGCTTACAATGTATATGGGAATTATGAGTGTACCTCAAATCTTCTCTAGGACTCCTTTATATCGAATATATTTTCCTAATACAATTAGAAAAAGAACAACCGCATCATACTAGACTACTATTACTTGTACAATTAACAATCTAATAGGAAATTAATATTATTCCTGCTAGAACAAGCAATTACAAAATAAAAAACAATTTTTCCCAAGCCAATTAGAAGTTTTCTTTGTGAGAATTGAGCCAAACTCCTAACAGTCGTAATTATGGGGTAGTTTTTTTTTTAAAATTTTTTTCTCCCACTTTGCGATCAGATGCAAACACACGTTTGATTTCATGCAAACAATTGGAGCTTGCAATTAATTTTTGTTGTTATGATCCTCCAATGTGTCCATGAGCTAAAGAAGATATAAGTGGATTGTTGAGGAAAATTGTAAGAATAAAGAATCAAGCTAGAAGAGACAGAGATAGGAGCTGATGTGATTAATAAATTCATTTTATATAGTTTTAGATGCAATCAGAATATAAATTGAGAACAATATCAAACTTGAGTTTCAATATTAAACTTGACATAAATTAGAACAATATTAAACTTAAAGAAAAACCTCTGAAATCTAAAAGACAATTGATAATGGTAATGGATAAGTTTACATTAGTAATTAAGTTGACCTTGAAAACGAGTAGAGACTGTAAATGCCAACCAAGCTGTAGATTTCCTTAATTGGATAACACTCTCCCCAGACCGGCATTGTTTGGTTTTTTCTTTTTCTTAGAAAAAAAAGCATATTTTGCACTTTTCGTTCATTAAATCTATTAAACTAGGTCCTAGTAAAAATCCTAGTCTCGAAAAGTTATCTTGATATGGACCAACACCTTGTAACTCCGTACCGATATAATATTTTATATATTTTTATACCATAGTAGTGGATAAAATATTTGGAAATAAAATAAAATAAACACGTTTTTTTTTTCTTTGTAGCTTATTCGGTTGAGATAAATTTGATTGACGAAAATCCGATATAATTTACTATGTGATTGACGAATTTAGAGTTTGGTCATGTTGGCTGGGTCCATTCTACTCGGTTGGCAGCGTCCACGTAACAAAATTTTAACAATCCATGTTCACACTTTTGTTTCATGGGTTTCCACCCTTGTTTATATAAAAAAAAATCTTGGTTAGATTGGGTACTTTTAAACCCGTCTGAAATTTTATCGATAATTTTAAAAAATTTTACTAGTAATATCAATATAAGTGTGAGAATAAAATACTAATGGTACGAGTGAAATTTCAAAAGTTAACAATGAAATTTCTGACGGATCTAAAACAATTCTTAACCAAAAATTGGTCCTTATATGTTGGATCCTCTCAATTTTTAGCTTTGAATTGCAGGTCAATTGATTGTTAGATTTTATGCCACCTCAATAAAGAAAAAATCGAGGGTCATGAACACACCACATCACCGAAGTAAGGGAAAAGAGCTTTTTCCTCTAAATCGGCAAACAACCAACTGCATGCCCTTGTGTAATGACCCATACCGGGCAAGCATTACTTGAAATGACATCATCATTACTTTTAAACATTGAGCATATAGACCTGTACCGCAACATGTAAATCCTACTATTTCCATCATACAATACATTCCTGCTATATGCATGCATGCTTCCACAATTCTTTAGTCTATGTACACTACATCTTGGTTGAAACCAAGAATTTACACAAGACACAATCTTTAGAAAAATTTCAGCCATACAATTAAAAACCACATACATTTTTTTGAAAAACGGAGACATATACATTAATCCGAACTCCCAAACAAACATGGTGAGGATGCTTTGCGTGAAAACCCACTTAAGGATATCTTTCTCCTTCAATCCTTTACTGATTTGCTTCAATTCTATTCAACAACTTCCTTGAAATATTAAAAAGTTGGAGGGTGAGGTAAAAGCTTAGCGAGTAATCATATTACTCGAAGTAATCGTCTTCAAGAAACTTTATCACTTTTTGAATGAATTCAATTTAATTGTAATCACAATTCATAAAGTCACAACTATGTATGTATAATTACTCTCATTCTCATCACAAGTAAAATAATCGTTCTAAGAATATATTAAAACAATCAACAATCACATGAATTAAAGTATCATACAAGTATATCACATGATTCAAACCATTACAAGAATAACCCTTTTAAACTATTCACGGTTCACGTGACATCAACTCAATTCCACACTTTTATCAATACATATATCACAATGGGGATGTCTCCCCACGTACCAGTACATCAAACATCGCATTATACATCCACTTGGTTTCATCTGAATTTCCACTTCTACTTGGTTCCACCTCACTTTCCACTTCCACTCGGTTCCACAATATCGTCAAGGATTCTAATCTCATCAAATATAATTCATAACACAAGAAATTTCTTAAATATAATTTCATCACCTCATTCACATTACACTTGTTGGTTTTTTGTCTAAGGTTTAAACATGCTTCAAACATGGTCAAGGTTTGAACAGGTCCAAACATGGTTCAAAGATGGTTAAAATCCAAACCAAAGGTGGAGTATGAAAGTTCAGCAAGTTAAAAGGTTGCACACAAGTGTGTGCTTAAGTTTTGAGCGTGGCAAGGTCAGGCACACTGCTGTGGAAGTTTCTGCCCACAGGCAGGAGGTGTGCGCACAGCATCAGGAGGCTGCAGCATCAGGTCACGCCGCAGCACACGGCACCATATCAAAACGCACAGCATCACTTGGAGAGTGATGAAGGGCTGAGATTAAAGGAAGAACATGATCAAAGGGTCAAGAATGATTCACAAGATTGTCCAAGAATTAAGAGGCTATAAAAAGGGTTTCTTAGCCTCATTTCAAGTGGTGGCAAAGGTGTGTGAGAGAACCACACAGGTTGTGACATTGTGAGATCATTGTAAACACAAGAGAGAATTGTGTGAGAGACATAAACACAAGATGGACTCTTGTAGTGAGGCTGGTTGTAAAGAAGAGAGGTTAGTAGAGAATTGATAGAAAGCATTGTAATAGGTCTATCACTTTCTCGTTCTCTTCTTGGTTCTTCAAGAACATAGATTCTTGAAGGGGATTGCTGTAACTTTGTAAGAACCATTGAGATGGTGCAGAGAGTTTGGAGGAACTCACGGGGACGTAGGCACATTGCCGAACCTCGACAACAAATTACTTGCCTTCTTTCTTTCTTTGATTTTCTGTTCTTGGGTTTGATTGCTGAAATTCTTTCCACAAGTCATTCAAGACTTGGGTGTTTGGAAGATCACCACCTGGGCATCTTGTCAAGGTGATTTCCAACAACACTTTACTTCCAAACACACATCAAGACATATGATTTATTTCTTAGATATCAAACACACATTTATTCACACCCTTATATGGTTTGCATTCAGCATCTATTATACTTACATATTTTCGTTTTTATCATATAATTCACCACGCTTACTAATAGTATGGTGAAACTCACCACACTCATAATTCTAATTTTATAACAATAGCTAAGTGGAGAGCTTTGGGTGTATTGGAGATTTTGGGTTGTGAGGTTTTGAGGGTAATAATTTTGTTGTATTGGGACTTTGGGGTGCGTGTTTGACAATTTTGATCTTCCTAAAGTTGCAGTTGAAGATTAACAAAATAGTGTAGTTGTTGGTGGATGTAAGTAAGGAGGTTGTCGAACCATACTAATTCTTGGTGTTATTACTCTTTATTTTATTTACCTATTTAATTGTTGTGGTTGTGTTTTTGCCTAAGATTTGAGCATGTGGATTTTAGAGGAAAAATTCCAACAAACACCTTATATGAAAAATTAGATTTTAAGGATTTTCATAAATCGAGGTTAAAGATTTGATTTCAAATATGTGAAAAATTCTTGATTTAGGTCTTGAAATTTTCTTTAATAAGCGGTTTTTTTCACTATCAAATGCAAGACAGATAGGAAAATTTTTATTTTACTCTCTCTATGTGACGGTGGAAGTATATCTTATCTAAGAAAATCCCATAACTCAGGTTTAAGGGAGTAATCTCTCTGTACATGAAATGAAAGTGGCATTTTACCTAATCTTGTTGTGTTCATTTATATCGACCAAATTAGTGTTATTCCCAACCTTTGGCATAACATATTGACATGAATTGTCACTCATACCGAAAACTATTTCAAGCTCATATTACAATTTTATCAAATAACTAATCTTAATTAAAAAAGTTGTTAGTTACATTACGCTAAAACATATGCTAGTAAAGATTTGCGTAATCTGCCTTGGCTCAAGATGTACATGCCATTAAAAGTTCTTACTTACCTAACTATGGTCTATAAAAGATATATCGCATAATAACATATTTTATTATTGCATGGCATTAGAAGATAAAGAAAAAGAGATATCTTCCTTCCATCCAATAGTTAAAAATGCTTTGTGCATGCATTTATCAAGTACCAAGATAAAAAATTTCCATATATACGCGACAGATATATTAAATTGAACTATGGATCAGCAAGCTAAAAGATGTGCAACACAAATTGTTAATTAAGATCTCCTCTTAATCTGTAACAATCGTATTTGCAAAGTAAGGGTAAATAAGTAATTTAATAAATTATAACATGAAGTTTAAATGATATAGTTACGCGATGGATTTAGTATCGAATAAAATAATTCTTTTGGATAAAAATATTTCTGCGACGTGGACGTCACTAAAAGAAAAGAAAAAAAAAAAAACTCAAAACTTGTGGGCATAAGGTGTAATACCTGCTGCCAATTTCAGAAGACGTTTGTAGTCAACAAACGTGGGTAGCATGTGTAATACCTGTTACCAATTTCAGACGGCATTTGGGAATGCCTTACGCGTCTCCACAACGTGGAGACTGTGGAGACTTTCGGGAGGGGTGGGCTGCTGAAGTTTTCAGCCCAAGTTTTCGTATATATAGCATATATAAGCGTAAAAAAAAAAAAAAACGGTTCACCCATGAGATTTCGTTTTATTTCCTCTAAATCGTCTATTTTCTTTAAATATTTGGATACTCGAAGAAATGCTGGAAGAGCAAAATTTTGAAGGGGTTTTCTGTGGATTTTCATATAGAATCAAGAATAGCTATCAGAAAAGCAGAAAGTAATATCATAGTGCTTATTTTTGAATTTCTAACATTTATGGAGTTTTCTTGAATTCAAAGTGAGAATTTTCAAAGTGTGTGGTTTATATCGAATTGAAGAATAAATTAGAAAATTTATATAAATATGATGTCAGGTGTTGACGATCTACAATTGGGGGAATTTTTGAGAGAAATGGGAAAGGCAAGGAAGTGATCCACGGGTAGCTTTAAGTGCTACGTGTGAGTTGGATTTACTTTAAGTAGTCTAAATAAAAATGAAATATTTAGTGATAATATTAAAATAAATTATTGATGTATACTTGGGTGATAGATGAAAAAAATTGATTTGTAAGTATGATAGGAAATTTGGACATATAGAAATATTTTTCGGTGAGAAATAATATTTTTGGAAATAAAAGTTTATTGGAGAATAAAAGAGATAAAAAAATTATTGATGAGTTATATTGATGTTTTAGCACGAATTATGAGGAGATGAATTTTAGTGAATATTGATAAGCTTTGGTGGATGATTTGATGTGATTAGAAATGAAATTCAGTGGATCTAGACAAACTTTGATGGATAATTTGATATGATTTAGGATGAAACTTAGTGGATTTTGACAAGTTGTAATGGATGATTTGATGTGATTTGGGATGAGTGGATTTTAGTAGAATTTTTATATAATTTGAGAAAAAATCAGGATAGTCAATTTAAATATTTTGATTTCATGTGATTTTTATACTACTGTTTATATGCATATTTTACATCATTGTTCATATGCATATGCATTACATGAGAAAGAAAAGAACTAGGGAAGGCAGCTAGTCTGATGAAAATGAAAGAACCGTGAAGGCAGCTGGTCTAATGAAAATAAAAGAACCGGGAAGGCAACCGGTCTAATGAAAATGAAAAAACCGGGAAGGCAGCCGGTCTAAATGAGAATGAAAGAATCGGGAAGGCAGCCAGTATAAGATAATAACAACCTGTAGACTGGTGGGAAGACGTTCCCATCATAATCATGTATGCATTTGCATCTGTTTTAATTATTGCTGCATTATTGAAATGATGAGGTGTGATGTATCATCGTGAATATAATTTTAGATGATTGAGTCTCACAGAAAAAGACAGTTATGATGAAAATATTATTGAAATGCTGAGGTGTGATGTATCATCATCAATATAATTATAGATGATTGAGTCTCACAGAAAGAGACAATTATGATGAAAATATTATTGAAATGCTGAGGTGTGATGTAATATCGTGAATATAATTATAGATAATTGAATTTCACAGAAAGAGACAGTTATGATGATAGTGCTGATGTGTGGTATGTTATTTTGAAATTGTTTATAGATGATTTGGTCTCATAGAGAGAGACAATTATGGTAAGCAATAAGCAGAGAATGATACGAACCATCTAAATGATGGACTTTATGATGAGAACCTCATTACGAGGTAATTATGAGATAATTGATGGTCTTAAGGTGGACCAATGATTTAAAAAAAGATATTGATAGAGAATGAATCATATGGCATGTGTAATGATAGTAGAAAGTTGTCACCAGGTTATGTGAAAAAAATTAAAAATTAAAAATTAAAGGACTATTTATGAAATTTTGGAATATTTTTAGTAAATTAAATTCACTGAGCTTGTGAAGCTCACCCCTCATTGTATAATGATTTTCAAGTAGCTGGCTTGACAAATAATTTAGTGAGTTAAGGTTCCGAAGAAATCGTTTTCTGTAAGCCACGTACGTGTCAACATACTCAGACTAATGAGAAAATAAAATGAAAAATTTATTTGTAAATCTTCATGCATTTTACGTTGTATAGAATGCTTAAATATCGGATTGATGTAAAGTTATTTTGGTAATATTTATTTTTATTGTTGCATATATGTGTCGTGCTGGGATTCTCAAAATGTGATGACACCTGTAGAGAGAATATTTGGTTTTCTACCAGTAACTGACAGGTACATAGTTGCCTTTGTTTCGTTTGAATTAAAAGTAGAAGTTTTGGATTGATGAGAAGATATTCTTCCCTGGGTAAGTACAGATGTCAATAGACCTTAAACCTGGAATAGGTTTAAGGAGGTTTTCCTTGATAAATATTTTTCCTTAAACTTTTACAGCCTAACATGATAGAGATTGATATATTTGAGGCATATTAATTATGTCAGATTGGTGGATATATCAACTCAGATTGAGAGAGATGTGATGGAGTTTAAGAAAAAAAATAGAGAAAGAGTGGTTAAAGAGGTTTAGACGTAAAGGTTATAGAGGTAATGGTAGTATAAGTGTATAGGGTGAGAAACCACCTCAAATGAGGCTTTCCTTGTTATAGGGAACTGAAGTACAGAGTTAGAGGCAAACAGAACCTGTTGTTTCTGTATCTTAAAATACTATTGGTTGGACCCTTAGATTTGGGAGACAGAAAGTCATGGCAGAGGAAGTAAGTATGCCATTAAGGGAAATAGTAATATGACGTATGATTGAGAAACAAAAGTTATTATAGATATATTTAGATGAGATATTTATCTCATAATTGTCAAAATTTGAAATGCTTTATGTGTGGAGAAGGTGGACATGTCAGTGTTGGTTGACCTTGATGCAACCCATTCTTTTGCATCCAGTATTCATATAAAATCTATTGAAGTATGTTTTTGTAATAACCATATTTTAAAAGTAAGAGTAAATGGGTATTTTAATAAATATGACAAAGAGTTAAAATCCCAAAATGGCTGAATGAAGATTTCAGGAAACAAAGGTTGAAAAAAAAAAAAAGTCAACTTTGAACAGTAGATCATGGCAGCAGTTCTGCCACCAACTGCCACCGAAAGTATAATGCAATTGGAGTTGGTGGAGAGAATTTTAAATGGTGTAAATGGAGAGAATGTTTACTGATGATGTTTTTTTTCTAATCATGATGTTTTTGGTATTTAATTGATATCTCGATATCATGGAGAATTTGGGAGAGAGGGGAGGCTGCCGATCTTCAGCTTAAGCTCCCTTATAAATATGTGTAGTAAGTGTAGCTACGCGTAGAAATTTCCTTTAGTTCCGAAAATTCAATATGTTTTCTTATAACTTTTGGGAGTTCAAAGAAAGGTGGAATGAGCAAAATTTTGAAGGACATTTTCGAAAATATTTTATAAAGAATTTCAAGAAGCTATCATAATAGCAGAAGTAATAAGGTAATGTTATTTTTTAAAAAATTTTAGTATTTATGAAAGTTTCAGGAAGTTAAAGTGGAAATTTCCAAACTGTGTAGTTTTTGGAGAAAAGAACAAATAATAAGAAATTTTAAATTCAAATATTATGTTAGATGTTGGCGTTCAGCAATCAGGAGAAAATTCGGAGAAGAGTGGGAAAGGCAAAGAGATGGTCCACGAGTAGCTTTAAGTGCTATGTGGTGAGTTGGATTTACTTTTAGTAGTCTAAATAAAAAAAACCAATTATTTGGTGATAATATTAAATTTAATTATTAAAGTATGCTTAGGTGATAGATGAAAAATTGATTTATGGGTATGATAGGAAATTTTGTCAGGTAGAAATATTTTTTGGTGAGAAATGATATTTTTGGAAATCATTAGTTTATTTGAGAATAAAAGCGATAAATAAATTATTAATGAGATATATTGATGGTTTAATACGAGTTATGATGAGATGAATTTTAGTGGATCTTGGCAAATTTTGGTTGATGATTTGAGATGAAATTTAGTGGATCTTGACAGACTTTAATGGATTATTTGATGTGATTTGGGAAGAGAAGAGTTTAGTGGAATTTTTTTATATAATTTGATAAAAATCAGGATGATTGTATGTGAGGAATTTTAAAGAAACTTTGTTATATAAATTTGTGGATAACCAGGATACCAATTTAAGTGGTTTGAATTTTTATATTTTTTTATATTACTATTTATATTACTGTTTCATATCATTGTTCATGTGCATATGCATTTAATAATATAACCGAAAGAACCGGGATGGTAGCCGGTCTAATGAAAAAACCGTGACAGCCGGTATATGCTGGAATTAAAAATGAAAACCGTGATAGCCGGTATATGCTGGAATTAAAAGTGAAAACCGTGACAGTTGGTATATGCTGGAAAGAACCGGGAAGGCAGCTGGTCTTATGAGACTGATAGAACCGGGAAAGCAGTCGGTCTTATGAGAATAAAAGAACCGAGAGGGCAGCTGGTCTAAGATAATAACAACTTGTCGACAGGTGGAAAGACGTTCCCATCATAATCATTTATGCATTTGCATCTGTTTTAATTATAGTTGCATTATTTGAGATGCTGAGATGTGGTATATTATTGTGAATTAAATTATAGATGGCTGAGTCTCATAAAAAGAGACAGCTAAAATGATGAGATTTTTGAGATGTTGCGATGTAGTATATAATTGTGAATTAAATTATAGATGACTGAGTCTCATAAAAAGAGACAGCCATAAGGATGAGATTTTTGAGATGCGGAGAGGTGGTTTATTATTGTGAATTTAATTATAGAAGGTTGAGTCTCATAGAAAGAGACAGTAGGGTGATAAGACTTATCTAAATGATGGACTTTATGATGAGAACCTCATTACGAGGTAATTATGAGATAATTGATGATCTTAAGGTGGACCTCTGATTGAGAAGAAGAGATTGATAAAGAATAAATATTGTTATGTGTAATGATAGTAGGAAGTTCTCATCAGGTTATGTGGAAAAAATTTAAAAGATTAAATATTAAAGGACTAGTTATAGATTTTGGAATACTTTTAGTAAATTTAATTCGCGGAGTTTGTGAAGCTAACCCCTCACTGTTCAATGATTTCAGGTAGCAGACAAGATAAATAGTCTGGTGGGTTGAGAATCAGACGAGATCTTTTTCTGTAAGCCACATACGTGTCAATATCCTCAGACAATCGAGATAAAGACTTGTAAAAATTATATTGTAAATATTCATGCATTTATGTATATTATGGTTAAGTGAATAACAGATTTGTTTACCTCTCCTGTTAAGGGATGAGGAAAAAGAAAAAAAAATGGTAGTATCATATTTATTGTTACATATATGCGTCGTGCTTGGATTTTTAAAATCTGATGACACCGTCTAGGGTGGCCAACCTGGGATGGGTCGTTATAATTTTGGTATCAGAGCATTAGGTTTTAAGATTCTGTAGACTGCATGAGAACTTAAAAGTGGAAGATCTAAATAATATTCTTAAATGCAGAGTCTGAGGATGACACGTGGTCGTGCGAGAGCTAGAGGTAGAGTTCAGAATCAGAGGGGTCGTGGTAGACCCCCAATTTTTAGGAGAACTGAAGCAGAGGAGGAAGTTGAGTCGGTGGTTCCCGTAAGGGAACATGGTGATAGTGCAACTGGTACAAGTAGAGCTGGGGAATGGGATTTCCCCATTCGGGGTGTGTGGGTCATCTCACCTTTGAAACACTATAAAAGGACCAAGGTATGCAAATCTAGACACATTCACAATCACATTTTACATAACTGAAAGCACGAGCATCCAATTCCTCTAAGAACTTGTACTAACAAGAGCATCAGAGTGTCTTTGGAGGCACCATCTCCCCCTCTCCTCCGGTGGCTCTCTAGCTCATCTCGTCTATCTTGTGCAAGCTCCCCCAAGAACCAGCCCCCAACTCATCAACACGTTTTATGCATCAACACCAATATTTTTGTGTTTTGTAAGGGGCTGTTGATAAGAATCTCAATATTTCTTCAAGAAGTTCTGAAGGCTCTCATTCTATGGCTCTTGATGATCACAAGTGTTTAACATTGTTATCAATTTATGCGCTTATTTCATTTGGAATTATATAAAATGAATTCATTAGCTACATCAGCTCTTAGGTGACAAGAAGGGTGAGAAAGTTGGGTCCATAATCCTTGGACTGACTATTCCTTCGCGTCTTCACCTTTTATTGCTATATTCTTCAAAAACCAGACCTTCTCTAAACTCTATTCTTCAAAACTAGATCAAATCGACTCTTTCTCCATTATGAGTTCATCTTGCCATTATGATAAGACAGCTGCTTGAAGACACCTAGGCAGACGCTTCCTAGGTTGTTGTGTTGGGATTTTACCATTAAAATCCATTTGCTCAATCTTAAGCAAAAAAACACAAGCACAACAATTAAATAGGCAAAATAAATAAAAAGTAAGAACACCTATAATTAATGTGGTTCGGCAACCTCTTTGCATACATCCACTAGCAAATCAACTACTTTATTAATTTTTAACTACAATTTTAGGAAGAGTAAAGTTGTCAAACTCTCACCCCGAAGTCTCAATATAAAAAAAGCTCTTAACCTAGTTCTAGTTACAAGTACTCTCTCTGATAACCCAAAAACCCAAAGCTCTCATCCTAACTTTAGTAGTAAACCCTTCTAGTTTACATTGCAAATGAAAATTATGACTGTGCCTCAAATCTTCTCTAGGACCCTTTTATATAGAATATATTTTCCTAATACAATTAGGAAAAGAACAACAGCATCATACTAGACTACTACTACTTGTACAATCAACAATCTATTAGGAAATTACTACTATTCCTACTAGAACAAGCAATTACAAAATAGGAAACAACTTTTCCCAAACCAATTAGAAGTCTTCTTTGTGAGAATTAAGCCAAAATCTTAACAGTTGTAACTATGGGTGAGTTTTTTATTTATTTTTTTCATTTTCTTCTTCCACTTTGTGATCAGATGCAAACACACATTTGATTCCATGCAAAAAATTGGAGCTTGCAATTAATTTTTGTTGGTATGATCCTCCAATGTGTCCACGAGCTAAAGAAGTTATAAGTGGATTGTTGAGGAAAATTGTAAAAATAAAGAATCAAGCTAGAAGAGACAGAGATAGGAGCTGATGTGATTAATAAATTCATTTTATATAATTTTAAATGCAATCAAAACATAAATTGAGAACAATATTAAACTTGAGTTTCAATAAAGACGTAAATTAGGAACAGTGATAAACTCGACGTAATTTAGAGCAATATTAAACTTAAAGAAAAACCAGTGAAATCTAAAAGACAATTGATAATGGTAATGGATAAGTTTACATTAGTAATTAAGTTGACCTTGAAAAGGAGAAAAAACTGTAAATGCCAAACAAATGATAAACTTAAGAAACCTGTTTCTTTTATTTTTTTCCCCCTTTTTTCATGTAATTTCTCCGTTACTTGTACTATATATAAAAAATATACTCCATACTCCATAGTGATCAAGTCCTGGGCCTTTGATGCAAATTTCAAGCCTGGGCATTTAAAGTCTTTAACTAATTGCTCCTTTAATTTTAAAGGTCAACTCCAACTTAATTACTGATATTGTAAACTACCCACGATGAAGCAGTAGTCATTTGTTTACCAGAGAGGGCTATTTAATTTTGCCATGAAACACGTACATAATGATCTTTCAATTTAGAAGACATCCAACACTATAATTTCTTAATTAATTTTAAAGTTATGTTTCGTGTTATTTTGAAGGAGACAACAATAACAACATGCATATGTTGAGTTATTAATCAGCTGTTGAGTAATTATGCGTATCTATAACATCTAAGTGATGCAACAGTTAGGAGGAGATCGTAATTATCAATTTATGTTGCTCATCTTTTAAGCTTGCTGATCAGTAGTTCAATTAATCATTAACTTCTCCTGATAATTTTACCATCCAAACAAACAGTAACACATGACACACCAAGGTAAGTCCACGGACACAAAATTACCACCAGTGAAATCATTACATGTGTTCAAGGGTACGAAGGTAATTTTATTCATAAACCCTAAAACACAGTAATCCTAATTGCACAAGGACACTCATATCTCATATCTGAGAAACTCAAATCCCACCACAACTCTCACTTATGAGTCATTTTCCTAATCAAACTGTACTCCAAAGCACTGTATGTAGAGGGCTTTCATTATCACACATGTACGTCACAAACAGTTTTTACAGCACCTGCCTTTTCATTTTCTATAAACAGATTACTGATTTAGGCATCAGAGAGTTCCCTCAAAAGCACACTTCCGATCCTCCGACAACTCCTTAGGTCTTTTTTTGTTCTCGTGTGCGTAGGGACTTCACAACACCTATAAGAGCAACAGTCACATTTTTCAGCATAAAAAAATTTGTGTTATCCATGGGAAAACTTTGAAGAAAAATTCATCTGTTAATGATGCCAACCTGAAATATGACCAAGAATGTTGTTGCTACTGTCGCTGTTGCCGCTGCTACCATTGCCACAACCCATACCTTGACTAGACAGGGCATGGCCTCTTTGCAATTCCCAAAAATACTGCTACCAGTGACGATTCCATCTGCCATTCTAAAAGGTAGCAGAAGTTTCTTGCAATCTCAACTGGGCTATCCCAATCGTCACCAAAGCCACACTGATCTGAATGCATGACTTGGGGTCCTCAATGGCATTAGATGCTGCCACAAAGCCCTCGATCAGCGAGGCACTCAGATCACGAAAGGGGACTTCACCCCACTAACTACCGATCCTCTGTTAGATTCTGCCCACTCCATTATAAGGTAAGATCACAGAGCCACACCACGATCACAAACACCTTTAATACAATCTCCAGGAGCCGAGAATGATCACTCCAGATAAAGAGAACCTATAGTAGGTTAGTAGCACCTGCCAATAGACAAAACAAAAGGCAAGAACAGAACAAAAGATCTTTTTTACAGATGACGACCCATGATGACGCCATGGTCATCACTTTGGTCATTGGGAATTACAATATGAAAAGGATCCTAGTTGACAACCAACATCTTCTATCATAACACGTTCAAGAAAATGGGGCTTAGTGACCAACAGCTCACATGGGTCGCTTCCCCTCTCTATGAGTTTTCAAGCGAGCCAATCTTCCTCTCTCTACTATATTTCACATCACATTCATAACATTTCTACTCATTTTTCATTCTCTTATGTTCTTCCTCTACACACAACCTATGTCATCACAACTACTTAGGCCATGTCTGGAGACAAGGGTTTAAGCAAGGTTAGCTTAAATCTTTGTCTTAGAATTTGGTGGATGTTACTGGGGCCTCAATTCCAAGACAATGATTTAAGTTAATATTGCTTAAATCCTTGTCTCCAAACATGGCCTTAGTTTCTAAACAGTTTCCTAGAGATTTCTTCGAAAGCTATTCATAATTGCTATCTACACAACTTCGCAAGGCTTTGTTGTATCCTTGAGGTGAATTTACTAGGAAGCTACTAGCAAACTTTTTGGAGTGAGGGCAACTATCACCTTAACGAAAGTGATTTACGCCCTAAATCCTTAAAATACTATGTTCTTTTCAATTGTTTTCGTTGTTGCAATTCCACATTTTCTAATGCACATACTTTGACCCACTTTTTTTTTTTTTTTACTTTAACCCAAAATCCCCAACAATTTTAAGGTGATAGTAGAAGCAACCATATAATCAGTATTGATTTCAAAGTCATGAGAGAAGACTTCATCAAAGAAGATCGTTTTTATGGAACCAACTTTGCTCACTAGAAGGAAACTAAAAGACTATAAAAGGTTGAAAGAAGCGAGAGGATATATATATTATGGATTTCTTTGTCGAGGCCAAATTCATACTGAGAGCATATGTATGATTTCTAAGTTTTTATAAAGTCTATGCCAGATATCCAGGAAGTATTTGAAGAGAAACTTAATACTTAAAAAAAAAAAAAAAAAAACAAGGTAGGCTTAACTTATTGATTATGAAATATTTTGAATTTATAGTTATAAATTAAAAATATATATTTTGAATTTATATTTTTGAGTAACATCATAAAAAAATGATGTGTTTTCACTCTATGACCAATTTACAATGAATATCTAAAACTAAGAAGTATCTAATTACTACATTTAACATAGATGATCTTAATGAATTAGATGCTATCTTAGACGTGGAAATGAGTGGGGGATATGTTTTAAATCAATCTCATTACTTGAGAAACTATTATTAAGTTCCAAAATCTTGGAATAAAGTAAGCAAGTATCCCCTATGAATTCACTACTAAACCAATTGAGAATTTCGGTAAAGTAATGGTACAACTTGAATATATATGTTAGTGCTATTGAAAGTTTAACTGAGCTAGATATTGTATTTGTAGAGTGAAAACTTTCAAGATACACTAGTAAGCCTAGTACAAACCAATAAATAGAGTTATTAGAATCTTAAGAAAACTATTAAACTATCTGTTTTATTTTTATTATCTGGTTGTACTAGAAGGATTCATTGTAGTTGGATCACAAGCACGTCAATTGATGAAAATTTAACGTTTGGATGGATTTTTAGGCTTGGTGGTGAAACAATACGTTGACCCTCTAAGAAGTAGATATGCATATCAAATTTAACAATATAACCAGGATCAGCACATAATGCCATAGACATATTTGGCGTCGAAACAATCCAATATACTTGTCACCTCAAGGACTTGTCTCCTTAAGGACTCTTTCTTAACATTATCGTTTCACATGGACAACAAAAAGATATATGTTTGCAGGGCCAAGAACTGTTGTCACACTTTGGTACCAAAAAGTCTAACAAACACATCAATCATCTCAAGAATATTACTCTAGTTCTATCTACCTATTCTTTAAGCCACAAAAACAGGAAAACCATAAGCTTCAATACGGCCCATTGAGCATTTTAACACATTTATGAACTAGAGCAAAGCTTCCTCATACCAAATACAGACTTAGTATTGCAACTTCAAAGGATAACAAGAGGGGAGAAAAGAATGACTGGAGGGGACTGCATAGTAGCAAACAAAAGTTGTAAATGATTCACAACTTAGGTAGAAATCAGAACAAAATATGGGAAAGTAGCAAGCCACGTCACTAATTCAATCTAAAGCAATGAGGATGTATAAAATCAAACTTAAAATTTAATCCACGCCATCTTGTCTTCTCACGAAAAAGATTAAGCGTTGATGTCAGAGATATTAAGGGAAGGTTGGGTACAGGACCGTCAATCGAGGTTGATACATGTTTTTTCAACATTCTTTTTTCAGTATTTTTTCATATTCCTCTCTATACCTCCATTCCATTTGGTATAGCTGTTCAATCATCTCCTCTTCATCTCCATCATATGAAACGCCTATTTTTTTTTTATCCAATGCCCTATTTTCTTACCCAATACTTTTTCTTTATATTCACACTTTATAAAATGACTGATAATTGTGTATAACATTTGTTTATTCAGGCTGTTTCAGACTTGATCCTAGTGTATCCTGAAGGTATCAAATATATTCTTAAGTACATCAAGGATCATTACAATAATGCAACCATTTACATTACTGTGAATGGTAAGCTAATTGTTAGAATAAATTTCATATAATTAAGTGGTATTTGTTACATGTTGGATAATCCAATTACTAATTAGTTTTGATTTCTTTGACATAAAACTCATGTAGGATATGACGATTACAACAATGATACATTACCATTGGAAGAAGCTCTTAAGGATACTGATAGGAAAGAATACCATGAGAAGCATCTTCGGAATCTTTTGGAAGCCGTAAAGTGAGTTAGTATCTAACTTACATTGAATTTATTATCACACTTTTTGTTTCTTTTTTTTTTTTTGGTTCGCAAAATTTACTTTACAACTAGCATAAAACTTGTGTTCTACAACAAACTTGATATTGATATAAAATTATCGTTTTCTGCTATATATGATGTTTTTTAGTACTCAATTTTTGAAGGTTTAATTATTACAAGGTCCATCTCGATGAAAGCTTATAGAGCAAAGATTGTTTTGTTAAATGTTTGTAATAATGGTGATTATTGGATTATTGACAGTGACTATGGAGTTGATGTGAAAGGCTATTTTGCATGGTCATTGATGGATAACTTTGAATGAAACCTTTGTTACACTGTTCGATTCGGATTATATTATGTAGATTTCAAGAATTACTTGAAACGATATCCGAAAGAATCAACCAAGTGGTTCATGAAATTTCTAAAAGAACCGAGCAAGCAATCTAAAACTGTTATTTGGGGTTCCTAAATTTTATCACGTATACCAAAGAGTTGGTCACTACTGATGCATTGAAGTTGAACATCTTTTGGTTCTCAATCACAACTGAATGATGCATTTTATTATTTCTTTTGTAATTCTTTGATTTTATTGATTAAAATCTTTTTAGGTATTTTAGGATTTTATTATGTAATTAAACTATTGTCTTCTTATATAATAAATTGTACTACTTTTTGATCTATTTTATGTAGCTTGCCTATAAATAGTTTTGTATTGTTTTTGGGATTCTGCGTAAATCTTTTTTCATGATAAATAAATTGACTTTTTCCTTTCATAAATATATATATATATATAAGCCTTTTATTCTCTTTTTCGCTTAGATAGGTGGTTTATAGGAGGATTCTCCAGGCATGAAGACTCCCTAAAAGTATGCCTTTTGACTTATGGACAAATGGACAATTAAAGTATCATAGTACATACGTCACTTAGCAATCACCGAAGCCCTAAACAATTTTTTTTTTTTTCTCAAATCCCCAACTTTGAGGGTGATTTTAATAAATAAATATTTTGATTATAAATTTGTCATAATAAGCCCTTAATTTGATTTGACATCTTCTTTGAAATGATGTGTTTTTAAGAATTTACTCTTTCAAAAGAAAATTAATGACAGAGAGAAAACGGAGAAAAGAATCTCAATGTTTTTGGCATCAAGACCAATATTTTTGTGTTTTGTAAGGGGATGTTGATATGAATCTCAATGTTTCTTCAAGAAGTTATGAAGGCTCTCATTCTACGGCTCTTGATGATCACAAGTGTTTAACATGGTTCTCAATTTATGTGCTTATTTCATTTGGAATTATATAAAATGAATTTATTAGCTACATCAGCTCTTAGGTGACAAGAAGGGCGAGAGAAGTTGGGGCCATAATCCTTGGACTGACTATTCCTTCATGTCTTCACCTTTTATTGCTATATTCTTCAAAACCAGACCTTCTCTAAACTCTGTTATTCAAAACTAGATCAAATGGACTCTTTCTCCATTATGAGTTCATCAAGCCATTATGATAAGACACCTGCTTGAAGACTCCTAGGTAAACACTTCCTAGGTTGTCGTGTTGAGATTTTACCATTAAAATCCATTTACTCAATCTTAAGAAAAAAACACAAGCACAACAATTAAATAGGAAAATAAATAAAAGGCAAGAACTTTAGGAAGAGTAAAGTTGTTAAACTCTCACCCCAAATTCTCAATACAAAAAAAGCTTTTAACCCAATACACCCAAAGCTGTCATCCTAACTTTAGTAGTAAATCCCTCTAGCTTACAATGTATATAGGAATTATGAGTGTGCCTCAAATCTTCTCTGGGACCCCTTTATATCGAATATATTTTCCTAATACAATTAGAAAAAGAACAACCGCATCATACTAAACTACTACTATTTGTACAATTAACAATCTAATAGGAAATTAGTATTATTCCTACTAGAAAAAGCAATTACAAAATAGGAAACAATTTTTCTCAAGCCAATTAGAAGTCTTCTTTATGAGAATTGAGGCAAACTCCTAACAGTCGTAACTATGGGGTAGTTTTTTTTTTTTTTTTTTAATTTTCTTCTTCCACTTTGCGATCGGATGCAAACACACGTTTGATTTCATGCAAACAATTAGAGCTTGCAATTAAATTTTGTTGGTATGATCCTCCAATGTGTCCACGAGCTAAAGAAGATATAAGTGGATTGTTGAGGAAAATTGTAAGAATAAAGAATCAAGCTAGAAGAGACAGAGATAGGAGCTGATGTGATTAATAAATTCATTTTATATAGTTTTAAATGCAATCAGAATATAATATGAGAACAATATCAAACTTGAGTTTCAATAGTAAACTTGACGTAAATTAGAACAATATTAAACTTAAAGAAAAACCAGTGAAATCTAAAAGACAATTGATAATGGTAATGGATAAGTTTACATTAGTAATTAAGTTGACCTTGAAAAGGAGTTAAGACTGTAAATGCCAACCAAGCTGTTGATTTCCTTAATTGGATAACACTCTCCCCAGACCGGCATTGTTTGGTTTTTTATTTTTCTTAGAAAAAAAAGCATATTTTGCACTTTTCATTAAATCTATTAAACTAGGTCCTAGTCAAAATCCTAGTCTCGAAAAGTTATCTTGATATGGACCAACACCATGTAACTTCGTGCCGATATAATATTATATATATTTTTATACCATAGTAGTGGATAAAATATTTGGAAATAAAATAAAAGAAAAACGTTTTTTTTTCTCTGTAGCTTATCCGGTTGAGATAAATTTGGTTGACGAAAATCCGATATAATTTACTATGTGATTGACGAATTCAGAGTTTGGTCATGTTGGCTGGGTCCATTCTACTCGGTTGGCAGCGTCAACGTAACAAAATTTTAACAATCCATGTTCACACTTTTGTTTCATGGGTTTCCACCATTGTTTATATCCAAAAAAAAATCCTGGTTAGATTGGGTAGTTTTAAACCCGTCTGAAATTTTATCGATAATTTTAAAAAAATTTACTAGTAATATCAATATAAGTGTGAGAATAAAAAATTAATGGTACAAGTGAAATTTCAAAAATTAACAATGAAATTTCGGACGGATCTAAAACAATTCTTAGCCAAAAATTGGTCCTTATATGTTGGATCCTCTCAATTTTTAGCTTTGAATTGCGGGTCAATTAATTGTTAGATTTTATGCCACCTCAATAAAGTAAAAATCGAGGGTCATGAACACACCACATCACCGAAGTAAGGGAAAAGAGCTTTTTCCTCTAAATCGGCAAACAACCAATTGCATGCCCTTGTGTAATGACTCATACCGAGCGAGCATTACTTGAAATGACATCATCATTACTTTTAAACATTGAGCATATAGACCTGTACCGGAACATGTAAATCCTACTATTTCCATCATACAATACATTCCTACTATATGTATGCATGCTTCCACATTTCTTTAGTCTATGTACACTACATCTTGGTTGAAACCAAGAATTTACACAAGACACAATCTTTAGAAAAATTTCAGCCATACAATTAAAAACCACATACAGTTTTTTCAAAAATGGAGACATATACATTAATCCGAACTCCCAAACAAACATGGTGAGGATGCTTTGCGTGAAAACCCACCTAAGGATACCTTTCTCCTTTAATCCTTTTCTGATTAGCTTCAATTCTATTCAACAACTTCCTTGAAATATTAAAAAGTTGGAGGGTGAGGTAAAAGCTTAGTGAGTAATCATATTACTCGAAGTAATCGTCTTCAAGAAACTTTTTCACTTTTTGAATGAATTCAATTTAATTGTAATCACAATTCATAAAGTCACAACTATGTATATATAATTACTCTCATGCTCATCACAAGTAAAATAATCGTTCCAAGAATACATTAAAACAATCAACAATCACATGAATTAAAGTATCATACAAGTATGTCACATGATTCAAACTATTACAACAATAACCCTTTTAAACTATTCACGGTTCACGTGACATCAACTCAATTCCATACTCTTATCAATACATATATCACAATGGAGGTGTCTCCCCACGTACCAGTACATCAAACATCGCATTATACATCCACTTGGTTTCATCTCACTTTCCACTTCTACTTGGTTCCACCTCACTTTCCACTTCCACTCGGTTCCATAATATCTTCAAGGATTCAAATCTCATCAAACATAATTCATAACACAAGAAATTTCTTAAATATAATTTCATCAACTCATTCACATTACACTTTACTTCCAAACACACATCAGGACATATGATTTGTTTCTTAGATATCAAACACACATTTATTCACACCCTTATATGGTTTGCATTCCGCATCTATTATACTTACATATTTTCGTTTTTATCGTATAATTCACCACGCTTACTAACAGTATGGTGAAACTCACCACACTCATAATTCTAATTTTATAACAAGAGCTAAGTGGAGAGCTTTGGGGGTAGTGGGGATTTTGGGTTGTGAGGTTTTGAGGGTAATAATTTTGTTGTATTGGGACTTTGGGGTGCGTGTTTGACAACTTTGATCTTCCTAAAGTTGTAGTTGAAGATTAACAAAATAGTGTAGTTGTTGGTGGATGTTAGTAAGGAGGTTGTCGAACCATACTAATTCTTGGTGTTATTACTCTTTATTTTGTTTACCTATTTAATTGTTATGGTTGTGTTTTTACCTAAGATTTGAGCATGTGGAGTTTAGAGGAAAAATCCCAACATTTATGTGGGACCTTACGAGGTTTTTGAGAAAGTTTGACTAGTTGCGAATAGACTGGATTTGCCTCTAGAATTAAAACATTTGTATAGTGTATTTCTTGTTTCACTTTAAGGAAGTGTTTACATGATATTTCGAGCTAAGCTATAGAAATTTAGAAGGCTTGGGATTATATACAAATACCAGTGAGAATTTTAGACAAAAATAATAAATCTTGTGTAACAAAATAATTTCATTATGCCAAGTTCGGTGGCGGAATCAGGATGTTGATGAGACTACGTGAAAGCATGAGACAGAAATATTATTCACATTTGTTTCTGGAGTAAAGTAAGGAAATTTCGGGGGCGAAATTTTTGTAAGGTCGGTAGAATTGTAATAACCGTATTTGCAAAGTAAGGGTAAATAAGTAATTTAATAAATTATAACATGAAGTTTAAATGATATAGTTATGCGATGGATTTAGTATTGAATAAAATAATTATTTTGGAAAAAAAATATTTCTGGGACGTGAACATCATTAAAAGAAAAAAAAAATAGTCAAAAGTTGTGGGCAGCAGGTGTAATACCTTACACCTGCTGCCAATTTCAGAAGACGTTTGTAGTCAACAAACGTGGGTAGCAGGTGTAATACCTGTTACCAATTTCAGACAACATTTGGGAATGCCTTACGCGTCTCCACAACGTGGAGACTGTGGAGACTTTTGGGAAGGGGGGGCTGCTGAAGTTTTCAGCCAAGTTTTCGTATATATAGCATATGTAAACGTAAAAAAAAAATTTCACCCATGAGATTTCATTTTGTTTCCTCTAAATTGTCTGTTTTCTTTAAATCTTTGGAGACTCAAAGAAATGCTGGAAGAGCAAAATTTTGAAGGGGTTTTCTGCAGAATTTCATAGAAAATCAAGAATAACTATCAGAAAAGCAGAAGATATAAACAGTTCTTATTTTTGAATTTCTGACATTTATGGAGTTTCCCTGAATTCAAAATGAGAATTTTTAATGTGTCTGGTTTATATCAAATTGAAGAATAAATTAGAAAATTTATATAAATATGATGTCAGGTGTTGACGATCTACAATTGGGAGAATTTATGAGAGAAATAGGAAAGGCAAGAAAGTGATCCACGGGTAGCTTTAAGTGCTATGTGTGAGTTGGATTTACTTTAAGTAGTCTAAATAAAAACGAAATATTAGTGATAATATTAAAATAAATTATTGATGTATGCTTAGGTGATAGATGAAAAAAATTGATTTATAGGTATGATAGGAAATTTGGACATGTAGAAATATTTTTCAGTGACAAATAATATTTTTGGAAATAAAAGGTTATTAGAGAATGAAAGAGATAAATAAATTATTGATGAGTTATATTGATGTTTTAGCACGAATTATGAGGAGATAAATTTTAGTGAATATTGATAAGCTTTGGTGGATGATTTGATGTGATTAAAAATGAAATTCAGTGGATCTGGACAAACTTTGATGGATAATTTGATATGATCTGGGATGAAATTTAGTGGATTTTGACAAGTTGTAACGGATGATTTGATGTGATTTGGGATGAGTGGATTTTAGTAGAATTTTTATATAATTTGAGAAAAAATCAGGATAGTTAATTTAAATATTTTGATTTCCTATGATTTTTATATTACTGTTTATATGCATATTTTATATCATTGTTCATATGCATATGCATTACATGAGAAAGAAAAGAACCGGGAAGGCAGTCAGTCTGATGAAAATGAAAGCACCGGGAAGGCAGCCAGTCTGCTGAAAATGAAAGAACCAGGAAGGCAGTCGGTCTTATGAGAATGAAAGAACCGAGAAGGCAATCGGTCTAAGATAATAACAACCTGTCGACAGGTGGGAAGATGTTCCCATCATAATCATATATGCGTTTGCATCTATTTTAATTATTGCTGCATTATTGAAATGATGAGGTGTGATATATCATCGTGAATATAAATATAGATGATTGAGTCTCACAGAAAGAGACAGTTATGATGAAAACATTATTGAAATGATAAGGTGTGATGTATCATCGTGAATATAATTATAAATGATTGAGTCTCACAAAAGAGACAGTTATGATGAAAATATTATTGAAATGCTGAGGTGTGATGTATCATCGTGAATATAATTATAGATGATTGAGTCTCACAGAAAGAGACAGTTATGATGAAAATATTATTGAAATGCTGAGGTGTGGTGTATCATCGTGAATATAATTATAGATGATTGAGTCTCACAGAAAGAGACAGTTATGATGAAAATATTATTGAAATGCTGAGGTGAAATGGATTATCGTGAATATAATTATAGATAATTGAATCTCACAGAAAGAGACAGTTATGATGATAGTGCTGATGTGTGGTATGTTATTTTGAAATTGTTTATAGATGATTTGATCTCATAGAGAGACACAATTATGGTAAGCAAGAAGCAGAGAATGATAAGAACCATCTAAATGATGGACTTTATGATGAGAACCTCATTACGAGGTAATCATGAGATAATTGATGGTCTTAAGGTGGTCCAATGATTTAGAAAAAGATATTGATAGAGAATGAATCGTATGGCATGTTTAATGATAGTAGAAAGTTGTCATCATGTTATGTGAAAAAAATAAAAGATTAAAAATTAAAGGACTATTTATGAAATTTTGGAATACTTTTAGTAAATTAAATTCACTGAGTTTGGGAAGCTCACCCCTCATTGTACAATGATTTTCAGGTAGTAGGCTTGGCAAATAATTTGTTGAGTTGAGGTTCAGAATAAATCATTTTTTGTAAGCCGTGTACGTGTCATCATCCTCAGACTAATGCGAAATAAAATGAAAAATTTATTTGTAAATCTTCATACATTTTACGTTATATAGAATGCTTAAAGATCGGATTGATGTAAAGTTCTTTTGGTAATATTTATTTTTATTGTTGCATCTATGTGTCGTGCTGGGATTATCAAAATGTGATGACACCGTTTCGGAGTGGCCAACCCAAGATGGGTCGTTACATAATCGCTCACTTAGATATTATACGCATAATCACGAAAGAACTAATTAATTAATCACACAATTTATGCATGTTTTTATGGTTGTCTCCTTCAAATTAACTAGGAACATATATAACTTTTAATTAATAAGAGATTATAGCATTCAAGGTTTTCTAAATTGGAAGACTCTTATGTACGTACGTGTTTAAAGTCAAAGTTAATTAGCCATCTGGTAAACAAATGACTGCTCCATTAATTTTGTTGGAGTTGACCTTGAAAATTAGAGTCAAGGAGCAGTTAGTTAGAGACTTGAAACGCCCAGGCTTGAAATTTGCATGTAACGGAGAAATTACATGAAAAAGAAAAATAAAATTGAAGAAAGAGTCCTGAGACTTTGGTTCGCTTTTTGTTTTCTTTAGTTTGTCCGTTTGCTGCTATAGAATTGACATAAATATTATATACTTACGTATACCTGAGACTTCTCTTCTTAAAAAAATGACCTGAGATAATTTGTTTTGGTGCTATAGAAGCACATGGTATATTGACTTGACCTGAGATCATTTGAACTGACATAAATATTATATACTTAGGTTGTTTTTGAGACATACAAATACAAGGTATATAATTGTGCTTGAGCTGAGACTTCTCTTCTTAAAAAATTGACCTGAGACAATTTGGGTTGACAAAAATATGTAATTGGCACATTTATGTTGGCTGGGTCCATTCTGATCTGCTGGCCTGGCAGTGTTGTATGTATGCATATACCTAACAAAATTCATGTTTACATTGGTCGATCTTCAACAAAAAATTGAATTCAATGTTTACACGCATGCTTTCGCGTGTTTTATGGGTTTCAAGCCTCTCCTCACTCCTCTATATAAAGGGCTTACAATGAAACTTAAAACCACAAACACTTCCACTTCAGCAATTAAAACTACTCCTTAGCTATAAGCACTTGATTATGGCGTTTCAACTTCAAGGTTCCCTTCTTTTATTGGCGCTGCTAGTCCTACTAAGCTTATTGCCTTCCATTGAACCAAAGCGTCATCTTGTCTCAACTTCTAATTTCAATCGTGACAGTTTTCCTGATGGTTTCATTTTTGGTACAGCCTCATCAGCTTATCAGGTAGATTAATATGTATTTATATATAGGCCCCTAATTTTCTATTAATAAATGAAGAGCTTTTTAAAGCCACTTCATATTATATAAGCTAACTCTATCGATGCATACGTGATATTTAGTTTGAAGGTGCAGCAAACAAAGACGGTAGAGGTGAAAGTATATGGGACAACTTTACTCACACATATCCAGGTTTCTTAATTTCCTTCTCTCCCTCATTGATCTGTATTTGTGTAATAGTGTGCGTGCATGTGCATGTGTGCTTGCATGCATGGGAGTGCGTAAGTTATGATGATAACTACTTAGTTTGGCTTCATTTCATGTATTAATAAAATGGAGACAAAAAAACTGGATAGATTATCATATATATTTGAATCATTTCAATAAAGGTAATGTAGATAAATTAATTATGATTATTTTCATAAAATTTTGCAGAAAGAAACAGTATGGCCAATGGAGATGTAGCAGTTGATTTCTATCATCGTTATAAGATATGAAATAAAAAAAATAAAAAATTAATGTGTGTTGGTAGGTAAAAGACAGACTACTTTTTATATTTCCTTGTAATTAATAATCCACAAAATTTATAACTTTTTTTTAAAATGTGACAGGATGATATCAAACTAATGAAGGAAATGAATATGGATTCTTTTCGATTCTCGATCTCATGGTCAAGAATATTACCTTGTACGTGTATAAATTAATGATTGATATGATATAACTGAATCTTTATTTTCTTTTTCTTTCTCGCCATTCTTAAAATTTTGATTCTTTTTTTTTTTTAAATTCAGATGGAAAGCTAAGTAAAGGAGTGAACGAGAAAGGGATCCAATTCTATAAAAATCTCATCAATGAGCTCATAGCAAATGGTCATAATTCTATCCCCTATATGGATTTAATTTTTTGTTTGGCTAATTGCGTTTATTTAATTTAATTAAAATATTGTAATATACCAATCAATTAAATTAGAGTTAACATTTAAATAAAATTAAGTTCTCCCTATAAGTATATTTTAAATTAAAATTATATATATATATATATATATATATATATATAATGATCAAATTTCGAAAAGTTGGAACAAATTTTTAGTTCTTCAAGAAATTTGATAGCTCCTTGAAGATTTATCTTTATAATTGGACCTTGATAAATTATCGATAAAGTTGTCCAATAATTACTTTTTGTGACTCATTTGAACCAAACTTAATTATTTCTCTTAAATGTCATTTGATGAATGTGCAGACATACAACCATTTGTGACTATCTTTCACTGGGATCTTCCCCAAACTCTAGAAGATGAGTATGGTGGTTTTTTAAGCCCTCACATTGTGTAAGTAAATGTTTCCATCATATCAAAAGCATCATTGATGCTTCTATCAATATAGTTTTTTGCCTTTAAAAAAATCTCACTAAAAGATTAATCTATTAAATTATTTTATTAATTATATTAAATCCAACAATATCTACAGTGAAGAATCATGGAGTTGGCCTATATTTGATTGACAGTGAAGAATCATGGAGTTGGCCTATATTTGATTGAAAATGTATCCTATTATGCATATACAGGGATGATTTTCGAGACTTTGCAAGTATATGCTTCAAAGAATTTGGTGATAAAGTGAAACTTTGGGCAACTTTCAATGAGCCATGGGTTTACAGTGTTGCTGGCTATGACAATGGAAGAAAAGCACTAGGACGATGTTCAAAATGGGTCAACAATGCATGCCAAGCAGGGAACTCTGGCATTGAACCTTACAATGTTTCACATCATCTACTTCTTGCTCATGCTGCAGCGGTAGAAGAGTTTAGAAAATGTGACAAGGTATACAGAAAAATTGTCAAATCATGATCCGGTGCATTAATTGCTAGCTTGATATGCGTATTAGTGCCAACAATAATTTTCTAAACTACTATAAGGTTTAAATATTTTTTCTCGATTTTTTTTTATTTGAAACTTTTGAGATCAAAAGGAGAGTCTATATTGAAACTTTATTAATGATTAAAACCCCAAACCATGTGTCCCCTTTCTATTATTTTTAAAAGAACCTTTTTTATTATTTCATCCATTAACTGTTTTTGATTTATACAATTGTTTAGTGTCACGAAAATGGAAAGATTGGGATAGTGCTCTCGCCCTCATGGTTTGAGCCTCAATCTGATTCCCCTGCGGATATTGAAGCAGCCAAACGAGCCTTTGATTTCATCTTAGGCTGGTAAGTGCCTCATATTAAATTAAGCAACATGCTTTCTCATTTTCTTCCTTCTTTTTTCCTCCTTTTGGGAATTAAAAACTATATTTTAGTCCAAGATAAAAATAATTTTTACATTTCTATATATGCAGGCATTTGGACCCTATAACATTTGGTGATTATCCAAAAAGTATGAGGACTAATGTTGGGGATCGATTACCTTCGTTCACTAAAGAGCAATCCAAAATGCTAAAAAAATCTTTTGATTTTGTGGGAATAAATTACTACGGTGCTCTTTATGTAACTAATCTTGATCATGTTGACCCGGAAAAAGCTAGATACACAACAGATCAACATGTTATGTGGAAAAGTAAGTTCACTCTAAATCCAAAGCTTTTAGAAAATTTATACTCAATACAATTTTTTTTTCTATTTTTTGTACTGCCAACATAGACTAGGGTGATTAATCTATTGACTTTCAAATTTTTTTCCAATTTTATAGAGGATCGAGATGGAATTCTTATTGGCCCACAGGTATGTTGGTAAAGTATATTTATTTATTTTAGAAATACTTTGTTTTTGAGAAACGAAGGCATAAAAATATTAGAAGGCATCATCAAGCCAATAAGATTTAGAAAGAAAATTCCTCATGAACCATGAGAGACACATGGAGAGATCAGTTAAGACGCCAAACCAAACAAACAGAACCATCCACTAGAACACAAGACAACACACTGTGCACATCTTGATACATGTTTTTTCAACATTCCTTTTTCAGTATTTTTTCATATTCCTCTCTATCCCTCCATTCCATTTGGTATAGCTGTTCAATCATCTCCTCTTCATCTCCATCATATGAAACGCCTTTTTTTTTTGTTTACCCAATGCCCTATTTTCTTACCCAATACTTTTTCTTTATATTCACACTTTATAAAATGACTAATAATTTTATATAACATTATTTTATTTAGGCTGCTTCAGACTTGATCCTAGTGTATCCTGAAGGTATCAAATATATTCTTAAGTACATCAAGGATCATTACAATAATCCAACCATTTACATTACTGAGAATGGTAAGCCAATTGTTAGAATAAACTTCATATAATTAAGTGGTATTTGTTACATGTTGGATAATCCAAATACAAATTAGTTTTGATTTCTTTGACATAAAACTCATGTAGGATATGATGATTACAACAACGATACATTACCATTGGAAGAAGCTCTTAAGGATACTGAGAGGAAAGAATACCATGAGAAGCATCTTCGGAATCTTTTGGAAGCCATAAAGTGAGTTAATATCTAACTTACGTTGAATTTATTATCACTGTTTTTTTTGTTTTCTTTTTGTTCGCAAAATTTACTTTACAACTAACATAAAACTTGTGTTCTACAACAAACTTGATATTGATATAAAATTATTTTTTTCTGCTATATATGATGTTTTTTAGCACTCAACTTTTGAAGGTTTAATTATTACAAGGTCGATCTCGATGTAAGCTTATAGAGCAAAGAATGTTTTGTTAAATGTTTATACTAATGGTGATAATTGGATTATTGACAGTGACTATGGAGTTGATGTGAAAGGCTATTTTGCATGGTCATTGATGGATAACTTTGAATGGAACCTTGGTTACACTATTCGATTCGGATTATACTACGTAGATTTCAAGAATGACTTGAAACGATATCCGAAAGAATCAGCCAAGTGGTTCATGAAATTTCTAAAAGAACAAAGCAAGCGGTCTAAAACTGTTATTTGGGTTTCCTCAATTTTATCACGTATAACAAAGAATTGGTCACTATTGATGTATTGAAGTTGAACATCTTTTGGTTTTGAATCACAACTGAATGATGTATTTTATTAATTCTTTTGTAATTCTTTGATTTTATTGATTAAAATCTTTTTAGGTGTTTTAGGATTTTAATATGTAATTAAACTATTGTCTTCTTATATAAGAAATTGTACTACTTTCTGATCTATTTTATGTAGCTAGCCTATAAATAGGTTTGTATAGTTTTTGGGTTCTGCCTATATCTTTTTTCATGATAAATAAATTGAGTTTTTCCTTTCATATATATATATATATATATATATATATATATTAAAGCCTTTTATTCTCTTTTTCGCTTAGATAGGTGGTTTAGATGGAGGATTCTCCAGGCATGAAGACTCCCTAAAAGTATGCCTTTTGAATTATGGACAAATGGACAATTAAAGTATCATAGTACATATGTCACTTAGCAATCACCGAATTCCTAAACAATTTTTTTTTTGTTTTCTCAAATCCCCAACTTTGAGGGTGATTTTGATAAATAAATATTTTGATTATAAACTTGTTATAATAAGCCCTTAATTTGATTGGACGTTTTCTTTGAAGTGGGTTTTTTTTTAAAAATTTACTCATTCAAAAGAAAATTAATAACAGAGAAAACGAAGAAACAATTGTTTACGGTTATTGTTATGCCTAAAATTTGAAAAATAAAGTTTTGGAACATCAACGGTGCAACAAATCGTTGTATTTTTTTATACTTCTTTTCTTTAGGGGTTAAAATTAAGTGGACCAACAGCAAAGCAACACGTGGACATTTCTACTTCCAGTAAGGATATGGCACGTAGACAAGCTATTGACAAACCCAATGCCATCCCCGGACACTCATGTTTAGACCTACGAGCGTAAATCCAGGGATCACGATCTTTCCTGGACAACTAGCCATATCCACTTGCAGAGGAACGGGATCTCAGGGATTTCCCCATTCGGGGCGTGTGGGTCATCTCACCTTTGAAACACTATAAAAGGACCAAGATATGCAAATCTAGACACATTCACAATCACATTTTACATAACTGAAAGCACGAGCATCCAATTCCTCTAAGAACTTGTACTAACAAGAGCATCGGAGTGTCTTTGGAGGCACCATCTCCCTCTCTCCTCCGGTGGCTCTCTAGATCATCGCGTCTATCTTGTGCAAGCTCCCCCAAGAACCAGCCCCCAACTCATCAACATGTTTTATGCATCAACACCAATATTTTTGTGTTTTGTAAGGGGCTGTTGATAAGAATCTCAATATTTCTTCAAGAAGTTCTAAAGGCTCTCATTCTATGGCTCTTGATGATCACAAGTGTTTAACATGGTTATCAATTTATGCGCTTATTTCATTTGGAATTATATAAAATGAATTCATTAGCTACATCAGCTCTTAGGTGACAAGAAGGGTGAGAAAGTTGGGGCCATAATCCTTGGACTGACTATTCCTTCATGTCTTCACCTTTTATTGCTATATTCTTCAAAACCAGACCTTCTCTAAACTCTATTCTTCAAAACTAGATCAAATCGACTCTTTCTCCATTATGAGTTCATCTTGCCATTATGATAAGACAGCTGCTTGAAGACACCTAGGCAGACGCTTCCTAGGTTGTTGTGTTGGGATTTTACCATTAAAATCTATTTTCTCAATCTTAAGCAAAAAAACACAAGCACAACAATTAAATAGGCAAAATAAATAAAAAGCAAGAACACCTATAATTAATGTGGTTCGGCAACCTCTTTGCATACATCCACCAGCAAATCAACTGCTTTATTAATTTTCAACTACAACTTTAGGAAGAGCAAAGTTGTCAAACTCTCACCCCAAAGTCTCAATATAAAAAAAGCTCTTAACCTAGTTCTAGTTACAAGTACTCTCTCTGACAACCCAAAAACCCAAAGCTCTCATCCTAACTTTAGTAGTAAACCCTTCTAGTTTACATTGCAAATGAAAATTATGAATGTGCCTCAAATCTTCTCTGGGACCCTTTTATATATAATATATTTTCCTAATACAATTAGGAAAAGAACAACAGCGTCACACTAGACTACTGCTACTTGTACAATCAACAATCTATTAGGAAATTACTACTATTCCTACTAGAACAAGCAATTACAAAATAGGAAACAACTTTTCCCAAACCAATTAGAAGTTTTCTTTGTGAGAATTGAGCCAAAATCCAAACAGTTGTAACTATGGGGGAGTTTTTTATTTATTTTTTTCATTTTCTTCTTCCACTTTGTGATCAGATGCAAACAGACATTTGATTTCATGCAAACAATTGGAGCTTGCAATTAATTTTTGTTGGTATGATCCTCCAATGTGTCCACGAGCTAAAGAAGTTATAAGTGGATTGTTGAGGAAAATTGTAAAAATAAAGAATCAAGCTATAAGAGACAGAGATAGGAGCTGATGTGATTAATAAATTCATTTTATATAATTTTAAATGCAATCAAAACATAAATTGAGAACAATATTAAACTTGAGTTTCAATAAAGACGTAAATTAGGAACAGTGATAAACTCGACGTAAATTAGAGCAATATTAAACTTAAAGAAAAACCAGTGAAACCTAAAAGACAATTGATAATGGTAATGGATAAGTTTACATTAGTAATTAAGTTGACCTTGAAAAGGAGAAAAAACTGTAAATGCCAATCAAATGATAAACTTAAGAAACCTGTTTTTTTTTTTTTTTAAGTACATCAAGGATCATTACAATAATCCAACTATTTACATTACTGTGAATGGTAAGCCAATTGTTAGAATAAATTTCATATAATTAAGTGGTATTTGTTACATGTTGGATAATCCAATTACTAATTAGTTTTGATATCTTTGACATAAAACTCATGTAGGATATGACGATTAGAACAATGATACATTACCATTTGAAGAAGCTCTTAAGGATACTGATAGGAAAGAATACCATAAGAAGCATGTTCGGAATCTTTTGGAAGCCATAAAGTGAGTTAGTATCTAACTTACGTTGAATTTATTATCACTCTTTTTGTAACGACCCATCCCGAGCGGGCCCACTCAGGACGGTATCAATTACCTTTCGAAATCGAGCACCTGGACACACAAATATATACTACAACAGAACAACATCTAACATATATTAGTTAAGATCATATAGAGATTACAACTATAAGGTTGTAGCTTTACAAGGTGTCTAAAGAGACACAGCAAACCGGTTACAACTTCACACCTGATATACAATATAACACTAAGAAAAAAAAAATTGACCGAGGATGCGACGCTCGTGGACCCACCTAAAACTTCATTGCACTTCAAAGCTTCACCACTTAAAATCCAAAATCACCTGAAAGGTTAGAAATAGGAAGGGGGGTGAGCTATAAAGCTCAGCGAGTTCTTACACTACACAAAGTAATCACTTGTTAGAAAAAGTTGAGGGCTTATTATTATTTCTTTTTCCTTTCTACTTTGTTTGTTCGTATACATAGTCATTTAGCACTTTGCAAAACAACAATCTTAGTAATCATAATACGGTCCTATAAGACCCACAACCAACTTGCAATCGCCATTCCATAGTCCATCAAAATATCACAATTTATCCATACAACCAAACATTTCATATGCCCCCTTACGGGCCAAGTAATTCAAATTCATGTATGATATGCCAATGCAGCATGATGCAGTGAAATGTATCATCTCATAATCAATCATAATCCATCGGGGACGTCTCCCCACGTACCGGTACGTTTCACAAACAATAAATTTTCAGAACCCCCCTTGATCCGGGCCGGGTCCAATCATCCAAATATATTCGGTACCCTTTTTCACCCCTTGTGGGTAGGGACCTATCGTCCTCACACATCACTCCCCCCTCAATAACATACCGTAAATTTAAATGAATGATATGAAATGAAATCAAGTGATGAACATCATCAAATTCTCAACAATCCATACAATCACACAACATTCAGCACAAAGGTTTTGAAATCACTATCTCATCATTAATATATAATTTACTTATCTTACCACATAGTTATAAATATAATTATTATATCTAAATAGCGAATTACAACTCTTATACAACCTTATTGTTTTGGTTTCCCCACTAACATTCATGCTTACCAAGAGTAGGGTAATACTCACCTTACGCCAAACACTACTCGTGGATCACTTCTTTACCTTTACTACGATCATCCACCTCACCTATTGAAATGTCATTTTTAACAATTAAAGCAAACTACATATACAAATAGCCAATGAGTATAGTATTTAAAACTTAGACACTTAATAAGAAATCAATCATTCCATTTACTCACATATATAAATCAAAGAAAATACTACTAAAGTTCATTCTTCTCCTTAATCATCTATTTTCACTCTTTCCCTTCTTTCCTTCATTCTTTACTCCATAAAACTCTCAATTCATATAGACTTAAATTTCAAGACACTAACTTAGGGTAATTACCAACAAATATCAACTTGTAAAAAGTATTCATTCTAAATATAATTTCCCAATCCAGAAAAAATCTCTTACTTAGGAATTTCTTTTAACTCCAAAAAGGGTTTCAAATTTACAGCCCATAGTAAAATTCTCTAACAATATTCATCTCAAAAATCATGTTATACAAGAATAAAACTTCAAACTTTGTACATACAATCATCCTTAAAATCTTCAAACTTCACACACTCTTATTACTTTCTTCCAAAGTTCCATAATACAGAAATTTCCAGATTTCTCTCAAATTTTCTCCCAACTTCAAATATTTCAAACTAAACCAATTTAAATTCAAATCATCCCAAATAAAGTTCTAGATAAACTTTAAGAAGTATACTTTAACTTAAAAATAGTTGGGACACAAAACTACCTCAAATTCTTGCTGAAAAACAGCTCACAAAACTGCCCAGAACACAAATTATTTCCAGAATTTCTGCACAATTCTCACAACTTAGACAACTCATAACTCCCTCAAATTAAATCCAAATGACCTCAAACAAAAGCCAAAAATCAACATCAAGAAGTCTACTTTGAGTTTGTATTTGAACACTTTTCGAAATTACCTCAAAATCTGCACGAAAAAGCCAAGGGAACAAAACGGGCTATTCCTCCCCTGCTCGGAGCGTGGGATCCACGCGCCACTATAGCCCGCTCGTGGAGGCTCACCTCCCTGGCCGAAAGATAGCTGATGGTGGCAGAAGAAGGTTTTCAAAGTTTGAGGGCAAACGGAGCATGAATAGTTAGGTTAAGGCTAGGTCAAAGTTTGGAAGAAATGGGTTTTGAGAAGGAAAAAAATCTGGAGCTTTTCTTTCTTTCCTCTCGCCTTCAGCCGAATTTGCAAATTGCCAAATGAGAGATTTTGCTATTCTAGGTCAACTTTTAGCTTATATACTCCCTCTAAGTCTTGGCTTTTTACCACTCTACCCTTCCCCTTCTTCTTTTATTAATTTACATGCCATTTCCTTTAATTTTCCTTCTAGTATTTAAACAACCCCTAAGTTTTTGTTTCTTACTAGGAGTCCCCCTTAAAAGAAAGAAAGAAAAAAACTGAATTATAAAACAAGATTATGAAAGCTTTAAAGAAATATCGGGTTCTACGCTTTTTTTCTTTTTTTTTGGTTCGCAAAATTTACTTTACAACTAACATAAAACTTGTGTTCTACAACAAACTTGATATTGATATAAAATTATTGTTTTCTGCTATATATGATACTTTTTAGTACTTAATTTTTGAAGGTTTAATTATTTCAAGGTCCATCTCGATGTAAGCTTATAGAGCAAAGATTGTTTTGTTAAATGTTTATACTAATGGTGATTATTGGATTATTGACAGTGACTATGGAGTTGATGTGAAAGGCTATTTTGCATGGTCATTGATGGATAATTTTGAATGAAACCTTTGTTACACTGTTCGATTCGGATTATATTACGTAGATTTCAAGAATTACTTGAAACGATATCCGAAAGAATCAGCCAAGTGGTTCATAAAATTTTTAAAAGAACAGAGCAAGCAGTCTAAAACTGTTATTTGGGGTTCCTCAATTTTATCACGTATACAAAAGAGTTGGTCACTACTGATGCATTAAAGTTGAACATCTTTTATTTCTCAATCACAATTGAATGATGTATTTTATTATTTCTTTTGTAATTCTTTGATTTTATTGATTAAAATCTTTTTAGGTGTTTTAGGATTTTAATATGTAATTAAACTATTGTCTTCTTATATAAGAAATTGTACTACTTTCTGATCTATTTTATGTAGCTAGCCTATAAATAGGTTTGTATAGTTTTTGGGATTCTGCCTAAATCTTTTTTCATGATAAATAAATTGACTTTTTCCTTTCATATATATATATATAAAAGCCTTTTATTCTCTTTTTCGCTTAGATAGGTGGTTTAGAGGGAGGATTCTCCAGGCATGAATACTCCCTAAAAGTATGCCTTTTGAATTATGGACAAATGGACAATTAAAGTATCATAGTACATATGTCACTTAGCAATCACCGAAGTCCTAAAAAAAATTTTTTTCTTTGTTTTCTCAAATCACCAACTTTGAGGGTGATTTTAATAAATAAATATTTTGATTATAAATTTGTCATAATAAGCTCTTAATTTGATTTGACATCTTCTTTGAAGTGATGTGTTTTTAAAAATTTACTCTTTCAAAAGAAAATTAATGATAGAGAGAAAATGGAGAAACAATTGTTTGCGGTTATTGTTATGCCTAAAATTTGAAAAATAAAGTCTTAGAACATCAAAGGTGCAACAAATTATTACATTTTTTATACTTCTTTTCTTTAGGTGTTAAAATTAAGTGGGCCAATAGCAAGGCAACACGTGGACATTTCTACTTCCAATAAGGAGATGGCACATGGACAAGTTATTAACGAACCCAATGTCATCTTCGGACATCCCTGTCTAGAGCTATGCGCGTAAATCCAGGGATCACGATCCTTCTTGGACACCCAGCCATATCCACTTGCAGAGGAACAGGATCTCTGGAATTTCCCCATCCCGGGCGCGTGGCCGTCTCGCCTTTGAAACACGATAAAAGGATCAATGTATACAAATCCAGACACATTCACATTTTACATAACTGAAAATACCAGCATCCCCATTCCTCTAAGAACTTGTACTAACAAGAGCATCGGAGTGTCTTCGGAGGCACTATCCCCTTCTCTCCCCCGGTGGCTCTCTAGCTCATCTCATCTTTCTTGTGCAAGCTTCCCCAAGAACCCACCCCCAACTCAGCAACACGTTTTTGGCATCAACACCAATATTTTTGTGTTTTGTAAGGGGCTGTTGATAAGAATCTCAATGTTTCTTCAAGAAGTTCTGAAGGCTCTCATTCTATGGCTCTTGATGATCACAAGTGTTTAACATGGATCTCAATTTATGTGCTTATTTCATTTGGAATTATATAAAATGAATTTATTAGCTACATCAGCTCATAGGTGACAAGAAGGGTGAGAAAGTTGGGGCCATAATCCTTGGATTGACTATTCCTTCATGTCTTCACCTTTTATTGCTATATTCTTCAAAACCAGACCTTCTCTAAACTCTGTTATTCAAAACTAGATCAAATGGACTCTTTCTCCATTATGAGTTCATCCTGCCATTATGATAAGATAGCTGCTTGAAGACTCCTAGGTAAACGCTTCCTAGGTTGTCGTGTTGGGATTTTACCATTAAAATCAATTTACTCAATCTTAAGCAAAAAAACACAAGCACAATAATTAAATAGGAAAATAAATAAAAAAAAAACAAGAACTTTAGGAAGAGTAAATGTTGGAAATCACCTTGACAAGATGCCCAGGTGGTGATCTTCCAAACACCCAAGTCTTGAATGACTTGTAGAAAGAATTTCAGCAATCGAACACAAGAACAGAAAATCAGAGAAAGAAAGAAGACAAGTAATTTGTTGTCGAGGTTCGACAATGTGCCTACGTCCCCGTGAGTTCCTCCGAACTCTCTGCACTATCTCAATGGTTCTTACAAAGTTACAGCAATCCTCTTCAAGAATCCAAGTTCTTGAAGAAACAAGAAGAGAAGGAAGAAGATGAGAACTCAACAATGTTCTCTAATCTAATCTAGACTCTCTCTATCTTATTACAACCAGCTTCACTACAAGAGTCCCTCTTGTGTTTATGTCTCTCTAAACAATTCTCTCTTAGTGTTTACAATGATCTCACAATGTCACAAATCTCTCTTGTATGTGTGTTGAATAAACCTTGTTGTAGTGTTTGAAAATGAGGCTTGAGAACCCCTTTTATAGCCTCTTAATTCTTGGACATTCTTGTGAGTCATTATTCTCCCTTTGATCATGTTATTCCTTTAATCTCAGCCCTACATCACTCTCCAAGTGATGCTGTGCGTTTTGATGTGGTGCACACATGATTGGAGAGGTCTTATGCATGCTGGATCATGTGTGCAGCCATGTTGTAAGGGCCTGGTCCAGAACAGTTACAATATTGTCCGCTTTGGGCCGAGGCCCGCACGGCTTTGTTCCTGGCGAAGCCCACTGGCTCTCCAAAACGCGTTGTAACCATTAAGGACTAGAACACCTTATATCCTGCACATCCTCTTTCCCTCTAGCCGATGTGGGATAAACTCGCAGCACACATGCCCGCCAAGTCTCAACCCACCTTGGGGCCCCCAGCGTCTCAACATGGTACCTCCCCCTCTGGGGCACAGCGTCCCCGCTGTGCGGCCATAGCCCGCCAACGGTGTCGAGGGTCCGGCTCTGATACCATCTGTAAGGGCCCGGTCCAGAACAGTTACAATATTGTCCGCTTTGGGCCGAGGCCCGCACGGCTTTGTTCCTGGCGAAGCCCACTGGCTCTCCAAAACGCGTTGTAACCATTAAGGACTAGAACACCTTATATCCTGCACATCCTCTTTCCCTCTAGCCGATGTGGGATAATAAGATGTACAGGGGGCTAAAACAGAATTATTGGTGGTCAGGGATGAAGAGGGATGTAGCAGAATACATTGCTAAATGTTTGACTTGTCAACAGGTAAAATCTGAGAATAGGCATCCAGCAGGTTTATTACAACCTCTTCCGATACCTGAGTGGCCATGGGAAAATGTAAGTATGGATTTTGTCTCTGGTTTTCCCCGTACCCAGAGAGGGTATGATGCTGTGTGGGTTATAGTGGATAGACTTTCTAAATCTTCACATTTTCTTCCTATTAAAACTACCTGGAGTCCAGAAAAGTTGGCTGAGTTGTATGTGGCAGAGATAGTGAAATTACATGGAGTGCCCTTGACTATTGTGTCTGATAGAGATTCTAGATTTACTTCTAGATTTTGGAGGGGTTTTCAAGAAGCTATGGGTACGCAATTACAGTTTAGTACAGCTTTTCACCCACAAACAGATGGACAGACAGAGAGAGTCATCAGAATACTAGAAGATATGCTGAGGGCAAGTGTATTGAGCTTCTCAGTAAGCTGGGATGCTTACTTGCCTTTGATAGAGTTTGCATACAATAATCAGTATCAAACTAGTATTGGGATGGCACCCTTCGAAGCTTTGTATGGAAGGAGGTGTAGAACTCCAGTATGCTGGGAAGAAGTTGGAGAGAGAAAGATATATGGCCCAGAAATGATAGACCTGACTACTGAAAGAATCAAACTGGTTAGGGAGAATCTCAAAGCAGCTCAGAGCAGACAGAAAGGATATGCTGACAAAAGAAGACGACCTCTTGAATTCCAAGTTGGTGATTGGGTATTCTTGAAGATATCTCCATGGAAGGGAGTGTTGAGATTTAAGAAGAAGGGAAAGTTGAGCCCGAGATTTATAGGGCCCTATGAGGTGATCGAAAGAATTGGACCCGTAGCATATCGTTTGAATTTGCCTATGGAATTAAGGCAATTACATAATGTTTTTCATGTGTCACTACTGAGGAAGTACTTGCACGATGAGTCCCATGATATCACGAATCAAGCGATAGAAATTCAGAAGGACTTGACTATTATGCTAGCCCCAATCAGAATCCTAGACAGAAAAGAGCAAGTCTTACGCAATAAAGTTATTCCTTTGATTCAAGTATTATGGCGCAATAAAGATGTTGAAGAAATCACGTGGGAACATGAAGCAATAATGAGGAAGGATTATCCCCAACTCTTTACTTGATTTCAACAAGGAAATTTCGGGGACGAAATTATTTTAAGGTGGGTAGAATTGTAATATCCGTATTTTAAAAAGTTGGGTAAGTGTATATTTTTATCAATATGACAAAGAGTTAAATCCCTGAATGGCTGAATGAAGATTTCTGGAGACCAAGGTTGAAAAAAAAAAAAAAAAAAAAAAAAAGTCAACTTTGAACAGTACTCGGGGCAGCCACCAAGAAAGCAATTTTTGGGTGGAATTATTTTATCTAGGTGTTTGTTGTTTAGTGTGGAAGTGGAGAATAAAGAAAAAGAAAAAGAAAAACAATATAATGATTATGTTTTCTAATCATGATGTTTTCTTTAGCCATCATGATGTTTTTGTAATTATTATGCCATTATCTCCAAATCATGGAGACTATTGAAGGAGAGAGCTGCTGAAATTTTGCAGCCAAGCTCTCTTATATATTGAGTACGAGAGGTTTATGAAGGGAACGCGAAAGAATTTTTGATTAGTTCCAAATATTTCATCTGTGTTCTTAAAACACTTGGAAATTTATAGAAAGGTGGAAGGAACAAGATTTTGAGAGTATTTTCAAAAATATTTTTGGAAGCTATCAAAATAGCAGAAGGTAATAAGGTAATGTTATTTTATCATTTATGAAAGTTTCGGAGGTTAAAATATAAAATTTTCAAACTGTGTAGTTTATGGAGAAAAGAAGAAATAATAAGAAATTTAAATTGCAATATTATGTCAGGTGTTGGTAGTCAACAATCAGGAGAAAATTCGAGGAAGATCGGGAAAGGCAAAGAGGTGGCCCACGAGTAGCTTTAAAGTACTACGTGGTGAGTTGGATTTACTCTTAGTAGTCTAAATAAAAATCAATTATTTGGTGATATTATTAAAATTAATTATTAAAGTATGCTAGGGTGATAGATGAAAAATTGATTTATGGGTATGATAGGAAATTTGACCAGGTAGAAATATTTTGGTGAGAAATGATATTTTTGAAAATCATAAGTTTATTTGAGGATAAAAGCAATAAATAAATTATTGATGAGATCTATAGATGTTTTAATACGAATTATGACGAGATGAATTTTAGTCGATCTTGTTAAATTTTTATGGATGATTTAAGATGAATTTTAGTGGATTTCGACAAATTCTGATGGACAAGTTGAGATGAAATTTAGTGGATCTGGACAGACTTTAATGAATTATTTGATGTGATTTGGGTAGAGAAGAATCCTGTGGAATTTTTATAATTTGAATAAAAATTTTATATTACTGTTTCATATCATTGGTCATGTACATATGCATTAAATAATATAACCGAAAGAACCGGGAAGGCAGCCGGTCTAATGAAATAACCGTGACAGCTGGTATATGCTGGGATGAAAAAATAAAAACCGTGACAGCCGGTATATGCTGGGATGAAAAGTGAAAACCGTGACAGCCGGTATATGCTGGAATTAACCTGGAAGGCAGCCGGTCTGATGAGAATAAAAGAACCGGGAGGGCAGCCGGTCTAAGATAATAATAACCTGTCGACAGGTGGGAAGACGTTCCCATCATAATCATTCATGCATCTGCATCTGTTTTAATTATCATTGCATTATTTGAGATGCTGAGTTGTGGTATATTAATTGTGAATTAAATTATAGATGGTTGGGTCTCATAAAAAGAGACAGCTATAATGATGAGATTTTCGAGATGTTGAGATGTGATACTTTTTGTGAATTTAATTATAGAAGGTTGAGTTTCATATAAAAAGACAGTGATAAGAATTATCTAAATGATGAACTTTTTGATATGAACCTCATTACGAGGAAATTAGGAAAAAAAAAAAAAAAAATTTTATAGTCTTAAGGTGAACCAATGATTGAGAATAAGAGATTGATAGTAGAAAGTTGTCATCAGGTTATGCGATAAATAATTTTTAATATTAAAGGATTATTGATGGAATTTGGAATACTTTTAGTAAATTTAATTCGCTGAGCTTGTGAAGCTCACTCCTCACTGTTCAATAATTTCAGGAAGCAGTCAAGATAAATAGTCTGGTGGGTTGAGAATCAGTCGAGATCTTTTTTCTGTAAGCCAAATACGGGTTAATATCCTCAGACAATCGAGTTAAAGACTTGTAAAAATTTTATTGTAAATATTCATGCATTTATGTATTTTATGTTTAAGTGAATATCAGACATGTTTACCTCTCCTGTAAAAAAAAAAAAAAAAAAAAAAATCTGGTAGTATTATATTTATTGTTGCATATATGTGTCGTGCTTGGATTTTCAAAATGTGATGACACCGTCCAGGGGTGGCCAACCTGGGATGGGTCGTTACACATGTGCTGTGTGGTTCGGCCCTGAAATGGTGTGGTGCGGCGCTGAGGCAGGGCTGGAAGCATGGCTTGCTGTGTGCTGCGGCGCTGGTGCTGTGTGCTGCGGTGTGACCTGATGCTGTGCGCACACCTCCTGCCTGTGGGCAGAAACTTCCACAGCTTGTGTGCCTGACCTTCCCATGCTCAAAATTGAAGCACACACATGTGTGCAACCTTATAACTTGCTGAACTTTGATATCCCACAATTGGTTTGGATATTAACCTAACTTAGACCATGTTTGGATATGTTTGAAACTTAGACAAATAACAACAATCTCTACCTTTGTCTAAGTGTTCAAGAAACCAGAACCATTGTGCAGAAAGCTTCAGGATCCAAACTCATCTTGAGTTACCAATTAACCAACTCCATTCCTAAGAAGTCCAAGGCAATGATTGGACCTTCTTAGAGGTAGAACCTTGGTGCCTAAATCTGCAGGACTTTTCTCCGTGGTCTTCTTGTCAACATGAATGCATCCTTTCGTACCATTTTCCAAAATGTAATGATACCAAACATCCATATGCTCTGGCCCCTCATGGAACACCGGATTCCTCCAAAAGTGCCCCGCACTTTGGTTATCCAAAGATACCACCATCTGCTCTTTTAGGACCTCCCACTCGTCCAACAACCCTTTGCACCCCATAGCCTCCTTTATGGCTTCCATAGCCGCTATGCATTCTGCCCCAGTTGTTATGAGTGCTACCATTGGCTGCCACTGAGCCTCCATGTACCTCAGCAACCACTTCATCCCAAGCCAATGCTCTTTTTCGGGATTACTCACACATTTGCTGAAAACATCCATTGCCCAAGAAACACTTGACCTGTTTCTCTTCCTTTCTCGGATGATTCTCCTCATCCCAAGGATCTTTTGTGCAAGGCTGAGATCCTTCCTCTCGAACTCCTCACTGATTTAAGATGTAAACCTTTCCATCCTCTTCCTGCTGTTCCAAACTAACAGCCCATCAATGACATAGGTGAGGATACTCACCATCTTCTCCACCTTGTGTCCAGGTGAGAAAGTTTCGATGAAACCTATGTCTCCTTTTCTTGTGAACCCATTCGCCACCAGCCTAGCCTTGTTCCAAACTTCATCTCTTGGAGGGCACCCTTCTTTGATCTTGTTAGTGCACTTACATTCCACAACTTTCTGATTTCTCGGAATTTTTACCAATTCCCAAAAGTTGTTCTTCCTCAAAGAATCCATTTCTTCCTCCATAGCTAGCTTCCACCTTGGCGAATCCTTACATGCCATGGCATCCATGTAAGTCTCTTGTTCACACATCCCTCCTTTTGTCCAAGGAGTTGCTGCATCCACAGCATCTGCAAACTCATATCTTGAAGGTGGTCCAACCAACCTTCCTTCCCGGTTCCTTGTCAGCTGGTAGTCCTTCCGACTCGCTACATCAACCTCTTCTAGTTCAGCCTCCTCATGAGCGTCCTGAGCTTGGCATTCTTCAATGGTGCACACATGATTGGAGAGGTCTTATGCATGCTGGATCATGTGTGCAGCCATGTGCTGTGTGGTTCGGCCCTGAAATGGTGTGGTGCGGCGCTGAGGCAGGGCTGGAAGCATGGCTTGCTGTGTGCTGTGGCGCTGGTGCTGTGTGCTGCGGTGTGACCTGATGCTGCAGCCTCCTGATGCTGTGCGCACACCTCCTGCCTGTGGGCAGAAACTTCCACAGCAGTGTGCCTGACCTTCCCATGCTCAAAATTGAAGCACACACATGTGTGCAACCTTATAACTTGCTGAAATTTGATATCCGACAATTGGTTTGGACATTAACCGACTTAGACCATGTTTGGATATGTTTGAAACTTAGACAAATAACAACAGTAAAGTTGTTAAACTCTCACCCCAAAATCTCAATACAGAAAAAGCTCTTAACCTAATACATCCAAAGCTGTCATCTTAACTTTAGTAGTAAATCCCTCTAGCTTACAATGTATATGAGAATTATGAGTGTACCTCAAATCTTCTCTAGGACTCTTTTATATCGAATATATTTTCCTAATACAATTAGAAAAAGAACAACCGCATCATACTAGACTACTATTACTTGTACAATTAACAATCTAATAGGAAATTAATATTATTCCTGCTAGAACAAGCAATTACAAAATAAAAAACAATTTTTCCCAAGCCAATTAGAAGTTTTCTTTGTGAGAATTGAGCCAAACTCCTAACAGTCGTAATTATGGGGTAGTTTTTTTTTTTAAATTTTTTTCTCCCACTTTGCGATCAGATGCAAACACACGTTTGATTTCATGCAAACAATTGGAGCTAGCAATTAATTTTTGTTGTTATGATCCTCCAATGTGTCCATGAGCTAAAGAAGATATAAGTGGATTGTTGAGGAAAATTGTAAGAATAAAGAATCAAGCAAGAAGAGACAGAGATAGGAGCTGATGTGATTAATAAATTCATTTTATATAGTTTTAGATGCAATCAGAATATAAATTGAGAACAATATCAAACTTGAGTTTCAATATAAAACTTGACATAAATTAGAACAATATTAAACTTAAAGAAAAACCTGTGAAATCTAAAAGACAATTGATAATGGTAATGGATAAGTTTACATTAGTAATTAAGTTGACCTTGAAAACGAGTAGAGATTGTAAATGCCAACCAAGCTGTAGATTTCCTTAATTGGATAACACTCTCCCCAGACCGGCATTGTTTGGTTTTTTCTTTTTCTTAGAAAAGAAAGCATATTTTGCACTTTTCGTTCATTAAATCTATTAAACTAGGTCCTAGTAAAAATCCTAGTCTCGAAAAGTTATCTTGATATGGACCAACACCTTGTAACTCCGTACCGATATAATATTTTATATATTTTTATACCATAGTAGTGGATAAAATATTTGGAAATAAAATAAAATAAACACGTTTTTTTTTTCTCTGTAGCTTATTCGGTTGAGATAAATTTGATTGACGAAAATCCGATATAATTTACTATGTGATTGACGAATTCAGAGTTTGGTCATGTTGGCTGGGTCCATTCTACTCGGTTGGCAGCGTCCACGTAACAAAATTTTAACAATCCATGTTCACACTTTTGTTTCATGGGTTTCCACCCTTGTTTATATAAAAAAAAATCTTGGTTAGATTGGGTACTTTTAAACCCGTCTGAAATTTTATCGATAATTTTAAAAAATTTTACTAGTAATATCAATATAAGTGTGAGAATAAAATACTAATGGTACGAGTGAAATTTCAAAAGTTAACAATGAAATTTCTGACGGATCTAAAATAATTCTTAACCAAAAATTGGTCCTTATATGTTGGATCCTCTCAATTTTTAGCTTTGAATTGCAGGTCAATTGATTGTTAGATTTTATGCCACCTCAATAAAGAAAAAATCGAGGGTCATGAACACACCACATCACCGAAGTAAGGGAAAAGAGCTTTTTCCCCTAAATCGGCAAACAACCAACTGCATGCCCTTGTGTAATGACCCATACCGGGCAAGCATTACTTGAAATGACATCATCATTACTTTTAAACATTGAGCATATAGACCTGTACCGCAACATGTAAATCCTACTATTTCCATCATACAATACATTCCTGCTATATGCATGCATGCTTCCACAATTCTTTAGTCTATGTACACTACATCTTGGTTGAAACCAAGAATTTACACAAGACACAATCTTTAGAAAAATTTCAGCCATACAATTAAAAACCACATACATTTTTTTGAAAAACGGAGACATATACATTAATCCGAACTCCCAAACAAACATGGTGAGGATGCTTTGCGTGAAAACCCACTTAAGGATACCTTTCTCCTTCAATCCTTTACTGATTTGCTTCAATTCTATTCAACAACTTCCTTGAAATATTAAAAAGTTGGAGGGTGAGGTAAAAGCTTAGCGAGTAATCATATTACTCGAAGTAATCGTCTTCAAGAAACTTTATCACTTTTTGAATGAATTCAATTTAATTGTAATCACAATTCATAAAGTCACAACTATGTATGTATAATTACTCTCATGCTCATCACAAGTAAAATAATCGTTCTAAGAATATATTAAAACAATCAACAATCACATGAATTAAAGTATCATACAAGTATATCACATGATTCAAACCATTACAAGAATAACCCTTTTAAACTATTCACAGTTCACGTGACATCAACTCAATTCCACACTCTTATCAATACATATATCACAATGGGGATGTCTCCCCACGTACCAGTACATCAAACATCGCATTATACATCCACTTGGTTTCATCTGAATTTCCACTTCTACTTGGTTCCACCTCACTTTCCACTTCCACTCGGTTCCACAATATCGTCAAGGATTCTAATCTCATCAAATATAATTCATAACACAAGAAATTTCTTAAATATAATTTCATCACCTCATTCACATTACACTTGTTGGTTTTTTGTCTAAGGTTTAAACATGGTTCAAACATGGTCAAGGTTTGAACAGGTCCAAACATGGTTCAAAGATGGTTAAAATCCAAACCAAAGGTGGAGTATGAAAGTTCAGCAAGTTAAAAGGTTGCACACAAGTGTGTGCTTAAGTTTTGAGCCTGGCAAGGTCAGGCACACTGCTGTGGAAGTTTCTGCCCACAGGCAGGAGGTGTGCGCACAGCATCAGGAGGCTGCAGCATCAGGTCACGCCGCAGCACACGGCACCATATCAGAACGCACAGCATCACTTGGAGAGTGATGAAGGGCTGAGATTAAAGGAAGAACATGATCAAAGGGTCAAGAATGATTCACAAGATTGTCCAAGAATTAAGAGGCTATAAAAAGGGTTTCTTAGCCTCATTTCAAGTGGTGGCAAAGGTGTGTGAGAGAACCACACAGGTTGTGACATTCTGAGATCATTGTAAACACAAGAGAGAATTGTGTGAGAGACATAAACACAAGAGGGACTCTTGTAGTGAGGCTGGTTGTAAAGAAGAGAGGTTAGTAGAGAATTGATAGAAAGCATTGTAATAGGTCTATCACTTTCTCGTTCTCTTCTTGGTTCTTCAAGAACATGGATTCTTGAAGGGGATTGCTGTAACTTTGTAAGAACCATTGAGATGGTGCAGAGAGTTTGGAGGAACTCACGGGGACGTAGGCACATTGCCGAACCTCGACAACAAATTACTTGTCTTCTTTCTTTCTTTGATTTTCTGTTCTTGGGTTCGATTGCTGAAATTCTTTCTACAAGTCATTCAAGACTTGGGTGTTTGGAAGATCATCACCTGGGCATCTTGTCAAGGTGATTTCCAACAACACTTTACTTCCAAACACACATCAAGACATATGATTTATTTCTTAGATATCAAACACACATTTATTCACACCCTTATATGGTTTGCATTCAGCATCTATTATACTTACATATTTTCGTTTTTATCATATAATTCACCACGCTTACTAATAGTATGGTGAAACTCACCACACTCATAATTCTAATTTTATAACAAGAGCTAAGTGGGGAGCTTTGGGTGTATTGGAGATTTTGGGTTGTGAGGTTTTGAGGGTAATAATTTTGTTGAATTGGGACTTTGGGGTGCGTGTTTGACAACTTTGATCTTCCTAAAGTTGCAGTTGAAGATTAACAAAATAGTGTAGTTGTTGGTGGATGTAAGTAAGGAGGTTGTCGAACCATACTAATTCTTGGTGTTTACTCTTTATTTTATTTACCTATTTAATTGTTGTGGTTGTGTTTTTGCCTAAGATTTGAGCATGTGGATTTTAGAGGAAAAATCCCAACAAACACCTTAGATGAAAAATTAGATTTTAAGGATTTTCATAAATCAAGGTTAAAGATTTGATTTCAAATCTGTGAAAAATTCTTGATTTAGGTCTTGAAATTTTCTTTAATAAGCAGTTTTTTTCACTATCAAATGCAAGACAGATAGGAAAATTTTTATTTTACTCTCTCTATGTGACGGTGGAAGTATATCTTATCTAAGAAAATCCCATAACTCAGGTTTAAGGGAGTAATCTCTCTGTACATGAAATGAAAGTGGCATTTTACCTAATCTTGTTGTGTTCATTTATATCGACCAAATTAGTGTTATTCCCAACCTTTGGCATAACATATTGACATGAATTGTCACTCATACCGAAAACTATTTCAAGCTCATATTACAATTTTATCAAATAACTAATCTTAATTAAAAAAGTTGTTAGTTACGTTACGCTAAAACATATGCTAGTAAAGATTTGCGTAATCTGCCTTGGCTCAAGATGTACATGCCATTAAAAGTTCTTACTTACCTAACTATGGTCTATAAAAGATATATCGCATAATAACATATTTTATTATTGCATGGCATTAGAAGATAAAGAAAAAGAGATATCTTCCTTCCATCCAATAGTTAAAAATGCTTTGTGCATGCATTTATCAAGTACCAAGATAAAAAATTTCCATATATACGCGACAGATATATTAAATTGAACTATGGATCAGCAAGCTAAAAGATGTGCAACACAAATTGTTAATTAAGATCTCCTCTTAATCTGTAACAATCGTATTTGCAAAGTAAGGGTAAATAAGTAATTTAATAAATTATAACATGAAGTTTAAATGATATAGTTACGCGATGGATTTAGTATCGAATAAAATAATTCTTTTGGATAAAAATATTTCTGCGACGTGGACGTCACTAAAAGAAAAGAAAAAAAAAAAAACTCAAAACTTGTGGGCATAAGGTGTAATACCTGCTGCCAATTTCAGAAGACGTTTGTAGTCAACAAACGTGGGTAGCAGGTGTAATACCTGTTACCAATTTCAGACGGCATTTGGGAGTGCATTACGCGTCTCCACAACGTGGAGACTGTGGAGACTTTCGGGAGGGGTGGGCTGCTGAAGTTTTCAGCCCAAGTTTTCATATATATAGCATATATAAACGTAAAAAAAAAAAAAGGTTCACCCATGAGATTTCGTTTTATTTCCTCTAAATCGTCTATTTTCTTTAAATATTTGGATACTCAAAGAAATGCTGGAAGAGCAAAATTTTGAAGGGGTTTTCTGTGGAATTTCATATAGAATCAAGAATAGCTATCAGAAAAGCAGAAAGTAATATCATAGTGCTTATTTTTTAATTTCTAACATTTATGGAGTTTTCTTGAATTCAAAGTGAGAATTTTCAAAGTGTGTGGTTTATATCGAATTGAAGAATAAATTAGAAAATTTATATAAATATGATGTCAGGTGTTGACGATCTACAATTGGGAGAATTTTTGAGAGAAATGGGAAAGGCAAGGAAGTGATCCACGGGTAGCTTTAAGTGCTACGTGTGAGTTGGATTTACTTTAAGTAGTCTAAATAAAAATGAAATATTTAGTGATAATATTAAAATAAATTATTGATGTATACTTGGGTGATAGATGAAAAAAATTGATTTGTAAGTATGATAGGAAATTTGGACATATAGAAATATTTTTCGGTGAGAAATAATATTTTTGGAAATAAAAGTTTATTGGAGAATAAAAGAGATAAAAAAATTATTGATGAGTTATATTGATGTTTTAGCACGAATTATGAGGAGATGAATTTTAGTGAATATTGATAAGCTTTGGTGGATGATTTGATGTGATTAGAAATGAAATTCAGTGGATCTAGACAAACTTTGATGGATAATTTGATATGATTTAGGATGAAACTTAGTGGATTTTGACAAGTTGTAATGGATGATTTGATGTGATTTGGGATGAGTGGATTTTAGTAGAATTTTTATATAATTTGAGAAAAAATCAGGATAGTCAATTTAAATATTTTGATTTCATGTGATTTTTATACTACTGTTTATATGCATATTTTACATCATTGTTCATATGCATATGCATTACATGAGAAAGAAAAGAACCGGGAAGGCAGTCGGTCTGATGAAAATGAAAGAACCGGGAAGGTAGCTGGTCTAATGAAAATAAAAGAACCGGGAAGGCAACCGGTCTAATGAAAATGAAAAAACCGGGAAGGCAGCCGGTCTAAATGAGAATGAAAGAATCGGGAAGGCAGCCAGTATAAGATAATAACAACCTGTCGACTGGTGGGAAGACGTTCCCATCATAATCATGTATGCATTTGCATCTGTTTTAATTATTGCTGCATTATTGAAATGATGAGGTGTGATGTATCATCGTGAATATAATTTTAGATGATTGAGTCTCACAGAAAGAGACAGTTATGATGAAAATATTATTGAAATGCTGAGGTGTGATGTATCATCATGAATATAATTATAGATGATTGAGTCTCACAGAAAGAGACAATTATGATGAAAATATTATTGAAATGCTGAGGTGTGATGTAATATCGTGAATATAATTATAGATAATTGAATTTCACAGAAAGAGACAGTTATGATGATAGTGCTGATGTGTGGTATGTTATTTTGAAATTGTTTATAGATGATTTGGTCTCATAGAGAGAGACAATTATGGTAAGCAAGAAGCATAGAATGATACGAACCATCTAAATGATGGACTTTATGATGAGAACCTCATTACGAGGTAATTATGAGATAATTGATGGTCTTAAGGTGGACCAATGATTTAGAAAAAGATATTGATAGAGAATGAATCATATGGCATGTGTAATGATAGTAGAAACTTGTTACCAGGTTATGTGAAAAAAATAAAATATTAAAAATTAAAGGAATATTTATGAAATTTTGGAATATTTTTAGTAAATTAAATTCACTGAGCTTGTGAAGCTCACCCCTCATTGTACAATGATTTTCAAGTAGCAGGCTTGACAAATAATTTAGTGAGTTAAGGTTCAGAAGAAATCGTTTTCTGTAAGCCACGTACGTGTCAACATACTCAGACTAATGAGAAAATAAAATGAAAATTTTATTTGTAAATCTTCATGCATTTTACGTTGTATAGAATGCTTAAAGATCGGATTGATGTAAAGTTCTTTTGGTAATATTTATTTTTATTGTTGCATATATGTGTCGTGCTGGGATTCTCAAAATGTGATGACACCTGTAGAGAGATTATTTGGTTTTCTACCAGTAACTGATAGGTACATAGTTGCCTTTGTTTCGTTTGAATTAAAAGTAGAAGTTTTGGATTGGTGGGAAGATATTCTTCCCTGGGTAAGTACAGATGTCAATAGACCTTAAACCTGGAATAGGTTTAAAGAGGTTTTCCTTGATAAATATTTTTCCTTAAACTTTTACAGCCTAACATGATAGAGATTGATCTATTTGAGGCATATTAATTATGTCAGATTGGTGGATATATCAACTCAGATCGAGAGAGATGTGATGGAGTTTAAGAAAAAAAATAGAGAAAGAGTGGTTAAAGAGGTTTAGACGTAAAGGTTATAGAGGTAATGGTAGTATAAGTGTATAGGGTGAGAAACCACCTCAAATGAGGCTTTCCCTGTTACAGGGAACTGAAGTACAGAGTTAGAGGCAAACAGAACCTGTTGTTTCTGTATCTTAAAATACTATTGGTTGGACCCTTAGATTTGGGAGACAGAAAGTCATGGTAGAGGAAGTAAGTATGCCATTAAGGGAAATAGTAATATGACGTATGATTGAGAGACAAAAGTTATTATAGATATATTTAGAGGAGATATTTATCTCATAATTGTCAAAATTTGAAATGCTTTATGTGTGGAGAAGGTGGACATGTCAGTGTTGGTTGACCTTGATGCAACCCATTCTTTTGCATCCAGTATTCATATAAAATCTATTGAAGTATGTATTTGTAATAACCATATTTTAAAAGTAAGAGTAAATGGGTATTTTAATAAATATGACAAAGAGTTAAAATCCCAAAATGGCTGAATGAAGATTTCAGGAAACAAAGGTTGAAAAAAAAAAAGGTCAACTTTGAACAGTAGATCATGGCAGCAGTTCTGCCACCTACTGCCACCGAAAGTATAATGCAATTTGAGTTGGTGGAGAGAATTTTAAATGGTGTAAATGGAGAGAATGTTTAATGATGATGTTTTTTTTCTAATCATGATGTTTTTGGTATTTAATTGATATCTTGATATCATGGAGAATTTGGGAGAGAGGGGAGGCTGCCGATCTTCAGCTTAAGCTCCCCTATAAATATGTGTAGTAAGTGTAGCTACGCGTAGAAATTTCCTTTAGTTCCGAAAATTCAATATGTTTTCTTATAACTTTTGGGAGTTCAAAGAAAGGTGGAATGAGCAAACTTTTGAAGGATATTTTCGAAAATATTTTATAAAGAATTTCAGGAAGCTATCAGAATAGCAGAAGTAATAAGGTAATGTTATTTTTAAAAAAAAATTAGTATTTATGAAAGTTTCAGGAAGTTAAAGTGGAAATTTCCAAACTGTGTAGTTTTTGGAGAAAAGAACAAATAATAAGAAATTTTAAATTCAAATATTATGTTAGATGTTGGCGTTCAGCAATCAGGAGAAAATTCGGAGAAGAGTGGGAAAGGCAAAGAGATGGTCCACGAGTAGCTTTAAGTGCTACGTGGTGAGTTGGATTTACTTTTAGTAGTCTAAATAAAAAAAACCAATTATTTGGTGATAATATTAAATTTAATAATTAAAGTATGCTTAGGTGATAGATGAAAAATTGATTTATGGGTATGATAGAAAATTTTGTCAGGTAGAAATATTTTTTGGTGAGAAATGATATTTTTGGAAATCATTAGTTTATTTGAGAATAAAAGCGATAAATAAATTATTAATGAGATATATTGATGGTTTAATACGAGTTATGATGAGATAAATTTTAGTGGATCTTGGCAAATTTTGGTTGATGATTTGAGATGAAATTTAGTGGATCTTGACAGACTTTAATGGATTATTTGATGTGATTTGGGAAGAGAAGAATTTAGTGGAATTTTTTTTATATAATTTGATAAAAATCAGGATGATTGGATGTGAGGAATTTTAAAGAAACTTTGTTATATAAATTTGTGGATAACCAGGATAGCCAATTTAAGTGGTTTGAATTTTTATATTTTTTTATATTACTATTTATATTACTGTTTCATATCATTGTTCATGTGCATATGCATTTAATAATATAACTGAAAGAACCGGGATGGTAGCCGGTCTAATGAAAAAACCGTGACAGCCGGTATATGCTGGAATTAAAAATGAAAACCGTGATAGCCGGTATATGCTGGAATTAAAAGTGAAAACCGTGACAGTTGGTATATGCTGGAAAGAACCGGGAAGGTAGCTGGTCTTATGAGACTGATAGAACCGGGAAAGCAGTCGGTCTTATGAGAATAAAAGAACCAAGAGGGCAGCCGGTCTAAGATAATAACAACTTGTCGACAGGTGGAAAGACGTTCCCATCATAATCATTTATGCATTTGCATCTGTTTTAATTATAGTTGCATTATTTGAGATGCTGAGATGTGGTGTATTATTGTGAATTAAATTATAGATGGCTGAGTCTAATAAAAAGAGACAGCTAAAATGATGAGATTTTTGAGATGTTGCGATGTAGTATATAATTGTGAATTAAATTATAGATGACTGAGTCTCATAAAAAGAGACAGCCATAAGGATGAGATTTTTGAGATGCGGAGAGGTGGTTTATTATTGTGAATTTAATTATAGAAGGTTGAGTCTAATAGAAAGAGACAGTAGGGTGATAAGACTTATCTAAATGATGGACTTTATGATGAGAACCTCATTACGAGGTAATTATGAGATAATTGATGATCTTAAGGTGGACCTCTGATTGAGAAGAAGAGATTGATAAAGAATAAATATTGTTATGTGCAATGATAGTAGGAAGTTCTCATCAGGTTATGTGGAAAAAATTTAAAAGATTAAATATTAAAGGACTAGTTATAGATTTTGGAATACTTTTAGTAAATTTAATTCGCGGAGCTTGTGAAGCTAACCCCTCACTGTTCAATGATTTCAGGTAGCAGACAAGATAAATAGTCTGGTGGGTTGAGAATCAGACGAGATCTTTTTCTGTAAGCCACATACGTGTCAATATCCTCAGATAATCGAGATAAAGACTTGTAAAAATTATATTGTAAATATTCATGCATTTATGTATATTATGGTTAAGTGAATAAAAGATTTGTTTACCTCTCCTGTTAAGGGATGAGGAAAAAGAAAAAAAAAAAGGTAGTATTATATTTATTGTAACATATATGCGTCGTGCTTGGATTTTTAAAATGTGATGACACCGTCTAGGGGTGGCCAACCTGGGATGGGTCGTTATAATTTTGGTATCAGAGCATTAGGTTTTAAGATTCTGTAGACTGCATGAGAACTTAAAAGTGGAAGATCTAAATAATATTCTTAAATGCAGAGTCTGAGGATGACACGTGGTCGTGCGAGAGCTAGAGGTAGAGTTCAGAATCAGAGGGGTCGTGGTAGACCCCTAATTTTTAGGAGGACTGAAGCAGAGGAGGAAGTTGAGTCGGTGGTTCCCGTAAGGGAACATGGTGATAGTGCAACTGGTATGAGTAGAGCTGGGGAATGGGATTTCCCCATTCGGGGTGTGTGGGTCATCTCTCCTTTGAAACACTATAAAAGGACCAAGGTATGCAAATCTAGACACATTCACAATCACATTTTACATAACTGAAAGCACGAGCATCCAATTCCTCTAAGAACTTGTACTAACAAGAGCATCGGAGTGTCTTTGGAGGCACCATCTCCCTCTCTCCTCCGGTGGCTCTCTAGCTCATCTCGTCTATCTTGTGCAAGCTCCCCCAAGAACCAGCCCCCAACTCATCAACACGTTTTATGCATCAACACCAATATTTTTGTGTTTTGTAAGGGGCTGTTGATAAGAATCTCAATATTTCTTCAAGAAGTTCAGAAGGCTCTCATTCTATGGCTCTTGATGATCACAAGTGTTTAACATGGTTATCAATTTATGCGCTTATTTCATTTGGAATTATATAAAATGAATTCATTAGCTACATCAGCTCTTAGGTGACAAGAAGGGTGAGAAAGTTGGGGCCATAATCCTTGGACTGACTATTCCTTCACGTCTTCACCTTTTATTGCTATATTCTTCAAAACCAGACCTTCTCAAAACTCTATTCTTCAAAACTAGATCAAATCGACTCTTTCTCCATTATGAGTTCATCTTGCCATTATGATAAGACAGCTGCTTGAAGACACCTAGGCAGACGCTTCCTAAGCTGTTGTGTTGGGATTTTACCATTAAAATCCATTTGCTCAATCTTAAGCAAAAAAACACAAGCACAACAATTAAATAGGCAAAATAAATAAAAAGCAAGAACACCTATAATTAATGTGGTTCGGCAACCTATTTGCATACATCCACTAGCAAATCAACTGCTTTATTAATTTTTAACTACAACTTTAGGAAGAGTAAAGTTGTCAAACTCTCACCTCAAAGTCTCAATATAAAAAAAGCTCTTAACCTAGTTCTAGTTACGAGTACTCTCTCTGACAACCCAAAAACCCAAAGCTCTCATCCTAACTTTAGTAGTAAACCCTTCTAGTTTACATTGCAAATGAAAATTATGACCGTGCCTCAAATCTTCTCTGGGACCCTTTTATATAGAATATATTTTCCTAATACAATTAGGAAAAGAACAACAGCATCATACTAGACTACTACTACTTGTACAATCAACAATCTATTAGGAAATTACTACTATTCCTACTAGAACAAGCAATTACAAAATAGGAAACAACTTTTCCCAAACCAATTAGAAGTCTTCTTTGTGAGAATTGAGCCAAAATCTTAACAGTTGTAACTATGGGGGAGTTTTTTATTTATTTTTTTCATTTTCTTCTTGCATTTTGTGATCAGATGCAAACACATATTTGATTTCATGCAAACAATTGGAGCTTGCAATTAATTTTTGTTGGTATGATCCTCCAATGTGTCCACGAGCTAAAGAAGTTATAAGTGGATTGTTGAGGAAAATTGTAAAAATAAAGAATCAAGCTAGAAGAGACAGAGATAGGAGCTGATGTGATTAATAAATTCATTTTATATAATTTTAAATGCAATCAAAACATAAATTGAGAACAATATTAAACTTGAGTTTCAATAAAGACGTAAACTAGGAACAGTGATAAACTCGACGTAATTTAGAGCAATATTAAACTTAAAGAAAAACCAGTGAAACCTAAAAGACAATTGATAATGGTAATGGATAAGTTTACATTAGTAATTAAGTTGACCTTGAAAAGGAGAAAAAACTGTAAATGCCAATCAAATGATAAACTTAAGAAACCTGTTTCTTTTTTTTTTTTTCCCCCTTCTTTCAAGTAATTTCTCCGTTACTAGTACTATATATAAAAAATATACTCCATACTCCATAGTGATCAAGCCTGGGCCTTTGATGCAAATTTCAAGCCTGGGCATTTAAAGTCTTTAACTAATTGCTCCTTTAATTTTCAAGGTCAACTCCAACTTAATTACTGATATTGTAAACTACCCACGATGAAGCAGAAGTCATTTTTTTACCAGAGAGGGCTATTTAATTTTGCCATGAAACACGTACATAATGATCTTTCAATTTAGAAGACATCCAACACTATAATTTCTTAATTAATTTTAAAGTTATGTTTCGTGTTATTTTGAAGGAGACAACAATAACAACATGCATATGTTGAGTTATGAATCAGCTGTTGAGTAATTATGCGCATCTATAACATCTAAGTGATGCAACAGTTAGGAGGAGATCGTAATTATGAATTTATGTTGCTCATCTTTTAAGCTTGCTGATCAGTAGTTCAATTAATCATTAACTTCTCCTGATTTTCTATTTTTGATTCTTGATGTGGGATAATTTTACCATCCAAACAAACAGTAACACATGACACACCAAGGTAAGTCCACGGACACAAAATTACCACCAGTGAAATCATTACATGTGTTCAAGGGTACTAAGGTAATTTTATTCATAAACCCTAAAACACAGTAATCCTAATTGCACAAGGACACTCATATCTCATATCTGAGAAACTCAAATCCCACCACAACTCTCACTTATGAGTCATTTTCCTAATCAAACTGTACTCCAAAGCACTGTATGTAGAGGGCTTTCATTATCAAACATGTACGTCACAAACAGTTTTTACAGCACCTGCCTTTTCATTTTCTATAAACAGTTACTGATTTAGGCATCAGAGAGTTCCCTCAAAAGCACACTTCCGACCTCCGACAACTCCTTAGGTCTTTTTTTGTTCTCGTGTGCGTAGGGACTTCACAACACCTATAAGAGCAACAGTCACATTTTTCAGCATAAAAAAATTTATGTTATCCATGGGAAAACTTTAAAGAAGAATTCATCTGTTAATGATGCCAACCTGAAATATGACCAAGAACGTTGTTGCTACTGTCGCTGTCGCTGCTGCTACCATTGCCACAACCCATACCTTGACTAGACAGGGCATGGCCTCTTTGCAATTCCCAAAAATACTGCTACCAGTGACGATTCCATCTGCCATTCTAAAAGGTAGCAGAAGTTTCTTGCAACCTCAACTGGGCTATCCCAATCGTCACCAAAGCCACACTGATCTGAATGCATGACTTGGGGTCCTCAATGGCATTAGATGCTGCCAAAAAGCCCTCGATCAGCGAGGCACTCAGATCACGAAAGGGGACTTCACCCCACTAACTACCGACCCTCCGTTAGATTCTGCCCACTCCATTATAAGGTAAGATCACAGAGCCACTCCACGATCACAAACACCTTTAATACAATCTCCAGGAGCCGAGAATGATCACTCCAGATAAAGAGAACCTATAGTAGGTTAGTAGCACCTGCCAATAGACAAAACAAAAGGCAAGAACAGAACAAAAGATCTTTTTTACAGATGACGACCCATGATGATGCCATGGTCATCATTTTGGTCATTGGGAATTACCATATGAAAAGGATCATAGTTGACAACCAACATCTTCTATCATAACACGTTCAAGAAAATGGGGCTTAGTGACCAACAGCTCACATGGGTCGCTTCCCCTCTCTATGAGTTTTCAAGCGAGCCAATGTTCCTCTCTCTACTATATTTCACATCACATTCAGAACATTTCTACTCATTTTTCATTCTCTTATGTTCTTCCTCTACACACAACCTATGTCATCACAACTACTTAGGCCATGTCTGGAGACAAGGGTTTAAGCAAGGTTAGCTTAAATCTTTGTCTTGGAATTTGGTGGATGTTACTGGGGCCTCAATTCCAAGACAATGATTTAAGTTAATATTGCTTAAATCCTTGTCTCCAAACATGGCCTTAGTTTCTAAACAGTTTCCTAGAGATTTCTTCGAAAGCTATTCATAATTGCTATCTACACAACTTCGCAAGGCTTTGTTGTATCCTTGAGGTGAATTTACTAGGAAGCTACTAGCAAACTTTTTGGAGTGAGGGCAACTATCACCTTAACGAAAGTGATTTACGCCCTAAATCCTTAAAATATTATGTTCTTTTCAATTGTTTTCGTTGTTGCAATTCCACATTTTCTAATGCACATACTTTGACCCACTTTTTTTTTTTTGTTGTTATTTTAACCCAAAATCCCCAACAATTTTAAGGTGATAGTAGAAGCAACCATATAATCAGTATTGATTTCAAAGTCATGAGAGAAGACTTCATCAAAGAAGATCGTTTTTATGGAACCAACTTTGCTCACTAGAAGGAAACTAAAAGACTATAAAAGGTTGAAAGAAGCGAGAGGATATATATATTATGGATTTCTTTGTCGAGGCCAAATTCATACTGAGAGCATATGTATGATTTCTAAGTTTTTATAAAGTCTATGCCAGATATCCAGGAAGTATTTGAAGAGAAACTTAATACTTAAAAAAAAAAAAAAAACAAGGTAGGCTTAACTTATTGATTATGAAATATTTTGAATTTATAGTTATAAATTAAAAATATATATTTTGAATTTATTTTTTTGAGTAACATCATAAAAAAATGATGTGTTTTCACTCTATGACCAATTTACAATGAATATCTAAAACTAAGAAGTATCTAATTACTACATTTAAGATAGATGATCTTAATGAATTAGATGCTATCTTAGACGTGGAAATGAGTGGGGGATATGTTTTAAATCAATCTCATTACTTGAGAAACTATTATTAAGTTCCAAAATCTTGGAATAAAGTAAGCAAGTATCCCCTGTGAATTCACTACTAAACCAATTGAGAATTTCGGTAAAGTAATGGTACAACTTGAATATATAAGTTAGTGCTATTGAAAGTTTAACTGAGCTAGATATTGTATTTGTAGAGTGCAAACTTTCAAGATACACTAGTAAGCCTAGTACAAACCAATAAATAGAGTTATTAGAATCTTAAGAAAACTATTAAACTATCTGTTTTATTTTTATTATCTGGTTGTACTAGAAGGATTCATTGTAGTTGGATCACAAGTACGTCAATTGATGAAAATTTAACGTTTGGATGGATTTTTAGGCTTGGTGGTGAAACAATACGTTGACCCTCTAAGAAGTAGATATGCATATCAAATTTAACAATATAACCAGGATCAGCACATAATGCCATAGACATATTTGGCGTCACAACAATCCAATATACTTGTCACCTCAAGGACTTCTCTCCTTAGGGACTCTTTCTTAACATTATCGTTTCACATGGACAACAAAAAGATATATGTTTGCAGGGCCAAGAACTGTTGTCACACTTTGGTACCAAAAAGGCTAACAAACACATCAATCATCTCAAGAATATTACTCTAGTTCTATCTGCCTATTCTTTAAGCCACAAAAACAGGAAAACCATAAGCTTCAATACGGCCCATTGAGCATTTTAACACATTTATGAACTAGAGCAAAGCTTCCTTATACCAAATACAGACTTAGTATTGCAACTTCAAAGGATAACAAGAGAGGAGAAAAGAATGACTGGAGGGGACTGCATAGTAGCAAACAAAAGTGGTAAATGATTCACATCTTAGGTAGAAATCAGAACAAAATATGGGAAAGTAGCAAGCCACGTCACTAATTCAATCTAAAGCAATGAGGATGTATAAAATCAAACTTAAAATTTAAGCCACGCCATCTTGTCTTCTCACGAAAAAGATTAAGCGCTGATGTCAGAGATATTAAGGGAAGGTTGGGTACAGGACCGTCAATCGAGGTTGATACATGTTTTTTCAACATTCTTTTTTCAGTATTTTATCATATTCCTCTCCATACCTCCATTCCATTTGGTATAGCTGTTCAATCATCTCCTCTTCATCTCCATCATACGAAACACCTATTTTTTTTTATCCAATGCCCTATTTTCTTACCCAATACTTTTTCTTTATATTCACACTTTATAAAATGACTGATAATTGTATATAACATTTGTTTATTCAGGCTGCTTCAGACTTGATCCTAGTGTATCCTGAAGGTATCAAATATATTCTAAAGTACATCAAGGATCATTACAATAATCCAACTATTTACATTACTGTGAATGGTAAGCCAATTGTTAGAATAAATTTCATATAATTAAGTGGTATTTGTTACATGTTGGATAATCCAATTACTAATTAGTTTTGATTTCTTTGACATAAAACTCATGTAGGATATGACGATTACAACAATGATACATTACCATTTGAAGAAGCTCTTAAGGATACTGATTGGAAAGAATACCATGAGAAGCATCTTCGGAATCTTTTGGAAGCCATAAAGTGAGTTAGTATCTAACTTACGTTGAATTTATTATCACTCTTTTTTTTCTTTTTTTTCTGGTTCGCAAAATTTACTTTACAGCTAACATAAAACTTGTGTTCTACAACAAACTTGATATTGATATAAAATTATTGTTTTCTGCTATATATGATACTTTTTAGTACTCAATTTTTGAAGGTTTAATTATTTCAAGGTCCATCTCGATGTAAGCTTATAGAGCAAAGATTGTTTTGTTAAATGTTTGTAATAATGGTGATTATTGGATTATTGATAGTGACTATGGAGTTGATGTGAAAGGCTATTTTGCATGGTCATTGATGGATAACTTTGAATGAAACCTTTGTTACACTGTTCGATTCGGATTATATTATGTAGATTTCAAGAATTACTTGAAACGATATCCGAAAGAATCAACCAAGTGGTTCATGAAATTTCTAAAAGAACAGAGCAAGCAATCTAAAACTGTTATTTGGGGTTCCTCAATTTTATCACGTATACCAAAGAGTTGGTCACTACTGATGCATTGAAGTTGAACATCTTTTGGTTCTCAATCACAACTGAATGATGCATTTTATTATTTCTTTTGTAATTCTTTGATTTTATTGATTAAAATCTTTTTAGGTATTTTAGGATTTTAATATGTAATTAAACTATTGTCTTCTTATATAATAAATTGTACTACTTTTTGATCTATTTTATGTAGCTTGCCTATAAATAGGTTTGCATAGTTTTTGGGATTCTGCGTAAATCTTTTTTCATGATAAATAAATTGACTTTTTCCTTTCATATATATATATAAAAGCCTTTTATTCTCTTTTTCGCTTAGATAGGTGGTTTATAGGGAGGATTCTCCAGGCATGAAGACTCCCTAAAAGTATGCCTTTTGAATTATGGACAAATGGACAATTAAAGTATCATAGTACATATGTCACTTAGCAATCACCGAAGTCCTAAACAATTTTTTTTTTTGTTTTCTCAAATCCCCAACTTTGAGGGTGATTTTAATAAATAAATATTTTGATTATAAATTTGTCATAATAAGCCCTTAATTTGATTTGACGTCTTCTTTGAAATGATGTGTTTTTAAGAATTTACTCTTTCAAAAGAAAATTAATGACAGAGAGAAAACGGAGAAAAGAATCTCAATGTTTTTGGCATCAACACCAATATTTTTGTGTTTTGTAAGGGGATGTTGATATGAATCTCAGTGTTTCTTCAAGAAGTTATGAAGGCTCTCATTCTACGGCTCTTGATGATCACAAGTGTTTAACATGGTTCTCAATTTATGTGCTTTTTTCATTTGGAATTATATAAAATGAATTTATTAGCTACATCAGCTCTTAGGTGACAAGAAGGGCGATAGAAGTTGGGGCCATAATCCTTGGACTGACTATTCCTTCATGTCTTTTCCTTTTATTGCTATATTCTTCAAAATCAGACCTTCTCTAAACTCTGTTATTCAAAACTAGATCAAATAGACTCTTTCTCCATTATGAGTTCATCGAGCCATTATGATAAGACAGCTGCTTGAAGACTCCTAGGTAAACGCTTCCTAGGTTGTCGTGTTGAGATTTTACCATTAAAATCCATTTACTCAATCTTAAGAAAAAAACACAAGCACAACAATTAAATAGGAAAATAAATAAAAAGCAAGAACTTTAGGAAGAGTAAAGTTTTTAAACTCTCACCCCAAATTCTCAATACGAAAAAAGCTCTTAACCCAATACACCCAAAGCTGTCATCCTAACTTTAGTAGTAAATCCCTCTAGCTTACAATGTATATGAGAATTATGAGTGTGCCTCAAATCTTCTCTGGGACCCCTTTATATCGAATATATTTTCCTAATACAATTAGAAAAAGAACAACCGCATCATACTAAACTACTACTATTTGTACAATTAACAATCTAATAGGAAATTAGTATTATTCCTACTAGAACAAGCAATTACAAAATAGGAAACAATTTTTCCCAAGCCAATTAGAAGTCTTCTTTATGAGAATTGAGCCAAACTCCTAACAGTCGTAACTATGGGGTAGTTTTTTTTTTTTTTTAATTTTCTTCTTCCACTTTGCGATCAGATGCAAACACACGTTTGATTTCATGCAAACAATTGGAGTTTGCAATTAATTTTCTGTTGGTATGATCCTCCAATGTGTCCATGAGCTAAAGAAGATATAAGTGGATTGTTGAGGAAAATTGTAAGAATAAAGAATCAAGCTAGAAGAGACAGAGATAGGAGCTGATGTGATTAATAAATTCATTTTATATAGTTTTAAATGCAATCAGAATATAATATGAGAACAATATCAAACTTGAGTTTCAATAGTAAACTTGACGTAAATTAGAACAATATTAAACTTGAAGAAAAACCAGTGAAATCTAAAAGACAATTGATAATGGTAATGGATAAGTTTACATTAGTAATTAAGTTGACCTTGAAAAGGAGTTAAGACTGTAAATGCCAACCAAGCTGTTGATTTCCTTAATTGGATAACACTCTCCCCAGACCGGCATTGTTTGGTTTTTTATTTTTCTTAGAAAAAAAAGCATATTTTGCACTTTTCATTAAATCTATTAAACTAGGTCCTAGTCAAAATCCTAGTCTCGAAAAGTTATCTTGATATGGACCAACACCATGTAACTTCGTGCCGATATAATATTATATATATTTTTATACCATAGTAGTGGATAAAATATTTGGAAATAAAATAAAAGAAACACGTTTTTCTTTTCTCTGTAGCTTATCCGGTTGAGATAAATTTGGTTGACGAAAATCCGATATAATTTACTATGTGATTGACGAATTCAGAGTTTGGTCATGTTGGCTGGGTCCATTCTACTCGGTTGGCAGCGTCAACGTAACAAAATTTTAACAATCCATGTTCACAGTTTTGTTTCATGGGTTTCCACCATTGTTTATATCAAACAAAAATCCTGGTTAGATTGGGTAGTTTTAAACCCGTCTGAAATTTTATCGATAATTTTAAAAAAATTTACTAGTAATATCAATATAAGTGTGAGAATAAAAAATTAATGGTACAAGTGAAATTTCAAAAATTAACAATGAAATTTCGGACGGATCTAAAACAATTCTTAACCAAAAATTGGTCCTTATATGTTGGATCCTCTCAATTTTTAGCTTTGAATTGCGGGTCAATTAATTTTAGATTTTATGCCACCTCAATAAAGTAAAAATCGAGGGCCATGAACACACCACATCACCGAAGTAAGGGAAAAGAGCTTTTTCCTCTAAATCGGCAAACAACCAATTGCATGCCCTTGTGTAATGACTCATACCGAGCGAGCATTACTTGAAATGACATCATCATTACTTTTAAACATTGAGCATATAGACCTGTACCGGAACATGTAAATCCTACTATTTCCATCATACAATACATTCCTACTATATGTATGCATGCTTCCACATTTCTTTAGTCTATGTACACTACATCTTGGTTGAAACCAAGAATTTACACAAGACACAATCTTTAGAAAAATTTCAGCCATACAATTAAAAACCACATACAGTTTTTTCAAAAACGGAGACATATACATTAATCCGAACTCCCAAACAAACATGGTGAGGATGCTTTGCGTGAAAACCCACCTAAGGATACCTTTCTCCTTTAATCCTTTTCTGATTTGCTTCAATTCTATTCAACAACTTCCTTGAAATATTAAAAAGTTGGAGGGTGAGGTAAAAGCTTAGCGAGTAATCATATTACTCGAAGTAATCGTCTTCAAGAAACTTTTTCACTTTTTGAATGAATTCAATTTAATTGTAATCACAATTCATAAAGTCACAACTATGTATATATAATTACTCTCATGCTCATCACAAGTAAAATAATCATTCCAAGAATACATTAAAACAATCAACAATCACATGAATTAAAGTATCATACAAGTATGTCACATGATTCAAACCATTACAACAATAACCCTTTTAAACTATTCATGGTTCACGTGACATCAACTCAATTCCATACTCTTATCAATACATATATCACAATGGGGGTGTCTCCCCACTTACCAGTACATCAAACATCGCATTATACATCCACTTGGTTTCATCTCACTTTCCACTTCTACTTGGTTCCACCTCACTTTCCACTTCCACTCGGTTCCATAATATCATCAAGGATTCAAATCTCATCAAACATAATTCATAACACAAGAAATTTCTTAAATATAATTTCATCAACTCATTCACATTACACTTTACTTCCAAACACACATCAAGACATATGATTTGTTTCTTAGATATCAAACACACTTTTATTCACACCCTTATATGGTTTGCATTCCGCATCTATTATACTTACATATTTTCGTTTTTATCGTATAATTCACCACGCTTACTAACAGTATGGTGAAACTCACCACACTCATAATTCTAATTTTATAACAAGAGCTAAGTGGAGAGCTTTGGGGGTAGTGGGGATTTTGGGTTGTGAGGTTTTGAGGGTAATAATTTTGTTGTATTGGGACTTTGGGGTGCGTGTTTGACAACTTTGATCTTCCTAAAGTTGTAGTTGAAGATTAACAAAATAGTGTAGTTGTTGGTGGATGTAAGTAAGGAGGTTGTCGAACCATACTAATTCTTGGTGTTATTACTCTTTATTTTGTTTACCTATTTAATTGTTGTAGTTGTGTTCTTACCTAAGATTTGAGCATGTGGAGTTTAGAGGAAAAATCCCAACATTTATGTGGGACCTTACGAGGTTTTTGAGAAAGTTTGACTAGTTGCGAATAGACTGGATTTGCCTCTAGAATTAAAACATTTATATAGTGTATTTCATGTTTCACTTTAAGGAAGTGTTTACATGATATTTCGAGCTAAGCTATAGAAATTTAGAAGGCTTGGGATTATATACAAATACCAGTGAGAATTTTAGACAAAAATAATAAATCTTGTGTAATAAAATAATTTCATTATGCCAAGTTCGGTGGCGGAATCAGGATGTTGATGAGACTACGTGAAAGCATGAGACAGAAATATTATTCACATTTGTTTCTGGAGTAAAGTAAGGAAATTTCATGGGTGAAATTTTTGTAAGGTCGGTAGAATTGTAATAACCGTATTTGCAAAGTAAGGGTAAATAAGTAATTTAATAAATTATAACATGAATTTTAAATGATATAGTTATGCGATGGATTTAGTATTGAATAAAATAATTATTTTGGAAAAAAAATATTTCTGGGACGTGAACATCATTAAAAGAAAACAAAAAAAAACAAAAAAAATAGTCAAAAGTTGTGGGCAGCAGGTAGTAATACCTTACACCTGCTGCCAATTTCAGAAGACGTTTGTAGTCAAAAAACGTGGGTAGCAGGTGTAATACCTGTTACCAAATTCAGACAACATTTGGGAATGCCTTACGCGTCTCCACAACGTGGAGACTGTGGAGACTTTTGGGAAGGGGGGGCTGCTGAAGTTTTCAGCCCAAGTTTTCGTATATATAGCATATGTAAACGTAAAAAAAAAATTTCACCCATGAGATTTCGTTTTGTTTCCTCTAAATTGTCTGTTTTCTTTAAATCTTTGGAGACTCAAAGAAATACTGGAAGAGCAAAATTTTGAAGGGGTTTTCTGCGGAATTTCATAGAAAATCAAGAATAACTATCAGAAAAGCAGAAGGTAAACAGTGCTTATTTTTTAATTTCTGACATTTATTGAGTTTCCCTGAATTCAAAATGAGAATTTTTAATGTGTCTGGTTTATATCAAATTGAAGAATAAATTAGAAAATTTATATAAATATGATGTCAGGTGTTGACAATCTACAATTGGGAGAATTTATGAGAGAAACGGGAAAGGCAAGACAGTGATCCACGGGTAGCTTTAAGTGCTATGTGTGAGTTGGATTTACTTTAAGTATTCTAAATAAACATGAAATATTAGTGATAATATTAAAATAAATTATTGATGTATGATTAGGTGATAGATGAAAAAAATTGATTTATAGGTATGACAGGAAATTTGGACATGTAGAAATATTTTTCAGTGACAAATAATATTTTTGGAAATAAAAGTTTATTAGAGAATGAAAGAGATAAATAAATTATTGATGAGTTATATTGATGTTTTAGCATGAATTATGAGGAGATGAATTTTAGTGAATATTGATAAGCTTTGGTGGATGATTTGATGTGATTAAAAATGAAATTCAGTGGATCTGGACAAACTTTGATGGATAATTTGATATGATCTGGATGAAATTTAGTGGATTTTGACATGTTGTAACGGATGATTTGATGTGATTTGGGATGAGTGGATTTTAGTAGAATTTTTATATAATTTGAGAAAAAAATCAGGATAGTTAATTTAAATATTTTGATTTCCTATGATTTTTATATTACTGTTTATATGCATATTTTATATCATTGTTCATATGGATATGCATTACATGAGAAAGAAAAGAACCGGGAAGGCAGTCGGTCTGATGAAAATGAAAGAACCGGGAAGGCAGCCAGTCTGCTAAAAATGAAAGAACCAGGAAGGCAGTCGGTCTTATGAGAATGAAAGAACCGAGAAGCCAATCGGTCAAAGATAATAACAACCTGTCGACAGGTGGAAAGATGTTCCCATCATAATCATATATGCATTTGCATCTATTTTAATTATTGCTGCATTATTGAAATGATGAGGTGTGATGTATCATCGTGAATATAATTATAAATGATTGAGTCTCACAGAAAGAGACAGTTATGATGAAAACATTATTGAAATGATAAGGTGTGATGTATCATCGTGAATATAATTATAGATGATTGAGTCTCACAGAAAGAGATAGTTATGATGAAAATATTATTGAAATGCTGAGGTGTGGTGTATCATCGTGAATATAATTATAGATGATTGAGTCTCACAGAAAGAGACAGTTATGATGAAAATATTATTGAAATGCTGAGGTGTGGTGTATCATCGTGAATATAATTATAGATGATTGAGTCTCACAGAAAGAGATAGTTATGATGAAAATATTATTGAAATGCTGAGGTGTAATGGATTATCGTGAATATAATTATAGATAATTGAATCTCACAGAAAGAGACAGTTATGATGATAGTGCTGATGTGTGGTATGTTATTTTGAAATTGTTTATAGATGATTTGATCTCATAGAGAGAGACAATTATGGTAAGCAAGAAGCAGAGAATGATAAGAACCATCTAAATGATGGACTTTATGATGAGAACCTCATTACGAGGTAATCATGAGATAATTGATGGTCTTAAGGTGGACCAATGATTTAGAAAAAGATATTGATAGAGAATGACTCGTATAGCATGTTTAATGATAGTAGAAAGTTGTCGTCATGTTATGTGAAAAAAATAAAAGATTAAAAATTAAAGGACTATTTATGAAATTTTGGAATACTTTTAGTAAATTAAATTCACTGAGTTTGTGAAGCTCACCCCTCGTTGTACAATGATTTTCAGGTAGTAGGCTTGGCAAATAATTTGGTGAGTTGAGGTTCAGAATAAATCATTTTTTGTAAGCCGTGTACGTGTCATCATCCTCAGACTAATGCGAAATAAAATGAAAAATTTATTTGTAAATTTTCATGCATTTTACGTTGTATAGAATGCTTAAAGATCGGATTGATGTAAAGTTCTTTTGGTAATATTTATTTTTATTGTTACATCTATGTGTCGTGCTGGGATTATCAAAATGTGATGACACCGTTTCGGAGTGGCCAACCCAAGATGGGTCGTTACATAATCGCTCACTTAGATATTATACGCATAATCACAAAAGAACTAATTAATTAATCACACAATTTATGCATGTTTTTATGGTTGTCTCCTTCAAATTAACAAGGAACATATATAACTTTTAATTAATAAGAGATTATAGCATTCAAGGTTTTCTAAATTGGAAGACTCTTATGTACGTACGTGTTTAAAGTCAAAGTTAATTAGCCATCTGGTAAACAAATGACTGCTCCATTAATTTTGTTGGAGTTGACCTTGAAAATTAGAGACTTGAAACGCCCAGGCTTGAAATTTGCATGTAACGGAGAAATTACATGAAAAAGAAAAATAAAATGAAAGAAAGAGTCCTGAGACTTTGGTTCGCTTTTTGTTTTCTTTAGTTTGTCCGTTTGCTGCTATAGAATTGACATAAATATTATATACTTACGTATACCTGAGACTTCTCTTCTTAAAAAAATGACCTGAGATAATTTGTTTTGGTGCTATAGAAGCACATGGTATATTGACTTGACCTGAGATCATTTGAACTGACATAAATATTATATACTTAGGTTGTTTTTGAGACATACAAATACAAGGTATATAATTGTGCTTGAGCTGAGACTTCTCTTCTTAAAAAATTGACCTGAGACAATTTGGGTTGACAAAAATATGTAATTGGCACATTTATGTTGGCTGGGTCCTTTCTGATCTGCTGGCCTGGCAGTGTTGTATGTATGCATATACCTAACAAAATTCATGTTTACATTGGTCGATCTTCAACAAAAAATTGAATTCAATGTTTACACGCATACCTTCGTGCGTTTTATGGGTTTCAAGCCTCTCCTCACTCCTCTATATAAAGGGCTTACAATGAAACTTAAAACCACAAACACTTCCACTTCAGCAATTAAAACTACTCCTTAGCTATAAGCACTTGATTATGGCGTTTCAACTTCAAGGTTCCCTTCTTTTATTGGCGCTGCTAGTCCTACTAAGCTTATTGCCTTCCATTGAACCAAAGCGTCATCTTGTCTCAACTTCTAATTTCAATCGTAACAGTTTTCCTGATGGTTTCATTTTTGGTACAGCCTCATCAGCTTATCAGGTAGATTAATATGTATTTATATATAGGCCCCTAATTTTCTATTAATAAATGAAGAGCTTTTTAAAGCCACTTCATATTATATAAGCTAACTCTATCGATGCATACGTGATATTTAGTTTGAAGGTGCAGCAAACAAAGACGGTAGAGGTGAAAGTATATGGGACAACTTTACTCACACATATCCAGGTTTCTTAATTTCCTTCTCTCCCTCATTGATCTGTATTTGTGTAATAGTGTGCGTGCATGTGTGCTTACATGCATGGGAGTGCGTAAGTTATGATGATAACTACTTAGTTTGGCTTCATTTCATGTATTAATAAAATGGAGACAAAAAAACTGGATAGATTATCGTATATATTTGAATCATTTCAATAAAGGTAATGTAGATAAATTAATTATGATTATTTTCATAAAATTTTGCAGAAAGAAACAATATGGCCAATGGAGATGTAGCAGTTGATTTCTATCATCGTTATAAGGTATGAAATAAAAAAAATAAAAAATTAATGTGTGTTGGTAGGTAAAAGACAGACTACTTTTTATATTTCCTTGTAATTAATAATCCACAAAATTTATAACTTTTTATTTAAAATGTGACAGGATGATATCAAACTAATGAAGGAAATGAATATGGATTCTTTCCGATTCTCGATCTCATGGTCAAGAATATTACCTTGTACGTGTATAAATTAATGATTGATATGATATAACTGAATCTTTATTTTCTTTTTCTTTCTCGCCATTCTTAAAATTTTGATTCTTTTTTTTTTTAAATTCAGATGGAAAGCTAAGTAAAGGAGTGAACGAGAAAGGGATCCAATTCTATAAAAATCTCATCAATGAGCTCATAGCAAATGGTCATAATTCTATCCCCTATATGGATTTAATTTTTTGTTTGGCTAATTGCGTTTATTTAATTTAATTAAAATATTGTAATATACCAATCAATTAAATTAGAGTAAACATTTAAATATAATTAAGTTCTCCCTATAAGTATATTTTAAATTAAAATTATATATATATATATATATATATATATATATATATATATATATATATATAATGATCAAATTTCGAAACGTTGGAACAAATTTTAAGTTCTTCAAGAAATTTGATAGCTCCTTGAAGATTTATCTTTATAATTGGACCTTGATAAATTATCGATAAAGTTGTCCAATAATTACTTTTTGTGACTCATTTGAACCAAACTTAATTATTTCTCTTAAATGTCATTTGATGAATGTGCAGACATACAACCATTTGTGACTATCTTTCACTGGGATCTTCCCCAAACTCTAGAAGATGAGTATGGTGGTTTTTTAAGCCCTCACATTGTGTAAGTAAATGTTTCCATCATATCAAAAGCATCATTGATGCTTCTATCAATATAGTTTTTTGCCTTTAAAAAAATCTCACTAAAAGATTAATCTATTAAATTATTTTATTAATTATATTAAATCCAACAATATCTACAGTGAAGAATCATGGAGTTGGCCTATATTTGATTGAAAATGTATCCTATTATGCATATACAGGGATGATTTTCGAGACTTTGCAAGTATATGCTTCAAAGAATTTGGTGATAAAGTGAAACTTTGGGCAACTTTCAATGAGCCGTGGGTTTACAGTGTTGCTGGCTATGACAATGGAAGAAAAGCACTAGGACGATGTTCAAAATGGGTCAACAATGCATGCCAAGCAGGGAACTCTGGCATTGAACCTTACAATGTTTCACATCATCTACTTCTTGCTCATGCTGCAGCGGTAGAAGAGTTTAGAAAATGTGACAAGGTATACAGAAAAATTGTCAAATCGTGATCCGGTGCATTAATTGCTAGCTTGATATGCGTATTAGTGCCAACAATAATTTTCTAAACCACTATAAGGTTTAAATATTTTTTCTCGATTTTTTTTTTTTTGAAACTTTTGAGATCAAAAGGAGAGTCTATATTGAAACTTTATTAATGATTAAAACCCCAAACCATGTGTCCCCTTTCTATTATTTTTAAAGGAACCTTTTTTATTATTTCATCCATTAACTGTTTTTGATTTATACAATTGTTTAGTGCCACGAAAATGGAAAGATTGGGATAGTGCTCTCGCCCTCATGGTTTGAGCCTCAATCTGATTCCGCTGCGGATATTGAAGCAGCCAAACAAGCCCTTGATTTCATCTTAGGCTGGTAAGTGCCTCATATTAAATTAAGCAACATGCTTTCTCATTTTCTTCCTTCTTTTTTCCTCCTTTTGGGAATTGAAAACTATATTTTAGTCCAAGATAAAAATAATTTTCACATTTCTATATATGCAGGCATTTGGACCCTATAACATTTGGTGATTATCCAAAAAGTATGAGGACAAATGTTGGGGATCGATTACCTTCGTTCACTAAAGAGCAATCCAAAATGCTAAAAAAATCTTTTGATTTTGTGGGAATAAATTACTACGGTGCTCTTTATGTAACTAATCTAGATCATGTTGACCCGGAAAAAGCTAGATACACAACAGATCAACATGTTATGTGGAAAAGTAAGTTCACTCTAAATCCAAAGCGTTTAGAAAATTTATACTCAATACAATTTTTTTTCTATTTTTTGTACTGCCAACATAGACTATGGTGATTAATCTATTGACTTTCAAATTTTTTTCCAATTTTATAGAGGATCGAGATGGAATTCTTATTGGCCCACAGGTATGTTGGTAAAGTATATATATTTATTTTAGAAATACTTTGTTTTTGAGAAACGAAGGCATAAAAATATTAGAAGGCATCATAAAGCCAATAAGATTTAGAAAGAAAATTCCTCATGAACCATGAGAGACACATGGAGAGATCAGTTAAGACGCCAAACCAAACAAACAGAACCATCCACTAGAACACAAGACAACACACTGTGCACATCTTGATACATGTTTTTTCAACATTCCTTTTTCAGTATTTTGTCATATTCCTCTCTATCCCTCCATTCCATTTGGTATAGCTTTTCAATCATCTCCTCTTCATCTCCATCATATGAAACGCCTATTTTTTTTTTTTACCCAATGCCCTATTTTCTTACCCAATACTTTTTCTTTATATTCACACTTTATAAAATGACTAATAATTTTATATAACATTATTTTATTCAGGCTGCTTCAGACTTGATCCTAGTGTATCCTGAAGGTATCAAATATATTCTTAAGTACATCAAGGATCATTACAATAATCCAACCATTTACATTACTGAGAATGGTAAGCCAATTGTTAGAATAAACTTCATATAATTAAGTGGTATTTGTTACATGTTGGATAATCCAATTACTAATTAGTTTTGATTTCTTTGACATAAAACTCATGTAGGATATGATGATTACAACAACGATACATTACCATTGGAAGAAGCTCTTAAGGATACTGAGAGGAAAGAATACCATGAGAAGCATCTTTGGAATCTTTTGGAAGCCATAAAGTGAGTTAATATCTAACTTACGTTGAATTTATTATCACTGTTTTTTTTGTTTTTTTTTTTGTTCGCAAAATTTACTTTACAACTAACATAAAACTTGTGTTCTACAACAAACTTGATATTGATATAAAATTATTGTTTTCTGCTATATATGATGTTTTTTAGCACACAACTTTTGAAGGTTTAATTATTACAAGGTCGATCACGATGTAAGCTTATAGAGCAAAGATTGTTTTGTTAAATGTTTATACTAATGGTGATTATTGGATTATTGACAGTGACTATGGAGTTGATGTGAAAGGCTATTTTGCATGGTCATTGATGGATAACTTTGAATGGAACCTTGGTTACACTGTTCGATTCGGATTATACTACGTAGATTTCAAGAATGACTTGAAACGATATCCGAAAGAATCAGCCAAGTGGTTCATGAAATTTCTAAAAGAACAAAGCAAGCGGTCTAAAACTGTTATTTGGGTTTCCTCAATTTTATCACGTATAACAAAGAATTGGTCACTATTGATGTATTAAAGTTGAACATCTTTTGGTTTTGAATCACAACTGAATGATGTATTTTATTAATTCTTTTGTAATTCTTTGATTTTATTGATTAAAATCTTTTTAGGTGTTTTAGGATTTTAATATGTAATTAAACTATTGTCTTCTTATATAAGAAATTGTACTACTTTCTGATCTATTTTATGTAGCTAGCCTATAAATAGGTTTGTATAGTTTTTGGGTTCTGCCTATATCTTTTTTCATGATAAATAAATTGACTTTTTCCTTTCATATATATATATATTAAAGCCTTTTATTCTCTTTTTCGCTTAGATAGGTGGTTTAGAGGGAGGATTCTCCAGGCATGAAGACTCCCTAAAAGTATGCCTTTTGAATTATGGACAGATGGACAATTAAAGTATCATAGTACATATGTCACTTAGCAATCACCGAATTCCTAAACAATTTTTTTTTTCTCAAATCCCCAACTTTGAGGGTGATTTTAATAAATAAATATTTTGATTATAAACTTGTTATAATAAGCCCTTAATTTGATTTGACGTTTTCTTTGAAGTGGGTTTTTTTTTTTAAGAATTTACTCTTTCAAAAGAAAATTAATAACAGAGAAAACGAAGAAACAATTGTTTACGGTTATTGTTATGCCTAAAATTTGAAAAATAAAGTTTTGGAACATCAACGGTGCAACAAATCGTTGTATTTTTTTATACTTCTTTTCTTTAGGGGTTAAAATTAAGTGGACCAACAGCAAAGCAACACGTGGACATTTCTACTTCCAGTAAGGATATGGCACGTGGACAAGCTATTGACGAACCCAATTCCATCCCCGGACACTCATGTTTAGACCTACGAGCGTAAATCCAGGGATCACGATCTTTCCTGGACAACCAGCCATATCCACTTGCAGAGGAACGGGATCTCAGGGATTTCCCCATTCGGGGCGTGTTGGTCATCTCACCTTTGAAACACTATAAAAGGACCAAGGTATGCAAATCTAGACACATTCACAATCACATTTTACATAACTGAAAGCACGAGCATCCAATTCCTCTAAGAACTTGTACTAACATGAGCATCGGAGTGTCTTTGAAGGCACCATCTCCCTCTCTCCTCCGGTGGCTCTCTAGATCATCTCGTCTATCTTGTGCAAGCTCCCCCAAGAACCAGCCCCCAACTCATCGACACGTTTTATGCATCAACACCAATATTTTTTTGTTTTGTAAGGGGCTGTTGATAAGAATCTCAATATTTCTTCAAGAAGTTCTGAAGGCTCTCATTCTATGGCTCTTGATGATCACAAGTGTTTAACATGGTTATCAATTTATGTGCTTATTTCATTTGGAATTATATAAAATGAATTCATTAGCTACATCAGCTCTTAGGTGACAAGAAGGGTGAGAAAGTTGGGGCCATAATCCTTGGACTGACTATTCCTTCATGTCTTCACCTTTTATTGCTATATTCTTCAAAACCAGACCTTCACTAAACTCTATTCTTCAAAACTAGATCAAATCGACTCTTTCTCCATTATGAGTTCATCTTGCCATTATGATAAGACAGCTGCTTGAAGACACCTAGGCAGACGCTTCCTAGGTTGTTGTGTTGGGATTTTACCATTAAAATCCATTTGCTCAATCTTAAGCAAAAAAACACAAGCACAACAATTAAATAGGCAAAATAAATAAAAAGCAAGAACACCTATAATTAATGTGGTTCGGCAACCTCTTTGCATACATCCACTAGCAAATCAACTGCTTTATTAATTTTTAACTACAACTTTAGGAAGAGTAAAGTTGTCAAACTCTCACCCCAAAGTCTCAATATAAAAAAAGCTCTTAACCTAGTTCTAGTTACAAGAACTCTCTCTGACAACCCAAAAACCCAAAGCTCTCATCCTAACTTTAGTAGTAAACCCTTCTAGTTTACATTGCAAATAAAAATTATGACTGTGCCTCAAATCTTCTCTGGGACCCTTTTATATAGAATATATTTTCCTAATACAATTAGGAAAAGAACAACAGCATCATACTAGACTACTACTACTTGTACAATCAACAATCTATTAGGAAATTACTACTATTCCTACTAGAACAAGCAATTACAAAATAGGAAACAACTTTTCCCAAACCAATTAGAAGTCTTCTTTGTGAGAATTGAGCCAAAATCTTAACAGTTGTAACTATGGGGGAGTTTTTTATTTATTTTATTGATTTTCTTCTTCCACTTTGTGATCAGATGCAAACACACATTTGATTTCATGCAAACAATTGGAGCTTGCAATTAATTTTTATTGGTATGATCCTCCAATGTGTCCACGAGCTAAAGAAGTTATAAGTGGATTGTTGAGGAAAATTGTAAAAATAAAGAATCAAGCTAGAAGAGACAGAGATAGGAGCTGATGTGATTAATAAATTCATTTTATATAATTTTAAATGCAATCAAAACATAAATTGAGAACAATATTAAACTTGAGTTATAATAAAGACGTAAATTAGGAACAGTGATAAACTCGACGTAAATTAGAGCAATATTAAACTTAAAGAAAAACCAGTGAAACCTAAAAGACAATTGATAATGGTAATGGATAAGTTTACTTTAGTAATTAAGTTGACCTTGAAAAGGAGAAAAAACTGTAAATGCCAATCAAATGATAAACTTAAGAAACCTGTTTCTTTTATTTTTTTCCCCCTTCTTTCATGTAATTTCTCCGTTACTAGTACTATATATAAAAAATATACTCCATACTCCATAGTGATCAAGCCTGGGCCTTTGATGCAAATTTCAAGCCTGGGCATTTAAAGTCTTTAACTAATTGCTCCTTTAATTTTCAAGGTCAACTCCAACTTAATTACTGATATTGTAAACTACCCACGATGAAGCAGTAGTCATTTGTTTACCAGAGAGGGCTCTTTAATTTTGCCATGAAACACGTACATAATGATCTTTCAATTTAGAAGACATCCAACACTATAATTTCTTAATTAATTTTAAAGTTATGTTTCGTGTTATTTTGAAGGAGACAACAATAACAACATGCTTGAGTTATTAATCAGCTGTTGAGTAATTATGCGTATCTATAACATCTAAGTGATGCAACAGTTAGGAGGAGATCGTAATTATCAATTTATGTTGCTCATCTTTTAAGCTTGCTGATCAGTAGTTCAATTAATCATTAACTTCTCCTGATTTTCTATTTTTGATTCTTGATGTGGGATAATTTTACCATCCAAACAAACAGTAACACGTGACACACCAAGGTAAGTCCACGGACACAAAATTACCACCAGTGAAATCATTACATGTGTCCAAGGGTATGAAGGTAATTTTATTCATAAACCCCAAAACACAGTAATCCTAATTGCACAAGGACACTCATATCTCATATATGAGAAACTCAAATCCCACCACAACTCTCACTTATGAGTCATTTTCCTAATCAAACTGTGCTCCAAAGCACTGTATGTAGAGGGCTTTCATTATCACACATGTACGTCACAAACAGTTTTTACAGCACCTGCCTTTTCATTTTCTATAAACAGATTACTGATTTAGACATCAGAGAGTTCCCTCAAAAGCACACTTCCGATCCTCCGACAACTCCTTAAGTCTTTTTTTGTTCTTGTGTGCGTAGGGACTTCACAACACCTATAAGAGCAACAGTCACATTTTTCAGCATAAAAAAATTTGTGTTATCCATGGGAAAACTTTGAAGAAGAATTCATCTGTTAATGATGCCAACCTGAAATATGAACAAGAACGTTATTGCTACTGTCGCTGTCGCTGCTGCTACTATTGCCACAACCCATACCTTGGCTAGACAGGGTATGGCCTCTTTGCAATTCCCAAAAATACTGCTACCAGTGACGATTCCATCTGCCATTCTAAAAGGTAGCAGAAGTTTCTTGCAACCTCAACTGGGCTATCCCAATCGTCACCAAAGCCACAATGACCTGAATGCATGACTCGGGGTCCTCAAGGGAATTAGATGCTGCCACAAAGCCCTCGATCAGCGAGGCACTCAGATCACGAAAGGGGACTTCACCCCACTAACTACCGATCCTCCGTTAGATTCTGCCCACTCCATTATAAGGTAACATCACAGAGCCACTCCACGATCACAAACACCTTTAATACAATCTCCAGGAGCCGAGAATGATCACTCCAGATAAAGAGAACCTATAGTAGGTTAGGAGCACCTGCCAATAGACAAAACAAAAGGCCAGAACAGAACAAAAGATCTTTTTTACAGATGACGACCCATGATGACGCCATGGTCATCACTTTGGTCATTGGGAATTACAATATGAAAAGGATCCTAGTTGACAACCAACATCTTCTATCATAACACGTTCAAGAAAATGGGGCTTAGTGACCAACAGCTCACATGGGTCGCTTCCCCTCTCTATGAGTTTTCAAGCGAGCCAATCTTCCTCTCTCTACTATATTTCACATCACATTCATAACATTTCTACTCATTTTTCATTCTCTTATGTTCTTCCTCTACACACAACCTATGTCATCACAACTACTTAGGCCATGTTTGGAGACAAGGGTTTAAGCAAGGTTAGCTTAAATCTTTGTCTTAGAATTTGGTGGATGTTACTGGGGCCTCAATTACAAGACAATGATTTAAGTTAATATTGCTTAAATCCTTGTCTCCAAACATGGCTTTAGTTTCTAAACAGTTTCCTAGAGATTTCTTCGAAAGCTATTCATAATTGCTATCAACACAACTTCGCAAGGCTTTGTTGTATCCTTGAGGTGAATCTACTAGGAAGCTACTAGCAAACTCTTTGGAGTGAGGGCAACTATCACCTTAACGAAAGTGATTTACGCCCTAAATCCTTAAAATATTAAGTTCTTTTCAATTGTTTTCGTTGTTGTAATTCCACATTTTCTAATGCACATACTTTGACCCACTTTTTTTTTTTTTTTGTTATTTTAACCCAAAATCCCCAACAATTTTAAGGTGATAGTAGAAGCAACCATATAATCAGTATTGATTTCAAAGTCATGAGAGAAGACTTCATCAAAGAAGATCGTTTTTATGGTACCAACTTTGCTCACTAGAAGGAAACTAAAAGACTATAAAAGGTTGAAAGAAGCGAGAGGATATATATATTATGGATTTCTTTGTCGAGGCCAAATTCATACTGAGAGCATATGTATGATTTCTATGTTTTTATAAAGTCTATGCCAGATATCCAGGAAGTATTTGAAGAGAAACTTAATACTTAAAAAAAAAAAAAAACAAGGTAGGCTTAACTTATTGATTATGAAATATTTTGAATTTATATTTTTGAGTAACATCATAAAAAATGATGTGTTTTCACTCTATGACCAATTTACAATGAATATCTAAAACTAAGAAGTATCTAATTACTACATTTAAGATAGATGATCTTAATGAATTAGATGCTATCTTAGACGTGGAAATGGGTGGGGGATATGTTTTAAATCAATCTCATTACTTGAGAAACTATTATTAAGTTCCAAAATCTTGGAATAAAGTAAGCAAGTATCCCCTATGAATTCACTACTAAACCAACTGAGAATTTCGGTAAAGTAATGGTACAACTTGAATAGATATGTTAGTGCTATTGAAAGTTTAACTGAGCTAGATATTGTATTTGTAGAGTGCAAACTTTCAAGATACACTAGTAAGCCTAGTACAAACCAATAAATAGAGTTATTAGAATCTTAAGAAAACTATTAAACTATCTGTTTTATTTTTATTATCTGGTTGTACTAGAAGGATTCATTGTAGTTGGATCACAAGTACGTCAATTGATGAAAATTTAAGGTTTGGATGGATTTTTAGGCTTGGTGGTGAAACAATACGTTGACCCTCTAAGAAGTAGATATGCATATCAAATTTAACAATATTACCAGGATCAGCACATAATGCCATAGACATATTTGGCATCACAACAATCCAATATACTTGTCACCCCAAGGACTTGTCTCCTTAAGGACTCTTTCTTAACATTATCGTTTCACATGGACAACAAAAAGATATATGTTTGCAGGGCCAAGAACTGTTGTCACACTTTGGTACCAAAAAGGCTAACAAACACATCAATCATCTCAAGAATATTACTCTAGTTCTATCTACCTATTCTTTAAGCCACAAGAACAGGAAAACCATAAGCTTCAATACGGCCCATTGAGCATTTTAACACATTTATGAACTAGAGCAAAGCTTCCTCATACCAAATAAAGACCTAGTATTGCAACTTCAAAGGATAACAAGAGGGGAGAAAAGAATGACTGGAGGGGACTGCATAGTAGAAAACAAAAGTGGTAAATGATTCACATCTTAGGGTTGAAATCAAAACAAAATATGGGAAAGTAGCAAGCCATGTCACTAATTCAATCTAAAGCAATGAGGATGTATAAAATCAAACTTAAAATTTAAGCCACGCCATCTTGTCTTCTCATGAAAAAGATTAAGCGCTGATGTCAGAGATATTAAGGGAAGGTTGGGTATAGGACCGTCAATCGAGGTTGATACATGTTTTTTCAACATTCTTTTTTCAGTATTTTGTCATATTCCTCTCTATACCTCCATTCCGTTTGGTATAGCTGTTCAATCATCTCCTCTTCATCTCCATCATATGAAACGCCTATTTTTTTTATCCAATGCCCTATTTTCTGACCCAATACTTTTTCTTAATATTCACACTTTATAAAATGACTGATAATTGTATATAACATTTGTTTATTCAGGCTGCTTCAGACTTGATCCTAGTGTATCCTGAAGGTATCAAATATATTCTAAAGTACATCAAGGATCATTACAATAATGCAAGCATTTACATTACTGTGAATGGTAAGCTAATTGTTAGAATAAATTTCATATAATTAAGTGGTACTTGTTACATGTTGGATAATCCAATTACTAATTAGTTTTGATTTCTTTGACATAAAACTCATGTAGGATATGACGATTACAACAATGATACATTACCATTGGAAGAAGCTCTTAAGGATACTGATAGGAAAGAATACCATGAGAAGCATCTTCGGAATCTTTTGGAAGCCGTAAAGTGAGTTAGTATCTAACTTACATTGAATTTATTATCACACTTTTTGTTTCTTTTTTTTTTTTGGTTCGCAAAATTTACTTTACAACTAACATAAAACTTGTGTTCTACAACAAACTTGATATTGATATAAAATTATCGTTTTCTGCTATATATGATGTTTTCTAGTACTCAATTTTTGAAGGTTTAATTATTACAAGGTCCATCTCGATGTAAGCTTATAGAGCAAAGATTGTTTTGTTAAATGTTTGTAATAATGGTGATTATTGGATTATTGACAGTGACTATGGAGTTGATGTGAAATGCTATTTTGCATGGTCCTTGATGGATAACTTTGAATGAAACCTTTGTTACACTGTTCGATTCGGATTATATTATGTAGATTTCAAGAATTACTTGAAACGATATCCGAAAGAATCAACCAAGTGGTTCATGAAATTTCTAAAAGAACAGAGCAAGCAGTCTAAAACTGTTATTTGGGGTTCCTCAATTTTATCACGTATACCAAAGAGTTGGTCACTACTGATGCATTGAAGTTGAACATCTTTTGGTTTTCAATCACAACTGAATGATGCATTTTATTATTTCTTTTGTAATTATTTAATTTTATTGATTAAAATCTTTTTAGGTATTTTAGGATTTTAATATGTAATTAAACTATTGTCTTCTTATATAATAAATTGTACTACTTTTTGATCTATTTTATGTAGCTTGCCTATAAATAGGTTTGTATAGTTTTTGGGATTCTGCGTAAATCTTTTTTCATGATAAATAAATTGACTTTTTCCTTTCATATATATATATAAAAGCCTTTTATTCTCTTTTTCGCTTAGATAGGTGGTTTATAGGGAGGATTCTCCAGGCATTAAGACTCCCTAAAAGTATGCCTTTTGAATTATGGACAAATGGACAATTAAAGTATCATAGTACATATGTCACTTAGCAATCACCGAAGTCCTAAACAATTTTTTTTTTGTTTTCTCAAATCCCCAACTTTGAGGGTGATTTTAATAAATAAATATTTTGATTATAAATTTGTCATAATAAGCCCTTAATTTGATTTGACATCTTCTTTGAAATGATGTGTTTTTAGGAATTTACTCTTTCAAAAGAAAATTAATGACAGAGAGAAAACAGAGAAAAGAATCTCAATGTTTTTGGCATCAACACCAATATTTTTGTGTTTTGTAAGGGGATGTTGATAAGAATCTCAATGTTTCTTCAAGAAGTTATGAAGGCTCTCATTCTACGGCTCTTGATGATCACAAGTGTTTAACATGGTTCTCAATTTATGTGCTTATTTCATTTGGAATTATATAAAATGAATTTATTAGCTACATCAGCTCTTAGGTGACAAGAAGGGCGAGAAAGTTGGGGCCATAATCCTTGGACTGACTATAGACCTGTACCGGAACATGTAAATCCGACTATTTCCATCATACAATACATTCCTACTATATGTATGCATGCTTCCACATTTCTTTAGTCTATGTACACTACATCTTGGTTGAAACCAAGAATTTACACAAGACACAATTGTTAGAAAAATTTCAGCCATACAATTAAAAACCACATACGGTTTTTTCAAAAACGGAGACATATACATTAATCCGAACTCCTAAACAAACATGGTGAGGATGCTTTGCGTGAAAACCCACCTAAGGATACCTTTCTCCTTTAATCCTTTTCTGATTTGCTTCAATTCTATTCAACAACTTGAAATATTAAAAAGTTGGAGGGTGAGGTAAAAGCTTAGCGAGTAATCATATTACTCGAAGTAATCGTCTTCAAGAAACTTTTTCACTTTTTGAATGAATTCAATTTAATTGTAATCACAGTTCATAAAGTCACAACTATGTATATATAATTACTCTCATGCTCATCACAAGTAAAATAATCGTTCCAAGAATACATTAAAACAATCAACAATCACATGAATTAAAGTATCATACAAGTATGTCACATGATTCAAACCATTACAACAATAACCCTTTTAAACTATTCACGGTTCACGTGACATCAACTCAATTCCATACTCTTATCAATACATATATCACAATGGGGGTGTCTCCCCACGTACCAGTACATCAAACATCGCATTATACATCCACTTGGTTTCATCTCACTTTCCACTTCTACTTGGTTCCACCTCACTTTCCACTTCCACTCGGTTCCATAATATCATCAAGGATTCAAATCTCATCAAACATAATTCATAACACAAGAAATTTCTTAAATATAATTTCATCAACTCATTCACATTACACTTTACTTCCAAACACACATCAAGACATATGATTTGTTTCTTAGATATCAAACACACATTTATTCACACCCTTATATGGTTTGCATTCCGCATCTATTATACTTACATATTTTCGTTTTTATCGTATAATTCACCACGCTTACTAACAGTATGGTGAAACTCACCACACTCATAATTCTAATTTTATAACAAGAGCTAAGTGGAGAGCTTTGGGAGTAGTGGGGATTTTGGGTTGTGAGGTTTTGAGGGTAATAATTTTGTTGTATTGGGATTTTGGGGTGCGTGTTTGACAACTTTGATCTTCCTAAAGTTGTAGTTGAAGATTAACAAAATAGTGTAGTTGTTGGTGGATATAAGTAAGGAGGTTGTCGAACCATACTAATTCTTGGTGTTATTACTCTTTATTTTGTTTACCTATTTAATTGTTGTGGTTGTGTTTTTACCTAAGATTTGAGCATGTGGATTTTAGAGGAAAAATCCCAACAAACACCTTATCTGAAAAATTAGATTTTAAGGATTTTCATAGATCGAGGTCAAAGATTGGATTTCAAATCTGCGAAAAATTCTTGATTTGGGTCATGAAATATTCTTTAATAAGAGGTATTTTTCACTATCAAATGCAAGACAGATAGGAAATTTTTTTATTTTACTCTCTCTATGTGATGGTGGAAATGTATCTTCTCTAAGAAAATCCCGCAAAAATCTCTCTGTACATGAAATGAAAATGGCATTTCACCTAATCTTGTTGTGTTCATTTATATTGACCAAATTAGTGTTATTCCCAACCTTTGGCATGACACATTAACATGAATTGTCACTCGTACCGAAAACTATTTCAAGCTCATATTACAATTTTATCAAATAACTAATCTTAATTAAAAAAGTTGTTAGTTACATTACCCTAAAACATATGCTAGTAAAGATTTGCGTAATCTGCCTTGGCTCAAGATGTATATGCCATGAAAAGTTCTTACATACCTAACTATGGTCTATAAAAGATATATCGCATAATAACATATTTTATTATTGCATGTCATTAGAAGATAAAGAAAAAGAGATATCTTCCTTCAATCCAATAGTTAAAAATGCTTTGTGCATGCATTTATCAACTACCAAGATAAAAAAAATTCATATATACACGATAGATATATTAAATTGAACTACTGATCAGCAAGCTAAAAGATGTGCAACACAAATTGTTAATTAAGATCTCTCTTAATCTGTAATAACCGTATTTGCAATGTAAGGGTAAATAAGTAATTTAATAAATTATAACTTGAAGTTTAAATGATATAGTTGCGCGATGGATTTAGTATTGAAAAAAATAATTCCTTTGGAAAAAAAAATTTCTGCGACGTGGACATCATTAAAAGAAAAGAAAAGTCAAAAGTTGTGGGCAGCAGGTATAATACCGGCTGCCAATTTCAGAAGACGTTTGTAGTCAACAAACGTGGGTAGCAGGTGTAATACCTGTTACCAATTTCAGACGGCATTTGGGAATGCCTTACGCGTCTCCACAACGTGGAAACTGTGGAGACTTTCGGGAGGGGTGGGCTGCTGGAAGAGCAAAATTTTGAAGGAGTTTTCTATGGAATTTCATAGAGAATCAAGAATAGCTATCAGAAGGTAATATCATAGTGCTTATTTTTGAATTTCTAACATTTATGGAGTTTTCCTGAATTCAAAGTGAGAATTTTCAAAGTGTGTGGTTTATATCGAATTGAAGAATAAATTGGAAAATTTATATAAATATGAAGTCAGGTGTTGACGATCTATAATTGGGGGAATTTTTTAGAGAAACGGGAAAGGCAAGGAAGTGATCCACGGGTAGCTTTAAGTGCTACGTGTGAGTTGGATTTACTTTAAGTAGTCTAAAGAAAAATGAAATATTTAGTGATAATATTAAAATAAATTATTGATGTATGCTTGGGTGATAGATGAAAAAAATTAATTTATAGTTATGATAGGAAATTTGGACATGTAGAAATATTTTTCGGTGAGAAATAATATTTTTGGAAATAAAAGTTTATTGGAGAATAAAAGACATAAATAAATTATTGATGAGTTATAGTGATGTTTTAGCACGAATTATGGGGAGATGAATTTTAGTGAATATTGATAAGCTTTGGTGGATGATTTGATGTGATTAGAAATGAAATTCAGTGGATTTGGACAAACTTTGATGGATAATTTGATATGATTTGGGATGAAATTTTGTGGATTTTGACAAGTTGTAATGGATGATTTGATGTGATTTGGGATGAGTGGATTTTAGTAGAATTTTTATATAATTTGAGAAAAAATCAGGATAGTCAATTTAAATATTTTGATTTCATGTGATTTTATATATTACTGTTTATATGCATATTTTATATCATTGTTCATATGCATATGCATTACATGAGAAAGAAAGAACCGGGAAGGCAGCTGGTTTGATGAAAATGAAAGAACCGTGAAGGCAGCCGGTCTAATGAAAATAAAAGAACCGGGAAGGCAGTCGGTCTAATGAAAATGAAAGAACTGGGAAGGCAGCCGGTCTTATGAGAATGAAAGAACCGGGAAGGCACCTGGTCTAAATGAGAATGAAAGAACCGGGAAGGCAGCCGGTCTAAGATAATAACAACCTGTCGACAGGTGGGAAGACATTCCCATCATAATCATATATGTATTTGTATTTGTTTTAATTATTACTGCATTATTGAAATGATGAGGTGTGATGTATCATCGTGAATATAATTATGGATGATTGAGTCTCACAGAAAGAGACAGTTATGATTAAAACATTATTGAAATGATAAGGTGTGATGTATCATCGTGAATATAATTATAGATGATTGAGACTCACAGAAAGAGACAGTTATGATTAAAATATTATTGAAATGCTGAGGTGTGATGTATCATCGTGAATATAATTATAGATGATTGTGTCTCACAGAAAGAGACAATTATGATGAAAATATTATTGAAATGCTGAGGTGTGAAATATTATCGTGAATATAATTATTGATAATTGAATCTCATAGAAAGAGACAGTTATGATGATAGTGCTGATGTGTGGTATGTTATTTTGAAATTGTTTATAGATGATTTTGTCTCACAGAGAGAGACAATTATGGTAAGCAAGAACTAGAGAATGATAAGAACCATCTAAATGATGGACTTTATGATGAGAACCTCATTACAAGGTAATTATGAGATAATTGATGGTCTTAAGGTGGACCAATGATTTAGAAAAAGATATTGATAGAGAATGAATCGTATGACATGTGTAATGATAGTAGAAAGTTGTCATCAGGTTATGTGAAAAAAATAAAAGATTAAAAATTAAAGGACTATTTATGAAATTTTGGAATATTTTTTATAAATTAAATTCACTGAGATTGTGAAGCTCACCCCTCATTGTACAATGATTTTAATGTAGCAGCCTTGGCAAATAATTTGGTGAGTTGAGGTTCAGAAGAAATCATTTTCTGTAAGCCACGTACGTGTCAACATCCTCAGACTAATGAGAAAATAATATGAAAATTTTATTTGTAAATCTTCATGCATTTTACGTTGTATAGAATGCTTAAAGATCTGATTGATGTAAAGTTCTTTTGGTAATATTTATTTTTATTGTTGCATATATGTGTCGTGCTGGGATTCTCAAAATGTGATGACACCTATAGAGAGATTATTTGGTTTTCTACCAGTAATTGACAGACCTTTGTTTCGTTTGAATTAAAAGGAGAAGTTTTGGATTGGTGGGAAGATATTCTTCCCAGGGTAAGTATAGATGTCAATAGACCTTCAACCTGGAATAGGTTTAAGGAGGTTTTCCTTGAGAAATATTTTTCCTTAGACTTTTAGAGCCTAACATGATAGAGATTGATCTATTTGAGGCATATTAATTATGTAAGATTGGTTGATATATCAACTCAAATTGAGAGAGATGTGATGGAGTTTAAGAAAAAAAAAAAAGGTTATAGAGGTAATGGTAGTACAAGTGTATAGGGTGAGAAACCACCCCAAATGAGGCTTTTCTTGTTACAGGGAACTGAAGTACAGAGTTAGAGGCAAACAGAACCTATTGTATCTGTATCTTAGAATACTATTGGCGGGACCCTTAGATTTGGGAGACAGGAAGTCATGGCAGAGGAAGTAAGTTTGCCATTAAGGGAAATAGTAACATGATGTATGATTGAGAGACAAAAGTTATTATAGATATATTCAGATGAGATATTTATCCAATAATTGTCAAAATTTGAAATGCTTTATATGTGGAGAAGGTGGACATGTCAGTGTTGGTTGACCTTGACGCAACCCATTCTTTTGCATCAAGTATTCATATAAAATCTATTGAAGTATGTATTAGTCATTGGATTGCAAAATATCCTTGTTAAAGTTCTCCCTCGAGATAGAGTGATAATCATGAATAGTTATGAGAGATTGTGTGATTCGTACCAGTGACAGAAAATCTGAAGTTGATTTATTATCTTCGAATATAATTTATTTTGGGAAATAATTGGTTATCGACGTTTTTTGTCTGGATTGATTATTCCAGAAAGAAGGCTCAAGATATATACGTGAGATACTTTTAACTACCTTATTTTTGCTCTGGCCAATAGAAGATGATTGTAAAAGGGTTTTAAGGAGTATTGGGCATATATCATGAATTATAAAAAGGAAAATGGGAAGTTAGAATAAATCTTAGTGATGAAAGAATATTCTAAATTAATTTTTGATGAGTTGTTTAGGTTGCCTCCAAGTAGGGAGATTAAAGTCTAATGATGTGATACCAGGGCTATCACATATATTTAATAGCGGTTGAATTGAGAAAGTTGAACGTATCATTTTAAGAATTTTTGGATAAATAATTTTTTAGACCTAACGTATTTGGGGAGCCCATATGTTGTTTGTGAAGAAGGAAGATGGAACGATGAGATTAGGTATAGACTACAAATAGTTGAATAAGAATAAATACATTTTTTCCTAGGATAAATGAATTGTTTAAGCAGTTGCAAGGAGTGAGAATGTTTTCTAAGATAAACCTGATATCAAGTTATCACCAATGGAGGATAGAGAAGGGAGACATGCCTAAGATTGCTTTTAGGACACGTTATGCTCATAAGCTTTCGCGATGTCATTTGGATTAACTAATGTTCCAGAAACATTCATGGACTTGATGAATAAAATATTTAAACTGTTTCTTGATAATCTTATGGTTGTGTTCAGTAACGACATTCTGATATATTTTGAGAAGGAAAAACAACATATAGACCATTAGATACTGTGCTGGAGATTCTGAGGAGAGAGAAATTATATGCAAAGTTTCTAAGTGTGAATGTTAGCTGAAGGAAATAACTTTCTTGGAACATGTAATATCTGGAATCGGCATAACCGTTGATCCACAAAAGGTAGAGATAATGTTAAACCAACTAATATAATTGATATTAGAATCTTCTTGGTGTTAGCTGGTTATTATAGAAGAATTCTTTCAGAATTTGTCTATTATTGAATTGCTGTTGAATAGATTGACCAGTAAAGATGTGAGATTTGAACGGTGAAGGAAGTGAGAAAATTTTGCAATTACTAAAGGAGAAATTGACTACAGCTCCGATATTGGTGTTTCCTTCTGGTGATGAAGGAGTTGTGGTGTATAATGATAAGTCATATCAATGATTGGGATATGTGTAACATAGGAAAGTTATGGGCTATACTTCTAGGTAATTGAAAATTTATGATAGAAATTACTCCTTTAATGACTTTGAATTAGTTGTTATAGTGTTTACTTTAAAGATTGGAGACATCATCAGTATGGAGCTACTTGTGAGATTTTCATGGGTTATAAGAGTTTGACGTAATTACCTGCCCAGAGAAAGTTGAATTTGAGGCAAAGATGGTGGATGAAGTTGATTAGTAACTAAGATTGTACAATTCATTATCATCCTAAAAATGCGAAGGTGATAGCTGATACATTGAGTAGAAATTCTACAAGAAGGTTAACTGTTATGGGGGTTCTGATGTGAAATTGATGATAGATTTAAAAGAGATAAGAATGAAGTTGAATAACGGTGATAAAAGATCATGGTTAACGAATATGGTTGTACAGTCATCCATAATAAAATGTTTTAGAGATGCAAGGTAGAGATGAAGAGATAGAAAAGGTTAAGCATTGAGTGCTTACTAGAAAGCAATATGAGTTCAAAAATTTGGTACAATTCATAATCATCCTAAAAATGCGAAGGTGATAGCTGATACATTGAGTAGAAATTCTACAAGAAGGTTAACTGTTATGGGGGTTCTGATGTGAAATTGATGATAGATTTAAAAGAGATAAGAATGAAGTTGAATAACGGTGATAAAAGATCATGGTTAACGAATATGGTTGTACAGTCATCCATAATAAAATGTTTTAGAGATGCAAGGTAGAGATGAAGAGATAGAAAAGGTTAAGCATTGAGTGCTTACTAGAAAGCAATATGAGTTCAAAAATTTGGAATGAGGGTATTTTGAAATTGGAACATGGATTTGTGTTCCCAATGATGCAGAGTGGAGAAAGAAGATATTGAGAAAAGTACATGATGATATAGATTCGATGCAATCAAGTAATAATAAGATGTATAGAGGATTGAGACAAAAATTCTAATGGTCAGGGTCAAAGAGAGATGTAGCTGAGATTGTGAGGTTGTATGGAGTACCATGGATCATAGTATCAAATAGAGATGCTAGATTTACATCTTAGTTTTTGGAGAGGCTTTCAGTAAGTCGTGGGTACAAAGTTGCAATTTAATATAATTTTTCATGCTTAGACAAAAAAAAAGAACGATTTTTAGAGTACTAGAAGATATGTTAAGGGCAAATGTGATGAGTTCTTAGTAAGTTTGGAATGCTTACATGCCATTGATTGAAGTTGCTTATAATAATTAGTAACAAACTAATATTAGGATGGCATCGATTGAGGCATTGTATGGTCAGAGGAGTAGAACTCCTTTATGTTAGGAAGAAATGGGAGAAAGAAATATAGTTGTTTTATAAATTATTTAGTTAACATCTAAGAGGAACAAATTGGTTATAGAAAGCTATAAAGCAGCACAGAGTAAACCTCCTGAGTTTCCAGAAGATGATGGGGTGTATGGAAAAATATCTCAATGAAAAGGGTGTATTGAGATTTAAACAGGAAATAAAAGCTAAACCTAATGTATGTGGGACCTTACGAGGTTTTTGAGAAAGTTTGACTAGTTGCGAATAGACTAGATTTGCCTTTAGAATTAAAACATTTATATAGTGTATTTCATGTTTCACTTTAAGGAAGTGTTTACATGATATTTCGAGCTAAGCTATAGAAATTTAGAAGGCTTGGGATTATATACAAATACCAGTGAGAATTTTAGACAAAAATAATAAATCTTGTGTAATAAAATAATTTCATTATGCCAAGTTCGGTGGCGGAATCAGGATGTTGATGAGACTACGTGAAAGCATGAGACAGAAATATTATTCACATTTGTTTCTGGAGTAAAGTAAGGAAATTTCGGGGGTGAAATTTTTGTAAGGTCGGTAGAATTGTAATAACCGTATTTGCAAAGTAAGGGTAAATAAGTAATTTAATAAATTATAACATGAAGTTTAAATGAAATAGTTATGCGATGGATTTAGTATTGAATAAAATAATTAATTTGGAAAAAAAAATATTTTTGGGACGTGGACATCATTAAAAGAAAAAAAAAAGAAAAAACAAAAAAAATAGTCAAAAGTTGTGGGCAGCAGGTGTAATACCTTACACCTGCTGCCAATTTCAGAAGATGTTTGTAGTCAACAAACGTGGGTAGCAGGTGTAATACCTGTTACCAATTTCAGACAACATTTGGGAATGCCTTACGCGTCTCCACAACGTGGAGACTGTGGAGACTTTTGGGAAGGGGTGGCTGCTGAAGTTTTCAGCCCAAGTTTTCGTATATATAGCATATGTAAACGTAAAAAAAAAAAATTGCACCCATGAGATTTCGTTTTGTTTCCTCTAAATTGTCTGTTTTCTTTAAATCTTTGGAGACTCAAAGAAATGTTGGAAGAGCAAAATTTTGAAGGGGTTTTCTGCGGAATTTCGTAGAAAATCAAGAATAGCTATAAGAAAAGCAGAAGGTAAACAGTGCTTATTTTTGAATTTCTGACATTTATGGAGTTTCCCTGAATTCAAAGTGAGAATTTTTAATGTGTCTGGTTTATATCAAATTGAAGAATAAATTAGAAAATTTATATAAATATGATGTCAGGTGTTGGCAATCTACAATTGGGAGAATTTATGAGAGAAACGGGAAAGGCAAGAAAGTGATCCACGGGTAGCTTTAAGTGCTATGTGTGAGTTGGATTTACTTTAAGTAGTCTAAATAAAAATGAAATATTAGTGATAATATTAAAATAAATTATTGATATATGCTTGGGTGATAGATGAAAAAAATTGATTTATAGGTATGATAGGAAATTTGGACATGTAGAAATATTTTTCAGTGACAAATAATATTTTTGGAAATAAAAGTTTATTAGAGAATAAAAGAGATAAATAAATTATTGATGAGTTATATTGATGTTTTAGCACGAATTATGAGGAGATGAATTTTAGTGAATATTGATAAGCTTTGGTGGATGATTTGATGTGATTAAAAATGAAATTCAGTGGATCTTGACAAACTTTGATGGATAATTTGATATGATCTGGGATGAAATTTAGAGGATTTTGACATTTTGTAATGGATGATTTGATGTGATTTGGGATGAGTGGATTTTAGTAGAATTTTTATATAATTTGAGAAAAAATCAGGATAGTTAATTTAAATATTTTGATTTCATATGATTTTTATATTACTGTTTATATGCATATTTTATATCATTGCTCATATGCATATGCATTACATGAGAAAGAAAAGAACCGGGAAGGCAGTCGGTCTGGTGAAAATGAAAGAACCGATAAGGCAGCCAGTCTGCTGAAAATGGAAGAACCAGAAAGGCAGTCGGTCTTATGAGAATGAAAGAACTGAGAAGGGAACCGGTCTAAGTTAATAACAACCTGTCGACAGGTGGGAAGACGTTCCCTTCATAATCATATATGCATTTGCATCTGTTTTAATTATTGCTGCATTATTGAAATGATGAGGTGTGATGTATCATCGTGAATATAATTATAGATGATTGAGTCTCACAGAAAGAGACAGTTATGATGAAAACATTATTGAAATGATAAGGTGTGATGTATCATCGTGAATATAATTATAGATGATTGAGTCTCACAGAAAGAGACAGTTATGATAAAAATATTATTGAAATGCTGAGGTGTGATGTATTATCGTGAATATAATTATAGATAATTGAATCTCACAGAAAGAGACAGTTATGATGATAATGCTGATGTGTGGTATGCTATTTTGAAATTGTTTATAGATGATTTGATCTCATAGAGAGAGACAATTATGGTAAGCAAGAAGCTGAGAATGATAAGAACCATCTAAATGATGGACTTTATGATGAGAACCTCATTACGAGGTAATCATGAGATAATTGATGGTCTTAAGGTGGACCAATGATTTAGAAAAAGATATTGATAGAGAATGAATCGTATGGCATGTTTAATGATAGTAGAAAGTTGTCATCATGTTTTGTGAAAAAAATAAAAGATTAAAAATTAAAGGACTATTTATGAAATTTTGGAATATTTTTAGTAAATTAAATTCACTGAGTTTGTGAAGATCACCTCTCATTGTACAATGATTTTCAGGTAGCAGGCTTGGCAAATAATTTGGTGAGTTGAGGTTTAGAATAAATCATTTTTTGTAAGCCGTGTACGTGTCATCATCCTCAGACTAATGAGAAAATAAAATTAAAAATTTATTTTGTAAATCTTCATGCATTTTACGTTGTATAGAATGCTTAAAGATCGGATTGATGTAAAGTTCTTTTGGTAATATTTATTTTTATTGTTGCATATATGTGTCGTGCTGGGATTATCAAAATGTGATGACACCGTTTCGGGGTGGCCAACCCGGGATGGATCGTTACATAATCGCTCACTTAGATATTATACGCATAATCACAAAAGAACTAATTAATTAATCACACAATCTATGCATGTTTTTATGGTTGTCTCCTTCAAATTAACAAGGAACATATATAACTTTTAATTAATAGCATTCAAGGTTTTCTAAATTGGAAGACTCTTATGTACGTACGTGTTTAAAGTCCATGTTAATTAGCCATCTGGTAAACAAATGACTGCTCCATTAATTTTGTTCGAGTTGACCTTGAAAATTAAAGTCAAGGAGCAGTTAGTTAGAGACTTGAAACGCCCAGGCTTGAAATTTGCATGTAACGGAGAAATTACATGAAAAAGAAAAATAAAATGAAAGAAAGAGTCCTGAGACTTTGGTTCACTTTTTGTTTTCTTTAGTTTGTCCGTTTGCTGCTATAGAATTGACATAAATATTATATACTTACGTATACCTGGGACTTCTCTTCTTAAAAAAATGACCTGAGATAATTTGTTTTGGTGCTATAGAAGCACATGGTATATTGACTTGACCTGAGATAAATATTATATACTTGAGCTGAGACTTCTCTTCTTAAAAAATTGACCTGAGACAATTTGGGTTGACAAAAATATGTAATTGGCACATTTATGTTGGCTGGGTCCATTCTGATCTGCTGGCCTGGCAGTGTTGTATGTATGCATATACCTAACAAAATTCATGTTTACATTGGTCGATCTTCAACAAAAAATTGAATTCAATGTTTACACGCATGCTTTCGCGTGTTTTATGGGTTTCAAGCCTCTCCTCACTCCTCTATATAAAGGGCTTACAATGAAACTTAAAACCACAAACACTTCCACTTCAGCAATTAAAACTACTCCTTAGCTATAAGCACTTGATTATGGCGTTTCAACTTCAAGGTTCCCTTCTTTTATTGGCGCTGCTAGTCCTACTAAGCTTATTGCCTTCCATTGAACCAAAGCGTCATCTTGTCTCAACTTCTAATTTCAATCGTAACAGTTTTCCTGATGGTTTTATTTTTGGTACAGCCTCATCGGCTTATCAGGTAGATTAATATGTATTTATATATAGGCCACTAATTTTCTATTAATTAATGAACAACTTTTTAAAGCCACTTCATATTATATAAGCTAACTCTATCAATGCATACGTGATATTTAGTTTGAAGGTGCAGCAAACAAAAACAGTAGAGGTGAAAGTATATGGGACAACTTTACTCACACGTATCCAGGTTTCTTAATTTCCTTCTCTCCCTCATTGATCTGTATTTGTGTAATAGTGTGCGTACATGTGCATGTGTGCTTACATGCATGGGAGTGCGTAAGTTATGATGATAACTACTTAGTTTGGCTTCATTTCATGTATTAATAAAATGGAGACAAAAAAACTGGATAGATTATCATATATATTTGAATCATTTCAATAAAGGTAATGTAGATAAATTAATTATGATTATTTTCATAAAATTTTGCAGAAAGAAACAGTATGGCCAATGGAGATGTAGCAGTTGATTTCTATCATCGTTATAAGATATAAAATAAAAAAAATAAAAAATTAATGTGTGTTGGTAGGTAAAAGACAGACTACTTTTTATATTTCCTTGTAATTAATAATCCACAGAATTTATAACTTTTTTTTTAAAATGTGACAGGATGATATCAAACTAATGAAGGAAATGAACATGGATTCTTTCCGATTCTCGATCTCATGGTCAAGAATATTACCTTGTACGTGTATAGATTAATGATTGATATGATTTGACTGAATCTTTATTTCCTTTTTCTTTCTCGCCATTCTTAAAATTTTGATTCTTTTTTTTTTAAATTCAGATGGAAAGCTAAGTAAAGGAGTGAACGAGAAAGGGATCAAATTCTATAAAAATCTCATCAATGAGCTCATAGCAAATGCTCATAATTCTATCCCCTATATGGATTTAATTTTTTGTTTGGCTAATTGCGTTTATTTAATTTAATTAAAATATTGTAATATACCAATCAATTAAATTAGAGTTAACATTTAAATATAATTAAGTTCTCCCTATAAGTATATTTTAAATTAAAATTATATATATATATATATATATATATATATAATGATCAAATTTCGAAACGTTGGAACAAATTTTAAGTTCTTCAAGAAATTTGATAGCTCTTTGAAGATTTATCTTTATAATTGGACCTTGATAAATTATCGATAAAGTTGTCCAATAATTACTTTTTGTGACTCATTTGAACCAAACTTAATTATTTCTCTTAAATGTCATTTGATGAATGTGCAGACATACAACCATTTGTGACTATCTTTCACTGGGATCTTCCCTAAACTCTAGAAGATGAGTATGGTGGTTTTTTAAGCCCTCACATTGTGTAAGTAAAGGTTTCCATCATATCAAAAGCATCATTGATGCTTCTATCAATATAGTTTTTTGCCTTTAAAAAAATCTCACTAAAAGATTAATCTATTAAATTATTTTATTAATTATATTAAATCCAACAATATCTACAGTGAAGAATCATGGAGTTGGCCTATATTTGATTGAAAATGTATCCTATTATGCATATACAGGGATGATTTTCGAGGCTTTGCAAGTATATGCTTCAAAGAATTTGGTGATAAAGTGAAACTTTGGGCAACTTTCAATGAGCCGTGGTGTTGGAAATCACCTTGACAAGATGCCCAGGTGGTGATCTTCCAAACACCCAAGTCTTGGATGACTTGTAGAAAGAATTTCAGCAATCGAACACAAGAACAGAAAATCAAAGAAAGAAAGAAGACAAGTAATTTGTTGTCGAGGTTCGGCAATGTGCCTACGTCCCCGTGAGTTCCTCCGAACTCTCTGGACTATCTCAATGGTTCTTACAAAGTTACAGCAATCCCCTTCAAGAATCCAAGTTCTTGAAGAACCAAGAAGAGAACGAGAAAGTGATAGACCTATTACAATGCTTTCTATCAATTCTCTACTAACCTCTCTTCTTTACAACCAGCCTCACTACAAGAGTCCCTCTTGTGTTTATGTCTCTCACACAATTCTCTTTTGTGTTTACAATGATCTCACAATGTCACAACCTGTGTGGTTCTCTCACACACCTTTTCCACCAATTGAAATGAGGCTAGGAAACCCTTTTTATAGCCTCTTAATTCTTGGACAATCTTGTGAATCATTCTTGACCCTTTGATCATGTTCTTCCTTTAATCTCAGCCCTTCATCACTCTCCAAGTGATGCTGTGCATTTTGGTGTGGTGCTGTGTGCTGCGGCGTGACCTGATGCTGCAGCCTCCTCATGCTGTGCGCACACCTCCTGCCTGTGGGCAGAAAATTCCACAGCAGTGTGCCTGACATTCCCATGCTCAAAATTGAAGCACACATATGTGTGCAACCTTATAACTTGCTGAAATTTGATATCCCACAATTAGTTTGGACATTAACCAACCTTTGAACCATGTTTGGACCTGTTCAAACCTTGACCATGTTTGAACCATGTTTAAACCTTAGATAAAAAACCAACAATCTCTACCTTTGTCTAAGCGTTTAAACCCGAACCATTTGTGCAGAGACCTTCGGGATCCAAACTCATCTTGAGTCATCAATCAACTGACTCCAATCCTAAGTAATTCAAGGCAATGATTGAACTTACTTAGAGGTAGAAACTTGGTGCCTAAATCTGCAGGACTTTTCTCCGTGGTCTTCTTGTCAACATGAATGCTTCCTTCTGTACCATTTTTCAGAATGTAATGATACCGAACATCCATATGCTCCATCTCCTCATGGAACACTGGATACCTCCACAAGTGCCCCGCACTTTGGCTATCCAAAGATATCACCACTTGCTCTTTTAGGACCTCCCACTCGTCCAACAACCTTTTTGCACCCCATAGCCTCCTTTATGGCTTCCGTAGCCGCTATGCATTCTGCCCTGGTTGTTATGAGTGCTACAACTGGCTGCCACTAAGCCTCCATGTACCTCAGCAACCACTTCATCCGAAGACAACGCTCTTTTCCGGGATTACTCACACATTTGCTGAAAACATCCATTGCCCAAGAAACACTTGACCTGTTTCTCTTCCTTTCCCGGATGATTCTCCTCATCCCAAGGATCTTTTGTGCAAGGCTGAGATCCTTCCTCTCGAACTCCTCACTGAGTTGAGATGTAAACCTTTCCATCCTCTTCCTGTTGTTCCAAACTAACAGCCCATCAATAACATAGGTGAGGATACTCACCATCTTCTCCACCTTGTGTCCAGGTGAGAAAGTTTCTGTGAAACCTATGTCTTCTCTTCTTGTGAACCCATTCGCCACCAGCTTAGCCTTGTTCCGGACTTCATCTCTTGGAGGGAACCCTTCTTTAATCTTGTAAGTGCACTTACATTCCACAACTTTCTGATTTCCTAGAATTTTCACCAATTCCCAGAAGTTGTTCTTTCTCAAAGAATCCATTTCTTCCTCCATAGCTAGCTGCCACTTTGACGAATCCTTACACTCCATGGCATCCGTGTAAGTTTCTTGTTCACTCATCTCTCCTTCTGTCCAAGGAGCTGCTACATCCGCAGCATCCGCAAACCCACATCTTGAAGGTGGTCCGACCAGCCTTCTTTCTCGGTCTCTTATGAGCTGAAAGTCCTTCTGACTTGCTGCAACATCCTTTTCTTGTTCAGCCTCTTCTTGAGTTTCTTGAGCTTGGCAATCATCCAAGGGCTCTACCTGGTCCGAACCCTCTTGCCTCCTTTGCTCTACCTGAACAGAATCTCCCTTGATGCTATGCTCAACAATTTCTGAATTGGTTTGCTCACTAGCCCCTGCAGGGTTAGTTTTCTCCAAGTAGGGAAATAATAATTCATTAAAGACAACATCCCTACTTATTATGAGTTTAAATCCTTCTTTTTCTAAGGACCACAACCTGTACCCCTTAGCCCCTTCCCCATATCCTAGAAACACATATTTTCTAGATCCTGGGCTAAGCTTATCCTCCTTTTGGAGTGCATACGCAGCACACCCAAAAGTCCTAAGGTTGTCCAACTCAGGGGGTTTTCCACTCCACATCTCCATGGGAGTCTTTTGGAACACAATCCTAGAGGGTGATCTATTAATCAAATATGTAGCTGTAGCTACAGCTTCTCCCCAAAAATATTTTGGTAACCCGGATCCATCTAACATGTACCTAACCTTTTCCATAAGGGTCTTATTCATCAACTCAGCAACTCCATTTTGCTGAGGAGTTTCCACAACCGTCCTATGTCTTAGAATGCCATTTAACCTACAAAATTGATCAAGTTCTTGGATAAAAATTTCTAAGCCAATATTGGTTCTTATCCCCTTAACTACTCTACCCATTTGAGTCTCAACCAGCCCTTTCCACACCACTAATTTATTCAAGGCATCCAATTTATTCTTAACCAAATAAACCTATACTTTTCTTGAATAATCATCAATTAAAGACAGAAAGTAAATGTTACCTCCCTATGTTGGTGTCCTTGCTGGTCCCCAAAGGTCCGCATGAATATAGTCAAGAATGCCCTTAGACTTCTGCACTCTGGTGTTGAAGCTGACCTGATGTTGCTGCCCAAAAACACAGCTCTTACAAAAATCCAGTTCTTCTACTTTGTCACCACCAAGTAGACCTTCCTTGCTAAGCACTTGCAGGCCCTTTTCGCTCATGTGTCCCAAGCGAGTGTGTCAAAGGGCTGCCTTGTCCAGCTCAGCCATCAAGCTTGCTGCTTGATCATTGGTTTCTGTTTCTCCGATCATCTCATAGAGTCCATCGTTTCTTGCTGCCTTGATCACCACCAAAGATCCCTTGGCCACCTTGATCTTTCCTTCCTCTATCTTGCATGTATAGCCCATGGAATCTAGCTGTCCCAATGAGATCAAGTTCCTCTTCAAATCTGGAACATACCTCACATTTTCCAGTAGCCTTGTGACTCCATCAAACATCCTCAATTGGATATCTCCAATCCCTCTCACTTGGCAAGAATTATCATTCCCCAAGAAGACCATTCCATCATTGATCTTCTTGAAATTCTTGAACCATTCTTTGTGAGGGCTCATATGATGAGTGCACCCAGTATCCAAGATCCATTTCCCGCTGCCTTCTTGCCCCTTGCTCACACTTGAGCACACAACAAGAACATCATCATCTTGCTGTTCTGTTTTGGCAACCGAAGCCTCTCCATTCTTGGTGTGGCTTCCTCCTCTATCCCTTGTCATCTTCTTGCAATCTTTCTTGAAATGACCCTTCTTATGGCAGTAGTAGCAGCTCTTCCCTCCAAATCTCAGTTTGGAATGCATTCTCCCATGGCTTTCTCCTCTACCTCTGTCCCGGTAGTAGCCATGCATGCTACTGTGCACTCTCCCATGGCTCTCTCCTCTACTTTTGTCCTGGTAGTAGCCATGCATGCTGCTGTGCACTCTCCCATGGCTCTCTCCTCTACCTCTGTCCCGGTAGTAGCCATGGTTGCTGCCATACTAAGTTGCTGGCCTTCTTTTAAAGAACAGCCCTTTACCACTTGATGTACTCCTTTTCTTGGCATCAAGATTATCTTGCAACTCTTTCTTAGGATCAAATTTAAAAGCAAAGATTTGTTTCCGAAGATACCTCTTATGTGGGAGAGTCTTGGCAAGAAACAATTCATCTAGTTTCTTCCATAATGCAGCTGGATCTTCTAAGTCTCCGCACTCCCTTGTGTCACTATCCGACATGTGCAAGAAAATGGTGCTGTAAGCCATCTTCTTCATCTCGGTCCGCTGGTCCTCCGTGACACTTGCTGGAAAAGCATCATCTTCTCCAATAGCCAAGTCCACTTTTTGTTGCACAAGAACCTCCTTGATCTTCCACTTCCATAGGGAAAAATCTCCCTTTCCATCAAACTTCTTAATACTGAAATTTGAACCTATCTTGCGGAGATGATCCCTTGTCTTATGCAGTACCCACAAATGCTTTCTTCAACCTCAAGAACACAGATCGAAGATGGATCTTAACCGTTCTTGAATCAGTTTCAAGAACAAGACCAGATCTTGATCTTTACACCGTTCTTGAATCACCCTCAAGAACACGATCATAAATAGATCTTAACTCCATTCTTGAATCACCCAAGAAGTTGATCTTTGATTCTTGGAGTCTTGGCTCCGTACCTTCTACTTCTTGTTCCGATAACCAGCTGCTGTGCTCTGATACCACTGTCCAAAGCTCTGATACCACTGTTGGAAATCACCTTGACAAGATGCCCAGGTGGTGATCTTCCAAACACCCAAGTCTTGAATGACTTGTAGAAAGAATTTCAGCAATCGAACACAAGAACAGAAAATCAAAGAAAGAAAGAAGACAAGTAATTTGTTGTCGAGGTTCGGCAATGTGCCTACGTCCCCGTGAGTTCCTTCGAACTCTCTAGACTATCTCAATGGTTCTTACAAAGTTACAGCAATCCCCTTCAAGAATCCAAGTTCTTGAAGAACCAAAAAGAGAACGAGAAAGTGATAGACCTATTACAATGCTTTCTATCAATTCTCTACTAACCTCTCTTCTTTACAACCAGCCTCACTACAAGAGTCCCTCTTGTGTTTATGTCTCTCACGCAATTCTCTCTTGTGTTTACAATGATCTCACAATGTCACAACCTGTGTGGTTCTCTCACACACCTTTTCCACCAATTGAAATGAGGCTAGGAAACCCTTTTTATAGCCTCTTAATTCTTGGACAATCTTGTGAATCATTCTTGACCCTTTGATCATGTTCTTCCTTTAATCTCAGCCCTTCATCACTCTCCAAGTGATGCTGTGCATTTTGGTGTGGTGCTGTGTGCTGCGGCGTGACCTGATGCTGCAGCCTCCTGATGCTGTGCACACACCTCCTGCCTGTGGGCAGAAAATTCCACAGCAGTGTGCCTGACATTCTCATGCTCAAAATTGAAGCACACATATGTGTGCAACCTTATAACTTGCTGAAATTTGATATCCCACAATTAGTTTGGACATTAACCAACCTTTGAACCATGTTTGGACCTGTTCAAACCTTGACCATGTTTGAACCATGTTTAAACCTTAGACAAAAAACCAACACGTGGGTTTACAGTGTTGCTGGCTATGACAATGGAAGAAAAGCACTAGGACGACGTTCAAAATGGGTCAACAATGCATGCCAAGCAGGGAACTCTGGCATTGAACCTTACAATGTTTCACATCATCTACTTCTTGCTCATGCTGCAGCAGTAGAAGAGTTTAGAAAATGTGACAAGGTATACAGAAAAATTGTTAAATCATGATCCGGTGCATTAATTGCTAGCTTGATATGCGTATTAGTGCCAACAATAATTTTCTAAACTACTATAAGGTTTAAATATTTTTTCTCGATTTTTTTTATTTGAAACTTTTGAGATCAAAAGGAGAGTCTATATTGAAACTTTATTAATGATTAAAACCCCAAACCATGTGGCCCCTTTCTATTATTTTTAAAGGAACCTTTTTTATTATTTCATCCATTAACTGTTTTTTATTTATACAATTGTTTAGTGTCAAGAAAATGGAAAGATTGGGATAGTGCTCTCGCCCTCATGGTTTGAGCCTCAATCTGATTCCCCTGCGGATATTGAAGCAGCCAAACGAGCCCTTGATTTCATCTTAGGCTGGTAAGTGCCTCATATTAAATTAAGCAACATGCTTTCTCATTTTCTACCTTCTTTTTTCCTCCTTTTGGGAATTGAAAACTATATTTTAGTCCAAGATAAAAATAATTTTTACATTTCTATATATGCAGGCATTTGGACCCTATAACATTTGGTGATTATCCAAAAAGTATGAGGACTTATGTTGGGGATCGATTACCTTCGTTCACTAAAGAGCAATCCAAAATGCTAAAAAAATCTTTTGATTTTGTGGGAATAAATTACTACGGTGCTCTTTATGTAACTAATCTTGATCATGTTGACCCGGAAAAACCTAGATACACAACAGATCAACATGTTATGTGGAAAAGTAAGTTCACTCTAAATCCAAAGCTTTTAGAAAATTTATACTCAATACAAATTTTTTTTCTATTTTTTGTTCTGCCAACATAGACTATGGTGATTAATCTATTGACTTTCAAATTTTTTTTCCTATTTTATAGAGGATCGAGATGGAATTCTTATTGGCCCACAGGTATGTTGGTAAAGTATATATATTTATTTTAGAAATACTTTGTTTTTGAGAAACGAAGGCATAAAAATATTAGAAGGCATCATAAAGCCAATAAGATTTAGAAAGAAAATTCCTCATGAACCATGAGAGACACATGGAGAGATCAGTTAAGACGCCAAACCAAACAAACAGAACCATCCACTAGAACACAAGACAACACACTGTGCACATCTTGATACATGTTTTTTCAACATTCCTTTTTCAGTATTTTGTCATATTCCTCTCTATCCCTCCATTCCATTTGGTATAGCTGTTCAATCATCTCCTCTTCATCTCCATCATATGAAACGCCTATTTTTTTTGTTTACCCAATGCCCTATTTTCTTACCCAATACTTTTTCTTTATATTCACACTTTATAAAATGACTAATAATTTTATATAACATTATTTTATTCAGGCTGCTTCAGACTTGATCCTAGTGTATCCTGAAGGTATCAAATATATTCTTAAGTACATCAAGGATCATTACAATAATCCAACCATTTACATTACTGAGAATGGTAAGCCAATTGTTAGAATAAACTTCATATAATTAAGTGGTATTTGTTACATGTTGGATAATCCAATTACTAATTAGTTTTGATTTCTTTGACATAAAACTCATGTAGGATATGATGATTACAACAACGATACATTACCATTGGAAGAAGCTCTTAAGGATACTGAGAGGAAAGAATACCATGAGAAGCATCTTCGGAATCTTTTGGAAGCCATAAAGTGAGTTAATATCTAACTTACGTTGAATTTATTATCACTGTTATTTTTGTTTTTTTTTTGGTTCGCTAAATTTACTTTACAACTAACATAAAACTTGTGTTCTACAACAAACTTGATATTGATATAAAATTATTGTTTTCTGCTATATATAATGTTTTTTAGTACTCAACTTTTGAAGGTTTAATTATTACAAGGTCGATCTCGATGTAAGCTTATAGAGCAAAGATTGTTTTGTTAAATGTTTATACTAATGGTGATTATTGGATTATTGACAGTGACTATGGAGTTGATGTGAAAGGCTATTTTGCATGGTCATTGATGGATAACTTTGAATGGAACCTTGGTTACACTGTTCGATTCGGATTATACTACGTAGATTTCAAGAATAACTTGAAACGATATCCGAAAGAATCAGCCAAGTGGTTCATGAAATTTCTAAAAGAACAAAGCAAGCGGTCTAAAACTGTTATTTGGGTTTCCTCAATTTTATCACGTATAACAAAGAATTTGTCACTATTGACGTATTGAAGTTGAACATCTTTTGGTTTTGAATCACAACTGAATGATGTATTTTATTAATTCTTTTGTAATTCTTTGATTTTATTGATTAAAATCTTTTTAGGTGCTTTAGGATTTTAATATGTAATTAAACTATTGTCTTCTTATATAAGAAATTGTACTACTTTCTGATCTATTTTATGTAGCTAGCCTATAAATAGGTTTGTATAGTTTTTGGGTTCTGCCTATATCTTTTTTCATGATAAATAAATTGACTTTTTCCTTTCATATATATAAAAGCCTTTTGTTCTCTTTTTCGCTTAGATAGGTGGTTTAGAGGGAGGATTCTCCAGGCATGAAGACTCCCTAAAAGTATGCCTTTTGAATTATGGACAAATGGACAATTAAAGTATCATAGTACATATGTGACTTAGCAATCACCGAAGTCCTAAACAATTTTTTTTTTTTTTTTGTTTTCTCAAATCACCAACTTTGAGGGTGATTTTAATAAATAAATATTTTGATTATAAATTTGTCATAATAAGCTCTTAATTTGATTTGACATCTTCTTTGAAGTGATGTGTTTTTAAGAATTTACTTTTTCAAAAGAAAATTAATGATAGAGAGAAAATGGAGAAACAATTGTTTGCGGTTATTGTTATGCCTAAAATTTGAAAAATAAAGTCTTAGAACATCAAAGGTGCAACAAATTATTACATTTTTTATACTTCTTTTCTTTAGGTGTTAAAATTAAGTGGGCCTATAGCAAGGCAACACGTGGACATTTCTACTTCCAATAAGGAGATGGCACACGGACAAGTTATTAACGAACCCAATGTCATCTTCGGACATCCCTGTCTAGAGCTATGCGCGTAAATCCAGGGATCACAATCCTTCTTGGACACCCAGCCATATCCACTTGCAGAGGAACAGGATCTCTGGAATTTCCCCATACCGGGCTCGTGGGCCGTCACACCTTTGAAGCACTATAAAAGGATCAATGTATGCAAATCCAGACACATTCACATTTTACATAACTGAAAATACCAGCATCCCCATTCCTCTAAGAACTTGTACTAACAAGAGCATCGGAGTGTCTTCGGAGGCACCATCCCCTTCTCTCCCCCGGTGGCTCTCTAGCTCATCTCATCTTTCTTGTGCAAGCTTCCCCAAGAACCCACCCCCAACTCAGCAACACGTTTTTGGCATCAACACAAATATTTTTTGTGTTTTGTAAGGGGCTGTTGATAAGAATCTCAATGTTTCTTCAAGAAGTACTGAAGGCTCTCATTCTATGGCTCTTGATGATCACAAGTGTTTAACATGGATCTCAATTTATGTGCTTATTTCATTTGGAATTATATAAAATGAATTTATTAGCTACATCAGCTCTTAGGTGACAAGAAGGGCGAGAAAGTTGTGGCCATAATCCTTGACAAGATGCCCAGGTGGTGATCTTCCAAACACCCAAGTCTTGAATGACTTGTAGAAAGAATTTCAGCAATCGAACACAAGAACAGAAAATCAAAGAAAGAAAGAAGACAAGTAATTTGTTGTCGAGGTTCGGCAATGTGCCTACGTCCCCGTGAGTTCCTCCGAACTCTCTGCACTATCTCAATGGTTCTTACAAAGTTACAGCAATCCTCTTCAAGAATCCAAGTTCTTGAAGAAACAAGAAGAGAAGGAAGAAGATGAGAACTCAACAATGTTCTCTAATCTAATCTAGACTCTCTCTATCTTATTACAACCAGCCTCACTACAAGAGTCCCTCTTCTGTTTATGTCTCTCTACACAATTCTCTCTTAGTGTTTACAATGATCTCACAATGTCACAAATCTCTCTTGTATGTGTGTTGAATAAACCTTGTTGTAGTGTTTGAAAATGAGGCTTGAGAACCCCTTTTATAGCCTCTTAATTCTTGGACATTCTTGTGAGTCATTATTCTCCCTTTGATCATGTTCTTCCTTTAATCTCAGCCCTACATCACTCTCCAAGTGATGCTGTGCGTTTTGATGTGGTGCACACATGATTGGAGAGGTCTTATGCATGCTGGATCATGTGTGCAGCCATGTGCTGTGTGGCGCTGAGGCAGGGCTGGAAGCATGGCTTGCTGTGTGCTGCGGTGTGACCTGATGCTGCAGCCTCCCGATGCTGTGCGCATACCTCCTGCCTGTGGGCAGAAACTTCCACAGTAGTGTGCTTGACCTTCCCATGCTCAAAATTGAAGCACACACATGTGTGAAACCTTATAACTTGCTGAACTTTGATATCCCACAATTGGTTTGGACATTAACCGAACTTAGACCATGTTTGGATATGTTTGAAACTTAGACAAATAACAACAATCTCTACCTTTGTCTAAGTGTTCAAAAAACCTGAACCATTGTGCAGAAAGCTTCAGGATCCAAACTCATCTTGAGTTACCAATTAACCAAATCCATTCCTAAGAAGTCCAAGGAAATGATTGGACCTTCTTAGAGGTAGAACCTTGGTGCCTAAATCTGCAGGACTTTTCTCCGTGGTCTTCTTGTCAACATGAATGCATCCTTTTGTACCATTTCCAAAATGTAATGATACCAAACATCCATATGCTCTGCCCCCTCATGGAACACCAGATTCCTCCAAAAGTGCCCCACACTTTGGTTATCCAAAGATACCACCACCTGCTCTTTTTGGACCTCCCACTCGTCCAACAACCCTTTGCACCCCATAGCCTCCTTTATGGCTTCCATAGCCGCTATGCATTCTGCCCCGGTTGTTATGAGTGCTACCATTGGCTGCCACTGAGCCCCCATGTACCTCAGTAACCACTTCATCCCAAGCCAATGCTCTTTTCCGGGATTACTCACACATTTGCTGAAAACATCCATTGCCCAAGAAACACTTGACCTGTTTCTCTTCCTTTCTCGGATGATTCTCCTCATCCCATGGATCTTTTGTGCAAGGCTGAGATCCTTCCTCTCGAACTCCTCACTGAGTTAAGATGTAAACCTTTCCATCCTCTTCCTACTGTTCCAAACTAACAGCCCATCAATGACATAGGTGAGGATACTCACCATCTTCTCCACCTTGTGTCCAGGTGAGAAAGTTTCTGTGAAACCTATGTCTCCTATTCTTGTGAACCCATTCGCCACCAGCCTAGCCTTGTTCCAGACTTCATCTCTTGGAGGGCACCCTTCTTTGATCTTGTTAGTGCACTTGCATTCCACAACTTTCTGATTTCTTGGAATTTTTACCAATTCCCAAAAGTTGTTCTTCCTCAAAGAATCCATTTCTTCCTCCATAGCTAGCTTCCACCTTGGCGAATCCTTATATGCCATGGCATCCATGTAAGTCTCTTGTTCACACATCCCTCGTTTTGTCCAAGGAGTTGCTGCATCCACAGCATCCGCAAACTCATATCTTGAAGGTGGTCCAACCAACCTTCCTTCCCGGTTCCTTTTGAGCTGGTAGTCCTTCCGACTCGCTGCATCAACCTCTTCTAGTTCAGCCTCCTCATGAGCGTCCTCATAAGCGTCCTGAGCTTGGCATTCTTTAATGGGCTCTACCTGGTCCGAACCCTCTTGCCTCCTTTGCTCTACCTGAACAAAATCTCCCTTGATGCTATGCTCAACAATTTCTGAATTGGTTTGCTCACTAGCCCCTACAGGGTTAGTATTCTCCAAGTAAGGAAATAACAGTTCATTAAAATTAACATCCCTACTTATTATGAGTTTCAATCCTTCTTTTTCTAAGGACCACAACCTGTACCCCTTAGCCCCTTCCCCATATCCTAGAAACACATATTTTCTAGATCTTGGGCTAAGCTTATCCTCCTTTTGGAGTGCATACGCAGCATACCCAAAAATCCTAAGGTTGTCCAACTCAGGGGGTTTTCCACTCCACAACTCTTCGGGAGTCTTATGGTATACAATCTTAGAGGGTGATCTATTAATCAAATATGTAACCGTAGACACTGCTTCCCCCCAAAAACATTTGGGTAATCTGGATCCTATTAGCATGCACCTAACTTTTTCCATAAGGGTCTTATTCATCAACTCAGCAACTCCACTTTGCTGAGGGGTTTCCACAACTATCCTATGTCTTAGAATGCCATTTAACCTACAGAATTGATCAAGTTCTTGGTTAAAAATTTCTAAGCCATTATCGGTTCTTATCCCCTTAACTACTCTACCCATTTGAGTCTCAACCAGCCCTTTCCACACCACTAATTTATTCAAGGCATCTAATTTATTCTTAACCAAATAAACCCATACTTTTCTTGAATAATCATCAATTAAAGACAGAAAGTAAATGTTACCTCCCTGTGTTGGTGTCCTTGCTGGTCCCCAAAGGTCCGCATGAATGTAGTCAAGAATGTCCTTAGACTTGTGCACTCCGATGTTGAAGCTGACCCGATGTTGCTGCCCAAGAACACATCTTTCACAAAAATCCAGTTTTTCTACTTTGTCACCACCAAGTAGACCTTCCTTGCTAAGCACTTGCAGGCCCTTTTCGCTCATGTGTCCCAAGCAAGTGTGCCAAAGGGCTGCCTTGTCCAGCTCAGCCATCAAGCTTGCTGCTTGGTCATTGGTTTCTGTTTCTCCGATCATCTCATAGAGTCCATCGTTTCTTGCTGCCTTGATCACTACCAAAGATCCCTTGGCCACCTTGATCTTTCCTCCCTCTATCTTGCATGTATAGCCCATGGAATCCAGCTGCCCCAATGAGATCAAGTTCCTCTTCAAATCTGGAACATACCTCACATTTTCCAGCAGCCTTGTGACTCCATCAAACATTCTCAATTGGATGTCTCCAATCCCTCTCACTTGGCAAGAATTATCATTCCCTAAGAAGACCATTCCATCATTGATCTTCTTGAAATTCTTGAACCATTCTTTGTGAGGGCTCATATGATGAGTGCACCCGGTATCCAAGATCCATTTCCCACTGCCTTCTTGCCCCTTGCTCACACTTGAGCACACAACAAGAACATCATCATCTTGCTGTTCTGTTTTGGCAATCGAAGCCTCTCCATTCTTGGTATGGCTTCCTCCTCTATCCCTTGTCATCTTCTTGCAATCTTTCTTGACATGACCCTCCTTATGGCAGTAGTAGCAGCTCTTCCCTCCAAATCTCAGTTTGGAATGCATTCTCCCATGGCTTTCTCTTCTACCTCTGTCCCGGTAGTAGCCATGCATGCTGTTGTGCACTCTTCTATGGCTCTCTCCTCTACCTCTGTCCCGGTAGTAGCCATACATGCTGCTGTTCACTCTCCCATGGTTCTCTCCTCTACCTCTATCTCGATAGTAGCCATGGTTGCTGCCATACCAAGTTGCTGGCCTTCTTTTAAAGAACAGCCCTTTACCACTTGATGTACTCCTTTTCTTGGCATCAAGATTATCTTGCAACTCTTTCTTAGGATCAAATTTAAAAACAAAGATTCGTTTACGAAGATACCTCTTATTAGGGAGAGTCTTGGCAAGAAACAACTCATCTAGTTTCTTCCATATTGCAGCTGGATCTTCCGAGTCTCCGCACTCTCTTGTGACATTATCCGACATGTGCAAGAAAATGGTGCTGTAAGCCATCTTCTTCATCTCGGTCCGCTGGTCCTCCGTGACACTTGCTGGAAAAGCATCATCTTCTCCAATAGCCAAGTCCACTTTCTGCTGCATCAGAACCGCCTTGATCTTCCGCTTCCATAGAGAAAAGTCCCCCTTTCCATCAAACTTCTCCACATAGAAATTTGAAGCCATCTTTTGTGGAAAACATCCCAGATTTGTGCACTAACAACAACTACTTTCTTCAACTTCAAGAACACAGATCGAAGATGGATCTTTAACACCGTTCTTGAATCAACCTTCAAGAACAAGACCGGATCTTGATCATTACACCGTTCTTGAATCACCCAAGAAGTTTGATCTTTGATTCTTGGAGTCTTGGCTCCGTACCTTCTACTTCTTGTTTCGATAACCAGCTGCTGTGCTCTGATACCACTGTTGAAAATCACCTTGACAAGATGCCCAGGTGGTGATCTTCCAAACACCCAAGTCTTGAATGACTTGTAGAAAGAATTTCAGCAATCGAACACAAGAACAGAAAATCAAAGAAAGAAAGAAGACAAGAAATTTGTTGTCGAGGTTCGGCAATGTGCCTACGTCCCCGTGAGTTCCTCCGAACTCTCTGCACTATCTCAATGGTTCTTACAAAGTTACAGCAATCCTCTTCAAGAATCCAAGTTCTTGAAGAAACAAGAAGAGAAGGAAGAAGATGAGAACTCAACAATGTTCTCTAATCTAATCTAGACTCTCTCTATCTTATTACAACCAGCCTCACTACAAGAGTCCCTCTTCTGTTTATGTCTCTCTACACAATTCTCTCTTAATGTTTACAATGATCTCACAATGTCACAAATCTCTCTTGTATGTGTGTTGAATAAACCTTGTTGTAGTGTTTGAAAATGAGGCTTGAGAACCCCTTTTATAGCCTCTTAATTCTTGGAAATTCTTGTGAGTCATTATTCTCCCTTTGATCATGTTCTTCCTTTAATCTCAGCCCTACACCACTCTCCAAGTGATGATGTGCGTTTTGATGTGGTGCACACATGATTGGAGAGGTCTTATGCATGCTGGATCATGTGTGCAGCCATGTGCTGTGTGGTTCGGCGCTGAAATGGTGTGGTGCGGCGCTGAGGCAGGGCTGGAAGCATGGCTTGCTGTGTGCTGCGGCGCTGGTGCTGTGTGCTGCGGTGTGACCTGATGCTGCAGCCTCCTGATGCTGTGCGCACACCTCCTGCCTGTGGGCAGAAACTTCCACAGCAGTGTGCCTAACCTTCCCATGCTCAAAATTGAAGCACACACATGTGTGCAACCTTATAACTTGCTGAACTTTGATATCCCACAATTGGTTTGGACATTAACCGATCTTAGACTATGTTTGGATATGTTTGAAACTTAGACAAATAACAACAGTAAAGTTGTTAAACTCTCACCCCAAAATCTCAATACAGAAAAAGCTCTTAACCTAATTCATCCAAAGCTGTCATCTTAACTTTAGTAGTAAATCCCTCTAGCTTACAATGTATATGGGAATTATGAGTGTGCCTCAAATCTTCTTTAGGACTCCTTTATATCGAATATATTTTCCTAATACAATTAGAAAAAGAACAACCGCATCATACTAGACTACTATTACTTGTACAATTAACAGTCTAATAGGAAATTAATATTATTCCTACAAGAACAAGCAATTACAAAATAAGAAACAATTTTTCCCAAGCCAATTAGAAGTCTTTTTTGTGAGAATTGAGCCAAACTCCTAACAGTCGTAATTATGGGGTAGTTTTTTTTTTTAATTTTTTTCTCCCACTTTGCGATCAGATGCAAACACACGTTTGATTTCATGCAAACAATTGGAGGTTGCAATTAATTTTTGTTTTTATGATCCTCCAATGTGTCCATGAGCTAAAGAAGATATAAGTGGATTGTTGAGGAAAATTGTAAGAATAAAGAATCAAGCTAGAAGAGACAGAGATAGGAGCTGATGTGATTAATAAATTCATTTTATATAGTTTTAGATGCAATCAGAATATAAAGTGAGAACAATATGAAACTTGAGTTTCAATATTAAACTTGACATAAATTAGAACAATATTAAACTTAAAGAAAAACCTGTGAAATCTAAAAGACAATTGATAATGGTAATGGATAAGTTTACATTAGTAATTAAGTTGACCTTGAAAACGAGTAGAGACTGTAAATGCCAACCAAGCTGTTGATTTCCTTAATTGGATAACACTCTCCCCAGACCGGCATTGTTTGGTTTTTTCTTTTTCTTAGAAAAAAAAGCATATTTTGCACTTTTCGTTCATTAAATCTATTAAACTAGGTCCTAGTAAAAATCCTAGTCTCGAAAAGTTATCTTGATATGGACCAACACCTTGCAACTCCGTACCGATATAATATTTTATATATTTTTATACCATAGTAGTGGATAAAATATTTGGAAATAAAATAAAATAAACACGTTTTTTTTCTTTCTCTGTAGCTTATTCGGTTGAGATAAATTTGGTTGACGAAAATCCGATATAATTTACTATGTGATTAACGAATTCAGAGTTTGGTCATGTTGGCTGGGTCCATTCTACTCGGTTGGCAGCGTCCACGTAACAAAATTTTAACAATCCATGTTCACACTTTTGTTTCATGGGTTTCCACCCTTGTTTATATAAAAAAAAATCTTGGTTAGATTGGGTAGTTTTAAACCCGTTTGAAATTTTATCGATAATTTTAAAAAATTTTACTAGTAATATCAATATAAGTGTGAAAATAAAAAACTAATGGTACGAGTGAAATTTCAAAAGTTAACGATGAAATTTCTGACGGATCTAAAACAATTCTTAACAAAAAATTGGTCCTTATATGTTGGATCCTCTCAATTTTTAGCTTTGAATTGCAGGTCAATTGATTGTTAGATTTTATGCCACCTCAATAAAGAAAAAATCGAGGGTCATGAACACACCACATCACCGAAGTAAGGGAAAAGAGCTTTTTCCTCTAAATCGGCAAACAACCAATTCCATGCCCTTGTGTAATGACTCATACCGAGCGAGCATTACTTGAAATGACATCATCATTACTTTTAAACATTGAGCATATAGACCTGTACCGGAACATGTAAATCCTACTATTTCCATCATACAATACATTCCTACTATATATATGCATGCTTCCACAATTCTTTAGTCTATGTACACTACATCTTGGTTGAAACCAAGAATTTACACAAGACACAATCTTTAGAAAAATTTCAGCCATACAATTAAAAACCACATACATTTTTTTGAAAAACGGAGACATATACATTAATCCGAACTCCCAAACAAACATGGTGAGGATGCTTTGCGTGAAAACCCACCTAAGGATACCTTTCTCCTTCAATCCTTTACTGATTTGCTTCAATTCTATTCAACAACTTCCTTGAAATATTAAAAAGTTGGAGGGTGAGCTAAAAGCTTAGCGAGTAATCATATAACTTGAAGTAATCGTCTTCAAGAAACTTTATCACTTTTTGAATGAATTCAATTTAATTGTAATCACAATTCATAAAGTCACAACTATGTATGTATAATTACTCTCATGCTCATCACAAGTAAAATAATCGTTCTAAGAATATATTAAAACAATCAACAATCACATGAATTAAAGTATCATACAAGTATATCACATGATTCAAACCATTACAAGAATAACCCTTTTAAACTATTCACGGTTCACGTGACATCAACTCAATTCCACACTCTTATCAATACATATATCACAATGGGGATGTCTCCCCACGTACCAGTACATCAAACATCGCATTATACATCCACTTGGTTTCATCTGAATTTCCACTTCTACTTGGTTCCACCTCACTTTCCACTTCCACTCGGTTCCACAATATCGTCAAGGATTCTAATCTCATAAAATATAATTCATAACACAAGAAATTTCTTAAATATAATTTCATCAACTCATTCACATTACACTTGTTGGTTTTTTGTCTAAGGTTTAAACATGGTTCAAACATGGTCAAGGTTTGAACAGGTCCAAACATGGTTCAAAGATGGTTAAAATCCAAACCAAAGGTGGAGTATGAAAGTTCAGCAAGTTAAAAGGGTGCACACAAGTGTGTGCTTAAGTTTTGAGCGTGGCAAGGTCAGGCACACTGCTGTGGAAGTTTCCGCCCACAGGCAGGAGGTGTGCGCACAGCATCAGGAGGCTGCAGCATCAGGTCACGCCGCAGCACACGGCACCATATCAAAACGCACAGCATCACTTGGAGAGTGATGAAGGGCTGAGATTAAAGGAAGAACATGATCAAAGGGTCAAGAATGATTCACAAGATTGTCCAAGAATTAAGAGGCTATAAAAAGGGTTTCTTAGCCTCATTTCAAGTGGTGGCAAAGGTGTGTGAGAGAACCACACAGGTTGTGACATTGTAAGATCATTGTAAACACAAGAGAGAATTGTGTGAGAGACATAAACACAAGAGGGACTCTTGTAGTGAGGCTGGTTGTAAAGATGAGAGGTTAGTAGAGAATTAATAGAAAGCAATGTAATAGGTCTATCAGTTTCTCGTTCTCTTCTTGGTTCTTCAAGAACTTGGATTCTTGAAGGGGTTTGCTGTAACTTTGTAAGAACCATTGAGATGGTGTAGAGAGTTTGGAGGAACTCACGGGGACGTAGGCACATTGCCGAACCTCGACAACAAATTACTTGTCTTCTTTCTTTCATTGATTTTCTGTTCTTGTGTTCGATTGCTGAAATTCTTTCTACAAGTCATTCAAGACTTGGGTGTTTGGAAGATCACCACCTGGGCATCTTGTCAAGATGATTTCCAACAACACTTTACTTCCAAACACACATCAAGACATATGATTTATTTCTTAGATATCAAACACACATTTATTCACACCCTTATATGGTTTGCATTCAGCATCTATTATACTTATATATTTTCGTTTTTATCATATAATTCACCACGCTTACTAATGGTATGGTGAAACTCACCACACTCATAATTCTAATTTTATAACAAGAGCTAAGCGGAGAGCTTTGGGTGTATTAGAGATTTTGGGTTGTGAGGTTTTGAGGGTAATAATTTTGTTGTATTGGGACTTTGGGGTGCGTGTTTGACAACTTTGATCTTCCTAAAGTTGCAGTTGAAGATTAACAAAATAGTGTAGTTGTTGGTGGATGTAAGTAAGGAGGTTGTCGAACCATACTAATTCTTAGTGTTATTACTCTTTATTTTATTTACCTATTTAATTGTTGTGGTTGTGTTTTTGCCTAAGATTTGAGCATGTGGATTTTAGAGGAAAAATCCCAACAAACACCTTATATGAAAAATTAGATTTTAAGGATTTTCATAAATCGAGGTCAAAGATTGGATTTCAAATCTGTGAAAAATTCTTGATTTAGGTCTTGAAATTTTCTTTAATAAGAGGTTTTTTTCACTATCAAATGCAAGACAGATAGGAAAATTTTTATTTTACTCTCTCTATGTGACGGTGGAAGTATATCTTATCTAAGAAAATCCCATAACTCAGGTTTAAGGGAGTAATCTCTCTGTACATGAAATGAAAGTGGCATTTTACCTAATCTTGTTGTGTTCATTTATATCGACCAAATTAGTGTTATTCCCAACCTTTGGCATGACATATTGACATGAATTGTCACTCATACCGAAAACTATTTCAAGCTCATATTACAATTTTATCAAATAACTAATCTTAATTAAAAAAGTTGTTAGTTAAATTACGCTAAAACATATGCTAGTAAAGATTTGCGTAATCTGCCTTGGCTCAAGATGTACATGCCATTAAAAGTTCTTACTTACCTAACTATGGTCTATAAAAGATATATCGCATAATAACATATTTTATTATTGCATGGCATTAGAAGATAAAGAAAAAGAGATATCTTCCTTCCATCCAATATTTAAAAATGCTTTGTGCATGCATTTATCAAGTACCAAGATAAAAAATTTCAATATATACACGACAGATATATTAAATTGAACTATGGATCAGCAAGCTAAAATATATGCAACACAAATTGTTAATTAAGATCTCCTCTTAATCTGTACCAATCGTATTTGCAAAGTAAGGGTAAATAAGTAATTTAATAAATTATAACATGAAGTTTAAATGATATAGTTACGCGATGGATTTAGTATCGAATAAAATAATTCTTTTGGATAAAAATATTTCTGCGACGTGGACGTCACTAAAAGAAAAGAAAAAAAAGATAAAAACTCAAAACTTGTGGGCATAAGGTGTAATACCTGCTGCCAATTTCAGAAGACGTTTGTAGTTAACAAACGTGGGTAGCCGGTGTAATACCTGTTACCAATTTCAGACGGCATTTGGGAATGCCTTACGCGTCTCCACAACGTGGAGACTGTGGAGACTTTCAGGAGGGGTGGGCTGCTGAAGTTTTCAGCCCAAGTTTTCGTATATATAGCATATATAAACGTAAAAAAAAAAAAAAAAGGTTCACCCATGAGATTTCGTTTTGTTTCCTCTAAATCATCTATTTTCTTTAAATATTTGGATACTCAAAGAAATGCTGGAAGAGCAAAATTTTGAAGGGGTTTTCTGTGGAATTTCATATAGAATCAAGAATAGCTATCAGAAAAGCAGAAAGTAATATCATAGTGCTTATTTTTGAATTTCTAACATTTATGGAGTTTTCTTGAATTCAAAGTGAGAATTTTCAAAGTGTGTGGTTTATATCGAATTGAAGAATAAATTAGAAAATTTATATAAATATGATGTCAGGTGTTGACGATCTACAATTGGGAGAATTTTTTAGAGAAATGGGAAAGGCAAGGAAGTGATCCACGGGTAGCTTTAAGTGCTACGTGTGAGTTGGATTTACTTTAAGTAGTCTAAATAAAAATGAAATATTTAGTGATAATATTAAAATAAATTATTGATGTATACTTGGGTGATAGATGAAAAAAATTGATTTGTAAGTATGATAGGAAATTTGGACATATAGAAATATTTTTCGGTGAGAAATAATATTTTTGGAAATAAAAGTTTATTGGAGAATAAAAGAGATAAAAAAATTATTGATGAGTTATATTGATGTTTTAGCACGAATTATGAGGAGATGAATTTTAGTGAATATTGATAAGCTTTGGTGGATGATTTGATGTGATTAGAAATGAAATTCAGTGGATCTAGACAAACTTTGATGGATAATTTGATATGATTTAGGATGAAACTTAGTGGATTTTGACAAGTAGTAATGGATGATTTGATGTGATTTGGGATGAGTGGATTTTAGTAGAATTTTTATATAATTTGAGAAAAAATCAGGATAGTCAATTTAAATATTTTGATTTCATGTAATTTTTATACTACTGTTTATATGCATATTTTACATCATTGTTCATATGCATATGTATTACATGAGAAAGAAAAGAACTAGGGAAGGCAGCTAGTCTGATGAAAATGAAAGAACCGTGAAGGCAGCTGGTCTAATGAAAATAAAAGAACCGGGAAGGCAACCGGTCTAATGAAAATGAAAAAACCGGGAAGGCAACCGGTCTAAATGAGAATGAAAGAATCGGAAAGGCAGCCAGTATAAGATAATAACAAGCTGTCGACTGGTGGGAAGACGTTCCCATCATAATCATGTATGCATTTGCATCTGTTTTAATTATTGCTGCATTATTGAAATGATGAGGTGTGATGTATCATCGGGAATATAATTTTAGATGATTTTGTCTCACAGAAAGAGACAGTTATGATGAAAATATTATTGAAATGCTGAGGTGTGATGTATCATCATGAATATAATTATAGATGATTGAGTCTCACAGAAAGAGACAATTATGATGAAAATATTATTGAAATGCTGAGGTGTGATGTAATATCGTGAATATAATTATAGATAATTGAATTTCACAGAAAGAGACAGTTATGATGATAGTGCTGATGTGTGGTATGTTATTTTGAAATTGTTTATAGATGATTTGGTCTCATAGAGAGAGACAATTATGGTAAGCAAGAAGCAGAGAATGATACGAACCATCTAAATGATGGACTTTATGATGAGAACCTCATTACGAGGTAATTATGAAATAATTGATGGTCTTAAGGTGGACCAATGATTTAGAAAAAGATATTGATAGAGAATGAATCATATGGCATGTGTAATGATAGTAGAAAGATGTCACCAGGTTATGTGAAAAAAATAAAAAATAAAAAATTAAAGGACTATTTATGAAATTTTGGAATATTTTTAGTAAATTAAATTCACTGAGCTTGTGAAGCTCACCCCTCATTGTACAATGATTTTCAGGTAGCAGGCTTGACAAATAATTTAGTGAGTTAAGGTTCAGAAGAAATCGTTTTCTGTAAGCCACGTACGTGTCAACATACTCAGACTAATGAGAAAATAAAATGAAAAATTTATTTGTAAATCTTCATGCATTTTACGTTGTATAGAATGCTTAAAGATCGGATTGATGTAAAGTTCTTTTGGTAATATTTATTTTTATTGTTGCATATATGTGTCGTGCTGGGATTCTCAAAATGTGATGACACCTGTTGAGAGATTATTTGGTTTTCTACCAGTAACTGACAGGTACATAGTTGCCTTTGTTTCGTTTGAATTAAAAGTAGAAGTTGTGGATTGGTGGGAAGATATTCTTCTCTGGGTAAGTACAGATGTCAATAGACCTTAAACCTGGAATAGGTTTAAGGAGGTTTTCCTTGATAAATATTTTTCCTTAAACTTTTACAGCCTAACATGATAGAGATTGATCTATTTGAGGCATATTAATTATGTCAGATTGGTGGATATATCAACTCAGATTGAGAGAGATGTGATAGAGTTTAAGAAAAAAAATTGAGAAAGAGTGGTTAAAGAGGTTTAGACGTAAAGGCTATAGAGGTAATGGTAGTATAAGTGTATAGGGTGAGAAACCACCTCAAATGAGGCTTTCCTTGTTACAGGGAACTGAAGTACAGAGTTAGAGGCAAACAGAACCTGTTGTTTCTGTATCTTAAAATACTATTGGTTGGACCCTTAGATTTGGGAGACAGAAAGTCATGGCAGAGGAAGTAAGTATGCCATTAAGGGAAATAGTAATATGATGTATGATTGAGAGACAAAAGTTATTATAGATATATTTAGATGAGATATTTATCTCATAATTGTCAAAATTTGAAATGCTTTATGTGTGGAGAAGGTGGACATGTCAGTGTTGGTTGACCTTGATGCAACCCATTCTTTTGCATCTAGTATTCATATAAAATCTATTGAAGTATGTATTTGTAATAACCATATTTTAAAAGTAAGAGTAAATCGGTATTTTAATAAATATGACAAAGAGTTAAAATCCCAAAATGGCTGAATGAAGATTTCAGGAAACAAAGGTTGAAAAAAAAAAAGTCAACTTTGAACAGTGGATCATGGCAGCAGTTCTGCCACCTACTGCCACCGAAAGTATAATGCAATTGGAGTTGGTGGAGAGAATTTTAAATGGTGTAAATGGAGAGAATGTTTAATGATGATGTTTTTTTTCTAATCATGAAGTTTTTGGTATTTAATTGATATCTCGATATCATGGAGAATTTGGGAGAGAGGGGAGGCTGCCGATCTTCAGCTTAAGCTCCCCTATAAATATGTGTAGTAAGTGTAGCTACGCGTAGAAATTTCCTTTAGTTCCGAAAATTCAATATGTTTTCTTATAACTTTTGGGAGTTCAAAGAAAGGTGGAATGAGCAAAATTTTGAAGGATATTTTTGAAAATATTTTATAAAGAATTTCAGGAAGCTATCAGAATAGCAGAAGTAATAAGGTAATGTTATTTTTTAAAAAATTTAGTATTTATGAAAGTTTCAGGAAGTTAAAGTGGAAATTTCCAAACTGTGTAGTTTTTGGAGAAAAGAACAAATAATAAGAAATTTTAAATTCAAATATTATGTTAGATGTTGGCGTTCAGCAATCAGGAGAAAATTCGGAGAAGAGTGGGAAAGGCAAAGAGATGGTCCACGATTAGCTTTAAGTGCTACGTGGTGAGTTGGATTTACTTTTAGTAGTCTAAATAAAAAAAACCAATTATATGGTGATAATATTAAATTTAATTATTAAAGTATGCTTAGGTGATAGATGAAAAATTGATTTATGGGTATGATAGGAAATTTTGTCAGGTAGAAATATTTTTTGGTGAGAAATGATATTTTTGGAAATCATTAGTTTATTTGAGAATAAAAGCGATAAATAAATTATTAATGAGATATATTGATGGTTTGATACGAGTTATGATGAGATGAATTTTAGTGGATCTTGGCAAATTTTGGTTGATGATTTGAGATGAAATTTAGTGGATCTTGACAGACTTTAATGGATTATTTGATATGATTTGGGAAGAGAAGAATTTAGTGGAATTTTTTTATATAATTTGATAAAAATCAGGATGATTGGATGTGAGGAATTTTAAAGAAACTTTGTTATATAAATTTGTGGATAACCAGGATAGCCAATTTAAGTGGTTTGAATTTTTATATTTTTTTATATTACTATTTATATTACTGTTTCATATCATTGTTCATGTGCATATGCATTTAATAATATAACCGAAAGAACCGGGATGGCAGCCGGTCTAATGAAAAAACCGTGACAGCCGGTATATGCTGGAATTAAAAATGAAAACCGTGATAGCCGGTATATGCTGGAATTAAAAGTGAAAACCGTGACAGTTGGTATATGCTGGAAAGAACCGGGAAGGCAGCTGGTCTTATGAGACTGATAGAACCGGGAAAGTAGTCGGTCTTATGAGAATAAAAGAACCGAGAAGGCAGCCGGTCTAAGATAATAACAACTTGTCGACAGGTGGAAAGACGTTCCCATCATAATCATTTATGCATTTGCATCTGTTTTAATTATAGTTGCATTATTTGAGATGCTGAGATGTGGTATATTATGGTGAATTAAATTATAGATGGCTGAGTCTCATAAAAAGAGACAGCTAAAATGATGAGATTTTTGAGATGTTGCGATGTAGTATATAATTGTGAATTAAATTATAGATGACTGAGTCTCATAAAAAGAGACAGCCATAAGGATGAGATTTTTGAGATGCGGAGAGGTGGTTTATTATTGTGAATTTAATTATAGAAGGTTGAGTCTCATAGAAAGACATAGTAGGGTGATAAGACTTATCTAAATGATGGACTTTATGATGAGAACCTCATTACGAGGTAATTATGAGATAATTGATGATCTTAAGGTGGACCTCTGATTGAGAAGAAGAGATTGATAAAGAATAAATATTGTTATGTGTAATGATAGTAGGAAGTTCTCATCAGGTTATGTGGAAAAAATTTAAAAGATTAAATATTAAAGGACTAGTTATAGATTTTGGAATACTTTTAGTAAATTTAATTCGCGGAGCTTGTGAAGCTAACCCCTCACTGTTCAATGATTTCAGGTAGCAGACAAGATAAATAGTCTGATGGGTTGAGAATTAGACGAGATCTTTTTCTGTAAGCCACATACGTGTCACTGTCCTCAGACAATCGAGATAAAGACTTTTAAAAATTATATTGTAAATATTCATGCATTTATGTATATTATGGTTAAGTGAATAACATATTTGTTTACCTCTCCTGTTAAGGGATGAGTAAAAAGAAAAAAAATGGTAGTATTATATTTATTGTTACATATATGCGTCGTGCTTGGATTTTTAAAATGTGATGACACCGTCTAGGGGTGCCCAACCTAGGATGGGTCGTTATAATTTTGGTATCAGAGCATTAGGTTTTAAGATTCTGTAGACTACATGAGAACTTAAAAGTGGAAGATTTAAATAATATTCTTAAATGCAGAGTCTGAGGATGTAACGACCCATCCCAGTTTGGCCACCCTTGGACGGTGTCATCACATTTTGAAAATCCAAGCACGACACATATATGCAACAATAAATATAATACTACCAGATTTTTTTTTTCTTTTAACAGGAGAGGTAAACAAATTTGATATTCACTTAAACATAAAATACATAAATGCATGAATATTTACAATAAAATTTTTACAAGTCTTTAACTCGATTGTCTGAGGATATTAACACGTACTTGGCTTACAGAAAAAGATCTCGACTGATTCTCAACCCACCAGACTATTTATCTTGACTGCTACCTAAAATTATTGAACAGTGAGGAGTGAGCTTCACAAGCTCAGCGAATTAAATTTACTGGAAGTATTCCAAATTCCATCAATAATCCTTTAATATTAAAAATTTATTTTTCGCATAACCTGATGACAACTTTCTACTATCAATCTCTTCTTCTCAATCATTGGTTCACCTTAAGACTATCAATTATTTCCTAATTACCTCGTCATGAGGTTCATATCAAAAAGTCCATCATTTAGATAAGTCTTATCACTGCCTTTTTATATGAAACTCAACCTTCTATAATTAAATTCACAAAAAGTATCACATCTCAGCATCTCGAAAATCTCATCATTATAGCTGTCTTTTTTTTATGAGACCCAGCCATCTATAATTTAATTCACAAATAATATACCACATCTCAACATTTCAAATAATGCAACGATAATTAAAACAGATGCAAATGCATGAATGATTATGATGGGAACGTCTTCCCACCTGTCGACAGGTTATTATTATCTTAGACCGGCTGCCCTCCCGGTTCTTTTATTCTCATCAGACCGGCTGCCTTCCCGGTTAATTCCAGCATAGACCGGCTGTCACGGTTTTCACTTTTCATCCCAGCATATACCGGCTGTCACGGTTTTTATTTTTCATCCCAGCATATACCGGCTGTCACGGTTATTTCATTAGACCGCTGCCTTCCCGGTTCTTTCGGTTATATTATTTAATGCATATGTGCATGAACAATGATATGAAACGGTAATATAAAAACAATATAAAGATTGCAACCACTTAATTTGACTATCCTAATTATCCACAAATTTTATCTAACAAAGTTTCTTTAAAATTTAACATCCAATCATCCAGATTTTTATCAAATTATAAAATTTCCACAAGATTCTTCTTCCCCTAAATCACATCAAATAATCCATTAAAGTCTGACCAGATCCACTAAATTTCATCTTAAATTGTCCATCCGAATTGTCAAATTCCACTAAAATTCATCTTAAATCATCCATAAAAAAATTTAGCAAGATCCACTAAAATTCATCTCGTCCTAATTCGTGTTAAAACATCGGTATGTCTCATCAATAATTTATTAATTGCTTTTTATCCTCAAATAAACTTATGATTTTCAAAAATATTACTTCTCACCGAGAAATATTTCTACAAGACCAATTTTCTATCATTCCCATAAATCACTTTTCATCGATCACCCAAGCATACTTAAATAATTAAACTTAATATTGTCACGAAATAATTGATTTTTCATTTAGACTACTAAGAGTAAATCCAACTCACCACGTAGCACTTTAAAGCTACTCGTGGGCCACCTCTTTGCCTTTCCCGATCTTCCTCGAATGTTCTCCCGATTGTTGACTACCAACACCTGACATAATTTTGGAATTTAAATTTCTTATTATTTCTTCTTTTCTCCATAAACTACACAGTTTGAAAATTTTCTATTTTAACCTCCTGAAACTTTCATAAATGATAAAATAACATTACCTTATTACCTTCTGCTATTTTGATAGCTTCCCGAAAAAATTTCGAAAATACTCTCAAAATCTTGTTTCTTCCACCTTTCTTTAAATTCCCAAGAGTTTTAAGAACACAGATGAAATATTTGGAACTAATCAAAAATTCTTTCGCATTCCCTTCATAAACCTCTCGTACACATTATATAGGAGAGCTTGGCTGCAAATTTCAGCAGCTCCCTCCTTCAATAGTCTCCATGAGATACCAAACAAACATAATGATAAAAAAAAAAAACATCATCTTTATGTTTTGTTCTCCACTTCCCATTAAACAACAAAAACCAATATATCAATTATCCCACTTAGAATTGTTCTCTCGGTGGCAGTAGGTATGCTGCCCCGAGTTACTGTTCCAAGTTGACTTTTTTAAAATTTTTTTTTTTTTTTTTTTACTTTTCAACCTTGGTCTCCAGAAATCTTCATTCAGCCATTCAGGGATTTAACTCTTTGTCATATTGATAAAAATATACACTTACTCAACTTTTTAAAATACGGATATTACAGAGGATGACACGTGGTCGTGCGAGAGCTAGAGGTAGAGTTCAGAATCAGAGGGGTCGTGGTAGACCCCCAATTTTTAGGGGGACTGAAGCAGAGGAGGAAGTTGAGTCGGTGGTTCCCGTAAGGGAACATGGTGATAGTGCAACTGGTACGAGTAGAGCTGGGGAATGGGATTTCCCCATTCGGGGTGTGTGGGTCATCTCACCTTTGAAACACTATAAAAGAACCAAGGTATGCAAATCTAGACACATTCACAATCACATTTTACATAACTGAAAGCACGAGCATCCAATTCCTCTAAGAACTTGTACTAACAAGAGCATCGGAGTGTCTTTGGAGGCACCATCTCCCTCTCTCCTCCGGTGGCTCTCTAGCTCATCTCGTCTATCTTGTGCAAGCTCCCCCAAGAACCAGCCCCCAACTCATCGACACGTTTTATGCATCAACACCAATATTTTTGTGTTTTGTAAGGGGCTGTTGATAAGAATCTCAATATTTCTTCAAGAAGTTCTGAAGGCTCTCATTCTATGGCTCTTGATGATCACAAGTGTTTAACATGGTTATCAATTTATGCACTTATTTCATTTGGAATTATATAAAATGAATTCATTAGCTACATCAGCTCGTAGGTGACAAGAAGGGTGAGAAAGTTGGGGCCATAATCCTTGGACTGACTATTCCTTCACGTCTTCACCTTTTATTGCTATATTCTTCAAAACCAGACCTTCTCTAAACTCTATTCTTCAAAACTAGATCAAATCGGCTCTTTCTACATTATGAGTTCATCTTGCCATTATGATAAGACAGCTGCTTGAAGACACCTAGGCAGACGCTTCCTAGGTAGTTGTGTTGGGATTTTACCATTAAAATTCATTTGCTCAATCTTAAGCAAAAAAACACAAGCACAAAAATTAAATAGGCAAAATAAATAAAAAGCAAGAACACCTATAATTAATGTGGTTTGGCAACCTCTTTGCATACATCCACTAGCAAATCAACTGCTTTATTAATTTTTAAATACAACTTTAGGAAGAGTAAAGTTGTCAAACTCTCACCCCAAAGTCTCAATATAAAAAAAGCTCTTAACCTAGTTCTAGTTACAAGTACTCTCTCTGACAACCCAAAAACCCAAAGCTCTCATCCTAACTTTAGTAGTAAACCCTTCTAGTTTACATTGCAAATGGAAATTATGACTGTGCCTCAAATCTTCTCTGGGACCCTTTTATATAGAATATATTTTCCTAATACAATTAGGAAAAGAACAACAGCATCATACTAGACTACTACTACTTGTACAATCAACAATCTATTAGGAAATTACTACTATTCCTACTAGAACAAGCAATTACAAAATAGGAAACAACTTTTCCCAAACCAATTAGAAGTCTTCTTTGTGAGAATTGAGCCAAAATCTTAACAGTTGTAACTATGGGGGAGTTTTTTATTTATTTTTTTCATTTTCTTCTTCCACTTTGTGATCAGATGCAAACACACATTTGATTTCATGCAAACAATTGGAGCTTGCAATTAATTTTTGTTGGTATGATCCTCCAATGTGTCCTCGAGCTAAAGAAGTTATAAGTGGATTGTTGAGGAAAATTGTAAAAATAAAGAATCAAGCTAGAAGAGACAGAGATAGGAGCTGATGTGATTAATAAATTCATTTTATATAATTTTAAATGCAATCAAAACATAAATTGAGAACAATATTAAACTTGAGTTTCAATAAAGATGTAAATTAGGAACAGTGATAAACTCGACGTAATTTAGAGCAATATTAAACTTAAAGAAAAACCAGTGAAACCTAAAAGACAATTGATAATGGTAATGGATATGTTTACATTAGTAATTAAGTTGACCTTGAAAAGGAGAAAAAACTGTAAATGCCAATAAAATGATAAACTTAAGAAACCTGTTTCTTTTATTTTTTTTCCCCCTTCTTTCATGTAATTTCTCCGTTACTAGTACTATATATAAAAAATATACTCCATACTCCATAGTGATCAAGCCTGGGCCTTTGATGCAAATTACAAGCCTGGGCATTTAAAGTCTTTAACTAATTGCTCCTTTAATTTTCAAGGTCAACTCCAACTTAATTACTGATATTGTAAACTACCCACGATGAAGCAGTAGTCATTTGTTTACCAGAGAGGGCTATTTAATTTTGCCATGAAACACGTACATAATGATCTTTCAATTTAGAAGACATCCAACACTATAATTTCTTAATTAATTTTAAAGTTATGTTTCGTGTTATTTTGAAGGAGACAACAATAACAACATGCATATGTTGAGTTATTAATCAGCTGTTGAGTAATTATGCGTATCTATAACATCTAAGTGATGCAACAGTTAGGAGGAGATCGTAATTATCAATTTATGTTGCTCATCTTTTAAGCTTGCTGATCAGTAGTTCAATTAATCATTAACTTCTCCTGATTTTCTATTTTTGATTCTTGATGTGGGACAATTTTACCATCCAAACAAACAGTAACACATGACACACCAAGGTAAGTCCACGGACACAAAATTACCACCAGTGAAATCATTACATGTGTTCAAGGGTACGAAGGTAATTTTATTCATAAACCCTAAAACACAGTAATCCTAATTGCACAAGGACACTCATATCTCATATCTGAGAAACTCAAATCCCACCACAACTCTCACTTATGAGTCATTTTCCTAATCAAACTGTACTCCAAAGCACTGTATGTAGAGGGCTTTCCTTATCACACATGTACGTCACAAACAGTTTTTACAGCACCTGCTTTTTCATTTTCTATAAACAGATTACTGATTTAGGCATCAGAGAGTTCCCTCAAAAGCACACTTCCGATCCTCCGACAACTCCTTAGGTCTTTTTTTGTTCTCGTGTGCGTAGGGACTTCACAACACCTATAAGAGCAACAGTCACATTTTTCAGCATAAAAAAATTTATGTTATCCATGGGAAAACTTTGAAGAAGAATTCATCTGTTAATGATGCCAACCTGAAATATGACCAAGAACGTTGTTGCTACTGTCGCTGTCGCTGCTGCTACCATTGCAACAACCCATACCTTGACTAGACAGGGCATGGCCTCTTTGCAATTCCCAAAAATACTGCTACCAGTGACGATTCCATCTGCCATTCTAAAAGGAAGCAGAAGTTTCTTGCAACCTCAACTGGGCTATCCCAATCGTCACCAAAGCCACACTGATCTGAATGCATGACTTGGGGTCCTCAATGGCATTAGATGCTGCCACAAAGCCCTCGATCAGCGAGGCACTCAGATCACGAAAGGGGACTTCACCCCACTAACTACCGATCCTCCGTTAGATTCTGCCCACTCCATTATAAGGTAAGATCACAGAGCCACTCCACGATCACAAACACCTTTAATACAATCTCCAGGAGCCGAGAATGATCACTCCAGATAAAGAGAACCTATAGTAGGTTATAGCACCTGCCAATAGACAAAACAAAAGGCAAGAACAGAACAAAAGATCTTTTTTACAGATGACGACCCATGATGACGCCATGGTCATCACTTTGGTCATTGGGAATTACAATATGAAAAGGATCCTAGTTGACAACCAACATCTTCTATCATAACACGTTCAAGAAAATGGGGCTTAGTGACCAACAGCTCACATGGGTCGCTTCCCCTCTCTATGAGTTTTCAAGCGAGCCAATGTTCCTCTCTCTACTATATTTCACATCACATTCATAACATTTCTACTCATTTTTCATTCTCTTATGTTCTTCCTCTACACACAACCTATGTCATCACAACTACTTAGGCCATGTCTGGAGACGAGGGTTTAAGCAAGGTTAGCTTAAATTTTTGTCTTAGAATTTGGTGGATGTTACTGGGGCCTCAATTCCAAGACAATGATTTAAGTTAATATTGCTTAAATCCTTGTCTCCAAACATGGCCTTAGTTTCTAAACAGTTTCCTAGAGATTTCTTCGAAAGCTATTCATAATTGCTATCTACACAACTTCGCAAGGCTTTGTTGTATCCTTGAGGTGAATTTACTAGGAAGCTACTAGCAAACTTTTTGGAGTGAGGGCAACTATCACCTTAACGGAAGTGATTTACGCCCTAAATCCTTAAAATATTATGTTCTTTTCAATTGTTTTCGTTGTTGCAATTCCACATTTTCTAATGCACATACTTTGACCCACTTTTTTTTTTTGTTATTTTAACCCAAAATCCCCAACAATTTTAAGGTGATAGTAGAAGCAACCATATAATCAGTATTGATTTCAAAGTCATGAGAGAAGACTTCATCAAAGAAGATCGTTTTTATGGAACCAACTTTGCTCACTAGAAGGAAACTAAAAGACTATAAAAGGTTGAAAGAAGCGAGAGGATATATATATTATGGATTTCTTTGTCGAGGCCAAATTCATACTGAGAGCATATGTATGATTTCTAAGTTTTTATAAAGTCTATGCCAGATATCCAGGAAGTATTTGAAGAGAAACTTAATACTTAAAAAAAAAAAAAAACAAGGTAGGCTTAACTTATTGATTATGAAATATTTTGAATTTATAGTTATAAATTAAAAATAAATATTTTGAATTTATATTTTTGAGTAACATCATAAAAAAAATGATGTGTTTTCACTCTATGACCAATTTACAATGAATATCTAAAACTAAGAAGTATCTAATTACTACATTTAAGATAGATGATCTTAATGAATTAGAAGCTATCTTAGACGTGGAAATGAGTGGGGGATATGTTTTAAATCAATCTCATTACTTGAGAAACTATTATTAAGTTCCAAAATCTTGGAATAAAGTAAGCAAGTATCCCCTATGAATTCACTACTAAACCAATTGAGAATTTCGGTAAAGTAATGGTACAACTTGAATATATATGTTAGTGCTATTGAAAGTTTAACTGAGCTAGATATTGTATTTGTAGAGTGCAAACTTTCAAGATACACTAGTAAGCCTAGTACAAACCAATAAATAGAGTTATTAGAATCTTAAGAAAACTATTAAACTATCTGTTTTATTTTTATTATCTGGTTGTACTAGAAGGATTCATTGTAGTTGGATCACAAGTACGTCAATTGATGAAAATTTAACGTTTGGATGGATTTTTAGGCTTGGTGGTGAAACAATACGTTGACCCTCTAAGAAGTAGATATGCATATCAAATTTAACAATATAACCAGGATCAGCACATAATGCCATAGACATATTTGGCGTCTCAACAATCCAATATGCTTGTCACCTCAAGGACTTGTCTCCTTAAGGACTCTTTCTTAACATTATCGTTTCACATGGACAACAAAAAGATATATGTTTGCAGGGCCAAGAACTGTTGTCACACTTTGGTACCAAAAAGGCTAACAAACACATCAATCATCTCAAGAATATTACTCGAGTTCTATCTACCTATTCTTTAAGCCACAAAAACAGGAAAACCATAAGCTTCAATACGGCCCATTGAGCATTTTAACACATTTATGAACTAGAGCAAAGCTTCCTCATACCAAATACAGACTTAGTATTGCAACTTCAAAGGATAACAAGAGGGGAGAAAAGAATTACTGGAGGGGACTGCATAGTAGCAAACAAAAGTGGTAAATGATTCACATCTTAGGTAGAAATCAGAACAAAATATGGGAAAGTAGCAAGCCACATCACTAATTCAATCTAAAGCAATGAGGATGTATAAAATCAAACTTAAAATTTCAGCCACGCCATCTTGTCTTCTCACGAAAAAGATTAAGCGCTGATGTCAGAGATATTAAGGGAAGGTTGGGTACAGGACCGTCAATCGAGGTCGATACATGTTTTTTCAACATTCTTTTTTCAGTATTTTGTCATATTCCTCTCTATACCTCCATTCCATTTGGTATAGCTGTTCAATCATCTCCTCTTCATCTCCATCATATGAAACGCCTATTTTTATTTTATCCAATGCCCTATTTTCTTACCCAATAGTTTTTCTTTATATTCACACTTTATAAAATGACTGATAATTGTGTATAACATTTGTTTATTCAGGCTGCTTCAGACTTGATCCTAGTGTATCCTGAAGGTATCAAATATATTCTTAAGTACATCAAGGATCATTACAATAATGCAACCATTTACATTACTGTGAATGGTAAGCTAATTGTTAGAATAAATTTCATATAATTAAGTGGTATTTGTTACATGTTGGATAATCCAATTACTAATTAGTTTTGATTTCTTTGACATAAAACTCATGTAGGATATGACGATTACAACAATGATACATTACCATTGGAAGAAGCTCTTAAGGATACTGATAGGAAAGAATACCATGAGAAGCATCTTCGGAATCTTTTGGAAGCCGTAAAGTGAGTTAGTATCTAACTTACATTGAATTTATTATCACACTTTTTGTTTCTTTTTTTTTGGTTCGCAAAATTTACTTTACAACTAACATAAAACTTGTGTTCTACAACAAACTTGATATTGATATAAAATTATCGTTTTCTACTATATATGATGTTTTTTAGTACTCAATTTTTGAAGGTTTAATTATTACAAGGTCCATCTCGATGTAAGCTTATAGAGCAAAGATTGTTTTGTTAAATGTTTGTAAGAATGGTGATTATTGGATTATTGACAGTGACTATGGAGTTGATGTGAAAGGCTATTTTGCATGGTCATTGATGGATAACTTTGAATGAAACCTTGTTACACTGTTCGATTCGGATTATATTATGTAGATTTCAAGAATTACTTGAAACGATATCCGAAAGAATCAACCAAGTGGTTCATGAAATTTCTAAAAGAACAGAGCAAGCAATCTAAAACTGTTATTTGGGGTTCCTCAATTTTATCACGTATACCAAAGAGTTGGTCACTACTGATGCATTGAAGTTGAACATCTTTTGGTTCTCAATCACAACTGAATGATGCATTTTATTATTTCTTTTGTAATTCTTTGATTTTATTGATTAAAATCTTTTTAGGTATTTTAGGATTTTAATATGTAATTAAACTATTGTCTTCTTATATAATAAATTGTACTACTTTTTGATCTATTTTATGTAGCTTGCCTATAAATAGGTTTGTATAGTTTTTGGGATTCTGCATAAATCTTTTTTCATGATAAATAAATTGACTTTTTCCTTTCATCTATATATATAAAAGCCTTTTATTCTCTTTTTCGCTTAGATAGGTGGTTTATAGGGAGGATTCTCCAGGCATGAAGACTCCCTAAAAGTATGCCTTTTGAATTATGGACAAATGGACAATTAAAGTATCATAGTACATATGTCACTTAGCAATCACCGAAGTCCTAAACAATTTTTTTTTTTGTTTTCTCAAATGCCCAACTTTGAGGGTGATTTTAATAAATAAATATTTTGATTATAAATTTGTCATAATAAGCCCTTAATTTGATTTGACATCTTCTTTGAAATGATGTGTTTTTAAGAATTTACTCTTTCAAAAGAAAATTATTGACAGAGAGAAAACGGAGAAAAGAATCTCAATGTTTTTGGCATCAACACCAATATTTTTGTGTTTTGTAACGGGATGTTGATATGAATCTCAATGTTTCTTCAAGAAGTTATGAAGGCTCTCATTCTACGGCTCTTGATGATCACAAGTGTTTAACATGGTTCTCAATTTATGTGCTTATTTCATTTGGAATTATATAAAATGAATTTATTAGCTACATCAGCTCGTAGGTGACAAGAAGGGCGAGAGAAGTTGGGGCCATAATCCTTGGACTGACTATTCCTTCATGTCTTCACCTTTTATTGCTATATTCTTCAAAACCGGACCTTCTCTAAACTCTGTTATTCAAAACTAGATCAAATGGACTCTTTCTCCATTATGAGTTCATCAAGCCATTATGATAAGACAGCTGCTTGAAGACTCCTAGGTAAACGCTTCCTAGGTTGTCGTGTTGAGATTTTACCATTAAAATCCATTTACTCAATCTTAAGAAAAAAACACAAGCACAACAATTAAATAGGAAAATAAATAAAAAGCAAGAACTTTAGGAAGAGTAAAGTTGTTAAACTCTCACCCCAAATTCTCAATACAAAAAAAGCTCTTAACCCAATACACCCAAAGCTGTCATCCTAACTTTAGTAGTAAATCCCTCTAGCTTACAATGTATATGAAAATTATGAGTGTGCCTCAAATCTTCTCTGGGACTCCTTTATATTTAATATATTTTCCTAATACAATTAGAAAAAGAACAACCGCATCATACTAAACTACTACTATTTGTACAATTAACAATCTAATAGGAAATTAGTATTATTCCTACTAGAACAAGCAATTACAAAATAGGAAACAATTTTTTCCAAGTCAATTAGAAGTCTTCTTTATGAGAATTGAGCCAAACTCCTAACAGTCGTAACTATGGGGTAGTTTTTTTTATTTTTTTATTTTCTTCTTCCACTATGCGATCAGATGCAAACACACGTTTGATTTCATGCAAACAATTGGAGCTTGCAATTAATTTTTGTTGGTATGATCCTCCAATGTGTCCACGAGCTAAAGAAGATATAAGTGGATTGTTGAGGAAAATTGTAAGAATAAAGAATCAAGCTAGAAGAGACAGAGATAGGAGCTGATGTGATTAATAAATTCATTTTATATAGTTTTAAATGCAATCAGAATATAATATGAGAACAATATCAAACTTGAGTTTCAATAGTAAACTTGACGTAAATTAGAACAATATTAAACTTAAAGAAAAACCAGTGAAATCTAAAAGACAATTGATAATGGTAATGGATAAGTTTACATTAGTAATTAAGTTGACCTTGAAAAGGAGTTAAGACTGTAAATGCCAACCAAGCTGTTGATTTCCTTAATTGGATAACACTCTCCCCAGACCGGCATTGTTTGGTTTTTTATTTTTCTTAGAAAAAAAAGCATATTTTGCACTTTTCATTAAATCTATTAAACTAGGTCCTAGTCAAAATCCTAGTCTCGAAAAGTTATCTTGATATGGACCAACACCATGTAACTTCGTGCCGATATAATATTATATATATTTTTATACCATAGTAGTGGATAAAATATTTGGAAATAAAATAAAAGAAACACGTTTTCTTTTGCTCTGTAGCTTATCCGGTTGAGATAAATTTGGTTGACGAAAATCTGATATAATTTACTATGTGATTGACGAATTCAGAGTTTGGTCATGTTGGCTGGGTCCATTCTACTCGGTTGGCAGCGTCAACGTAACAAAATTTTAACAATCCATGTTCACACTTTTGTTTCTTGGGTTTCCACCATTGTTTATATCAAAAAAAAAATCCTGGTTAGATTGGGTAGTTTTAAACCCGTCTGAAATTTTATCGATAATTTTAAAAAAATTTACTAGTAATATCAATATAAATGTGAGAATAAAAAATTAATGGTACAAGTGAAATTTCAAAAATTAACAATGAAATTTCGGACGGATCTAAAACAATTCTTAACCAAAAATTGGTCCTTATATGTTGGATACTCTCAATTTTTAGCTTTGAATTGCAGGTCAATTAATTGTTAGATTTTATTCCACCTCAATAAAGTAAAAATCGAGGGTCATGAACACACCACATCACCGAAGTAAGGGAAAAGAGCTTTTTCCTCTAAATCGGCAAACAACCAATTGCATGCCCTTGTGTAATGACTCATACCGAGCGAGCATTACTTGAAATGACATCATCATTACTTTTAAACATTGAGCATATAGACCTGTACCGGAACATGTAAATCCTACTATTTCCATCATACAATACATTCCTATTATATATATGCATGCTTCCACATTTCTTTAGTCTATGTACACTACATCTTGGTTGAAACCAAGAATTTACACAAGACACAATCTTTAGAAAAATTTCAGCCATACAATTAAAAACCACATACAGTTTTTTCAAAAACGGAGACATATACATTAATCCGAATTCCCAAACAAACATGGTGAGGATGCTTTGCATGAAAACCCACCTAAGGATACCTTTCTCCTTTAATCCTTTTCTGATTTGCTTCAATTCTATTCAACAACTTCCTTGAAATATTAAAAAGTTGGAGGGTGAGCTAAAAGCTTAGCAAGTAATCATATTACTCGAAGTAATCGTCTTCAAGAAACTTTTTCACTTTTTGAATGAATTCAATTTAATTGTAATCACAATTCATAAAGTCACAACTATGTATATATAATTACTCTCATGCTCATCACAAGTAAAATAATCGTTCCAAGAATACATTAAAACAATCAACAATCACATGAATTAAAGTATCATACAAGTATGTCACATGATTCAAACCATTACAACAATAACCCTATTAAACTATTCACGGTTCACGTGACCTCAACTCAATTCTATACTCTTATCAATACATATATCACAATGGGGGTGTCTCCCCACGTACCAGTACATCAAACATCGCATTATACATCCACTTGGTTTCATCTCACTTTCCACTTCTACTTGGTTCCACCTCACTTTCCACTTCCACTCGGTTCCATAATATCATCAAGGATTCAAATATCATCAAACATAATTCATAACACAAGAAATTTCTTAAATATAATTTCATCAACTAATTCACATTACACTTTACTTCCAAACACACATCAAGACATAAGATTTGTTTCTTAGATATCAAACACACATTTATTCACACCCTTATATGGTTTGCATTCCGCATCTATTATACTTACATATTTTCGTTTTTATCGTATAATTCACCACGCTTACTAACAGTATGGTGAAACTCACCACACTCATAATTCTAATTTTATAACAAGAGCTAAGTGGAGAGCTTTGGGGGTAGTGGGGATTTTGGGTTGTGAGGTTTTGAGGGTAATAATTTTGTTGTATTGGGATTTTGGGGTGCGTGTTTGATAACTTTGATCTTCCTAAAGTTGTAGTGGAAGATTAACAAAATAGTGTAGTTGTTGGTGGATGTAAGTAAGGAGGTTGTCAAACCATACTAATTCTTGGTGTTATTACTCTTTATTTTGTTTACCTATTTAATTGTTGTGGTTGTGTTTTTACCTAAGATTTGAGCATGTGGATTTTAGAGGAAAAATCCCAACAAACACCTTATCTGAAAAATTAGATTTTAAGGATTTTCATAGATCGAGGTCAAAGATTGGATTTCAAATCTGCGAAAAATTCTTGATTTGGGTCATGAAATTTTCTTTAATAAGAGGTATTTTTCACTATCAAATGCAAGACAGATAGGAAAATTTTTATTTTACTCTCTCTATGTGATGGTGGAAATGTATCTTCTCTAAGAAAATCCCGGAAAAATCTCTCTGTACATGAAATGAAAATGGCATTTCACCTAATCTTGTTGTGTTCATTTATATCGACCAAATTAGTGTTATTCCCAACCTTTGGCATGACACATTAACATGAATTGTCACTCGTACCGAAAACTATTTCAAGCTCATGTTACAATTTTATCAAATAACTAATCTTAATTAAAAAAGTTGTTAGTTACATTACGCTAAAACATATGCTAGTAAAGATTTGCGTAATCTGCCTTGGCTCAAGATGTATATGCCATGAAAAGTTCTTACATACCTAACTATGGTCTATAAAAGATATATGGCATAATAACATATTTTATTATTGCATGGCATTAGAAGATAAAGAAAAAGAGATATCTTCCTTCAATCCAATAGTTAAAAATGCTTTGTGCATGCATTTATCAACTACCAAGATAAAAAAATTTCATATATACACGATAGATATATTAAATTGAACTACTGATCAGCAAGCTAAAAGATGTGCAACACAAATTGTTAATTAAGATCTCTCTTAATCTGTAATAACCGTATTTGCAAAGTAAGGGTAAATAAGTAATTTAATAAATTATAACTTGAAGTTTAAATGATATAGTTACACGATGGATTTAGTATTGAATAAAATAATTCTTTTGGAAAAAAAAATTTCTGCGACATGGACGTCATTAAAAGAAAAGAAAAGTCAAAAGTTGTGGGCAGCAGGTATAATACCGGCTGCCAATTTCATAAGACGTTTGTAGTCAACAAACGTGGGTAGCAGGTGTAATACTTGTTACCAATTTCAGACGGCATTTGGGAATGCCTTACGCGTCTCCACAACGTGGAAACTGTGGAGACTTTTGGGAGGGGTGGGCTGCTGGAAGAGCAAAATTTTGAAGGAGTTTTCTATGGAATTTCATAGAGAATCAAGATTAGCTATCAGAAGGTAATATCATAGTGCTTATTTTTGAATTTCTAACATTTATGGAGTTTTCCTGAATTCAAAGTGAGAATTTTCAAAGTGTGTGGTTTATATCGAATTGAAGAATAAATTAGAAAATTTATATAAATATGATGTCAGGTGTTAACTATCTATAATTGGGGGAATGTTTTAGAGAAACGGGAAAGGCAAGGAAGTGATCCACGGGTAGCTTTAAGTGCTACATGCGAGTTGGATTTACTTTAAGTAGTTTAAAGAAAAATGAAATATTTAGTGATAATATTAAAATAAATTATTGATGTATGCTTGGGTGATAGATGAAAAAAATTAATTTATAGTTATGATAGGAAATTTGGACATGTAGAAATATTTTTCGGTGAGAAATAATATTTTTGGAAATAAAAGTTTATTGGAGAATAAAAGACATAACTAAATTATTGATGAGTTATATTGATGTTTTAGCACGAATTATGGGGAGATGAATTTTAGTGAATATTGATAAGCTTTGGTGGATGATTTGATGTGATTAGAAATGAAATTCAGTGGATCTGGACAAACTTTGATGGATAATTTGATATGATTTGGGATGAAATTTTGTGGATTTTGACAAGTTGTAATGGATGATTTGATGTGATTTGGGATGAGTGGATTTTAGTAGAATTTTTATATAATTTGAGAAAAAATCAGGATAGTCAATTTAAATATTTTGATTTCATGTGATTTTTATATTACTGTTTATATGCATATTTTATATCATTGTTCATATGCATATGCATTACATGAGAAAGAAAGAACCGGGAAGGCAGCTGGTTTGATGAAAATGAAAGAACCGTGAAGGCAGCCGGTCTAATGAAAATAAAAGAACCGGGAAGGCAGTCGGTCTAATGAAAATGAAAGAACTGGGAAGGTAGCCGATCTTATGAGAATGAAAGAACCGGGAAGGCACCTGGTCTAAATGAGAATGAAAGAACCGGGAAGGCAGCCGGTCTAAGATAATAACAACTTGTCGACAGGTGGGAAGACGTTCCCATCATAATCATATATGTATTTGCATTTGTTTTAATTATTACTGCATTATTGAAATGATGAGGTGTGATGTATCATCGTGAATATAATTATGGATGATTGAGTCTCAGAGAAAGAGATAGTTATGATGAAAACATTATTGAAATGATGAGGTGTGATGTATCATCGTGAATATAATTATAGATGATTGAGTCTCACAGAAAGAGACAGTTATGATTAAAATATTATTGAAATGCTGAGGTGTGATGTATCATCGTGAATATAATTATAGATGATTGAGTCTCACAGAAAGAGACAATTATGATGAAAATATTATTGAAATGCTGAGGTGTGAAATATTATCGTGAATATAATTATTGATAATTGAATCTCATAGAAAGAGATAGTTATGATGATAGTGCTGATGTGTGGTATGTTATTTTGAAATTGTTTATAGATGATTTGGTCTCACAGAGAGAGACAATTATGGTAAGCAAGAACTAGAGAATGATAAGAACCATCTAAATGATGGACTTTATGATGAGAACCTCATTACAAGGTAATTATGAGATAATTGATGGTCTTAAGGTGGACCAATAATTTAGAAAAAGATATTGATAGAGAATGAATCGTGTGATATGTGTAATGATAGTAGAAAGTTGTCATCAGGTTATGTGAAAAAAATAAAATATTAAAAATTAAAGGACTATTTATGAAATTTTGGAATATTTTTTATAAATTAAATTCACTGAGATTGTGAAGCTCACCCCTCATTTTACAATGATTTTCAGGTAGCAGGCTTGGCAAATAATTTGATGAGTTGAGGTTCAGAAGAAATCATTTTCTGTAAGCCACGTACGTGTCAACATCCTCAGACTAATGAGAAAATAAAATGAAAATTTTATTTGTAAATCTTCATGCATTTTACGTTGTATAGAATGCTTAAAGATCGGATTGATGTAAAGTTCTTTTGGTAATATTTATTTTTATTATTGCATATATGTGTCGTGCTGGGATTCTCAAAATGTGATGACACCTGTAGAGAGATTATTTGGTTTTCTACCAGTAATTGACAGACCTTTGTTTCGTTTGAATTAAAAGGAGAAGTTTTGGATTGGTGGGAAGATATTCTTCCCAGGGTAAGTATAGATGTCAATAGACCTTCAACTTGGAATAGGTTTAAGGAGGTTTTCCTTGAGAAATATTTTTCCTTAGACTTTTAGAGCCTAACATGATAGAGATTGATCTATTTGAGGCATATTAATTATGTAAGATTGGTTGATATATCAACTCAAATTGAGAGAGATGTGATGGAGTTTAAGAAAAAAAAAGAAGAGAAAGAGTGGTTAAAGAGGTTTAGACATAAAGGTGATAGAGGTAATGGTAGTACAAGTGTATAGGGTGAGAAACCACCCCAAATGAGGCTTTTCTTGTTACAGGGAATTGAAGTACAGAGTTAGAGGCAAACAGAACCTATTGTATCTGTATCTTAGAATACTATTGGCAGGACCCTTAGATTTAGGAGACAGGAAGTCATGGCAGAGGAAGTAAGTTTGCCATTAAGGGAAATAGTAACATGATGTATGATTGAGAGACAAAAGTTATTATAGATATATTCAGATGAGATATTTATCCCATAATTGTCAAAATTTGAAATGCTTTATATGTAGAGAAGGTGGACATGTCAGTGTTGGTTGACATTGATGCAACCCATTCTTTTGCATCCAGTATTCATATAAAATCTATTGAAGTATGTATTAGTCATTGGATTGCAAAATATCCTTGTTAAAGTTCTCCCTCGAGATAGAGTGATAATCATGAATAGTTATGAGAGATTGTGTGATTCGTACTAGTGACAGAAAATCTGAAGTTGATTTATTATCTTCGAATATAATTTATTTTGGGAAATAATTGGTTATCGACGTTTTTTGTCTGGATTGATTATTCCAGAAAGAAGGCTCAAGATATATACGTGAGATACTTTTAACTACCTTATTTTTGCTCTGGCCAATAGAAGATGATTGAAAAGGGTTTTAAGGAGTATTGGGCATATATCATGAATTATAAAAAGGAAAATGGGAAGTTAGAATAAATCTTAGTGATGAAAGAATATTCTAAATTAATTTTTGATGAGTTGTTTAGGTTGCCTCTAAGTAGGGAGATTAAAGTCTAATGATGTGATACCTGGGCTATCACATATATTTAATAGCGGTTGAATTGAGAAAGTTGAACGTATCATTTTAAGAATTTTTGGATAAATAATTTTTTAGACCTAACGTATTTGGGGAGCCCCTATGTTGTTTGTAAAGAAGGAAGATGGAACGATGAGATTGGGTATAGACTACAAATAGTTGAATAAGAATAAATACTTTTTTTCCTAGGATAAATGAATTGTTTAAGCAGTTGCAAGGAGTGAGAATGTTTTCTAAGATAAACCTGAGATAAGGTTATCACCAATGGAGGATAGAGAATGGAGACGTGCCTAAGATTGCTTTTAGGACACGTTATGCTCATAAGCTTTCGCGATGTCATTTGGATTAACTAGTGTTCCAGAAACATTCATGGACTTGATGAATAAAATATTTAAACTGTTTCTTGATAATCTTATCGTTGTGTTCAGTAACGACATTCTGATATATTTTGAGAAGGAAAAACAACATATAGACCATTAGATACTGTGCTGGAGATTCTGAGGAGAGAGAAATTATATGCAAAGTTTCTAAGTGTGAATGTTAGCTGAAGGAAATAACTTTCTTGGAACATGTAATATCTGGAATCGGCATAACCGTTGATCCACAAAAGGTAGAGATAATGTTAAACCAACTAAAATAATTGATATTAGAATCTTCTTGGTGTTAGCTGGTTATTATAGAAGAATTCTTTCAGAATTTGTCTATTATTGAATTGCTGTTGAATAGATTGACCAGTAAAGATGTGAGATTTGAACGGTGAAGGAAGTGAGAAAATTTTGCAATTACTAAAGGAGAAATTGACTACAGCTCCGATATTGGTGTTTCCTTCTGGTGATGAAGGAGTTGTGGTGTATAATGATAAGTCATATCAATGATTGGGATATGTGTAACATAGGAAAGTTATGGGCTATACTTCTAGGTAATTGAAAATTTATGATAGAAATTAATCCTTTCATGACTTTGAATTAACTGTTATAGTGTTTACTTTAAAGATTGGAGACATCATCAGTATGGAGCCACTTGTGAGATTTTCATGGGTTATAAGAGTTTGACGTAATTACCTGCCCAGAGAAAGTTGAATTTGAGGCAAAGATGGTGGATCAAGTTGATTAGTAACTAAGATTGTACAATTCATAATCATCCTGAAAATGCGAAGGTGATAGCTGATACATTGAGTAGAAATTCTACAAGAAGGTTAACTGTTATGGGGGTTCTGATGTGAAATTGATGATAGATTTAAAAGAGATAAGAATGAAGTTGAATAACGGTGATAAAAGATCATGGTTAACGAATATGGTTATACAGTCATCCATAATAAAATGTTTTAGAGATGCAAGGTAGAGATGAAGGACAGAAAAGATTAAGCATTGAGTGCTTACTAGAAAGCAATATGAGTTCAAAAATTTGGAATGAGGGTGTTTTGAAATTGGAACATGGATTTGTGTTCCCAATGATGCAGAGTGGAGAAAGAAGATATTGAGAAAAGTACATGATGATATAGATTCGATGCAATCAAGTAATAATAAGATGTATAGAGGATTGAGACAAAAATTCTAATGGTTAGGGTTAAAGAGAGATGTAGCTGAGATTGTGAGGTTGTATGGAGTACCATGGATCATAGTATCAAATAGAGATGCTAGATTTACATCTTAGTTTTTGGAGAGGCTTTCAGTAAGTCGTGGGTACAAAGTTGCAATTTAATATAATTTTTCAAGCTTAGACAAAAAAAAAAAGAACGATTTTTAGAGTACTAGAAGATATGTTAAGGGCAAATGTGATGAGTTCTTAGTAAGTTTGGAATGCTTACATGCCATTGATTGAAGTTGCTTATAATAATTAGTAACAAACTAATATTAGGATGGCATCGATTGAGGCATTGTATGGTCAGAGGAGTAGAACTCCTTTATGTTAGGAAGAAATGGGAGAGAGAAATATAGTTGGTTTATAAATTATTTAGTTAACATCTAAGAGGAACAAATTGGTTATAGAAAGCTGTAAAGCAGCACAGAGTAAACCTTCTGAGTTTCCAGAAGATGATGGGGTGTATGGAAAAATATCTCAATGAAAAGGGTGTATTGAGATTTAAACAGGAAATAAAAGCTAAACCTATGTGGGACCTTACGAGGTTTTTGAGAAAGTTTGACTAGTTGCGAATAGACTAGATTTGCCTCTAGAATTAAAACATTTATATAATGTATTTCATGTTTCACTTTAAGGAAGTGTTTACATGATATTTCGAGCTAAGCTATAGAAATTTAGAAGGCTTGGGATTATATACAAATACCAGTGAGAATTTTAGACAAAAATAATAAATCTTGTGTAATAAAATAATTTCATTATGCCAAGTTCGGTGGCGGAATCAGGATGTTGATGAGACTACGTGAAAGCATGAGACAGAAATATTATTCACATTTGTTTCTGGTGTAAAGTAAGGAAATTTCGGGGGCGAAATTTTTGTAAGGTCGGTAGAATTGTAATAACCGTATTTGCAAAGTAAGGGTAAATAAGTAATTTAATAAATTATAACATGAAGTTTAAATGATATAGTTATGCGATGGATTTAGTATTGAATAAAATAATTATTTTGGAAAAAAAAATATTTTTGGGACGTGGACATCATTAAAAGAAAAAAAAACAAAAAACAAAAAAATAGTCTAAAGTTGTGGGCAGCAAGTGTAATACCTTACACCCTGTTGTCAACAAACGTGGGTAGCAGGTGTAATACCTGTTACCAATTTCAGACAACATTTGGGAATGCCTTACGCGTCTCCACAACGTGGAGACTGTGGAGACTTTTGGGAAGGGGGGGCTGCTGAAGTTTTCAGCCCAAGTTTTCGTATATATAGCATATGTAAACATAAAAAAAAAAAATTTCACCCATGAGATTTTGTTTTATTTCCTCTAAATTGTCTGTTTTCTTTAAATCTTTGGAGACTCAAAGAAATGTTGGAAGAGCAAAATTTTGAAGGGGTTTTCTGCGGAATTTCGTAGAAAATCAAGAATAGCTATAAGAAAAGCAGAAGGTAAACAGTGCTTATTTTTGAATTTCTGACATTTATGGAGTTTTCCTGAATTCAAAGTGAGAATTTTTAATGTGTCTGGTTTATATCAAATTGAAGAATAAATTAGAAAATTTATATAAATATGATGTCAGGTGTTGACGATCTACAATTGGGAGAATTTATGAGAGAAACGGGAAAGGCAAGAAAGTGATCCACGGGTAGCTTTAAGTGCTATGTGTGAGTTGGATTTACTTTAAGTAGTCTAAATAAAAACGAAATACTAGTGATAATATTAAAATAAATTATTGATATATGCTTGGGTGATAGATGAAAAAAATTGATTTATAGGTATGATAGGAAATTTGGACATGTAGAAATATTTTTCAGTGACAAATAATATTTTTGGAAATAAAAGTTTATTAGAGAATAAAAGAGATAAATAAATTATTGATGAGTTATATTGATGTTTTAGCACGAATTATGAGGAGATGAATTTTAGTGAATATTGATAAGCTTTGGTGGATGATTTCATGTGATTAAAAATGAAATTCAGTGGATCTGGACAAACTTTGATGGATAATTTGATATGATCTGGGATGAAATTTAGTGGATTTTGACATTTTGTAATGGATGATTTGATGTGATTTGGGATGAGTGGATTTTAGTAGAATTTTTATATAATTTGAGAAAAAATCGGGATAGTTAATTTAAATATTTTGATTTCATATGATTTTTATATTACTTTTTATATGCATATTTTATATCATTGCTCATATGCATATGCATTACATGAGAAAGAAAAGAACCGGGAAGGCAGTCGGTCTGATGAAAATGAAAGAACCGAGAAGGCAGCCAGTCTGCTGAAAATGAAAGAACCAGGAAGGCAGTCGGTCTTATGAGAATGAAAGAACCGAGAAGGCAACCGGTCTAAGTTAATAACAACCTGTTGACAGGTGGGAAGACGTTCCCATCATAATCATATATGCATTTGCATCTGTTTTAATTATTGCTGCATTATTGAAATGATGAGGTGTGATGTATCATCGTGAATATAATTATAGATGATTGAGTCTCACAGAAAGAGACAGTTATGATGAAAACATTATTGAAATGATAAGGTGTGATGTATCATCGTGAATATAATTATAGATGATTGAGTCTCACAGAAAGAGACAGTTATGATGAAAATATTATTGAAATGCTGAGGTGTGATGTATCATCGTGAATATAATTATAGATGATTAAGTCTCACATAAAGAGACAGTTATGATGAAAATATTATTGAAATGCTGAGGTGTGATGTATTATCGTGAATATAATTATAGATAATTGAATCTCACAGAAAGAGACAGTTATGATGATAGTGCTGATGTGTGGTATGTTATTTTGAAATTGTTTATAGATGATTTGATCTCACAGAGAGAGACAATTATGGTAAGCAAGAAGCAGAGAATGATAAGAACCATCTAAATGATGAACTTTATGATGAGAACCTCATTACGAGGTAATCATGAGATAATTGATGGTCTTAAGGTGGACCAATGATTTAGAAAAAGATATTGATAGAGAATGAATCGTTTGGCATGTTTAATGATAGTAGAAAGTTGTCATCATGTTTTGTGAAAAAAATAAAAGATTAAAAATTAAAGGACTATTTATGAAATTTTGGAATACTTTTAGTAAATTAAATTCACTGAGTTTGTGAAGATCACCCCTCATTTTACAATGATTTTCAGGTAGCAGGCTTCGCAAATAATTTGATGAGTTGAGGTTCAGAATAAATCATTTTTTGTAAGCCGTGTACGTGTCCTCATCCTCAGACTAATGAGAAAATAAAATTAAAAATTTATTTTGTAAATCTTCATGCATTTTACGTTGTATAGAATGCTTAAAGATCGGATTGATGTAAAGTTCTTTTGGTAATATTTATTTTTATTATTGCATATATGTGTCGTGCTGGGATTATCAAAATGTGAAGACACTGTTTCGGGGTGGCCAACCCGAGATGGATCGTTACATAATCGCTCACTTAGATATTATACGCATAATCACAAAAAGAACTAATTAATTAATCACACAATTTATGCATGTTTTTATGGTTGTCTCCTTCAAATTAACAAGGAACATATATAACTTTTAATTAATAAGAGATTATAGCATTCAAGGTTTTCTAAATTGGAAGACTCTTATGTACGTACGTGTTTAAAGTCCATGTTAATTAGCCATCTGGTAAACAAATGACTGCTCCATTAATTTTGTTGGAGTTGACCTTGAAAATTAGAGTCAAGGAGCAGTTAGTTAGAGACTTGAAACGCCCAGGCTTGAAATTTGCATGTAAGGGAGAAATTACATGAAAAAGAAAAATAAAATGAAAGAAAGAGTCCTGAGACTTTGGTTCACTTTTTGTTTTCTTTGGTTTGTCCGTTTGCTGCTATAGAATTGACATAAATATTATATACTTACGTATACCTGAGACTTCTCTTCTTAAAAAAATGACCTGAGATAATTTGTTTTGGTGCTATAGAAGCACATGGTATATTGACTTGACCTGAGATCATTTGAACTGACATAAATATTATATACTTAGGTTGTTTTTGAGACATACAAATACAAGGTATATAATTGTGCTTGAGCTGAGACTTCTCTTCTTAAAAAATTGACCTGAGACAATTTGGGTTGACAAAAATATGTAATTGGCACATTTATGTTGGCTGGGTCCATTCTGATCTGCTGGCCTGGCAGTGTTGTATGTATGCATATACCTAACAAAATTCATGTTTACATTGGTCGATCTTCAACAAAAAATTGAATTCAATGTTTACACGCATACCTTCGCGCGTTTTATGGGTTTCAAGCCTCTCCTCACTCCTCTATATAAAGGGCTTACAATGAAACTTAAAACCACAAACACTTCCACTTCAGCAATTAAAACTACTCCTTAGCTATAAGCACTTGATTATGGCGTTTCAACTTCAAGGTTCGCTTCTTTTATTGGCGCTGCTAGTCCTACTAAGCTTATTGCCTTCCATTGAACCAAAGCGTCATCTTGTCTCAACTTCTAATTTCAATCGTAACAGTTTTCCTGATGGTTTCATTTTTGGTACAGCCTCATCAGCTTATCAGGTAGATTAATATGTATTTATATATAGGCCCCTAATTTTCTACTAATAAATGAAGAGCTTTTTAAAGCCACTTCATATTATATAAGCTAACTCTATCGATGCATACGTGATATTTAGTTTGAAGGTGCAGCAAACAAAGACGGTAGAGGTGAAAGTATATGGGACAACTTTACTCATACATATCCAGGTTTCTTAATTTCCTTCTCTCCCTCATTGATCTGTATTTGTGTAATAGTGTGCGTACATGTGCATGTGTGCTTACATGCATGGGAGTGCGTAAGTTATGATGATAACTACTTAGTTTGGCTTCATTTCATGTATTAATAAAATGGAGACAAAAAAACTGGATAGATTATCATATATATTTGAATCATTTCAATAAAGGTGATGCAGATAAATTAATTATGATTATTTTCATAAAATTTTGCAGAAAGAAACAGTATGGCCAATGGAGATGTAGCAGTTGATTTCTATCATCGTTATAAGGTATGAAATAAAAAAAATAAAAAATTAATGTGTGTTGGTAGGTAAAAGACAGACTACTTTTTATATTTCCTTGTAATTAATAATCCACAAAATTTATAACTTTTTTTTTAAAATGTGACAGGATGATATCAAACTAATGAAGGAAATGAATATGGATTCTTTCCGATTCTCGATCTCATGGTCAAGAATATTACCTTGTACGTGTATAGATTAATGATTGATATGATATGTCTAAATCTTTATTTCCTTTTTCTTTCTCGCCATTCTTAAAATTTTGATTCTTTTTTTTTAAAATTCAGATGGAAAGCTAAGTAAAGGAGTGAACGAGAAAGGGATCCAATTCTATAAAAATCTCATCAATGAGCTCATAGCAAATGGTCATAATTCTATCCCCTATATGGATTTAATTTTTTGTTCGGCTAATTGCGTTTATTTAATTTAATTAAAATATTGTAATATACCAATCAATTAAATTAGAGTTAACATTTAAATATAATTAAGTTCTCCCTATAAGTATATTTTAAATTAAAATTATATATATATATATAATGATCAAATTTCGAAACGTTGGAACAAATTTTAAGTTCTTCAAGAAATTTGATAGCTCCTTGAAGATTTATCTTTATAATTGGACCTTGATAAATTATCGATAAAGTTGTCCAATAATTACTTTTTGTGACTCATTTGAATCAAACTTAATTATTTCTCTTAAATGTCATTTGATGAATGTGCAGACATTCAACCATTTGTGACTATCTTTCACTGGGATCTTCCCCAAACTCTAGAAGATGAGTATGGTGGTTTTTTAAGCCCTCACATTGTGTAAGTAAATGTTTCCATCATATCAAAAGCATCATTGATGCTTCTATCAATATAGTTTTTTGCCTTTAAAAAAATCTCACTAAAAGATTAATCTATTAAATTATTTTATTAATTATATTAAATCCAACAATATCTACAGTGAAGAATCATGGAGTTGGCCTATATTTGATTGAAAATGTATCCTATTATGCATATACAGGGATGATTTTCGAGACTTTGCAAGTATATGCTTCAAAGAATTTGGTGATAAAGTGAAACTTTGGGCAACTTTCAATGAGCCGTGGGTTTACAGTGTTGCTGGCTATGACAATGGAAGAAAAGCACTAGGACGATGTTCAAAATGGGTCAACAATGCATGCCAAGCAGGGAACTCTGGCATTGAACCTTACAATGTTTCACATCATCTACTTCTTGCTCATGCTGCAGCGGTAGAAGAGTTTGGAAAATGTGACAAGGTATACAGAAAAATTGTCAAATCATGATCCGGTGCATTAATTGCCTGCTTGATATGCGTATTAGTGCCAACAATAATTTTCTAAACTACTATAAGGTTTAAATATTTTTTCTTGATTTTTTTTATTTGAAACCTTTGAGATCAAAAGGAGAGTCTATATTGAAACTTTATTAATGATTAAAACCCCAAACCATGTGTCCCCTTTCTATTATTTTTAAAGGAACCTTTTTTATTATTTCATCCATTAACTGTTTTTTATTTATACAATTGTTTAGTGTCAAGAAAATGGAAAGATTGGGATAGTGCTCTCGCCCTCATGGTTTGAGCCTCAATCTGATTCCCCTGCGGATATTGAAGCAGCCAAACGAGCCCTTGATTTCATCTTAGGCTGGTAAGTGCCTCATATTAAATTAAGCAACATGCTTTCTCATTTTCTTCCTTCTTTTTTCCTCCTTTTGGGAATTGAAAACTATATTTTAGTCCAAGATAAAAATAATTTTTATATTTCTATATATGCAGGCATTTGGACCCTATAACATTTGGTGATTATCCAAAAAGTATGAGGACTTATGTTGGGGATCGATTACCTTCGTTCACTAAAGAGCAATCCAAAATGCTAAAAAAATCTTTTGATTTTGTGGGAATAAATTACTACGGTGCTCTTTATGTAACTAATCTTGATCATGTTGACCCGGAAAAACCTAGATACACTACAGATCAACATGTTATGTGGAAAAGTAAGTTCACTCTAAATCCAAAGCTTTTAGAAAATTTATACTCAATACAAATTTTTTTTCTATTTTTTGTACTGCCAACATAGACTATGGTGATTAATCTATTGACTTCCAAATTTTTTTTCCTATTTTATAGAGGATCGAGATGGAATTCTTATTGGCCCACAGGTATGTTGGTAAAGTATATATATTTATTTTAGAAATACTTTGTTTTTGAGAAACGAAGGCATAAAAATATTAGAAGGCATCATAAAGCCAATAAGATTTAGAAAGAAAATTCCTCATGAACCATGAGAGACGCATGGAGAGATCAGTTAAGACGCCAAACCAAACAAACAGAACCATCCACTAGAACACAAGACAACACACTGTGCACATCTTGATACATGTTTTTTCAACATTCCTTTTTCAGTATTTTGTCATATTCCTCTCTATCCCTCCATTCCATTTGGTATAGCTGTTCAATCATCTCCTCTTCATCTCCATCATATGAAACGCCTATTTTTTTTGTTTACCCAATGCCCTATTTTCTTACCCAATACTTTTTCTTTATATTCACACTTTATAAAATGACTAATAATTTTATATAACATTATTTTATTCAGGCTGCTTCAGACTTGATCCTAGTGTATCCTGAAGGTATCAAATATATTCTTAAGTACATCAAGGATCATTACAATAATCCAACCATTTACATTACTGAGAATGGTAAGCCAATTGTTAGAATAAACTTCATATAATTAAGTGGTATTTGTTACATGTTGGATAATCCAATTACTAATTAGTTTTGATTTCTTTGACATAAAACTCATGTAGGATATGATGATTACAACAACGATACATTACCATTGGAAGAAGCTCTTAAGGATACTGAGAGGAAAGAATACCATGAGAAGCATCTTCGGAATCTTTTGGAAGCCATAAAGTGAGTTAATATCTAACTTACGTTGAATTTATTATCACTGTTTTTTTTGTTTTTTTTTGGTTCGCAAAATTTACTTTACAACTAACATAAAACTTGTGTTCTACAACAAACTTGATATTGATATAAAATTATTGTTTTCTGCTATATATGATGTTTTTTAGTACTCAACTTTTGAAGGTTTAATTATTACAAGGTCGATCTCGATGTAAGCTTATAGAGCAAAGATTGTTTTGTTAAATGTTTATACTAATGGTGATTATTGGATTATTGACAGTGACTATGGAGTTGATGTGAAAGGCTATTTTGCATGGTCATTGATGGATAACTTTGAATGGAACCTTGGTTACACTGTTCGATTCGGATTATACTACGTAGATTTCAAGAATGACTTGAAACGATATCCGAAAGAATCAGCCAAGTGGTTCATGAAATTTCTGAAAGAACAAAGTAAGCGGTCTAAAACTGTTATTTGGGTTTCCTCAATTTTATCACGTATAACAAAGAATTTGTCACTATTGACGTATTGAAGTTGAACATCTTTTGGTTTTGAATCACAACTGAATGATGTATTTTATTAATTCTTTTGTAATTCTTTGATTTTATTGATTAAAATCTTTTTAGGTGTTTTAGGATTTTAATATGTAATTAAACTATTGTCTTCTTATATAAGAAATTGTACTACTTTCTGATCTATTTTATGTAGCTAGCCTATAAATAGGTTTGTATAGTTTTTGGGTTCTGCCTATATCTTTTTTCATGATAAATAAATTGACTTTTTCCCTTCATATATATATATATATATATATATTAAAGCCTTTTATTCTCTTTTTCGCTTAGATAGTTGGTTTAGAAGGAGGATTCTCCAGGCATGAAGACTCCCTAAAAGTATGCCTTTTGAATTATGGACAAATGGACAATTAAAGTGTCATAGTACATATGTCACTTAGCAATCACCGAATTCCTAAACATTTTTTTTTTCTCAAATCCCCAACTTTGAGGGTGATTTTAATAAATAAATATTTTGATTATAAACTTGTTATAATAAGCCCTTAATTTGAATTTGAAGTTTTCTTTGAAGTGGGTTTTTTTTTTAAGAATTTACTCTTTCAAAAGAAAATTAATGACAGAGAAAACAAAGAAATAATTGTTTATGGTTATTGTTATGCCTAAAATTTGAAAAATAAAGTCTTGGAACATCAACGGTGTAACAAATCGTTGCATTTTTTTATACTTCTTTCCTTTAGGGGTTAAAATTAAGTGGACCAACAGCAAAGCAACACGTGGACATTTCTACTTCCAGTAAGGATATGGCACGTCGACAAGCTATTAACGAACCCAATGCCATCCCCGGACACTCATGTTTAGACCTACGAGCGTAAATCCAGGGATCACGATCTTTCCTGGACAACCAGCCATATCCACTTGCAAAGGAATGGGATCTCAGGGATTTCCCCATTCGGGGCGTGTGGGTCATCTCACCTTTAAAATACTATAAAAGGACCAAGGTATGCAAATCTAGACACATTCACAATCACATTTTACATAACTGAAAGCACGAGCATCCAATTCCTCTAAGAACTTGTACTAACAAGAGCATCGGAGTGTCTTTGGAGGCACCATCTCCCTCTCTCCTCCGGTGGCTCTCTAGCTCATCTCGTCTATCTTGTGCAAGCTCCCCCAAGAACCAGCCCCCAACTCATCAACACGTTTTATGCATCAACACCAATATTTTTGTGTTTTGTAAGGGGCTGTTGATAAGAATCTCAATATTTCTTCAAGAAGTTCTGAAGGCTCTCATTCTATGGCTCTTGATGATCACAAGTGTTTAAAATGGTTATCAATTTATGCGCTTATTTCATTTGGAATTATATAAAATGAATTCATTAGCTACATCAGCTCTTAGGTGACAAGAAGGGTGAGAAAGTTGGGGCCATAATCCTTGGACTGACTATTCCTTCATGTCTTCACCTTTTATTGCTATATTCTTCAAAACCAGACCTTCTCTAAACTCTATTCTTCAAAACTAGATCAAATCGACTCTTTCTCCATTATGAGTTCATCTTGCCATTATGATAAGACAGCTGCTTGTAGACACCTAGGCAGACGCTTCCTAGGTTGTCGTGTTGGGATTTTACCATTAAAATCCATTTACTCAATCTTAAGCAAAAAAACACAAGCACAACAATTAAATAGCAAAATAAATAAAAAGCAAGAACACCTATAATTAATGTGGTTCGGCAACCTCTTTGCATACATCCACCAGCAAATCAACTGTTTTATTAATTTTCAACTACAACTTTAGGAAGAGCAAAGTTGTCAAACTCTCACCCCAAAGTCTCAATATAAAAAAAGCTCTTAACCTAGTTCTAGTTACTAGTAGTCTCTCTGACAACCCAAAAACCCAAAGCTCTCATCCTAACTTTAGTAGTAAACCCTTCTAGTTTACATTGTAAATGAAAATTATGACTGTGCCTCAAATCTTCTCTGGGACCCTTTTATATAGAATATATTTTCCAAATACAATTAGGAAAAGAACAACAGCATCATACTAGACTCCTACTACTTGAACAATCAACAATCTATTAGGAAATTACTACTATTCCTACTAGAACAAGCAATTACAAAATAGAAAACAACTTTTCCCAAACCAATTAGAAGTCTTCTTTGTGAGAATTGAGCCAAAATCTTAACAGTTGTAACTATGGGGGAGTTTTTTATTTATTTTTTTCATTTTCTTCTTCCACTTTGTGATCAGATGCAAACACACATTTGATTTCATGCAAACAATTGGAGCTTGCAATTAATTTTTGTTGGTATGATCCTCCAATGTGTCCACGAGCTAAAGAAGTTATAAGTGGATTGTTGAGGAAAATTGTAAAAATAAAGAATCAAGCTAGAAGAGACAGAGATAGGAGCTGATGTGATTAATAAATTCATTTTATATAGTTTTAAATGCAATCAAAACATAAATTGAGAACAATATTAAACTTGAGTTTCAATAAAGACATAAATTAGGAACAGTGATAAACTCGACGTAAATTAGAGCAATATTAAACTTAAAGAAAAACCAGTGAAACCTAAAAGACAATTGATAATGGTAATGGATAAGTTTACATTAGTAATTAAGTTGACCTTGAAAAGGAAAAAAAACTGTAAATGCCAATCAAATGATAAACTTAAGAAACCTGTTTCTTTTATTTTTTTTCCCCCTTTTTTTCATGTAATTTCTCCGTTACTAGTACTATATATAAAAAATATACTCCATACTCCATAGTGATCAAGCCTGGGCCTTTGATGCAAATTTCAAGCCTGGGCCTTTGATGCAAATTTCAAGCCTGGGCATTTAAAGTCTTTAACTAATTGCTCCTTTAATTTTCAAGGTCAACTCCAACTTAATTACTGATATTGTAAACTACCCACGATGAAGCAGTAGTCATTTGTTTACCAGAGAGGGCTATTTAATTTTGCCATGAAACACGTACATAATGATCTTTCAATTTAGAAGACATCCAACACTATAATTTCTTAATTAATTTTAAAGTTATGTTTCGTGTTATTTTGAAGGAGACAACAATAACAACATGCATATGTTGAGTTATTAATCAGCTGTTGAGTAATTATGCGTATCTATAACATCTAAGTGATGCAACAGTTAGGAGGAGATCGTAATTATCAATTTATGTTGCTCATCTTTTAAGCTTGCTGATCAGTAGTTCAATTAATCATTAACTTCTCCTGATTTTCTATATTTGATTCTTGATGTGGGATAATTTTACCATCCAAACAAACAGTAACACATGGCACACCAAGGTAAGTCCACGGACACAAAATTACCACCAGTGAAATCATTACATGAGTCCAAGGGTACGAAAGTAATTTTATTCATAAACCCTAAAACACAGTAATCCTAATTGCACAAGGACACTCATATCTCATATCTGAGAAACTCAAATCCCACCACAACTCTCACTTATGAGTCATTTTCCTAATCAAACTGTACTCCGAAGCACTGTATGTAGAGGGCTTTCATTATCACACATGTACGTCACAAACAGTTTTTACAGCACCTGCCTTTTCATTTTCTATAAACAGATTACTGATTTAGGCATCAGAGAGTTCCCTCAAAAGCACACTTCCGATCCTCCGACAACTCCTTAGGTCTTTTTTTGTTCTCGTGTGCGTAGGGACTTCACAACACCTATAAGAGCAACAGTCACATTTTTCAGCATAAAAAAATTTGTGTTATCCATGGGAAAACTTTGAAGAAGAATTCATCTGTTAATGATGCCAACCTGAAATATGACCAAGACTGTTGTTGCTACTGTCGCTGTCGCTGCTGCTACCATTGCCACAACCCATACCTTGACTAGACAGGGCATGGCCTCTTTGCAATTCCCAAAAATACTGCTACCAGTGACGATCCATCTGCCATTCTAAAAGGTAGCAGAAGTTTCTTGCAACCTCAACTGGGCTATCCCAATCGTCACCAAAGCCACACTGATCTGAATGCATGACTCGGGGTCCTCAATGGCATTAGATGCTGCCACAAACCCCTCGATCAGCGAGGCACTCAGATCACGAAAGGGGACTTCACCCCACTAACTACCGATCCTCCGTTAGATTCTGCCCACTCCATTATAAGGTAAGATCACAGAGCCACTCCACGATCACAAACACCTTTAATACAATCTCCAGGAGCCGAGAATGATCACTCCAGATAAAGAGAACCTATAGTAGGTTAGTAGCACCTGCCAATAGACAAAACAAAAGGCAAGAACAGAACAAAAGATCTTTTTTACAGATGACGACCCATGATGACGCCATGGTCATCACTTTGGTCATTGGGAATTACAATATGAAAAGGATCCTAGTTGACAACCAACATCTTCTATCATAACACGTTCAAGAAAATGGGGCTTAGTGACCAACAGCTCACATGGGTCGCTTCCCCTCTCTATGAGTTTTCAAGCGAGCCAATGTTCCTCTCTCTACTATATTTCACATCACATTCATAACATTTCTACTCATTTTTTATTCTCTTATGTTCTTCCTCTACACACAACCTATGTCATCACAACTACTTAGGCCATGTCTGGAGACAAGGGTTTAAGCAAGGTTAGCTTAAATCTTTGTCTTAGAATTTGGTGGATGTTACTGGGGCCTCAATTCCAAGACAATGATTTAAGTTAATATTGCTTAAATCCTTGTCTCCAAACATGGCCTTAGTTTCTAAACAGTTTCCTAGAGATTTCTTCGAAAGCTATTCATAATTGCTATCTACACAACTTCGCAAGGCTTTGTTGTATCCTTGAGGTGAATTTACTAGGAAGCTACTAGCAAAATTTTTGGAGTGAGGGCAACTATCACCTTAACGAAAGTGATTTACGCCTTAAATCCTTAAAATATTATGTTCTTTTCAATTGTTTTCGTTGTTGCAATTCCACATTTTCTAATGCACATACTTTGACCCACTTTTTTTTTTTGTTATTTTAACTCAAAATCCCCAACAATTTTAAGGTGATAGTAGAAGCAACCATATAATCAGTATTGATTTCAAAGTCATGAGAGAAGACTTCATCAAAGAAGATCGTTTTTATGGAACAAACTTTGCTCACTAGAAGGAAACTAAAAGACTATAAAAGGTTGAAAGAAGCGAGAGGATATATATATTATGGATTTCTTTGTCGAGGCCAAATTCATACTGAGAGCATATGTATGATTTCTAAGTTTCTATAAAGTCTATGCCAGATATCCAGGAAGTATTTGAAGAGAAACTTAATACTTAAAAAAAAAGAAACAAGGTAGGCTTAACTTATTGATTATGAAATATTTTGAATTTATAGTTATAAATTAAAAAAATATATTTTGAATTTATATTTTTGAGTAACATCATAAAAAAATGATGTGTTTTCACTCTATGACCAATTTACAATGAATATCTAAAACTAAGAAGTATCTAATTACTACATTTAAGATAGATGATCTTAATGAATTAGATGCTATCTTAGACGTGGAAATGAGTGGGGGATATGTTTTAAATCTTTACTTGGGAAACTATTATTAAGTTCCAAAATCTTAGAATAAAGTAAGCAAGTATCCCCTATGAATTCACTACTAAACCAATTGAGAATTTCGGTAAAGTAATGGTACAACTTGAATATATATTTTAGTGCTATTGAAAGTTTAAGTGAGCTAGATATTGTGTTTGTAGAGTGCAAACTTTCAAGATACACTAGTAAGCCTAGTACAAACCAATAAATAGAGTTATTAGAATCTTAAGAAAACTATTAAACTATCTGTTTTATTTTTATTATCTGGTTGTACTAGAAGGATTCATTGTAGTTGGATCACAAGTACGTCAATTGATGAAAATTTAACGTTTGGATGGATTTTTAGGCTTGGTGGTGAAACAATACGTTGACCCTCTAAGAAGTAGATATGCATATCAAATTTAACAATATAACCAGGATCAGCACATAATGCCATAGACATATTTGGCGTCACAACAATCCAATATACTTGTCACCTCAAGGACTTGTCTCCTTAAGGACTCTTTCTTAACATTATCGTTTCACATGGACAACAAAAAGATATATGTTTGCAGGGCCAAGAACTGTTGTCACACTTTGGTACGAAAAAGGCTAACAAACACATCAATCATCTCAAGAATATTACTCTAGTTCTATCTACCTATTCTTTAAGTCACAAAAACAGGAAAACCATAAGCTTCAATACGGCCCATTGAGCATTTTAACACATTTATGAACTAGAGCAAAGCTTCCTCATACCAAATACAGACTTAGTATTGCAACTTCAAAGGATAACAAGAGGGGAGAAAAGAATGACTGGAGGGGACTGCATAGTAGCAAACAAAAGTGGTAAATGATTCACATCTTAGGTAGAAATCAGAACAAAATATGGGAAAGTAGCAAGCCACGTCCCTAATTCAATCTAAAGCAATGAGGATGTATAAAATCAAACTTAAAATTTCAGCCACGCCATCTTGTCTTCTCACGAAAAAGATTAAGCACTGATGTCAGAGATATTAAGGGAAGGTTGGGTACAGGACCGTCAATCGAGGTCGATACATGTTTTTTCAACATTCTTTTTTCAGTATTTTGTCATATTCCTCTCTATACCTCCATTCCATTTGGTAAAGCTGTTCAATCATCTCCTCTTCATCTCCATCATATGAAACACCTTTTTTTTTTTTTACCCAATGCCCTATTTTCTTACCCAATACTTTTTCTTTATATTCACACTTTATAAAATGACTGATAATTGTATATAACATTTGTTTATTCAGGCTGCTTCAGACTTGATCCTAGTGTATCCTGAAGGTATCAAATATATTCTAAAGTACATCAAGGATCATTACAATAATGCAACCATTTACATAACTGTGAATGGTAAGCTAATTGTTAGAATAAATTTCATACAATTAAGTGGTATTTGTTACATGTTGGATAATCCAATTACTAATTAGTTTTGATTTCTTTGACATAAAACTCATGTAGGATATGACGATTACAACAATGATACATTACCATTGGAAGAAGCTCTTAAGGATACTGATAGGAAAGAATACCATGAGAAGCATCTTCGGAATCTTTTGGAAGCCGTAAAGTGAGTTAGTATCTAACTTACATTGAATTTATTATCACACTTTTTGTTTCTTTTTTTTTTTTGGTTCGCAAAATTTACTTTACAACTAACATAAAACTTGTGTTCTACAACAAACTTGATATTGATATAAAATTATCGTTTTCTGCTATATATGATGTTTTTTAGTACTCAATTTTTGAAGGTTTAATTATTACAAGGTCCATCTCGATGTAAGCTTATAGAGCAAAGATTGTTTTGTTAAATGTTTGTAGTAATGGTGATTATTGGATTATTGACAGTGACTATGGAGTTGATGTGAAAGGCTATTTTGCATGGTCATTGATGGATAACTTTGAATGGAACCTTGGTTACACTGTTCGATTCGGATTATACTACGTAGATTTCAAGAATGACTTGAAATGATATCCGAAAGAATCAACCAAGTGATTCATGAAATTTCTAAAAGAACAGAGCAAGCAGTCTAAAGCTGTTATTTGGGGTTCCTCAATTTTATCACGTATACCAAAGAGTTGGTCACTACTGATGCATTGAAGTTGAACATCTTTTGGTTCTCAATCACAACTGAATGATGCATTTTATTATTTCTTTTGTAATTCTTTGATTTTATTGATTAAAATCTTTTTAGGTACTTTAGGATTTTAATATGTAATTAAACTATTGTCTTCTTATATAATAAATTGTACTACTTTTTGATCTATTTTATGTAGCTAGCCTATAAATAGGTTTGTATAGTTTTTGGTATTCTGCGTAAATCTTTTTTCATGATAAATAAATTGACTTTTTCCTTTCATATATATATATATAAAAGCCTTTTATTCTCTTTTTCGCTTAGATAGGTGGTTTATAGGGAGGATTCTCCAGGCATGAAGACTCCCTAAAAGTATGCCTTTTGAATTATGGACAAATGGACAATTAAAGTATCATAGTACATATGTCACTTAGCAATCACTGAAGTCCTAAACAATTTTTTTTTTGTTTTCTCAAATCCCCAACTTTGAGGGTGATTTTAATAAATAAATATTTTGATTATAAATTTGTCATAATAAGCCCTTAATTTGATTTGACATCTTCTTTGGAATGATGTGTTTTTAAGAATTTACTCTTTCAAAAGAAAATTAATGACAGAGAGAAAACTGAGAAAAGAATCTCAATATTTTTGGAATCAACACCAATATTTTTGTGTTTTGTAAGGGGCTGTTGATAAGAATCTCAATGTTTCTTCAAGAAGTTCTGAAGGCTCTCATTCTATGGCTCTTGATGATCACAAGTGTTTAACATGGTTCTCAATTTATGTGCTTATTTCATTTGGAATTATATAAAATGAATTTATTAGCTACATCAGCTCTTAGGTGACAAGAAGGGCGAGAAAGTTGGGGCCATAATCCTTGGACTGACTATTCCTTCATGTCTTCACCTTTTATTGCTATATTCTTCAAAACCAGACCTTCTCTAAACTCTGTTATTCAAAACTAGATCAAATGGACTCTTTCTCCATTATGAGTTCATCTAGCCATTATGATAAGACAGCTGCTTGAAGACTCCTAGGTAAACGCTTCCTAGGTTGTCGTGTTGAGATTTTACCATTAAAATCCATTTACTCAATCTTAAGCAAAAAACACAAGCACAACAATTAAATAAGAAAATAATGAAAAAGCAAGAACTTTAGGAAGAGTAAAGTTGTTAAACTCTCACCCCAAAATCTCAATACAAAAAAAGTTCTTAACCCAACATACCTAAAGTTGTCATCTTAACTTTAGTATTAAATCCCTCTAGCTTACAATGTATATGAGAATTATGAGTGTGCCTCAAATCTTCTCTGGGACCCCTTAATATCGAATATATTTTCCTAATACAATTAGAAAAAGAACAACCGCATCATACTAAACTACTACTATTTGTACAATTAACAATCTAATAGGAAATTAGTATTATTCCTACTAGAACAGGCAATTACAAAATAGGAAACAATTTTTCCCAAGCCAATTAGAAGTCTTCTTTATGAGAATTGAGCCAAACTCCTAACAGTCGTAACTATGGGGGAGTTTTTTATTTATTTTTTTCATTTTCTTCTTCCACTTTGCGATCAGATGCAAATACACGTTTGATTTCATGCAAACAATTGGAGCTTGCAATTAATTTTTGTTGGTATGATCCTCCAATGTGTCCACGAGCTAAAGAAGATATAAGTGGATTGTTGAGGAAAATTGTAAGAATAAAGAATCAAGCTAGAAGAGATAGAGATATGAGCTGATGTGATTAATAAATTCATTTTATATAGTTTTTAATGCAATCAGAATATAATATGAGAACAATATCAAACTTGAGTTTCAATAGTAAACTTGACGTAAATTAGAACAATATTAAACTTAAAGAAAAACCAGTCAAATCAAAAAGACAACTGATAATGGTAATGGATAAGTTTACATTAGTAATTAAGTTGACCTTGAAAAGGAGTAAAGACTGTAAATGCCAACCAAGCTGTTGATTTCCTTAATTGGATAACACTCTCCCCAGACCGGCATGTTTGGTTTTTTTATTTTTCTTAGAAAAAAAAGGATATTTTCCACTTTTCATTAAATCTATTAAACTAGGTCCTAGTCAAAATCCTAGTCTCGAAAAGTTATCTTGATATGGACCAACACCATGAAACTTCGTGCCGATATAAAATTATATATTTTTTTATACCATAGTAGTGGATAAAATATTTGGAAATAAAATAAAAGAAACACGTTTTTTTTTTCTCTGTAGCTTATCCGGTTGAGATAAATTTGTTTGACGAAAATCCGATATAATTTACTATGTGATTGACGAATTCAGAGTTTGGTCATGTTGGCTGGGTCCATTCTACTCGGTTGGCAGCGTCAACGTAACAAAATTTTAACAGTCCATGTTCACACTTTTGTTTCATGGGTTTCCACCATTGTTTATATAAAAAAAAAATCTTGGTTAGATTGGATAGTTTTAAACCCGTCTGAAATTTTATCAATAATTTTAAAAACATTTACTAATAATATCAATATAAGTGTGAGAATAAAAAATTAATTGTACAAGTGAAATTTCAAAAATTAACAATGAAATTTCGGACGGATCTAAAACCATTCTTAACCAAAAATTGGTCCTTATATGTTGGATCCTCTCAATTTTTAGCTTTGAATTGCAGGTCAATTGATTGTTAGATTTTATGCCACCTCAATAAAGTAAAAATCGAGGGTCATGAACACACCACATCACCGAAGTAAGGGAAAAGAGCTTTTTCCTCTAAATCGGCAAACAACCAACTGTATGCCCTTGTGTAATGACTCATACCGAGCGAGCATTACTTGAAAAGACATCATCATTACTTTTAAACATTGAGCATATAGACCTGTACCGAAACATATAAATCCTACTATTTCCATCATACAATACATTCCTACTATATGTATGCATGCTTCCACATTTCTTTAGTCTATGTACACTACATCTTGGTTGAAACCAAGAATTTATACAAGACACAATCTTTCGAAAAATTTCAGCCATATAGTTAAAAACCACATACATTTTTTTTAAAAATGGAGACATATACATTAATCCGAACTCCCAAAAAAACATGGTGAGGATGCTTTGCGTGAAAACCCACCTAAGGATACCTTTCTTCTTCATTCCTTTGCTGATTTGCTTCAATTCTATTCAACAACTTCCTTGAAATATTAAAAAGTTGGAGGGTGAGCTAAAAGCTTAGTGAGTAATCATATTACTCGAAGTAATCGTCTTCAAGAAACTTTTTCACTTTTTGAATGAATTCAATTTAATTGTAATCACAATTCATAAAGTCACAACTATGTATATATAATTACTCTCATGCTCATCACAAGTAAAATAATCGTTCCAAGAATACATTAAAACAATCAACAATCACATGAATTAAAGTATCATACAAGTATGTCACATGATTCAAACCATTACAACAATAACCCTTTTAAACTATTCACGGTTCACGTGACATCAACTCAATTCCATACTCTTATCAATACATATATCACAATGGGGGTGTCTCCCCACGTACCAGTGCATCAAACATCGCATTATACATCCACTTGGTTTCATCTGACTTTCCACTTCTACTTGGTTCCACCTCACTTTCCACTTCCACTCGGTTCCATAATATCATCAAGGATTCAAATCTCATCAAACATAATTCATAACACAAGAAATTTCTTAAATATAATTTCATCAACTCATTCACATTACACTTTACTTCCAAACACACATCAAGACATATGATTTGTTTCTTAGATATCAAACACACATTTATTCACACCCTTATATGGTTTGCATTCTGCATCTATTATACTTACATATTTTCGTTTTTATCGTATAATTCACCACGCTTACTAACAGTATGGTGAAACTCACCAAACTCATAATTCTAATTTTATAACAAGAGCTAAGTGGAGAGCTTTGGGAGTAGTGGGGATTTTGGGTTGTGAGGTTTTGAGGGTAATAATTTTGTTGTATTGGGACTTTGGGGTGTGTGTTTGACAACTTTGATCTTCCTAAAGTTGTAGTTGAAGATTAACAAAATAGTGTAGTTGTTGGTGGATGTAAGTAAGGAGGTTGTCGAACCATACTAATTCTTGGTGTTATTACTCTTTATTTTATTTACCTATTTAATTGTTGTGGTTGTGTTTTTACCTAAGATTTGAGCATGTGGATTTTAGAGGAAAAATCCCAACAAACACCTTATATGAAAAATTAGATTTTAAGGATTTTCATAGATCGAGGTCAAAGATTGGATTTCAAATCTGCGAAAAATTCTTGATTTGGGTCATGAAATTTTCTTTAATAAGAGGTATTTTTCACTATCAAATGCAAGACAGATAGGAAAATTTTTATTTTACTCTCTCTATGTAATGGTGGAAATGTATCTTCTCTAAGAAAATCCCGGAAAAATCTCTCTGTACATGAAATGAAAATGGCATTTCACCTAATCTTGTTGTGTTCAATTATATCGACCAAATTAGTGTTATTCCCAACCTTTGGCATGACACATTAACATGAATTGTCACTCGTACCGAAAACTATTTCAAGCTCATATTACAATTTTATCAAATAACTAATCTTAATTAAAAAAGTTGTTCGTTACATTACGCTAAAACATATGCTAGTAAAGATTTGCGTAATCTGCCTTGGCTCAAGATGTGTATGCCATGAAAAGTTCTTACATACCTAACTATGGTCTATAAAAGATATATCGCATAATAACATATTTTATTATTGCATGGCATTAGAAGATAAAGAAAAAGAGATATCTTCCTTCCATCGAATAGTTAAAAATGCTTTGTGCATGCATTTATCAACTACCAAGATAAAAACTTTTCATATATATGCGACAGATATATTAAATTGAACTACTGATCAGCAAGCTAAAAGATGTGCAACACAAATTGTTAATTAAGATCTCTCTTAATCTGTAATAACTGTATTTGCAAAGTAAGGGTAAATAAGTAATTTAACAAATTATAACATGAAGTTTAAATAATATAGTTACGCGATGGATTTAGTATTGAATAAAATAATTCTTTTGGAAAAAAAAATTCTGCGACGTGGACGTCATTAAAAGAAAAGAAAAGTCAAAAGTTGTGGGCAGCAGGTATAATATCGGCTGCCAATTTCAGAAGACGTTTGTAGTCAACAAACGTGGGTAGCAGGTGTAATACCTGTTACCAATTTTAAACGGCATTTGGGAATGCCTTACGCGTCTCCACAACGTGGAAACTGTGGAGACTTTTGGGAGGGGTGGGCTGCTGAAGTTTTCAGCCCAAGTTTTCGTATATATAGCATATGTAAATGTAAAAAAAAAAATTTCACCAATGAGATTTCGTTTTGTTTCCTCTAAATTGTCTGTTTTCTTTAAATCTTTGGATACTCAAAGAAATGCTGGAAGAACAAAATTTTGAAGAAGTTTTCTATGCAATTTCATAGAGAATCAAGAATAGCTATCAGAAGGTAATATCATAGTGCTTATTTTTGAATTTCTAACATTTATGGAGTTTTCCTGAATTCAAAGTGAGAATTTTCAAAGTGTGTGGTTTATATCGAACTGAAGAATAAATTAGAAAATTTATATAAATATGATGTCAGGTGTTGACGATCTACAATTGGGGGAATTTTTGAGAGAAACGGGAAAGGCAAGGAAGTGATCCACGGGTAGCTGTAAGTGCTACTTGTGAGTTGGATTTACTTTAAGTAGTCTAAAGAAAAATGAAATATTTAGTGATAATATTAAAATAAATTATTGATGTATGCTTGGGTGATAGATGAAAAAAATTAATTTATAGTTATGATAGGAAATTTGGACATGTAGAAATATTTTTCGGTGAGAAATAATAAATTACTACGGTGCTCTTTATGTAACTAATCTTGATCATGTTGACCCGGAAAAACCTAGATACACAACATATCAACATGTTATGTGGAAAAGTAAGTTCACTCTAAATCCAAAGCTTTTAGAAAATTTATACTCAATACAATTTTTTTTTCTATTTTTTGTACTGCCAACATAGACTATGGTGATTAATCTATTGACTTTCAAATTTTTTTCCTATTTTATAGAGGATCGAGATGGAATTCTTATTGGCCCACAAGTATGTTGGTAAAGTATATATATTTATTTTAGAAATACTTTGTTTTTGAGAAAAAAAGGCATAAAAATATTAGAAGGCATCATAAAGCCAATAAGATTTAGAAAGAAAATTCCTCATGAACCATGAGAGACACATGGAGAGATCAGTTAAGACGCCAAACCAAACAAACAGAACCATCCACTAGAACACAAGACAACACACTGTGCACATCTTGATACATGTTTTTTCAACATTCCTTTTTCAGTATTTTGTCATATTCCTCTCTATCCCTCCATTCCATTTGGTATAGCTGTTCAATCATCTCCTCTTCATCTCCATCATATGAAACGCCTATTTTTTTTGTTTATCCAATGCCCTATTTTCTTACCCAATACTTTTTCTTTATATTCACACTTTATAAAATGACTAATAATTTTATATAACATTATTTTATTCAGGCTGCTTCAGACTTGATCCTAGTGTATCCTGAAGGTATCAAATATATTCTTAAGTACATCAAGGATCATTACAATAATCCAACCATTTACATTACTGAGAATGGTAAGCCAATTGTTAGAATAAACTTCATATAATTAAGTGGTATTTGTTACATGTTGGATAATCCAATTACTAATTAGTTTTGATTTCTTTGACATAAAACTCATATAGGATATGATGATTACAACAACGATACATTACCATTAGAAGAAGCTCTTAAGGATACTGAGAGGAAAGAATACCATGAGAAGCATCTTCGGAATCTTTTGGAAGCCATAAAGTGAGTTAATATCTAACTTACGTTGAATTTATTATCATTGTTTTTTTTGTTCGCAAAATTTACTTTACAACTAACATAAAACTTGTGTTCTACAACAAACTTGATATTGATATAAAATTATTGTTTTCTGCTATATATGATGTTTTTTAGTACTCAACTTTTGAAGGTTTAATTATTACAAGGTCGATCTCGATGTAAGCTTATAGAGCAAAGATTGTTTTGTTAAATGTTTATACTAATGGTGATTATTGGATTATTGACAGTGACTATGGAGTTGATATGAAAGGCTATTTTGCATGGTCATTGATGGATAACTTTGAATGGAACCTTGGTTACACTGTTCGATTCGGATTATACTACGTAGATTTCAAGAATGACTTGAAACGATATCCGAAAGAATCAGCTAAGTGGTTCATTAAATTTCTAAAAGAACAAAGCAAGCAGTCTAAAACTATTATTTCGGTTTCCTCAATTTTATCACGCATAACAATGAATTGGTCACTATTGACGTATTGAAGTTGAACATCTTTTGGTTTTGAATCACAACTGAATGATGTATTTTATTAATTCTTTTGTAATTCTTTGATTTTATTGATTAAAATCTTTTTAGGTGCTTTAGGATTTTAATATGTAATTAAACTATTGTCTTCTTATATAAGAAATTGTACTACTTTCTGATCTATTTTATGTAGCTAGCCTATAAATAAGTTTGTATAGTTTTTGGGTTCTGCCTATATCTTTTTTCATGATAAATAAATTGATTTTTTCCTTTCATATATATATATATATATATATATATATATATATATATTAAAGCCTTTTATTCTCTTTTTCGCTTAGATAGGTGGTTTAGAGGGAGGATTCTCCAGGCAGGAAGACTCCCTAAAAGTATGCCTTTTGAATCATGGACAAATGGACAATTAAAGTATCATAGTACATATGTCACTTAGCAATCACCGAATTCCTAAACATTTTTTTTTTCTCAAATCCCCAACTTTGAGGATGATTTTAATAAATAAATATTTTGATTATATACTTGTTATAATAAGCCCTTAATTTGATTTGACGTTTTCTTTGAAGTGGGTTTTTTTTTAAGAATTTACTCTTTCAAAAGAAAATTAATGACAGAGAAAACGAAGAAACAATTGTTTACGGTTATTGTTATGCCTAAAATTTGAAAAATAAAGTCTTGGAACATCAACGGTGCAACAAATCGTTGCATTTTTTTATACTTCTTTCCTTTAGGGGTTAAAATTAAGTGGACCAACAGCAAAGCAACACGTGGACATTTCTACTTCCAGTAAGGATATGGCACGTGGACAAGCTATTGACGAACCCAATGCCATCCCCGGACACTCATGTTTAGACCTACGAGCGTAAATCCAGGGATCACGATCTTTCCTGGACAACCAGCCATATCCACTTGCAGAGGAATGGGATCTCAAGGATTTCCCCATTCGGGGCGTGTGGGTCATCTCACCTTTAAAACACTATAAAAGGACCAAGGTATGCAAATCTAGACACATTCACAATCACATTTTACATAACTGAAAGCACGAGAATCCAATTCCTCTAAGAACTTGTACTAACAAGAGCATCGGAGTGTCTTTGGAGGTACCATCTCCCTCTCTCCTCCGGTGGCTCTCTAGCTCATCTCGTCTATCTTGTGCAAGCTCCCCCAAGAACCAGCCCCCAACTCATCAATACATTTTATGCATCAACACCAATATTTTTGTGTTTTGTAGGGGGTTGTTGATAAGAATCTCAGTATTTCTTCAAGAAGTTCTAAAGGCTCTCATTCTATGGCTCTTGATGATCACAAGTGTTTAACATGGTTATCAATTTATGCGCTTATTTCATTTGGAATTATATAAAATGAATTCATTAGCTACATCAGCTCTTAGGTGACAAGAAGGGTGAGAAAGTTGGGGCCATAATCCTTGGACTGACTATTCCTTCATGTCTTCACCTTTTATTGCTATATTCTTCAAAACCAGACCTTCTCTAAACTCTATTCTTTAAAACTAGATCAAATCGACTCTTTCTCCATTATGAGTTCATCTTGCCATTATGATAAGACAGCTGCTTGAAGACACCTAGGCAAACGCTTCCTAGGTTGTCGTGTTGGGATTTTACGATTAAAATCCATTTACTCAATCTTAAGCAAAAAAACACAAGCACAACAATTAAATAGGCAAAATAAATAAAAAGCAAGAACACCTATAATTAATGTGGTTCGGCAACCTCTTTGCATACATCCACCAGCAAATCAACTGCTTTATTAATTTTCAACTACAACTTTAAGAAGAGCAAAGTTGTCAAACTCTCACCCCAAAGTCTCAATATAAAAAAAGCTCTTAACCTAGTTCTAGTTACAAGTACTCTCTCTGACAACCCAAAAACCCAAAGCTCTCATCCTAACTTTAGTAGTAAACCCTTCTAGTTTACATTGTAAATGAAAATTATGACTGTGCCTCAAATCTTCTCTGGGACCCTTTTATATAGAATATATTTTCCAAATACAATTAGGAAAAGAACAACAGCATCATACTAGACTCCTACTACTTGTACAATCAACAATCTATTAGGAAATTACTACTATTCCTACTAGAACAAGCAATTACAAAATAGGAAACAACTTTTCCCAAACCAATTAGAAGTCTTCTTTGTGAGAATTGAGCCAAAATCTTAACAGTTGTAACTATGGGGGAGTTATTTATTTATTTTTTTCATTTTCTTCTTCCACTTTGTGATCAGATGCAAACACACATTTGATTTCATGCAAACAATTGGAGCTTGCAATTAATTTTTGTTGGTATGATCCTCCAATGTGTCCACGAGCTAAAGAAGTTATAAGTGGATTGTTGAGGAAAATTGTAAAAATAAAGAATCAAGCTAGAAGAGACAGAGATAGGAGCTGATGTGATTAATAAATTCATTTTATATAGTTTTAAATGCAATCAAAACATAAATTGAGAACAATATTAAACTTGAGTTTCAATAAAGACGTAAATTAGGAACAGTGATAAACTCGACGTAAATTAGAGCAATATTAAACTTAAAGAAAAACCAGTGAAACCTAAAAGACAATTGATAATGGTAATGGATAAGTTTACATTAGTAATTAAGTTGACCTCGAAAAGGAGAAAAAACTGTAAATGCCAATCAAATGATAAACTTAAGAAACCTGTTTCTTTTATTTTTTCCCCCCTTTTTTCATGTAATTTCTCCGTTACTAGTACTATATATAAAAAATATACTCCATACTCCATAGTGATCAAGCCTGGGCATTTAAAGTGTTTAACTAATTGCTCCTTTAATTTTCAAGGTCAACTCCAACTTAATTACTGATATTGTAAACTACCCACGATGAAGCAGTAGTCATTTGTTTACCAGAGAGGGCTATTTAATTTTGCCATGAAACACGTACATAATGATCTTTCAATTTAGAAGACATCCAACACTATAATTTCTTAATTAATTTTAAAGTTATGTTTCGTGTTATTTTGAAGGAGACAACAATAACAACATGCATATGTTGAGTTATTAATCAGCTGTTGAGTAATTATGCGTATCTATAACATCTAAGTGATGCAACAGTTAGGAGGAGATCGTAATTATCAATTTATGTTGCTCATCTTTTAAGCTTGCTGATCAGTAGTTCAATTAATCATTAACTTCTCCTGATTTTCTATTTTTGATTCTTGATGTGGGATAATTTTACCATCCAAACAAACAGTAACACATGACACACCAAGGTAAGTCCACGCACACAAAATTACCACCAGTGAAATCATTACATGTGTCCAAGGGTACGAAGGTAATTTTATTCATAAACCCTAAAACACAGTAATCCTAATTGCACAAGGACACTCATATCTCATATCTGAGAAACTCAAATCCCACCACAACTCTCACTTATGAGTCATTTTCCTAATCAAACTGTACTCCAAAGCACTGTATGTAGAGGGCTTTCATTATCACACATGTACGTCACAAACAGTTTTTACAGCACCTGTCTTTTCATTTTCTATAAACAGATTACTGATTTAGGCATCAGAGAGTTCCCTCAAAAGCACACTTCCGATCCTCCGACAACTCCTTAGGTCTTTTTTTGTTCTCGTGTGCGTAGGGACTTCACAACACCTATAAGAGCAACAGTCACACTTTTCAGCATAAAAATATTTGTTAGATATCAAACACACATCAAGACATATGATTTATTTCTTAGATATCAAACACACATTTATTCACACCCTTATATGGTTTGCATTCAGCATCTATTATACTTACATATTTTCGTTTTTATCATATAATTCACCACGCTTACTAATAGTATGGTGAAACTCACCACACTCATAATTCTAATTTTATAACAAGAGCTAAGTGGAGAGCTTTGGGTGTATTGGAGATTTTGGGTTGTGAAGTTTTGAGGGTAATAATTTTGTTGTATTGGGACTTTGGGGTGCGTGTTTGACAACTTTGATCTTCCTAAAGTTGCAGTTGAAGATTAACAAAATAGTGTAGTTGTTGGTGGATGTAAGTAAGGAGGTTTTCGAACCATACTAATTCTTGGTGTTATTACTCTTTATTTTATTTACCTATTTAATTGTTGTGGTTGTGTTTTTGCCTAAGATTTGAGCATATGGATTTTAGAGGAAAAATCCCAACAAACACCTTATATGAAAAATTAGATTTTAAGGATTTTCATAAATCGAGGTCAAAGATTGGATTTCATATTTGTGAAAAATTCTTGATTTAGGTCTTGAAATTTTCTTTAATAAGAGGTTTTTTTCACTATCAAATGCAAGACAGATAGGAAAATTTTTATTTTACTCTCTCTATGTGACGGTGGAAGTATATCTTATCTAAGAAAATCCCATAACTCAGGTTTAAGGGAGTAATCGCTCTGTACATGAAATGAAAGTGGCATTTTACCTAATCTTGTTGTGTTCATTTATATCGACCAAATTAGTGTTATTCCCAACCTTTGGCATGACATATTGACATGAATTGTCACTCATACCGAAAACTATTTCAAGCTCATATTAAAATTTTATCAAATAACTAATCTTAATTAAAAAAGTTGTTAGTTACATTACGCTAAAACATATGCTAGTAAAGATTTGCGTAATCTGCCTTGGCTCAAGATGTATATGCCATTAAAAGTTCTTACTTACCTAACTATAGTCTATAAAAGATATATCGCATAATAACATATTTTATTATTGCATGGCATTAGAAGATAAAGAAAAAGAGATATCTTCCTTCCATCCAATAGTTAAAAATGCTTTGTGCATGCATTTATCAAGTACCAAGATAAAAAACTTCCATATATACGCGACAGATATATTAAATTGAACTATGGATCAGCAAGCTAAAATATGTGCAACACAAATTGTTAATTAAGATCTCCTCTTAATCTGTAACAATCGTAATTGCAAAGTAAGGGTAAATAAGTAATTTAATAAATTATAACATGAAGTTTAAATGATATAGTTATGCGATGGATTTAGTATTGAATAAAATAATTCTTTTGGATAAAAATATTTCTGCGACGTGGACGTCACTAAAAGAAAAGAAAAAAAAAAACTCAAAACTTGTGGGCATAAGGTGTAATACCTGCTGCCAATTTCAGAAGACGTTTGTAGTCAACAAATGTGGGTAGCAGGTGTAATACCTTATGCCAATTTCAGACGGCATTTGGGAATGCCTTACGCGTCTCCACAACGTGGAGACTGTGGAGACTTTCGGGAGGGGTAGGCTGCTAAAGTTTTCAGCCCAAGTTTTCGTATATATAGCATATATAAACGTAAAAAAAAAAAAAGGTTCACCCATGAGATTTCGTTTTGTTTCCTCTAAATCATCTATTTTCTTTAATTATTTGGATACTCAAATAAATGCTGGAAGAGCAAAATTTTGAAGGGGTTTTCTGTGGAATTTCATATAGAATCAAGAATAGCTATCAGAAAAGCAGAAAGTAATATCATAGTGCTTAATTTTGAATTTCTAACATTTATGGAGTTTTCTTGAATTCAAAGTGAGAATTTTCAAAGTGTGTGGTTTATATCGAATTGAAGAATAAATTAGAAAATTTATATAAATATGATGTCAGGTGTTAATGATCTACAATTGGGGGAATTTTTGAGAGAAATGGGAAAGGTAAGGAAGTGATCCACGGGTAGCTTTAAGTGCTACGTGTGAGTTGGATTTACTTTAAGTAGTCTAAATAAAAATGAAATATTTAGTGATAATATTAAAATAAATTATTGATGTATACTTGGGTGATAGATGAAAAAAATTGATTTGTAAGTATGATAGGAAATTTGGACATATAGAAATATTTTTCGGTGAGAAATAATATTTTTGGAAATAAAAGTTTATTGGAGAATAAAAGAGATAAAAAAATTATTGATGAGTTATATTGATGTTTTAGCACGAATTATGAGGAGATGAATTTTAGTGAATATTGATAAGCTTTGGTGGATGATTTGATGTGATTAGAAATGAAATTCAGTGGATCTGGACAAACTTTGATGGATAATTTGATATGATTTGGGATGAAACTTAGTGGATTTTGACAAGTTGTAATGGATGATTTGATGTGATTTGGGATGAGTGGATTTTAGTAGAATTTTTATATAATTTGAGAAAAAATCAGGATAGTCAATTTAAATATTTTAATTTCATGTGATTTTTATATTGCTGTTTATATGCATATGTTACATCATTGTTCATATGCATATGCATTACATGAGAAATAAAAGAACTAGGGAAGGCAGCTAGTCTGATGAAAATGAAAGAACCGTGAAGGCAGCTGGTCTAATGAAAATAAAAGAACCGGGAAGGCAACTGGTCTAATGAAATTGAAGAAACCGGGAAGGCAGCCGGTCTAAATGAGAATGAAAGAATCGGGAAGGCAGCCAGTATAAGATAATAACAAGCTGTCGACTGGTGGGAAGACGTTCCCATCATAATCATGTATCCATTTGCATCTGTTTTAATTATTGCTGCATTATTGAAATGATGAGGTGTGATGTATCATCGTGAATATAATTATAGATGATTGAGTCTCACTGAAAGAGACAGTTATGATGAAAATATTATTGAAATGCTGAGGTATGATGTATCATCATGAATATAATTATAGATGATTGAGTCTCACAGAAAGAGACAATTATGATGAAAACATTATTGAAATGCTGAGGTGTGATCTAATATCGTGAATAAAATTATAGACAATTGAATTTCACAGAAAGAGACAGTTATGATGATAGTGCTGATGTGTGGTATGTTATTTTGAAATTGTTTATAGATGATTTGGTCTCATAGAGAGAGACAATTATGGTAAGCAAGAAGCAGAGAATGATACGAACCATCTAAATGATGGACTTTATGATGAGAACCTCATTACGAGGTAATTATGAGATAATTGATGGTCTTAAGGTGGACCAATGATTTAGAAAAAGATATTGATAGAGAATGAATCATATGGCATGTGTAATGATAGTAGAAAGTTGTCACCAGGTTATGTGAAAAAAAATAATAAATAAAAAATTAAAGGACTATTTATGAAATTTTGGAATATTTTTAGTAAATTAAATTCACTGAGCTTGTGAAACTCTCCCCTTATTGTACAATGATTTTCAGGTAGCAGGCTTGGCAAATAATTTAGTGAGTTAAGGTTCAGAAGAAATTGTTTTCTGTAAGCCACGTACGTGTCAACATACTCAGACTAATGAGAAAATAAAATGAAAAAATTATTTGTAAATCTTCATGCATTTTACGTTGTATAGAATGCTTAAAGATCGGATTGATGTAAAGTTCTTTTGGTAATATTTATTTTTATTGTTGCGTATATGTGTCGTGCCGGGATTCTCAAAATGTGATGACACCTGTAGAGAGATTATTTGGTTTTCTACCAGTAACTGACAGGGACATAGTTGCCTTTGTTTCGTTTGAATTAAAAGTAGAAGTTTTGGATTGGTGGGAAGATATTCTCCCCTGGGTAAGTACAGATGTTAATAGACCTTAAACCTGGAATAGGTTTAAGGAGGTTTTCCTTGATAAATAATTTTACTTAAACTTTTACAGCCTAACATGATAGAGATTGATCTATTTGAGGCATATTAATTATGTCAGATTGGTGGATATATCAACTCTGATTGAGAGAGATGTGATGGAGTTTAAGAAAAAAAATAGAGAAAGAGTGGTTAAAGAGGTTTAGACGTAAAGGTTATAGAGGTAATGGTAGTATAAGTGTATAGGGTGAGAAACCACCTCAAATGAGGCTTTCCTTGTTACAAGGAACTGAAGTACAGAGTTAGAGGCAAACAGAACCTGTTGTTTCTATATCTTAGAATACTATTGGTTGGACCCTTAGATTTGGGAGACAGAAAGTCATGGCAGAGGAAGTAAGTATGCCATTAAGGGAAATAGTAATATGACGTATGATTGAGAGACAAAAGTTATTATAGATATATTCAGATGAGATATTTATCTCATAATTGTCAAAATTTGAAACTCTTTATGTGTGGAGAAGGTGGACATGTCAGTGTTGGTTGACCTTGATGCAACCCATTCTTTTGCATCCAGTATTCATATAAAATCTATTAAAGTATGTATTTGTAATAACCATATTTTAAAAGTAAGAGTAAATGGGTATTTTAATAAATATGACAAAGAGTTAAAATCCCAAAATGGCTGAATGAAGATTTCAGGAAACAAAGGTTGAGAAAAAAAAAAAAAGTCAACTTTGAACAGTAGATCATGGCAGCAGTTCTGCCACCTACTGTCACCGAAAGTATAATGCAATTGGAGTTGGTGGAGAGAATTTTAAATGGTGTAAATGGAGAGAATGTTTAATGATGATGTTTTTTTTTCTAATCATGATGTTTTTGGTATTTAATTGATATCTCGATATCATGGAGAATTTGGGAGAGAGGGGAGGCTGCCGATCTTCAGCTTAAGCTCCCTTATAAATATGTGTAGTAAGTGTAGCTACGCGTAGAAATTTCCTTTAGTTCCGAAAATTCAATCTGTTTTCTTATAACTTTTGGGAGTTCAAAGAAAGGTGGAATGAGAAAAATTTTGAAGGATATTTTCGAAAATATTTTATAAAGAATTTTAGGAAGCTATCAGAATAGCAGAAGTAATAAGGTAATGTTATTTTTTAAAAAATTTTAGTATTTATGAAAGTTTCAGGAAGTTAAAGTGGGAATTTCCAAACTGTGCGGTTTTTGGAGAAAAGAACAAATAATAAGAAATTTTAAATTCAAATATTATGTTAGATGTTGGCGTTCAACAATCAGGAGAAAATTCGGAGAAGAGTGGGAAAGGCAAAGAGATGGTCCACGAGTAGCTTTAAGTGCTACGTGGTGAGTTGGATTTACTTTTAGTAGTCTAAATAAAAAAAACCAATTATTTGGTGATAATATTAAATTTAATTAATAAAGTATGCTTAGGTGATAGATGAAAAATTGATTTATGGGTATGATAGGAAATTTTGTCAGGTAGAAATATTTTTTGGTGAGAAATGATATTTTTGGAAATCATTAGTTTATTTGAGAATAAAAGCGATAAATAAATTATTAATGAGATATATTGATGGTTTAATACGAGTTATGATGAGATGAATTTTAGTGGATCTTGGCAAATTTTGGTTGATGATTTGAGATGAAATTTAGTGGATCTTGACAAACTTTAATGGATTATTTGATGTGATTTGGGAAGAGAAGAATTTAGTGAAATTTTTTTATATAATTTGATAAAAATCAGGATGATTGGATGTGAGGAATTTTAAAGAAACTTTGTTATATAAATTTGTGGATAACCTGGATAGCCAATTTAAGTGGTTTGAATTTATATATTTTTTTATATTACTATTTATATTACTGTTTCATATCATTGTTCATGTGCATATGCATTTAATAATATAACCGAAAGAACCGGGATGGTAGCCAGTCTAATGAAAAAACCGTGACAACCGGTATATGCTGGAATTAAAAATGAAAACCGTGATAACCGGTATATGCTGGAATTAAAAGTGAAAACCGTGACAGTTGGTATATGCTGGAAAGAACTGGGCAGGCAGCTGGTCTAATGAGACTGATAGAACCGGGAAAGCAGTCGGTCTTATCAGAATAAAAGAACTGAGAGGGCAGCCGGTCTAAGATAATAACAACTTGTCGACAGGTGGAAAGACGTTCCTATCATAATCATTTATGCATTTGCATCTGTTTTAATTATAGTTGCATTATTTAAGATGCTGAGATGTGGTATATTATTGTGAATTAAATTATAGATGGCTGAGTCTCATAAAAAGAGACAGCTAAAATGATGAGATTTTTGAGATGTTGCGATGTCGTATATAATTGTGAATTAAATTATAGATGACTGAGTCTCATAAAAAGAGACAGCCATAAGGATGAGATTTTTGAGATACGGAGAGGTGGTTTATTATTGTGAATTTAATTATAGAAGGTTGAGTCTCATAGAAAGAGACAGTAGGGTGATAAGACTTATCTAAATGATGGACTTTATGATGAGAACCTCATTACGAGGTAATTATGAGATAATTGATGATCTTAAGGTGGACCTCTGATTGAGAAGAAGAGATTGATAAAGAATAAATATTGTTATGTGTAATGATAGTAGGAAGTTCTCATCAGGTTATGTGGAAAAAATTTAAAAGATTAAATATTAAAGGACTAGTTATAGATTTTGGAATACTTTTAGTAAATTTAATTCGTGGAGCTTATGAAGCTAACCCCTCACTGTTCAATGATTTCAGGTAGCAGACAAGATAAATAGTCTGGTGGGTTGAGAATCAGACGAGATCTTTTTCTGTAAGCCACATACGTGTCAATATCCTCAAACAATCGAGATAAAGACTTGTAAAAATTTTATTGTAAATATTCATGCATTTATGTATATTATGGTTAAGTGAATAACTGATTTGTTTACCTCTCCTGTTAAGGGATGAGGAAAAAGAAAAAAAAAATGGTAGTATTATATTTATTGTTACATATATGCGTCGTGCTTGGATTTTTAAAATGTGATGACACCGTCTAGGGGTGGCCAACCTGGGATGGGTCGTTATAATTTTGGTATCAGAGCATTAGGTTTTAAGATTCTGTAGACTGCATGAGAACTTAAAAGTGGAAGATCTAAATAATATTCTTAAATGCAGGGTCTGAGGATGACACGTGGTCGTGCGAGAGCTAGAGGTAGAGTTCAGAATCCGAGGAGGAAGTTGAGTCGGTGGTTCCCGTAAGGGAACATGGTGATAGTGCAACTGGTACGAGTAGAGCTGGGGAAGTATCTAAAAGTAGGAATGATGAATTGAGAGAGGCTCTTAATTGTGCTTTAGAGAGGGTGAATGCAGCTGAGGAACGGGCTGCTAATTTGCAGAGAAGATTAGAGGAAAGGGATAGAACAGAACCGGATGTGGTAAGGCAAGAAGTTCCTGATGTAGGGGTATTTGCAAATGAAAGGGGATTGTTTTGTGAAGTTTCTTAAGTTTAAACCTCAGTCGTTTAAAGGATCTGTAAATCTGGTGGAAGCTGAGCAGTGGATTGAGCATGTGGAGAAATATTTTGAGGTCTTACCGGTGTCTGATAAACATAAGGTTGTTTTTGCTTCGTTTATGCTGGAGGGTGAGGCTTCTCAATGGTGGAAGGATATTTTGCCTAGGATGAGTACACGAATAGATCAACCTTTGACTTGGAATAAATTTTTTTGGCATAACAAGAAAGAGAATTTATCCACCTAAAGCAGGAAATTTATCGGTGGTTGAATATGATAATAAATTTGTAGCCCTGTCAAGATTTGTACCTGAGTTCGTGAATACGAAGGAAAGAAAATGCAAGAGATTTTTAGATGGATTACACTACAAAATTAGTTATAAACTCTCATACATGGGCATAGGAAATTATGCTGTACTAGTAGATAAAGCATTACAGATTGAGAGAGATTTAATAGAGTATAAAGGTAGGAGGGATTGGTTGAAGAGAACTAGATTTGAGGGATCTAGAGGTGGTAGCAGTATGGGTGTATAGGGTGGGAGACCACCCCAGAGGGGGCGTTCTTTGTCACAAGGAACTGTAGGGCAGACTCAGAGGCAAGCAAAATCTGTTACTTCAGTAGCTCAGAGTAATACCAGTGGGACCCCTCGATTTGGGAGACAGACTATGGGGATTGGGAGTTATGGTAGAGGAATGAATATGCCACCAAGGGGAAGTGAAAATCTGATTTATGATTTGGAGTCAAGGGTTTGCATTAAATGTAATCAGATATGTAATCAGATGGGGCATTTATCTCAGAACTGCCCTACACAGATATGCTATGTATGTGGTGAGGGAGGACATGTTGCTGCAGATTGTCTAGCGGGGAAATCAGCTGAAGCAAGCATTGGAAGTGTAAGGAGAAGTCCGATGGACAGAGGCAGTGGATCAGGGAGTGTGCGGGGCAGAGGTCAAGGATCTATAGCAGAGCAAGGGCGTGGCAGTCAGATTTATTCCAGATATTGCAGAGTCTATGCATTGACCCAGCAGGATGCACAAGCCACTCCCGATGTTGTTATTGGTATGATATCTATCCTTGGTAGGGCTGCTAGATTATTGATTGATCTTGGTACAACCCATTCTTTTGCATCTAGTAGTTATATGAAATCTATTGATGCTAGTGCTAGTCCTTTGATTCATGCCATTATTGTTGAGGTTCCTACTGGAGATAGGGTTATTATCAGAACAATTTATCAATGTTGTGTGATTAATATTGCTGACAGAGAATTTGAGGTTGATTTATTGCCTTTAAATATGACAGATTTTGATGTAATTCTGGGGATGAATTGGTTATTTGCATGTCATGCATGGATAGATCGTTTTAGGAAAAATGTGGTGTTCAGGATACCCGGGCAGGAGGAGTTTAATTTTCTGGGAGAACGTAAAATACTTGTTAATTGTCTGATTTCGGCCTTAACTGCTAGTAAATGGTTGAGGAAGGGTTGTGAGGGGTATTTAGCATATGTGGTGGATTCTAGCAGGGAGGGTAAAAAGTTAGAAGAAATCTCGGTGGTCAAAGATTTTTCTGATGTATTCCCTGAGGAGTTATCTGGATTACCTTCCAATAGGGAGATCGAATTTTCTATTGAATTGATTCCAAGATCAGCACCCATATCCATAGCACCCTATAGAATGGCACCAGCTGAATTGAGAGAGTTGAAAGTTCAGCTTCAGGAGTTGCTAGATAAACAGTTTATCCAACCTAGTACATCACCCTGGGGAGCCCCTGTGTTATTTTTCAAGAAGAATGATGGGATATTGAGGTTGTGTATTGATTATAGACAATTGAATAAGATCACAATAAAAAATAGATATCCTTTGCCCAGGATAGATGAACTATTCGAGCAATTACAGGGGGCTAGAGTGTTCTCTAAGATAGACTTGAGGTCGGGATATCATCAATTGAGGATAAAAGAGGGGGACGTGCCCAAAACTGCTTTTAGGACATGTTATGGCCATTATAAGTTCTTGGTGATGCCTTTTGGGTTGACCAATGCTCCTATGGAATTTATGGATCTTATGAATTGGGTGTTTAAACCATTCTTGGATAGATTTGTAATTGTGTTTATTGATGATATTTTAGTATATTCCAAGAATGAAGAGGAGCATATGCGACATTTGGAGATAGTGTTGGAGATTCTAAGGAAGGAGAAATTATATGCGAAATTCTCTAAATGTGAGTTTTGGTTGAATGAAATATCCTTCTTGGGGCATGTTGTGTCGGGAGAGGGAATAGCAGTCGACCCACAAAAAGTAGAAGCAGTGTTGACTTGGGAAAGACTCACGAATGTAACTGAAATTAGAAGCTTTTTGGGATTGGCTGGTTATTATAGAAGATTTATTAAAAAAATTTCTATGATTGCTAGACCTTTGACTAAATTGACCAAGATGGATGAAAAGTTTAGGTGGTCAGAGGAGTGTGAGAGAAGTTTCCAGCTGTTGAAAGAAAAATTGAATACTGTCCCAGTATTAGTGCTTCCATCTGATGATGAAGGATTTGTGGTCTATAGTGATGCATCACATCAGGGACTGGGATGTATGTTGATGCAACATGGGAAAGTTATAGCTTATGCATCTAGGTCACTGAAAAATCATGAGAGAAATTACCTGACCCATGATTTAGAATTGGCTGCCATAGTTTTTGCTTTGAAGATTTGGAGACACCATTTATATAGAGCCAAGTGTGAAATTTTTACTTATCATAAAAGTTTGACACATTTACCAACCTAGAGGAAGTTGAATTTGAGGCAGAGGAGGTGGATGGAATTAATTTGTGATTATGATTGCACAATTCATTATCATCCAGGAAAGACTAATGTGGTCGCAGATGCATTGAGTAGAAAAGCTACAGGGAGATTAGCTGCTTTTGGGAGTCATGATACTAGCCTGATGATAGAATTAAGAGGAATGAGGATGCAATTGGGTGTCAATGATAGAGGAGTATTAATGGCAAATATGGTAGTTCAATCTCCTATTATTGATTGTTTATTACAGCTACATAGTAAAGATGAGGGGATAGAGAAAATCAGGCAGGAAGTATTGAGCGGGAAGCCGACCGAGTTTAGAATCAAAGAAGATGGTATGGTGGTATAGGGACAAAGAATTTGTGTTCCCAATGATATGGAGATGAGAAAATAAATATTAAAGGAGGCTTAAGATTCGATATATTCCATGCACCCGGGAAATAATAAGATGTACAGAGGGTTAAAACAGAATTATTGGTGCTCAGGGATGAAGAGGGATGTAGCAGAATACATTGCTAGATGTTTGACTTGTCAACAAATAAAATCTGAGAATAGACATCCAGCAGGTTTATTACAACCTCTTCCTATACTTGAGTGGCCATGGGAAAATGTAAGTATGGATTTTGTCTCTGGTTTTCCCCGTACCCAGAGAGGGTATGATGCTGTGTGGGTCATAGTGGATAGACTTTCTAAATCTTCACATTTTCTTCCTATTAAAACTACTCGGAGTCCAAAAAAGTTGGTTGAGTTGTATGTGGCAGAGATAGTGAAATTACATGGAGTACCCTTGCGTATTGTATCAGATAGAGATTCTAGATTTACTTCTAGATTTTGGAGGGGTTTTCAAGAAGCTATGGGTACGCAATTACAGTTTAGTACAGCTTTTCACCGACAAACTAATGGGCAGACAGAGAGAATCATCAGAATACTAGAAGATATGTTGAGGGCAAGTGTACTGAGCTTCTCAGTAAGCTGGGATGTTTATTTGCCTTTGATAAAGTTTACATACAATAATCAGTATCAAAGTAGTATTGGGATGGCACCCTTTGAAGCTTTGTATGATAGAAGGTGTAGAACTCCAGTATACTGGGAAGAAGTTGGAGAGAGAAAGATATATGGCCCAAAAATGATAGACTTGACTACTGAAAGAATCAAACTGGTTAGGGAGAACCTCAGAGCAGACAGAAAGGATATGCTGACAAAAGAAGACGACCTCTTGAATTCCAAGTTGGTGATTGGGTATTCTTAAAGATATCTCCGTGGAAGGGAGTGTTGAGATTTAAGAGGAAGGGAAAGTTGAACCCAAGATTTATGGGGCCTTATGAGGTGATCGAAAGAATTGGACCCGTAGTATATCATTTGAATTTGCCTCCGGAATTAAAGCAATTGCATAATATTTTTAATGTGTCACTACTGAGAAAGTACTTGCACGATGAGTCCCATGATATCACAAATCAGGCGATAGAAATTCAGAAAGACTTGACTATTATGCTAGCACCAGTCGGAATCTTAGACAGAAAAGAGCAAGTCTTACGCAATAAAGTTATTCCTTTTATTCAAGTGTTATGGCGCAATAAATATGTCGAAGAAGTAACGTGGGAACATGAAGAAATAATGAGGAAGGATTATCCCCAACTCTTTACTTAATTCTAGTAAGAAATTTCGGGGTCAAAATTTTTGTAAGGTGGGTAGATTTGTAATAACCATATTTTAAAAGTAAGGGTAAATGGGTATTTTAATAAATATGACAAAGAGTTAAAATCCCAAAATGGTTGAATGAAGATTTCAGGAAACAAAGGTTGAAAAGCAAAAAAAAAAAAAAAATGAGTCAACTATGAACAGTAGATCGTGGCAGCAGGTCTGCCACCTACTGCCACTGAAAGTATAATGCAATTGGAGTTGGGGGAGAGAATGTTTAATGATGATCTTTTTTTTCTAATCATGATGTTTTTGGTATTTAATTGATATCTCCATATCATGGAGAATTTGGGAGAGAGGGGAGGCTGCCGATCTTCAGCCTAAGCTCCCCTATAAATATGTGTAGTAAGTGTAGTTATGAGTAGAAATTTCCTTTAGTTCCAAACATTCAGTCTATTTTCTTATAACTCTTGGGAGTTCAAAGAAAGGTGGAATGAGCAAAATTTTGAAGGATATTTTCGAAAATATTTTATAGAGAATTTCAAGAAGCTATCAGAATAGCAGAAGTTATAAGATAATGTAATTTTTTTTAAAAAAAAATTAGTATTTATGAAAGTTTCAGGAAGTTAAAGTGGGAATTTTCAAACTGTGTGGTTTATGGAGAAAAGAAGAAATAATAAGAAATTTTAAATTCAAATATTATGTTAGGTGTTGGCGGTCAGCAATCAGGAGAAAATTCGGAGAAGAGCGGGAAAGGCAAAGAGGTGGTTCACGAGTAGCTTTAAGTGCAATGTGGTGAGTTGGATTTACTTTTAGTAGTCTAAATAAATAAAAAAAACTAATTATTTGATGATAATATTAAATTTAATTATTAAAGTATGCTTGGGTGATAGATGAAAAATTGATTTATGGGTATGATAGGAAATTTGGTCACGTAGAAATATTTTTCGGTGAGAAATGATATTTTTGGAAACCATAAGTTTATTTGAGAATAAAAGTAATAAATAAAATATTAATGAGATATATTGGTGTTTTAATACGAGTTATGATGAGATGAATTTTAGTGGATCTTGGCAAATTTTGGTGGATGATTTGAGATGAAATTTAGTGGATCTTGACAGACTTTAATGAATTATTTGATGTGATTTGGGAAGAGAAGAATTTAGTGAAATTTTTTTATATAATTTGATAAAAATCAGGATGATTGGATGTGAAGAATTTTAAAGAAACTTTGTTATATAAATTTGTGGATAACCAGGATAGCCAATTTAAGTGGTTTGAATTTTTATATCGTTTTTATATTACTGTTTATATTACTGTTTCATTTCATTGTTCATATGCATATGCATTTAATAATATAACCGAAAGAACCAGGAAGGCAGCCGGTCCAATGAAATAACCGTGACAGCCGGTATATGCTAGAATTGAAAGTGAAAACCGTAATAGTCGGTATATAGTGGAAAGAACTGGGAAGACAGCCGGTCTTATGAGACTGATAGAACCGGGAAGGCAGCCGGTCTTATGAGAATAAAAGAATCGAGAGGGCGACCGGTCTAAAATAATAACAACTTGTCGACAGGTGGGAAGACGTTACCATCATAATCATTCATGCATATGTATTTGCTTTAATTATTGTTGCATTATTTGAGATGCTGAGATGTGATATATTATTGTGAATTAAATTATAGATGGCTAAGTCTCATAAAAAGAGACAGCTAAAATGATGAAATTTTTGAGATGCTGCGATGTAGTATATAATTGTGAATTAAATTATAGATGACTAAGTCTTATAAAAAGAGACAGCCATAAAGATGAGATTTTTGAGATGCTGGGAGGTGGTTTATTATTGTGAATTTAATTATAGAAGGTTGAGTCTCATAAAAAGGGACAGTAGGGTGATAAGACTTATCTAAATGATGGACTTTATGATGAGAACCTCATTACGAGGTAATTATAAGATAATTGATGATCTTAAGGTGGACCACTGATTGAGAAGAAAAGATTGATAAAGAATAAATCTTGTTATGTGTAATGATAGTAGGAAGTTCTCATCAGGTTATGTGGAAAAAATTTAAAAGATTAAATATTAAAGGACTAATTATGGAATTTGGAATACTTTTAGTAAATTTAATTCGCTGAGCTTGTGAAGCTAACCCCTCACTGTTCAATGATTTCAGGTAGCAGACAAGATAAATAGTCTGGTGGGTTAAGAATCAGACGAGATCTTTTTCTGTAAGCCACATACGTCTCAATATCCTCAGACAATCGAGATAAAGACTTGTAAAAATTTTATTGTAAATAATCATGCATTTATGTATATTATGTTTAAGTGAATAACAGATTTGTTTACCTCTCCTGTTGAGGGATGAGGAAAAAGAAAAAAAAATCTGGTAGTATTATATTTATTGTTGCATATATGCGTCATGCTTGAATTTTCAAAATGTGATTACACCGTCTAGGGGTGGCCAACCTGGGATGGGTCGTTACAGTATTAGTCCTTGGATTGCAAAATATCCTGGTTAAAGTTCTCCCTTGAGATAGAGTTATTATCATGAATAGTTATGAGAGATTGTGTGATTCGTACCAGTGACAGAAAATCTGAAGTTGATTTATTATCTTCGAATATAATTTATTTTGGGAAATAATTGGTCATCGATGTTTTATGTCTAGATTGATTATTCCAAAAAGAAGGTTCAAGATATAGACGTGAGATACTTTTAACTATCTTATTTTTGCTCTGGCCAGTAGGAGATGATTGAAGAAGGGTTTTAACGAGTATTAGGCATATATTATGAATTATAAAAAGGAAAATGGGAAGTTAGAATAAATCTTAGTGATGAAAGAATATTCTAAATTAATTTTTTATGAGTTGTTTAGGTTGCCTCCAAGTAGGGTGATTAAAGTCTTTATTGATGTGATACCAGGGCTATCACATATATTTAATAGCGCCCTACAGAATGACGTCAGCTGAATTGAGAAAGTTGAACGTATCATTTTAAGAATTTTTGGATAAATAATTTTTCGGACCTAACGTATTTGGGGAGTCCCTATGTTGTTTGTGAAGAAGGATGATGGAACGATGAGATTGGGTATAAACTACAAATAGTTGAATAAGAATAAATACATTTTTTCCTAGAATAAATGAATTGTTTAAGCAGTTGCAAGGAGTGAGAATGTTTTCTAAGATAAACCTGAGATCAAGTTATCATCGATGGAGGATAGAGAAGGGAGACGTGCCTAAGACTGCTTTTAGGACACGTTATGCTCATAAGCTTTCGCGATGTCATTTGGATTAACTAATGTTCCAGAAACATTCATGGACTTGATGAATAAAATATTTAAACTATTTCTTGATAATCTTATGGTTGTGTTTAGTAATGACATTCTGATATATTTTGAGAAGGAAAAACAACATATAGACCATTAGACAGTGTGCTGGAGATTCTGAGGAGAGAGAAATTATATGCAAAGTTTCTAAGTGTGAATGTTAGCTGAAGGAAATGACTCTCTTGGAACATGTAATATCCGGAATCGGCATAACAGTTGATCCACAAAAGGTAGAGATAATATTAAACCAACTAATATAACTGAGATTAGAATCTTCTTGGGGTTAGCTGGTTATTATAGAATAATTCTTTCAGAATTTGTCTATTATTGAATTGCTATTGAATAAATTGACCAATAAAGATGTGAGATTTATACGGTGAAGGAAGTGAGAAAATTTTGCAATTACCAAAGGAGAAATTCACTGCAGCTCTTGGTGTTTCCTTATGGTGATGAAGGAGTTGTGGTGTATAATGATAAGTCATATCAATGATTAGGATATGTGTAACATAGGAATGTTATGGGCTATACTTCTAGGCAATTGAAAATTTATGATAGAAATTACTCCACTCATGACTTTGAATTGACTGTTATAGTGTTTACTTTAAAGATTGGAGACATCATCAGTATGGAGCCACTTGTGAGATTTTCATGGGTTATAAGAGTTTGACGTAATTACCTGCCCAGAGAAAGTTGAATTTGAGGCAAAGATGGTGGATGAAGTTGATTAGTAACTATGATTGTACAATTCATAATCATCTAGAAAATGCGAAGGTGATAGCTGATACATTGTGTAGAAATTCTACAAGAAGGTTAACTGCTATGGGGGTTCTAATGTGAAATTGATGATAGATTTAAAAGAGATAAGAATGAAGTTGAATAACAGTGATAAAAGATCATGGTTAACGAATATGGTTGTACAGTCATCCATAATAAAATGTTTTAGAGATGCAAAGTAGAGATTAAGAGATAGAAAAGATTAAGCATTGAGCGCTTACTAGAAAGCAATATGAGTTCAAAAATTTGGAATGAGGGTATTTTGAAATTGGAACATGGATTTGTGTTCCCAATGATGCAGAGTGGAGAAAGAAGATATTGAGAAAAGTACATGATGATGTAGCTTCGATGCAATCAAGTAATAATAAGATGTATAGAGGATTGAGACAGAAATTCTAATGGTCAGGGTTGAAGAGAGATGTAGCTGAGATTGTGAGGTTGTATGGAGTACCATGGATCATAGTATCAAATATAGATGCTAGATTTACATCTTGGTTTTTGGAAAGGCTTTCAGTAAGCCATGGGTACAAAGTTGTAATTTAATATAGTTTTTCATGCTTAGACAAAAAAAAAAAGGATTTTTAGAGTACTAGAAGATATGTTAAAGGAAAATGTGATGAGTTCTTAGTAAGTTTGGAATGCTTACATGCCATCGATTGAAGTTGCTTATAATAATCAGTAACAAACTAATATTAGGATGGCATCGATTGAGGCATTGTATGGTCGGAGGAGTAGAACTCCTTTATGTTAGGAAGAAATGAGAGAGAGAAATATAGTTGGTTTATAAATTATTTAGTTAACATCTAAGAGAAACAAATTGGTTATAGAAAACTGTAAAGCATCACAGAGTGAACCTCTTGAGTTTCCAGAAGATGATGGGGTGTATGGAAAAATATCTCAATGAAAAGGATGTACTGAAATTTAAACAGGAAAGAAAAGCTGAACCTAATGTATGTGGGACCTTACGAGGTTTTTGAGAAAGTTGGACTAGTTGCGAATAGACTGGATTTGCCTCTAGAATTAAAACATTTATATAGTGTATTTCATGTTTCACTTTAAGGAAGTGTTTACATGATATTTCGAGCTAAGCTATAGAAATTTAGAAGCCTTGGGATTATATACAAATACCAGTGAGAATTTTAGACAAAAATAATAAATCTTGTGTAATAAAATAATTTCATTATGTCAAGTTCGGTGGTGGAATAAGGATGTTGATGAGACTACGTGAAAGTATGAGACAGAAATATTATTCACATTTGTTTATGGAGTAAAGTAAGGAAATTTTGGGGGCAAAATTTTTGTAAGGTGGGTAGAATTGTAATAACCATATTTGCAAAGTAAGGGTAAATAAGTAATTTAATAAATTATAACATGAAGTTTAAATGATATAGTTACACGATGGATTTAGTATTGAATAAAATAATTCTTTTGGAAATGAGTGGGGGATATGTTTTAAATCAATCTCATTACTTGAGAAACTATTATTAAGTTCTAAAATCTTGGAATAAAGTAAGCAAGTATCCCCTATGAATTCACTACTAAACCAATTGAGAATTTCGGTAAAGTAATGGTACAACTTGAATATATATGTTAGTGCTATTGAAAGATTAACTGAGCTAGATATTGTATTTGTAGAGTGCAAACTTTCAAGATACACTAGTAAGCCTAGTACAAACCAATAAATAGAGTTATTAGAATCTTAAGAAAACTATTAAACTATCTGTTTTATTTTTATTATCTGGTTGTACTAGAAGGATTCATTGTAGTTGGATCACAAGTACGTCAATTGATGAAAATTTAACGTTTGGATGGATTTTTAGGCTTGGTGGTGAAACAATACGTTGACCCTCTAAGAAGTAGATATGCATATCAAATTTAACAATATAACCAGGATCAGCACATAATGCCATAGACATATTTGGCGTCACAACAATCCAATATACTTGTCAACTCAAGGACTTGTCTCCTTAAGGACTCTTTCTTAACATTATCGTTTCACATGGACAACAAAAAGATATACGTTTGCAGGGCCAAGAACTGTTGTCACACTTTGGTACCAAAAAGGGTAACAAATACATCAATCATCTCAAGAATATTACTCTAGTTCTATCTACCTATTCATTAAGCCACAAAAACAGTAAAACCATAAGCTTCAATACGGCCCATTGAGCATTTTAACACATTAATGAACTAGAGCAAAGCTTCCTCATACCAAATACAGACATAGTATTGCAACTTCAAAGGATAACAAGAGGGGAGAAAAGAATGACTGGAGGGGACTGCATAGTAGCAAACAAAAGTGGTAAATGATTCACATCTTAGGTAGAAATCAGAACAAAAATAAGGGAAAGTAGCAAGCCACGTCACTAATTCAATCTAAAGCAATGAGGATGTATAAAATCAAACTTAAAATTTAAGCCACGCCATCTTGTCTTCTCACGAAAAAGATTAAGTGCTGATGTCAGAGATATTAAGGGAAGGTTGGGTACAGGACCGTCAATGGAGGTTGATACATGTTTTTTCAACATCCTTTTTTCATTATTTTGTCATATTCCTCTCTATACCTCCATTCCATTTGGTATAGCTGTTCAATCATCTCCTCTTCATCTCCATCATATGAAACGCCTATTTTTTTTTTACCCAATGCCCTATTTTCTTACCCAATACTTTTTCTTTATATTCACACTTTATAAAATGACTGATAATTGTATATAACATTTGTTTATTCAGGCTACTTCAGACTTGATCCTAGTGTATCCTGAAGGTATCAAATATATTCTAAAGTACATCAAGGATCATTACAATTATCCAACCATTCACTTTACTGCGAATGGTAAGCCAATTGTTAGAATAAATTTGTTACATGTTGGATAATCCAATTACTAATTAGTTTTGATTTCTTTGACATAAAACTCATGTAGGATATGACAATTACAACAATGATACATTACCATTAGAAGAAGCTATTAAGGATACTGATAGGAAAGAAAACCATGAGAAGCATCTTCGGAATCTTTTGGAAGCCGTAAAGTGAGTTAGTATCTAACTTACGTGAAATTTATTATCACTCTTTTTTTTCTATTTTTTTTGGATCGCAAAATTTACTTTACAACTAACATAAAACTTGTGTTCTACAACAAACTTGATATTGATATAAAATTATTGTTTTCTGCTATATATGATGTTTTTTAGTAGTCAATTTTTGAAGGTTTAATTATTACAAGGTCCATCTCGATGTAAGCTTATAGAGGAAACATTGTTTTGTTAAATGTTTATACTAATGGTGATTATTGGATTATTGACAGTGACTATGAAGTTGATGTGAAAGGCTATTTTGCATGGTCATTGATGGATAACTTTGAATGAAACCTTTGTTACACTATTTGATTCGGATTATATTACGTAGATTTAAAGAATTACTTAAAACGATATCCGAAAGAATCAACCAAGTGGTTCATGAAATTTCTAAAAGAACAGAGCAAGCAGTCTAAAATTGTTATTTGGGGTTCCTCAATTTTATCACGTATACCAAAGAGTTGGTCACTACTGATGCATTGAAGTTGAACATCTTTTGGTTCTCAATCACAACTGTGTGATGTATTTTATTATTTCTTTCGTAATTCTTTGATTTCATTGATTAAAATCTTTTTAGGTGTTTTAGGATTTTAATACGTAATTAAACTATTGTCTTCTTATATAAGAAATTGTACTACTCTCTCATCTATTTTATGTAGCTAGCCTATAAATAGGTTTGTATAGTTTTTGGGATTCTGCCTAAATCTTTTTTCATGATAAATAAATTGACTTTTTCCTTTCATATATATATATAAGCCTTTTATTCTCTTTTTCGCTTAGATAGGTGGTTTAGAGGGAGGATTCTCCAGGCATGAATACTCTCTAAAAGTATGCCTTTTGAATTATGGACAAATGGACAATTAAAGTATCATAGTACATATGTCACTTAGCAATCACCGAAGTCCTAAACAAATTTTTTTTTTTCTCAAATCCCCAACTTTGATGGTGATTTTAATAAATAAATATTTTGATTATAAATTTGTCATAATAAGCCCTTAGTTTGATTTGACATCTTCTTTGAAGTGATGTGTTTTTAAGAATTTACTCTTTCAAAAAAAAATTATTGACAGAGAGAAAACGGAGAAACAATTGTTTGCGGTTATTGTTATGCCTAAAATTTGAAAAATGAAGTCTTAGAACATCAACGGTGCAACAAATCATTACATTTTTTATACTTCTTTTCTTTAGGTGTTAAAATTAAGTGGGCCAACAGCAAGGCAACACGTGGACATTTCTACTTCCAATAAAGAGATGGAACATGGACAAGTTATTAACGAACCCAATGTCATCTCCGGACATCCCTGTCTAGACCTACAAGCGTAAATCCAGGGAACACGATCCTTCTTGGACACCCAGCCATATCCACTTGCAGAGGAACGGGATCTCTAGGATTTTCCCATCCCAGGCGCGTGGGCCGTCTCACATTTGAAACACTATAAAAGGATCAATGTATGCAAATCCAAACACATTCACATTTTACATAACTGAAAATACCAACATCCCAATTCCTCTAAGAACTTGTGCTAACAAGAGCATCGGAGTGTCTTCGGAGGCACCATCCCCCTCTCTCCCTTGGTGGCTCTTTAGCTCATCTCGTCTTTCTTGTGCAAGCTCCCCCAAGAACCGACCCCCAACTCAGCAACACGTTTTTGGCATCAACACCAATATTTTTGTGTTTTGTAAGGGGTTGTTGATAAGAATCTCAATGTTTCTTGAAGAAGTTCTGAAGGCTCTCATTCTATGGCTCTTGATGATCACAAGTGTTTAACATGGTTCTCAATTTATGTGCTTATTTCATTTGGAATTATATAAAATGAATTTACTAGCTACATCAGCTCTTAGGTGACAAGAAGGGCGAGAAAGTTGGGGCCATAATCCTTGGACTGGCTATTCCTTCATGTCTTCACCTTTTATTGCTATATTCTTCAAAACCAGACCTTCTCTAAACTCTGTTATTCAAAACTAGATCAAATGGACTCTTTCTCCATTATGAGTTCATCCTGCCATTATGATAAGATAGCTACTTGAAGACCCCTATGTAGACGCTTCCTAGGTTGTCGTGTTGGGATTTTACCATTAAAATCCATTTACTCAATCTTAAGCAAAAAAACACAAGCACAACAATTAAATAGGGAAACAAATAAAAAGCAAGAACTATAGGAAGAGCAAAGTTGTTAAACTCTCACCCCAAAATCTCAATACAAAAAAAGCTCTTAACCCAATACACCCAAAGCTGTCATCCTAACTTTAGTAGTAAATCTCTCTAGCTGAAAATGTATATAGGAATTATGAGTGTGCCTCAAATCTTCTCCGGGACCCCTTTATATCAAATATATTTTCCTAATACAATTAGAAAAAGAACAACCGCATTACACTAGACTACTACTACTTGTACAATTAACAATCTAATAGGAAATTAATATTATTCCTACTAGAACAAGCAATTACAAAATAGAAAACAATTTTTTCTAAGCCAATTAGAAGTCTTCTTTGTGAGAATTGAGCCAAAATCCAACAGTCCTAACTATTGGGTAGTTTTTTTTTTTAATTTTCTTCTTCCACTTTGCGATCAGATGCAAACACACGTTTGATTTCATGCAAACAATTGGAGCTTGCAATTAATTTTTGTTGGTATGATCCTCCAATGTGTCCACGAGCTAAAGAAGATATAAGTGGATTGCTGAGGAAAATTGTAAGAATAAAGAATCAAGCTAGAAGAGAATATAAGTGATTAATAAATTCATTTTATATAGTTTTAAATGCAATCAGAATATAAATTGAGAACAATATCAAACTTGAGTTTCAATATTAAACTTGACGTAAATTAGAACAATATTAAACTTAAAGAAAAACCAGTGAAATCTAAAAGACAAATGATAATGGTAATGGATAAGTTTACATTAGTAATTAAGTTGACATTGAAAAGGAGTAAAGACTGTAAATGCCAACCAAGCTGTTGATTTCCTTAATTGGATAACACTCTCCCCAGACCGGCATTGTTTGGTTTTTTCTTTTTCTTAGAAAAAAAAGTATATTTTTCACTTTTGGTTCATTAAATCTATTAAACTAGGTCCTAGTCAAAATCCTAGTCTCGAAAAGTTATCTTGATATGGACCAACACCATGTAACTTCGTACCGATATAGTATTATATATATTTTTATGCCATAGTAGTGGATAAAATATTTGGAAATAAAATAAAAGAAACACGTTTTTTATTATTTGGAGATAAATTTGGTTGATGAAAATCCGATATGATTTACTATGCGATTGACGAATTCAGAATTTGGTCATGTTAGCTGGGTCCATTCTACTCGGTTGGCAGCGTCAACGTAACAAAATTTTAACAATCCATGTTCACACTTTTGTTTCATGGGTTTCCACCCTTGTTTATATAAAAAAAAAATCTTTGTTAGATTGGGTAGTTTTAAACCCGTTTGAAATTTTATCGATATTTTTAAAATTTTTTACTAGTAATATCAATATAAGTGTGAGAATAAAAAACTAATGGTACGAGTGAAATTTCAAAAATTAACAATGAAATTTCGGACGGATCTAAATCCATTCTTAACCAAAAATTGGTCCTTGTATGTTGGTTTCTCTCAAATTTTAGCTTTGAATTGCAGGTCAATTGATTGTTAGATTTTATACCACCTCAATAAAGTAAAAATTGAGGGTCATGAACACACCACATCACCGAAGTAAGGGAAAAGAGCTTTTTCCTCTAAACCGGCAAACAACCAACTGCATGCCCTTGTGTAATGACCCATACCGAGCGAGCATTACTTGAAATGACATCATCATTACTTTTAAACATTGAGCATATAGACCTGTACCGCAACATGTGAATCCTACTATTTCCATCATACAATACATTCCTGCTATATGCATGCATGCTTCCACATTTCTTTAGTCTATGCACACTATATCTTGGTTGAAACCAAGAATTTACACAAGACACAATCTTTAGAAAAATTTCAGCCATGACAATTAAAAACCACATACATTTTTTTCAAAAACAGAGACATACATTAATCCGAACTCCCAAACAAACATGGTGAGGATGCTTTGCGTGAAAACCCACCTAAGGATACCTTTCTCCTTCAATCCTTTACTGATTTGCTTCAATTCTATTCAACAACTTCCTTGAAATATTAAAAAGGTGGAGGGTCTAAAAGCTTAGCGAGTAATCATATTACTCGAAGTAATGGTCTTCAAGAAACTTTATCACTTTTTGAATGAATTCAATTTAATTGTAATCACAATTCATATAGTCACAACTATGTATATATAATTACGCTCATGCTCATCACAAGTAAAATAATCGTTCCAAGAATACATTAAAACAATCAACAATCACACGAATTAAAGTATCATACAAGTATGTCACATGATTCAAACCATTACAAGAATAACCCTTTTAAACTATTCACGGTTCAGGTGACATCAACTCAATTCCATACTCTTATCAATACATATATCACAATGGGGATGTCTCCCCACGTACCAGTACATCAAACATCGCATATACATCCACTCGGTTTCATCTCACTTTCCACTTCTACTCAGTTCCACCTCACTTTCCACTTCCACTCAGTTCCATAATATCGTCAAGGACTCAAATCTCATCAAACATAATTCATAACACAAGAAATTTCTTAAATATAATTTCATCAACTCATTCACATTACACTTTACTTCCAAACACACATCAAGACATATGATTTGTTTCTTCGATATCAAACACACATTTATTCACACCCTTATATGGTTTGCATTCCGCATCGATTATACTTACATATTTTCGTTTTTATCATATAATTCACCATGCTTACTAACAGTATGGTGAAACTCACCACACTCATAATTCTAATTTTATAACAAGAGCTAAGTGGAGAGCTTTAAGTGTATTGGGGATTTTGGGTTGTGAGGTTTTGAGGGTAATAATTTTGTTGTATTGGGACTTTGGGGTGCATGTTTGACAACTTTGATCTTCCTAAAGTTGTAGTTGAAGATTAACAAAATAGTGTAGTTGTTGGTGGACTTAAGTAAGGAGGTTATCGAACCATACTAATTGTTGGTGTTATTACTCTTTATTTTATTTACCTATTTAATTGTTGTGGTTGTGTTTTTGCCTAAGATTTGAGCATGTGGATTTTAGAGGAAAACCCAACAAACACCTTATATGAAAAATTAGATTTTAAGGATTTTCATAGATCGAGGTCAAAGATTGGATTTCAAATCTGCAAAAAATTCTTGATTTGGGTCATGAAATTTTCTTTAATAAGAGGTATTTTTCACTATCAAATGCAAGACAAATAGTAAAATTTTTATTTTACTCTCTCTATGTGACGGTGTAAGTATATCTTATCTAAGAATATCCCATAACTCAGGTTTAAGGAAAAAATCTCTCTGTACATGAAATGAAAGTGGTATTTTACCTAATCTTGTTGTGTTCATTTATATCGACCAAATTAGTGTTATTCCCAACCTTTGGCATGACACATTAACAAGAATTGTCACTCGTACCGAAAACTATTTCAAGCTCATATTACAATTTTATCAAATAACTAATCTTAATTAAAAAAGTTGTTAGTTACATTACGCTAAAACATATGCTAGTAAAGATTTGCGTAATCTGCCTTGGCTCAAGATGTATATGCCATGAAAAGTTCTTACATATCTAACTATGGTCTATAAAAGATATATCGCATAATAACGTATTTTATTATTGCATGGCATTAAAGAAAAAGAGATATCTTCCTTCCATCCAATAGATAAAAATGCTTTGTGCATGCATTTATCAAGTACCAAGAAAAAAAAATTTCATATATACGCGACAGATATATTAATTTGAACTACTAATCAGCAAGCTAAAAGATGTGCAACACAAATTGTTAATTAAGATCTCCTCTTAATCTGTAATAACCGTATTTGCAAAGTAAGGGTAAATAAGTAATTTAATAAATTATAACATGAAGTTTAAATGATATAGTTACGCGATGGATTTAGTATTTAATAAAATAATTCTTTTGGAAAAAAAAAATTTCTGCGACGTGGACGTCATTAAAATAAAAGAAAAGAAAAGAAAAAAAAAGTCAAAAGTTAGCAGGTGTAATACCTGTTACCAATTTCAGACGTCATTTGGGAATGCCTTACCCGTCTCCACAATGTGGAGACTGTGGAGACTTTTGGGAGGGGTGGGCTGCTGAAGTTTTCAGCCCAAGTTTTTGTATATATAGCATATGTAAACATAAAAAAACAAAAAATTTCATCCATGAGATTTCATTTTGTTTCCTCTAATCGTCTGTTTTCTTTAAATCTTTGGATAATCAAAGAAATGCTGGAAGAGCAAAATTTTGAAGGGGTTTTGTGTGGTATTTCATAGAAAATCAAGAATAGCTATCAGAAAAGCAGAAAGTAATATCATAGTGCTTATTTTTGAATTTCTAACATTTATGGAGTTTTCCTGAATTCAAAGTGGGAATTTTCAAAGTGTGTGGTTTATATCGAATTGAAGAATAAATTAGAAAATTTATATAAATATGATGTCAGGTGTTGACGATCTACAATTAGGGGAATTTTTGAGAGAAATGGGAAAGGCAAAGAAGTGATCCACGGGTAGCTTTAAGTGCTACGTGTGAGTTGGATTTACTTTAAGTAGTCTAAATAAAAATGAAATATTTAGTGATAATATTAAAATAAATTATTAATCTATGCTGGGGTGATAGATGAAAAAAATTGATTTATAGGTATGATAGAAAATTTGGACATGTAGAAATATTTTTCGGTGAGAAATAATATTTTTGGAAATAAAAGTTTATTGGAGAATGAAGGAGATAAATAAATTATTGATGAGTTATATTGATGTTTTAGCACGAATTATGAGGAGATGAATTTTAGTGAATATTGATAAGCTTTGGTGGATGATTTGATGTGATTAGAAATGAAATTCAGTAGATCTGGACAAACTTTGATGGATAATTTGATATGATTTGGGATGAAATTTAGTGGATTTTGACAAGTTGTAATGAATGATTTGATGTGATTTGGGATGAATGGATTTTAGTATAATTTTTATATAATTTGAGAAAAAATCAGGATAGTCAATTTAAATATTTTGATTTCAAGTGATTTTTATATTACTGTTTATATGCATATTTTACATCATTGTTCATATACATATACCTTACATGAGAAAGAAAAGAACCGGGAAGGCAGCCGGTCTGATGAAAATGAAAGAACTGTGAAGGCAACCAGTCTAATGAAAATAAAAGAACTGGGAAGGCAGCCAGTCTTATGAGAATGAAAGAACCGGGAAGGCAGTCGGTCTAAATGAGAATGAAAGAACAGGGAAGGCAGCCGCTCTAAGATAATAACAACCTGTTGACAGGTGGGAAGACGTTCCCATCATAATCATATATGCATTTGCATCTGTTTTAATTATTGCTGCATTATTGAAATGATTAGGTGTGATGTATCATCGTGAATATAATTATAGATGATTGAGTCTCACAGAAAGAGACAGTTATGATGAAAACATTATTGAAATGATGAGGTGTGATGTATCATCATGAATATAATTATAGATGATTGAGTCTCACAAAAAGAGACAGTTATGATGAAAATATTATTGAAATGCTGAGGTGTGATGTATCATCGTTAAGATAATTATAGATGATTGAGTCTCACAGAAAGAGACAATTATGATGAAAATATTATTGAAATGCTGAGGTGTGATGTATTATCGTGAATATAATTATAGATAATTGAATCTCACAGAAAGAGACAGTTATGATGATAGTGCTGATGTGTGGTATGCTATTTTGAAATTGTTTATAGATGATTTGGTGTCACAGAGAGAGACAATTATGGTAAGCAAGAAGCAGAGAATGATAAGAACCATCTAAATTATGGACTTTATGATGAGAACCTCATTACGAGGTAATTATGAGATAATTGATGGTCTTAAGGTGGACCAATGGTTTAGAAAAAGATATTGATAGAGAATGAATCGTATGGCATGTGTAATGATAATAGAAAGTTGTCATCAGGTTATGTGAAAAAAAATAAAAGATTAAAAATTAAAGGACTATTTATGAAATTTAGGAATATTTTTAGTAAATTAAATTCACTGAGCTTGTGAAGCTCACCCCTCATTGTACAATGATTTTCAGGTACCAGGCTTGGCAAATAATTTGGTCAGTTGAGGTTCAGAAGAAATCATTTTCTGTAAGCCACGTACGTGTCAACATCCTCAGACTTATGAGAAAATAAAATGAAAAATTTATTTGTAAATCTTCATGCATTTTATGTTATATAGAATGCTTAAAGATCAGATTGAATTAAAGTTCTGTTGGCAATATTTATTTTTATTGTTGCATATATATGTCGTGCTGGGATTCTCAAAATGTGATGACACCTGTAGAGAGATTATTTGGTTTTCTACTAGTAACTGACAGGGAGATAGTTGCCTTTGTTTCGTTTGAATTAAAAGGAGAATTTTTGGATTGGTGGGAAGATATTCTTCCCAGGGTAAGTACAGATGTCAATAGACCTTAAGCCTGGAATAGGTTTAAGGAGGTTTTCCTTGATAAATATTTTTCCTTAGACTTTTAGAGCCTAACATGATAGAGATTGATCTATTTGAGGCATATTAATTATGTCAGATTGGTGGATATATCAACTCAGATTGAGAGAGATGTGTTGGAGTTTAAGAAGAAAAAAAGAGAGAAAGGGTGGTTAAAGAGGTTTAGACATAAAGGTTATAGAGGTAATGGTAGTATAAGTGTATAGGGTGAGAAACCACCCCAAATGAGGCTTTCCTTGTTACAGGGAACTGAAGTACAGAGTTAGAGGCAAACATAAACTGTTGTTTCTGTATCTTAGAATACTATTGGTGGGACCCTTAGATTTGGGAGACAGGAAGTCATGGCAGAGGAAGTAAGTATGCCATTAAGGGAAATAGTAATATGACGAATGATTGAGAGACAAAAATTATTATAGATATATTCAGATGAGATATTTATCCCATAATTGTCAAAATTTGAAATGCTTTATGTGTGGAGAAAGTGGACATGTCAGTGTTGGTTGACCTTGATGCAACCCATTCTTTTGCATCCATTATTCATATAAAATCTATTGAAGTATGTATTTGTAATAACCATATTTTAAAAGTAAGGGTAAATGGGTATTTTAATAAATATGACAAAGAGTTAAAATCCCAAAATGGCTGAATGAAGATTTTAGGAAACAAAGGTTGAAAAAAAAAGTCAACTATGAATAGTAGATCGTGGCAGCAGGTCTGCCACCTACTACCATCGAAAGTATAATGCAATTGGAGTTGGTGGAGAGAGTTTTAAATGGTGTAAGTGAAGAGAATGTTTAATGACGATGTTTTTTTTTTCTAATCATGATGTTTTTGGTATTTAATTGATATCTCCATATCATGGAGAATTTGAGAGAGAGGGGAGGCTACCGATCTTCAGCTTAAGCTCCCTTATAAATATATTGTGTAGTTACGCGTAGAAATTTCCTTTAGTTCCAAAAATTCAATCTTTTTTCTTATAACTCTTGGGAGTTCAAAGAAAGGTGGAATGAGCAAAATTTTGAAGGATATTTTCGAAAATATTTTATAGAGAATTTCAGGAAGCTATCAGAATAGCAGAAGTAATAAGGTAATGTTATTTTTTTTTAAAAATTTTAGTATTTATGAAAGTTTCAGGAAGTTAAAGTAGGAATTTTCAAACTGTGTGGTTTTTGGAGAAAAGAAGAAATAATAAGAAATTTTAGATTCAAATATTATGTTAGGTGTTGGCGGTCAGCAATCAGGAGAAAATTCGGAGAAGAGCGGGAAAGGCAAAGAGGTGGTCCACAAGTAGCTTTAAGTGCTACGTGGTGAGTTGGATTTACTTTTAGTAGTCTAAATTAAAAAAAAAAAACTAATTATTTGGTGATAATATTAAATTTAATTATTAAAGTATGCTTGGGTGATAGATGAAAAATCGATTTATGGATATGATAGGAAATTTGGTCAGGTAGAAATATTTTTCGGTGAGAAATGATATTTTTGGAAATCATAAGTTTATTTGAGAATAAAAGCAATAAATAAATTATTAATGAGATATATTGATGTTTTAATACGAGTTATGATGAGATGAATTTTAGTGGATCTTGGTAAATTTTTGTGGATGATTTGAGATGAAATTTAGTGGATCTTGACAGATTTTAATGGATTATTTGATGTGATTTGGGAAGAGAAGAATTTAGTGGAATTTCTTTTATATAATTTGATAAAAATCAGGATGATTAGATGTGAAGAATTTTAAAGAAACTTTGTTATATAAATTTGTGGATAACCAGGATAGGCAATTTAAGTGGTTTGAATTTTTATATCATTTTTATATTACTATTGATATTACTGTTTCATATCATTGTTCATGCGCATATGCATTTAATAATATAACCGAAAGAATCGGGAAGGCAGCCGGTCTAATGAAATAACCGTGACAGCCGGTATATGCTGGAATTAAAAGTGAAAACTGTGACTGCCGGTATATGCTGGAAAGAACTGGGAAGGCAGCCGGTCTTATGAGACTGATAGAACCGGGAAGGCAGTCGGTCTGATGAGAATAAAAGAATCGGAGGGCAACCGGTCTAAGAAAATAACAACTTGTCGACAAGTGGGAAGACGTTACCATCATAATCATTCACGCATTTGCATCTGTTTTAATTATTGTTGCATTATTTGAGATGCTGAGATGTGGTATATTATTGTGAATTAAATTATAGATGGCTGAGTCTCATAAAAAGAGACAGTGAAAATGATGAGATTTTTGAGATGCTGCGATGTAGTATATAATTGTGAATTAAATTATAGATGACTAAGTCTCATAAAAAGAGATAGCCATAAGGATGAGATTTTTGAGATGCTGAGAGGTGATTTATTATTGTGAATTTAATTATAGAAGGTTGAGTCTCATAAAAAGAGACAGTAGGGTGATAAGACTTACTTAAATGATGGACTTTATGATGAGAGGTAATTATGAGATAATTGATGATCTTAAGGTGGACCACTGATTGAGAAGAAGAGATTGATGAAAAATAAATCTTGTTATGTGTAATGATAGTAGGAAGTTCTCATCAGGTTATGTGGAAAAAATTTAAAAGATTAAATATTAAAGGACTAATTATGGAATTTGGAATACTTTTAGTAAATTTAATTCACTGAGCTTGTGTAAATTTAATTCGCTGAGCTTGTGAAGCTAACCCCTCACTGTTCAATGATTTCAGGTAGCAGACAAGATAAGTAGTCTGGTGGGTTGAGAATCAGATGATATCTTTTTCTGTAAGCCACGTACGTGTCAATATCCTCAGACAATCGAGATAAAGACTTGTAAAATTTTATTGTAAATATTCATGCATTTATGTATATTATGTTTAAGTGAATAAGAGATTTGTTTACCTCTCCTGTTGAGGGAAGAGGAAAAATAAAAAAAAAAATCTGGTAGTATTATATTTATTGTTGCATATATGTGTTGTGCTTGGATTTTTAAAATGTGATGACACCATCTAGGGGTGCCCAACCTGGGATGGGTCGTTATAATTTTGGTATCAGAGCATTAGGTTTTAAGACTCTGTAGATTGCATGAGAACTTAAAAGTGGAAGATCTAAATAATATTCTTAAATGCAGAGTCTGAGGATGACACGTGATCGTGCGAGAGCTAGAAGTAGAGTTCAGAATTAGAGGGGTCGTGGTAGACCCCCTATTTTTAGGAGGACTGAAGCAGAGGAGGAAGTTGACTCGGTGGTTCCTGCAAGGAAACATAGTGATAGTGCAACTAGTACGAGTAGAGCTGGGGAAGTATCTAAAAGTAGGAATGATGAATTGAGAGAGGCTTTTAACCGTGCTTTAGAGAGGGTGAATGCAGCTGAGGAACGGGGTGCTAATTTGCAGAGAAGATTAGAGGAAAGGGATAGAACAGAATCGGATGTGGTAAGGCAAGAAATTCCTGATGGAAGGGTATTTGCAAATGAAAGGGGATTGTTTTGTGAGGTTTCTTAAGTTTAAACCTCAGTCGTTTAAAGGATCTGTAAATCCGGTGGAAGCTGAGCAGTGAATTGAGCATGTGGAGAAATATTTTGAGCTCTTATCAGTGTCTGATAAACAGAATGTTGCTTTTGCTTCGTTTATGCTGGAGGGTGAGGCTTCTCAATGGCGGAAGGATAGTTTGCCTAGGATGAGTACATGAATAGATCAACCTTTAACTTGGAATAAATTTAAGGATGAGTTCTTTGCAAAGTATTTTCCAGATACTTTTCGGGCACAACAAGAAAGAGAATTTATCCACCTAAAGTAAGAAATTTATCGGTGGTTGAATATGATAGTAAATTTGTAGCCCTGTCAAGATTTGTACCTGAGTTCGTGAATACGGAGGAAAGAAAATGCAAGAGATTTTTAGACGGATTACAGTACGAAATTCGTTATAAACTCTCTTACATAGGCATAGGAAATTATGCTGTACTAGTAGATAAAGCATTACAGATTGAGAGAGATTTAATAGAGTTTAAAGGTAGGAGGGATTGGTTGAAGAGAACTAGATTTGAGGGATCTAGAGGTGGTAGCAGTATGGGTGTACAGGGCGGGAGACCACCCCAGAGGGGGCGTTCTTTGTCACAAGGAACTATAGGGCAGACTCAGAGGCAAGCAAGATCTGTTACTTCAGTAGCTCAGAGTAATACCAGTGGGACCCCTCGATTTGGGAGACAGACTATGGGGATTTGGAGTTATGGTAGAGGAATGAATATGCCACCAAGGGAAAATGGAAATTTGATTTATGATCGGGAGTCAAGGGTTGCTTTAAATGTAATCAGATGGGGCATTTATCTCGGAACTTCCCTACACAGATATGCTTTGTATGTGGTGAGGGAGGACATGTTACTGCAGATTGTCTAGCTGGGAAGTCAGCTGAAGCAAGCATTGAAACTGTTTGGAGAATACCGATGGAGAGAGGCAGTGGATCAGGGAGTGTGCGGGACAGAGGTCGAGGATTTGTAGCAGAGCGAGGACGTGGCAGTCAGATTTATTCCAGAGATGGCAGAGTCTATGCATTGACCCAGCAGGATGCTCAAGCCACTCCCGATGTTGTTATTGGTATGATATCTATCCTTGGTAGGGCTGCTAGATTATTGATTGATCCTGGTGCAAGCCATTCTTTTGCATCTAGTAGTTATATGAAATCTGTTGATGCTAGTGCTAGTCCTTTGATGCATGCCATTATTGTTGAGGTTCCTACTGGAGATAGGGTTATTATCAGAACAATTTATCAAGGTTGTGTGATTAATATTGTTGACAGAGAATTTGAGGTTGATTTATTGCCTTTAAATATGACAGATTTTAATGTAATTCTGGGGATGAATTGGTTATCTGCATGTCATGCATGGGTAGATCGTTTTAGGAAAAATGTGGTGTTCAGGATACCCGGGCAGGAGGAGTTTAATTTTCAGGGAGAACGTAAAATACTTGTTAATTGTCTGATTTCTGCCTTAACTGCTAGTAAATGGTTGAGGAAGGGTTGTGAGGGGTATTTAGCATATGTGGTGGATTCTAGCAAGGAGGGTAGAAAGTTAGAAGAAATCTCGGTGGTAAAAGATTTTTCTAATGTATTCCCTGAGGAGTTTTCTGGATTACCTTCCAATAGGGAGATCGAATTTTCTATTGAAGTGATTCCAAGATCAACACCCATATCCATAGCACCCTATAGAATGAAACCAGTTAAACTGAGAGAGTTGAAAGTTCAGCTTCAGGAATTGCTAGATAAACAGTTTATCCAATCTAGTACATCACCCTGGGGAGCCCCTGTGTTATTTGTCAAGAAGAAGGATGGGACATTGAGGTTGTGTATCGATTATAGACAATTGAATAAGATCACAATCAAAAATAGATATCCTTTGCCCAGGATAGATGACCTATTCGAGCAATTATAGGGAGCTAGAGTGTCAATGATAGAGGAGTATTAATGGCAAATATGGTAGTTCAATCTCCTATTATTGATCATTTATTACAGCTACAGAGTAAAGATGAGGGGGTAGAGAAAATCAGGCAGGAAGTGTTGAGTGGGAAGCCGACCGAGTTTAGAATCAAAGAAGATGGTATGGTGGTATCGGGACAAAGAATTTGTGTTCCCAATGATATGGAGATGAGAAAAGAAATACTAAAGGAGGCTCATGATTCGATATATTCCATGCACCCGGGAAATAATAAGATGTACAAAGGGTTAAAACAGAATTATTGGTGGTCAGGGATGAAAAGGGATGTAGCAGAATACATTGCTAAATGTTTGACTTGTCAACAGGTAAAATCTGATAATAGACATCCAGCAAGTTTATTACAACCTCTTCCTATACCTGAGTGGCCATGGGAAAATGTAAGTATGGATTTTGTCTCTGGTTTTCCCCGTACCCAGAGAGGGCATGATGCTGTGTGGGTCATAGTGGATAGACTTTCTAAATCTTCACATTTTCTTCCTATTAAAACTACCTGGAGTCCAGAAAAGTTGGCTGAGTTGTATGTGGCAGAGAGAGTGAAATTACATGGAGTACCCTTGAGTATTCTATCAGATAGAGATTCTAGATTTACTTTTAGATTTTGGAGGGGTTTTCAAGAAGCTATGGGTACGCAATTACAGTTTAGTATAGTTTTTCACCCACAAACTGATGGGCAGACAGAGAATCATTATAATACTAGAAGATATGTTGAGGGCAAGTGTACTGAGCTTCTCAGTAAGCTGGGATGCTTATTTGCCTTTGATAGAGTTTGCATACAATAATCAGTATCAAACTAGTATTGGGATGGCACCCTTTGAAGCTTTGTATGGTAGAAGGTGTAGAACTCCAGTATCCTGGGAAGAAGTTAGAGAGAGAAAGATATATGGCCCATAAATGATAGACTTGATTATTGAAAGAATCAAACTGGTTAGGGATAACCTCAGAGCAGCTCAGAGCAGAAAGAAAGGATATGCTGACAAAAGAAGACGACCTCTTGAATTCCAAGTTGGTGATTGGGTATTCTTGAAGATATATCCGTGGAAGGGAGTGTTGAGATTTAAGAGGAAGAGAAAGTTGAGCCCAAGATTTATGGGGCCCTATGAGGTGATCGAAAGAATTGGACCCATAGCATATCATTTGAATTTGCCTCCGGAATTAAAGCAATTGCATAATGTTTTTAATGTGTCACTACTGAGAAATTACTTGCACGATAAGTCCCATGATATCACAAATCAGGCGATAGAAATTCAGAAAGACTTGACTATTATGCTAGCACCAGTCGGAATCTTAGACAGAAAAGAGAAAGTCTTACGCAATAAAGTTATTCCTTTGATTCAAGTAATATGGCGCAATAAAGATGTCCAAGAAGTCACGTGGGAATCCCTAACTCTTTACTTAATTCTAGTAATAAATTTCGGAGTTGAAATTTTTGTAAGGTGGGTAGATTTGTAATAACCATATTTTAAAAGTAAGGGTAAATGGGTATTTTAATAAATATGACAAAGAGTTAAAATCCCAAAATGGCTGAATAAAGATTTCAGGAAATAAAGGTTGAAAAGCAAAAAAAAAAAAAGTCAACTATGAACAGTAGATCGTGGCAGCAGGTCTGCCACCTACTGCCACCGAAAGTATAATGCAATTGGCATTGGTGGAGAGAATGTTTAATGATGATTTTTTTTCTAATCATGATGTTTTTGGTATTTAATTGATATCTCTATATCATGCAGAATTTGGGAGAGAGGGGAGGCTGCCGATCTTCAGCCTAAGCTCCCCTATAAATATGTGTAGTAAGTGTAGTTACGCGTAGAAATTTCCTTTAGTTCCAAAAATTCAATCTATTTTCTTATAACTCTTGGGAGTTCAAAGAAAGGTGGAATGAGCAAAATTTTGAAGGATATTTTCGAAAATATTTTATAGAGAATTTCAGGAAGCTATCAGAATAGCAGAAGTAATAAGGTAATGTTATTTTTTTTAAAAAAAATTTAGGATTTATGAAAGTTTCAGGAAGTTAAAGTGGGAATTTTCAAACTGTGTGGTTTATGGAGAAAAGAAGAAATAATAAGAAATTTTAAATTCAAATATTATGTTAGGTGTTGGCGGACAGCAATCAGGAGAAAATTAGACGAAGAGCGGGAAAGGCAAAGAGGTGGTCCACGAGTAGCTTTAAGTGCAACGTGGTGAGTTGGATTTACTTTTAATAGTCTAAATAAATAAAAAAAACTAATTATTTGGTGATAATATTAAATTTAATTATTAAATTATGCTTGGATGATAGATGAAAAATTGATTTATGAGTATGATAAGAAATTTGGTCAGGTAGAAATATTTTTCGATGAAAAATGATATTTTTGGAAATCATAAGTTTATTTGAGAATAAAAGCAATAAATAAAATATTAATGAGATATATTGATGTTTTAATACGAGTTATGATGAGATGAATTTTAGTTGATCTTGGCAAATTTTGGTGGATGATTTGAGATGAAATTTAGTGGATCTTAACAGACTTTAATGGATTATTTGATGTGATTTGGGAAGAGAAGAATTTAGTGGAGTTTTTTTATATGATTTGATAAAAATCAGGATGATTGGATGTGAGGAATTTTAAAGAAACTTTGTTATATAAATTTGTGGATAACCAGGATAGCCAATTTAAGTGGTTTGAATTTTTATATCGTTTTTATATTACTGTTTATATTACTGTTTCATATCATTGTTCATGTGCATATGCATTTAATAATATAACCGAAAGAACCGGGAAGGCAGCCAGTCCAATGAAATAACTGTGACAGCAGGTATATTCTGGAATTAAAAGTGAAAACTGTGACAGCCGGTATATGCTGGAAAGAACCGGGAAGGCAGCCGGTCTTATGAGAATAAAAGAATCGGGAGGGTAGCCGGTCTAAGATAATAACAACTTGTTGACAGGTAGGAAGACGTTCCCATCATAATCATTCATGCATTTGCATTTGTTTTTGTTTTAATTATTGTTGCATTATTTGAGATGCTGAGATGTGGTATATTATTGTGAATTAAATTATAGATGCTGAGTCTCATAAAAAGAGACAGTGAAAATGATGAGATTTTTGAGATGCTGCGATGTAGTATATAATTGTGAAATAAATTATAGATGACTAAGTCTCATAAAAAGAGATAGCCATAAGGATGAGATTTTTGAGATGCTGAGAGGTGATTTATTATTGTGAATTTAATTATAAAAGGTTGAGTCTCATAAAAAGAGACAGTAGGGTGATAAGACTTACTTAAATGATGGACTTTATGATGAGAGGTAATTATGAGATAATTGATGATCTTAAGGTGGACCACTGATTGAGAAGAAGAGATTGATAAAGAATAAATCTTGTTATGTGTAATGATAGTAGGAAGTTCTCATCAGGTTATGTGGAAAAAATTTAAAAGATTAAATATTAAAGGACTAATTATGGAATTTGGAATACTTTTAGTAAATTTAATTCGCTGAGCTTGTGAAGCTCATCCCTCACTGTTCAATGATTTCAGGTAGTAAACAAGATAAATAGTTTGGTGGGTTGAGAATCAGACGAGATCTTTTTCTGTAAGCCACGTACGTGTCAATATCCTCAGACAATCGAGATAAAGACTTGTAAAAATTTATTGTAAATAATCATGCATTTATGTATATTATGTTTAAGTGAATAACAGATTTGTTTACCTCTCCTGTTGATGGATGAGGAAAAAGAAAAAAAATTAGTAGTATTATATTTATTGTTGCATATATGCGTCGTGCTTGGATTTTCAAAATGTGATGACACCGTCTAGGGGTGGCCAACCTGGGATGGGTCGTTACAGTATTAGTCCTTGGATTGCAAAATATCCTTGTTAAAGTTCTCCCTCGAGATAGAGTGATAATCATGAATAGTTATGAGAGATTGTGTGATTCGTACCAGTGACAGAAAATCTGAAGTTGATTTATTATCTTTGAATATAATTTATTTTGGGAAATAATTGGTTATCGACGTTTTATGTCTGGATTGATTATTCCAGAAAGAAGGTTCAAGATATAGACGTGAGATACTTTTAACTATCTTATTTTTACTCTGGCCAATAGGAGATGATTGAAGAAGGGTTTTAAGGAGTATTGGGCATATATCATGAATTATAAAAAGGAAAATGGGAAGTTAGAATAAATCTTAGTGATGAAAGAATATTCTAAATTAATTTTTGATGAGTTGTTTAGGTTGCCTCTAAGTAGGGAGATTAAAGTCTCTATTGATGTGATACCAGGGCTATCACATATATTTAATAGTGCCCTACAGAATAACATCAGTTGAATTGAGAAAGTTGAACGTATCATTTTAAGAAGTTTTGAATAAATAATTTTTCGGACCTAACGTATTTGGGGAGCCCCTATGTTGTTTGTGAAGAAAGAAAATGGAACGATGAGATTGGGTATAGACTACAAATAGTTGAATAAGAATAAATACATTTTTTCCTAGGAAAATGAATTGGTTAAGCAGTTGCAAGGAGTGAGAATGTTTTCTAAGATAAACCTGAGATCAAATTATCACCAATGGAGGTTAGAGAAGGGAGACGTGCCTAAGACTGCTTTTAGGACATGTTATACTCATAAGCTTTCGCGATGTCATTTGGATTAACTAATGCTCTAGAAACATTCATGGACTTGATGAATAAAATATTTAAACTATTTCTTGATAATCTTAAACAAATGACTGTTCCATTAATTTTGTTGGAGTTGACCTTGAAAATTAGAGTTAAGGAGCAGTTAGTTAAAGACTTGAAACGCCTCAACTTCTAATTTCAATCGTAACAGTTTTCCTGATGGTTTCATTTTTGGTACAGCCTCATCGGCTTATCAGGTAGATTAATTTGTATTTATATATAGGCCACTAATTTTCTATTAATTAATGAACAACTTTTTAAAGCCACTTCATATTATATAAGCTAACTCTATCAATGCATACGTGATATTTAGTTTGAAGGTGCAGTAAACAAAGATAGTAGAGGTGAAAGTATATGGGACAACTTTACTCGCACGTATCCAGGTTTCTTAATTTCCTTCTCTCCCTCATTGATCTATTTTTGTGTAATAGTGTGCGTACATGTGCATGTGTGCTTACATGCATGGGAGTGCGTAAGTTATGATGGTTTCATGTATTGATAAAATGGAGACAAAAAAACTGGGTAGATTATCATATATATTTGAATCATTTCAATAAAGGTAATGTAGATAAATTAATTATGATTATTTTCATAAGATTTTGCAGAAAGAAACAGTTTGGCCAATGGAGATGTAGCAGTTGATTTCTATCATCGTTATAAGATATGAAATAAAAAAAATAAAAAATTGATGTGTGTTGGTATGTAAAAGACTGACTACTTTTTATATTTCCTTGTAATTAATGATCCACAAGATTTATAACTTTTTTTTTAAATGTGACAGGATGATATCAAACTAATGAAGGAAATGAATATGGATTCTTTCCGATTTTCGATCTCATGGTCAAGAATATTACCTTTTACATGTATAGATTAATGATTGATATGATATGACTGAATCTTTATTTCCTTTTTCTTTCTCACCATTCTTAAAATTTTGATTCTTTTTTTTTAAAATTCAGATGGAAAGCTAAGTAAAGGAGTGAACGAGAAAGGGATCCAATTCTATAAAAATCTCATCAATGAGCTCATAGCAAATGGTCATAATTCTATCCCCTATATGGATTTAATTTTTTGTTTGGCTAATTTCATTTATTTAATTTAATTAAAATATTGTAATATACCAATCAATTAAATTAGAGTTAACATTTAAATATAATTAAGTTTTCCCCATAAGTATATTTTAAATGAAAATTACATATATATATATATAATGATCAAATTTTGAAACGTTGGAACAAATTTTAAGTTCTTCAAGAAATTTGATAGCTCTTTGAAGATTTATCTTTATAATTGGACCTTGATAAATTATTGATAAAGTTGTCCAATAATTACTTTTTGTGACTCATTTGAACCAAATTTAATTATCTCTCTTAAATGTCATTTGATGAATGTGCAGACATACAACTATTTGTGACTATCTTTCACTGGGATCTTCCCCAAACTCTAAAAGATGAGTATGGTGGTTTTTTAAGCCCTCACATTGTGTAAGTAAATGTTTCCATCATATCAAAAGCATCATTGATGCTTCCATCATTATAGTTTTTTGCCTTTAAAAAAATCTTACTAAAAGATTAATCTATTAAATTTTTTATTAATTATATTAAATCCAACAATATTTGATTGAAAATGTATCCTATTATACATATACGGGGATGATTTTCGAGACTTTGCAAGTATATGCTTCAAAGAATTTGCTGATAAAGTGAAACTTTGTGCAACTTTCAATGAGCCGTGGGTTTACAGTGTTGCTGGCTATGACAATGGAAGAAAAGCACTAGGACGATGGTCAAAATGGGTCAACAATGCATGCCAAGCAGGGAACTCTGGCATTGAACCTTATAATGTTTCACATCATCTACTTCTTGCTCATGCTGCAGCGGTAGAAGAGTTTGGAAAATGTGACAGAAAAATTGTCAAATCATGATCCGGTGCATTAATTGCCTGCTTGATATGTGTATTAGTGCCAACAATAATTTTCTAAACTACTATAAGGTTTAAATATTTTTTCCCGATTTTTTTTTTATTTGAAACTTTTGAAATCAAAAGGAGAGTCTATATTGAAACTTTATTAATGATTAAAACCCCGAACCATGTGTCCCCTTTCTATTATTTTTAAAGGAACCTTTTTTATTATTTCATCTATTAACTGTTTTTTATTTATACAATTGTTTAGAGTCAAGAAAATGGAAAGATTGGGATAGTACTCTCGCCCTCATGGTTTGAGCCTCAATCTGATTCCCCTGCGGATATTGAAGCAGCCAAACGAGCCCTTGATTTCATCTTAGGCTGGTAAGTGCTTCATATTAAATTAAGCAACATGCTTTCTCATTTTCTTCCTTCTTTTTTCCTCCTTTTGGGAATTGAAAACTATATTTTAGTCCAAGATAAAAATAATTTTTACATTTATATATATGCAGGCATTTGGACCCTATAACATTTGGTGATTATCCAAAAAGTATGAGGACTTATGTTGGGGATCGATTACCTTTGTTCACTAAAGAGCAATCCAAAATGCTAAAAAAATCTTTTGATTTTGTGGGAATAAATTACTATGGTGCTCTTTATATAACTAATCTTAATCATGTTGATCCGGAAAAACCTAAATACACTACCGATCAACATTTTATGTGGAAATGTAAGATCACTCTAAATCCAAAGCTTTTAGAAAATTTATACTCAAAACAATTTTTTTTTTTCTATTTTTCATACTGCCAACATAGACTATGGTGATTAATCTATTGACTTTCAAATTTTTTTCCTATTTTATAGAGGATCGAGATGGAATTCTTATTGGCCCACAGGTACGTTGGTAAAGTATATATATTTATTTTAGAAATATTTTGTTTTTGAAAAACGAAGGCATAAAAATATTAGAAGGCATCATAAAGCCAATAAGATTTAGAAAGAAAATTCCTCATGAACCATGAGAGACACATGGACAGATCAGTAAAGACGCCAAACCAAACAAACAGAACCATCCACTAGAACACAAGACAACACACTGTGCACTTCTTGATACATATTTTTTCAACATTCTTTTTTCAGTATTTTGTCATATTCCTCTCTATCCCTCCATTCCATTTGGTATAGCTGTTCAATCATCTCCTCTTCATCTCCATCATATGAAACGCCTATTTTTTTTTTTTAACCCAATGCCCTATTTTCTTTCCCAATACTTTTTCTTTATATTCACACTTTATAAAATGACTAATAATTGTATATAACGTTATTTTATTCAGGCTGCTTCAGACTTGATCCTAGTGTATCCTGAAGGTATCAAATATATTCTAAAGTACATCAAGGATCATTACAATAATCCAACCATTTACATTACTGAGAATGGTAAGCCAATTGTTAGAATAAACTTCATATAATTAAGTGGTATTTGTTACATGTTGGATAATCCAATTACTAATTAGTTTTGATATCTTTGACATAAAACTCATGTAGGATATGATGATTACAACAATGATACATTACCCTTTAAGAAGCTCTTAAGGATATTGAGAGGAAAGAATACCATGAGAAGCATCTTCGGAATCTTTTGGAAGCCATAAAGTGAGTTAGTATCTAACTTACATTGAATTTATTATCATTGTTTTTTTTGTTTTTTTTTTGGTTTGCAAAATTTACTTTACAACTAACATAAAACTTGTGTTCTACAACAAACTTGATATTGATATAAAATTATTGTTTTCTGCTATTTATGATGTTTTTTAGTACTCAACTTTTGAAGGTTTAATTATTACAAGGTTGATCTCGATGTAGGCTTATAGAGCAAAGATTGTTTTGTTAAATGTTTATACTAATGGTGATTATTGGATTATTGACAGTGACTATGGAGTTGATGTGAAAGGCTATTTTGCATTGTCATTGATGAATAACTTTGAATGGAACCTTGGTTACACTGCTCGATTCAGATTATACTACGTAGATTTCAAGAATGACTTGAAACGATATCCGAAAGAATCTGCCAAGTGGTTCATGAAATTTCTGAAAGAACAAAGCATGCGGTCTAAAACTGTTATTTGGGTTTCCTCAATTTTATCACGTATAACAAAGAGTTGGTCACTATTCACGTATTAAAGTTGAACATCTTTTGGTTTTGAATCACAACTGACTGATGTATTTTATTAATTCTTTTGTAATTCTTTGATTTTATTGATTAAAATCTTTTTAGGTGTTTTAGGATTTTAATATGTAATTAAACTATTGTCTTCTTATATAAGAAATTGTACTACTTTCTGATCTATTTTATGCAGCTAGCCTATAAATAGGTTTGTATAGTTTTTGGGTTCTGCCTATATCTTTTTTCATCATAAATAAATTGACTTTTTCCTTTCATATATATAAGCCTTTTATTCTCTTTTTCGCTTAGATAGGTGGTTTGGAGGGAGGATTCTCCAGGCATGAAGACTCCCTAAAAGTATGCCTTTTGAATTATGGACAAACGGACAATTAAAGTATCATAGTACATGTCACTTAGCAATCACCGAATTCCTAAACAAATTTTTTTTTTCCTCAAATCCCCAACTTTGAGGGTGATTTTAATAAATAAATATTTTGATTATAAACTTGTCATAATAAGCCCTTAATTTGGTTTGATGTTTTCTTTGAAATGGGGTGTTTTTAAGAATTTACTCTTTCAAAAGAAAATTAATGACAGATTTTTTTATACTTCTTTTCTTTAGGGGTTAAAATTAAGTGGGCCAACAGCAAAGCAACATGTGGACATTTCTACTTCCAATAAGGATATGGCACGTGGACAAGCTATTGACAAACCCAATGCCATCCCCGGACACTCATGTTTAGACCTACGAGCGTAAATCCAAGGATCACGATCTTTCCTGGACAACCAGCCATATCCACTTGCAGAGGAACGGGATCATCAGGATTTCCCCATTCGGGGCGTGTGGGTCATCTCACCTTTGAAACACTATAAAAGGATCAAGGTATGCAAATCCAGACACATTCACAATCACATTTTACATAACTGAAAGCACAAGTATCCCATTCCTCCGGTGGCTCTCTAGCTCATCTCGTCTATCTTGTGCAAGCTCCCCAAGAACCAGCCCCCAACTCATCAACATGTTTTATGCATCAACACCAATATTTTTGTGTTTTGTAAGGGGCTGTTGATAAGAATCTCAATGTTTCTTCAAGAAGTTCTGAAGGCTCTCATTCTATGGCTCTTGATGATCACAAGTGTTTAACATGGTTATCAATTTATGTGCTTATTTCATTTGGAATTATATAAAATGAATTTATTAGCTACATCAGCTCTTAGGTGACAAGAAGGGCGAGAAAGTTGGGGCCATAATCCTTGGACTGACTATTCCTTCATGTCTTCACCTTTTATTGCTATATTCTTCAAAACCAGACCTTTTCTAAACTCTATTCTTCAAAACTAGATCAAATGGACTCTTTCTCCATTATGAGTTCATCCTACCATTATGATAAGACAGTTGCTTGAAGACACCTAGGCAGACGCTTCCTAGGTTGTCGTATTGGGATTTTACCATTAAAATCCATTTACTCAATCTTAAGCAAAAAAACACAAGCACAACAATTAAATAGGCAAAATAAATAAAAAGCAAGAACACCTATAATTAATGTGGTTTGGCAACCTCTTTGCATACATCCACCAGCAAATCAACTGCTTTATTAATTTTCAACTACAACTTTAGGAAGAGCAAAGTTGTCAAAACTCTCACCCCAAAGTCTCAATACAAAAAAAGCTCTTAACTTAGCTCTAGTTACAAGTACTCTCTCTGACAACCCAAAAACCCAAAGCTCTCATCCTAACTTTAGTAGTAAACCCCTCTAGTTTACAATGTAAATGGAAATTATGACTGTGCCTCAAATCTTCTTTGGGATCCCTTTTATATAAAATATATTTTCCTAGTACAATTAGGCAAAGAACAACAGTATCATACTAGACTACTACTACTTGTACAATCATCAATCTAATAGGAAATTACTACTATTCCTACTAGGACAAGCAATTACAAAATAAGAAACAACTTTTTCCAAACCAATTAGAAGTCTTCTTTGTGAGAATTGAGCCAAAATCTTAACAGTCGTAACTATGGGGTAGGTTTTTCTTTGTTTTTTTTTTCATTTTCTTCTTCCACTTTGTGATCAGATGCAAACACACATTTGATTTCATGCAAACAATTGGAGCTTGCAATTAATTTTTGTTGGTATGATCCTCCAATGTGTCCACGAGCTAAAGAAGTTATAAGTGGATTGTTGAGGGAAATTGTAAGAAGAAAGAATCAAGCTAGAAGAGACAGAGATAGGAGCTGATGTGATTAATAAACTCATTTTATATAATTTTAAATGCAATCAAAACATAAATTGAGAACAATATTAAACTTGAGTTTCAATAAAGACGTAAATTAGGAACAGTTATAAACTCGATGTAAATTAAAGCAATATTAAACTTAAAGAAAAACCAGTGAAACCTAAAAGACAATTGATAATGGTAATGGATAAGTTTACATTAGTAATTAAGTTGACGTTGAGAAGGAGAAAAAACTGTAAATGCTAATCAAATGATAAACTTAAAAAACCTGTTTCTTTTATTTTTTTTCCCGCTTTTTTCATGTAATTTCTCCGTTACTAGTACTATATATAAAAAATATACTCCATACTCCATAGTGATCAAGCCTGGGCCTTTGATGCAAATTTCAAGCCTGGGCATTTAAAGTCTTTAACTAATTGCTCCTTTAATTTTCAAGGTCAACTCCAACTTAATTACTGATATTGTAAACTACCCACGATGAAGCAGTAGTCATTTGTTTACCAGAGAGGGCTATTTAATTTTGCCATGAAACACGTACATAATGATCTTTCAATTTAGAAGACATCCAACACTATAATTTCTTAATTAATTTTAAAGTTATGTTGCGTGTTATTTTGAAGGAGACAACAATAACAACATGCATATGTTGAGTTATTAATCAGCTGTTGAGTAATTATGCGTATCTATAACATCTAAGTGATGCAACAGTTAGGAGGAGATCGTAATTATCAATTTATGTTGCTCATCTTTTAAGCTTGCTGATCAGTAGTTCAATTAATCATTAACTTCTCCTGATTTTCTATTTTTGATTCTTGATGTGGGATAATTTTACCATCCAAACAAACAGTAACACATGACACACCAAGGTAAGTCCACGGACCCAAAATTACCACCAGTGAAATCATTACATGTGTCCAAGGGTACGAAGGTAATTTTATTCATAAACCCTAAAGCACAGTAATCCTAATTGCACAAGGACACTCATATCTCATATTTGAGAAACTCAAATCCCACCACAACTCTCACTTATGAGTCACTTTTCTAATCAAACTATACTCCAAAGCACTGTATGTAGAGGGCTTTCATTATCACACATGTACGTCACAAACAGTTTTAACAGCGCCTGCCTTTTCATTTTCTATAAACAGATTACTGATATAGGCATCAGAGAGTTCCCTCAAAAGCACACTTCCGATCCTCCGACAACTCCTTAGGTCTTTTTTTGTTCTCGTGTGCGTAGGGACTTCACAACACCTATAAGAGCAACAGTCGCATTTTTCAGAATAAAAAAATTTGTGTTATCCATGGGAAAACTTTGAAGAAGAATTCATCTGTTAATGATGCCAACCTGAAATATGACCAAGAACGTTGTTGCTACTGTCGCTGTCGCTGCTGCTACCATTGCCACAACCCATACCTTGACTAGACAGGGCATGATCCTTAGTCCAGGCCTCTTTGCAATTCCCAAAAATACTGCTACCAGTGACGATTCCATCTGGCATTCTAAAAGGTAGCAGAAGTTTCTTGCAACCTCAACTGGGCTATCCCGATCGTCACCAAAGGCACACTGATCTGAACGCATGACCCAGGGGTCCTCAATGGCATTTGATGCTGTCACAAAGCCCTCGATCAGCGAGGCACTCAGATCACGAAAGGCGACTTCACCCCACTAACTACCGATCCTCCGTTAGATTCTGCCCCCTCCATTATAAGGTAAGATCACAGAGCCACTCCACGATCACAGACACCTTTAATACAATCTCCAGGAGCCGAGAATGATCACTCCAGATAAAGAGAACCTATAGTAGGTTAGTAGCACCTGCCAATAGACAAAACAAAAAGGCAAGAACAGAACAAACGATCTTTTTTACAGATGACGACCTGGAAGGACTGCCCACCCCATGATGACGCCATGGTCATCACTTTGCTCATTGGGAATTACAATATGAAAAGGATCCTAGTTGACAACCAACATCTTCTATCATACCATTCAAGAAAATGGGGCTTAGTGACCAACAGCTCACATGGGTCGCTTCCCCTCTCTACGAGTTTTCAAGTGAGCCAATGTTCCTCTCTCTACTATATTTCACATCACATTCATAACATTTCCACTCATTTTTCATTCTCTTATGTTCTTCCTCTACACACAACCTATGTCATCACAACTACTTAGGCCATGTCTGGAGACAAGGGTTTAAGCAAGGTTAGCTTAAATACTTGTCTTAGAATTTGGTGGATGTTAGTGGGGCCTCAATTCCAAGACAAGGATTTAAGTTAATATTGCTTAAATCCTTGTCTCCAAACATGGCTTTAGTTTCTAAACAGTTTCCTAGAGATTTCTTCGAAAGCTATTCATAATTGCTATCTACACAACTTCGCAAGGCTTTGTTGTATCCTTGAGGTGAATTTACTAGGAAGCTATTAGCAAACTCTTTGGAGTGAGAGCAACTATCACCTTAATGAAAGTGATTTACGCCCTAAATCATTAAAATATTATGTTCTTTTCAATTGTTTTTGTTGTTGCAATTCCACATTTTCTAATGCAGATACTTTGACCCACTTTTTTTATTTTATTTTAACCCAAAATCCCCAACAATTTTAAGGTGATAGTAGAAGCAACCATATAATCAATATTGATTTCAAAGTCATGAGAGAAGACTTCATCAAAGAAGATCGTTTTTATGGAACCAACTTTGGTCACTAGAAGGAAACTAAAAGACTATAAAAGGTTGAAAGAAGCGAAAGGATATATATATTATGGATTTCTTTGTCGAGGCCAAATTCATAGTGAGTGCATATGTATGATTTCTAAGTTTTTATAAAGTCTATGCCAGATATCCAGGAAGCATTTGAAGAGAAACTTAATACTTAAAAAAAAAAAAACAAGGTAGGCATAACTTATTGATTATGAAATATTTTGAATTTATAGTTATAAATTTAAAAAAATATATTTTGAATTTATATTTTTGAGTAACATCATAAAAAAATGATGTGTTTTCACTCTATGACCAATTTACAAGGAATATCTAAAACTAAGAAGTATCTAATTACTAAATTTAAGATAGATGATCTTAATGAATTAGATGCTATCTTAGACGTGGAAATGAGTGGCGGATATGTTTTAAATCAATCTCATTACTTGAGAAACTATTATTAAGTTCCAAAATCTTGGAATAAAGTAAGCAAGTATCCCCTATTAATTCACTACTAAACCAATTGAGAATTTCGGTAAAGTAATGGTACAACTTGAATATATATGTTAGTGCTATTGAAAGTTTAACTGAGCTAGATATTGTATTTGTAGAGTGCAAACTTTCAAGATACATTAAATAGAGTTAATAGAATCTTAAGAAAACTATTAAACTATCTGTTTTATTTTTATTATCTGGTTGTACTAGAAGGATTCATTGTAGTTGGATCACAAGTACGTCAATTGATGAAAATTTAACGTTTGGATGGATTTTTAGGCTTGGTGGTGAAACAATACGTTGACCCTCTAAGAAGTAGATATGCATATCAAATTTAACCATATAACCAGGATCAGCACATAATGCCATAGACATATTTGGCGTCACAACAATCCAATATACATGTCACCTCAAGGACTTGTCTCCTTAAGGACTCTTTCTTAACATTATCGTTTCACATGGACAACAAAAAGATATATGTTTGCAGGGCCAAGAACTGTTGTCACACTTTGGTACCAAAAAGGCTAACAAATACATCAATCATCTCAAGAATATTACTCTAGTTCTATCTACCTATTCATTAAGCCACAAAAACAGGAAAACCATAAGCTTCAATACGGCCCATTGAGCATTTTAACACATTTATGAACTAGAGCAAAGCTTCCTCATACCAAATACAGACTTAGTATTGCAACTTCAAAGGATAACAAGAGGGGAGAAAAGAATGACTGGAGGGGACTGCATAGTAGCAAACAAAAGTGGTAAATGATTCACATCTTAGGTAGAAATCAGAACAAAAATAAGGGAAAGTAGCAAGCCACATCACTAATTCAATCTAAAGCAATGAGGATGTATAAAATCAAACTTAAAATTTAAGCCATGCAATATTGTCTTCTCACGAAAAAGATTAAGCGCTGATGTCAGAGATATTAAGGGAAGGTTGGGTACAGGACCGTCAATGGAGGTTGATACATGTTTTTTCAACATTCTTTTTTCAGTATTTTGTCATATTCCTCTCTATACCTCCATTCCATTTGGTATAGCTGTTCAACGTCTCCTCTTCATCTCCATCATATGAAACGCCTATTTTTTTTTTACCCAATGCCTTATTTTCTTACCCAATACTTTTTCTTTATATTCACACTTTATAAAATGACTGATAATTGTATATAACATTTGTTTATTCAGGCATCTTCAGATGTCACAACCCGCATAAGAACCGCTTGTTCGAGGGTTTCCTAGTGCCCCTTTGATTATAATGTACAGCCTTATATTGCACATGCACTACATGGTACTACTGTATAGCATTTTAATACACATGCATTACATAGTAGTACCTTGTACTGTTGTACTACACTTGTAGTTCACTTGTACTACACTTAGAATTGCATAGGATTATGACACATGGCAAGATTATAGCCATGGATGTAAGGGAGCTCTCCCTATATAAGGGGGCTTCCCCCTCACTTGTAATTCACTCATTCACTTATACAAGCAATAGCAAGCTCTCTAGCTTTGCCTCATCTTCTATCTTGTGTGCTTATTTTCTTTGAGCGGGTCTAGCTTCGAGGGCGGTTCTCTTGAGTAGCCAAGAGGAAGGCTGACTAGGCATTCCAAAGAAGTATTTCTGAGCCTAAGGCCGCACGGTTAGCAACTTCAGCTTGCAACCCGTGACAAGTGGTATCAGAGCCAAGTTCATCGAGAACTTTCGAGAAGAGATGGCAACCGCTTCCGATGCTAGCAATCAACCTCATGACGGTCCTGAGACTCGAGGGAGGGAAACCAAGAAGACCAGTTCAAGGGACTTGATGCAAGGTGCCCTCAACGAGGCCGTAAATGTCCTCAAGAAGTAGAACGAAACCCTTGAGGCCATGGTGGTGTCAATGCGGGAAAAGATGCAAGAGCTCAAGAGGGAGCTTTTAGCTTGCAAAGCAACTGTCGGAGGAGGCATGCTTACTATGACACCCAATCCTAGGGTGGATGTGCCAAAGCCAAAGGAGTTCAAAGGGATCCGAGTGGCAAAGGATGCAGACAACTTTCTTTGGGGCATAGAGCAATATTTTCGAGGGATGAACATCACGGAGGATGTGACTAAGGTAAATACTACCTCTATGTATCTTATCGATATTGCTTTATTATGGTGGCGACTTAGGTGTACGAGTGCTGCCATTACTACGTGGGAAGAATTCCAGAGGGAATTCCGCCAACAATTCTATCCCGAGTATGCGGAAGATGAGGCACGAGCCAAATTGTGAAGGCTCGCCCAACGTGGGGAAGTACGGGAGTATGTGCAAGAGTTTTCTGAACTCATGCTCCAAATTTCTGATCTTGGAGAAAGGAAGGCTCTCTTCTCCTTCATGGATGGCCTCAAACCATGGGCCAAGCAAGTGTTGCAAAGAAAGGATGTCCAAGACCTCACCCGAGCCATGTCCGTGGCGGAATCTTTATTAGAGTTCAAGAAACCAGAGAGGTTTGACTCTTCCAAGAACAAGGGCAAAGGTGGGGAAGACAGAGACAAACATCAGAAGGAAGGTCCGGGGAAATCACCCATTCACAAGTGGAAGTCCACTAGGGAAGGGGACAGGAAAAGGGAGCCATTAGCATGCTTCTTGTGTGAAGGTCCTCATCAGGTGCGGGATTGCCTGAGACGAACCAAGATCTCTGCCATTGCCAGAGAAGAGGGAGAAACAGAGAGAGATACTCTCAAGCTTGGTTCCATCATGCTCAACTCGATCAAAGCGAAAAAGTTTGGCAAACATAAGGGACTCATGTTTACCGATGTCATGGTGGCTGGCACCAAGGTTAGTGCTCTAGTAGACGCTGGAGCTTCCAATCTCTTTGTATCCGAGGAAATATCAAAGAGATTACACCTTAATGTGGAGAAAGGCAACGGGTTGATCAAGACAGTCAATTCCAAAGAAGTTCCGACAATGGGTGTAGCACAAGGGGTGGAGCTACAACTCGGAGATTGGAAGGGCAAGGAAACTCTTGAGGTAATCCCCCTTGATGATTATGACTTTGTAATTGGGTTAAATTTCCTTGATCGGATTAATGCCTTGCTAGTGCCATTTACCAATTGTTTGTGCATCCTTGATTCTCGATGCCAATGTCTCGTGCCGGTAAGACGAGACTCTGGCCAAGCTAGTCGGGTTTTATCGGCAATCCAACTAGCTAAGGGAGTGAGAAGGGACGAAGTCACATACTTGGCCACCTTGAAATATGAAGGGGTTCTAGAGCCCAAGGAGGAGACTCCTCTTATGGTGCTTGAACTCTTAGAGTCCTTTGTTGATGTGATGCCTCCAGAGTTACACAAGAAGCTCCCACCTAAGAGAGAGGTGGATCATAAGATCGAGTTGGTGTCTACCGACCAACCACCAGCCAAGGCTCCATACCAAATGTCGCCTCCCGAGCTTGAAGAATTGAGGAGACAACTTAAGGAGTTAGTTGATGCGGGATTCGTGCGACCTTCCAAGGCACCCTATGGTGCACCTATTTTGTTCCAACGGAAGCACGATGGGTCGATGAGGATGTGCATCGATTATAGAGCCCTCAACAAGCTCACAGTGAAGAACAAGTACCCCATCCCACTTATTGCGGACTTGTTTAATCAACTTGGTGATGCCAAATGGTTCACCAAGCTAGATTTGAGATCGGGGTACTACCAAGTCCGGATAGCAGAGGGAGATGAGCTAAAGACAGCGTGTGTCACTCGCTACGGTTCTTATGAGTTTATTGTGATGCCTTTCGGACTCACAAATGCTCCAGCAACTTTTTGCACTCTAATGAACAAGGTACTCCAACCCTTTCTAGATTGCTTTATGGTTGTTTACCTTGACAATATTGTTATATATAGTTGATCTCTAGAGGAGCATGTGGGGCACTTGAGACAGGTATTCCAAGTTTTGAGAGAGAATGAGCTCTATGTGAAGAAAGAGAAGTGCTCATTCGCCCAACATTAGGTACTGTTCCTTGGCCACATAGTAGGCGGAGGAAAGATTCGAATGGATGGAGGCAAGATCCAGGCTATCGTTGATTGGAGGCCAGCAACCAAGGTTACTGAGCTGAGATCGTTCCTTGGGTTGGCGAACTATTATCGACACTTTATCAGAGGCTACTCAACTATCACCACACCCTTGACTGATATGCTCAAGAAAGGGAGAGTGTGGGAATGGAGTTCAGTATGTCAAGGGGCCTTTGAGCAGTTGAAACAGGCAATCACAGAAGAGCCAGTCCTTGCCCTACCGAATCACACCAAGTCTTATGAGGTCCACACGGATGCATCTGACTTCGCTATTGGAGGAATCCTGATACAAGATGGCCATCCGATTGCTTTTGAGAACCGAAAGCTCAACGAGACCGAGCGACGATACACGGTTCAAGAGAAAGGGATGACGGTCGTGGTCCATTGCCTGGGCATATGGAGGCATTGTCTTTTGGGGTCTAAGTTTGCGGTGAAGATCGACAATGTGGCCACAAGCTATTTTCAGACTCAAAAGAAGCTCTCTCCCAAGCAAGCCCGATGGCAAGATTTCCTTGCCGAGTTTGATTTTGTGTTAGAGTACAAGCTAGGAAAGACCAACACAGTAGCGGATGCACTAAGCCGAAAGGTAGAGTTTGCTGCCATTAGCCGACCACAGGGGTCCTTGGTGGATCACATTAAGGAAGGATTGTCCCATGATCCAACCGCCAAGTCTTTGATGGAGTATGCCACAAAGGGGAAGACCCAGAGGTTCTAGCTCGAGGGAGACTTGCTCTATACCAAGGGAAATCGGTTATATGTGCCGTTTCATGGGAAATTACGAAAGGAGGTGATGCAAGAGTGCCACGATTCCAAGTGGCCTAGTCACCCAGGTGTCCACCGCACCCTAGCGCTTGTGGAGGAACGCTACTACTGGCCACACTTGAGGGACGACATTGAGGTCTATATGAAGACTTGTCTTGTGTGTCAACAAGACTAAGTAGAGAAAAAGTCACTTGGAGGTCTCTTGGAACCATTGCCAATTCCAGAGCATCCATGGGAGAGAATCTCCATGGATTTCATTGTGGGACTACCCAAAAATGAGGGATTTGGGAGCATCATGGTGATGGTGGACCGGTTTTCAAAGTATGGGACTTTCATTCATGCTACCAAAGAATGTCCAGCAGAGGAAGCAGCCCGGTTGTTTCTCAAGTATGTGGTGAAGTACTGGGGTGTACCACAGTCCATTGTTAGTGATCGGGATGGACGGTTCACGGGACGATTTTGGACAGAACTGTTCAAATTGCTCGGATCGGATCTAAACTTCTCCACTAGTATGCACCCCCAAACCGATGGACAGACTAAGCGAGTGAATGCTTTGTTGGAGACATATCTCCGACACTATATGAGTGCCTCGCAACGAGATTGGCCAAAGTTACTAGATGTGGCTCAGTTTTCCTATAATTTGCAAATGAGTGAGGCCACCAACCAAAGTGCCTTTGAGATTGTGTTGGGATGGCAGCCTCACACTCCAAGTATTATTGCTGTGGGTTACACGGGATCAACTCCAGTAGCCTATAAGTTTGCCAAGGTATGGCAAGAGCAAACCGACTTGGCTCGAGTTTGCTTACACAAGGCAGCCAAGCGTTCCAAGAAGTGGGCTGATCGTAAGAGATGGGATGTGCAGTACCAAGTGGGAGATTATGTGCTTGTGAAGCTACATTTGGTACTTCGCACCAAGGGGCTCCACAAAGCATTGGTGCGCAGATATGAAGGGCCTTTTAGAGTTCTTTGAAGAGTAGGCAATATGGCCTACAAACTTGAGCTACCATCCAAGCTCAAGGTGCACCCAGTCTTCCAGGTGAGTATGTTGAAACCATTCCATGAAGACCAAGATGATCTAGATCGAGGTGAGTTACAACGAACCCCTATAGGAGTTAGGGCCTCATATGACAGAGACATTGAGAGCATACTGGCTAACCGAGTCTTGAGACAAAAGTACTATAAGCCGAGGCATGAGTACTTGATACGATGGAAGGGACAACCCGACAGTGAGACTAGTTGGGAACCAACCGAGGCCTTGTGGCAATTCCGGACGAGGATCGACCAATTTCAGGCCGAGAGTGCGATGAGGACGTCGCCAGATTGAGTGGGGGAGAATGTCACAACCCGCATAAGAACCACTTGTTCGAGGGTTTCCTAGTGCCCCTTTGATTATAATGTACAGTCTTATATTGCACATGCACTACATAATAGTACTGTACAACATTCTAATGCACATACATTACATAGTAGTACCTTGTACTATTGTACTACACTTGTACTACACTTAGAATTGCATAGGATTGTGACACATGGCAAGATGATAGCCATGGATGTAAGGGAGCTCTCCCTATATGAGGAGGCTTCCCCCTCACTTGTAATTCACTCATTCACTTATACAAGCAATAGCAAGCTCTCTAGCTTTGCCTCATCTTCTTTCTTGTGTATTTATTTTCTTTGAGCGGGTCTAGCTTTGAGGGCGGTTATCTTGAGTAGCCAAGAGGAAGGCTGACTTAGGCATTCCAAAGAAGAATTTCCGAGCCTAAGGCCGCACGGTTAGCAACTTCAGCTTGCAACCCGTGACACAGACTTGATCCTAGTGTATCCTGAAGGTATCAAATATATTCTAAAGTATATCAAGGATCATTACAATATTCCAACCATTTACATTACTGTGAATAGTAAGCCAATTGTTAGAATAAATTTCATATAATTAAGTGGTATTTGTTACATGTTGGATAATCCAATTACTAATTAGTTTTGATTTCTTTGAGATAAAACTCATGTATGATATGACGATTACAACAATGATACATTATCATTGGAAGAAGCTCTTAAGGATACTGATAGGAAAGAATACCATGAGAAGCATCTTCGGAATCTTTTGGAAGCCGTAAAGTGAGTTAGTATCTCTCAATTTGTTATCACTCTTTTTTTTATTATTTTTTTTGGTTCGCAAAATTTATTTTACAACTAACATAAAACTTGTGTTCTACAACAAACTTGATATTGATATAAAATTATTGTTTTCTGCTATATATAATGTTTTTCAGTACTCAATTTTTGAAGGTTTAATTATTACAAGGTCCATCTCGATGTAAGCTTATAGAGCAAAGATTGTTTTGTTAAATGTTTATACTAATGGTGATTATTGGATTATTGACAGTGACTATGGAGTTGATGTGAAAGGCTATTTTGCATGGTCATTGATGGATAACTTTGAATGAAACCTTTGTTACACTGTTCGATTCGGATTATATTACGTAGATTTCAAGAATTACTTGAAAAGATATCCGAAAGAATCAACCAAGTGGTTTGGGAAATTTCTAAAAGAACAGAGCAAGCAGTCTAAAACTGTTATTTGGGGTTCCTCAATTTTTTAACGTATATCAAAAAGTTGGTCACTACTGATGCATTGAAGTTGAATATCTTTTGGTTCTCAATCACAACTGTATGATGTATTTTATTATTTCTTTTGTAATTCTTTGATTTCATTGATTAAAATCTTTTTAGGTGTTTTATGATTTTAATATGTAATTAAACTATTCTCTTCTTATATAAGAAATTGTACTACTTTCTGATCTATTTTATGTAGCTAGCCTATAAATAGGTTTGTATAGTTTTTGGGATTCTGCCTAAATCTTTTTTCATGATAAATAAATTGATTTTTTTCCTTTCATATATATATATAAGCCTTCTATTCTCTTTTTCGCTTACATAGGTGGTTTAGAGGGAGGATTCTCTTGGCATGAAGACTCCCTAAAAGTATGCCTTTTGAATTATGGACAAATGGACAATTAAAGTATCATAGTACATGTGTCACTTAGCAATCACCGAAGTCCTAAACAATTTTTTTTTGTTTTCTCAAATCCCCAACTTTGAGGGTGATTTTAATAAATAAATATTTTGATTATAAATTTGTCATAATAAGCCCTTAATTTGATTTGACATCTTCTTTGAAGTGATGCGTTTTTAAGAATTTACTCTTTCAAAAGAAAATTAATGACAGAGAGAAAACGGAGAAACAATTGTTTGCGGTTATTGTTATGCCTAAAATTTGAAAAATAAAGTCTTAGAACATCAACGGTAGATGCTTCCTAGGTTGTCGTGTTGGGATTTTACCATTAAAATCCATTTACTCAATCTTAAGCAAAAAAGCACAAGCACAACAATTAAATGGGAAAATAAATAAAAAGCAAGAACTTTAGGAAGAGCAAAGTTGTTAAACTCTCATCCCAAAATCTCAATGCAAAAAAAGCTTTTAACACAATACACCCAAAGCTGTCATCCTAACTTTAGTAGTAAATCCGTCTAGCTGACAATGTATATGGGAATTATGAGTGTGCATCAAATTTTCTCTGGGAGCCCTTTTTATCGAATATATTTTCCTAATACAATTAGAAAAAGAACAACCGCATCATACTAGACTACTACTACTTGTACAATTAACAATCTAATAGGAAATTAATATTATTCCTACTAGAACAAGCAATTACAAAATATAAAACAATTTTTCCCAAGCCAATTAGAAGTCTTCTTTGTGAGAATTGAGTCAAAATCCTAACAGTCCTAACTATGGGGTAGTGTTTTTTTTTTTAATTTTCTTCTTCCACTTTGCGATCAGATGCAAACACACCTTTGATTTCATGCAAACAATTGGAGCTTGCAATTAATTTTTGTTGGTATGATCCTCCAATGTGTCCACGAGCTAAAGAAGATATAAGTGGATTGTTGAGGAAAATTGTAAGAATAAAGAATCAAGCTAGAAGAGACAGAGATAGGAGCTGATGTGATTAATAAATTCATTTTATATAGTTTTAAATGCAATCAGAATATAAATTGAAAACAATATCAAACTTGAGTTTCAATATTAAACTTGACGTAAATTAGAACAATATTAAACTTAAAGAAAAACCAGTGAAATCTAAACGACAATTGATAATGGTAATGGATAAGTTTACATTAGTAATTAAGTTGACATTGAAAAGGAGTAAAGACTGTAAATGCCAACGAAGCTGTTGATTTCCTTAATTCGATAACACTCTCCCCAGACCGGCATTGTCTGGTTTTTTCTTTTTCTTAGCGAGCATTACTTGAAATGACATCATCATTACTTTTAAACATTGAGCATATAGACCTGTACCGCAAAATGTAAATCCTACTATTTCTATCATACAATACATTCTTGCTATATGCATGCATGCTTCCACATTTCTTTAGTCTATGTACACTACATCTTGGTTGAAACCAAGAATTTACACAAGACACAATCTTTAGAAAAATTTCAGCCATGACAATTAAAAACCACATACATTTTTTTCAAAAACAAAGACATATGCATTAATCCGAACTCCCAAACAAACATGATGAGGATGCTTTGCGTGAAAACCCACCTAAGGATACCTTTCTCCTTCAATCCTTTACTGATTTGCTTCAATTCTATTCAACAACTTCCTTGAAATATTAAAAAGGTGGAGGGTGAGCTAAAAGCTTAGCGAGTAATCATATTACTCGAAGTAATCGTCTTCAAGAAACTTTATCACTTTTTGAATGAATTCAATTTAATTGTAATCACAATTCATAAAGTCACAACTATGTATATATATATATATATATATATATTTACTCTCATGCTCATCACAAGTAAAATAATCGTTCCAAGAATACATTAAAACAATCAACAATCACATGAATTAAAGTATCATACAAGTATATCACATGATTTAAACCATTACAAGAATAACCCTTTTAAACTATTCACGGTTTACGTGACATCAACTCAATTCCATACTCTTATCAATACATATATCACAATGGGGATGTCTTCCCACGTACCAGTACATCAAACATCGCATTATACATCCACTTGGTTTCATCTCACTTTCCACTTCTACTTGGTTCCACCTCACTTTCCACTTCCACTCGGTTCCATAATATCGTCAAGGATTCAAATCTCATCAAACATAATTCATAACACAAGAAATTTCTTAAATGTAATTTCATCAACTCATTCACATTACACTTTACTTCCAAACACACATCAAGACATATAATTTGTTTCTTAGATGTCAAACACACATTTATTCACACCCTTATATGGTTTGCATTCTGCATCTATTATACTTACATATTTTCGTTTTTATCATATAATTCACCACGCTTACTAACAGTATGGTGAAACTCACCACACTCATAATTCTAATTTTATAACAAGAGCTAAGTGGAGAGCTTTGGGTGTATTGGGGATTTTGGGTTGTGAGGTTTTGAGGGTGATAATTTTGTTGTATTGGGACTTTGGGGTGTGTGTTCGACAACTTTTATCTTCCTAAAGTTGTAGTTGAAGATTAACAAAATAGTGTAGTTGTTGGTGGATGTAAGTAAGGAGGTTATCTGTAATGACTCATCCCGAGCGGGCCCACTCAGGACGGTATCAATTACCTTTCGAAATCGAGCACCTGGACACACAAATATATACTACAACAGAACAACATCTAACATATATTAGTTAAGATCATACAGAGATTACAACTATGAGGTTGTAGCTTTACAAGGTGTCTAAAGAGACACAGCCAACCGGTTACAACTTCACACCTAATATACAATATAACACTAAGAAAAAAGATTGACTGAGGATACGACGCTCGTGGACCCACCTAAAACTTAATTGAACTTCAAAGCTTCACCACTTAAAATCCAAAATCACCTGAAAGGTTAGAAATAGGAAGGGGGGTGAGCTATAAAGCTCAGCGAGTTCTTACACTACACAAAGTAATCACTTGTTAGAAAAAGTTGAGGGCTTATTATTATTTCTTTTTCCTTTCTACTTTGTTTGTTCGTATACATAGTCATTTAGCACTTTGCAAAACAACAATCTTAGTAATCATAATACGGACCTATAAGACCCACAACCAACTTGCAATCGCCATTCCATTGTCCATCAAAATATCACAATTTATCCATACAACCAAACATTTCATATGCCCCCTTACGGGCCAAGTAATTCAAATTCATGTATGATATGCCAATGCAGCATGATGCAATGAAATGTATCATCTCATAATCAATCATAATCCATCGGGGACGTCTCCCCACGTACCGGTACGTTTCACAAACAATAAATTTTCAGAACCCCCCTTGATCCAGGCCGGGTCCAATCATCCAAATATATTCGGTACCCTTTTTCACCCCTTGTGGGTTGGGACCTATCGTCCTCACACATCACTCCCCCCTCAATAACATACCGTAAATTTCAATGCATGATATGAAATCAAATCAAGTGATGAACATCATCAAATTCTCAACAATCCATACAATCACACAACATTCAGCACAAAGGTTTTGAAATCACTATCTCATCATTAATATATAATTTACTTATCTTACCACATAGTTATAAATATAATTATTATATCTAAATAGCGAATTACAACTCTTATGCAACCTTATTGTTTTGGTTTCCCCACTAACATTCATGCTTACCAAGAGTAGGGTAATACTCACCTTACGCCAAACACTACTCGTGGATCACTTCTTTACCTTTACTACGATCATCCACCTCACCTATTGAAATGTCATTTTTAACAATTAAAGCAAACTACATATACAAATAGCCAATGAGTATAGTATTTAAAACTTAGACACTTAATAAGAAATCAATCATTCCATTTACTTACACATATAAATCAAAGAAAATACTACTAAAGTTCATTCTTCTCCTTGATCATCTATTTTCACTCTTTCCCCTCTTTCCTTCATTCTTTACTCCATAAAACTCTCAATTCATATAGACTTAACTTTCAAGACACTAACTTAGGGAAATTACCAACAAATATCAACTTGTAAAAAGTATTCATTCTAAATATAATTTCCCAATCCAGAAAAAGTCTCTTACTTAGGAATTTCTTTTAACTCCAAAAAGGGTTTCAAATTTACAGCCCATAGTAAAATTCTCTAACAATACTCATCTCCAAAATCATGTTATACAAGAATAAAACTTCAAACTTTGTACATACAATCATCCTAAAAATCTTCAAACTTCACACACTCTTATTACTTTCTTCCAAAGTTCCATAATACAGAAATTTCCAGATTTCTCTCAAATTTTCTCCCAACTTCAAATATTTCAAAATAAACCAATTTAAATTCAAATCATCCCAAATAAAGTTTTAAATAAACTTTAAGAAGTATACTTTAACTTTAAAATAGTTGGGACACAAAACTACCTCAAATTCTTGCTAAAAAACAGCTCACAAAACTGCCCAGAACACAAATTATTTCCAGAATTTCTGCACAATTCTCCCAACTTATAAAACTCATAAATCCCTCAATTTAAATCCAAAAGACCTCAAACAAAAGCCAAAAATCAACATCAAGAAGTCTAACTTAAGTTTGTAGTTGAACACTTTTCGAAATTACCTCAAAATTTGCACGAAAAATCCAAGGGAACAAAACGGGCTATTCTTCCCCTGCTCAGAGCATGGGGTCCACACGCCACTGTAGCCCGCTCGTGGAGGCTCACCTCCCTGGACAAAAGATAGTTGATGGTGGCAGAAGAAGGTTTTCAAAGTTTGAGGGCAAACGGAGCTTGAATAGTTAGGTTAAGGCTAGGTCAAAGTTTGGAAGAATTGGGTTTTGAGAAGGAAAAAATCTGGAGCTTTTCTTTCTTTCCTCTCTCCTTCAGCCGAATTTGCAAATTGCCAAATGAGAGATTTTGCTATTCTAGGTCAACTTTTAGCTTATATACTCCCTCTAAGTCTTGGCCTTTTACCACTCTACCCTTCCCCTTATTCTTTTATTAATTTATATGCCATTTCCTTTAATTTTCCTTCTAGTATTTAAACAACCCCAAAGTTTTTGTTTCTTACTAGGAGTCCCACTTAAAAGAAAGAAAAAAAAACTGAATTATAAAACAAGATTATGAAAGCTTAAAAGAAATATCGGGTTCTACAATTCTCCCCTCCTAAAAAAAATTTCACCCTCGAAATTATCAACTAACCTGAATTGAGGAATAGATAAGGGTATTGGTTCTTCATTTCCACTTTGCATTCCCATGTAGCTTCTTCGACTCCTCTATTTCTCCAAAGCATTTTAACCAAGGGAATGACTTTGTTGCAAAGAACTTGTTCCCTAGAGTCCAAGATTTTTTCTAGCATCTCCATATATGAAAAGTCCTTTTGAACTTCCATGGATTGGAACGGAATGATGTACGACTCATCCGGTACATATTTGCGCAAAGCTGACACATACATGTATTAAGACAAAAATAAAATAAAACCAGACACTACAATTCTCCCCTGCTAACAAGATTAAATTTCGTCCTCAAAATTTTCTTGACCAGAGTTCACAAAACTTCTAAATTATCACCTTCCTAAGTCTTCTTACTTTCTCAAGTACATTCTTCAAATTCTCCACTTTCTTCAAGATTTGACATTACAAGATTAAAATTCTATCTTATTATCAACTTGAACTTTTTTATATTTTGTTGCCAACCAACTACTCAAATACTACAGTAATTTTACATACTATTTTAATAAATCTCGTCTGATCCTACTAGAAACTCTTTTGCTCACTAAGTTGTGCTCGACCTTTAATCAACTACTCAACTTCATATTTTTATATCTCTACCATTCGGTTTATCCAACTAGTCCCCTCAACCACACATTCCTAAACAAAAGTATTATTCATAGTCATCATCTTTTTACATCTTTTCTTTGCTCTTGCTTCAAAAACTAAAATTTTACCATTTCATACTCCTATCTACATATTTACTTTTATATCTCAACTCCAGGCTTCAAGCTTCAAGAGCCTCCAATTTTGTATAACTTAATCAACTATCTCTCCCAAAATACCTCTCCACAAAATCATTTACTGACTATTCACTTTTTCTTATTATTTAATAACTTCTTCTCCGAAATAAATATTATACGTAGGGTTCATCAACAATGTTACCAAAATTTTAGAACTCGCTTTAGTTTAGGTCTGCATTCAACTCCTGAGTTCATTCACGAGCGGGCCCACTCAGGACGGTATCAATTTCCTTTCGAAATCGAGCACCTGGACACACAAATATATACTACAACAGAACAACATCTAACATATATTAGTTAAGATCATACAGAGATTACAACTATGAGGTTGTAGCTTTACAAGGTGTCTAAAGAGACACAGCCAACCGGTTACAACTTCACACCTAATATACAATATAACACTAAGAAAAAAGATTGACTGAGGATGCGACGCTCGTGGACCCACCTAAAACTTAATTGAACTTCAAAGCTTCACCACTTAAAATCCAAAATCACCTGAAAGGTTAGAAATAGGAAGGGGGGTGAGCTATAAAGCTCAGCGAGTTCTTACACTACACCAAGTAATCACTTGTTAGAAAAAGTTGAGGGCTTATTATTATTTCTTTTTCCTTTCTACTTTGTTTGTTCGTATACATAGTCATTTAGCACTTTGCAAAACAACAATCTTAGTAATCATAATACGGACCTATAAGACCCACAACCAACTTGCAATCGCCATTCCATAGTCCATCAAAATATCACAATTTATCCATACAACCAAACATTTCATATGCCCCCTTACGGGCCAAGTAATTCAAATTCATGTATGATATGCCAATGCAGCATGATGCAATGAAATGTATCATCTCATAATCAATCATAATCCATCGGGGACGTCTCCCCACGTACCTGTACGTTTCACAAACAATAAATTTTCAGAACCCCCCTTGATCCGGGCCGGGTCCAATCATCCAAATATATTCGGTACCCTTTTTCACCCCTCGTGGGTAGGGACCTATCGTCCTCACACATCACTCCCCCCTCAATAACATACCGTAAATTTCAATGCATGATATGAAATCAAATCAAGTGATGAACATCATCAAATTCTCAACAATCCATACAATCACACAACATTCAGCACAAAGGTTTTGAAATCACTATCTCATCATTAATATATAATTTACTTATCTTACCACATAGTTATAAATATAATTATTATATCTAAATAGCGAATTACAACTCTTATGCAACCTTATTGTTTTGGTTTCCCCACTAACATTCATGCTTACCAAGAGTAGGGTAATACTCACCTTACGCCAAACACTACTCGTGGATCACTTCTTTACCTTTACTACGATCATCCACCTCACCTATTGAAATGTCATTTTTAACAATTAAAGCAAACTACATATACAAATAGACAATAAGTATAGTATTTAAAATTTAGACACTTAATAAGAAATCAATCATTCCATTTACTTACACATATAAATCAAAGAAAATACTACTAAAGTTCATTCTTCTCCTTAATCATCTATTTTCACTCTTTCCCTTCTTTCCTTCATTCTTTACTCCATAAAACTCTCAATTCATATAGACTTAACTTTCAAGACACTAACTTAGGGTAATTACCAACAAATATCAACTTGTAAAAAGTATTCATTCTAAATATAATTTCCCAATCCAGAAAAAGTCTCTTACTTAGGAATTTCTTTTAACTCCAAAAAGAGTTTCAAATTTACAGCCCATAGTAAAATTCTCTAACAATACTCATCTCAAAAATCATGTTATACAAGAATAAAACTTCAAACTTTGTACATACAATCATCCTAAAAATCTTCAAATTTCACACACTCTTATTACTTTCTTCCAAAGTTCCATAATACAGAAATTTCCAGATTTCTCTCAAATTTTCTCCCAACTTCAAATATTTCAAACTAAACCAATTTAAATTCAAATCATCCCAAATAAAGTTTTAGATAAACTTTAAGAAGTATACTTTAACTTAAAAATAGTTGGGACACAAAACTACCTCAAATTCTCTCTGAAAAACAGCTCACAAAACTGCCTAGAACACAAATTATTTCCAGAATTTCTGCACAATTCTCCCAACTTATAAAACTCATAAATCCCTCAATTTAAATCCAAAAGACCTCAAACAAAAGCCAAAAATCAACATCAAGAAGTCTAATTTAAGTTTGTAGTTGAACACTTTTCGAAATTACCTCAAAATTTGCACGAAAAAGCCAAGGGAAAAAAACGGGCTATTCTTCTCCTGCTCAGAGTGTGGGGTCCACGCGCCACTGCAGCCCACTCGTGGAGGCTCACCTCCCTGGCCAAAAGATAGTTGATGGTGGCAGAAGAAGGTTTTCAAAGTTTGAGGGCAAACGGAGCTTTAATAGTTAGGTTAAGGCTAGGTCAAAGTTTGGAAGAAATGGGTTTTGAGAAGGAAAAAATCTGGAGCTTTTCTTTCTTTCCTCTCTCCTTCAACCGAATTTGCAAATTGCCAAATGAGAGATTTTGCTATTCTAGGTCAACTTTTAGCTTATATACTCCCTCTAAGTCTTGGCCTTTTACCACTCTACCCTTCCCCTTATTCTTTTATTAATTTACATGTCATTTCCTTTAATTTTCCTTCTAGTATTTAAACAACACCAAAGTTTTTGTTTCTTACTAGGAGTCCCCCTTAAAAGAAAGAAAAAAAAACTGAATTATAAAACAAGATTATGAAAGCTTAAAAGAAATATCAGGTTCTACATTATCGAACCATACTAATTCTTGGTGTTATTACTCTTTATTTTATTTACCTATTTAATTGTTGTGGTTGTGTTTTTGTCTAAGATTTGAGCATGTGGATTTTAGAGGAAACATCCCAACAAACACCTTATATGAAAAATTAGATTTTAAGGATTTTCATAGATCAAGGTCAAAGATTGGATTTCAAATATGCGAAAACTTCTTGATTTGGGTCATGAAATTTTCTTTAATAAGAGGTATTTTTCACTATCAAATGCAAGACAACTAGGAAAATTTTTATTTTACTCTCTCTATGTGATGGTGGAAGTATATCTTATCTAAGAAAATCCCATAACTCAGGTTTAAGGGAAAAATCTCTCTGTACGTGAAATGAAAGTGGCATTTTACCGAATCTTGTTGTGTTCATTTATATCGACCAAATTAGTGTTATTCCCAACCTTTGGCACGACACATTAACCTGAATTGTCACTCGTACCGAAAACTATTTCAAACTCATATTACAATTTTATCAAATAACTAATCTTAATTAAAAAAGTTGTTAGTTACATTACGCTAAAACATATGCTAGTAAAGATTTGCGTAATCTGCCTTGGCTCAAGATGTATATGCCATGAAAAGTTCTTACATACCTAACTATGGTCTATAAAAGATATATCGCATAATAATATATTTTATTATTGCATGGCATTAAAAGATAAAGAAAAAGAGATATCTTCCTTCCATCCAATAGTTAAAAATGCTTTGTGCATGCCTTTATCAAGTACCAAGATAAAAAAATTTCATATATACGCGACAGATATATTAATTTGAACTATTGATCAGCAAGCTAAAAGATGTGCAACACAAATTGTTAATTAAGATCTACTCTTAATCTGTAATAACCGTATTTGCAAAGTAAGGGTAAATAAGTAATTTAATAAATTATAACATGAAGTTTAAATGATATAGTTATGCGATGGATTTAGTATTGAATAAAATAATTCTTTTGGAAAAAAAAAATTTCTGCGACATGGACGTCATTAAAAGAAAAGAAAAGAAAAAAAAAGTCAAAAGTTGTGGGCAGCAGATATAATACCTGCTGCCAATTTCAGAAGATGTTTGTAGTCAACAAATGTGGGTAGTAGGTGTAATACCTGTTACCAATTTCAGACGGCATTTGGGAATACCTTACGCGTCTCCACAACATGGAGACTGTGGAGACTTTTGGGAGGGGTGGGCTGCTAAAGTTTTCAGCCCAAGTTTTCGTATATATAGCATATGTAAATGTAAAAAAAAAAAAAAAAAAAAAAAAAAAAAAAATTCACCTATGAGATTTTGTTTTGTTTCCTCTAAATCGTCTGTTTTCTTTAGATCTTTGGATGCTCAAAGAAATGCTGGAAGAGCAAAATTTTGAAGGGGTTTTCTGTGGAATTTCATAGAGAATCAAGAATAACTATCAGAAAAGCATAAGGTAATATCATAGTGCTTATTTTGAATTTATAACATTTATGGAGTTTTCCTAAATTCAAAGTGGAAATTTCAAAGTGTGTGGTCTATATCGAATTGAAGAATAAATTAGAAAATTTATATAAATATGATGTCAGGTGTTGACGATCAAAGTGTGTGGTTTTTATCGAATTGAAGAATAAATTAGAAAATTTATATACATATGATGTCGGGTGTTGATGATCTACAATTAGGGGAATTTTTTAGAGAAACTGGAAAGGAAAAGAAGTGATCCACGTGTAGCTTTAAGTGCTACGTGTGAGTTGGATTTACTTTAAGTAGTCTAAATAAAAATGAAATATTTAGTGATAATATTAAAATAAATGATTGATGTATGCTTGGGTGATAGATGAAAAAAATTGATTTATAGGTATGGTAGGAAATTTGGACATGTAGAAATATTTTTCGGTGAGAAATAATATTTTTGGAAATAAAAGTTTATTGGAGAATAAAAGAGATAAATAAATTATTGATGAATTATATTGATGTTTTAGCACGAATTATGAGGAGATGAATTTTAGGGAATATTGATAAGCTTTGGTGGATGATTTGATGTGATTAGAAATGAAATTTAGTAGACCTGGACAAACTTTGATGGATAATTTGATATGATTTGGGATGAAATTTAGTGGATTTTGACAAGTTGTAATGGATGATTTGATGTGATTTGGGATGAGTGGATTTTAGTATAATTTGAGAAAAAATCAGGATAGTCTATTTAAATATTTTGATTTCATGTGATTTTTATATTACTGTTTATATGCATATTTTACATCATTGTTCATATGCATATGCATTACATGAGAAAGAAAAGAACCGGGAAGGCAGCTGGTCTGATGAAATGAAAGAACCGTGAAGGCAGCCAGTCTAATGAAAATAAAAGAACTAGGAAGGCGGTCGGTCTAATGAAAATGAAAGAACCGGGAAGACAGCCAGTCTTATGTGAATGAAAGAACCGGGAAGACAGCCGGTCTAAGATAATGAAAACCTGTCGATAGGTGGGAAGATGTTCCCATCATAATCATATATGCATTTGCATCTGTTTTAATTATTACTGCATTATTGAAATGATGAGGTGTGATGTATCATCGTAAATATAATTATAGATGATTGAGTCTCACAGAAAGAGATAGTTATGATGAAAATATTATTGAAATGCTGAGGTGTGATGCATCATCATGAATATAATTATAGATGATTGAGTCTCACAGAAACAGACAATTATGATGAAAATATTATTGAAATGCTGAGGTGTGATGTATTATCGTGAATATAATTATAGATAATTGAATCTCACAGAAAGAGACAGTTATGATGATAGTGCTGATGTGTGGGTATGTTATTTTGAAATTGTTTATAGATGATTTGGTCTCACAGAGAGAGACAATTGTGGTAAGCAAGAAGCAGACAATGATAAGAACCATCTAAATGATGGACTTTATGATGAGAACCTCATTAAGAGGTAATTATAAGATAATTGATGGTCTTAAGGTGGACCAATCATTTAGAAAAAGATATTGATAGAGAATGAATCGTATGGCATGTGTAATGATAGTAGAAAGTTGTCATCAGGTTATGTGAAAAAAATAAAAGATTAAAAATTAAAGAACTATTTATGAAATTTTGGAATATTTTTAGTAAATTAAATTCACTGAGCTTGTGAAGCTCACTCCTCATTGTACAATGATTTTCAGGTAGCAGGCTTGACAAATAATTTGGTGAGTTGAGGTTCAGAAGAAATGATTTTTTGTAAGCCATGTACATGTCAACATCCTCTGACTAATGAGAAAATAAAATAAAAAATTTATTTGTCAATCTTCATGCATTTTACGTTGTATAGAATGCTTAAAGATCGGATTGATGTAAAGTTCTTTTGGTAATATTTATTTTTATTGTTGCATATATGTGTCGTGCTGGGATTCTCAAAATATGATGACACCTGTAGAGAGATTATCTGGTTTTCTACCAGTAACTGACAGGCAGATAGTTGCCTTTGTTTCGTTTGAATTAAAAGGAGAAGTTTTGGATTGGTGAGAAGATATTCTGCCCAGGGTAAGTACAGATGTCAATAGACCTTCAACCTGTAATAGGTTTAAGGAGGTTTTCGTTGATAAATATTTTTCCTTAGACTTTTAGAGCCTAACATGATAGAGATTGATCTATTTGAGGCATATTAATTATGTCAGATTGGTGGATATATCAACTCAGATTGAGAGAGATGTGATGGAGTTTAAGAAAAAAAAAAGAAAAGAGAAAGAGTGGTTAAAGAGGTTTAGACATAAAGGTTATAGAGGTAATGGTAGTATAAGTGTATATGGTGAGAAACCACCCCAAATGAGGCTTTCCTTGTTACAGGGAACTGAAGTACAGAGTTAGAGGCAAACAGAAACTGTTGTGCCTGTATCTTAGAATACTATTGGTGGGACCCTTAGATTTGGGACACAAGAAACCATGGCAGAGGAACTAAGTATGCCATTAAGGGAAATAGTAATATGATGTATGATTGAGAGACAAAAGTTATTATAGATATATTCATATGAGATATTTATCCCATAATTGTCAAAATTTGAAATGCTTTATGCGTGGAGAAGGTGGACATGTCAGTGTTGGTTGACCTTGATGCAACCCATTCTTTTGCATCCAGTATTCATATGAAATCTATTAAAGTATGTATTAGTCATTGGATTGCAAAATATCCTTGTTAAAGTTCTCCCTCGAGATAGAGTGACAATCATTAATAGTTATGAGAGATTGTGTGATTCGTACCAGTGACAAAAAATCTGAAGTTAATTTATTATCTTCAAATATAATTTATTTTGGGAAATAATTGGTTATCGACGTTTTATTTCTGGATTGATTATTCCAGAAAGAAGGTTCAAGATATAGATGTGAGATACTTTTAACTATCTTATTTTTACTCTGGCCAATAGGAGATGATTGAAGAAGGGTTTTAAGGAGTATTGGGCATATATCATGAATTATAAAAAGGAAAATGGGAAGTTAGAATAAATCTTAGTGATGAAAGAATATTCTAAATTAATTTTTGATAAGTTGCTTAGGTTGCCTCCAAGTAGGGAGATTAAAGTCTCTATTGATGTAATACCAGGGCTATCACATATATTTAATAGCGCCCTGCAGAATGACGTCAGCTGAATTGAGAAAGTTGAATGTATCATTTTAAGAATTTTTGGATAAATAATTTTTTGGACCTAACGTATTTGGGGAGCCCCTATGTTGTTTGTGAAGAATGAAGATGGAACGATGAGATTGGGTATAGATTACAAATAGTTGAATAAGAATAAATTCATTTTTTCCTAGGATAAATGAATTGTTTAAGCAATTGCAAGGAGTGAGAATGTTTTCTAAGATAAACCTGAGATCAGGTTATCACTAATGGAGGATAGAGAAGGGAGACGTGCCTAAGACTGCTTTTAGGACACGTTATGCTCATAAGTTTTCGCGATGTCATTTGGATTAACTAATGTTCCAGAAACATTCATGGACTTGATGAATAAAATATTTAAACTGTTTCTTGATAATTTTATGGTTGTGTTCAGTAATGACATTCTGATATATTTTGAGAAGGAAAAACAACATATAGACCATTAGACAGTGTGCTGGAGATTCTGAGGAGAGAAAAATTATATGCAAAGTTTCTAAGTGTGAATGTTAGCTGAAGGAAATGGCTTTCTTAGAACATGTAATATCCGGAATCGGCATAACAGTTGATCCACAAAAGGTAGAGATAATGTTAAACCAACTAATATAACTGAGATTAGAATCTTCTTGGGGTTAGCTGGTTATTATAGAAGAATTCTTTCAGAATTTGTCTATTATTGAATTGCTGTTGAATAGATTGACTAGCAAAGATGCGAGATTTGTATGGTGAAGGAAGTGAGAAAATTTTGCAATTACTAAAGGAGAAATTGACTACAGCTCTAGTATTGGTGTTTCCTTCTGGTGATGAAGGAGTTGTGGTGTATAATGATAAGTCACAGCAATGATTAGGATATGTGTAACATAGGAAAGTTATGGGCTATACTTCTAGGCAATTGAAAATTTATGATAGAAATTACTCCACTCATGACTTTGAATTGACTGTTATAGTGTTTACTTTAAAGATTGGAGACATTATCAGTATGGAGCCACTTGTGAGATTTTCATCGGTTATAAGAGTTTGACGTAATTACCTACCCAGAGAAAGTTGAATTTAAGGCAAAGATGGTGGATGAAGTTGATTAGTAACTATGATTGTACAATTCATAATCATCTAGAAAATGCGAAGGTGATAGTTGATACATTGAGTAGAAATTCTACAAAAAGATTAACTGCTATGAGGGTTCTGATGTGAAATTGATGATAGATTTAAAAGAGATAAGAATGAAGTTGAATAACAGTGATAAAAGATCATGGTTAACGAATATGGTTGTACAGTCATCCATAATAAAATGTTTTAGAGATGCAAGGTAGAGATGAAGAGATAGAAAAGATTAAGCATTGAATGCTTACTAGAAAGCAATATGAGTTCAAAAGTTTGGAATGAGGGTATTTTGAAATTGGAACATGGATTTGTGTTCCCAATGATGCAGAGTGGAGAAAGAAGATATTGAGAAAAGTACATGATGATGTAGATTCGATGCAATCAAATAATAATAAGATGTATAGAGGATTGAGACAAAAATTCTAATGGTCAGGGTTGAAGAGAGATGTAGCTGAGATTGTGAGGTTGTATGGAGTACCATGGATCATAGTATCAAATAGAGATGCTAGATTTACATCTTGGTTTTTGGAGAGGCTTTCAATAAGCCGTGGGTACAAAGTTGCAATTTAATATAATTTTTCATGCTTAGACAAAAAAAAAATATATATATATATATATATTTAGAGTACTAGAAGATATGTTAAGGGCAAATGTGATGAGTTCTTAGTAAGTTTGGAATGCTTACATGCCATCGATTGAAGTTGCTTATAACAATCAGTAACAAACTAATATTAGGATGGCATCGATTGAGGCATTGTATGGTCGGAGGAGTAGAACTCCTTTATGTTAGGAAGAAATGGGAGAGAGAAATATAGTTGGTTTATAAATTATTTAGTTAACATCTAAGAGGAACAAATTGGTTATAGAAAACTGTAAAGCAGCACAAAGTAAACCTCTTGAGTTTCCAGAAGATGATGGGGTGTATGGAAAAATATCTCAATGAAAAGGGTGTATTAAGATTTAAACAGGAAATAAAAGCTGAACCTAATATATGTGGGACCTTACGAGGTTTTTGAGAAAATTGGACTAGTTGCGAATAAACTTGATTTGCCTCTAGAATTAAAACATTTATATACTGTATTTCATGTTTCACTTTAAGGAAGTGATTACATGATATTTCGAGCTAAGCTATAGATATTTAGAAGGCTTGGGATTATATACAAATACCAGTGAGAATTTTAGACAAAAATAATAAATCTTGTGTAATAAAATAATTTCATTATGCCAAGTTCGGTGGCAGAATAAGGATGTTGACGAGACTACGTGAAAGCATGAGACAGAAATATTATTCACATTTGTTTCTGGAGTAAAGTAAGGAAATTTCGGGGGAAAATTTTTGTAAGGTGGGTAGAATTGTAATAACCGTATTTGCAAAGTAAGGGTAAATAAGAAATTTAATAAATTATAACATGAAGTTTAAATGATATAGTTACGCGATGGATTTAGTATTGAATAAAATAATTCTTTTGGAAAAAAAAAATTCTGGGACATGGACATCATTAAAAGAAAAGAGAAGAAAAAACAAAAAAAAAAGTCAAAAGTTATGGGCAGCAGGTGTAATACCTTACACCTGCTGCCAATTTCAGAAGACGTTTGTAGTCAACAAACATGGGTAGCCGGTGTAATACCTGTTACCAATTTCAGACGGCATTTGGTAATGCCTTACACGTCTCCACAATGTGGAGACTGTGGAGATTTTTGAGAGGGGGGGCTGCTGAAGTTTTCAGCCCAAGTTTTCGTATATATTGCATATGTAAACGTAAAAAAAAAAAAAAAATTTCACCCATGAGATTTCGTTTTGTTTCCTCTAAATGGTTTGTTTTTTTCTTAAATCTTTGGAGACTCAAAGAAATGCTAGAAGAGCTAAATTTTGAAGGAATTTTCTGCGGAATTTCATAGAGAATCAAGAATAGCTATCAGAAAAGCAGAAGATAATATCATAGTGGTTATTTTTGAATTTCTAACATTTATGGAATTTCCCTGAATTCAAAGTGGGAATTTTCAATGTGTGTGGTTTATATCGAATTGAAGAATAAATTAGAAAATTTATATAAATATGATGTCAGGTGTTGACGATCTACAATTGGGGGAATTTATTAGAGAAACAGGAAAGACAAGGAAGTGATCCACGAGTAGCTTTAAGTGCTACGTGTGAGTTGGATTTACTTTAAGTAGTCTAAATAAAAATGAAATATTTAGTGATAATATTAAAATAAATTATTGATGTATGCTTGGGTGATAGATGAAAAAAATTGATTTATAGGTATGATAGGAAATTTGGACATGTAGAAATATTTTTCGGTGAGAAATAATATTTTTGAAAATAAAAGTTTATTGGAGAATAAAAGAGATAAATAAATTATTGATGAGTTATATTGATGTTTTAGCACGAATTATGAGGAGATGAATTTTAGTGAATATTGATAAGCTTTGGTGGATGATTTGATGTGATTAGAAATGAAATTTAGTGGATCTGGACAAACTTTGATGGATAATTTGATATGATTTGGGATGAAATTTAGTGGATTTTGACAAGTTGTAATGGATGATTTGATGTGATTTGCGATGAGTTGATTTTAGTAGAATTTTTATATAATTTGAGAAAAAATCAAGACAGTTAATTTAAATATTTTGATTTGATGCGATTTTTATATTACTGTTTATATGCATATTTTACATCATTGTTCATATGCATATGCATTACATGAGAAAGAAAAGAACCGGGAAGGCAGTCGGTCTGATGAAAATGAAAGAACCGGGAAGGCAGTCGGTCTTATGAGAATGAAAGAACCGGGAAAGTAACCGGTCTAAGATAATAACAACCTGTCGACCGGTGGGAAGACATTCCCATCATAATGATATATGCATTTGCATCTGTTTTAATTATTGCTACATTATTGAAATGATGAGGTGCGATGTATCATCGTGAATATAATTATAGATGATTGAGTCTCACAGAAAGAGACAGTTATGATGAAAACACTATTGAAATGATGAGGTGTGATGTATCATCGTGAATATAATTATAGATGATTGAGTCTCACAGAAAGAGACAGTTATGATGAATATATTATTGAAATGCTGAGGTGTGATGTATCATCGTGAATATAATTATAGATGATTGAGTCTCACAGAAAGAGACAATTATGATGAAAATATTATTGAAATGCTGAGGTGTGATGTATTATCGTGAATATAATTATAGATAATTGAATCTCATAGAAATAGATAGTTTGATGATAGTGCTGATGTGTGATATGTTATTTTGAAATTGTTTATAAATGATTTGGTCTTACAGAGAGAGACAATTATGGTAAGCAAGAAGCAGAGAATGATAAGAACCATCTAAATGATGGACTTTATGATGAGAACCTCATTATGAGGTAATTATGAGATAATTGATGGTCTTAAGATGGACCAATGATTTAGAAAAAGATATTGATAGAGAATGAATCGTATGACATGTGTAGTGATAGTTGAAAGTTGTCATCAGGCAATGTGAAAAAAATAAAAGATTAAAAATTAAAGGACTATTTATAAAATTTTGGAATATTTTTAGTAAATTAAATTCACTGAGCTTGTGAAGCTCACCCCTCATTGTACAATGATTTTCAAGTACCAGGCTTGGCAAATAATTTGGTGAGTTGAGGTTCAGAAGAAATCATTTTCTGTAAGCCGCGTACGTGTCATCATCCTCATGAGAAAATAAAATTAAAAGTTTATTTGTAAATCTTCATGCATTTTACGTTGTATAGAATGCTTAAAGATCGGATTGATTTAAAGTTCTTTTGGTAATATTTATTTTTATTATTGCATATATGTGTCGTGCTGGGATTCTCAAAATGTGATGACACCATTTCGGGGTGGTCAACTCGGGATGGGTCGTTACATAATCGCTCACTTAGATATCATACGCATAATCACACAATTTATGAATGTTTTTATGGTTGTCTCCTTCAAATTAACAAGGAACATATATAACTTTTAATTAATTAAGAGATTATAGCATTCAAGGTTTTCTAAATTGGAAGAGTCTTATGTACGTACGTGTTTAAAGTCCAAGTTAATTAGCCATCTGGTAAACAAATGACTGCTCCATTAATTTTGTTGGAGTTGACCTTGAAAATTAGAGTTAAGGAGCAGTTAGTTAAAGACTTGAAACGCCCAGGCTTGAAATTTGCATGTAACGGAGAAATTACATGAAAAAGAAAAATAAAATGAAAGAAAGAGTCCTGAGACTTTGGTTCACTTTTTGTTTTCTTTAGTTTGTCCGTTTGCTGCTATAGACTTGACATAAATATTATATACTTACGTATACCTGAGACTTCTCTTCTTAAAAAAATGACCTGAGATAATTTGTTTTGGTGCTATAGAAGCACATGGTATATTGACTTGACCTGAGATCATTTGAACTGACATAAATATTATATACTTAGGTTGTTTTTGAGACATACAAATACAAGGTATATAATTGTGCTTGAGCTGAGACTTCTCTTCTTAAAAAATTGACCTGAGACAATTTGGGTTGACAAAAATATGTAATTGGCACATTTATGTTGGCTGGGTCCATTCTGATCTGCTGGCCTGGCAGTGTTGTATGTATGCATATACCTAACAAAATTCATGTTTACATTGGTCGATCTTCAACAAAAAATTGAATTCAATGTTTACACGCATACCTTCGCGCGTTTTATGGGTTTCAAGCCTCTCCTCACTCCTCTATATAAAGGGCTTACAATGAAACTTAAAACCACAAACACTTCCACTTCAGCAATTAAAACTACTCCTTAGCTATAAGCACTTGATTATGGCGTTTCAACTTCAAGGTTCCCTTCTTTTATTGGCGCTGCTAGTCCTACTAAGCTTATTGCCTTCCATTGAACCAAAGCGTCATCTTGTCTCAACTTCTAATTTCAATCGTAACAGTTTTCCTGATGGTTTTATTTTTGGTACAGCCTCATCGGCTTATCAGGTAGATTAATATGTATTTATATATAGGCCACTAATTTTCTATTAATTAATGAACAACTTTTTAAAGCCACTTCATATTATATAAGCTAACTCTATCAATGCATACGTGATATTTAGTTTGAAGGTGCAGCAAACAAAAACAGTAGAGGTGAAAGTATATGGGACAACTTTACTCACACGTATCCAGGTTTCTTAATTTCCTTCTCTCCCTCATTGATCTGTATTTGTGTAATAGTGTGCGTACATGTGCATGTGTGCTTACATGCATGGGAGTGCGTAAGTTATGATGATAACTACTTAGTTTGGCTTCATTTCATGTATTAATAAAATGGAGACAAAAAAACTGGATAGATTATCATATATATTTGAATCATTTCAATAAAGGTAATGTAGATAAATTAATTATGATTATTTTCATAAAATTTTGCAAAAAGAAACAGTATGGCCAATTGAGATGTAGCAATTGATTTCTATCATCATTATAAGGTATGAAATAAAAAAATAAAAAATTGATGTGTGTTGGTAGGTAAAATACTGACTACTTTTTATATTTCCTTGAAATTAATGATCCAAAAAATTTATAAATTTTTTTTTTAAATGTGACAGGATGATATCAAACTAATGAAGGAAATGAATATGGATTCTTTCCGATTCTCGATCTCATGGTCAAGAATATTACCTCGTACGTGTATAGATTAATGATTGATATGATATGACTGAATCTTTATTTCCTTTTTCTTTCTCATCATTCTTAAAATTTGTTTTTTTATAAAAAAAAATTTAGATGGAAAGCTAAGTAAAGGAGTGAACGAGAAAGGGATCCAATTCTATAAAAATCTCATCAATGAGCTCATAGCAAATGGTCATAATTCTATCCCCTATATGGATTTAATTTTTTGTTTGGCTAATTGCGTTTATTTAATTTAATTAAAATATTGTAATATGCCAATCAATTAAATTAGAGTTAACATTTAAATATAATTAAGTTCTCCCTATAAGTATATTTTAAATGAAAATTATATATATATATATATATATATATATATAATGATCAAATTTCGAAACATTGGAACAAATTTTAAGTTCTTTAAGAAATTTGATAGCTCCTTGAAGATTTATCTTTATAATTGGACCTTGATAAATTATCGATAAAGTTGTCCAATAATTACTTTTTGTGACTCATTTGAACCAAACTTAATTATCTCTCTTAAATGTCATTTGATGAATGTGCAGACATACAACCATTTGGGACTATCTTTCACTGGGATCTTCCCCAAACTCTAGAAGATGAGTATGATGGTTTTGTAAGCCCTCACATTGTGTAAGTAAATGTTTCCATAATATCAAAAGCATCATTGATGCTTCTATCAATATAGTTTTTTGCCTTTAAAAAAATCTCACTAAAAGATTAATCTATTAAATTATTTTATTAATTACATTAAATCCAACAATATCCATAGTGAAGAATCATGGAGTTGGCCTATATTTGATTGAAAATGTATCCTATTATGTATATACAGGGATGATTTTCGAGACTTTGTAAGTATATGCTTCAAAGAATTTGGTGATAAAGTAAAACTTTGGGCAACTTTCAATGAGCCATGGGTTTACAGTGTTGCTGGCTATGACAATGGAAGAGAAGCACTAGGACGATTTTCAAAATGGGTCAACAATTCATGCCAAGCAGGGAACTCTGGCATTGAACCTTATAATGTTTCACATCATCTACTTCTTGCTCATGCTGCAGCGGTAGAAGAGTTTAGAAAATGTGACAAGGTATACAGAAAAATTGTCAAATCATGATCCGGTGCCTTAATTGCTAGCTTGATATGCGTATTAGTGCCAACAATAAATTTCCCCAAACCATGTGTCCCCTTTCTATTATTTTTAAAGGAACCTTTTTTATTATTTCATCCATTAACTGTTTTTTATTTATACAATTGTTTAGTGTCAAGAAAATTGAAGGATTGGGATAGTACTCTCGCCCTCATGGTTTGAGCCTCAATCTGATTCCCCTGCGGATATTAAAGCAGCCAAACGAGCCCTTGATTTCATCTTAGGCTGGTAAGTGCCTCATATTAAATTAAGCAACATGCTTTCTCATTTTCTTCCTTCTTTTTTCCTCCTTTTGGGAATTGAAAACTATATTTTAGTCCAAGATGAAATTAATTTTTACATTTCTATATATGCAGGCATTTGGACCCTATAACATTTGGTGATTATCCAAAAAGTATGAGGACTTACGTTGGGGATCGATTACCTTCGTTTACTAAAGAGCAATCCAAAATGCTAAAAAAATCTTTTGATTTTGTGGGAATAAATTATTACGGTGCTCTTTATGTAACTAATATTGATCATGTTGACCCGGAAAAACCTAGATACACAACAGATCAACATGTTCTGTGGAAAAGTAAGTTCACTCTAAATCCAAAGCTTTTAGAAAATTTATACTCAATACAATTTTTTTTTTCTATTTTTCGTACTGCCAACATAGGCTATGGTGATTAATCTATTGACTTTCAAAATTTTTTCCTATTTTATAGAGGATCGAGATGTAATTCTTATTGGCCCACAGGTACGTTGGTAAAGTATATATATTTATTTTAGAAATACTTTGTTTTTGAAAAACGAAGGCATAAAAATATTAGAAGGCGTCATAAAGCCAATAAGATTTAGAAAGAAAATTCCTCATGAACCATGAGAGACACACGGAGAGATCAGTAAAGACGCCAAACCAAACAAACAGAACCATCCACTAGAACAGAAGACAACACACTGTGCACTTCTTGATACATGTTTTTTCAACTTTCTTTTTTCAGTATTTTGTCATATTCCTCTCTATCCCTCCATTTCATTTGGTATAGCTGTTCAATCATCTCCTCTTCATCTCCATCATATGAAACGCCTGTTTGTTTTTTACCCAATGCCCTATTTTCTTACCCAATACTTTTTCTTTATATTCACACTTTATAAAATGACTAATAATTGTATATAACATTATTTTATTCAGGCTGCTTCAGACTTGATCCTAGTGTATCCTAAAGGTATCAAATATATTCTAAAGTACATCAAGGATCATTACAATAATCCAACCATTTACATTGCTGAGAATGGTAAGCCAATTGTTAGAATAAACTTCATATAATTAAGTGGTATTTGTTACATGTTGGATAATCCAATTACTACTTAGTTTTGATTTCTTTGACATAAAACTCATGTAGGATATGATGATTACAACAACAATACATTACCATTGGAAGAAGCTCTTAAGGATACTGAGAGGAAAGAATACCATGAGAAGCATCTTCATAATCTTTTGGAAGCCATAAAGTGAGTTAGTATCTAACTTACGTTGAATTTATTATCACTGTTTTTTTTTTTTTCGGTTCACAAAATTTACTTTACAACTAACATAAAACTTGTGTTCTACAACAAACTTGATATTGATATAAAATTATTGTTTTCTGCTATATATGATGTTTTTTAGTACTCAACTTTTGAAGGTTTAATTATTACAAGGTCGATCTCGATGTAAGCTTATAGAGCAAAGATTGTTTTGTTAAATGTTTATACTAATGGTGATTATTGGATTATTGACATTGACTATGGAGTTGATGTGAAAGGCTATTTTGCATGGTCATTGATGGATAACTTTGAATGGAACCTTGGTTACACTGTTCGATTCAGATTATACTACATAGATTTCAAGAATGACTTGAAACAATATCCGAAAGAATCGGCCAAGTGGTTCATGAAATTTCTAAAAGAACAAAGCAAGCGGTCTAAAACTGTTATTTGGGTTTCCTCAATTTTATCACGTATAACAAAGAGTTGGTCACTATTGACGTATTGAAGTTGAACATCTTTTGGTTTTGAATCACAACTGAATGATGTATTTTATTAATTCTTTTGTAATTCTTTGATTTTATTGATTAAAATCTTTTTAGGTGTTTTAGGATTTTAATATATAATTAAACTATTGTTTTCTTATATAAGAAATTGTACTACTTTCTGATCTATTTTATGTAGCTAGCCTATAAATAGGTTTGTATAGTTTTTGGGTTCTGCCAATATCTTTTTTCATGATAAATAAATTGACTTTTTCCTTTCATATATACATATATTAAAGCCTTTTATTCTCTTTTTTGCTTAGATAGGTGGTTTAGAGGGAGGATTCTCCAGGCATGAAGACTCCCTAAAAGTATGCCTTTTGAATTATGGACAAATGGACAATTAAAGTATCATAGTACATATGTCACTTAGCAATCACCGAATTCCTAAACAATTTTTTTTTTGTTTTCTCAAATCCCCAACTTTGAGGGTGATTTTAATAAATAAATATTTTGATTATAAATTTGTCATAATAAGCCCTTAATTCGATTTGATGTTTTCTTTGAAGTGGGGTGTTTTTAAGAATTTACTCTTTCAAAAGAAAATTAATGACAGAGAAAACGAAGAAACAATTGTTTACGGTTATTGTTATGCTTAAATTTGAAAAATAAAGTCTTGGAACATCAACGGTGCAACAAATCGTTGCATTTTTTTATACTTCTTTTCTTTAGGAGTTAAAATTAAGTGGACCAAAGGCAAGGCAACACGTGGACATTTCTACTTCCAATAAGGATATGGAACGTGGACAAGCTATTGACGAACCCAATGCCATCCCTGGACACTCATGTTTAGACCTGCGAGCGTAAATCAAAGGATCACGATCTTTCCTGGACAACCAGCCATATCCACTTGCAGAGGAACGGGATCTCAGGGATTTCCCCATTCGGAGCGTGTGGGTCATCTCACCTTTGAAACACTATAAAAGGACCAAGGTATGCAAATCCAGACACATTCACATTTTACATAACTGAAAATACCAGCATCCCCCTTCCTCTAAGAACTTGTACTAACAAGAGCATCGGAGTGTCTTCGGAGGCACCATCCCCCTCTCTCCCCCAGTGGCTCTCTAGCTTATCTCGTCTTTCTTGTGCAGGCTCCCCCAAGAACCGACCCCCAACTCAGCAATACGTTTTTGGCATCAACACCAATATTTTTGTGTTTTGTAAGGGGCTGTTGATAAGAATCTCAATGTTTCTTCAAGAAGTTCTGAAGGCTCTCATTCTATGGCACTTGATGATCACAAGTGTTTAACATGGTTCTCAATTTATGTGCTTATTTCATTTGGAATTATATAAAATGAATTTATTAGCTACATCAGCTCTTAGGTGACAAGAAGGGCGAGAAAGTTGGGGCCATAATCCTTGGACTGACTATTCCTTCATGTCTTCACCTTTTATTGCTATATTCTTCAAAACCAGACCTTCTCTAAACTCTGTTATTCAAAACTAGATCAAATGGACTCTTTCTCCATTATGAGTTCATCCTTCCATTATGATAAGACAGCTGCTTGAAGACGCCTAGGCAGACGCTTCCTAGGTTGTCGTGTTGGGATTTTTACCATTAAAATCCATTTACTCAATCTTAAGCAAAAAAACACAAGCACAACAATTAAATAGGCAAAATAAATAAAAAGCAAGGACATCTATAATTAATGTGGTTCGGCAACCTCTTTGCATACATCCACCAGCAAATCAACTGTTTTATTAATTTTCAACTACAACTTTAGGAAGAGCAAAGTTGTCAAACTCTCACCCCAAAGTCTCAATACAAAAAAAGCTCTTAACCTAGCTCTAGTTACAAGTACTCTCTCTGACAACCCAAAAACTCAAAGCTCTCATCCTAACTATAGTAGTAAACTACAACTTTGAATGGAACCTTAGTCACATTGTCAAGTTCGACCTATATTATGTAGATTTAAAAAAAATAATAAAAAAATAAAAACTTGACACGGTATCCCAGTTAAGTGGTTCAAGCAATTTCTGAAACAATAGAGCATGCGATCTGATTTTGGCTTGGTCAATTCTATTGGGATAAAAAAAAAAAAAAAAGATCTACTGTGCATATAACATTGTCCATATGTAACCTAATGTGCCTAACTATGTGTGAGTCACTCATAATAATGACTGCAATATATCTAATTCCCATAGAGTATTTTCAAAAAAACAAGCTGATTGTGTTCACCCCAGTTGGCATTTAAATCTAAATAAAATGTGTGAAGCTTGTTTTAAACTCACATTTTTCTTGATCTTTATATGTATTTTATTCTCTTTCAAGTTAGAAAAATAATACTCCGTATAATTCAAGTAAAATAATTGTTATAAAACTCTCTGAAAGTGTAAAATATTTTCGAGATGCATGAAACTTCTAATATGTTTAAGATGTGAACAGGCCTACGAAGTACTGTATGATGATGGGGTTTCTAGTATGCTTGGGTCAAGCTTGCGCTTAGTCCAAGCAAGCTTGCGCTTAGTCACTAAAGTGTGGGCCAAGGGTATGATGCCATGATTAGTTGGAGGTATGCCCGTAGAGTGATAGGGACAAAATCATAGAATTAGGCTATAGAGGGATGCACAAGTCCAACAAAACTAAGCAATGAAGCCTACTTCTTTTTTCAATTGAAACCTACTTGGTTTGCTTCAATCAAATTGTAACATATTACAAAGAAAAAAAAATATTTTCAATTTCGAATCACAACTTTGGTGGACATATTCAAGTATCAATTAGCTCTGGTTATCCAAATTAACTTTTGATGTATCAGTGTTTTGGGTTTTCTAAAGATTCTGCTATGAGGTGTCAATTATTGTTCATTGAGACTGGTTTGAGGCAAGCATCTTACTAAAGACCTTCCGCTTTGATTCGTGTTCTCACTAGCGATGACCTTCTGGTCCTCCCCGATGTGGTTGGTTTAGTTTTGTTAATTAAAATCCACTTACTTTAATTGAGAAGGAAACAAGAGATTCAATCTAAGTTCATCTATACACTTTATTAAAAACTTTATAACTAAATTGTAATTATTATAATAATTAACGTAAGAGATGGTAACTGTATTTTACTATTTTTATTTTTCTCCAAATTTTGTTTTACTTCATATTTTCAGGAAGTTAAACAAAGCCCTTTATTAGTTAGTGTTTCCCCACTATAAATATAAGATTTTGCAAAGTACACATGGACAGTCAATCCTACAAAACTAAGACCAGCTAGTAGCAAATAAAAGTAATCAAGATGTGCCCGATTCAGATTATTAACCAACCAGCCATCTCGACCTTCTCGACTAGTTGTCTTCTCAATGGCGGAGATAAGAAAACTACTCAGAAAATTCCCAAGGCTGAAGATACTAAGGCAAAGGGAAACACCCACACTTTTTAAGTCATTTGGAACCTGATCATAGAAGAACTCTTGAAGACCAATGACGGCGAATACATCAGAAACACCAAACAACACATATTGAGGAACCAACCACCACACGCTTATTGGAATAGTTGCATTCGGCGTATCAACCAGCCCATATTCTTGAGCAGTTTTGTGCCTTTTCATCTCAACTAAAGCTGCCGTCACCGTGCATGTAACAGATAGAAACAGCCCAGATCTAATTCTTTGGAACACTATAATGCCAGCAGGTTTCCGAGTGAACGCTCTTGCTATAGGAACAATTATGCGGTCATAGATTGGGAATAAAGAAAACATATGGCACTCCTAGTGGGTAAAAAAAGTAAACCCACAACTCAAGAGCACTATTCAATTAAAAGGTGACAAGTGAACAAAGGAAAAATAGTAAAGTCACCCTTAAATCCTAATAAAATAGAAAATCTAATTCTTGGAGAACATTAGGATCCTAATCCTGATTGGATTTTACTACAAAGCACTATATAAAAGGGCTCCCATTACTTCAAAGGTACGTCACAAAATCTCCAACTTTACTAATACTCTCTTTCTTTCATAATATTAACTTGAGTGTCAGAAAGTCCCCTAGGAGACCCAAAACCTCTAAGAGACTTTTAGTTTATGTGTTCTAGTGTGTGTAGGTGTTTATTCCAACAAAGATAAATTTAATCTATCATGATAAAAAAGTAAAAATTTCTAATGAAAAAAATCTTTATTTTTTTACTATTAAAGATTGAAAAATCACAAAAAAAAATAGCACGCGAGGAGAAAATTCTTAAAATTTTTGGATGATTTCTAAATGATTTGTAGAATTTAATGAGCATTAAAATGGGCCAATCTTGTGACCAAATGGGAATAAATAAATGGTGGATAAGAGTTAACGAAAACCTACCCTTTACTAATAATGCAAAGCAACAGGTTTGTTATGTACCAAAAAAAACTCAAGATGATATGTCATGAAAATGGACCAAATCACAAGGTGATGAATGTATTTTAGTGAAATATTTTTAATTAGTACTCATCAACTTGTGAATTTTTTTGAACAATTAACTTATAAGGGTTAATTACTATAAAATGTCCATACCAATCTAAGGTTATTGAGCAAATATTGCGTAATTTGTTGTTAAACTATCTTTGTACTTACACTAATAATTGGATTATTGACCGTGATGATGGAGTTGATGTTAAAGGCTACTTTGCATGGTCATTGATGAATAACTTTGAATTGAACCTTAGTTGTGCCATCAAATTTGGACTTTACTATGTAGATTTCAAGAATGACTTAATGCAATATCCGAAGGAGTTAGCTGAATGGTTCAAGAAGTTTTTAAGAAAGAGACCAAAGGCTCTCATATCATTCTTTGGCTTACCTCAATTCTATCAAGGATAACAAAGAGTTTGTCACTATTGATATACTAAAGTTGGATAATGTCTTATGGTTTTCGATCATAACCCAAAGATGTATTTAATTGATTATTTTGTAATTTTATTTATTAGGCTTTTTCAGTTGTTTTTTAAGGGTTTGATTAGGTTAGGTTATTGTCACCCAAAATGAATGTGGCGCAAATCCTTTCTGGACTAAATTATTCTTATAAAACAACTTCTTCTGTTTTTATTTTTGGAAAAATATAGAGATAAAAACATCAAAGGTAATAGAGATAAAAACAGAATCTTGACTATGAAAACCCTTTTTATGTAATCTATAGTTCCTCTCTTAACTGAGTATATTGTAATTTCTTCTGGTCGTTCCCTGTTGGTTCTAACAAGAACAATCAAATAGACTCAATTCATCCTATAATTCAGGGAGATGGTTCTTTGTTTCATTGATAAGAATTATTAAAGGTAAAATAACTTAACAAGATACTTTGTCATTGTCATAGTTTGACAATATGCATGAAGACTAAGCAGAATTATCCCTTCTATTTAAGGCTTGTAGCAACAATTTAGATATGTGGCCAGAACAAGTCATTCATGAGATAGAATGATAAACTTTGAATTTCTAATCTCTTTTTGGGTAATAAAAAATTGTTGATTCATTAGAAAGAAGTTTATGATAGACATGAGTCTATTGAGAAGTAGTTGAAGTGTTTAAATATTTGTCTTAAGTATGTTTCGAACAAATGAATTTCATAAATTTTATAAAAATCATTTGCAATTCTATGCACTATCATGTCCGGAAGATAATAAGGAATTCATTTGTAAATGAATTTGCTATAAAATCGAATTAGTTTGTTACAAATCCTATCAAAATTGATAGAATTTTCAAATTTTAATTTTACGATTACCAAAGTATTCTATTGTGTCAAAATCTCATCATAACAATAACGTATTGTGTGGGTACAAGAAAGCAAGGCCATTTTTTATTTCCCAAATGTGAAATTCTTTAGTCTGGTCCACTAGGAACAACCGGCCACGGTTATATATTAATTCATGCACAATTAAAAGAAAAGGCGACTCAATATGGTATAAACTCGGTAACTGATCACCCTTGCATTTTATAATTATTAACGCAGTGTAATTCTCACATTCTTTCTCTCATCTCTCCAGTTTCTCCAGTAAAAATGTAAGAATATTTGGCTCATGTATATTTGTTTTTGGTCATATGTAATATTCGGAAGGCTCTTGAGTATTTTAGGGAAAAAAGAAATATTAAATTCAATTCCTAATTATTTCAAATATTAAGATTTCAATTTACAATTTAATATAATAAAATCAAACATTAAATTCATTTTAATTCATTTACAAATCATTTTTTTTCAAATTTATTTAAAAATAAAATGAATCTCGTTTGCATTTGGTTTCAAAAGGAGCAAAAATTGGAATTGATCTCTTAAGTTGGCTAAGTTTTGTTTACTCATTGACTCATTCATAAGGGGATAAAATGTTATGCCTCTTCTGTCCCCCTTAAGTTTTCTCTTTGGTTTATGAATAAAAGTAATTTTAAAAAAGAAGATAAAGTGTTATGCCAAACTTTGTAATAATATTGATCGAATTATTGAAGATTAGTGCTCAATTTATATTATTAAGAATAATTGAGTTACCAATTATCTCAAAAAGCTTAACAAATATTTGAGTTACAAATTATCTCAAAAGTTTAAGCTGACGAGAATTGATCTAATTATTTCCTTATACTTTAACACACTCCTTGACGCGCAAGTTGACTAAAGGATTAAAGGTTTTACACGTGAAACCCAAGTATAAGAAAACACAAATATCTTTAACGGTACAAAATTAGGTGAAATATTAATTGGAAAATGGTATCATAGGACATGAAACCATGACTCGGAGCTTTGATACTGTATTATGAAATACTTGAGTTACCATTAATTATCTCAACTCTTTCGTAGTATGGTATTACTCAACTATTTAGTAATATGGTATCACAACTTTAGGTTGTGGTTTTGTGTCCTATATTATGATGAGCACCTTAAAACAAAAATATTGGGTTTACTGTGGATATATTATGATAAGCGTCTTATAATAAAAATCTTTCTTGAATAAAAGCACCTTCAGATTAGGGATTTTAGCAAAAATAAATAATAAAAATAAAATATATAAAAATAAGGTGATTGCAAGTGTCATCTGTACTTCGATACTTTCATTTGTCATGAGCCTAAGGGCATACTCTTGAAAGAGTCTTCATACCTGGAAAATCCTCCCTCTAAACCACCAAACTTTGCGAAAGAGGAAGAAAAGGCTGTTAGACGAATACACCGTGATGGAATTCATCAAATTAATAGTAGAGAAAACTCTTAAAAGAGAATTGTATTTATTTGACTGGAAAATAATTGATGATATCATTTTTCATATACAAAGCTATTTATAGTTACATAAAACTAGGTAACCAAGTAATAATTATTCTATAATGATCTTAACATATACAATTTCTTATATAAGAAGGCAATAATTTAACAATATATCATAGCCTAATTAATTAAATAGATCCTAGTAAATAAAAAATAATGGAATTACAAAAGAATTATTAAAATACATCTTTCGGTTGTGCTTGAAAACAATAAGGTGACCAACTTCATTATGTCAATAGTGACCAACTCTTTGTTATACGTGATAAAATTGAAGAAACCCAAAGAACAGCATTAGACCGCTTGCTTTATTTCTTTAGAAACTTCATGAACCACTCAGCTGATTCCTTAAGATATTGTTTCAAGTCATTCTTGAAATCTACGCAATATAGTCCGAATCGAACAGTATAACCAAGGTTCAATTCAAAATTATCCATCCATGACCATGCAAAGTAACCTTTCATATCAATCGAACAGTATAACCAAGGTTCAATTCAAAATTATCCATCCATGACCATGCAAAGTAACCTTTCATATCAACTTCGTAGTCACTGTCAATAATCCGATCATCACCATTAGTATAAAGATTTAACAAAATGTTTGATCGATAAGCTTGTTTTGAGATGGGAAGAGTTAAAACTTCAGAAGTTGAGCACTAAAAATGATCATAAATAGCGCAAAAGAATAATTTTAATTATATCAGTATCAACTGTATCATAGAACTCCAATATTATTGTAAGCTTTAAAGTAATTTTTGCAAACCAAAAAAAATAGAGATAATAAATTTATCTTAAGTTAAATACTAAACTCACTCGATGGCTTCTAAAAGATTTCGAAGATGCTTCTCATAATATTCTTTTCTTCCAGTAACCTTAAGAGCTTCCTCCAATGGTAATGTTTCATTGCTGTAATCATTGTATCCTATGTGAGTTTTGTTTCAAAGAAATCAAAACTAATTAGTTGGATTATCCAACATTTAATCAATTATCACATATATGATATATGTTCTAACAACTAGCTTACCATTCTCAGTAATGTAAATTGTTGGATTATTGTAATGATCTTTGATGTACTTTAGAATATATTTGATACCTTCAGGATACACTATGATCAAGTCTGAAGCCGTTTGAATTAAAAAAAAAAACGTTATATATATTATTAGCAATTTTCTAGAGTGTACATATACAAAAAAAAATATATAACTAAGAAAATACATATTTTACAAACATACATGTGGACCAATAAGAACTCCATCTCTGTCTTCTATGAAATAAGAAAAAAAAATTGAAAGTCCATATGTTAGTCACCATTACCTATGTTGGCAATATGAAAAATAAAAAGAAAAAAAACTTGTATATTTTTTTTTGGAAGCTTTGGTTTCAATGTGAACTTACATTTCCATAAAACATGTTGATCAGAGTGTACCTAGGTTTTTCAAGATCAACATAATCAAGATTAGTTACATAAAAAGAATCGTAATAATTTATTCCAAGAAAACCAAATGATTTTTTAAGAATTTCATATTGTTCTTTAGTGAAGGAAGGTAACCGATCCCCAACATAAGTCTTCATACTTTGTGGATAATCACCAAATGTTATAGGGTCGAAATGCCTGCGTAGAGATGTAAAAGATTATTTTTTTTTCTTTTCTTAAAAGGAAAATAGCAAACTTATTATATCATAATCAGAATGTTTATTTCTTGAACAAAAATATAAATTTTTTTTATATTCATAAATAGAATCAATATTCATTTCTTTAAGTAGTTTGAAATCATCCTGTCAAATTTTCATAAAATGTTTAATATAAATTTTGTGCATCATTACAAGGAAGTATATATATATATATATATATATATATATATATATATATATATATATATATATATATATATATATATATATATATATATATAAACTAGTATAGCTTTTACCAACACACATCAATTGGTTGTAACTTTGTTAAATGACATCAAAGCCCCATGTTAAATGATAAGAAAATTCCCTATCTTATAACGATGATAGAAATTAACTCCTATATCTCCATTGGCCATATTGTTTCTTTCTACAAAGTTTTATGAAAAATTAATATAATTAGTTTATCACATTACCATTCATTGAAATGATTCAAATGTACATGATAATCTATAGAATTTCATGTCTCCGTTTCATTTATACAATGAGATGAAGCCAACCTAAGTTGTTATCATCATAACTTATATGCACTACCTCACATGTACACATGCATACTTAAAAAAAACACAGATGAATGACGGAGAGAAACCTGGATATGCATGAGTAAAGTTGTCCCAAATACTTTTTCCTATACCGACTGCGTTTGTTGCACCTTCAAACTAAATATCATATATGCATCCACATATGGATGGATTTAGATTATTATGAAGTACTAGTTTTAAAATTTTGTATATTAATTAATAGAAAATTAGTGGCCTATATATATAAATACATAATAATCTACTTGATACGCTGATGAGGCGTACCAAAAACAAAACCATAAGGAAAACTATTACGATTGAAATTAGAAGTTGAGACGAGATGACATTTTGGTTCAATGGAAGGCAATAAGCTTAGTAGGACTAGCAGCCCCAACAGAAGAAGGGAATCTTGAAGATGAATGGCCATAGTGAAGTGCGTATAGCTAATTATGAGTCGTTTTAATTGCGGAAGTGTAAGCGTTTGTGGTTTCATGTGACATGGTACAAGGCCTTTGTATAGAGGAGTGAGGAGAGGTTGGAAACCTATAAAACGCGTGTCATAGTTTTAATTTATGTTGCTCATCTTTTAAGCTTGCTGATCAGTAGTTCAATTAATCATTAACTTCTCCTGATTTTCTATTTTTGATTCTTGATGTGGGATAATTTTACCGTCCAAACAAACAGTAACACATGACATCCCAAGGTAAGTCCACGGACCCAAAATTACCACCAGTTAAATCATTACATGTATCCAAGTGTACGAAGGTAATTTTATTCATAAACCCTAAAATACAGTAATCCTAATTGCACGAGGACACTCATATCTCATATTTGAGAAACTCAAATCCCACCACAACTCTCACCTATGAGTCACTTTCCTAATCAGACTATACTCCAAAGCACTGTATGTAGAGGACTTTCATTATCACACATGTACGTCACAAACAGTTTTAACAACGCCTGCCTTTTCATTTTCTATAAATAGATTACTGATTTAAGCATAAGAGAGTTCCCTCAAAGGCACACTTCCGATCCTCCGACAACTCCTTAGGTCTTTTTTTGTTCTCATGTGCGTAGGGACTTCACAACACCTATAAGAGCAACAGTCACATTTTTCAGCATCAAAAAATTTGTGTTATCCATGGGAAAACTTTGAAGAAGAATTCATCTGTTAATGATGCCAACCTGAAATATGACCAAGAACGTTGTTGATATTGTCGCTGCTGCTACCATTGCCACAACCCATACCTCGATAAGACAGGACATGATCCTCAGTCCAGGCCTCCTTGCAATTCCCAAAAATACTGCTACCAGTGACGATCCTATCTGGCATTCTAAAGGTAGCACAAGTATATCTTGCAACCTCAACTGGGCTATCCCACTCGTCACCAAAGCCACACTGATCTGAACGTATGACTCGGGGTCCTCAATGGCATTAGATGCTGCCACAAAACCCTTGATCAGCAAGGCACTCAGATCACAAAAGGGGACTTCACCCCACTAACTACCGATCCTCCGTTAGATTCTGCCCCTCCATTATAAGGTAAGATTACAGAGCCACTCCACGATCACAACACCTTTAATACAATCTCCAGGAGCCCAGTCACTGGAGAATGATCACTCCAGATAAAGAGAACCTATAGTAGGTTAGTAGCACCTGCCAATAGACAAAACAAAAAGGCAAGAACAGAACAAACGATCTTTTTTGCAGATGACGACCTGGAAGGACTGCCCACCCCATGATGACGCCATGGTCATCACTTTGCTCATCAGGAACTACAATATGAAAAGGATCCTAGTTGACAACCAACATCTTCTATCATAACACGTTCAAGAAAATAGGGCTTATTGAGAGCAGCTCACATCGGCCGCTTCCCCTCTCTACGAGTTTTCAAGTGAGCCAATGTTCCCCTCTCTACTATATTTCAGATAACATTCATAACATTTCTACTCATTTTTCATTCTCTTATGTTCTTCCTCTACACACAACCTACGTCATTACAACTACTTAGGCCACGTCTGGAGACAAGGGTTTAAGCAAAGTTAGCTTAAATCCTTGTCTTAGAATTTTGTGGATGTTAGTGGGGCCTCAATTCTAAGACAAAGATTTAAGCCAACATTGCTTAAATCCTTGTCTCCAAACATGGCCTTAGTTTCTAAACTGTTTCCTAGAGATTTCTTCGGAAGCTATTCATAATTGCTATCTACACAACTTCACAAGGCTTTGTTGTATCTTTGAGGTGAATTTGCTAGGAAGCTATTAGCAAACTCTTTGGAGTGAGGGCAACTACCTTGACTAAAGTGATTTATGCCCTAAATCCTTAAAATATTATGTTCTTTTCAATTGTTTTCGTTATTGAATTCCACATTTTCTAATGGATATACTTTGACCCACTTTTTTTTTTTTGTTATTTCAACCTAAAATCCCTAACAATTTTAAGGTGATAGTAGAAGAGACCATTTAATCAATATTGATTTCAAGTCATGAGAGAAAACTTCATCAAAGAAGATCGTTTTTATGGAACCAACTTTGCTCACTAGAAGGAAACTAAAAGACTATAAAAGGTTGAAAGAAGCGAGAGGATATATGATGGATTTGTTTGTCGAGGCCGAATTCATACTGAGAGCATATGTATGATTTCTAAGTTTTTATAAAGTCTGTGCCAGATATCCAGGAAGCATTTGAAGAGAAACATAATACTTAAAAAAACATGGTAGGCATAACTTATTGATTATGAAATATTTTGAATTTATATTTTTGAGTAACATCATAAGAAAATGATGTGTTTTTATTCTGTGACCAATTTACAAGGAATATCTAAAACTAAGAAGTATCTAATTACTGCATTTAAGATAGATGATCTTAATGAATTAGATGCTATCTTAGGCATGGAAATGAGTGGGGGATATGTTTTAAATCAATCTCATTACTTGAGAAACTATTATTAAGTTCCAAAATCTTGGAATATAGTAAGCAAGTATCCCCTATGAATTCACTACTAAACCAACTGAGAATTTCGGTAGAGTAATGGTACAACTTGAATATATATGTTAGAAAACCATAAGCTTCAATACTGCCCATTGAGCATTTTAGCACATTTATGAACTAGAGCAAAGCTTCCTCATACCAAATACAGACTTAGTATTGCAACTTCAAAGGATAACAAGAGGGAAGAAAAGAATGACCGGAAGGGAATGCATAGTAGCAAACAAAAGTGGTATATGATTCACATCTTAGGTAGAAATCAGAACAAAAATAAGGGAAAGTAGCAAGCCACGTCACTAATTCAATCTAAAACAATGAGGATGTATAAAATCAAACTTAAAATTTAAGCCACACCATCTTGTCTTCTCACGAAAAAGATTAAGCGCTAATGTCAGAGATATTAAGGGAAGGTTGGGTACAGGACCATCAATGGAGGTTATACGAAATGAGATGTTCTTAAAATTGGGTCTCCACCAGTTGGTGAAACCATGAGCTTTTCTCTTGCTTCAACAATGGTTTCACGTGATTCCTCCATTGTTCATGATCAAGAATGAGCTCTAGAAATGGACTCTTATAAAGATAAGGGTTTGGGGGTGATGGATTACGGATCTCTTTTGCTAAGAGAGAAAGATAATTAGTTTCCTTCTTTGTGTAACAGTGAAGTTCAACATCTAGAATGGAGGAGACATAAATACATTTTGAATGGATTATTATGATCATCATAAACATAATAGAATATGTAAAGTCATTCTCAGTTTTGGATTATAAAATGAACCAGTTTGAAATATATGAATTCAAATAATCTAAAAATTGTGTTATAAACAATTTTGAGATAAATAATTGATAAAAAAAATTATTAAACTTATTATAATCATTTGGAGATATTTTAATACTAAAGGCTTTGGTTATCATGAAAAATAATATCTGATTAAAATTTTCATTCTTAAAAAAATATATATTTTAGGACTTCTTGATGGTGAAAATTTATGTTTTGACATGAATCGTGGATTTTAAAAAGGTTAGGTATGTTAGTGTTCTTTCACCAAAACTAAAGGTAGTGCAGTGTTATTTGTCTTTATCTAATTAATGAGTCAATTTTCGAATTTTTACTATGTTCATGATATACATAGGTTGCATTTAGGGGTCTGGATTAAAAGGTGCCTTTAAAACATTTGATAAGTAGTTTTAAAAATGTAATAATGTTAATATTAATGCAAAGTTTAATTTGAAATTATAAATATACTGCTAATAATTTATGTGCTTACTCAATAATGGAGGATATATTTGGAATGCCATACTTTTACGGTAACGATCTAATCTAACCCTAATCCGTACCCATCCACATAATAGCACTCCTTATCCATTTGTCTAAGGAATCGAACTTAAGATCTCAATGCATCAAAGCTCTTTTGACTTGAGGGAATAACTGCTTAGCCAAGTATGCTGGTTATATTTGGAATGTTATTTAAACTAATGCAATTGAATAGTTATTTATTATTTTTTAACAAGTACTTTTAAGACACTCACCAAGCACATTTAAAAAGTGGAAGAAATTGTTTCAGTTGTTAAGTTAAATCAAAAACAAAATGAAATTAGAGAATAAAATGTTTTTTTTTTAAATATAAAAACCTAAAATGATTTTCAAAACTAAAGAGACGCTAATTTTAAGTATTTTAAATTTTAGCATATATATATATAAAGAATTATTACAGATTGAAATGAATGAACAAGTTTAAAAAATGGAATAAACAAATAAAGATCATTAAAAGACAAATCCAAAAATAAACTCCTCTACAATCATATATAATTAAATGGTTAGAACACTTTCCTACCCAGTTTGTAGGCAAGGATTCCAACCTTGTAATTATAGATTTTTGAAATAATAAATTAAAAAGATCCATGAAATTATAAGTAACAAAGCTTAGCACTAGAGTATGGGAGGTGGTTGGCGATCAAAGTAATAGCCTATGTAGAAATCTTCATTGAACAAATCTCCACATAAATCTATGAATAATCCTGAATCTAATCTACTACTAATGACGTGGAGGCAACCGGTCTAAATGAAAATAAAAGAACCGGGAGGGCAACCGATCTAAATGAAAATAAAAGAATCAAGATGGCAGCCTATAATACCCGTATTCGTAAAGTAAGGGTAAAGAAGTAATTTAATAATTATGACACGAAATTAAAATTATATATATATATATATGCGAAGGATTTAGTATTGAATAAAATAATTCTATTGAAAAAAAATTGGACACATAGGGCCATGGTTATAAAGAAAATGGAAAACAAAAAAATTAAAAAAAAAAGGACATGTCCAGTCTTGAAGAAAAGGAAAAAGAAAAAAAATGAAGAAAAAAAACGTGGTAACAGGTGGCACCTGCTGTCAAATGAAAATTTGAGGATTGCATGTAGGACACATGCATTTGTCGTGGCAGCAGTTTGAGGTGCAGAAGCTGAGCCTTACAAAGGATTTGCATATATATATATATATATAATTTTACTTTACTTTAATTTTTCTTAGCAAATCTTTGGTTTTCTCCTTTCCTCAATTCAAACTACTCTATTTTTTTAAACACTTTGGGGACCGAAAGAAAGGTTGAAAGAGCAAAATTTTGAAGGGGTTTACGGGAGAATTTTATAGAGAAGCACGAGAAACTCTAAGAAAAACATAAGATAATAACATAAGTTTTATTTTTGAAATCTAGCATACATGAAATTTATTGGAATTCAAAGTAGAAATTTTCAAAGGGTGTGAATTATGGAAGAATTGACGAAAAAAATTATTAGAAATTTTAATATAAATATTATATCAGGTATTGACGGTCAGCAACCGGGGGAAATTTATGAGAGGAGCAGGAAAAGTAAGGAGGTGATCCACGGGTAGCTCTAAGTGCTACGTGATGAGTTAGATTTACTTTAAGTAATCAAAATAAATATGAAATATCTAGTGATAGTATTAGAATAAATTATTAACTTATACTTTGGTGATAGATGAAAATTGGTTGATAGGTGTGATAGAAATAATGGATGTGTAGAGAATTATTTTATGAGAAATAATATTTTTGGAATAATGAGTTAATTTAATAATAAAAACATAAGTGAAATTCTTTATGAGTTATGATTGATGATTTGATGTGATTTATGAGGAGAGGAGTTTAGTGGAATTTTTTTAAATAATAATTTGAGAATAATCAGGATAGCTAATTTAAATATTTGAATTCATGTTTGTTTTTATGTAATTGTTCATATGTATATTTCATATCATTGTTCATATGCATGTGTATAAAATAAAAGAACCGGGAGGGGGCCAGTTTAATTGAAAAACCGTGACAGCCGTTATACGCTGGAAATAAATGAAAACCGTGACAGCCAGTATATGCTGGAAATAAAAGAACCGGAATGAAGCTGGTCTAAGATAAAAACATGTCGATATGTGGGAAGACGTTCTGTAATAATAATTCATGCATTGCATCTGTTTTAAATATTGATTGCATTACTGAAATGTTGAAGTGTTGTTTGTTATTGTAAATTTATTTATAGAATAATAAGTCTCACAGAGAGACAGTTATGGTGATAAAGAAACATAGGAGTATGATATGATAAGAACCATCTAAATGGTAGACTTTATGTTGTGAATCTCATTACGAGGTAATTATGAGATAATTGATGGTCCTAAAGTAAACCAATATATATATAAGAAAAAGCAATTAATAGAGAATAAGACTTATGATATGTGTGTAGTGATAATAGAATGTTATATATATATATATATATATATATATATATATATATATATAAAGATCAAATAATTAATATAATAAAGTATATATTAACGAGTACATTAGTGTCGTGTTAAATATGGGCATGTTAAAGTATAAAATACTGATGGAAACAAAAAGAAGAATCAATGAGATATATTCATAATGCATTGTTTCACAGGTGGAATCAGTTCAGCTCCCTTAACCTGCCAGTCTGCCATATTTTGATCCTTGTCAAATGTGCATGAGTTCACTTGCAATTGCAAGTGAGAAAATGGGAAGATAAACATTTTTTTATATTGAGAATGGAGAAGATAAACATTTAATACCCATTAAAAATAACGAAAAGAAGAGAAACAGATATCAAATTCTGTCAGCCAGAACAAAGATAAATTACTTTCGTAGAAGAGAACTACATATGTTCTTTCTACGTTCAATTCATTCATTCACAAGTCACATTAAATTAACAAGAAAACCATATGTTTGCAGGGGTCACACTTTGGTACCAAAAAGGCTAACAAATACATCAATCATATCAAGAATATTACTCTAGTTCTATCTACCTATTCATTAAGCCAGAAAAACAGGAAAACCATAAGCTTCAATACTGCCCATTGAGCATTTTAACACATTTATGAACTAGAACAAAGCATCCTCGTACCAAATACAGACTTAGTATTGCAACTTCAAAGGATAGCAAGAGCGGAGAAAAGAATGACCGGCGGGGACTGCATAGTAGCAAACAAAAGAGGTATATGATTCACATCTTAGGCAGAAATCAGAACAAATATAAGGGAAAGTAGCAAGCAACGTCACTAATTCAATCTAAAACAATGTAGATGTATAAAATCAAACTTAAAATTTAGGCCACACCATCTTGTCTGCTCACGAAGAAGATTAAGCACTGATGTCAGAGATATTAAGGGAAGGTTGGGTACAGGATCATCAATGGAGCTTATGGAGGGTTTGACGAAATGAGCTGTTCTTATAATTGGGTCTCCACCAGTTGGTGAAGCCATGAGATTTTCTCTTGCTTCAACAATGGTTTCATGTGATTCCTCCATTGTTCATGGTCAAGAATGAGCTCTAGAAATGGACTCTTTTAAAGATAAGGGTTTGGGGGTAATGGATTACGGATCTCTTTTGGTAAGAGAGAGAGAAAATTAGTGTCCTTCTTTGTGTAACTGACGCCGGGCAGAATAGCGATTATTCTGCAAGCTAGTCGAACAGAAAGTTCACAGGGAGTAACACAAGAAAAACCCTAAAATAATACAGAGAAACTACTCTGATGCTTTACTTTAATTTATGCCAAAAATACAATAATAATGATTATGAAACCCTAAGACCTTATTTATAAGGTCGAAGCTAAAATAAGAAAATTAAATTAAGGCCGAATTTAAATTAAATAAAATAAAAAGTTTCTTAAAAACTGAAACTGCCAATTTGAAGGTGTAAATGTCGTTTTTTGGCTTAAAAACGACGATGCTTAGTACATTGTACTAAGTTTTGCTCAAAAGCTCGTTTCCAATCAGATTAGAGTCTTCAGGGTCCAATCCAAGCCCGTGGCCTGCTAAACGATGTAAACCGGCCTAAGTAGCCCACTTGCCATCTGACAACTCAGCATCATCTGACTCGAATCCTCCTGCATCAGTCGCACGGGTTGGAAAGAACTCGTCCTCGAGTTCACAAAAGCCACATCGGAATCCCCAAAACAATGACTCAAGTGTTTCACATTAAAGACATCAGGCAGCAACCCAAGAGGAAGATCCTCTGGTATCAAGTCAGAAAACTCTGCTAACAGCTGCAAATCCACTCTGAAACCGAGATTTCCATAACAATCCTCCCGACCACGGCGTTCCCTGAATCGAGCAGGATTGTAATACGGGTTTTCGAAACAGGAATCGGAATCGTGATCTTTCATCTCACGATCACCGAAATTCTGCGCCGTTAGACGCTGGGTTAACTTTGCAACCTGCCTCTGTAAATCCTCAATCATCAAATCCTGAATATTACGATCACGGCGTGGGGCTTCCTCGTTCGGAACCTGCCCGCGACGACCACGACCACGATCACCAGCCATGGAAACTGATGAAATCTCACCCAGGAAGATGCTGAAGCTCTGATACCAACTGACGCCGGGCAGAATAGCGATTATTTTGCAGTCTAGTCGAACAGAAAGTTCACATGGAGTAACACAAGAAAAACCCTAAAACAATACAGAGAAACTACTCTGATGCTTTATTTTAATTTATGCCAAATATACAATAATAATGATTACAAAACCCTAAGACCTTATTTATAAGGTCGAAGCTAAAATAGAAAAATTAAATTAAGGTCAAATTTAAATTAAATAAAATAAAAAGTTTCCTAAAAACCTGAAAACTGCCAATTTGAAGGTCTAAACGTCGTGTTTTGGCTTAAAAACGACGATGCATGGTACTAAGTACTAAATTTTGCGCAAAAGCTCGTTTCCAATCAGATTAGTATCTTTAGGGTCCAATCTGAGCCCGTGGCTTGCTAAACGATGTAAACCGGCCTAAGTAGCCCACTTGCCATCTGACAACTCAGCATCATCTTACTCAAATCCTCCTGCATCAGTAACAGTGAAGTTCAACATCTAGAATGGAGGAGACAAATACATTTCGAATGGATTATTATGATCATCATAAACATAATAGAATATGTAAAGTAATTCTCTGTTTTGGATTATAAAATGAACCAGTTGGAAAAATATGAATTCAAATAACCTAAAAATTTGTGTTACAAACAATTTTGAGATAAATAATTGATAAATAGAATTATTAAACTTATCATAGTCACTTGGAGATATTTTAACATTAAGGGTAATTTGGTTATCATGAAAAATAATTTCCAATTAAAATTTTCATTCTTAAAAAAAACATTTTGGGGCTTTTTGATGGTGAAATTTGATGTTTTAACATGAATCATGGATTTTAAAAAGGTTAGGTATGCTAGTGTTTTTTCAACAAAATTAAAGGTAGTGCAGTGTAATTTGCCTTTATCTAATTAATGAGTCAACTTTCGAATTTTGACTGTGTTCATGATATACATATGTTGCATTTAGGGGTCCGGATTAAACGGTGCATTTATAGCATTTGATAAGTAGTTTTAAATATGTAATTATGTTAAAATTAATGCAAAGTTTAATTTGAAATTGTAAATATACTGATAATTATTTATGTGCATACTCATTAATGAAGGGCATATTTGAAATGTCATACTTTTACGATAGTGATCTAACCTAACCCTAATCCCTATCCATCCACATAATAACACTCCTTATCCATTTGTCCGAATTTAAGATCTCAATGCTTCAAAGCTCTTTTGAGTTGAGGGAATAACTACTTAGCCAAGTATATTGGTTATTTTTGGAATGTTATTTAAACTAATACTATTTTAAAATCACAATACAATTGTATAGTTATTTATTATTTGTTAACAAATACTTTTAAGACAATCGTTGACCAAGCACATTTAAAAAGTGGAAGAGATTGTTTCAATTGTTAATTTAATTCAAAAACAAAATGAAATTAGAGAATAAAATGATTTCTTTTTAAATATGAAAACATAAAATGATTTTCAAAACTAAAGAGACACTAATTTTAAGCATTTTAGCATATATATAAGGAATTATTACATATTGAAATGAATGAACAAGTTTAAAAAATCAAATAAACAAATAAAGATCATTAAAAGACAAATCCAAAAATAAAATCATCTACAACCATATATATAAAATATATAATTAAATGGTCAGAACACTTTTCGGTAGAGTTTGTAGGCAAGGATTCCAACCTTGTAATTATAGATTTTTGAAATAATAAAAAAAAAAAAGGATCCATGAAATGATAAGTAACAAAGCTTAGCACTAGAGTATGGGAGGTGGTTGGCGATCCAAGTAATAGCCTATGTAGAAATCTTCATTGAACAAATTTCCACATAAATCTATGAATAATCTTGAATCTAATCTAATATTAATGACATAGAGGGAATGATTTAAATGGACATGTTGATAGTTCAAAAAGGGTTTTATGAATTGAAGGTCTCAATTGAACAAAATCAAGTTTTGTAATATAAAATATACACAAATTAAAAACTAAAGAACGAAATAGACACGTGTGAAACCTCATGGATCTATGATCTATTTCCAATCACTTCTTTTATTGTTAAATCAATAGAGTATTTAACAAATTTCAATATAATTTTTAAAAATTGAATAATATGTTTTTACACTTCTAAATCAAAAGAATATGAAAAAATATAGTGAAAATCGGATAAAACTTTTATGTAATTAGAAAAAATAAAAAAAAACTTTTATCAATAAGTGGACTACAACTATAAAATTAGAAACATGCAGAGTGCATATAAAGGAAACTTCAACAGAATCCATGCACATTAAAATTAACACACCGAGAGAAAAGCTTACATCTTCATTAACGTAGAACTCATGCATGATCCAGCGCCCATCCTTTGAAGTTTTCTTCTTGATTAGAACTTGAACTTTACTATATATTCCTGAAAAACAAACGATTTTGGAATTTTAAAGTTTAAATGCAGCAGAATTTTTCTTGCCTCTGATTCTGAACTTCATCGAAGATTTGAGATCCTTCGCAAATTAATCCTCCTAAGCCTCGAATTAAAACTATGTTCACATCTTTGGAAGAAATCAGAACAAAAATAAGGGAAAATAGCAGGCCACATCACTAATTCAATCTAAAACAATGAGGATGTGTATAAAATCAAACTTAAAATTTGAGCTACAACATATTTTCTGCTCACCAAAAAGGTTAAGCACTGATGTCATAGATATTAAGGACAACAACGAATCACATGAAAATGACACAATGTGTGTCAAAGTGACTGCATAAACACCATCGGTATCAAGAAAGATATATGCACATCATATTTCATCTTGCTTAAGCACAGTCAGAACAAAAGTTTCAAGTAAGAACACTACTTGATCTAGTGCATATTTAGCCAAAGGACTAGAGCAACAACTATTTCTTCCAATAAGCTAAATGCTGTGATGACATAGTGAGCAAAAGAGATTAACCGACTTAAGTAATTGAGCTGCTATTCGCTAATGGCAATACTGACTTTTTTTTGCCAAATCTTGCCGCATTTAGCTTTGCAGCCATTCTTTCAAGCCTGCTAATCCGACCTTCAAGTGCCAATCCCGGTACCTCAGTTTTATAACTACTGCCATCTTCAGTGCCATTGATGTGCACTGCTTTATCAATCAGACTCCGTGCATTACTCTCCTTTGCATCTTCAGTGGACCTTGCTGATCCTCCCGTAACTGCTTCACTCTCTGTAGCCTTTTTCACCAATGTATCTGATACTACCAAAATATGACTCTCCAATAGGAGAAGGACACGTGGATCATCGTGATCCCAGAGTTCAAAGAGACACGCGGACAATTCAGGCCCAGATAGTTGGATCTCCAGGTCATGACCGCCCTTCAGGGCATCATTGCCTCCAGCTGGGCCTCCAGGTCATGACCGCCCTTAGGGGCATATTGGCCCCAGCTGGGCCTCCACGTCACCACCGCCCTCCGAACCATCATTACCCAACCAAGTTGGGACGTCAGGTCTAAACACCGTCTTACGCATAGACGGCTCTGGAGTAAGCCAACAAGGCAAAAGCCCTACTGAACGGTTCTCAGCTTCCTAGCTGGGCCTCATAGGCATCATTACCCAACCCAGTTGGGGTATCCTGTCACAGCCGCCCCGGCCCACTACCGCCTCCGAAACTCTATAAAAGGACTTGGTAAGCGGTCCAAAGGGGGAGGACTGAGCTTTTCAGCTTTAAACACATACAACCTTGAGCTTTTGCTAACTTAAGCATCGGAGCATTCTCGGAGGCATCCCCTTCGTCGACCCCAATAGCTAATCTCCCTTTCTCTGTGCAGGTACTTCTACAGGCTAAACATCCAGCTCAGCAACACTCATTTTTGGCATCAACAGATTGGCGCCGTCCGTGGGAAAACCACATCTCTCGCTGACAGTAACAGCGAAGAAGTCAAAAGAACTTATCTGTTAGCATGCCTCCAAAAACACCTGCCAGGGATCTAGGCGCTCGCGTGCTACGGTCGGGAGACAGTTCTTCAGTCGAACCCGAGGTTCACCCGAATGAAGGCACGCTCCAGGCGCAATTCGCAGAGCTTACACACCTGGTGGCCGATCTGGCTGCCAAAGTTCGCAGGAGACCTCAGCAGACGCTGCCACTCCCATCGCCGGAACCAGGTCACGATGTTTCCACTGACCGCCGCCCACCAGCGGATGTCTGCTCGACGACCCACTCACCTCCCCCAGCCAAGTTTAGAGAGAGTCCCGTGCCCAAGAACAGCGAAGGGTTTGGCAAACGGATCGAGGACATAGAGGGACGCATCAATGAGGCATTTAAAGAACCCGGCCACAGTATTAGCGATGATCTCGACGTACAGGACCCACCTTTCAAACAAGAAGTCCTTGACGCGCCCCTCCCACACAACTTTCGGATGCCACAAATCAAACTTTACGATGGATCCACAGATCCCTTAGATCACCTCCAGCACTACCGAACCACAATGACCCTCCATAGACATTCGGACCCTGTGATGTGCAGAGCATTTCCATTAACCCTAGAGAAAGCGGCTGGGACGTGGTATTCCCGCTTGAAACCAGGGGGTATTCGCACCTTCAAAGACCTAAGCTATGCCTTCGCCTCACATTTCATCAGCAGCAAAGGACCCAAGAAAACTTCAGAGTCTCTGTTTAATATTGTCCAGTCAAAAGGAGAGAAGCTTCGCGCCTATATTTCCAGATTCAACACTGCAGCTTGGAAGATCCCAGACCTTGATCCCAATGTTCAGCTCTTGGCATTCAAAAATGGATTAAGATCCGGATTCTTCAGCTCAAAACTCATCAGACGTCCGCCTATGGACATGAATGAAGTCTTGGCGCGAGCCGAAAAATATATGCTAGCAGAAAATGATCAAGCATTCCGAAGAGAACGCGAAGGAGATACGGAAAAGAGGAAGAGAGGCCCCACTAGTCCCAGCCGCGAACCCTCTAAGCGGCCGTTTCGCGAGGAGAAACCCAGAACCCTCAGGCCTTTCGAGGATAGATCCCGGACTCTTGCAACCTACGGAACCAGAGCCAGAACTCCGGGGCAAATCCACAGCTATGCACCACTGAATGCCTCCAGGACCAACATTCTGATGCAGATTCATGACAGGGACCTCTTGCAATGGCCTCCAAGGCCGCCGAACCTCAACCCAGATCGCAATACTTGGTGTAGGTTCCACAGAAACTTCGGCCATGATACGGAAGAGTGTAAGGCCTTAAAAAATCAAATCGAGGCCCTCATCAATCGAGGGCATCTAAAAGAATACGTCGGGCCACAACAGGAGAAATGTGATGAACAATCGCGTAAAAGCCCTGAACGTCCTTATGAACGAAACAGACCTACAAGGGCAGCCCGAAAGAGCCCAGGGCCAAGTTATAGGGAGCCCAGCTAGAAAAAACCGGAGGTCCCCGTGGCGAAGATTATTCAAACCATTTACGGAGGACTCGTTGCTGGCGGGAGGTCCCATGCTCGCAGTAGGTCTTATGCTAGGTCAATAGCCTCTGTTGCTGGACCTCAGAAAAGACCTAGGACCGGAGAGACTATTTCTTTTTCGGACGAAGACTTGGAAGGAGTGCAGATCCCACACGACGATGCTGTTGTAATTTCACTCCTTGTGGCTAACCATGAGATAAGACGAGTCCTAGTCGATAACGGGAGTTCGACCGACATCCTCTTTTATGATGCCTTTCACCAAATGCAGCTGGGCGATGCACATCTGGAGCTGGTCTCCACCCCACTCTATGGCTTCTCAGGGGGATCGGTCTTTACAGAAGGCAGCATAACTCTCCCGGTAACTGCGGGAACGGCACTTCAAACAACAATCGTACATTCCACTTTGTTAATTGTTCGACAACCCTCCTCCTAAAATATGATACTCGGACGACCCACGCTGAATAAACTCCGAGTGGTTGTCTCTACCCATCATCTCAAAATCAAGTTCCCCACGACAGACGGAGTAGGCGAGATCAAAGGAGATCAACGAACCGCCAGATCCTGTTATCTCAGTGCAATAAAGGGTAAAAAGACGGAAGCCCTACCACTCGAACTGGATGACCTTAGGGATGAAGCAAGCAACCTACGAGGTAGGCCCGGATAAGATGTACTTACAATCCCCCTTGGCGAAGATAGCACCAAAACTGTTCAAATTGGTTCCAACCTGTCCAGCACTTTTCAGGAATCTCTATTAGCCCTTCTACGGGCAAACCAAGATCTATTCGCCTGGACTGCTGCAGATATGCCAGGAATCAACCCGGACGTCATCGTACATCGCTTGAGTGTTGACCCGACCCACAAACCGGTTATTCAGAAGAAAAGGTCGTTTGCTTCTGAGCGACAAGCAGTTGTTCGGGCAGAAGTTGAGAAATTACGTTCGGCTGACTTCATCCGAGAGGTGAGCTATCCGGACTGGGTATCTAATGTTGTAATGGTAAAAAAGGCAAACGGCAAATGGCGAATTTGTATAGACTTTTCTGATCTCAATAAAGCCTGTCCTAAAGACTGTTTTTCTTTGCCCCGGATTGATCAACTCGTTGACGCAATATCCGGCCATGAGCTGTTAACATTCATGGATGCTTACTCCGGGTATAACCAAATCCTTATGCATCCGCCTGACCAAGAGAATACGGCATTTATCATAGAGCAAGGCCTATATTGTTATAGGGTCATGCCGTTCGGTTTGAAAAAAGCTGGAGCCACTTACCAGAGACTAGTAAACAAGATATTCAAAGAGCAGATGGGTCGGAATATGGAAGTATATGTGGACGACATGCTGGTCAAAAGCGTCAAAACACAAGACCACGAGGCAGGTCTCCAAGAAGCTTTTGACATACTCCGCCATCATCACATGAAGTTGAACCCTACAAAGTGTGCCTTTTGGGTCACCGGGGGAAAATTCCTCGGCTTCTTGGTCACCCACAGAGGTATAGAAGCCAATCCAGAAAAGATTGATGCTGTTCTTAACAGGAGTCCGCCTCGGACCGTTAGGGAAGTCCAGCGCCTTACTGGAAGAATAGCGGCCCTCAGCCGATTCATGTCAAAATCTGCCGAGAAGTGCCTTCCCTTTTTTAAAGCTATCCGTCGGACCCAGAACTTCGTATGGGACGAAGCTTGTCAAGAAGCCTTCAAGGCGCTGAAAATATATTTGGGGACACCTCCCGTGCTTACCAAACCAATAGCCGGCAAAAATCTTTTCTTATATCTTTCAGCTGGTCCCGAAGTAGTGGCCTCCGTCTTAATACGAGAAGAAGGAGGCACACAGAAGCCAGTGTATTATGTCAGCAAGGTGCTTCATGATGCGGAAACAAGATATCTTCCAACGGATAAGATGGCGTATGCTCTGTTGATTTCGGCCCGGAAGCTTCGACCTTATTTTCAATCTCATACCATCACGGTCCTCACCAACCAGCCTCTTCGACAAATACTCCACAAGCCAGATGTCGCCGGTAGAGTAGTCAAATGGTCCATAGAGTTGGGAGAGTTTGACATCCGTTATCGGCCTCGGACAGCTATCAAAGCGCAAGCCCTAGCTGATTTTGTCATGGAAACTACTTTGCCCTTAACCGAAGCAGAATCTCCACAGGATGTCAATCGAACGAACCTGCCTTTACGATGGACCCTTCATGTGGACGGATCCTCTACCGACTCTGGAAGCGGAGCAGGGCTCATTCTGAACGGTCCCGATAACTTTGCCATTGAGTACGCCCTGAGGTTTGGGTTTCCAGCATCGAACAATGAAGCCGAGTATGAAGCTCTACTCGCAGGCATGAAACTAGCCAAGGTGATATCTGTACAAAATTTACATGTATATAGCGATTCCCAACTAGTGGTGAACCAAGTGAACGGAGAATTCGAGGCCCGAGGAGAAAATATCACTCGCTACCTAGCAGCAGCAAAGGCATTAGCCGGGCAGTTTGAAGTCTTTTCTCTAAACCAGATTCCGCGGGTAGAAAATACGAAGGCCGACTCATTGGCCCGGCTTGCTTCGTCTTGCCAGCTCGAGTCCAGGCAAGCAGTTTACCTCGAAACCCTAGCCGTGCCGAGTATCGACAAAATAATGGTCTTACCCGTGGTTGGTGAGAGAACATGGATGAGTCCTATCCTGGAATATCTACGTGACGGTATTCTTCCCGATGATAAGGGCGAAGCCCGAAAGATTGTGTCTCGAGCCGCCCGATACGCAATTCTGGATGATCACCTGTATAAGCGGGGGTTGACAACGCCCTTCTTAAAGTGTCTTGACCCGACCGAAGCTAATTACGCCCTTTGAGAAGTCCACGAAGGTATATGTGGAAATCACCTCGGAGGACGTGCCTTGGCGTTCAAAATCCTTCGTCAAGGATACTATTGGCCGAAGATGAGGGAAGCAGCCATGGAGTTGGTGACCAAATGTCAAAGCTGTCAACGGTATGCCACTGTGCCACGTCAACCAACGAACCTTTTGACACCAATAGTCAGTCCACTTCCTTTCGCTATGTGGGGAATGGACCTTCTCGGGCCCTTTCCCGGAGCGACCGGCCAGCGAAGATACCTCATAGTTGCCATAGATTATTTTACAAAATGGGTAGAAGCCGAACCCTTGGCCAGCATCACGGACTATCAAGCCCGAGCCTTCGTATGGAAATCAATCGTATGTTGGTTTGGAGTACCACAAGTGTTAGTAACAGACAACGGCAAACAGTTTGACAGCGTTCGGTTCAAAACATTTTGCGATGAATTACACATTGACCATCGTTTCTCTTCGGTTGGATACCCGCAAGCAAATGGACAAGCCGAAGTTACCAACCGAACGATCTTGCAAGGCATTAAAAGGCGAATAGACGAAGCAGAGAAGGAGTGGACAGACCATTTACCCAACATACTTTGGGCATATTGAACCACGACTCGAGCACCTACCGGGGAAACCCCTTTCTTCATGACTTATAGGTCCGAGGCAGTCATCCCCTTGGAAATAGGAGTACCTTCCTTACGAGTTCAGAATTTCGAGGAACGAAGCAATGAGGAAGCCCTTCGCACGAATGCCGATCTTTTCGACGAAGCCCAGGACAAAGCCCAAATTCGACTTGCCGTTTACCAGCAGCGAGCCACCAGGTACTTCAACTCAAGAGTAAAAGTAAGACATTTCTGTCTTCATGACCTCGTCTTGCGAAAGAACGCAGTATCTAGGCCCCGAGAATCAGGCAAACTAGTCCCTACTTGGGAAGGGCCATATCGCATCAAAAAAGTATGCCGTCCTGGCACGTTTGAACCCGAAGAATTGAACGGAAATGCCATTCCTCGTACTTGGAATGCGGAACATCTTCGACGTTTTTATCAATAAATAGCGTTGCGCGCATGTAAACAGTCTTGATTTATATATATTAAAGACTTTACTTACATTTGTCCTGTTAACTAAACCAAATACCCAAACCAAGGCAAAAAGGTGCACCAACAGCCCCAAAGGACAACACAAAAATGGCTGGGCCAAAACAATAAAACAACAAAAAGGGGGGGACTACGACAGAGTACCCTCGACCTAAGCCCTACTGATCTCCAAGGTCAGGAGACCCCGTGCCCGATCGCCCGCCACGATCCTACCCATCAGCGGGCTCATCATCCGAAGCTAGCGGCTCCTCATCCTCGGGCCCCAGTAGGTCCAACGCGGAGAAATCGAGCTCCGGGTACATGCTCTCAGCCTTCCCCTTGGCCTCCATGAACCCCGTAAGGTACTGCTGGACCAGGCGATAAGCCTCCGAACTCTGGAAAGAAGCCAAGGCTTCCTCCACGGCCGCCCTAGTGCGGGCCTCAGCCTCCTCAGCTGCGGCTCTAAGACGGGCCTCGACCTCCTCGATAGCGGCCCGAGCAGTGGCTTTGGCTTCGGCTTTAGCCAGGATAGCAGACTCCAAGGAAGCCTGCAGCTGGCAAACATCCTCTGTCCTCTCCTCCAACTGGCGCTGGGTACACCCAAGAAGCTCCGCTGTCTCCATGCATCGACATGTGGCCGCGCTCACCAGAACGCCCATCTGATACCAGAAGCCATGTGTGAAACACAATTCGGCGAAAACAATATATAACAAAACAAAAATGGAATCTAACCTGAGAAGCCAAAGCCTCGGCCGCCGCATAGAGAGAGTCCGTGGTCTTTCGACCCAACTCGGCAATATCATGAGGGGGGGTGCCCTTAAACAGATGTTCCCTCGCCACCCGAGGATGTGCGAAGACAGAGTCATCTGTCCGGATGGCCCAGTTGGGCATGAAGATCGAGGCCTCCGAAGCTGGCCCCTGGCTAGGGCCGGGGATAGGGGCACTGCTTACCGGAGGTGTCTCTGACTGGGTCGACGGCCGTGGAGGAGTCCCCAAGTCGATCAGAGCCGGAGATGGGGCTCGGGCCCTCTTCTTAGGCCGTGAAGTCGAGCCTGTTTATTTCCCGGACCGAGTCGACCTCCTCTGCTCCAATGCCAACTTCTTGGTATGTCTCTGGCACGGGCAGCCGCTTCCATCTCTAATCAAAACACAAGCAAACAAAAGAAGCAAACGAAAGAAGGAAATAACGTAAGTACAAATCGCAGGATAACGATGCAAAATAAGAATAAAGAAAGTAGAGGGTAAACCAAAGCCTTTACCGCTCTCAAGCGAAGGCTCGGGGCACAAAGAACAAAGACCTCACCGGGCCAGTTCTTCATTGTCGTATAAGACCCTGACGTCCAAAGGCGAGGCCACCATGGCGTTCACCGTCTCTTGCTCATACGGAAGAAGGCCCGCCTTTTTGCATTTCCCGGTGCGGTCCATACTCCACGCACGAGGCAAGCCGAAGTCCTCGGCAGATCGGATGAAAAAGAAATTCTTCTTCCACCTTTTGATAGATGAAGGGGTCTTCTTCAGCAACCTCCTCTTCGGCCGAGTACTAAAGACCACCCACCCTGTGTGACCATGCCGGCTGATCAAGAAGTGGGCCTTGAAAATATCCATCGTCATTGGTCGGTCCACTTCTAAGCAAACGCAGATAAAGGCCATGATCAGCCGTACCGAATTCGGTACCAGCTGACACAGCGCTATATCAAAGTACCTAAGGATTGTACCAAAGTAGGGGTGAAGGGGAAACCGGAGCCCGGCCTGCATGTGATGCTCGTACACGCAAAGCTCGAATGGGGCCCGGTCAGGGAGGACATCACAGGCCCTCTCCCCCACCCTGGCCAGCCGAAGCTCATACTCGCCCGGAATGTGGTACGTCTTCCTTATCACTTCCAAATCCTTCTCCCTCAGTTGGCTAGAGATCTCGTTGGCTGTATAGTTCCATTCCTCTCTCTCATCTCCAGCCGAGGTCTCCCTAATGTCGGTCAACGCCCTAAGTGTGTCCTCACCAGACGAGGACCCGTCCTGATATTCTCTCTCCACCCCCAAAGGGACGTAGGGCACTAGCGCCATGGGGCCTGCCCCCGGCGTACCCGTTACGGGGGCATTCCCTCCAGAAGAAGACGAGGACGTCTCTACTTCTTTGGAGCTGCTACCACTCGTACCATCTACACTACTCCTACCATTACTACTACTAGGCCTATCGCGGTATGTATCAAATGAAGAAGACATGATATGAAAATTAAAGAAAACACGAACTCACCAACGTCCGAAGGATTCGGACTTGAAATCCTCCTAGAGCTTTCCTCCTAAGGTCTCGCGAATGCAATGATCACACCAAACTTCTCACTGAAGGAATGAGGACGAGGACTCACAAGCTTCTTTGGACGAGGCCGAGGGCTCTCAGGAAAGCTACTCTCTGAAAACAGAAGGAGATTATGGCATGTGTGTGGAAGAAGAAGAAACCAAAGCCCCTTATATAGGAGAAGCGTCACGGCCAACGAGTAGCATTTAGTGCAGTCGCAGGAATCTAGGGGACAATTTAGAACTCCCAAACGACCAACACACTTTCCCAGGGGACGTTACGTCCCTCGAGGTGGTCGTCACTTTCCCTAAAAATGGCTGTTTAAATTTCCAAGGTAACATGACGTGGCATCCACCCAGGTGAGACCATGTGTCTCCACAGCCGCCGTCCTAGACACGAGAAACTTTCCCGTAGTTCCACGTGTCCTCGGATCCATGGTCTTCCTAGCCGAGGAGATGGATTGCTCCACTGGTCCTCGGCCCACTCTCTTCAAGGTCCGAGGAGATGGATTGCTCCACTAGTCCTCGGACCCACGGTCTTCTTGGCCGAGGAGATGGATTGCTCCACTGGTCCTCGGACCATTCTCTTCAAGGTCTGAGTAGATGGATTGCTCCACTAGTCCTCGGACCCATGGTATTCTTGGCCGAGGAGATGGATTGCTCCACTGTTCCTCGGCCCACTCTCTTCAAGGTCCGAGGAGATGGATTGCTCCACTAGTCTTCGGACCCAGGGTATTCTTGGCCGAGGAGATGGATTGCTCCACTGGTCCTCGGCCAACGCTCTTCAAGGTCTGAGGAGATGGATTGCTCCACTAGTCCTCGGACCCAGGGTATTCTTGGCCGAGGAGATGGATTGCTCCACTGGTCCTCGGCCAACGCTCTTCAAGGTCCGAGGAGATGGATTGCTCCACTAGTCCTCGGACCCATGGTCTTCTTGGCCGAGGAGATGGATAGCTCAACTGGTCCTCGGCCCATTCTCTTCAAGGTCTGAGGAGATGGATTGTTCCACTAGTCCTCGGACCCATGGTCTTCTTGGCCGAGGAGATGGATTGCTCCACTGGTCCTTGGCCCACTCTCTTCAAGGTCCGAGGAGATGGATTGCTCCACTAGTCCTCGGACCCAGGGTATTCTTGGCCGAGGAGATGGATTGCTCAACTGGTCCTCGGCCCATTCTCTTCAAGGTCCAAGGAGATGGATTGCTCCACTAGTCCTCGAACCCATGGTATTCTTGGCCGAGGAGATTGATTGCTCCACTGGTCCTCGACCCAATCTCTTCAAGGTCCGAGGAGATGGATTGCACCACTAGTCCTCCGACCCATGGTCTTCTTGGCCGAGGAGATGGATTGCTCCACTGGTCCTCGGCCCTCTCTCTTCAAGGTCCGAGGAGATGGATTGCTCCACTAGTCCTCGGACCCATGGTATTCTTGGCCGAGGAGATGGATTGCTCCACTGGTCCTCGGCCCATTCTCTTCAAGGTCCGAGGAGATGGATTGCTCCACTAGTCCTCGGACCCATGGTCTTCTTGGCTGAGGAGATGGATTGCTCCACTGGTCCTTGGCCCATTCTCTTCAAGGTCCGAGGAGATGGATTGCTCCACTAGTCCTCGGACCCATGGTCTTCTTGGCCGAGGAGATGGATTGTTCCACTGGTCCTCGGCCCCTTCTCTTCAAGGTCCGAGGAGATGGATTGCTCCACTAGTCCTCGGACCCATGGTCTTCTTGGCCGAGTAGATGGATTGCTCCACTGGTCCTCGGCCCATTCTCTTCAAGGTCCGAGGAGATGGATTGTTCCACTAGTCCTCGGACCCATGGTCTTCTTGGCCGTGGAGATGGATTGCTCCACTGGTCCTCGGCCCACTCTCTTCAAGGTCTGAGGAGATGGATTGCTCCACTAGTCCTCGGACCCAGGGTATTCTTGGCCGAGGAGATGGATTGCTCCACTGGTCCTCGGCCCCTTCTCTTCAAGGTCCGAGGAGATGGATTGCTCCACTAGTCCTCGGACCCATGGTCTTCTTGGCCGAGGAGATGGATTGCTCCACTGGTCCTCGGCCCATTCTCTTCAAGGTCCGAGGAGATGGATTGTTCCTCTAGTCCTCGGACCCATGGTCTTCTTGGCCGTGGAGATGGATTGCTCCACTGGTCCTCGGCCCACTCTCTTCAAGGTCCGAGGAGATGGATTGCTCCACTAGTCCTCGGACCCACGGTCTTCTTGGCCGAGGAGATGGATTGCTCCACTGGTCCTCGGACCATTCTCTTCAAGGTCTGAGTAGATGGATTGCTCCACTAGTCCTCGGACCCATGGTATTCTTGGCCGAGGAGATGGATTGCTCCACTGTTCCTCGGCCCACTCTCTTCAAGGTCCGAGGAGATGGATTGCTCCACTAGTCTTCGGACCCAGGGTATTCTTGGCCGAGGAGATGGATTGCTCCACTGGTCCTCGGCCCACTCTCTTCAAGGTCCGAGGAGATGGATTGCTCCACTAGTCCTCGGACCCATAGTCTTCGTGGCCGAGGAGATGGATTGCTCCACTGGAAATCGACCCATTCTCTTCAAGGTCCGAGTGATGGATTACTCCACTAGTCCTCGGACCCATGGTCTTCTTGACCGAGGAGATGGATTGCTCCACTGGTCCTTGGCCAACGCTCTTCAAGGTCTGAGGAGATGGATTGCTCCACTAGTCCTCGGACCCAGGGTATTCTTGCCCGAGGAGATGGATTGCTCCACTGGTCCTCGGTCGACTCTCTTCAAGGTCCGAGGAGATGGAATGCTCCACTAGTCCTCGGACCCATGGTATTCTTGGCCGAGGAGATGGATTGCTCCACTGGTCCTCGGCCCACTATCTTCAAGGTCCGAGGAGATGGATTGCTCCACTAGTCCTCGGACCCAGGGTATTCTTGGCCGAGGAGATGGATTGCTCAACTGGTCCTCGGCCCATTCTCTTCAAGGTCCAAGGAGATGGATTGCTCCACTAGTCCTCGAACCCATGGTATTCTTGGCCGAGGAGATTGATTGCTCCACTGGTCCTCGACCCAATCTCTTCAAGGTCCGAGGAGATGGATTGCACCACTAGTCCTCGGACCCATGGTCTTCTTGGCCGAGGAGATGGATTGCTCCACTGGTCCTCGGCCCATTCTCTTCAAGGTCCGAGGAGATGGATTGCTCCACTAGTCCTCGGACCCATGGTCTTCTTGGCTGAGGAGATGGATTGCTCCACTGGTCCTCGGCCCATTCTCTTCAAGGTCCGAGGAGATGGATTGCTCCACTAGTCCTCGGACCCATGGTCTTCTTGGCCGAGGAGATGGATTGTTCCACTGGTCCTCGGCCCCTTCTCTTCAAGGTCCGAGGAGATGGATTGCTCCACTAGTCCTCGGACCCATGGTCTTCTTGGCCGAGGAGATGGATTGCTCCACTGGTCCTCGGCCCAGTCTCTTCAAGGTCCGAGGAGATGGATTGCTCCACTAGTCCTCGGACCCAGGGTATTCTTGGCCGAGGAGATGGATTGCTCCACTGGTCCTCGGCCCTCTCTCTTCAAGGTCCGAGGAGATGGATTGCTCCACTAGTCCTCGGACCCATGGTATTCTTGGCCGAGGAGATGGATTGCTCCACTGGTCCTCGGCCCACTCTCTTCAAGGTCCGAGGAGATGGATTGCTCTACTAGTCCTCGGACCCATGGTCTTCGTGGCCGAGGAGATAGATTGCTCCACTGGTCCTCGGCCCATTCTCTTCAAGGTCCGAGTGATGGATTGCTCCACTAGTCCTCGGACCCATGGTCTTCTTGACCGAGGAGATGGATTGCTCCACTGGTCCTCGGCCAACGCTCTTCAAGGTCTAAGGAGATGGATTGCTCCACTAGTCCTCGGACCCAGGGTATTCTTGGCCGAGGAGATGGATTGCTCCACTGGTCCTCGGCCAACGCTCTTCAAGGTCCGAGGAGATGGATTGCTCCACTAGTCCTCGGACCCATGGTCTTCTTGGCCGAGGAGATGGATAGCTCAACTGGTCCTCGGCCCATTCTCTTCAAGGTCTGAGGAGATGGATTGTTCCACTAGTCCTCGGACCCATGGTCTTCTTGGCCGAGGAGATGGATTGCTCCACTGGTCCTTGGCCCACTCTCTTCAAGGTCCGAGGAGATGGATTGCTCCACTAGTCCTCGGACCCAGGGTATTCTTGGCCGAGGAGATGGATTGCTCAACTGGTCCTCGGCCCATTCTCTTCAAGGTCCAAGGAGATGGATTGCTCCACTAGTCCTCGAACCCATGGTATTCTTGGCCGAGGAGATTGATTGCTCCACTGGTCCTCGACCCAATCTCTTCAAGGTCCGAGGAGATGGATTGCACCACTAGTCCTCCGACCCATGGTCTTCTTGGCCGAGGAGATGGATTGCTCCACTGGTCCTCGGCCCTCTCTCTTCAAGGTCCGAGGAGATGGATTGCTCCACTAGTCCTCGGACCCATGGTATTCTTGGCCGAGGAGATGGATTGCTCCACTGGTCCTCGGCCCATTCTCTTCAAGGTCCGAGGAGATGGATTGCTCCACTAGTCCTCGGACCCATGGTCTTCTTGGCTGAGGAGATGGATTGCTCCACTGGTCCTTGGCCCATTCTCTTCAAGGTCCGAGGAGATGGATTGCTCCACTAGTCCTCGGACCCATGGTCTTCTTGGCCGAGGAGATGGATTGTTCCACTGGTCCTCGGCCCCTTCTCTTCAAGGTCCGAGGAGATGGATTGCTCCACTAGTCCTCGGACCCATGGTCTTCTTGGCCGAGTAGATGGATTGCTCCACTGGTCCTCGGCCCATTCTCTTCAAGGTCCGAGGAGATGGATTGTTCCACTAGTCCTCGGACCCATGGTCTTCTTGGCCGTGGAGATGGATTGCTCCACTGGTCCTCGGCCCACTCTCTTCAAGGTCTGAGGAGATGGATTGCTCCACTAGTCCTCGGACCCAGGGTATTCTTGGCCGAGGAGATGGATTGCTCCACTGGTCCTCGGCCCCTTCTCTTCAAGGTCCGAGGAGATGGATTGCTCCACTAGTCCTCGGACCCATGGTCTTCTTGGCCGAGGAGATGGATTGCTCCACTGGTCCTCGGCCCATTCTCTTCAAGGTCCGAGGAGATGGATTGTTCCTCTAGTCCTCGGACCCATGGTCTTCTTGGCCGTGGAGATGGATTGCTCCACTGGTCCTCGGCCCACTCTCTTCAAGGTCTGAGGAGATGGATTGCTCCACTAGTCCTCGGACCCAGGGTATTCTTGGCCGAGGAGATGGATTGCTCCACTGGTCCTCGGCCCACTCTCTTCAAGGTCCGAGGAGATGGATTGCTCCACTAGTCCTCGGACCCAGGGTATTCTTGGCCGAGGAGATGGATTGCTCCACTGGTCCTCGGCCCTCTCTCTTCAAGGTCCGAGGAGATGGATTGCTCCACTAGTCCTCGGACCCATGGTATTCTTGGCCGAGGAGATGGATTGCTCCACTGGTCCTCGGCCCACTCTCTTCAAGGTCCGAGGAGATGGATTGCTCTACTAGTCCTCGGACCCATGGTCTTCGTGGCCGAGGAGATGGATTGCTCCACTGGTCCTCGGCCCATTCTCTTCAAGGTCCGAGTGATGGATTGCTCCACTAGTCCTCGGACCCATGGTCTTCTTGACCGAGGAGATGGATTGCTCCACTGGTCCTCGGCCAACGCTCTTCAATGTCTGAGGAGATGGATTGCACCACTAGTCCTCGGACCCAGGGTATTCTTGGCCGAGGAGATGGATTGCTCCACTGGTCCTCGGCCAACGCTCTTCAAGGTCCGAGGAGATGGATTGCTCCACTAGTCCTCGGACCCATGGTATTCTTGGCCGAGGAGATGGATTGCTCCACTGGTCCTCGGCCCATTCTCTTCAAGGTCCGAGGAGATGGATTGCTTCACTAGTCCTCGAACCCATGGTCTTCTTGACCGAGGAGATGGATTGCTCCACTGGTCCTTGGCCCACTCTCTTCAAGGTCCGAGGAGATGGATTGCTCCACTAGTCCTCGGACCAAGGGTATTCTTGGCCGAGGAGATGGATTGCTCCACTGGTCCTCGAACCACACTCTTCAAGGTCCGAGGAGATGGATTGCTCCACTAGTCCTCGAACCCATGGTATTCTTGGCCGTGGAGATTGATTGCTCCACTGGTCCTCAACCCAATCTCTTCAAGGTCCGAGGAGATGGATTGCTCCACTAGTCCTCGGACCCATGGTCTTCTTGGCCGAGGAGATGGATTGCTCAACTGGTCCTCGGCCCATTCTCTTCAAGGTCCGAGGAAATGGATTGTTCCACTAGTCCTCGGACCCATGGTCTTCTTGGCCGAGGAGATGGATTGCTCCACTGGTCCTCGGCCCACTCTCTTCAAGGTCCGAGGAGATGGATTGCTCCACTAGTCCTCGGACCCAGGGTATTCTTGGCCGAGGAGATGGATTGCTCCACTGGTCCTCGGCCCTCTCTCTTCAAGGTCCGAGGAGATGGATTGCTCCACTAGTCCTCGGACCCATGGTATTCTTGGCCGAGGAGATGGATTGCTCCACTGGTCCTCGGCCCATTCTCTTCAAGGTCCGAGGAGATGGATTGCTCCACTAGTCCTCGGACCCATGGTCTTCTTGGCTGAGGAGATGGATTGCTCCACTGGTCCTCGGCCCATTCTCTTCAAGGTCCGAGGAGATGGATTGCTCCACTAGTCCTCGGACCCATGGTCTTCTTGGCCGAGGAGATGGATTGCTCCACTGGTCCTCGGCCCCTTCTCTTCAAGGTCCGAGGAGATGGATTGCTCCACTAGTCCTCGGACCCATGGTCTTCTTGGCCGAGGAGTTGGATTGCTCCACTGGTCCTCGGCCCATTCTCTTCAAGGTCCGAGGAGATGGATTGTTCCACTAGTCCTCGGACCCATGGTCTTCTTGGCCGCGGAGATGGATTGCTCCACTGGTCCTCGGCCCAATCTCTTCAAGGTCCGAGTGATGGATTGCTCCACTAGTCCTCGGACCCATGGTCTTCTTGGCCGAGGAGATGGATTGCTCCACTGGTCCTCGGCCAACGCTCTTCAAGGTCTGAGGAGATGGATTGCTCCACTAGTCCTCGGACCCAGGATATTCTTGCCCGAAGAGATGGATTGCTCCACTGGTCCTCGGCCGACTCTCTTCAAGGTCCGAGGAGATGGATTGCTCCACTAGTCCTCGGACCCATGGTATTCTTGGCCGAGGAGATGGATTGCTCCACTAGTCCTCGGCCCATTCTCTTCAAGGTCCGAGGAGATGGATTGCTTCACTAGGCCTCGGACCCATGGTCTTCTTGACCGAGGAGATGGCTAGCTCCACTGGTCCTCGGCCCACTCTCTTCAAGGTCCGAGGAGATGGATTGCTCCAGTAGTCCTCGGGCCAAGGGTATTCTTGGCCGAGGAGATGGATTGCTCCACTGGTCCTCGGCCCACTCTCTTCAAGGTCCAAGGAGATGGATTTCTCCACTAGTCCTCGAACCCATGGTATTATTGGCCGAGGAGATTGATTGCTCCACTGGTCCTCGACCCAATCTCTTCAAGGTCTGAGGAGATGGATTGCTCCACTAGTCCTCGGACCCATGGTCTTCTTGGCTGAGGAGATGGATTGCTCAACTGGTCCTCGGCCCATTCTCTTCAAGGTCCGAGGAGATGGATTGTTCCACTAGTCCTCAGACCCATGGTCTTCTTGGCCGAGGAGATGGATTGCTCCACTGGTCCTCGGCCCACTCTCTTCAAGGTCCGAGGAGATGGATTGCTCCACTAGTCCTCGGACCCAGGGTATTCTTGGCCAAGGAGATGGATTGCTCCACTGGTCCTCGGCCCTCTCTCTTCAAGGTCCGAGGAGATGGATTGCTCCACTAGTCCTCGGACCCATGGTCTTCTTGGCCGTGGAGATGGATTGCTCCACTGGTCCTCGGCCCACTCTCTTCAAGGTCTGAGGAGATGGATTGCTCCACTAGTCCTCGGACCCAGGGTATTCTTGGCCGAGGAGATGGATTGCTCCACTGGTCCTCGGCCCACTCTCTTCAAGGTCCGAGGAGATGGATTGCTCCACTAGTCCTCGGACCCAGGGTATTCTTGGCCGAGGAGATGGATTGCTCCACTGGTCCTCGGCCCTCTCTCTTCAAGGTCCGAGGAGATGGATTGCACCACTAGTCCTCGGACCCATGGTATTCTTGGCCGAGGAGATGGATTGCTCCACTGGTCCTCGGCCCACTCTCTTCAAGGTCCGAGTGATGGATTGCTCCACTAGTCCTCGGACCCATGGTCTTCTTGGCCGAGGAGATGGATTGCTCCACTGGTCCTCGGCCAACGCTCTTCAAGGTCTGAGGAGATGGATTGCTCCACTAGTCCTCGGACCCAGGATATTCTTGCCCGAAGAGATGGATTGCTCCACTGGTCCTCGGCCGACTCTCTTCAAGGTCCGAGGAGATGGATTGCTCCACTAGTCCTCGGACCCATGGTATTCTTGGCCGAGGAGATGGATTGCTCCACTAGTCCTCGGCCCATTCTCTTCAAGGTCCGAGGAGATGGATTGCTTCACTAGGCCTCGGACCCATGGTCTTCTTGACCGAGGAGATGGATAGCTCCACTGGTCCTCGGCCCACTCTCTTCAAGGTCCGAGGAGATGGATTGCTCCAGTAGTCCTCGGACCCATGGTCTTCTTGGCCGAGGAGATGGATTGCTCCACTGGTCCTAGGCCCACTCTCTTCAAGGTCCGAGGAGATGGATTGCTCCACTAGTCCTCGGACCCAGGGTATTCTTGGCCGAGGAGATGGATTGCTCCACTGGTCCTCGGCCCTCTCTCTTCAAGGTCCGAGGAGATGGATTGCTCCACTAGTCCTCGGACCCATGGTATTCTTGGCCGAGGAGATGGATTGCTCCACTGGTCCTTGGCCCACACTCTTCAAGGTCCGAGGAGATGGATTGCTCCACTAGTCCTCGGACCCATGGTCTTCGTGGCCGAGGCGATGGATTGCTCCACTGGTCCTCGGCCCATTCTCTTCAAGGTCCGAGTGATGGATTGCTCCACTAGTCCTCGGACCCATGGTCTTCTTGGCCGAGGAGATGGATTGCTCCACTGGTCCTTGGCCCATTCTCTTCAAGGTCCGAGGAGATGGATTGCTTCACTAGTCCTCGAACCCATGGTCTTCTTGACCGAGGAGATGGATTGCTCCACTGGTCCTCGGCCCACTCTCTTCAAGGTCCGAGGAGATGGATTGCTCCACTAGTCCTCGGACCCAGGGTATTCTTGGCCGAGGAGATGGATTGCTCCACTAGTCCTCGGCCCATTCTCTTCAAGGTCCGAGGAGATGGATTGCTTCACTAGGCCTCGGACCCATGGTCTTCTTGACCGAGGAGATGGATAGCTCCACTGGTCCTCGGCCCACTCTCTTCAAGGTCCGAGGAGATGGATTGCTCCAGTAGTCCTCGGGCCAAGGGTATTCTTGGCCGAGGAGATGGATTGCTCCACTAGTCCTCGGCCCATTCTCTTCAAGGTCCGAGGAGATGGATTGCTTCACTAGGCCTCGGACCCATGGTCTTCTTGGCTGAGGAGATGGATTGCTCCACTGGTCCTCGGCCCACTCTCTTCAAGGTCCGAGGAGATGGATTGCTCCACTAGTCCTCGGACCCAGGGTATTCTTGGCCGAGGAGATGGATTGCTCCACTGGTCCTCGGCCCACTCTCTTCAAGGTCCGAGGAGATGGATTTCTCCACTAGTCCTCGAACCCATGGTATTATTGGCCGAGGAGATTGATTGCTCCACTGGTCCTCGACCCAATCTCTTCAAGGTCCGAGGAGATGGATTGCTCCACTAGTCCTCGGACCCATGGTCTTCTTGGCCGAGGAGATGGATTGCTCCACTGGTCCTAGGCCCACTCTCTTCAAGGTCCGAGGAGATGGATTGCTCCACTAGTCCTCGGACCCAGGGTATTCTTGGCCGAGGAGATGGATTGCTCCACTGGTCCTCGGCCCTCTCTCTTCAAGGTCCGAGGAGATGGATTGCTCCACTAGTCCTCGGACCCATGGTATTCTTGGCCGAGGAGATGGATTGCTCCACTGGTCCTTGGCCCACACTCTTCAAGGTCCGAGGAGATGGATTGCTCCACTAGTCCTCGGACCCATGGTCTTCGTGGCCGAGGCGATGGATTGCTCCACTGGTCCTCGGCCCATTCTCTTCAAGGTCCGAGTGATGGATTGCTCCACTAGTCCTCGGACCCATGGTCTTCTTGGCCGAGGAGATGGATTGCTCCACTGGTCCTTGGCCCATTCTCTTCAAGGTCCGAGGAGATGGATTGCTTCACTAGTCCTCGAACCCATGGTTTTCTTGACCGAGGAGATGGATTGCTCCACTGGTCCTCGGCCCACTCTCTTCAAGGTCCGAGGAGATGGATTGCTCCACTAGTCCTCGGACCCAGGGTATTCTTGGCCGAGGAGATGGATTGCTCCACTAGTCCTCGGCCCATTCTCTTCAAGGTCCGAGGAGATGGATTGCTTCACTAGGCCTCGGACCCATGGTCTTCTTGACCGAGGAGATGGATAGCTCCACTGGTCCTCGGCCCACTCTCTTCAAGGTCCGAGGAGATGGATTGCTCCAGTAGTCCTCGGGCCAAGGGTATTCTTGGCCGAGGAGATGGATTGCTCCACTAGTCCTCGGCCCATTCTCTTCAAGGTCCGAGGAGATGGATTGCTTCACTAGGCCTCGGACCCATGGTCTTCTTGACCGAGGAGATGGATAGCTCCACTGGTCCTCGGCCCACTCTCTTCAAGGTCCGAGGAGATGGATTGCTCCAGTAGTCCTCGGGCCAAGGGTATTCTTGGCCGAGGAGATGGATTGCTCCACTGGTCCTCGGCCCACTCTCTTCAAGGTCCGAGGAGATGGATTTCTCCACTAGTCCTCGAACCCATGGTATTATTGGCCGAGGAGATTGATTGCTCCACTGGTCCTCGACCCAATCTCTTCAAGGTCCGAGGAGATGGATTGCTCCACTAGTCCTCGGACCCATGGTCTTCTTGGCCGAGGAGATGGATTGCTCCACTGGTCCTAGGCCCACTCTCTTCAAGGTCCGAGGAGATGGATTGCTCCACTAGTCCTCGGACCCAGGGTATTCTTGGCCGAGGAGATGGATTGCTCCACTGGTCCTCGGCCCTCTCTCTTCAAGGTCCGAGGAGATGGATTGCTCCACTAGTCCTCGGACCCATGGTATTCTTGGCCGAGGAGATGGATTGCTCCACTGGTCCTTGGCCCACACTCTTCAAGGTCCGAGGAGATGGATTGCTCCACTAGTCCTCGGACCCATGGTCTTCGTGGCCGAGGCGATGGATTGCTCCACTGGTCCTCGGCCCATTCTCTTCAAGGTCCGAGTGATGGATTGCTCCACTAGTCCTCGGACCCATGGTCTTCTTGGCCGAGGAGATGGATTGCTCCACTGGTCCTCGGCCAACGCTCTTCAAGGTCTGAGGAGATGGATTGCTCCACTAGTCCTCGGACCCAGGATATTCTTGCCCGAAGAGATGGATTGCTCCACTGGTCCTCGGCCGACTCTCTTCAAGGTCCGAGGAGATGGATTGCTCCACTAGTCCTCGGACCCATGGTATTCTTGGCCGAGGAGATGGATTGCTCCACTAGTCCTCGGCCCATTCTCTTCAAGGTCCGAGGAGATGGATTGCTTCACTAGGCCTCGGACCCATGGTCTTCTTGACCGAGGAGATGGATAGCTCCACTGGTCCTCGGCCCACTCTCTTCAAGGTCCGAGGAGATGGATTGCTCCAGTAGTCCTCGGGCCAAGGGTATTCTTGGCCGAGGAGATGGATTGCTCCACTGGTCCTCGGCCCACTCTCTTCAAGGTCCGAGGAGATGGATTTCTCCACTAGTCCTCGAACCCATGGTATTATTGGCCGAGGAGATTGATTGCTCCACTGGTCCTCGACCCAATCTCTTCAAGGTCCGAGGAGATGGATTGCTCCACTAGTCCTCGGACCCATGGTCTTCTTGGCTGAGGAGATGGATTGCTCAACTGGTCCTCGGCCCATTCTCTTCAAGGTCCGAGGAGATGGATTGTTCCACTAGTCCTCAGACCCATGGTCTTCTTGGCCGAGGAGATGGATTGCTCCACTGGTCCTCGGCCCACTCTCTTCAAGGTCCGAGGAGATGGATTGCTCCACTAGTCCTCGGACCCAGGGTATTCTTGGCCAAGGAGATGGATTGCTCCACTGGTCCTCGGCCCTCTCTCTTCAAGGTCCGAGGAGATGGATTGCTCCACTAGTCCTCGGACCCAGGGTATTCTTGGCCGTGGAGATGGATTGCTCCACTGGTCCTCGGCCCTCTCTCTTCAAGGTCCGAGGAGATGGATTGCTCCACTAGTCCTCGGACCCATGGTCTTCTTGGCCGTGGAGATGGATTGCTCCACTGGTCCTCGGCCCACTCTCTTCAAGGTCCGAGGAGATGGATTGCTCCACTAGTCCTCGGACCCAGGGTATTCTTGGCCGAGGAGATGGATTGCTCCACTGGTCCTCGGCCCTCTCTCTTCAAGGTCCGAGGAGATGGATTGCACCACTAGTCCTCGGACCCATGGTATTCTTGGCCGAGGAGATGGATTGCTCCACTGGTCCTCGGCCCACTCTCTTCAAGGTCCGAGGAGATGGATTGCTCTACTAGTCCTCGGACCCATGGTCTTCGTGGCCGAGGAGATGGATTGCTCCACTGGTCCTCGGCCCATTCTCTTCAAGGTCCGAGTGATGGATTGCTCCACTAATCCTCGGACCCATGGTCTTCTTGACCGAGGAGATGGATTGCTCCACTGGTCCTCGGCCAACGCTCTTCAAGGTCTGAGGAGATGGATTGCTCCACTAGTCCTCGGACCCAGGGTATTCTTGGCCGAGGAGATGGATTGCTCCACTGGTCCTCGGCCAACGCTCTTCAAGGTCCGAGGAGATGGATTGCTCCACTAGTCCTCGGACCCATGGTATTCTTGGCCGAGGAGATGGATTGCTCCACTGGTCCTTGGCCCATTCTCTTCAAGGTCCGAGGAGATGGATTGCTTCACTAGTCCTCGAACCCATGGTCTTCTTGACCGAGGAGATGGATTGCTCCACTGGTCCTCGGCCCACTCTCTTCAAGGTCCGAGGAGATGGATTGCTCCACTAGTCCTCGGACCCAGGGTATTCTTGGCCGAGGAGATGGATTGCTCCACTAGTCCTCGGCCCATTCTCTTCAAGGTCCGAGGAGATGGATTGCTTCACTAGGCCTCGGACCCATGGTCTTCTTGACCGAGGAGATGGATAGCTCCACTGGTCCTCGGCCCACTCTCTTCAAGGTCCGAGGAGATGGATTGCTCCAGTAGTCCTCGGGCCAAGGGTATTCTTGGCCGAGGAGATGGATTGCTCCACTAGTCCTCGGCCCATTCTCTTCAAGGTCCGAGGAGATGGATTGCTTCACTAGGCCTCGGACCCATGGTCTTCTTGACCGAGGAGATGGATAGCTCCACTGGTCCTCGGCCCACTCTCTTCAAGGTCCGAGGAGATGGATTGCTCCAGTAGTCCTCGGGCCAAGGGTATTCTTGGCCGAGGAGATGGATTGCTCCACTGGTCCTCGGCCCACTCTCTTCAAGGTCCGAGGAGATGGATTTCTCCACTAGTCCTCGAACCCATGGTATTATTGGCCGAGGAGATTGATTGCTCCACTGGTCCTCGACCCAATCTCTTCAAGGTCCGAGGAGATGGATTGCTCCACTAGTCCTCGGACCCATGGTCTTCTTGGCCGAGGAGATGGATTGCTCCACTGGTCCTAGGCCCACTCTCTTCAAGGTCCGAGGAGATGGATTGCTCCACTAGTCCTCGGACCCAGGGTATTCTTGGCCGAGGAGATGGATTGCTCCACTGGTCCTCGGCCCTCTCTCTTCAAGGTCCGAGGAGATGGATTGCTCCACTAGTCCTCGGACCCATGGTATTCTTGGCCGAGGAGATGGATTGCTCCACTGGTCCTTGGCCCACACTCTTCAAGGTCCGAGGAGATGGATTGCTCCACTAGTCCTCGGACCCATGGTCTTCGTGGCCGAGGCGATGGATTGCTCCACTGGTCCTCGGCCCATTCTCTTCAAGGTCCGAGTGATGGATTGCTCCACTAGTCCTCGGACCCATGGTCTTCTTGGCCGAGGAGATGGATTGCTCCACTGGTCCTTGGCCCATTCTCTTCAAGGTCCGAGGAGATGGATTGCTTCACTAGTCCTCGAACCCATGGTCTTCTTGACCGAGGAGATGGATTGCTCCACTGGTCCTCGGCCCACTCTCTTCAAGGTCCGAGGAGATGGATTGCTCCACTAGTCCTCGGACCCAAGGTATTCTTGGCCGAGGAGATGGATTGCTCCACTAGTCCTCGGCCCATTCTCTTCAAGGTCCGAGGAGATGGATTGCTTCACTAGGCCTCGGACCCATGGTCTTCTTGACCGAGGAGATGGATAGCTCCACTGGTCCTCGGCCCACTCTCTTCAAGGTCCGAGGAGATGGATTGCTCCAGTAGTCCTCGGGCCAAGGGTATTCTTGGCCGAGGAGATGGATTGCTCCACTAGTCCTCGGCCCATTCTCTTCAAGGTCCGAGGAGATGGATTGCTTCACTAGGCCTCGGACCCATGGTCTTCTTGACCGAGGAGATGGATAGCTCCACTGGTCCTCGGCCCACTCTCTTCAAGGTCCGAGGAGATGGATTGCTCCAGTAGTCCTCGGGCCAAGGGTATTCTTGGCCGAGGAGATGGATTGCTCCACTGGTCCTCGGCCCACTCTCTTCAAGGTCCGAGGAGATGGATTTCTCCACTAGTCCTCGAACCCATGGTATTATTGGCCGAGGAGATTGATTGCTCCACTGGTCCTCGACCCAATCTCTTCAAGGTCCGAGGAGATGGATTGCTCCACTAGTCCTCGGACCCATGGTCTTCTTGGCCGAGGAGATGGATTGCTCCACTGGTCCTAGGCCCACTCTCTTCAAGGTCCGAGGAGATGGATTGCTCCACTAGTCCTCGGACCCAGGGTATTCTTGGCCGAGGAGATGGATTGCTCCACTGGTCCTCGGCCCTCTCTCTTCAAGGTCCGAGGAGATGGATTGCTCCACTAGTCCTCGGACCCATGGTATTCTTGGCCGAGGAGATGGATTGCTCCACTGGTCCTTGGCCCACACTCTTCAAGGTCCGAGGAGATGGATTGCTCCACTAGTCCTCGGACCCATGGTCTTCGTGGCCGAGGCGATGGATTGCTCCACTGGTCCTCGGCCCATTCTCTTCAAGGTCCGAGTGATGGATTGCTCCACTAGTCCTCGGACCCATGGTCTTCTTGGCCGAGGAGATGGATTGCTCCACTGGTCCTCGGCCAACGCTCTTCAAGGTCTGAGGAGATGGATTGCTCCACTAGTCCTCGGACCCAGGATATTCTTGCCCGAAGAGATGGATTGCTCCACTGGTCCTCGGCCGACTCTCTTCAAGGTCCGAGGAGATGGATTGCTCCACTAGTCCTCGGACCCATGGTATTCTTGGCCGAGGAGATGGATTGCTCCACTAGTCCTCGGCCCATTCTCTTCAAGGTCCGAGGAGATGGATTGCTTCACTAGGCCTCGGACCCATGGTCTTCTTGACCGAGGAGATGGATAGCTCCACTGGTCCTCGGCCCACTCTCTTCAAGGTCCGAGGAGATGGATTGCTCCAGTAGTCCTCGGGCCAAGGGTATTCTTGGCCGAGGAGATGGATTGCTCCACTGGTCCTCGGCCCACTCTCTTCAAGGTCCGAGGAGATGGATTTCTCCACTAGTCCTCGAACCCATGGTATTATTGGCCGAGGAGATTGATTGCTCCACTGGTCCTCGACCCAATCTCTTCAAGGTCCGAGGAGATGGATTGCTCCACTAGTCCTCGGACCCATGGTCTTCTTGGCTGAGGAGATGGATTGCTCAACTGGTCCTCGGCCCATTCTCTTCAAGGTCCGAGGAGATGGATTGTTCCACTAGTCCTCAGACCCATGGTCTTCTTGGCCGAGGAGATGGATTGCTCCACTGGTCCTCGGCCCACTCTCTTCAAGGTCCGAGGAGATGGATTGCTCCACTAGTCCTCGGACCCAGGGTATTCTTGGCCAAGGAGATGGATTGCTCCACTGGTCCTCGGCCCTCTCTCTTCAAGGTCCGAGGAGATGGATTGCTCCACTAGTCCTCGGACCCATGGTCTTCTTGGCCGTGGAGATGGATTGCTCCACTGGTCCTCGGCCCACTCTCTTCAAGGTCTGAGGAGATGGATTGCTCCACTAGTCCTCGGACCCAGGGTATTCTTGGCCGAGGAGATGGATTGCTCCACTGGTCCTCGGCCCACTCTCTTCAAGGTCCGAGGAGATGGATTGCTCCACTAGTCCTCGGACCCAGGGTATTCTTGGCCGAGGAGATGGATTGCTCCACTGGTCCTCGGCCCTCTCTCTTCAAGGTCCGAGGAGATGGATTGCACCACTAGTCCTCGGACCCATGGTATTCTTGGCCGAGGAGATGGATTGCTCCACTGGTCCTCGGCCCACTCTCTTCAAGGTCCGAGGAGATGGATTGCTCTACTAGTCCTCGGACCCATGGTCTTCGTGGCCGAGGAGATGGATTGCTCCACTGGTCCTCGGCCCATTCTCTTCAAGGTCCGAGTGATGGATTGCTCCACTAATCCTCGGACCCATGGTCTTCTTGACCGAGGAGATGGATTGCTCCACTGGTCCTCGGCCAACGCTCTTCAAGGTCTGAGGAGATGGATTGCTCCACTAGTCCTCGGACCCAGGGTATTCTTGGCCGAGGAGATGGATTGCTCCACTGGTCCTCGGCCAACGCTCTTCAAGGTCCGAGGAGATGGATTGCTCCACTAGTCCTCGGACCCATGGTATTCTTGGCCGAGGAGATGGATTGCTCCACTGGTCCTTGGCCCATTCTCTTCAAGGTCCGAGGAGATGGATTGCTTCACTAGTCCTCGAACCCATGGTCTTCTTGACCGAGGAGATGGATTGCTCCACTGGTCCTCGGCCCACTCTCTTCAAGGTCCGAGGAGATGGATTGCTCCACTAGTCCTCGGACCCAGGGTATTCTTGGCCGAGGAGATGGATTGCTCCACTAGTCCTCGGCCCATTCTCTTCAAGGTCCGAGGAGATGGATTGCTTCACTAGGCCTCGGACCCATGGTCTTCTTGACCGAGGAGATGGATAGCTCCACTGGTCCTCGGCCCACTCTCTTCAAGGTCCGAGGAGATGGATTGCTCCAGTAGTCCTCGGGCCAAGGGTATTCTTGGCCGAGGAGATGGATTGCTCCACTAGTCCTCGGCCCATTCTCTTCAAGGTCCGAGGAGATGGATTGCTTCACTAGGCCTCGGACCCATGGTCTTCTTGACCGAGGAGATGGATAGCTCCACTGGTCCTCGGCCCACTCTCTTCAAGGTCCGAGGAGATGGATTGCTCCAGTAGTCCTCGGGCCAAGGGTATTCTTGGCCGAGGAGATGGATTGCTCCACTGGTCCTCGGCCCACTCTCTTCAAGGTCCGAGGAGATGGATTTCTCCACTAGTCCTCGAACCCATGGTATTATTGGCCGAGGAGATTGATTGCTCCACTGGTCCTCGACCCAATCTCTTCAAGGTCCGAGGAGATGGATTGCTCCACTAGTCCTCGGACCCATGGTCTTCTTGGCCGAGGAGATGGATTGCTCCACTGGTCCTAGGCCCACTCTCTTCAAGGTCCGAGGAGATGGATTGCTCCACTAGTCCTCGGACCCAGGGTATTCTTGGCCGAGGAGATGGATTGCTCCACTGGTCCTCGGCCCTCTCTCTTCAAGGTCCGAGGAGATGGATTGCTCCACTAGTCCTCGGACCCATGGTATTCTTGGCCGAGGAGATGGATTGCTCCACTGGTCCTTGGCCCACACTCTTCAAGGTCCGAGGAGATGGATTGCTCCACTAGTCCTCGGACCCATGGTCTTCGTGGCCGAGGCGATGGATTGCTCCACTGGTCCTCGGCCCATTCTCTTCAAGGTCCGAGTGATGGATTGCTCCACTAGTCCTCGGACCCATGGTCTTCTTGGCCGAGGAGATGGATTGCTCCACTGGTCCTCGGCCAACGCTCTTCAAGGTCTGAGGAGATGGATTGCTCCACTAGTCCTCGGACCCAGGATATTCTTGCCCGAAGAGATGGATTGCTCCACTGGTCCTCGGCCGACTCTCTTCAAGGTCCGAGGAGATGGATTGCTCCACTAGTCCTCGGACCCATGGTATTCTTGGCCGAGGAGATGGATTGCTCCACTAGTCCTCGGCCCATTCTCTTCAAGGTCCGAGGAGATGGATTGCTTCACTAGGCCTCGGACCCAAGGTCTTCTTGACCGAGGAGATGGATAGCTCCACTGGTCCTCGGCCCACTCTCTTCAAGGTCCGAGGAGATGGATTGCTCCAGTAGTCCTCGGGCCAAGGGTATTCTTGGCCGAGGAGATGGATTGCTCCACTGGTCCTCGGCCCACTCTCTTCAAGGTCCGAGGAGATGGATTTCTCCACTAGTCCTCGAACCCATGGTATTATTGGCCGAGGAGATTGATTGCTCCACTGGTCCTCGACCCAATCTCTTCAAGGTCCGAGGAGATGGATTGCTCCACTAGTCCTCGGACCCATGGTCTTCTTGGCTGAGGAGATGGATTGCTCAACTGGTCCTCGGCCGATTCTCTTCAAGGTCCGAGGAGATGGATTGTTCCACTAGTCCTCGGACCCATGGTCTTCTTGGCCGAGGAGATGGATTGCTCCACTGGTCCTAGGCCCACTCTCTTCAAGGTCCGAGGAGATGGATTGCTCCACTAGTCCTCGGACCCAGGGTATTCTTGGCCGAGGAGATGGATTGCTCCACTGGTCCTCGGCCCTCTCTCTTCAAGGTCCGAGGAGATGGATTGCTCCACTAGTCCTCGGACCCATGGTATTCTTGGCCGAGGAGATGGATTGCTCCACTGGTCCTCGGCCCATTCTTTTCAAGGTCCGAGGAGATGGATTGCTCCACTAGTCCTCGGACCCATGGTCTTCTTGGCTGAGGAGATGGATTGCTCCACTGGTCCTCGGCCCATTCTCTTCAAGAACCAAGGAGATGGATTGCTCCACTAGTCCTCGGACCCATGGTCTTCTTGGCCGAGGAGATGGATTGTTCCACTGGTCCTCGGCCCATTCTCTTCAAGGTCCGAGGAGATGGAATGTTCCACTAGTCCTCGGACCCATGGTCTTCTTGGCCGCGGAGATGGATTGCTCCACTGGTCCTCGGCCCACTCTCTTCAAGGTCCGAGGAGATGGATTGCTCCACTAGTCCTCGGACCCAGGGTATTCTTGGCCGAGGAGATGGATTGCTCCACTGGTCCTCGGCCCACTCTCTTCAAGGTCCGAGGAGATGGATTGCTCCACTAGTCCTCGGACCCATGGTATTCTTGGCCGAGGAGATGGATTGCTCCACTGGTCCTCGGCCCACTCTCTTCAAGGTCCGAGGAGATGGATTGCTCCACTAGTCCTCGGACCCAGGGTATTCTTGGCCGAGGAGATGGATTGCTCCACTAGTCCTCGAACCCATGGTATTCTTGGCCGAGGAGATTTATTGCTCCACTGGTCCTCGACCCAATCTCTTCAAGGTCCGAGGAGATGGATTGCTCCATTAGTCCTCGGACCCATGGTCTTCTTGGCCGAGGAGATGGATTGCTCAACTGGTCCTCGGCCCATTCTCTTCAAGGTCCGAGGAGATGGATTGTTCCACTAGTCCTCGGACCCATGGTCTTCTTGGCCGAGGAGATGGATTGCTCCACTGGTCCTCGGCCCACTCTCTTCAAGGTCCGAGGAGATGGATTGCTCCACTAGTCCTCGGACCCATGGTATTCTTGGCCGAGGAGATGGATTGCTCCACTGGTCCTCGGCCCACTCTCTTCAAGGTCCGAGTGATGGATTGCTCCACTAGTGATAAGAGTCATAAAATGCATCTAAACAATACTTAATTGTTAACACTTTAGGGTTAATCTCGGTCGTAATCGCACTTTTATATGTTGATAACTCTAAAGTGTTATTCATAAATCATTGACTTAATTCGATGCATTTTCAGGTGCGTTGAGTACAAAAGAGATGATAAAGCGATCCATGTTTAAAGCGCCAAAAGATCTTGGGTGTCGGTGCTCGTTTTTGTCCACGGTTTAGACATTTCCAAAAATGATTTAAAGATGATTAAAAGTCTAAACCAAGGTTGGAGCAATAAAGTACATTGAGTTAAAAGACTGCACACAAGTGTGTGCATCACTTTGGAACAAGTTAAGGGTAGGCACACTAGTGTGTGCACTTCTGCATACAAGCTGAAGGAGTTTCACTAAATTGCCAGAATTTCCCGTACAGATCAATCATCTTTGCAGATTAAACTGTATTGATGTAGGAAGAACCAGGAGATGAGCCATATATGCTTAGAAAGATCCGGAAGTCTATTTTCTGGAGAATTTTACGGTTCGAAAAAAGGATTTTTCTAGTGAAAGTTATGGTAGTTTTAGCGGAAACAGTTCAGGCCTCCAGAACAAAGCCCAGCGCCTCACCTCTCACTGTCCAGCGCCCCAGCGCCCAGGAAAACAAGAGTGAGCGCCTAGGCGCCCATGAACCAGCTCCTAGGCGCCCAGGCAAACAAGAGAGCGCCTAGGCGCCCATGAACCAGCGCCTAGGCGCCCAGGCAAACAAGAGGAGCGCCTAGGCGCCCATGAACCAGCTCTGCGCCCCTCAGCCATCAGCGCCGCGCCCCTCGCCAACTAACGCTGCACCTTTACTTTCCAGCGCCCAGGCGCACACTTGGACACGTGCACACCCTGCTGGACCCACCTTCACGTTCCAGCCTTCACTTTCCAGCGCCCAGGCGCACGCTCAGACAAAGCCAGCAGCGCGCACATGCTGCTGGACCACCTTCACGTGACAGCTCTCCCTCAGCAGTGCGCACATGGACTCCAATTCAGACTCAAATTAAGAAAAGCAAAGACAGCTCTCCCTCGTGGGCTATAAATATATGCTTAAGGTTTGCAGCCGAGGGAGAGAGCTCGGGGAGAAAAATAAAGACAGTTTTTGATAGATAAAAATTGAAGAAGTTTTTATCATTTCGTTTAAGTTTTCGTAAGTTGGAAATCAAGGAGAGAACATCCACATTGTTCTTCCACCTTGAGCTTCATGGCCAAGAAATCAAGGGGAGAACATCTATATTGTTTTTCCACCTTGAGTTTCATGGCTAACTAATCATCAAACAAGGGAAAGGGATGAATCTTTAGGGTTTTATTGTTCCTTATTTCCTGTTCTTGATTCATTTGTATGGACTTTTTGTTAAAACATTGTCTATGATTTACTCTTTGATTAATTAAGAAGGATTTGAATTCATGTGATAGCTGTATTCTATATTCTTCTTCTTTTAGTTTCTTTCAATCCGGTGATTGCATCCTTCTACTCCACATAAGTCTAGTCAAGCTTTTCTTATGTCAAGTTGTTTGGATGTAATTGATTTCGGTATATTTATCTTATAGATCGGCCATTACTGTGATATCATTATTGCAATATATTGTCGTTTCTTGCTAATCTATAAGATAAATCATGTGTGCTTGAATTGAAATCAAAGAGTAATTTGTAGCAATTATATTAGAGATATAAATGTGCTTGATTGAATAATTTCCGATTGCCGGTTTTAGATGTGAAACTTGCAATCGAGATAAAAATTTGAATCAAGAGTGGAAATAGGGAACGAACCTAAGGAGGATTCCCGGAACCTTGTTATTTCTTATTTATATTCTTCGTTATATTCGCACAACTCTTTTACACAATATTGCATTATCAAAACTCATATTCTCTCACTTAATCATTGTCGTTAGTGGTAAAGTTTATAACTTCTTTCGTAATTAACTTGTTTCCCTGTGGAATCGACACCCCAAAACTATACTACAATAACCGCGTTATGTTTTGGGCGTAATCAAATTTTGGCGCCGTTGCCGGGGAAACACGCTTAAGTACAAAGGAAGCTTGTCAACTTTAAGTAAAAACAAAAAAAAAACAAAAAAAAAAATATTAAGAAAAAAAATCGTAAATATTTTTCTTTTCACCATTTGAATTGCTTTGCATATTTGTCCCTGAAAAAGAAAAACGAAAGTAAAACTGGAAAACAGCAAAATACTAATAATAAACACGAAAAAGAATTATGAACAGAAAAGAAGAAAAAAAAAAAAACAAATAAAAAGGATATGCTTTGGGGTGCCTCCCATGAGCGCTAAGTTTTACGTCTTCAGCCAGACGATGCACCACTGTCACTGATGGCCTCACTGTGGTGCTGAAAATGAGGCCCCTGGTTCAATGGCCTCAGTGTTAATCTTTTGGCAAGGAATACTTAAAGTCCACCACATATGGCTCAAGTGTTCTTGGTGTTGCCCATTTACAATCAGCAGTAGGGTATTTGCACAAAAGGAGAGTGAAACCTTATATCAAGTTTGGGAACGTTTCAAGGACCTTTTAAATTCTTGTCCACACCATGGGTATGAACGTTGGCGGGTAGTCAGCTATTTCTATGATGGACTCCTAAGTAGGGAGAGGCAATTCATAGAAATGATGTGTAATGGGGATTTTCTTCAAAAAGATCCCGATCAAGCCTTAGATTTCCTAGATGACCTATCAGAAAAAGCCCACACTTGGACAGGATCGAGTGCCATTGAAAGTACTAGGAGAAATCAACCCGCTGGAATCTACCAACTTAAGGAAGAGGACAGCCTTAAAGCCCGTTTAGAGGCCCTAACTAAGGAAATTGAAGTTTTAAGAGCCATAGCTGCTAGCACCCCTCCCCCCTCTAGGAATATCACAGTTGCTGAGCGCCTTGAGCGCTTAGAGAGTCGTTTTGACGAGCATCATAAATTGTTGTTTGATAGGCTAGATCGTCAAGACCAAATGTTAGCTAGGCAAGACCGGTTCCTGGCTCGGCAAGCTGATTACCAAGCAGAGGTCAACTCTGCTTTTGGTCAGATGTACCAACACCTTGCCTCCGCTACTGGTTGTAATATGGGTCTTTTTCCTACTATGCCACCCTATCCGGGTTCATTTTTTGACCCACCTCCCGAGGAAGGTGAAGGGACTGAAGAGATTGAAGTAGAGGATGATAATTTCGAGGATTAGTAGGGATATCTCTTGTTTGTCCACTTTTATTTTTTTTTATTGTACTAACATTTTTTGTGTTTTTATTTTATTTATTTTTCGTCTTTTATCTTAGTTGTTAGTTATTTCCATTTCGTGTGCTAACCTAACATACGGTGGGAATCTTGATGTTACACCGCAGTTTCTTCCTTTTTGCTTGTTCTGTTGTATATTGTAGATAAAAAATTTCAGCGAGAAGAATGGTATGCAGTTCAAATGGTGGTGTGCAATTTTCAACTTCTGTGCACTTTTGGCTAACAAAGGGAGTTTCTTTTCCTTTTTTCTTTCACATTGAGGTCAATGCGTTGTTTAGGTTGGGGGTGGAGGAAACACATTTCTTTCCTTTTTCCATTGAACTGCTTGGTGTCACTTTCCTACGTTTTGTTTGTTAGGATAATAAAAAAAAAAACAAAACAAAACAAAACAAAAAAAAAACAAAACAAAAAAAACAAAAAAAAAGGTTTGTTTTTAGCATGCTTTGTGTTAGCCTTGGAGTTATTCACATGTCAATGATATGACCTTAATTGAGATAGCATATAGCACTTAGAAGAAATTAAATCTTGCTTCGGTTTGAAATTAATTTAAGTATCAATCTTGATTTGGTTAGAGACTCTAGCTTGTGGTAAGATTGTATGATTAATCGTAAGCATTTAGAAAAGTTTTATGTGTGATTATTTTGTGAATATTTTTGCGGTCTCGGCAAGCTCTAGAACTTACTTGATAACCACTTGAGGCGAATTCCTAGAATGCACATTATTTAGGATATGATATAGGCAATTTTTGAACCGTTTGAGCCTTTCAAACCTACCCTTGCGATATATATCACTAGTCACCTATTTGAGCCTTTTTTCTTGAAAACGAAGTTGAGCCTGGTTTCTTTTAAAAACCCATTCACTTACCCTTATAAGCCTAAAGAGAATATTCTTACCTCTCTCTTAAAAAGAATTTAACTATACACATGTTGTGAGAAGCACTTAAAATGAGTAAGGGTGGAAATATGAAAAAATATCACTACCACAACCCAAGTACATTAAAGGAGATAAGTTGGGGGTTGTGGAAAAGAAAGAAATGAAAAAGGAGGTGAATGGTCTTTTATGCCAAAATACAAAAGAAAAGAAAAACAAATGGTGATTTGTTGAGAAGACAATCCTCGAAAAAAAAAAAAAAAAAAAAAAAAAAAACAAATAAAAATAAAAATGGTTGGAAGAGTTGGGTACTGAAGTAAGGTTATCCAGTGCTTAAAGAGCTATGTTCAAAACTAAGAGATTAAGTTCTTTTACTTATGAATTCTTCCCATTCTTTCTTAGCCTTTACCTTAACCGAACGTTAGAAGCTTATTAAAGACCTACTGATCCAATGTAATGTGATTTTTTTTCTACAATAGTGGAGAGTGGTTTGAAATGTAAGCTTATGGAGCTTGTTTTTGTGATTGATGTCACGCGATTTATTTTTTTAGAGGCCAAGACTTGTATTCATGAATATTATGCATAAAATCATCCGGATGTTCAGATTAATGGATTGTGGTAAGATGGATGTTAAGAGTCAATAACGATTTTAAGATTGATGTTTGAATTATTTTTGGATTTGAGTGGAATTTAATGATTCTATATGCTATATGTTACGCATTATTTTTGAGACAAAGATTTTTGAATCACTCTTGGTTAACACTAGCATTGTTGTATTTTGCATTAATTTCTAAATAAAGAACTCATTTCATGTCTTTCGCTTGAATTGCTAGGGACTAGCAATAAGCTAGTTGGGGGTTGTGATGAGAGTCATAAAATGCATCTAAACAATACTTAATTGTTAACACTTTAGGGTTAATCTCGGTCGTAATCGCACTTTTACATGTTGATAACTCTAAAGTGTTATTCATAAATCATTGACTTAATTCGATCCATTTTCAGGTGCGTTGAGTACAAAAGAGATGATAAAGCGATCCATGTTTAAAGCGCCAAAAGATCTTGGGTGTCGGTGCTCGTTTTTGTCCAAGGTTTAGACATTTCCAAAAATGATTTAAAGATGATTAAAAGTCTAAACCAAGGTTGGAGCAATAAAGTACATTGAGTTAAAAGACTGCACACAAGTGTGTGCATCACTTTGGAACAAGTTAAGGGTAGGCACACTAGTGTGTGCACTTCTGCATACAAGCTGAAGGAGTTTCACTAAATTGCCAGAATTTCCCGTACAGATCAATCATCTTTGCAGATTAAACTGTATTGATGTAGGAAGAACCAGGAGATGAGCCATATATGCTTAGAAAGATCCGGAAGTCTATTTTCTGGAGAATTTTACGGTTCGAAAAAAGGATTTTTCTAGTGAAAGTTATGGTAGTTTTAGCGGAAACAGTTCAGGCCTCCAGAACAAAGCCCAGCGCCTCACCTCTCACTGTCCAGCGCCCCAGCGCCCAGGAAAACAAGAGTGAGCGCCTAGGCGCCCATGAACCAGCGCCTAGGCGCCCAGGCAAACAAGAGAGCGCCTAGGCGCCCATGAACCAGCGCCTAGGCGCCCAGGCAAACAAGAGGAGCGCCTAGGCGCCCATGAACCAGCGCTGCGCCCCTCAGCCATCAGCGCCGCGCCCCTCGCCAACTAACGCTGCACCTTTACTTTCCAGCGCCCAGGCGCACACTTGGACACGTGCACACCCTGCTGGACCCACCTTCACGTTCCAGCCTTCACTTTCCAGCGCCCAGGCGCACGCTCAGACAAAGCCAGCAGCGCGCACATGCTGCTGGACCACCTTCACATGACAGCTCTCCCTCAGCAGTGCGCACATGGACTCCAATTCAGACTCAAATTAAGAAAAGCAAAGACAGCTCTCCCTCGTGGGCTATAAATATATGCTTAAGGTTTGCAGCCGAGGGAGAGAGCTCGGGGAGAAAAATAAAGACAGTTTTTGATAGATAAAAATTGAAGAAGTTTTTATCATTTCGTTTAAGTTTTCGTAAGTTGGAAATCAAGGAGAGAACATCCACATTGTTCTTCCACCTTGAGCTTCATGGCCAAGAAATCAAGGGGAGAACATCTATATTGTTTTTCCACCTTGAGTTTCATGGCTAACTAATCATCAAACAAGGGAAAGGGATGAATCTTTAGGGTTTTATTGTTCCTTATTTCCTGTTCTTGATTCATTTGTATGGACTTTTTGTTAAAACATTGTCTATGATTTACTCTTTGATTAATTAAGAAGGATTTGAATTCATGTGATAGCTGTATTCTATATTCTTCTTCTTTTAGTTTCTTTCAATTCGGTGATTGCATCCTTCTACTCCACATAAGTCTAGTCAAGCTTTTCTTATGTCAAGTTGTTTGGATGTAATTGATTTCGGTATATTTATCTTATAGATCGGCCATTACTGTGATATCATTATTGCAATATATTGTCGTTTCTTGCTAATCTATAAGATAAATCATGTGTGCTTGAATTGAAATCAAAGAGTAATTTGTAGCAATTATATTAGACATATAAATGTGCTTGATTGAATAATTTCCGATTGCCGGTTTTAGATGTGAAACTTGCAATCGAGATAAAAATTTGAATCAAGAGTGGAAATAGGGAACGAACCTAAGGAGGATTCCCGGAACCTTGTTATTTCTTATTTATATTCTTCGTTATATTCGCACAACTCTTTTACACAATATTGCATTATCAAAACTCATATTCTCTCACTTAATCATTGTCGTTAGTGGTAAAGTTTATAACTTCTTTCGTAATTAACTTGTTTCCCTGTGGAATCGACACCCCAAAACTATACTACAATAACCGCGTTATGTTTTGGGCGTAATCATCAAGTTGTTTGGATGTAATTGATTTCGGTATATTTATCTTATAGATCGGCCATTACTGTGATATCATTATTGCAATATATTGTCGTTTCTTGCTAATCTATAAGATAAATCATGTGTGCTTGAATTGAAATCAAAGAGTAATTTGTAGCAATTATATTAGAGATATAAATGTGCTTGATTGAATACTTTCCGATTGCCTGTTTAGGATGTGAAACTTGCAATCGAGATAAAAATTTGAATCAAGAGTGAAAATAGGGAACGAACCTAAGGAGGATTCTCGGAACCTTGTTATTTCTTATTTATATTCTTTGTTATATTCGCACAATTCTTTTACACAATATTGCATTATCAAAACTCATATTCTCTCATCTAATCATTATCGTTAGTGTTAAAGTTTACACCTTCTTTCGTAATTAACTTGTTTCCCTGTGGAATCGACACCCCAAAACTATACTACAATAACCGCGTTATGTTTTGGGCGTAATCAAACTTTGGCGCCGTTGCCGGGTAAACGCACTTAAGTACAAAGGAAGCTTGCCAACTTTAAGTTAAAAAATATATATATATATATATATATATATTAAAAAAAAAAATCGTAAATATTTTTCTTTTCTGCACTTTGTAAATACTGTAATATTGTTCATTTACTTTTATTTTTTTTTAATTTTCTTTTATTATTCTGTTTTATTTATTTGTTTATTATTCTGTTTTATTTATCTGTTTATTATTCTGTTTTATTTATTTGTTTATTATTCTGTTTTATTTATTTGTTTATTATTCTGTTTTATTTATTTATTTTTAATTATTTATTATTCTGTTTTACATATTTTATTTCCCCTCTAAATTAATTGGTGCATGCTTAAACCAAGAGATTCGCGAGGCAGATTCATTAGAGGACCCGAATTAGAGTCACCCTCTCCTTCCACGTCCGTTAGTGAAACCTCGCCTAGATCATACCATAGTGCACCCCCATCCGAGAATTTAGAGGATTTTGATAACATGGCCGACAATCACAATGAAAATATTGCTAGGACACTTAAAGACTATTTGCACCCTAGCCGAACGGCCACACCCTCTTGTATCATGTTCCCCCCTAATGCCCCACAAGCTGAGTTTAAGCCGGGCATGATACAATTGCTACCAACTTTCCATGGGTTTGAGAATGAAAGCCCCTACATCCACATTAGGGAATTCGAGGAAGTAGTAGCAACCTTCCAAAATAGGGCTGATATGGTGGACACTGTCAGACTCCGGTTTTTCCCTTTTTCACTTAAGGAAAAAGCCAAGACTTGGTTGTACTCATTAAGGCCTAGGTCTATTGGTAGTTGGGATGAGATGACCCGAGTTTTCTTCCAAAAACACTTCCCAACCCATAAGACCAACAACCTTAAGAGACAAATCTCAAACTTTGCACAAAAGGAGAGTGAAACCTTATATCAAGTTTGGGAACGTTTCAAGGACCTTTTAAATTCTTGTCCACACCATGGGTATGAAAGTTGGCGGGTAGTCAGCTATTTCTATGATGGACTCCTAAGTAGGGAGAGGCAATTCATAGAAATGATGTGTAATGGAGATTTTCTTCAAAAAGATCCCGATCAAGCCATAGATTTCCTAGATGACCTATCAGAAAAAGCCCACACTTGGACAGGACCGAGTGCCATGGAAAGTACTAGGAGAAATCAACCCGCTGGAATCTACCAACTTAAGGAAGAGGACAGCCTTAAAGCCCGTTTAGAGGCCCTAACTAAGGAAATTGAAGTCTTAAGAGCCAAAGATGCTAGAGCCCCCGAACCAGTTGCTAGGGTAGAGTCCCGTGAGCCTTGTTTCATGTGTAATGGGGTAGATCATGTGCCTAGGGATTGTCCAATCTATTTTGAGATGAAAGGAGAGTGTAATGCTTTAGGTATATCCTCTAGCAAACCATACTCACCCTATTCTAACACCTATAATCCCGGTTGGAAGAATCACCCAAATTTTAATTGGAGACCCGATACACAACCCCCAGCCCAAACTAGCACCCGTTGGAGATCCGATATACAACCTCATCCCCACTCTAGTACCCAATGGCAACCAGAAGCAACCTCATCTAATGCACCACAACAATCTTTACCTTTAGAAGATATGTTTAAGTCATTTCTGCAAGTACATGCCAAGAGTGTGGAAGAACAAAGCAAGATAAATCAACGGGTGCTAGAAGAGCAAAAAGGGATCAAAGATGAGCAAAAGGAGATAAAAAGTCAACTCACCAAGTTGACTAGTTTCTTGACAATTCAAGAGCAAGGTCGGTTCCCTTCACAGCCGCAACAAAATCCAAGGGGACAACATATGGCACAAACCTCTGATCCAAAAAATCAAAATATTAAAGAGGTTAACGCCATAATCACCCGCAGCGGTAAGAAAATTGATGGACCCACACTACCACCACACTTGATTCCTAATACTGTGAATAACAAGGATAAAGCGCCCAAGGAACAAGAGGCCCATGATGATTATTCTCCACCGGTGCCTTTCCCTCAAGCTCTCCTTAAACCTAAGGAGAGAAATTCAGCACTAAAAGGCGAGATTCTTGAACAACTTCAGCATGTTAAGATTAACCTCCCTCTTCTTCATGTTATAAAACAGATTCCCAATTATGCTAAAGTCATCAAGGATCTATGCACACTCAAGAGGAGGCACAATGTTAAGAAGACTGCATTCTTAACGGAGCAAGCAAGTGCGGTAATTGATAGCACGACACCGCCCAAATATAAAGATCCGGGCTGTCCAACAGTGGCTTGCCAAATTGGAAACAAATCTTGTGGCCAAGCATTGCTAGATTTGGGAGCTAGCGTGAACCTCATGCCATACTCCATGTACTTGCAACTCGGTTTAGGTGAGATTAAACCAACCTCCGTGGTACTTCAACTAGCGGATAGATCGGTAAGAAAACCAAGAGGTATTGTAGAAGATATTTTGTTACAAATCGATAATTTCTATTATCCTGTTGACTTCTTGGTTTTAGATACTGTTTCTATGGTAAATACAGAGTCCAAAATTCCTTTGATACTTGGAAGACCATTCCTTGCCACTGCTAATGCCCTCATTAATTGTAGGAATGGCCTAATGACATTATCATTTGGAAATAGGACTTTAGAGGTAAATGTTTTTCGAATCTCAAGGCAGCCAATTGAAGAGGATGAGTGTTTCAACACTTATATGATTGATAAGCTTAATTTAGAGGATGAGAACATTGAAGATAATTCTAACTCTTTGGAATTCCTTCCTAATAATTTCGAGTTCAATGATTCTTCAATTTATCCCCATGTTGTTAACGTTATTGATATTTGTGATAAGTCACAGGGATTTATTAAGAAATCTGGGCAACCATGCTTTGAGAAGTTGCTTGAGAGAAGTCACATGGATGCGGGAATCAAATACCCTACTGCTGATTGTAAATGGGCAACACCAAGAACACTTGAGCCATATGTGGTGGACTTTAAGTATTCCTTGCCAAAAGATTAACACTGAGGCCATTGAGTTTGGAGCCTCATTTTCAGCACCATAATGAGGCCATCAGTGAGAGTGGTGCATCGTCTGGCTGAAGACGTAAAACTTAGCGCTCATGGGAGGCACCCCAAAGCATATCCTTTTTATTTGTTTATTTTTTTTATTTTATTTTTTTTCATTTCTTTTATAATTCTTTTTCGTGTTTATTATTAGTATTTTGCTGTTTTCCAGTTTTACTTTCGTGTTTCTTTTTCAGGGACAAATATGCGAAGCAATTCAAATGGTGGTGCACAATTTTTAGCTTATGTGCACTTTTGGCTAACAAAGGGAGTTTCTTTTCCTTTCTCTTTCACATTGAGGTCAATGCAATGTTTAGGTTGGGGGTGGAGGAAACACATTTCTTTCCTTTTTCTATTGAACTGCTTGGTGTCACTTTCCTACGTTTTGATTGTTAGGATAATTTAAAAAAAAAAAAAAGTTTGTTTTTAGCATGCTTTGTGTTAGTCTTGGAGTTATTCACATGTCAATGATATAACCTTAATTGAGATAGCATATAGCACTTAGAAGAAATTAAATCTTACTTCGGTTTGAAATTAATTTAAGTATCAATCTTGATTTGGTTAGAGACTCTAGCGTGTGGTAAGATTGTATGATTAATCGTAAGCATTTAGAAAACTTTTATGTGTGATTATTTTGTGAATATTTTTGCGGTCTCGGTAAGCTCTAGAACTTACTTGATAACCTCTTGAGGCGAATTCCTAGAATGCACATTACTTAAGATATGATATAGGCCATTTTTGAACCGTTTGAGCCTTTCAAACCTACCCTTGCGATATATATCACTAGTCACCTATTTGAGCCTAGTTTCTTTCAAAAACCCATTCACTTACCCTTATAAGCCTAAAGAGAATATTTTATCCTTACCTCTATCTTAAAAAGAATTTAACTATACACATGTTGTGAGAAGCACTTAAAATGAGTAAGGGTGGAAATATGAAAAAATATCACTACCACAACCCAAGTACATTAAAGGAGATAAGTTGGGGGTTGTGGAAAAGAAAGAAATCAAAAAGGAGGTGAATGGTCTTTTATGCCAAAATACAAAAGAAAAGAAAAACAAATGGTGATTTGTTGAGAAAACGATCCTCGAAAAAAAAAATAAAAATAGTTGGAAGAGTTGGGTACTGAAGTAAGGTTATCTAGTGCTTAAAGAGCTATGTTCAAAACTAAGAGATTAAGTTCTTTTACTTGTGAATTCTTCCCATTCTTTCTTAGCCTTTACCTTAACCGAACGTTACAAGCTTATTAAAGACCTATTGATCCAATGTAATGTGATTTTTCTACAATAGTGGAGAGTGGTTTGAAATGTAAGCTTATGGAGCTTGTTTTTGTGATTGATGTCACGCGATTTATTTATTTATTTATTTTTTTTTTTTTTAGAGGCCAAGACTTGTATTCATGAATATTGTGCATAAAATCATACGGATGTTTAGATTAATGGATTGTGGTAAGACGGATGTTAAGAGTCAATAACGATTTTAAGATTGATGTTTGAATTATTTTTGGATTTGAGTGAAATTTAATGATTCTATATGCCATATGTTACGCATGATTTTTGAGACAAAGATTTTTGAATCACTCTTGGTTAACACTAGCATTGTTGTATTTTGCATTAATTTCTAAATAAAGAACTCATTTCATGTCTTTCGCTTGAATTGCTAGGGACTAGCAATAAGCTAGTTGGGGGTTGTGATAAGAGTCATAAAATGCATCTAAACAATACTTAATTGTTAACACTTTAGGGTTAATCTCGGTCGTAATCGTACTTTTAAATATTGATAACTCTAAAGTGTTATTCATAAATCATTGACTTAATTCGATGCATTTTCAGGTGCGTTGAGTACAAAAGAGATGATAAAGCGATCCATGTTTAAAGCACCAAAAGATCTTGGGTGTCGGTGCTCGTTTTTGTCCACGGTTTAGACATTTCCAAAAATGATTTAAAGATGATTAAAAGTCTAAACCAAGGCTGGAGCAATAAAGTACATTGAGTTGAAAGACTGCACACAAGTGTGTGCATCACTTTGGAACAAGTTAAGGGTAGGCACACTAGTGTGTGCACTTCTGCATACAAGCTGAAGGAGTTTCACTAAATTGTCAGAATTTCCCGTACAGATCAATCAACTTTGCAGATTAAACTGTATTGATATAGGAAGAACCAGGTGATGAGCCATATATGCTTAGAAAGATCCGGAAGTCTATTTTCTGGAGAATTTTACGGTTTGGAAAAAGAATTTTTCTAGTGAAAGTTATGGCGGATTTAGCGGAAACAGTTCAGGCCTCCAGAACAAAGCCCAGCGCCTCACCTCTCACTGTCCAGCGCCCCAGCGCCCAGGAAAACAAGAGTGAGCGCCTAGGCGCCCATGAACCAGCGCCCCAGCGCCCAGGCAAACAAGAGAGCGCCTAGGCGCCCATGAACCAGCGCCCCAGCGCCCAGGCACACAAGAGTGAGCGCCTAGGCGCCCATGAACCAGCGCTGCGCCCCTCAGCCATCAGCGCCGCGCCCCTTGCCAACTAACGCTGCACCTTTACTTTCCAGCGCCCAGGCGCACACTTGGACACGCGCACATGCTGCTGGACCCACTTCACGTTCCAGCCTTCACTTTCCAGCGCCCAGGCGCACGCTCAGACAAAGCCAGCAGCGCGCACATGCTGCTGGACCACCTTCACGTTCCAGCCTTCACTTTCCAGCAGTGCGCACATGGACTCCAATTCAGACTCAAATTAAGAAAAGCAAAGACAGCTCTCCCTCGTGGGCTATAAATATATGCTTAAGGTTTGCAGCCGGGGGAGAGCTCGAGGAGAAAAACAAAGACAGTTTTTGATAGATACAAATTAGAGAAGTTTTTAGCATTTTGTTTAAGTTTTCATGAGTTGGAAATCAAGGAGAGAACATCCACATTGTTCTTCCACCTTGAGTTTCATGGCTAACTAATCATCAAACAAGGGAAAGGGATGAATCCTTAGGGTTTTATTGTTCCTTATTTCCTGTTCTTGATTCATTTGTATGGACTTATTGTTAAAACGTTGTCTATGATTTACTCTTTGATTAATTAAGAAGGATTTGAGTTCATGTGATAGCTGTATTCTATATTCTTCTTCTTTTAGTTTCTTTCAATCCGGTGATTGCATCCTTCTACTCCACATAAGTCTAGTCAAGCTTTTCTTATGTCAAGTTGTTTGGATGTAATTGATTTCGGTATATTTATCTTACAGATCGGCCATTACTGTGATATCATTATTGCAATATATTGTCGTTTCTTGCTAATCTATAAGATAAATCATGTGTGCTTGAATTGAAATCAAAGAGTAATTTGTAGCAATTATATTAGAGATATAAATGTGCTTGATTGAATACTTTCTGATTGCCTGTTTAGGATGTGAAACTTGCAATCGAGATAAAAATTTGAATCAAGAGTGGAAATAGGGAACGAACCTAAGGAGGATTCTCGGAACCTTGTTATTTCTTATTTATATTCTTTGTTATATTCGCACAATTCTTTTACACAATATTGCATTATCAAAACTCATATTCTCTCATCTAATCATTATCGTTAGTGTTAAAGTTTACACCTTCTTTCGTAATTAACTTGTTTCCCTGTGGAATCGACACCCCAAAACTATACTACAATAACCGCGTTATGTTTTGGGCGTAATCGACTAGTCCTCGGACCCATGGTCTTCTTGGCCGAGGAGATGGATTGCTCCACTGGTCCTCGGCCAACGCTCTTCAAGGTCTGAGGAGATGGATTGCTCCACTAGTCCTCGGACCCAGGGTATTCTTGCCCGAGGAGATGGATTGCTCCACTGGTCCTCGGCCGACTCTCTTCAAGGTCCGAGGAGATGGATTGCTCCACTGGTCCTCGGCCCAGTCTCTTCAAGGTCCGAGGAGATGGATTGCTTCACTAGTCCTCGGACCCATGGTCTTCTTGACCGAGGAGATGGATTGCTCCACTGGTCCTCGGCCCACTCTCTTCAAGGTCCGAGGAGATGGATTGCTTCACTAGTCCTCGGACCAAGGGTATTCTTGGCCGAGGAGATGGATTGCTCCACTGGTCCTCGGCCCACTCTCTTCAAGGTCCGAGGAGATGGATTGCTCCACTAGTCCTCGGACCCAGGGTATTCTTGGCCGAGGAGATGGATTGCTCCACTGGTCCTCGGCCCACTCTCTTCAAGGTCCGAGGAGATGGATTGCTTCACTAGTCCTCGGACCCATGGTCTTCTTGACCGAGGAGATGGATAGCTCCACTGGTCCTCGGCCCACTCTCTTCAAGGTCCGAGGAGATGGATTGCTCCACTAGTCCTCGGACCAAGGGTATTCTTGGGCGAGGAGATTGATTGCTCCACTGGTCCTCGGCCCATTCTCTTCACGGTCCGAGGAGATGGAATGCTCCACTAGTCCTCGGACCCATGGTCTTCTTGGCCGAGGAGATGGATTGCTCCACTGGTCCTCGGCCTCATCTCTTCAAGGTCCGAGGAGATGGATTGCTCCACTAGTCCTCGGACCCATGGTCTTCTTGGCCGAGGAGATGGATTGCTCCACTGGTCCTCGGCCCATTCTCTTCAAGGTCCGAGGAGATGGATTGCTTCACTAGTCCTCGGACCCATGGTCTTCTTGACCGAGGAGATGGATTGCTCCACTGGTCCTCGACCCACTCTCTTCAAGGTCCGAGGAGATGGATTGCTCCACTAGTCCTCGGACCCAGGGTATTCTTGGCCGAGGAGATGGATTGCTCCACTGGTCCTCGGCCCACTCTCTTCAAGTTCCGAGGAGATGGATTGTTCCACTAGTCCTCGGACCCATGGTATTTTTGGCCGAGGAGATGGATTTCTCCACTGGTCCTCGGCCCACTCTCTTCAAGGCCGAGGAGATGGATTGCTCCACTGGTCCTCGGCCCCTTATTTTCTAAAGATAGTTTGCCCCACTTGTCCTTGGACCCCTGGTGTTCTTGGTCGAAAGGAGGAGTCGCTCCACAAGCCCTCGGTCTATTCTCTCTTGCCTTGGGGCAAATGTTGACCAGACTTCACGCCTCTGTAGAGGATCTAACGCCAACCTAGTTCTGCTACTTCCTTAACCACAGTGTCGCACTTAAGGAAGTGGGGGGCCTCTGATACTACCAAAATATGACTCTCCAATAGGAGGAGGACACGTGGATCATCGTGATCCCAGAGTTCAAAGAGACACGCGGACAATTCAGGCCCAGACAGTTGGATCTCTAGGTCATGACCGCCCTTCAGGGCATCATTGCCTCCAGCTGGGCCTCCAGGTCATGACCGCCCTCAGGGGCATATTGGCCCCAGCTGGGCCTCCACGTCACCACCGCCCTCCGAACCATCATTACCCAACCAAGTTGGGACGTCAGGTCTAAACACCGTCTTACGCATAGACGGCTCTGGAGTAAGCCAACAAGGCAAAAGCCCTACTGAACGGTTCTCAGCTTCCTAGCTGGGCCTCATAGGCATCATTACCCAACCCAGTTGGGGTATCCTGTCACAGCCGCCCCGGCCCACTACCGCCTCCGAATATCACCGCCTCCGAAACTCTATAAAAGGACTTGGTAAGCGGTCCAAAGGGGGAAGACTGAGCTTTTCAGCTTTAAACACATACAACCTTGAGCTTTTGCTAACTTAAGCATCGGAGCATCCTCGGAGGCATCCCCTCCGTCGACCCCAATAGCTAATCTCCCTTTCTCTGTGCAGGTACTTCTACAGGCTAAACATCCAGCTCAGCAACACTCATTTTTGGCATCAACAGTATCCATCAGATCTGTATCTTTAACAACTCCATTTTCTGCAATTGAATATGAAGGACTTTGGGATTTTGCTGTTGAGTTCTCACCATGATCACACTCTTCCTCTCTCCAGACACCATCATGTTTTATTAGTAGATCTCAGCACTTCTGTAAAGATCAGGTTATCTTCCCTGTCAGGATCGGACGGAAGACTTTGACAACAGCCTGAAGAATTCCCAACATCCTTTCTATCCTGAACCTCGCCATACTTGCTTCTAGATTTCAATATTTCTGCAGTAGACACGTTATCTTCCGTCACAGAATTTGATGAAAACCTTTTACGATGACATAAATAATTCCCACTGTCAATAACTACTTTAATCCCAAACTCATCTTGCTTGCCCCCAGATTTCAAAAGTTTAGTTACGGTCAGCTGATCTTCCTCAACAGAATTTCCAGCTGCTTCCACCTTATTGCCCTTGGGGTGAAAGGCAGGAGAAAAAGGAGAATTATTAAGTTCTTTCAGAACTTTGAAACTCGGTGGTAAGTGTTTTTGATCATTTGTACAGATGCTATTCTCACCATTACCATTGTTACTTTCCTTCTTTCCTTTTGAACTCTGGCTTGCTTTCTTTGAGCTCTTCATCAGAGAAGCTGGAAGAGGATATTCATTATTAACTTCCTTTCCTTTGGAATGCTGCACGAATGTTTTTGATCTCTTCAGAAGAAGATAGAGAGCAATGATGTCATCTTTAATTTCTTTCTTTCTCTTTAGAATCTGAGGTGACATTTTCAAACTCTTCCGAGGAGAACTAAGGTGAGTAGAAGCATCATCATCTTCATTTGCTTCTTTTGAACTAAGGTGAGTAAAGCAATCTCCTTCTTCTTTTATTTTTGATGTCTTTGGTGTAGATTTGGAACTCATGAAACTGCCACCTTCAATAGTTTTTTCTGATCTCTTTGGGGTAACTTTTGGACTATGCATAACCGAAACTGATTGCTTCCACCACTCCGAGTATCGTGTTGTGATATCAGCCTCAGAAAGGTGGGAGGGAAAATATAACATGACATCACTGATTTCCTTATTATAATCTGTCCAAGCAATCTCAGGACTCTCATTTGATCGAGCAACACAACCCGGAAGATCTTGATCGAATCCAAATTGCAAGGCTACTCGAATTGGAAGGTATTGTTCTATACAGTTGAGTCCAACTAGCTAGGAAGGCCTCAAGCATCGAGCAAATGACAAATATTCATCATCAATATCAGGATCAAATAATACCCACATTCCCTTTTCTCCATAAAACTTAGGTAAATTCCAGTTATTCAATGTTTTAGCGTAAAGACGCCAATCAAAACTCTCATTTGCTAAGTCTAGAACCAATCTCACATTCTCAAGTTTCACCTTTATTCCATCCCGCTGAGCCAATCTTGGCTCACAATTTTCAATCTTTTTAGGTTCTGGCCTTAACTCTGGAAATCTCTCCCAAGCCCAAATCTGCACTAATTGAAATGGTGACCAAACGGTAATTGACAAAAAATCTTTATCCTTAGTACTAATCTCTATTTTACTTGAAGCAGGGAGACTAATGCAGAAATGGGAATTTGGGCAGAGATAGATGATGAGTTACCTTCTTTGTGCATAACAGTGAATTGAACCAACTGGAAGACGGGTACTGGAATTACAACTGTGAACATGGAGGATTATAAGCTGGAAAGGTCTACTTTGGACCACCTTAGGAAATGTAGGGAGAAATTATTGTCAAGCCTTGATGCATCAACCGAAACTATTTTCTATCCTTTAGATAGGAAAAACCAAATTTCTTTCCTTATGTGACTATAAAAATGATGCAGGTGGATCCGAGTCAGATGATGCTGATCTATCAGATGGCAAGTGGGCTACCTAAGCCGGTTTACATCGTTTAGTAGGCTACAAGCTCAGATTGGGCCCCGAAGACTCTAGTCTGAATTGGAAACGAGTTTTCGGGAAAAACTTAGTATAACATACTAAGCCTTATCATTTTTAAGCCAAAAAACGAAGTTTAGACCTTCAAATTGGCAGTTTTTTGTTTTCAGGAAACTTTTTATTTTATTTAATTTAAATTCGGCCTTAATTTAATTTTCTTATTTTAAATTCGATCTTATAAATAAGGTCTTAGGGTTTCATAATATTATTATTGTATTTTTGGAATAAATTAAACTAAAGCATCAGAGTAGTTTCTCTGTGTTGTTTTAGGGTTTTTCTTGTGTTACTCCATGTGAACTATCTGTTCGACTAGCTTGCAGACTAATCGCAGAGAGTAACACAAGAAAAACCCTAAAACAATACAGAGAAACTACTCTGATGCTTTATTTTAATTTATTCCAAAAATACAATAATAATATTACAAAACCCTAAGACCTTATTTATAAAGTCGAAGTTAAAATAAGAAAATTAAATTAAGGTCGAATTTAAATTAAATAAAATAAGAAGTTTCCTGAAAACTAAAAACTGCCAATTTGAAGGTCTAAACTTCGTTTTCTGGCTTAAAAACGATAAGGCTTAGTATAAAATACAAAGTTTTTCCCGGAAGCTCGTTTTCAATCAAACTAGGGTCTTCGGGGCCCAATCCGAGCTCGTGGCCCGCTAAACGATGTAAACCGGCTTAGGTATTCCATTTACCATCTGACAGCTCAGCATCATCTGACTCGGATCCTCCTGCATCAAAAATTTATCTTGATGGAAAAATCACATCGATGAGGTACCGATAAAGAGTTAGGTCAACTCCTTTGTAGTAAAAAATGTGAAGTAGTGTCAGTACATAGTTTTTACACATGGATTTAGATTTCTTAAATTTTAAGATTTGGTGGGGACTACCTTACAATCAAAATTCATATTTTCGGTAGGATTTACTTCATAATTTTTTTACTGCAGAGGAGTTGATCTCGACAAGACCATGCCATTTTTTTTATTAGTTCGTAATATTTTCATGACTCTAACTTTTATTTAGGGTCGCTCTACTAACATAAACTACATTTTGAGAGCATTAATTAAAGAGAATCTCTCGAGTCATCGTTTTAAATAAATGAGATATTTTTTTTTTATTTTTTTAAAAATATTTATTGAGTCTATGGCCCAAACATCGACAACCAACACTCTCTCGTATTTTATCTTTCAAATCTTGATCTACCAACTAAACTAGTTAACGCCAACTTAAATGAGGTGGCTTGCTAAATTTTGACCCATGGGAGCTAGTTATATAAATGGCATGACACACTAATTATCGAATTAATGAGTCAACTTTCGTATTTTTACAGTGTTCATGATCTACAAAGTTAAATGTTAGAAAACTCATTTATAATAGATAATGCTGTAAGGAAGTTTGATACAAAAATTTCTATTATTCCTATGACTGGATCATTGGCTAAAGTGAGATTTTGTGATGCATTAGGACATCCCATTAGTAAGCCGAGTTGGGCCTATTCATCAGATTTTGATATTATCGACCGATTTGTACATTTATGCATAAATCTTTATCATTATCACAACGGATCTTAAAAAAGAATATGTATCGAATAAAATATATACTTCGACTTTCTTGTGTTAAAACTTTGGCTCGTAAACACAAAACTACTGTACGTACTTTGTAGAAAAGGTTAGGCTTGGACTTTCTAGAAGAATCCTTACTTCTTTGATCTTCTCAAGAGCTTATTCTATTTCACGGAGGTTATATAGCGGTCAGATTTGGCATTTGGATATTATTTGTATCAATAATTTGGTCAATCATGAATGATTTGGTTATGAGACGATGTAAATGAAAATTCTTCATAAATGATGAAGAGTTAAGAAAAAAATTCATTCATTTCTTTTACTCTTATTAAATGTTCATTAAGTAAGAATAAGAAAAAAAAATGGTTGATTAACTAAGTATTCAATTTGAGTCCCGTTTAGGGAAGAAACTAAGTTTTCGATGTATACATAGAGAAAGTTGAGTGCAATGAAAAATGCAAGAATGCTTTGGGGAGGGATTTTTTTTACCTTTACCTATTTTAATACATATGTTGTATTTAAGGGTCTGGTTTACCGGGCCTTTAAAGTATTTGTTAAGTAGTATTAAATATATAATAATGTTTCAACTAATGCAAAATTTAATTGAAATTACAAATATAATCCAAATAATTTATACGCATACTCATTAATGAACGGTATGTTTTGAATGTCATATTTTTATATTTATAATCTAACCTAACCCTAATTTTTATCCATTCACATAACAACACTTCTTATCCATAAGGGACTCGTTTGTCAGAGGAATTGAACTCAAGATCTCCATGCATCAAAGTTCATTTGGCTCGAGGCAGTAATTACTGAGCCAAGTATTACTAGCTATATTTGGAATGTCATTTAAACTTAAATGCAATTTTAAAATCTCAATATAATTTTATGGTTATTTATTATGTGTTAACAAGTACCTTTAAGACACTCGTTAACCAAACACATTTAGAAAAGTGGAAGAAAGTGGTTTCAATTGTTTTAGGTTAAATCAAAAACAAAAATATGAAATTAAAGAATAAAACTGTCTTTTTTTATAATATAAAAATTAAATTTTTTCCACAACTAAAGTGAAGCACAATTAAGGTACTTCAAATTTTTAGCATATACAAGAAATCATTACAAATTGAAATGAATGAAGAAGTTTAAAGTAGGGAATAAACATATAAAGATCATTAAAAACAAATCCAAAAATAAAATCCTCTATGATCATGTATATAATATAATTGACTACATGTCAATGTAGTAGCTCTTTACCTATGTGACACAATATTTAGAACACTTTCTGCCCAGTTTGTAGGCAAGGGTTCGAACATTGTAATTTATGGGTGGAGGTTGGTCATCCAAGTATGGCATTGAGGGAATCATTCTCAATTGTCTATTTCATCCTCAATTTTTAATTTGTAGTTATTTAATCTTACGGGACCAAGTTTTGTCCAATTGAGACATTTTCATAAAATCCATCCATAATCTTCGTTAATTTGAATGAAATCAAGATTTAATTGGATCTGTGGATAGTTCCGAAAGGGTAATGTAGATAAAAGGTCTCAATTAGACAAAATCAAGTTTCACAAAGTTAAATAGATGTAAAGTAAAAACTGAAGAGCGAAATAAACACACAAGTGAAATGGATCTATTATCTTTTTTCATAATTTTTTTATTTCAAGTAGAAGACCAAGTTGATATTACGTTTTTAATCTGTTATAACTATTTATTTTTATTATTTCAAATGTTTACGCTTAATTTTAGTACTTTGTCTATTTTTCGTAATTTTTTCTATTTTAATTTATAACCCTAAAGTTATAAGTAGGGTTACCATGAACTTTGTTATTTAGTTTTCGGACTATTAATAAAAATTGTAGATTGCTCTCTCTTTATGGTGGATTCTAGATTTATTTTACCTAGTGGATTCTAGGGTTTGTTAGTGCCAAAACGATATTTGATTGATCTCTTTCACTTATGTATGCGTCAAGTGGTGTTAGTGCTTGTTAGTATCATAGTATATGGAGGAATACAAGAACGAAGACCACAATGATCAAGAGGTACAAGCTTTTTGGGAAGAGATTCTTGTTCAGGATGAAAGATCTATCAGTTTTAAGAACTTCGTGATGCAATTGCTAACTTGGGGTCGAACAATAATAGAAATTAAGAAAATGGTAGGAATAATGTCCTTTAATATCTTAAATGATTAGTTGGTGGGTTCTATCATTTTTTTTTTCCCACCACAAGAATAATTAAAGGGAATTGTAGGAAAGTAAAAAAAATTCTTAAAGTTTGTGCCCATTGAAGAGTTATATATAAAGTGGGTGTAACAATCCAGTAGAACCAGTTCCGTGGTAAGGGAACTGTGACATTGCTTCATGAGGATAAAAAATTTGTTGTAATGTGTCTTCTGTCAGCTTGCTTGATTTTTTTTTCTTTAAACAACTTGTTTGGCTTCGGGTTGGTTTTTAGTCAATAGTATGTTAATTATTAATAATGCAAATGGAACAATGAATTTTTTTAAAGCTTAAAAATGGAACCAATTGGCTAATTAGGTTATTCGCCATTAAATTGCCTTGCATAATAGAATATTATCATCTGCAATGAAAAGATGTGAAATCGTTGGCCCATTCTATCTAGCTTTAACTCCATGAAGCAGCCCTACTAGTTCTTCTATTTAACTAAGGAAGACAATACTTCAGCACATAATAAAAATAAATAAGGAGAGATCGTGGTCACACACTGCATGATCAGCCGAATCCAATCGAAATGAAACCCCAACCTGCCTAAGACTCCTTCCAAAAAGCTCCATTCAAGTATGCTACCATTTCTTGCCACTTTTTTTATTTTTTATTTTTTATTCTTTGATCCATCAAAATTAAGAAAAAAATACACAAAAATACCATGTGGTTTGACCTTAAACTTCAGTACTAGGGGTTTTAAAAATTAAGCTTAAATACCTTGTGGTTTCATTATAGTCAAATAAAGGCCAAACCACATGGCACTTTTGTGTATTTTTCCCTTATTTTGTAATAAAAATTAAAAATCCAACTAAATTTTCTTCTCTTATGTTTGATATTAATAATTGTAAGCTTCTTAAACCATTGCAATAACCAATTAACTTGAAGTGTGATGACTTAACCCCAGCAAGAAAAATCGTTTAACCTTTATATTTTATCAAAAATTAAAAGTTCAACCAAGTTTTCTTTTCCCATATTGATAACTTAAGTCTAAAAAACTATTGCAACAACTAAATTAACTTGAAACATGGTGATTAAAGGGAACCTTTTTAGTGATTTGACCTTTATTAGGTTATAATAGAACCCGAAGGTAGTCAAATTTAACTTTTGAAACCTCTGATAACTAAGTTTAACAAAGTCCAATCACAATGTATTTCTGTATATTTTTCTCTTAAAATTAATCTTTATAAAAAAAAGAGATTTTCCAAACTTTAATATGTTACCTATCAACAAAATATTTTAATAATAATTATGATATTTGTTATTTAGTTATCATTATTTAATAGGTAGTCATCAATTAACAAATAGTAATTAGAATCCAAATGACTAACATTAATAGAGTTAAATGTTACGATCAGTATCCACTTATTGTTCCTCAGTTGGCAAATAATTATCCATAAGACAATATTTGTAATAAACTATATGCCAATTGGAAAATTAATAATACAATCAAAAAGTTTACCAATTGACAAACTGTACTTACAATCACAAGTTTTGCCAACTGAAAAATTGTACTTTGAACCAACAGCTTTGTCAATGTTTGGCATATGAATGACAATGCTGATAGGAGAGATACAACTCATCTCTATGTTATGGGCAAATGGTTAACATATCAATTGCCACTCAGCATACGAATAACAATATTGATTTAAGAGATACAACTCGTCATACTGTTTTTCAATCGACAAATGGTTGATATATTGATTGTTAATTGGCATACAAATGACAATGTTGAGGGAAGAGATTCAACTAATCATATTGTTTGTCAATCGTCAAACGGTTAATTTATCCATTGCCAATTAGCAAACCGTGAATTAATACATTGCGACAATGTTGATGGGATAAATGCATAAAATTACATTTAGTATTTTAAAAAAATTAATATACTGTCATTGTTTTCATTTTTAATATTTTTTTATATATATTTTCTAAATTTTAGGGTTTGTTAGATTCTGATTAATTAGAAACTTCCTAATATTTTAGAAAAGAAAATTAAGGTTTTGGATTCCAACTATTTTTATAATTCAGTTTTTGAAAATAATTACCTAAAAGAGTTTAGGTTTTTACCCTTAAATTCTAGTTTAGGGGAATTTTTTTTTATTTTAATGTCAAGGCAGCATGAAAGTTGCTAAATGTTTGTATTTAAAATTGTTTTGTTAAACAAATTGAATTAAATTAGTTTAAATCTCACCCTTTAACAAAATATTTTGATATTTCAAAAATATTATGTTATATTTTACTTTGATCAGGAAATCTTACTTTGGTGTGTTACATGGTAAATGGATTTTTATGCTTGATATAAGTAGTGTTTATACAATATGTAATAATTAAAGCATAAAATTCTATAAAAAAAAAAGAAAGTAATTAGGGCATAATCAATAAGAAATAAGGAAATAATATTTTCAAAGAGATTTTATGTGATGTGGCATAACCTTAACCTTAAGATGAAATTTGATTGTTGGGATACTGATAACTTATCTCTATGTTTCTCACACAAAAATGAGAGAAATGAAATCCCTCATAAGTTTAGAGAGAGAAAGTGATTCTTGAGTATAAGGAGAGAAAGATTTCTAGGAAATTGAATTTTAGAGAGATAAAATCCTTTGAAAAATATTATGTGATTATATGGAACCCATGTAATTTATTCTATGATTATCTTACCAAAGATATCTTGTTACAAAAAATGAAGGTTCGTTTACGAAATTTGAAATATAGGTTTTGAGATTTGATTGTCCATTTACAAAATTTTAAATTTTTTTTTCCTTCAAGTAGGGATCTTAAAAATCTTGATTCCTTAAATGGGGTTGTTTTGGTCTTATTTTTTTTAAAATATAATACTGTTTGCTGCATCATAAAAAAAATTATACTAATAGTCCCTATAATTTAAAATGGATTTAAAATTAATCCCTAAAGAATCTAAGTCTGCTACAATGGGGTTGTTTTGGTCTTATTTTTTGGAATTATTTATTTTTTTTTTTGTGCACTTGTTTACACAAACATTAAGGTGAAGAGACTAAATTTTAAGGTTGCATGTATATATAAAAGATGAGATTTAACCAAGAAAACTTTTGATTGCAATATTAATTTTGAACCGTTGCAAGTGAAGTGATCGACAATAAAATTTCACTTGAAAATACAACACGTCCTTTAAGATCTTATTTTATTTGTCATGATTGTTCTTACACCCATTACATAAAGAGAAAGATAATTTGCTTTTTTATATAGTGGTATACATAATTAATTATTTTGAAAACGAACGTAGATGTGGGATACATTTGAGGATGGCAATAACATGTTAATTCGTTTGGTTTGATTTGTTGAAGTTGTGAGCCTGTAAGCATTTAAATTTATAATTTAATGTTATTTGGTTGATTAAGTTATTTAGTGATACTATAAATTTACATGAGATATTAAAATGAGATTTATTATAAATTTATAGTAAATGTCACTATGAACATTCATTGTTATAACTTATTTGTGTGCATGAGTTGTTGTCAAATAAATTTTGACTTTAAAATGCATAGTTATATATCTGTCTAGTGAGAATGATATAACATCTCTAGATTTATTCGTAAAAAAATTAATAACAGTGTCTTGCTTGAGATATTACTATTACATATAAAAAACATGAAGTTAATAAATTTCTGCATTTGTGTGTATGTCTTTAAGACATAATATGAATATGAGTAATATTGTATTGAAGAACAATGATAGGGGTTGTTTTCGTTTGTGCATAGAAAAATCACATGATCAATTGATAGATGTGTAAGAAGAATTAATTGTGGATGCACACATGAAAAATGACATTTCTAGAGGACACCATAAAACCCGAACATTGTGATCACCATGAGTGCAATTGCATGAGTGCTATTGTATGTGTATCTTAATGAAAAAGACATGGTGATGTATATGATAATATTAAACAAAGGTCCTAATGATGAATCAGAGAGTCCGACCATTTGCTTCAAACAGTAAGAGTCTTTGTACAGATTAATGTGTGGGTGTTGAGTTTTTATATTCAATGTCAAATCTGTGCTTCGTTTGTATGATTCAATTCCTCAAGCATATTCGTTTATGGCTACATTGAGTAGTAAATTGTGTATTCAGAAATAACACATGGAGTAGAAATGTGGGGGTCATTTCATTGTTTAACAATGAAATAATTAATTTCTTATTGTTGTTAATGTAAAGAATTTTTTTATATATATTATAAATGTGGGGTATTAATTATATTATAAAATACCATAAATTAATGTGAAAATTTGTTGAAATATTGAAACTTATATGGTTGATATAAGTGAAACCAAAAAATATACTTTATGAAAATTAAAGTGAGAAAACTTATTGGGGTTATGCTTTGAGTACTTTATAGAACATTACAAGAATATACAAATTTACTAGAATCTTTGGTTACCTAGAAGAAATCATAGATTTGATTTGAACCGGTTGTATCAAGGCGATACATTGATGCCATGGTAATCCGGTTGTATCAAGAGGATACACCAATGCTAGTTGGATGACAAGAGTAAGAGATATAAATGCCTAGGACGAAGTGATGTTTCTTGGAATTGCAAGAAACAAACCTGTATGTCTCACACAATGAAATCAAAATTAGTTACCTCGATAGCAATTGAGAAAAAAAATACTAAATGGATTAATTAGAAATTTATTGTTGGAAATAAATTTGATGGCTACATCCTATGCATTTAAAATCCATACTTACTGATAATGAAGTTTTATGAGAGGTACCTTAAACAATAAGTCTAGACATATCAGTCATAGACATCAGTATGTGAGATAATTGATAGAAGATGGTATCATTACAATTGTCTATGTAAAGTCAAGGAATAACTTGATTGATCTACTTACTAAGGCACTCGCAAGAGACCTAGTAAGTAATACATATAGAGAGATGGGGCTTAAACCATTTAAAAGTCAGCAGTGATGACAACCCAATCTAATTTTAGTAGACCACTAGTCCTAAGTTTTAATGGGTAATAACAAATTACTATGATTGACTGTTGATAGTCACATAGTTAGCCCATAATTGAGAAAGACAATATCGTCCGTTACATTTTAGAGGAGGATTTAAATTGTTAATGAAGTTGTAAAATGTGTTCTAGTAATGGAAACGCAAGAAGAATTTCAGCTATATGAACAAAGGAGTGGTGTCACTTCTTATAGAGAATTATGGTTTGCTCTCTTGAGGTTCATCAAACAAGGATATAGCAAATGGCCATAATAGTACTAAGTGAAAATAAATTCTCACCGAAATAAGAGAATTGTATATGTGTGGTGACTTCGGTCGTATCACATAGGAATGTTGGTTTAATTTAAATAATATTATTCATTTATGTTGGAAATCACCTTGACAAGATGCCCAGGTGGTGATCTTCCAAACACCCAAGTCTTGAATGACTTGTAGGAAAGAAAACAGCAATCGAACATAATAACAGAAAATCAAAGAAAGAAAGAAGACAAGCAATTTGTTGTCGAGGTTCGGCAATGTGCCTACGTCCCCGTGAGTTCCTCCGAACTCTCTGCACTAAATCTATGGTTCTTACAAAATTATAACAACCCCCTTCAAGAAACCACAATGTTCTTGAAGAAACCAAGAAGAGAACGAGAAAGTGATAGACCTATTACAATGCTTTCTATCAATTCTCTACTATCCTCTCTTCTTTACAACCAGCCTCTCTACAATGAGTCCCTCTTGTGTTTTGCGTCTTTGCACTCTCACACAGTTCTCTCATCCACACAATGTCTCACAAGTTACATTACATCTTGTGTCACAACCTTATGTTTGTGGTGTTGAGATTGAACCTAGGTGACCCTTTATATAATGCACCAACTTCTTGTCCAATCTTGTGTGTTATTCTCCACCCTTAGATCTTGATGACCACTTAACCATGGCCCTCCATCAATCCTAAGTTGTGTTGTGCGTTTTAACCTTGCATTCACGCACCTAAGAGAAGGCTAAAGCATGCTGTCCATGTGTGCCGGCCAAAGCTGCAGCGTCGCGCTGCAGCTCCAAGTTTCTGTCCCTTCTGCTATTCCTGCCAGGTTCCAGCGCTGTAGCTCCGTGCTGCAGCTTCGAGTTGCTGTCCCCTTCACACAACACCCTTCTGCTTGTGTGCAGAAGTGCGCACACTAGTGCGCATGGCCTTCCCTTGCTCCAAAATGAAGCATACACATGTGTGCAGCCTTCTAACTTGCTGAACTTTGATCCTCCACCTTTGGCTTAGACTTTAACCATCTTTGAACCATACTTGGACCTGTTCAAACCTTAACCATGTTTGAACCATGTTTAAACCTTAGACAAATACCAACAATCTCTACCTTTGTCTAAGCGTTTAAACCCGAACCATTGTGCAGAGACCTTCGGGATCCAAACTCATCTTGAGTCATCAATCAACCGACTCCATTCCTAAGAAGTCCAAGGCAATGATTGGACCTTCTTAGAGGTAGAACCTTGGTGCCTAAATCTGCAGGAGTTTTCTCCGTGGTCTTATTGTCAACATGAATGCATCCTTTCGTACCATTTTCCGGAATGTAATGATACCAAACATCCATATGCTTCATCCCCTCATGGAACACCAGATTCCTCCATAAGTGCCCTGCACTTTGGCTAACCAAAGACACCACAACCTGCTCTTTTAGGACCTCCCACTCGTCCAACAACCCTTTGTACCCCATAGCCTCCTTTATGGCTTCAATAGCCGCTATGTATTCTGCCTCGGTTGTTATGAGTGCTACCACTGGCTGCTATTGAGCCTTCAAATACCTCAGCAACCACTTCATCCATAACCAATGCTTCTTTCCGGGATTACTCACAAATTTGCTGAGAACACCCATTGCCCAAGAGACCCTCAACCAGTTTCTCTCCTTTTCTTAGATTATACACATCCCAAGGATCTTTTGTGTAAGGCTGAGGTCCTTCCTCTTGAACTCCTCACTGAGTTGAGATGTAAACCTTTCTATCCTCTTCTTGTTGTTCCAAACCAACAGCCAATTAGTGACATAGGTGAGGATACTCACCATCTTCTCCACCTTGTATCCAGGTGAGAAAGTTTCTGTGAAACCTGTCTTCTCTTCTTGTGAACCCAATTGCCACCAGCTTAGCCTTGTTCCGGACTTCATCTCCTAGAGGGTACCCTTCTTTGACCTTGTAAGTCCACTTACAATCCATAACTCTCTGATTTCCCAGAATGTGCACCAATTCCCAGAAGTTGTTATTCCTCAAAGAATCCATTTCTTCCTCCATAGCTAGCTTCGATCTTGGCGAATCCTTACATGCCATGTAAGTACCTTGTTCACTCATCCCTCCTTTTGTCCAAGGAGTTGCTGCATCCGCAGCATCCGCAAACCCATATCTTGAAGGTGGTCCGACCAGCCTTCTTTCCCGGTCTCTTGTGAGCTGGTAGTCATTCCGACTTGCTGCATCAACCTCTTCTAGTTCAGCCTCCTCTTGAGTGCCCTGAGCATGGCCTTCATCCAAAGGCTCTACCTGGTCCGAACCCTCATGCCTTCCTTGCTCTACCTGAATTGAATCTTCCTTGATGTTATGCTCCACAAGAACCAAACTGGTTTGCTCACTAGCCCCTGCAGGGTTAGTTTTCTCCAAATAGGGAAATAACAATTCATTAAAATGAACATCCCTACTTATAATGAGTTTCAATCTTTCTTTCTCTAAGGACCACAACCTATATCCCTTAGCCCCTTCGCCATATCCTAGAAACACACATTTTCTAGATCCTGGGCTAAGTCTATCATCCTTTTGTTGTGCATACACAGCACACCCAAAAGTCCTAAGGTTGTCCAACTCAGGGGGTTTTCCACTCCACATCTCCATGGGATTCTTTTGATACACAATCCTAGAGGGTGATCTATTTACCAAGTATGCAGCTGTAGCCACAGTTTCCCCCCAAAAACATTTGGGTAATCCGGATTTATTTAACATGCACTTAACCTTTTCCCTAAGGGTCTTATTCATCCACTCAGCAACTCCACTTTGCTGAGGGGTTTCCACAACCGTCCTATGTCTTAGAATCCCATTTAACCTACAGAATTGATCAAGTTCTTGGTTAAAAATTTCTAAGCCATTATCGGTTCTTATCCCCTTAACTACTCTACCCATTTGAGTCTCTACCAGCCCTTTCCACACCACTAACTTATTCAAGGCATTCGATTTATTTTTCACCAAATAAACCCACACTTTTCTTGAATAATCATTAATTAAAGACAGAAAGTAAATGTTACCTCCCTGTGTTGGTGTCCTTGCTGGTCCCCAAAGGTCCGTATGAATGTAGTCAAGAATGCCCTTAGGTCCGTATGAATGGGTTTCAAGCCTCTCCTCACTCCTCTATATAAAGGGCTTACCATGAAACTTAAAACCACAAACACTTCCACTTCAGCAATTAAAACTACTCCTTAGCTATAAGCACTTGATTATGGCGTTTCAACTTCAAGGTTCCCTTCTTTTATTGGCGCTGCTAGTCCTACTAAGCTTATTGCCTTCCATTGAACCAAAGCGTCATCTTGTCTCAACTTCTAATTTCAATCGTAACAGTTTTCCTGATGGTTTTATTTTTGGTACAGCCTCATCGGCTTATCAGGTAGATTAATATGTATTTATATATAGGCCACTAATTTTCTATTAATTAATGAACAACTTTTTAAAGCCACTTCATATTATATAAGCTAACTCTATCAATGCATACGTGATATTTAGTTTGAAGGTGCAGCAAACAAAAACAGTAGAGGTGAAAGTATATGGGACAACTTTACTCACACGTATCCAGGTTTCTTAATTTCCTTCTCTCCCTCATTGATCTGTATTTGTGTAATAGTGTGCGTACATGTGCATGTGTGCTTACATGCATGGGAGTGCGTAAGTTATGATGATAACTACTTAGTTTGGCTTCATTTCATGTATTAATAAAATGGAGACAAAAAAACTGGATAGATTATCATATATATTTGAATCATTTCAATAAAGGTAATGTAGATAAATTAATTATGATTATTTTCATAAAATTTTGCAAAAAGAAACAGTATGGCCAATTGAGATGTAGCAATTGATTTCTATCATCATTATAAGGTATGAAATAAAAAAATAAAAAATTGATGTGTGTTGGTAGGTAAAATACTGACTACTTTTTATATTTCCTTGAAATTAATGATCCAAAAAATTTATAAATTTTTTTTTTAAATGTGACAGGATGATATCAAACTAATGAAGGAAATGAATATGGATTCTTTCCGATTCTCGATCTCATGGTCAAGAATATTACCTCGTACGTGTATAGATTAATGATTGATATGATATGACTGAATCTTTATTTCCTTTTTCTTTCTCATCATTCTTAAAATTTGTTTTTTTATAAAAAAAAAATTTAGATGGAAAGCTAAGTAAAGGAGTGAACGAGAAAGGGATCCAATTCTATAAAAATCTCATCAATGAGCTCATAGCAAATGGTCATAATTCTATCCCCTATATGGATTTAATTTTTTGTTTGGCTAATTGCGTTTATTTAATTTAATTAAAATATTGTAATATGCCAATCAATTAAATTAGAGTTAACATTTAAATATAATTAAGTTCTCTCTGTAAGTATATTTTAAATGAAAATTATATATATATATATATATATATATATAATGATCAAATTTCGAAACACTGGAACAAATTTTAAGTTCTTTAAGAAATTTGATAGCTCCTTGAAGATTTATCTTTATAATTGGACCTTGATAAATTATCGATAAAGTTGTCCAATAATTACTTTTTGTGACTCATTTGAACCAAACTTAATTATCTCTCTTAAATGTCATTTGATGAATGTGCAGACATACAACCATTTGGGACTATCTTTCACTGGGATCTTCCCCAAACTCTAGAAGATGAGTATGGTGGTTTTGTAAGCCCTCACATTGTGTAAGTAAATGTTTCCATCATATCAAAAGCATCATTGATGCTTCTATCAATATAGTTTTTTGCCTTTAAAAAAATCTCACTAAAAGATTAATCTATTAAATTATTTTATTAATTACATTAAATCCAACAATATCCACAGTGAAGAATCATGGAGTTGGCCTATATTTGATTGAAAATGTATCCTATTATGTATATACAGGGATGATTTTCGAGACTTTGTAAGTATATGCTTCAAAGAATTTGGTGATAAAGTAAAACTTTGGGCAACTTTCAATGAGCCATGGGTTTACAGTGTTGCTGGCTATGACAATGGAAGAGAAGCACTAGGACGATGTTCAAAATGGGTCAACAATTCATGCCAAGCAGGGAACTCTGGCATTGAACCTTATAATGTTTCACATCATCTACTTCTTGCTCATGCTGCAGCGGTAGAAGAGTTTAGAAAATGTGACAAGGTATACAGAAAAATTGTCAAATCATGATCCGGTGCCTTAATTGCTAGCTTGATATGCGTATTAGTGCCAACAATAAATTTCCCCAAACCATGTGTCCCCTTTCTATTATTTTTAAAGGAACCTTTTTTATTATTTCATCCATTAACTGTTTTTTATTTATACAATTGTTTAGTGTCAAGAAAATGGAAGGATTGGGATAGTACTCTCGCCCTCATGGTTTGAGCCTCAATCTGATTCCCCTGCGGATATTAAAGCAGCCAAACGAGCCCTTGATTTCATCTTAGGCTGGTAAGTGCCTCATATTAAATTAAGCAACATGCTTTCTAATTTTCTTCCTTCTTTTTTCCTCCTTTTGGGAATTGAAAACTATATTTTAGTCCAAGATGAAAATAATTTTTACATTTCTATATATGCAGGCATTTTGACCCTATAACATTTGGTGATTATCCAAAAAGTATGAGGACTTACGTTGGGGATCGATTACCTTCGTTTACTAAAGAGCAATCCAAAATGCTAAAAAAATCTTTTGATTTTGTGGGAATAAATTATTACGGTGCTCTTTATGTAACTAATCTTGATCATGTTGACTCGGAAAAACCTAGATACACAACAGATCAACATGTTCTGTGGAAAAGTAAGTTCACTCTAAATCCAAAGCTTTTAGAAAATTTATACTCAATACAATTTTTTTTTTCTATTTTTCGTACTGCCAACATAGGCTATGGTGATTAATCTATTGACTTTCAAATTTTTTTCCTATTTTATAGAGGATCGAGATGAAATTCTTATTGGCCCACAGGTACATTGGTAAAGTATATATATTTATTTTAGAAATACTTTGTTTTTGAAAAACGAAGGCATAAAAATATTAGAAGGCGTCATAAAGCCAATAAGATTTAGAAAGAAAATTCCTCATGAACCATGAGAGACACGGAGAGATCAGTAAAGACGCCAAACCAAACAAACAGAACCATCCACTAGAACAGAAGACAACACACTGTGCACTTCTTTATACATGTTTTTTCAACATTCTTTTTTCAGTATTTTGTCATATTCCTCTCTATCCCTCCATTTCGTTTGGTATAGCTGTTCAATCATCTCCTCTTCATCTCCATCATATGAAACGCCTATTTGTTTTTTACCCAATGCCCTATTTTCTTACCCAATACTTTTTCTTTATATTCACACTTTATAAAATGACTAATAATTGTATATAACATTATTTTATTCAGGCTGCTTCAGACTTGATCCTAGTGTATCCTAAAGGTATCAAATATATTCTAAAGTACATCAAGGATCATTACAATAATCCAACCATTTACATTACTGAGAATGGTAAGCCAATTGTTAGAATAAACTTCATATAATTAAGTGGTATTTGTTACATGTTGGATAATCCAATTACTACTTAGTTTTGATTTCTTTGACATAAAACTCATATAGGATATGATGATTACAACAACAATACATTACCATTGGAAGAAGCTCTTAAGGATACTGAGAGGAAAGAATACCATGAGAAGCATCTTCATAATCTTTTGGAAGCCATAAAGTGAGTTAGTATCTAACTTACGTTGAATTTATTATCACTGTTTTTTTTTTTTTTCGGTTCACAAAATTTACTTTACAACTAACATAAAACTTGTGTTCTACAACAAACTTGATATTGATATAAAATTATTGTTTTCTGCTATATATGATGTTTTTTAGTACTCAACTTTTGAAGGTTTAATTATTACAAGGTCGATCTCGATGTAAGCTTATAGAGGAAAGATTGTTTTGTTAAATGTTTATACTAATGGTGATTATTGGATTATTGACATTGACTATGGAGTTGATGTGAAAGGCTATTTTGCATGGTCATTGATGGATAACTTTGAATGGAACCTTGGTTACACTGTTCGATTCAGATTATACTACATAGATTTCAAGAATGACTTGAAACAATATCCGAAAGAATCGGCCAAGTGGTTCATGAAATTTCTAAAAGAACAAAGCAAGCGGTCTAAAACTGTTATTTGGGTTTCCTCAATTTTATCACGTATAACAAAGAGTTGGTCACTATTGACGTATTGAAGTTGAACATCTTTTGGTTTTGAATCACAACTGAATGATGTATTTTATTAATTCTTTTGTAATTCTTTGATTTTATTGATTAAAATCTTTTTAGGTGTTTTAGGATTTTAATATATAATTAAACTATTGTTTTCTTATATAAGAAATTGTACTACTTTCTGATCTATTTTATGTAGCTAGCCTATAAATAGGTTTGTATAGTTTTTGGGTTCTGCCAATATCTTTTTTCATGATAAATAAATTGACTTTTTCCTTTCATATATATATATATATATATATATATATATATATATATATATTAAAGCCTTTTATTCTCTTTTTCGCTTAGATAGGTGGTTTAGAGGGAGGATTCTCCAGGCATGAAGACTCCCTAAAAGTATGCCTTTTGAATTATGGACAAATGGACAATTAAAGTATCATAGTACATATGTCACTTAGCAATCACCGAATTCCTAAACAATTTTTTTTTTGTTTTCTCAAATCCCCAACTTTGAGGGTGATTTTAATAAATAAATATTTTGATTATAAATTTGTCATAATAAGCCCTTAATTTGATTTGATGTTTTCTTTGAAGTGGGGTGTTTTTAAGAATTTACTCTTTCAAAAGAAAATTAATGACAGAGAAAACGAAGAAACAATTGTTTACGGTTACTGTTATGCCTAAAATTTGAAAAATAAAGTCTTGGAACATCAACGGTGCAACAAATCGTTGCATTTTTTTATACTTCTTTTCTTTAGGAGTTAAAATTAAGTGGACCAACAGCAAGGCAACACGTGGACATTTCTACTTCCAATAAGGATATGGAACGTGGACAAGCTATTGACAAACCCAATGCCATCCCCGGACACTCATGTTTAGACCTGCGAGCGTAAATCAAAGGATCACGATCTTTCCTGGACAACCAGCCATATCCACTTGCAGAGGAACGGGATCTCAGGGATTTCCCCATTCGGAGCGTGTGGGTCATCTCACCTTTGAAACACTATAAAAGGACCAAGGTATGCAAATCCAGACACATTCACATTTTCCATAACTGAAAATACCAGCATCCCCCTTCCTCTAAGAACTTGTACTAACAAGAGCATCGGAGTGTCTTCGGAGGCACCATGCCCCTCTCTCCCCCAGTGGCTCTCTAGCTCATCTCGTCTTTCTTGTGCAGGCTCCCCCAAGAACCGACCCCCAACTCAGCAATACGTTTTTGGCATCAACACCAATATTTTTTGTGTTTTGTAAGGGGCTGTTGATAAGAATCTCAATGTTTCTTCAAGAAGTTCTGAAGGCTCTCATTCTATGGCACTTGATGATCACAAGTGTTTAACATGGTTCTCAATTTATGTGCTTATTTCATTTGGAATTATATAAAATGAATTTATTAGCTACATCAGCTCTTAGGTGACAAGAAGGGCGAGAAAGTTGGGGCCATAATCCTTGGACTGACTATTCCTTCATGTCTTCACCTTTTATTGCTATATTCTTCAAAACCAGACCTTCTCTAAACTCTGTTATTCAAAACTAGATCAAATGGACTCTTTCTCCATTATGAGTTCATCCTGCCATTATGATAAGACAGCTGCTTGAAGACGCCTAGGCAGACGCTTCCTAGGTTGTCGTGTTGGGATTTTACCATTAAAATCCATTTACTTAATCTTAAGCAAAAAAACACAAGCACAACAATTAAATAGGCAAAATAAATAAAAAGCAAGGACATCTATAATTAATGTGGTTCGGCAACCTCTTTGCATACATCCACCAGCAAATCAACTGTTTTATTAATTTTCAACTACAACTTTAGGAAGAGCAAAGTTTTCAAACTCTCACCCCAAAGTCTCAATACAAAAAAAGCTCTTAACCTAGCTTTAGTTACAAGTACTCTCTGACAACCCAAAAACTCAAAGCTCTCATCCTAACTATAGTAGTAAACTACAACTTTGAATGGAACCTTAGTCACATTGTCAAGTTCGACCTATATTATGTAGATTTAAAAAAAATAATAAAAAAATAAAAACTTGACACGGTATCCCAGTTAAGTGGTTCAAGCAATTTCTGAAACAATAGAGCATGCGATCTGATTTTGGCTTGGTCAATTCTATTGGGATAAAAAAAAAAAAAAAAGATCTACTGTGCATATAACATTGTCCATATGTAACCTAATGTGCCTAACTATGTGTGAGTCACTCATAATAATGACTGCAATATATCTAATTCCCATAGAGTATTTTCAAAAAAAACAAGCTGATTATGTTCACCCCAGTTGGCATTTAAATCTAAATAAAATGTGTGAAGCTTGTTTTAAACTCACATTTTTCTTGATCTTTTTATGTATTTTATTCTCTTTCAAGTTAGAAAAATAATACTCCGTATAATTCAAGTAAAATAATTGTTACAAAACTCTCTGAAAGTGTAAAATATTTTCGAGATGCATGAAACTTCTAATATGTTTAAGATGTGAACAGGCCTCCGAAGTACTGTATGATGATGGGGTTTCTAGTATGCTTGGGTCAAGCTTGCGCTTAGTCCAAGCAAGCTTGCGCTTAGTCACTAAAGTGTGGGCCAAGGGTATGATGCCATGATTAGTTGGAGGTATGCCCGTAGAGTGATAGGGACAAAATCATAGAATTAGGCTATAGAGGGATGCACAAGTCCAACAAAACTAAGCAATGAAGCCTACTTCTTTTTTCAATTGAAACCTACTTGGTTTGCTTCAATCAAATTGTAACATATTACAAAGAAAAAAAAATATTTTCAATTTCGAATCACAACTTTGGTGGACATATTCAAGTATCAATTAGCTCTGGTTATCCAAATTAACTTTTGATGTATCAGTGTTTTGGGTTTTCTAAAGATTCTGCTATGAGGTGTCAATTATTGTTCATTGAGACTGGTTTGAGGCAAGCATCTTATTAAAGACCAATTATTCTGTGGTGGTGGTATGCGGATGATATTGCTGAAGTGGCTCTTTGATGGATATCCTTGGAAGTGCTGTTGAGTGGTGTTTTTTTGGCTATTGCTTGGAGTTTGTTGGCTGCTTGTTCTACTGGGCGCTTGCATGTTTTGGGCTGAAAGCTTCATTTCAGTAATTGGTGTTTGGTTTCAATGGTGGTTTCCTTATACGTTGTCTTTTGAAGGAGGGGTATTTTATTTTGGGTGTCTGGTTTTTCCAGGTTGGGTTGCCCTTTTTCTTCTGCATAGTTAGGTGGGCTGTTTAGTTTTTCTTTGTAATGCAAGATGACTATCAATAAAGTTGCTTTCGCCTTTCCAAGAAAAATAAATAAATAAATAAACAGTCATGACTTGTGCTAGAAACCTATATGAGAATTGACAATCAATGTAAAGCCCTCTAAAATCTTAACTGTATCTTTATATGGACTACACTATGGCTCGGTAGATGAATATTTTTGCCTGGTGTTCATATAACATGTTTGTACGGAGTGGAAGTGTTATAAGAATAATTTAACTAATTTCAACTACATGATGAGATAATCACCATATGTTCAAAATCAATTATCAAAATAAAAATCCGAAGACAACAACCTGTCAGGAATCAAAGAAAAAAATCAGTAGTCAATCTTAATCAACAAGCAATCAGTATTCAACAACCAAAGAAATAATCCAAACCAATAACAGGAAAAGAAATGAAAATCATCATTATTAATTTCTGCTAAAGGTCAGCATCAAAGAAAAAAACATAAAGCTATCATTCATTTGAACCTGTCAGGAATCCCAACTTCATCTGCTGCCAATCAAACACATTTACTGTCTAACATTCAGATTTGTATCTAATCAGTAATTAAAACAAGAACTATTGATCATTAAGACTATGCAAAAAACGGATCATATTTCAAACACTGGTCTAATATATAAGCCAGGTTCACATAGCCAAACAGATTAATCCCATAAAAGAAGCTTGAACCTCACTTCAAGAAATCACTTCAACATCTCAATTCATTCAATCTTTCCAATCTGCCTCATAAACATTTCTCATCTCCAATATATCAAAACAGAAAAGTCTATCATCATCAAGAAACCAGAAACCAGGAGCAAATTAACTCAAACCAGTAATAACTAGAGTAATACTCATGTCAAACCCCGATTCCAACAAATGAAATTACTGAGATCAAACAGAGATAATGAGAAATAGACAATAATCAAGGTTCAGAACCTTAATTCCCATCCTTAGAATCAGTTGATAGCAAAGTCAGATTAAATTCAATGTAATCTATTCTTTATTCTTTTCAAATTGAGTACTATTTCAGACAAGGATAACATTGAATTACCTTGATGTAAGGAGGAAGAGGAAATAAATCTGTTGATGACTCTCAGAAGCTTTGGATGGCCGACGATTCAGCAGTGCCGCTAGGTACCGCAGCAAGCTCTGACAAGAACAAGTGATTTTCTTCTGTAATGATCATCAGGCTTGCAATGGTAGTATGGCCCCTGAGCCTAACTCTAGCGAGATTGAAAATAGCAGGAAACTGAAAGTTGAGGATAAAAGCCTCAAATCTAAAGCCTCCAATCCCGACAGAGAAAGAGAGAGGGATTAATCGAGAGAAATCAGAGAGTATTCTCCTCAAAACTTCCCCAGAAATCTGTTGTAAGCTTTTGATTTCCCCTCAAACCTTCCACTTTGATTCGTGTTCTCACTAGCGATGACCTTCTGGTCCTCCCCGATGTGGTTGGTTTAGTTTTGTTAATTAAAATCCACTTAATTTAATTGAGAAGGAAACAAGAGATTCAATCTAAGTTCATCTATACACTTTATTAAAAACTTTATAACTAAATTGTAATTATTATAATAATTAACGTAAGAGATGGTAACTGTATTTTACTATTTTTATTTTTCTCCAAATTTTGTTTTACTTCATATTTTCAGGAAGTTAAACAAAGCCCTTTATTAGTTAGTGTTTCCCCACTATAAATATAAGATTTTGCAAAGTACACATGGACAGTCAATCCTACAAAACTAAGACCAGCTAGTAGCAAATAAAAGTAATCAAGATGTGCCCGATTCAGATTATTAACCAACCAGCCATCTCGACCTTCTCGACTAGTTGTCTTCTCAATGGCGGAGATAAGAAAACTACTCAGAAAATTCCCAAGGCTGAAGATACTAAGGCAAAGGGAAACACCCACACTTTTTAAGTCATTTGGAACCTGATCATAGAAGAACTCTTGAAGACCAATGACGGCGAATACATCAGAAACACCAAACAACACATATTGAGGAACCAACCACCACACGCTTATTGGAATAGTTGCATTCGGCGTATCAACCAGCCCATATTCTTGAGCAGTTTTGTGCCTTTTCATCTCAACTAAAGCTGCCGTCACCATGCATGTAACAGATAGAAACAGCCCAGATCTAATTCTTTGGAACACTATAATGCCAGCAGGTTTCCGAGTGAACGCTCTTGCTATAGGAACAATTATGCGGTCATAGATTGGGAATAAAGAAAACATATGGCACTCCTAGTGGGTAAAAAAAGTAAACCCACAACTCAAGAGCACTATTCAATTAAAAGGTGACAAGTGAACAAAGGAAAAATAGTAAAGTCACCCTTAAATCCTAATCAAATAGAAAATCTAATTCTTGGAGAACATTAGGATCCTAATCCTGATTGGATTTTACTACAAAGCACTATATAAAAGGGCTCCCATTACTTCAAAGATACGTCACAAAATCTCCAACTTTACTAATACTCTCTTTCTTTCATAGTATTAACTTGAGTGTCAGAAAGTCTCCTAGGAGACCCAAAACCTCTAGGAGACTTTTAGTTTATGTGTTCTAGTGTGTGTAGGTGTTTATTCCAACAAAGATAAATTTAATCTATTATGATAAAAAAGTAAAAATTTCTAATGAAAAAAATCTTTATTTTTTTACTATTAAAGATTGAAAAATCACAAAAAAATAGCACGCGAGGAGAAAATTCTTAAAATTTTTGGATGATTTCTAAATGATTTGTAGAATTTAATGAGCATTAAAATGGGCCAATCTTGTGACCAAATGGGAATAAATAAATGGTGGATAAGAGTTAACGAAAACCTACCCTTTACTAATAATGCAAAGCAACAGGTTTGTTATGTACCAAAAAAACTCAAGATGATATGTCATGAAAATGGACCAAATCACAAGGTGATGAATGTATTTTAGTGAAATATTTTTAATTAGTACTCATCAACTTGTGAATTTTTTTGAACAATTAACTTATAAGGGTTAATTACTATAAAATGTCCATACCAATCTAAGGTTATTGAGCAAATATTGCGTAATTTGTTGTTAAACTATCTTTGTACTTACACTAATAATTGGATTATTGACCGTGATGATGGAGTTGATGTTAAAGGCTACTTTGCATGGTCATTGATGAATAACTTTGAATTGAACCTTAGTTGTGCCATCAAATTTGGACTTTACTATGTAGATTTCAAGAATGACTTAATGCAATATCCGAAGGAGTTAGCTGAATGGTTCAAGTAGTTTTTAAGAAAGAGACCAAAGGCTCTCATATCATTCTTTGGCTTACCTCAATTCTATCAAGGATAACAAAGAGTTTGTCACTATTGATATACTAAAGTTGGATAATGTCTTATGGTTTTCGATCATAACCCAAAGATGTATACTAAAGGCAAGAACAGAACAAACGATCTTTTTTACAGATGACGACCTGGAAGGACTGCCCACCCCATGATGACGCCATGGTCATCACTTTGCTCATCAGGAACTACAATATGAAAAGGATCCTAGTTGACAACCAACATCTTCTATCATAACACGTTCAAGAAAATAGGGCTTACTGAGAGCAGCTCACATCGGCCGCTTCCCCTCTCTACGAGTTTTCAAGTGAGCCAATGTTCCCCTCTCTACTATATTTCAGATAACATTCATAACATTTCTACTCATTTTTCATTCTCTTATGTTCTTCCTCTACACACAACCTACGTCATTACAACTACTTAGGCCACGTCTGGAGACAAGGGTTTAAGCAAAGTTAGCTTAAATCCTTGTCTTAGAATTTTGTGGATGTTAGTGGGGCCTCAATTCTAAGACAAAGATTTAAGCCAACATTGCTTAAATCCTTGTCTCCAAACATGGCCTTAGTTTCTAAACTGTTTCCTAGAGATTTCTTCGGAAGCTATTCATAATTGCTATCTACACAACTTCACAAGGCTTTGTTGTATCTTTGAGGTGAATTTGCTAGGAAGCTATTAGCAAACTCTTTGGAGTGAGGGCAACTATCACCTTGACTAAAGTGATTTATGCCCTAAATCCTTAAAATATTATGTTCTTTTCAATTGTTTTCGTTATTGAATTCCACATTTTCTAATGGATATACTTTGACCCACTTTTTTTTTTTTGTTATTTCAACCTAAAATCCCTAACAATTTTAAGGTGATAGTAGAAGAGACCATTTAATCAATATTGATTTCAAGTCATGAGAGAAGACTTCATCAAAGAAGATCGTTTTTATGGAACCAACTTTGCTCACTAGAAGGAAACTAAAAGACTATAAAAGGTTGAAAGAAGCGAGAGGATATATGATGGATTTGTTTGTCGAGGCCGAATTCATACTGAGAGCATATGTATGATTTCTAAGTTTTTATAAAGTCTATGCCAGATATCCAGGAAGCATTTGAAGAGAAACATAATACTTAAAAAAACATGGTAGGCATAACTTATTGATTATGAAATATTTTGAATTTATATTTTTGAGTAACATCATAAGAGAATGATGTGTTTTTATTCTGTGACCAATTTACAAGGAATATCTAAAACTAAGAAGTATCTAATTACTGCATTTAAGATAGATGATCTTAATGATTAGATGCTATCTTAGGCATGGAAATGAGTGGGGGATATGTTTTAAATCAATCTCATTACTTGAGAAACTATTATTAAGTTCCAAAATCTTGGAATATAGTAAGCAAGTATCCCCTATGAATTCACTACTAAACCAACTGAGAATTTCGGTAGAGTAATGGTACAACTTGAATATATATGTTAGAAAACCATAAGCTTCAATACTGCCCATTGAGCATTTTAGCACATTTATGAACTAGAGCAAAGCTTCCTCATACCAAATACAGACTTAGTATTGCAACTTCAAAGGATAACAAGAGGGAAGAAAAGAATGACCGGAAGGGAATGCATAGTAGCAAACAAAAGTGGTATATGATTCACATCTTAGGTAGAAATCAGAACAAAAATAAGGGAAAGTAGCAAGCCATGTCACTAATTCAATCTAAAACAATGAGGATGTATAAAATCAAACTTAAAATTTAAGCCACACCATCTTGTCTTCTCACGAAAAAGATTAAGCGCTAATGTCAGAGATATTAAGGGAAGGTTGGGTACAGGACCATCAATGGAGGTTATACGAAATGAGATGTTCTTAAAATTGGGTCTCCACCAGTTGGTGAAACCATGAGCTTTTCTCTTGCTTCAACAATGGTTTCACGTGATTCCTCCATTGTTCATGATCAAGAATGAGCTCTAGAAATGGACTCTTATAAAGATAAGGGTTTGGGGGTGATGGATTACGGATCTCTTTTGCTAAGAGAGAAAGATAATTAGTTTCCTTCTTTGTGTAACAGTGAAGTTCAACATCTAGAATGGAGGAGACATAAATACATTTCGAATGGATTATTATGATCATCATAAACATAATAGAATATGTAAAGTCATTCTCAGTTTTGGATTATAAAATGAACCAGTTTGAAATATATGAATTCAAATAATCTAAAAATTGTGTTATAAACAATTTTGAGATAAATAATTGATAAAAAAAATTATTAAACTTATTATAATCATTTGGAGATATTTTAATACTAAAGGCTTTGGTTATCATGAAAAATAATATCTGATTAAAATTTTCATTCTTAAAAAAAAATATATTTTAGGACTTCTTGATGGTGAAAATTTATGTTTTGACATGAATCGTGGATTTTAAAAAGGTTAGGTATGTTAGTGTTCTTTCACCAAAACTAAAGGTAGTGCAGTGTTATTTGTCTTTATCTAATTAATGAGTCAATTTTCGAATTTTTACTATGTTCATGATATACATAGGTTGCATTTAGGGGTCTGGATTAAAAGGTGCCTTTAAAACATTTGATAAGTAGTTTTAAAAATGTAATAATGTTAATATTAATGCAAAGTTTAATTTGAAATTATAAATATACTGCTAATAATTTATGTGCTTACTCAATAATGGAGGATATATTTGGAATGCCATACTTTTACGGTAACGATCTAATCTAACCCTAATCCGTACCCATCCACATAATAGCACTCCTTATCCATTTGTCTAAGGAATCGAACTTAAGATCTCAATGCATCAAAGCTCTTTTGACTTGAGGGAATAACTGCTTAGCCAAGTATGCTGGTTATATTTGAAATGTTATTTAAACTAATGCAATTTTAAAATCTCAATGCAATTGAATAGTTATTTATTATTTGTTAACAAGTACTTTTAAGACACTCACCAAGCACATTTAAAAAGTGGAAGAAATTGTTTCAGTTGTTAAGTTAAATCAAAAACAAAATGAAATTAGAGAATAAAATGTTTTTTTTTAAATATAAAAACCTAAAATGATTTTCAAAACTAAAGAGACACTAATTTTAAGTATTTTAAATTTTAGCATATATATATATATATATATAAAGAATTATTACAGATTGAAATGAATGAACAAGTTTAAAAAATGGAATAAACAAATAAAGATCATTAAAAGACAAATCCAAAAATAAACTCCTCTACAATCATATATAATTAAATGGTTAGAACACTTTCCTGCCCAGTTTGTAGGCAAGGATTCCAACCTTGTAATTATAGATTTTTGGAATAATAAATTAAAAAGATCCATGAAATTATAAGTAACAAAGCTTAGCACTAGAGTATGGGAGGTGGTTGGCGATCAAAGTAATAGCCTATGTAGAAATCTTCATTGAACAAATCTCCACATAAATCTATGAATAATCCTGAATCTAATCTAATACTAATGACGTGGAGGCAACCGGTCTAAATGAAAATAAAAGAACCGGGAGGGCAACCGATCTAAATGAAAATAAAAGAATCAAGATGGCAGCCTATAATACCCGTATTCGTAAAGTAAGGGTAAAGAAGTAATTTAATAATTATGACACGAAATTAAAATTATATATATATATATATGCGAAGGATTTAGTATTGAATAAAATAATTCTATTGAAAAAAATTGGACACATAGGGCCATGGTTATAAAGAAAATGGAAAACAAAAAAAATTAAAAAAAAAGGACATGTCCAGTCTTGGAGAAAAGGAAAAAGAAAAAAAATGAAGAAAAAAAACGTGGCAACAGGTGGCGCCTGCTGTCAAATGAAAATTTGAGGATTGCATGTAGGACACATGCATTTGTCGTGGCAGCAGTTTGAGGTGCAGAAGCTGAGCCTTACAAAGGATTTGCATATATATATATATATATATATATATATATATATATATATATATAATTTTACTTTACTTTAATTTAATTTTTCTTAGCAAATCTTTGGTTTTCTCCTTTCCTCAATTCAAACTACTCTATTTTTTTAAACACTTTGGGGACCGAAAGAAAGGTTGAAAGAGCAAAATTTTGAAGGGGTTTACGGGAGAATTTTATAGAGAAGCACGAGAAACTCTAAGAAAAACATAAGATAATAACATAAGTTTTATTTTTGAAATCTAGCATACATGAAATTTATTTGAATTCAAAGTAGAAATTTTCAAAGGGTGTGAATTATGGAAGAATTGACGAAAAAAATTATTAGAAATTTTAATATAAATATTATATCAGGTATTGACGGTCAGCAACCGGGGGAAATTTATGAGAGGAGCAGGAAAAGTAAGGAGGTGATCCACGGGTAGCTCTAAGTGCTACGTGATGAGTTAGATTTACTTTAAGTAATCAAAATAAATATGAAATATCTAGTGATAGTATTAGAATAAATTATTAACTTATACTTTGGTGATAGATGAAAATTGGTTGATAGGTGTGATAGAAATAATGGATGTGTAGAGAATTATTTTATGAGAAATAATATTTTTGGAATAATGAGTTAATTTAATAATAAAAACATAAGTGAAATTCTTTATGAGTTATGATTGATGATTTGATGTGATTTATGAGGAGAGGAGTTTAGTGGAATTTTTTTAAATAATAATTTGAGAATAATCAGGATAGCTAATTTAAATATTTGAATTCATGTTTGTTTTTATGTAATTGTTCATATGTATATTTCATATTATTGTTCATATGCATGTGTATAAAATAAAAGAACCGGGAGGGGGCCAGTTTAATTGAAAAACTGTGACAGCCGTTATACGCTGGAAATAAATGAAAACCGTGACAGCCAGTATATGCTGGAAATAAAAGAACCGGAATGAAGCTGGTCTAAGATAAAAACATGTCGATATGTGGGAAGACGTTCTGTAATAATAATTCATGCATTGCATCTGTTTTAAATATTGATTGCATTACTGAAATGTTGAAGTGTTGTTTGTTATTGTAAATTTATTTATAGAATAATAAGTCTCACAGAGAGACAGTTATGGTGATAAAGAAACATAGGAGTATGATATGATAAGAACAATCTAAATGGTAGACTTTATGTTGTGAATCTCATTACGAGGTAATTATGAGATAATTGATGGTCCTAAAGTAAACCAATATATATATAAGAAAAAGCAATTAATAGAGAATGAGACTTATGATATGTGTGTAGTGATAATAGAATGTTATATATATATATATATATATATATATATATAAAGATCAAATAATTAATATAATAAAGTATATATTAACGAGTACATTGGTGTCGTCTTAAATATGGGCATGTTAAAGTATAAAATACTGATGGAAACAAAAAGAAGAATCAATGAGATATATTCATAATGCATTGTTTCACAGGTGGAATCAGTTCAGCTCCCTTAACCTGCCAGTCTGCCATATTTTGATCCTTGTCAAATGTGTATGAGTTCACTTGCAATTGCAAGTGAGATAATGGGAAGATAAACATTTTTTTATATTGAGAATGGAGAAGATAAACATTTAATACCCATTAAAAATAACGAAAAGAAGAGAAACAGATATCAAATTCTGTCAGCCAGCACAAAGATAAATTACTTTCGTAGAAGAGAACTACATATGTTCTTTCTACGTTCAATTCATTCATTCACAAGTCACATTAAATTAACAAGAAAACCATATGTTTGCAGGGGTCACACTTTGGTACCAAAAAGGCTAATAAATACATCAATCATATCAAGAATATTACTCTAGTTCTATCTACCTATTCATTAAGCCAGAAAAACAGGAAAACCATAAGCTTCAATACTGCCCATTGAGCATTTTAACACATTTATGAACTAGAACAAAGCATCCTCGTACCAAATACAGACTTAGTATTGCAACTTCAAAGGATAGCAAGAGCGGAGAAAAGAATGACCGGCGGGGACTGCATAGTAGCAAACAAAAGAGGTATATGATTCACATCTTAGGCAGAAATCAGAACAAAAATAAGGGAAAGTAGCAAGCAACGTCACTAATTCAATCTAAAACAATGTGGATGTATAAAATCAAACTTAAAATTTAGGCCACACCATCTTGTCTGCTCACGAAAAAGATTAAGCACTGATGTCAGAGATATTAAGGGAAGGTTGGGTACAGGATCATCAATGGAGCTTATGGAGGGTTTGACGAAATGAGCTGTTCTTATAATTGGGTCTCCACCAGTTGGTGAAGCCATGAGATTTTCTCTTGCTTCAACAATGGTTTCATGTGATTCCTCCATTGTTCATGGTCAAGAATGAGCTCTAGAAATGGACTCTTTTAAAGATAAGGGTTTGGGGGTAATGGATTACGGATCTCTTTTGGTAAGAGAGAGAGAAAATTAGTGTCCTTCTTTGTGTAACTGACGCCGGGCAGAATAGCGATTATTCTGCAAGCTAGTCGAACAGAAAGTTCACAGGGAGTAACACAAGAAAAACCCTAAAATAATACAGAGAAACTACTCTGATGCTTTACTTTAATTTATGCCAAAAATACAATAATAATGATTATGAAACCCTAAGACCTTATTTATAAGGTCGAAGCTAAAATAAGAAAATTAAATTAAGGCCGAATTTAAATTAAATAAAATAAAAAGTTTCCTAAAAACTGAAACTGCCAATTTGAAGGTGTAAATGTCGTTTTTTGGCTTAAAAACAACGATGCTTAGTACGTTGTACTAAGTTTTGCCCAAAAGCTCGTTTCCAATCAGATTAGAGTCTTCAGGGTCCAATTCAAGCCCGTGGCCTGCTAAACGATGTAAACCGGCCTAAGTAGCCCACTTGCCATCTGACAACTCAGCATCATCTGACTCGAATCCTCCTGCATCAGTCGCACGGGTTGGAAAGAACTCGTCCTCGAGTTCACAAAAGCCACATCGGAATCCCCAAAACAATGACTCAAGTGTTTCACATTAAAGACATCAGGCAACAACCCAAGAGGAAGATCCTCTGGTATCAAGTCAGAAAACTCTGCTAACAGCTGCAAATCTACTCTGAAATCGAGATTTCCATAACAATCCTCCCTACCACGGCGTTCCCTGAATCGAGCAGGATTGTAATACGGGTTTTCGAAACTGGAATCGGAATCGTGATCTTTCATCTCACGATCACCGAAATTCTGCGCCGTTAGACGCTGGGTTAACTTTGCAACCTGCCTCTGTAAATCCTCAATCATCAAATCCTGAATATTACGAACACGGCATGGGGCTTCCTCGTTCGGAACCTGCCCGCGACGACCACGACCACGATCACCAGCCATGGAAACTGATGAAATCTCACCCAGGAAGATGCTGAAGCTCTGATACCAACTGACGCCGGGCAGAATAGCGATTATTTTGCAGTCTAGTCGAACAGAAAGTTCACAGGGAGTAACACAAGAAAAACCCTAAAACAATACAGAGAAACTACTCTGATGCTTTATTTTAATTTATGCCAAATGTACAATAATAATGATTACAAAACCCTAAGACCTTATTTATAAGGTCGAAGCTAAAATAGAAAAATTAAATTAAGGCCAAATTTAAATTAAATAAAATAAAAAGTTTCCTAAAAACTGAAAACTGCCAATTTGAAGGTCTAAACGTCGTGTTTTGGCTTAAAAACGACGATGCATGGTACTAAGTACTAATTTTTGCGCAAAAGCTCGTTTCCAATCAGATTAGTATCTTTAGGGTCCAATCCGAGCCCGTGGGTTGCTAAACGATGTAAACCGGCCTAAGTAGCCCACTTGCCATCTGACAACTCAGCATCATCTTACTCAAATCCTCCTGCATCAGTAACAGTGAAGTTCAACATCTAGAATGGAGGAGACATAAATACATTTCGAATGGATTATTATGATCATCATAAACATAATAGAATATGTAAAGTAATTCTCTGTTTTGGATTATAAAATGAACCAGTTGGAAAAATATGAATTCAAATAACCTAAAAATTTGTGTTACAAACAATTTTGAGATAAATAATTGATAAATAGAATTATTAAACTTATCATAGTCACTTGGAGATATTTTAACATTAAGGGTAATTTGGTTATCATGAAAAATAATTTCCAATTAAAATTTTCATTCTTAAAAAAAACATTTTGGGGCTTTTTGATGGTGAAATTTGATGTTTTAACATGAATCATGGATTTTAAAAAGGTAAGGTATGCTAGTGTTTTTTCAACAAAATTAAAGGTAGTGCAGTGTAATTTGCCTTTATCTAATTAATGAGTCAACTTTCGAATTTTGACTGTGTTCATGATATACATATGTTGCATTTAGGGGTCCGGATTAAACGGTGCATTTATAGCATTTGATAAGTAGTTTTAAATATGTAATTATGTTAAAATTAATGCAAAGTTTAATTTGAAATTGTAAATATACTGATAATTATTTATGTGCATACTCATTAATGAAGGGCATATTTGAAATGTCATACTTTTACGATAGTGATCTAACCTAACCCTAATCCCTACCCATCCACATAATAACACTCCTTATCCATTTGTCCGAATTTAAGATCTCAATGCTTCAAAGCTCTTACGAGTTGAGGGAATAACTACTTAGCCAAGTATATTGGTTATTTTTGGAATGTTATTTAAACTAATACTATTTTAAAATCACAATACAATTGTATAGTTATTTATTATTTGTTAACAAATACTTTTAAGACAATCGTTGACCAAGCACATTTAAAAAGTGGAAAAGATTGTTTCAATTGTTAATTTAATTCAAAAACAAAATGAAATTAGAGAATAAAATGATTTCTTTTTAAATATGAAAACATAAAATGATTTTCAAAACTAAAGAGACACTAATTTTAAGCATTTTAGCATATATATAAGGAATTATTACATATTGAAATGAATGAAACAAGTTTAAAAAATCAAATAAACAAATAAAGATCATTAAAAGACAAATCCAAAAATAAAATCATCTACAACCATATATATAAAATATATAATTAAATGGTCAGAACACTTTTCGGTAGAGTTTGTAGGCAAGGATTCCAACCTTGTAATTATAGATTTTTGAAATAATAAAAAAAAAAAAAAAAGGATCCATGAAATGATAAGTAACAAAGCTTAGCACTAGAGTATGGGAGGTGGTTGGCGATCCAAGTAATAGCCTATGTAGAAATCTTCATTGAACAAATTTCCACATAAATCTATGAATAATCTTGAATCTAATCTAATATTAATGACATAGAGGGAATGATTTAAATGGACATGTTGATAGTTCAAAAAGGGTTTTATGAATTGAAGGTCTCAATTGAACAAAATCAAGTTTTGTAATATAAAATATACACAAATTAAAAACTGAAGAACGAAATAGACACGTGTGAAACCTCATGGATCTATGATCTATTTCCAATCACTTCTTTTATTGTTAAATCAATAGAGTATTTAACAAATTTCAATATAATTTTTAAAAATTGAATAATATGTTTTTACACTTCTAAATCAAAAGAATATGAAAAAATATAGTGAAAATCGGATAAAACTTTTATGTAATTAGAAAAAATAAAAAAAAAACTTTTATCAGTAAGTGGACTACAACTATAAAATTAGAAACATGCAGAGTGCATATAAAGGAAACTTCAACAGAATCCATGCACATTAAAATTAACACACCGAGAGAAAAGCTTACATCTTCATTAACGTAGAACTCATGCATGATCCAGCGCCCATCCTTTGAAGTTTTCTTCTTGATTAGAACTTGAACTTTACTATATATTCCTGAAAAACAAACGATTTTGGAATTTTAAAGTTTAAATGCAGCAGAATTTTTCTTGCCTCTGATTCTGAACTTCATCGAAGATTTGAGATCCTTCGCAAATTAATCCTCCTAAGCCTCGAATTAAAACTATGTTCACATCTTTGGAAGAAATCAGAACAAAAATAAGGGAAAATAGCAGGCCACATCACTAATTCAATCTAAAACAATGAGGATGTGTATAAAATCAAACTTAAAATTTGAGCTACAACATATTTTCTGCTCACCAAAAAGGTTAAGCACTGATGTCATAGATATTAAGGACAACAACGAATCACATGAAAATGACACAATGTGTGTCAAAGTGACTGCATAAACACCATCGGTATCAAGAAAGATATATGCACATCATATTTCATCTTGCTTAAGCACAGTCAGAACAAAAGTTTCAAGTAAGAACACTACTTGATCTAGTGCATATTTAGCCAAAGGACTAGAGCAACATCTATTTCTTCCAATAAGCTAAATGCTGTGATGACATAGTGAGCAAAAGAGATTAACCGACTTAAGTCATTGAGCTGCTATTCGCTAATGGCTATACTGACTTTTTTTTGCCAAATCTTGCCGCATTTAGCTTTTCAGCCATTCTTTCAAGCCTGCTAATCCGACCTTCAAGTGCCAATCCCGGTACCTCAGTTTTATAACTACTGCCATCTTCAGTGCCATTGATGTGCACTGCTTTATCAATCAGACTCCGTGCATTACTCTCCTTTGCATCTTGAGTGGACCTTGCTGATCCTCCCGTAACAGCTTCACTCTCTGTAGCCTTTTTCACCAATGTATCCATCAGATCTGTATCTTTAACAACTCCATTTTCTGCAATTGAATATGAAGGACTTTGGGATTTTGCTGTTGAGTTCTCACCATGATCACACTCTTCCTCTCTCCAGACACCATCATGTTTTATTAGTAGATCTCAGCACTTCTGTAAGGATCAGGTTATCTTCCCTGTCAGGATCGGACGGAAGACTTTGACAACAGCCTGAAGAATTCCCAACATCCTTTCTATCCTGAACCTCGCCATACTTGCTTCTAGATTTCAATATTTCTGCAGTAGACACGTTATCCTCCGTCACAGAATTCGATGAAAACCTTTGACGATGACATAAATAATTCCCACTGTCAACAACTACTTTAATCCCAAACTCATCTTGCTTGCCCCCAGATTTCAAAAGTTTAGTTACGGTCAGCTGATCTTCCTCAACAGAATTTCCAGCTGCTTCCACCTTATTGCCCTTGGGGTGAAAGGCAGGAGAAAAAGAAGAATTATTAAGTTCTTTCAGAACTTTGAAACTCGGTGGTAAGTGTTTTTGATCATTTGTACAGATGCTATTCTCACCATCACCATTGTTACTTTCCTTCTTTCCTTTTGAACTCTGGCTTGCTTTCTTTGAGCTCTTCATCAGAGAAGCTGGAAGAGGATATTCATTATTAACTTCCTTTCCTTTGGAATGCTGCACGAATGTTTTTGATCTCTTCAGAAGAAGATAGAGAGCAATGATGTCATCTTTAATTTCCTTCTTTCTCTTTAGAATCTGAGGTGACATTTTCAAACTCTTCCGAGGAGAACTAAGGTGAGTAGAAGCATCATCATCTTCATTTGCTTCTTTTGAACTAAGGTGAGTAAAGCAATCTCCTTCTTCTTTTATTTTTGATGTCTTTGGTGTAGATTTGGAACTCATGAAACTGCCACCTTCAATAGTTTTTTCTGATCTCTTTGGGGTAACTTTTGTTGGAAATAAAACACTCACACAAACAACTCTTATTCAAACTCAAAAAGATATTACAAGAGCACTCTCACTCAAAAGAAAGAAGATACTAGAACTCACTCTTAGAAGACTTTGCTTCTTCACTCACTTAGAAGCTCTTGCTTCTTCTTGATGATTAAACCAAAATGGGGAGGGGTATTTATACTACTTAAGAACAATCCTACACCACACAAATAAACTAATCCAAAATTACAACATCCATACACCTCATTTTTCTTGGTGGTTCTAATAATATTTTAGGTTACCAAATGATTCACATGCTCAACTACCACACCAAAAAAATTCTAGGTAGAATGCTTGTAGTTTTGGACCTTGATTATGGACTTGGACTCCAATTTGATTGAGTTTGGTTTTGGACTCCCATAATGGATCAAGTTTATGATCCAACACCCCCCCTTAAACTTGATCTTGTGACCCCTAGTAAGTTCCTTAATCTTATGAAGTTTTCGCTTGTCAGTGGCTTAGTAAAAATATCAGCAACTTGATCTTGTGACCTCACATATTCAACTTGCACATCCTTTCTTGCAACACACTCCCTTATATAGTGGTAGCGAATATCGATGTGCTTGCTTCGATCATGGAATACTGGATTCTTTGCTAAGGCAATGGCTGACTTGTTGTCGACATAAACCTTGGTCGGCTCTTCTTGTATCAAGCCTATCTCCTTCAATAGATTTCTAAGCCAAATTGCATGACAAACGCATGAGGTAGCAGCAACATATTCTGCTTCACAAGTGGACAATGTGACAATCGGTTGTTTCTTTGACATCCATGTGAAAGCAGTATCTCCCATGAAAAATACGAATCCAGTAGTGCTCCTTTGATTATCTATGTCTCCACCCCAATCACTATCGCTATATTCAGCAAGCTTGTAATCATTAGAAACTGAATAGAACAAGCCAAAGTCAATTGTACCTTTTAGATAGCGAAGAATTCTCTTTGCGGCTTTAAAATGGGTGGTTGTTGGAGATTCCATGTAGCGACTAACCAATCCAACTGCGTTAAGAATATCGGACCTCGTGCAAGTTAGGTAGCGTAGACTTCCCACCAAACTTTTGAAAAATGTTGGATCTACACTTTCGCCTTCTTCATGTTTGGACATCTTGACTCTGTATTCCATCGGTGTGCTTATCGGCTTACAGTTCTCCATCTTGAACTTCTTCAGGATCTCCTTTGCATAGCTTTCCTGTGAAATGAAAATTCCATCATTTTGTTGCCTAACTTCAATGCCAAGGTAGTACGCCATGAGCCCCATGTCTGTCATCTCGAATTCCTTCGTCATCACTTCCTTGAATTCATTGAACATGCTTGGGTTGCTTCCGGTGAAGATCAAATCGTCCACATAGAGGCACACGATCAAAATATCTCCATCTTTGATCTTGATATATAGAGCATGCTCATAGGGACATTTGTTGAAGCCATTCTCTTGGAAGTACTTGTCGATTCGGCTATTCCATGCCCTTGGTGCTTGTTTCAACCCGTAAAGAGCTTTCTTCAACTTCAACACCTTGTCTTCGTGGCCTTTGACTTCGTAGCCTGATGGTTGCTGAATGTAGACTTCCTCTTCAAGAACTCCATTTAGGAAGGCAGACTTTACATCCATTTGTTGTATCTTCCACTTGTTTTGAGCTGCCAAGGAAATAATTAGTCTAACAGTCTCCAACCGAGCAACAGGGGCGAATACCTCATCGTAGTCAATTCCAGCTTTTTGACTGTAGCCTTTTGCAACAAGCCTCGCCTTGTGTCTTTCAATCTCTCCCTTAGCATTTCGCTTTGTTTTGTAGACCCATTTGACACCTATCGCCTTGTGTCCTTTGGGAAGTGAAATAAGTTCCCATGTGTCGTTCTTCTCGATAGCCTTGATTTCTTCATTCATCGCATCTCTCCACTCCATTTCTTTTGCAGCTTCTTGATAGCTCATTGGTTCACAATGAGCAAATAAACAAAATAATGTAAGATTATCTTGTCGTTCAGTCACTTCATAGAGATCTCGAAGGCTTCTTGTTCGTTGCACATCTCTTTCACTTTGACTCCCACTTGAAGGTGACTCGTCTCCGTGGGTAGTTGAGGTTGGTGAAGTAGGTGGAGTTGTTGGCTCTTGTTGGGCTTCTCCAGGCTGTTCTATTTGTGTCAGCTCATCTTCAAACGGGGGAGAGAAATTGAAGTCATCTATATGAGATCCAAAATCCCATAGTCCTTCTTCGTCAAACACCACATCTCGGCTGATCACAACCTTCTTATTGTTCGGATTGTACAGCTTGTAGCCTTTTGAATTTGCATCATAGCCAATGAAGATGAAACTCTCGCTTTTATCATCAAGCTTTGTTCTTTTCTCATCTGGAACATGAACATGGGCTATGCTTCCAAAAACTCTTAGGTGGGAGATGCCGGGCTTTCTTCCACTCCATGCTTCTTGCGATGTCTTTCCCCAAACACTTCTTGTTGGAGATCTGTTGGATAAGTAGACCGCACACGCCACTGCTTCAGCCCAAAACTCCTTGGGTAGTTTCTTGCTTTTGAGCATACTCCGAGCTATGTTGAGGATAGTTCGGTTCTTTCTTTCCGCTACGCCGTTTTGTTGAGGGGATCTAGGAACTGTCATTGGTCGACGAATTCCATTTGCTTCACAGAACTCTTGAAACTCCTTAGAAGTAAATTCTCCTCCTCGGTCGGATCTCATAGCTTTGATCTTTCTACCACTTTCTCTCTCTACTGCAGCTTTGAACTTCTTGAAGACTTCGAAAACTTCTGACTTTTGTTTCAAGAAATATACCCACGTTTTTCTTGAAAAATCATCAATGAAGAAAAGAAAATAGTTATTGTTACCGAGAGAGCTTGGTTTGATAGGACCGCACACATCGGTATGGATGAGCTCGAGTGGCTTCTTGGCTCTTGAGTTTGACTCCTTTGGAAAGCTTTTTCTGAATTGCTTCCCGACTAGACACCCTTCACAAAGCTGGTCAGGATGGTTGATGCAAGGTAGTCCCTTCACCATCTCCTTCTTGGATAGCAGCTTTAGACCTCCAAAATTTAGATGCCCAAAACGAAGATGCCATAGCCATGATGCATCTCTGTAGCAAGCTTTCAAGCACTTTGCAACATCGTTTTGTATGTTGATCAGGAACATTCTATTCTTTGACATCGGTACTTTAGCAATGAAGTTATTCTTATCATCTTTTATAGAAAGATTATGATCCTTCATATGAATATCATAACCTTTCTCTAACAGTTGTCCTAAACTCAAGATGTTACTTTTCATATTGGGCGCAAAGTAGACATTGGAAATAAACTGATGTCTCCCATCTTTCAAACGGATAAGAATGTTACCTCTCCCTTTTACCGCTATTGTGGAATCATCGCCAAATGAGACATTTCCACTTACTGACTCGTCCAGCTCCACAAACATGTCTTTTCTTCCACACATGTGATTGCTTGCACCACTGTCAAGATACCAGGATTTTGCTTGGACACCATCAGTCTCTTTTCGTGCTAGAAGAAGAGTTTCTTTATCATCGGTCTTCTCCTCCACATAGTTGGCCTTCTCCTCAATTCTGTTGTTAGGAGCTCTACATTCTGAAGCATAATGCCCAAACTTTTGACAATTATAGCATCGAACTTGAAATTTGTCATTCCTCGAGTTTAGATTGCCTTTTCCACGGCCTCGTGTTGAGCTTTCTCCTTTCTCGTAGTTATTGTTGGAATTGTTGTTGTTGTAATTCCAACCTCGTCCACGACCGCGATTTCCTCCTCGTCCACGGCCTCTACCTCTGCCTCGGCCACGTTGGTTTCTATCATCTCCTTGGCTTTCATGCATATCCTTGAATTGCAGCTTGAGGAGTTGATCAGTAAACCCTTGCTTCTTCTTATGCTTCTCTTCGTATGCTTGTAATGATCCTTGGAGTTGCTCGATCGTCATTTCTTCCAAGTCTTTAGTTTCTTCAATCGTCACGACGATGTGCTCAAATTTGGAATCCAATGAACGGAGTATCTTCTCTATTATCCTCACATTCTCTAACTTTTCACCATTTCTTTTTAATTGATTAGAAACAGCTACTACTCTTGAGAAATAATCTGAAATAGACTCAGATACTTTCATGTGTAAGGATTCGAATTCACCTCTTAATGTTTGGAGACGGACCTTCTTCACTTGCTCGGATCCTTTGTAAGAGGTTTGCAGCTTTTCCCACGCTTCCTTAGCAAAGCTTGCACTCGAAGTCTTCTCAAAAACATCATCATCTAATGCTTGATAGATGAGGTAGAGAGCTTTCTTGTCTCTCTTTCTCGCATCTTTCAAACTATCCTTTTGAGCTGTGGTCAGCGCAGCTTCGTTATCTGGCTCACTAAAACCTTTTTCTACGATATCCCAAACATCATGTGCGCCAAGAAGAGCCTTCATCTTGATACTCCAGTTGTCGTAATTGTTATTGATGAGCGTCGGGACTTGGAAGGATGCCACACCATTTGCCATATCACTCAATATGTTGAGAATTTGGAAATTCTGATTGCGTAGATAGATCCGGAATGTTGAAAAACTTTGGGAGGAACCTGGTCAAAATTTTCAACTTTCGGTCAACGATCAAAGTCAACACTAACCTGGTCAACAGTTGACTTTGAATGCTCGGTCAACAGGCTTATGGCTCGGTCAACTCGGCTCCAACTCGGCTGACCCAGCTTAACTCGGTGAGTCAATTCGGTTTTCTGGCAGCAATCTTCCGGCGGCTCGTGGAGGCGCGTCTGAACTCCGATCGGGGAGATTCTGGCGGCGTCGGATTTCTCTCGTCGAGACCTTCGATTTGATATGCAATGGTGTATACTTTCCAACTCAAGCTCTGATACCACTTTGTTGGAAATAAAACACTCACACAAACAACTCTTATTCAAACTCAAAGAGATATTACAAGAGCACTCTCACTCAAAAGAAAGAAGATACTAGAACTCACTCTTAGAAGACTTTGCTTCTTCACTCACTTAGAAGCTCTTGCTTCTTCTTGATGATTAAACCAAAATGGGGAGGGGTATTTATACTACTTAAGAACAATCCTACACCACACAAATAAACTAATCCAAAATTACAACAACCATACACCTCATTTTTCTTGGTGGTTCTAATAATATTTTAGGTTACCAAATGATTCACATGCTCAACTACCACACCAAAAAAATTCTAGGTAGAATGCTTGTAGTTTTGGACCTTGATTATGGACTTGGACTCCAATTTGATTGAGTTTGGTTTTGGACTCCCATAATGGATCAAGTTTATGATCCAACAACTTTTGGACTATGCATAACCGAAACTGATTGCTTCCACCACTCCGAGTATCGTGTTGTGATATCAGCCTCAGAAAGGCGGGAGGGAAAATATAACATGACATCACTGACTGCTTTATTATAATCTCTCCAAGCAATCTCAAGACTCTAATTTGATCGAGCAACACAACCCGGAAGATCTTGATCGAATCCAAATTGCAAGGCTACTCGAATTGGAAGGTATTGTTCTATACAGTTGAGTCCAACTAGCTAGGAAGGCCTCAAGCATCGAGCAAATGACAAATATTCATCATCAATATCAGGATCAAATAATACCCACATTTCCTTTTCTCCATAAAACTTAGGTAAATTCCAGTTATTCAATGTTTTAGCGTAAGGACGCCAATCAAAACTCTCCTTTGCTAAGTCTAGAACCAATCTCACATTCTCAAGTTTCACCTTTATTCTATCCCACTGAGCCAATCTTGGCTCACAATTTTCAATCTTTTTAGGTTCTGGCCTTAACTCTGGAAATCTCTCCCAAGCCCAAATCTGCACTAATTGAAATGGTGACCAAACGGTAATTGACAAAAAATCTTTATCCTTAGTACTAATCTCTATTTTACTTAAAGCAGGGAGACTAATGCAGAAATGGGAATTTGGGCAGAGATAGATGATGAGTTACCTTCTTTGTGCATAACAGTGAATTGAACCAACTGGAAGACGGGTACCGGAATTACAACTGTGAACATGGAGGATTATAAGCTGGAAAGGTCTACTTTGGACCACCTTAGGAAATGTAGGGAGAAATTATTGTCAAGCCTTGATGCATCAACCGAAACTATTTTCTATCCTTTAGATAGGAAAAACCAAATTTCTTTCCTTATGTGACTATAAAAATGATGCAGGAGGATCCAAGTCAGATGATGCTGAGCTATCAGATGGCAAGTGGGCTACCTAAGCCGGTTTACATCGTTTAGCAGGCCACAAGCTCAGATTGGGCCCCGAAGACTCTAGTCTGAATTGGAAACGAGTTTTCGGGAAAAACTTAGTATAGCATACTAAGCCTTATCATTTTTAAGCCAAAAAACGAAGTTTGACCTTCAAATTGGCAGTTTTTTGTTTTCAGGAAACTTTTTATTTTATTTAATTTAAATTCGGACTTAATTTAATTTTCCTATTTTAAATTCAATCTTATAAATAAGGTCTTAGGGTTTTATAATATTATTATTGTATTTTTGGAATAAATTAAACTAAAGCATCAGAGTAGTTTCTCTGTGTTGTTTTAGGGTTTTTCTTGTGTTACTCCATGTGAACTATCTGTTCGACTAGCTTGCAGACTAATCGCAGAGAGTAACACAAGAAAAACCCTAAAACAATACAGAGAAACTACTCTGATGCTTTATTTTAATTTATTCCAAAAATACAATAATAATATTACGAAACCCTAAGACCTTATTTATAAGGTCGAAGTTAAAATAAGAAAATTAAATTAAGGTCGAATTTAAATTAAATAAAATAAGAAGTTTCCTGAAAACTAAAAACTGCCAATTTGAAGGTCTAAACTTCGTTTTCTGGCTTAAAAACGATAAAGCTTAGTATAAAATACAAAGTTTTTCCCGGAAGCTCGTTTTCAATCAGACTAGGGTCTTCGGGGCCCAATCCGAGCTCGTGGCCCGCTAAACGATGTAAACCGGCTTAGGTATTCCATTTACCATCTGATAGCTCAGCATCATCTGACTCGGATCCTCCTGCATCAAAAATTTATCTTGATGGAAAAATCACATTGATGAGGTACCGATAAAGAGTTAGGAACTCATTTGTAGTAAAAAATGTGAAGTAGTGTCAGTACATAGTTTTTACACATGGATTTAGATTTCTTAAATTTTAAGATTTGGTGGGGACTACCTTACAATCAAAATTCATATTTTCGGTAGGATTTACTTCATAATTTTTTTACTGCAGAGGAGTTGATCTCGACAAGACCATGCCATTTTTTTTATTAGTTCGTAATATTTTCATGACTCTAACTTTTATTTAGGGTCACTCTACTAACATAAACTACATTTTGAGAGCATTAATTAAAGAGAATCTCTCGAGTCATCGTTTTAAATAAATGAGATATTTTTTTTATTTTTTTAAAAATATTTATTGAGTCTATGGCCCAAACATCGACAACCAACACTCTCTCATATTTTATCTTTCAAATCTTGATCTACCAACTAAACTAGTTAACGCCAACTTAAATGAGGTGGCTTGCTAAATTTTGACCCATGGGAGCTAGTTATATAAATGGCATGACACACTAATTATCGAATTAATGAGTCAACTTTCGTATTTTTACAGTGTTCATGATCTACAAAGTTAAATGTTAGAAAACTCATTTATAATAGATAATGCTGTAAGGAAGTTTGATACAAAAATTTCTATTATTCCTATGACTGGATCATTGGCTAAAGTGAGATTTTGTGATGCATTAGGACATCCCATTAGTTAGCCTAGTTGGGCCTATTCATCATATTTTGATATTATCGACCGATTTGTACATTTATGCATAAATCTTTATCATTATCACAACGGATCTTAAAAAAGAATATGTATCGAATAAAATATATACTTCGACTTTCTTGTGTTAAAACTTTGGCTCGTAAACACAAAGCTACTGTACGTACTTTGTAGAAAAGGTTAGGCTTGGACTTTCTAGAAGAATCCTTACTTCTTTGATCTTCTCAAGAGCTTATTCTATTTCACGGAGGTTATATAGCGGTCAGATTTGGCATTTGGATATTATTTGTATCAATAATTTGGTCAATCATGAATGATTTGGTTATGAGACGATGTAAATGAAAATTCTTCATAAATGATGAAGAGTTAAGAAAAAAATTCATTCATTTCTTTTACTCTTATTAAATGTTCATTAAGTAAGAATAAGAAAAAAAATGGTTGATTAACTAAGTATTCAATTTGAGTCCCGTTTAGGGAAGAAACTAAGTTTTCGATGTATACATAGAGAAAGTTGAGTGCAATGAAAAATGCAAGAATGCTTTGGGGAGGGATTTTTTTTACCTTTACCTATTTTAATACATATGTTGTATTTAAGGGTCTGGTTTACCGGGCCTTTAAAGTATTTGTTAAGTAGTATTAAATATATAATAATGTTTCAACTAATGCAAAATTTAATTGAAATTACAAATATAATCCAAATAATTTATACGCATACTCATTAATGAACGGTATGTTTTGAATGTCATATTTTTATATTTATAATCTAACCTAACCCTAATTTTTATCCATTCACATAACAACACTTCTTATCCATAAGGGACTCGTTTGTCAGAGGAATTGAACTCAAGATCTCCATGCATCAAAGTTCATTTGGCTCGAGGCAGTAATTACTGAGCCAAGTATTACTAGCTATATTTGGAATGTCATTTAAACTTAAATGCAATTTTAAAATCTCAATATAATTTTATGGTTATTTATTATGTGTTAACAAGTACCTTTAAGACACTCGTTAACCAAACACATTTAGAAAAGTGGAAGAAAGTGGTTTCAATTGTTTTAGGTTAAATCAAAAACAAAAATATGAAATTAAAGAATAAAACTGTCTTTTTTTATAATATAAAAATTAAATTTTTTCCACAACTAAAGTGAAGCACAATTAAGGTACTTCAAATTTTTAGCATATACAAGAAATCATTACAAATTGAAATGAATGAAGAAGTTTAAAGTAGGGAATAAACATATAAAGATCATTAAAAACAAATCCAAAAATAAAATCCTCTATGATCATGTATATAATATAATTGACTACATGTCAATGTAGTAGCTCTTTACCTATGTGACACAATATTTAGAACACTTTCTGCCCAGTTTGTAGGCAAGGGTTCGAACATTGTAATTTATGGGTGGAGGTTGGTCATCCAAGTATGGCATTGAGGGAATCATTCTCAATTGTCTATTTCATCCTCAATTTTTAATTTGTAGTTATTTAATCTTACGGGACCAAGTTTTGTCCAATTGAGACATTTTCATAAAATCCATCCATAATCTTCGTTAATTTGAATGAAATCAAGATTTAATTGGATCTGTGGATAGTTCCGAAAGGGTAATGTAGATAAAAGGTCTCAATTAGACAAAATCAAGTTTCACAAAGTTAAATAGATGTAAAGTAAAAACTGAAGAGCGAAATAAACACACAAGTGAAATGGATCTATTATCTTTTTTCATAATTTTTTTTATTTCATGTAGAAGACCAAGTTGATATTACGTTTTTAATCTGTTATAACTATTTATTTTTATTATTTCAAATGTTTACGCTTAATTTTAGTACTTTGTCTATTTTTCGTAATTTTTTCTATTTTAATTTATAACCCTAAAGTTATAAGTAGGGTTACCATGAACTTTGTTATTTAGTTTTCGGACTATTAATAAAAATTGTAGATTGCTCTCTCTTTATGGTGGATTCTAGATTTATTTTACCTAGTGGATTCTAGGGTTTGTTAGTGTCAAAACGATATTTGATTGATCTCTTTCACTTATGTATCCGTCAAGTGGTGTTAGTGCTTGTTAGTATCATAGTATATGGAGGAATACAAGAACGAAGACAACAATGATCAAGAGGTACAAGCTTTTTGGGAAGAGATTCTTGTTCAGGATGAAAGATCTATCAGTTTTAAGAACTTCGTGATGCAATTGCTAACTTGGGGTCGAACAATAATAGAAATTAAGAAAATGGTAGGAATAATGTCCTTTAATATCTTAAATGATTAATTGGTGGGTTCTATCATTTTTTTTTTCCCACCACAAGAATAATTAAAGGGAATTGTAGGAAAGTAAAAAAAATTCTTAAAGTTTGTGCCCATTGAAGAGTTATATATAAAGTGGGTGTAACAATCCAGTAGAACCAGTTCCGTGGTAAGGGAACTGTGACATTGCTTCATGAGGATCAAAAATTTGTTGTAATGTGTCTTCTGTCAGCTTGCTTGTTTTTTTTTTCTTTAAACAACTTGTTTGGCTTCGGGTTGGTTTTTAGTCAATAGTATGTTAATTATTAATAATGCAAATGGAACAATGAATTTTTTTAAAGCTTAAAAATGGAACCAATTGGCTAATTAGGTTATTCGCCAATAAATTGCCTTGCATAATAGAATATTATCATCTGCAATGAAAAGATGTGAAATCGTTGGCCCATTCTATCTAGCTTTAACTCCATGAAGCAGCCCTACTAGTTCTTCTATTTAACTAAGGAAGACAATACTTCAGCACATAATAAAAATAAATAAGGAGAGATCGTGGTCACACACTGCATGATCAGCCGAATCCAATCGAAATGAAACCCCAACCTGCCTAAGACTCCTTCCAAAAAGCTCCATTCAAGTATGCTACCATTTCTTGCCACTTTTTTTATTTTTTATTTTTTATTCTTTGATCCATCAAAATTAAGAAAAAAATACACAAAAATACCATGTGGTTTGACCTTAAACTTCAGTACTAGGGGTTTTAAAAATTAAGCTTAAATACCTTGTGGTTTCATTATAGTCAAATAAAGGCCAAACCACATGGCACTTTTGTGTATTTTTCCCTTATTTTGTAATAAAAATTAAAAATCCAACTAAATTTTCTTCTCTTATGTTTGATATTAATAATTGTAAGCTTCTTAAACCATTGCAATAACCAATTAACTTGAAGTGTGATGACTTAACCCCAGCAAGAAAAATCGTTTAACCTTTATATTTTATCAAAAATTAAAAGTTCAACCAAGTTTTCTTTTCCCATATTGATAACTTAAGTCTAAAAAACTATTGCAACAACTAAATTAACTTGAAACATGGTGATTAAAGGGAACCTTTTTAGTGATTTGACCTTTATTAGGTTATAATAGAACCCGAAGGTAGTCAAATTTAACTTTTGAAACCTCTGATAACTAAGTTTAACAAAGTCCAATCACAATGTATTTCTGTATATTTTTCTCTTAAAATTAATCTTTATAAAAAAAAGAGATTTTCCAAACTTTAATATGTTACCTATCAACAAAATATTTTAATAATAATTATGATATTTGTTATTTAGTTATCATTATTTAATAGGTAGTCATCAATTAACAAATAGTAATTAGAATCCAAATGACTAACATTAATAGAGTTAAATGTTACGATCAGTATCCACTTATTGTTCCTCAGTTGGCAAATAATTATCCATAAGACAATATTTGTAATAAACTATATGCCAATTGGAAAATTAATAATACAATCAAAAAGTTTACCAATTGACAAACTGTACTTACAATCACAAGTTTTGCCAACTGAAAAATTGTACTTTGAACCAACAGCTTTGTCAATGTTTGGCATATGAATGACAATGCTGATAGGAGAGATACAACTCATCTCTATGTTATGGGCAAATGGTTAACATATCAATTGCCACTCAGCATACGAATAACAATATTGATTTAAGAGATACAACTCGTCATACTGTTTTTCAATCGACAAATGGTTGATATATTGATTGTTAATTGGCATACAAATGACAATGTTGAGGGAAGAGATTCAACTAATCATATTGTTTGTCAATCGTCAAACGGTTAATTTATCCATTGCCAATTAGCAAACCGTGAATTAATACATTGCGACAATGTTGATGGGATAAATGCATAAAATTACATTTAGTATTTTAAAAAAATTAATATACTGTCATTGTTTTCATTTTTAATATTTTTTATATATATTTTCTAAATTTTAGGGTTTGTTAGATTCTGATTAATTAGAAACTTCCTAATATTTTAGAAAAGAAAATTAAGGTTTTGGATTCCAACTATTTTTATAATTCAGTTTTTGAAAATAATTATCTAAAAGAGTTTAGGTTTTTACCCTTAAATTCTAGTTTAGGGGAATTTTTTTTTATTTTAATGTCAAGGCAGCATGAAAGTTGCTAAATGTTTGTATTTAAAATTGTTTTGTTAAACAAATTGAATTAAATTAGTTTAAATCTCTCCCTTTAACAAAATATTTTGATATTTCAAAAATATTATATGTTATATTTTACTTTGATCAGGAAATCTTACTTTGGTGTGTTACATGGTAAATGGATTTTTATGCTTGATATAAGTAGTGTTTATACAATATGTAATAATTAAAGCATAAAATTCTATAAAAAAAAAAAAAGAAAGTAATTAGGGCATAATCAATAAGAAATAAGGAAATAATATTTTCAAAGAGATTTTATGTGATGTGGCATAACCTTAACCTTAAGATGAAATTTGATTGTTGGGATACTGATAACTTATCTCTATGTTTCTCACACAAAAATGAGAGAAATGAAATCCCTCATAAGTTTAGAGAGAGAAAGTGATTCTTGAGTATAAGGAGAGAAAGATTTCTAGGAAATTGAATTTTAGAGAGATAAAATCCTTTGAAAAATATTATGTGATTATATGGAACCCATGTAATTTATTCTATGATTATCTTACCAAAGATATCTTGTTACAAAAAATGAAGGTTCGTTTACGAAATTTGAAATATAGGTTTTGAGATTTGATTGTCCAGTTACAAAATTTTAAATTTTTTTTTCCTTCAAGTAGGGATCTTAAAAATCTTGATTCCTTAAATGGGGTTGTTTTGGTCTTATTTTTTTTTAAAATATAATACTGTTTGCCGCATCATAAAAAAAAATATACTAATAGTCCCTATAATTTAAAATGGATTTAAAATTAATCCCTAAAGAATCTAAGTCTGCTACAATGGGGTTGTTTTGGTCTTATTTTTTGGAATTATTTTTTTTTTTTTTTTTTTGTGCACTTGTTTACACAAACATTAAGGTGAAGAGACTAAATTTTAAGGTTGCATGTATATATAAAAGATGAGATTTAACCAAGAAAACTTTTGATTGCAATATTAATTTTGAACCGTTGCAAGTGAAGTGATCGACAATAAAATTTCACTTGAAAATACAACACGTCCTTTAAGATCTTATTTTATTTGTCATGATTGTTCTTACACCCATTACATAAAGAGAAAGATAATTTGCTTTTTTATATAGTGGTATACATAACTAATTATTTTGAAAACGAACGTAGATGTGGGATACATTTGAGGATGGCAATAACATGTTAATTCGTTTGGTTTGATTTGTTGAAGTTGTGAGCCTGTAAGCATTTAAATTTATAATTTAATGTTATTTGGTTGATTAAATTATTTAGTGATACTATAAATTTACATGAGATATTAAAATGAGATTTATTATAAATTTATAGTAAAAGTCACTATGAACATTCATTGTTATAACTTATTTGTGTGCATGAGTTGTTGTCAAATAAATTTTGACTTTAAAATGCATAGTTATATATCTGTCTAGTGAGAATGATATAACATCTCTAGATTTATTCGTAAAAAAATTAATAACATTGTCTTGCTTGAGATATTACTATTACATATAAAAAACATGAAGTTAATAAATTTCTGCATTTGTGTGTATGTCTTTAAGACATAATATGAATATGAGTAATATTGTATTGAAGAACAATGATAGGGGTTGTTTTCGTTTGTGCATAGAAAACTCACATGATCAATTGATAGATGTGTAAGAAGAATTAATTGTGGATGCACACATGAAAAATGACATTTCTAGAGGACACCATAAAACCCGAACATTGTGATCACCATGAGTGCAATTGCATGAGTGCTATTGTATGTGTATCTTAATGAAAAAGACATGGTGATGTATATGATAATATTGAACAAAGGTCCTAATGATGAATCAGAGAGTCCGACCATTTGCTTCAAACAGTAAGAGTCTTTGTACAGATTAATGTGTGGGTGTTGAGTTTTTATATTCAATGTCAAATCTGTGCTTCGTTTGTATGATTCAATTCCTCAAGCATATTCGTTTATGGCTACATTGAGCAGTAAATTGTGTATTCAGAAATAACACATGGAGTAGAAATATGGGGGTCATTTCATTGTTTAACAATGAAATAATTAATTTCTTATTGTTGTTAATGTAAAGAATTTTTTTATATATATTATAAATGTGGGGTATTAATTATATTATAAAATACCATAAATTAATGTGAAAATTTGTTGAAATATTGAAACTTATATGGTTGATATAAGTGAAACCAAAAAATATACTTTATGAAAATTAAAGTGAGAAAACTTATTGGGGTTATGCTTTGAGTACTTTATAGAACATTACAAGAATATACAAATTTACTAGAATCTTTGGTTACCTAGACGAAATCATAGATTTGATTTGAACCGGTTGTATCAAGGCGATACATTGATGCCATGGTAATCCGGTTGTATCAAGAGGATACACCAATGCTAGTTGGATGACAAGAGTAAGAGATATAAATGCCTAGGACGAAGTGATGTTTCTTGGAATTGCAAGAAACAAACCTATATGTCTCACACAATGAAATCAAAATTAGTTACCTCGATAGCAATTGAGAAAAAAAATACTAAATGGATTAATTAGAAATTTATTGTTGGAAATAAATTTGATGGCTACATCCTATGCATTTAAAATCCATACTTACTGATAATGAAGTTTTATGAGAGGTACCTTAAACAATAAGTCTAGACATATCAGTCATAGACATCAGTATGTGAGATAATTGATAGAAGATGGTATCATTACAATTGTCTATGTAAAGTCAAGGAATAACTTGATTGATCCACTTACTAAGGCACTCGCAAGAGACCTAGTAAGTAATACATATAGAGAGATGGGGCTTAAACCATTTAAAAGTCAGCAGTGATGACAACCCAATCTAATTTTAGTAGACCACTAGTCCTAAGTTTTAATGGGTAATAACAAATTACTATGATTGACTGTTGATAGTCACATAGTTAGCCCATAATTGAGAAAGACAATATCGTCCGTTACATTTTAGAGGAGGATTTAAATTGTTAATGAAGTTGTAAAATGTGTTCTAGTAATGGAAACGCAAGAAGAATTTCAGCTATATGAACAAAGGAGTGGTGTCACTTCTTATAGAGAATTATGGTTTGCTCTCTTGAGGTTCATCAAACAAGGATATAGCAAATGGCCATAATAGTACTAAGTGAAAATAAATTCTCACCGAAATAAGAGAATTGTATATGTGTGGTGACTTCGGTCGTATCACATAGGAATGTTGGTTTAATTTAAATAATATTATTCATTTATGTTGGAAATCACCTTGACAAGATGCCCAGGTGGTGATCTTCCAAACACCCAAGTCTTGAATGACTTGTAGGAAAGAAAACAGCAATCGAACATAATAACAGAAAATCAAAGAAAGAAAGAAGACAAGCAATTTGTTGTCGAGGTTCGGCAATGTGCCTACGTCCCCGTGAGTTCCTCCGAACTCTCTGCACTAAATCTATGGTTCTTACAAAATTATAACAACCCCCTTCAAGAAACCACAATGTTCTTGAAGAAACCAAGAAGAGAACGAGAAAGTGATAGACCTATTACAATGCTTTCTATCAATTCTCTACTATCCTCTCTTCTTTACAACCAGCCTCTCTACAATGAGTCCCTCTTGTGTTTTGTGTCTTTGCACTCTCACACAGTTCTCTCATCCACACAATGTCTCACAAGTTACATTACATCTTGTGTCACAACCTTATGTTTGTGGTGTTGAGATTGAACCTAGGTGACCCTTTATATAATGCACCAACTTCTTGTCCAATCTTGTGTGTTATTCTCCACCCTTAGATCTTGATGACCACTTAACCATGGCCCTCCATCAATCCTAAGTTGTGTTGTGCGTTTTAACCTTGCATTCACGCACCTAAGAGAAGGCTAAAGCATGCTGTCCATGTGTGCCGGCCAAAGCTGCAGCGTCGCGCTGCAGCTCCAAGTTTCTGTCCCTTCTGCTATTCCTGCCAGGTTCCAGCGCTGTAGCTCCGTGCTGCAGCTTCGAGTTGCTGTCCCCTTCACACAACACCCTTCTGCTTGTGTGCAGAAGTGCGCACACTAGTGCGCATGGCCTTCCCTTGCTCCAAAATGAAGCATACACATGTGTGCAGCCTTCTAACTTGCTGAACTTTGATCCTCCACCTTTGGTTTAGACTTTAACCATCTTTGAACCATACTTGGACCTGTTCAAACCTTAACCATGTTTGAACCATGTTTAAACCTTAGACAAATACCAACAATCTCTACCTTTGTCTAAGCGTTTAAACCCGAACCATTGTGCAGAGACCTTCGGGATCCAAACTCATCTTGAGTCATCAATCAACCGACTCCATTCCTAAGAAGTCCAAGGCAATGATTGGACCTTCTTAGAGGTAGAACCTTGGTGCCTAAATCTGCAGGAGTTTTCTCCGTGGTCTTATTGTCAACATGAATGCATCCTTTCGTACCATTTTCCGGAATGTAATGATACCAAACATCCATATGCTTCATCCCCTCATGGAACACCAGATTCCTCCATAAGTGCCCTGCACTTTGGCTAACCAAAGACACCACAACCTGCTCTTTTAGGACCTCCCACTCGTCCAACAACCCTTTGTACCCCATAGCCTCCTTTATGGCTTCAATAGCCGCTATGTATTCTGCCTCGGTTGTTATGAGTGCTACCACTGGCTGCTATTGAGCCTTCAAATACCTCAGCAACCACTTCATCCATAACCAATGCTTCTTTCCGGGATTACTCACAAATTTGCTGAGAACACCCATTGCCCAAGAGACCCTCAACCAGTTTCTCTCCTTTTCTTAGATTATACACATCCCAAGGATCTTTTGTGTAAGGCTGAGGTCCTTCCTCTTGAACTCCTCACTGAGTTGAGATGTAAACCTTTCTATCCTCTTCTTGTTGTTCCAAACCAACAGCCAATTAGTGACATAGGTGAGGATACTCACCATCTTCTCCACCTTGTGTCCAGGTGAGAAAGTTTCTGTGAAACCTGTCTTCTCTTCTTGTGAACCCAATTGCCACCAGCTTAGCCTTGTTCCGGACTTCATCTCCTAGAGGGTACCCTTCTTTGACCTTGTAAGTCCACTTACAATCCATAACTCTCTGATTTCCCAGAATGTGCACCAATTCCCAGAAGTTGTTATTCCTCAAAGAATCCATTTCTTCCTCCATAGCTAGCTTCGATCTTGGCGAATCCTTACATGCCATGTAAGTACCTTGTTCACTCATCCCTCCTTTTGTCCAAGGAGTTGCTGCATCCGCAGCATCCGCAAACCCATATCTTGAAGGTGGTCCGACCAGTCTTCTTTCCCGGTCTCTTGTGAGCTGGTAGTCATTCCGACTTGCTGCATCAACCTCTTCTAGTTCAGCCTCCTCTTGAGTGCCCTGAGCATGGCCTTCATCCAAAGGCTCTACCTGGTCCGAACCCTCATGCCTTCCTTGCTCTACCTGAATTGAATCTTCCTTGATGTTATGCTCCACAAGAACCAAACTGGTTTGCTCACTAGCCCCTGCAGGGTTAGTTTTCTCCAAATAGGGAAATAACAATTCATTAAAATGAACATCCCTACTTATAATGAGTTTCAATCTTTCTTTCTCTAAGGACCACAACCTATATCCCTTAGCCCCTTCGCCATATCCTAGAAACACACATTTTCTAGATCCTGGGCTAAGTCTATCATCCTTTTGTTGTGCATACACAGCACACCCAAAAGTCCTAAGGTTGTCCAACTCAGGGGGTTTTCCACTCCACATCTCCATGGGATTCTTTTGATACACAATCCTAGAGGGTGATCTATTTACCAAGTATGCAGCTGTAGCCACAGTTTCCCCCCAAAAACATTTGGGTAATCCGGATTTATTTAACATGCACTTAACCTTTTCCCTAAGGGTCTTATTCATCCACTCAGCAACTCCACTTTGCTGAGGGGTTTCCACAACCGTCCTATGTCTTAGAATCCCATTTAACCTACAGAATTGATCAAGTTCTTGGTTAAAAATTTCTAAGCCATTATCGGTTCTTATCCCCTTAACTACTCTACCCATTTGAGTCTCTACCAGCCCTTTCCACACCACTAACTTATTCAAGGCATTCGATTTATTTTTCACCAAATAAACCCACACTTTTCTTGAATAATCATTAATTAAAGACAGAAAGTAAATGTTACCTCCCTGTGTTGGTGTCCTTGCTGGTCCCCAAAGGTCCGTATGAATGTAGTCAAGAATGCCCTTAGACTTATGCACTCCGGTGTTGAAGCTGACCCGGTGTTGCTTCTCAAGAACACAACACTCGCAGAAATCAAGTTCCTCTACTTTGTCTCCACCAAGTAGGCCATCCTTGCTGAGAACTTGCAGGCCCTCTTCGCTCATATGTCCCAAGCGAGTGTGCCAAAGGGCTGCTCTATCCATCTCAGCTATCAAGCTTGCTGCTTGATCATTGATTTCTGTCTCTCTGATCATCTCATAGAGTCCATTGTTTCTTGTTGCCTTGATCACTACCAAAGATCCCTTGGCTACCTTGATCTTTCCTCCCTCTATCTTGCATGTGTATCCCATGGAATCCAGCTGCCCCAATGAGATAAAATTCCTCCTCAAATCCGGGAGATACCTCACATTTTCCAGCAACCTTGTCATTCCATCAAACATCCTCACCTGGATGTCTCATATGCCTCTCACTTGGTAAGAAATATCATTCCCCAAGAAAACCGTTTCATCATTGGTTTCCTTGAAATTCTTGAACCAACTCTAGTGAGGGCACATGTGATGAGTGCACCCGGTATCCAAGATCCGTTTCCTGCTGCCTTCTTGCCCCTTGCTCACACCCGAGCACACAACAAGAACATCATCATCTTGTTGTTCTGTTTTGGCAACTAAAGCCTCTCCATTCATGGTATGGCTTCCTCCTCTATCCCTTGTCATCTTCTTGCAATCTTTCTTGACATGACCCTCCTTATAGCAGTAGTAGCAACCTTTCCTTCAAAATCTTAGTTTGGAATGCATTCTCCCATGGCTTTCTCCTCTACCTCTGTCCTAGTAGTAGCCATGTATGCTGCTGTGCACTCTCCTATGGCTCTCTCCTCTACCTCTGTCCTGGTAGTAGCCATACATGCTGTTGTGCACTCTCCCATGGCTCTCTCCTCTATCTCTGTCCCAGTAGTAGCCATGCATGCTGCCATACCGAGTTGCTGGCCTCCTTTTAAAGAACAGCCCTTTACCACTTGATGCACTCCTTATCTTGGCATCAAGATTATCTTGCAACTCTTTCTTAGGATCAAATTTAAAAGGAAAGATTCATTTATGAAGATACCTCTTATCCGGGAGAGTCTTGGCAAGAAGCAACTTATCTAGTTTCTTTCATATTGCAGCTGGATCTTCCGAGTCTCCGTACTCCTTTGTGACATTATCCGACATGTGCAAGAAAATGGTGCTGTAAGCCATCTTCTTCATCTCAATCCACTGGTCCTCCATGGTACTTGCTGGAAAAGCATCATCTTCTCCAAGAGCTAAGTCCACTTTCTGTTGCACTAGAACCTCCTTGATCTTCCGCTTCCACAGGGAAAAATATCCCTTTCCATCAAACTTCTCAATACCGAAATTTGAAGCCATCTTTTGCGGACAAGATCCCTGATTTATGCACTACCCACAAATGATTTCTTTAACCTCAAGAACACAGATTGAAGATGGATCTTAACACCATTCTTGAATCAACCTTCAAGAACACGATCAGATCTTGATCTTTACACCATTCTTGAATCACCCAAGAAGTTTAATCTTTGATTCTTGGACTCTTGGCTCCGTACCTTCTACTTCTTGCTCCGATAACCAACTGTGCAAGCTCTGATACCACTGTCCAAAACTCTGATACCACTGTTGGAAATCACCTTGACAAGATACCCAGGTGGTGATCTTCCAAACACCCAAGTCTTAAATGACTTGTAGAAAAGAAAACAGCAATCGAACACAAGAACAGAAAATCGAAGAAAGAAAGAAGATAAGCAATTTGTTGTCGAGGTTCGACAGTGTGCCTATGTCCCCATGAGTTCCTCCGAACTCTCTGCACTAAATCTATGGTTCTTACAAAATTACAACAACCCCCTTCAAGAAACCACAATGTTCTTGAAGAAACCAAGAAGAGAACGAGAAAGTGATAGACCTATTACAATGCTTCCTATCAATTCTCTACTACCCTCTCTTCTTTACAACCAGCCTCTCTACAATGAGTCCCTCTTGTGTTTTGTGACTTTGCACTCTCACACAGTTCTCTCATCCACACACACGTCTCACAAGTTACATTACATCTTGTGTCACAACCTTATGTTTGTGGTGTTGAGATTGAACCTAGGTGACCCTTTATATAGTGCACCAACTTCTTGTCCAATCTTGTGTGTCATTCTCCACCCTTAAATCTTGATGACCACTTAACCATGGCCCTCCATCAATCCTAAGTTGTGCTGTGCGTTTTAACCTTGTATTCACGCACCTAAGAGAAGGCTAAAGCATGCTGTCCATGTGTGCCAGCCAAAGCTGCAGCTCCAAGTTTCTGTCCCTTCTGCTCTTCCTACTAGGTTCCAGTGCTGCATCTCCGTGCTACAGCTTCGAGTTGTTGTCCCCTTCACACAACACCCTTCTGCTTGTGTGCAGAAGTGCGCACACTAGTGTGCATGGCCTTCCCTTGCTCCAAAATGAAGCACACACATGTGTGCAGCCTTCTAACTTGCTGAACTTTGATCTTCCACCTTTGGTTTATACTTTAACCATCTTTGAACCATACTTGGACCTGTTCAAACCTTAACCATGTTTGAACCATGTTTAAACCTTATACCAACAATTTCGATATGACTTTGAGTTGTTTACACTAATAGAAGGTTTTAAATCGAAAGATAGCTACTTTATGCAAACAAGACTTCGAGATATTGTGGCAGTATTTTTCAAATTTGGTTTTCAAACAAGTGGGGGATTGTTAAAAAAAAAATTATTTAAAATAATTTTAAGGGGTTGCTTGAAAACCCAAAAGGTATTAGTCTAAATCTAAAGGTTTTGATTTAAACATAAAGATGTGATTCAAATCTAAATGGTGTGATTTAAATCTAAAGGTTGTAATTTAAACAAAAAGGTATCAGATTTTTTAAATATTTTTTTAAACAGACACGATCGGATCCGTTAAAAACTAACAGGCTTTATCGTAACACTCTCATTAAATCTGAAAAAAATTGTGTCTTTCCAAATGGAAAAACATAACTTTTTAGAACCATTTGATGAGGTGCTTCTACACCTATAAATACCCATCACTTCCCACTTTCAGAACAAAATTCATTTTTCATTATTTCTTCTCTTTTTTTCTCCATTATTATGCCATAATATTTTAGTATTTCAAAGCAAAATTAAATCGGAAGTTCTTCAGATTTTGCTATCAGCAGACTTCAAGTTTGAGACTTGGTTGTATCTTAGAGGACTATTAGTCTGGGTAACTTGTTTATTCAAGTGGGGACGAATAAAACCTTAAAGACAGTGATTAATTCACACCTCTAAGTATTGATTCTCATATTCTGTTTTCAGTTAGAAAATTTTACAACAATAAATCCTAACAAGAAAGACTTCTTATTTATTCGGGAAAGTTACATTTTCTTATTTTATTGTTGATTGTTATATTAGTATGCGCATAATAGTTTTCTATTATGTTGTTTATTTTCTAGTAGTGTTAGAAAAACCTCATTTATATAAAAGGGTTTTAGAGAAGATTTGTAGGAGACTAGTTCATAATACTTTATTTATAAATTAGAGAGATTTACAACTATAGTTATGTTGAGAGTTTTGGGTGTGATTTTAGCAACTCTACTCTTGCTAAATTTGTAATCGAAGGATAATAAAATAGTGGGTTTGTTGGACATAGATGAATAAGTTTTCAAACCACATTAAATCTTGTTTTCTTACTCTTTATTTTATTTGCCTATTTATTTGCTTGTGTGTTTTTTTCTAAAGTTTTGTTTTGGGCTTTAAAGGTTAAATCCCTACAAGTGGTATTGAGTTATGGTTGCGATGACAAAAACACTATGGATAGGTGTGATTAATTATTGAGTTATTTGATAGGAATAACAACTTCTTATTGTGGCAAAACACCATCAAAGATGTGTTGACAAAACAAGCTTACTCTACACGACGCTTGATGAGTTCAAGTCACAAGAGATGAAGGATGATACTTGGAAGGATATTACTTTGATGGAGATGAGTACAATTTGTTTAGCTTTATAAGCTCCTAAGGTAAAGTATTGCATGCTAGATATTTGAAACTTCTGCAATAGGTTTGTGGAATAAACTCAAGAGGACGACTTACGTGGGAAATTCACTTTCAACAACCTGTGCTTGAGTAAGAATCTCTACAAAATCAAGATGACAGAGGATGCAGATATCCGTGATTAGGGATATTCATTAGTCTATTAAAACCGATTAAATAATTGTTTCGAATCAAAATAAGGAAAACAATATGATTAAATAATTAATCGATTTAACCGATTAATTGAACCAACTATACCGACTTTAAATTGATCAGTAATTGATATACCAAAATTTATACCAATTTAACTGTTTAACTGATTTAGAAATTAAATTAAATAATAATAATAAATATATAAAGGTTAAATATCTTAAAGTCAGTCTCAATACTTCATCAAATATATATTATAAAATAAATTCAATTAAATATTAATAAATAATAAATAAATATGAAGATATGAAAAAATAATGTTTTTTAATTTAACCAACCAAAATAAAATGGTAAAAAATCAATTAATTACACTGTTCATATTTGGTTGAAACAGTATAAATATTTTTGCTTTAGTTAAAAAATTTTACCGAGAAATTTCGATCAAATCAACTGTTTGAACATCCCTATCTATGATCATATTAGCACTTTCAATAAATTTATCACTCAGTTGTTGAGCATTGAACTATTCAAGCTCAAAGAAGATGACAAAGTAATTTTATTGTTTTCTTCTTTACTACCAAGCTATAAAACCGTAGTCAAAACTTTAAAATTGGATGAAGAAACGTTGGAGGTTGATGATGTTAGTTACTGTGATACCTTTTCAGAATGAGAAGATGAAGAGGCCAAATGTATGCTCAAGGAAGGTGTGTTTGTGACTACAAATGATAAGAAGCCAAACAAAAGAAGAGGAAAGAGCACTTCAATGTGGGATGAAGGAAGATCACGATGTATGTCAAGGGCTCATGATAACTCTGATAAAGAGTGTTTATATTGTGGAGAGAAAGAACACATATAACATTATTGTAAGGCTATGAAAGATTATTTATGGGAGTTGGAAAGGATAAGAAGAAGAAAGAGTGATAATGACAAGGGTAATGAAAATGTGTATATCACCGAAGAAAGTGATGAAAAAGAAGTGGTGCTAGCTATTGAGTACATTGAAGAAAAAATTGGTAAAGGTGATGTTATGCTACTATTCAGCATCTTCCACTCACATATTCAACAAAACAAAAATACTTTGATTGTATGAAGGAACCTACCCATGTCAATTGCTACAGCATATGGTAAACACAATAATTGATGGTGAAGATAGCATAAGGTTGAAGCTGCATGATGAAAGCGTGATGATACTTAACAAGGTAAAGTATGCTTCCTCTCTCAACACAAATGTCATATTTTTTAGGGAGCTTGATAAGATGGGATACACATGGACTACGGGGAGAAATGTAAATTCTTAATGGATCAAAAGTAGTGTTGAAGTCTACCATGAACAAAAAAACTTATGTATTGGATGAGAGGGTTTTGCTTGAAAAATTAGGTGGAGAAGACATAGAAAGATCAAAAAGGATTATTGCACCAACCAATGGTGTTTAATTGTTATTTAATGAAATTTAATAAGATTTTATTCAATTTAACTAAGTATTTGGAAAATTTTAAAATTAACTCTAGCTTAAAGTTGATTTTAAGTTGGACCCAAACATCACCAATATATAACTTTGTTTGCATCATATGGCTATTATTTTAATATTCAAATAATTTAGTGAGTTCTTTAAGTGGATATGATAATATTTTGGGTTCACATATGTGAATTATGTGATAGTATTATAAATGTATATTGTGACCCTTGTATAAATAGATAGAATTGATGTAATTAAAAAAAAAAATCTAAGGAGCTAAAGAATTTGCATTTTGTATCATGGTTCAATCCTTATCTTCATTCAAAAATGAAATGGTCTTTCTTTTCCTCTTCTACAATCTCTTATGCGATGACAACTGATTTTATTAACATGAGAGGTAGTTCTCCCCCACCTATTATCCTTCTCATCTCTAGAGCGAGTGGAGTTAATCTATCATCTCTTATGTGATGATAAGTGATTTATTAACAAAATTAATTGACACCCACTAATTATGACTCATTTGAAGGCGTTTTATTATTGTTATTGTTGATCCAAGCCTTTATGTGGCCATTCAAATCTTTTTGGGTTTTTGAAGGCTTTTTATTGAAGGCATTTTATTATTAACTGTCATTCTTTTCATTTAATATTTTTTATATATATTTTTTAAATTTTAGGGTTTGTTAGATTCTGATTAATTAGAAACTTCCTAATATTTTAGAAGAAAAAAAAATTAAGATTTTGGATTCCAACTATTTTTATAATTCAATTTTTGAAAATCATTACCTAAAAGAGTTTAGGTTTTTACCCTTATATTTTAGTTTAGGAGAATTTTTTTTTATTTGAATATCAGCACGAAAGTTGCTAAATGTTTGTATTTAAAATTGTTTTGTTAAACATATTGAATTAAATTAGTTTAAATCTCACTCTTTAACAAAAAATTTCGATATTTCAAAAACATTGTATGTTATATTTTACTATGATAAGGAAATCTCACTTTGGTGTGTTACATGGTAAATGGATTTTTATACTTGATACAAGTAGTGTTTATACAACATGTAATAATTAAAGCGGAGTTTTGAAGGTAGAAAGTGGTCACACCTTTTTTAACTATTATATTTCATGTCACCACATAAAGGCCTGAGCTTGAATACACAAAACGTTTTTCCTTTACCCCATCCTCCTAAGATCCAAACAGAAAGCGAAGTTTGAAGGAAAAAGAAAAACAAACCCATTAGCTGTTCCTCTGTACCCACTGCACTAAAAGCTCCTTACTTTTATCCAAAAATGGCCACTGCATTATTAGATACTATCGTTCAACAACGAAAAGAGTTCATGATTTCACCCACCGGTGATAGTTTCCCTACTCTAAGAACAGCCCATTTCCTCAAACAAACTGCAAACTCCATTGACGAAACAGTTCTCAAGCTCCCTCCTTCACTCTCTCTCCACACCAAACCCGCCATTGACCTTGAAAACATACCATTGAAAGTTAATTTCAAAGGCAGGAGATACCCTCAAAAGAACTGGAAAGAATGGGTCGATAACTTGCATCCCAAGTATCAATCTACGTGGAAGAAAGCCGGTGTCTATGATGTAATCATGGGTTCATCACGTAAAATACTAAGACACGAGGAGTTGCTTTTGGGGTTAGCAGAGAGATGGTGCCCTGAAACCAATACCTTCACTTTCCCTTGGGCAGAAGCTACAATCACCTTAGAGGCATGGTGGTTTTGGGGGGTTACTCTGTTTTGGGTGACATTGTTTTTACTTCTCTTCAAACCAATGATTTGTTGAGGTCAAAAAATGGTTTGCTTGAAGCTTATCGAAAAATTGCAAGAGCCAGTAGAAAACCAGTTACCCATACATTATGGATGGATTATTTCATGGGAAATGGAGATGATCTCGAGCACGAAGCATTTCTCTCCTTATGGTTGCGTAGGTTTTCTTCCCTAGAAACTTCTATGATAGTGTCAATTAGCATCTTTTCCCAATTGCAAGTAGCCTTGGTAAGGGAACAAGAATGGCATTAGCACCAGCAGTTCTTGCTAGCATTTACAATGACTTGACTTTGTTGAAAGAAAGAATGGATGAAACAAGGAATGAGGAGAAAAACAATGGTGTGCCACTTGATCTTTGGGCACCACTTCAATTACTACAACTTTGGGTTTGGGAGAGATTTCCAACATTGAGGCCAAGGCCTAATTTGATCAAACATGGTGAGCCGAGAGTGGCAAGGTGGCACAAACTCAAAAAGGTGAAAGTTAGGAGTGTGAAGTTAGCCATGGAATCTGCTGGGAAATACTTTCAGTGGCGCCCTTATGCTGCAGCCTTGACTAATTACTTGTCCCCTAAGTTCTACATAGAGAAAGAAATGTGGGTATCAGTTGATGCTGGTTTAGTCAAAGAACTAGAGTCGTTTGCTCGATGCTTGAGGGTGAGTGAGCTGGTTGGACTAGAGTACGTAGAGCAATATCTTCCTCATCGAGTAGCAATGCAGTTTGGAATGGATCAGGACCTTCCCGGTTCTGTCCGTCGATCCAACAAGAACCCCCAAGTTGCATGGAGGAATTACAACAAGCGGATCAAAGATAAAATGCTTTACATACCAGCTAGACTCTTCGAATCGGATGTTACCAAGCGATACTTGGATGGTTGAAGCTGTCAATGATTCCAGACAAAGATACATTTGAGGGTTTTGTGAGGAAGAGGAAAAGAATTCCAATACATTCACAATATAGTTTGAAACAAAAGAAGGAAGCAGAGAATGTTGTTAAGGAAAGTGAATTCCCATACTTCCATGTGTCAAATGGCAAAAAGAACACTGTCGGGAATGGACTTTTTAGTGATAGAAAGCCTTCTTCGAGTACACATTCTCAGGGTCCATCATCTGGTATTTCTGCAAGTGGAATGATTGGGGAGGGGAAGTTTCACAGCAAAGATTTGGTGGGAGGATCCTTGAGAGGTATGGAAAATGCAAATGGGAGTAAAGCTAAGTGTCCTGTCAAAGATGCTGTGAGAAAAAGTTTCCAAAGTACAGTCAAGATGTCAAAGCTAGAATTGAAAGCTAGGATTAGGGAGCTTCAGAAAGAGGTTGCTGAGCTAAAAGCAGAATATGCATTCAGGTTTGGCAAACAACCCCCAGTAGAAATACCATCTGAATCAGAGTAGAAGAATGTGGTTCTTTAGTTTCATGGAATTCACTGAAAACATTGCCTGTGTAGTTGGTAGAAACTAGATTTATCGAGTGCTAATGCCTCTTAAGTAGAACTAATGTTTTGGAGATGATCTGAGGTGAAACATCACTTGCCAATATGTGATGAGATTTCATTACTTTTTGTCTATTTCCTGTAACAAGCTAAACTTTTTTGTGTATTCACTGTGACAAGTAAAAGTTAGCATGTTTGTGGAGTGTCACACTTGGATTAGCTAGGAATCAAACATAGAAGAGATACTGTAGCCTGAAATGCATGAATTTGCTATGAATGACTAAATATTTATTATATGAATTTTGCTGCACGAAATCTCTCCCATAACTCTATAATCAAATTCTGGTTTGTGATATTGCCCAATGTGGTCTTTGCAATAAATTTTCTCCTTGCATCCTCAACGCCTTGTACTTGAGCACCCTTCTGATCATAACTTGCCAAAAGCCATTAGCAAAATTGACTTTGATTGATATTCTACCTTATTTGATATTTGAAAATATGAGAACCAATCAAGAAAATTCAGCAAAAGGGTCTGCATCAAATGAGTAAAAAATTCGTACTTTTGGAAGACAAAAGAACCTAGACGAAGATTATATATGTGCAGAGACTAAAAGAACGAAACTTAGAATTATACACTTAAATCAGTAGATATAGAAGAAAAAAAGGTAGTTTGAAATCTCAACAGCCATTCCAAGCATGCTAAGGAGAACCCAAGAGAAAAAAAAAAGTTAAAAAACAGACATTCCAAGCTGGAATAGCAGCAAGAGTTCCTGCAGAAAAAAAGGGACATCTCTAATATGAGAGTTGGAATTTTTTATGCAATGTAATACTCAGTTCATGGCTAATCTGTTCTCATTATTCTGCAGTCACCATTGTGATAGTTGATATTTTGATACTTCCATACAAATTCTGCCATAAATCACAAAGTCATCTTTATCACAGAAGTGCATCAAAGAAGAAAATGAATTGCAGCTCTAGGAGAGTTGAATTTTTAAGTATAGCTAGTCTCCTTGGCTTGGTTGATTGTCACTTCATTGCTGCTAACTAACCAATCTGATAACAAATCTCAAAACATCAAAAAAGTCAATTAGACAAATTAAAATAAGTGTATTTCTTCAAAGTCTTTGACCAACAGATTGTGTCTCAAGATGAACTTCTAATCTCTAAAGATGAAAGAATGTACAAGTATTCATGATCACTTGAATGAATTTAACACGTTCGTGTCTCAATTGTTAAATGCAAAAGAAAAATTGAAGACTGAAAAGAAGACATTGCTCTTGTTATCATCTTTACCAAAATCTTACAAACCATTGGTGCAATCATTGTTGGTGGGCAAGTCGACATTGAGCTTAGATGATGTGACCGCGTTACTGCGTGAAAATGAAAGGTTAATGGGAAATGAGAGCTTGTCTAGTGATAGTCAAGCGTTACTACGTTAGTATTTCAAAGGAGAACTAAATCGGAAGTTCTTCAGATTTTTTTGTATGTAGAATTCAAGTTTGAGACTTGATTGTATCTTGACGGACTATTTGTCTGTATCCATAGCAAACTTGTTTATTCAAGTGGAGACGAATAAAGCTTTAAAGAAAGTGATTAATTCACACCTCTTAGTCTTGATTCTCATATTCTGTTCTCATTTAGAAAAATTTACAACAATTTTAAGGCTTTATTTTTGTCCAATAAAATGCAAATAGAATCTCTCTAAATGATGAATCAAGACTTCGTCAAGCTGGATAGTTTCGATGGAAATAATTTCAGCTGGTGGCAAGACAAGATTATGTTCTTCCTTCCTGCATTGAAATTTCCTAGATAATGGATCCTAATCTGCAGTCCATTCCTAATGATCCAATTCCTAAGGAAAGAGAGCAGCCTCAAACAGTTGTTATCAAATAACTGCAGAAAGAAAATAAGAAAAGAGAGGAGATTGCTTGTACCATCTATTTACTGACATCAAATCCGTGAAATCAAGATTTGATTAATTTCCTGCGAAAAGCTGTCATGACATAGTGAGCAAAAGAGATTAACCGACTTAAGTCATTGAGCTGCTATTCACTGATGGCTACACTGATATTTTTTTTCCAAATCTTGCTGCTTTAGCTTTGCAGCCATTCTTTCAAGCCTGCTAATCTGAGCTTCAAGTTCCAATCCTGGTACCTCAATTTTATAACTACTGCCATCTTCAGTGCCATTGATGCGCACTGCTTTATCAATCAGACTCCGTGCATTACTCACCTTTGCATCTTGAGTGGACCTCTCTGATCCTACCGTAACAGCTTCACTCTCTGTAGCCTTTTTCACCAATGTATCCATCAGATCTGTATCTTTAACAGCTCCATTATATGCAATTGAATATGAAGGACTTTGGGATTTAGCTGTTGAGTTCTCACCATGACCATACCCTTCCTCTCCCCAGACACCATAATGTTTGTTAGTAGATCTTAGCACTTCTGTAATGATCAGATTATCTTCCCTGTCAGGATCAGATGGAAGACTTTGACAACAACTTGAAGAATTCCCAACATCCTTTCTATCCTGTACCTCGCCATACTGGCTTCTAGATTTCAATATTTCTGCAGTAGACACGTTATCTTCCGTCACAGAATTTGATGAAAACCTTTGACGATGACATGAATAATTCCCAGCGTCAACAACTACTTTAATCCCAAACTCATCTTGCTTTCCCCCAGATTTCAAAAGTTCAGTAATGGTCCGCTGATCTTCCTCAACAGACTTTCCAGCTGCTTCCAACCTATTGCCCTTGGGGTGAAAGCCAGGAGAAAAAGGAGAACTAGTAAGTTCTTTCAGAACTATGAAACTCGGTGGTAAGTGTTTTTGATCATTTGTACACATGCTATTCTCACCATCACCATTGTTACCTTCCTTCTTTCCTTTTAAGCTCTGGCTTGATTTTTTTGAGCTCTTCAGCAGAGAACCTGGAGAAGGATATTCATTATTATCTTCAGAGAAAGATAGAGAGCAATGATGCCATCTTTAATTTCCTTCTTACTCTTTAGAATCTGAGGTGACATTTTCAAACTTTTCCGAGGAGAACTAAGGTGAGTAGAAGCACCATCATCTTCATTTGCTCCTTTTGAACTAAGGTGAGTAAAGCAATCTCCCTCTTTTATTTTTGATGTCTTTGGTGTAGATTTGGAACTCATGAAAGTGCCACCTTCCATAGTTTCTTCTGATCTCTTTGGCGTAACGTTTGGACTACGCATATCCAAAACTGATTGCTTCCACCACTCCAAGTATCGTGTAGTGATATCAGCCTCAGAAAGGCGGGAGGGAAAATATAACATGACATCACTGACTGCTTTATTATAATCTCTCCAAGCAATCTCAAGACTCTAATTTGATCGAGCAACACAACCCGGAAGATCTTGATCGAATCCAATTTGCAAGGCTACTCGATTTGGAAGGTATTGTTCTATACAGTTGAGTCCAACTAGCTCGGAAGGCCTCAAGCATTGAGCAAATGACAAATATTCATCATCAATATCAGGATCAAATAATACCCACATTTCCTTTTCTCCATAAAACTTAGGTAAATTCCAGTTACTCAAAGGACACCAATCAAAACTCTCCTTTGCCAAGTCTAGAACCAATCTCACATTCTCAAGTTTCACCTTTATGCCATCCCACTGAGCCAATCTTGGCTCACCATTTTCAATCTTTTTAGGCTCCGTCCTTAACTCTGCAAATCTCTGCCAAGCCCAAATCTGCACTAATTGAAATGGTGACCAAACGGTAATTGACAAAACATCTTTATCCTTAGCACTAATCTCTAATTTACTTGAAGCAACAATGGTTTTTTTCAACAAATTCAGATCTCTATAAATGCTAGCAAGAACAGCAGGTGCAAGTGCAATTCTTGTCCCTCTAGCTAGACGAATTGCAATTGGGATAACACATCTAAACTAGATGGCAAAACAAACCTTGACAACCACATTACAAGAAAGGCTTCGTGCTCGATTTCGCTACCACTCTCCATGAATTTCTTCATCCATAAACCCTAGCTTGCCTTCTTAGCTATTGTTCTACTGATTTCTAATCGTGCTTGGTCCAGTTTCTCCATTATCTCTTTCAGTTCTATGCTCTTAAGAGGGCTAAAAACAGGGGACCCCAAAATAGAGTAACCCAAGAACCAAATTAGCGTTCCTTTGTATTTCGTACGTAGAGGCCATGATTGCTTCATAGATACCAGCTCTTTTCCATATCGGTTCATGCAAGGAAGCCATAGTTTGAACCCATGTGTTCCAATTCTTTGGTGGGAATCTCCAGCCATTGAATGAGAACCTTAAAGGCCAATTTTTGGGCTCAAGTGTGGGTGGAAAAAGTTAAGAAAAATAGCAAAAATCGAACAACACGTACACACAAAGAATTGAACACAGAGATTTAACGAGGTTCGACAATGTGCCTACTCCTCGGACCCACACCCAAATTATTTTACTATTTGGCAAAAGCCCAAAGAAAAACCAGAGCAGTGCTCCGTTACAAATAATCACTCACTTGATTTTGTACAAGACACACTTATCTCTCACAATATTTTCTCTATGTTCTCTACACTGCATTTATCTTCAGAACTAATGCCAATTTATAGGCAAGCAAGCGGCACTGATCTCTGATAAGCATAGAAAGTAGTTGTGCATTAATTAATCTGCGGCTACTTCACATGGCCTGTCCTTCTCACAATTAATGAATCCAATGCTGCAGAATTAATTGATGTGCGGCTATTTAATAAGCAGCTGTATTGATGCACATGGCCTGTCCTTCTCACAATAAATAAGTCCAAGGCTGCAGAATTAATGATAACTTTGACAATAAAGATGGAGACACATGGCCTTGTCTCCACCTTTAACAATCTCCCACTTGGAGACAATATGCCATTTGTAACGAAATTTCATCATAGTCAAACTAGGTGTGAGTCTTCTCCCGCTTCTTCAAGCATGAAGACCGATCGAAGCTGAACATCCTTTCAGCTTCTCAATCGTAACAGTCTTGGTTAACATGTCTGCGGGATTCTTACTTTTGTGAATCTTTTCTAGCGTAATAACCCTTTCTTCTAAGAGCCCCCGTATGAAATGGTATCTGATGTCGATGTGTTTTGTCCTGGCATGAAATGTAGAATTTTTTGCCAGATGAATTGCACTCTGACTATCACTGTAAATCTTACAGTCTTTCTGCTCCTTGCTTAATTCTCTGAGTAGACTTTGTAGCCACACCATTTCCTTTCATGCTTCTGTCACTGCCACGTACTCTGCTTCTGTAGTCGAGAGAGTTACGATCTTCTGTAATCTCAAGACTCAACTCACTACTGCACTGCCCAGTGTAAAGGCGTACTCTGTAGTACTCTTTCTACCATCTAGGTCTCCTGTCATGTCAAAATCGACATAACCCTTCAAACTAATCTCTGATCCATCATAGCATGGGATAGATTAGTTGTACCTCTCAAGTACCTCATAATCCACTGCACAACCTTCCAATGCTCCTTGCCTGGATTATTCATGAATCTACTCACGACTCCCACAGCTTGTGCAATATCTGGTCTGGTACAGACCATAGCATACATGAGGTTACCAATTGCTGAGGCATATGGTACTTTTGACATGTATTCATGTTCTTCGACTGTCGTCGCACCCTGCCCTTTTGAAAGTGCGAAGTGACTTGCTAGTGGAGTGTTCACCGGTTTAGCCTGATCAATGTTGAACCTTTTTAGTACCTTTTCGATGTACTGTTCCTGAGATAGCCACAATCTTCGATTCTTCCTATCTCTGCTGATCCGCATACCAAGGATTTGTTTAGCCATACCCAAATCCTTCATAGAAAACTCTTTGGAGAGTTGTTCCTTCAACATTGTTATTTCCATCATGCTTGATCCTGCAATAAGCATATCATCCACATACAATAGAAGAATGATGTAGGAATCATCAAACTTCTTGAAATAACAACAATGGTCAGCGTTACATCTTGTATACCCATTTTCAGACATGAAATTATCAAACCTGATATACCACTGTCTGGGTGCTTGTTTCAACCTATACAAACTTTTCCTTAGCTTACACACCAAATCTTCCTTCCCTAGTTCTTCATACCCCTGTGGTTGCTTCATGTAGATATCTTCATTCAGATCACCATGAAGGAAAGTGGTTTTCACATCTAGCTGTTCTAGATGTAAGTCCTCTACTGCAACAATGCTCAATACAGATCTGATGGTACACAACTTTACAACAAGAGAGAAAATCTCAGTATAGTCGATACTTGCCTTCTGTTGAAATCCCTTGACTACCAACCTGGCCTTATATCGCTTAGTTCCATCATGTTCTTCTTTTAACTTGTAAACCCACTTGTTATGCAAAGCTTTTTTTGCCTTCTGGAAGCTTAGCCAAATCCCATGTTTGATTTACTATCAGGGAGTCCATTTCATCATTCATTACAGCCTCCCACTTGAGCTTATCCTCAATCTGCATTGCTTCTTCATAACATTCTGGTTCACCATTATCAGTTAAAAACAAATAATTCAGAGATGTTAAATAATGAGTCAGAAGTTGACCTTTGTTAACTCTTTCTGATTCCTCAATTCTTGATGGGAAACTTGGGGAACAGGAGTGTGAGATTCTATATTCTCATCTCTGGGTTGTAACACTCATTTTGTAGAAATTTCATCAAGTTCTACAAACTCTTTTTTTTTTGTTTCCCCTTCCACTTGTTTCATCATGTCCTTATATAGAACATTCTCGTTAAACACTACATCTCTACTTCTGAAGACTTTTTGGTTTTTTGGATCCCAAAACTGATAGCCAAACTCATTAATGCTATATCCAACAAAGACACACTTTATGGATTTTGGGTCTAGCTTAGACCTTTCATCTGAGTTTATATGGACATAAGAAGTGCAACCAAATATTCTTAAGTGTGATAGGTTTACCTCTTTTCCTGTCCATGCTTCTTCTGGAAGTCCAAACTCAAGTGCAACAGATGGTCCTCTATTGATCAGATAGACTGATGTGTTCACCGCTTCTGCCCAGAACTGTTTGGGTAATCCAGCATTAATCCTCATGCTTCTAGCACATTCATTAATGGTTCGGTTCATGCGTTCTGCCACTCCATTTTGCTGCGGTGTTTTAGGAACCGTCTTCTGTCTCTTGACACCATTGAGAGCACAGTATTCCCCAAATTCATCGCTGCAATATTCTCCACCATTATCTGACCTCAGAAACTTTAGCTTCCGACCTATTTCAGTCTCAACCATAGCTTTCCACTTTTTGAAGACATCAAATACATCAGATTTATGCTTCAAGAAACACACCCATAACTTCCTAGTGGCATCATAAATAAAAGTAACATAGTATTGAGACCCATTAAGAGATGGTACCTTGGTTGGTCCCCACACGTCTGTATGGACCAATTCTAGCTTTTCGAGCTTTGGTTTTCTGCCAGTCTTATAAAAACTCACCTTTTTCTACTTTCCATAGAGACAGTCTTCACAGAAGCTCCGGTCCAGATGCTTCAAATTTGGAATCTTTCCTTTTGATAGCATGACCTTCATACCTTTCTCACTCATGTGTCCAAGTCTGCGGTGCCAGGTATCTGCGCTCGAATCTGTTGATGCAGCTGTTAGAACACTATTTGTTCCACTCGTCACATAGAGAGTGCCTTCTTTCTTTCCGTGAGCTATCACCATAGCCCCTTTCGACACCTTCCAGGAATCACTTATGAAAGTGGTTCTGCATCCTGAATCTGACAGTTGGCCTACTGATATCAAATTTCATGTGAGATTCGAAACATATCGCACGTCCTTCAAATGTAGGGTAGTCCCATTCGCCAGGTTTATCTGTACATCTCCTCTTCCAGTTATGTTGCATGGTTCATCATCTCCGAGATACACTTTCTCAAAATCACCCTGCACATAATTTTGGAGTATCTTCTTCTAACAGGTAGCATGAAAAGATGCACCAGAATCTATCACCCACAAATCATTACGAACAGCAACAGAAAGGATTAAAGCATCAGAATCTTTATCAGAAAGATTAATAGAATTTTTACTTTCCTGATTATCATTCTACTTTGGTGCTTTGCAATCTCTCATCAGATGTCATTTCTTTCTGCAGTTCCAGCAACCTCCACTTCTTGATTTTGGTCCTCTTGATTTACTCTTCCATAATTTAGAACTTCCACGGTTCTTGTTTCCTCTCTTTGAAGATCTTCCTCTTTCTTCTACGCTCAAAGCATTCTCAGACGTTTCTGCTGATCCTGAAGATCTTTTACGCAATTCTTCGCTTAGAAGAACTCCCACAACATCATCGAACTTTAGCTTTCCAAAGCCAAAAGAGTTACTAACAGCCATTACCAGACTATCCCAGCTATCTGGTAACGTTGACAAAGTTAGCAGTGCTCTAACTTCATCATCGAAGCTGATCCCAACGGATTCTAACTGACTTGTCAGTGTGTTGAAACCATTCAAGAGTTCAACGATGCTACCGCCATCTTCCGTCTTCATATCGAAGAGTCTTTTCATCAAAAATACCTTATTTGAGGCTGATGGCTTCTCGTACATTTTGGACAGAGCCGCCATTAAATCTGCAGTGGTTTTCTCCTTCGAGATGTTGAACACGAAAATTATATTTGTTTTGCCACCAAGAGGAAAATAGAGATCTTTCTGGTAAAAATAATCCTTTATTTGCATCTTCCATAAACCGAAGTTTGCTCCATTGAACTTCTCGATCCTTGCTTTACCTTCGTCCGCAATTACTCCCACTCGAATATGGCTTTCTCTGGATCTTTTCTGACAATTCCTGCGAACCTCCGTGTATTAGAACACGATTGTCGATGAATGGGTACCGTCGACAAAATTTCACTATTCATGTGAATAGTAACCTCACAAAAAAGCAGACAGAAATTTATCACCAAATGCTCTAATACTAGTTGTTAAGAAAAATAGCAAGAATCGAACAATGCGCACACACAAAGAATTGAACACAGATTTAACGAGGTTCGGCAATGTGCCTACTCCTTGGACCCACACCCAAAGTATTTCACTATTTGGTAAAAGCCCAGAGAAAAACCAGAGCAGTGCTCCGTTATAAAAAAAAATCACTCACTTGATTTTGTACAAGACACTTATCTCTCACAATATTTTCTCTTTGTTCTCTACACTGCATTTATCTTCAGAACTAATGCCAATTTATAGGCAAGCAAGCGGCACCGATCTCTGATAAGCATAGAAAGCAGTTGTGGATTAATTGATCTCCGGCTACTTCACATGGTCTGTCCTTCTCACAATTAATTAATCCAAGGCTACAGAATTAATTGATGTGCTGCTATTTAATAAGCAGCTGTATTGATGCACATGGTCTGTCATTCTCATAATAAATGAGTCCAAGGCCGTAGAATTAATGATGACTTTGACAATAAAGATGGAGACACATGGCCTTGTCTCCACCTTTAACAGAAAAGATGATAGAGATTGTAAGGGAAGGTTGGCTACGGGACCATCAATGGAGTTTATTGACGGTTTGACGAAATAGGAGGTTCTCAAAAATGGGTGGTCTCCACCAGTTGGTGAAATCATGAGCTCTTCTGTTGCTTCAACAATGGTTTTATGTGATTCATCCATTGTTGATGATGAATGAGCTCTATGAAATGTACTCTTTTAAAGATAAGGGTTTGGGGGTAATGGATTATGGATCTCTTTTGCTAGAAGAGGCAGAGAGAGAGAGAGAGAGTTAAAGGGCTGTAAGTAAGGTCGTTAGCTGTTCTTTTCTTGCTTGAACAATGGTTTGATGTGATTCCTCCATTTTTTATGATAAGAATGAGCTGTAAAAAGTAAAACAGGGAGACTATTGCAAAAATGGGAATTTGGGCAGAGAGAGATGATGAGTTACTTCTTTGGGCGTAACAGTGAATTGAACCAACAGGAAGACGGGTACTGGATTTACAACTATGAACACGGAGGCTTATAAGCCGGCAAGGACTACTTTGGACCACCTCAGGAAATGATGGGAGAAATTATTGTCAAGCCGAACCGAAATTATTTTCTATCCTCCACAGAGAAAAAACAAAATTTCTTTCTATATGTGATGATAAAAATTATCTTGATGGAAAAATCATCTACAGTAAAAAAAAATCTAAAGTAATGTCAGTACTGAGTTTTTACACATGGATTTAAACTTCTTAAATTTTGAAATATGGTGGGAACTACTTTACAATCAAAGTTCGTGTATTCTGTAGAATCTACTTCATATTTTTTTACTGCAAAAGAGTTGATCCCGTCCACAAAACCATGCCCTTTTTATTATTAATTGGTAATATTTTCATGAATCTAACGTTTATTTAGGGTCATTCTAGTAACATTAACTACATTTTGAGATCATTAATTAGAGAGAATCTCTCGATTCATCGTTTAAAATAAATGGGGTATTATATAATTTTTTATTAAAGATTTAATGAGTCTATGGCCCAAACATCGACAACAAACACTCATATTTTATCTTTCAAATCTTGATCTACATCTAAACTAGTTAACACCAATGTAAATGGGGTGACTTGCTAAATTTTGACCCATGGGAGCTAGTTATATAAATGGTATGACAGACTAATTATCTAATTAATGAGCAAACTTTCGTATTTTTACAATGTTCATGATATACGGAGTCAAATGTTGGAAAACTCATTTATAATAGATAATGCTACAGGGAAGTTCGTTACAAAAATTTCTATTATTCTTATGACTGGATCATTGGCTAAAGCGAGATTTTGTAATGCATTAGGACATCCCATTAGTAAGCCGACATGGCCTGTTCATCAGATTATGATATCATCGATTGATTTGTGCGTATATTTAGAAATCTTTATCATTATCATAACGGATCCTAAAAAAATAATTTTTATCAAATAAAATATACACTTTGACTTTCTTGTGTTAAAACTTTGGCTCGTAAACACATAAGTATTGTACGCACTTTTATAAAAGGTTAGGCTCGGACTTTTTGGAAGAATTCCTTACTTCTTTGATCTTCCCAAGAGCTAATTCTGCTTCGCGAAGGATATATAGCGGTCAGATTTGGTATTTGAATAATATTTGTATCAATAATTTGGCCAATCATGAATGATTTGGTTATGAGACCATGTAAATGAAAATTCTTCAGAAATGATTAAAATCTTTTTGGGTGTTTTAGGATTTTAATATGTGATTAAACTATTATCTTCCTATATAAGAAATTGTACTACTTTCGGATCTATTTTATGTAGCTAGCCTATAAATAGGTTTGTATTAAAAAATTGAGATCATCAATTCTTTTCCAATCATAAATAAATACAACACTTTTTTAAGAGTTATCTCAATTATTTTGATGAATTCCAAACCTTTATTCAACGTCTATTTGTCTATATGTATATTTTGGGGGATGTTGTCTGGGGCGGTTTCGTTGTATCTTACATGGGGTGTTTCTTTCTGCAAGTAGCTTTGTATAGTTTTTGGGATTCTGGCTATATCTTTTTTCAAGATAAATAAATTGACTTTTTCCTTTCATATATATATATATTCGCTTAGATAGGTGGTTTAGAGGGAGGATTCTCCGGGCATGAAGACTACCTAAAAGTATGCCCTTTGAATTATGGACAAATGGATAATTAAAGTATCATAGTACATTTGTCACTTAGCAATCACCGAATTCCTAAACATTTTTTTTTTCTCAAATCCCCAACTTTGAGGGTGATTTTAATAAATAAATATTTTGATTATAAACTTATCATAATAAGCTCTTAATTTGATTTGATGACTTCTTTGAAGTAATGTGTTTTTAAGAATTTACTTTTTCAAAAGAAAATTAATGACAAAGAGAAAACGAAAAAACAATTGTTTGCGATTATTATTATGCCTAAAATTTGAAAAATAAAGTCTTTGAACATCAATGGTGTAACAATCTTTGCATTTTTTGTACTTCTTTTCTTTAGGTGTTAAAATTAAGTTGATACTTTCAGTTGGCCACACAACTAAAGAGGTGCATTCAATGGTAGGATTAAGAGCCACATCCTGGAAAATAAATTCTACAACTAAAAACATATTAAATTTTCTAAGTACCAGATCAAACAACCGTTTTCCATAAAAATAAAAAAATAAAAAAAAACAAATACCGTTACTAACAACCCTCTCAATGCTTTTATTTATCTCCACTGAATCTTAAAGTAGCTAGGACTTAATGAAAAAAAAAAAGGAATTGAAGCAAAAATTTCTACACTAGGTTCTACAAGACATAGCCATCAGTTCAAAGTAGAATAGGGAAATATTTTTGTTCCATAACTTTCTGCTAGATGTACCCAAATCAATACCTTACAAGAGATTCCAGATTTTTCATAGCAACTCAGAATTAAGAGCCTCAAAAAATGAAGAAATTGCAGAAGAATCATTCCTCATGATGATATTATAATCAACATAAACCAAGGGAAGTTAGAATGATCTTAGAATTTGTAACTGCTTAAAAAATTAACAGAATGAGATCGACTTTGCTGCAACGGAAGCCAAACCACAAGAGAAATTGGCTAAATGTCTCAAACCATCCTTTAGCTAGGAATATGTTTTAATTAAAGTGTAGAGTGTTTTTTTAGTACATTGACGAAGAAAGTGATCAAAGTAATCTCCTAAATAGAATATACGAAGATCTAAGCCAAGAGACTGCACTATATTAGATTGATTTCTTTAGCTTCAATTTCGGACCCTTGTTTTCCCATGACATGCACGTGGTAACACTAGGAGGTCAACAAGAGGATCATGGGACAAAGAAATTGATGTTGGGGAATTGACTCAAATGTTAGAAAAAAATTATTTAAGATGATTTTAAAGGGTTGTTTGAAAACCCAAAAGGTATTAGTTTAAATCTAAAGGTTGTGATTTAAACTGAAAGATGTGATTTAAATATAAATTGGCTGATTTAAATCTAAAGGCTGTAATTTAAACAGAAATGTGTCAGATTTTTTAAATGTTTTTTTAAACAGACACGATATGATCCGTTAAAAACTAACAAACATGATCGTAAGGCTCTCATTAAATCTAAAAAAATATCATTTCTTTCCAACTAGAAAAACATTACCTTTCATAACAATTTGAAGAGGTGATTTTGCACTTATAAATACCCATCACTCATCACTTTTAGAACACAATTCATTTTTCAATATTTCTTCTCTTTTTTTTCCCTTCAAAATTCTGCCATAATATTTTAGTATTTCAAAGCAGAACTAAATCGGAAGTTCTTCAGATTTTGTTGTATGTAGAATTCAAGTTTGAGACTTTGTTGTATCCTGACGGACTATTCGTCTGTACCCAGAGCAAACTTGTTTATTTAAGTGGGGACGAATAAAGCCTTAAAAATAGTGATTAATTCACACCTCTAAGTCTTGATTCTCATATTCTGTTCTCGTTTAGAAAAAATTACAACAATTTTAAGGCTTTATTTTTGTCCAACAAAATGCAAATAGAATCACTCAAAGTGATGAATCAAGACTTCGTCAAGCTGGATAGATTCGATGGAAATAATTTCAGCTGGTGGCAAGACAAGATTATGCTCTTGCTTACTGCATTGAAAATTTCCTAGATAATTGATCATAATCTGTAGCCCATTCCTAATGATCCAATTCCTAAGGAAAGAGAGCAGCTTGAAACAGTTGTTATCAAACAACTACAGAAAGATAATAATAAGAGAGAGGAGATTGTTTGTACGATCTATTTACTGACATCGAATCTGTTAAATCAAGATTTGATTAATTTCCGACGAAACCAAAAGGTACGCTTGAATTATTTTTTTCTGTGCCCTTGTTTATTCAAACATTAAGGTGAAGAGACTAAATTTTAAGTTTGCATGTATATATAAAAGATGAGATTTAACCGAGAAAACTTTCGATTGCAATATTAATTTTGAACTGTTGCAAGTGAACTGATCAACAAAAAATTTCATTTGAAAATATAACATGTCCTTTAAGATCTTGTTTTATTTGTCATGATTGTTTTGATACCTTTTACATAAAGGGAAAGATAATTTGTTTTTTTATACAGTGGTATACATAGTTAATTATTTTGGAAACGAAAGTGGATGTGGAATACATTTGAGGATGGTAACATGTCAATTCGTTTGGTTTGATTTGTTGAAGTTGTGAAACTGTAAGCATTTAAATTTATAATTTAATGTTATTTGGTTGATTAAATTATTTTGTGATACTATAAATTTACATGAGATATTAAAATGAAATTTATTATAAATTTATAGTAAAAGTCACTATGAACATTTATTGTTATAACTTATTTGTGTGTATGAGTTGTTGTCAAATAAATTTTGACTTTAAAAGGCATAGTTATATATCTGTCTAGTGAGAATGATATAACATCTCTAGATTTATTCGTAAAAAAAATTAATAAAAGTGTCTTGCTTGAGATATTACTATTACATATAATAAACATGAAGTTAATAAATTTTTGCGTTTGTGTGTATGTCTTTAATACATAATATGAATATGAGTAACATTGTATTGAAGCACAATGATAGGGATTGTTTTGGTTTGTGCATAGAAAACTCATATGATCAATTGATACATGTTTAAGAAGAATTAATTGTGGATGCACACATGAAAAATGACATTTCTAGAGGACACCATATAACCCGAACATTGTGATCACCATGAGTGCAATTGCGTGAGTGCTATTGTATGTGTATCTTAATGAAAAAGACATGGTGATGTAGATGATAATATTGAACAAATGTCCTAATGATGAATCAGAGTCCGACCATTTGTTTCAGACAAAGTAAGAGTCTTTGTACTGATTAATGTGTGGGTGTTGAGTTTTTATATTCAATGTCAAAACTATGCTTCGTTTGTATGATTCAATTCCTCAAGCATATTTGTTTATTGCTACATTGAGTAGTAACTTGTGTATTCAGAAATAACACATGTAGTAGAAATGTGGGGGTCATTTCATTGTTTAACAATAAAATAATTAATTTCTTATTGTTGTTAATGTAAAAAAAAAAAATTTATATATATTATAAATGTGGGGTATTAATTATATTATAGAATACCATAAATAAATGTGAAAATTTGTTGAAATCTTGAAACTTATATGGTTGCTATAAGTTAAACCGAAAAATATACTTTATGAAAATTAAAGTGAGAAAACTTATTGGGGTTATGCTTTGATTACTTCATAGTACATTACAAGAATATACAAATTTACTATAATCTTTGCTTACCTAGAAGAAATCATAGATTTGATTTGAACCGGTTGTATCAAGGGGATACATTGATTCCATGGTAATCCGGTTGTATCAAGAGGATACATCGATGCAAGTCGGATGACAAGAGTAAGAGATATAAATGCCTAGGATGAAGTGATGTTTCTTGGAATTGCAAGAAACAAACTTGTATGTCTCACACAATGAAATCCAAATTAATTACCTTGACAGCCATTAAGAAAAAAATACTGAATGGATTAATTAGAAATTTATTGTTGGAAATAAATTTGATGGCTACATCCTATGCATTTAAAATCCATACTTAGTGATAATGAAGTTTTGTGAGAGGAACCTTAAATAGTAAGTCTAGACATATCAGTCCTAGACCTGAGTATGTGAGACAATTGATAAAAGATGGTATCATTACAATTGTCTATGTAAAATCAAGGAAAAACTTAACTGACCCACTTACTAAGGCACTCACAAGAGACCTAGTAAGTAATACATACAGAGAGATAGGGCTTAAACCATTTAAAAGTCAATAGTGATGGCAACCCAACCTAATGCTAGTAGACCACTAGTCCTAAGTTTTAATGGGTAATAACAAATTATTGTGATTGACTGTTGATAGTCACAAAGTTATCCCATAATTGAGAAAGAGAATATCGCCCATTACATTTTAGATGAGGATTTAAACTGTTAATGAAGTTGTAAAATGCGTTTTAGTAACAGAAATGCAAGAAGAACTTGACTTATATGAACAAAGGAGTGGTGTCACTTCTTATAGAAAATTATGGTTTGCTCTCTTGAGGTTCATGAAACCAGGATATAGCAGATGGCTATAATAGTACTAAGTGAAAATAAATTCTCACTGAAATAAGAGAATTGTATATGTGTGGCAACTTTGGTCGTATTACATAGGATTTAATTTAAATTACATTATTCATTTCAATATGACTTTGAGTTGTTTACACTAATAGAAGGTTTTAAATCGAAAGATACCTACTATATGCATACAAGACTTAGAGATATTGTGGTAGTATTTTTCAAAATTGGTTTTCAAACAAGTGGGGGATCGTTAAAAAAAATTATTTAAAATGATTTTAAAGGGTTGTTTGAAAACACAAAAGGTATTAGTTTAAATCTATAGTTTTTTATTTAAACATGCAAATGTGATTCAAATCTAAAGGGCGTTATTTAAATCTAAAGGTTGTAATTTAAACAAAAAGGTATCAGATATTTAAAATATTTTTTTAAAGAGACACAATCGGATCCGTTAATAACTAACAGGCTTTATCGTAACACTCTCATTAAATCTGAAAAAATCATGTCTTTCCAACTGGAAAAACATAACTTTTTAGATCCATTTGAAGAGGTGCTTCTACACCTATAAATACCCATCACTTCCCACTTTCAGAACACAATTCATTTTTCATTTTTTCTTATCTTTTTTTCTAAAAAATTATGCCATAATATTTTAGTATTTCAAAGAAGAATTAAATCGGAAGTTCTTCGGATTTTGCTGTCAGCAGACTTCAAGTTTGAGACTTGGTTGTATCTTAGAGGACTATTCATCTGGGTAACTTGCTTATTCAAGTGGGGATGAATAAAACCTTAAAGATAGTGATTAATTCACACCTCTAAGTATTGATTCTCATATTTTGTTTTCATTTAGAAAATTTTACAACAATAAATCCTAACAAGAAAGACTTCTTATTTATTTGGGAAAGTGACATTTTCTTATTTTATTGTTGATTGTTCTATTAGTATGCACATAATAGTTTCCTATTAGGTTGTTTATTTTCTAGTAGTGTTAGAAAAACCTCATTTATATAAAAGGGTTTTAGAGAAGATTTGGAGGAGACTAGTTCATAATACTTTATTTATAAATTAGAGAGATTTACAACTATAGTTATGTTGAGAGTTTTGGGTGTGATTTTAGCAACTCTACTCTTGCTAAATTTTGTAATCGAAGGATAATAAAATAGCGGGTTTGTTGGACATAGACGAATAAGTTTTCAAACCACATTAAATCTTGTTTTCGTACTCTTTATTTTATTTGCCTATTTATTTGCTTGTGCGTTTTTCTCCAAAGTTTTGTTTTGGGCTTTAAAGTTTAAATCCCTACAAATGGTATTGAGTTATGGTTGCGACGACAAAAACACTAAGGATAGGTATGATTAATTATTGAGTTTTTTTTATAGGAATAACAACTTCTTATTGTGGCAAAACACCATCAAAGATGTGTTGACAAAACAAGCTTACTTTACATGACGCTTGATGAGTCCAAGTCACAAGAGATGAAGGATGATACTTGGAAAGATATTACTTTGATGGAGATGAGTACAATTTGTTTGGCTTTATAAGCTCCTAAGGTAAATTATTGCATGCCAGATATTTGAAATTTCTGCAATAGGTTAGTGGAATAAACTCAAGAAGATGACTTACGTGGGAAATTCACTTTCTTAAGGATCTCTACAAAATCAAGATGATAGAAGATTCAGATATCCGTGATTAGAAATATTCATTAGTCTGTTAAAACCGATTAAATAATTGTTTCGAATAGAAATAAGTAAAACGATATGATTAAATAATTAATCAATTTAATCGATTAATTGAACCAACTATACCGACTTTAAATTGATCAGTAATTGATATACCAAAATTTATACCGATTTAACTGTGTAACTAATTTAGAAATTAAATTAAGTATTAATAATAAATATATAAAGGTTAAGTGTCTTAAAGTCAATCTCAATACTTCATCAAATATATATTATAAAATAAATTCAATTAAATATTAATAAATAATAAATAAAATCTGAAGATGTGAAAAAAAATAATGTTTATTAATTTAATTGACCAAAATAAAACGGTAAAAAATCAACGAATTACACTGTTCAAATTTGGTTGAAACAGTATAAATATTTTGCTTTAGTTAAAAAATTTGACCGACCAATCTCAATCGAATCAACTGTTTGAACATTCTTATCTATGATCATATTAGCACTTTCAATAAAATTATCTCTTAGTTGTTGAGAATTAAACTATTCAAGCTCAAAGAAGAGGACAAAGTAATTTTATTGTTTTCTTCTTTACTACCAAGCTATAAAACCGTAGTCAAAACATTAAAAGTGGATGAAGAAACGTTGGAGGTTAATGATGTTAGTTACTGTGATACCTTTTTCAGAATGAGAAGATGAAGAGGCCAAATGTATGCTCAAGGAAGGTGTTTGTGACTACAAATGATGAGAAGCCAAACAAAAGAAGAGGAAAGAGAACTTCAATGTGGGATGAATGAAGATCACGATGTATGTCAACGGCTCTCGATAACTCTGATAAAGAGTGTTTATATTGTGGAGAGAAAGAACACATATAACATTATTGTAAGGCCATGAAAGATTATTTATGGGAGTTGGAAAGGATAAGAAGAAGAAAGAGTGATAATGACAAGGTGTAATGAAAGTGTGTATATCACCGAAGAAAGTGATGAAAAAGAAGTGGTGCTAGCTATTGAGTACATTGAAGAAAAAATTGGTAAGGTTGATGTTATGCTACTATTCAGCATCTTCCACTCACATATTCAACAAAAAAAAAATACTTTGATTGTATGAAAGAACCTACCCATATCAATTGCTACAGCATATGGTAAACACAATAATTGATGGTGAAGATAGCATAAGGTTGAAGCTTCATGATGAAAGTGTGATGATACTTGACAAGGTAAAGTATGCTTCCTCTCTCAATACAAATGTCATCTTTTTAGGGAGGTTGATAAGATGGGATACACATAGACTACGAGGAGAAATGTAAGTTCTTAATGGATCAAAACTAGTGTTTAAATTGTAGGAAAGAGGGAGAGAATTGGATTAACATGAACAAAACTTCTTAAGGGTATAATTTAGCTTTGAGGCCCTGTTTTAGGAAATAGTCTTTTTTGGTACATAACTTTTTGAAACCTAGTTCGTGGTAAAATTTTAAAGGAAATGACCATCGTAATTATTTTAACGAAAATAGACAAAAAAATATGAGCTTAAAAAATTGTCAATTTATACTAAAATTTGATTGTGCATTCGCTTGAAGGGTGACTGAGGTGTGGGCTGGGGAAGGGATCACTGCTCGAAATAGGCTTAGGTATTCAACCTTGGTGCTTGGTGAGTCTTTCTTCCTTCTTTATCATGTCTTTTGTAGATAGACTTCGTGATAGGCTAAGTAGTGGTAGTGAGGATAACAGTGATTTATCCAGCGAGTTTGAGGAGGCCATGGACCTGTCCTCTAGTGAGAGTGAGTCCTTAGAGGAGGTTACCACTCAAGAGGGGCCACTGGCCATGGTTTCCTACATGCTTGGGGTGGAAGAGAAAGAGGAGAAGGATTACTCCTCTGAAGGCGGGGATGAGGTGGATAGAACCTTGACCGAGCTGAGGGGTGACATGATGGTCGAGGAAAGAGTTCAATTATCATTTGCAACCAACTCTATGCCTTGCTAGATGGGGGAGGGGGAGCTTGAAGTCATTAGGAGGGTGTATTGTATTCCTGAGGAGTACACCCTTAGGCCAGCTAGGGTTGGAGAGAGGGTTTGTGATGCCTTCCCGAGCCGTGTGCCTTGTGAGCTGTGCGTTTACAAGCAAAAAATAAAGGTTAGGCTCAGGTTTCCTCTCCACCCCTTCTTCTACGCAGTCCTGAGGTACTTCGACATAGCACTGTGTCAGCTGGTTCCTAACTCGGTGCACCTGATAATGGCCTTTACCCGTGTCTGCATGGAGGTGGGGAGGTTGATGAACATCAACATCTTTAAGGCCCACTTTCAGATAAGCAAGCACGGCCAATCCAGGTGGGTCATGATCAGCTCAAGGGTGAAGAGGGAGTTGTTAAAGAAGAAGCCTTCCTTAATCAAGTGGTGGAAGAAGTCCTTTTACTTCATCCAGAGTGAAAAGAGTTTTGAGGTTCCACTCTCCTAAAGTCTGGATAGCGTGGGCCAGTGCAAGAAGCCACACCTCCTGTTCCGTGAGTAGGAGACATTGAACTCTATGGTGGCTACACCTTTGGATGTAGAGGTCTTGTATGATAATGAAGAGTTAGTGAGGTGCGGCCTCTACCCTTGATGCTTTGAGGAGACTATAGAGAGTGGTAATCTCCGCATTTGTGCCCTCTTTTTCCTGCTTTATTTTTTTCTTTATGTTTTTCTTTGCTTTTTCATGTCTACCTAGTACTCACATTTATACATTTTCTTCTATGTTTGGGCAGAGATGGAGGCTACAGCTAGGACCAGAAAGCGGGCTAAGAAGATTGCCCTAGAGAAGAAATAAGCTGCCCAGGTGGGGAAACAGCCGTGCTTGCTCAAGGTTCGAAAAAGAGGCTATGGGCCCTCTCACCCATTCCTATCAACTTAGAAAGCCCACTCGAGCTCTTCCTCGAACAGAAGGTTACTCCTGTCACCCCCCAGCCCGAGCCGACGCAAGCATCGTCTTTCTCTCGGGGTGCCCCTTCAAGGGCTACGGTCATCACGCCTAACTAGGGCTTAAAGTTTGATGACTCCATTTTTTCCCATCTCTGGGTAGCTCGAAAACACCTCATCTTGGAGTTCCCGTCTCTGATTTGCTCAAGCTTTCACGGAGACCAATTGAGGGGTTTTGCTCCGCGGACAAGGCCTTGACCTCCCAAGTAAATGCTATAACTATTATTTCCTTAGATTTCTTCTTCTTCTTGGTAGCTAATGAATTTTTGTTTTGTTTCAGTTGGGTGTGTTGCTTGCGGTGCTGTCGCGCCGATGTTTGAACATGGTTGAGAAATTAGGCCTATCCCAACAAAAGCTGGTTGAGAGCAGCAGTAAGCTAGTTCGACAGCTGCAGGAATCCCTGGAGGAGGTCAACCAGGCCAAGGTCACGATCGCGCAGGAGAGGGACATCCTACGCCTGGAGAGAGACGCTGCAGTGGTCTCGGAGTGGCAGTTGAGGGAAAAGGCCGAGGAGGCCACTAAAAGGGTAGTGGAGGAGGCCCTAGCTACCTTAAAGGACTTAGAATCCTATCGAGAAGTGCCAAAAGGGTTATAGAGGAGGCTCTGACCACCTTCAGGGACTTGGCCTCCTATCGAGAGGCGGTTCAGGAGGACGCCAGCAATACTTTTGAGGGATTTTCGGAGGCCAAGAAGAAGGCTGAGGCCCTTTATTCTGAGGTTGACTTCTTGGCCCTCGATCTAATCAACTCATTGGAGTAAGAGAAAGCTATAGTTGGTGAGGTGGAGGCAGCTACTCAACTAAGGGGCGAGATCAAGGCTGTGTCTGAATGGGAGGCCACCCCTTAGGGACTTTATCTTTTCTTTCGTAGTTAGTTTTTATTTTTTTTTCTTTCTTGATGAACAAATATTTGTCCTAGAATTTTGTATGTTTTTCAAGTATTTATTTATATTTTTAGCTTAGGAATTTGTTACTTTGAGTTGTTTTCGTTGTTTTACAGGTTCACAAGCACTTAGAAAGGAGTTTCACTAAATTCCTAGAACTGTATTAAACTGTATTGATTCAAGAAGAACCAAGAGATGAGCCATATATGCTTGGAAAGATCCAGATATCTATTTTCTGGAGAATTTTACGGCTCATAAATATAATTTTTCTAGAGAAAGTTATGGCAATTTTAGTAGATAAAGGTCAGACTGTGGGTGATTTCAGAGTGGCAGAAGTGATTTTTGCTAATTAAGCTATATTGATTTAGGAAGAACCAGGAGATAAACCTTGAAAAGATTCGATTGTCAACTTTTTGGATAATTTTACAGCTCGTAAATATGATTTTTTTAGAGAAAGTTATGGCAATTTTAGTAGATAAATGTCAAGCTATGCGAGATTTCAGCGTGGCAGAAGAGAATGAGCTATTAAATTCTAATTTTTTTTGGATTTGCTTGGGTTAGATAGCAGCACAACCAGACTAGTTCTAGATAGCAGCAAACACACGACCTAGACAGCAGTAGAACCGGGCCTGGACAGTAGCAGAAGCACACGGCCTAAACAGAAACCCTAGGGCGACTTTTCTGTCTACAATACCGTCTCCATACAGCTATTATATAGAAATTTTAGACTCAGAGAAGGGAGGAGACAATGGAAGTTCTTGGAAAGATATTATCAAGAGGAGCTTTGGGAGATTGAAGGAGGAGATAGTTTCTTTCATCAAGACGGATTATCAAGAGATTGAAGAGGGAGACACATATTCTGTGATTATTTCATCTACTTTTACTCAAATCTAAGAGGAGAAAGGAGGTTAGCAGACTTAGGAGAGCCACAAGATGGAGTATAAGTGACATTAGGGGTATTAGTCCTGCTACATATATGCATAAGATCATTTTAGAGGACAGTGCCAAACTGGTTGAGCTTGAGCATCAGGTGTATTGGGCAATCAAGGAGTTGAACATGGACATGGAAATGGCAAGAGAGAAACGGTTTCTACAACTTAATGAGTTAGACGAGATTCGTGATGAAGCCTATGAGAATGCAAAGATCTACAAAGAACGCACTAAGCGTTACCATGACTAAGGCCTTATCCGTAAGTCTCTTTATCCTGGAATGAAAGTTCTTTTGTTTAGCACTCATTTCAAATTATTTTTAGGAAAATTGAAGTCAAGATGGTGCAGACCATTTTTGGTAGTCAATGTGTTTTCTCATGGAGCGGTAGAGTTGTTGAACCCGAAGACTCAAGTGACATTCAAGGTCAACAAGCATCGTGTGAAGCCTTAATTGGAAGGAGTCCATGAGAAGGCGGTTGTTGAGTGCATTGAGGTGCACGATCCTGAATAAGTTCAACCAACGTCTTGCGGAGCTTGATGGGAGGCAACCCATCCATTTGATAGAGTATGTTTTCTGTTCTTTTATTTTCATTGTTCCTTTCTAAATGTTTTTCTAAACTCGTGTTTGATTTCATACATTGAGGACAATGTTTAGTTTAGGTTTGGGGGTACAATTAGAACTTGCCGAGAAAAAATTTTCATGCTACAATTTATTTTATGGTTAGTAATCTAGTCTTTTATGCACATTGAGTTTCTTTAACACTGACCAGATGTTGTGAGGATTAATGCATATTCATATTCTATAGACCATGCTCTCGATGTTGATACTGAGATGAACCTAGATCTAATGATTGAGAATCAAATAGTGGAGACTACCTAGTGAGTTATTTGAACCATAAGCGTTTTATTCTTAGAGTTAGTTTCTTGGTACTCTTAAACACTCTTCGTTATGATCTTAATTGTTAGATGATATCTATAGGTTTTGCATTGAATGCTATGATTATATAACTCACTTTAAGTATCATGTTGTGTATTCTCATTATTTTAGTTGAATGACTTGAGTAAGAAGTTTGAGTATGTGCCTATCATTATACGCCCTAGTTGCCACTGTCTCTGGAAAAAGATCAAAATTCCTATTAAAAAAAAGTAAAAAAAAAAGAATAATATATATATATATATGTGAGAGAAACATGTCAAAAATGGATTTCGTTAGACAAGAAAGAGGACCCGAGATACTTCAAGGGTATTGAAGTTGCTCTTATAAAGAGTTTAAAGAAAGAGCTTTGGTGTAAATCAAGTTCGGCCAACCACGCCCATCTATGAACAGGTTCATACTCAATATGTTTTGCTTAAGGTGTTTGACTAGGATATGATATAGGCGATGTGATAACTTTGCAATACTAACATTTGATTCCTTTCATGAGATCTATTTTGCGAACATATGAGCTTTCTTTGATGATATCCATATTCATATGCGAATTTATATTTGAAATTTCTTGTTTATATAACTTCTATTCGCATATGCTTGATGAGTGTTTGAAACCTAGGTTCGGTGTGCTTAATGAGTGAATCTTGTGAGACCTAGAGTTGAAGCGAATTCGGATTCTTGATGTTAGGTTTGGGGCTAATTGATGTGAGGTGTTTTGAGCATTAGAATGTGGATGTGCGATGTGTACTTGATTTGAGCAATGAATTGTGAAGTGTTGAGACTGTGAACATAATTATGCATAAGATATCTAGATATGAGTCATAATAAGAATTAAGGCATGAAGGTTTCCTTGATTTAAGTTTTTAGGCATGAGTATTTTGTATGTTTTTCAAGTATTTATTTATATGTTTAGCTTATAAATTTGTTATTTTGAGCTGTTTTTTTGTTGTTTTACACGTTCAAAAGCACTTGGAAATGAGTTTCACTAAATTGCCAGAATTGCCCATACATATCAGTCATTTTTACAAATTAAACTGTATTGATTTAGTATGAACAGGAGATGAGCCATATAGGTTTGGAAAGATCCGGATGTCTATTTTTTGGAGAATTTTACGGCTCATAAATATGATTTTTCTAGAGAAAGTTATGGCAGTTTTAGTTGACAAATGTCAGGTTTTGCATGATTTCAGCGTGGCAAAAGTGATTTTTGTCGATTAAACTATATTGATTCAGGAAGAACTAGGAGATGAACCATATATGATGTCTATTTTCTGGAGAATTTTATGGCTCATAAATATAATTTTTCTAGATAAAGTTATGACAGTTTAAGTAGACAAAGGTCAGGTTGTGCATCATTTCAGTGTGACAGAAGAGAATGAGCTATTAAATTCTGATTTTTTTGGGATTTGCATAGGTTGGACAGCAGCATAACCGGACTAGTTCTGGATAGCAGCAACCTGGCCTGGACAGCAGCGAACACACGGAATGGATAGCAACCGAACCGGGACTGGAGAGCAGCAGAAGCACACGGCCTGAACAGAAACCCTAGGGCGACTTTTCTGTCTACAAAGCTGTCTCCATACAGCTATATATAGGAATTTTAGACTCAGAGAAGGGGGGAGACGACGGAAGTTCTTGGAGAGATATTATCAAGAGGAGTTTTGGGAGATTGAAGGAGGAGACGGTTTCTTTCATCAAGACGGCTTATCAAGAGATTGAAGACGACGATCAATCGCTTCAAAACTTTGAGGATTCATCTTGTAATTCGGGAAGAAATTCTATCTTTTCTCCTTTTGTTCTTCAATATGCTTGTAACCCTAGTATTTGAATTCTGTGATTGGGATTTAAACATGAGCGGCTGAACTCATTGTTGGGCGTTTGGCTTAGCTGCCTTGTTTGTTTTGGATAATTTGGTGGGTTTAGTTTTATAAAATTTTCCAGATTATTTCTTATTCAATATCCTTTGTACCTTTGATTATTGCTTGTGGATTGGCCATCTATTATTGATAGTCAAGGTTAATATTTGAGATTAGGTTAAGCACAAATCATCTAGATCTAATTAAGCTTTCTTGAATAGGAATTTAATCAGGATTCAAATCGAATTGTGGTTTAGGTGGTTGAGTTTTCCTTATACTTAATTTAACTAATTAATTGATGAACACGATCCATGGGATTTAATTAATTAGTTATAAATAGAGAATAAACACGATCAATGGCATTCTCTAGTCTTAATGGAAATACCAATCTTGGATGTTGATTAATTCTTTATATTCACCAAATGTTCCAATTCATGATTGGATAACAAGCTAAACTCCCAATTGTTCTTATTGATTATACTCATCTCTTCATAATTCGTTTTGTTTAATTTTCTTAATTGCTTTTATTTCAATTTTCTCTTCACCAATCTTTTAATTAGAGTGTTTAGGATTTAATTTTAGAATTTGTTTTAGTAATTTTAATAAAGTAATTTAGGATTTAAACCACTGCAATTCTTTGAGAGATCGACCTCGAGAGTAAACTCATTGCAATACTATTTGTGATTCGTGTACTTGCGACCATTTAAAATTTGTACATCATTTCTCTTTGTAATCCAAGGCCGATCACACCCTTATAGAACTCAATAGGTTAATAAAATTTCGAGCTTTCTTCTCTTTAACTTGTTGCGCTTTAGCTTTAATCATACTTGGGCTCTTAGTACTATAATATTTATTAACAACTAAGGTGCTTTATGAGCTACACTTAGGGTATACACTATTGGTAGATTTTGTAGAGGTTCTTCGTGTTCCAAGTACGGGGAACAGGCTTACCACCTAGTTCCTAGAGCTCAAAAGTGCCGGCATGACATATCTTCTTGATGCAATACGGGCCTTTTTAGTTAGGGGCAAGCTTCCCCATTTCTCGAGGATGGGACACTTCACTTTTTTGCAGGACGATGTCATGTAACCTGAAACTTCTACTTCAGACTCGAGAGCTGTAGTATTTGGCAGCCCACTGCTGATAGGCGGCTAGCTAAATCTGTGCTTTATCTCGAGCTTCTTCAATAAGGTCAGTGTTCATTTGTAGGGCTTCTTCGTTGTTGTCTTGTTTGAAAATCTGTACTCGCAATGAGGGCACCCTGACTTCTAAAGGGATGACCATTTCGGAGCCATAGGCCATGAAAAGAGGGTTTCTCCAGTGGGTGTTCGAGCTGTGGTTCAATAAGCCCAGAGCATGTTTGGAAGGTGGTTGGTCCACTGTTTGTCTGCTTTGTCTAACCTCCTCTTGATGCCTTGCAGAAGTGTCATGTTGGTCACTTCGGCCTGCCCGTTATCCTGTGGGTACCCGACAGAGGAGAATCGATGCTCGATGTTGAGCTCTTCGTAGAATGCTTTGAAACGAACGCTGTTAAATTGTTTGCCATTGTATGTGACCAGTACACAAGGTATGTCGAAGTAGTATACTATGGACTTCTAAATGAAACTTTAGGCCTGGTGATATGTTATGTTGGCTAATGGTTCCGCCTCTACCCACTTAGTGAAGTAATCTACTGGCACGATGAGATGCTTCATTTGGCTGGGCGCCCCAGTGAAGTGACCGTGGAGATCCATCCACGACACAGCGAAAAGAAGCGAGCTCGTGATCAAGGCAAGAGGATTTACCGGTCTGTGGGGTACCAAGGAATATCACTGACAGTTTTTGCATTTCTTGACCAATTCTATGGAATCTTTTTGCATTTTTGGCTAGTAGTACCCCTGTCGGAGCACTTTGAAGGCTAAGGCTCGGCCCCTTAGGTGATTCTCACATATTCCTTCATGAACCTTCTAAAAGGCATAATTGGCTTCGGTGGGCCTCAGACACCTTAGGTAAGGTTTTATGAGGCCTCTCTTATACAACTGTTCGTCTATGACCGCATATCATAACACTCGGGAGATGAGCTTTCTAGCTTCGTTATTCTGCTCGGGAAATTGGCTGTCACGTAAGTACCGAAGGATCGGGTCAACCCAGGTTTCTCCCTCGATCGTTAGTAACAAGGGGATCTTCTCAATTCTTGGGACGACGAGGATCTCGAGGTATACGGCCTGTGTAGGCTCTGGCTGGCAAGAGGAGACGAGTCGAGCTAGATAATTAGCCTTTGAGTTCTCCGCCCAAGGAACCTGGGTTATCCAAAACATTCTGAATCTGGTGGCGAGTTCCTTCGCATTCATAAGGTAGCTGGGAATTTTCTCTCATCGGGCTTCGAATTCCCTGTTAATCTAATTTAACACCAGCTGTGAGTCGCTATATACATCTAAGGCCTCGACGGCCATCGCCTTAGCCAACTTCATTCCGGTGAGTAATGCCTCATACTCAGCTTCATTGTTAGAGGCTTTGAACCTGAACCTCAATGTGTATTTGATGGTGAAACCATCCGGGCTGCACAAGATGAGCCAGGCCCGGCTTCTAGCACTGTTAGAGGAACCGTCGATATGGAAGGTCCACTGTGGAACTTGCTCGGTCACTTCAAAGTCCGGGTTTAGGTCCTGTTTCCCTTGGAGTTTGTCTTTACATTTAAGTTTGTGAGAGCTTGAGCCTTAATGGTCTTACGAGGATGATACCGGATGTTGAACTCACCGAGCTCTATAGACCACTTGAACAATCTCCCAGAGATGACCAGCTTGTGGAACACTTTTCTTAGCGGTTGGTCCGTTAAGAAAACAATGGTGTGTGCTTGAAAATACAGTCGGAGTTTTCGTGCTATGATCAGGAGGGCATACGCCATCTTTTATATTGGGAGATATCGTGGTTCTACATCATAGAGGATTTTACTCACATAGTCCACGGATCTTTGGACACTTGCTTCCTCTCAGAATAGGACAGAAGCCACTACCTCTTACCTGGCCGATAGTTATAAGAAGAGTTCTTCTCTCATGATAGGCTTTATCAGAAGTAGAGGCAAACGCAAAAATTCTTTCATCTCTTCAAATGCCTTTTTACATTCTTTAATCCATGCGAAGTCTTTCGCTTTTCTGATGGCTCTAAAGAAGGAGAAGCATCTCTCTGCAGATTTTAACATAAAATGATCGAGTGTGGTTACCCACCCCGTCATTCGTTGTACTTCTTTCCCAATGACTCCGAAGGCGTACTTCGCAAGGTTCAACTTCATCTGGCAGACTCAAAGCACCTCGAATGCTTTCTCTAGGTCGGCTTCATGGTCTTTAGCCTCGATTCTCTTAACTAATATGTCATCCACATAGACTTCCATGTTTCTCCCAATCTACCTATGGAAGGTCTTGTTTACCAACCTCTAATAGGTCGCTCCAATATTTTTAAGTCCGAAGGGCTTGACCTTGTAATAGCATAACCCTTGGCCTATGACGAAGGTCATTTTCTCCTGGTTTGGCCCGTTCATAAGGATCTAGTTGTAGCCAGAATAGGTGTCCATGAAGGTTAGAAGCTCGTACCTCGAGGTCACATCAACAAGCTGTTCTATTCGTGGTAAAGGAAAGCTATCCTTCCTGCAAGCTTTGTTCAGGTCCGTGAAATCGATATAGATTCGCCACTTACCGTTAGGCTTTTTTACCATCACCACATTGGACACCCAGTCAGGATAATCTGTCTTATTAACAAATTGACTACGAGTAGCTTGCCTACTTCGGCATTGATGGCGGCCTGTCGCTCAGGGGAGAACGATATCTTCTTCTGGATGACTAGTTTGTGGCCCGGGTCTACATTTAACCGATGTACAATGACTTTCAAGTTGATTCTGGGCATGTCAAAGGCCGACCACGTGAACAGATCCTGATTCTTTTAGAGGATGGAAAGTAAGAATTTTTTGGGGCCCTCGAGGAGGTTAGAGCCAATTTGGACCGTCCAAGAGGTGTCTTCACCAAGGGGGATTACTATTAGCTCTTCCATGGGTTGACCTCTAGGGGCTCTTTCCTTAACTCTGAAGTCTTTTACTTTGAGAGGGAGGGCCTCTGTCCTTATCTCTCTTCTTACGGTGTTTAGGTAGTAGGATCTGGAGACTTTTTGGTTTCCTTTGACTTCACCTACCCTATCATTGGTGGGAAACTTCATCTTCAAATGGTAGCTGGAGACGACTACTTTTCATTTGTTGAGGGTGGGCTTGTCGAGGATCACATTGTAGGATAATGACTGTTGACTACCACGAAAGTAATCTGTATAGTGGTTGTTTGCGGGGCCATCCCCGCGGTGACTGAGAGAACTATGCTACCCTCGACAAACACTGGGCCTCCTGATAAACCATATAGTGGGGTAGAGATTGCTTCCAGTTGAGCATCTTCTAACTGTATTTGCCGAAAAATGTCATAAAACAGGATGTCTACCGAGGTTTCGTTGTCCACCAAGATTCGTCTAACGTTGTGGTTGGCTATAAGAAGTGAGACCACCACAGTGTTATTGTGCGGGGTCTGTACTCCCTCTAGATCGTTGTCCATGAAGGAGATTGTCTAGTCCATCTTTCTCTGTTTATGGGGCCCACTGACTGATATCACGGACATGGCGTAACCTTTATCGTTGTATCCCGAGTTGCCCCCGGCAGCAGGGCCTCCATAGATTGTTTTGATAATCTTGGTCATTGTGGCTTCTTGGCCTCTCTAGTCAAGCTCCCCCAAGTTCGACCCTGGACTCTTTCGAGGGGCTTGGCTTAACCGACTTTGACTAGGGAGACGCTTGGGATTTCTCCTGGGTAATTCTGGTATTCCTCCTTGCTGTAGTTTGGTAAACTCTTTCAATTTCCTCCTGTTGATGAGGGCCTTAAATTGTTGTTCCAGGGCGAGGCATTTTCGGTATCGTGCCTATGGTTCTTGTGGAATCGACACCACTTACTTTGACCTCTACTGAGGTGCTGTGGTCTTGGGGGTTATTGGAGGATTGCTCTATCTTGGAGCTGCATTAGGACATTTTTCATGGACATGATGAGAGGAGTAAAACTCTCAAAACGGACAGGGGTTTCGCACTTTGCTTCGTAAAGGGGTCTTTCAGTCGTCCCGTTGTATGGGTCGATAGGTCTTTCCTCTTTTTCTCCATCTCATTTTCTCTTTCTTTCAGGAAGGCTTGGTCGTCTTCTGCTAGCATATACTTTTTGGCCTGACTCAGGATCTCGATCATGTACCTAGGTGGTCGCTTGGTAAGTTTGGAACTAAAGATCCCGAACCTTAGTCCATTTTTGAATGCCAATATCTTGATGTTGGGGTCAAGGTCAATGATCTCCCAAGCAGCAATGTTGAACCTCGATAAGTAGGCATGAAGTCTCTCCCTTCAATGTTGAATAATGTTGAATAGGCTCTCTGAGGTATTCTTTGGTCCATTACTACTGAGAAAGTGATATGCAAAGGCATAGTCGAGCTCTTTGAAAGTGCTGATGTTGCCTGGTTTCAATCGAGAGTACCATGTTTCAGCAACTTTCTCTAGTGTCAGGGGAAACACTTGGCACATAATCGGATCAAAGTGCCAATGCAATGCCATAGTGGTCTTATAATGTTGGAGGTGACCTAAAGGGTCTGCCGAGCCGTCAGAGGGTTTGACTTGCATAATTCAGAAATTCAGCGGCAGTGGGGCCTCGAGGACTTCGTGTGTGAATGGTTGGTCCTAAATGTTGAGTTCATTTAGGACACTATGGTTATAGTATCTGAATGCCTCGTTTATTTTTTTCGCCATTTCCTCGATCCGTCTATCGAGGCCGAGGTTGCTCTTGGAGGAGGGGCCCTCTTTGGACTTTTTGGTGTGGGGTGGCAATGACTCTGTTGTGGAGCAATTGTCAATGGGGAGCCCGTGACTAGGACGGCTAGTGCATCCAGGGGCATGTCAGGGTGTGGGCGAGGGTTGTCGGACCACAATGGCGAGGTTAGTCACCAAGAGAGAAAGCTCTAGGAACTGCACTTAAAGCAAGGGAATAACAAGATGTGTTGAGGCAGCTCCTTGGGGATTTTTCGACGGGTCAATCTCCGTGTGGTGATGGCGTTGCGTTCCTCGAAGGGGTTGTGGGTCGCAGCCAGAGGATCTATGTTCAGACATAGCAGAGAATCTCGACCCAGACCGCTGGCTATAAGCACTGTTTTGAGTAGGTGCGGCTCTAGTCCCGATGGCTCCCCTACCAGTGTTTCTTGTGGTGTTTTTGGACGGCATGGCAACAGATGAGTTCTTTAGGTTTTTTTTCGCTTTTACTGTTTAGCGAGAGACAGTGGTTTCCCACTGACTACACCAATCTATTGATGCAAAAATTTGTTGCTGAGCTAGAGGTCGACACTCAGTGATTTACGCAAAGGGAAAGGGGTAAACTAAGAGTCACCAGAGGACAAAGGGGTGATGCCTTCGAAGACACTCTGATGTTTTTGTTAGTATAAGGTCTTTGAGGAAATTGGGAGGGTTTTGATTTGGTGTTTTCATCAGTGAGCTTAAAAAATTGAAGATGGATTGGATTCACATACCTTGGGCCTTTTATAGTGATTCAGAGGCAAGTTGGCCATGTGCTGGGGATGGGATGATCCTTGAGATCCCGCTCCTTGCAGCGGAGGATCTAGTCGTGTGTCCAAGGACGGCTCAATCCCTACAATCACGCTTACACTTCTGCATGGACAGAGTCTGTAACTGACGACAGCGTCACCAATTATTCGTCCACGTGTCAACAGACTATTGGAGAGAGGTTATCCACGCGTCATATGGCTACTGGGGAGGATTTTTACACGTATCAGTTGGCCATTGGAGGGTGACTTATTGGCTATATCACAAGGTAATAGGAAAAATGGCTAGTCCTATTATTTACTTTCAAATAGCAAAAACTTCAACTTTTTTGTACTGAAAAATTTGCAGGGTAAGCTGTCAAAGAGACAAGAAATTGCAGTGAAGAGGCTCTCGTATAATTCTGTACAAGGTCTTCAAGAGTTTAAGAATGAAGTTATAATGATAGCCAAACTCCAACACGGGAATCATGTTGGACTTTTACTTCGTGCTTGGACTGAGGGGAATGAAATGCAAGAAAAGGAAAGTGTGCATATAAAGTTTATGGGATCTCAAATTGTATCAGCTTATTGAGGTCACTTAGGCCATGGAAGGTTGACATTAGTCAAATGAGCAATATCCCTGGGCTGTCATCTTTTTTCATTTATCTGAATTTTTCTGGGTTGCCAATTAGATTTTTTTTCTTTCCTTCTCTCTTCCCTCTCTTTTTATTTTTTCTCTCATTCTCTCTTTGGAAGTGATTCTCTCTCCCCATTTTTGGCTTGTTATTCAAAAGTTTTTGGTGTTTATGATATAAATATAGATATATATCCAAAAGAGTAAGCATGGTATTCAAATCTCATACAAAAACCAGTGATAGAGATTGGTATCTTACATTTTAATTAGCCAAAGCTTTTATCTTATCAGGTATCCATTTGTGCTTATAAAATTTTCAAGTTTCAACAATCATGACTCTGAATCGAGACAAAATATTAATTATTAGACATGTCAGTGTTAAAAATAAATAAACACAGAAAATTTACGAAATTCGGAGTTAAAACTCTTACGTTCACGGATGATAGTGAGACAGATTTCACTATAATCAAATTGGAGTACAAATTAATGAATGATTCGAGACCGATCAATCACATGAATTATAAATAGAAAGAAAATAAGACACGATATACCCAGATTCACCCCAGAATAGGGCTACATCCTGCCAGAAGTTTCATTATTATCAACTCCACAAATCTCTCGTTACAATGTGTGCTCAGTACATAGAGATAAGAAACTTAAGACGCTCTAATTATGGTCATCAGGGTTTCTACAGATCTAGACCTGATTAAGCCCAAAACAATAACGCGGTTGTTATAGCACGGCTTTGGGGTGTTGATTCCACAGGGAAACAAGATAACTATAAAGAAAGATGTAAACCTTAATATAAGACGATATAATTAAAATAAGTAAATAATCTGAAATTGATGATGAAGTAATTGTGTAGGTTGTAAAATATGATAGAGGGACAACAAGGATCCGCGAATCCTCCCTTGGTTCGTTGCCCTAATCCTAACTTGATTCAGTTGTTTTTATCTCGATTGCACGTTTCACATCCCAAACATGCAATCGGCAAATATTCAATGAGAACATATATAAACCCTAATATGATCGTAATGAAATACTTCTTATTTCCGATTCGTGCACATATGATCTATCCTATAGGTTTATCAAGAAACGACAATATATCTTTGTCGAAAAAATTACGGTAATGGACAAACCTAAAGACTAGAATTACCGGACTCAATTATACCCAATAATCTTGACATAAGAGAAGCATGACTAAAGTTATATCAAGGAAAAAAGATACAATCACCGGAATAGATAAAATCTTATAATTAGATAAAGAAGTAAATCATGACAATGTTTGACAATAAATTCTTATTACAACTGAACCAAATAAGGGTAGATAGGGAGAACTACACCTAAGGATTCATTCTTTCGCCTTGCTAGGAAGTTAGTTAGCCATGGTGTTCATGGCTAAATACTTTTGTGGATGAGCTGTTGCTTTGAGTTTTCTGGCTCTTCTTCTCAGCCTAGATCCCCCTTCTCTTAAACCTCAAGTATCCTATTCATAGTATAAGAGTCCACGGGTGTTTTTGGGTTTATTTTAATGTTTAAAACCCCTAGTTAAAGTCTAATTCGGAGATGCAAATCCGTGTGCACGCTGTAGTGCTGCTGGGGAGCACCGCAGTGCTAGGCATATTCTGGATTGGGTGAGCTTCTGGGCACCGCGGTGCTGTTGAGGAGCACCGTAGTGCTGGCTGTTTGTTCACAATGGGCGAGTTTCTGGGCACCGCGGTGCTGCTGAGGAGCATTGCTGTGCTGGCCTTTTTGCTGATTTTCTTCATGCTTTGCCTCTCCACATCCACTTCTATGCTTCATCGTGCATGGAACCTTGGTGCTTTTAAACAACGATTGCTTCTTCTCCTCTTTGGGCTCAAAATACCTGAAATTGTACTAGAATAAGTTAGTGATCCAATTATATTCCTTAAGAGTTATCAACACACAAGAATGCAATATAGACCGAGAAGAATCATAAAATGCTAACAATTAAACATCGTTGAGGTGCATTTTATGGCTCTTATCACAACCCCCAACTAGTTTATTGCTAGTCTCTAGCAATTCAAGCGGAAACAAGAGATGAATTCCGTTGTGGGAGTCAAAAACAAAGTAAAGCACTACTAGTGTTAACCAAGAGTAATTCACTTTTGTCTCAAACATTGCACACAACATACAGCACATAGGATCATTAAATATCACTCAAATCCAAAAATAATCCAAACATCGATCTTGTAATCGTTATTGACTCTTAACATCCATCTTACCAGAATCCAATAATTCGTACAATCAGATGATTTTATGCATCACATTCATTAATACAAGTCTTGGCCTCTAAAAACATAAATTGCGTGATATCAATCACAAAACCAAGCTTTATAGGCTCACTTTTCGAATCACTCTCCACTATTGTAAAAAAATCACACTACATTGGATCAATAGGTCTTTACTAAGCTTGTAACGTTAGGCTAAGGTAAAGTTTAAGAAAGAACGGGAAGGATTTAATAAGTAAAAGAACTTAATCTCTTAGTTTTGAACACAAGTCTTTAAGCACTGGATAACCTTACTTCAATACCCAACTCTTCCAACCATTTTTTGAGCATTTCTTTCAACAAATCACCATTTTTTTTCTTTCTTTCTTCTTTCTTTGCCATAATTCACTTTTTTTTGGCACACAAGACCATTCACTTCTTTTTTTATCAATTTTTTTTTCTTCAGCACCTTGATTGTCACATTTCACCTTCACTGCTCATTGTTTAAACCCATGCTCAGCACACAACCTTTGAAGCCAAATCACTTCTTTTACAGTATTAGTTATCGCCATATACTCTGCTTATGTGGATGAAAAAGCAACAACACTTTGCCTCTTTCTCATCCAACTCATCGCCCCACCAAACAGATTGAACATATATCCGCTTGTAGACCTCGTGCTATCAATGTATCCTCCCCATTCAACATCAACCGATCCTAAAATTTCAAGATTATTCTTACCTCCCATACTTCCATAACACAATGTAAACTTTAACGTGCCACGAAGATATCTAAGAACTCTCTTGATTTCAGGCCAATGCTCTTTCCTAGGATTAGACATATATCTGCTCAATACTCCCACTGCTTGGGAAATATCTAGTCTCATACACACCATGGTGTACATCAAGCTTCCAACCACACTAGCATAAGGTACGTCCACTATCTCTTCAGCTTCTTCCTCCATCTTCGGACATTGCTCCACAAATAACTTGGTTCCCAAAGGCATGAGAGTCACTACCAGCTTGCTATCAAACATGCTAAATTTCTTCAACACTTCTTCAATATTCTTCTTCTGACTTAGCCACAGTTTTCGATTTTCATGATCCCTCTTTATCTGCATGCCCAAGATAAAATTTGTTGGCCCTAGGTATTTCATGTCAAACTGCATTGCCAACAATTCCTTCACATTGTCAATCATCTTCTTGTTATTTCCAATCAATAGCATATCATCAACGTAAAAGGTTAAAATGACAAAATCAACCCCTAACCTTTTCAGATAGATGCAGTGATCAACATAGCTGTGAGTGAACCCAAGCTGAATGGCATATGTGTCAAACTTCTGGTACTACATCCGTGGTGACTACTTTAGTCTGTATAAAGACTTCTTTAATTTACAAACCAGCTCTTCCTTGCTTTTGCTTACAAAGCCTTCATGCTGTTTCATGTAAATTTCCCCCTCTAAGTCCCTGTGAAGGAAAGCTATCTTCACATCTAGTTGCTTAACCTTTTGATCATAAGCAGCTGCCATAAATAAGACAAATATGATAGAAGTCAACTTTGCTACCGCAAAAAATATCTCACCATAACCAATTCCCTCTATTTACGAGTACCCCTTTGCAACTAGTCGTGCCTTGTACTTTTCTACTATTCCATCTGCATTTATTTTCTTCTTAAAAACCCATTTGCACCCAATTACCTTCTGTTGTGCAAAAATATACCTAAATTAATAAGCAAATATTTGAACAGTTTTTACTTGCAAGTGCACAAGGTCAATAGTAGCATAATATGCAAATGCAAGATCATCTCCACAGAGATTGTTAAATTTCGTTTTAGAATCTGTTTCGCAATATAAAATAATATAAATAAATATTGAGTTTGAATTTGATAATGATAGAAACATAGGGCATGGTGTATACTCCTTAAGCTATTGATTTCCCTAAGCCATGAGTCAGGCATGGTGTATACTCTAACTCTTTTCTTTCTTAAAGGATTTAGCATGGTGTATACTAAATTGTTCTTTAAGAGAGCATAAGTTCTATGAAAATCGACAAACACAAAAGACCTATAGCATGTTATATACTTCTGGTTTCCTATGTTGAATAACTCAAGAATCCGGCGTGCATTTCTTTTGTTACTATTGTCAGACCCAGGACTCGGTCATCCAAATTGATCTAACTAACTAATCCATACCACATGCATATGTTGATCAGGCAAACATATATGAGGAATTCAGAAAAACAAGTATTAATCAATTAAACCATCATAACATAGTTATTGCAAAGGCAACAACACTCATATACGGAAAAGTGTAATTAGGGCTTCAATCGATCCCTATTAGTAAGTTAGTTACATATGGGGATGATGTTACACATCTTCATAATGTAAACTAAAAAGAGAAGAATAAACCCGAAAAATACTGTGGAGAAGAGTCGTTAATTCGTCTCCAAAGCTTACAACTTAAAAGAAGATTCAAAAGTATCATTTATGTGTTTTACAGGCCTATTTATAAAGTTCTAAGGACACCTCGAAACCCTAATTTCCAAAACAAGACCTGGACTCTTCTTTCCAAAACTGGCTCTACCGTTTTACTGCACGTGTGCGCTCGATCCCATGCTCTTGCACTCGAGTGCAGGGTTGCAATCAAGCCTTCTATGTGTGCGCACGAGTGCTTGTGCGCTCGATCACAATCTTTTGTGGTCGATCGCATTTGACTGCTTCCAGGTGTTCTAGATTTCTTCTTTTGAGCTCCAAAATGCCACTTTTCTCTCCAAGAACCTATAAAATCATAGAAAACACAAAAATGAAGTAAAATAGAATAAAATACGTAAAAAAGAGCTTAACAAATGTAAATTAAGGGGCTTAAATATGTATATTTAAGCACTTATCACACCCCCAAACTTACATATTGCTAGTCTCTTAGCAATACAAAACGAAAAAAACTAACTGAAAACAAAAACAAATATAAATTCATCATTCATGATAGCTAAAAATTTGGGTTGCACACAAAGCCATGATATTTATTCATGAGCAGGCTTAAACTATAAACACATTTCCGCAATGAATAAGAGTTTTAAAACCTAATTACTTACTAAAGGCTGATTAAAGCATCACAAGTCTAACTTAGTGTGTGGTAAATTAGCACATAAAAGATGAAGCTTCCAAATAACTCTAATGTGTAATGTTTCGGTGTCTCAACGTTCATCGAATTTCCTATCAGAATAAACAATGCTGGCATAGTTTTATTTCTTTCTTTGTCCTTTATTTTGAGATTTTTGCCATGTTGAGTTCCTTTAAGCTTTCTAATTGACCCATGTAGCGAGTGTTTAGCCAATGACTCCCACACCAGATGGTTTTAGGGCATTAGGTGTAAAGACACCTCTAAGGACTTACTAACTCGAGTCAAAAAGGCTACGAAACTAATTGGTCTGAATGCAACCAAGCAAAATTCTCACCTTTTGACGTGAACACTAACTGCTTACTGAGGCAAGAGGTCCAGTTACTCAATGGAAACTTTATTTAATGATCATTAAAAGCAAAATTCCCACCTTTTGACGTGAACATTCACTGCTTACTGAGGCAAGAGGTCCAGTTACTCAGTGAAAAATTTATTTAATGATCATTATGAGCATTTTATTTTCTCTTTTTGTGAATTTTTTTTTCTATGCCAAGGTGTTCTTCTAACAAGTTATTCGATTACGGTTAAGCCATGGAAACATACACATAAAAATTATATGTCATACCTCACACAATTATGTGCTATTGTGCTCGTGTCAGATTTAGATCAAACTCGTGAATTCTTAAATGCCTTGAAGTAAGTAATTAAACTTTTAAAACTTATCATTAGATCATGTGTTCTAAAGTTTAAGCATACTGATGAAATCTTTATCATAATATTTGTTTAAATCAACCAAAATTTTCAACACAATATAAATATACATTTATCTTTTCAATAATACTAAAAAAACTGGGACAAAGTGTGTGAATGTGTCTCCCATACCCCCAAACTTAATTTACACATTGTCCCCAATGTGTGAGTGACATTGAAAGATCTAACCTGGGAGATGGAGAACTAAATGGATGGTATGGCTCGTAGCACACCCCCAAACTTGAATTGATGCACACATATTGTCTTTGAAAAAGAAAAACAAGCGTAATACCGGAAAACAAGAGATACTAATAATAAATAGTTATAAAAGTAAATACCAACAATAAATGTAAAAAATACTACAAATAAAAGGATATACTATGGGGTGCCTCCCATGAGCGCTAAGTTTTACATCTTCAGCTAGACGGTGCACCTCTCTCACTGCCGGTCTCCAGGTGGTGCAGTTGATGAGGTGCCAGGGGCGGGAGGTAGTCGATCAAGAATGGCCTGGAGCATCACCTCTTGCCTCATAAAGTTTGCCTCTAAGCCATCGATGCGCTACTGCACTAGTAATGTCACCTCTTTATCCTCCCGACGAATGTCAGAGAGCTCACATCGAAAAAAGGAGATCTCATCGAGAATGTGCTGGTACTTAGTGGGCTCCATGTTTGGATAGTCCTCCTCCCAAGTATGGCTCGTTGTGGGCCGCTCGGTCTCTATGGGATCATCCCCCACTTGCTCAGCAGTAAGTGCATGCCCTCTAGGTCCTCTGGGCATATGCAACTACCTCAGGGTCCACTGACTCTTCCCAAAGAATGGGTGGTCACTCACCGGTCCATCGATGGAAGAGCCCTTGATCCCTTTCTTCTTGAATATGTAGCTGAGGAGGAACGGGAAGAGAAGCCCCCATGCATTCGCCGTGGTGGTCTGGCAGCTATGGACATGGACCCAGAACTTATAGAGATGGCTCCAGATGACAGCCGGGATGGAATACCAATGGCCTCTATGGAATGCATATAAGGCTTGTAGGAACTGGTCCCTCCTATGGGTCTTGTGCTCGAATGGGCACATATTCCACTTGAGGATGGAATCCACGAGCTAGAGTCGTAGAGGCAACTTGGACCGGCTCCTAGTGTTGTTGTGCCGATCGACATACTGGCCAGCACACATGTCCTCAATGATGGAGGACAAGGGGAAGGACTCTGACTGCTCCTCCATCTGGGTGTCCTCAGGAGGGGACTCATCACAACAATGAAGAGCAGCAGCTATATCAGCAAAGGTCACATCTATATACTTCCCCTGGACTGATGAAGATACAACCCTCGGCCTGTCGCAGTCGAATGATAGGTTCTCGTAGAACTAAGCCACAAACCGGATGTATGCAGTAGAACAAATAGGCTTAAGTAGCCTCTTCAACCCCCGACATTTGAACTCTTGGACCGCCCATTGAGTGGTTTCCAAGTTCTTGAAATCAGCTTCAATGTTGAATGTAGTTTCTAACAAGATCTTTCATTGTTTGAAACTGGGCTGGGATGACTGGGTGCGGCTGCTCGAGGCATGGGAGGTGGAGGCAACTTGTTTTGACATCCTGGGCAAGTTTCTGTCCAAATTTCACTCGATCATAGTCTTCTTATGCTTGATTGCACTTGGCCTATGCGCTCGATCACAGTCTTCCCTACACTCGATCCCACTAACTGAAGTGTGACTGAGGACTTTAATCGAACAGGCTGTGGGCGACAATGGTATGAAGCAGTGGGTAGCACCCTATAAAGATCCCAACCTCCTAAAAAACTGAAACACCACCACACAAACAAAATAAAACATGTATATGCAATGAATTAGTAAAAAAAATAGATTAAGAATGTGTGTGATCATGTGTTAATTCAAAAAAATGGGAATGGGTATACCTGGAGTCACGGAGAGGTGCAGTGTTATGGTGAATTGTGGAGATGATGATGGTGATAAGTGAGAGTAATGTGGGATGGGGGAGGCTTGGGGTGATTTAAAATGAGATGGAGTGAGAGTGAGAGTGTTGTACGAGAGGGACAGTGCAAGAGAGAGAGGGACAAAGTGTGAAAGTAAAAATTTTAACAGAATCAGGTGATTTTAAACTAACACGTGACTTTTTGCCCCAAGTGCGCTCGATCGCACTTGTGCACAAGTGTATGTGTGTGTGTGAGTGCGCTCGCGCGCTATTAAGAGTATGGAGATTCTGCGCTTGAGCGCACTATGACATGCACTCGATCGTATGGGTAGACTGTACTGAATGACAAACTGAACTATGGACAGTAAGAAAAAGTGAAAAATAATTAAAATAAGAACAAAAGTAGAAATGTACTGTACTCGGTGGCCTCAGTTTCACTGACCTTAATAGAGGTGCTTGAGTTACACGTTTATCAAATTCTGAACTGCCCAAGCGCTCTCTATAGTAGCTTCAATGCTACTCTCTTGGAATAGGGCACTTAAAGTCCACCCCATGTGGCTCAAGTGCTCTCAGTTCTGCTACATACTTGACAGATTGAAGTGCCAAATCTTCATCTCTTGGTGGCAAGTTGATTTCAAGGTATGGCTTGACCCTATGTCCATTTACTGTGAATGTCTGATCGCCGTTGGAACCGTGGATCTCCAAAGCACCATGGGGAAAGACCTTGGTGACCATATAAGGACCATACCATCGAGACTTTAGTTTGCCTGGGAATAGTCTTAATCTTGAGTTATAGAGCAACACCTTTTGTCCCACATGAAACTCTTTCCTTACCAGTTGTCTATCATGATAGGCTTTTTTCCTTTCTTTGTGGAGCTTGGTGTTCTCATATGCATCATACCTTAATTCTTTTAGCTCATTTAAGTGCAGCTCCCTCTTCTTACTTGCTTGTTTCATGTCAAAATTTAACTGCTTTATGGCACAATATGCTCGATGCTCTAACTCCATCGGCAGATGGCATGCTTTCCCAAAGACTAAACGGCATGGAGACATGCCAATTGGTGTCTTGTAAGCTATCCTATATGCCCATAGAGCATTATTTAGGTGCAAATACCAATCCTTCCTACTAGGATTCATAGTCCTTTCGAGGATGTCTTTGATATCTCGGTTACTTATCTTCACTTGGCCACTAGTTTGAGGATGAAATGGATTGCCAATTTTATAGGTTATCCCATATTTTCTTATTAATGCGGCAAAAGAGTGATGATGAAAGTGGCTGTCACCATCATTAATGATTGCTCTTTGAGTCCTAAACCGGGTAAAGATGTTATCCTGTAGAAACTTCACAAAAACTTTGTGATCATTAGTCTATGATGGGACAACCTCGATCCATTTGGACACATAATCTACACCCACAAGAATATATAAATAACCATAGGAGTTAGGAAATGGACCCATTAAATCAATACCCCATACATCAAAAAGTTCTACTATATGAATTTTTTGTAAGAGCATCTGATTTCGGGATGAGATGTTACCTATCGCTGGCATCTATCACATAAGCTACAAAATGAGAAGGCATCTTTAAACAAATTAGGCCAATAAGAACTGGATTGTAATACTTTAATAGCTGTTCTCTTGGCCCCAAAATTTCCTCCATAAGCAAACTGATGGCAATGTTGTAATAAGCTCAAATGTTCCTCTTCTAAGACACACCTTCTGATGATTTGATCGTGACAGAATTTGAATAGGTAGGGGTCATCCCAATGGTAGTTTCTAAATATAGATATCAACCGCTTCTTTTCTTGACTGGTCATACCTGGAGGAAAAACCTTAGCAGTTATATAATTGACAATATCAGCATACCATGGAAGTGTTACCTCTAGTGCGAACAAGTGTTCATCGGGGAAGTTCTCATTCAAAGGTAGCCTGGATAAATGATCTGCAGCCACATTGTCACACCCTTCTTATCTTTGATCTGCAAGTCAAACTCTTGCAATAAGAGTACCTATCTGATTAACCTAGGCTTTGAATCTTTCTTAGAAAACAAATATCTCAGAGCAACATAATCAGTAAACACAATAACCTTAGAGCCAATTAGGTGTGATATAAACTTCTCTAAAGCAAAAATAACAGCTAACAATTCCTTTTCAGTAGTAGAATAGTTTAGCTGTGCATCATTTAAAGTTCTAGAAGCATAGTAAATAACATGAGGTACCTTATTGACTCTTTGACCTAAGACAGCTCCCAAGGCGAAGTCACTAGCATCACACATCAACTCGAATGGAAGACTCCAATCAAGTGCCATCATTATTGGTGTAGAGGTGAGCACGTTCTTCAATGTGTTGAAAGCTTTCATACAGTCATCAGTCCAATCAAACTTGATATCTTTAGCTAACAATGCATAAAGAGGTCTAGAGGTCTTGGAGAAATCCTTGATGAATCGTCGGTAGAATCCATCATGTCCAAGAAAACTTCTGACACCCTTGACTATTATTGGAGGAGGCAACTTTGATATGATGTCGATCTTAGTCTTGTCTACCTTAATACCTTTGTTGGAAATGGAATGACCCAACACAATGCCTTGTCGGACCATAAAGTGACATTTTTCCCAATTTAGTACTAAGTTGCTTTCTTCACATCTCTTTAGGACACTCTTTAGATGATTGAGGCATTCATCAAAATTAGAACCAAATACACTAAATTCATCCATAAATACCTTAATAAACTTTTCCGCTATGTCAAAAAAATGCTCATCATACATCATTGGAAAGTGGCTGGGGCATTGCATAAATCGAATGGCATCCTTCTGTCAGCAAATGTATAGAAAGGGCATGTGAAGGTGGTCTTTTCTTGATCCTCTGGTGCTATGGCAATCTAATTGAAACCACTATACCCATCCAAGAAACAATAGTAGCTACGGCCAGCTAATCTCTCTAACATCTGATCAATGAAGGGTGTTGGTATTTGTCTAAGGTTTAAACATGGTTCAAACATGGTTAAGGTTTGAACAGGTCCAAGTATGGGTCAAAGATGGTTAAAGTCTAAACCAAAGGTGGAGGATCAAAGTTCAGCAAGTTAGAAGGCTGCACACATGTGTGTGCTTCATTTTGGAGCAAAGGAAGGCCATGCGCACTAGTGTGCGCACTTCTGCACACAAGTAGAAGGGTGTTGTGTGAAGGGGACAACAACTTGAAGCTGCAGCACGGAGCTGCAGAGCTGGAACCTGGCAGGAATAGTACAAGGGACAGAAACTTGGAGTTGCAGTGCGGCGCTGCAGCTTTGGCCGGCACACATGGACAGCATGCTTTAGCCTTCTCTTAGGTGCGTGAATGAAAAGTTAAAATGCACAGCACCACTTAGGATTGATGGAGGGCCATGGTTAAGTGGTCATCAAGATCTAAGGGTGGAGAATGACACACAAGATTGGACAAGAAGTTGGTGCACTATATAAAGGGTCACCTAGGTTCAATCTCAACACCACAAATATAAGGTTGTGACACAAGATGTAATGTAACTTGTGAGACATGTGTGTGGATGAGAGAATTGTGTGAGAGTGCAAAGACACAAAACACAAGAGGGACTCATTGTAGAGAGGCTGGTTGTATAGAAGAGAGGGTAGTAGAGAATTGATAGGAAGCATTTTAATAGGTCTATTACTTTCTCGTTCTCTTCTTGGTTTCTTCAAGAACATTGTGGTTTCTTGAAGGGGGTTGCTGTAACTTTGTAAGAACCATTGATTTAGTGCAGAGAGTTCGGAGGAACTCACGGGGACGTAGGCACATTGTCGAACCTTGACAACAAATTGCTTGTCTTCTTTCTTTCTTTGATTTTCTGTTCTTGTGTTCGATTGCTGTTTTCTTTTCTACAAGTCATTCAAGATTTGAGTGTTTGGAAGATCACCATCTGGGCATCTTGTCAAGGTGATTTCCAACAAAGGGCAAAGGGAAATGATATTTTTTGGTCACCTTGTTTAATCTTCTGTAATCAGTACATACCCTCCAACAAATTGTTATTCTTATAGGTATGAGCTCTTCATCTTCATTCTTCACCACTATGATCCCACTCTATTTCGGAACAACTTGGAATGGACTTACCCATTTACTGTCTGAGATGGAGTAGATAATGCCAACATCTAATAGTTTTAATACCTCTGCCTTTACTACCTCTTTCATGTGTAGGTTAAGTCTTTTTTTAGCATCCCGAGTGAGTTTTGCTTCATCCTCAAGGTAGATATGATGCATACATTTGGCTGGACTTATCCCTTTAATGTCAGCAATGGTCCATCCAATAGCAGATCTATGATCCCTAAGAACTCTCAATAGTTTCTCTTCTTCCCCAACACTTAAATTGGCAGCCATAATCACAGGTAATGTCCTATTCTCTCCAAATAGGCATAAGTTAAATGCTCTGGTAGCTGCTTCAATTCGAAGTTTGGTGCGTGGACAATAGAAGGGAGAAGAGTACTATTAGTAAGTACAAGAGATTCAAATGGAGGGGCATACTTACTTGGATGTTTTGGAGAGGCCTCAAGGAGGTGCACAGTTTTAATGATGTCATCAGTAACATCTTTAGGTTCTTGCTCAATATCCAATTTTGTAAAGCCATGGGTAAGGGTAGTCTCAAATGGATCAATGCGATGGACCTGAAAAGCTTGCTCAATAAAACTTTGTATCATACATATATTAAAGCATTCCATATCATCTTGAGGTAATTTTAATGTATCAAATATTTTGAACTCTATCTTTTCACCATTTACCTTCATACTTACTATACCCTTTTTCACACAAATCTTTGTATCAGTAGTTCTCATAAAGGGTCTTCCTAAGATAATAGGCAGAGGTAATGGCATAGAGCATTCTTCCATATCTAATACAATAAAATCAGCAGGTAAAATAAACTCACATACCTTTACCAAGACATCCTTAAGAATACCACTAGATCTTTTGATGCTTCTGTCTGTCAATTGCAAAGTGATGGAAGTCGGTTGAAGCTCCCCCAAGCCTACTGTTTCAAATACTGTGTATGGTAACAAATTTACACCCGCTCCTAAATCCAGTAATGCATGCTCAAATAGCTGGTCACCTATCCTGCAAGGAATGGTAAAACTACCCGAATCTTTCAATTTTGGTGGTAGTTTTCTTAATAGCACAGCACTTACCTCTTCCGTCAAAGCTACTGTCTCACGTTCCTGAAACTTCCTCTTATGAGTGCAACAATCTTTCAAAAATTTAGCATAAGCAGGTATTTATTGAATTGCATCTAATAAGGGAATGTTTATTTTTACTTTCCGCAAAGTTTCAAAAATATCAAGCAGTTTATTTTCTTTCTTTTGTTTAACTAACCTTTGCGGGAAGGGTGGTGCATTCACCTTCTCCATTTGACTATGAAAAGTCGCAACTACTTCCTCAAACTCCCTAATGTGCACATATGGGTTTTCATCTTTCAAGTCTTGAAATATAGGGAGTAACTGTATCATTCCTGTTTTAAAATCCAGTTGGCGAGTATTAGCAGGAAACATGATGCATGATGGTGCGGCTATGCATGTAGGGTGGAGGTAATCCTGAAGGGTCCTAGTGGATTGATCTCCATGTTCACTCATTCCTTCAGGACTAGATGGAATGTCAAATAAAGGATTTAAAAAAGAATTTAATTCTGACTCTAACACAGGCCTACAAGAAAATCTACCGAAAGTGTCTCTATATCTGTGCATGCATGGTCAAAACATAATAAAACTACTATAAAAAGAAAGATGAGAGAAAAGAAAGAAAAATAAAAAAATTAATGCAGCAAGTTAAAAGAAGGAACGAAATTACCACCTTTACAAACTGCTGAAAAAGAAAAACTATCTAGCAATTCTTTTACCGTCTCCCCAAAATTTGATTACGCCTAAAGGATAATGTGGTAGTTGTAGCACAACTTTGAGGTGTTGATTCCGCAGGGAGACAAATTAAAAGAATAGTAGAAAGAACAAAGAAACTACAGAATAATATCGAATGATTGATGGAGAATAAATATTAATTTTAATTGTAAATTAAAGTAAAGCAAATTTGATAAATAGTAAAGCGTTGGTAATCTCTTGCACAGATCCGGTATTTTAATTACTCTTAATTCATTGAATAACTTAATTGAGGACTCAATTTCTAAAATTCAAAATCGGAAGATATAGATTTATAAACCAAGATTAAACCAAATGTAACCCTTCTGAAAAATCATTTACCACTTTTAAAATACGTAAATTATTATCACTATTAAGAAAATCCAATGACGATAATATACTCAGGAAGCAATATTGCAGCAAAGAACTAAATCAATATAGATAAATAATTAATTCAAACATAATCAAAGAGCTAAACCATTCAATAGAAAAAGCATGACTGAATCTATAAACAGAAAAAATTCTAAGATTATTCGAAAAAGAAAACATCACCAATGAATTGCAAATGATAAAACAACAGAATTTTAGTAATTGAAACTCAAATACATAAATTAAAAATAAACAAAAATACCATTAACTGTGCAAGTTCATCCCTAGCCCCACTTGAGAATTTAGTTACCCATAAATATAATGGACAACAAAAATCTCAAGGGAAAGAATTGATCTCGTCGTGAGCATCCCCCTTGGCAGGAAAGCCTTGGAGATTCCCTAGCTTGCCCTCCAAAAGTCCTCCGGATTACACCCAAAAACCCTTAAGATCTGCTCCTAGATGATCCTCAAAGCTGAAGTGGAGTGGGCCTTTTATAGGGAAACTCCAGGAGTGCAATGTGTTTCCAATTCGATGTGGGATACTGCCTGAGTGCGCTCGATTGCAGTCTAGTGCGCTCGATCGCAGTCTGGTGTGCTTGAGCATAGCTGGTGTGCTGCAAAGTATTTCTAACCGATGTGGGATGTCAAAGTGCGCACCTGCGCTCAATCGTAGGTCTGGTGCGCTCGAGCGCACTAGGCATCTTCCAGCTTGACCTTTGCCTACTAAAACTGCCATAACTTTCTCTAGAAAAATCATTTTTATGAGCCGTAAAATTATCCAGAAAATAGACTTCCGGATCTTTCTAAGAATATATGGTTCATCTCCTGGTTCTTCCTGAATCAATATAGTTTAATTTGCAAAAATGATTGATCTGTACAGGCAATTCTAGTAATTTAGTGAAGCTCATTTCCAAGTGCTTGTGAACCTGTAAAACAACGAAAAACAACTCAAAGTAACAAATTCCTAAGCTAACAAATGTAAATTAAGGGGACAAAATATGCAATATTTGACACTCATCAAATACCTTCAAACTTACATTTTGCTAGTCTCTTAGCAAAACAAAATAAATAAATAAAAACTAAATGAAAAACTAAGAACAGAAAGATAAATCCATCATTCATGGCATCCTAAAATTTAAGCATCACACAAAACCATGATATTCAGTCATGAGCAAGCTTAAAATGTAAAGCCATCTTCACAATGAATAGGAATTTTAAAATCTAATTACTTACAAAAGGCAGGCTAAGGCATCACAAGTCTGACTCAGTGTAAAGTGAATTAGCATATAAAGATGAGGTTTTTACGTAACTCCAATGTGCAATGTTTTCATGTCTCAAGATTCACAGAATTTCTCATCAGAATAAACAACGATGACATAGTTTTATTTTCTTCTCTCTTTTATTGTAAGGCTCTGCTATGTTTAGCTCCCTTAAGCTTTCTAATTAACCCATGTAGTTGTTGTGAAAAAGAAAAACAACTGAAAAACCATTGATTGAACTCGTTCATTTATTCATTGACAAATAGTCATTTAAATAGAATTCCATAAACAAACTGACCATAAATTTTGGAACCAATTAGTTCCACAACTGACACACTTTCTCCACTACTGGAGTATTCCTAGATAATCGGAAAGCACTACTACGGACTTCAACAGAGTGCATATAGAATAGGACAACTACAACTTGATATTATTCAATAGAAAACAAACAGATAATTAACTCTTAACACCCTCCCTTAAACTGAATGATCTTCAGACATCAGTTTAAATAAAAACAAAGCTTCCTTTATATCAAGTAACATCCTTCAACGAGCATACTCCCAACATTTGCCTCAGCTTCACAAACACAGGCAACTTGAGAGGCTTGGTTAGAATATATGTAGCTTGATCTTCACTTCTACAGAAAATCAAATCAATGGTACCATCTTTACACAAATCACGCAGAAAATGATACCTCACGTCTATATGCTTACTCCACCCATGCAAAACAGGATTTCTTGAGAGCTTGATTGTTGATATATTGTCACAATAAATCAAAATTGGTCCTTGTTGCCAGCAGTGGAGTGCTTCAAGTAGCCTTCTTAGCCAAATTGCTTGACACGAACATGATGTTGCAGCAACAAACTCAACTTCAGTGGTTGAAAGAGTCACAATTTGCTGCTTCTTTGATGACCACGAAACGGCCCCTGACCCCATCATAAAAAATAACTCGAAGTACTTTTTCGATTATCTTGATCTCCAGCATAGTCGCTGTCAGTAAATCCAAATAAACCTGACTTTTCTCATTTTTTGTAAAAGAGCCCATAGTCAATGGTGCCTTGCATGTACCTCAAGATTCTCTTGGCAGCAAGAAGATGCATTTCTCTGGGACTTTCCATGTACCTGCTAATAAGACTAACTACGTACATTAAATCAGGTCTTGTAGCAGTTAGGTACATCAAGCTTCCCACAATCTGCTTGTAACCAGTGTTATCAACCTTCTCTCATTCAGGATTTTTCACCAGCTTTAGACCCATCTCAGTAGGAGTGGTCACAGGATTACAATTCTTCATATGAAACCTATTTAAAACTTCTTGAGCATACTTCTTTTGTGAAATAAAAATTCCAGCAGAAGATTGATTCACTTCTATGCCCAAATAATAGTGCATTAATCCAAGGTCAGACATATCAAATTCTATCATCATGGATTTTTTAAAAACATCAAACATATCCTCATCACTCCCTGTGTAAATAAAATCATCAACATATAAACATACTATAAGAATTTTCTTTCCATCTTCTATTTTAACATAAAGAGTATGTTCATATGGGCACTTTTGAAAACCTTGATTAGTAAGGTAAGCATCTATTCGACTGTACCAAGCTCTAGGTGCTTGTTTCAGCCCATAGAGCGCTTTGTTTAATCTAAGTACCTTTTCTTCCATTCCTTGTTGCACATAACCTGGAGGTTGATCAACATACACTTGTTCTTCTAACTCTCCATGCAAGAACGCAAACTTTACATCCAATTGAAAAATGAGCCAAGAATTTTGAGCAGCCATGGAAATCACTAACCGAATAGTATCTAACCTTGCAACTGGAGCAAAGACCTCTTTGTAATCGAGACCATACTCTTGCTTGTAGCCTTTTACCACCAAACGAGCTTTCTGCTTGTCTATCTCACCCTTCTCATTTAACTTGGTTTTAACAACCCATTTCACACCAATATTTTTCTGTCCTTCTAAAAAGTCTGTCAACTCCCATGTATTTTTTTTTTTATTGCCATGATCTCAGCATCCATAGCCTTTTGCCATTTTGGTTCTTTCACAGCTTCTTGAAAACTGATTGGATCATAATCTGAAAACAAACCAAAATGGGCAATAGTATCATCATTATCATCAGGTTGAACAACACCTCTAACCTCATAATCCATCATCCATGCTGGTCTTCTTTTCGAGCGTTGAGATCGTGAACTAGATGCTTTTGTAGGTTCTATTAATTGGTTTTCTCTAGAAATTGATGACTGCAAATGTTGTTTCTCTAGCTGTAATGGTTGTTGGTCATATATCTGATATGACTGGCCATCCTTCTTATCGTCCCCATCTTCATCAAAGTTAACAGGAATGTGCTGTTGCTGCTGTGTTGAACCATTTTCTGTCCAATTCCATGTGTTCTACTCATCAAAAATCACATCTCGGCTGGTAACTATCTTGTTTGTCCTAGGATTGAATAGCTTGTAGGCTTTGGAATGTTCACTGACCCCAAGAAAAACACACTTTTCACCTTTGTCATCTAGTTTCTTCCTTTTCTCATCAGGTATGTGAGCATATGCCACACAGCCAAAGATTTTGAAATGATCTACTGCTGGTTTTCATCCACTCCATGCTTCCTCAGGTGTCATGTTTTGAACAGAGAAAGTGGGACTTTTGTTCAATACATGAATGCTCCAATTCACCGCCTCAGGCCAAAAACTCTTTGGAACTTTCCCTCTTGCTAGCAAGCTTCTCACCATGTTGAGAATGGTCCTATTTTTTCTCTTCAACACACCATTTTGATGAGGTGTATAGGCTGTAGTGAGTTGCCTTCGAATACCTTGCTCAACACAGAAAGCTTCAAATTCTTTTGAACAGAATTCTCCTCCACGGTCGGTACGAAGTGTCTTTATAGTACTTCCAACTTTATTTTCAACTTGTGCTTTGAAACTTTTAAATGCTTTAAAAGCTTCAGATTTCTCCTGCAAAAAGTACACCCAGGTTTTTTGACTAAAATCGTCAATAAAAGAAATAAAGTATTTCTTTTTGCCATTAGACTGGGTTAATTGGGCCACATAAATCCGAGCGAATTAATTGTAGCGGCTGTTGTGCTCTCCATGCCTTTCTTTTTGGAAAAGGATCACGTTTTTGTTTACCAAGCACACAATCTTCACAAATTTTGGAGGGAGAAGTAATCATAGGAAAACTTATCACCATCTGTTTCAGATAAAGTGTCTTTAATCCACCGAAGTTTAAATGACCATAGCGAAGATGCCAAAGCCATGTTAAATCATTCATTTTGGCCATCAAACAATCATGGATACTTTTGATTTGTAATGGAAACAGCCTATTTATTGTCATCTCAACATGTGCAATTGTTCCTCTCGTAGGATCATCAATTTGAAAAACACCATTCTTGATAGTAATCACATACCCTTTTTCTTGTAGCTGACCCACACTCAGAAGATTAGTTTTCAAATCAGGAACATAAAAAACATTAGAAATAGTTGCAGCAGTATCATTCTTTGTTTTGATTTGAATGTCACCTTTTCCCATAATATTCACTGTTGAATTATCACCAAAAGTCACAGTTTTATGGAAAGCTTCATTTAAATGAGAAAATGATGACTTACTGCCACACATATGGTTGTTGCAGCCAGTGTCCAAATACCATAACTTCAATTGCGGTTCCTCCTCCTTGACATGATATGCCATCAAAAGTATTTCTTTCTCCTGTTTTTCTGCAAAATTTGTCTTCTCTCCTCTTTCCATGTCTCTAGGGAATTTAGTATAACATTCTGAACTATAATGGCCATAATTATGACACCTGAAGCATTCTACGTTGGATTTGTCAAAATATTGTCCATGTCCTCTTCCTCTTCCTCTACTTTGAGAGTTAGAGTGATAATCATCGGGCTTCTCAAAAAATGGACCTTGTTGCCTGCTCCTATCTCTATTACTTCGACCTCATCTTCCTCTTGCTCTGTCTCTACCTCTGCCATGACCTCTGCCTCTTGAACCTATAGATTCAACATGACTTGAGGTTTTTAAGGCTTGTTATTCTGTAGTGGTATTTTCACTCTTGAATCTCTGCTCATGAACGAGGAGTGAACTATGTAATTCATCAATTGAGAGAATATCAATATCATTTTACTCTTCAATTGAGCAAACCACATCGTTGAACTTTGTGGTCATTGATCGAAGGATTTTTTCAACAACTGTAACATCTGCCATCTTTTCACCATGGAGCTTCATTTTGCTTGCAATCGTCATCGTCCTTGAGAAATAGTCGTCAACAGATTGATCCAAACATGCATCAAAAGAAGATCCAAAAATAGTCAAGTCATCCATAAAAACTTCCATGCAATTTTCAACCATGTCACTAAAAATGCTCATCATGCAACGTTGAAAAGTAGCAGGTGCATTACATAATCCAAATGACATTCTACGAAAAGCATAAGTACCAAAAGGACAAGTGAAAGTGGTTTTATCTTGGTCTTCTAATGCAATTTCAATTTGATAATAACCAGAATAACCATCCAAGAAACAATCGAAAGGATGACCAACAACACGCTCAATAATTTGATCAATAAAAGGGAGGGGAAAATGGTCTTTTCGGGTGGCAGTATTCAATTTTTTGTAATCAATGCACATTTGCCACCCAGTCAAAAGCTTTGTAGGGACTAACTCTCCCTGGTCATTCTTCACCACAGTAACACCTGACTTTTTAGGAACGACCTGTGTAGGACTTACCCATTTACTATCAGCAATAGGATATATGATTCCCGCATCTAATAGTTTCAACACTTCATTCTTCACCACTTCTTTCATAGTGGAATTAAGCCTACGTTGGGGGTCTCTACGAGGGCCAGTTTCTTCCTCCAAATTAATTTTATGAGAATAGACCAGGGAGCTAACACCTTTTTATATCAGCCATGCTCCAACCTAAGGCTGACTTATGCTCATTTAGGGTAAGAATTTATTTCTCACCTTAAGACTCAGATAATTCATATGAGATAATAACAGGAAAAGTATCACCTGGACCAAGGAAAACATGCTTTAAACCATTAGGTAGAGGCTTCAATTCAACTTTGGGTGCTTCCACACTTGAAGGAATTTGTTTTTCATTTCTCTCAGGCAACTCTTCAAACTTCTGTTGCCATGCCCGAGTGCCACAATCCTAAGTTCTATCAACTACATCAGATGGATCACTGATAGAATCAAACTCAGAATTAACAAGAAAACACTCAAGGGGATCAAGATAATGAGTTATAGAAACTCCCTTATCCATGAGTGAGTCAATCATATATGTCTGGTGGCTCTCGTCATCATCTTCTGGCTGTTTTGCAACGTGGAAGATGTTCACCTCGAGGGTCATGTTTCCAAAAGACAGCTTCATGAGCCCATTCCAGCAATTAATAAGAGCATTAGCAGTGGCAAGGAAAGGCCTACCTAAAATCAAAGGGATTTTAGAAGTAGTATTAATAGCAGAGCTAGTGTTAAGGATTAGGAAATCAACAGGATAATAAAATTTGTCAATTTGAATTAGAACATCCTCTACCACACCCCGGGGTACTTTGACTAAATGATCAACCAATTGCAATACCACAGTGGTTGGCTTGATTTCTCCTAACCCCAATTGCACATAAATAGAATATGGCATTAGATTCACACTAGCTCCTAAATCTAGTAAAGCTTGCCCATCCTCATGATTTCCAATGCTGCATGATGAGAGTCATAAAATGCATCTTAACAGTACTTACTTGTTAGCATTTTAGGGTTGATCTAGGGTTGAATTACTCATTTATACCTTAACAACTCTAAAGTGTCATTCTTGGATCATTGATCTATTTCGATGCATTTTCAGGTACTTTAATGTAATACCCGTATTCATGAATTAAGGGTAAAGAAGTAATTTGATAAATATGTCATGAATTTTAATTAATATATTTATGCGAAGGATTAGTATTGAATAAAATAATTCTTAAAAAAAATGTAAACAGTAAAATGTGAATAGTAAAAAGGCTGAATAGTATAAAAAAAATCTAGGACGTGAATGTCCCAGACCAAAGACAAGAATAAATAAAAAAAGGAGAAAGGAAAAAGGAAAAAGGAAAGGAAAAGAAGGAAAAAAATAGTAAATAAAAAAAATGGTGCTTCCACCATTACCCAGTGGAGGTCTTTTAAAAAAAAAGACAAAACAAAATTATGAGAGAGTTAGATGGGAGGGGGGGCGGTTGCTAAAGACTAACAAAAAGGAAAAAAAACGTGGAGTTTTTTTTAAGAAGTAGAAAGTTAGGTGGGGGGGCTGAAGCTCCTATATATATATATATATGTGTGTGTGTGTGTGTGTGTAGAAACTGAAATCGTTCAGTTTCTTTCTTTCAAATTCTTGTATTCTCACAACATTTGGAGAAAAAAAAAAAGTCAAAAGAGCAAAATTTTGAATGAATTTTCTATGGAATTTCATAGAGGATTATGAGAAACTATCAGTAATTATGAGGTAATAGTATAATATTTATTTTTGAATTTTTAGCATATATGAAATTCCCGGAGCTCAAAGTGGGAATTTTCATAAGGAGTGGTTTACGATGAATTTAAGAAATAATTAGAAATTTAATACAAATATTATGTCAGGTGTTAACTATCTACAACGGGAGAAATTTCTGAGAAGAACCGGGAAAGGCAAGAAGGTGACCCACGAGTAGCTTTAAATGCTACGGGGTAAGTTGGATTTACTTTAAGTAGTCTAAATAAAAATCAATTATTTGGTGATAATATTAAATTTAATTATTAAAATATGCTTGGGTGTTAGATAAAAAATTGATTTATGGGTATGATAGGAAATTTGGACATATAGAAATATTTTTCGGTGAGAAATGATATTTTTGGAAATCATAAGTTTATTTAAGAATAAAAGCAATAAATAAATTATTGATGAGACATATTGATGTTTTAATATGAATTATGATGAGATGAATTTGAGTGGATTTTGACAAATTTTGATGGATGATTTGAGATGAAATTTAGCGGATATTGACAGACTTTAATGGATTATTTGATGTGATTTGGGAAGAGAAAAATTTAGTGGAATTTTTATAATTTGATAAAAATCAGGATGATTGGATGTGAGGAATTTTTAAAGAAACTTTGTTATATAAATTTGTGGATAATCAGGATAGCCAATTTATGTGATTTGAATTTTTATATTGTTTTTATATTACTGTTTATATTACTGTTTCATATCATTATTCATGTGTATATGCATTTAATAATATAACCGAAAGAACCGGGAAGAAAGCCAGTCTAATGAAATAACCATGACAGTCGGTATATGCTGGGATGAAAAGTGAAAACCGTGACAGCCGGTATATACTGGAATGAAAAGTGAAAACCCTGACAGCCGGTATATGCTGGGATGAAAAGTGAAAACTGTGACAGCCGGTATGATGAGAATAAAAGAACCGGGAGGGCAATCAGTCTAAGATAATAATAACCTATCGACAGGTGGGAAGATGTTCCCATCATAATCATTCATGCATTTGCATCTGTTTTTAATTATTGTTGCATTATTTGAGATGCTAAGATGTGGTATTTTTTATTGTGAATTTAATTATAGATGGAAGAGTCTCATAAAAAGAGACAGTTATGATAATGAGATTATTGAAATGCTGAGATGTGAGACATTATGGTAACTTTAATTATAGATGGTTGAGTCTCATAAAAAGAGACAGCTATGATAATGAGATTATTGAAATGCTGAGATGTGGGACATTATGGTGAATTTAATTATAAATGGTTGAGTCTCATAGAAAGAGACAGTTATGGTATTAAGACTTATTTAAATGGAAGATTTTATGATGTGAACCTCATTACGAGATAATTATGAGATAATTGAGTGTCTTAAGGTGGACCAATGATTGAGAAGAAGAGATTGATAGAGAAAATCTTATGATATGGGAAATGATAGTAGAAAGTTGTCATCTGGTTATGTGAAAAATAAAAATTAAATATTAAAGGATTATTTATGCAATTTGGAATACTTTTAGTAAATTTAATTCACTGAGCTTGTGAAGCTCACCCCTCATTGTACAATGATTTTCAGGTAGCATGCTTGGCAAATAGTTTGATGAGATAAGGTTCAGAAGAAATCATTTTCTATAAGCTGCGTACATGTCATCATCCTCAGACTAATGAGAAAATAAAATGAAAAAAAAAATTATTTGTAACTCTTCATGCATTTTACGGATTGATGTAAAGTTCTTTTGGTAATATTTATTTTTACTGCTGCATATATGTGTCGTGCTGGGATTCTCAAAATGTGATGACACCGTTTCAGGGTGCCAACCCGGGATGGGTCGTTATATTTAAGTTCAAAAGAGATGGAAAAGCTATCATTGCTTGAAGCACAATGAGTCAATGAGCACCGCAGTGAAGGTTCACAAGCACTTGGAAAGGAGTTTCTCTAAATTGCTTGAATTGCTAGTACAGATCAATCATTTTTGCAAATTAAACTGTATTTATGCAAGAAGAACCAAGAGATGAACCATATATGCTTAGAAAGATCAGGAATTCTATTTTCTAGAGGATTTTATGACTTATAAAAATGATTTTTCTAGAGAAAGTTATGGCAGTTTTAGTAGACAAAGGTCAGGCCTCCAGAGCTGCACCAGCCTAGCGCCGCGGCGTGGAGAAGAGGGCGCCGCACTGTCCAGAACACCACCATTCTGCTCAAGCCTAGCACCACAACATGGAGAAGAGGGCGCTGCACTATCCAACACACCACCAATCTCAGACAAAGGCAGCGCCTAGGCGCGAGTAAGGCTGCACCTAGGCGCACACACGGTCTCTTGACCTAATTAGGGTGTCTAAATGACAACTTTTGAGCCCAAAACACCCTTCAACCTTATGGTCTATATATAGATCCTTAAGGGTTTGCAGCCTATATTCAATTAAGTATTCTTCCAAGTCTCTTAAGGCTGGACATCAAGGGGAGAGCTCCACATTCTTCATCAACCATTAGTCCCATGGCCAACTAGTCTTCAAGCAAGGCAAAGGGATGAATCCCTAGGTGTTGTTGTTCTTATTTTCCATTCTTGATTCGGTTGTGAGGATTTATTTTTGAATATTGTTTATGATTTACTCTTTGATTAAACAAGAAGAATTTAGGTTCATGTGACAGCTGCAATTTATGTTCTTCTTATCTTAGATTTTCTTAATCCGGTGATTGCATGCTTCTCCTCCATATAAGTCTAGTCATGCTCTTCTTATATCAAGTTGTTTGGATATGATTGATTCCGGTAGATTTATCTTATAGATTCGTCCATTACTGTGATATTTTCATTGAGATATATTGTCGTTTCTTGATAATCTTTAAGATAGGTCATATATACTTGAATCAAAATCAATGAGTGATTTGTAGCAATTACATTAGAGTGTTAATGTGCTGTGATTGAATATTTTTCTATTGCTTGTTTGGGATGTGAAACTAGCAATCTAGATAAAATCAATTGAATCAAGATTGGAACAAGGCAACGAACCTAGGGAGGATTCCCAGAACCTTATTATTTCTCATTTATATTCTTCGTTATATTTAAAAAATTCTCTCATGTTATTCCATTATCAAAACTCATATTCTTTCATTTGATCGTTATTGTTCGTGTCAAGGTTACAATTTTTCTTGTAGTACGCATTTCCTCGTGGGATTGACACCTTATCTATACACAATAACCGTGTGATAGTTTGAGTGTAATCAAATTTTGGCGCCGTTGACAGGGAGACGCACTTAACTTAAAGAAGATTGTCAACTTTGGGACAAAGACGGTAGTATTGTTCTTTTCCCTTTGTTTTGATTTTTTAATTTTCTTTTATTATTCTGTTTTATTTATTTTATTTCCCCTCTAACTCAATTGGTGTATGCTTAGACCGAGAGATTCGTGAGGTAGATTCATTAGAGGACCCGAATTAGAGTTACCCTCTCCTTCCACGTCCGTTAGTAAAATCTCACCTAGATCAAACCATAGTGCACCCCCATCTGAGAATTTAGAGGATTTTGTTAACATGGCTGAAAATCATAATGAGAATGTTGCTAGGACACTGAAAGACTACTTGCACCCTAGCCGAACGGCTACACTATCTTATATCATGTTCCCCCCTAATGTTCAACAACCTAAGTTTAAGCCGAGCATGATACAATTGCTACCAACCTTCCATGGGTTTGAGAATGAAAACCCCTATGTTCATATTAGGGAATTTGAGGAAGTAGTTGCAACCTTTCAAAATAGGGCTGATATGGTGGACACCGTCAAACTTCAATTTTTCCCTTTTTTACTTAAGGAAAAGGCCAAGGTTTGGCTTTACTCATTAAGGCCTAGGTCTACAGGTAGTTGGGATGAGATGACTCAAGCCTTTTTCCAAAAGCATTTCCCAACCCATAAGACCAATAAGCTCAAGAGATAAATCTCAAACTTTGCACAAAAGGAGAGTGAAACCTTATATCAAGTTTGGGAACGTTTCAAGGACCTTTTGAATTCTTGTCCACACCATAGGTATGAGAGTTGGCAGGTAGTTAGCTATTTCTATGATGGACTCCTAAGTAGGGAGAGGCAATTTATAGAAATGATGTGTAATGGGGATTTTCTTCAAAAAAAATCTCGATCAAGCCATAAATTTCCTATATGACCTATCAGAAAAAGCCCACACTTGGACAGGATCAAGTGCCATGGAAAGTACTAGGAGAAATCAACCTGCTGGAATTTATCAACTTAAGGAAGAGGATAGCCTTAAAGCCCATTTAGAGGACCTAACTAAGGAAATTGAAGCCTTAAAAACCAAGGATGCTAGAGCCCCTGAACTGGTTGCTAGGGCAGAGTCCCATGAACCTTGCTTTATGTGTAATAGGGTGGATCATTTACCTAAGGATTGTCCAGTTTATTTTGAGAGAAAGAGAGAGTGTAATGCCTTAGGTATACCATTTAGGAAACCAGACTCACCCTACTCTAACACCTACAATCCCGGTACCCTAATTTTAGTTGGAGATCCGATATACAGCCTCATCCCCACTCTAGTACCCAATGGCAACCAGAAGCAACCTCATCTAACACAACACAACAATGTTTACCTTTGGAAGATATGTTTAAGTCATTTCTGCAGATATATGCCAAGAGTGCGGAAGAACAAGGCAAGATAAATCAACGGTTACTAGAGGAGCAAAAAGGGATTAAATAGGAATAAAAGGAAATAAAAAGCCAACTCACCAAGTTGACTAGTTTTTTGATGGTTCAAGAGCAAGGTCGGTTTCTTTCGCAGCCGCAACAAAATCCAAGAGGACAACATATGGCACAAACCTCCGATCTGAAAAATCACAATATTAAAGAGGTTAATGCCATAATCACCCGCAGTGGTAAGAAAATTGATGGACCCACTCTACCATCACACTTGATTCCTAATACCGTGAGAAATAAGGATAAAGCCCCCAAGGAACAAGAGGCCCATGATGATTATTCTCCACCGGTGCCTTTCCCTCAAGCTCTCCTTAAACCTAAGGAGAGAAATTCAGCACTAAAAGGTGAGATTCTTGAAAAACTTCAGCATGTTAGGATTAACCTCCCTCTTCTTCTTGTTATAAAACAGATTCCTAACTATGCTAAAGTCATCAAGGATCTATGCACACTTAAGAGGATGCACAATCTTAAGAAGACCGCATTCTTAATGGAGCAAGCAAGTGCGGTAATTGATAGCATGACATTGCCCAAATATAAAGATTCGGGTTGTCCAACGGCGGCTTGCCAAATTGGAAATAAATCTTGTGGCCAAGCATTGCTAGATTTGGGAGCTAGTGTGAACCTCATGCTATACTCCATGTACTTGCAACTCAGTTTAGGTGAGATTAAACCAACTTTCTTGGTACTTCAATTAGCGGATAGATCGGTAAGAAAACTAAGAGGTATTGTAGAAGATGTTTTGTTGCAAATTGATAATTTCTATTATCCTGTTGACTTTTTGGTTTTAGATACTGTTTCTATGGTGAATACGGAGTCCAAAATTCCTTTGATACTTGGAAGACCATTCCTTGCCACCGCCAATGCCCTCATTAATTATAGGAATGACCTAATGACATTATCATTTGGAAATAGGACTTTAGAGGTAAATATTTTCTGAATCTCAAGGCAACCATATAAAAAAGATGAATGTTTCGACACTTATATGATTGATAAGCTTAATTCGGAGGATGAGCACATTAAAGATAATTCTAACTCTTTGGAATTCCTTCCTAATAATTTTGAGTTCAATGATTCTTTAATTTATCCCTATGCCATTAATGTTATTGATATTTGTGATAAGTCACAGGGATTTATTAAGAAATCTTGGCAACCATACTTTGAGGAGTTGCATGAGAGAAGTCATTTGGGTGTGGGAATCAAATACCCTACTGCTGATAGTAAATGGGCAACATCAAGAACACTTGAGCCACATGTGGTGGACTTTAAGTATTCCTTGTCAAAAGACTAGCACTGAGGCCATTAAATATGGAGTCTCATCTTCAGCACCACAATGAGGCCAGCAGTGAGAGTGGTGCAGCGTCTGGCTGAAGACATAAAACTTAGCGCTCATGGGAGGCACCCCATAGCATATCCTTTTATTTTTATTGTTTTTCATAATTCTTTTTCTTGTTTATTATTAGTATTTTGTTGTTTTCCAGTATTACCTTCGTATTTTTTTTTCAGGGACAAATATGCACAGCAGTTCAATTGGTCGTGCACATCTTTCAGCTCCACGCACCTTTGGTTAAAAAGAGAGTTTCCTTAACTTTTTCTTTTACATTGAGGACAATGCCTATCTTAAGTTGGGGGTGGAGGAAACACATTTCTTATTGCATACCATTGAATTTTTGGGTGTCAACTTCCTTTTTTCGTTTTAATTTGTTTGTTTTGTTTTAATACAACTGTTTGTTATGATAATATGTTTTAAAAAAAATTATATGTTTAGTTTTGTTTGTTTTTAGCATACTTTGTATTAGCCTTGGAGTTAATTCACATGTCAATGATATGAGCCTAATTGAGATAGCATATAGCGTTTAGAAGAAGTTAAATCTTGCTTCGCTTTGAGAATAAATTAAGTGTAAATCTTTCTTTGGTTTGAGACTCTGGTTTGTGGTAAGATTGCATAATTAGTCTAAAGCATTTAGAGAAGTTTTATGTGCGATTGTTTTGTGAATACTTTTGCGGTCTCAACAAGCTCTAGAACTTATTTGATAATCACTTGAGGTGAAAATCATAGAATGCACATTACTTAGGATATGATATATGTCATTTTTGAACCGTTTGAGCCTTTCAAACTTACCCTTTCTATATTATCACTAGTTCACCTATTTGAGCATTTTCTTGAAAAAGAATTTGAGCCTTGTTTCTTTCGATAGCCCATTTACTCACCTTTATGAGCTTAAAAATATTTTATCCTTACCTTTCTTTTAAAAGAACTTAGTTATACACATTTGTTTAGAAGCACTTAAGAAGAGTAAGGATGGAAATATGAGAAAATATTACTACCATAACCCAAGTACATTAAAAAAGATAAGTTGGGGGTTGTGGAAAAGAGTAAAAAATGAAAAAAAAAAAAAAAAAAAAAAAAAGGAAGTGAATGGTTATGTGCCAAAATAAAAATGAAGTGAATTATGGCAAAGAAAGAAGAAAAAAACAAGTGGTGATTTATGGAGAGAAATGCTCAAAAAAATAGTTGAAAGAGTTGGGTGTTGAAGTAAGGTTATCTAGTGCTTAAAGTGGTTGTGTTTAAATTAAGAGACTTAGTTCTTTTATTTGTTTAAACTTTCCCGTTCTTTCTTGACCTTTACCCTAGCCTAACGTTACAAGCTTATTAAAGACCTATTGATCCGCTGTAGTGTGATTTTTTCTACATAGTGGAGAGTGATTTGAAAAGTGAGCCTATGAAGCTTGATTTGTGATTGATGTCACACAATTTAATATGTTTTTAGAGGCAAAGACTTGTATTCACGGACATTGTGCATAAAATCAACCAGATGTTCGGATTAATGGACTGTGGTAAGACGGATGATAAGAGTCGATAACAATTTTAAGGTTGACATTTGGATTATTCTTGGACTTGAGTGATATTTAATGATTCTATTTGTTGTGTGTTATGCATGATTTTTGAGACAAAATTTTTGAATCACTCTTGGTTTAACGCTAACATTGTTGTATTTTGTTTTGATTTCCAATAAAGAATTCATAGCCATGTTTTTGGGTTCAATTGCTAGGGACTAACAATAAGCTAGTTGGGGGTTATGATGAGAGTCATAAAATGCATCTTAACAATACTTACTTGTTAGCATTTTAGGGTTGATCTAGGGTTGAATTACTCATTTATACCTTAACAACTCTAAAGTGTCATTCTTAGATCATTGATCTATTTTGATACATTTTCAGGTACTTTAAGTTCAAAAGAGATGGAAAAGCTATTGTTGCTTTAAGTACAATGACTCAATGAACACCAGAGTGAAGGTTCACAAGCACTTGGAAAGGAGTTTCACTAAATTGCCAGAATTGCCCGTACAGATCAATCATTTTTGCAAATTAAACTGTATTGATTTAAGAAGAACTAGGAGATGAGCCATATATACTTAGAAAGATCTGGAAGTCTATTTTCTGGAGAATTTTACGGCTTATAAAAATGATTTTTTTAGAGAAAGTTATGGCAGTTTTAATAAACAAAGTCAGGCCTCCAGAACAGCACCAGCCTAGCGCCGCGGTGTGGAGAAGAAGGCACCGCACCGTCCAGAACACCACCATTCTACTCAAGCCTAGTACCACGGCATGGAGAAGAGGGCGCTGCACTATCCAGCACACCACCAATCTCGGACAAAGGCAGTGCCTAGGCGTGGGTAAGGTTGCGCCTAAGCGCACACACGGTCTCTTGACCTAATTAGGGCTTCTAAATGACAACTTTTGAGCCTAAAACACCCCTCAACCTTATGGTCTATATATAGATCCTTAAAGGTTTGTAGCCTACATTCAATTAAGCATTCTTCCAAGTCTCTTAGGGCTAGAAATCAAGGGGAGAGCTCCACATTCTTCATTAACCATGAGCCTGATAGACGCTTAAATATACATATTTAAGCCCCCTTATTTACACTTGTTAGATCCTTTATTATGTTAATTTGGTATCTTTTACTCCATTTGTGTGTTTTACATGTTTTTATAGGGTCTTGGAGAAAAAGAAGCAGTTTTGGCACTTTAAGGAAGAAATCTAGAAGCCCTGGAGCACTTTCTGGACAAAGTGCGATCGAGCGCACATGCAATACGATCGAGCGCACATACAATCATGCGCACACTTGTAGGATCGAGCGCACACTGCGATCGAGCGCAAGGACACATGCGATCGAGCGCAAATGTACAGGTGTGAATAGTAAACTGCAGAACCCTATTTTGGAAATAACCCTATTTTGGAAATAACCCTATTTTGGAAATAACTCTATTTTGGAAATAAAGGAGTTTTGTGTTTTAGGAAAGTTTAGAAACTCATGAGTCTATTAGGACTTTTCAAAGACCTATAAATACACTTGTAACTCACACACAAAAACACACCTTAGATAGTAAACACTTTTCTCTTTTCTTTTACTTTGAGTGGAGAGCTTTGGAGCAGAATTGACGCATCTTCTCTCGGGTTTCTTCTTTCCTTTTTATTTTATTATGTGTAATTAAATTCTTAGTAGGGCTTGGTTGAAGCCCTAATTATGTTTACTCAATAAATTTAGTATTGGCGCCTTTGCAATATTTATGTTGTGTTGCTTAAACTTGATTAATACCTGCTTTTATTTAAATTCCTCATATGTATATGTCTGATCAATATGTGCATGTGGTATGGACTTGTTAGTTAGATCAATTTGGATGACCGAGTCCTGGGTCTAACATTAGTAACAAGGGATATCTTATCCGGATACCCGGGTTAATCAACATGGGAAACCGGGAGTAGATACCATGCCCTAGGTCTCATGTGGTTGTCGATTTCCATAGTACTTATGTTTTCTTAAGGAACAACTCAAGCAGATACCATGCTGAATCCCTTAAGGAAGAAAAGAGTTAGAGTAGATACCATGCCTAACTCGTTGCTTAGGGAAATCAATAGCTTAAGGAGTAGATACCATGCCCTTAGGTTGGCGACCAGTAGGTATACATGGCATGAATAAAGCATTGGCATACTATTATATTGTGGTAGCATAATTAGTGGTGGATATCAAGTCCCTACGCCTTTATCCTTAGTATTTTATCTTTATTATTTCTCAACACTTTTATTATTTCTATCTTTTTATATTGCGAATATAATTCTAAACTGAACTTTACCAATCCCTGTGGAGATGATCTTGCATTCGCACACTATACTACACTGTTGACCTTGTGCACTTGCAAGTAAAACAAGTACGATTATTCACCTATTTATTTAGGTATATTTTCGCACAACAGAGCCCCATGGCTAACTAGTCTTCAAGCAAGGCAAAGGGATGAATCCTTAGGTGTTGTTGTTCTTATTTTTCATTCTTGATTCGGTTATAAGGATTTATTGTTGAATATTGTTTGTGATTTACTCTTTGATTGAACAAGAAGAATTTAGGTTCATGTGACAGCTGCAATTTATGTTCTTCTTATCTTAGATTTTCTTAATCTGGTGATTGCATGCTTCTCCTCCATATAAGTCTAGTTATGCTCTTCTTATGTCAAGTTGTTTGGATGTGATTGATTCTGGTAGATTTATCTTATAGATTCATCCATTACTGCGATATTGTCATTGAGATATATTGTTGTTTCTTGATAATCTTTAAGATAGGTCATGTGTGCTTGAATCGAAATCAATGAGTGATTTGTAGCAATTACATTAGAGTGTTAATGTGCTGTGATTGAATATTTTCCGATTGCTTGTTTGGGATGTGAAACTAGTAATCGAGATAAAATCAATTGAATCAAGATTGGAACAAGGCAATGAACCTAGGGAGGATTCCCGGAACCTTGTTATTTCTCATTTATATTCTTCGTTATATTTACACAATCCTCTCATGTTATTCCATTATCAAAACTCATATTCTTTCATTTGATCGTTATCGTTTGAGTCAAGGTTACAATTTCTCTTTTAGTACGCATTTCCTCGTGGGATCAACACCTCATCTATACACAATAACTGTGTGATAGTTTGATCGTAATCACTACAGGCAATGGTTGGACAACCAGGATCCTTGTACTTGGGAGGAATCTGTTGCTCAATTAGAGCACTAACATGCTCTGTCAGGAATGATGTCTTCTTCACATGGTACTTCCTCTTAAATGTAAGCAAATCCTTGAGAACTTTTGCATAAGTAGAAACTTGTTTAATCACATGCAAAAGAGGAATGTTGATTTTTATTTGCCTTAGATTCTCTAGGATTTCGTTGTTTGGATCCAGAGTTCGCTTGCTTGATTTTAAAGCTTGAAGGAATGGTACCTTAACAGGACTCTTTGTCACCTCAGGTTCCTTAAGCAGCTCGACGTCACCACTATCTTGACCCTTTTCCACATCCTTTGATTTGTTCGTTGTTGGGATGTGTAATGGCTTACTACTTCATGTCACAATGGCATTCACATCCTTCAAATTTATTTGCACCTTGTGTTGACCATGGGGTGTGGACTGAGCTTGAGGAGGGAACTTACCTCGCTCATTCATTACAACTTGCGTAATCAACGCTTCACATCTTTGGTTCATCTTACCATGTGCCTCAATAAAAGCATGCAAAGTGTCTTCTAAAGGACTCCTAGAAGTAGCAGGTGCATGATATAGTTCAAGATATGATTTAGGGGGTTGTGCAAGCAGCTGGTTTTTAGGCTTCCAGCTAAAATTGGGGTGATTGTGCCACCCCGGATTATAGGTATTAGAGAAAGGTGAAGAAGACTTCTTGTACATACCTAAGGTATTACATTGTTCCTCATACATCCCTCTCATCTCAGCAAATGTGGGACACTCTTGTGTGAGATGATCTGCCCCGCCACACACAAAATATGGTCCAAAAGACTGCATGATTAGCCACGTGTGTTGGCTTTAAGCCCTTAGTCTTTAACACATCTTAGCTCCCTAGTGAGCATCTCGACCTTGGCCTTTAGGTTATCCTCTTCCTTAAATGGTAAATTCCACCACCATTTGGGTTCCCTGCAGGTCGTGACCTATTTGTGCTCTCAGCAGTACTAGGTCCAGTCCAAGTGTGAGCTTTTTCAGCAAGCTCATTGAGGTATTCTATAACTTCATCAGGATCTTTCTGTAAGAACTCACCATTACACATCATCTCCACAAATTGGGGCTCTCTATATGTAAGTTCCTCATAAAAATAGCTCACTAAGTGCCAATTCTCATACCCATGTGAGGGCACATACTCAACAACTCCTTAAATCTCTCCCAAGACTGATACAAAGTCTCACTATCCTTTTGTGCAAAGGTGGAGATTTGCCTTTTTAAAGCATTGGTCTTATGTTGGGGAAAGTATTTATTAAAGAAGACCCGAGTCATCTCATTCCATGATCCAATAGATCGTGGTCTCAGTGAGTATAGCCAACTCTTAGCTCTAACCTTCAAAGAGAAAGGAAAGAACTTAAGTCTCACAATGTCACCAGTTGCATTTTGACTATGAAAACTCGCAACTACTTCCTCAAACTCCCTAATGTGCACATATGGGTTTTCCTTTTCCAAGCCTTGAAAAATAGGGAGTAACTATATCATCCCTGTTTTAAAATCTAGTTGGCGAGTATTAGTTAGAAACATGATGCATGATGGTGTGGCTATGCGTGTAGGGTGGAGGTAATCCTGAAGGGTCCTAGTGGGTTGATCCCTAGTGGGTTGATCTCTGTGCTCACTCATTCCTTCAGGACTAGATGGATTGTCAAATAAAGGATTTAAAAAAGAATTTAATTCTGACTCTAACACAGGCCTACAAGCAAATCTACCCAAAGCATCTCTATTTATGTGCATGCATGGTCAAAACATAATAAAACTACTATAAAAAGAAAGACGAGAGAAAAGAAAGAGAAATAAAAAATTAATGCAGCAAGCTAAAAGAAGGAACGAAGTTACCACCTTTACAAACTGCTAAAAAGAAAAACTATCTAGCAATTATTCTACCGTCTCCCTGGCAACGGCACCGAAATCTGATTACGCCCAAAGAATAATGCGGCAGTTGTAGCACAGTTTTGGGGTGTCGATTCCACAGGGAGATAAATTAAAAGAATAGTAGAAAGAAAAAAGAAACTAAAGAATAATATCGAATGATTGATGGATAATAAAGATTAATTTTAATTGTAAATTAAAATAAAGTAAATTTGATAAATAGTAAAGCGTTGGGAATCCCTTGCACAGATCCAGTATTTTAATTACTCTTAATTCATTGAATAACTCAATTGGGGACTCAATTTCCAAAATTCCCAATCGGAAGATATAGATTTATAAACCAAGATTAAACCAAATGTAACCCTTTTGAAAAATTATTTACCACTTTTAAAATACGTAAATTATTATCATTATTAAGAAAATCCAATGACGACAATATACTTAGGAAGCAATATTGTAGCAAAGAACTAAACCAATATAGATAAATAATTAATCCAAACATAATCAAAGAGCTAAGCCATTCAATAGAAAAAGCATGACTGAGTCTATAAACAGAATAAATTCTAAGATTATTCGGAAAAGAAAACCTCACCAGTGAATTGCAAATGATAAAACAATAGAGTTTTAGTAATTGAAAATAAAATACATAAATTAAAAATAAACAAAAATACCATTAACTGTGCAAGTTCATCCCTAGCCGCACTTGAGAATTTAGTTACCCATAAATATAATGGACAACAAAAATCTCAAGGGAAAGATTTGATCTCACCGTGAGCATCCCCCCTTGGTAGCAAAGCCTTGGAGATTCCCGGGCTGGCCCTCCAAAAGTACTTCGGATTGCTCCCAAAAGCCCTCCAAATCTGCTCCCAGATGATCCTCAAAGATGAAGTGAAATGGGCCTTTTATAGGGAAACTCCAAGAGTGCAATGTGTTTCCAATTCGATATGGGATATTGCCCGAGTGCGCTTGATCGCAGCCTGGTGCGCCTAAGCACAGCTGGTGTGCTGCAAAGTATTTCTAACCGATGTGGGATATCAAAGTGTGCACCTACGCTCGATAGCAGGTCTGGTGCTCTCGAGTGCATTAGGCATCTTCCAACTTGACTTTTGTCTACTAAAACTGCCATAAATTTCTCTTGAAAAATCATTTTTACGAGCTGTAAAATTCTCCAGAAAATAGACTTCTGAATATTTCTAAGCATATATGGCTCATCTTCTAGTTCTTCCTAAATCAATATAGTTTAATTTGCAAAATATAACTGATCTGTATGGGCAATTCTGGCAATTTAGTGAAGCTCGTTTTTAAGTGCTTGTGAACCTGTAAAACAATGAAAAACAACTCAAAGTAACAAATTCCTAAGCTAACAAATGTAAATTAAGGGGCCAAAATATGCAATAATTGGCACTCATCATTGCTCCAAGAGAAGTTTGGGTAGTTTCGCCATCCAGGATTGTAAGTGTTTGCATATGGATTGTTCTTTGGCAGATAGTTGTTGGTCCCACATAATTCGGTTGCTCTGGATCTGCAGATGAATATAAAGGGCATGTCTCAGTATTTTTTTCAAAATGAGAACATATAGCACATACCTAGAGTGGTTTAACTGGTGGACTAGGTAAGGAATTATGAGCAGTTATGGCTTTAACAAGCAGATCTGATTTCCTCTCCACAGCAGCTATTTGGGTAGAGGATCCAGCAATTAGAGTCACCTCATACATACCTTTGCTCTTGGACCCTTGTCTACCTCTATAGGAGAATTTCTGGGTGTGCTCACTTAATGTCTCGAATAGCTCCATGGCTTCTTCACTGCGCTTTTCCATCAGTACACCTCCACAACCTGAATCCACAATACTTTTATTAGTATCACTCAAACCTTCATAGAAAGCTTATACCAGTTCATCCTGAGATAGATTGTGATGTGGACATTTGAGTAGCAGCTCGTTAAAATGTCCCCATGCCTCAAAGAACAGGTCTCAATCCTTCTGTTGGAAAGATTGAATCTCCTTCCTCATTTGTCTTGTCTTTTGAGCTGGGAAAAACTTCCTTAGGAACTTACTAGCCAACTCTTCCCAAGTGTGGATATAAACTACAGGCAATGAATTATACCATAGCTTAACATTATCTTTTAATGAAAAAGGGAAAAGAATTAACCTGATTCCTTCTTGGTTTAGGCCCCGGATATGCTGAAACTTGCAGAGATCAAAGAATTCCCGAAGGTGCAAGCATGGATCCTCAGCAGGTGTACCCCTAAAGTCAGTTAATGCACTGAGTATCTGCGGAGATATGTAATAACTGCCTTCTGCCTCTGGTTGATAAGCAATGCATGATGGTTGGCCGAGGTTCCGTGGGATGAAAGATTGCTTCATAGGTCTTCGCTCAGGTGGTTGTTGGTTTTCTAGTTGTTTCGCCATTGGTGCTTCTCCCTCGAATTCTTCTTCTATCTCCTCAACGTTTTCTCTAAGCCTTTGTCTAACGGTCCGCTCAAGCTCTCTATTAAGGGGAAAGAAAGTGGGATTCCTGGATTGAAGCTCTTACATGAATCAGCAAAACTGCTTCAGTGCAGCAGTTTCAGTGCTGCTGCTCGGGTAGCCTCTGCCTCAAATGCGCTAGATCGTACAAAGGAGTGCGCTCGATGGCAATGCCACAGATGGAACAGCTGTAGTACCTGAAACAGAATAGAAAACAAAAATAAATTAGGTTTATGATGAAACAGAATAAAACAAAATAGAATAAAAATGAATGAAAAATAATCCTAAAAAGAAATTTAGCACAATCCCCGGCAACGGTGCCAAAAACTTGTTGTGCAAAAATATACCTAAATTAATAAGCAAATATTTGAACAGTTTTTACTTGCAAGTGCACAAGGTCAATAGTAGCATAGTGTGCAAATGCGAGATCATCTCCACAGAGATTGGTGAATTTCGTTTTAGAATCATTTTCGTAATATAAAATAATATAAATAAATATTGAGTTTGAATTTGATAATGATAGAAATATAAGCCTTTAATATCCACCACTAATTATTCCTTCCCAATAAGTAATGTGCTAATGCTCTAACTATACTATGAATACCTAATGTTTGTCAACCTAAGGGCATGGTGTATACTCCTTAAGCTATTGATTTCCCTAAGCTATGAGTTAGGCATGGTGTATACTCTAACTCTTTTCTTTCTTAAAGGATTTAGCATGGTGTATACTAAGTTGTTCTTTAAGAGAGAATAAGTTCTGTGAAAATCGACAAACACACAAGACCTAGGGCATGTTATATACTCCCGGTTTCCTATGTTGATTAACCCAAGAATTTGACGTGGATTTCTTTTGTTACTATTGTCAGACCCAGGACTCGGTTATCCAAATTGATCTAACTAACTAATCCATACCATATGCATATGTTGATCAGGCAAACACATGGTGATGATGTTACACATCTTCATAATGTAAACTAAAAAGAGAAGAATAAACCCGAAAAATACTGTGGAAAAGAGTCGTCAATTCATCTCCAAAGCTTACAACTTAAAAGAAGATTCAAAAGCATCGTTTCTATGTTTTACAGGCCTATTTATAAAGTTCTAAGGACACCTCGAAACCCTAATTTTCAAAACAAGACCCATACTCTTCTTTCCAAAACTGGCTATACAGTTTTGCTGCACGTGTGCACTCGATCCTATGCTCTTACACTCGAGTGCAGGGTTGCGATCGAGCCTTCTATGTGTATGCTCGATCACAATCTTCTATGTTTGATCACACTTAGCTGCTTCCAGGTCTTCCAGATTTCTTCTTTTGAGTTCCAAAATGCCAATTTTCTCTCCAAGAACCTATAGAATCATAGAAAGCACAAAAGTGATGTAAAATAGAATAAAACACGTAAACAAAGAGCTTAACAAATGTAAATTAAGAGGCTTAAGTATGAATATTTAAGCACTTATCAACTTCCTATCACTAGGCAATTTTACAAGGCTCCATGTTTCATTCCTGTCCAGTGCCTGCATCTCCTATTTCATAGCATCCTCCCACAGATTTGCATCCTTCGAGATCCTCCCCTCTTTTTCTGTGCTAAGATCATCTCCAATAACATTTGAAGCATATAATGCACTGCAAGTACTAGGGGAATACCTGATGGGTGGCCTCCTAACTTGTGTGGATCTCCTTATGATAGGCTTGGTCTCTACCCCCGAGCCAGCATCTGAATCCCCATCCTCTACATTAGAAATATGAATATTGTGCTAAGACCCAACTGACTCAGAATCTAAAGTACCCAATGTAGTCTATGGGATAGTCTCCCACTCTTTATCTCCCGAGTTAAGATCAATTTGAACCTACTTTGGCTATTTCGACACATATTGGACAGCCACCACATCCATTTGTGTTTCGCTGAACACAACATCTCTGCTGAAAACTGTACTCATATTTTATGGATTCCATAACTTGTACCCCTTGACCCCATCCTTATAACCAATGAAAATGCATCACTAATTTACTATCAAGTTTGTTCTTCTTTTCTTTTGGCACATGTATATAAGCGTTGATGCAATGAAATTGACACTAGCAAGTGCACTAATCGTTCAAGTAATAAAATGATGAGTAAATATCGTTCCCAACGAGGACTGAACAAATACTACAGAAATTATGACTCAACTCTCACCGTTATTTGAGTAAACGAATAATTGTAGGAGAAAATTTTACTAATAATTAACTAAAGGGAAAAACAGATGACAATATTAAATAACGGAAGATTGGAAAACTTTGGAATGAAGACTCTTATGAACTAACGTGCTAAGGACTCGACTTCACCTAAACCATTATTGACAAGAATTTCGAATGGACAAGTTTCGTTTCATACGTTTTTCAAGATGGTAGAATCCCCAATAAATTGGTTATCCATATTTCAGGTCTAACCACAATCTTAAGAATCCATATTCCAGGTCTATTCTAGATTAATTAAAGTTAAGAAGCATTAAGTTCAATTGAATTTCTTTCAGTTAAATCTCCCTATTCGGTTACGATTTAAACGGACCACATGAACTTCCTAGAATCCCTATTCGGTTACTCCTATTCCATTCATGGCATGTTTTACCTTGGCCTTTGCATAGATAACAATCCAACATCATATTTATTAATTCAACCATTTATAAAAGCATAGCTTCTCTATTCGACGCATCACTATACCTAAAAAAGGAATCAAAATAATAAAAGCATTAAGAACAATAAAACACACTTTTTGAAAAACAAAGTAAATTCCAACTTGTCCAAGTAGCAACTTAAGACATAGGTTTAGGATTCATCCATCCTTAATACAAAAATATCTACTCCATAATAATATTCAAACAAACCATGTTCATATCATAAAACATCAACATAACTAGATAAGAATAATACAAAATCGGAGAAGAATGATTAAAAGCTTCTGAATAGCCTCTAGGAGTGTCTCCAACTCCCCTTTTGCGTCTCGTCTCCTCCAAATTCTGTTTTTTTCTTCAACAGCTGTGCTCTCCCTTCTTGTTCAACTAGGGTATCTATTTATAATATTCAAAAATCTGCGGGCCAGCGCTGCAGCACCAACTTCCCAGCGCTGCAGCACCGAGACATATTTCGGAACCTAGTCAGAGCTGCAGCGCCAACTTTCCAGCGCTGCAGCGCCAACTTTCTGTCCAATTCCTCTATTTATACCAGATTCTAACGCTGTAGCACCAACTTTCCAGCGCTGCATCCTTGAGTTTCTGTCCCCCTCACACATTTTTCCCTTCCAGTGCTCCAGCAAGTGTCTGTACAGTAGATTTCCAAGACTTAGCGTTGATAATTTAACTAAAACAACTATTAGTGGAATAAAATAAACTCAACTAAAAATTGCTAAAAACACATGAAACACAATTCAAATGCTTAAGATCAACACCAAAAATGTGCCTAAAAGAAGTATAATAACATGATTTATTCAGAGTTATCAAGCATCACAGCCAAACAGCCTAATAAGAGCCAAACTCGGTTTCTTCCTAAATAGTGCCTTAAACAGTGTTTGACCCTACAAAGCTGATGTAGGTGACCTGTTTTTCAAATAACATGCCGTAGCCACCACCTCTGCCCAGAACTCTTGCTCCAAGCTTGCACAACTTAGCATACTCTTTGATTTCTTTATGAGTGATCAATTGAGTCTTTCGACCACCCCATCCTATTGAGGTGTATATGGAGTTGTTTTCTGTCTTGCAATGCCGCTTGCCACACATAATTGCTCAAATTTTTCTGAGCAAAATTCTCCTCCATTATCTGTTCTTAGTACCTTTATCTTTATTTCCATCTGATTTTCTACCAATGCTTTAAACTCATAGAACATATCAAATGCTTCAGCTTTACTCTTAATAAAGTAAATCTATGCATACCTTGAAAAATCATCAATGAAATAGATGTAATACATTGATTTTCCAAGAGTTTGGATCGAAACTGGCTCAAACACATCACTATGTATCAAGTCCAGAATGCCATTCGCCCTCGTGCCAACAGAGTTAAAACTCATACGGTTCTACTTGCCATGTAGACAATGCTCATAGAAACCGAATCCTATGGAGTAATTTGGGACTCCCTTCACCATCTGCTTCGACAATAAACTAGATAGTCCATTTTCACCGATATGCCTAAGCCTCTGATGCCACAACATAGAGGAATTTGTCTCATCATCAGTCGCCTCATCAGAGATAAAACTTCCACTGCACTTACTTTGTACTGTACCTTCTAGCAGCTTGTACAATGTACCATACCGAACACCTCGTGCGACTACTAGCGATCCATGAGTCATTTTGCATGAATTTTTGTCATAGCTGAAATTCTCTCCCCCATTTGTCATCTTACTGACTGACATCAGGTTCCTGCTGAGGTCTAGAATATGCATCACACCTGGAAGTGTCCTGGTTGTCCCATCATTCATCTTCAACTTCACCTTCCCACTACCAATAATATTCACCGGAGAGTTATCTCCAAATAAAACGTTTCCCTCATCAAATGTTTCATACTCATAAAACCAGTCCCTGTGAGGTGTCATATGAAAGGATGCTCATGTGTCAATTATCCAAACACTTTGATCTAATTGTGCTAAACAGGATGACATATTTAAGTCACCAGCATCATCATCCTGGTTCTTGTTTCCTAAAGCTGATCTCTCGCCTGTCTGCTTTTCAAGGTTCACACTCTTACTTCTGCAATCCTTCTTCAGATGTCCAGGCTTCCTATACTTTAACCCAGATTTATCTCTACTTTTTGATCTTCCTCTGAACTTGGGTTTATCACCAGACCACCTGTAGTGTCTATCATGCATTCGCCTTTTCACAGATAAGGCCTCCTTTGACGAGTTCTCTGTACCCTGTAGCTTCATCTACTCAGACAATAAGGCTGCCATGACATTCTGAAATGACAGATCATTCGTACGACTACTAATCACAATTATTAAGTTATCTCATGAATCAGGCAATGAAAATAGCAGTGTAATGGCTTTATCATCATCCGCCACATCAACACTGATAGACAATAACTGACCTATCAAAATGTTGAACTCATGTAGATGGATAGAGAAAGATTCACCCTCAGCCATCCAAAAGTTGTACAACTTCTTCCACAGAAACAGTTTGTTTACTAAAGATTTACTATGATGAAGGCTTTCCAGCTTCTTCCAGAGTTCTTTCGCAGTCTTCTTTCCAAAAACGTTTATCACGACAGAATCGGCTAGGCATAGTTGAATCAGACTTCGTGCTTTCTGATCGACCTTCTCCCACTCCATGATGGCCGCTGTAGATGATTTCGAAACCACCACTGACAACGACACCTTTACCGTGGACGCTATCGTCATGCTTATCGTACTCTTTGGCATCTCATCGACTATCACTGTCCATGAATAGATCCTCTATCTTCAGTTTCCACAACTTGAAACTCTTCCCTTCGAACTTTTGGATTTCAATTCGTGATCCAATCAACATCTCTGATTGTTAATCCTCAAACCTGGCTCTGATACTAATTGAACGATTCGATACCTGTCAATCACGCGAATTATAAACAGAAAAAAAATAAGACACGATATACCCAGGTTCAACCTAGAATAAGGCTACGTTCTGCCAAAAGTTTCACTATTATCAACTTCACAAATCTCTCGTTACAATGTGCATTCAGTACATAGAGAGTATTTATAAGCAACTTAAGATGCCCTTATTAGGGTTTCCACCCTGTTACAAAAGCGGGACCTCCATGGTTATCGAGGGTTCTATAGATCTAAACCCGTGAAGTATACACAAACTCTAACAATTAAAAGAGATAAAACTCTCTAAACTCAAATATCAATATACTTAAATTTAGGCTGCCACAAATATAATGGGAAAATACAAAATCTCACCGAAGATAAAAATACGAATGGTGCGTAGCTGCTCCTATGTTTCTTTCTTCTTTTCGTTCTCAGTTTCCATGTGTCACCAATAATGTTCCAACCGCCACTTGCTATTTATGTTGCACCACAAAACCTACTGTAATTTGATATCAACTTCTCAGCTGTAAAAAATTGTAAAGTAAAGACTGCAGTACATATAAATTTTGATTATAAAATGTTTCCCACCTGATGAATGAATATTTGTCCTAGTATTTTTTATGTTTTTCAAGTATTTATTTATATGTTTAGCCTAGGAATTTGTTACTTTGAGTTGTTTTTCTTTGTTTTACAAGTTCACAAGCACTTGGAAAGGAGTTTCACTAAATTGCCAAAATTTCTTGTACAGATCAGTCATTTTTACAGATTAAACTGTATTGATTCAAGAAGAACCAGGATATAAGCCATATATTCTTGAAAATATCTGAATGTCTATTTTTTTGGAGAATTTACAACTCATAAATATGATTTTTCTAGAGAAATTTATGGCAATTTTAGTAGGACAAATGTCAGGCTGTGCGTGATTTCAGCGTGGCAGAAGTGATTTTTGCGGATTAAAATGTATTGATTTAGGAAGAACCAGGAGATGAACTATATACACTTGGAAAGATCCAGATATCTATTTTTTTGAGAATTTTACGGCTTATAAATAAGATTTTCATAGAGAAAGTTATGGCAATTTTAGTAGACAAAGTCAGGCTGTGTGTGATTTCAGCATGGCAGAAGTGAAGGAGCTATTAAATTCTGATTTTTTTGGGATTTGCACAGGTTGGATAGCAACACAACTGGACCAGTTCTAGACAGCAAAAACTTGGCTTGGACAGCAGCAAACATACGACCTAGGCAACAGCAGAATCAGGCCTAGACAGCAGCAGAAGCACACAGCCTGGACAAAAACCCTAAAGCGATTTTTTGTCTACAAAGCCGTCTCTATATAGCTACATATAGGAATTTTAGACTCAGAGAAGGGGGGAGTCGACTGTAGTTCTTGGAAAGATATTATCAAGATGAGTTTTGGGAGATTGAAGGAGGAGATGGTTTCTTTCATCAAGACGGCTTATCAAGAGATTAAAGACGACGATCAATCGCTTCAAAACTTTGAGGATTCATCTTGTAATTCAGGAAGAAATTATATCTTTGCTCATTTTGTCCTTCAATATGCTTGTAACCTTAGTATTTGAATTATATGATTAGGATTTAAGCATGAGCAACTGAACGAATTGTTGGGTGTTTGGCTTAGCTGCCTTGATTGTTTTGGATATTTTGGTGGATTTAGTTTTATGAAATTTTCCAGATTATTTCTTATTGAATATCCTTCATACCTTTGATTATTGGATGCGAATTGGCCATCTATTATTGATAGTCAAGGTTAATATTTGAAATTAGGTTGAGGACAAATCATCTAGACCTAATTAAGCTTTCTTGAATAGAAATTTAAATCAGGATTCAAATCAAATTGCGATTTAGGTGGTTGTGTTTTCCTTATACTTAATTTAACTAATTAATTGATGAACACAATCCATGGGATTTAAGTAATTAGTTATAAATTGAAAATACACACGATCAATGGCATTCTCTAGTCTTAGCAGAAATACCAATAATCTTGGATGTTGATTAATTCTTTATATTCACCAATTGTTCCAATTCATGATTGGATAGCAAGCTAAACTCTCAATTGTTCTCATTTATTATACTCATCTCTTCATAATTCATTTTGTTTAATTTACTTAATTGTTTTTATTTCAATTTTCTCTTCACCAATCTTTTAATTAGAGTGTTCAGGATTTAATTTCAGAGTTTGTTTTAGTAATTTTAAGAAAGTAATTTAGGATTTAAACCACTGCAATTCCTTGATAGATTGACCTCGAGAGTAAACTCATCGTAATACTATTTGTGATTCGTGCACTTACGAGCAGTTAAAATTTGCACATCAAGTTTTTGGTGCCGTTGCCAGGGGATTGGCATTTAATTCTTTAGTTATTTTCTTTGTTTTTATTTTTATTTTATTTATTTTCTTTCTTTTAGGCGTATTTTATTTCTTTTATTTTGTCAAATTTTCTTTATTTGCTTCTTGATTTTCTTGATTTAAATTGGCATTAATTTTTTTCTTGATTTTCTCTCTCTTGATTCCTGGTAGCTTAATTTTTCTTTTGTTTTCTTCAGGTACATGCACGGTAGAAGATCCCAAGGAAGAAATCTAGTGCCAGCAATAGTCAACATCCATAGGCTAAAGGAGACGTTACAGCCTACGGAAGAAGAAGAAAAGGTTAAGGGAACAAAAAAAGAGGAGCCTGGAAGAATGGAAGGAGCTGAAAGACAAATTATGATGAAGGAGTATGCAAGGCCGATCATTGGCACTTCCATATCTTACATCCAATTGGGGGAAGCTATACGGAATAATAAGATAAAAAATATCCACTTTAGCATGCTTCCTTCATTCTACGGAATTCCAAATGAAGACCCATTAACCTTCATAAGGGATTTCTATGCAACAGTACAGACTTTTCCTCTACAGGGGCTGAATGAGGATCAACTTAGGATGAGATGCTTCCCCTGCACATTAAAAGATAGAGCAAAAGTGTGGTTGATGGCTCTTCCACCTAGTTCTTTGACTACATGGGAAGCGGTCTACAATCGGTTCATGACCAAATTCTACTCCCATCAGAAGACCACTGAGTTGAGAACTAAGATTGCCATGTTCTCACAAATGGAGGGAGAACCCTTCCATGAAGCATGGAACAAGTTCAAGATGCTTCTAATCTAGTGTCCCCACCATCATTACCCATTGCAGCTACAAAATCAAATCTTCTATGATGGATTGACATAACAGTGTCAATATACGGTTGATAACGCTGTCGGTGGAGCCAGGGGAGAAAAGACTATTGATGAGACATGCAAGCTATATGAGATGTTGGATACTAATTCCCAAAAAAAGAGTGTAAGAGGAAGGAGAGTTAGGTTTAATGAATTGAGCTCCAACAACGATATGGCAATGCAACTTGCAAAGTTGACCAAACAAGTTAAACTTCTCACTACCACAAACATGCCCAATCATGAGGTATGTGGAGTTTGTGGGGTTTTTGGTCACGGTGCTAACACTTGTTCTTTGTCTTATGAATCTTATGCAGAAAATGAACAAGAACAAGTTAATGCAATAGAGTCTTACCAACCTAGGCCGAGGAATGATTCATATTCTAACACCTACAACCCTGGGTAGAGAAATCATCCCAATTTCTCCTGGAAGACTAATAATGCTCCAGCATATGCTCAAATTTCAAGATTGGTTCAATATCAAAACCAAGTTGCACCACCCAGTCAGCCTAGAACTCCATCTTTGGAGGAGAACTTGAGTGCTTTTATTCAAGTTAGCAAAGAGAACCATGAGAGACATAGCCAAAGGTTAGATTCTTAGAGGCATCAATGAAGAGGGTGGAAGTACAAGTTGGGCAACTTACAGAACAATTGCAAGTACATCAAAAAAGGAAATTGCCTAGCCAACTTGAGCAAGCAAAGGCTATCACAATGCTGCAAAGTGGTAAAATTCTTAACAACAATTCTGATGATAAAATTTCTTATAACTTGCTATATGATGTAAGAAAATCAATTGAGAAGCAAAAGGAGCATGACACTCCTAAAGGAAATCCAGCTAAAGACCCACAATCTTCTCAAACATCTGAGGAGAGCAAGGAGAATGAACCATCTTCCTTCATGACATTGCACAAGGCGATTGAGCCTTATAAGCCTCCTATTCCTTCTCCAAGCCATCTGAAGGATGTTAAACAAGATAAGCAATTTTCTGATATTTTTGACATGCTTTCTAAAGTGAATATTAATTTGCCTCTTTTGGATGTTATCAGGAATGTGCCATCATATGCGAAATTCTTTAAGGAACTTAACACCAAAAAGAGGAAATATACTTACAACTAAGCTGATAGTGTTAGAAGTTGCTAGCGTGGTGCTCCAACAAAGGTTGCCACCTAAGCTGAAAGATCCCGAAAGTTTCATCATCAACATCATAATGAGAAACGAGAAGGTTGCCAAAGTAATGCTAGACTTAAGAGCAAGTATAAATCTCATTCCATATTCGATATACTTACAACTAGGTTTAGGGGAGCTTAAGTCAACAACTATGTCCCTTCAACTCGCTGACAGGTTAGTTAAATATCCTAAGGGAATAGTTGAGGATATATTGGTGCAGGTAGACAAAGTGATTGTGCCTGTGGATTTCATGGTATTGGAGATGGAAAGAACCCCATCTAAGGACAAGGAGCACACAATTCTTCTTGGTAGACCATTTATGGCCACAACCAAGACTATTATTGATGTCCATAATGGGAGGTTAATGATGACAATCTTGGGAGAGACTGTACAATTTAAAGTGTTTGATTCTTTAACCACTCCTTCTTCTATTTCTTTTAACGATGAGTGTTCTTTTATTGATGGTGTGGACTCACTTGTTTATGACACTTCTTTGCAGGCAGAAATAGAGGACAAGCTTGAAGTTGCTCTTATAACTGATAGAGTAGAGGAAACTCTAAAAGAATAGACTAAAGGGTATCATGAGATGTTAGATAGTGCAATACCAGTGTCACTCCAAGAAGAGTCTAGCAAACCTTTATCACTGCCAAGTTCCCTACCTAGGGAAGATACTACTCCACCTAAGCTTGAGCTTAAAGAGTTACCTAAGCACCTTAAGTACATATTTCTGGGAGAGGGAGACACATATCTTGTGATTATTTCATCTACTTTGACCCAAACCCAAGAGGAGAGAGTTATGAAGGAGCTTAGCAGACTTAAGAGAGCCATAGAATAGAGTATAAGTGACAATAGGGGTATTAGTTCTGCTACATGTATGCATAAGATCATTTTAGAGGATAGTACCAAACCGGTTGAGCTTAAACATCGGGTGTATTGGGTAATCAAGAAGTTGAACTTGGACATGGCAATGGCAAGAGAGAAGCGGTTACTACAACTCAATGAGTTAGAAGAGATTCATGATGAAGCCTATAAGAATGCAAAGATCTATAAAGAAAGCACTAAGCATTACCATGACCAAGACCTTATTCGTAAGTCTCTTTATCCTGGAATGAAAATTATTTTGTTTAACACTTGTTTCAAATTATTTCCAGGAAAATTGAAGTCAAGATGGTGCAGACCATTTTCTGTAGTTAACGTTTTTCTCATGGAGCGGTAGAGTTGTTGAACCCGAAGACTTAAGTGACATTTAAGGTCAACGTGCATCGTGTGAAGCCTTACTTGGAAGGAGTCCATGAGAAGGGGGTTGTTGAGTGCATTGAGGTGTACGATCCTGAATAAGTTCAACCAATGTCTTGTTAAGACGTTAAAAAAAGCGCTTGGTGGGAGGTAACCCACCCATTTGATAGAGTATGTTTTCTATTCTTTCATTTTTGTTGTTCCCTTCTAAATGTTTTTCTAAACGCGTGTTTGATTTCATACATTGAGGACAATGTTTCGTTTAGATTTGGGGGTTCAATTAGAACTTGTTACTTATTGAGACAAAATTTTCATGCTACAATTTGTTTTATGGTTAGTAATCTAGTCTTTTATGCAAATTGAGTTTAGTTTCTTTAACATTGACAAGTGTTACGCGTTTATATACCTATATAAATAAGTAAATAATCGCACTCGTTTTAGTTGCAAGTGCACAAGGTCAACTTAATAGTATAGTGTGCGAAAGCAAGATCATCTCCACAGGGATTAGTGAATTTCGTTTTCGAACTATATTCGCAATGTAAAAAGATAGAAATAATAAAAGAGTTGATTTTGATAAAGATAAAATAATAAAGATAAAGGCGTAGGGACTTGATGTCCACCACTAATTATGCTACCACAATACAACAGTATGCCAATGCTTTAATCATGCCATGAATACCTAATGGTTGTCAACCTAAGGGCATGGTATCTACTCCTTAAGCTATTGATCTCCCTAAGCAATGAGTTAGGCATGGTATCTACTCTAACTCTTTTCTGTCTTAAGAGATTCAGTATGGTATCTACTGAGTTGTTCCTTAAGAGAGCATAGGTATTATGGAAATCGACAACCACACAGGACCTAGGGTATGGTATCTACTCCCGGTTTCCTATGTTGATTAACCCAAGAATCTGGTGTGGATATCTTTTGTTACTAATATCAGACCCAGGACTTGGTCATCCAAATTGATCTAACTAACAAGTCCATACCACATGCACATATTGATCAGACATATACATATGAGGAATTTAAATAAAAGCAGGTATTAATCAAGTTAAGCAACACAACATAAATATTGTAAAGGCACCAATACTAATTATTGAATAAACATAATTAGGGCTTCAACCAAGCCCTTACTAAAAGTTAAATACACATAATAAAAATACAGGAAAGAAGAAACCCGAGAGAATAGTCGTCAATTCTCCTCCACAGTTTCCTTCTCCAAGCTAAAGTAAAAGATAAAAAAAGTGATTAGATGATTTGTGTGTGCATTACAGGTGTATTTATAGGGCTTGAGTAGTCCTAGAAGGCTCATGAATTCCTAAACTTTTCTAAAACACAAAACTCCTTTATTTACAAAATAGGGTTCTGCAGTTTACTATTCACGCTCGTACATGTGCGCTCGATCGCATGAGTCTTGCACTCGATCCTTCATGTGTGCGAACGATCGCATGTGCGCTTGATTGCATGTAGTAGTGCGATCGATCGCAATTTGACCAGAAACTGCTCCAGGATTTCCAAATTTATTCCTTTAAGTGCCAAAAATACTTTTTTTTCTCCAAGACCCAATAAAAACGTGTAAAACACAAAAGTGAAGTAAAATAAGCTAAAACATATAGACAAAGAGCTTAACAAATGTAAATTAAGGGGCTTAAATATGAATATTTAAGCACCTATCACACCCCCAAACTTACATATTGCTAGTCCCTAGCAATACAGAACTAAAAACTAAATAAAAAATAAAGATACATAGATAAATCCACTGTTCATGGTGTCCACAAAAGTTAAGGTATCGCACAAAACCATGACGTGCATTCATGAGCAAGCTTAAAAATACAAACACATCTTCGTAATGAATCTAAGTTTTAAACGTTGATTATTTACATGAGGTGGGTTAAGGCATCACAAGTCTGATTTTTAGTGTGTGGTGAATTAGCACATAAAGACGAAGCTTCCAAATATCTCTAATGTATAGTGTTTTAGTGTCTTAACATTCATCGAATTTCCTATCAAAATGAATACAAGTGGCATAGTTTTCTTTCTTTTCTTTTTCTTTTATTATGAGCTTTTTTTTTTTTTTGGCCAAGTTGAGTTCCATTAAGCTTTCTAGTTGACCCATGTGGCGAGTATTTAGCCAATGACTCCCAAACCAGATGGTTTTAGGGCATTAGGTGTGCAGACACCCCTAAGGATTTACTAACTCGAGTCAAAAAGGCTACGAAACTAACTGGTCTTAATGCTTCCAAGCAAAATTCCCACCTTTTGACGTGACACTCACTGCTTACAGAGGCAAAAGGGCCAGTTACTCAGTGGAAAGTTTGGTTACTGATCATTAGGAGCACTTTTCTTTTCTGAGCAATAACAATTTTTTTTTCTTTTTTTTCCTATGCCAAAGTGTGAATCTAACAAGTCATCTTGTTCACAGTTAAGCCGAAGAAACATACATAAAAATTACATGTCATGCCCTACACAATTATGTGCTAATGTACTTGTGTTAGTTTAAGTCAAACTTGTGAATCCTTAAATGCCTAAAAGTAAGTGATTAAGGTTTAAAACTTAATTATTAGCCCATGTGTTCAAGGTTTTAAGCTCACTTATGAAGTCAAATCATTGAATTCATTTAGATCAACCAAAAATTTTTAGAACAAAATAAACATGTATTTATTTGTTAAACAAAAAAATTGGGACATAATGTGTGTGTGAATGTGTCCCCATACCCCCAAACTTAAATTGCACATTGTCCCCAATGTGCGAAAAGCATGGAAAGATCTAAACTGGGAGATGGAGAACTCGTTGGGCTGGCATGGCTCATAGCACACCCCCAAACTTGAACGGATGTACACAATGTCCCTAAAAAGAAAAGGAAAAACTAACATAATACGGGAAAAGAAAGAGTACAAAAAATAAATAAATAACAATAAATATAAAAAAAAACTGAAACTAAAAGAAGATTTAAAGATAAAAGAAGTGATTAGATGATTTGTGTGTGCTTTACAAGTGTATTTATAGGGCTTGAGTAGTCCTAGAAGGCTCATGAATTCCTAAATTTTCCTAAAACACAAAACTCATTTATTTCCAAAATAGGGTTCTATAGTTTACTGTTCACGCACGTACATGTGCGCTTGATCGCATGCGTCTTGCACTTAATCGCAGTGCTGCGCTCGATCCTTCATGTGTGCGAACGATCGCATGTGTGCTTGATTGCATGTAGTAGTGCGATCGATCACAATTTGACCAGAAGCTGCTCTAGGATTTCCAGGCTTCTTCCCTTAAGTGCCAAAACTGCTTCTTTTCCTCCAAGACCAAACAAAAACATGTAAAACACATAAATAAAGTAAAATGAACTAAATTAACATAACTAAGGACCTAAAAAATGTAAATAAGGGGGCTTAAATACGAATATTTAAGCACCTATCAACAAGTTGTTGTGAGGATTGATGCATATTCATATTCTATAGACCGTGCTCTTGATGTTGATACTGAGATGAACCTAGATCTAATGATTGAGAATCAAATAATGGAGACTACCTAGTGAGTTATTTGAGCCATAAGCGTTTTATTATGAGAGTTAGTTTCTTGGTACTCTTAAACACTCTTCGTTATGACTTTAATTGTTAGATGATCTCTATAGGTCTTACATTGAATGCTAAGATTATATAACTCACTTGAAGTATCATGTTGTGTATTCTCATTATTTTAGTTGAATGATGTGAGTAAGAAGTTTGAGTATGTGCCTATCGTTATATGCCCTAGTTGCCACTGTCTCTAGAGAAATATCCAAATTCCTATTAAAAAAAAGTACCAAAAAAAGAAGAATATATATATACACACACACATATATACATATGAGAAACATATTAAAAAGGGATTTGGTTAGACAAGAAAGAGGACCTGAGATACTTCAAGGGTATTGAAGTCGCTCTTATAAAGAGTTGAAAAGAAAGAGTTTTGGTGTAAATCAGGTTCGGCCAACCACGCCCATCTATGCATAGGTTTATACTGAATATGTTTTGCTTGAGGTGTTTGATTAGGATATGATATAGGCGATGTGATAGCTTTGCAATCTTAACATTTGATTCCTTTCATGAGATCTATTTTGCGAATATATGAGCATTCTTTGATGATATCCATATTCATATGTGAATTTATATTTGAAATTTCTTGTTTACGTAACTTCTATTCGCATATGCTTGATAAGTGTTTGAAACCTAGGTTTGGTGTGCTTAATGAGTGAATCCTGTGAGGCCTAGAGTCGAAGCGAATTCGGATTCTTGATGTTAGGTTTGAGGCTAATTGACGTGAGATGTTTTGAGCATTGGAATATAGATGTGCGACGTGTACTTAATTTGAGCAATGAATTGTGAAGTGTTGAGACTATGAACATAATTGTGCATAAGATATCTAGATATGAGTCATAATAAGAATTAAGGCATAAGGGTTTTGTTGATTTAAGTTTTTAGGCATGAGTATTTTGTATGTTTTTCAAGTATTTATTTATATGTTTAGCTTAGGAATTTGTTACTTGGAGCTGTTTTTCGTTGTTTTACACACGTTCACAAGCACTTGGAAAGGAGTTTCACTAAATTGCCAGAATTACCCATACAGATCAGTCATTTTTGCGGATTAAACTGTATTGATTCAGTAAAAACCATGTTTAGTTCTATGGTTTGGGGGTGCAATTAGAATTTGTACTAGTTGAGACAAAAATTTCATGCTACAATTTGTTTTATGGTTAGTAATCAAGTCTTTTATGCACATTGAGTTTCTTTAACACTGACAAGTTGTTGTGAGGATTGATGCATATTCATATTCCATAGACCATGCTCTTGATGTAGATACTGAGATGAACCTAGATCTAATGATTGAGAATCAAATAGTGGAGACTACCTAGTGAGTTATTTGAGCCATAAGCATTTTATTCTGAGAGTTAGTTTCTTGGTACTCTTAAATACTATTCATTATGACCTTAATTGTTAGATGATCTTTATAAGTTTTGCATTGAATACTAGGATTATATAACTCACTTGAAGTATCATGTTGTGTATTCTCATTATTTTAGTTGAATGACTTGAGTAAGAAGTTTGAGTATGTGTCTATCGTTATACGCCCTAGTTGCCACTGTTTCTGGAAAAAGATCCAAATTCCTATTAAAAAAAATAATTAAAAAAGAATTATATATATATATATGAGAAACAGGTCAAAAATAGATTTAATTAGACAAGAAAGAGGACCCGAGATACTTCAAAGGTATTGAAGTCGCTCTTATAAAGAGTTGAAAAAAAAGAGCTTTGGTGTAAATCAGGTTCGGCCAACCACGCCCATCTATGCATAGGTTCATACTCAATATGTTTTGCTTGAGGGGTTTGACAAAGATATGATATAGGCGATGTGATAGCTTTTCAATCTTAACATTTGATTCCTATCATGAGATCTATTTTGCGAACATATGAGCGTTCTTTGATGATATCCATATTCATATGCGAATTTATATTTGAAATTTCTTGTTTATATAACTTCTATTCGGATATGCTTGATGAGTGTTTGAAACCTAGGTTCGGTGTGCTTAATGAGTGAATCCTGTGAGGCCTAGAGTCGAAGCGAATTCGGATTCTTGATGTTAGGTTTGGGGGTAATTGACGTGAGGTGTTTTGAGTATTGGAATATGGATGTGCGATGTGTACTTGATTTGAGAAATGAATTGTGAAATGTTGAGACTGTGAACATAATTGTGCATAAGATATCTAGATATGAGTCATAATAAGAATTAAGGCATGAGGGTTTTGTTGATTTAAGTTTTTAGGTTTGTTTTGTTTATGTTTTCTTTTAGTTTTGCTTGAGGACTAGCAAAATCTAGGTTTGGGGGTATTTGATGAATGAATATTTGTCCTAGTATTTTATATGTTTTTCAAGTATTTATTTATATGTTTAGCATAGGAATTTGTTACTTTGAGTTGTTTTTCGTTGTTTTACAGGTTCACAAGCACTTGGAAAAGGAGTTTCACTTAATTGCCAGAATTGCCCGTACAGATCAGTCATTTTTGCAAATTAAACTATATTGATTCAGAAAGAACTAGGAGATGAACCATATAAGCTTAGAAAGATCTGGATGTCTATTTTCTAGAGAATTTTATGGCTCATAAATATGATTTTTCTAGAGAAAGGTATGGCCATTTTAGTAGACAAAGGTCAGGCTTTGCATGATTTCAGCATGGCAGAAGTAATTTTTATGGATTAAACTATATTGATTTAGAAAGAACCAAGAGATATGTCATATATGCTTGGAATGATCCAGATGTCTATTTTCTGGAGAATTTTATGGCTAATAAATATGTTTTTTCTATAGAAAGTTATGGTACTTTTAGTATAGAAAGGTCAGGCTGTGCGTGATTTCAGCGTGGCAGAAGTGAAGGAGCTATTAAATTCTGATTTTTTTTGGAATTTGCACAGCCTAGACAGCAGCACAACTGGACCAGTTCTGGACAACAGAAAGTTGGCCTGGATAGCAGCAAACACACGGCCTGGACAGCAGCAGAACCAGGCTTGGACAGCAGCAGAACCGGGCTTGGACAGCAGCAGAAGCACACGGCCTGAACAGAAACCCTAGGACGACTTTTAGACTCAGAGAAGGTGGGAGTCAATGGCAGTTCTTAGAGAGATATTACCAAGAGGAGTTTTGGGAGATTGAAGGAGGAGACGGTTTTTTTCATCAAGACGGCTTATCAAGAGATTGAAGACGACAATAAATCGTTTCAAGACTTTGAGGATTCATCTTGTAATTCGGGATGAAATTCTATCTTTTCTCCTTTTGTCCTTTAATATGCTTGTAACCCTAGTATTTCAATTTTGTGATTGGGATTTAAACATAAGTGGCTGAACGCATTGTTGGGCGTTTGGCTTAGTTGCCTTGATTGTTTTGGATATTTTGGTGGATTTAGTTTTATGAAATTTTTCAGATTATTTCTTATTCAATATCCTTCATACCTTTGATTATTGCTTGTGGATTGACCATCTATTATTGATAGTTAAGGTTAATATTCGAGATTAGGTTGAGGACAAATCATCTAGACCTAATTAAGCTTTCTTGAATAGGAATTTAAATCAGGATTCAAATCAAATTGTGATTTAGGTGGTTGCGTTTTCCTTATACTTAATTTAACTAATTAATTGATGAACATGATCCATGGGATTTAATTAATTAGTTATAAATTGAGAATAAACACGATCAATGGCATTCTCAGGTCTTAGCGGAAATATCAATAATCTTAGATATTGATTAATTCTTTATATTTACCAAATGTTTCAATTCATGATTGGATAGCAAGCTAAAATCCCAATTGTTCTCATTGATTATACTTATCTCTTCATAATTCATTTTGTTTAATTTACTTAATTGTTTTATTTCAATTTTCTCTTCACAAATCTTTTAATTAGAGTGCTTAGGATTTAATTTCAGAATTTGTTTTAGTAATTTTAATAGAGTAATTTAGGATTTAAACCACTGCAATTCCTTGAGAGATCGACCTCGAGAGTAAACTCATCGCAATACTATTTGTGATTCGTGCACTTGCGACCATTTAAAATTTGCACATCACCACCACATCCCAAAATTTAATGAGTCCAAATCTATGTGCAAAACTAATGTATTGTAAACTTTACTTCACAATTTTTACCGAAGTTGATCTCACAAAGTACTCTTGTTCTTATTGTGTCCACTTGAATGATAGGATAGCCATTAAACCCATAATACAATCAGACATAAAAAAAAACCCCATTACTATTTGTAGCAAGAACACAATCATAGTCATTAAAGTCTTCTTCACTAACATTAGCTTTAAGTTGTTTTTCTTTCCTATTCCTATCTCGATTCTGATTCTGTCCTCGATTTTGACTTTGATTCTGATTGTTTTCCTCTTGAATTTTCTTTATCAAATTCCAACATTCAAATTTGTAATGTCTCTTTTTCTTATAGTAATGATAGGTCACATTCTTATTTTTGGACTTAGATCAAAATTTCTAGCTACACCTCTTTCTCTAGACCCATCTTTAGAACATCTAGTTACTAGAGCATCACCATGACTCTGTTTCTCATAATTATTCCTAGATATATGTCGCTAAAGAAATTATTTAGAAAATAATGAAGCTTTAACACCTTCTAAAGAAATTGTATCTCTACCGAAGAGAAAAATTCTCGAAAGTGTGTAAATGATGGTAGTAGGGAACACAACAATAGCAGAGCCTAATCCTCATCATCTAATTTAACTTCCATTGAATTCAAATCAGTAATAATGGAATTATATTCATCAACATGGGATTTCATTGACGTACTTTCTACCATACGTAACAAATACAATTACTACTTCAAGAATTGATTGTTGGTGAGAGATTTCGTCATGTACAGAGATTCTAACTTACTCCATAATCCAGCAGTGGTTTTCTCTCTAAGAATTCCATGCACGACTCCATCTAACAAACACAACTGAATTGCAGTCAGGGCATTCTCATCCATATCCAGTTTTTGTTCATCCGTCATAGTACTAGATATCTTCTCCTTCCTCAATAGTGCCTTTTCAAACCATTTTGCGTTACGGTTTGTATTTTTACATGCCAAAGATTAAAACTTCCAGTTCCATCAAACTTTTGTATCTCGTATGAAGTGGTAGAAGACATCATGCTCATATTGATTTTAAGAATAGCTCTTATACCAGTTTGTTAAGAATACAGCAGCAAAAAAATATACATATAGACAATTTACGTGGTTCAGAGATTAAACCCCTACGTCCATGGCGATGGTGAAAGATGTTGAGGATCCTCTGCCTTAATCTAAGGCCTTCTATATATGCATCCATTGACCCTCAATTATAGGAGCTTGTTTAGCTAATTCTTTCCATTTATTTTGTAATCAACATTTATGTGTAATTACACCATTATACAATATGTAAATGAATATATATGAAAGACTCTCACCACTCAAAACAGCAGTGGTTTTCAAACATTCTTATGGTATCAGAGCATACCTGGATTAGCATCCCATGATCCCCAATGGCCTCTGATTCTTCTCCCGCCCTCCTTCCCTTCAACACCATGATTCACATGGTTACCATCAAACTCTCCTCCTCCAACTACCTCTTATGGAAGAGCCAACTTCTTCCACTTATCGAGAGCCAAGGTCTGCTGGGTCATGTGGACAGTACCCTTGTGTCGCCACCTCTATTTGATCCTCCCACCTCTCAAACACCAAATACCAAACACCTGGCATGGAAAGCCACCGATCAGTGCCTACTAAGTCTTCTCTTCTCCTCTCTCACAAAGGAAGCCATGGTTGAAGCCGTCGGCCTCTCCACATCCCGCGAGGTCTAGACTACTCTCAAAAATACCTTCAGCCACCACTCTAAAGCCCCTGAAATACGCCTCAAAGATGACCTCCAATTGATGAAGCGTGGCACCCATCCAGTCACTGCCTATACCCGTGCCTTCAAGGCCTTATACGATCAGCTTCATGCCATCGGTCGCCCTGTTGATGAAACCGACAAAGTTCACTGGTTTATTCATGGCCTAGGACCCGATTTCTCTAGTTTCTCTACTACCCAAATGGCACAGACACCTCTCCCCTGCTTCTCGGATCTTGTGTCCAAAGCTAAAAGTTTTTAACTCTTTCAAAAGTCTCTTGAGAGTCCAGCGCCTTCAGCTACAGCGTTCACCGCTAGCCGTGGCTCTTCTCAATGCGGGGGTGGCTCATCTCACTCCAGACATGGCCGCAAAAATAGACCCAGCCACGAGTTCTCCAGTCATAGACAAGGTCGTACCCAACCCACTCAAGGTCACCATCCAGCACGGTGCCAGATTTTCCATTTGGAAGGCCACTATACTGATCAGTGCTGGCAATGCTATGATTGGCACCAGTATGAACCCTTGGCGCACCTTGCAAAAGCTTTTAACGCTTCATGCTCTGTATCTAGCAATGAAGCTTTGGATTGGTTATTGGACACGGGGGCTTCGGCCCATATGACTCCAGCCCACTCCACTTTGGACCAGTCCACCACTTACACAAGTAAGGATTGTGTGATTGTAGGGAATGGTGCGTCCCTACCCATTACCCACACTGGTAAAATTTCCTCTTCCTCATATCTTCATCTGTTAGATGTTTTGGTTATCCCTCACCTCACTAAAAATCTTTTGCCCATTAATAAATTAACGCATGATTTTTCATTATCCATTACATTTACTAATAATTTTTTCACTGTTTAGAATCACCAAACGGGAAGGGTGGTGGCAACCGGTAAAAGAGATAGAGGCTTATATGTGCTAGGCGCGAAAATTTCGCTTTTATTTGTGTCCTTAAAAATAAATCCCTTCATGCTTCGTATGATTTATGGCATTCTCGCCTTGGACATGTGAATCATACTGTTATCTCTTTTTTAAATAAAAAAGGACAGCTTTATCTTACCTCTTTATTGCCATCTCCTACATTATGTGATACATGTCAATTTGCGAAGAATCACCATTTGCCTTATTCTCGTAATGAATATAGATCGTCTAATGTTTTAGATCTTATTCATTGTGATATCTGGGGTCCTTCCCCCGTAAAATCAAATTTGGGTTTTACCTACTATTTTTTATTCATTGATGATTATTCTCGTTTCACTTGGCTTTATCCACTGAAATTAAAATCTGACTTCTATGATACTTTCATTCATTTTCAAAAATTTGTGGAAAATCAACATTCTGCTCGTATAAAAAATTTTCAAAGTGATAGTGGTGCAGAATTTACTAGAAACTGTTTTAAAGCCCATCTTCGTACCTCTGTCATTCATCATCAACTCTCTTATCCATATACTCCCGCCCAAAATGGTCGCCCAGAAAAAAAACACCGTTATGTGACTGAGACCGACTTGGCCCTACTTTTCCATTCCCACACTTCCCCTTGCTTCTGGGCTGATGCCTTTAGCACTGCAGCTTATATCATCAACTGATTGCCCACACCACTTCTTGGAGGTAAGTCCCCCTTTGAGCTTTCTATATGGTTCTTCTCCACATTATGAAAATTTTCATCCATTTGGTTATCGTGTTTATCCTTGTTTACGTGATTATATGCTTAGAAAATTTTCCCCCCGTAGCATTCCTTGCATTTTTTTGGGTTTCAGCTCCTCTTACAAAGGGTTCAGTTGTCTTAACCCTACCACTTTTAGGCTATATATCACCCACCATGCTCAATTTGATGAGACTCACTTTCCCTTCCTCGATACCTCCTAGGCTCAACCCATATCCTCCCTCCAATTTTCAAATTTTATGGAACCCATTCTTCCCCCTACAAACATGCTACCATCTTCCCCTACGCCTCATTCCCGGCACATTACACAATCTAGATCTAACCCGTGTGGTATATGTACTAATTCAGTGGATGAGTCTTTGCAGGTCAATGATTCTCTTACAGGTCCATTTCTACTGCACTCGGATCCTAGCCCCGCTTCTCTTGAGCTCACCACTGAGCTGCCTACCCCTGCTCCTATTGTGGCTACTCTGATGGCTTCTCATCCCATGCTTACACGAGCCAAAGCTGGTATTTTCAAAACTCGCCACCCAGAGAATCTTGCTCTCTTAGGATCCTCTGGTCTTCTTTCTACTCTTCTTGCATCCACTGAGCCCAAAGGATTCAAATCTGCTGCTAAGAATCCGGCTTGGCTCACCGCTATGGATGAAGAAGTTTAAGCCCTGCAAACTAATCATACCTGGATTTTGGTTCCTCGACCTGCCAACACCAACATTGTGGGTTCCAAATGGGTGTTTCGGACCAAACACTTGCTCGATGGATCTATCGAGCTTCTTAAAGCTCGCCTTGTTGCCAAAGGTTATACACAGGTACCTGATCTCGACTACACTGACACTTTTAGCCCTGTTATCAAGGCTACCACTGTCCGTGTTGTCATCTCTCTTGCTATGACCAACAAATGGCCTCTTCACCAACTTGATGTCAAGAATGCATTTCTTAATGGTCATCTTACTGAACATACCTATATGGAACAGCCTCCTGGGTATGTTGACCCCCACTTCCTAAATCATGTCTGTCAGTTGAAGAAAGCTCTTTATGGCCTCAAACAGGCTCTTCGTGCCTGGTTTCAGCGATTCAGCTCCTTTCTCATTCAACTTGGTTTTTATTGCAGTCGTGCCGACACATCACTCTTTGTCTTTCACAGGCAGTCTAACATTATTTATTTGCTTTTTTATGTTGATGACATCATTATTACAGGCAACAACTCATCTCTTCTTGACAGCTTTACTCGTAAGCTTAATTCTGAGTTCACTACTAAGGATTTGGGTTCTCTCAATTACTTTCTTGGTCTGGAAGCTACATCTACCATTGATGGTCTCTTTATCAGTCAGCTGAAATATGCACGGGACATCCTCACAGGAGCTCAATTACTTAACAGCAAGCCTGTTCACACTCCCATGGTTGTTTCTCAGCACCTGCCTTCTGATGGTCCTTTGTTTTCGGATCTTACTCTTTACCGATCTCTTATTGGTGCTCTCCATTATTTGACTATCACATGTCCCGATATTGCTTATGCTGTAAACTCTGTCAGTCAATTTCTGCACTCTCCGACTGAAGACCACTTTCTTGTTGTCAAGCGCATTCTTCACTATGTTAAGGGCACACAGCATTTTGGCCTCACTTTTCATCCATCTACTGCTGCTCCTGGTGCTTTAGTTGCTTATTCTGATGCAGACTGAGCAGGATGTCCTGACACTCGTCGCTCTACCTCTGGTTATTCTATTTACCTTGGCAACAACTTGGTTTCCTGGAGTGCCAAAAAAGCAACCTACTGTTTCTCGTTCAAGCTGTGAGTCTGAGTATCGTTCCCTTGCTCTCACTGCCGCTGAACTTCTTTGGCTCACGCATCTCCTTCGTGACCTTAGAATTTCTCTTCCACAACAACCTCTTCTCCTATGTGACAACAAAAGTGCCATTTTTTTAAGCTCTAACCCCGTCTCTCACAAACGGGCCAAGCATGTTGAGTTAGACTACCACTTTCTTCGTGAACTTGTTGCTGCTGGCAAACTTCGCACTCAGTATATGCCCTCTCACTTACATGTTGCTATTATCTTCACCAAAAGTGTGCCTCGGCCTCTTTTCAATTTTTTCGCTCCAAGCTCCACATCTATTCAAATCCGACGCTCAGCTTGCGGGGGGGGGGGGGGGGGGTGTTGAGGATCCTCTGCCTTAATCTAAGGCCTTCCATATGGGCATCCATTGACCCTCAATTATAGGAGCTTGTTTAGCTAAGTCTTTCCATTTATTTTGTAATCAACATTTATGTGTAATTACACCATTATACAATCTGTAAATGAATATATATTAAAGACTCTCACCACTCAAAACAGCAGTGGTTTTCAAACATTCTTAAAAGATTCCACTATAAACAAAATTGGAATACAAATCAAGATAGATAAAACTCTCTAAGCCCAAATCCCAAATATATCAAATTCTAGGTTACCACAAATTTAATTGAGAAAATACAATAGTTTAGAAGAAGAAATTTCAACCACTCACAAGAATTTATTTGTTACACACACGTAGTCGGACGGGATCAAAAAGAGAATTTTTTTTCCAAACTGCCACTTCCTTTGCACCTGTCACTCTTCTTTGCCTTTTTACTTTATATTACTTCTATTAGGACCAGTACAGCTATCATGCTCTAGTCTATTATTCAACCAACAAAACTGATTACTTGGTCATATATGTTCTGATCTCTTTTTTTTTTTCTTCCGCCTTTTGTTTCTTTTATTTATTACTCCAAGTTTCAAGTCATCTTAACATATTTTTTTTTCAATGACAAAACAAGAAGAAAAATCATCTTATCTTTTTTTTTGACCGGGTAGATGATAACAAAATGGATTTGTTGACTTACTTGGCAGTGACCAGATGTTTTGAGCTGTTTAAACTTTTCCAACTCAAAATTGAGTGGTAAAAAGAAAATACTTCTCACGATCAGGGGAAGCCTGTCAAAGTGTCAAACTTCTATCATAAATAATTGATGTAGTAACAAAAGTTGTACTTTAACGTGTGGAAGTTTGACAAAGATGCATAAAGCACTGCTCACAATTTATATTAATATGGATACTTGGTTGCAAATGTTTCTCTCCCATTTTTCTTCTTCGGCGGCTAACTGATAACATTCAACTTATGTTAAGGATGTATTTACAAATAATATAAGCAGACGGTTGCTACATCTTCTGCTTCCACGGTTGTCGATATAATTCATTCATGCCAAATTATTTAGAAGCAGAAAGTTGACAATATTTACTCAAGTTGTGTTTCTTCGCTTCAGGTAAATTCTCTCTTTACCTTCATTTTCCAGATCATGTAAATAGTTTAGTTTCCCCTGGCATTAATTCATCATCATAAGATTACTGTAGCTCCAGAAGTTGATTCTTTGTTCCTTTTTTTAATAGTTTGACTCTGAACTGCTGGTGATAATCTGTTGATCTGCTTTCATTTAGTTTAATCAATGAGATAACTTGCTTTTCAGTTACCTTAATAACAACAAAAAAGTTGGATAAGAGCTCAACTAGCATCCATGTTCTTTTATTTTATTAAATCAAATCTGATGTGGTATAAACTTGAAGCCTTTATAATTTTATTCATAAGTCATAACAAAATGGGCCAGAGCGGCCAACAGGTATATTGCCATTTTCAAATTCAGGCAGCCTTGTTTTCAGTTTTTTATTAATGGGAAACATGCACAGAATGATACAAAAGTTATAGTATTAGCTAATTTAATTCCCTCTTTTAAGTTACCATAAAAAAAATCTCCCTTTTTCTAGACCATACATATTTTGACTAGTCAAGCTTTTTTATTTTCTATGAAAAGAAGATATTTCCTCATCAGCTTCACAAGGATTCAAAAGATAAATTTGCAAGGATCTTGAATTGTATGAGCATACAGGGAGTCTTCCACTTTGTCTTTTATCAGATTAAATTTCTTTTATAACTAGGCACTCTCAGTTTCTCCTTGAAAGTTGAAATGGTAATGCCCTTGAGTGCTGAATCCCTCATCTCCAAATGAAAAAAAGAAGTTTCCTCGTTTGATATATATATATATGTATATATATATATATATATATATATATATATATATGTTCTTTTATTTTATTAAATCAAATCTGATGTGGTATAAACTTGAAGCCTTTATAATTTTATTCATAAGTCATAACAAAATGGGCCAGAGCGGCCAACAGGTATGTTGCCATTTTCAAATTCAGGCAGCCTTGTTTTCAGTTTTTTATTAATGGGAAACATGCACAGAATGATACAAAAGTTATAGTATTAGCTAATTTAATTCCCTCTTTTAAGTTACCATAAAAAAAATCTCCCTTTTTCTAGACCATACATATTTTGACTAGTCAAGCTTTTTTATTTTCTATGAAAAGAAGATATTTCCTCATCAGCTTCACAAGGATTCAAAAGATAAATTTGCAAGGATCTTGAATTGTATGAGCATACAAGGAGTCTTCCACTTTGTCTTTTATCAGATTAAATTTCTTTTATAACTAGGCACTCTCAGTTTCTCCTTGAAAGTTGAAATGGTAATGCCCTTGAGTGCTGAATCCCTCATCTCCAAATGAAAAAAAGAAGTTTCCTTGTTATATATATATATATATATACATTATTTTTTTTAAAAAATTATTTCATTTTAAATTGGTTTTGGATGTTTTGTTTAGCCGGAGCTTTTGTAGCATTGTGATGTAAGCATGGCATCTGATGCTGAAATTCTGAGTTAAGCCACAAGGTTTAAGCATGTTAACCTATATAATATTTTCTATTCTTATTGCAATATTAATTTCAAAATTATTAGTTTTCTAATTAGTATAGTTTCTTAATTTATTATAACCCTAAGTTTCCTATTTCTATTAGGTTTTATATTCTTAGTCTCTATATATATGATTGTATTCGTTTTTCACAATATATCAATAATACAAGAGTTTTTTTCTCTGATCTCATCTAATATGGTATCAGAGTTATTGATCATGTTTTGAGAGTTATCTTTTGACCTTTCGCAATTTCGGCAGGTGACCTAATGCCGCTCGTCCGTATATAGTCCATTTCTTTCTTGTTCTAGACTATTATAATTTTTCAGATTTCTTTTCACCACTACAAATCAATTTACATCGAAAAACATTGACTATATCAAGACCAACACTTGTTTATGGTATGCTATATATGCTTCTTAACTTACGATTACGTTTTCCCAAGCTCTGCAACGTATGATTCGACTCTGGGTTCTGCTAAGCTACCACCCCGGGTCCCTATAATCTTCACTCAATTTTGAGTTAAGCTACAAGGTTTAGGATTATGACTTTATTCACTTACTTCATTGACCATATGAATATATTGTTATGTACTCTGACTAAATTTTGTACTAATTTATATTTATAGTAATTTTTTTTAATTACAGATAATATTGTATCGACAAAACATACAATGAGATGATATAGATTTTGCTCCTCCAACTGAACAAGTTGTGCTGGCATATTAATAGCTGATGGCTTACAAAGATATTTCAACAACCGGGTTTGCTTATTATGTTTTCCTGCTGATATTCTTATGTTATGGCTTCAAGTTCTCTTATTCTGCAAGCGACACTATCTCACGTGGACAAAATGTCACATATTCAAAAACAATCATTTCAGCTGGTTACAACTTTGAACTAGGGTTTTTCCATCCTGGGAACTCAACAAAGTACTACTTGGGAATTTGGTACAAGAAAGTTTTTGAACAAACTATTGTATGGGTAGGAAACCGAGATTACCCACTTTCTGATTCTTTTTCAGCTTTTACTATCAGTAGTGATGGAAACCTCGTGATTTTGGATGGTAAAATTTCTTACATGGTGAATGACATTTCAGTGAATAAGAATGCGAGTGCTACACTGCTGGATTCAGGAAATCTTGTTTTGAGAGATGAAAACTCGAATATCTTATGGCAGAGTTTTGACTTTCCTTCGAATACTGTCTTGCCTGGAATGAAGATTGGATATAGTAAAAGGACTGGAAAAACTTGGTCATATGTTTCTTGGAGAAGTCCTGAAGATCCTAGTGCTGGAGTTTTCTCCTTGGAGCTCAGTCGCAATGGGACAGGGGAGGTTCTTATCATGAATGGGCTACAAAAGTATTGGTCAAGCGGGAACTGGGATGGGCAGAATTTTGTCTTGGTTCCTGAAATCCATTTAAGTGACATATACAATACTAGCTATTATAGCAATGATAACATAAATTATTTCACATATGATCTCTATAGCAACAGTACTCTAACAAGATATATAATTGATGTATCAGGGCAAATCAAGCTGTTGACTTGGCTGGAAAATAAGGAATGGAATTTGCTCTTGTCACTACCAAGAGATCAATGTAAACTCAATGGTTACTGTGGGGCTTTTGGAAGTTGCAGTTCTAATTTCACTCAGCCTTGTGATTGTTTGCTAGGATTTGAACCACGGTCGTCTGAGAATTGGAATTACAAGAATTACTCCGGAGGGTGTGTGAGGAAAATCAATTTTCAGTGTACCAATAACAGTCAAGCGAATGGAGCTGAGATCAAGTTTATTATGCTGTCTAAAGTAGTACTGCCTGGAAGTTCAGTGGCTATTAAAGTTCAGGGAAATGACGAGTGCAAATCTGTTTGCTTGCATAACTGCTCCTGTACTGCTTATACTTATAGTAATGCTGGCTGTTCAATATGGGTTGGTGATCTTCTTAACCTGCAACAACTATCAGATGATGACAGGAATGGAACATATTTTTATCTTAAACTTGCTACTTCTGAGTTCTTTACTAGAGATAATGGTAATAGAATGCGTCTCGTTATGGTTACATTTTATAATTTTGTTTAGCAATATTTTTCTTTCTTGTAGATGGCTGCTTTAAGTATACAAACGAGTGGCCCCAATTTAATAAGTTGTCTATTTATGGAACAGATAACATTACCAGGAAGCTGCTGATTGTCATTCCTCTGACTCTTTCTCTTGTTGTTCTCACTTCAGCCTTATTCATTTGCTGGATGCGGAGGAAAAACCACAAGAAAAAAGGTATGTATTTCTCATTAGCAACAAAAATAGGATTAGTGATATGGAAAATGGAAATGAAAGGAGTTATTTTGTTTTCCATAGCATTGAATAGAACTTATTAGTTTCCTGTGAGCTTAAAAGCATTAATGTTGAAATAAGATAATTTCTAATGCACTTGTGGTTTTTTATGTTCTTCTTCAAGCAGGGGAGGACTTGCTATTATTTGATATGAGTGCTTCTATTGGAACAACCAAGTATGAACTAAGAGAAGGGAAAAAATCTGGAAAAGGAAGAAATGAGGTAGAAATTCCATTGTTCAGTTTTTCTAGTGTATCAACCGCTACCAACAACTTCTCTACTGCAAATAAACTTGGAGAGGGTGGTTTTGGCTCTGTGTATAAGGTAAGATTCATAGACCACTCGCAATCCTTTAAGAAGAGAAGCATTAAATTGATGCATGATATTCTACTTGGTGCATCTCCAATTGGCATATAAAAAATGGTATGGAACTAGAAATAAGATACCACTTCAAATAGTATTTTCTGTAACTTTTCTATGTGTTGATTGGAAACCAAGCTCAAACTTCTACTTCAGGGAAAATTACTGAAAGGATCTGATGTAGCTGTGAAAAGGCTTTCGAGAAGATCTGAACAAGGGTGGAATGAGTTAAAAAATGAAGCAATGCTCATAGCTAAACTCCAACACAAGAATCTTGTGAAACTACTGGGCTGTTGCATTGAGGGAGATGAAAAGATTCTTATCTATGAGTATTTGCCAAACAAAAGCTTGGACTTTTTCATCTTTGGTTTGTAATTTCTCTCATATCAATAACATAAAACACCTTTTGTTCACTATAGTTCTTGTTCATGGTTAGAAATTTGATTATAGGTCTAATTGTTATATTTCTTTGTGTCTAATTTATAATTGGAACAGATCCAACCAAACATGGAATACTTGATTGGGGAACCCGTGTCAGTATCATTGAAGGGATTGCTCAAGGACTTCTTTATCTCCATCAGTTTTCCAGGTTACAAATTATTCATAGAGATTTGAAGGCCAGCAACATTTTGTTGGATAAAGACATGAACCCTAAAATTTCAGACTTTGGAATGGCAAGAATATTTGGAGGGAGTGGGTCACAGGCAACTAATCGGATAGTTGGAACATAGTAAGTAAAATTTGTGCCTCTTGGATAAGTAACGTGTTGTTTCGTATATTCACACCCTAAAAGACTTTGATTTGACAATGAGATGTAGTGGCTACATGGCTCCCGAATATGCATTGAATGGCCTCTTCTCTGTAAAGTCAGATGTCTTCAGCTTTGGGGTTTTGTTGTTAGAGATGTTGAGTGGCAAGAAGAACACTGGTTTTTACAATACCGACTCTCTCAATCTTCTTGGATATGTAAGTGTCTCAAGTTCTTACTTAGTGAGTTGAGATTTAATTTCTCTCAAAATTTCATTGTCTAATCGTGTTCCAATTCTAGTTTTTATTTATAGGGAGCCACATTTCTATTCTAATAGTTGAAAAAGTACATTCTAGTTTTCTGCCAATGCACTGTCTTAGATAGACAAGAACTTTCACATGAAAAATTTTCTGTTTACTTCTAAAGGCATGGGATTTGTGGAGAAGCAATAGGTCATTGGAGCTGATGGATCCAATCCTTGGAGATATTTCTTCTGCTAATGCAGTATCGAGATACATTAACATAGCACTTCTTTGCGTCCAAGAAAATGCAGCCGATAGGCCTACCATGTCTGATGTTGTCTTGTTGCTAAGTAATGAGCTTGCAATTATGCCTTCACCAAACCAACCAGCTTTCTCAAATTTGAGAAGTGTGGTGGTTCCAGATTTAGGTAATTACGTGGCAGAAAGATGTTCTGTGAATGATTTAACAGTCTCAATTATGGAACCTCGATGAGTATTGAATTCTACAATTGGATTTCAACCTCAGAAAAGTAGCCCGAGTATGTTTATAGAATTTTAATTGAACATCAGGAATGATTTGTAGTGGTGATCACATCTGAATATTCTATCTAGTTGTCTTTTATGTGGTGGATACATGAATGCCTTCTCATTTCTGTTAAGGCTGTAAATTAGTCGAGCCGAACCAATCTTTTGGTATGCTTGGTTTGACTCGAACCTAAATCGAGCTCATCTTCAAGCCCTACTTCATGGCTTGAGCTTGACTTGACAAGCTATAGAGAAACTTGAGCTTGGATTGATGCAAGCTTTATTACCATCAAGTCAAGTAGGTAAATTTGATTTGATAGGACTCGAGTTAAAAGCTTGTAAGCTATATCAAGGTGAATGTTCATATGATAGAACTCAACTTGATTTTTAAATAAGACCTATTTGATGGCTTGAGCTCAATTCATTTGTATGTCAATTAAGCATAACTCAAGAAGAGCTAGATTTCAAATCAAGCTAATGCTACATATAAACAACTCAACTCCTTTGTAGCTCTTTTGTTTGCGTTTCTTGAATAATTAAGTTCAAAAACTAAAACAAATAAATAAGAGAAATAAGGTCTCCATAAGAATTGTCATGTGCCAAACATTTGTTCTGGTGAGAGTTATATAAACACCATTAATCCGCAGTTAAAAAAGGTTTTTCTTTTAGCATTGACATGTGTTTTGTACTACAACAAATTCACAAAAAAGGAAAATGAAAAAAAAGTCATAATATTGCATATTTTATTGGTACTAAAATAGATTTGTTGACTTCTTTTACATGGAAAATATATACTTTTCATTACCAAAAGAATCTGTCAACGTTCTAACATTCGTAGAAATAGTACCATAAACTGTGGAAGGAAGAAAAAGATTCATAATTTTATGACACAGGGGTAAGAATTTTGATTAGTCCAAGAAAAATTAAATAACATACTTCCAGCCATGATTATTCAAATACCACATCAAAACATACAAGAGAATAGTGTTTTCAACCCTACAAACACTTTGTGATAGCGGTTCTTCTAACATATGCCTTGTTTAAGTGCCATGATTGATGGTATCACAAGGTTGTTTTTTATAAGCTAGATTAGGGAACCCTTCACAATGTAAGATAATTATTTTTTCCATCAATGGGTAAATGGGATAGATTTCCTTATCATTCTACAATAAAAGTGGGTAATCCACAGTAGTAATGAGTAGTCCACAATAATAATAGGTAGTTTATCACCTCTTTAGAGGGTAATTATTGTATTTTTTACCACATTGATTTTATTTATCATTTACGCCACACCAAATCTCCAATTTAATGGAGATAAAACTTACATTCTGGCGGTCATGCCTTTCGATAAGAACACTCCCTTCCATGTATTACAATGTATGATCTTTCCTAAATAAGTACTTCTAATTTCAATTATTGATACAAATAATATCCAAATGCCAAATCTGACTGCTATATAACCTTCGCTAAGTAGAATAAGCTCTTAAGAAGATCAAAGAAGTAAGGGATTCTTTTAGAAAGTCCAAGCCTAACCTTTCCTAAAGAGTGTGTACAATAGTTTTGTGTTTACAAGCCAAAGTTTTAACACAAGAAAGTCGAAGTATATATTTTATTCGATACATATTCTTTTTTTTAGGATCCATTGTTATAATGATAAAGATTTATGCATAAACACACAAATCGGTCGATAATATCAGAATCTTTTGAAGCCTATAAATACTCTTTGGCTCTCATTTGTAGAGTATCTGAAAATAGAGAATCAGAGAGAGCTTGAGAGAAAGCTGAAAAGAAAAATACAATTGGGTGTGGGTTATAAGTTGTAAGTGTTGTAAACATTTTGTATATTTTCTCCCTTTAGTAAAAACGATCTGCAGCAAGTCCGGAGACGTAGGCACAATTGGCCGAACTCTGTTATCAAATTTTGTTTGTGTTATTTCTGTAGTTATTTCGCATTCTTATTAATCTGGTTTATAGAGAAATATGCGTAATTTCCCTAACAACTGGTATCAGAGCCAGGTTGGTGGTGAATTCTGTCAATTTTCTGTGAGGTTACTATTCATGTGAATAATGAAATTTTGTAGGCGATACCAGTTCATCGGCAATAGTGTTATAATACACGAAGGTTCGCAAGAATAGTCAGAAACGATCCAGAGAAAGTCATATTCGAGTGGGAGCGATGGCCGTAGACGAAAGGAAGATGAAACTCGAGAAGTTCGATGGCGCAATGAAGACTGGGCTCTTCTCGACAGACAAGCCCTTGGAGTTATCCGATTGACGTTATCCCGAAATGTTGCTTTCAACATAGCTAAAAAAAAGACAACGACGGGTCTTATGCCTGCTCTCTCCAGTATGTATGAGAAGCCATCGGCCTCTAACAAAGTTTACTTGATGAAGCGGTTATTCAACTTGCGGATGACAGAAGGCGCAGCGGTAGCTCAACATCTCAATGAACTCAATACAGTCATAACCCAGTTGAGTTCAGTTTAAATTGAATTTGACGAAGAAGTACAAGCTTTGATACTTTTGTCTTCTCTATTAGAAAGTTGGAATGTTACTGTCACGGCTGTGAGTAGCTCGTCGGGAAGCAATAAGTTAAAATTTGATGATGTTCGTGATTCTGTTCTCGGTGAAGAGATCCAACGAAGAGAGTCGAGTGAATTGTCAACCTCTTCAGTTTTGCATACAGAGTCAAGAGGAAGAAATTCAACCGGATGGAATGAACACGGTAGATTGTTGTGCGAAAATATACCTAAATAAATAGGTGAATAATCGTACTTGTTTTACTTGCAAGTGCACAAGGTCAACAGTGTAGTATAGTGTGCGAATGCAAGATCATCTCCACAGGGATTGGTAAAGTTCAGTTTAGAATTATATTCGCAATATAAAAAGATAGAAATAATAAAAGTGTTGAGAAATAATAAAGATAAAATACTAAGGATAAAGGCGTAGGGACTTGATATCCACCACTAATTATGCTACCACAATATAATAGTATGCCAATGCTTTATTCATGCCATGTATACCTACTGGTCGCCAACCTAAGGGCATGGTATCTACTCCTTAAGCTATTGATTTCCCTAAGCAACGAGTTAGGCATGGTATCTACTCTAACTCTTTTCTTCCTTAAGGGATTCAGCATGGTATCTGCTTGAGTTGTTCCTTAAGAAAACATAAGTACTATGGAAATCGACAACCACATGAGACCTAGGGCATGGTATCTACTCCCGGTTTCCCATGTTGATTAACCCGGGTATCCGGATAAGATATCCCTTGTTACTAATGTTAGACCCAGGACTCGGTCATCCAAATTGATCTAACTAACAAGTCCATACCACATGCACATATTGATCAGACATATACATATGAGGAATTTAAATAAAAGCAGGTATTAATCAAGTTTAAGCAACACAACATAAATATTGCAAAGGCGCCAATACTAAATTTATTGAGTAAACATAATTAGGGCTTCAACCAAGCCCTACTAAGAATTTAATTACACATAATAAAATATAAAGGAAAGAAGAAACCCGAGAGAAGAGGCGTCAATTCTGCTCCACGGTCTCCTTCTCCAAGCTAAAGAAAAAGAGAAAAGTGTTTTCTATCTAAGGGTGTCTTTTTGTGTGTGAGTTTACAAGTGTATTTATAGGTCCTTGAGAAGTCCTAATAGACTCATGAGTTTCTAAACTTTCCTAAAACACAAAACTCCTTTATTTCCAAAATAGAGTTATTTCCAAAATAAGATTATTTCCAAAATAGGGTTCTGCAGTTTACTATTTATGCCTGTACATTTGCGCTCGATCGCATGTGTCCTTGCGCTCGATCGCAGTGTGCGCTCGATCCTACAAGTGTGCGCACGATCGTATGTGCGCTCGATCGCATTGCATGTGCGCTCGATCGCACTTTGTCCAGAAAGTGCTTCAGGGCTTCTAGATTTCTTCCTTAAAGTGCCAAAACTGCTTCTTTTTCTCCAAGACCCTATAAAAACATGTAAAACACACAAATGAAGTAAAAGATACCAAATTAACGTAATAAAGGATCTAACAAGTGTAAATAAGGGGGCTTAAATATGTATATTTAAGCGTCTATCACACCCCCAAACTTACATATTGCTAGTCCCTTAGCAATACTAAATTAAAAACTAAAACAAAAATATAGATAAATCCAATGTTCATAGTGTCAATAAAAAAATCTAGATTTTACACAAAACAATGATGCGCATTCATGAGCAAGCTTAACAAGTGTAAACATATATCTGCAATGAATAAGAGTGTTGAACGTAAATCATATTCACTAGGTATTCTAAGATATCACAAGTTTGACTTCGGTGTGTGGTGATTAGCACATAAAAGATTGAGTTTCCAAGATATTCAAATAGGTAGTGTTTCGATGACTCAAGATTCACCAAACTTCCTATTAGAGTCAACAAATATGGCATAGTCTTTTATTTGAGAGATTTTTGCCAGGTTAGTTCCCTTAAGCTTTCTTGTTGACTCGTGTAACGAGTGTTTAGCCAATGACTCCCAAACCAGATGGTTTTAGGGCATTAGGTGTAAAGACACCCCTAAGGACTTACTGGCTCGAGTCAACAAGGCTACGAAACTAACTGATTTTTATGCTACCATTTAGAATTTTCCACCTTTTGACGTGAAACTCAATGCTTACTGAGGCAAGAGGGCCAGTTACTCAGCGAAAAATTCCTTTTTAATGATCACTTAAGATTTTCCACCTTTTGACGTGACACTCAATGCTTACTGAGGCAAGAGGGCCAGTTACTCAGCGGAAGATTTGTTTTTATTGATCATTAGGAGCATTTTTTTTCTTTTTGAGCACGAATCAATCTTTTCTATTTTTATATGCCAAAATGTCAATCTAATAAGTCATCTAGTTCACAGTCAAGCAAAAGAAACATACTAATCCAAATATCATGTCATACCCCACACAGCTATGTGCTAATGTGCTCGTGATAGTTCAAGTTAAACTTATGAATTCTTAAATGCCAAAAGGGCAGTGATCTAGGTTCAAAACTTGTTTATTGACCTATATGTTCAAAGTGTTACGCTCACTGATGAAGACAAATCATAACATTTTGTTTAGATCATAAAAAGTTTATTGGACATAATGAACAAGCATTTATCTATGAAAATAATAACAAAACAACAAAAAAATGTGGGACATAGTGAGTGTGTGAATGGGTCCCCATACCCCAAACTTAAATTGCACATTGTTCCCAATGTGTGAATAGCATGGAAGGAGCTGACCTGGGAGATGGAGAACTGATGGCTGACATGGCTCGTAGCACACCCTCAAACTTGAACGGATGCACACATTATCCCTAAAAAAGAAAAAACTAACGTAATACGGGAAAACAAGAAGTAATAAAAATAAATAAATAACAATAAATACGTAAAATAATAAAAATAAAAGGATAAGCTGTGGGGTGCCTCCCATGAGCGCTAAGTTTAACGTCTTCAGCCGGACCAAGCCTTATTTTTCCCCAAAACTACGAGTGGCAGCAGCTAGCATAGGAAATGTCTTATTCTCTCCCACATAAGCATATGGTAAGTGCTCTGACAACTGCTTGAATTCCAAGTTAGGTACCTGTACAATAGAAGGGAAAATAATATTAGTAGGCACATGATGGTCAAATGGATCGGTGTACTTACTTGGATGCTTTGGAAAGGCCTCTAGGACGTGCACAATTTCAATGAGGTCTTTAGTAACATCTTCTGATTTTGTCTCAATATCTGATCCTTTGAAATAATGGGTGAAGGTGGTTGCCAAGGGATCAATATGATGGTCATGAAAGACTTGTTTAACAACACCTTGCTTTTGTTCACTTAGCTCCTTAGCCAATTCTCCCATTTGTACTTCCAATATATGAATAGCTTGCTCATGCTTGGTATTGATTTGTCGTTGCTCAATCATGAACTGTTCTTGTGAAGTCATCAGTTGCCTCATAAGACTCTCTAGGTTACTATTTCCTGATTTCGGCACTGGTTGGGCTGCTGGTTGGAAGTATTGGTGTTGTCCTTGAACATTTAAACCATTGTGATTGTTGCTCCATGAGAGGTTGGGGTGGTGCTTCCATCCAGGATTGTAGGTATTTGTATATGCATTGTGCGGTCCCTCATAATTTGCTTGCTCTTGATCTGCATATGAATACAAAGGGCAAGTGTTAGTAGTGTGATCAAAACGAGAACATATAGCACATACCTGGAGTGGTTTGCCTCGCGGACTAGGTGATATGTTTTGACTAGTCATAGCATATATGAGCATATCTAGCTTCCTCTCCATAGCATCTAGACAAGTATATTGAGCTTCTGTCATTGGTGCTTCTCTCTTTGAATGAATTAGTTGAAAAGCTTCAGTGCAGCAGTTTTAGTACTGCTGCTCGGGTACTCTCTGGACCTTTTGCACTCGAGCGCACCCTGAACTGCGCTCGATCGCACTGAGCTTGCGATCGATCGCACCAAGTAGTGCGCTCGATCGCAATGAGGACAGAAACTCCTCCTCTGCACACCTAAACAAAAACAGAAAAAGAAGGAATAAATCTGATTTTTGATAAAAATAAAAAATAAAACATAACATAATCAAATAGAATAAATTAAAATGATAATAATAAAAAAAACTAACAAAAATAATTCCAAAAAGAGATTTAGCACAATCCCCTGCAACGGCGCCAAAAACTTGTTGTGCGAAAATATACCTAAATAAATAGGTGAATAATCGTACTTGTTTTACTTGCAAGTGCACAAGGTCAACAGTGTAGTATAGTGTGCGAATGCAAGATCATCTCCATAGGGATTGGTAAAGTTCAGTTTAGAATTATATTCGCAATATAAAAAGATAGAAATAATAAAAGTGTTGAGAAATAATAAAGATAAAATACTAAGGATAAAGGCGTAGGGACTTGATATCCACCACTAATTATGCTACCACAATATAATAGTATGCCAATGCTTTATTCATGCCATGTATACCTACTGGTCGCCAACCTAAGGGCATGGTATCTACTCCTTAAGCTATTGATTTCCCTAAGCAACGAGTTAGGCATGGTATCTACTCTAACTCTTTTCTTCCTTAAGGGATTCAGCATGGTATCTGCTTGAGTTGTTCCTTAAGAAAACATAAGTACTATGGAAATCGACAACCACATGAGACCTAGGGCATGGTATCTACTCCCGGTTTCCCATGTTGATTAACCCGGGTATCCGGATAAGATATCCCTTGTTACTAATGTTAGACCCAGGACTCGGTCATCCAAATTGATCTAACTAACAAGTCCATACCACATGCACATATTGATCAGACATATACATATGAGGAATTTAAATAAAAGCAGGTATTAATCAAGTTTAAGCAACACAACATAAATATCGCAAAGGCGCCAATACTAAATTTATTGAGTAAACATAATTAGAGCTTCAACCAAGCCCTACTAAGAATTTAATTACACATAATAAAATAAAAAGGAAAGAAGAAACCCGAGAGAAGAGGCGTCAATTCTGCTCCACGGTCTCCTTCTCCAAGCTAAAGAAAAAGAGAAAAGTGTTTTCTATCTAAGGGTGTCTTTTTGTGTGTGAGTTTACAAGTGTATTTATAGGTCCTTGAGAAGTCCTAATAGACTCATGAGTTTCTAAACTTTCCTAAAACACAAAACTCCTTTATTTCCAAAATATAGTTATTTCCAAAATAAGGTTATTTCTAAAATAGGGTTCTGCAGTTTACTATTTATGCCTGTACATTTGCGCTCGATCGCATGTGTCCTTGCGCTCGATCGCAGTGTGCGCTCGATCCTACAAGTGTGCGCACGATCGTATGTGCGCTCGATCGCATTGCATGTGCGCTCGATCGCACTTTGTCCAGAAAGTGCTTCAGGGCTTCTAGATTTCTTCCTTAAAGTGCCAAAACTGCTTCTTTTTCTCCAAGACCCTATAAAAACATGTAAAAAACACAAATGAAGTAAAAGATACCAAATTAACGTAATAAAGGATCTAACAAGTGTAAATAAGGGGGCTTAAATATGTATATTTAAGCGTTTATCATAGATCGAACTACGGAGGCAGATCAAAGGACAGAAGGTCCAAATCTAGAAATCCCAATAATTCCTATAACTCAAAGACTGCCGAGTGTTGGAACTGTGGGAAAATCGGGCACTATAAAAATCAGTGCAAGAGTGCACCGAAGGACCAAGAGGCGAAGGCAGAAGCAAATGTTACTTCCACCTCAGAAGGAGATGATGCGTTGATATGCTCTTTGGAGAGCAATGAGGAGTCTTGGGTGTTAGACTCTGGAGCATCATTCCACACTACTTCGTAGAAAGAATTCTTCTAGAGGCATGTCCCCGGAAACCTTGGAAAGGTATGCCTTGGTGATGATCAACCTTGTGCTATTATTGGTAAAGGAGTAGTGAAGATTAAGTTGAACGGGTCTTTTTGGGAGCTGAAGGATGTCAGGCATATTCCCGACTTGAGAAAGAACTTAATCTCAGTAGGACAGTTGGCTAGTGAAGGGTACACTACGATCTTTCATGGTGATGACTGGAAGATTTCAAATAGTGCAATGACATTCATTCGGGGCAAAAAGAGTGATACGCTTTACATAACAGCAGGGGCACACTGTTCAATTGCAGTTGCAGTCGAAAACGAAAATTCCAATATATGGCACCAGAGACTTGGCCACATGAGTGAGAAGGGGATGAAAATTATGCACTCAAAATGGAAACTTCTAGGTCTACAGTCAGTTGAGATAGACATGTGCGAAGATTGCATACTTGGAAAGCAAAAGAGGGTTAGCTTTCAGACAAGTGGCAGAACCCCAAAGAAGGAAAGACTAGAGCTCATTCACTCTGATGTTTGGGGACCAATAACTATTTCATCCATTGGTGGGAAACACTACTTCGTTACTTTCATTGATGATCACTCTCGAAAGGTATGGGTTTACTTTCTAAAGAATAAGTCTAAAGTGTTTGAGGCTTTCAGGAGATGGAAAGCTATGGTTGAAAATGAGATAGGTCTGAAGATTAAAAAACTCAAAACTGACAATGGTGGTGAATATGAAGACACCGAACTCAAGAAGTTCTGCTATGAGCACGGGATCAGAATGGAGAGAACTATGCCAGGTACGCCTCAATATAATGGTGTGGCTGAGTGTATGAACCAAACGTTGACAGAAAAAGCAAGAAGCATTCGTATGCAGTCAGGTCTACCGAAGCAGTTCTGGGCAGAAACAGTCAACATAGCAGCTTACTTGATCAACCGAGGCCCATCGGTTCCATTGGAGCATAGAATACCGGATAAAGTATGGAGCAAAAAAGAGTTAAAACTATCACATCTAAAAGTTTTCGGTTGTGTAGCATATGTGCATATTAGTGATCAAGGCAGGAATAAGCTTGACCCTAAACCCAAGAAATGCACCTTCATCGGCATCAGAGATGTGATTTTCAATGAAATAGTGATGTACAAAGACAGACATAAAACTGATGCCAACAACTCAAAGTAGAGTGGGCCAGTATTTACAGATGCAAATGCATATGATGTCCCAAATAGTCCCGTGATGGAGCCAATTGTAGCAAGTCCTAAGCTAGAGGAACTCGTTGGACAGAGCAGTGCGCAGCAGTCCGACACACCGCAGGCTCTTAATCCAACTCCTGTATTAAGAAGGTCTTCTCGGCCTCATGTGCCTAATAGGAGATGCATGAATTATTTGTTACAAACTAATGGAGGGGAGTCTGAATACTATGACGAAGTTAATTAGACTAGAGATGTTAACGAGTGAGAGCTTACCATGAAAGACGAGATGAATTCTCTAATCTCCAACCAGACATGGGAACTAGCTGAGTTACCTTTGGGGAACAAGGCACTTCACAACAAATGGGTGTACCGGGTGAAAGAGGAACATGATGGCTCTAAGAGATACAAATCCTGACTAGTTGTTAAAGGATTCCAGCAGAATGAATGAGTTGACTACACCAACATTTTTGCTCCTGTTGTGCAGCTCAATACTGTCAGATCAGTATTGAATATTGTTGCCGTTGAAGATCTTTATCTTGAACAGTTCGATGCGAAGACCGCATTTCTTCACGGAGACTTGGATGAGGAGATATACATGCACCAGCCAGAAGGTTTCTCAGAAAGAAGGAAGGAGAACATGGTGTGCAGACTTAAGAAGAGTTTGTATGGCCTGAAACAAGCCCCAAGACAGTGGTACAAAAAGTTCGACAGCTTCATGTACAAGGAAGGTTTCCATAAATGCAACGCCGACCACTGTTGTTACTTCAAAAGATATAGGTCAAGTTATATCATTTTACTACTTTATGTTGATGATATGTTAATAGCAGATTCAGATATGGATGATATCAGAAGGTTGAAGCAATAATTGTCAAAGGATTTTGACATGAAGGACTTGAGTCTAGCAAAGAAGATTCTAGGAATGCAAATCACAAGAGATAAGCAAAGAAGGATTTCGTAGTTATCTCAGGCAGAGTACATCAACTGTGTTTTGCAGAGATTCAACATGGGCAACGCCAAGCCAGTCAGCACACCCTTGGCAAGTCACTTTCACTTATCTAAGGATCAGTCCCCTTAGATAGAGAAAGAGAGAGATTTCATGGCTAAGGTTCCTTACGCCTGAGCCATTGGGAGTTTGATGTACGCAATGGTCTGTACGAGACCAGACATTGGCCATGCAATAGGAGTTGTTAGCAAGTTTATGTCAAATCCAGGGAAAGCTCATTGGGAAGCAGTAAAGTGGATTTTTAGGTATCTACAGGGCATCATAAAGAAGTGTTTGTACTTTGGTAAGGCCGAGTTAAAAGTACAAGGCTACGTAGATGCAGACTTTGGAGGTGAAATCGATCACTGAAGAAGCACCACCGGTTATATATTCACTGTTGGAGTTACAGCTGTTAGTTGGATGTCACAGTTACAGAAGATTGTCACTCTATCCAGTATAGAGGTTGAGTACGTACCAGTGACTGAAGCCAGTAAAGAGATGATATGGCTTCAAGGTTTATTAACTGAGTTAGAATTCAAACAGGAAAAGAATGTTATGCACAGTGATAGTTAGAGTGCGATACACTTGGCGAAGAATTCTGTATTTCATTCCAAAACCAAGCATATTGGACTTCGTTATCACTTCATTGGATCTTTATTGGAAGATGAGGTGTTAATACTGGAGAAGATCCAAGGAAGTAAGAATCCAGCGAATATGTTGACAAAGACGGTGGCTATCGACAAACTTCAGTTGTGTTCAACCTCAGTTAGCCTGCAAGAGTAAGAAGACTGAAAAGATCTGCTGCATAGATCGTGGTGTGAAGACAGATTGAAATCAGTCTTCAAGTGGGAGATTGTCAACAAAAGTGGGAGCCTACCTACTTTTTGGGAGGTCAAAAAAATAGGGGGGTGCTTAACTTGCAATTTTGTCAATGGAGCTCCATAAATGCTCCATAACTCCTTACCTAAACTCCACCAGCAATTTTCTTTTTGAAGCCTATAAATACTCCTTGGCTTTCATTTGTAGAGTATCTGAAAGTAGAGAATCAGAGAGAGCTTGAGAGAAAAGCTGAAAAGAAAAATACAATTGGGTGTGGGTTGTGAGTTGTAAGTGTTGTAAACACTTTGTATATTTTCTACCTTTAGTAAAAACGATCTACAGCCGGTCCGGAGACTTAGGCACAATTAGCCAAACTCCGTTATCAAATTTTGTGTGTGTTATTTCCACTGTTATTTCGCATTCTCACTAATCTGGTTTATAGGAAAATTTGCATATTTTCCCCAACAGAAGATTGGCTTTAGAGGTCTCGTGTACCTGTTGGAGATACTTAACAAACAGTTGGAAATCATGGGTCTACAACTTAAGTCCCAAATATCAATTTATTTGGAAGAAAGCTCATATCTATGAAGCAATCATGCGTTCTACATGCTGTATCCAAAGAGACAAGAATCTTGTTATTGGTCTAGCAGAGAAATGGTGTCCTGAGACCAATACATTCATCTCCCCTTAGGTTGAAGCAACAATCACATTGGAAGATGTGATAATTTTGGGAGGTTTCTCTGTTTTGGGTGACCCTGTTTCATTCTCTGTTGATGACACTAAAGAACTTAAGGAAGTTGAAGATAAATTGTATGAAGCGAGAGAACAAGTCCAAAGAGGTTCTACTAATAACGCCAACCAATCAGCATGGATGAAAAAGTTCATCGATAGTATGAGTGAAATTGAGCACGAAGCATTTATTTCCTTATGGCTGGCAAGGTTTGTTTTCAAGGATTCTGAAATAATACTAGGAAGCACGTTTTACCAATTGCAGCTCGTTTCGCTAGAGGAGAGTGCATTGCACTTACCCCTATAGTTCTAGGTAGTATTTATAGGGATATGAGGCTTTTGAAAGAAACAATTATTGCTTTGAAGAAACTTAATAAAGGTGAGAATGATGAATTTGTGTTGAGAATAACCTTTGGTCTCAATCTCAATTGGTTCAGCTCTGGGCATGGAAGAGGTTCAAAGAGTTACAGCCAAAGCCCAATGAGATCAAGTATGGTGACCCTAGAGCAGCTCGATGGGACAACGTTAAAAGTCTGAAAGTTAAGAATGTGAGATTAGCTCTGGACTCAGAAGGAGAGAGTTTTCAATGGTGCCCTTATGCGAAAATTGTTAATAACTGGCAGTTTCACAAGTTCTACAAAAAAAAAAGGAGAGTGGTTATCTCTTGAACCAGGAATGGATGAAGAGTTACTTTCATTTGCTCTATGCTTGAGGGTATCTGAGCTTGTTGGACCTCGATGTGTAGAACAATATCTCTCGCGTCGAGTAGCAATGCAGTTTGGAATGAATCAAGATCTTCCTGTTCATGTTGCTCGATCCACTGATCATAATACTGAAACTGCTTGGAGAAATTACATCAGGCCACTATGCAATACAAGATTGTATATTCCATCTCGATTCTTCGAGCTTGATGTTACTATCTAATACTTGAAGTGGTGGAAGTAGATGGTCGTTCTTCTAGATATGATCAAAGGTATTGTACCAATAAGAAAAAAAAGTTCATGAAAGAGATTAAAGCCAGTCTCAGAGGCTTCAAAAGGAAATCATAAGGCAGGTAATGATGCTAATGTTCCTCCAGGTTTTGCTCCAAAATATAAAATGGTTGAGGAAGAAAAGGGTGAGAAGAAATCGAAGCGAGTGTCATAGGCTGAAAAAGAAAACAAGGCAGGTAATGATGCTGATGTTCCTCCTTTCCACCCTAATGTAAAATGGTTGAGGAAGAAAAGGGTGTCCATATCAAAGATGAGATGGGAGACCCAGCAAGAGAAATGGAAGAAAGGAATGAGAAGAGATAGAAGCGAGTGTCACAGGCAAATAAGGCAGGTAATGATGCTGATGTTCCTCCTGGTTATCCTCCCAAATGTAAAATGGTTGAGGAAGAAAAGGGTGTGCATATCAATGATGAGATAGGAGAACCAGCAAGAGCCATGGAAGATAAAAATGACAGAAAATATGGGAATCCAGTTTATGTAATAAATTCAAGCATTAATTGTGGCAATTAAGTGGAGGTAGATGTGCTCCACTAAGCATTAATTGTGGCCAAATTAATTCAATTATTCTTAGTGCATTTCTTCTATAAATAGGATAACCATAGAGCATATTAAGAGCTAGCAAGTTAGAGTGTTAGAGAAAAAACACAAGGTGTATGCTTAAGGAATGTTGGTTCATATTCTCAATGGTTGTATTGAGAGTATAAGGTATATGTAACCAACCTATATATATGGTCCATGTTTAACCCTTTGGCTATCCGTTGATTGTGGTAACAAGCATATGAAATACGAACATTCCTTAATATCGAGAGAATAGCAGATTTGGTCCCTAGACTCGGTACTTCTCATTTTCTTTCATACACCATCAAATTGAAGAGAGTTCTGAGAGTCTAGAATAACCAATATCGAGAGAATAGCAGATTGTGTAAGTGAAAAGTTTCATTGGTTGGAGGTATGTTTACGGTCTTTATAATTCTGTATTTAATCTATATGTTATTTAAGTTGCTCAGCATATTTAGATTTTATTAAAGTTCTTACATTTGGTATCAGAGCATTGTTTGCCTCTACCTTAAAGTATTAAGTAATCTGTAATACTTTCGATTTATATCCGAAAAATAATTTGATTTCAAAGTTTGTTTTTCGAGTATTTTTTGATGGAAAATAATGTTAGAAATCATTAGGAAATTTAATTTCTAGTATTTCTGAGTTTTAAAATTTTGGAAGCCAATTTTATGGATTTTCACTATGTTGCAAATAATTTGTAATTATTTGCAAAAATAAAGTTTATAAACCCTTATAGGTATTTATTTTATTTATGTGCTTAAAATTATGTGTTATGTATGTATAACTTTTTTGGGTTATGTATGCAATTTAAGTTTAAATAGTTTTAGTGCATAAATAATTTAATGTTGGGCATGTATTTTTAATTTTGTGATTATTTTGCTCAAATTAAGATTACGCATATATACTATTTATGTTAGTTCTATATATGCAATTTCAGTAAATGCTCACTTTTAGCATGCTTTTGTTTTTCAATTCATGCTTTTAGAATGAGTTTATTTTATGCAATGAATTAAATTAATTGCATAATATTATGTTTAATTATGCAATTTATGTTTTATTTATGATAACTTTATTTACATATGATAACATATTATTAAGTTTAGATATTGTTAGATTATGTAAACTTAGGTTATTCTCATAAAACTTAATTTGTACATAACACATTAAGGTTCATAATACATTACTATGAACAATTAAGTTAAAAATTATGAATAATTCATAAACAATTTGTAGTTGGCATAAGACAACATGATCTAGGACAATGCTCTGTCTAAGGATTCTGGTTTTTAATGAGGCTTTGTCCCGACCAATTATCCTGGGAGCACTCTTAGTGATTGCCTATTATGTTACTGCATAATTGCTTTTAGTCATTAAGTAGAGCCTAAAATATAGTAAATATAAATGTCTAGTGAACCATATAATTTTAAAATATTTAAAGAGTAGCCACAACATCTTTAATTATATAAAATTATATATTAAGTGGATTAGGATCACATAATGGACATTAATTGTAATTAATTATATGAATATAATGATTTTACCCCACAGGGATTTTATTGTGTTTATATAATTAATAAGGATAATATATTAAAATTAGTTTTTCTTAATTTACCCACAGGAGTTAAGAAGAATTAATTTAATAGTTTTATCATAAAGTTTAAATATAGAAAAACATCAAACTGTAATCATAATATACATTATGAATTTAGTAAAAATAGTTTGATAAAATTTATCATAAAATATAAAGAATCTTATTAAATTAAAAATTTAGCCCACGGGTAATTTTTAATGAAATTAGATTCAATTTCAGCGTGTTTTTACATTGGTAAAACATGCAATTTAGAAAATTAAACCTCAAATCTTGACATAAGCTTTTGGACTTTATGCAGTTACTCAACCCACTAGTTTCTCTGATATCCGTTGTGACATACCCGAACTTAGGGGAGATAACTATAAGGTATGGAAGGAGAGGATTCTTCTCCATCTAGGGTGGATGGACATAGATTATGCTATTAGGAAGGACGAACCACCGGCAATCATTGATAACAGCACTCCAGCTGCTGTCACGCTATATGAGCGATGGGAGCGATCCAATCGGCTCAGCGTGATGTTTATCAAAACTAAGATAACTGCTGGTATACGTGGTTCTGTCGACCAGCATGAGAAAGTCTGCGATTTGTTGAAAGCCATTGACGATCAATTCGTCACTTAAGAAAAGGCATTGGCAAGCACCCTGATAATGAGATTATCATCCCTCAGACTCACCAGCGTAAAAGGTGTGCGCGAGCACATAATGAAAATACGTGACATTGCGGCTCAACTTAAGAAACTTGAGGTTGATATGTTAGAGTCCTTCCTAGTGCACTACATTTTGAACACCCTTCCAACTCAGTACGGGCCTTTCAAAATCTTGTACAACACACATAAAGACAAATGGTCAATCAATGAATTAATGACCATGTGTGTTCAAGAAGAAGAGAGGCTTGTGATGGAACTGGGTGAGAGTGCAATACTGGCTACTACCCGTGGGAATGACATATTAGAACCAACCTCGTTTGTTTGTTATGAATCTAATATGGTTAATGTTAATATTAACACCTGGTGGATTGATTCTGGATCTACAATCCATATTGCAAACTCCTTGCAGGGTATGCAAAACCTAAGGAAGCCAGTGAGAAGTGAGCAAAACATCTTATCAGGCAACAAGATGGGCTCACATGTGGAGGCGATTGGAACGTGCATTTTAACTTTAAGTAGTGGCTTTATTTTAAAATTGGAAAGGACCTTTTATGTACCAAGTTTCTCACGAAACTTGATTTCTGTTTCCAGACTTATACCATTTGGATATTCCTTTAATTTTTAAGACACATCTTTCAGTTTATTTTATAAAACTGATTATGTTGGGAATGGTATTTTGACTGATGATCTTTATCATCTTTATTTACAAAATGATGCCACTTATAGTTCAATGCATGTTCAAACTGGCGTTAAAAGGTATAATATTAACGATGACTCCTCTATGTTATGGCACCGGAGATTAGGACATATCTCCATAGAAAGAATTAAGAGATTAGTGAATGAATGGGTACTTAGTACTCTAGATTATACTGATTTTAAGACTTGTGTGGACTGTATTAAGAGAAAGCAGACTAACAAATCCAAGAAAGGTGCTAATAGGAGTTCGGACATATTAGAAATCATTCATACTGATATATGTTGTCCAGACATTGACGTACATAGTCAGAAATATTTTGTCACTTTTATCGATGATTACTCACGATATATGTATATCTATTTGCTTCATAAGAAAAATGAAGCATTGAATGCCTTCAAAGTCTTTAAGACTGAAGTTGAGAACCAATGCGGAAAGCAAATACAAATTGTGAGATCCGATAGAGGTGGAGAATATTATGGTAGATACACAGAAAGTGGACAAGCACCTGGTCTTTTTGCCAAGTTTCTTCAAGAACATAGGATTGTTGCCCAATACACTATGCCTGGTTCCCCGGACCAGAATGGTGCTGCAGAAAGAAGAAATTGAACATTGATGGACATGGTGCGAAGTATGCTTAGCAACTCCAACCTTCCTACATCCTTGTGGACTGAAGCACTAAAGACGGCTACGTATATATTAAACCGAGTTCCAACCAAGGCTGTTACCAAGACACCATTTGAATAATGGAAAGGTTGGAAACCGAGTTTGCGACATATATGCGTTTAGGGATGTCTGTCTGAGGTGAGGATTTATAACCCACAAGAGAAGAAACTAGATCCGATGACCATTAGTGGGTATTTCGTTGGATATGCCGAAAGGTCCAAGGGTTACAGGTTTTATTGTCCAACCCATACTACTAGGATTGTGGAATCAAGAAACGCTAAGTTTCTAGAGAATGACATGATCAGTGGGAGGGATCAATTCAGGAACTTAGTTCTTGCACATGATCATACAGAACCTGTACATGATCATACAAAATCTCAACCTTCATCAAATGATAGATTGGTTACAGTTCAAAGCACGTCTCAAGTACAAGCTCCTGTTGACCAATCGATCATTGAGGTTCCACAAGCTGCTGACAACATTCTAATAGATCAAGTAGTTCAGGAAATACCACAAGTTCCTAAACAACCAGTTGAACCACAAGCTCCCCTGGGAGATATTGGTACAACATTAAGAAAATCTACTAGAGTCAGGAGATCAGCAATTCCTAGTGATTACATTGTGTATTTACAAGAATCTGACTATAATTTGGAGCCGAAAATGATCCTGAAACCTTTTCACAGGCCATAAGTTGCAAAGGGTCAACCATGTGGCACGATGCCATGAAGGAAGAGATGAATTCCATGAAAAGCAACGTAGTCTGGGATCTTGTAGAGTTGCTTAATGGGGCGAAGGCCATTGGTTGTAAATGGATCTTTAAAACCAAGATAGATTCATTAGGCAACATTGAGAGATACAAAGCGAGACTCGTTGCTAAGGGATTTACTCAAAAAGAAGGAATTGATTACACGAAGACTTTCTCTCCTGTATCTAAGAAAGATTCTTTCCGTATTATTTTGGCATTAGTTGCTCATTTTGACCTTGAGCTGCAACAAACGCATATGAAAACCGCATTTCTTAATGGAGATCTAGAGGATGAGGTTTATATGAAACAACCTGAAGGTTTCTCCTCTAATGATGGTGAGCATTTGGTTTGCAAGCTTAGAAAATCCATATACGGTTTAAAACAAGCCTCCCATCAATGGTATTTTAAATTCCATAAAGTAATTTCTTCATTCGGTTTTGTTGAAAATCCCATGGATTAATGTATATATCAGAAGGTCAGTGGGAGTAAAATTTGTTTTCTTGTTTTATATGTGGATGATATTTTACTTGCAACCAATGATAAGGGTTTGTTGCATGAGGTGAAACAATTTCTCTATAAAAATTTTGATATGAAAGATATGGGTGAGGCATCTTATGTCATTGGCATTAAGATCCATAGAGATAGACCTCGAGGTGTTTTAGGTCTGTCACAAGAAACCTATATCAACAAAGTTTTAGAGAGATTTCGGATGATAGATTGTTCACCAAGTGTAGCTCCCATTGTGAAGGGTGATAGGTTCAATTTGAACCAATACCCGAAGAACGATTTTGAGAGGGAATCCATGAAGAACATTCCATATATTTTTGCAGTCGGAAGCCTTATGTATGCTCAGGTCTGCACTAGACCTGACATTGCATTTGTTGTAGGGATGTTAGGGTGATATCAGAATAACCCAGGTATAGACTACTGGAGAGCTGCAAAGAAAGTAATGAGGTATCTTCAAGGAACTAAAGACTACAAGCTTATATATAGACAGACAGACAATCTGGATGTGATTGGCTACTCTGATTCAGACTTTGCTGGCTGTGTTGATTCACGTAAATCAACATCAGGGTACATTTTTCTAATGACCGGTGAAGTTGTTTCTTGGATAAGTGTCAAGCAGACATTGACTGCTACTTCTACTATGGAAGCCGAGTTCGTCTCCTATTTTGAGGCCACTTCACATGATGTATGGCTTAGGAGTTTCATTTCTGGGCTTAGAGTCATGGATTCTATATCTAGGCCATTAAGAATTTTCTGTGACAATTCAGCTACTGTCTTTATGGCTAAAAACAATACAAGTGGAAATCGAAGTAAACACATCGACATTAAGTATTTAGCCATAAGAGAACGTGTAAAAGAAAATAAAGTGGTCATTGAACACATTAGCACTGAATTGATGATCGTTGATCCTTTGACTAAAGGCATGCCACCTTTGAAATTCAAGGATCATATAGAGAAAATGGGACTTGGTTCCACTTTGTAAGTGTATACATACAGTTTATTAATGAAACTCTTACATATTTTGATGTTTTCTCATATTCATGTGCACCTTAATTTCTTTGAGAAAATTCATATGTATAGGACCAAGAATAAACATAGGGTTTATTCATTAAGAAATGTTACCACATGAAGAATAATACTTGAGGAACTAAATGCATCGTAATACATGGAAGGTAATACTCACTCTTAGAGGACTTATCGCCATGATTCATGTATTTACTTCTTAAAATATATCAATAGGATTAAGTTAGGTTAAACATATGGACCAAGTGGGAGAATGTAATAAATTCAAGCATTAATTGTGGCAATTAAGTGGAAGTAGATGTGCTCCACTAAGCATTAATTGTAGCCAAATTAATTTAATTATTCTTAGTGCATTTCTCCTATAAATAGGATAACCATAGAGCATATTAAGAGCTAGCAAGTTAGAGTGTGAGAGAAAAAACACAAGGTGTATGCTTAAGGAATGTTGGTTCATATTCTCAATGGTTGTATTGAGAGTATAAGGTATATGTAACCAACCTATATATGTGGTCCATGTTTAATCCTTTGGCTATCCATTGATTGTGGTAACAAGTGTATGAAATACGGACGGACGTTCTTGATGGAAGAACATGTATAAATACAGGTTTGGTCCCTAGACTCGGTACTTCTCATTTTCTTTCATACACCATCAAATTGAAGAGAGTTCTGAGAGTTTAGAAGAACCAATATCGAGAGAATAGCAGATTGTGTAAGTGAAAAGCTTCAATGGCTGGAGGCATGTTTACGGTCTTTATAATTCCGCATTTAATCTATATGCTATTTAAGTTGTTCAGTATGTTTAGATTTTATTAAAGTTCTTACAGTTTATAGTGTAGTTGAAAGGAGTTTGGAAAGCATGACTAATTCAATTGAGATAACTGCATTTACACTCAGCTTTCACATTGCTAGGCTTGAGAGGAAGTTTGCTGAGATTACAGCAGCAAAATTTCATAACAGGTTTGAGGGAAACCCAACTACTAGAGAAGGCTGCTCTCATCCATCTGACCCTTAGAAGAAATTTATACATTTTCTTGATCTTCTATTGTGGTAGATCTAATGTGTTTGAATGTTTTCATGCTTGGAATTCTGATATCCTTGTATTTTTTACATTATTGCTCTCTATATTATCTTGTCTGATTGAATTGTTAGTATATTAATTTGGGATGTAAACCAACTGAGAGAGAGTTGTCTCTTGAAGGTTTGTCTTTATGTACTTATGCCTTGCAATTTTTTTGTTTCTTGTTAACAGCGTTTTTCTGGCTAGTTAGATTCTGATTTTTCTGCTAGTTGCTCAGGCATTTTTCCACACTATCAAAATAATGAATTGGTGAAGATTATTTTAGATTTTTCTCTTTATCTTTATTTCACTGAGCTGAGAATATTTTTCTCCATAAATTTGTTTACTCATAGGTGTGAAATTGGAGTAAGATATTAGTATCTTTTTAAGAAATTTTAGTCTTTTTTATTGACTTCAGAAGGAAAATACCTCATATACCTGATAATTAATTCTTTTCCCTCATCAATAATATGCCTGGAATTCTGCAAATATTTCTCGTTGAAATAAAAAGAATTTTTTAACGGATATAGTTTTGGATAGTAACTTAATTTTCTTTGTACTAGCAAAATTTCTTGCCAAAAAGCCATTTCTCTTCAATTTGCTCTCCCTTTTCATTACCTTTTGCAGATTATAAACAATTTTTTATTGAACAGTGAATATTATTAACTTTTCTGGTTTTATTTTTTTATAAAAGTAGGAAAATAGATAGATACCAAATTACCAATTCCAATGAGTGACTGTTTCTATTTGAAATGGTTTATGGGCACTGTTGTTTGTAAATTTTTTAAGTACATGTTTGGCTATTCATGTCTTATCATACAAGTAGACATGTTTGATTTATGCTATGTTATTATCCAATCATGGAAGGTTTTCCTCATATAATAGAATTTAGATATGTGGTTTAGATTTCTTGTTCTCAATATTATGTTCCCAGACTCCCGAAATTTGAATTTGTGATATATAATGCTAAATTACAAAATTAGTAGCTAAATCAAGAATGTCATTTTGATTGCTTTAAGACATCTGTGAGACTCCGGATAGAAAGGTTCCAAATAAAAGCAAAACTAATAAAAGAGTAATTTTGATTGCTTTTATATTTCTTAATTTTTTTTTTTCATTTTTACATAAACTCATCATTAGATAAATTAAAATAAGCTAGAATAGCATTTTTACATATATAAATTTGAAAACTTATTTTTCATATGGTTGCAGTGGTAAAAAGATAAAATACTACTAAAACAACAAAGTAAATTTCTTGTTTTTACTTCTAAAAGAAGTTTAAAACCGTAATCAAATTTTGAATTTTCCTTTTTCAGTTCTAAATTTTCTTTTCAATAAGAAAGGCAAATTAATAACAAAGCAATACTTAGTTCAATGCACACTTTCACTGTGATAAGATACCAAATATGTTGGTAAATTAGTCAACAAAGGAACATTTTTTGCAAGTCTTAGTGCACTATAAGTCAAATTAATTAATCAACCAACAAATCCACAAAACTCATAATGTTGGTAAGAAAATCCTTTCATAATCCACAAATGGAAAACCATGGTCGCTCTCTAACAAAATTCATTAAATGATGAACAAATTCACGTCATTCATGTAGCTAGTAAGAAAACCCGCCCACAATTCTCAAAGGCAAAACCATGGTCGCTGCTCTTAATTCGCAATTTGAAAACCATGGTTCCTCACTAACAAAATTCATTGAATGAAGAACAAATCAACATCATTCATGTTGTTGGAAAGGAAAATCATCCACAATTCCCAAATGCAAAAGCATGGTCGCTGGATGATAGAATTCAATGAATGAAGAGGAAAAAATGCTCTATATAAACGACACGTGTAACAACCCGACCTATACAAATTACTAGATCAAAAATTTGACAAATGAACCAAAATGACTTACTCAAAAACTTAAGCCCAATTTGTTTGTAGTAACCCACATGATGGGTTCTATACAAGCTAAACACTACATACATATCGAATATGGTAAATTACATTAACCTACTTGAGTTTAGTCCATAGTTATATTCATAGGTGGCAATTTTGAACACGATACGTGAACCCGACACGACATGACACCAAATAAAGCGTGTTGTGTTGAGTATAATCGGGTTCGTGTCGTAATCATGTCGACACGATTATGACACGAAAAAATCTTGTTATGTCACGGGTTGACCTGCCAACCCGAAATAACACGATTATGACCTATGACCTGTTTATGACCTATTTAAAAAAAATTGTCTATTACATTAAAAAAAATTTATTTGTTTGTGTGTGTGTGTGTGTGTGTGTGTGTATATATATATATATATATATATATATATATATATATATTAAAATAAACCCTAATTCCTGTTTTCACCACATCACAAACACAAAACACTCCCCTCTCCCAATATGGATAATAGTTGATAAGATAATGTTTATGTTATTAATTAGACTTTTTTTATGTGTATTTGGATCATGAATATGTTAGAATTTGGATTATGAATGATTAGATAGATGGTTATGTAATAAAACTTATATTTGCTTATGTAATAAATAGGTCGTGTTTGGTTAATCGTGTCGGGTTGTCGTGTCTAACATATTAGTCGCGTCGTATCAAGTTGTTGTGTTTGACAAATTAGTCGTGTCGGGTCTGACACGACCCGTTTATTAAACAGGTTAAGCATGTCGTGTCGTGTTACCCGTTTAATAAACAGGTCGTGTTAGTGTTGGATTTTCTTGACACGATTAATAATCGTATCGTGTTCGTGTTAACCCATTTAGTGTTATACCCAATTTCGACATGACACAGACACGACTCATCAGCCCAAATTGCCACCCCTAGTTATACTTACCTTATCTAGTTTCTAAATTATACATTTACTTACCTGTTATTAGCATTTTGTTAGTCAATTGTTCAAAATCAGTCAAACATTATGTCACCACATCAAAACTTATTGGAAACCTGACATTACTCTTAATAATTTTCAAATCCAATCAATGTTTGGATACTACTTGGGTAAAAGGTTTGACTAGATTTTCAAATTATTAAGGGTAAAGTCAGGTTTTCAATAATTTTTTATACATTGGCATAAAGTTTGACTACATTTTGAACAATTGACTAAAGAAAAGTTAAAGGAAAGCAAACGACAAGTAGGTAAGTGTATATTCCAAAAATTAGGTGAGATGAGGGTAACCATGGACTAATCTCAGGTAGCCTAATGTAATTTACCCTATGCAATATTGGATTGGGGTATCACAATCTCCCCCGCTCAAATAATAAGAAAGAAATAAAAAAAAAAACTTAGAACTGAAGAACCACATGAAGTGATACCAACAGAAGAACCACATCAAAATTCAAGCAGATAATCAAGTAGGAAACCAGGTTATGATAAAGTTGAAACCAGGTTATGATAAAGTTGCAACCCCGTAGACAACATTCATTAGCCATAAGGTTGAACTATAAGTTACCCAAAAGATTCTATGGACCATGTCAAGTGGTTTAGAAAATTGGACTTGTGGCTTAGAAATTGGAACTGCCAGCTCAAAACAGTAGGATTCATCATGTGTTTAATGTTTCCTTATTAAGGCAATTCAAGGGTCCTATTCTAGAAGACATACTTGCTCCTCTTCCATACCTGAGCATTAATAATCACGCAGTTTTGACTCCATTAGCTATTTTGGATAATAGAAAGGTTGTCATTAAAGATGTTGTAGTACAACAGGTATTGGTCCAATGGTCCGAGACTAGCTATAGATGATACATCATCGGAAAACCTTAAGGATCTTCAAAGCTTATTTCCTCATATGAACCTTGGGATCAAGGTTCTTTTTGAAGGGCAAGAATATTATATGATTGCATATGTAATAGAAAAGACTACAAGTGATCAAGGCACAATGGGAACTGTGGGTGTTGAAGAAGAAAAGAACAAGAGAAACAAAAGGCAAAAGAAATCTCAAGCATAGACTGGAGATTATATCATGTAGAGGGAGAGCTCGATAAAGTAGTTACATTTAGTTAGTTAATTCTAATACAAATTCGGTTACAACTATAATTGACCTTATAGGTCATTTTCTCTTATACTCACTATAATTAAATAGCCATTCATTCTCAGATTGGAGATCATTCAAGAAATAAGTAAACATTTCCCTTCTATTTGTCTCTTTTATCTCTCTATGTTCCTATTTTCTCATTAACTATAGTTAGCGCTAGTATCAAAACCATTGTCTTAACACTAGGACACAAGGATTTTCCTTCTGATTTCTTTAGGCCGGGAGTGGATGGCTTGACTTTGACCCATTCGGGGAAGTGAACTTAGTACGGTGAGCACAAATTAGCCCATGACACCACTTTACCATTGAACAAAAAAAATCGAGTATGTTTTTTACACAAAATTTGTCTTTTTAAAAACTGTTTTTCTACTTACTCTTTCAAGAAATCCATTTTGTTAAAGGCTTTTTATCTAATTTATGTTTCTAATTAGAAAGAAAAATTGTTTCGATACTCTACTAAATATTACTTTGGTTTTCTTATATTGTATTATTTTTCTATTAACATTTCATTTGACATCCTAACAGATAAAAATATCCTTTTTTTTCAGTTTTCCTTTCTTTCGAATTTTACATGATCCAAACATACCCTTAAGCAAGTCTATAGTATCATGAATCTGAAAAGGTAAGCTAAGAAAACCATTCCTTAATTCCCTATTGAAAACCGTGTTTATCCTCATGGTAAGACATAATTATCATGAAGTGAGCAACATGAGTTAAAAATAAAATAGTACGCAATCCAAACTCATGATTGACTTAGATGAGATCATTGTAATATATTTAGTAATATTTGGTGATCACATTTGACAGTTCTTCCTCTAGTATAGTCAAAAAAACAATTTATAACCATTGAAATTTTAACGAAGTAGTTACGACTCACTTTTTTTTGTCAATTGTGCTTGAGTTCAAGTTTTTTTTATATGTAGAGTGGTGCCTGTCTTTTTCGATGATATGACATGAATTAGTATTTGTGTTTGGCTAACATGTGAGACCATTTTATTTTAAAGAAAACTCGTTAATTTTTATTTCATAAATGAAAAGAAAAACAAATATGGGGGACAAAAAGGCATAATCCGAAGAGGACATAAACCTGACCTCAAATATGAAGTTTGACCCGTCTTATTACATAAATAAACTATCACATTTTGCAAGGCAAAACAATTTCACCATCAATTAAGCTAATAGAACAGATAAACTGAAAAGGAAACTATCAAAAAAAAATACTCGCTTCTTCTTTATTTTAATTCCCATTTTCTTTGTTTCTTCTCTTGTCAGTTTTTTTCATAATTCTTTAAAACCGACAAGAGAATTGATTCATACTTCTTCTGAAAACTACTGTCCAAAATTGTATTAGTCGAGGAAGACCTTTTAAGACTAGGAATAGGTAAAGGATGAGTTAAAACACTATCATCTTGACATTTCAATAACTCCATATTTGATTTAAATGGGCAAGCATCAATAAATGGGCTTATATTAGAAGGTACCTGATCAAGAGCCACAACCAGTGTCCTGTCTGATCCTTTATTTTATTCATCTCTAAAATTATCACTAACCCAATCTCAATTTGTTTACCTCATGCAATCTATTATGTATCATCTTCCACAAAATTTTAACTTCCTTGCCTTTATTACAAGCCCTTTTGGAAGTCTTCTTTTTACGAGTCTAGAGAATTTTTGTATTAGGAGTCTGACCTAACGTCATACCAAGGTCATCAATCTCAAGGTGCTCCTATCTTGTCTATAAGTTCTCAACCAGCGCACTTTGCCCCAACGTAGGTATCGGAATTGTACTTGGAGTGGTTGTTGCTACCTTGGGCTCATCACCTTTTGACCTTGTGCCACCAATTAACCTTCTGCCTGAGCTATATTATCTGTTTTAACCAGTTCATACTAAGGTCGTCAGTCTCAAGGTGCTCCTGTATTGTTTATAAGTGCTCAACTAGCGCACTTTGCCCCAACGTAGGTACTGGAATCATACTTGGAGTCACTGCTACTGACTTGGGCTCACTCACCTTTTGACCTTGTGCCACTAGCTAACCTTCTGCCTGAGCTACATTATCTGTTTCAACCAGTTTGGATGTTGAAAAAATTGGCTTCTTGCGATGTTGTTTCACCCCAATGACCAATTGCTTAAGTGTATGGAACACTTTACAATTTTCTGCAATCCGTCACGTTGTGACCTTGAAGACAGCAGTGTGCGCAAAAGGAAAGGTTCCCTTCAAACACCACTTTTACTAAAAATATCCTTCTTACTAGTCCCCACCCAAACCCGATTAGGCCGAGGCATAGTTAGATCTAGTTCAATGCAAACCCTTACACAACTGGGCCACACCAAGAATAGGGTGCCTTCAAAAAATGAGCAAAATAATTGGAAATACCTTTTAGGAACGAGGTATGGAAACAAGACAATGGTAGACCCGATAAACAATCCCAAACAGTAGCAAGTGTTAATTCTTTCCTCGGGTTGAAATCTTGTGTCCATATACGGTATAGAGTATTATCAATCTTATGATTTCCATGTGACTATGCCGAGACCAAATCCTCGTGCGAATCTAGTTTCGGGTGAAAAGAAGGATTTGACGGGTCTGTTAAGGCTTGAACAAAGTATCTAGGCAGGTAGTTTTGAGGAAGAAGAACAAGGCACAGGAATTCATGACTGAGAGTTGGATGGACCAATTGTTTGTGGCAGATAAAGGAGAAAAGTATCCTATATAGAAATGCAGCCTCCATCATGCGATGGAGGGCCATTGTGCGCAATCATGGCAGGGTCGAAACAGGCCCCTAATGGCCACCACAAGGGCGATGCAGATGTAGAGAAGACACCAAGGGTAGAGGGCAGCTAGGATTTTTTTTCTCAAGGTCATTCTTATCCTCTTACTGTCATCTAGAGAGAGACTCTCAAAGAGGTTTCAATTATAATGTGTGGGACCATTCACACAACATTAATAGGAATGTTATATATATGTTCTTCTTCCAAAAGTATTTTAATTGAAAAAATGACTAAATATGCATACCAAAATATGCAACACAGTAAATTGTTACTATTATTATGACACGTTTGAGGAGGATTACATCGTCTTGTGAATAGTTATCCACTTAGGTGTGGGGGCCAACTGAAAGCTAATGTGTTATATGGATCCCACCACAATCCATTATAATAATTGAGTAGTGATATTGGAATCAACTTATTGGACAACCAAAATAAACAAGTCGAGTCCTCAATAGTAACGACGTAATAACTGTCAAGTTTTTAGTCATAATTTTTTTTTCTTTTTAATATTTTTTTTACACTTAATCATGGTGGTCTATTTGACACTTATTCCATTATTGGCGGTCTTAAAGTAAGCATTAATTGGTTTCTTATCTGGAAATTAGATTGTCATTCAATAAGTTGTAATTCATGATTTGCTTTTCAGATTTAACTTTTATTGGCCACCACATACAAGTATAGTATTCCATCGGAAGTGAAAAACACAAATTTTTCTTTTTCTTTTGAGAAAGAAAAACACAGATCAAATGTGAGTTTTCCTTCTTCTTAATTTGGTTGTCTTTATTATTGTAGGTTTTGAACATTTCTTTTGTTCTTACATTGATTATTTTCATTGCTTAACATGTTCAATCTTGCAGTGTTGACAGCTCCATATGTCTACTTCTTATATTGAAAATCCTCCGATCAAAGGTTTGTTTTTCTTTCTTTTGAATATTTTTTATATGTGATTCTATTAATTTACTAGTAATTATGCTTAGAACGAAATAGTAAATTAATCGGATTAAAATAAGTGATATCATATGTAAAATGCACTTTTTTGCCATCTAAGAATTGATAAATTTTCATAATTTGAGAAAGTGATGCAATAAAAAAACTATCATTGTTATTTGCAACTCACTATTCTTGAAAATAATAGTTGTTAATGACGATGAATGATTCTGATTGTATCATTTTTTCAAATGATATAAAAAAAAAATTTGAACTATCTGCAATGATTGATGTAACGTGTCATTGTGATATCTCTAGATGATAATAAAAATTATATTTTAATTACATAATTGATAGTAAAATATATTTACTAATTAAGTAGCACAACCTCAGTTTCTTATAGGGCACTAACATGTTATTTTAGGGAAAATACAACTTTGTTGTTAACGCAATACCAAATCTCCTTTACATGGTTTAAAGCGTTACAAATAAGTGTCATTTGTTTTTTTCGTGATACGTGTAAGTTTGCTATTGTTAAAATTGATTTTTTTTCTATTTTTGCTTTCAATTAAAAAGTAAAAAATAAAAAGTATTTCTAATTTACATGATTAAGAAATATTAAATAAAAATTTTGTTTATTATTTACTAACTAAAATTTAATTATGAAAAATCAAGGAAAAGTTAAGAAACATTTGTTTTCAAGAAATCACATTCTTAAATTAAAATTTTAATTGTAAAATTTTTATTCAATTCTATAACTGTAAAATCATAATTCTTTTGTGCTTATTTCAATTTCACGAACCAAAAGGACCATTCATTTCCTAAAATTTTCTGTTTTGACAAACAGATGGGTTCAACTTTAATTTGAAGAGGAAAAGAAAAATTCTATGTGCATAAAACCATAAGCCAATCAGGCACCGGCTGTCATCTTTCATATAAAGAAAGAGGAGTTCATGATTTCACTTTTTTGGTGGATTACCCATTTGCTAATATCTTCCATAGAGTTCAATCCCTTTTGAGAAACCTTGATAATCAACAATGGACGAACAAACAGAAACAACCATGGTTAAAGAGAGAGAAGAGCTCATGGTTCCACTATTTGGTGACAGCAGACCAGTTCTAAGAACAACCCATTTCATCCAACCAACCGTGACTTCCATTGATGGAACAGTACCCAAGCTTCCTTCATCATCTCACTCCTCTCTATCATTTGCTTTTGAGCCTGAAGATTTGCCTTTAGAGGTCTCATATTCCGGTTGGAGATACTCAACAAACAGTTGGCGATTGTGGGTCCATAACTTGAGTCCCAACTATCAATCTGTTTGGAAAAAAGCTCGTATCTATGAAGCAATCATGAGTTTTACATGCCGTATCCAAAGAGACAAGAATTGTGTTATTAGTCTAGCAGAGTGTTGAATTTAAGAGAGGAAGTGAGACAATACAAAGAGAAGAATTATATTGAATGGTGTAATTTACTTACAAATGAGCTATCATATTTATATAAGTCAATAGGAGAGGCAAAGCTATACACAACCAATGTGGGATATAATACATTAACTATAATACATTAACATCTCCCCTCAAACTCAAAGCGGTAAATGGGAGGTGAACTTGAGTTTGGAAACCAGAGAGTGAAAGCGTCCGGGTGGATGAGCCTTAGTGAAAATATCAGCTGTCTGATCGGCTGAACTGATAGATTGTAGACGAACCGTATTCTAGAGAATGTGATCACAGATGAAGTGGATATCATTCTTGATGTGTTTTGTACGTTCGTGGAAGACATCATTGTGAGCGATCTGAATAGCACTCATGTTGTCACAATGTAGGATAGTGGCAGCAGGAGAAGAGATACCCATGTCAGCGAGTAACCATCGAAGCCAGAGAAGTTCTTGAGTTGCATCAGCCATGGCACGATATTCAGCTTCAGTACTGGAGCGAGCAACCACAGTTTGTTTCTTACTACGCCAGGAAATGAGAGAATTGCTCAAAAAGAAACAGTAACCAGTGGTTGAACGTCTGTCGGTGGGGTCTCCGGCCCAATCAGCATCAGAATAAGCTTGTAAAACAGGGGCAGACTGTGCTGAGAAATGAAGCCCATGAAATAAAGTACCCTTGACATACCGAAGAATGCGAAGAACAACCGAGTAATGGGTGGTCCGAGGAGCGGACAAGAACTGACTGACCTGATGAACGGCATAGGCAATGTCAGAGCGAGTGACAGTAAGATATATAAGACTTCCAACCAGTTGACGATATAGAGTGGCATCCTGAAGAGGTGAACCATCAAGTGAGGTAAGTCTGACATTTGGCTCGAGAGGAGTAGTGGCAGTGGTTGAGTCAGTGATCCCAGCCTTGGAAAGGAGATCCGAGGCATATTTGGTCTGAGAGAGAAAAAATCCATCAGAACTAGATGAGACTTCGAGGCCAAGAAAATAGGTGAGCACGCCAAGATCTTTCATCTCGAATTGGCCACTGAGAAACTTTTTGAGTTCAGAAATACCATGTGGATCATCTCCAGTAATAACCGTATCATCCACGTATAGTAAAAGAATGATAATACCGTTGGCAGTATGGCGGATAAACAGAGTCGAATCATGAGCACTCGGTGTGAACCCAAACTGATGAATGGTAGTGCTGAATTTGGCAAACAATGCACGTGAAGCTTGTTTTAAACCATATAAGGCACGACGAAGGCGACAAACTTTGTTTCGAGTGGCATCCAAGCCGGGAGGTGTATGCATTTAGACTTCCTCAAGAAGTTCCCCATTCAGAAATGCATTTTTGACATCCATTTGAAATAGAGTCCATCTTCGAATGGCGGCAACAGCAATGAGTGAACGGACAGATGTGAGCCTCGCCACTGGAGCAAATGTCTCTTCATATCAATGCCATATTCCTGAGCAAATCTCTTGGCAACAAGTCGAGCTTTATATCGTTCAATAGAGCCATCAGAAAGTGTCTTGATCTTAAACACCCATTTGCACCCAATAGGAGTTTTTCCAAGGGGTAGATCAACAATATCCCATGCATGAGTTTTAGTTAGGGCCTGAAGTTCTTCATCCATTGCTTTCTGCCAAAGAGGATTAGTACTAGCCTCCTTATAGGATTGAGGCTCATGCAAATGAAGTATAGTGGAAAAACAATGATAATCACAATGGTAATCAGAAAGATGAGAAGGGGGTGAGTTACCCTGGTAGATCTGCGGGGGTGATCTGGAGGATGGCTTTCAGAGGGAGTCAATGCAGACTCATCAGACATAGGAATATCCTCGGGCATAACCGATTGAGTCAGAGAGGTGAGGTCAGCTGATGGTTCTAGAGCTGGAGCTGGGTCTGGAGAGGTAGGATCAGCTGGTGGTTCTGGAACGGAAGGGGTGATATCGGCTGGTGATTCGGAGGTGGACTCAACAGTACCTGAAACTGGATTCTCAGGAAATAACTTAATAGATGGATCAGTAAAGAATCTGGAGTTAGTGATGGTTGATATGTCAAATGACCGTAAGGAAGAGAACATTTGATGTTCCCAAAAAATAACATGACGAGAGATACGAAGAGTTTTAGAAATAAGATCCCAGCATCGATACCCCTTATGTTCAATACCATATCCAATGAAACAACACAGATGAGCCCTTGGTTGTAATTTGTTGTGTTCATGTGGTTTGAGAAGAACAAAACAAGCGCAACCAAAGACTCTGAGGTTAGAGTAATCAGGAGGTTTACCGAAAAGGTGCTCAAATGGAGACTGATTTTGGATTGTAGTGGAAGGGACACGATTGATTGTGTATACTGCGGTGAAGGCAGCATCACCCCAGAAACGTTCAGGACATGATGACGAAATGAGTAGAGCACAAACGGTGTCAAGAATATGTCGATGTTTGCGTTCAGCTCGTCCATTTTGTTGGGAGGTTCCAGGGCACGAGCGGTGGGGGAGCGTGCCATTTTTGTGAAGTAGGTTTAGAAAAGCACGGTCTTTATATTCCATGGCATTATCTGAATGAAAAATTTTGATATTCCGAGAGGATTGAGTTTGAACCATAGAATAAAAATTAGAATATATTTGAAAGAGTTCAGATCTGCTTTTCATAAGAAACAACCAAGTATAACGAGAATAGTCATCCAAAAATATAACAAAATAACGAGCACTACCCATTGATGTATGAGGAAAATGCCTCCAAACGTCAGAATGTAATAAATCAAAAGGTGCAAGGGAAACGGACTGACTCTCATTAAAAGTAAAGCTGATTATTTTGCAAGTTGACAATGAATACAATTAAAAGACTCATGCTGAAGTGAACCTAACTGACCACTAGAAATAAGAGAATGTAGAGGGCTAGATGAAGTGTGACCTAACCGAGAGTGTCACAATTCCACAGGTGAGCGTGCTGGGATGGATGCGGCTAATTGATTTGGTAATGGTGATGGTGGGACTTGGAGATGAGTGAGCTCAAATAGGCGTCCAACTTTACGGCCAGTTCCAAGGAGTTTTCCTGTCTGAGGGTCCTGCACACGACAACCAGTAGAAGAAAAATGCACATCAAGTCCAAGATCACATAGTTGTCCAACAGATATAAGGTTAAGCGTAAGATTAGGAACCAAATATGTGTCAGGGAGAGACAAATGAGAACTATCAACATGTCTAGTATGGCTGACCAGCATATTTGATCCATTGGCAGTGTGAATAGTAAGTGCATGCTCATCACGGGTTTTAGAGGAAAAAATAAAGGCATCAGAAGTCATATGATTGCAACAAGCAGAATCGAAATACCATCAGGATGTACCTGGTGTAGTTGACATGGCTATATTGTTACCGATTTTATTTAGAGCCTCGGTAAGAATGGTGCAAAAACCACTCCAATCAGGTGGAGAGTTGGATGAAGTTGGTGTAGCATCAGTGGTTACAGCAGCAGTATTCTTTGGCTTGGAATATGACCGATTGTATGAGCCTCGAAAGCGATATTGATTCCCATTTGACTAATTTTCAGATGGAAGTTTAGGGCATTCTGCAAGATAGTCCGGTTTTCTGCAGACTTTACATAGGCGAGAAGGACATTTGAGCAATTCATGCCCTTATGAATGACAATACTTGCAATATAAGGGCTTCTGGTGTGTGCTCTGTCAGTGGGGTAAGTCCGATTCAACCATAGGAGCAAAGAGGAAGGTGAACCTCCAAGAAACCGGTGATGTAGCGGTCAACTGATGATGTGACAGTCAACTGATGATGTGGCAGTCAACTGATGATGTGGCGGTCAACGAGTAACGTGGTACTGACGTGTCGTTGATGTGGTGCTGCCGTGGCAGCAGCGTGCCTGAAACAGGAGCGGCAGTGGAGATGATGTCAACGGGTGACGTGGCACTGATGTGGCAGCGGAGATGATGTCAACGGGTAACGTGGCACTGAGGTGGCAGTGAGGTGGCGCTGATGTGGCTTTTAGGGCTAATGTGGCAGCAGCGTTTCTGAAACAGAAGCGGCAGCGGAGATGATGTCGATGGAGAATGAGACTCCGACTATAGTGATGACCCGACAGGTATGAAAAGGATATACTATAAGTTTTTCTGATGTGAAGGATCCACTAATAGTGGCAATCACAGAGCATACTCAACTCTTAATATACCGAGAATTTCTGATGTGAAGGATCTACTAATAGTGGCAATCACAGAGCATACTCAACTCTTAAAATACCGAGAACCATTATGGCTCTGATACCATGTTGAATTTAAGAGAGGAAGTGAGACAGTACAAAGAGGAGAATTGTATTGAATGGTGTAATTTACTTACAAGGGAGCTATCATATTTATATAAGCCAATAGGAGAGGTAAAGCTATACACAACCAATGTGGGATATAATACATTAACTATAATACATTAACACAAAGAAATGGTGTCCTGAGACCAATACATTCATCTTCCCTTGGGCTGAAGCAACAATCACACTAGAAGACGTGATGATTTTGGGAGGTTTCTCTGTTTTGGGTGACCCTGTTTCATTCTCTGTTGATGACACCAAAGAACTTAAGGAAGTTCAAGATAAATTGTATGAAGTGCGAAAACAAGTCCAAAGAGGTTCTACTAATAACGCCAGCCAATCAGCGTGGATGAAAAAGTTCATGGATAGTGGGAGTGAAATTGAGCATGAAGCTATTCTTTCTTTGTGGCTGACAAGGTTTGTTTTCAAGGATTCTGAAATAATACTTAGGAAGCGTGTTTTCCCAATTGCAGCTCGTTTAGCTAAAGGAGAACGCATTGTGCTTGCCCCTGCAGTTCTAGCTAGCATTATAGGGACTTGAGGCTTTTGAAAGAAACAATTGTTGCTTTGAAGAAATTCGATAAAGGTGAGAATGATGAATATGTGTTGAGAATCCTTTGGTCTCAATTTCAATTGATTCAGCTCTGGGCATGGGGGAGGTTCCAAGAGTTGCAGCCAAAGCCCAATGAGATCAAGTATGGTGACCCTAGAGCAGCTCGATGGGACAAAGTTAAAAGCCTGAAAGTTAAGAATGTGAGATTGGCTCTGGACTCAGCAGGAGAGAGTTTTCAATGGCGCCCATATGCGAAAATTGTAAATAACTGGCAGTTTCACAAGTTCTACAAAGAAAAATGAGAGTTGATATCTCTTGAACCCGGAATGGACGAAGAGTTGCTTTCATTTGCTCTATGCTTGAGGGTATCTGAGCTTGTTGGACCTCGATGTGTAGAACAATATCTCCCACATCGAGTAGCAATGCAGTTTGGAATGGATCAAGATCTTCCAGTTCATGTTGCTCGATCCACTGATTATAGTACTGAAACTGCTTGGAGAAATTACATCAGGCCACTAAGCCATACAAGATTGTGTATTCCATCTCGATTCTTCAAGCCTGATGTTACTATCCGATACTTGAAGTGCTGGAAGCCATCATTGGTGGTTCATCTAGACATGATCAAAGGTACTGTACCGAGAAGAAAAAGAAGTTCACGGAAGAGATCGAATCCAGACTCACAGGCTTCGAAAGGAAATTATAAGGCAGGTAATGATGCTGATGCTCCTCCAGGTTTTCCCCCAAAATATAAAATGGTTGAGGAAGAAAAGGGTGAGAAGAGATCGAAGCCAGTGTCACAGGCTGCAAAAGAAAACAAGGCAGGTAATGATGCTGATGTTCCTCCTGGGTTTCCTCCCAATTGTAAAATGGTTGAGGAAGAAAAGGGTGTCCATATCAAAGATGCGATTGGAGACCCAGCAAGAGAAATGGAAGAAAGGAATGAGAAGAGATCGAAGCGAGTGTCACGGGCAAATAAGGCAGGTAATGATGCTGATGTTCCTCCTAGTTTTCCTCCCAAATGTAAAATGGCTGAGGAAGAAAAGAGTATGCATATAAATGATGAGATGGGAGAACTGGCAAGAGCCATGGAAGATAAAAATGACAGGAAAGATGGGAATCCAGTTTATAGTACAGTTGAAAGGAGTTCAGAAAGCATGATTAATTCAATTGAGGTAACTGCATTTACACTCGACTTTCGCATTGCTAGGCTTGAGAGGAAGTTTGCTGAGATTAAAGCAGCAAAATTTCATAACAGGTTTGAGGGAAACCCAACTACTAGAGAAGGCTGCTCTCATCCATCTGACCCTTAGAAGAAATTTATACATTTTCTTGATCTTCTATTGTGGAAGAATCAATGTGTTTGAACGTTTTAAAGCTTGGATTTCTGATATCCTTGCATTTTTTACATTATTGCTCTCTATATTATCTTGTCTGATTGAACTGTTAGTATATTAATTTGGGATGTAAACCAACTGAAAGTCAGTTGTGTCTTGATGGTTTGTCTTTATATTATGCTATGTTATTATCTAATCATGCTAGGTTTTCCCCCTATAAAGATCAAATTAATAGAATTTAGATATGTGGTTTAGATTTCTTGTTTTCACCATTATGTTCCAGGTATTTGAATTTATGATATTGGTAAACTACAAAATTAGTAGGTAAGTCAAGACGCATTACAAAGCAAGAATATATATATATATATAGCATTTTTACTTATGTAAATTTGAAAATTTATTTTCATATGGTTGCAGTAGGCAGAAAATAAAATACTACTACTACAAAGCAAATTTCTTGCTAAAGTTTAAAACCATAATCAAATTTAAATTTTTCCTTCTCCAATTCTAAATTTTCTTTTCAATAAGAAAAGTTAAAAGTCAAATTAATAACAAAACAATACTTAGTGTAATGCACACTTCTATGATAAGATAACAAATATATTAGTGAATTAGTCACTAAAGGAGTATTTTTTTACAATTCCTATTAGTGCACAATAAGTCAAATTAATTAACCAACCTACAAATCCACAAAATTCGTAATGTTGGTAAGAAAATCTGCCCATAATCAATCAAATGGAAAACCATGGTCGCTCTTTAACAAAATTCATTAAATGATGAACAAATCCACGTCATTTATATTGCTGGAAGAGAAACTCACCCACAATTCTCAAATGCAAAACCATGGTCGCTGCTCATAATCCACAAATAAAAAACCATGGTTGCTCGCTAACAAAATTCATTGAATAAAGAACAAATAAATGATTGTTGGAAATCACCTTGACAAGATGCCCAGGTGGTGATCTTCCAAACACCCAAGTCTTGAATGACTTGTAGAAAGAATTTCAGCAATCGAACACAAGAACAGAAAATCAAAGAAAGAAAGAAGATAAGTAATTTGTTGTCGAGGTTCGGCAATGTGCCTACGTCCCCGTGAGTTCCTCCGAACTCTCTGCACTATCTCAATGGTTCTTACAAAGTTACAGCAATCCCCTTCAAGAATCCAAGTTCTTGAAGAAACAAGAAGAGAAGGAAGAAGATGAGAACTCAACAATGTTCTCTAATCTAATCTATACTCTCTCTATCTAATTACAACCAGCCTCACTACAAGAGTCCCTCTTATATTTATGTCTCTCTACACAATTCTCTCTTAGTGTTTACAATGATCTCACAATGTCACAAAACTCTCTTGTATGTGTGTTTTTGCATCTTGTATTTTTCTTATGAAATGAGGCCTTGAGAACCCCTTTTATAGCCTCTTAATTCTTGGACATTCTTGTGAGTCATTATCCTCCCTTTGATCATGTTCTTCCTTTAATCTCAGTCCTACATCACTCTCCAAGTGATGCTGTGTGTTTTGGTGTGGTGCTGTGTGCTGCGGCGTGACCTGATGCTGTAGCCACCTGATGTTGTGCGCACACCTCCTGCCTGTGGGCAGAAACTTCCACAGCAGTGTACCTGACCTTCCCATGCTCAAAATTGAAGCACACACATGTGTGCAACCTTATAACTTGCTTAAATTTGATATCCCATAATTGGTTTGGACATTAACCAAACTTAGACCATGTTTGGACATGTTTGAAACTTAGGCAAATAACAACAATCTCTACCTTTGTCTAAGTGTTCAAAAACCTGAACCATTGTGCAGAAAGCTTCGGGATCCAAACTCATCTGGAGTTACCAATTAACCAACTCCATTCCTAAGAAGTCCAAGGCAATGATTGGACCTTCTTAGAGGTAGAACCTTGGTGCCTAAATCTGCAGGACTTTTCTCCGTGGTCTTCTTGTCAACATGAATGTATCCTTTCGTACCATTTTCCAGAATGTAATGATACCAAACATCCATATGCTTTGTCCCCTCATGGAACACCGGATTCCTCCAAAAGTACCCCGCACTTTGGTTATCCAAAGTTACCACCACCTGCTCTTTTAGGACCTTCCACTCCTCCAACAACCCTTTGCAACCCATAGCCTCCTTTATGGCTTCCGTAGCCACTATGCATTTTGCCCCGGTTGTTATGAGTGCTACCATTGGCTGCCACTGAGCCTCCTTGTTCCTCAGCAACCACTTCATCCCAAGCCAATGCTTCTTTCCGGGATTACTCCCAATTTTGCTGAAAATACTAATTGCCCAAGAAACCCTCAATCGGTTTCTCTCCTTTTCTTGGATGATTCTCATCCCAAGGATCTTTTGTGCAAGGCTGAGATCCTTCCTCTCGAACTCCTCACTAAGTTGAGATGTAAACCTTTCCATCCTATCCCTGCTGTTCCAAACCAACAGCCCATTAATGACACAGATGAGGATACTCACCATCTTCTCCACCTTGTGTCCAGGTGAGAAAGTTCTTGTGAAATCTATGTCTTCTTTCCTTGTGAACCCATTCGCCACCAGCCTAGCCTTGTTATGGACTTCATCTCTTGGAGGGCACCCTTCTTTGATCTTGTAAGTGCACTTACATTCTACAACTTTCTGATTTCCTGGAATTTTCACCAATTCCCAGAAGTTGTTCTTCCTCAAAGAATAAATTTCTTCCTCCATAGCTAGCTGCCACCTTGGCGAATCCTTACATGCCATGGCATCCATGTAAGTTTCTTGTTCACTCATCTCTCCTTCTGTCCAAGGAGCTGCTGCATCTGCAGCATCCGCAAACCCACATCTTGAAGGTGGTCCGACCAGCCTTCTTTCCCGGTCTCTTGTGAGCTGAAAGTCCTTCCGACTTGCTGCAGCATCTTTTTCTTATTCAGCCTCCTCTTGAGTTTCTTGAGCTTGGCAATCATCCAAGGGCTCTACCTGGTCCGAACCCTCTTGCCTCCTTTGCTCTACCTGAACAGAATCTCCCTTGATGATATGCTCAACAATTTCTGAATTGGTTTGCTCACTAGCCCCTGCAGGGTTAGTTTTCTCCAAGTAGGGAAATAACAATTCATTAAAATTAACATCCCTACTTATTATGAGTTTTAATCCTTCCTTTTCTAAGGACCACAACCTATATCCCTTAGCCCCTTCCCCATATCCTAGAAACACACATTTTATAGATCCTGGGCTAAGTCCATCATCCTTTTGTTGTGCATACGCAGCACACCCAAAAGTCCTAAGGTTGTCCAACTCAGGGGGTTTTCCACTCCACATCTCCATGGGAGTCTTTTGGAACACAATCCTAGAGGGTGATCTATTAATCAAATATGCAGCTGTAGCTACAGCTTCTCCCCAAAAATATTTTGGTAACCCGGATCCATCTAACATGCACCTAACCTTTTCCATAAGGGTCTTATTCATCAACTCAGCAACTCCATTTTGCTGAGGAGTTTCCACAACCGTCCTATGTCTTAGAATGCCATTTAACCTACAGATTTGATCAAGTTCTTGGTTAAAAATTTCTAAGCCATTATCGGTTCTTATCCCCTTAACTACTGTACCCATTTGAGTCTCAACCAGCCCTTTCCACACCACTAATTTATTCAAGGCATCTAATTTATTCTTAACCAAATAAACCCATACTTTTCTTGAATAATCATCAATTAAAGACAGAAAGTAAATGTTACCTCCCTGTGTTGGTGTCCTTGCTGGTCCCCAAAGGTCCGCATGAATGTAGTCAAGAATGCCCTTAGACTTGTGCACTCCGGTGTTGAAGCTGACCCGATGTTGCTGCCCAAGAGCACAGCTTTCACAAAAATCTAGTTTTTCTACTTTGTCACCACTAAGTAGACCTTCCTTGCTAAGCACTTGCAGGCCCTTTTCGCTCATGTGTCCCAAGCGAGTGTGCCAAAGGGCTGCCTTGTCCAGCTCAGCCATCAAGCTTGCTGCTTGATCATTGGTTTCTGTTTCTCCGATCATCTCATAGAGTCCATCGTTTCTTGCTGCCTTGATCACTACCAAAGATCCCTTGGCCACCTTGATCTTTCCTTCCTCTATCTTGCATGTATAGCCCATGGAATCCAGCTGCCCCAATGAGATCAAGTTCCTCTTCAAATCTGGAACATACCTCACATTTTCCAGCAGCCTTGTGACTCCATCAAACATCCTCAATTGGATGTCTCCAATCCATCTCACTTGGCAAGAATTGTCATTCCCCAAGAAGACTCTTCCCTCATTGATCTCCTTGAAATTCTTGAACCATTCTTTGTGAGGGCTCATATGATGAGTGCACCCAGTATCCAAGATCCATTTCCTGCTGCCTTCTTGCCCTTTGCTCACACTTGAGCACACAACAAGAACATCATCATCTTGCTGTTCTGTTTTGGCAACCGAAGCCTCTCCATTCTTGGTATGGCTTCCTCCTCTATCCCTTGTCATCTTCTTGCAATCTTTCTTGACATGACCCTCCTGATGGCAGTAGTAGCAGCTCTTCCCTCCAAATCTCAGTTTGGAATGCATTCTCCCATGGCTTTCTCCTCTACCTCTGTCCCGGTAGTAGCCATGCATGCTGCTGTGCACTCTCCCATGGCTCTCTCCTCTACCTCTGTCCCGGTAGTAGCCATGGTTGCTGCCATACCAAGTTGCTGGCCTTCTTTTAAAGAACAGCCCTTTACCACTTGATGCACTCCTTTTCTTGGCATCAAGATTATCTTGCAACTCTTTCTTAGGATCAAATTTAAAAGCAAAGATTCGTTTCCGAAGATACCTCTTATGTGGGAGAGTCTTGGCAAGAAACAATTCATCTAGTTTCTTCCATAATGCAGCTGGATCTTCCGAGTATCCGCACTCCCTTGTGATATTGTCCGACATGTGCAAGAAAATGGTGCTGTAGGCCATCTTCTTCATCTCGGTCCGCTGGTCCTCCGTGGCACTAGTTGGAAAAGCATCATCTTTTCCAATAGCCAAGTCCACCTTCTGCTGCATGAGAACCGCCTTGATCTTCCGCTTCCATAGGGCAAAGTCCCCCTTTCCATCAAACTTCTCCACACAGAAATTTGAAGCCATCTTTTGCGGACAAGATCCCAGATTTGTGCACTAACCACAACTACTTTCTTTAACCTCAAGAACAAAGATCGAAGATGGATCTTTAACACCGTTCTTGAATCAACCTTCAAGAACACGACCGAATCTTGATCTTTACACCGTTCTTGAATCACCCAAGAAGTTTGATCTTTGATTCTTTGAGTCTTGGCTCCGTACCTTCTACTTCTTGTTCCGATAACCAGCTGCTGTGCTCTGATACCACTGTTGGAAATCACCTTGACAAGATGCCCAGGTGGTGATCTTCCAAACACCCAAGTCTTGAATGACTTGTAGAAAGAATTTCAGCAATCGAACACAAGAACAGAAAATCAAAGAAAGAAAGAAGACAAGTAATTTGTTGTCGAGGTTCGGCAATGTGCCTACGTCCTCGTGAGTTCCTCCGAACTCTCTGCACTATCTCAATGGTTCTTACAAAGTTACAGCAATCCCCTTCAAGAATCCAAGTTCTTGAAGAAACAAGAAGAGAAGGAAGAAGATGAGAACTCAACAATGTTCTCTAATCTAATCTATACTCTCTCTATCTAATTACAACCAGCCTCACTACAAGAGTCCCTCTTGTGTTTATGTCTCTCTACACAATTCTCTCTTAGTGTTTACAATGATCTCACAATGTCACAAAACTCTCTTGTATGTGTGTTTTTGTATCTTGTATTTTTCTTATGAAATGAGGCCTTGAGAACCCCTTTTATAGCCTCTTAATTCTTGGACATTCTTGTGAGTCATTATCCTCCCTTTGATCATGTTCTTCCTTTAATCTCAGCCCTACATCACTCTCCAAGTGATGCTGTGTGTTTTGGTGTGGTGCTGTGTGCTGCGGCGTGACCTAATGCTGCAGCCACCTGATGCTGTGCGCACACCTCCTGCCTGTGGGCAGAAACTTCCACAGCAGTGTGCCTGACCTTCCCATGCTCAAAATTGAAGCACACACATGTGTGCAACCTTATAACTTGCTGAACTTTGATATCCCACAATTGGTTTGGACATTAACCAAACTTAGACCATGTTTGGACATGTTTGAAACTTAGGCAAATAACAACAATGATATTCATGTGGCTGGAAAGAAAACTCGCCCACAATTCACAAATGCAAAAGCATGGTCACTTGATGATAGAATTCAATAAATGAAGATAAAAAAATTGCTCTATATAAACAATATGTGTAACAACCCAACCATACAAATTAATAGCTCAACAACTTTACAAAAGAACCAAAACCAATGACTCAAAAACTTAAGCTCAATTTATTGGTATGGACCTACATGAAAAGTTATATACAGATTAAACACTAAATACATATCTAATATGGGTTTGAGGTATCACAATCTCCCACACTCAAATAATGAGAAAGAAAGAAAATACTTAGATGTGAAGAACCATATGAATTGATACTAATATGTCTGATTTGCAACCGATAGAAATTAGGACTTTGGTCCTGTGATAGAGGTCTTCATGAATTGATTCTTTCTCTAAAGCTGTCACAATTATCTTCAAGACTGATTTTATGGTTGTGATATTGGATTCACATTCATGTGGTACAAGTGAAGAACCACGTTAGAAGGAAAATTCGTGCCTTTAAGTAATTGTTTTAGGTGGCACAAAACCAATACGTACGAGATGTATGTAAATTTTTCTAGTCTAAATGAAACAAAATAGTTTGAAATACTCTTGTAGTTTGTTGAGGAGGGAGGTAAAGAAGATGTCTAAGTAATTATGTTATGCTGCAGGCAATATGACAATCACAAGGAAAAGGGTTCTGATATGGGAATGGAGAGATAACTTAAAAGAATCTGTTCCCAACTTGGGGTAACCTACATGAAACAATAATAGCTAACAATCACTAAATGGGTGGCGAACTCGTTTTCGAGTCAATTACCGAACTAGTTTAAGATTTGTTGGAAAAATCAGCTTTAAGAGCTGATTTTATATCTAAAACATTTTAAAATCTTAATTCGAGCTAATTAATGGTTATTAAAAAACTTTTAATTAGGTGCATTAAATTAAACACAAGTTTGAGATTTAATGGATATTTATTTTGATTCAAAAGAAATCTTAATATATGAGCTCAAAATGAGAATAAAAGGTTGTTTAAAAACCCAAATTGACTTTATCCTACATTGATAAGAAAATGAGAAATAAAATGTCTTATAAGCATTCTATTTCTTCTTAAAAGAAAATATAAAAGTAAAGGCTCACGATGCTTCTCATGTGCACATCCTCTTTAAAGAGCCCTCCCTCTCTGAGCATGTGTTCGGGTTTGGATATCCAGATTTTATATAAAAGCCCATAAAAGCCCATGATTTAATCAGAAATGTATAATCAGACTAAATCAAAATGTTCTATTTAAATGCTCTATTTAAATCTAAAGAAGATGTATGATTTAAATCCAAAAGTCATGACTAAATAAAAAAAAAGCGTAAAATTAGTCAATTATCTCTTTAACAGGCACGATCTTACCAGACTTCAACCTAAACAAAACTCTAAGTTTTGCATTTGTTTTTCATAAACTCTAAGTTTTGCATTTGTTTTTCATAAAACCCTTTTTGAATTTTATATTTTTTTAAAGTATTGCTTCACCGCATTGTAGAGCAAGTAACAAATAAATATTGTTTGTTTTTTGAATTAGAGGACAAGTGATGAGAAAGATGGATATTAAATTATTTATGATTTTTAGTGGAAAAAATTATACATGATCAACAATTTTGTGTTCTGTGCCGAAAAATCCTTATATTCAATTTATCATTAAAGTCGTATCAATAATCAACAATTTATCATTAAAGCCGAAAAATTATACATGATCAACAATTTTGAGATAGTTAATAAACAATCAAATTACGGAATTTTTTTTTAGCTTAAAAGAATAAGGTAGCGCCATGATAAAAATGAATTTATCATTAGTTAGGTACTATAACTTCTCTTAAAGATATATATTGTTTTAAGAATGATTTATGTACTTTCTACCTATTAATAATAATTGAGTAATTTATTATTTCAAAAGTTTAATTCGATTGAAAATGTCTTAATTATTTCTTATACTTTACCTAGATATAAGAAAGCTTAAATTTTAAAGGGCAAAGAATAGTTTAAAATTTGTCAATAACAAAATTCATTAATTTATTTTTAATTCTTTAAAGATATTTTTTATGATACTGAATCAACTAATGGTTTAAAAAAATAAAACATCTATTACACTTTTGAAAATAATTCATCAAAATCTACGTTTCAACTTTGAGTTTCTTTCCCTCTATTATCCAGACCATCTTCATGCGCCACTCGAATTGTGGTCTACAGTTAAATCTTTATTACTCTAATAATTATATACCGAAAATCACCATCACCACCAAATCAAGTTTAGGATAATATGTGTATGCAATTGTTGAAACCGTCGATACAAGAAATTTGGTGCGACAGTCAGTTGTTAGTACCATAGCATTTGATTTTGGGGCCCTTCCTCCAAAGAAACTGGTGAAAAATCATAAACCGGTCGGTTTGCTGGACTTCAAGAACCGCTGTGAACCAGAAAAACCACCGGTTCTTATTTGTTTAAGGTTAAATGTAACATGATTAATGTAAAATTTGTATATAATTGTATAAAAATTTTAAGATAAATTATACTGTATTATCTTTAAATTTATTAAAATGATATTAACATACTAAATTTTTTTAAAATTCATGATTCACCTCAAAACACCAATTTTCACTATCAAGCACATTTAAAGTAAATTTTTAAAAAAAATCAAAATTTTAACTGAATATTAATTTTAATGATAACCAAAATACTTTTAGTGTCAAGTACGATAATAATTATCTTTTTAAAAAAAAAACACTTATAAAATTTTTTGTTAAATATATTTCATCCATAATATTTTTATTTTTTTAAAAGTAATATTTAAGATACTTAAAGATAATTTGATCATCATCGAAAATAATATCCAATTAAAATATTGATTCTTTAAATAAATTTATTTTTGAACTGTTTGAGAATGAAAATTAATATTTCAAAATCAATCATGAATTTTAAAAATAATTGTTATGTTAATATCATTTCAATAAATTTAAAAGAGATAAAGTATAATTTGGCTAAACTTTTAAATTAAATTTTATAATAAATACAATTTTAGAAATACAATGTTAATCCGAACCATAAATTGAATAAATCTGTTAGGTTTCCACTAAAAGAATCATAATAATTAGGTCAATTTCGCTCAATTGGGAATTGAATTGACTTCTCAAGCTGCTTGCTCGGTTGAAAATCGAAGCAGCTCTCTCTCGTCTTTATCGTCGGTGGCGACGGCGGGCGGGCGCTCGGCTCTTCTGAAGTAACTCTCTCACTCTCTTTTGTCTCGCTTCTCAAAACTAGAGTATGTTACAGCCTTTGTTCTCAAATTTAAAGCCTTTGTCGTAGCTGTGGATGATAGTTTTGGCTTATAATCTGAATATCTGCCTCTTAAACCTTTGGATTGTCATTGCCTATACAATGCACCTGTCACACTACAGGAAGGTAAAAGTAGAAAACCGTCTGTTTCTTTGAACGACACAATTGAGCAAAGGCAAAGGCATGTTTTGGTTGATCAACCATTTACAGTTATGCACAATTTAAACTGAGTAAAAAGTTTGATATGTTCAGTAAGAGTCAACCCTTTGTGAGAAACCTCGATAACCAATAATGGATGAACAAACAGTAGCCGAGTTTCCTTCACTCACTTTCTCCTCTCTACCACCTACTTTTCAGCCTAAAAAGTGGCATTTAAAGGTCTCGTTTAGTGGTTGGCATTTCCCAACAAGAAATTGGAAATTATGGGTCGATAGATTGCTTCCCAGGTGTGAACCTTTGTGGAAGAAATCTGGTATCTATGAAGCAATCATGAGTTCGAAGTGCGGAATCCAAAAGAATGAGGAGCTTGTTATCGGTCTAGCTGAGAAATGGTGTCCCGAGACCAACACATTCATCTTCCCTTGGGCTGAAGCAACAATAACTTTGGAATATGTGATGATTTTGGGAGGTTTCTCTGTTTTGGGTGACCCTTTTTCATTCTCTGATGATAACTCTTGGGAGTTAGAAGAAATTGAAGATAAATTGTGTGAAGCGCAAATGCAAGTCGAAAGGTGTTCGACTTGGGTATCTACTAGGATGTCCAGCCAATGGAAATGAATGATGAAATTCATGGATAGTGGGAGCAGAATCGAGCATGAAGCGTTTCTTTCTCTGTGGCTGACAAGGTTTGTTTTCCAAGAATCTGAAAGAGAACTTAAGAAGCGTATTTTCCCAATTGCAGCTCGTTTAGCTAGAGGGAAACGCATTGCTCTTGCCCCTCCTGTTCTAGGTACCATTTATAGGGACTTGAATCTTTTAAAAGCAATAATTGTTGCTTCAACTAAACTCCATAGAGGTGAGGATAATTCTCATGTATTAGAACTCAACATTTGGGCCCCATTTCAGTTGGTTCAACTCTGGGCATGGGAAAGGTTTCAGGGGTTGTAGCCGAAGCCTAATGTGATCAATAATGGTGACCCTAGAGCAGCTCAATGGGACAAAGTGAAAAGTGTAAAAGTTCAGAATGTTAGGTTGGCTTTGGACTCAGCAGGAAGTAGTTTTCTGTGGCGCCCTTATGCGAAAGTTGTTAATAATTGGAAGTTTCTCAAGTTCTACAAAGAAGAAGGACAGTGGGTAGATATTAAACCAGGAATTGACAAAGAACTTCTTTCATTTGCTCTATGCTTGAGGGTATCTGAGCTGGTTGGACCTAGATGTATAGAACAATCTCTCCCGCATCGAGTAGCAAGGCAGTTTGGGATGGTTCAAGATATTCCTTTCCCTGTTGCCTGATTCAGTGATTCTCCTGAAATTGCTTGGAGCAATTACATTAGGCCATTTAACCATACAAGATTGTTTATTGCATCTCGATTCTTAGAGTCTGATGCTACTATCCAATACTTAAAGTGGTGGAAGCAGTCAGTGTTGGTTCAGCTATACATGATCAAGGGTGTACCGAAAAGAAAAAGAAGTTCAAGAAACAGATTGGACCTAGTGTCAGGGGCTTCAGAACAAAATAAGGCAGATAGTGATGCTAATGTTCTTCCTCATTTTCCTCTCAAATGTAAGATGGTTGAAACTCACTTAAATGTTGAGGTAGAAAAGCTAAAAGCTATGGAGATATTGAGACCTTGTAATGACAAGGACGTTGGCTTTGCTGCTAGACCACATGATGATGGTATGTCTTGCACACATCAAGCTCAAGATCATTCAAGTTCAATAGCAGATAATAGAGCAGTTAAAATAACTGAGTTGCTGACAACACCAGTAGAAAAGGTGGTATATATCAAAGATGAGATGGGAGGACCAACAAGAGCCATGGAAGATGCAAATGAGAGCAAGGTTGGGAATCCAGTTTATAGTACAGTGAATATTGAAAAGAGTGGAGAAAGCATTATTAATACAATGGAAATAACTGCATTTACACTTGAAGTTCGCATTGCTAGGCTTGAGAGGATGGTTGCCGAGATGAAGGCAGCAAGATTCCATCAAAGGTTTGAGGAGAACCCTACTACTAGAGAAGGCCGATCTCTGCCATCTGGTCCGGATTAGAAATGTATATTTGCTTGATCTGATCTATTTAATGTGTTTGATCAATTTAACAAACTTAGTATTAGTATTTAGCACTATTCGTTCTTGCTTACATAGTATTTTATGAGATGCGTTGCATCATTCTCTGTATCTGTAATCATTTACATTTGACAAGCAATCTCGAGTTATTTGAATAAGTTGTCCTTTTAACATCTTGCTGTTGGATCATAAACTTGATCCATTATGGGAGTCCAAAACCAAATTCAATCAAATTGGAGTCCAAGTCCATAATCAAGGTCCAAAACTACAAGCATTCTACCTAGAATTTTTTTGGTGTGGTAGTTGAGCATGTGAATCATTTGGTAACCTAAAATATTATTAGAACCACCAAGAAAAATGAGGTGTATGGTTGTTGTAATTTTGGATTAGTTTATTTGTGTGGTGTAGGATTGTTCTTAAGTAGTATAAATACCCCTCCCCATTTTGGTTTAATCATCAAGAAGAAGCAAGAGCTTCTAAGTGAGTGAAGAAGCAAAGTCTTCTAAGAGTGAGTTCTAGTATCTTCTTTCTTTTGAGTGAGAGTGCTCTTGTAATATCTCTTTGAGTTTGAATAAGAGTTGTTTGTGTGAGTGTTTTATTTCCAACAAAGTGGTATCAGAGCTTGAGTTGGAAAGTATACACCGTTGCATATCAAATCGAAGGTCTCGACGAGAGAAATCCGACGCCGCCAGAATCTCCCCGATCGGAGTTCAGACGTGCCTCCACGAGCCGCCGGAAGATTGCTGCCAGAAAACCGAATTGACTCACCGAGTTAAGCTGGGTCAGCCGAGTTGGAGCCGAGTTGACCGAGCCATAAGCCTGTTGAGCGAGCCGCTTGACCGAACCGCTTGAGCCGAGTTGACCGAGCATTCAAAGTCAACTGTTGACCAGGTTAGTGTTGACTTTGACCGTTGACCGAAAGTTGAAAATTTTGACCAGGTCCTTCCCAAAGTTTTTCAACATTCCGGATCTATCTACGCAATCAGAATTTCCAAATTCTCAACATATTGAGTGATATGGCAAATGGTGTGGCATCCTTCCAAGTCCCGACGCTCATCAATAACAATTACGACAACTGGAGTATCAAGATGAAGGCTCTTCTTGGCGCACATGATGTTTGGGATATCGTAGAAAAAGGTTTTAGTGAGCCAGATAACGAAGCTGCGCTGACCACAGCTCAAAAGGATAGTTTGAAAGATGCGAGAAAGAGAGACAAGAAAGCTCTCTACCTCATCTATCAAGCATTAGATGATGATGTTTTTGAGAAGATTTCGAGTGCAAGCTTTGCTAAGGAAGCGTGGGAAAAGCTGCAAACCTCTTACAAAGGATCCGAGCAAGTGAAGAAGGTCCGTCTCCAAACATTAAGAGGTGAATTCGAATCCTTACACATGAAAGTATCTGAGTCTATTTCAGATTATTTCTCAAGAGTAGTAGCTGTTTCTAATCAATTAAAAAGAAATGGTGAAAAGTTAGAGAATGTGAGGATAATAGAGAAGATACTCCGTTCATTGGATTCCAAATTTGAGCACATCGTCGTGACGATTGAAGAAACTAAAGACTTGGAAGAAATGACGATCGAGCAACTCCAAGGATCATTACAAGCATACGAAGAGAAGCATAAGAAGAAGCAAGGGTTTACTGATCAACTCCTCAAGCTGCAATTCAAGGATATGCATGAAAGCCAAGGAGATGATAGAAACCAACGTGGCCGAGGCAGAGGTAGAGGCCGTGGACGAGGAGGAAATCGCGGTCGTGGACGAAGTTGGAATTACAACAACAACAATTCCAACAATAACTACGAGAAAGGAGAAAACTCAACACGAGGCCGTGGAAGAGGCAATCTAAACTCGAGGAATGACAAATTTCAAGTTCGATGCTATAATTGTCAAAAGTTTGGGCATTATGCTTCAGAATGTAGAGCTCCTAACAACAGAATTGAGGAGAAGGCCAACTATGTGGAGGAGAAGACCGATGATAAAGAAACTCTTCTTCTAGCACGAAAAGAGACTGATGGTGTCCAAGCAAAATCCTGGTATCTTGACAGTGGTGCAAGCAATCACATGTGTGGAAGGAAAGACATGTTTGTGGAGCTGGACGAGTCAGTAAGTGGAAATGTCTCATTTGGCGATGATTCCACAATAGCGGTAAAAGGGAGAGGTAACATTCTTATCCGTTTGAAAGATGGGAGACATCAGTTTATTTCCAATGTCTACTTTGTGCCCAATATGAAAAGTAACATCTTGAGTTTAGGACAACTGTTAGAGAAAGGTTATGATATTCATATGAAGGATCATAATCTTTCTATAAAAGATGATAAGAATAACTTCATTGCTAAAGTACCGATGTCAAAGAATAGAATGTTCCTGATCAACATACAAAACGATGTTGCAAAGTGCTTGAAAGCTTGCTACAGAGATGCATCATGGCTATGGCATCTTCGTTTTAAGCATCTAAATTTTGGAGGTCTAAAGCTGCTATCCAAGAAGGAGATGGTGAAGGGACTACCTTGCATCAACCATCCTGACCAGCTTTGTGAAGGGTGTCTAGTCGGGAAGCAATTCAGAAAAAGCTTTCCAAAGGAGTCAAACTCAAGAGCCAAGAAGCCACTCGAGCTCATCCATACCGATGTGTGCGGTCCTATCAAACCAAGCTCTCTCGGTAACAATAACTATTTTCTTCTCTTCATTGATGATTTTTTAAGAAAAACGTGGGTATATTTCTTGAAACAGAAGTCAGAAGTTTTCGAAGTCTTCAAGAAGTTCAAAGCTGCAGTAGAGAGAGAAAGTGGTAGAAAGATCAAAGCTATGAGATCCGACCGAGGAGGAGAATTTACTTCTAAGGAGTTTCAAGAGTTCTGTGAAGCAAATGGAATTCGTCGACCAATGACAGTTCCTAGATCCCCTCAACAAAACGGCGTAGCGGAAAGAAAGAACCGAACTATCCTCAACATAGCTCGGAGTATGCTCAAAAGCAAGAAACTACCCAAGGAGTTTTGGGCTGAAGCAGTGGCGTGTGCGGTCTACTTATCCAATAGATCTCCAACAAGAAGTGTTTGGGGAAAGACACCGCAAGAAGCATGGAGTGGAAGAAAGCCCGGCATCTCCCACCTAAGAGTTTTTGGAAGCATAGCCCATGTTCATGTTCCAGATGAGAAAAGAACAAAGCTTGATTATAAAAGCGAGAGTTTCATCTTCATTGGCTATGATGCAAATTCAAAAGGCTACAAGCTGTACAATCCGAACAATAAGAAGGTTGTGATCAGCCGAGATGTGGTGTTTGACGAAGAAGGACTATGGGATTTTGGATCTCATATAGATGACTTCAATTTCTCTCCCCCGTTTGAAGATGAGCTGACACAAATAGAACAGCCTGGAGAAGCCCAACAAGAGCCAACAACTCCACCTACTTCACCAACATCAACTACCCACGGAGACGAGTCACCTTCATCATCTTCAAGTGGGAGTCAAAGTGAAAGAGATGTGCAACGAACAAGAAGCCTTCGAGATCTCTATGAAGTGACTGAACGACAAGATAATCTTACATTATTTTGTTTATTTGCTGATTGTGAACCAATGAGCTATCAAGAAGCTGCAAAAGAAATGGAGTGGAGAGATGCGATGAATGAAGAAATCAAGGCTATCGAGAAGAACGACACATGGGAACTTATTTCACTTCCCAAAGGACACAAGGCGATAGGTGTCAAATGGGTCTACAAAACAAAGCGAAATGCTAAGGGAGAGATTGAAAGACACAAGGCGAGGCTTGTTGCAAAAGGCTACAGTCAAAAAGCTGGAATTGACTACGATGAGGTATTCGCCCCTGTTGCTCGGTTGGAGACTGTTAGACTAATTATTTCCTTGGCAGCTCAAAACAAGTGGAAGATACAACAAATGGATGTAAAGTCTGCCTTCCTAAATGGAGTTCTTGAAGAGGAAGTCTACATTCAGCAACCATCAGGCTACGAAGTCAAAGGCCACGAAGACAAGGTGTTGAAGTTGAAGAAAGCTCTTTACGGGTTGAAACAAGCACCAAGGGCATGGAATAGCCGAATCGACAAGTACTTCCAAGAGAATGGCTTCAACAAATGTCCCTATGAGCATGCTTTATATATCAAGATCAAAGATGGAGATATTTTGATCGTGTGCCTCTATGTGGACGATTTGATCTTCACCGGAAGCAACCCAACCATGTTCAGTGAATTCAAGGAAGTGATGACGAAGGAATTCGAGATGACAGACATGGGGCTCATGGCGTACTACCTTGGCATTGAAGTTAGGCAACAAAATGATGGAATTTTCATTTCACAGGAAAGCTATGCAAAGGAGATCCTGAAGAAGTTCAAGATGGAGAACTGTAAGCCGATAAGCACACCGATGGAATACGGAGTCAAGATGTCCAAACATGAAGAAGGCGAAAGTGTAGATCCAACATTTTTCAAAAGTTTGGTGGGAAGTCTACGCTACCTAACTTGCACGAGGTCCGATATTCTTCATGCAGTTGGATTGGTTAGTCGTTACATGGAATCTCCAACAACCACCCATTTTAAAGCCGCAAAGAGAATTCTTCGCTATCTAAAAGGTACAATTGACTTTGGCTTGTTCTATTCAGTTTCTAATGATTACAAGCTTGCTGGATATAGCGATAGTGATTGGGGTGGAGACATAGATAATCGAAGGAGCACTACTGGATTCGTATTTTTCATGGGAGATACTGCTTTCACATGGATGTCAAAGAAACAACCGATTGTCACATTGTCCACTTGTGAAGCAAAATATGTTGCTGCTACCTCATGCGTTTGTCATGCAATTTGGCTTAGAAATCTATTGAAGGAGATAGGCTTGATACAAGAAGAGCCGACCAAGGTTTATGTCGACAACAAGTCAGCCATTGCCTTAGCAAAGAATCCAGTATTCCATGATCGAAGCAAGCACATCGATATTCGCTACCACTATATAAGGGAGTGTGTTGCAAGAAAGGATGTGCAAGTTGAATATGTGAGGTCACAAGATCAAGTTGCTGATATTTTTACTAAGCCACTGACAAGCGAAAACTTCATAAGATTAAGGAACTTACTAGGGGTCACAAGATCAAGTTTAAGGGGGGGTGTTGGATCATAAACTTGATCCATTATGGGAGTCCAAAACCAAACTCAATCAAATTGGAGTCCAAGTCCATAATCAAGGTCCAAAACTACAAGCATTCTACCTAGAATTTTTTTGGTGTGGTAGTTGAGCATGTGAATCATTTGGTAACCTAAAATATTATTAGAACCACCAAGAAAAATGAGGTGTATGGTTGTTGTAATTTTGGATTAGTTTATTTGTGTGGTGTAGGATTGTTCTTAAGTAGTATAAATACCCCTCCCCATTTTGGTTTAATCATCAAGAAGAAGCAAGAGCTTCTAAGTGAGTGAAGAAGCAAAGTCTTCTAAGAGTGAGTTCTAGTATCTTCTTTCTTTTGAGTGAGAGTGCTCTTGTAATATCTCTTTGAGTTTGAATAAGAGTTGTTTGTGTGAGTGTTTTATTTCCAACACTTGCTCCCTTTTTATCTTCTCTCATTGAACTATTACTATATTAATTTGTGATGCACAGTTGCTTATCTGTTAATTTGACTGTTGAGTTCATTTAGTGCATATCAGGAAGTCTCTTGATCCCCTAGAACATACATTGCTTAGGTCCAATGATAGAAGAAATTGGAAGTTAAATATTTTCTTTCAGCAAGATGGACAACAAGAAGCACAGGTAGAAGAAGAGGAAAGAGAAATTTTGGATTTAATGAATTGCTTTGACCTACTTATCTTCGTAAATTACTGAGATATAATTTTTTTTATGTTAATTTTTGTCACATGTAAGATCGAAATGAATCAATCGCATTTCATCCTCCTTTTCATCTTATCATCCTTTTTATCTTTACGAGTAATTGTTGCCGATCTTTGTAGTAGGGATCCAGATTTAATTGGATTGCTATTAATGGGTTCTGATGTAGAAGGCAAAAGATGAACCTTTCAATTCATATTTGCTCCTTATCATAAAGTTTTTTTTTTTTTTTTCCTTTTGGATTTTACCCAAAAATTTCTCCCCAATTATATCCATAATTTTAGCCTCACTAACAACAGGGAAGAGACCATCAATTGATCAGTTTCATTTGATATAACATCCATACAGATTTTTTGCTCAGTTGATTAACTTATAAATAAGAAAATATAGTATGGTGGCCATTATATTTTTTTAAAGATGAACTTGCAAGATTCAAATAAATGGAGAGAGATATGGAAAGATAAGCACAAAATTATAAGCCCATTTTGGCTTAACAGATTTTTAGAAATGAAAAAGGTAGTTAAACAAAGGTATACACAACTGTCAGTTTCTGAATTTAGTAAATTTGAATTTGACTGAGTCCTCTTTTCCTATCCTAGCAGAATGGATTTGGAATCAGATAAAGCAAAACAGACAGACATTATCTGAAAAAATTCATCCCTCTCCCTCTCCTGAGAGACCAGATTAAATTTGGTTTCTTCCAGGGCCAATTTTTCCGATAGCTCAGCGGGCCCATTTGCCCTTTACTTCAGAACCCACTTTCCCGGATTTGCTGCCTTTGATCGTCATCAACTTTAGAATTTGAGTCTTTCGAAGATTCAAATCTGAGAAAATTTCAAGTTCAGAAAAAAAAAGGGAAAAAAAACTCAAGAAAATTTGATGGTTCTGATCATTATTAGATTTTGATGTTATTAGAGGGAGAGAGGAAAATGAAGTGTTTCTCATTCTGCATGTCAACAGAACAAAAAACCAGGAGATCATTGAAGAAGAGCATTAAAGAATACCATGACACAAAAACTTTAGCATCATTTGCCAACATCTCCTTCAAAACTGGTAAACAAATATTTCTTCAAATTTTGATTACCTTTCTTATTAGTATTTAATAACATTTCTCTTATATTGATGAAAAATGAACATGTTTGGCTTGAATGTAGATTATAAATTAATCTAAAATAGTTTCCATCACCTTGTTATGATCCCGTTACACCATCACATAAGTTCTCATGTTGGAATTGCAATAATCTTTTCTATTGAATTTCTTTTTTTTCATTCAACAGACATACTGGTAGAAAAAGGTCTGAATCTGTGTTGGGTGTTTGTAAACTTTATCATGGAACCCTAATGTTCTGTAGAATTATACTATCAAAAAACCCTCGTTAATAATTTTCTTTTATTGCAGAAAGCAGAAAACGAAGATACATAGCCCAAGAAGTATCAAAACTTGGAAAAGGAAATATAACTGCTCAGATTTTCACATACAGCAAGCTATGTGTTGCAACTAAAAATTTTAACCCTGATAATCAGCTTGGTGAAGGGGGTTTTGGAAGGGTGTACAAAGGGTGCATTGAAGGGAAAAATCAAGTACTATTGCTATCTCTCTCTCTTCTTCTTTTTTGGAATGTACAAGTGAAAAGAAAATGAAAAATAAAAAAGCGAAGGGCTTTTTCAAAGATGGCTATTAATTTCATGCGTTGCTTTTACACTCAGGTTGTTGCTGTTAAGCAACTTGACAGGAATGGATATCAGGGAAACAGAGAATTCCTTGTAGAGGTTCTCATGTTGAGTCTTCTTCACCATCCTAACCTTGTCAACTTGGTTGGATATTGTGCTGATGGCGATCAAAGGATTTTAGTTTATGAGTACATGCCCAACGGCTCCTTGGAGGATCATCTTCTTGGTATGCTCAGAATTTAAATTCACTTGCATTATTGATAGACTGCATTGCATAACAAATTTCAGAATTCATATAAATGACTGAACTATCCACTGTCAAAAAAAATCTAAATTCTTTCATTATCTTTAACTGAAACAATGATCATGCATTGATTACTTAGTACCAAGGGGTGAAGCAAGGATTTTTTTTGAGGTAGGGCTGAAATATATTACCAATCCTACAGCCACTTGATCAATTTTTTTTTTTTTTTTTTGCTTAGTTGCTCAATAATTAGTTTAAGTCCACAAACATAAAATTAGTTTTACATATATCTTCAATAGCAAATGTTTTACACAAATTAGAAAAGTGATAACTAAGATTATATGTTTTAGAGAAACATTAAAAGCTTACAAGGCAGTCACTTAGAATAGTGATCTTGTATACGGGTGTGTTGCACGGAGTTTTAGCTTTAGGTTTGTCATGAAATTCTGTTTTTGTTTTATATATATATATATATATATATATATATATATATATATATATATATATATATATTATTTTTTAGATTAAAGACCTATAGAGGTTGGTCGACGTGCTTTGGCAAGAGAGAACAAATTCTATGGTAGCAGCTCATAGTGGTCTGAGCCCTTCTAATGTTTTGACCCCTCCTAATGTTCCGACTCCTTTTAGTGTTCCGACTCCTTTTAGTGTTCTAACTCCTCTTGTGGTTGCTCTAATTACTGTCCCTAATGAGGCTCAGCCCTCAGAAAATCGAGTCTCATCCATTCGGGTAAATGAATCGGTATAAATCTTTTGGATATGATAGCAGAACTGGTGAATAAGGATTTTGATTTTCATTTTGGTCTGTAAAATATTCTATTTTATATATCTATACTATTAATAAAGCCAAAACCTCCGTCTGGTATCCACCTCTCAAAATATCTCATAAACCCCTACTTAAATACATAAATTAAATATTTAAATAAGATTATATATATAAAACTTAATTGACTTCAACTCCTTACATCTTTCTTTTATGTTTTTCTCTCTCACTATCCCACTCAGACTTAACTTCTCCATTCTCCTTATCTCTCTTATCTTCAACCAATGTTTTTCTTTTCCACTGTCTCACTCAAATTTAACTTTTTTATTCCTCTTTATCTTCTTCGTATTTTCAATTGTTCTTGTTTTTTTTTTTTTGTAATTCTAACCGGATTGTTGTAAGAAGATAATTATTAGGATATTGTTTTATCACATAAAAGAGTATATCAACACGGGTAACGTGTGTTGAAATACTAGTGGGTGTATATATATATATATATATATATATATATATATATATATATATATATATATATATATATATATATTAGTTTGTACGGATGTTATTTTACATATGTATATTTCTATTTGGAGATTGAATATATGATGATGATTGTGTGTATATTTTTTATTTTGTAGAAGCTTTCTAAGGTAACTGCCAATTCAAAAAAAATTATAGTGCTAAAATAAAATAAGTTGACAAGGTCGAATAAAAATTTATAGTGCTAAAATAAGCTGAGTGGCTGTGTATTGATTGTCACCAATGCAAGCTGACAAGGTTGCTAGCTATTTAGGGTTATGATGGCTGTAAACCAATAACTGTGACCTGCTTTTGGTTGCTTTCAGCATTTATATTTTCTGATTAGTCCAACCAGCTTTGACGACCTTTTTCTCTCTTCATTGGCTTTATCCACTCCTATAACTCCTATTTTCTTCTAATCTTTTGTTCTTTTCTGTGTTTTTATTTGGATAAGTTTTCATGATTAATTTGTCTTACTACTGTATTTTAAAATTCCATACAAGTTTTTTTTGTCATATATAGGGTAGTTGTAGAACTTTTAATGGATAAGCAATACTTCAGTATACTAATGGTTTTTATTAAAAAAAATTGAGCCCGGGCGATAGCCCAGACCCGTATAGAGTGTCCTTTTATCTCTATTAATATCTATATTGTTTGGACTCGAGTATGAGTATCGATACCGATACGTATCTAAGTGTCAGACTCGTCTTTTACAAGTTTTTCATTGATTTAAAGTGTTGGAGAATCATATAATATAATGCCAACACATTAAATGATTATGACACTCAATTACATTGTTTTTAAGTGACCCTGTATTGGTTGACTCATTGGTTATTGCCCCAAGTCATAAGTTTTGGGGTGCCTTGAGTCAAATCTCATACCAATAACTCCCTTATGGATAAGAATAATTTTTGCGTGTGGGTTAGGAGATAAGGGTAAGTTAGAGTCCTTCTTAGTACTCCAAAAGAAGAAGAATTCATTTTCATTTCATATTTTGAATGCAATTTGTGAGCTGCAAATCTTTTTTAGTTACTTTGATTAGAAAATTTTATCACTGCCAGACCAGGAACCCTTTTAAGCACATCCTTTTAAAATATATCTTAGCAAATTTTTCTTTTAATAAATGTACTCAGTTTAGTAGGTTTGCTGTTCAGATTTATCTCCAAACAAGATCCCATTGGATTGGAGTACGAGGATGAAAATTGCAAGAGGAGCAGCAAGAGGACTTGAGTATTTGCATGAAACAGCAGATCCTCCCGTGATATACCGCGATTTTAAAGCATCAAACATACTATTAGACGAGGAATTCAATCCGAAGCTCTCTGATTTCGGGCTTGCAAAGCTTGGTCCAACCAGGGGAAAGAGTCATGTGTCCACCAGGGTGATGGGGACTTATGGCTACTGTGCACCTGAGTATGCACTGACTGGCCAATTGACAACAAAATCCGATGTTTACAGCTTTGGAGTTGTTTTTTTAGAGATGATCACAGGAAGAAGAGTTATCGACAATTCAAGACCAACAGAAGAACAAAATTTGGTCACTTGGGTATGCTTTAATTTCTGTAATATAAGACTACCAAAGTCTGAATTTGATCAAGCTGTAGAATATTATTAGTGCTGTAATTTCCAATCATTGATTTTTATTTTAAACAGATTAGAAAATTTCAGAAGAAAGCATGTGTCATGATACCTTTTAACATCTGACAACAGTTTGATTTCTAGTTTCTATGACCAAAGTTTTGAAGTCTAATTTATTGATAATGGTTTTTGTTCTGCAGGCAACACCATTATTTAAAGACAGAACAAAATTCGCATTAATGGCTGATCCATTGCTCGAGGGTAAGTACCCGGTAAAGGGTCTTTATCAAGCACTTGCAGTTGCAGCAGTGTGTCTGCAAGAGGAAGCTACTACTAGGCCTTTGATGAGTGACGTTGTAACAGCACTCGAGTTTTTAGCTGTAAAAAATGATGCAGATGAAGGCAATACCATTTCTCCCGATAGACATAGTGATGAAGATACCGAATCTGAAGAGCCATAGCACCAGATATTGATTGATACTCAGGGGTAGGAGGAAACAGAACAAAATTCACATTAATGGCTGATCCATTGCTCGAGGGTAAGTATCCGGTAAAGGGTCTTTAACAAGCACTTGCAGTTGCAGCAATGTGTCTGCAAGAGGAAGCTACTACTTGGCCTTTGATGAGTGACGTTGTAACAGCACTCAAGTTTTTAGCTGTAGAAAAGGATGCAGATGAAGGCAATACCATTTCTCCTGATAGACGTAGTGATGAAGATACCGAATCCGAAGAGCCTTAGCACCAGATATTGACTATTACTCGGGTAGGAGGAAATGGATGAAAGTGCTAACGAAGAGAGGATATGAACTGTTTTATATGATTTTAAATCATGTTGTGGCTAAGTTGCATTGTGGAATCAATACCCCTTTACTATTAACTCTTTCATTGTTTTCTCTCCCTTTCAGGTTTTGGGTTTGCTTAGATTTTTTTTTTTTGTGATTGTAGACTTGATAATTTCAGCGGAATCTTCATTTTACCTTATATCGAACACTACAATCTAAATATAAATACGGGTATAACACTTTAACATTTCGAATTATTCAAAAATTTAAACAAAAAAAAATTTGAATAAATCTGACACTTGAACACAAATTGTCTAACACTCATATTCGAGTCTGGATAACATAAGTTTTAGATATTCTAACATGTCGGTTAAGTTAATTAAGCACTTGATGATTTCTCTGCATTTGGACTGGTGCATACAAAAATTTCTCAGTAATGATTGAAATCAACTTGCAAACTAATTAAATACTATCATTAGTCTTCAAATTAACAATGTCATACCTAACTATATTTTTCAGAAAAAGAAAGACTCGTCTCCAACAAGCAAACCAAGCATATTAAGATATGATAAAATACATGATATTTTGCTCCAATACATGGGTTATCAATCATCAATCATCAATACAAACAAGAATTTTAAAGATTTAATTTATTTGATGAAATCAAAAAAAGTTAGCCCATTTTACAATAATTATGTAATTATTGTCTTCACGTTATGTTTGAAATTAAAGGAAAAGAAAATGAGTGGTTAGTAGAAAAGTTTTTGGTTAGACTCTGCCTAACAAATGAATTACAAACTAGATCAATCGTATTTTATATTTCGAAAAACTTACAGATTTTAAAATATTAATTATCTAATAAATTTTGAAGTGATAATTTATGATTAGTTTACTCTATCGGATAGAGTCTATAAAGAATTAATCAGATTTAAAAACGGAAAGGGAAAGTAAAATGTGGTAGGAGTAATTACTAATTTACCATCATCTTATCTTTCAAAAAAAAATTTACTATCATCTTATCTTATACATTTATAGAAATTGAGTCTTCGCTCTTGTAAAGTTACCTCGTGCACGTTCTTTATAAATGATATTTCTTTTAAATTTTAAAGTATTCTATTTGTTAGGATTTTGGCTCAATTCTCTTATTATGTTGTTGTTGTTATTTTCCTAATAGTATTAGGAAACTATTAGGAAAATATCCTCTATCTAAAGGGGGTCTAGAAAAGATTTGAGGTACACTCATAATTCTCATGTACATTGTAAACCAGAAGGGTTTAGTGCTAGAGATAGGATAAGAGTTTGGGTCTATTGGGATTTTGGGTTGTCAAGTAGAGATGTCACTTACAACTAGAGCTAGGTTGAGAACTTTTGTTGTATTGTGATTTTGGAGTGAGAGTTTGACAACTTTACTCTTCCTAAAATTGTAATTGAAGATTAATAAAACAGTTGATTTGTTGGTGGATGTAAGCAAATAGGTTGTCGAACCATATTAATTTTTGGTGTTCTTACTTTTTATTTTATTTGCCTATTTAATTGCTATGGTTATATTTTTTACCTAAAATTTGAGTACGTGGATTTTAGAGATAAAGTCATAACATTATTTAAAATTTTCGTTTCATTCTTGTACTCATGCACTCTCAGTCTATGATTTTATATAAATTTCTATAAACCCTTGTTTTTTTCTTATTAAGTTTTTGTTATATAGCTAAATTCATATCATACAAGGTAAGGTAGATCTTCGACTTTCATGGAATCCGATTCTAAAAAGAAGCCAAGGAGATATAGGTGTGCTCTCTATTTTCTTCAATTTTCTTAATTTTTATCTTTTCTTCTCTATTTCTCATTGTTTAAATTAGTTTTTTTGGTGGGTTTTACTATTGTGCAATTTTGTTGATTCTCTATATAAAATTATAAGTATACATGCATATTTTTAAGGTTTGAAGCTCTATTAGAAATTGGTTTATTGTGGGGAATGGCGCAAGGGCACAAAAGTTGCTGCTTCCAATCTCACAAGTTTTCAAGAATTATCAATCCAAGTGTTCATCCCGGTGAAAAATACATTTTGCATGTGGTGCAAGTAAGGGTCTCTCCACCAACTGAGCTGTAGAGTGAATCAATTGTTCATTATTAAACCTGCTCACTTACCCATGGATAAACGGAATGATGAGGAAAGGTTGACGGCATATTTGAGAAATGGACACCATATTATAATAGCAACAAAGGAGGAAAGTAGTAGAGATGCACTAGAAAATCTATCATTTTGATTCTGAGTTTTGTTTTTGTATTTTTTTTGGGAAAAATATATTTTTCTTTTCGAGATTTTGCATACTGTACACTTATTCTCTCGTAGTTTTGAAAATAACAGTCACCATTTTTGTCTTATTCATAGTTTGGGTTTTGTGAGACACTTAACCCCTTACCGTCAAAAAACCTGTTAATCATCTGTGAAAAATTAAAAATTAGTCGACCAAAGTAACATGTCAACATTATTTTTGTTTAATCCCAAATTACCCTTACTATATTTTATGTAAAATAATATTTAAATAATTACTAACACATCTACTATATTCATTTCTTCCCATTTTAGATCAAACACATATAAATTCATTTTCTTTCTTACCTATAACCCAACGCCGCACCACCATTCCTCTTCCTCTTAGATTGATTTCTTCATCAAAATCTCTCCAAAATTAAACCCTAACCCCATAACACAAATGCCTTCCCTCTTCACCTCCTCCCGCTCATCCAAGCCCAGAACAAGTTATCCGCAAATAAATCTGAAACAATCGTGTGCCCAGAGAACCTTCATATCTATGATTTCTCTAAAATCTTCACAACCACCAAAACTTCTTAGCCAAACCCTTCTTTCTTCATCCTCATCAAATTTTTGGCGTTGCACGCTTCACGAAAAATACAATATTATTTTTTGGCAAAAATGTAATCAATCCATTTATGGTTCATGTTCAACCTTTTTCTGCCTCAACCTTTTGGCTGCCCATGAACCTTTTGGCTGCCTCAACCTTTTGGCTACCCATTGATTGTGGTAACAAATGTATGGAATACGGACTGACGTTCTTAATAGGAGAACAAGTATAAATACAGGTTTGGTCCCTAGACTCGAGACTACTCATTTTTCTTTCATACACCATCAAATTGGAGAGTTCTGAGAGTCCAAAAGTACCAGTACCGAGAGAATAGCAGATTGTGTAAGTGAAAAGCTTCAATGGCCGGAGGTATGTTTACAGTCCATCTTAATTCCGCCTTTGATCTATATGCTATTTAAATTGTTTAGCATGTTTAGATTATATTTAGTTTTAACATTTGGTATCAGAGCATTGTTTGCCTCTACCTTGAATATTAAGCAATCTGTAAAACTTTCATTTTATTAGGTTTTGAAAACGGGTCAAAAACGACCCGGCTGAAGATTGAAGACAACTGTAGATTGAAAAAAATTACCATTTTTTCCTTCTGCTGTTTAGAAAAATATCTTGCAGTTTCAGAATTCGGTATCTTTCCAGAAACACTATATATATATATATATATATATATATATATATATATATATATATATATATATATATATATTTGGAAGTTCATATTTTGGTATAATTTTATGGATTTTCATAATTTTGCATACGATTTGTAATTATTTGCAAAAAATTAAAAAAAATAATGTTTATAAACCCTTATAAGTATTTATTTTATTTATGTGCTTAAAATTATGCTGCTTTGTATGTATAATTTTATTTTTATAGTTATGCATGCACTTTAAGTTTAAATAGTTTTAGTACATAAATAATTTAATGTTGGGCATTTATTTGTAATTTTTGTGATTATTATGCACAAATTAAGATTATGCATATATACTATTTATGTTAGTTCTATATATGCAATTTTAGTTAAATGCTCATATTTCGCATGAATGTTTTGTTTTTCAATTCACGCTTTTAGAATGAGTTTATTTTGTGCAATGAATTAAATTAAGTGCATAATATTATGTTTAATTATGCAATTTATGTTTTATTTATGAAAATTTTATTTATATATGATAACATATTATTAAATTTAGATATTGTTAGATTATGTAAACTTAGGTTATTCTCATAAAACTTAATTTGTGCATAACACATTAAGGTTCATAATATATTAGTATGAACAATTAAATTAAAAATTATGAATAATTCATAAACAATTTGTAGTTGGCATAAGACAGCATGATCTGAGACAATACTCTATCTAAAGATTCTGGTTTTTAATGAGACTTTGTCCCGACCAATTATCCTAGGAGCACTCTTAGTGATTGTCTATTATGTTACTGCGTAATTGTTCTTAGGCATTAAGTAGGGCCTAAAATATAGTAAATATAAATATCTAGTGAACCATATAATTTTAAATATTTAAAGAGTAGCCACAACATCTTTAATTATATAAAAATTATATATTAAGTGGATTAGGATCACATAATGGACATTAATTGTAATTAATTATATAAATATAATGATTTTACCACAGAGATTTTATTATGTTTATATAATTAATTATGATAATATATTAAAATTAGTTTTTCTTAATTTTACCCACAGGAGTTAGGAAGAATTAATTTAATAGTTTTATCATAAAGTTTAAAGATAGAAAAACATCAAACTATAATCATAATATACATTATGAATTTAGTAAAAATAGTTTGATAAAATCTATCATAAAGTATAAAGAATCTTATTGAATTAAAAATTTAGCCCACAGGTAATTTTTAATGAAATTAGATTCAATTTCAGCATATTTTTACATTGGTAAAACATGCAATTTAGAAGATTAGACCTCAAATCTTGACATAAGCTTTTGGACTTTATGCAGTTACTCAACCCACTAGTTTTTCTGATACCGTTGTGACATACCCGAAGTTAGGGGAGATAACTATAAGGTATGGAAGGAGATGATTCTCCTCCATCTAGGGTAGATGGACATAGATTACGCTATGAGGAAGGATAAACCACCTGCAATCACCGATAACAGCACTCCAACTACGGTCACGCTATATGAGCAATGGGAGCGATCCAACCGGCTCATCATGATGTTTATCAAGACTAAGATAACTGCTGGTATATGTGGTTCTATCAACCAGCCTGAGAAAGTCCGTGATTTGCTGAAAGCCATTGATAATCAATTCGTCACTTCAGAAAAAGCATTGGCAAGTACCCTGATAATGAAATTATCATCACTCAGACTCACCAGCATAAAATATGTGCACGAGCACATAATGCAAGTGCGTGACATTGTGGCTCAACTTAAGAAACTCAAGGTTGATATGTCGGAGTCCTTCCTGGTGCACTACATTCTGAACACCCTTCCAACTCAGTACGAGCCTTTCAAAATCTCGTACAACATACATAAAGACAAATGGTCAATCAATAAATTAATGACCATTTGTGTTCAAGAAGAAGAGAGACTTGTAATGGAACTGGGTGAGAGTGCAATGCTGGCTATTACTCGTGGGAATGACAAAGCTAAACTTATCAAATCTTAAGCCAATCACAAAGCTAATCAGAATAGAAAAGGTAAAAACCTTAAGCTGATATCAAGAAAGAAGAAAATTGTTTTTTTTGTAAAAAGAAGGGACATATGAAGAAGGAATGCATCCCAAAAATGGCTTGAGAAGAAAAGTAATCCAACCTCGTTTGTTTATTATGAATCTAATATGGTTAATCTTAATATTAACACCTAGTGGATTGATTCTAGATCTACAATCCATATTGCAAACCCCTTGCAGGGTATGCAAAACCTAAGGAAGCCAGTGGAAAGTGAGCAAAGCATCTTATCAGGCAACAAGATGGGCTCACATGTGGAGGCGATTGGAACTTGCATTTTAAATTTAAGTAGTGGCTTTATTTTAAAATTGGAAATGACCTTTTATGTACCAAGTTTCTCACGAAACTTGATTTCTGTTTTCGGACTTGTACCATTTGGATATTCTTTTAATTTTCAAGACACATTTTTCAGTTTATTTTATAAAACTGATTGTGTTGGGAATGATATTTTGTCTAATGGTCTCTATCGTCTTTATTTGCAAAATGATGCCACTTATAGTTCAATTCATGTTCAAACTGGCGTTAAAATATGTAATATTAACGAGGACTCCTCTATATTATGGCACCGGAGATTAGGACATATCTCCATAGAAAGAATTAAGAGAATAGAGAATGAAAGGGTACTTAGTACTCTAGATTATACTGATTTTGAGACTTGTGTGGATTACATTAAGGAAAAACAGACCAAAGTCCAAGAAAGGTGTTAACAGGAGTTCGGACATATTGGAAATCATTCATACTGATATGTGTTATCTAGACATGGACACACAAGATCAGAAATATTTCGTCACTTTTATCGATGATTACTCACGATATCTGTATATCTAGTTGCTTCAAAAGAAGAACGAAGCATTGGATGCCTTCAAAGTTTTTAAGGCTGAAATTGAGAACTAATATGGAAAATAAATACAAATTGTGAGATCTGATAAAGGTGGAGAATATTATGGTAGATGCACAGAAAGTGGACAACCACCTGGTCTTTTTGCCAAGTTTCTTCAAGAACATGAGATTGTTGCCCATTACACTATGCCTGGTTCCCCAAACCAAAATGGTGTTGTAGAAAGAAGAAACCGAACATTGATGGACATGGTGCGGAGTATGCTTAGCAACTCCAATCTTCCTACATCTTTGTGGACTGAAGCACTAAAGATGACTGCGTATATATTAAACCGAGTTTCAACAAAGGCTGTTCCCAAGACACCATTTGAATTATGGAAAGGTTGGAAACGAGTTTGCGACATATGCACGTTTGGGGATGTCCGTCTGAGGTGAAGATTTATAACCCATAAAAGAAGAAACTGGATCCAAGGACCATTAGTGGGTATTTCATTAGATATGTCGAAAGGTCCAAGGGTTACAGGTTTTATTGTCTAACTCATACTACTAGGATTGTGGAATCAAGAAATGCTAAGTTTCTAGAGAATGACATGATCAATGGAAGGGATCAGTTCAGGAACTTAGTTCCTGCATATGATCACACAGAATCTCAACTTTCATCAAATGATAGATTGGTTATAGTTCATAGCACACCTCAAGTACAAGCTCATATTGACCAATCAATCATTGAGGTTCCACAAGCTGCTAACAATATTCTAACAGATCAAGCAGTTCAGGAAATATCACAAGCTCCTGAACAACCAGTTGAACCACAAGCTCCTCTAGGAGACATTGGTACAACATTAAGAAAATCTACTAGAAACAGGTGATCAGCAATTCCTAGTGATTACATTGTGTATCTACAAGAATCTGACTATAATTTTGGAGCTGAAAATGATCCTAAAACCTTTTTCACAGGCCATGAGTTGCAAAGGGTCAACATTGTGGCACGATACCGTAAAGGAAAAGATGAATTCCATGAAAAGCAACGGAGTCTGGGATCTTGTAGAGTTGCTTAATGGGGCAAAGGCCATTGGTTGCAAATGGGTCTTTAAGACCAAGAAAGATTCATTAGGCAACATTGAGAGATACAAAGTGAGATTCTTTACGAAAAGTTTTACTCAATAAGAAAGAATCGATTACACGAAGACTTTCTCTCCTGTATCTAAGAAAGATTCTCTTCATATTATTTTGGCATTAGTTGCTCATTTTGACCTTGAGCTGCAACAAATGGATGTGAAAACTGCATTTCTTAATGGAGATCTAGAGGAGGAGGTTTATATGAAATAACCTGAAGGTTTCTCCTCTAATAATGGTGAGAATTTGGTTTACAAGCTTAAGAAATCCATATACGGTTTAAAACAAGCCTCCCATCAATGGTATTTCAAATTCCATGAAGTAATTTGTTCATTCGGTTTTGTTGAAAACCCCATAGATCAATGTATATACCAGAAGGTTAGTGGGAGTAAAATTTGTTTTCTTGTTTTATATGTGGATGATATTTTACTTGCAACCAATGATAAGGGCTTGCTGCATGAGGTGAAACAATTTCTCTCTAAAAATTTTGATATAAAAGATATTAATGAGTCATCTTATGTCATTGGCAGTAAGACCCATAGAGATAGACCTCGAGGTGTTTTATGTATGTGACAAGAAACCTATATCAACAAAGTTTTAAAGAGATTTTGGATGATAGATTGTTCACCAAAGTGTAGCTCCTATTGTGAAGGGTGATAGGTTCAATTTGAACCAATGCTCGAAGAATAATTTTGAGAGGGAATCCATGAAGAACATTCCATATGCTTCTGCAGTCGGAAGCCTTATGTATGCTCAGGTCTGCACTAGACCTGACATTGCATTTGTTGTAGGGATGCTAGGGCGATATCAGAGTAACCCAGGTTTAGACCACTAGAGAGCTGCAAAGAAAGTAATGAGGTATCTTCAAGGAACTAAAGACTACAAGTTTATATATAGACAGACGGACAATCTGGATGTGATTGGCTACTCTAATTTAGACTTTGCTGGTTGTGTTGATTCACGTAAATCAACATCAAGGTACATTTTTCGGATGGCTGGTGGAGCTGTTTCTTGGAGAAGTGTCAAGAAGACATTGACTTCTACTATGGAAGCCGAGTTCGTCTCCTGTTTTGAGGCTACTTCACATGGGGTATGGCTTAGAGTTTCATTTATGGGCTTAGAGTCATGGATTTTATATCTAGGCCATTGAGAATTTTCTGCGACAATTCAGCTGTTGTCTTTATAGCTAAGAACAGAAAAAGTGAAAGTCGAAGTAAACATATCAACATTAAGTATTTAGCCATAAGAGAACGTATAAAAGAAAAGAAAGTGATCATTGAACACATTAGCACTGAATTGATGATCGCTGATCCTTTGACTAAGAGCACGCCACCTCTGAAATTCAAGGATCATGTAGAGAAAATAGGACTTGGTTCCATTTTATAATTGTATACATATAGTTTATTAATGAAACTCTTATATATTTTGATGTTTTCTCATATTCATGTGCACCTTAATTTATTTGAGAAAATTCATCTGTATAGGACCAAGAATAAACATAGGGTTTATTCATTAAGAAATGTTGCCACATGAAGAATAATATTTGAGCAACTAAATGCATCGTAATACATGGAATGTAATACTCACTCTTAGAGGACTTATCACCACGATTCATGTATTTACTTCTTAAAATATAAACAATAGGATTAAGTTAGGTTAAACATATGGACCAAGTGGGAGAATGTAACCATTCCATTCATGGTCCATGTTCAACCTTTTGGCTGCCTCAACCTTTTGACTACCCATTGATTGTGGTAACAAATGTATGAAATATGGACAGACGTTCTTGATGGGAGAACAAGTATAAATACAGGTTTGGTCCTTAGACTCTGGACTACTCATTTTTCTTTCATACACTATCAAATTGAAGAGTTCTAAGAGTCTAGAAGTACCAATACTGAGAGAATAACAGATTGTGTAAGTGAAAAGCTTCAATGGCCGGCGGTATGCTTACGGTCTATCTTAATTCCGCTTTTGATCTATACACTATTTAAATTATTTAGCATGTTTAGATTATATTTAGTTTTAACAAAAAAATTAGTGTCATCTGATCGATTTACCTGAACTATCTCAACAATTGCTAGTCATTTGTCGGAGCCTCCACGACAGTCTATTCAAACTACTTGGTACATCAATTTTAGGATTACATCTATCTCGTGTATAAATACATACACGGTGTTAATCTCACAGATTGCGTTAGGAATCCCCAAAACCCAAATCTCATGGTACTCTCGAGTTGGGTCTCTCGCATGCAGAGCGCCACGGATCTCACACACAGCCTGGATTATATTTACCATTGTTCGAGTCTAAATTCGAACTTTATTCACAACCATATTTTGTTTGGCATTTTTCTATCTTTTACACATCCACTCTTCTATCAGAAGATAGATAGTATGTGATATTGATGTTGATCTTTCCCTTTATGTGAATTTGGTTGCTAAGGAAAGAAGAAAGTGAAATCTCTATTTTGTTTTTGGATGTTGTAATATGATATCCAGATCTGTAGAGAAATCGAGAAGAACATATTCTTTTAAATTTTTGTTCTTGATTCTACTTTTTAATTTTGGTTTTCAATTTTTTATTTAATTGAGGGTTTATGAAAGAAGACATAAGATGGATGGAGAAGAGTGAGAGCCAAGATGAGAGAGAACATATTTTAGAAAAATGTGGTCAACATGGGTCTCACCTTGTCTGTAAGCATATTTTAAATGATGACCATTTAAGTCATTTCATATTTTCTGTTTAAATTTTACAGATTCCTTCCTTGAATATTCAAGGGGGTAACTATCATTTTCTAAAACTAAGATGGGGTAAGTGTAGATTATGTCAAACCTCGAGGGGCAAAATGTATTTGTCCATTTTTCTTTTTAATTCTCTTCATTCTGATTAATTACTATTTAATCAATTAAAAAATAAAACAATAGTAGAATAATGTAATTTTACAATATCAATGAATAGATATCTTTACTAATGATATTAAAATCAATTTATTTGATGTTTTACTTTAGACAATTCTACCATTAAAAAATATAATGTAAAAACATTTTTGACAAACCCGTGTGTGCGATGCACGCAACTACTTTTTAATAAAATTGGATAAGATTCAATAATAACTCAAAATTAACAAAATAAATACAACTCAAACTTTGTCCATGATAAATAAATAAAAGAAATAATCACATGCATATTTTAGGTTTAATTACAAAATTCATCTTAAATTTAAGGTTAAGTAACAGTTTGTTCTCTGAATTTTTCAAAAAGGACAATTTAACCCATAACTTTATCAATTTGGAGTAATTCAACTCATTAGTCTAATTCCGATCAAATTCTGGTCAAAAGATTACGGGAAAACTTAATATATTTGCTAACTTATAATGTCATATGGCAAATATATTAAGTTTTTTTGGTAATCTTAACCATCAGACGTGGCAAGTTAGTAAATATATTAAGTTTTTTGGTAATTTTTTGATTGAAATTTGATCGAAATCAAACCAATTAGTTAAATTGCTCCAAATTAACAAAATCAAGAGGTTAAGGGCATGTTTGGGTAACAATTTTTTGTTTTCAGTTTTCGAAAACTGTTTTCGAAAACGAAAACTGAAAACAGTTTTCTGAAGAAAACATGTTTGGATAACTATAACTCGAAAACTGTTTTCAAAACATAAAACAATGAAATGTTGTTTGGATAATTTTATTTTGAAAACTGTTTTGATACACCTTGTAATTATTTTTAGTTTTGAGTTTAAATTTAAAACTTATATTAATTTTATTTTTCATATTAACTAAATACTTAAAAATAATTAATATTATTTTATTTTCAAATTTTTTAATATTTTTTATATACTATGGAATAAGAATGAAACAGAGAAGTGAATACTGATTTTAGGGCTATTTTTCAAAAATTATGTCAGAAAACACCAATTTGGATATTTTAGAAAACAATTTTTGAAAACTGATTTTTTAAAAACTGTTTTAGAAAATTACTTTTGAAAACTGTTTGCTAAACATAAAAAAGAGTTTTTGAAAATTATTTTTAATTTTCAAAAACAAACTTAAAATAATTTTTAGAAACCCTATCCAAACATGCCCTAAAATGCCTTTTTCTTAAAACTCGCTTAACCTAAACTCGGTAAAAATTTTGCAATTAAGCTCATATTTTATGTCTGAATCAGTGAATGTTACAACTCTTTTGTCGGTGGAAAGAAACCCTTGTACGCCAAATGGGCCTGGGTTTTAAGTCAATTTGCTTTTTAACATGACTTAAATCTTTCTCCGAATCCACAACTTGCCTTATCTTCTTTTATAAAATTTAGGAAAAAATACTAGACAAAATTCTACTACCAAGGTTGTATCCTCAATTGTCAATACTAATGTGCGAACCTGGCAGCGGACTGGATGGAGAAGAAAAGAAGGATGGACTGTTGCACTGCCCTTTGGTCTTCTGAGCCCCCGTCCAATCTGCTGACCGAATATCTTAGCGTCCGAAGCTGCTGTTGATCCTGGTTGATCGCCTATCAACATTTTTTTTGCGCTTTTGTTTTCTGTTTTTGTTTTGTCTCGGTTTGTTTTGTTTAAAAATAAAAATATACATCTATTTTCACATGAGATAAATTTATTTTTACAGTAATCTGAATAATGGTATTATAAACTTCATTTTGTGAGAATTATTTATTACATCAAAAAAATCTACTAGTAATTACGAAAAATTAAATAATAATTTTAATATATCAATTTTTTTATAATTATTAATAAATTTTATTAATTTTTTAATAATTTTCACGAAATTTTATAAAAAAAACTTTTGACATCGAATATTTTTTTATACTAACATATACCTTAAAACCAAACTTACCCTTTTTTTTTTTAAAACAGTCGACCCTACAAATTTACTAATGTCATTTCAAATATTTACATAAAGATATAATTTTTCATGTCAGACAGACATTTAAAAAAAAACCTCCAAACGATTGAGCAGTGGACTTTTTTTAAATGTGATTTCTGCCAAAATCGTGTAAGGTAAAAACAAATATAGAATGTTCCTCAATTTTTCTTTTATTTCATTGACCAGGGCATATACTCCACAGAGAGCATCGCCACAAACACCAAACCAAATGAAATAGTTGTCTCATCCAAGAATAAAGCTCCAAAATGAAATCACTTCATCATTATCATTCTTTTAGGATTTATGTAAAGTTGGATCGATCAGATCCAAAATTTAACCCAAAATGAAGGGATGAGAGAGGAGAGTGACCATCTTATCATTGGATGTTAAAAAAATAATGGAAGGATTCATCAACCCAACCTCCCTCGCTTTCTCTCCTCTCCACCTCGCGTCCTTCTCTCTCAGCCTCGGCTCTCTTGTCAATTATCCCGTCGCAACCCTCTTCTCCAAAAATTGGTGGGTTTATCTTGGTCTGTTTGCAAGAGGCTGCTGAAGTTTGAATGATGCTTGCTTTTTTTTTGGGGGGGGGTTTTTTCAATGTGAAGGTTTTTTTACTTGCAACTTGCAAGAGAAACAGTAGGGACCTGGTGAGACTGGAGAGAGAGATGGGACAAAAGGTTATGGTAAAAGTGTATTTAATTTACTAATGTCGTGGATTCAGCTAAAAGGACCGTGTCATTAGAAAAATTCGGGATTGGGGTTTTTCTTTCTTTTCTCCAAGAGAGAAAAAACGCACAAGGGTTTTAGGCTTTTAGCCCTTCTCTTTCTCTGTTGTTCATGGCCACGCTCTGCTCCTGTGCTTCACTGACAGGCCCAGTAGCCTCATCCCAGAACTAAATCCCCCCTAAACTCCACAGTATTTACAGGGTTGCCACGAAAAGACCCAACAAAACGGCTCTTCTTTGTGTAGGTAACGGAAGCTGCTTCAAGCTGGGCAGAATGGCAGAGGTTATCGCTATGAGGGTCTGTACGACCACTCAAAACAACTCCTTTAGACAATTTAATCCTTCTTGTTTATGGTTATCCCATTCTTGTCCCCGCCCTTCCTCTTCTTTCCCGAGGCCCTTCCCTGTGGTGGCTTACTCTAGATCCCTGCACAGGTACACTTTCACCCTTCTTTAGCTCAGGTTTACTGTTTTTGTACCATATCTTGTGTTGTGTTTAACTTTTGCTATCTGCCTTTGTTTAATAGGTTATTTGATACCCGTGTATTGGTGTTTCTATCTATCAAACAGATTTTTTTTTTTTTTATTTGGGTTAGTGGGATTACCCTTTTTTTTTTATTTGAGTTAGTGGGATTTTGGTTAAAGCCCAGAATGCAACCACTTCTGCTACCATATCATTTTCTCTCTTCTTTCTTCTTCTTTGTGACTTTTTGCTATCTGGTTTTTAGTTTGTTGTATTTTTATCAACAATGTTTTGTAGGGTTACTGGGTTTTGCATCAAACGGAAAACTCAATTTTATCAACAATGTGATTCTAGGTTTTTTTCTTTTTTGGGTGGGGGGGGAGGGGAGGGAGTATTCTGAATGTTTGGTTTGTTGCCATAACTTTGTAGGATTATGGGGGAGACATTCTTATTTCTTATATACTTTTCTTTTTGATAAGTAATTTCATATACAATATTCTTGTTTCTAATGGTTTTAGGGACTTCAGGTTGTGATGTGTGAAAGCATTACCAACTGTGTTCTGTAATTATTTACTTCTGGGGTGACTTTTAGAAATGAATGAATTCTGGAATTAGAAGGTTCATGTAATTGTGTTAGGTTGTTGGTTTAGTAATATGGAGTTTTAGGGCATCTACTGATGTGTATATTCTGGTGCAAATTAGGAGTGCTCGGAGTGCTTGTTGCTTCTAATTTAAACGTAGGTAAAATTTTGTGCATGAGGGAAAATCTGCTCTCGTGTCAGTTTGATCAATCTAGATGAAGGGAGACAAAATGAATTAGAAGGGGAGAAAGATTCATTATAGACAAGTAAATGAAGTGAGATAAGCTGTTGGTGGTTTGGTATTGTTACTTTGGAAATTGAGGTTTCGGTAAATCTTAATCGCATAATTGCTGTTGTCTCAAGGTAAGGCTTATGGATGACCCTTGATGTGAACATGGCTCCAACTGAAGTAGATCTGAGTAGATAAGTTCAGGCCCTTGAGGGATTTTATATTGATCTAAACATTGGAATGGTAGCAAAGAATTTATAAATGCTATGCAAAGAAAAAACTCATAATGTTGCCAAAGGTTTTGAAGGATAGGCCTTTGTATTTTAACTTTAATTTGAATTTGTTGTTGAAGTCGAACTTTATGTAGTCTATTTTGTGATTTCCTTTCTAGTTCTTTTTCAGGACAATAATTGAGTATGAAATTCTTAGTAGCAAAAATGATGATTAACTAGTTGAATCTGATGACATATAACTATTGATCTGTGGTAGTATGCGTTATGAATGCATGCTGAAATTTGTTGCTGGGTGGATATTTACGAGTATTCTGCCTTCTTTTTTTCATGCTTAGCACGCTGGAAGCAATATATTGTTCCAGTTAATTGATCTTTCATTTCTTTTTAATCTTGCCACATATGTGAATTGCAGAAGAGAAGTTTGCACAATCCAGAGTGCCTGCTGCACCTACCCAACCATTAGCTTGTTTGGTAGTTCTCTTTGTTCTCAGCATTGCTATCATTTGATGCCTTCTAATGTTGATATGTCTTGGAAGCTTGTGATCAGTCCTTCTACTAAATCAGCAAGGATGGTCCGTGGACACAATTTCAACTACCAGCAGAAGGTCGATAAGGCAGTCATGCAAGTCTCTGGAAGCTCTAATGGAACACAAATTTGTGAGTTAGGGGATATTGCTTCCAAACCCAAAATTCCTGGTGATGAAAATGGATGGGAGGAAGAAACTAAACTGGTGATAAAGAGAAAAAAAGAATGTCTGAAAGGAAAGTGTGATGTCTTGCAAGATGATAATTTTTGTTTACGTAACCAAGACTACAAGGGTTCTGATCCAACTAATATACGAAGTAATGGTCCACCATATAAATCCAATTATAGATTACCAGCTATTGCTGAAAATGGTGGAAGACACGACTTTATTCCCTATGCTGAAGTAAGTACGACTATGAAAGATTCCAATATTAATGACATTAACCAGCAAAAGTGTTCATCTTTAATAGACCTGATAAAGAACACCTTTTTGCCAATGGAGGATGGAAAAAGAACAGATTCCAATTGTAACAAAGATAAAGGGGACCATAGCAGTGAAAAAATTGCTGCTAGTGCTGGTGATGAAGTTAAAACAACCACTGCCAAAGAGGGTGAAGGTGCTGGCCGGCTGAATCTTCAAGAGAAGCTTAGTAGCATCAATGATAAAGTTCTTGTTGTTGATAACGTCTCTGTTGCCAAGCAAGTGGTTAGGATGCTCACACGTCAATACAGGAATTTTGTCCATGCATGTGATACTGAGGTGTGTATTCTACTTAAAACTTAAATTCTTTCTGCTGTTCTATTATGTAGTCATGCATGCAACAGTGAAATACACATTCTATTTAAGTTCTCTATGACATTTTCTCATATTTTTGAGTTGCAGTTTTCCACTGATTATGTCATGGTTTCAGGTTGCCAAGATTGATGTGAAGCAAGAAACACCTGTTGACCATGGAGAGTTAATATGCTTCAGTATTTATTCTGGACGAGAAGCAGATTTTGGAAATGGGAAATCCTGTATCTGGGTAGATGTTCTTGATGGTGGTGGCAGGGATCTTTTGGTTGAGTTTGCTCCATTTTTTGAAGACCCATCCATCAGAAAGGTGAGCTTTCCCATACTCTGTTTCAGTTTCCTCTTCATGGTCCTCATTGTCTGCAGTGCCTTTTCGCTTTCCTCTTCATTGTCCTCATTGTCTGCAGAGTACTTTCTTATTATTTATAGCATAATCATTATATAACTGGAATTCTAGTAGCAGTACTGAGAAATGACTTGTGACAATATCTGTGATTATTATGCTTTGTGCATGTTTTTTATGGATTGGAGCTTGAACCTACTTGCAATGCTCTGACAGTTATCACTTTTAATGAATAACATTGGTCAAATGCCTTGTTGTCTTGAACAAATTTGACAATTTGTTCTATGTTGTTTTGCTTCTACTTCGATAAACTAGGGAGTGAGCTTAGTACAGAAACAAATGAGAAGTTGATAATTTCATCTGATCTTCCTGTAGGTTTGGCACAACTACAGCTTTGATAACCACATTATTGAGAATTATGGACTCAAGGTTTCTGGTTTTCATGCTGACACAATGCACATGGCACGGTTATGGGATTCGTCAAGGCGAATGGAGGGTGGATATTCACTTGATGCACTTACAGGAGACCAAAGGGTTATGGAGGAGGCTGTATTGAAGGGGGAAGGTAAGTTGATTGGTAAAGTATCTATGAAGACCATTTTTGGCAAGAAAAAGGTGAAAAAAGATGGATCTGAAGGCAAAATAATTACAATTGCTCCTGTTGAAGAGCTGCAGCGAAAAGAACGAGAATCTTGGATTTCTTACTCTGCCTTAGATGCAATGAGCACGCTAAATCTTTACGAGAGCTTGAAAATCAAACTATCAAAAATGGCATGGAGCTGTTATGGAAAATCAGTTCCTGGAAAGTCCATGTTTGACTTCTACCAAGAATACTGGCAACCATTTGGTGAGATTCTAGTTAGAATGGAAGCTGAGGGAATGCTAGTAGATCGGAAATATCTTGCTGAGATGGAGAAGGTGGCCAAAGCAGAGCAAGAGGTTGCTGTTAATAGATTTCGGAATTGGGCATCTAAATATTGCCCCGACGCCAAGTATATGAATGTGGGAAGTGATACGCAACTGCGCCAGCTCTTTTTTGGTGGCATTGTTAATAGGTAGGTGCAATGAGCACACTAAAGCTTTATGAGACTTTCGTATCCAATTCTTAATTGATATGCTATCTTGTAGATAGTTCTTTTGTACATGCAAGGGGCCCTTGGAATATACTTTTTTTACCTTATAAAAAATTTAGGTAGCTTTCTTCCATAATTATACTTGTTGTACCTTAGGGGTGGCATGAAAGTGAAGGAATCTTAGTTGATGAGGCCGTATTTCATAGTACATAAACCCATATAGTCTTTTCTGTGACGACATTGGTGCAGCCTGCAACTTGCAAAAGGTATACTGAAAAAATGCAGATGAAACAAAAAAACCAACCCCAGCTCTTGTGTTCACGTGGAGAAGTCAACTATTACCATTCAAATTCCATGAAAGTATGAAATAAGAGTTATCAGTTTTAGACACGTTCATCCTAGTCAAATGAGGCCCAAACAAATCTCCAAATATTAACTTTGGTTATTTCTTATAACAGAAAGGATGCCAATGAGTTTCTCGAGTTTGATAGAAATTTCAAAGTTCCCAATGTCGACAAAGTGATTGAAAAAGGCAAGAAAACTCCCACAAAATATCGCAGTATTAAGCTGCACAGACTTAGTGAGAAAGTGCTGCCTACTGAGATGTACACAGCCACTGGTTGGCCCTCAGTCTGTGGAGATGCTTTGAAGGCCTTAGCTGGGAAAGTTTCTTCAGAATATGATTTTATGGATGATGCCTGTGACTCACCTCTAGAAGACAATATTGACAACACTTCTGAAACAATGACAGACGATGCTTCAGAATCACAAAAATCAACTGCTTGTGTTAAAGTAGACACATCTGCTTATGGAACAGCTTTTACAGCGTTTGGAGGAGGGGATGAGGGGAGAGAGGCCTGTCATGCCATTGCTTCGTTATGCGAAGTTTGCTCCATTGATTCTTTGATATCAAATTTTATCCTTCCGTTGCAGGTGATTTCTGATGCTACATTTTACCGGTCATGTAAATTAATTAGTTTTAACTTGCAAATGCCCTTTGTGCTGTTAAGGGCTCCAAATTATATCAGATTTATAGTTTTCCTTTCATATCCTGATTTTATATCCCTATTTACCTCGCCACTGCATGTAAAGGGATCTCTCTCTCTCACTGACTCTAGCTAAGCACACTAGTCAGTGTTAATAAATATTCTAGCATTTCAACAATCAATCATAACTAGATATATATGGTTTCCCCAATGTAGTCTGTATTAGGAGACATCTTTGGTGTGGCCCTTATAATTAGACTCTTGATTCTTTGGTTGCCTTCTCCATCCTTCTTTCTTCTTTCTCAGTTTCCTACATGATTATTCCTCTCATTCTCGCTTTAGTTTTGGACTGTGAAGTAGTAGAGTAGCTATGATGAAATTGTCTTTATTCTACCACAGGGAAGTATTGTATCAGGCAAGGATGGGCGTGTTCATTGTTCACTTAATATCAACACAGAAACTGGGCGCTTATCAGCTAGGAGGCCAAATTTGCAGGTTCAACTTTTTTTTCTTGACCATACTTATATGTATATATTGAATGAATGACCTCAACATCTTACCCGAAATGCTTCCTACCATTTGATGTTGCTTTATCATAATGCTAGTAAACTTGACTGTTATTTGACTTGGGATCAAGTTTGTGTGACCATAATTTCACTCCATTGTTTGTCATCCAACAAATCATGAGACCTCTGGTCAGTCTGACATATTTGCTTCTTGAGCAAGTATGATCTTCCTAGAGTTTACTATTGCCAAGAGAGCTATATGCATACCCAAGATTGAGCTATTCCTAGTTTCAACATCAAACGCATGATTAAATTCCCCCTATAAGTTGTCTACTTGGGGTTCACTCACCAACTGCCTTACATGTAACAGAGATGACCCCAGTAAGATGTTAGATTGACCGATGCTCCTGTTCCTTGCTGTTTACATACTATGATTTATTAAGGCAAGAAGTGTTTTTTAAAAAAAATAGTTAACTTCTTTATTGTGTGCGTTCTTTCTAATATTTACAAACTTCATATTTTTAATGTTTTGGTTTCTCAACATCAGAATCAGCCTGCTCTGGAGAAGGACCGGTACAAGATCCGTCGGGCATTCATAGCTTCACCTGGAAATTCCCTTATTGTTGCTGATTATGGGCAGGTAAGTGGATTGAGTTATTTACATGCTTGATGGAATATTATGATTTGATTGAAAAATATGTATTCATATCACAGCTGGAACTTAGGATTCTTGCACATCTTGCTAACTGTGAGAGCATGATTCAAGCCTTCAAAGCTGGTGGAGACTTCCATTCGCGGACGGCAATGAATATGTACCCACATATTCGTGAAGCTATTGAAAACAAGCAAGTGCTTCTCGAGTGGCATCCTCAACATGGTGAAGACAAACCACCAGTGCCACTGTTAAAGGTAAACTGTCAAAACTATGTTCCGCACATGATTGGGAGTTTTAAAGTTTAATAATTAATGTTTTGCATATGAAAATTTTGTTTATTTACTTTTTTTAGCGTGGTAATTGATAAATTTTAGTGACTACCATTGGATTAAATACTTGCTGCTATAGTTGGAACCACTATTCGTTCATTGTTTCTTCTGTCTTGATAAATGACCTCATATCTAGAATCATTCTACTACACTAATAATTGTGTAGAAGATAATGTGAAATTCAATAATTAAAGTCAGTGCCTTACTAGGTTAATGAATACCATGGGATTTATATATGTATTCTTGTTCAGCTAATATTAGTATTCTTAACTTTGCTAATGTTTTCAGTTAGCTTACAGTTTCTCCAATTTAAATGTGATCCAAATACTGCTTTTTAACTATGAAGTGTTCCTTGAATCAGAGGGTTTGATTTATAATTGCTTGTCATTCTTCTTCAGTTGGTCAAGTCAAACCTTGTTGAATATGTATAACTTGTTATAGAACAGAAACTTCATTAAAAGTAGTCCAAATATAATATGAAGATCTCTAGAATTATTTGTACTATTATCATCTAATTTGAAGTGCTGTGAATTTTTTTGATTTAGGATGCCTTTGCGTCTGAGAGAAGAAAAGCTAAAATGCTCAACTTTTCAATCGCATATGGAAAAACTCCTGTGGGGCTTGCTCGGGATTGGAAGGTACCGTCGCCTACTCAACCTAAGATCATAAGTAGCTTATGTTGATTTATTTCAGAATAAGTTGATCTAGATGGGTATGGTGCTTGCCGTCTTGTTTTTAGGTGTCTGTGGACGAAGCACAGGAAACAGTTAATCTCTGGTATAATGGAAGAGAAGAGGTGCTTAAATGGCAAGAAAAACGTAAGCAAGAAGCTATGAGAAAAGGATGCGTTCACACATTGCTTGGACGCGCTCGTCGGTTCCCATTAGACTGTGCTACACGTGCTCAAAGGAATCACATTGGTCGGGCTGCTATCAATACCCCAGTGCAGGTTTTCACTTTTTCCTCATTAGCTCAAGTTTTCTCTCTCTCTCTCTCTCTCTCTGATTTAGGCGACCGCTACAGGGAAGTGCTGCTGATGTTGCCATGTGTGCAATGTTAGAAATATCAAATAACGGTCATTTGAAGGAACTTGGATGGAGGCTCCTTTTACAGGTTATATTCTTGTCCTGTCGTTTTTCGTTGGCTAATGTGTTTAATATCCTTTGTTAATTTCCATTTTTCCCCTATGATTGTCTACTGTAATTCTGCATCCACTTCTCACTATTGCTGTTAATGCAACTCACCCTAGAATTCAAAGTCATTTAGTTCAATTTCCCAATACTCCACAAAAGTATATTTTATAAAATCTCATCATTCACAGGCTGTGTGACGGAGAACCAACCAAGAACCTTTGGAAAACACCTTGTAGGCATAGGAATAGGAATTAGAGAACTTCTTTTGTGATTGGGATCAACTCTTAGAGGGAATATTAGTAGGTTTTGGTTTCCATTTATGTTTAGGATTTGGTGCATATAAATATGCGCACCCTATTATGTTGAACCTTGGTGTACTGATTGAGGAATTACAGAGATATTGTGATTCCTCTTGTCATTGTGCCTTTAATAATTGTTAAATCTCATTTCTCTGTTATTCTTCTTGTGTGTTCTTCATCATTGTGGTTAGACACATAAACATGTCTGATCTTAGGTCATTGTGTCTGCTTTCTATATATTAATAACCTGGATTTTGTCTATAAAGTTAAGTCCATTTAACTTAAAAGGTGTTCTCCACATACTTATTTTAAAAATAAAAAAGGAAAGAGTTGTTCTCCATTTAGAAGTGTAGAGGTGAATCTTAAATTTTCTCAGCTTCTGTTGCTTATGCCTCAATTACATGAACTGTAGATTCATGAATTTGATTGTACCGTATTAGTCTGCCATGTTTCTAGACCCCTTCATAAATTCTTTATTTGCCAGTCCGTTGTGGAACATGCACATACACACTATTTACGATCTCATTTAATAGAGGGGAGTTTTGATTCATATAGCTCTTGTGTTGCAAATTGGCAACAGCTTTATGTGGCTCTTTATACACTTCACTCGTTATCATGTAGCTACTGTGGTCTAATTTGTCTGGAAATAACATTCTTTCGAAAGCAGGTTCATGATGAAGTGATCTTGGAAGGACCAAGCGAGTCAGCTCAGGTAGCAAAGGCCATAGTTGTGGAGTGCATGTCTAAACCCTTCAATGGCAAGAATATTCTTAAGGTTGACCTAGCCGTTGATGCCAAATGTGCTCAAAACTGGTATTCAGCCAAGTAGGTATTGGGTTCCATATTTACATAAGGGTATGGATTACTGGTGAAAACTTCATGTTGAGACTAATTTTTGCCTTGATGAAGGAGTTGAATTTTCATAGATGAGATATTGCATTGATTCTTAGAAGGTATTTGCTGACGGAATCAGTTCTGAGATATTCAACTGCTCTGAAATTTCTGCCCTGTCTAGTGGTGTGACAAGTCATGGTTTTGCCAAAACAAGAAGAGGGCATGTTTCGATGATTTGTTGCAATTTTGTAATGTATTTTTTATGACCAAGGGCATGAGAAGATAGTCCCTGTATATAGAAATTCTTTCAGCATTTTCATCCCTTTTAAGTGTTAATTGTATACAAAATAGTAATACTGTACTGTTTCTTTTAACGCAGTAAATGAATCTTTAAATTGATTTTATTTTCTTTCTTGCATCTATATATTTCATTTCTAGTTACAGTATTAATTTCATTTTATTTTTAGTCTCAAATGCTGAGACAGGCTGCAACCAAACATGCCTACAAGCTGTACACGAAGAGCAATATTGTTGGGCATGTTTTAACTCGACAATACTTCTATCCACAACAGAAGCTTCAGCTAGGCCAAATGACCCCTTAGTGTAGTGTCTTATCTAGGAAAATTAGATACCCATCAATTGACTGCTACGGATGCTCAGACAGGGACCTCATGGACCAGCTGCCATAATAACTTGAAAAAATATGTAAGGTGATAAATGGTTTTGATTGATGTGGCAAACAGATTGAAGAATTTAAGGCATTGTTTGCCATTATTGCTTAAGTTTGCTATCAGCCTCAGTTTATCCTCCTTTTCAATCTCCATTCTCCCAAACAATGCATTTGAAGAAAGCTGGCTTAAATGTATAAAATAAACCAAACAACTAGCATAATCTTCCATAACATGGGTAATATAAGAAAGATCAAACATGTACCTTTCAGCTTTGAATCAGTAAATGTATTTATCCAGTATTCAAATTGCATATTTGTTTGAAACCTTGTAAAGTTGCAAGTTTGTTTAATTCACATAAAATACATGGTGTATTTACCAATCACTCGATCAAAAACTATGCACGCAAAATAGAGAAATATATTTGTCAATAGGCTCTTCAGCAGCTTGTTACTTCTCAAACTGTTGCAGCTCAATCCCCCAAGCTGATGCCAACTGCATAAGAAGTTGGTCAGGTGTTGGACCTTCCCAGTCCTCAGGAGGATCCATTGTTGAAGAAGCTTCATGTAAATTCAATAAAAGCTCCTTTTTCAACTCCATGTGAATGCCCAAGACATCAGGTCCATTTTCCAATACCACTTCGACCAGCTGAAGAATACAAAAGATATTACAGAAGGTAGAAAAAGGAAAAAGACAGCATGCCATGATATATGATGTTCTTTTGCCATGATATATTAATGATAAGTCTGCTTCAAAATGCCTCTACTTCTCCTGCTAAAGAATTTATTACTTATATTAGCCTGCTCCTTAAAATATCTCTCAAGTTTGCTTAGGCATGCTCTACAAATAAATGAGATATTAATGCTCCAACAATGGCTTAGAACAAGTCAGACTATTCTCCTAATTAAAAAGAAAGTAATTTTAATATACTCCACACAGACACAAATACTGGGTTAGCTAGCCTATTATTAACATTAACCTATTTTTCATTTTTATATACTCCACACAGACACACAAACACTGGGTTAGCTAGCCTATTATTAACATTAACCTATTTTTCATACGTGTTTTAAAAATGCATAGCCTTAGATGTTATATAATAATTAATAATTTTGAGAGTCAGAAAATATGTGTAAGACAAGAAAATCGCCCAAAGCAAGCAGCTTAATTTAGATTAACAAGAACCTATACCTGTTGAATCCAGGACAGACAGATGTCAAACAAGCTCTGATCCAGTAGAAACTGCCCGATAGCATGCATAACCTCATTTGCTATCTCATTTGACAGTTGGTCAATAACAGGACCAGTTCTGTCCATTAGCTTCACAAGCAAAAGATCATCCCCTGTAGACCCAACTTCAGCATAAGCAGAATCCATATCACCCACTTGGAGGGCATGCATTGCATTACTCCAAGAAGTCCAGATTGGGTCTCGCTCTTGCCCAACATTATCATCTCCCAAGGCTTCTGCAGTCAATTCAGGAATAGCTACTCTTCCTGCCCGAGATGTTCCGCTGTCCTCCCCCGCCACCCGAATTGCTTCCAAGGTAGCTTCATCCTTTGAAGCTTGCCAGACACTTCTAGCAGAAGGCCCCTCACCAAGCCTAACAGGTCCAGCCCCTTTTTCCCAAGCTCTTCTGCTGCTGCCAACCTGATCACTCTCATGTTCTGATTTAGGTGATCTACCATCCAGAGGACCACCACCTGGAATTCTTCTTGAACCAACCTGCCCATTTCTAGAAGCACCATACGCAGGAAAATCCCAATCATCAGATATGTCAGATCTCCAAGTGGACCCCCTTCCCCTCATGCTTGAAGCAACTCCATCAGATTGGTTAAATCTTTCTCCAAATGGAATCCGTCCATTATACTTGGAACCAGAGTAGTCAGGGAAGCCATTATACTTGCCTAAAGATCTATTAGATCCCTCAAACCCCATTGCAAAATTAACTCTCCTACCTCCTGATGATATCGACAAATCCCTTGCCATATCTTCAACAACTCTCTCAAGTCCCCTAACCCTGTTCTCTAAAGTTACCATGCTATCATGAGACCCACCCATGAAATCCTGAAGTTTTTTTTTTTTTAAAAAAAAAGAGAAAAAAAGAGTAACTTATCAGTTAGAAAAAAGCATATATTGGGACCACATTGATGCAGAATTCAAAAATACCTGCAGCATATTCATCAAATGAGCTTGTTGTCTCTCTAACTGCAATAACTGCCTCTGGATAGCTGACCAGTTTCCTTTGTTATTAATGAAGGATCCTTCAGATTGGGCATCAGTCTTGGGGAAAGCTGAACGATTTCCAGACGACTCCCTTTGATTTACATCAATCCTGTCATCGTCATATGCCCTCGTTCTCAAGTCTTTCCCATTTACCCTTTCTTCCGCCCATTTATCCCTTGGAAAATCACCATAATCCCGTTGCTTAGAATATAAACCAGCAGTTGCCCTCTCTATGTTGCGAAACTTAGCATTCAACGATCCATGATCATCTGCTTGGCTGTTTCCCAACCGATTTGACCTTCCCCTTGAATCAAAATCATTTGCTTCTGATTCTTCCTCATTGTTTGAGTTTGAAGAATTTTGATATCTACGAGGAACAATGACTTCCACTGGCAAATCATCAGAACCCCTTGTCTCAAGTTTCTGGAAGAATTCTGGGTTAAGTTCCTTGTCAGTTAAGGCTGGGGCTTTCTTCTTTAATATTACAACTGCTTTTTCTGAAATGCTTCCACCTTTGCCTTTAGAAACAGACAAGGAAGTAGGGGAAGAACTATCAGACGAATCCTTTGTCAAAGGCTCTGTTCTTTCACCAAAATTTGAATTTTTCACATCATTCTTTTCTGCAAACTCAGCTGGCCCAGGAGATAAAGCTTTCTGGTCATCTGGAGCTCCATCCCCGCCCGTCCCTGTTATCTTCTTCCATAATTGTAATGCCTCTGTCATGCTATCTCTAACAGGTTTGATCTGTTAGACAAATGGTCATATAATTATTTCAATGCAATAAATGGTTCAATAAGCAAGCATACTCAACAAAGACCTATTTTCAAGTTCTTTTAACTGATAAATTTCCACCTAAGCATACACTTAAGATCATCAGACAATGAAATCTGATGTATAACCTCAGGAACAACTACAAGAATGAAAATAATAGTTTCAACATCAGTTGAGATAAGCGCACCTGTCTTCCCTTAATCACCATGTCACTCCAGACCTTTCTTCGTGTAGTTTATGGTATCATCTGGTTGTCAAATAGGTCAACTCCTAACTATGATTCTCTAGGGAGGCCAATGTCTACAGTGAAAGTGAGTGAAGTATAAATTGATCCTAATAAATGACCCAGATTTATCTACTTCGTGCATTAATTTAAATTAAGTTTTAGCTTTTAGGAAAAGAAGAAAGATAGTGGCGAGCTATTTTCATATCTGTTTTTGAGTGAGAATATTTATGTATCTCACCCCAACTAGTTATGGCTGACATCAGTTGATATGAGTTTTTGGGTGAGAGTTTCAATTCGTAACTCATAAGGACAAGAAGATAGATTAGGGAACCATACTTTTAAAATCCTCTTTAGCAAAGGGAAAATTAGTGTCCAACTAACTAGTGTCTTGTTTCTTCCTGAAATAATGTTTCATTGCACCACAGAGTTTACTAGTGGCTAAATTACAGTCCTACATAATGGGTCAAACTGACTGAAAAACAGCCTGCTTCCCCATAGAAGCATTGATAATTATTTCAACAATCCTTCAGTCAAATTCACAGCTTGATATGCCCCATGCAAGGGCACTGAAATTTTGCTCATAAGAAAAAAGACTCCATAAGCCATAATGGGCTTGAAGAGATATGATCCTAATGATAACACCTCTATGGCTCATTTGGGAGCGTTCATTAGAACTCTATAGCCTGGAGGATGAAATTCATGTTAGTTAAGTTACTTCAGGAAATATATACCCCACAAACAGAGTTGCATCCTTAATAACTATTTAAGCTTCAAACAGAGTTTCTATTCTTACCCTTAAATAATTGCCACATTATACTAATAACTCTCCTAAATGATATCAAATAAATAACAAAACTCTTCCCAGAAGGCTTACAACTTTTAGACTTCAAGTCACTCTAGCTTTTTCTTTTTACAGCTTCAGCATTTTTTTTACATAGAGATACAGTTTCAATTCAACAATTCTAGAAGATTGCACACTTCCAAAAGATTTGAGACCGAGGTGAGGATTGAAATAGATGTAAATAGGTCTTGAATCACTAGACTAGTGAAGCATGACCCTAATGTCCACGGAAAGAATATTTTTCTTTGATAACTCACGAAAGGAAGAAATTGAGTGATTAACAACTTGATCCATGACAGGAGATTTTAGGCTACAAACTTCCATAAGCTCAAATATCATCTTCACCTTCATAACTACACTGATGCTCAATAAATAGCAAAAAACAACAAGTCTCCCTCGGTATATGCTAAGCATTACAACCTATGACATGTATTGCACAATAAGGTGGTAGAAATCCACTGACTGAAGAAGGTCACAAAAGCAAGGGCATTGATGTTCAACGTGAATGTAATCAATAATAGCAATAAAATGAAGTTTTAAACTCAGTGAGCTCCAAAAGGACCGAAACATGATAACAGTAGCCACCTTGTCAAAACGGCAAGCCTCGAGCACTGTCAGAGTGGAAGCAGCTCCATCTGTAATCAAGTTGCTAGAATGCAATGCCAAGGCATTTAAGGCATCAGCTGCTGCCTTACGTGTTGCCCAATCTGCACTTCCAAGGCACTCGTGGATACTTTGCAGCAATGCTTCCAAGCTCTGTGGTGCAATTGCTCCCACCTGCAACAGATTCATTGTTCTTTATGAATCCAGAATTTGCTTCTCTTTATGAGATTGTGAAACTATAGTAAGTTTCCCCAACTAATTCATACTTCATAGGTACCCGCAAAATTATTAAGCAGGCCATATATCTAAAAAAAGAAAGCATAGAGCCATGAGAACAGATTTTCACACCCTAAGTTTAGTCGGTAAAGTGGGAAAGAGAATTGCTTTTATTCTTAAAAAGGTAAACAAAACAACTCAACCAAATAGAGGACTGAATATTGGCTGCTTCTGATCTCTAAATAGCCAGGTGAATAATACAACTCCAACAAAGCAAATCACGTTTTTCTGACTTCTACACGAAGCATGAAATTTTGTTATCAAGGTCAATGCAGCTACACATCTCTCAAAAATGAGAATTTTCTTGATATACATACAGTCCATCAAATCTTACACTATTCAAATAAATGCTACAAATATTTTTAATTTCTCCGATATTAAAAACAAAAGAAACATATTGTAGACATAGTATCGGGATTGTCAAAAAATATTTACAAACTTACATGCTACACACGAGAAGAAGGAACCCTACATATGCAGTTATTTATGGACTAAAGATAGAGAAATAATTATGAACTTGGGATCTCATAGCTCAAGCTAATGTCTTGCCATTTTATTTAGGAATGTGGCTGGGGAGGCAGCTAAAAAGTCCTTCATTTCCAACTCACATGTTCATGTGATGTAAAAAGCAAAAGCAAAGCAAAACCTAGAAGGAGACAAAACAACAGAGTGTAATCTACCTAACCAGGCATGAAAACTCATAGTCCAACATGTACTCAAAAAGATAAAATTTTCAACGAGATCATCAAATATAACACAATCTTTCTTAAGAGTTCCATTTCGATGAGATATGGTAAAAGTTCCAAATTATCCATTCATGTCCTACATTTTATTAGAAAACCGGCAAAGCTTAAATTTCTAGTAAATTATCCAAATCTTCGATCTTTGCCTACAATCTATGAACACCTAAGACAAAGTAAAAGCTTAAACTTAACCATACAATGTAACAAAACTAAATCTAAAACCCCAAACACTCACTTATTTATCTGCCATTCACATCAATCAAGAAAGCAAGTACATTAGCCTTATCATCAGATTGGACAGACTGTAGGTTACCAAACTAATATGGAGTAAACACCAACGATGAGCACTATGAAAGAAAAACTTAATCATATGAGGTAAGAAAACTTAAGTCAAACCCCCAAACTTTCAGATATTTTCCTGCCATTTCTCATCAATCAAACCAAGCACTGATATCAAGAATATCATTGACAGAAACACAATGTAGGTTACCAAACAAAATAAACACGCGATAAACCAATAGAAAGACAACCGCATTGCCCAAACCTGAGACAAACTCGCAACGACCGGCAACAGGGCAGCCTTAGCCAAGAAGTTGGGATTGTTTAACAGCTTGCAGATCCTAGGGCAAAGCTTCTGGAAGGCCGTAACAGGCGGGTCCATGGCGCATTCCACCATCTTTGCCATACACATTGCCGCACCGGACTGCACCCCTTTGTTCTGCTCCCCCATTGCCTCGAACAACGGCTTCACAAACAATCCCACTACCGACCCAATACCCCCATTGCTCTCCTCCTTTCCCTTCAAGTACTGTGCCGAAAGAGCGCCAATGGCTTCTCGGCACGCGTCCTTGACCCCAGAATCCGCGTCCTTGACCCTTCTAACAATGTGGGCAATGATTTTGGTCAAGTGGGTCGATGTCAAATCCCCGTGGAACTGGCAAACGAAGGAGAGTAAGCGAATCGATTCCTTTTTTACGGCGGGTTTCGGGTCGTTGGAGGATTCATAGAGGCAGTTAATGAACATAGGGAGGGTCTCTGGGGAGAGTGATTGGATGATCTTCTCGAGATCTTCGACGGCGATTTGGTAGGTGTCCCGATCGGAGAGCTTGGAGAGGGAAGTGAGGATTCTCTGCTTGAGCTCGACCATGGCAAGGTGGGAGGAGAGAGAAGAGGAAGAAGATCTTGAGGAGGGTGGTGTTGAGTTCGGGGGTTTTGTGGGTTTTGTGAACTTGGTTGCTTGTGTGCTCATTGTGGCTAACCGTCGTTACTGTAAAGAGAGGCGATTCTATAACTAGAGAAATATAACGAAAATAGAATTCTATGCACTCATTGTGTATAAATTAAGAAACAGGAGAGTTTTTTAAGCACAATGTTGTTGTTGCAGTGAAAGAGAGATATAAACAAGAATGCTTTTGCAAATGGATTTTTACAGTAGGGCCAGAGATGGATGGAGTGAGAGCTAAGGCTTGTTGTGGGGGATAGGCACCAACAAGTTCAAGCAAATGAGATCTGGAAGTGAGGGAAACAAAAGAAAGGGTTTCCTTTTTTGATTTTTTTTTTTAAAAAAAAAAAATCAAATAAGTTGTTGTATGTTTTTATGATGTGATTTTTTACTTTTTTGCGAAAATAAAATTAGATAGATGATGAGGATTTGAGAGATTAGAGAGAGAAACCCAATTTTGAATTTTTTTTCTGGGGAGTAATGGGGGCATGGATCTAGAGTTAGGGTTTGTGTTGTGATCAAATTGATCATGACCCTTCATTTGGTATGACTACTTTGTTTGACATGGTCAATGACTTGAGTTGTGGGTGCCAATAATAAGAGTGGGACCCTTTGGGCATGAGACAGCACATGATTGTAAAAATATTTGGTTAATTCGGACTTAAATCAATAGTTTTAGATTCATTTAAAATTTTATTAATAATTTTAAAAAGTATTTATTAATAATATTAATATAAGTATGAGATAAAAAAATAACATTATCAATAAAAAATTTTAAAATTATCAGTGAAATTTCAAACAAATTTAAAACCTGTTTTAGACTTGATCGAACCAAAAAAAATTTCCTGATTGAATATAATTTTAAGAAAAATCAAGCCTTGTTGTTGGGTGAACATTTCATTGCATTTGCATATCTTGGATATTTGTCTGTGTAGTTTGTGTGGATTCCACGTTTGAGTGATCAAAATTAGGAGTTCCAGGTTTAAGATGAAACTAAAGTTTTAACTAATGAAAGCTAAGCTCATACCTATTGGGTTGATAAGATTCTTATAAAAACCCTTAAACAAATATAGAGGTTTGGTTTAGAGATTACTTTCGTGTTTTATGAAAAAAAAAAAATTCAAGTTTGATCTAGTTTTTTTAATAATTTAAAAAAAGTTAAAACCTTTAATCGATTTTAGAGAAAAATATGACCTGAAAGAAAATTTAAAAGGAAATATGAGATTAGAGAAAGACGAAACTTATAAAAACCGAATTAAATCTCAATCAGATTACACACAGAACAAAATGGTAAAAGATACTTAACCCAAAAGTTCAAAAACAAGAAGAAAAGTATAGATTACACGGATTTGATTTCGTGAGAATTATTATAAAATTAAAAAAGTTTATTAATAATTATAAAGAAATTAAATAGTAATTATTTTTAAAATTTTAAATATTAAAATTATTATTTAATTTCTTAATAATTATTAATAAGTTTTTTAAATAAAAATATTCAGGATCGATGTTCGTTTCGTAATAAAGAAAAAAAAATTTGTTTTTTCTCAATAGAGGCTGTTGAAGCTCAAATTATAGTATTAAAGGAAGTGAAGCCCATTTGGCAATGTTTATTGTTTTGGGCCTGTGCTTTTATTCTCTCTCGGAATGACCCAAAAGAAAGGAAAAGGTTTGTGCGTGGCGACGTTTGTTGCTTTTGCAGTTTTGCCTTTAACAAATTTAAGATTTTCTGTAAGAAGTAGAATTTAAAAAGCACCTAACATCGCCACGTTATTATTTGCGGAGCTTCAAATTTTATTTTATTACTTGTAATTTTTTTTATGAAACATCAATAATTCACTTGGAGAAATTGAGATATAACTCCAGAGAAAAAAATTGCAATGGCTCCTGTCTTAATCCGAGAACGAATCAAGACTTGACAACGACTGCTCACTTGTAAAGTTTTTTTTACAAATAAGTAAAACTTTTTTAAATATAAACAAAGCTAAATTTGGATGAATCTCAAAATTTTTAATAACTTTCATACAAATTTTATTTTAAATTAAGTTTCGACATGAACCAATGTCAGACGAATTTCATCTCCACTCTCCAGTACCCCACGCGCATATTCATAATTTGAAAAAGATAAAATAAAAATGATTAACTTGACAATTCAATAAAATAAAATAAAAAACTAAGATATTTTTTTAAACTTGACGATTTCGCACTTTTTATACTCAGAAATTCTTGTTTGCACCGGATAGAAAATATGTTTTTGCACCGAAATAAAAACTTAATTGATAAATTTTAAAATTTTCATTGATAACGTAAATAAGAATTTTACCTCTATCAATGATCTTGTATAGAGATGGCAATTTTGTTCAAAACTGTGAGGTCCTACCCTGCTCTGTTCCGCTTCGATTTGGAGAAAAATCCAAATCCTGTTTGAGGATGCAAACGGGGATGGGAAAAAAATTTTCCCCGTTGCCTTGGTAAGAACGAGGACTAGAATATAGGTCACCGTCGCTAATTCCTTGAACCCTATAAATAATATATTATATTTTTTATCTTAAATTCATATTTTTTTATCAAATGAATTTATTGGATTTTCACTTCAAATTTACAACATTTTAACTTAAATAATAATACATGTTGTAATGATAATTTATTAAATTCATGTCTTATAAATATTGCTTGCACTTTTTCTTTTATAGAATACTATTTTTTAATGGTTACAAGACAAAATTAAATTTTAACAAATAAAAATATTAAAAAATTCAACTTTATCCAAACTTAAACCTTTAAAAATCTTATTTTTATGGCTTTTAACTTTAAATAATTCAAATTTTTTATAACCTCGTGACTTTTGCTTGAAAAAATTCTCCACAAAAACCCATTTCTCAATAAAAAATAAAAAAAAACCTAAATGGTAAAAGAAAAAAAAAATTTCCTATGAACTTGACAATGACAAAAAGGAAGAATTCCGCTCGTTTCGTGTCCCGTCACCATCCCTAATCTTTTATCCGGAGGATAACTTTGGTTACAACAAAATTTACTTTACTGTCTGGTGCCTAACAAACGTTACTTTACTGGTCAGTGTAGACTAACTGCAGTATGATTGGTGTGCATTGACTGGTCTGACACATTGCAGATAAGGATACTACTGTTAACCTTTTTTTTTTTGTAAAAAAATATAAACTTAGATTAGATATGTTCTCTATCATAAAAAAGAAGATTAGATATATCTTTTGAATGTGCAGTACAACACGCACGTGAGAACTCACCTACAAAACAAGACTTTCGAAGATCTGACTTTTATAGAAGAGTTGAAAAACGAAAAAGAAAAAAAATTGCCTTTTTGTGGGTTTCGCGATTCAAACTTTGCTGTTCTCAAATTTAACGGCACTGGGTTTCTTTACTTGCTTGTAGGTAAGCATTTTAATCTCGTCTTTATGATCTGCTAAGTATTTTTGTGGTCCGATCACTGGTAGTTGGCTTCTTTTTTTGTGTGATTAATGGGAATTTATTATTTATTTTGCATTCCTGATGGGTTCAATTTTTGTTCAGTTTATGCTTTTAATTCTGCTTGATTCTGATTTTTTCCCCTTTAAAGGCAATTTGATTAATCATTTTTATCTCCTTGAAAAGAAAATTTGAAGTAGAATCAAGTAACATTTAGAGGCTGATTTGATACTAATGTGAAATGGGTTTTAGATCTTATGCCATGTTGATTCTTGATGGAATTAAATCTGAAGTTTCAGTTGATGGTTTGATTCACTCTGCTTGAAATTGCTACTGAAATCTTTTCCCTTGGTACCAACAACTAAATGGGTCTTTGCTAGAGATCAATTATTTACTCTCTGTATGCTGATTTAGGATCTCAGAGTTTTTTCCTAAACATTTGTTTACCTTCTGTGCTCTTGTTATTGTTGAAAAGTTCATAGTTATGCTTTTTTTTTTGTACATTGGCGGGAAGGAGGATCAAACCCAGGGCAAGAGGCTGCAGTCCATGGTTATGACTTTGCTTGTTAACAACAGTCGGTCTCCCGACTACCCAGTAGTTCTATGATCTCTTGTTGCTAAGGGTCTTTGGATTCTGAGAGAATTCACTGTTAAATTCCGATTGCCATAACCGTGGACGTGCATTTTCTTGCTAATCTATAGCTTGCTTTCTTTGGGTTTGTGTGTGAGTGCCTAAGATAAGATATCACAGCTTTTGGTGGGTTGAATTAGGGACCCATTTTCTATTATTATTGAGAAACAAATATTTCAGATTTATACTTTTTGGCTAAACTGTGAACTGTGAATTTTGAGGGGGAAATGATAGAATATATATATATATATATATATGAAGAATAGGGGCTATATTATAACTTTAAAAAATATTATTTACATCTATATGCATTGGGTGGTGAACGGTGATGTTGTATACTTGTATGACAGGTAGGTTCTTGAACTTTGATTGCAATCTCTACCTCTCTACTAGCTTGGACAGATAAGAACAACACTATTGGAAGATATATGCTCAGAAATCTGATAGAATAATAAGGAAACATGGTGCAGAAACTAGAAGCTATCAAGGGCAGTGGAGGATCCATCAGGGTGGGAACGACGGGGACAATCAGTTCCCTGATGACAAGGGAATTGGAATCCGTTAAAACTGATCCGCGGACTCCAGTATCTTGTCGACAGAAGCCTCAAACTGTTCCTGTTTCAGTTTCCTGTGGTGCTGCTACTCCTAGAAGACAACAACCAAGAAAATCCTCAGATGAAGCTAGTAGCAGCGGCGGCAGAAGCAACCGCATTAACCGTAGCAGCGCTGAAATAGCTAGGAAGACGAAAAGCTACACTAAAAATACCCATCGCATCCCAATGCTCGGCTCTGATAATAATGCTTTGGATAGAACTCCTAGTAGGGAGAAAAATGACAAGAAAGTATCTAATATAGTTGAAATTGTGGACATAAAATGTGGGAATCAGGAGAGAGCATGGGCTAGCCCTATAACAAGTAGACTCAAGAAGCTCGGATTCTCAAAGCTTTCCGAGAGCATTGTTTAAGCCTGCAACTACTTCTCATCGGATTTCAGGTTCCTGTAACTGAACCCTGAAACCCCAATTGGCCGATTGTTGTCTGAAATTTCCACCAAAGAACATATGCTTGGTAGGAGCCTGCTGCCTCCTCTCTTTTTCTTCTTTTGGGTTGTTACCGCTGATCCTATAGTCGGCCTGGAATTACTACTAGAGGGAGCTGTATCTTTAAACTGAGTCGGAGGTTTCTGTGAGCCATTTCGAGAGCTGAAATCTCGCTGGTTGAAGTACTCAATTTCTTGCAGTATGAGGGATCTGACCGTGCCTCTGGTGCCTATCTCTACAGGAGTTTGTGCAGCCATGTCTCCTGAAATTTCTGTGGTGACGGCAGTGGATTTATGCATGTTTTGTTTGGTTGGTATCAAGGAGGCTTGCAGATGAAGAGAGGTGGTTTTGGATGTTGTCATGGTGGGGAAATTGCTTTTTGAGTCGAGGGCATTTGGTGATTGGCTTTATACTAGGCGTTTTCACATGAATTCTTTACCTCATGTTCTTTATCTAAAAAGTGAACAGCATTAGATTTTTGCTTAGTTAGAGGTTTTGGTTGGTCACATGATCATTGTATTCATGTGCTTGCAGTTAAAACCATTTAAGTTACTAGCCATTGCATCTTTTTTTTAACCATTTGGATCATATTTAAATGTTGAATTATGTGGAATTTTTGTATAAAATGGTTTATTTGTGTGCTGTTGAACATAAAAATCCAATCTATTTGCCCAATCTATCCAAAAGAAAGATGAATTCATTCATGGGCATTCTTAGTAAGCTGTTATTTTCTTTCATGTCTTAAATGGAAAGGGAAAAGAAAATGGGTTGAGTTGTTGTTCTGGTTTGGTGTAGCAACTTGGGTGCTTTTCAGGTATGGAGGTAGTTATGGGTGGATTGCTTTTTGCAAGTTCTATCTTTCACTTGTGGGAATTTTGTTTCTGTTTTTAATGGATCATGGGGAAAACATGACATGATCGAATTTCTTTATGCATAACCAAAGGATAATGTGAAAACATTCATTTTTCTTTTGGTGTAGAAAAAATAAGAAGGGAGAGAATGACATCTCTAACAATATCGTGTGAACGTTTTCATGCATGGATCAAACATAAGTGTTAGTTTATATGCTAAATTATCAATTTATTATAACAAAAATATTCAAACTCAAACATTTTTTACGAAGTGTTTGACAAGAAAAATGACTTTCAATCACCCCACAAAAATTTGGTAGTAAAAGAGTTTTAAGAAAATAAGGGAAATACCTCATAATTTGGTAGTCATTAAAAAAACACAGTAAAGGTAGCTGTTGGATTAGCTTATGTCGCATGATTATGGAAACAGATAGTAATGGTGAGGTAGGAGAGAGTTGACCCTACCTTTTAAAGTTTTGCAGAAAAAAATAAAAGAATTTTTGTACTCAAAAGCCAATTTTGTGGTCATGAGAAGTGACAAGAATCATATTCATTCGTTGTAATGGACAAAGACAAACTAGCTAGCTCCAATTCATACCCATCATGTGATGTGATAACACACACGACACGGGACTCAAATGGGCAAAGTTTAACCAAACCATTTGATCTTTCCAGGGCCAATGTGGGCCTGGGGTTTGAATATAATTTCTGTCCAGCTCATTTTTGGGGCGACTGTTCTGTAATTTCTGGGCCTGTACAATTGCTAGCCTGGTTTGATGGGCCAATCACAGGCTCTAACTCTAGGTCTAGGCTTGGCTCATTGATTTTAACTTTCTTTCCCTTTAGCACATCCAAATTTTTAAAATTTTATTATTACTAGTTTTTCAAAAATTAGTAAATACTTATTCATGTGTTGTTCTAATGAGAGGGGTGAGGATCTCCTTAGTGATTGATAGAAATTCTCGTAACGCTCGCTTATTAAAGGAAAATTTTCTCCAAGTTAATGAAGAAGATATTGGTCTGATGAGAGATTTCTGCACTCCATGATTGCATCAATCAAGTTTTCATACAAATTGATATTTATCATTTTTCTTTGGGTTAATTGTATCAAAAGCTCGTAACAATGGATATGAATATATAATTTTTATATTTTTAATTTGGTATAAATGTGATATTTTAGTATATTGTCCCAAAATAATCGTCACAATTAATTTTTTATTAAAGTATACATCCATGGAGTTTATTAGTTCTCAAAAACTTCTTTATACCTTAAATAGATCATTTTTTTTGTGTGCATATAATTAGAGTTAAATGTTGCATTTAGAAATTACATTACCAAAAGTTTAAAAATCAGAGATCAAATAGTTCAAAATTAAAGGTTTTGAACTTTTGAAAACTTCAGTGAAAAATCTTAAAACTTCAGGGACTTTTATTGCGATTTACCCTTCTCCTCATTAGACCAATGCATCTGTCATGAAATGTGTGACACAGTATCATTTCTTTCTTAACAGTCCACTGGACATGAGTGGATAGAGCTCAACGGATAAAACTCAGTTTCATGATTTTCTCTTTCAAAGGAGCACAGTCATGGCTTCAATTCCATTTTCAGGTACTCATTTACTCTTAAATTTAAAACCCATCAATAATCCTCCATCTTCTTTGCCCAGATTCAGTTCCCGGTTTCTGGGTATCCAAAATAGTCTTGGTTGGATGACACCCACCCGAATTGGACCCTCCAATGGGTCAAGAGCAAAGTGCTGGTTTAAGTTTGGCAAGAATGGTGTTGATGCTGAAGGTGCTGGAATTTATGGCAGCCAGTCTCGTGATGATTTTGATAGAGATGATGTTGAGCAGGTTCTTCTTCTGCTTTCTCTGTACATTAATGTTCATGTGTGTGTATATGCCAATGCATTTGTTCATGTGTATTTTTGTACTAATCAAATTATGAAATTTTGTTGTAAGATTTTCAATTGATTGGATTCTGGGAAAATAGAATGCGATTTTTTTTTATAGTATTGGTAATTTGGTATGATGCCCTCTTGCTGCTGCATGCGTTCTTCTTTTTCATAATCTTACAACAAAATTATGAAATTTTGTTGTAATATTTTCAATTGATTGGATTCTGGGAAAATAGAATGCGATTTTTTTATAGTATTGGTAATTTGGTATGACGCCGTCTTGCTGCTGCATGCGTTCTTCTTTTTCCTTTTTTTCCTTTTGGGATTTTTCCCCATTTTATGCTACCAAGTTTATTTTTTCAGTTGTGATTATGAGATGCTGGAAATGGTTATTGATTGGTATATTCGATTAAAGATTATTGTTGTTATCTATTGTTATAAGAATAGGACGTAGGGATTAGCATAGGCTACATTTTGTATATGGATTCCCAGGAAAATCCAATAATTTACATATATTGGGATTTTGGGGGAGAAATTTGCAAGTAATTTAGCTTTGGTTTATGTGCATTCTTGTTAACAAAATCTACGTTCATGTAATTTCTTCTGTCTTCCATGGTTGGCAGACTTAAATCAATAAAAACCTTGTCCCAGCTCTGTGCAATGACATCACAACTCGATAGCATGTCGAAATGCAATTGTTAGGCAAGCCATTGAACTTTTAGGTGCATGAGATGTTAATTTTGAGCAAAAAAGATTGAAGAAATTAATGTTAGTTGCAGAACAGTTTGAGATATTGTTAATATTTTACGTCCATGGATATGATTTAATCATCGGAATAAAGTAGTTCAACAAATGTCATTGTGTTATTCTGATATATATCAAGTGATAGAATGGACGCTGGCCCTGATATCTTCAATAACATAAAACTTTGGGCGCGTTCAGTTGTAGAAAATTCTTAAGTTTTCATAGAACTTTTTCAAAAATGCTTTCTAAATGCAAAACTTTCTTGAAATAGCTCTACCATGTTGACGAGTTAACAAGGGAAAGAATTGGTAACTTATGTGTGGCAGGTAGAAGATTCTGCAATTTTCTCTTTTTCTGACATGTCAGTGACTGACTCTTAGTGAAGCCTCTGTACCTTTTTTGAGATGATTTTGGGTGTTCTCCCGTCTATATGCTCTCTTCTTTTATGCTAACTAAACAAATAAAGAACCAGAATTTTGCCTAGAATTCGATGCTATTGTTGGTGTAAATCATAGTTCTGATATGAAAATGAGATATTGTCGGGCTGTTTTGGATGCTAGGGTTGGGGTAAATCATAATTTTGCCTCTTTGCTCTTTTCTTTTATGCTAACTAAACAAATAAAAAACCAGAATTTTGCCTAGAATTTCGAAGAATTCGAATGTGTTATAAGTTTTTGGTTAAACAATGAGATATTGTCCTGTCGTTTTGGATGCTAACGTTGGGGTAAATCATAATTCTTATATCACATTATGTATGTGATGCTAATGTCAATTCTAATTTAGTTTAACTGCAAAATTTTCTATCCTCGTTCTACGGATTTAAATCTCATATTTTGTTTCCTGTAGTACAGTCTGCAGAGCGTGGTTAGCATGGTAGACAAAGTACTCGTTACTTTCTTGATTATGACAATGGAAAAGTGTCCGCTGCTAAATAGACTATTTTTATTTTGCAGTACTTCAACTACATGGGGATGCTTGCCGTAGAGGGCACATACGATAAGATGGAGGCTCTTCTAAGCCAGAACATTCATCCAGTCGACATTTTAATGATGTTAGCCGCATCAGAAGGTGACAAGCCAAAGATTGAAGAGCTACTGAGAGCTGGTGCTAATTACACTGTCAAGGACTCGGATGGACAAACTGCACTTGATAGAGCTCCTAATGAAGAAATCAAGGACTTTATCCTTGGTTTTTCAACTCAAAAGGCATAATCTAAGCAACTATTAAGTATTATGTAGGTTCTGTTTAATGCTTTTCAGGCTACAATTAATGTTGTAAAATTGTTGGTAAATCAATTAGATTGCATTGTATAACATCATAACATTGTTATTCACAAATCTTGTAGAAACTGTTTTTCAATTTCAAATTTTGTTTTGATGGTTCATATATTTTATTCTGCTCTCTACCCTCCTTGCCTCCCCCACCAACCCACCTGATGGAGGGAGAGATTGGTCTCTGTGTCCCCAATCAAAGAATTGAAGGCTTGCTTCAGGGTAGAAACCCAATAGGGCCAATACCTGTTGCTGTCCCTATCTTTTGAGTTTGGCTTAGACAGTTGTAATCTTTTAGGTTGTTCATGTCTTTTTTGGAACCTGAAGCTGATCTCAAATCAAAGCAGTCATAAAACTATTGTTCTTCAAGATTCATAAATCTCAGTGTTTTCATGCAATGGGTGAGACGTAAACTCTGAGATGTTAGGGAGTATATGGTATACCTTTCATGTATCTTGTTTTAAAAAAATAATAATGACTTAATAAAGTTGATAAAATAGAAAGAAAAAAAATTATAGCACCTCATGACAAAAAAGGTATACCCTAACAGAAAGATGTACGTCTCTAAGGAATTCCAATTACGTGTACAACCCAAGAGAAAGGTAATGCTCAAGTGTGTACGCCTTTTGAGACTAATGCCTTTCTTAACATCTAGGAGCATTTTCGGGATGGCATGCCTCGGAACGCACGCCAAAGTGCATAACATTGGTAAGTCCTTACATGAACATGAAATAAGGAAATATTATTATCCCCATCTATACATATTTGTGATTTAACCAAAAGCAATAAAGAAAAAGGAAATATCATTATCCCAATCTATTCAAGTGAAAACTAATGAGTTGAAAAAATATCAAAGTTCTCCTAGTTGTTTAAACAATAAAGGTTGAACCGCTTATTCCAGAAAATACTTGTAAGGAATAACTAAGGGTTCTAACATGTATGACATGAAGATATAACTTTAAACACACCCTAAGTTCAGCATGCTGAAGGTTATGCCTATTAGGCTAGTAACACTAATAGCACTACTCAAAAGAGCTGCACACAATCATGAAAAGTTGTTCTACATATGGCCCTCAAAATATTCAAGAAATAATTAAATTATCAATTATCTCAAAAACTTAAACTAATTAGAAAGAAACCAATTATTTCTTTATACTATAACAGAAAAAGAAGTGAGAACATTACAACATAGGTTTTCTTAATGTCAAATTACCTGTAAAACTTCTATCTTTTGCTCCTGAGACGAGCAAAATTGTTAGTCATTAGTGATCACATCATAAGGCTCCTTGGGAATAAAAGGCAGTGTAGGAAAACGAAGGAAATACTTCTCTTTAATCATCTCTTGCTATTCAAGATCAGTCTCATTCTTCTCCAAATCTTCCTCAGAAAGACATTGAACCTTTCATCTAATGCCAGTTATGTATCCATTGTTGTAATATTTTTTTAAACTGAATCAGAATATAAGAATCAAGACTTAGAGACATGAAGTAATCACTTTTTAAGGCTTTATTAGCTCCACTTGAATAAACAAGTTTGTTATGGGTTACAGATGAATAGTCTTTCAAGATACAACTAAATCTCTAGGTTGAAATCTGCAAACAGATAAATCTGAAGAATTTCGAATTTTATTTTGCTTTGAAACAATGAAATACTAGAGGACTACAACTAAGTCTTTAGGTTGAAGTTTGCAAACAAGAAAAAGTTTGCAAACAGCAAAATCTGAAGAATTTTGGATTTTATTCTGCTTTGAAATAATAAAATACTATGGCAGAGGTTTTTAAGAGAAAAAAGATAAAAGAAAGAAAGAAAATGAAATTATATTTTCTGAATGTGCAGTGAGACATGGTATTTATAGGTGCATAAGCACATCTTTAAATAATTCTAAATAAACATGTCTTTCCACTTTGAAAAGACTCTTCAAATAATTCTAAACAAACGTATCATTCCAAAATCTTTTCAGTTTGAAAAAATTTGAAAAGATGTGATTTTTCAGATTTAATATGAACCTTTGATGACAATTGACTAATATGACACTTTTTTTATTAAATCGTAACCTTTGGATTTAAATCATGCATCTCCGATTAAATCACAACCTACAAATGCCTTTTGATTCAATCTGACACATTTCTGGTTAAATCATAGGTTTGCTTTTGTATGATCTGGGCTTTTGTCCAAAATCTGAATACCCGAACCCAAACAACGGACACAGGTTGGGCTCGGGGTGAGGGCTCAGTGAGCTTAGAGCGCTAGTGTGATTTTGTGACGCGCCAAGGCACAGGTGTGGTCACATTTATCCCTCTTTTTAATCGAAGAAGATAAAAATCTCAAATAAATGCTTATAAAGCGTTTTATTTCTCATTTTCTTATTATTATGGGATAAAGCTTGGTTTTCAAACAATTTTTATTCTCTTCAATCAAAATAAATACTCATTAAATCTCAAACTTGAAGTTTAAGCATCTTTTTTAATGACTATTAATTGACTCAAATTAAAACTTTACAATAGTCTAAAATCAAGTCTTAAAACTGATTTTTCCAACAACCATGGCAGCCCCATGAAAACAAAATATATCAACCTGGATGGTAGGTGTCTTCATATCAACTGTACGTATAGACACCATGCAATGAGAAAGATTAAAAAAAAATCAGCAATAATGAATTTCATTACTTTTTCTAACGAATGAATTTGTTAGTATAGGTATCACTTTTTTCCATCTGAAACTCATACATCCAGTTCAATTTTAAAACAAAATTGAGTGTCCACAGTTAGTTAATGACAGTGATCACTGATAAGCAGGGTTGGTTCTGTTTATTATCCGCTAAGCTCGTTCTCAAGATGCTAGAATATCCCTTCAAATGGTGACGTCTATGGCCTCCTCTGAATCTCACTATTTCTATCTGGTTAGCTATATGAACCATTTTCATCCATTCAACAGCAGCATCCAGGGACAATTCTAAATATAATGCTTAAAAATAAAATAATTTTTATTTTCAGAAAGGAATGGTAGATATCAAAATTATGGTAACTGTGCTGATAACATTATCCAGTTCAATCACATTTTAGCTTAAAGGATGGCCTTCGCTATAAACAGCAAATAAATCACTCTGTAATGATACTAAGTATAGACGGCAATGCAACACTATCAATATCATCATAGTAAAAGGTAAACACAGCAAATCAGTAGGAAAATCTTTACTCTACAGGAAGATGGCTATACAATACATATGCAGCATACTAAGACAAAACAAGATACACCAGAAAAAACACGAGAATGTTGTAAACATTCTTACCACCAAGGAAAGCCTCAATACTCTGGTACTTTAGAGAAGAATCTCCCATAGAAACATCCCCTCCAACATCTCCCTCTTGATTTCTAATCTCATTCTTATTCGTCCTCTCTAGTAATACAAATTTATCTGTCTTCCATTCACACTCTAAGGTGACAAATTCTTCATTTTTTGGATAAAACTCCCTATATACCTGAATCATTGTGAAATAAAATGAGGTAACAACCAAATTATGAACAAAAGGGCATCAGACAAAAGTTTTGGACTTGAACTTGAGACCAACCTCAATTCCTTCTTGAGTTATTTTGATAGATTGCCCCTTTTGGGAGATCGAAGAGACAGTGTTGAAAATTAATACAGAATCAAGTAATATCTGCACGGAGAAAAACAACCAGATGTTCAACTGGAAGAGAAACCAAATTTCATGCACACTACAACAGAATAAATCTATGTAAATTATATTCCCCAACTATTAGCCAGACACTGATTCATAACCAAAGTTGTGCCAAAATTTCTGGGGTGGGAAGTGGGTTTAACTATAAACAGACATCTATTTCCTATGTAACAACTAACAAGGACATCTTTCTACAAAGGGAATAATTTTTCCCAAAGTTTTGTCGGGTCTCATTTTCCCAATGCGGCATCAACATACTTTGTCAATCATCAAATATCCCAGCCTGCATCCCTCCGCATGTAAAATCCAACTGTCAGCTTCAAGGAATATCAGTATCCAAGGGTAGAACCATCAGTTAGACCAACTAGACCAATGTGCTTATATAACACCAACTCAACTTGGCTCAGTATTGCTTTAGAGATTTTAAATCTCATATAGTTATTTGAAATGAAGTGGAACTTACTTGTTGGACCAAAACTCGAAGACGTGCAAGCAGAGCCAGAACAGTCAGAGAAAATCCCATAAAGAATGAACGAGCAAGCAAAGTAGATAGCTCACTATGGAATGGGTCAAGGGTGAAAAATTATGTGATACAATCTCGATGATTAAGCTATGCTTGCAGGAAAAGAACCACAAATAAAACTCGGCCTTTCAATATATATGCTTCAATTGATGAAAGGGTGTGCAGTAAAAACTATAATTTCTTTTTGTTGTAACCAAAGACGGGTTCCACTTTTAAAGTCACCCCTCCTCAGGGCACCACATGCCAATTCATGAGTTTCTTGGCTGACCCAATTAATCAAATCAAGCAACATGTAACAATATCCATTGCTTTCATTTCTTTTGTCTTTCTTTTTCTCCCAAACACTCAAGACATTAAAATGTATTAACGCGTTATTGAACTCAAAAAAAGGATACATAGCTGCTTTCAAGATGGGATCAACCATCTGCAACAACGATAGAACAAATATAGTTACAATAAACATGACAATTATAGCGGGCAGAAGAGAGGAACTAATTCAAGCTAAATCATCCTAGCAGCATCCACAACATAATTGTACAGATTATTTCATAACCAAGTCCCACCAGGGCTCCAATTAATATCATGTAGCATAGCTTTTACATTAATAAAAAAAATCCCTCAACTTTACCAGTAATTTACATTGGAAAAAGGTCAAAACATAGAGTTCGTCTATGAGATATAACACAATCTTAAATGGTTAATGATCATATAACGGAAAATAATGAGGTAATTAACTTCATCCATTAGCACATTTTGATGAATATTACATCTGTGAATGCACAAAAAGCCAAATGGAAACAACTTTGAGTAAGCACATTCAAATAAGTTAACAGTTGACAAATGTTTCAAAAATATGATTTATAGTTATGCAGCGTAAAGGAAAAATTTTAGATAAAAGCTTCTTACTCCAGCACAATAAGCAACCCTGCTTTTCAAATTTTAACACTACCACTGTTCTGCTCCTTGACCAAAGATTGACTCAACCTCTACTCAAATAAATACGTACAAGCTAATCCTGCAAGGTACAATTCGATAGGTTTATTCTTTTCAACTCCCAACTGTTGTCTTTTTTATGTCACCCTGATGATACTTGAATTCTAGATTCCTTTCGGTTCATTACACATTTAGAGCTGATCAAATGTGTCCTGCCAGCTTTTATGATATGCCCAAAACATCAAAGATGACAAATTGATGCACAAGTAACATAAGGTACAAAGTAACATGTGAGGGAGGGACTCTAAAAATCCAACCAGACAACATACTCCATCGAAATTGATATTTCCAAGTGTATGTAAATTTTTCAGGCCCCAGCGCACACTCTTAAAACTTGGTTCTCTTCATTTTGTCCTTCCGCAATCTAACCATGCTTCTGAATCAGAGAAATGTTCTGGCACAAAAACTAGTAAATTTGTTAAAGACATTGAACCCCATCCCCCTTCACTTTCCCCCAACCCACCGCCACCAAACAATTAAGTAAAAAATCGAATGAGATTTGCTAATGATGCATTAATATGACAGATTTCACGAAGCTGATATGGTTGAGATTTGAGAAAAAATAGTATCATACACAAGAATAGTACATTCGATTAGAAAGGAGTTAGAAATGCAAATCTATACCTGTGATAGTAAGCGTGCAGCTCCCAAAAGTCTCTCCATAAAGTTAGGTTTTCCACTATCAGATTTTCTGCACTTCAAGCTGCAAGAGATTTATAAATGATACTTTTCTTGACAAAAGTTACATTATTTGTAATTTGAAACAATTAAAGTACAAGATTACTTATATGGTGAATCTCACCATGGCAAGCACATCGAAGATTGGGACCTAACTCTATCCTCTCCTCTTTGCCCCAACAGAGGGCATTGAATAAGCCAACAAAGAACAAAATAAGTACTCTAAACCAGTTGTCAAACTTTCACTCAGTCAAATCCGGTACTAATACTATCTAAGATCTTGACAACTGAAAATTTTTACTGTTCTCTTTCAGCAAAGGTTTAAGTCGCTTGTTTAAATTTTCATGGATCAAGCTTTTCAGCTCATCTTCTCATAAATCTACATGCACTTCAATTTTCTTCTTACATAGCAACTAAATAGAAACGCAACTTCCATTGAATTTAAAAAAATCATCTCTAATTTCAGAATATCTATAGCACCATTGATCACTACAAACATCATGAGACTAGGTTCCCTTAAAGCAACCATAGATATATTTTATCTTCTTTGACATTAACATGCTTATTAGATTTCTGGACTAACTTTAGTAAATGCAGCAGTTCTTAAGATTCAAATAAAAGAGACTAGCTTATATAACCATATTCATGGGCATTTCATTTCATGGAGTACACTCACACACCAAAAATTTAAATACGTGACTACACACGTAATACTCTTACCTCATTGAACCCGTTGAACAAACACTGCATATTTATGTGTATATGCACGAAACTATTAAAGGTTGCCTTTTAGATCGAGGGGAAGGGTGGGAAAACTGACACTAGAACGTATTTAGAATGATGAAACCCCTATCCCTTCATGCACTGAATACCAACATCAACCATAGCTACATACCACTGAAAAAAAAAATCATAATAGAAGTATTCTTCAAACATGTTCATATATCATAACAAAACTAAGTGAGGATGTAGCCCCTACATAATAAAGTTTTATTAACAACAAATTGTATTCATCTATGAAATGATTTCCTTTCTTTAAAGCCGAACCTACCTAATACCCTTAATAAGTTACATGAAAGCATTCCCAATATTTCATTCCACAGTAAGATTTATCAAAATTCCACCACTTAATAATGTGTCCTTCAAATTTAAATGCAGTGAAATTGATGTTAGGTTTGTTTAATCTAAGACCAAGTGTATATTTAAGATCACAAAAGAACTTGTACCTTTCTAAAAGATGAACCTTTTGTTTATGTTTCTTTCCAGTGATAACTTGAAAACAGGAACCCAATATCTCCTCTAAGTTAGCTGACTGCAAAAGTCTCAAATCCCTCCTCACCTAACAACACAAACAACTGACGTAAAATACACAACCCCCACATAAGCTTCTTTTTTCTCTTAGTTAATAAATAAATAAAAATAAGCTAATTTCAGTTGGGTTGCTAAAAAAACACAGCAAAACAAACGAAATCACCATAAACAAAATCCAACACTAATATTTAGAAGCTACACCGCCTCCTTAACATGGGATTTGATTGAAGCTTCTGTTTTCAACTAAAACAACATAAGATATAAATCTACTGATAAATACAAATTAATATGTATATATATCAAACAGGACTGAAAATAAGAAAATCCTAGCTCCTTAACTGAACGTCTTCTCTCTTTATAACAAAAGCAACAATCTTCATAGCATTCAAAATTTTTCTTCTTTTCATTAATCTTTCTTGGCAAATAAAAAACGACTAAAGTGCATAAATAAAGTAGGGAATAAAAGGGAGTAATTGTTACCTTTAAGAGATACTGAAAATAGGAGCATCTCCTGTGCTGGTTCTTGTTCTTGTACACAATTCTCTCAAACACGGCATGCTCTGCTTGAAGCTGACTCAATAGAGTCTTCAATTTCTCCTCTAGAGTCTCAACTTCTGTATGATCCATGGAGTATTACGCGTTCTATCCTGCAAGTTGCCCCATAAATGGAATTTAACACGCAATTTAAAATAGGAAAATAAACAAGACGGAAAGCTTATTTTCTTTTTATGATCAGAACAACCGAACAAGTAGGGATGACAATTTTGTTCAAAAGGCTCCGTCCCCTTCGATTTAGGAAATCCTTGCCCCGTTTGGGGACGAGATGGAAAAAAAAATTCTCCCAATTGTCTTGGCGGGAAAAGAGACGGGATACAGGTCTTGTCTCGAATTCTTTGAATTTCATATAATATATTTCTTGTTAAATAAAAATATCACTTTTACTTCTCTTTTTATAATAACTTATTTTCTAACAGTCACAAGATTAATTTAAATTTTAAAAAATAAATGCTAAAACTTTAAGTTTTACTTAATTTGGGTTTTTCAAGATCAATTTTAGAGTTATTGGTTTAAAATAATTCAAATTTTTATGTAGTTTTATTATTTGAGTTTTGTTAAAAAAAATTAATCGAGATGTGAAAAAAAATTTCATATTTTAATCTCTAAAGTGAGAATAGAAAAAAAAAAATTCACAAACTTGACGGGATAACAAATTCAACCCATTTCATTTCCCTCGCGTTGCCATCCATGCTATAAGGAGACAGTTTTGGTGTTTAATTTGAAAACTAATTTCGAGCAACCAAGAACCGGGTCAAGATATTTGGGCCTTGTAGGCTTAAAACACAACACATAACTAGGTGATCCAAATTGATGAATTCGAGGTTATAGTCCGGCCCAATTAACTTGAGCCCAAAATGTCACAACTCCAACTAAAGCCCAAGTCAAGTTGGTGTTAGAAGTGAACCATAATCCAACATATAAAAAAAACGAATATTTTATCAAATTTATTGGTAAATGACTGTGATTCACAGAGAAGAAAATTAATAAAAAGAGAAAAAAAATTAAAAAATATTGAATTTTTTTTATGTATTTGATTAAAATAACAAAATATCAAATAATTATATATATATATATATAAAAAATATAAAACCATACATGAATGAGGGGTTTTGTCAACGAGTTTGAAGATACCATTGGCCTCATTCGAAAGGGAAGGTTGGTTCAGTTTTTTCTTTTAAATAATATTTTACGATTACTTTTGGTTTTTTTTTTTTTTTTTTGATGTGATAATTTTTGTGGGTTTCACACCGTTTGTCACGTATGCGTTTCACTATTTTAGTTATCAAAAACTGGATGCAAGGATTTGATTGCATTATTAACGTAACATTGAAGATCTAATTGACACGATTGAAATAGTAATGAAAAAATTGAAATGAGAAGTGCTTATTTAGAATAAAAGTAAAATTTACTCAAAAATTAATTCATTTTAGTTTTTATTCTTCAATCACTTTTATTTTGAAAAGGTTTTGATCGGTTCATATAAAAAGTCAAACATCTTAATTTTATTTTCTCTCAGGTTTTGTTTTTTTCTATTAAACGATAGGAAAGTGTTTTTCACTCATTTTATTTTTGATAAATTACATTAATCTATCTGAAATTAGTCCATAGTTATATTTACTTTAACTAGTTTCTAAATTATATATTGACTTACCCATCATTAGTTTTTCGTTAGTCAATTATAAAAAATCCAGTTAAACCTTATGTCAGTTCATCAAAACTTATTGAAAGCCTCACTTTACTCTTAATAATTTCAAAATTCAGTCAAAGTTTAGATGCTACTTGGGTAAAAGGTTTGACTAGATTTTAAAATTATTGAGGGTAACGTAGAGTTTTCAATAAGTTTTAATGAGTTGATACAACGTTTAATTAGATTTTCAACAATTAACTAGCAAAAAGCTAACCGAAAGTTAACGACAGATAAGTAAGTGCATATTTTAGAAACTAGATGAAGTAATTGTAATCCTAAACTAACGTTAGGTAGGTTAATATAATTTAACATTTTTATTTTCTATCTCTCGTTTTTTACTCTATCAATCATATATACGATCAAGTATTTGTAAATGACATTTAATTAAAAGAAAATTTAATTATAAAAAGAACTCTTCAAATTATATTAAAAATATTCAAATTGTTAAAAAAAATTATTTTTCCCAAGTATACCTACCTTCGACGTGTTGGCTTATCCTTTTAATTGCATCTCGATCTTAGGATATATACCACAAATTGTAGATAAAACGACAAGACGTACCTTAGATTGGGGTAATTAATTAATGTCAAATAATGGCTTTTGAAAATAAAGACTTAAGAGCTAGAGATTTGAAGAAGATTGCAGGCTGCACGTATCTCATCTTTGAGAAGAAACGTTTCGTGTTCGATCATTGTTGTTATCATGACAATAAATAAAAAATGGAGAATATTAACAACAAGAGTTTGATAATTGCTAATTCAAATGAATCAAAATGATATTAGCAAAATTCACAATTATGATGAGTGAATTTGAAATTGAAACTTCTCTTTAGATGAATACCAATTGGATTATTTACAAACAAATAATATAATTAAACTTTTTATTTTATAAGATTTAAATTTTTTTTTTTTTTTGTATAATTCAATTATAACATAATTTGTTATCACTATCGTTAACATTGCTCTAAATAATACATTTCTTATTGTTATAAGACAATGATTATTATTAAAAAGATAACTGAGTGATCAATTATTTCAAAAGTTTAAACTAATGATTAAAAAATTTAATTATTTTTTTATATTTTAACAAAAATAAAAATCTTTTTTAAAAAATTTGTATCATTTTAAATATCCAAATATGATTATACTATCAAAAATAAAAAAATAAAAGAAAGTCGATGAGGTTTTGATCTAGTGACAATGTTTAGATCCTATGGCTAAAAAGTATCAATTCGATTCTCATAGCGTGTGGATTATTTGATTGATTTTTTTATCGATTATTTATTCTATTTGGTCTAGTAATAAGGTTGACGTCCTAAGACTATAAAGTATCAGGTTTGATTTTTACGATGTGTGAGTTATTTGATAGATTTATATATCGGTTATTTTTTTTCTTTATATTAATTATGATAATATTATGAAATTCTATATGAATAACAATAAAAATTTATATTATAACCAAATCAATCAATCATGTATATATACATTTTGAAACAAGCCGACCTAATGGCTTCTAGTTAATTGCTGCAAGATTGGAAATTAGGTGAAATTGAATTTTCCAATTTGGCCAAAGTTAGTTTAGGTACTCCAACAAAATAAAAAAAAACCTAAGATTGGCTTCCTTATACAGATTGATTTTGACAAGTAGCAAACAAACTTTTCGAGGAGGACCCATCACTCAATTTCATGTCTAGTGCCACCATCATTGAAATCTTCATCTCTTCACAACCTTTTGATGTGCTTACACGTGTGCTAAGTTAACACACCTATGTTTTGGCAAAAACAAATTCGTGGTTAGAATTAGTTTTAGATTTGTTCAAAATTTTATTAGTAATTTTTTAAAATTTCACAAGTAAAGTTACTGTAAACATGAAACTTAAAAATTGATGTTATCAATGAAATTTTTTAAAATTATTAATAAAATTCAGATAAATTTAAAATAATTTTAGACTCGATCTAATAAAAAAATTTCATATTCCAGCATAAAATTAAAGAATTGGTCAATAAAAAAAGAAACCCATACCTAATCATAGTTAGTTGAGGGAAAGTTTTTATAGTTAAATTCTATTTTATTTTTTAAGCATGACCATTATCACTCATTGCTGTATTAGATTAAGATTACATTCTTTAATCATTGCAGTTTGAGAATAAATTTTCATATTCTAACCAACTCCAATTATCTATATAGCAAACGAAATAGCTTATGATGTTATATTAGGTGGTTCTAGTCTTGGTGTCCTCACTTGGACTTCCCTTACCCAATGCACCACCAAATGAATAAATGTTTTGGTAAGACTACCCTTTTGTATATAAATATAATGTAGTATGAATTTATATTGGAAACAGTCATGTACACTATTGATTTTGTTATTTGCAGAAATTAAACATTGGTGATTTCGTAAATCCGGTTTCGTTAGAGTTATTATGAAACTAAAAAAGTTCACTAATAATTACAAAGAAATTGAATAATAATTTTAATATTATTATTTTTTAAACAGTTACTATTTAATTTTGTCCTGATTAATATTAGATTCTTTCGATTTTATGATAACTCCCATAAAATGAGTGAATGATATCACCACTCATAATTAAAAGAAAGTTTTTCTACGTATAGCAAAAAAACAGAGTGCATATTGCATTTCTCATTGTATATAATAAACTTTCTTTTAATTCTATTGTGGTAATGGATGGTTTTTGAATTGAAACCAAACTCCATTTTTGAGAAACGTGGAAAGTTTCAAAAAAACTTGGTAATATTAAGAATAATATAAGACTTAATTACAAAAAATATTTTATAGTTGATTGTATTTTTAAAAAATATTTCAAGATTTTTTACGGTAAAAAGTATCTGCAGTTGATTTTATTTTCAAAAAATTCATTGAGATTTTTTTGTAGTAAAAAATATCTCGTGGTATGTTTCTGTTAGAAAAAAATACCATATAATATGTTTTTGTTAGCCAAAAATACTTCGTAATGTATTTATTTTAATCAATTACAATGTATTTTTTGTCGACAAAAACATACTATAAAGTATTTTTTATTATAAAAAAATCTTCAAAATTTTTTTAAATTAAAATTAATCATATAGTATTTTTTATTAAAAAATATCTTAAAATATTTTTGAAAGTACAATAAACCGTTGAATATTTTTTATAGTTAAACTTAATATTTTATACTTCACTGCTTTCAATCAAACAGAGAGCATCCGTTGATAGAAACCCACGACACCACAAAAAGAGAGCCACATTTCCTTGGCAATGGTCACAATGATCACATTCTTGTGGGGAAAAAAAATATTTTATGGTGTTGAATGGTTGATTGAAGAGAAAGGTTCAATGACAATAAACAAGTCACCAAAAACCTTTTTTTTCTTTTTATAATTTTTTGTTTAGTCTTACAATTTAAGGTGAAAAGAACAAAGGAGTTAACGTATCACATTGTCTTAGTGTGTGCGGCCTTTTGCCTTTATTCCAAAAGGCCTTAAATCCCTTGATCTAGATCCACCAATGGGATTATACTACTTTCTGGCTTTTTTAAGTCACTCATCACCAAAAAAAAAAAAATTTAGTTTTTTTTAGTCTAAATTTATTAGTTTAGATCAGTTAAAAATTTTGTTGGTAATCCTAAAAATTTTTATTGATAAAGTTAATATAAATATGAGATCAAAAAATTAATATTATTAATAAAATTTTTAAAATTATCAATAAAATTTTTAACTAATCTAAATTGATTTAGACCCAAACAAAAAATAATCCTCCACTCATCATGTTATTTAATTAATATTTTTATAAAACATTTTTTTTTTTTTAACTTGGCTTAACTTACATCTATATATTTATATTTTGGTGCAAAGAATATGTAAAGCTAATAACATGGTTGATTGTGATTGGGCAGTTTGTCTTGATTAATCCATCATTTTGTACTGTGGAAACTTCCAATCAACTAAATAATAAAAAAATAAAATTAACATTTCTAAGTAACACACTACATAGCTCAAACTTACAATCAATCATGAAGAACAGAAAATTTCTAGGTAGCTTTCATGTCATTTTCAATGCTTAACAAGAAATTACACCTAACATATATATATATATATATATATATATATATATATATATATATATATATATATATTTTGAGACATTTAGAAAATGAATTGTTTTTAATAAACTTTTTAAACACTCTCTTAGTCTTGCTCTTTTTGAAGTCATTTTTGCCTTTTTCTTTCTGTGCGATTTGGCTCGTTTCGGTTAATTTCGGTCCAAACATTATATTTTGATCGAAAATATTATAATATTAATTCTTTTATATTTTTAAAAAATTTAGAGAGATAATTTAAGAATTTTCATTCTTTTTTTTCAATTAGATAATGTGGTTGATACATTATTTTACCATTTAATGTTCAAATAATGATTGTTTTATTATGATATATTTTTATAATTATATATATAAAATATATAATTGTTTTTTGGTAGTAGGATTAAGAAATAAAGTATCTAATGATTTATAATTGATTTTAAAAGCAGAAGATAAGATTAATTTGTATGTTTGAATGGTGATTATTTTTTAATGATTTGTATTTATAATTATATATATTAAATATATAATTTGATATGTACGTATTTAAAAATATTATCAAATCTCAAACAGATCGAAATCAAAATATTTTGTTTAAATAGCTAAATTGAAATTCTATACGACACAAAATTTACAATCTTGCTGTAAATCTCTAAATCACGACAAATGTAACGTTTTTAACTTTGGAATATAAACAAAGCACCATAGATTTCCCCTTCAATATGTACCAAGTATTGCCCTTTCTACTATAGGCATCACATTATTGATTTTCTTATCTAAAACACCTCACAAGAATCTTTAACTTGCTGTCTGCATATGGACAAGTAATTTTGCATTCAATATAATTTCTTCCCAAAATACCCTTCTCACCAAATTAGCCAAAACACTTCATCAGCAGACACTTGTCCGTAAAAATTGACCCAAATGCCCATACCACGTGGAACCCAAGAAGCCGGCAATTTGGACTTCCTTGGGTAGCACAAGGAAAGAAAAATACCGGTCAACCGTTATCCCTACAACAGAAGTTATACCTCTAAGCTTTTATTAGTTAAAAGACCAAAACATAAAAGAACTAGTATAGCAGAACAAGAAGCAACCTTTCATTTTCATGGCCGAAACCATTCATGAAGCCACTGAAAGAAAATGACCCAACTCTGCAGAAAGATCGTTGGTGTAAACATTAGGTGCAGTTTACTCCAAAGGGTATCTATTTTTGGAAGATTTTTTCGGTTAATTTGGGATAGAATTCTTGTTTGCTCTATAGGGAAGCCTGCAGGCTATGGGAGATTAGCTAGCCGGATTTCTTCTGTGTCACTGGAGGAGGCCACCGGATTGCCGCCAATGGACCCCATAAACGGGTACGAATCGGATTCGGATTTGGTTAACTTGAAGATCAGTTTATTGGGTGATTGCCAAATTGGAAAAACAAGCTTTGTTGTAAGTATGATTATGTTTTCTTCTTCTTCTTCTTTTTGTCTTTTCTCCCTCATTGGTTTTGTCTGGTGATAATTTTATTTTCTTCTTCTTTGAAGGTCAAATATGTAGGAGATGAGCAGGAAACATGTTTGCAGATGACAGGATTAAATTTAATAAATAAAACATTATTTGTTCAAGGCGCCCGGATTTCTTTTAGCATATGGGATGTAGGAGGTATGGTGATTAATTATCCTGATTAATTAAACTTAATATTTTCATTTATTTTTTGAGAAAATTACAAAATCACCCTTATAATTTATTGCAAACTATAATTATACCATTCTATATTAAAAATATACTAATATATCCTTAAACCCTAATCATGAATAGTCTAAATTAGTCAAAAAAAAATATCATAATGACCACTTGTCAATAATTGAATGTTAATGGACTAAAACATCTTCCCTTCACGTGACTTATATGAGAACTTTTGATCAATTTAAATTAACCATGATTGAGATTTAAGGGTGCATTAATATACTTTTAATATAGAATAATGCAATTGTAGTTTACACCAAACTGTAAGAGTGTTTTTGTAATTTTCTCTTTTTTTTAGTTATATTTATCAAACTTTTTACTTCCTATAATTGTTTTTTTTTTATTTAAAAATACTGATTTTAGGTGACAGCAGTTCAATAGATCATGTTCCTTTAGCTTGTAAGGATTCAGTGGCGATTTTGTTTATGTTTGATCTTACTAGCCGGTGTACCCTTAACAGGTTTGCTCTTTAACATATGTTTCTTGCAGTGAAAAATAAGCCAAATTTATCAGTTCTTTTTTTTATATTTTACTATTTCTATTTTTTTTTTATAAAAAAAATTGTGATTTGTGTGTATTTTGCAGTGTTATTGGGTGGTATAATCAAGCAAGAAAGTGGAATAAGGTACTAATTATAAACATAGTGCACTTAATTACTTTCCATAAATGGTAATTAGGGGTATAAATGGAAAAAGAAAAGAAAAAAAACAGAGTACCCTGTTCTGTGAAGTGAGAGATTAATAAGCTTCAAATTAAGCTTAATTAGTTAATAATTAGATTTGATTTCAAAATTGAGTAAAAGGGTTGATATTAATTCCATTAATGTAATTGTCTTCATTTTCATTGTTTGCATTTCATAAAAGTTTTGATTTTTTTTTTCTTTTGTAGACCGCAATTCCCATATTAATAGGGACCAAATTCGATGATTTCGTTAGACTTCCTCCTGATTTGCAGTGGACTATTATTACTCAGGTACTTATGCATAATTACTTATTGATGGGGAAAATTTGTTTCTCCACTGCGCACATAAGAAACACGTAAACTAGAAGGTTTTCCGGAAGTTGTGTCCTAGGAGACTTTCCGACGCCTAAGTTAGTATAGGGCTTAAGGAGATAAACTGGAGAATATTTTGTGTAAGTTGTGAAATCTTTGATGGTGAGAGCCCATTTTATAGTGTTGTAGAGCAGAGTCCAATTAAGAGAGTGATTTTAGTGTTGTGATAGTAATAACATTCCTCTTAGATAAGACTGTAGTTATTCACAGACTGTATTTGAATAGCAGTTTATCCATAAATTGGAGTGTTGTAGTAGTAATGGGACATTGGCGTGAGATTATCATAACGCTCTTCGATGTAAAATTACCGTAATACCCCTTACCAAGTGTGGAGATTTGATTAGTTGATCTATCCAAATCGTGGAATTACTTTTTGCCCTTGAAGGTTGCTATGTGTCGTAATATTATTGGAGAGGGAAGTTTCCCCTACATCAGATGTCCTCCACTTCCTTAAGTGCATTTATGCACTTGAGAAAGTAGGTTGTATGGAGTTTACTGTGTGACTCAGACCGGTTGAGTGTACTTTGGTACTATGGAGGTTTGAACCCATTTGGGTGGAGATGGGAGACTCCGAGAAGACCTGTCACGCTGGTAAATCCTCGGAGTTTGGTGAATGAATCTAAAAAGTTGTTGTTCAGCCAAGATGACTTGGAGTCTGGCGATTGAGTCTGAGAAGTTGACATTTAGTCACAACGACTCAGAGTTTAGAAATTGATTCCAAGGAGTTGACGTTCAATCAAAACGATTCGAAGTTTGGCGATTGAGTCTGAAGAGTTGACGTTCAATCAAAACGACTCAGAGTTTAGCGATTGAATCTGAGGAGTTGACGTTTAATCACAACGACTTAAAGTTTGTTGAAGTAGCCCGAAGAGTTGGACATGGACTCCAACTGCTCGGAGTTTGTTGGAGAAGTCTGAAGAGAAAGACATGGAGTCAAACTGCTCAGAGTTTGATGGAGAGGTCCGAGGAGAAAGATATAGAGCCAAACTGCTCGGAGTTTGATGGAGTAGTCCGAGGAGAAAAACATAGAGCCAAACTACTCAGAGTTTGATGGAGAAGTCCGAGGAGAAAGATATGGAGTTAAACTGCTCGGAGTTTGATGGAGAAGTCCGAGGAGAAAGACATGGAGTCAAACTGCTCAAACTTTGATGAAAAGGTCCAGGGAAAAAGACATGGATTTAAACTGCTCAGAGTTTGATTGAGAAACTGGACCGAGGTCGGAGTAGCTTAAGGCTACCTCTTCGGAGTCGATAGAGAAAATTGACCGAGGTCAGAGTAGCTCAGGGCTACCTACTTGGAGTCGATGAAGAAACTGGACGGAGGTCGGAATAGCTCAAGGCTACCTCCTCAGAGCTGATAGAGAAACATAGCTGAAGCTGAAGTAGCTTGGGGCTATCTTCTCAAAGCTGATGGAGAAACTGAGCTGGAGGCGAAGTAGCTCGAGGCTACCTTCTCAAATGGAGAAACTGAGTTGAGGGAGAAGTAGCTCGAGGCTACCTCCTTAAAGCAAATGGAGAAACTGAGTTGAAGTTGAAGTAGCTCGAGGCTACCTCCTTAAAGCTGATGGAAAAATAGAGGTAAAGTTGAAGTAGCTCGAGGCTACCTTCTCAGAGCTGATGGAGAAAAGAAGCTAGTGGAGAAACAAAGCTGATGGAAAAACTAGACCGAGGTCGGAGTAGCTCGGGGCTACTTTCTTAGAGTTGATAGAGAAACTGGACCGAGGTCAGAGTAGCTCGGGGCTACCTCTTTGTAGCTGATGGCTTTGAATGCGTCACTAGCTAACGACTTTAGATTCGTCACTAGGCGATGACTTTAGATGCATCACTGGTTGATTGTGAACGAACATGATGTTGGTCGTTTGATCTCTGCTGGTTCGAGTTTTGAGACGGGTCTGAGGCACTTTAATGAAGAAATAATCATCTTTTCTTTGACTGTTTGCAAGAAACTTACCTAAGGAAGTCAAATTTCAAAATTCGGAGGCCGGTTCTGGAAAGTGGAGGCTGAAAAACCTTAAGAACCAACTTGTGCAAGTCTGAAACAAAGCTTGAGTTTAGTGAATCGACAAGTCAAATATGAGTCAAAATTTGGTGGTTTGTGAAGAAACCCATATGTACAAGCATAATTTTGGAATCCTGAGCCCAAATTTGAGACGAGTACGTTATAAAACCTTAGGAACCAGTGTTGTCGGATCTAAAACCAAATTAAAAATAACTAAACCAGATGGTCAAAGTAATGAACCGATTAGTCAATCCTTATTGAACCAGTTGTCACATATTGATGTTATGCTGACTGGGTGTCTACTACTCATTGGGGAGTTGACACATGGCGCTAGTTGTTGAAAAAGGGATGAAATTTGGACATGTGGCAAATGCTTGGTATCTTTAAGAAATTTGGTGAATTGTGTGGTTGTCTGTGAGTTTTTTTGTCCGTCGTTTTACCGATCATTTTCCAGTGACCGAAGCATTAGATGTCTGTGAAACTTTTCCGGCGTGCTTGGGGGAGGATGCCGAGGCACCTAATGGTGGTGTCGGTGACTTTTGATGGCTGAATTTTCACAGATTGTCGGTCAAAGTTTATTTTTCGATGTCCGATTCTTTTAAAATTTTGAATACTTGTAGATTCTCCATCCATGGTTGTGTGACTCGATCTGAACTTTGATGGTCGGATTTTGACAGATCTGACAGTCAAAAGTTTGATTTCCCTGTGAACTTTAACGTTTTTGATAGAAGACTTTTCGACATCCGATTGTTGTAAAACTTTGAAGACATGTAGATCTAAGGATGGAGAATCTATTTATGTGGGTTGACCTGATTTTTTATGGTTGAATTTTAACAGATATGACGATCAAAAGTTTATTTTCTCGGTGAATTTTAATGGTTTCGATGGAGGACTTTTCGACATCCGATCATTGTGAAACTTTGAAGATATGTAGATCTAAAGATGGAGAATCTATTTCGGTGGGTTGATCTGATTTTTTATGTCGGATTTTGGCAGATTTGATAGTCAAAATTCTGTTTTCCTAGTAAATTTTAACGGTTATGATGGAGGCTTTTCAGATCTCCGATCGTCGTGAAACTTTGTAGGCGCGTAGATCAAAGGTCAGAGAATTTTTTCTATTGGCTAATCTGAATTTTGATGGTCGAATTTTGGAAGATCCGATGTAAAATTTCATTTTCCTGACAAATTTTAATGGCTATGATGGAGGACTTTCGAATCTCCGATCGTTGTGAAACTTTGTAAGGTGGTAGATGTGAAAGTGGAGAACACAGTGGTGTATTCTGATTGGATCGTTGACGATTGGATTTTTAAAGATCTGATTGTAAAGATCTTGTGTTCGGTGATATTTTGTTGGTGTACAAGGATTTTTATTAGAACTGATGAGAATTTTAGAGCAGCGGATCAATGGCTCATCTATTAACGGCCCCTTCAGAAAATAAAATTTTATTATTTTCCTTGGACGAGAAAATTTGCCCCCCGGATCCTTGCGCACATGAGAGACACGTAAACTAGAAGGTCCCCTGGGGGTTGTGCCCTAGGGGACTCTCCGATGCCTAAATTAGTATAGGGTTTAAAGAGATAAACTTGAGAATATTTGGTGTAAGTTGTGGATGAATACCTTTGATGGTGAGAGCCCCTTATATAGTGTTGTGGAGCAGAGTCCAATTAGGAGAGTGATTTTAGTATTATGATAGGAATAACATTCCTCTTAGATAAGACTGGAGTTATCCACATATTAGATTTGAATAGCAGTTTATCCATAAATTGTAGTGTTATAATAGTACTGGGACATTGGTGTGAGATTACCATAACGCCCTTCTATGTAAAATTACCATAATACCCCTTGCCAAATGTGAAGATTTGATTGGTTGATCTGTTCAGATTGTGGAATTACTTTTTTTTTTTCTCTTAAAGGTTGCTATGTGTCGTAATATTATTAGAGAGAGAATTTACCCCTACATCGTTACTTTATTTATTTTTATTTTTATTGTTATTGCTCTCTAAATCAAGAAATTAAGAAAACTCTTAAAATACTAATCAAATTGTAGAATACCTGAATTTATTAATGCAGCTTAATTATACCTTAAACCTCATGTAATTAAATTTCCATAATAAGATAGTGTTAGTGTTGGTTAGATTTTTTTTTCACACGTAAAACTCATGCATCACTTACAAGAATTTTAATCGCTAGTCGCTTGTGTTGTGAGTCTCACCTTAATTATATGTTAAGTCTCGTGTAATTAAGTTTCCGTAATAAGACATTGTTAGCGTTGATTAGTTTTTTTTTTTCACATATAAGATTCATGCATTATTGCACACAAAAAGTTTAATCGTCAGTCGCCAGTGTTGTGAGTCTCATCTTAATTATTCGTTAAATCTCGTGTAATTAAATTTTCATAATAAGATAGTGTTAGCGTTGATTATTTTTTTTTTCACACGTAAGACTCATGCATTATTGCATACAAGAATTTTAATAGCCAATCACGTGTTTTACGAGTTACACTTAATTAATGATACGTTAAACCTTATGTAATTAAGTTTCCATAGTAATGACATTTGCATGTGAAGTTGAAGAATGTTCATCAGGATTAATTATAAGATAGTGATAGCGTTGGATGGTTAGAATTTTGTGGGTAGTACAAACGCTCGTAAAACTCATGCATTATTGCACACAAGAATTTTAATCGTTAGTTGCGTGTGTTGCGAGTCTGCCCTTAATTATATGTTAAATCCTCATGAAACTAAATTAATCCAAATTAATAGTGACATTTGCATGTTAAATAGAAGAATGATTTTTGGAGGAAGACAGTGAAGACTTTGAGTCTTCCAAGCATTAGAGGCAGAGATGACAACGGATAGATTATCTATGAAATTTTACACATCTATAATCGAATCCGTTTAGTTATTTTGTTATCCGAATCTAAATCTGAAGTCGTTAAAAACCGTAAAATATTATTCGTAACTGTGAAAAATTCATTTATTTCTATCAATTTCCATTTAAATTGATACGGTTCAGATCGATTAATCGTAAAAACCCTGCGAATTGCTATCCCTATTAAAGGCCACATGTTTGATTAAAGTTTCCAATTTCAATTACTTTAGACAACATAATTTTTTGCAATGAGCATAAAACTTAATCGTGTACGCCTTTTAATGGTATGAAATTTTCTTTTTCTTTTGTTTGTGTAGGCAAGGGGATATGCAAAGGCAATGAAGGCAACACTTTTCTTCTCAAGTGCTACACACAACATAAATGTGAACAAGATCTTCAAGTTTATTATGGCTAAGCTCTTTAATTTGCCATGGACGGTTGAGAGAAATTTGACCATTGGAGAGCCGATTATCGATTTTTAATGTTTTTACTTTAACTTTTCCTCTTTTATGTACATATATAGCTGAAAGAGAAAAAGAAAAAACATTAGAAAAAAAAACAAAGACCCATATGAGCAAAATTTGACCCTAAAATCAAAATTTGTTCATATGGGACTAGTCTTTTTAACACGAGTTGAAAGTTGAGGTTTTTATGCTTGGTAGTCTCGATTGTATTTTGTTTTTTTTTTTTTATTGGCATTAGAGTTGAAAACTTGAGATAACTTGGTTCTTTTAGTTTAGTGATCACCTTTAGATCTTTTATATAAAAGACTCAGGTTTTATTTTTTTTCCAAGTTCAATTCTCTTCTCGTCAATATATTAAAAAAAAAGTTTCGATGTTTAACTAACATATTGTTACTATATCTGATCATAAGATGAGAGCATTAATTGATTCCATATGGATATGTTTTATTTAAAATAATCCCACTTGAAGAATTTCAAAGAGTGATGATTTCAAGTACCTAACTCGGTAAGAGTTATTACGAAATCATAATTTTTTTTAATTTTTTTTAAACAGTTATTATTTAATTTTCTCGTGATTGTTAACGAACTTTTCTGATCTCGTAATAGCTCCCACAAAACCGATCCATAATATTACCATTCTTCTTCAAAAGCTTGAAATAAAGATAGATATAATTGAACAGAATTTTATAAGTCCATTTCCTTTTTAATAAGGGTATATAGGACCCAAATTTATTCCTAATTTGCACTGAAATATGCCATCAAATATTACCATTTATTTCCAAAACTGGTCAAGTACCAGCAGACACGTACATATTATTAGACACAGTCCAGTGTGGACTGTGGTATTCAAGAAATGTATTAAGTTTTCAAAACTTTATTTCCTACTGCTTCCTGCATATTCTGAGCAACCAAACACATGTCCAACCCAAAAGCAGGCAGCACCAAACTATTATTAACTAACTGCAGTAGTAATTAATTGTAGACTGTAATAAGCACATTGCTTGAAGGTTTCCTGTAACTCAGCAGCATTTGGGCTCTTTGTAGAGCCAGATTCCTGCCATTAGCATCAACTCCATCCGAAATAAAAAGATCCATTCGTTCCATTACCTTTCCATAGTGAATAAGATACCGCAGGACATGTACTTCGGTAGGGTCCCCCGTGAAGCCTTTAACCTGAACCACCTTCAGACTCGAATTCACGCACTTGTGAACTATTTGGTTTTTTATCCAAAATTCATTGGGTAGAAACTCATATGGTTTTGAATAACCCTAGAGAAAACAAAAACACCAAAAGTAAAATTTCTAGTTCAAAACAAGAAAATGAACAAAAAAATAATAATTCTTACAGGCAAAACTCTTGCTGGGTATAAATCAATTGTAAGAGTTTCTAGCAGAGGACAACTTCGCAGCATAAATTTCACTCCTATAAACTCATTTACATGCAATGCTGTCTTCAAAATCAAATGTTGAGTTTCTAGAGGATATTGCATGCCTATTGGTTCATCCCCGCTAGCAATAACCTAAAACGAAGACGCACCCTGGAAATTTTAGATATAAAAGATGGCTAGGAAATTAAAAAAGGTCAAATAAAATTTCATGAATGAATCATACCTGAAGCAGATAAGTGCAAACTGTCAAAACCCTGGCAGAGGTAAGATCGTGTAGCAGGTTATAAAGAATTGAACCAATATCATCGAATTCAGTCTCTAACCCAAAATCTAAATCTGCCTCATCAACATGACCCACTCTGTTAAAATAGAATTCAGCAACTTTCCCTGAATACCTAAAGTACCTCAGATTTGGCAAGTCAAAACTTAATAAACTAATATCATAATCACAACCAAAATTGCAATTGTCAAGAACGAGTTTCTGCACCCGTAAGTTTTCCCCACAAATGCTGAGATATCGATCGTTCCAACATTTTTTCAGACTCAGACTCTCTAGCAATGGACATTGCACCAATAAGGCTTCAATGGAATCAACACTTAGTTCAATCCAACCCAAAGAAAGCTCTTTGATTGCACTCCAGTTCGTGAACCCGGCCGCAAGAATTCTGCATGAGTACAACTTCAAGGCTTCAAGATATTTGTATCCATAAACAAGCTCTGGCAGATCAAATGCTGCAGTGTGGTTTTCAAGATCATCTTCTCTCCATGAAGGATCAGAGAAATCAAGAGTCAGCCCTTTAACATTGCACGAAAGAGCAATTGAAATAAAAGCATTCATGTAGGTTGGAAAACTTCTAGGTCTGGAGAATGTGAGAGAAAACTTATCTGTTTCAAGTCCATGATAGTTTTCAATCAATCGACGCGCAAACTCAACAAAGACCCTTACCTGAAACTCTTTGTTGTTTTCAGATTCATCGGGATCAACCAAAAAACCCTGGGTGAACTCCAAGTCCCTCGCCGCATGCCAAATGTGATACCATCGTTTAGATAGAAGACATGTCCTTGCTGCTTCCTTGAAGGGCAAGGACGATATTGCCATAATCAAAATAGTTTCTTTCATTTTCAGGAACACGTCCTCATTGTTCTGATTGTTGTTATCAGCCATGGCAATCAAAAGTTGAAGAGGGTTTCTATGTAGAAACAGAATATATTTGCAGGAGTAAGCAGTTTCGGTGGAGTTGAATAGGTGAAGACAGAACAGTTGCAAGGATTTGAAAATGGAAAATGGGTTTGTGGCGGTTGATAGTGTTGTGTCTCTTTGATAGATAAGTGAAGAAACTGAAAGAGGCCTCTGTTTATATTAACGGGCAGTTAGTTAAAACAAAGAAAGAACTGCCTGTTATGGTTATACATTTCAGCCAAAACTCATTTTTAGCAATAACTATAAAATTCTTCTCCCTCTAAAGGAGAGGAAAGGAAGGTCAGAGCTGGTCACCTCTGTCGCGCCATGCTTAATTACCATGTGAAGATTAACAAACATCGAACTGGGCTCAATGCCTCGTTGGCGTAATACTTAATTACTATATCAAAATTTCATAAACATCGAACAAAACTCATTTCTAAAAGGAAAAAAAAAAATTCGATAGAATTTCATCTCATTATCACATTAAAGGTAAAAGAAGGGTTAAATGCGTCGTGCCATTCTTGATTACCATATTAAGATTAACAAACATCGAACTCAACCCTTTGTCAGTGTAATGCTTAATTCCCATGTTAAGATTACATAAACATCGAATAGGACGAATCGCCTAATTAAGGTTATGCTTTACTAACAAATTAGGAGTTACGAGCATGCCATTGTTCTCATGATAATCTCCTCCAGAAAATTTTCTAGGATGTAATTGCAAATATAAGCTGATTAATTTGCTTAAATCACTTGAGACAAACTTGTGCCCCAGCATTGCCTATATATCATAAGGGTGACAGACTGTTAAGGTTGGAGTCATTGGTGGCCTGACCATTTAAAATTTACAAACATTAATAATTTGAATTTGCTTGTCATGTATTACACTATTTCAGTATCTGTACCATAACAGGAGAAAAACAAGGAGGTTATCTATATTTACTTGCGTCATTTTTAACAACAGAAATTTCAGTTTACCTTGTGAGGTCAAAATTCTTGAATCTCAACATTTTTTCACGAAATACAGCATGGTAACTGTTTTGAAGGGCCTGAGTGACAGATCATGGCAACAAATTCAGCAATTGTACACAAAATGACCGACTGGGCAGCAATCCCTCTGTCCAACAGATGTTAAGCCAAAAATCTCAGATAGGGCTCCAATAAAATCAAAAGAGAACCTTCGTAACAAAAAAAATAAATAACAAAATATATGCAAGTAGTAGTATAAACATGTAAAATGACCTGGACCTCTTGGCCTAGTGGTCATCTCTGAATCCTCCATGTAGGAGACCCAAGTTCGATTAACCTTCCGCCAATGTAACAAAAAAACATGTAACAGTATAAATAGGATTTTATTCAAAACCAACAAACTGTCCCATCTTACAGAAAACCATTCCAATTCCAAGTAACGCAATATGGAAGCTATTAATAAAAAACCTACGTCCTGTAACAAACATGATGTAGATGAGCATAATATCCTTGTTCCCCACATGCTGAGGAGGAGAGGAAAACATCTTGCAGCTGCGCATTTATGCCTATGCCCCAGCAGAGTTTTCGTGCAGTACTCCATACTCTCAGCTGCCAAAAACCAATATCAGTAATTTTAAAAAGCATGCAAAGACAATGTGCAAAGAGATACTAAAGAAGTTAATGCTCTGTTTGACAAGGGACCAAAGCAAGATGACAAGAAATCATTTGACCAGAGATCCAAATTACTTTGAATAAATTTCTGCTGACTGGAGAACAAAAGGGCTAAACCCAATCCTAACCTCAATTAAGAACGAAACAAACAACAAAGCAGCAGCAAAAACAACACAACCAATTTTTTTCTTTTCAGAGAAACAAACGCAACAACTTCAGTGATAACAAAACAACAGCTTGCATCTGCACAATCACAGAGAATGGTAAGACAAAGACAAACAAGTTATAAATCAATACCTCTGTCAAGCAGCATCTTCTCCCCCCACCCCAAATCCCCAAGAAACCAATCTAGCTAGCCACTAATATTTTGTTTTGGATTTACAGCAATGAATCTAACCTACCCTATTCCCACCCAACCCATACCACAACAACTCTCCTTATCCATAAGGGAGTTGCTGGCATGGGGATTCGACCCCAGGACTTCAAGGCACCCAAGTACTTAAACTTGAGGCAACAACCATTGAGCTACACGCAACTGGTTATAGAACAGCTATCTTAGAGAATTGTATCATCTCTCTCTAATTACATCAAAAGATCTCTCTTCTCTATCAAAAGCTCTTCTTTTTCTCTCATTCCAAACAATCTAAAAAATTGGGAGAGTGTGATGCCCCACATTTTCACTAAGGGGGTTATGTCAAATCACAGTCAAAAAGGCATGGCACTAGTTCATTAGTACATCATTCTCAATAAAACCGGGAAATATATATATGTATATTTTTTTTGAGGTTATGAAGAATTAGGGAAAGGAAATTGAAATCTCTTATATTTTGTTTTAATAAGTAAAAAATTTATTGAAAGCACCAAGAGGGTGCACCAAAAGCCAAAGGCAATTACAATGCAAGAAATCTACAAATTTATTGAAATGTCATATATTATTCAGTTTCTTTGAGGTTATTTATTTTTATTAAAATTTATTATCTTTTGGGAACTCGATCCTTAAATGGGTTTAAGTCCTTAGATGGATTTAAGTACAAAACCCATTGACTATGCCAAGTACTGGAGGAAAACCATAGCTAAAGGATTGAAATCTTCATTTCTCATTTGGGTATTATCCTCTCCTCTACTGCCAGCATGCCTAAGCATAGATATGAAGAAATGAAGTAGGGATCTCTCACCTAATCTTCTGGCCTTATCTCTCTCTTTCTCTCTCCTCTTCAAGTTAACTCTTCTATTTCTCCGACGGTCATAGAGAACCCATAAGAACTCCAAGACAGTGAGATCACTGGGCCTTCAATCTTCAATTTCCTCACTCTTGAAGGTTTAGGTCATTTTATTTAGCTTACTTTATGATAGACTAATATAGCATAATGAAAATTAAGGATTCGATTTCTTGTGTTTATTTGATCTAATCATTTATATTAACTGTGAATTTATCTATACAATAGGATATATTGATGAAGTTTTTTTTTTGGAAATATTTTATGGGTTTTGGGTTTCCTTGGAAAAAGAAAGAGAGAAAAAGGAGCACAATCTCGTGCATTGAATTGCGGGGTGGAATAACTAGGTGGGGCTTGATTGAATACGATTCAAAGGGAGAAAGAATGTCATTTTCATTCTTTGAGCAAATGAGATTTTGCCAAGTTGATCTGTCACTGGCCAAAAATCGTAATTAGTGGCAGAATTGTAAAAAAATTAAAAAGTGTGGTAGAAGTGCAGTTTCGAATGGAAAATGGGTAAAAATGGAGATTTTGAGTTATGGTTAAGGGAAAAGGAGCTATTTTTAGTGGCAGAATCTTTGTTAAAGGACTGAATGTGAATTGGCTGATAAAAAAAGTCATCAGAGTATTATTTGGGAGTATGTAAGAATTTTGAAGTTAGATTAGGATAAATTAAGTTTGAGTTTTATTATTTAAGAGTTTAAAGATCTAAATGGACTTGTTTATTAGTAATAGATGGTGATAAGTTGTTTCGCATATCTTTCTACAACGAGAAATTTCAAATGGAAATAAACTGAGATATTAGTAAATTAGAACTACTTTAACGAGCTTATATAGTATCTATTATAAAATTTTTGATGGACTTCAATATATATATATATATATATATATATATATATATAGACACGGGTACAAATTTGGGAGTAGGAGGATGTGTACTTATTCTTTTGTGAATAGTCAATTGGTTATGATTAATTCGAGAGTGAGTAATTATTCAAGCAAAAGACTCAAGAAATTCAATTGTATTTATTTGATGGTTTTGAGAGAGGGTATATAATATTTCGTATTTTGCTTGATAAAAGGGAGATATTACTTATTTATATGGCAATTTGATTTTAATTGCTTTTATTTAAAGAATTGTTATAAAAACAAAAGAAAATTAGCTACAAGGAGTTATTGAGAGAATTAAAGTGGCGACTAAAGAATTCTGAAATATGTGAGCCGCAAAAGAAGTGAATTGGTAACTTGGTGAGTTAATTTTGAGAAGGATTAATAGAATTAAATTGGTTTGTAATCGTAGGACTTAAAACAAAAAAAGGAACCGAAAGTCTTATGGTATTATCATTATTATATTATCTCTTTCCTTTTTGAAAAATCATTAAGTTTTACTATTACCATGGATTTCTAGAGAGATTTAAAGGGAAAGGCGTGCGAGCATGCATCATAGCATGACATAGTATTACATAGTCTAAGACATAGTTACTCATTCAGTATATATTGTATCATGATAGGCATGGAAATGAGTGAGGCTACGAGTACCCAGAGCTTTGGATTGGTTGGTTCATTGGTTTTGGCTTTGTATCGAGATGAGTTTACTACCAATGGATATTCTTCTCTATTTTTATTTTATGAAAATGTGATTTGTGCTATGAAATTTTGAAACTTTGAGATATGTAATTATTGTAGAAACATGAGAACTTCTTTCCATAAAAGTGGGTGTGTTTGAGATAGCTAGATATGGTACCCATTTGGTAATCTTATTTGAAATTTCATTTATGGATTGTGAGATTATGACTTTATGAGTATTGTGGTGGTAGAGGGGTGACGCCATATTTTGATTAGCCCATTGAATGGGTTGTGCTGAGAGGTGTCATCGTATTTTAATTAGCCCTCTGAGGGGCCTACGATATTTTGGTTGGCTCGCCAAGGGGTGTCGTCATACCTTGATTGGCTCGCTAAGGGGCATATTGATATTGCGGTTGACCATTGAGGGGTGTCTCCATACTTTGTCTTGAGAAAATCTTCATTGGGAAAGATCATTTATTTTGCTCAAGCATAGAATATTGTGTTTATATTTATTAATTTATATATATTGTGATTATACTTCACTTTGTCGTGTTATTATGATTATACTTTGCATTCTTGTGTTATTATTTTTCCTCTCGTAAATATCCATTATTCGTAAACTCACGACAACTTTTCCAAAGCTGAACTCCTATTAGTGGTTAACTTTTGTAGGTGGCACACTTGGCATCTTCACCTTGAGCTTATTTTTCTTTACTGAAATTTTTCTTGCTACTTGAGATTTAGAAAATAGTCTTTGTAAAAGAGTAATTTGGACTTTTAAATGTGAATATTGTATTTAGGACCCCATTATCTTTTGAGGAATCATCTCGATGAATAGAATAGATGTAAATTTGTGGTTATGTATTCTTTTCAGTTTTTGGCTATGTAAATTATGATAGAATGAAATTGTTGGATTGAATGTGGAGATACTTTGAAATAATTACAGGTTGGTTTGTCTTGGGAAATGTTATAAAACTGGATTAAAAAGTAAGCCTTCTTTAACTCCTTTAAAGCATGAATGTCACTCCAAGCCCACACTTCATCTTTCACGGAACCGGCATGGTGGTCAATATGATAAACAACACCAGAATCTTATATGGCAGGGATGTGAGATCCCTCTTCTTTTTTTTTTTTTCTTTTTGGTGGTATTCTTGTCAGGCATGTCCAAATGGGAAGGAACAATTGAGGACCACATAGACACACATCGGTCAGTAAAGAGAAAAAAGGCAACCTTGATCCCTTATAAAAGATCTCATTCCACACCAGAAAGTGAGGATCCCCAACAAGCATTTGCATTGGCCCCACCTTGTAGTTGGCATGCCCTGCCCCAACCTGATTTGTGCCAGGTTGGACAGGTCTGGAACCACTACTTCTATTTTCTCCTACCTGGAGATTGTTCATGTTACAGGTTATCATAATTACTTTTGGGGCAGCGCAGAGGAAAGGCAGACCCACCTTGACAGACGCAGAGCTGGAATTTGATATTTAGGGGGAAAAATAAAATTTTGTATGAAAATTGAGATTTAATGTGGGGTTTTTGTTAATATACAGCAATCTTGGAAAGGCAAACATAAGAATATATAGAATTTTTGAAGCTAAAAATTTAAAAATGGGGGGGGGGGGAATCGCTCCCTAGAAACATCCACAGCTAAAATACTTGCTCAAATTTTCACAAGAATCACCTTTTAAGAGTTTACTTTCATGTGAGACGCAAAATCTAGCATGGGAACAATAGTTCCAGGCTAATATATGAGAAATCGAGTTGATGAAAAATAGAAAATGGGAAAATGATGAATGATATTGACCATTTCCCTATCCCAAGAAAAGTGATTTTTTAACCACTGTACCCAGTTCTGATGCAGAAAAGGAGAAGAATTATGCACTATTCTAGAATCTCTGGGATATAAGGGAATTATTATGTTTTGATTTATTTCCTATTATGTTGGGGATTTTATTTGGAAGTTATTATGTTTTGATTTATTTTCTTTTATGTTAGGGATGTTATTAATTCGTAAGATTTTCTAGTGTGCTTGGTGCCCATAAAAACACCTTATTATGTTGATTTTGGTAGAGCTGAATGATGAATTGAATTAAAGATTTTGATATCTTTTGTCTTCTTGCCCTGTCTTTTCTATTCTTTGTTTTCTTATCCCTGTCTTCCCCTACCTGATCTAATTTCTCTCAGTCTAATCTATCTACTTCAATGTTGTTTCTCTCTCTTTCTCAATCTGCTTCTCTTTCTACTTACCTGTTGTCCTACATCACTTTCTAACAGCAACGCACAATCAATCACCTTTTCCAATCAGTTCTTTCTCTCAGTCTAATCTCTCTGCTTCAATGTTGTTTCTCTCTCTTTCTCAATCTGCTTCTCTTTCTACTTATCTGTTGTCCTACATCACTTTCTAACAGCAACGCACAATCAATCACCTTTTCCAATCAGTTCTTTCTCAAACAATAAAAGGGTGAGGGGAGAGCTCAATATTTGCACATATAGCCAAGCACAAAATTTCCAGTAATAAAATGACATAAGGAATGCCTTCTTCAAAAAAAGAAAAACAGTGGGTCGCAAGCATTAAATGTACCGTGTTTCAAAGTTCAAATTCTCTACATATGATTAGACAAATTCACATGTTTTTCATACATTACATGTAATAAAAGAAACATGACATGTTTATCTACAGTAATTTCCAATGAAGTCGCTGAAGGGGAATGTTGAGCGAGTACCAAATAAGAAGACACCAAAAGAAAATCAAAGTGAAAGATGGAAAAATTATGCCATGATCTAACCCTAAACAATTAAAAATCACATATTTAATATTAATCAGTGTCCTACCTACTGTTACCAAACTTAATAGTGTCTTTCTCAAAAGGTTCATAAGATTTCAGCCCAATAAATGGAAACAATATATTGAGATGAATTGCTTATATTAATGAAAGTTTTAGTAGCGCTTCCAAGGTCCAATACATAAGGCCTATGATGGTGAATGTGAAACAAAATTAGATATGAAATTCAGCATAATAACTCCCAACCAACAGAAGGAATCACTTCTCTCTCTCTCTCTCTCTAAAAAAAGGCTCCACGCATCATGCTAAAAAAAGAACATTAGCCCCATTCCCAACCGCAAACCTCATGTTAGGGTACATTTCAAGTCAACTTCTCTACTTAATAATAGAAAATAAAAAATCCAAATGTGAAAGTACACCCTTTCATCCCAGAGATGGCATTTAGCCATTATATTGCCATCTGATGCCAATATAACCGCCATATATTAACTATATGAACTGAGAAATCAATATGCAAGCAAGGCAAAAGCATTTTCAAATGGTTAAAGCGTGAATAAACATTTAGAGCAAAAAGGTAACCAATGAACTCATGTTCATTTACAAAAGAATGACCATTAAACCAAAAATTAAAGTTCTGAAGCCACCTGTCTCTTAACAATGTTAAAGGACAGTTGGTTGAGGCCAATTGTATCTACCAGTGGATTTTTCTTCTCTCCCGGAGGTGAAATTATTTGTCTTCGCTTTTCAGCAATGTGAGTACTGAAAACAGTAAAGAATGCCAGTTTTAGAAAATCAAGCCAAGCGTTTTCTTTGGGTGGATCATAAGCCTTTTGATTTCGTCATTGAAGGAAGATTCAACCATCTTCTTAAAATTTCTGAAATGGCTTGGGCAAGAGGATTTCGCTGTATCTAGAGGGGCAAGAGGATTTCGCTGTATCTAGAGAGGCAAGAGGTTGATTGGTTACTGAGCTCTTGGTTTGAAAAAGGAGGTTGCGTTTGGTTTAGAAGATATAGGAAAGGAGACAGATCCTTGGTTTTGGGGCTTCATAGGAACAAGCATGGCAGATTCCTGTCTCTTTCTGAGATCCTTCCCAAAAGATCGAGAATGATTATCTTTCCGGAAGGTTTCGTTGCTGAGGGTTGGTGGAGAGCTTATAGGGCCATTAAGGAGGTTGTAGCTTCCTTTTGGCCAGAGAAGAAATCCCAGGCGCTTTCTGTTGATCCTGTGAAAGGATTTAGTCCCCTGATTTTGGCAGTGGTGAAGGAGGGCCTGGCGAAAGAGAAGCCGGAGAGATCAGAGGCTTTATCTCTTAGAGGTAATTGTCCTTCCTATGGACATTGTTTGGATGGGAGTCTTCTGCTTGCTTCTCAGAAAGGCAGCTTGTTTGATCGAAAAAATCCATGGCCTCCTCTGTTTGTTGGGTGTCTAGAGGAGTGGGCTCACGCGCGGGCTTATAGGTGGAATAAGTGGAGAGGGTGACGTTGAGGAGACAACTGGGGCCAGCTGTCCAGATCCGTTTTTTCAAGTTCAATTCTCTCTCTTTCTCTGGAAAAGGGAAAGAGCAATTGATTGTGGGCTTGGACAAAGACTTTTGTCAGCTGGAGCCCGTTTCTGAGGCTGGGCCTAGCTGGTCTAATGAGCCTTTGGTTTTTAAAAGGCCTTGGGGAGATTTAAGAAGACCAAGGACTTTTGATCTTGGATCGGATCCCTTTAAAAGGCCCAAGTGGAAAAGCAAAAAGCCCAAGACTCGTTACTCGTCCACCCCTATAGAGCCCAAACCCACAAAACATTCGGTCGCAACCCGTTTCGACCCGGCTGTTAAGCCGTTTCCCTCGTCGTCCACCCCCACTTCTCTGGCGCCAGCAAAAGGGACGAGGGCCTTCAGCAGTTGGTGCATCGCTGGCCGGGGGATGCAGTTTGGCGCCGGAATTTGGTTATTTTTCTCTTTCGACGCTGTAGGTATTTTCTCCAAGGAGTGTCATTCTTCAGACTGAGCCGACAGGGCCGATTTCGGTGAGGAAGTCGATACCCAATGATGATCACACGGGGCTGGTGGGGTCGACACGAACGGTAGAGATTTCACCGGTTTCTGGGCAAAACTCTCTTGCGTTGTCGTTGGGTTGTGCTTCGACATGCGCCTTGCTTCAGCAAGAAGTGGCAAGGCTGAGTCCGGTTATTCTGCCGAACCCCAACAAAGATAATTCGATGCCGATGAGGTCAAATCGACCGGATTTGTCACTGGAGTCTATTGTTCCTTTGTTCTCGCGGTTGCAGTCCCCTGTTTCCCCGTTGTAGCAGCTGCCGAGCGTTTCCAGTCACCTGAGCGATCCAATTTGCGAGAGTTTTACTCTCAAAGGGGGGCCGAATCCTTGCCTGATTTTTCAGTCTCTTTCTTTGGGGGAATTGAGTTGCTTTTCTCCTCTCTTCTCGGCCTGTGAGGTATGATAAGGAGGCTGAAGAGAACTTCCTTCCAATGGATTTCTTGGATCTTGTCCACTGGAAAGGCTGATAGGGCATGGTTGTTGCTGATCCCTTCGGGATGGAGATTGAAAGCAGAGTTGAAGAGGAAGAGGGGATGTTGCCCCTGTTTTCAAGGGGCTAGAGAGAAATCTTGAAGCAAGGGTCTCGGAAGATAGTTTGGCTCTTGTGGTGAGTACTGAGAAGTCTGATAAGTGGTTGGTTAATGAACTGGATGATGTAGAAAATTTAAACTTGCTGGCGTCAAATTGGGTGCTGAACTGGGTCAAGAAACTGAATAAGTTGGTAGGGGTTTCCCTTCTTGGTGTGGAAGCGCAAACTATCAAATTATTTGAAGAACTAGAAAATATTAGATTAGAAGAAGGCAATACCAGTTTTAAGAAGCAAGGTGTGACTAGAAAGCAAAAGAGGGAGTCTAATAGGGAACTCAGGAGAATGGAGTTTGATGTCAATTATGAGAAGGGCGGCTCTACCATGGATTTTGGGATAGCTCAGAGGAGGGGTGGTACTGTTCATCAACGAAGATGAAAATCATTTCGTGGAATGTGAGAGGATTGAATAACTTGGAGAAAAGGGCAGGCATGAAGCATTTTCTTAGAGAATGGAAAGAGGATGTGATTTGTCTTCAAAAAACTAAAATGGAGACGATCTCTGATGCGGTTATTCGTAGTGTTTGGGGTATTAGGTCGTGTGGATGGAAAGTTTGCCGTCGGTTGGTGGTGTCGTGGTTATGTGGAATAAAAAAGTGATGGACTCGATTGATTTTCTAGTGGGATGATTCTCGGTTTCCTGTGTGCTAAAAGACCTGTCATCGAGCAGAGTGTGGCTGTTCTCGGGAGTTTAAGGTCCGGTTCTTAACAGTGAGGGGTGTTTTCTGGGATGAAATCGCAGAGCTCAAGAGCCGATGGAATCTCCCTTGGGTGGTGGGAGGGGACTTCAATGCTGTTCTCTATCCTCATGAGAGAGCATGGTGCTTGGTGGAGGGTAGCTCTATGAGGGAGTTTCTTGCTTTTGTTCAGGGTCAGAATCTTATTGACTTGCTATTATCAGGTGGGTCGTTCACTTGGTCGAGTTTTAGGGAAACCCTCTCTTTCTCTTAGATCGATCGATTTCTTGTTTCTAGTTGCTGGGAATCTCTCTACCCTAATCTCATTCAAAAGCTTTTGCCTCGACTAGTGTCGGACCATCATCCTGTTATTCTTGATAGGTTGGCGGGAAGGTTGTGCTGTGAGGGGTTCCGCAAGTTTCGTGGTGGCTTCAAAATTGAAAACTCTCAAGCTGGAATTGAAGAAATGGAACAAAAAATCTCTTGCTGATATCAATTCCTCAATCAATGCGTTGATTGGGGGGGGGGGTGACTGGTCTTAATGAGAAGGAGATTTCTTCAAGTCTCTCCGGGGAGGAAAGAAAGAGGTGAGGGTGGATTAAGGAGCTGTCCAAATTTATCTCTATGGAAGAAACCTCTTGGAGACAAAAATATAGAGAAATTTGGCTTAGAGAGGGTGACAGGAATACTAAATTCTTTCACCGGATAGCGAATGACCATAGGAGACACAACTTTATTGGATCCATCGAGGTTGATGGCTCGTTTTTTGTGGAGGAAGAGAATATTAAGGAGGCCATTTGCTCTTTCTACAAGTCTCTCTTTAAGAAGAGCTACAATGTTAGGCCGAATTTGGATGGTATGAAGTTCATTGTTCTTGATACAAGTGAGGCTTTGTGGATCGAGCGCCCTTCTGATGAGGAGGAAATTCTTTGTGCCCTTAGGGAGTGTAATGGAGACAAGTCCCCCGGTCCCGACGGTTTTTCTATGGCCTTCCTTAAACATAATTGGGCTATCCTTAAAGGGGATATCCTTCGACTCTTTGAGGAATTCCATGTTTTGGGTGATTTTGTGGATAGCCTCAACTCAACCTTCATTGTCCTTATTCCGAAGAAAGTGGGTGCTACCAATATCAAAGATTTTCAGCCTATTAGACTTATTGGTCGCATTTACAAACTTCTTTCGAAGGTCCTCACTTGTAGACTAAAAAAAGTGATCTCAGAAGTGGTGGGCCCTTTTCAAAATGCTTTTGTGGATTAAAGGCAAATTTTGGATGCCGCTTTAATTGCTAATGAAGTGGTGGATTCCCATTTAAATGATGGAGGGGTGGAGTGATTTGTAAACTTGACATGGAGAAAGCTTTTGATCATGTGAGTTGGAGCTTTTTGCTATACCTTCTGAAGAGGATGGGCTTCGGAGACAAGTGGTGCAATTGGATCTTTAAATGTATTTCATCGGCATCCTTTTCGATCCTTATTAATGGTTGCCCTTCCGGGTATTTTAAAACCTCACGAGATTTGAGACAAGAGAATCCTCTATCCCATTTTTTGTTCACTTTGGTTATGGAGTCCCTGAGCAAAATGTTGTTGAAACCGGTTGAGAGAGGACTCTTAAGTGACTTTTAGGTGAAGGAAGAAGTGTGAGTGTGTCTTATCTTCTCTTTGCCGATGACACTATTGTTTTTTGTGGGGCAGAGCTCATCAAATCTTTCATCTTCAATGTGTCCTTCTCTGCTTCGAGGCGGCCTCGAGGCTCAAAGTTAATCTTAGTAAGAGTGATTTGATTCCTTTCGGTGAGAACATTAATGGTCGTTTTCTTGCTGGTTTGTTGGGGTGCAAGGAAAGACTCTTCCCTTCACTTATCTTGGTCTCCCTCTCGATGCCAAATTTAAAGACTCAAGTGTGTGGAATCCCATCGTAGAGAGATTTGAAAAGCGGTTAGCCGGTTGAAAGAATCTTCTTCTCTCTAAAGGAGGAAGACTCACTCTCATAAAAAGCATTCTCTCTAGTCTCCCTATCTATTTTCTGTCCTTTTTTTCCTATTCTTAGTGGTGCGTCTAAAAGGTTGGAGGATATCCAAAGAAGATTCCTTTGGGGCAATATTGGGGAGAAGCATAAATTTCACTTGGTAAGATGGGGTGTGGTTAAGCAACCATTAGATAGAGGGGGATTAGGTATAAAGTCCCTTACTTTGTTCAACAAAGCTTTGTTAGGAAAATGGTTATGGAGATTTATTATAGAGCTAAGTTTGGATTGGATGCGTGCGGATGGACGTCTAAGAAAAGAATAGGGGCCTACGGCGTTGGAGTATGGAAGTGGATACAGAATGATTGGGAAGACTTGAGTTCTCACCTTTCAGTGTTCGTTGGTGATGGAAGGAGAACGCGGCTTCGGCATGATATATGATTCGGGAACATCCCTTTTAATGATCGTCTCCTAGAAATCTTTGAATTGGCGAGGGATAAAGAAGCTCTTATTTCATCTTGCTTCTCGATGAACAACGGTGTTATTTCGTGGGATGTGCATTTATTTCACAAAACGATTGGGAAATTGAGAGATTGCTAAGCTTTTTGGAAACTTTATATAGTTTCCACTTTGATTTTTCTAAAGAAGATGCGATGAGATGGAGGGAAAACCCGGAAAAAGGTTTTGAGGTGAAGTATTTTTATAAGATTCTTCTAGCTGGGTCTACTATGGATGGATCCAGCAACTTCCCGTGGAAAGCAATTTGGTGCTCTAGAGCCCCAAAGAAAGTGAGTTTCCTTTGTTAGGAGGCCGCTTTGGAAAAGATCCTACCGCTTGATAATTTGCAAAGAAGGAGAAGGATGTTGGTAAACCGTTGTTTCATCTACAAAGGATGTGGTCAATTTGTGTTTCATCTTCTGATGGAGTGCTCCTTAGCAAGATCCTTATGGGAAATGGCTTATAAAGTTTTAGGGATCTCGTAGGTGTGTGCCAGATCAGTGTTAGATGAAATGTGGGTTTGGAGTGGACTGCGGGCCCCTAAAAATCTCAAGAAAGTTTATTCCTTGATCCCACTTTCTATCTTTTGATAATTTGGCTCGAGAGAAACCATAGAGCGTTTGAAAGCTTGGAGAGACCTTTGGTTGTAATTAGGGAAAGATGGCTTAATGGTCTATTTTTTCAGGTCAAAGGGAATTCTTTTGTAAATGACTTTGACTTTATAGATTTTTTGGATTTTCTCACCATAGATAGCCATGTACATAGGTTGCACACCCTTGGTGCTTTTTTAATACATTTCACTTATAAAAAAATGTTTGGAACCACATATATCATACATGCACCAGAATACTTGAAATGGAGAAAAAAGGCTATCAAAGGCTCACCATTCAACACTTCATCTCCCTTGAAAAAGTAAAGTAGAAATCTTACGGTTTCCAAGCATCTGTAGGTTCAGTGAAGAGCATCGTCACACCTTAAATTGGATCACCCAATTAGCAGTGGGATGAAAAATGAAATGCATAACTTCAGATCATTGTATAATCACTTGATTTACTTCCACTCCAATTGACAGGCATGATTTGGATCATCCACAAAATAACATAGCATATTACAAAATCATATAACTGTAAATGGATGTCTTGAGAGTAATTTCTGCCCTAAGACACCAAGATAAACATGCTTTACTTATTCCTGCAAGACCCCACAAAAATGAATGAGAATTTGAAGTTCACTAAGTCAACTTGGCATGCACTTCAAAATCATCGAAGCAAAGAATAGAATTTGAAGTAGAGAACCATAAAAGACTAAATCATGAAGAGTGGAGGACAGCAAATGAGTATACCCGTAGAATAATTACATGAAAATTCAATCATAATATTTGACCATATTAGAAACTCATCATATCAACAGAATAGGGGATAAAAAGGTCTTTCCTTCCGACAAACCATGGTCTAATAACTTTCAAATATACATTATCCAGGTCAAATCAACTACTTCCAAGTCACCCATAACTCTCTTCAGGCCCGAAAAGTGGAGTGAAAGAAATCAAAAGCCAACTAGTGTCAACCGAAAGCTTAAATGCCTCTTAAGAACTAAATACAACAAACATAGATATATAGATAGTGGATTAAATCTTCCTAAACGAGTAACACCTCAGTTCCTAACAAAACACTTAATTTGGAAGTTGAAAAATATACCTACAACTGAATTTTTTGTCAAGCAAACAAATTGTTCTTCAAACATATGTACGACATTAAGATTAAAAAGTATAAATAAATAAGTTTTAAAAAAAAAAAGCATTTGAACGAGTGGACATCACCAGACATAGGTCGTCACGCGCTCTACAACCAGCAACTGGTTGGGACAAGAAAGATCTATTCCTCCTCTTGTAGCGGTGATCCGATGAAGAAGTAGACCGCTCGCGTCTTGCTCTAGAAGACCTTTCATCCATCTCACCTCTTCCCGGCATTCTCTCCTTTCTGTCACTCCCAGATTCTCTATCTGAAACCCTTCTCCTTTCTTTTTCCCTTACCTTTTCCTTTTCTCTTTCACTTTCCTTTCCCCTTTCCATTTCCCCGTGGTTAGTCTTCTCACTTCCCCTGTCATTATTCCTTTCATGGGCTCTCCTTAACCGTTTCGTCCGAAGAGAAGGGGACCCAGGGATGGGAGATCGTGGACTCACACGCTTTTGAGATTTAGCACGGCTGAAATGTTTCTCTCTCTCCAAAGAGCTACCCCTTCAGGAGCTCCTGTGCCGCACAGGTGATCTTTCTCTCCTTGACAGGTTCTCCCAATAGGTTCCTCCTGCGAGGAGAACCTCGCATTCTTATGCTTATCTCCCCGCACTCAGAATAAAAAAGAAAATGAAATAAAATGAGTAAAAGAAAAACGAATTACACGATGAATACAAGTGTGATAGTGTGACTCTGGCATGTAACAGAGAATAAAAGGCTAAATAGATATTTTCCGTTTTAATATTTTGATCCTTGAAATTTAAAAATATACAACATTAAAAGTGAAGTTTGAAAATGCTAATAATTATTTCATTATGGTCAATGTTTTTATCCGATGCTTAATAAAACGAGGATGTTAACATTGACGACAATGATATGATTGTTTACATTTTCAAAACTCAGTTTCAACATTATATATTTTTAAATTTTATGGTCTGACATATTAAAACAAACAAACCTCAATAATAAAATTATCTATTTAGCAAGAACAAATTTAGTCCTTGTATATTTGGCACTTTGTTCAAACTAATCAATAAAGTTTCAATTTAATCAAATTAGGTATTTAAAGTTTGACTTTTAATAAAATTGATCCTTAATATTTCAATTTTCTCTTTCTAACATTAACACTCAAATGTCTCGTGCACAATTTTGCATAACCAACTTGTTTAATGGTTAACAATGGCTAAACAGTTGTTCTAATCAAAATTTTCAATATGAAATTTAAACGAGCGAAACTATGTTCCATTTTAGTCAGTAATTAAGTAATTCAATTTAAATAGTCATTTTAGGTGTCAAAAAGTAATCGATCTAAGGGAAAGTTAACAAGGAATATAAATGGCCTAAATTGAAGCTCTAAAAACTTCATATTGAAAAATTATTTGAGTTCAAATTGTTCAAATTACGATAGCTAAACAAGCGTTTCAGTTCAAATTGTTCTATATGAAGCTTATATGAGATCATTTTCGTTGCATTTTAGTTATATGACTAAGCAATTCAGTCCATGTAATCATTTTAGGTGTCAAAAACTATTTGAGCTAAGGAAAAATTAACGAAGAATTTAAATGGACTAAATTAAAACTTTAGATATTTATTTGATTGAATTGAAATTATTATGATCAATTGATAGGTCAAACTCTGAAAACTTATTTAACCAAATTAAAACTCTAGAGATTAATTTGATCAAAAGACCAACTATGAGAAGATTTAGCCTGCAAATGCCTTGTGCATTTCAGTATAATGTGGTTAAAACATTACACTTATATATTATGTGGTTGCTTTTTACGTAACTAAAAGCTTAATTCGTTAAAAAATATCTCAATTAAGAAATATTTATTTTTTTGCGGCTATGTGAGGATATTATTTAATTTTAAAATGATTTCTTAAAACCAAATATTTCTTAATTCGTTCCTTAATTTTTATTTAAGTTTCAGTTTGTAATAAAAAAAAAGCTTCAAATTTCTTAATTATGTAAATTAAAAGACAATATTTTTTAAATTTTTTTATTTCTTAATTGAGGGTAAAAAAATAAAATTTTAATAATTTTAAACTTAAATGTATCATAAAAAAACGTTTTAAGCCACAATAAAGTGATTGGATATCATATTAACCATAAGAGAGTTTATGTGCTTTTTTCCCCTTTTTTTTTCCTTTTAATATTGGAGATATCCCTTTTTTTTTTGGTAGAGCCAGTTAAAATGATCTTATATTGAGGATTTGATTTGAATACTGCTTTTTGTAACGATTATTTTTCACCTGATGAGCAAAATGTTTTTTCCTATTACTACTAAAGTTTTAACGCGTGGTTGGCACTCGATTTTCTGGTCGAAATTGTTTGAAAATGATCCCTTCTTGACAGAGCTATTTAAAATGATCTTATCTTTGGGATTTGGAATAGTATTTTTTTGGGTAAAGTTCACTTCTCCACGTCATGATTTACGTGCGTATAACACGTATGCATCATTTTAAAGAAAATAAACCCGACACACATGCATCAAGTGCTCAAGATGGAAGAACTTATGCGGCAATAACAGGTGGGGGAGATGTCACTGACAGTCCAACTGCATGCCAAAGTTGCATGTTGGTAGGCCCACAGTCCAAAATTTCCAACCAACCTTTTTCTAGAGCCCAACATTGTTGCATAAAAATTTGTAGTGTTTTAGAATTCTGTATGGTATTTTGTGTATACAACTATGCCTAGGAGTCTGTGCTATTGGGTTTAAATATCTAGAGGAGTGTTGACTAGCCTTGTCACTTCGGAAGTTTTTAGGAAAGGTCCTTGAAGGACTAGTCTTAACCATTGATTCAGAGAGGGTCTCCTAACCATTCATTGAGGAGGTGAGACTTATATATATATATAAGGTCCTTGAAGGACTAGTCTTAACCATTGATTCAGAGAGGGTCTCCTAACCATTCATTGAGGAGGTGAGATTTATATATATATAAGGTTTCTTCTCCGCGTACACAAACACAAGAATAAGAACCAATAAAGAGATAATTGAGTAATAAAGAGTTAGAAAGTTCTTTATAAATTTGAGTCATTTTTTCTAACTACTTGTCTTGCGTGAGTAAATCTCAAACAAACCAAACTGAGTATAGTGTTGAGTTGTCCGACCATACAAAAAAGGCTGTGAGTGAACTTTGGTGAGAAGTAGTGCTCAAAGAGCACAAGTTGGTAAGGGTTGAACTTAGACATGCATCGAGAGTAAACAAGCCTAGGTGCCACAAAGATTGGTCAGAGTTTGGGTGAGAAACTTGCTACCCAAACTCTTTATGCGGCTTTTCTTAAATGGTAGGAAAACCTCGGTAGATGTATGTACTAGATTACTTTATGAGGAAGCTTTGGAGCAGCGAATAAATTGAGAAAAAGTTCATTTATTGCAAACTCATAATGGTTTGCAAGTAGAGAAGATAGACATCGTTCAAGTGATTCTATCTTCTTATTCAATATTTGAGTATTTTTTTTTTCGGGATCGTTGTGTGAATAATTATTTTATCCATTTACAAAATAAAATTTAGAAGAACTTGCGAATCTGTAACACAGTGTGTTGGTTCATTTTCACTTAATATCTTTATAATAAAACAAAAAAAATCTTATCAATGTGACAATGTCATTGCCTAATTCAATTGTGAGAAAATCCATCTCATGAGTCTGTGAATCTAGGAAAGGTTATTTTATATATAAAATGGATAGCGATCGAAACACATCTGGAGCATATATGTACACACCATCAAAAACCTTGAAGATTAAGGAGCAGTTCTCTCATCTCATAGAATATTACAGACTCCAATCCAAACTCTACTTCAACCATATCAATGTTACCAATCAAATATGAATTCACAAACTTTCTTTGAATACTTAAACTGTATCAGATTGGGCACATCAAAAGATAACTAACAAATATCAACATCACCGAAATTGCAATTCTTGATAACTAGTTTATTCATTTGTACAACAATCTGGATATGTTGATTATTTCAACACTTCTTCAGAATCAAACTTTCGAGCAATGCGCATTGGGTTTAAAATGCTTTCAATTTATCATCTCTAAATTCAATCCATCCTAGAGAAGGTTCTTTAATTGAACTGAAGTTCTGAAACTTGGCCACAAGAAATCTGTGTGACTGCAACATTAAGGATTCAAAATCTGTGTCCATAAACAAGCAGAATGATTTTTAAGATTGTTCTCTCTCCATGCCAGATGAGATAATTCAAGACTCAAACCACTAAACTTGTTTGTTACGAGTGCAGGATAGTTTACGACTCAACAAAGACCCTCCGTTGAATCGTTTTGTTCTCTTCAAACTCATTAGGATCGATAAGGAAGCTTTCGTAGATCTCCATGTTCTTATTTATGTGCCAAATGCGACACCAAAGTTTTGAAAGAACACACATTGTTGCTACTTCTTCAAAGGGAAAGAACGAGCTGGAAGGGTCATTCAACTCCATGAACGTTTCAGTCATGGTTATATGGAGTTGCAGAGAGAGGTTTTTTTGTAGAAACAAAATAAATTTGCAAGAAGCAGTTGCAAGTTTTTGTTAGGGGGTTTGTGGCAGTTCGGTTTTTTCTTTGCAGTGTTGTCTGTTTAAGTAAAGCTGTTTGAACCACGAAATGGACCATAAAAAAAAATCACATCATTTTTTTTTTTTTTTCTATCTCACTCACTCTCATTTGTTGTTGTGGTTTTTTAACAGTAAAATTAAAATTTTATTAATTTAACTTACTTGTCGCAATTCTGGTAGTTTACTTTTCATGGTTTATTTTTAGCGATTACTTTTGTGATTTATTTATCATTCTCTTTTTATATGTGCAGTAACATAAAGATACTACCCTTTTTTATATTAACGGGCAAAGGTGAACCGGACCCTTGACGGGTCTGGTTTTTCAGGTTAAATGGTAATACATTTGGGGCCTTGGTGCAATTCGTGTGGTTTGCACGTGCATGGCTGAAGTTTGTGAAAAGCCTCTTAAGAGTGCGTCCTGTGGCATGTTTTTATGCCTCGTCTTTACTATCTTTGGACGCAAAATCTCTAATGTTAAAAAATATAATTTTAAAATCTCAATATATTTAATTGGTTATTCTATTAATAGAAAGAATTTCTTAACTAATTCGGATTTAAGCTAATTAAAAACTTTATTATTAATTTTAAAAAACTTTACTGATAATGTTAATTTTTAATCCCACATTTATACTGAAGTTATCTCTGCTTTAAGAGTGCGTCCTATGGCATGCTTTTATGCCTCGTCTTTACTGACTTTGGATGCAAAACCTCTAGTATTAAAAAATATAATTTTAAAATCTCAATACATTTAATTGGTTATTCTATTAATCGAAAGAATTTTTTGACTGGTTCAAATTTAAACCATTAGATTTAAATCAACTGAAAACTTCTCCATTGCTAATCTTGAAAAACTTTATTTATAATGTTAATTTTTAATCCCACATTTATATTGATATTATCAATAAAACTCTTTAAAATTATTAATGAAGTTTCACCTGATCTAAACTATTTAGATCGGAACTAAACAAAAAAATTTGATAAACCAGACCCCACAATTAAAACAGAGAAACCGTTAAGGTTGGAGTCGTGGTAGCCTGACCATATAAAAGCAAGTATAAAATTTGGCAACATTAATAACTTGAAGTTGATTGTCATGTATTTCTGCCATAACAGGTGAAAAACATAGAGGTTATCCTGAATGACTTGCATCACTTTTAACAAGTAACAATAATTTTCTGGTAGAAAATAGAAATTGCAGGCATTTTATTTAATTACCTTGTTAGGTAAAAAATAATTAAACCAGCCACATTCATAAAACATTAAATTCATGTTTCAATCTCAAAAGGGCTTGAGTGGCACAGATCATGGCAACAAATTAACCAATTGTACACAAAATGACCGACTGGTCTGCAATCCCCCCTGTCCAATAGACGCTAACCCAAAAAAACTCAGATAGAGCTTCAAATAAATCAAGAGATAACCTTCATAATAAATATAAAAAAAAATCAAAATATAACAAAAAAGAATAAAGAAAAAGCATAAAAAGAATCAAAACCATCCCTCAAATAGTTGAAGTTTGAATCACCAACAGAGAACCAGTATAAATAGGATTTGATTCAAAACCAACAAACTGTCTCATCTTACAGAAAACCTTTCCAATTCCAAACAGTGCACCACGGTAGCTGTTAAAGTATCTCCCCTACGTCCCATAACAAAGTTGATGTAGATGAGAAAAAACTCCTTGTTTGAGGAGAGGAAAACATTTTGCAGCTGCCGATTGATGCCTATGCCCCAGCAGAGTTCTCGTGCAATAGTACATACTCTCGGCTGCAAAAACCCATATCAGTAACTTTAGAAAGCATGCAAAGATCACTACTGTTCAGAGCAATGTGCAAAGAGAATTAAACAAGTTAATGCTCAGTTTGACAGGGGAACCAAGCAAGATGACAAGAGAACCAATCACTTTGAATTAATTTCTACTGCCAGCAGAATGAAAGGTCTAAACCAAATCCTGATCTCAATTAACAATGAAAGAAACAACAAAGCAGCAGCAATAACAACAATACAGCTTTTAACTTCTCAGAAAAACATATACACACAACAACCAGAGTGACAACAAAACAACAGCAACAACTTGCATCTGCATGATCACATAGAATGGTCAGACAAACAAGCCACATCAATACCTCTGTCAAGTAGCACCTTCTCCTCCCACCTCAAATCTCCCAACAAACCAATCTAGCTAGCCTCTGGTATTCTTGGGACCTTTGGGACCGAGGGCCTCGGCTTTAACCATTGAGCCAAGACCTCATTGGCAGATTTGTTAATACCAGTCTAATGATCAAGCCAACAAAGTTACTCCGCAATTCTACAAAAGTTCTTCTGACTCCCTAGTGAACAAATTCTATGAATTTAACCAACAAAGAAGGCTTGACATGAAGTGCACAATTTGCATATTTTGGAGCAATATATGATTTTGACAAGGATGCATTTGCCCACCAACCACGCAAAATTGAATCAACTCCCCAGCTTATGTAATACAGAAGCTTAAATAGTTATAAACCTTCAGATATATAGACATACATGTGGATATATGTATGCTGTATGAGATGCACAAAACAAAAATAGGAACAAGCACGTACATACCCACCCAATAACATGCATAATAAAAGAGCTCTCTCTCTCTCTATGCATATAATATAACATATAAAAGTATATTTACACACATATACATAGATATATACGTGTAAAATAAACAAGGCCAAAACCAATGACATAATCGTCATCAGCTTCTCCACAGCCCTCCAAAAAATTTAGAAAATTCTTCAAAGACAAACTCATACATGATGGGTTTCCTTTCTATAAATGAGATGGTAAGAACATTCACACAGCTATCCCTACTGGCAGCACCAAACCCACCTCGGGGATGGAGTGGAGAGGACAATTCAAAGCCATCCAATTCTGACCTACCTTAACTACATGATGCATATTTTTTTTTTATTAGTTACATTATACATATATAATGTGTAAAAATAGAATGCTATGAAATGTAGACTTGTCTCCACATTTTTGTCCCCAACCAGCCAACAGTTAAGGTGCAAGAGAGGTGGTTAATATAATAAACAATACCAGAATCTTATATGCCAGAGAGGTGAGATCCCTCTCCCTTCTTTCTTTTTGGTGGGATTCTTGTCAGGCATGTTCAAATGGGAAGGAACAACCGAGGACCACAGAGTCCCACATCAGTCAGTAAAGAGAAAAAAGGGAGCCTTGGTTCTCTATAAAATACATCCACATTGCACACCAGAAAGTGAGGATGCCCAACAAGCACTTGCACTGGCCCCAGTATGCAGTTGGCATGCCCAGCCCCAACCTGATATGTGCCAGGTTGTGGACAGGTATAAAACCACTATTTCTACTTTCTACTACCTAGCCTGTGCGCGTTACGAATCATAATATTACTTTTGGAGCAGCGCTGAGGAATGGAAGATCCACCTTGAACTCTCCCCAGCCCAATCCGTAGCTAAAACACTTGCTCAAATTTTCACAATAATCACCTTTTAAGAGTTTACTTGCATGTGAGATGCAAAATCAAGCATTAAGTCAAGCATTGGAGCAATAATTTCAGACTTATGATATGAGAAAACGGGTTGATGAAAAAAAGAAAAACGGAAATCTTTTCAACATAGAAATTGATAAATTATATTCACCATTTCCCTATCCTAGAAAAAGATTAAAAAAAAAAAGATATTTCAACCACTGTACCCAGCAAAAACCATGGAAATATGCCTGATCAAAATCTTTCTAGCAGCAACGCACTATCTGTATCACCTTTTCCAATCAATTCTTTCTCAAACAAATAAAAAAAGTGAGGGACAGCTCAATATTTGCACATACAGCCAATCACAGAATTTCCAGAAATAAAATGAAAGAGGGCATACTTTCATCTCCAAAAAGAAAAAAGGGTGGGTAGCAAGCATTAAAGATACTGTGTTACAAAGTTAAGTCGTGTTTTCTATATATTATTAGACAATTTCAAATGTTTGTCAAATATTACATGTAATAAAAGACATCGCATGTTTGTGAGACATAAGTTCCAAACCAAAAATGACAGTTCAATAAAACATAGTAATTCAAAAAACTGCAGTAATTTTCCAGTGCAGTTGCTGAAGGGGAATGTTGTAAAGGACCAGACAAGAAGACACCAAAAGAAAATCAAAGTGAAGGATGGAAAAATTATTCCATACTCTAAACCTAAACAATTGAAAATCACGTATTTAACATTTATCAGTGCCCTACCTACTGTTACCAAACTTAACAGTGTCTTTCTCAAAAAGTTCATAATAACGTTGAGGTTCAATAGGATTATCCTGCAAATGCAAAAGAAAATGTTAGATAAAGTTATTGTAAACACAATATAAATTTTAGCCCAATAAATGTAAACAATATATTGAGATGAATTGCTTACATTAATGAAGGTTTTATTAGTGCTTCCAAGGTCCATTATGTAAGGCCTATCATGGTGAATATAAAATACAATTAGATATAAAATTCAGCAAAATAACTCCCAACCTACAGAAGTAATCACAAATCAGCTTAGTCTTACCTTACTTGCTTAGAAAATGTACCATCAGGTTGCTCCTTTTCCACTTGCCTAAGAAAACAGAAACATGAAATCAAGTAATGTCCACAACGTAAATGAAAAAAATAAAACTGCTAATAATAAATCTACCGGAACTGAATGACGGCATGCTGCTTGCTGCAAGATGGGTGGTCCGTAGGAATGTCTGCTACCCTTCTCTCCCTTCCAAAAAGGTAACAGCTTTGGCGATGTATATAAAGTGGCTCTGTTCATCAGACAAACTTCTTAAGACAGAACTATAAAACAAGAGAATTTATTACAAGTTTTATTCATAAATCAGAAATTTCACAACTGTGAATTGAAAATTCAGGAATAAGCAAGTAAACAACCTAACATCAACACTACCATGGCAGGATGTACATGCTCCTAAACAAACAAAAAGCTGTGTTTCAAATTTTAAATGGCATATTCCCACAATCACAGCTTCCAAGATCATAAACCACGGAGAATAGGCCACACTTAAAGGTGATTCAGGTTTGTTTGCTCAGTCATGAATGGTTATATGATTCCAGAAAGGTTTAGCGCACATTTTAATGTTTTCAGAGTAAAAGTACACCCTTTCATCCTTGAGATGGCATTTTTAACCAATAATACCCCCATGAGTTGAACTATACGAATTGAGAAACCAATGTGCAACAAAGGCAAAATATTTTTCGAATGGTGAAAGAATGAAAAAGATTTAGAGCAAAAAGGCAATGAATACCAGAGTGTTTAGAATCACATATATCATATATACAAGAGAGTACTTGAAATGGAGAAAAAAAATGCTATCAAAGACTCACCATTCAACACTTCACCACCCTTGAAAACGTAAAGTCGCCATCTTACATCAGGTTTCCGAGCTTCTGGAGGTTCAGAGAAGAGCAGTGTCACACCTGAAATTGGATCACCCATTTAGCAGTGGGATGAATAATGAAATGCACAACATGTGCATATTTAAGTTACATGGCATCATTGTATAATCACTTGATTCACTTCCACTACAATGGACAGACATGATTTGGATCTACCACAAAAGAACATACATAATACAAAATCATATAACTGGAAATGGATGTCTTAAGAGTTATCTCAGCCCTAAGACACCAAGATAAACATGCTTTACTAGTCCCACAAGACCCACAAAAATGAATGAGAATTTGAAGTTCACTCAGTCAGCTCAAGCATTTCTAAGCATGCATTTCAAATTCATGGAAGCAAAGAATAGAATTTGAAGTACAAGGAGAACAAGACCAAAAAGGATATATCATACGGAGTGGAGGTTAGAAAATGAATACATCCATAAAATGATTACACGAAAACTCGATCATAATATTCGACCATATTAGAAACTCGTCATATCAACAAAATAAGGGAATGAAAAGGTCTTTTCTACCAACAAACTATGGTCTAATAACTTTCAAAACATACATTATCCAAGTCAAACCCTTCAAGTCACCCACTATTCTCTTCATGCAAGTGTAATAACTCAAAAGCCAACTAATGTCAACCTAATTTTTTTTTATAAGTAATGTCATCCCAAGTTTAAATAACTCCAAGATGAACTTCATCCTAATTTTTTATTCAGCTCAGGAAACATAAAAGCATTTTGACCCAAGGATACACTAGAATAGAATGTTTTGACACGGGAGAAAATGTATGCTCTGCAAAAAAACCAATGTTGTCCCCCAATAAAAGAAATGTTTTGACAGCTTCCATAAAAAAAAATTCAAATTATTGAGCAGCACTCAAACCCCAGAAAGTGCATTAGAACTACCCCAGCTCTTTTTTCACGAATTTTCTACAGTGCATATTTACCAAGAAAAAAACGTTAAAAGAAAGGAGGAAACAGAAAGACAACAAGATCAAAGCAGTAAATGGAGAAATCAAAAATTTATTTCATACTCCAGAGGGCAAAATACAGAAGAAGGAAATGGCTAAAAATAGAACAGCACCTACATGGCTATACAGAAGTCATCAAACAACTTTGACATACGTTTACCATGAAGGCAGAAAAGGAGTACATTCAAAAAATTAAAGCCCCTTCTACTGCCAAGTAAAGAAAGGAATGGAAATTCTGCATTTAAAATGATGACAATGGAAATATCACCTTTAACTCTGTTAGTTTCCGCCGCAAGCTTTCCAGATAGCTCAAATGAAGGTTTTTCCTGCAAGTTACAATGACAATGATGGCAACAGAAACTAAATATGATACATAATCATTTACCAAATAAAGTAACACGCTGTACCACTATACCAGCACACTAACACTCAGCAGCCAGAGCTACAAGGTAAACAAGACTTCACCTTAACAACTTTTTATAAGTTTCTCCTTGACAACTTACTCTCAGGTTGCTGAGAATAATTTGGCACAGATAACTAACTATTATAATGATTAAAAAAGAATGAACTGAAGACAGCAAACCACACTATTTCTACCTTTTTCTTTGCTTCCAAGGCCTCCTCAGCTTCTTTCATCTTAGCCAGTGAATCATCTTGATCACTCCTGCTCAAGAAAGCAAGCACCCTCTCATTAGATGCAACATTAGAGCTTGTGCATTCCCAAAATAAAGCAAGCAAAGAATGAACTGAAGTTGAAGAAGCAACTCACTGCCCTTCAGCTCCTCTTGAGTGCATCGCCTGAAAATACGAAAATAGGAAAATAAACCAATAGAAAAATAACTCAATAAATAATAGACATGTGCAGGTTAAAGTCTAGTAAAAGGTAGAATAATAAAGCAACAAATACAAATATATAGACAGTGGCTTCCTAAAGTAGTTACATCCTTAGTTTTCAAAAAGAACATTTAAATTGAAAGTCGGAAATCTTGTTAACTACAAAAGAAATTTTGGCCAAGCAAAGAAATGGTCCTTCAAACATATGAAAAAAAATATATAAAAGAAGTATAAACAGAAGAATCTGGAAAGAAAAAGAAAGAAAAAAAGGAAATCGAGAGAGTGGATATCACCAGACACCACATAACCACGTACCATAAAGCATTTTAACAGTAACTCCTACTATTAACCTTGTTATGAATGGTTGTATTAGGGAATCAAAACCGGCCACTTTACGGCATGTCATAACCATCTACCTGTCTAACCAAGTTCGCCAATGGTTATGCATATTTCTAGGTCCAACTCACTTAAAAAGAATATATAATTACTACTTATAAAAAAAAGCATATATAATTACTTCCACTTTCACCTAACATCTCTTGGTATGAGTTAGAGGCTACAAAATAAGAGCTAGACACAACAAATATAGATATATAGATAGTGGATTAAATCTTCCTAAATGAGAAATCCCCAACAAGACACTTAAACTAGAAGTTGGGAAATCTTGCTCACCACAAGTGAATTTTTTGTCAAATAAACAAATGATTTTTCAAACACATGTACGATTTTAAGATTAAAAAAAGAAGTATAAATAATTAACTAAAAGAAAAAAACATTTTAAAGGGTGGATATCACCAGACACCTCGTCATGCGCTCTAGAACCAGCAACTGGCTGAAGCGAGCGAGATCTATGCCTACTCCTGTGGTGGCGATCGGACGGAGAAGTAGACCGTTCACGTCTTGCTCTAGAAGATCTTTCATCCATCCCATCTCTCCCTGGCCTTCTCTCCTTTCTTTCATTCCCCGTTTCTCTATCTGGAGCCCTTCCCCTTTCCTTCTCCCTTGCCTTTTCCTTTTCTCTTTCTCTTTCCCTTTCCTTTTCCCTGTGGTTAGTCTTCTCACTTCCCCTGCCATTATTCCTTTCGTGCTCTCTCTCTCTGCCTTTCTCCTCCTCTCTTTCAGATAGGGCTCTCCTTAACCGTTTCGTCCGTGGAGAAGGGGAGTGAGAGATGGGAGAGCGTGGACTTGCATGCTTTGGAGATTTAGCACGGCTAGAATGTTTCTCCCTTTCCAAAGAGCTAGCCATGTGGGAGCTCCTGTGCCGCACAGGTGATCTTCCTCTCCTAGACGGGCTCCTCCGAGATGAGTTTTTCTTGCGAGGAGATACTCGATCCCTAACCGGAGATTCTGGATCATCAGATATATTACGCCCCATTTCTCAATTCTGAATGCACAACTTATCTGAAGGTTTTTTTCATTTAATACAACATAAATTGAGAATTAGAACACAATCAAATATGGCTGTTTAGTATCACAATAAGCAAAGCAAAACTTGAGAATTGAAACAAAAAAAATACTATTTGCATAGCCACAACATTTTTTATTGTTAAATCTGACCACATATTCACTAACAAATTAAGAGAAGAAATAGAACTTCATATTATTTTTGGTTCTTAAAGAAACAATCAATAAGCAACTCACCATAACTTATCACAACTAAGGCAAACAGTTTTTCTAGTACGCTGGGATTCATACAAGAAAAAGAAAATTTGTGAGACCCAAAAGTTCAACTTCTTCTATCCAACACATTATCTCAACAACCAAAAATTTCATTCTGTCCAAATTTTTCTAAATATCTACAAATTATCAGACATTAAAATACTGGGAAAGAAAATGAATATAGTTCCTACATGAGAATATGACAAGCTAATAGGAAAACTTGAAAACACTTCAGTATATAGTGTAGAGGGGAAAAAAGAACTCCTCAGCGCACACGTTTTCCAGAAAACGTCATTCGGATGCTAAGAAAATAATACCTTGAAGCTTATTTTCCACGTTTCAGTTTACAATCTCGCATTTTATCCTCTACGCACGCAGCATTAAGGATTGAAAGAAATAATGAAATGAAATAATTGAGTAATGAAGAAAAGGAAAATCAATTCTGTACACTAAGATACAACCAACTGTGATAGTGTGATTCGTGGAATTTAACAAATAATAAAAACAGACTTACGAGAAGTAACCCAAAACTGAACTTGGGCATTATACTGGAAGTAAAACCCTAAACTGAAACCCTAAAATTTGGAATAAAGACAAAAAGAAAGTAACCCAAAAAAAATTAGCTAAGGACATAAGAGAAGATAAGAGAGTTTTATTTACCAGTTCCAGTAGTTTGCAGATAAACTTAAGGATAGATATAGAGAAGGTGAACAGTAATAAGCGCTTTGTTTGCTTACGAGACGAAGGGGGAGAAAGATTGCGATAGTGGTTGCTGCTTTTAAGTTCACGGGCACAGTCGGGTCAGTCTGTCAGGTTCCTTCTCCAATAGATTTGCCATGTCATGTCATGTACCCCTTGTTTTTTTCTTGTTTTTATTTTTTCCTTTTCAATTGATTTTTTTTATTAAGATGATTTATATTAATGAGGATTTTGATTTGAATACATTTTTAAGGTTAAATAATATGTTGCATACAATATTTTTTTAACATTTTTTATTTTATTTTAAAGAAAATATATACGAAGATAAGTCTTGAAAGACTTTACCGAACAAATATAATCAGAGGTTAAATAATAATTTTCTTTAGGTATTATTAAGAAGTATAACCAATCTTATAGTCATTTGGTCATATTTTTTTTTCCAGTTGTTCAGTAATTACTATACCATCTCATAAACATGAGTTGGGTTGAATATGAAAAAAATAAGGAGAATAAAGAAGTTAAATGCGAATTGGATAGTTTGAGAGAAAAACATGAGTTGAAATATAAAAGAGATAGGAGGGCGGAGAAATTAAGTCTGAATGAGATAGTTGTGGAAAAAAATACATTAAAAAAATGTAAAGAGTTTGAGTCAATTGAGTTTCATACATAACTTTATTTAAATATTTGATTTATATAGATTAATAATATAGATAAGTCCACAAAGCACATAAAATTAATTTTATATATAGCTTCAATAGAGCATGTGGTTCAAAAAAATGATAATTAAGACAATATGTTTTAAATATGCACATATATTTTGTTACGGCAAAAAAATAATAATAAAGTAAAACCAAGAGTACCATCACCATTAAAAAAAAACAATAGTTTGCAGTAAAGTTATGTACTTTCATTTTTCTCTTCACTTTTAAATTCTGAATACCAATTAATTTTGATAAGTATACACTTTAAGATTTTTTTTTTAAAACTAAATAATTGTAACTTGCAATACAAATACAACTTCATGCACATCTCCACCACTAGCATTGACCATGACGGACTAATAGTAACATAGTAAAGATTAGTTTACAATTAACCAAACAGCATATTCTCAATTTTTTAAACCTGTTTAACATTTAATAAAACAATTATGAAGTTTTTGCACACGGGATAAATTCATTTTCTTATTTAGATTCTTTGTTTTTTAATTTTTAAATTTTTTAAAATAGAAAAACCGTTACTTCTATCCCCCTTTGACTGTCACCATTGAACTAACATAAATTTGAAGAATTTACTTTACCACAATATTTTTTATTCTTACGATGGAGGATATCATACATCATTGTCTTTTTTTTTCTTTCTTTCTTCTTGCATATTTAGAGCGTAAATAAAAAAATAAAAACAAAATAAATTAACCTCATTATAAATATAGGTTTTGTTTGGGAGTTACTTAAATACAATTTAAATTATTAACATTTTAAAATTTTTAACTTTAAAAACTTTAAATATTAATGATTTAAGTTGTATTCAAGTAAATATCGAAACATATCATACATCATTGTCTTTTTTTTTTCTTTCTTCTTGCATATTTAGAGCGCAAATAAAAAAATAGAAACAAAATAAATTAATCTCATTATGTATATAGGTTTTGTTTGGGAATTGCTTAAATACAATTTAAATTATCAAAATTTTAAAATTTTTAATTTTAAAAACTTTAAGTATTAATGATTAAGTTGTATTCAAGTAAATATCAAAACATATCATACATCATTGTCTTTTTTTTTTCTTTCTTCTTGCATATTTAGAGCGCAAATAAAAAAATAGAAACAAAATAAATTAACCTCATTATGCATATAGGTTTTGTTTGGGAGTTACTTAAATACAATTTAAATTATCAAAATTTTAAAATTTTTAACTTTAAAAACTTTAAGTATTAATGATTTAAGTTGTATTCAAGTAAATATCGAAACATAGTAAGTTTTTTATAAAAAGTTTTAAAAATTATTATTTATTTTCCCTCTTGATATTACACTTTTAGGACCTGCAAACTATCCAAACTTAACAATTTTTTTTAGTGGTATCCACCATTGTCCCCTTTACAATAAATTATAATTCAATTTTTTTAAATCAAGCAAAGCTCTCTTAATGTTGACAATCATTATATTTGTAGAGTAATTTGTATGTTTCAAAATAATCTCAATATTTATACATGAGTGTAATTTACTAATTGATGTTCTACAAGTACATTTTATAAAGAAAATTTCAATTTTTGTTTCTACTCAGTTTCAATTGATATCGCAACAGTTTTATTGTTATGTTTAGAAACTGATTAAAACATACTTAAATCGGTAATTTTAAGACGAAAACTATTTAATTTTATTAATTTAAGTATACTTTAAATTTGTTTTCAAATAACTCTTTTACTCTTCTATGATAAAAGTATGAAACCCTCTTATAATATTCTTCAACACAACGATCCCTCCTTCTTTGTTTTCTCTCGCACCAAAATTACGGCACAAACTAATGATAATTGAAACAAACCGACCACCATGCTATCGAAAACTAAGAAAGGACATAGTTAAGTAACCTCAAAATTTTGTTGAACTATAATCATAACCATAACAACAAATTTATTCAAAATCATAACCATAAATCTAATCATTTCTTATGGTAACCACATTTTTTGTTAGGTTTGGTTTTCAAAATTTTACAATTAATCATTGTTAACAAAAAAAAAAACCAAAATTTTATCAATTCAAGAAAGTTATACCAATAAAAAATTAATATAATTCAATCAATCCATACTATAATTCTTAACATTTAATTCATATTCAAATATTTCAAACTAAGTTATAAAGTACAAACTTTCCAATGAAAATTAAAATAATTAAAATATTAAACAATCAATCTCTTATCTTCCAACTTCTCTCCCTCAATCATCAATGTTCAAGACCGATTATGATTTAATGATTAAGTTATAAATACTAAAAAGTTACGATTTTTATTTGTAAACTATTTTACTGTTATAATTAAATATAATATATATTTGGAGATTAAGTTAAAGAGACTGGAAAAAACCAAAGCTAAAAGCAACTATAGATAGAAGTCAGGTCACTACCTTTATATTTAAAGTCAGGAGAAATTTTAATTAAAACGTGTCTAAAATCAATATTTTAGTAATTTTTGATTAATTCAAAATTTTATTAATAATTTTAAAATTTTTATTAATAATATTATTGTTTATATCTTAAACTTATATTGATTTTACTAATAACTTTTTAAAAATTAATAATAAAATTTTAAACTAACTTAAAATCAAATGTTTAGACCGATTTACCCAAATAATTTTACAAAGTAGGAGCCTCCAAATTGATGGCAAATGACATAGAAACATGTTTTATATGCAAGCTTCCGTGACTTAAGGTCTTTTGATAGTGATGCTAATCGGCCACCTCATCACTACATCTACAACTCTCCACCCAAGATTTTTCCTACCAAATCTGGAAAATCTACGAAAACCTAAATGGTTAAAATATTAACTACAGAAGAATCAAATCCCTACACAAACATATTCACACATTCTTCTCTTCGAAATAATGGCTGCCGCTGCTTGCAGACCTCATTCTCCTTCTCTATACAAACCCATTTCTTATTCTTCTTCGTCTAGGCTGACTCCATCACGATTGCGCTTCAATTTCAACAAAATCAAATCTCATCCATCCTCCAAAATCTCCGTTTCGGTCTCTTGCATACTCACCAGGGATCCAGCCATCCAAATGGAAGACACGAGAAAGAGCTCCGACCCGACCCAGTGGCAGCGACCGGACTCCTTTGGTCGATTCGGTAAATATGGTGGGAAATACGTCCCTGAAACCCTGATGTATGCCCTCTCTGAGCTCGAATCCGCCTTCCATTCTCTTGGTCGTGACGAAGATTTTCAGGTTAATCCAATCTTTTATTATATTGGGTGCTTATTTCAACAAGATTTAAAAGTTATTGCTATTAGTAGATTTTTTTTTTAAAATAATCTGTAGATGGAGAGGGAAATGCTTATGTTTTGGCTATAAATATATGTGAAATTTGCAGAGAGAGCTAGCGGGGATTTTGAAGGACTATGTGGGTAGGGAGAGTCCTCTGTATTTTGCGGAGCGGCTAACAGAGCATTACAGGCGTGCTAATGGCGAAGGGCCGCACTTGTACCTTAAGAGGGAAGATCTTAACCACACGGGTTCTCACAAGATCAACAATGCCGTTGCCCAAGCTCTGCTGGCCAAGCGTTTGGGCAAGAAGCGCATTATCGCTGAGACCGGTGCTGGTCAGCACGGAGTGGCAACAGCTACCGTGTGCGCGCGGTTTGGTTTGCCGTGCATTATCTACATGGGTGCACAAGATATGGAGAGGCAGGAGCTTAACGTGTTCAGGATGCGGCTTCTCGGGGCTGAGGTTTGTTTGTTTATTTTAAAACGTTTAGTTAGTTCTGATTCTTTGATTGATTTGGTAATTCGGTATATATATCTTTATAGAAGGACATGATGGTTTTGGATATCTCAGTAAGGAGATTATGGTTTTCCTGTTTCAATTTTTGTGTTATCATCATATTAAGCATGATTCCATGATGATAAGGACTGTTTTCAGTTTTCACATCCTCTTTAATTACTCTAGATCTTCCCATGTTTATTCTCTTGAATCTCTTCTAGGAACTTAACTGGTTTTATTTTAAAATTTTGATACTTGTATACTAGGTTTCTTCAGGTTCACCTTGACTCATAATCTTGGCAATTTACCATTAGAACTGGTTGTTATTTGTTGGTATGGCCATCTTCCTTTAGAACTGGTCTCTTTTTGGTTTAAGAATCTTCTTCAGGATCTTTGACCCATGTTTTTATCTAAACAACCTTATTTACATAGTGGTCTTTTAAGAGTCTTGAAAGGATACTTGTCCTTTATGAAGCAAGACCGGTCATAGTCTAACACTCTAACTATGATACTTAGGGATGATTGATTAAACTTATCTTGACATGTTCTCATCATTGTTAATTATCTTGAAGAGACAGATGGATATCCAGATTGAATAACTCCCCCTCCACAATTATAGTTTTAGATGTGGCCAGTATTCTTCTCAATAGCCCTTCGAGTTGCTAGTGTTCTGAAAATATCACAAAAAATCTAAGAAAATTTCATCTACCGACTATTCACAATCTCTTTTGATTGCTGCAAAAACAGTTCTCTCAGGAATTTCATTATCTCTTCATGTTCCGTTTCCTTTGCTTCGACTGTCAAATTTACATGTTATTCTTTATCTTTATTAGTTGATATATGTCAATCACCTCTTTGATCAAGGCATTCTTATAGCCCAAACTTCATATTGATCGTCAAACTCATTTCAACGCAACAGTTCCCTTTTGTGAACTATAAAACATTTGCCTCTGGTATTGGTTGTTTTGACTACATAATGTGCTTTGTATGCTACAGGTCAGAGCAGTCCATTCTGGGACAGCTACCCTGAAGGATGCTACATCTGAAGCTATAAGGGACTGGGTGACTAATGTAGAAACAACCCATTATATTTTAGGATCTGTTGCTGGGCCTCATCCATACCCCATGATGGTCAGAGAATTTCATGCTGTGATTGGTAAAGAAACAAGAAAACAGGCGTTGGAAAAATGGGGTGGGAAACCAGATGTATTGGTTGCATGTGTCGGTGGAGGTTCGAATGCCATGGGCCTCTTCCATGAATTTGTTAATGACAAGGATGTTAGGATGATTGGAGTGGAGGCTGCAGGTTTTGGCTTGGACAGTGGCAAACATGCTGCGACTTTGAGCAAAGGGGAAATTGGGGTGCTGCATGGAGCTATGAGCTATTTGTTACAGGATGAAGATGGGCAGATAATTGAGCCTCATTCTATTAGTGCAGGGTAAGACTTTTAAGCAGTTTTTTTCATTTATTATTATTATTTTGCATTTTTGGTTTTGATGTGGCTCATTTTATTGTCTTTTAACCAGCTATTCTAATGTTTATTATGACCTACAGCTTGGATTACCCTGGAGTTGGACCAGAGCACAGTTTTCTGAAAGATGAAGGCCGTGCTGAATACTACAGCGTTACAGATGATGAAGCGTTGGAAGGTATGAACATTACATTTAGGTTTTCTTTTTCAGGATTTGAAGTGTCAGGTCTGATGATAATTGCTGCTTGTCGCTTATTGTCTACGTTCATTCCTGTTCTTCAACTCTGGTTATAGAGTGGATAAAGTTCTCTGGCTTTAGTGTTTTACGGTTGATGAAACATTTTATTGAAAATCTCATCTCTTCTGGATTATGGTGATTTTGATCTTATTCATAAGACATGATTAAATTCAAATCATTTAAGGAGTTACTTTATCTGGTGCTTAAAAAAGGAGTGAACTTTCTCTACTGATAAAAAAACTTGATCTCAATTGCTTGTTTGTATTGCGTTAATTGTTGATCAGACTATGAATATTGCAACTTCCTTCTTGTGGCTAACATTGTCTTCCCCTTTTTAGATAGGAGTATTCGCTGCCTTAAGATGGAGTTTGCCTTGTCACACCTTTTTTTTTACGTTGTTTGAGGTGTGCTACTAATTTACTTTCTAATGCAGCTTTCAAGAGATTATCACGATTAGAGGGCGTAATTCCAGCTTTGGAGACATCTCACGCGATAGCTTATCTGGAGAAGCTGTGCCCAACTCTCCCAGATGGAACTAAAGTTGTTGTTAACTGCAGTGGCAGAGGTGATAAGGATGTTCATACGGTCATCAAGCATTTACAGGTTTAATGGTGGTGCTTGTGTGTTACCATTCATTTCATTTGACCCGGTGAACAAATGGGTTATCCCATCTTACTGAGAAGGTTCAAGACTCGGTTTTCCATTCGGTATTATAAACTTTGTTTGTCGTATGTGCAAGTGCGCGAGTTCAAGTTAATGACAATGGAGTTGGAAACATTTCTCTTTTTTCCTGGGGGTGGTCATGCATCATTATGAAATAATTAACAGTTAAAAAATAATTTAAAAAAAATTGAATTTAGATCGTTAAAATTATTAATAAATTGTTTTATAAATCATAAAACTAAACTATTATTATAGTAAACATACTTTATTGATAAATGAAAATTTGCAAATCATACAAATCCAAAGGTAAACTTTGGATGACAAAACGTTAAAGTAGGTTAAAATATGAATTTTTTTATATGTGCTTTGGATTGCTTTAACATGTGAATTTACTGTATGTATTTCGAGAGAGGTTGTTTTACTTTTTAAATTTTCTATTGCTTTAATTTAACACAAATTTTTAAAATCAATCATATTTCGACAAAAATTACAGTGAAGTCATTGAAAATTAATCTCACTTCAAAATAGATGCAATAAAAAACTTGTTTATTTATTGTTATACATTACGTTTGCATAAATTTAATTGATTTTAAAAAATAACCGTACCAAATTAAAACAATTAAAAATATAAAAAATAAAATAGTTAAAGCCCCCTAAATTTGGTAAAGATGACAATGAGGTTTTCCTCCTCTTTGTTTTCCATATATGAGTAAAAAGTTGAGATATTTTTGGTATAGACTACGAGCTGGAAAAATCTGTCCATTCAATGGACAAGGAGACAAGACGTCACAAGTCACAAGTCACAAGTCACAAGACGAAAGACACGCTCACATGAAAGAAGTTGCCCCCACAGCCAACTTGCACTGAAATACCCCACAGCCAACCAAGACTTCCTCCATAATCTTTTCACATCCTATTCTTGATGTGAGTGAATTCTGCCCGTGATCTCCATGTCTGCCAACTAAGATATAGCATAGTCTTAGATTTGAAGGTCGAAGCAGAGCTCAAGCATCTCTACAAATAACACATAATTTACGCAAAAAATGCCAATAAATCACAGTTCACATTTCTGTTATTCCGCCTCTCTTCAAACAGACAAAAGGCTCGAGGCATTATCCTTGTTTATTGAGACATTTTCCTCTGAAAACATCATTAAAATATATATAAAAAAACTGCCTAACCTGTATATCATTGTCTGTATAATTATTAATAATAAATATTATTTATTTATTACTATCTACAGCAAGACAAAGTTGTGGTCCATCAGACCAAAATCCAGTAGTCATGGATCCGGAAAGACAGCAACCTTCATCTCCTCTAAAGCCAAAAACACTTCTCTCCCTCATCATCTAGTTACATGATGAATCTAAATTGGCAGACCCCAGGTTTCGTTCACTGCTTTGCCTGTAAAATACAACACATGATTAAGTTAGAAGGATCAGTTTTCATTCGACGGAAGTACCCACGAAGATTAAGCTCTTATTCTATAGTGTGAAAACCAAGTATATTAGCATATTATTATTTAGTGTCAACTTTGGAAACCTGTTGACAACACCTTTTGACCATATGATGAGGAATAAACTAAGAATATTTGATAAGATGCTTAAAGTCAGGTAGGCACAAATCCAGTAACTCCAAACTTATATGTAAAGGTCACCTAACACAGAAGAAATCGACTATCAGATCGGTAGCTGTCACCAACCAAGAACATAACCTAGCTGTGGATATCACTCTCCCTATTGACCAACTTTTTTTTTTGTTGGGTAGGGAGGGTGATCGAACACGGGTTAACACACTTGGCCAAAAGTCCAGGGTACAATGAGAAAAAAGAACGGGAGAGCAGATGTCAATAGATGCTTATAGTTAACAATCAATACCTCCAGCAAACCTCAAGCATCAAACATCAAGGATCTGCTCCCTCCCAACAACATGAACTGCCTATGCAATCAGTAAATAATTTAATAAATAATATTTTATACTTGTAATTTCATTACTCACAACATATCACAGCTCAAGGCTGCTCCAGGTCTGGGTCATGGTCTTAGTAAGCCTTATCCAAGCACTTCTGTGGATTTAAAGGTTGTAACTGTCACAAGTTCAATTGAATTCTGGGAATGGTCTGATATTCTACCTATGATCCGAATTAATTAGCAATACTTCTAAAAAGTGAAACGAGGATAACAAATTTGGCTGAGGTTGCAATTCTTATGTTATGAGCCCACAATACCCCTGTTTTGTTGGCATCTATATTATACAAACAAGTGATAGTGAGAAGATTACAAACAAAATTCGTCCCTATATTAAGTCATCAAGTTTGGACAGAATAACAATCTTTTAAGGGTATACTAGTCCTTTCAAACATAGAGCTGTCTATCAAATTATAAACAATCTTCCTGAATTCATAAAGAGTATGAGCCATTTACCTGGGAGTACAAGAAGGTTCCAAGGATTGCGATAGCTGCTCCAAGAGCATTGACAGGCTGGACAGGAGTGCGGAAGATAATAATGGAGGAGACTATGACAGATATACGTTTCATGGTGTTACCAACGCTAAATGTCAAGGGAGAGATCTCATCTAGGGACATGTATGACACTTGGTTGTAGAGATGATAGAACACGCTCTGTGCTGCCACCCACCTATTAGATACGATAACAGCCACAAAAAACAATTTGTTAGCAAAGAAAAAATATTATTATCAATAAAATTAAAATTGAAACACAAATAAATTAATTATCTAAGAATTCAAAATTCAAACAAAGGAGGAAACACGTAATTTTTCAGACGATGCTTGTAAAATATTGCTACTGGGAAAGGTAAACAAGAAATAGTAACCAGAACCTAAACAATTAACTTAAATACATGCGTCACCCACTAAATTTTAATTTCTAGTGTTTTATCTAACAGCTTGGCCAAGTAAATGAGTCACTTAATCTTCAGCGGGATATAAGACAGCCATAAGCTCTTTTTTAGCACCTTTCACTGTCCAGTTACATCAAGAACATTGGAACTATACATGCCAAAAAAGCCCAAGTAAATTAGCAGTTAATAAAGGTTATTTCTTTATATTTTAAGTATTTAACCACACGATCTTCATGATCAACCGTTTAAATTTCTTCTATGCGCACGTATGTAGGCCATGCACTCATCATAAAATTAAGAGCTAGAAAATTAAACAAAAGAAATAAAATAAACGCTATATCTTCCATAACATGATCGTACACATGAATTTACAGCAATTGTCAGGTTTTACAACATGCAGATTCAGGCTTGGTGCAAAATCTCATAAAAAAGACTAATATAAGTGACAATAAGCAACCCGTTATGTGCAAACTTATCAAGAAATCTGGACCACATATTTCACTTTATCAAGAAATCTGGACTAATATAAGTGACAGTTTAACCCGTTATGTTCCAAATTGGATTTGATTAATGAAACATGTGGTCCAGATTAAACTGTCACAGTTAAACTTAATAAAGTGAAATAACGAAAATCGCACGTGTGAAGATATCCATGGGGCATGTAAGCTTCTAATCAGTAATTAAATTTCATAATAATATAATTCACTTTGTGCCTCTCACAATTGCACCACAGAAGACCAAGTGAATATAGACAAAGCTGACTCAACCAAACAGTAGAAGGAAATCAAAGTTCATAGTAGTCATGCAATTACCAAACGAATTGCGGTCCAATTTCAGAGAGAGCCTTCTGCCAGCCTGCTGCCCACATCTGCGGCCCCTCCACAGCGATTGCAAAAGGTGTGAGAATTAAGAGAGACAACATAGATAGACAAGCATAGTAGTTCATTCCGCTAACAGATTTCCCCTTCATGCCCCTCTTTGAAAATATGTTCCGGAAGACAAATGCCAAGTTGGAAATCATTGCTCCCATAAAGCCTGAGAGAGAACCAACAACCAATTTCAGCAAAGCAAATTTATTAAAATTGCATCCCAACCGCTGTCAATCTCCTTTATGATAAATACATCCCTAGTAACCAAACGAATGTCACCCAACTCGCATAAAATTGCATTGAAAAGATCAAAACAAGCCGGCACTGACACTTTATCCCAGATTTGCAATGAATCAACAAAAGAAATTCAAAATGAAGAGCAGGTGAATGTTAAACAAAGAAAAGAACAAAAAAAATGCAAACTTTAATTTCACTTCTTTTCCTAGCTAGGGGTAATTCATAATTGAGCAGAGTTCTTTTATTCCTTAGGTCTCATATCATGAAACGCAAAACTCTTATAGGCAATCAAACATGGGGTGAGATAAAGGAAAAATGAACATCAAATCGAATATTTGTTTGATTGAATCATACAAACAACAACTGAAATCGTCAGAAAAGGAAGATCTATTATGTTACCAATCATGTTGAAGTTGAGCTCAGTCAGAGCAGCAAGAGAACAGCCACCAATGATCGGAACAAGGGACAGGTAGACTGCTGTAGGGAAGCTCTCACCCAAAAGGAACCTCGAAACTAATACGCTGAATGCAGGCTCACCACTCTTGATGATATGAGTGAATGAAACGGCAACCTTTGACATACTCACCGTTGCAGCTACATGCCCAATTGTATGTGCCACAGCAACCTATTGAACAAAAACCAAAAGCAGAGAGAACATAATGATCAGAATACAAAATTGACCTGAAGGTAAAGCTAAATCATAAACTCATATTACACCAAAACCCAGCTTCTTTTGTCTGGTTGTCAAGAAAAGGTGGAAAATTTAAACGAAACTAAATATTTCCAATGTCAGAATTTTCGTTGTTTGGCATTCAGAAGCATAGAAAAGTCCACCAAAATGCGCTAATTCAATCAATTGGCTTAATTAAGATTAATTACTAAAATATGTAATTTTCCTACAACGAAATAAGACAACATAACACATACAAGGCAAAACATCACTTTCGTTTCCTCGGGTATCTCAGCAACCAAACAAACTGCACTTAACAGAAACCAAAACACAGCCACAGCACCTAAAAACAACAACTAGATCAACATCAAAACCGAACACAAACATCAACCATCAAACACAACATAAAACACAGTTTGGTTCTCAGTTTCCTCACTTTTTCTCACGAATCAAACAAAACCCACCAACCCACTTACCGGAAACAAGGTCTTCCAGAACTCGAAATCGGTCTTGGGTGCCTCTGCGATCCTCGTCGCCCAAGAGAGGAGCATCATCAGAGATCCAGCAGCGAGAGAAAGCGTAGAAGTCAACCAAGGATACGGGTACGCATTCAAGACCTTCTTGTTGTATATATTGAAGACCACATTCAAAGCCCACCAAGTGGCAAAGTAAATCCCGATTTTGATCTTCTTGGCAGCCTCCGACTTATCCGCCTCATTCGACGGCGACTCGATCGGCTGCGATCGGTCCGCCTCGTACGCCTCGCATTTGATCACGGACTTTCGAGGCCTCAAATTCAATGACCCACCAAAGCAGCTCTCAATTGAGGAGAGATGCAAAGGCTTCGAGATCGAGAGAGTGTTGCTTCGTGGGTGCTTTTGAACGGCAGGTAGAGATGGTATAAGCGAAGATCTCTGTAATGGGCACGAAGTTTTTCTACGAAAAAAGGAATCAGACCCATTGATCGCTGCTGTTGTTATGGTTGTCACCGATTGCTTCGTGGTGCAAATCATAGTGCAAATATTTGATTTTTCGTCGGATGAATAATTCAGAGTGTTTAAAGAGGAAATAAAAAACCAAGTGAAAATTAAACCGAAAATCGTGAAAGATCAATCAAAGTTTGACAAGAAACACGAAACCTAGTCCTTGACGACTCTTTTCTTTAGATCAAAAGGCTTTGCTTTTAACTCGAACAAAAACCAATAAAACAAGAAGAATATTTCCAGTATAGAAATGGGATCAACAGTGATTACGGTATATAAAAGAGGTGATATTTGGAAAAAAGAAAAAATACAAAAGAGAGAATTTGATGGGTAATTTTTTGAAAGTGGTGTTTTGTGAGTAGGGAGAGGACAAGAGGCGTGGTGATTACTTTGAAATCTCAGTCCAAAAAATTGATGTTACTGTCGTGTGAGTGAATCCTTTTTGTGTTAAAGTACTTGGATCATCTTTCCCTGTTAGAAAAAGGAAAATCCGTGCTGGAAGAAAGTTGGTTTTCTAGGTTTATATCCTCTGTGGTAAAGTCCTCTCCAGTATGTTTTAATCATCCATTCACCTTTTGCCACGTGGAAATTTTAAAGCTTGGCTACGCCGACTCCACAGCAAAAGAATAAGTAAGTTGCAGTAAAGTTTTGGATTACACTTTCTTGTAATTGTTTTAGTTTTCAGTTTTTAATATTCAGTTAAAATTTTAATATCTAAAATTAATTTTATTTATCATATTTACTAAAAATATTTTTTTAACCACACCAAATACTTGAAAATAATTAATATTATTTTATTTTTAAAATGTTAGTATTTTTTATATATCATCGATCAAACATGACAACACTCTTTCCCTGGTCATGTTATGTTTGTTTGTTAAATAAATTCTTAAAAATAAAAATAAAATATATAATATACAATACAATTTTTACAATTTGATAACATTTCAACAACTAACCCATTTTATTTCTCATGTTTGTTTGTTAAATAAATTCTTAAAAATAAAAATAAAATATACAATACAACTTTTACAATTTGATAAATTGATAAAATGGAAATGAACGACCCAAAATTCTTCCTTCAAACGGGTTTGCCTCAACTGTCCAATTTGATTGGCTTGCCATCCTCACATCCTATAAATCAAATAATATATCAATATGTGAAATATATTCCTAAGAAAACACCCCAAAAGAGAAAAAACAAATGGATTACTTTAAATGAGAACTTGGTTCTAAGAAAGAATGAAAACTTGGGTAGAGGTCTTAAATTCCTATCAGCCTTACATATGGTGAGAACAAAGCTTTGACTTGCCTAACAATTCGTATTTAGCCACTATCAAGTTTATATTCAGCATCTAACATACTCTTTTTTTTTCTTTCCAGGTTCGATGTGTATCTTGTCTAACAATAGAACGTGATAGAAGAGTACGTGCTCTACATATATAAAACCTCTGCCAATTGGAACTCGATGACAGTAGCAAAGGAGACCAAAGTTACAACAGAAATGCAGATTAACAAGACAAACCCTGCTGTATTCTCAATATAAATGGAACACAAAATGCGATAACTGTATTACTTTGAATCATTTAACAACTCATTAATACCCTGACGTATAAATTCATACATCTTCTTTGATCAACATATAAATGGTTTCATAACCTAGAAGGCTTCAAATAATTTAGAGTGCAGTTACATTGTCATGTCGGTCGGGACCATTACACAAGTCATCTGATTTTAGCTGAAGCAGTGTCAGTCACCACCACTCCAATTGCCAGAAATTTTTCCTTCTATGACTGAAAAACAAGAGGCATTACAATTGTTCAGCCGGCTGATAGACACACCAGCAAGAAGCCTTAGCAAGCAGAGTGATATCATAATATTCTGTTTCATGACCAATTTCAGAGAATGCACTACTTCAAAAAAAAACTTGTAATTCTTACAATCATAAAAAATGAAGAGGAGATTGTTAAACTAAATATTCTCAAACAGAGTTTGTAAAACCAGTATTTCACTTCATAATCTGTTCTATTCAGATTTGAAGAAGTTACTGGACACCAGAAAGGTACACAAGAACTAATAAACATTTGAAAAAGAACAGTTAAGGCAAATGCATCAATATCTCATCTCAATGGCAATCTCTTGAGAAGAATTTGCGAGCAGAATGTGCTTATACCACTCATACCATGGTGTTGGCTACTAGAAGATGCTATACAGCTTTTTGGAGGCACAATTTGACAGTCCGACACTGGCATGGGAGTAGATGCAACAACCTCTTCCCTACTCTCAAGCCTTCCTTCCAGGCTGCAGATGTCCTGACTACTACTCTTGCTTCTAAACTCCCAAACTCCTAAGGGAATTTCCTGAACAAAAGGAAAGCCTATTGGATAAGAAAAAAGGTTCTGAAATCAAGACAGATAACGTTTCTCGAACTTAGCATTATGTTTCAAGATAGCACAACATTTTTAAAGTACCAAATTCATACTAGGGAGCAAAATACGAGCATAATGTTGAAGGGCTTCCAATTACCATCAAGTACAAACTAATTTCCTGGTACATCAAATAAAGTCTCATTATATTTTTCAGAAAATATTTGAAATAAAACAGCTTCCTCAATTTCATGGCAAGCATAAGAATGTGGCAGTAAGCTCGCAATTCAATTAAATAGCAGAAGACAACAGAACCTAGTCTCAATATTCCTTTCACTCCCGCTTTCTCTAGTGCTTCGTGACACGCAGCTTCTACAGTAGTCTCATCATCCTCCCATCCACCCTGACAACAGAAGAAACGAAAACATAGAGATAAAAGTAAATCACTCCTCCAATCTAGGACTGTGAAAAGACTTCTGTTCTAACGTGTAATCAAGATAAAATACGTACCTTAGGAAAGACTAAGTCGTTACGATTAGGAGAAGAAACCATGAGAACTTCTATCCTGTTTTCTATGTCAACACTGTTATCCTCATCTTCCCTCACTAGCCTGTACAGGAGCCATGTCATTCTTCCATAAGACTACCTATCACCAAGGAATGTGAGTCAATCCCATGCTTTTGTTCTTTACATGAGAAAAAGCAAGATAAAATGATAGGTCATTTAATGCCAAAGCATGAAAAAAATAATGATAACAGCATACAAAATCATAGCAAACTGCTCACACATGGGATTTATCACTTAGAAGTCATGAACATAAATTTTATCAGAAATCACTATGATGGCAACAAGTTCTACTAGAAGGCAAAAGATTCAATATTTTCTTAAATGCGATGCTACAATAGAAAATTGTCTTTGAGGATAGCATCCATTAGAATGGCATAACAAGAACATTGCAACAAGTAAATGGGAATCAGCCATTGTAACCAACCTGATAGTAGTAGAACTATCTAGAGCCATATAGAAAAAAGTAACTCAACACCAAGAAAATGTACATGCCTCATGCTCATGTTGTTAATGAAAGAATTACCGAAATAATGCTTGATAGGTAAAAGATAACTAGCCTCACATCCTAATGGTAGAGCACATATCTAGATACACACAGAATAGAGAAGTCAGGCACATTATTAGAAGTGCTCTCTTGAACTGCACACATAGAGAAACTCAGTAATGCTTGCCGCAAGCTACTCTTTAAAAAGCTTAGCATCATAATTTTTTTTTAAAAAAGACACTACTACTCGTTATCCTATATTCCTGAGACGTGAGAACTTTTAGTTGAATATGCTATTAAAGAATGGCCTACTGCCTCATGAAAAACAAAGGAATTAAGTTCTACATCACTAGAAGCAAAAGTCTTGAGCATACCTGATATGATAAGCGATGATGAAATCCATTTGAAAAAAAAAGGCTACCAATAGACGTGCTTATGACAGGAAATATGATTTTTGCTTCTAGGTCATCATCACCAAAATACAAAGAATAACCATAAAATGGAAATAGAACCCAAGTGAACAGAGGTAACTTATATAAATACATATACCCAATTAAAACAATTCAAAGGCAGCAAAAACAATTGCAGGGTTTGCGCATGCTTAAATATTAAAGGATTAACTCATTCTTTTACCAACCAAAATTCACAGAGAAGAACAAATATATGAAGGGCTACTGATTCTTAAGAAATTCTAAGAAAAGCTCTAGGGATTTTGTTTAAAAAATTGCACCCAAATACTAAACAAAGAAAACAGAAACAAAAATAAATCACTCACCCGAAACCTATTGTTCGTAAATGGAGTATACATACAGAAAAATTGCACCCATTTCCCTCTGCTTCGCTTATTTACCTGTGCCACCATCGCCGCTGCTATGGATAGTTAGTAAAATCTTATTATCCTTCCAATATCTTCTAAAATCATATATAAAGAAATATGTCGTTTTTTGGATGAACAGAAAAATCAGTATCATCAAGTTATTCAAAGCAGCACACTCTCATATATAAGTAAAACCATATATCATGTTAACAACAAGAATAACTGTCAAAAGACATAACAGCATAAAACAAATCCAAAGATTTTAGTAACTCAAAAAAACTGAATTCATATTTATATTGGCTTCCAAAGTGCAACTATCCAGTCTAAGGCTAAATATTATTGTATTTTTCTTTTTTTCTTTCAACTTTCCCATCCTCTCTACCAAAAACATTGAGGAAATATCAATATTTTCTTTCCTTCTCATTTTCCTTTTCCTTTTCCTCTCTCTTCTTTCCTCCCACATTTCTCAACTGCCATTAAGGCAGTTCCTAATGGTAACTTTACATGGAACATATTTATATTAAAATTAAATTTCTTTTAAAACTAATAATCTTGCATTTACAATAGAATTGGGATTTGTGGATCTGAAATATAGAATTGAATCAGATTCAAAATTCAAATATAACCAAACATTGGAAGTGGATGCCCCAATTTCATGCCAAAGCTCACAAATTAAACAATCTTATAATCTTCAAATGCATATAAATCATAAGATATGGTTCTTTAAAAAAAAAAAAACTGCCCTCAAACAGTAAGCAAATACTAGTATCAATTTGACACAAACACAAGCAAAGTGAAATAGCATCAGACAGCTCCTCAACGGGGAAAAGAGAGAGAGAGAGAGAGAGAGAGAGAGAGAGAGAGAGAGAGAGAGAGAGAGAGAGATTTTAATCATAAAACTATATAAAATTGCAAATTTATATATTTCACTCCAAAATCAAAAGTAAATTACCATTTGAAAAAAAAAAACCACAGTACATAGCACAACACCCATATGAAAAAATCAAAAAGGAAGATAAGAAATACCTGATCCAACTTGCTTAACTGAAACCCATAACAAGAAAATCCCGGAACCACGAAATCCATACGCCAAAACCCCAGAAGGGCATAAAAAACACCACAGTACATATCACAACACCAGATGAAGAAATCAAAAAGAAAGTGGAGAAATACCTAATCCAATTTGCTCAACTAAAATCACCGAGAAAATTCACTGCTCCAAAAAATACAACTTACCAAAAATTGAAAAAGAATCCTCTAGAATAGGCTGAGAGAAAAAACGATGTCATTAGCATAAAAAAGAAAGAAAACCCACAACATGATGGTGGCGAGGTGAGCGGTCAAGTATGACGACCGTGAGAGATAGGAGAGGAGGACAAGGATGACGGCCGTGAGAGAGAGGGGGAAGAAGAGACACAAACAAGAGAAGCAGTGAACCAGATAAACGGAGACGCAAATGAGAGAGAGGGCAGAGAGTCGCGATCGAGAGAAGAGAGCAGAGAGAAAAGAGTCGTGAATTTGGGCTGAAATCAGAAAATAAAAACCGAAAACTCCGTTTAGGAGTTTTCAAATAACAGTGTTTGAAAACTACACTCTGTCCGAAAATTGTGTTTGAACACTAGGCCCCAAACATTCCAACCAGTGTTTGAAAATGATTTTCAATGTTTGAACACTGAAAAAAGTGTTTGAACACTCTCCCCAAACATCCCCTAGGTGTTTGAAAAATTAAATCTTCTTTTTGCATGGTGCTTTTTGTCTTGAGGTTTACGTTTCGGTTTTCGAAACATAATTTTATGTTTCGGACGTATGTTTTGTGAATTTTTTTTTAAAATTTAAAATTTTAAAAAAAATATACATTAAAAGTTTAAACTTATAACTTAATGACTATCATAGGTCTTAACCACTAAATTAGTATTTTTATTATAACATTATTATACTTTATAAATATGTAATACATGTTATCTTGTTTAATAATAATTACAAACTATTTAATTAATCACTTACAAGTTACAATAATATATAAATATAAGTTATACTTCATATAATTTATATATAAATATATATATATATTCATATTCATAAAATTATTATTTTCACATTATAAAAAGTTAGTAAAATATTAAAATTTGATAAAAATTAATTAACTAAAATTAAAATTATTTTATTATTCTAATTAATTAATTAATAAATATTATTTTATAAAAATTTTAAAATACTTCAATAAATTCAAAAAATTTATATCCCAATACTTTGAAGCAAAACAGAACGTCCAACACCTTCTAGTCTAAAAACAAGGCCTACAACGTGCCATTCATGAATAACGGATGCTTTTATGCATGCATGGTGGCCATATTCTCACTATCAAGCAACAAGGGGTGGGGGAATGAATTTATGGAAGTGGAAATTAATTTATCTTTTACTAATTTTGTCGGAAGTGTTATGCATGTGCTGATCTAATGATCAATGAAGAAATAGGTAAGGGATTGGTGTTTGATTAGTGCTCGGTTTCACCGGAATTATTACGATAAATTACACTGCATTCTTTTAAGTTTACTAAAATGATATTAATATATTAAATTTTTTTAAAACTTACAATTCATCATAAAACACCAATTTTTACCATTAAGCAGCCAAAAAATGAATTTTTTTAAAGAATCAAAACTTTAATTGGATATTAATTTTCATATGACCAAAATGTCTTTAAGTATCATAAATGTTATTTAAAAAAGCAGGAGTATTAGGGATTGAATATACTTAACAAGGAATTTTTAGGGTTTTTTATAAAAATATTATAATTGTTTTTTTTTTCAATAATTGTTAAAAGTATATTGTAAATGGATTTATATTCTATTATATGGTATAAAACAAATTTTTTTTCATATATTTTGTATTTTAAAAAATATTATGAAATCATTACTTATCGCATTATCAAATAAATGAAAATCAAAGATTATCATAAAATAAAATTAAATATTTTAAATGAAAAGTTTGTTGATATGTTTTTTTATATATAAAATTAAATAGTCTATTATCTCAAATAAATGAATATAAAAGACCATCATAAAATAAAAATCAAATACAAACTTTTCTATTTAAAAATTAAAATAATATTTCATGTTTTGTTTTTTTAGAAAAATATGAATTCAAATAACCAAAAAAATTGTGTTATAAATAATTTTGAGATAAATAATTAATAAATATAATTATTAAACTTATCATAATCACTTGGAGATATTTTAACACTAAAGGTACTTTGGTCATTATGAAAAATAATATTTAGTTAAAATTTTGATTATTCAAAAAAATTTATTTTAGGGTTGTTTGACGGTGCAAATTAATGTTTTAAGGTGAATTATGAGTTTTAAAAGATTTGGTATGTTAGTGTCGTTTCAGCAAATTTAGAGGTAGTGCAATGTAGTTTATCCAAATAAATAAATAAATATCAAAGTTACTACTCAATTTTTTCATAATTACTAATAAATTTTTTCGATTTTGTGATAACTCCTACAAAATTGGATCCGCAATATCATCACTCATTGTGTCTTCCTTTTAAATTAGTAGATTTATGCAATTTTTGGTCACTTGCCATGCATGAGCCAGGAACCATCCAAAATTTTCTCTTTCACTAAATTTTGGTTTAAGCAAATTTGTGGGCTTTGTGATGGGCTTGTTCTATTGTTAGGACTTAAAAGGAGGTTGAATCATGCCTGGGTTGGACTAAGATGTTGTTTCAAGATCTCAGGCCCAAAGTTGGTTTGAGTCCTTTGAGAGCTCTAGATTTTCTATTTAAAAAAAGAATTCAACAAAAATGAAAAAAAGAAGATAGTTAGAAGCAAGACCAACATAAATTAGCTCCAAAAAAATAAAAAAAAAGTGTTCCAACTTTTGAAACGACGATATAATGTTTTTGTGTGACTCTCTTATGATGGCATATTTTCGATGTGAGACAACTACAAAACAATCGAGATCAACAAATGTTTATAATTATAAAATGGATCTATACATGCGCGGCAATACGTACGTGATTAATAATGAAAGAAAAAAGAGCAAACACTGAGTAGAGTGTTTGATGTTTTCTTTTTAGTGAAATAAGAAAGTGGTAGATGTTTTCTATTAACATGTAAAACTTATAATTATTCAAAATTTTTGAGGATCAGAGAGTAAAAAAAACGGAAGAATAAAGATAGAATTATCATTTTATCAATTTATTCTATTTTAATTTATCAAATTAACGTTATAAAAGATATAATGGTAAAATTAATACTATTTGTATTTTTCTCTAATTTTTCACCTTACTACACATAGATAAGATAAAACTATTTCATTTTCTTTTAGCTTTTTATTTTCTCAAAAAATCAATCTTAATATTTTTTATTATTCTAATTTTTTATCTTTTCATTTTTTACTAACATTGACTGAGTTACATTGTATATGAATTTTGATCCCATGGTATTTGTCCGTGGGAGTTACCACAAAATCGAAAAACTTTACTGAGAATTATAAAAAATTACAGTAATAATTGAAAAATAAAACATTTAAATATTTAATTACTACTGTAATTCTTGTGATTAACAATAAAGTTCTTCGATTTCGTATCACCAAACCGAATATGTGAGAACAATTAAACAATATTAAAGGAGGATTGCGCATAACCAAACACGAAAAGAAAAGAAAAGAAGTTTTCGTTTAATTTCAACTTAAATTTATTTCGAATCAATTCCATTTTTTTTTTCATTTCAATTTTCAGAATTAAACCAAAGGGCTGTAATTGATGAATACCAAATGCTGGAGCGAAATTAGAAATACTTTCACAAATGATCTTGTTCTAAAATTATTTTCTCGGATTAGTTTTTTTTTTCTCAAGAAGTCACACTAGTAGACGTTTACACTGTTTAGCTTGGACACGGTTGCAACCATCTGGTTGCCAACTTAATAACACTGTTAAGCCCGTTTGGTTGAAGATACTAAAGTGGAATTAAATTAATTAATTTCATGAAATGGTTTGATTGAAAGATTTATTATTAATATGAGATTAATTTTATCAATTTTGTCTTACCTCTCTTATGGGATAGAATCTATTCCATTTCTTGAGGTTAAATTCTTTTTCCTTCCCTTTCTACTATTGAATAATAATAATAATAATAATAATAATAATAATTATTATTATTATAATAAAAATAATAGTAATAATTATTATTATCATATTAAATATAACAATAAGTGCATTAATAAAGATAATAATAGTTATTATTATAATAATATAATAACAATAGTTATAATTATATTAAGGATAATAATAACAATAACAATAATAATTTTTATTGTTATTATTATACTTCAAAACTAAAACTATAATAATAATAATAATAATAATAATAATAATAATAATAAAATAAAATTTAGGGTTTATGAAGAAATTGAGGATTGTTGAGGATGATGAATAGTGTTAGGGTATTTTGGTATTTAGACTTCTTATCCCACTTCAGTCCCAATATAGTTATCTCATGAATCAAACATAAGATTAATGTTTAATCACTTTAATCTCCTTGTATCCTATCCCATGTTAATCCTAGTATCACGTTATAATATTGTCTGTAAACCAGAATACTTATATGATTTGTTGTTTTGGTATAAAATAAATAAAATTTCCAAAACTACCAAAATATTAAACTTTACTACACTATGTTTGAGAGTTAAGGGAAAGAGATGGAGGGATATTTCAAAGGAAAGAGTGAGAAAGACCTAACCCATTTGAGAGAGTTTATAAAATTGTTTTTTATTTTCTATAAACGGAAGTTAGTTCGAATTTACGAGTTTTTGACCAAACCATTACGTTTTAAAATTTTATTTCCTAAACCATAGAATTCTAAAACTAAATTTCTATGTTCTAATACTTTTTAACACACCATTGCCAAGTCATTATTTTTTTAAAATCTATAAATTAAAAAGATAACCATTTCTCTTTCTTCTTTTCTTTATCTTTTGCCTTTTATCCATAAATTAATTTCAATGGGACAAGTTAAACCACATACCATCTATACCCCAAAGAAAAATTGTTTATGTACTGTGCTGTAAACATGCCGAAAACTTTCTATGTGGTAAAAAAATATCGTGATTTGGAAATTGAGTTTGCTTCTTACCACAAGAAAAATAACTCAAGAACAAAGCGGAACCACTTCAACTCAGTTATTTTGAAGTGATTTAAAACATGTTTACAAAGTTATCAAAGATGTGAGAAGTTTTTGCCTAGTATAGTGTTATAAGAGATATATGGCACAATGGTCCATGTTACCTGTTAAATGATATGAGAAGAGAGAGAAAAAATATATTTTATTTTCATTCAAGGGTGAGATAGACTCTTGTGCTATGTATGTCTTATAACACTGTGTCAGAGAAGAATTTTTTCAAAGATGCTACTGATCAATTTGATTATACCAAAAATAATTTAATGTTGTGGCATATCTTGATTGGGTCACGTGTAAAAGTTCTAGCAAGTGAGAGAGAATATGACTGAAAAATAAAGAGACGTGGTGAAGCTTATTAATTGAGATAAGACGATCAACTATAAAAAAAAAATGCGGAAAAAGACTTTTAAAAAGAAAAAGTTTGAGGAGTAACATTGAGACAAGCAAGGTACCTCGAGTGCTCGAGGCTGTGAGTTCGAGAGAATCTTCAATACCTCGACCTTGGGCATGATGGATGATTCATAATTGTCAATCCGACTATTCAGGGATCAAGAATAGTCCAAGAGTCATGCATTTAAACTGGCTAAGGTAAAAGTGGCCACGATTAAATACGACCTACAAAGTGGAGTTAAAGATTTTGACATGTGGCATGCTCAGTGTATTTAATCAAAAACACGTGAGAAAGTAGAAACGTGAGAGACTCTTGAGAATTTTTAACACAACTGTTTAAGCCTGAAGCAATATAAATAGCAACAAAATGAATCATGAGGAACACAGAGACAATCATCCAACAATCATTATCTTTTTGCGTTTACTTTCCTTTACTTGGCAATAAGAGTAACTGTAACTGTAATCTCCTTTTTCTGTTTCTCTCGAAGTTGATCCAAGCCAGGGTAGCATTGAAGTCTTGGCCTACATTATAACAAGCTCGAATAGTCTGTACTTGATACTTTGAGGTTTTAACCTTATAAACTTTTTTGTATCATAGTTGCTTTAAATATCAATACATTGAGTTTGTTGTTACTGCATAATTGTCATTTTATTTCGCTCATAACTGCTAGATTACATTCATTTTCTTGAATGTGTAACGACATATCATAAAGTTATCTTAATTGAGGAAGTATCGGACCCATCTGGAGGAGTACTGTTCCAATCGAGTCCATTTCAACTTCGATTGATACATAAATTAAACATTGCACAAACATAATTAATTGGTAAAACTCTGTTGGTATATCTTAATAATGTGATCGATGGTTGTGTCCTTTGCGTTTTAATTTGTTTTTGCAATAAGGATTTTACCCAACACATCAAGTGAAGGTTTCCGGGTTCATAGACCTTTTGATTGCAATCCGAATTGCAAGTTACTTCAAGATTCTTCTAATTGCCATCATGGTATGGCAATTTCCATCTTCTGTAATTTTCATATAAGAAAAAAGAGCCTACAATTTTTTTTTGGCATTAATCTTAATTGAATAAGAAAAAAGTGGAAGATTTATGTTTCTATTGGGAACCCTAATCCAGTAAGTTTAAAGATCCATCAATTAATTATTTCTTCCCAATTAATTAATTTTTTTTCTTTCATAAACACAAATCTTGTTTGACATACAGGGAAAAGGGGGAAAGAAAATAATGTGAAGGAAGTTGGCTCTGAATTTCAAAATTGAAGATGGGATTATGCAAGTAATCTTGGACTGCAGAAGCAACAAAAGAAAAAGGAGTAAAAAGAGAAGACACAAACGAGAGAGAAGTGGTGGTAATGCTTTTTTATTCTATAAATTTTAAAATAATAATGACTTGGCAAGATGTGACAAAAAATGTTAGAACATGGGCAATTCCAGTGTAATATTAGTCTTACATAGCTCTTCAAAATTCTTCCAATCTCATTATGTCACAATATGTTACATTATTTTTTAATTTATTAAGATACCACAATATGATCGAAGGAATTCTAAAAAGGCTTTATAAGATTGGTCCTACACAAAAATTTCATCTAGAAACATAGAAAATATTTTTAAAGTACTATGGTTTGGGAAATAAAATTTTAAAACACAATAGTTTGGTCAAAAACTCCTTCGGACAGTACCCCTTGAAAATAGTTTATTTTGATATCATCAGTTTCTCATAAACACTGCGTCCACCTTTATTATTTTACTCAACATTACATAGTTTATAGCTCTATCATTGCTTCACTGTAAATCGCTCTATCATTGCTTCACTGTAAATCTTTTAAAAAACCATAAACTAAATCTATTGCTTTATAAGAATGCATGCAAGAAGTTAACACCTGTAGACATTTACACCTTACTTATACATACAGAGTTCTAACTAATTAGACTTTTTCCATTTTTTTAATGAAAATGGAGCTTCATAAAAGAAATCAACTAGCAGCAAGTACAACAGTTTTCAACTTGGGTATAAAAACCCCAGCAACATCGTACAGAAACTATCAGGAGGCGGAGATAACAAAAGGGGAAAACCATCAACAAAAGAGTAAACTTCGCGTGCCAATCACTCTGCTTCATTTCAAACCTTGTCAAAAGTTCTATGCAATCAGAAATAATAGATCCATGAGGAAGATTAAAAGCATCAGCTTTTGGAGAAGTTGGATGACATGATTTCAATTGTCTTATGCGAGATAACAAGCAAGATGGCAAAGAGTCACAGATAAAGGTGGATTCGAGCTGAGTCGAATCAGAGTTGAGGTGAAGCTCGGCTCGTGAGTAAAAAACTTATTCAAGCCGAGCTTCGAATTGAGCCCAAGTTAAGAAATTTGAACTTAAGCTCGACTCGTAAAATGAAATTCAGGCATGAGTTCAACTCGCGAGTCAGTTCAAACTCAAGTTTGAGTCGAGCTTTTCGAAATAAAATAATAAATGTATGTGTTTTTCAAAATATAAATAAATAAATTTAGTATTTTTATTTTTTAAATAATATATATTTTTATAATATATAAAATAATATAATATCTATATGATATTTATTTAATTTATTAATTAAATCGAACTGACTTACGAGCTTAATGAGCCGAGTTTGACATTGTTCGAATCGAACTAAAATCACAACTCGAACTCGAGCTCGATTTAATGGAGTTTCGAACCAAGCTTTTCGAGTCGAGCCTCTCGAGCGAGCCAAGCTTTTACGTTTCCTTCATATATAAACCAACAAACAACCCCAAATCCTTTTATATTTCCTTTTCCAATGCCAAAACATTTTCTTTCTAATTCTGGACAACCAAGAAAAAACTAAAAAAATTGTGAAACCCCATCCCCTATTCTTCTCCTTCTTACAAATCTGGACAAGCAAAAAAAAAAAAAAAAAAATCGAGGAAATTTTTTTTGGATGACCTTAGATCTGGAAGGATGTTGCTGTGACGCTAGTACGAAGTTACTGCAGCGCTGCTCTGGTCACGAACCCAGAAGAAGCACCGGCTCTGGTGAGGCTTAGTCACCTCGTGCAGATATGGAGGAAGAGAATAAGAGGGAAGAAAATGAGAAGGAGAAAAGGAATAAGAAGAAGAAAAAAAGTCACATCTACTACTAAATCATCGTTTAGAGTATCAACACATGAAGCAATTTGTTGATAAAACATTCAATATATATCTTGATTATCGTCAATCTTCAAACGGGTCATATTAGAGTCCGTTTGTTTTACAAAATTATAATGAGATAGAATTAAGATTAACATAAGATATAATAAAGAAAGATTAAACTGATAATACCTTAGTCATATATTTGGTTCATGAGATTGTTAGATCGGGACTAAAGTGGGATAAAAAGTTTAAATACTAAAATGCCCTAACACTATTCATCATCCTCAACAATACGCAATTTCTGCACAAACCCTAAAATTATTATAATTATTATCATAATATTATATTATAATTAAAAAATAATAATTACTATCATTATCATTAATCTAGCGATTATGCTAATATTATTATTATAATTATAGCTTTAACTATGGAGTATAATAATAACAATAAGTATTACTATACTTATCATTAAAATTATTATTATATTATGATTATTAAGATTATTATTATAAGAAAAATTATCATTATTATGAGAATTATTATAGATATAGTTATAATTACAGAGTACAATAATAATAATAAAAATTATTATTATCATTATTGTAATTAATATAATAATAATTATCATAATATTATTATTAATAACTATATACTATTATAATTAATATTATATAATAATAATTATTACGAATAATAATTTCATGATTATTACTATTATCATTAATATAATAATTATTTTTAATTTTATTATAGTAAAATAATAACAATAATATTATTTGTTATAATTATTATTATTATTATCATTAGAATTAGCTATAATAGTAATAATTATATTATAATAATAATTATTATCATTATTATAATAATAATAATAGTAAATTATTATTATTTTTATTCAAGAGTAGAAAGGAAAGAAATAAAGTTTAGTTCTAAGAGGTGGGATCCCCTGCGAGAAGTGAGACAAAAATTATGGGATTAATATTAATTTTATCTCATCATAATCCCACACGAATAGTAAATCTCCTAACTAAATTTAGGATAAATTATTTGTGTGGGATTAATTAGTTCAATCCCACTTTAATACCCACGACAAAACAGACCCTAATAACACTAATCATTCATTGTTTTCACTTTTCAATTCAAGGCAAATCAAGTTACCATAACAAATCTTTTCATTTTCGTGGAAACAAAATTCACATTTCAAAACCATTTTATATTGTAAAAATCTCTTGTGCAACCCAATAATGATTTTTTATTTATTTCACCAAATATGATAATGCAATATCAGAAATATAGAATGTAAAACAAACCAAAAGTACACAGAAATACAAGAAGCATAATAGAAGAATATAGATGAAAGTACACGGAAATACAATAAGCAGAATAGAAGAATATGGATGAAATGCAAGGAGACGAAAGGATGAAGTCCTTTAGTACGACTACAAGCAAGTACTTGTCTGCATAATACTCCATACACTTTTCTAGCAATAATGATTTTCTTAGTTACACTTCCTTAATAAATCTCTCAAAATTATTATAAGATGATCCTCCAATATCAGTCACTACTTCTGCTTTCTTCTTTCCACTCCAAGGCCTTCTGCCTCATTCGCTTTCCATCATACCCTTCCATCATTTCCTTAACAAGAGCCTCAATTTCATTGCGTTTTACATCATAATTAACTTCCATGCCAATGCCCCATGTGGTACATGTGTATCGACAATTGGTTTGTTGCTTAGCGAAGAAAGGCCAACAAATTACAGGCACACCTCCACAAATAGTTTCTACAGAATTCCATCCGCAATGTGTTAAGAAACCACCAACCGATGGGTATGCCAGGACTAGATCTTGAGGACACCAACATGCTATTAATCCTCTATCTTTAATCTCCTTGAAATATTCTTTGGGCAAAATAGCAGACTCACCCATCACCACATCAGGCCTAACAATCCACAAAAATGGATGCTTACTATTCTCAAGCCCCCATGCAAACTCTTTTAAATGTTGGTCAATCATCACAGTTATGCTGCCATTGTTCACATACAAGACTGAATTAGGTTCCCTTTTATCGAGCCACTCTAAGCAATTTGTGTCTTCCTTCCACAAGCTTGATCTAAATGAGTTCAATTTGCTTTTAGGGACCTGTCTACCAAGCAAGGGAAGTGTATTGTATAAATATTAGGGAACTTGACTGCAAGAACCTTTAATACTTGATGTTCAAACTCATCAAAGATGTTGAAGATGATTGCGGAGGATTTAAAGCAATTTTGTGCTTCTGATCCCATGAAATCAAACATAATGTCGTTCGGATCAGTGGTTCTGATAAAGCTTGGAAGATCCTTAAGTCGGATGCTACTCATACCCGGTATCCAATCTATTTCCGTATCAAGAGTGCCATCGCTAATGAAATTTTCATCTGCATTGTGTCATTAGACCATACTTCTATTGACTTTAATTAAAGATGGATGAGAAATGGTTAGCTAGGGTCATGAGATAATTACAAAGATGAGGTAACAAGGATGTAGAGGTGAAGCCAACTTTGTATTTTGAGAAAATTGAAGGCAGCTTTGGTAAGTGTTTCGGAAGGATCCAATCTATACCTTATATAAAAAGGTTTTTTTTTCTTCTTCTTTTTTACTTTGGGGGAGTGATAGACCCACAAAGTTGTGCCTGGCGCCACCCCTGAATGGATAAACAACTTCACAATCAGTGGCGGCTCTAAAAAATTTTCTTACTGGAGGGCCATATATACACAAATTGTAAAATATAAATAAATATATTTAAGAAAATGCTAAGAAAATGTTAATTTTTTTACCATTTTATGTCCCTGATTCCCCTTTACCAATCAACCACGTAATCAAAGTAGGGAATTTTTAGCATTTATTTATTTTTTCCTTTTTTCTTCTCTAAAAAAAAAAATGATCAAGAATCAACCTCAAACATTGTCGACGGTGTGTGGGGCACGTGCGGTTGATTGTGATAGAATTAGATCACCGCAGTTTGACGATTTGGTTGGTTTGATCATTTTCGACTCGACTTAGTGATGGTTTTCGGTAATACTAGCCGAAAAAATGCAGATGTAAGCCAAATCTCTTCTCACACGGGTGGCATGTGAGGGTGGTTAGACAATGATTCAAATGGTTTTCTCCTATACGATTGTGCATTCAATTCTTTATAACATTCATCACAAAAGGCTAGATAATTTGCACATAAACCTTTTTGAGAAAATTTCTATTTCTTCTAATAAAATAAAAAAGTTTTACAAATGAGATAATTTGTGTGAAATTATATTAATAATATAATTTACACATAAATCCAAAACTTTAGAAATTAATACATTAAAATTTTACATAAAGTTTAGATAATTTTTTAATATTTATGGGGACAATTCATTTATATTAGTGAGAGAAATTTTAAAAATACATATATTATTAATATGTTTTTCAAATATTAAGTGGGGGCAGATGACCCCACCACCTACAATTTGGATCTGCCCCTGTACACAACAATGATTCGAGGGTCATTAGCCCATACTATTCATAAATTTGCTTATTTTATTTTTTACTCTCCAATATTCTTAATTTAGGAGGATTGAGATTTAAAAAAAAACCTCGATTTTTTAAAAAAACATCTTCTCTTATTTTTTTTACCTATCAAATAAAAAAAAAATGAACCTTCTTACTTCCTTTCATTTTTTTATATCTTACTAATCATAGCCTTAATTAATATAGTAAACTTTAGAATATGCTAACTCCCTCCTTCGACCATATTGAGAAATCCTTATGTGTTCTAAGCACATGTGGAATTTATGTGTCAAAACCCATGCATCTTGGTTAAGTAGTTATCTTCAGATTTTCTATCAATATGCTAAAAAAAAACCTATGCATCTTGAGGATATATGTCGCAACTTTACTCTCTCTCTTTCTCTGTCTGGATTTTTTTTTTTGTATTTATTTTACTTCTCAGTTGAGCATATATGTCGCAACTTTACTGAAGGCTGGTGGATTGTCAAATAAAAGGAGTAGAAATAGGAGAACAAAAAAGAAAAATAAGATATAAAGCGAACCTTTGAATGGAACAATTCCTCTTTCTTGGAGTTGATTGTATTGCAAGTATCCCATGAAGCCGCAAGCTGAGGCAGTCCAAAATTGAAACTCTGGTATGCCTAACACTTCCACCGCCTTTAGAGCAAAGCTCATCAAACCATCCGATATTATACAACTTACTGGAGGAACTTGGGATGATGATGAATTTAGCTTATTTAGTAGGTCCAGAAATGGAGCCAAACAATTCTTTCGTGTTGAATCGCATAGCGCCCGAACATCTTGTGTTGTATCACAATCCGATGGTGGCAACCCGTCGGTTATTGTTTCGAACTGGAAATCCTCTGGAGTGTAACAGTTTGGCTATTTGCATTGAAGCGTTAACATGGCCTTGTGATGGGTATGGGAATATGAATGCATGGGGTTTTGTTGCTCCGTCAGAAGCCATCTAATTTTACCAAAGATGCAACAAAATTCAAACTCTCGAGGCTTGTGTAAAGGTCAGTAGTACTAGCTACTGTGGTATACAGTATACTTATAGAAGAAGTTATATTTGATTAATCTGAAAAAAAAGGAAAAAAAAATATTCATTCAAACCCATTGAAGAGAGTGAAGAGAAGTGAGAATTGAAGAGAGTAAAGAGTTGTACAAATGCTTGCTTGATTTCTTCTATACAATTAAAGGAATATATAGGTTGTTAAAGGAAAAATGCCATCCTTAAAACATGGATGAAAACATAGCCTAAAGTGATCCTTAAAACAAGGATGAAAACATGGCCTAAAGTAATCCTTAAAACATGAATGAAAACATGGCCTAAAGTAAGCCTTAAAACAAGGATGAGAATATGCGAATATGTTTCTCTATCATGCCCCCGCAAGATGGAGCATCCATCTCGGATGCCAATCTTGAACCGATGATGCAAGAACTATTTTCGAGGAAGTGCTTTGGTGAGTGAGTCCACCAATTGATCATTAGTATGAACATGAGAAATACGTAACCGATGATTAACAACTTGGTCACGAACAAAGTGAAAGTCAATGGCAATGTGCTTCATACGTGAGTGAAACACCGGATTTTTACATAAGTATGTGGCACCAATATTATCGCAGTAAATTGTAGGTACAACTGTAGGTGGAGCATGTAGTTCTTGGAGAAGATTAGTTATCCAGTTTAGTTCAGCAGCAATCGAAGCTATGACACGATACTCAGCTTCAGTATATGAGCGAGCAACGGTGCGTTGCTTTTTGGAAGCCCAACTAATTGGTGAGGCACCTAGAAACACAACATATGCAGATGTGGATGTACGATGGTTAGTGTTTCCTGCCCAATCAGAGTCAGAGAAGGCATGGAGTTACGGACGTGATTCTTTGTGAAGAAGGATTCCATGATCGAAAGTTCCCTTGAGGTACCGCAGTAGACGTTTGACAGTGGCCCAATGATGTGAGGTAGGACAATGCATGAACTGTGACAGTCTATTGATTACAAATGAGATATCAGGCCGTGTTAAAGACAGGTACTGTAGTGATCCCAAGACCTGTCGAAACTGAGTAGCGTCATGGTGAGGGGTGCCGTCGTTGAGTGTTAGAGACTCGGTTGTGGATAGAGGAGTGCTAACCTTTTTAGCATCAGCCATGTTCATCTTGTGCAGGATGTCAAGTACGTACTTTCGTTGCGACAAGAACAAACCGGTTGGAGTTGTGCGAGCCTCAACACCCAGAAAATATGACAAGGGGCCGAAATCCTTCAAGGAGAATCGATTGGTCAACTGATCAATGAACTGCTGGACGGAGATAGAATTGTTGCTTGTAATGATGATGTCATCAACATACACAAGCAAGTAGAGTGTGGTCTGTCCATGGTGAAAGATAAACAGAGAACTATCTGATTTAGAGTTCACAAATTTGTGAAGGAGTAGGAAGCCACGTAATTCATGATACCATGCACGGGGAGCTTGGCGAAGACCATAGATGGCCTTGCGCAACTTGTATACATAAGTAGGAAACTGTGGATGAGTGAAGCCTTGAGGTTGCTGCATGTAAACATTGTCAGAAAAGGTGCCCTGCAAAAAAGCATTGTTAACGTCCAGTTGGTGCAAGTCCCATCCATAGGAAACTGCTAAACTTAAAATAAAGCGAATTGTTGTAGGTTTTACAACAGGACTAAAAGTATCCGTGTAATCAATTCCGGGACGTTGATGGAATCCCTTGGCAACCAAACGAGCCTTATGGCGAGCAACAGTACCGTTGGGGTTCCGCCTAATCTTAAATATCCATTTGCACCCAATGATGTTTTGTGTGTGGTGATGGGGTACGAGAGTCCATGTGGAGTTTTTAAGAAGGGTGCCATACTCATCACTCATCGCCTTACGCCATTGAGGGAATTTTTCGGCTTGGCGATATGTTGTGGGTTCAGGAGGTTCATCGGTTTTGGAGGTGGTGGTGTGAAGGTCAAGTATTTTGCGTGGCTTGAAGATATTACGTTGGGACCTGGTAGTTATTTTTGGTGGTGTGGGCAATTTGGATGGAGCAGTCTGTGAGGGAGATGAATGAGGAGAGGAATCATGACTTACCCGATTTGTAGAGGAGTCCAGGGAGTGTGATTGCTGCAAAGCAGAGGTAGGCAGCGTGACATGAGGATCCACTTGTTCATCAACACCATGATTTGAGGAGTGTGTATTAGTGGGGGCAGCTGGTGGATGAGAACTTGATTGTATGTGATTTAATATAGATAGGGAAGGATATGAAGGTGTCTGATTGTGAATGACAGATTCATAAGATGTTGACTCGAGATTTGTGAGAGGATTAGAGAGATTTGAGGGACACCATTGATGTAGAGATTCTGTGTTAATTCATGGTTCATGTATGGAAAGTTTTTGAAAGGGAAATTGAGACTCAATAAAAAATAATATGATGTGTAATAAAGGTTTTTGATGTGGATGGATCAAGACAGATATAAGAATTGTGAGAGAGTGAATAACCAATAAATATGCATGGTTTTGATCGTGGAGCTAGCTTATGAGTGGAATAGGGACGGAGCCAAGGGTAGCACAGACAGCCAAATACTTTTAGTTTATGATAATTTGGTTGTTTATGAAATATTTTTTCGAATGGAGAGTGGGACTTAAGGACTGGTGTGGGCATACAGTTAATAAGATAGGTGACTGTTTGGAATGCTACAGACCAGAACTGTAAAGGTAGTGAGGCTTGGTGAAGTAAAGTGAGACCAGTTTCGACTAGATGACGATGTTTTCTTTCAATGGAGCCCACTAATTGAGGAGTATATGGAGGAGATGTGAGGTGTTGAATACCAAAGTGAGATAGGTGATGAGCCAAGCTTTGATATTCACCACCTCCATCGGAATATACTGTTTTTATTTTCGATTGAAAAAAGTTTTTGACTAATTTCTTGAATTTGTCAAATATGAGGGGAACATCGGATTTGTGTTTGATAGGATAGAACCAAGTATATTTTGTAAATTAATCCACAAAAATTATATAGTACCGAAAATTTTCATAAGACATGATTGGTGATGGTCCCCAAACGTTAGTATATAAAATTTCTAACGGGGAAGTACAAGACACACTTGTTAAGCCAAACAGAAGTCTGTGACTTTTATTACAGAGACATGAATCACAATGACTAGAAAGAGACTGAGATACGGGTAGAGAAAATGTAGTTACTAATTTTTTTTGAATGGATTCGGAGGGATGGTGGTTACGCCCAAAACATAACACGGTTATTGTAGTATAGTTTTGGGGTATCGATTCCACAAGGAAACAAGTTAAGTACAACAGAAGGTGTAAATCTCAACACAAACGATAAAAGATTAAAAGAATCTGAGTTGTTTGAGAAAAAAGGGTAATTGTGTAAATAAGTTTAAAATAAAAATGATAAGGTTCCGGAAATCCTCCCTAGGTTCGTTGCTCTAATCCTAACTTGATTCAGTTGTTTTTATCTCGATTGCAAGTTTCACATCCCAAACAGGCAATCAGAAAATATTCAATTAAAGTGCATTTATAAATCCTAATGTAATTGTTATGAAATCTTCTTTACTTTCAAGCACACATGACCTAACTTATAAATTATCAAGAGATGACGATATATCTAAACGACGATACCGCAGCAATGGACAAATCTATAAAAGAGATCTACCGGACTCAATCACACCCAAACAGGTACACATAAGAAAAGCCTGACTGAACTTATATGGAAAAGAAGCATGCAACCACCAGAGTTATAATAAATCTACTAATTAAATTAAGAATAAAACATAACAATATTTAATGAAAATAATTCCAACTATAACCGAATCAAATAAAAGAAAATAAGAACAACTACACCTAGGGATTCATCCCTTCGCCTTGCTTGGAGACTAGCCGGTCATGGGGCTCATGTGTCCTTGAGTTGCCTCCGACCTCTCGACAATCATCTCTCCCGACCTTCAAACTTTAAACTTCGGGTTCCTCCTAAAGGTCATTTGGATTGCTCCTAAAGGCCCTCTGGATTCATCCCCGATTGATTCCTTAAAGTTGAATTGGAGTAGGCCTTTTATAGGAAAATACCACGAGTGCAATGTGTTTCCAATCCGATGTGGGATGTGGGATATAGAAATGTGTTTTCCAACCAATGTGGGATGTGGAACTTGCAATCGAGATAAAAACAACTGAATCAAGTTAGGATTAGAGCAACGAACCTAGGGAGGATTTCCGGAACCTTGTCATTTTTATTTTAAACTTATTCACACAATTACCCTTTTTCTCAAGCAACTCAGATTCTTTTAATCTTTTATCGTTTGTGTTGAGGTTTACACCTTTTGTTGTACTTAACTTGTTTCCCTGTGGAATCGACACCCCAAAACTATACTACAATAACCGCATTATATTTTGGGCGTAATCAAATTTTGGCGCCGTTGCCGGGGAAATGCGCTTAAGTACAAGAAAGCTTGTCAACTTTGAGTGTGACGGTAAAAAAAAAAAATTCTTGTTTTATTTATTTTATTTCCTCTCTGATTCATTTGGTGCATGCTTAGGCAAGAGATCTACGAGGTAGATTCATTAGAGGACCTGAGCTAGAATTACCCTCTCCTTCCGAGTCTGATAGTGAAACCTCGCCTAGATAAACCCATAGAGAAAACCTAAGTGAGAATCTAGAGGATTTTGTTAACATGGCCGATAACCATAATGAGAATGTTGCTAGGACACTTCAGGATTACCTCAACTGATATGATCCACGCCAAGAACTAAGAAATTTATGGATCAAGAAGACCTCTAAGATCGTCTAGAAGCAGATTTATGTGAGACCGCGACCCGTTGCTTATATTGAAGCAAGAACCTTGGTATAATGAAGACTGAGACCGCGACCCGTTGCTTATATCGAAGCAAGAACCTTGGTATAATGAAGACACCACAATCAATTATAGAAGGATTGATTGATAAGTCGAAGATGAACGCCACGGAAACTCCGATAAGTTCATAAGTTCTAAAAGAACCAAAGAGAAATTTCTCTCCGAAAGTATGAATCAAATCTGAATTGTGTTATTCCAAAAGCCAATGGCTATTTAAATACATGAGAATTCGTAACCAAATAGAAAAAGGAAAACTAAAAAATAGGAAATAAACCTAAACAGAATTCTGGTAGGAATAGGAAACTACGAAATAGGAAATAAAGCTAAATAGAATTTTGGGAACCTAAAATTCAAATAAGGAAAGTACCTAACTTAGCATGCAAGTCTTATAATGCAACAATTAAATTCAGAAGGAAACAATTAAGAAAATATGCAAGCCCAACGTAGATTTGGATGCAACAGCCTACTGGATTTCGGCCCATCATACCATGCCCAAACGATATCTTTTTTGAAACTTTCTTAGGTCAAAATTGAGTGCTAAGACGTCATCTTTCCATCCTAATAAGTTTCAGCCCATTTGGAGTTGTGGGCAAGAAGATTGACCATTTTAATTCTGTTCGTTGGGTCTTCCTGAAATTCCAAAGTGGAAATTCCCTTGAATCATGGAAACCCATCCTTGTGGATCATGTATAGCATTATCCTTGGGCCCCCAAAGATGGTTCTTAGCCCAAATATATTGAATAAGCCAATTGAGAGTTTTCTTGAACCATTTAGCTCGGGCCCTTATAACTGGACCAATTGGAACTTGAATAAACCGTTTAGCTCGGGCTCTTGTAACTTGACCAATTGGAACTTGAATAGGATCTGCCTCCCATTTGTTAGTCGTGCCCTCATCATCAACCCTACACACACAACCACACCATCATGCATCATATTTCTAGCCAATACTCACCCATTAGAGTTTAAAACAGGGATGATATATTTACTCCCTACATTTCATGGCTTGGATAATGAAAACCCATATGTGCACATTAGAGAGTTTGAGGAAGTAGTCGCGACTTTTCATAGTCAAGACGAAATCGATGACATTGTGAGGCTTAAGTTCTTTCCTTTCGCTTTGAAGGATAGAGCTAAGAGTTGGCTATACTCACTTAGACCACGATCTATTGGGTCGTGGACTGAGATGACTCAGATTTTTTTTAATAAATACTTTCCCCAACATAAGACCAATGCTTTAAAAAGGCAAATCTCCACCTTTTCACAAAAGGACATCGAGACTTTGTATCAGTCTTGAGGGAGATTTAAAGAATTATTGAGTATGTGCCCTCACCATGGGTATGAGGGTTGACGCTTAGTGAGCTATTTTTATGAGGGACTTACATATAGAGAACACCAATTTGTAGAGATGATGTGTAATGGTGAGTTTTTAGAGAAAGATCCTGATGAGGCCATAAAGTACCTCAATGAGCTTGCTGAAAAAGCTCACACTTGGACTGGACCTAGTGCTACAGAAAGCACAAATAGGTCACGACCTATAGGGCACCTAAATGGTGGTGGAATTTACCATCTTAGGGAAGAGGATAACCTTAGAGCCAAGGTCGAGATACTCACTAGAGAGTTTGATGCATTTAAAACTAATGACTCAAAGCAAACACATGTGGCTAATCATGCCGAGTTTTTAGAGTTGTGCTTTGTGTGTGGCGGGGAAGATCATCTCGCCAAAGAGTGCCCCATATTTTTTGATATGAGAGGGGTGTATGAGGAACAATGTAATGCCTTAGACATGTACAAGAGGCCTCCTACACTTTTCTCTAACATTTATAACCCGGGGTGGTGAAATCACCCAAACTTCAGCTGGAAATCTGAAAACCAGCATGCACAGCCCCCTCGATCATCCCTTGCACCTTATCACGCACCCTCAGCCTCTAGGAACTCTTTAGAAGACACCTTACAGGCTTTTATAGAGGCACAAGGCAGAACAAACCAAAGGTTTGAAACACTAATTACGCAGGTGATGGAAGAGGGTAAAGAAACTAGGAGCCAAGTGTCCAAGTTGATAAGCTACTTGAGTGTGACTGAGCAAGGTAAGTTCCCTTCTTAAGTTCAGTCCACACCCCATGGTCAACACCTTGCACAAAAGAATTTGGAGGAGGTGAATGCCATTGAGACACTTGGTGGTAAATCAGTACACATCTCAACAACGAAAAAATCAGAGGATGTGGCTGAAAGCCATCAAGTACAAGCATACATGATGGACTCGTTCATGGAAAAGGTCCAGCATCTTAATCCATTAGAGTCCACCTTCACCCATGGCTTCACCAAAGCATATATCGAGCCAACATTTGCGGATGTTACTGATGACATCCTTAAGGCCCCCCAAAAACATAGAGGCACCGAATTTGGCAGTGCAGCAGCGGCGGATGCATTCAGTCTATGCTTTTCGAGGGGGGAATAAGAGCGTCTAGCTGAAGACGTAAAACTTAGCGCTCGTGGGAGGCATCCCACAACGTATCCTTTTATTTTTATTGTTTTTCATATTTCTTTTATTATTATTATCTTGTTGTTTTTCAAGTTTTTACTTTTGTATTTATTTTTCAGGGACAAATAAACGAAGTAGTTCAAATGGTGGAGCACAATTTTCAGCTTCTGTGCACCTTTGGCTACAAGGGGAGTTTCCTTTACTCTTTCTTTTATATTGAGGTCAATGCAATTTTTAAGTTAGGGGTGGAGGAAACACATCTTCTTTGTTTCCATATTCTTTATTTCCATACATTTTTTTCTTTTTCCATTGAACTGCTTGGTGTCTGTTTCCCTTTCTTTTTATTTTAAAGCATGCTTTGTGTTAGCCTTAGAGTTAATTTACATGTCAACGATATAAGCATAATTGAGATAGCAGATAGTATGTAGAAGAAGTTAAATCTTGCTTCAGTTTGAAATTAATTTAAGCGTCAATCTTCATTTGGTTAGAGACTCTAGTTTGTGGTAAGATTGTATGATTAGTCTAAAGCATTTAGAAAAGTTTTATGTGTGATTGCTTTATGAATACTTTTATAGTCTCGACAAGCTCTAGAACTTACCTGATAATCACTTGAGGCGAATTCCTAGAATGCACATTACTTAGGATATGATATAGGCCATTTTTGGACCGTTTGAGCCTTTCAAACCTACCATTGCTATATTTATCACTAGTCACCTATTTGAGTCTTTTTCTTAAAAAGAAAAATTGAGCCTTGTTTTTTTTCACTAAACCATTTACTCACCTTTATGAGCCTAAAAATATTTTATTCTTACATTTCTTTTAAAAGAACTTAATTATACACATGTTGTGAGAAGCACTTAAAAGGAGTAAGGGTGGAAATATAAAAAAATATCACTACCACAACCCAAGTACATTAAAGGAGATAAGTTGGGGGTTGTGGAAAAGATAAGAAAAAAAAAAACGATGATGAAAAAGAAGGTGAATGGTTATGTGTTAAAATAAAAAAAAAAGAATTATGACAAAGAAAGAAGAAAGAAAGAAAAAGAAAAGAAAAAAAAATGGTGATTTGTTGAAAGAAATGCTCGAAAAATGGTTGAAAGAGTTGGGTGTGGAAGTAAAGGTTATCAAGTGCTTAAAGTGATTGTGTTTAAAGCTAAGAGATTGAGTTCTTTTACTTGTGAATCTTTCCCATTCTTCTTTAGCCTTTACCTTAGCCTAACGTTACAAGCTTATTAAAGACCTTTTGATCCAATGTAGTGTGATTTTTCTACAATAGTGGAGAGTGGTTTGAAATGTAAGCATATGGAGCTTGTTTTTGTGATTGATGTCACGCAATTTATTATATTTTTAGAGGCCAAGACTTGTATTCATGAATCTTATGCATAAAATCATCTGGGTGTTTGGATTAATGGTTTGTGGTAAGATGGATGTTAAGAGTCAATAACGATTTTAAGATTGATGTTTGGATTACTTTTGGACTTAGGTGAAATTTAATGATTCTACGTGCCGTATGTTATGTGCAATTTTGAGACAAAAAGTGAATTACTCTTGGTTTAACGCTAGCATTGCTTTACTTTGTTTTTAACTCCTACCATAGAATTCATCTCTTATTTTCGCTTGAATTGCTAGGGACTAGCAATAAGCTAGTTAGGGGTTATTGTAGTATAGTTTTGGGGTGTCGATTCCACAGGGAAACAAGTTAAGTACAACAGAAGGTGTAAACCTCAACACAAACGGTAAAAGATTAAAAGAATCTGAGTTGTTTGAGAAAAAGAGTAATTGTGTAAATAAGTTTAAAATAAAAATGACAAGGTTCTGGAAATCCTTCCTAGGTTCGTTGCTCTAATCCTAACTTGATTCAGTTGTTTTTATCTCGATTGCAAGTTTCACATCCCAAACAGGCAATCGAAAAATATTCAATTAAAGCGCATTTATAAATCCTAATGTAATTGTTATGAAATGTTCTTTACTTTCAAGCACATATGACCTAACTTATAAATTATCAAGAGACGACGATATATCTAAACGACGATACCGCAGCAATGGACAAATCTATAAAAGAGATCTACCGGACTCAATCACACCCAAACAGGTACACATAAGAAAAGCCTGACTGAACTTATATGGAAAAGAAACATGCAACCACCGGAGTTATAATAAATCTACTAATTAAATTAAAGAATAAAACATAACAATGTTTAACGAAAATAATTCCAACTACAACCGAATCAAATAAAGGAAAAATAAGAACAACTACACCTAGGGATTCATCCCTTCGCCTTGCTTGGAGACTAGCCGGCCATGGGGCTCATGCGTTCTCGAGTTGCCTACGGCCTCCCAACGATCATCTATCCCAACCTTCAAACTTTAAACTTCAGGTTCCTCCTAAAGGCCCTCTGGATTGCTCCTAAAGACCCTCTGGATTCATCCCCGATTGATTCTCAAAGCTAAAGTGGAGTGGGTCTTATATAGGAAAATACCAAGAGTGCAATATATTTCCCATCCGATGTGGGATGTGGGATATAGAAATGTGTTTTCCAACCGATGTGGGATGTAGGATTTAAGCCCAAAATCACGCTGAAATCCCGCACAGCCTGACCTTTGTCTATTAAAGCTGCCATAACTTTCTCTACAAAAATCCTTTTGACTAACCGTAAAATTCTACAGAAAATAGACTTTCGGATCTTTCTAAGCATATATGTCTCATCTCATGGTTCTTCTTGTATCAATACAGTTTAATTTTCAAAGATGATTAATCTGTACGGGAAATTCTCGCAATTTAGTGAAACTCATTTCCAATGCGGGCAGCAGCTGTTGCTTTTTTAAGCCCTCCATCTTATCCTTCCGAAAGTGTTCCTTCACTCCAGTATGCCTTGAGTCTTTGTACTTCAAGCAATGATAACTTTTCCTCCTCTTTTGAGCTTAAAGTACCTGAAAATGCACCGAAGTAGATCAATGATCCAAGAATGATACTTTAGAGTTGTTAACGTATAAAAGTGCAATTAAAACCTAGATCAACCCTAAAATGCTAACAATTAGGTACTGTTAAGATGCATTTTATGACTCTCATCAGATGGCTTAAAAGGCGGTGCCATAGGTCGGCGGTAGTTGTTGTGGTGGTGGTTGCGTATGTTGGAACAGATGCACATGATGGTGATGATGATATAGAGGGCCACTCATAGACATCGTCCTTATTCTGGCCTCGCACCAAGGATGCCCCCGTACTCAAATCGTTCACAATAAAAAAATCAGGAAAGAATTCAGTAGATGTGGTATTTTGTTTGCAAAATTGCAAAATTGAAAATAAATTCTTTTTGATGTGGGGAGCACACAACACATTATTAAGATTAAATGAGATATTTGAAGATGTGAGTTTTGTAGAACCAATATGAGATATTGGAATACCGTTACCATTGCCAACCATTATGTCTTCATTCCCATTGTAATCTGAGTGAACAGAGAGGTTTTGCAAGTTAGAGGTAATGTGGTGCGATGCACCAGAGTCAACTAGCCAATTGTTGCGGTTGGATTGTTGATCTGTGGTTGAGTGATTCACCTGAGGCCAGCTGGGATTGTGGTTTGGCCTTACTCGAGACCGACAAACCTTTGCTGTGTGCACAATTTTGTCACAGAGTTGGCATATTGGCTTAGGTTGTCCATGGTTGATGTTGTGAGTTCCTTGCTGGAGCAAAATTTCCCCCTGTGTTATAGGAGAAATTGTTGTTGAGGGGGGAGTAAGAGGAGTTATGAAAACCTTGATTTCTAGAGTTAGTCTGTGGATTGCTGGAGAATGACCTGTTGCCATAATTATTGTTTCCCATTCTATTGTTTTGATGATTTCCAGAACCTAACCTGTTTTTATTGTTGTTGGAGCGATGATGGTTGTACTGGGCAGTGATTGTTGTTGTCACTTTCTTCCCTTCTTCTCGTTTTAGAAAGGTCTCATGATCTAGAAGCTTATCGTGAAGCTCTTCGAATGTCATAGCAGTTTCTCTTGTACGTATGGCTGCATTCAGTTCTTTATAGTCATTACTGAGGCCATGGAGGGTGTGAACGACAATCTCAGCATCACTCAGAGGGTGCCCAATTAAGGCAAGGTCGTCAACAATTGTTTTGATGTGTTGCATGTATTCGGCTATGGTGGTGCCTTCTTGAGAGATCCTCATGAGTGTGGAAAGAAGGGAGAGCATCATAGTATTCGAACAATTGACAAAAGTTGTCTCTAGCTTATTCCATGCTTCAGTAGAGCATTTGTAGGTGGAGATAAGTGGTGCAATGGTACCTGCAAGGGAGGCCTGAATAGCCTGCAGTACTAAACGATCTTGACGCAGACGCTTCTTATGATCTGGGTTCGGAACAGACTCAGTTCCTCTAGTTATGTGATGGTGGATGCATGACAGGTATGTGTGCCATCTACATAGCCTAGCAAATCATAACCAAACAGTAAATTAGAGAATTGAGATCTCCAAGAGGCATAATTACTACCTCCGGATAGCTTGAATGGGATTTGGGATGCAATATTGATAGAGATTAGATTGTTGGTTTGTACGGAAGGGTTGGTACCAGTTGATACAACAACCAGTGTTTCAGAGATTGAGGAGTTTGATGAATCCGATGAGTTGATTGGCGATGACATTGTAGGGAAAGAGAAGAGAAAAAAAAGAGAGAGAGGGAGATATAAGGAAGAAATGAAGATTGGTTTTTAAGCTTGGTGGCTTGAGCACTCTGATACCATGCAAGAATTGAAGAGAGTGAAGAGAAGTGAGAATTGAAGAGAGTAAAGAGTTATACAAATGCTTGCTTGATTTCTTCTATAAAATTAAGGGTATATATAGGTTGTTAAAGGAAAAATGCCATCCTTAAAACATAGATGAAAACATGGCCTAAAGTGATCATTAAAACAATGATGAAAACATGGCCTAAAGTAATCCTTAAAAAATGGATGAAAACATGGCCTAAAGTAAGCCTTAAAACAAAGATGAGAATATGCTAATATGTTTCTCTATCAAGATGCAACAAAATTCAAACTCTCGAGGCTTGTGTAAAGGTCAGTAGTACTAGCTACTGTGGTATACAGTATACTTATAGAAGAAGTTACATTTGATTAACCTAAAAAAATAAGGAAAAAAAAAATTCATTCAAACCCAATGTCAAAGTCGACTAAAAAATTTTTGGAGTTAAAAAAAAAGAAAAGAAAGAAATAGCTCATGGCCATGTCATTATCATCTTGCAAGGTTTTGTCCTATTCAAAGGACTACAAGCCAAGAACTAATTAAAGACCCTTTTAAGGCTCATAAATCAAGATATATTCGAAGTGTTATTCCGTCCTGGTGCAAGAAAAGAAGTGGGCGGCTAGTAGGACATGTATGAAATACGAAATCAAATGGAAAAAGTATTTTTGTTTGACCGTACCTATATATAAGTGTTTATTTTTTTTTTTTTTTGCAACACAAGAGATAGAATAGTACAACAAAGAGAGCTATGTGAGTAGTTAAAACTTATTTTCTTCTAGGTTATTGTATTTTCACAATTAAAATTGTGGTAGCATAGATTTGCGTGTATTGAGATTTAGGTTTAAGGAGTTTTATCTCTCTTGATTTGTATTCCAATTTGATTATAGTGGAATCTCTCACCATTGACTGTGGATGATGAGTTTTAGCTCCAAACCACGTGAATTTTCTACATCTGTTTATTTTCGCTGCTTTATTCTTAACAAACTGTTATCAAAGGTATTGTTAAGATCGATCCGAGCATGAGGTCTTCTACCATTTGGTATAAGATACAAAAGTTTGACGGAACCGACAGTTTTAAGTTTTGGCAAGTAATGATGGAAGCCATATCAACCCAAAATATTTGAAAATGCACTGTTTGGGAAGGAGAAGATGCCTAGTACGATGACAGATGAACGAAAGCTGGAGATGGATGAGAAGACCTTGACTGCAATTTAGTTATGTTTGTCAGATGGAATTTTGCGTGAAGTTCTTATAAAGAAAATTGTTGTTGGCTTATTGTGCAAGTTAGAGTCCTTATACATGACGAAATCCCTCACCAACAAATTGTTCTTAAAGCAACAATTATATTTGTGCGGATGACAGAGAGTACGCCAATGAAATCCCATGTTGGTGAATTTAATTCAATTATTACTGATTTGAATTCAATGAAAGTTAAATTAGATGATGATGATTAGACCCTGCTATTGTTGTGTTTCCTACCATCATCGTTTACATACTTTAAGGAAACTATCAACAAAAGAGTGAAGTTCGTGTGCCATTCTATCCGCAGAACCGTTAGCTTCCCAAAAAAAATGTCTCTTCTTCATTTCAAACCTTGTCAAAAGGTCTATGCAATCAGAAATAAGAGAACCATGAGGATGATTAAAAGCATCAGCCTTTTGGAGAAGTTGGATGACATGATTTCAATTGTCTTTTGCGAGACAACAAGCAAGATGGCAAAGAGTCACAGATAAGAGTGGATTCGAGCCGAGTCGAACCAGACTTGAGGTGAGCTAAAGTTTGACTCGTGAGTAAAAAACTTATTCAAGCCGAGCTTCGAGTCGAGTCCGAGTTAAGAAAATTGAACTTAAGCTCGACTCGAAAAGTGAAATTCAGGCTCGAGTCTGACTCACGAGCCAGCTCGAACTCAAGTTCGAGTCAAGCTTTTCGAAATAAAATAATAAATATGTGTTTTACGAAATATAAATAAATAAATTTAGTATTTATATTTTTTAAATAATATATATTAAATATATAATATCTATATAATATTTTTTAATTTATTAATTAAATTGAATTGACTCATGAGCCTAATGACCCGAGTTTGACATTGCTTGAATCGAGCTAAAATCATAGCTCGAACTCGAGCTCGGTTTAATCGAGTTTTGAGCCAAACTTTTCGAGTCGAACCTCTCGAGCGAGCCAGGCTGCTCAACTTAGTTCTACTCCTAGTCAGAGAGACCAGATTCCCAAAAATCTATTTGATGAAAGTCCCTAACCGTCAAAATAAACAATAAGAGTCCATTTGGTTCATGGACAAAATTATAGTGGGATAAGATTATGATTACAGTGGGATAAGATTAAAGAGGATTAAAAGTGGTACTATCTTAATATTAAGTTTGGTTTATAAAACTTTCAAATTGGGACTAAAGTGAAATAACAAGTATAAAGACCAAAATACCTTTATATTTGGGTGGGATTAAATTTTTTCTGAACATTTTTTTGCTCTCCAGTTTTTTCCCCACAACCTTCATATATAAAACAACAAACAACCCCAAATCCTTTTACGTTTCCTTTTCCCAGGTGAAAACATTTTCTTTCTAATTAATGATAACCAAGAAAAAAAAAAAATTGTGAAACCCCATCCCCTATTCATCTCTTTCTCACAAATCTGGACAAGCAAAAAAAATGAAAATCGAGGCAAATTTTTTTGGATGAACCCAGATCTGGAAGGATGTTGCTGCGATGCTAGTACCGCGTTGCTGCGGCGCTGCTCTGATCGCAAACCCAGAAAAAGCACCGGCTCTGCGTGAGGCCTAGTCGCCTCGTGCAGATATGGAGGAAGAGAATAAGGGGGAATAAAAGGATAAGGAATAAAGGAAGAAGAAGAAAAAAGAGTCACTCACATCTACCATTACATCATCATTTAGCCGGAATTTTCAGTTATGAAGTTCTCAAGTCCAACCTCAATGATTAGAGTATCAACACATGAAGAAATTTGTTGATAAACCATTCAATATATATCATGATTATCGCCAATCTCCAAACGGGTCATATTAGAGTCCGTTTGGTTGACAAAATTATAGTGATATAGGATTAAGATTAACATAAGATATGATAAAGAGGGATTAAACTGATAATATCTTAATCTTGTGTTTGGTTCATGAGATTGTTAGATCGGGACTAAAGTGGGATAAAAAGTCTAAATAATAAAATGCCCTAAAACGTTTCATCATTCTCAACAATACTCAATTTCTTCACAAACTCTAAAATTATTATCATAATATTATATTATAATTAAAAAATAATTATTACTATCATTATCATTATTATAGTAATTATGATAATATTATTATTATAATTATAGTTTTAACTATGGAGTATAATAATAACAATAAGTATTACTATACTTATCATTAAAACTATTATTATATTATAATTATTTAGATTGTTATTATAATAAAAATTATTACTGTTATTATTTATAATAATAATTATTATTATGAGAATTATTATAGATATAGTTATAATTACGGAGCATAATAATAATAATTATTATCATTATTGTAATTAATATAATAATAATTATCATAAATATTTCATTAATAACTATATACTATTATAATTAATTACAAATAATAATTTTCATAATTATAACTATTATCATTAATATAATAATTATTGTTATTTTTATTATAGTTAAATAATAATAATATTATTTTTATTATTATCATTAATATTTGCTATAATAGTAATAATTATATTATAATAATTATTATTACCATTAGTATAATACTATTAATTACTATTATTATATTTAATATGATGATGATGATAGTAATAATAAATTATTTTTATTATTATTCAAGGGTAGAAATGAAAGAAATAAAGTTTAGTTCTAAGAGTTAGGATAGATTTTATCCCCTGGGAGAGGTGAGATAAAAATTGTAGGATTAAGACTAATTTTATCTCACCATAATCCCACACAAATAATAACACAAATAGTAAATCCCTTAACAAAATTTAGGATAAATCATTTATATGAGATTAATTAGTTCAATCCCACGCTAATACCCACAACCAAACAGACTATAATAACACTGATCTTCCTTTGTTTTCACTTTTCAATTCTAGGCAAATCAAGTTACCATAACAAATCTCTTCATTTTCGGGGGAACAAAATTCACATTTCAAAACCATTTTATATTGTAAAAATCTCTTGTGCAACCCGATAATGATTTTTTTTTTCCACCAAATATGATAATGCAACATCAGAAATTTAGAAGGTAAAACAAACCAAAAGCACACGGAAATATAAGAAGCAGAATAGAAGAATATGGATGAAATCCAAGGAGACGAAAGGATGAAGTCCTTTAGTACGACTACAAGCAAGTTCTTGTCTGCATAGTACTCCATACACTTTTCTAGCAACAATGATTTTCTTAGTTACCATGAGTAAGAACTTCCTTAATAAATCTCTCAAAATTATTATAAGACGATCCTCCAATATTAGTCGCTACTTCTGCTTTCTTTTTCCACTCCAAGGCCTTCTGCCTCATTCGCTTTCCATCATCCCCTTCCAACATTTCCTTAACAAGAGCTTCAATTTCATTGCGTTTTACATCATAATTAACTTCCATGCCAATGCCCCATGTGGTACATGCATATCGACAATTGGTTTGTTGCTCAGCGAAGAAAGGCCAACAAATTATAGGCACACCTCCACAAATAGTTTCTATAGTAGAATTCCATCCGCAATGCGTTAAGAAAACACCAACCGATGGGTGTGCCAGCACTAGATCTTGAGGACACCAATTTGCTATTAATCCTCTATCTTTAATCTCCTTGAAAAATTCTTCGGGCAAAATAGCAGAATCACCCATCACCACATCAGACCTAACAATCCACAAAAATGGATGCTTACTATTCGCAAGCCCCCATGCAAACTCTTTTAAATGTTGGTCAGTCATCACAGTTATGCTACCATAGTTCACATACACGACTGAATTAGGTTCCCTTTTATCGAGCCACAGCAAGCAATTTGTGTCTTCCTTCCACAAGCTTGAACTAAATGAGTTGAATTTGCTTTTGGGGACCTGTCTACCAAGCAAGGTTAGTGGGCCTATTGTATAAATATTAGGGAACTTGTCTTCAAGAACCTTTAACACTTGATGGTCAAACTCATCAAATGTGTTGAAGATGATTGCGGTGGATTTTAAGCAATTTTGTGCTTCTGATCCCATGAAATCAAACATAATGTCGTTCGGATTAGTGGTTCTGATAAAGCTTGGAAGATCCTTGAGTCGGATGCTACTCATACCCGGTATCCAATCTATTTCCGTATCAAGAGTGCCATCGCTAATGAAATTTTCATCTGCATTGTGTCATTAGACCATACTACTGTTAGCTTTAATTAAAGATGTATGATAAATGGTTAGCTAGGGTCATGAGATAATTACAAAGATGAGGTAACAAGGATGTTGAGGTGAAGCCAAGCATGTATTTAGAGAAAATTGAAGGCAGCTTTCGTAAGTGTTTCAGAAGGATCCAATATATATATTATATAAAAAGGTTTTTTTTTTGGGGGGGAGTTACAAACCCAAAATGCTAAGAAATTGTTACTTTTTTTTAACCATTATATGTCCTTGATTCCTCCCTACCAATCAACCACGTCATTAAAGTAGGGAATTTTTAGTATTTATTTCTTTTCCTACTTTCTTCTCTAAAAAAAATGATTGAGGATCAACCTCACACGTTGTCGATGGCATGTGGGGTACGTGCGATTGACTGTGATTGAATTAGACCACCGCAGTTTGACAATTCGATGAATCTGATTATTTTCGACTCGACTTGGTGATGCTTTTCGATAATACTAGCCGAAAAAATACAGATCTAAGCCAAATCTCTTCTGACATGGGTTGCACGTGAGGGTAGTTAGACAATTATTCAACCAGTTTTCTTCGATACGATTGTGCATTCAATTATTTATAATACTCATCACAAAAAGGCTAGATAATTTGCACGTAAACCTTTTTGAGAAAATTTTTATTTCTTCTAATAAAATAAAAAAGTTGTACACATGAGATAATTTGTGGGAAATTATATTAATAATATAATTTACACATAAATCAAAAACTTTAGAAATTAAATAAATGAAAATTTTTATTAAGTTTAGATAATTTTTTAATATTTATTGGGAAAATTCATTTATATTAGTGAGGACAATTTTAAAAATATATATTATTAATATGTTTTTCAAATGTTAAGTGTGGGCGGACAACCCCACCTTCCACAATTTGCATCTGCCCCTGTACACAACAATGATTCTATTTATTATATAATTAATTTTATGAGGATCATTAGCCCATACTGTTCATAAATTAGACTTTTGCTTTCCAATATTCTTAATTTAGGAGGATTAAGATTTAAAAGAAAACCTCAATTTTTTTTTTAAAACATCCTCTGTTATTTTTTTCACGTATCAAATAAAAAAAATGAACCTTCTTATTTCCTATCATTTTTTTTTTATCTTACTAATCATAGCCTTAATTAATATAGTAAACTTTAGAATATACTTCTATGCTAACTCCCACCTTCGACTATATTGAGAAATCCTCATGTGTTCTAAGCACGTGGAATTTATGTGTCAAAACCCATGCATCTTGGTTAAGTAGTTATCTTCAGATTTTATATCAATATGCTAAAAAAACCCATGCATCTTGAGGATATATGTCGAACTTTACTCTCTCTCTCTCTCTGGATTTTTTTTTTTTTGCATTTATTTTACTTTTCAGTTGAGGATATATGTCGCAATTTTACTGAAGGCTGGTGGATTGTCAGATAAAAGGAGTAGAAATAGGAGAACAGAAAAGAAAAATAAGATATAAAGCGCACCTTTGAATGGAACAATTCCTCTTTCTTGGAGTTGATTGTATTGCAAGTATCCCAGGAAGCCGCAAGCTGAGGCAGTCCAAAATTGAACCTCTGGTACGCCTAACACTTCTGCCGCCTTAATAGCAAAGCTCATCAAACCATCCGATATTATGCAACTTACTGGAGGAACTTGGGATGATGATGAATTTAGCTTATTCAGTAGGTCCAGAAATGGAGCCAAACAATTCTTTCGTGTTGAATCGCATAGCGCCGGAATATCTTGTGTTGCATCACGATCCGATGGTGGCAACCCGTCGGGTATTGTTTCGAACTGGAAATCTGGCAAGCCCTCAACAAAATCGGGCCCTTTGGATCGGATTAAACGCCTATGATTGAACTCAGTGTTAACAAAAGTTACGTGAAATCCTCTGGAGTGTAACAGTTTGGCTAGTTGCATTGTAGCGTTAACATGGCCTTGTGATGGGTATGGGACTATGACTGCGTGGGGTTTTGTTGCTCCGTCAGAAGCCATCTAATTTTACCAAAGATGCAACTAAATTCAAACTCTCGAGGCTTGTGCAAAGGTCAGTAGTACTAGCTACTGTGGTTTACAGTATACTTATAGAAGAAGTTACATTTGATTAACCTGAAAAAATAAGGAAAAAAAAAATTCATTCAAACCCATTGTTAAAGTCGACTTGTAAATTTTTGGAGTTAAAAAAAAAACAAGAAAGAAATCGGCTCATGGCCATGTCATTATCATCTTGCAAGGTTTTGTCCTATTCAAAGAACTACAAGCCAAGAACTAATTAAAAGCTAATGCATGGTAGAGTGTCATTATCATCTTGCAAGGTTTTGTCCTATTCGAAGGACTACAAGCCAAGAACTAATTAAAGGCTAATGCATGGTAGAGTGTCATTATCATCTTGCAAGATTTTGTCCTATTCGAAGGACTACAAGCCAAGAACTAATTAAAGGCTAATGCATGGCAGAGTCATTGTCATCTTGCAAGGTTTTGTCCTAATCAAAGGACTACAAGCCAAGAACTAATTAAAGACCCCTTTAAGACTCATAAATCAAAATATATTCGAAGTGTTATTCCGTCATGGTGCAAGAAAAGAGGTGGGCGGCTAGTATATTGTTAGTAGAACATAAAATACATAATCAAATGGAAAAAGTATTTTTCTTTGATCGTATCTACATAAAAGTGTTTTTTTTTTATTTTTTTTTTTTTTTTCAGCACATGAGATAGGATAGTGCAACAAACAGAGCTTTGTGAGTAGTTGAAACTTTTTTTTCTAGGTTATTGTACTTTTACAATTAAAATTATGGTAACGTAGATTTATGTGTATTGAGATTTGAGCTTAAAGAGTTTTATTTCTTTTGATTTGTATTCCAATTAGATTATAGTGAAATCTCTCACCATTGACTGTAGACGTAGGAGTTTTAGCTCCGAACCACGTGATTTTTCTATATATATTTATTTTTGCTCTTTGTTCTTAACAAACTGTTATCAGAGTTATTGTTGAGATCGATCCGGGCATGATGTCTTCTACCATTTCGTATGAGATATAAAAGTTTGATGGAACTGACAGTTTTAATCTTTGGCAAGTAAAGATGGAAGCCATATCAATCCAAAATATTTGAAAAAAACACTGTTGGGGAAGAAGATTCCTAGTACGATGACAGATGAACGAAAGCTGGAGATGGATGAGAAGGCATTGACTATAATTCAGTTGTGTTTGTCAGATGAAATTTTGAGAGAAGTTCTTACAGAGAAAATTGTTGTTGGCTTATGGTGTAAGTTAAAGTCCTTATACATGACGAAATCCCTCACCAACAAATTGTTCTTGAAGCAACAATTATATTTGTTGCGTATAGCAGAAAGTACGCAAACGAAATCTCATGTTGATGAATTTAATTCAATTATTACTGATTTGAATTCAATGAAAGTTAAATTAGATGACGATGATCAGGTCCTGCTATTATTGTGTTTCCTACCATCATCGTTTACATACTTTAGGGAAACCATCAACAAAAGAGTGAACTTCGTGTGCAAAAAAAAAATCGAGGCAAATTTTTTTAGATGAACCCAGATCAAGAAGGACGTTGCTGCGATGCTAGTACCGCTGCGGTGCTGCTTTGATCGCAAACCCAGAAGAAGCACTGGCTCTGTGTGAGGCCTAGTCGCCTTGTGCAGATTTGGAGGAAGAGAATAAAGGGGAAGAAAAGGAGAAGGAGAAAAGAAAGAAGAAGAAGAAAAACGAGTCACATCTACCATTACATCATCGTTTAGCCTGAATTTTCAGTTATGAAGTTCTCAAGTCCAACCTGAATGATTAGAGTATCAACATATGAACCAATTTGTTGATAAACCATTCAATATATGTCATGATTATCGCCAATCTCCAAAAGGGTCGTATTTGAGTTTGTTAAATCATAGTGAGATAAGATTAAGATTAACATAAGATATGATAAAGGGCGATTAAACTAATAATACCTTAATTGTATGTTTGATTCATGAGATTATTAGATCGGGACTAAAGTGGGATAAAAAGTCTAAATACTAAAATGCCCTAAAATGTTTCATCATCCTCAACAATACTCAATTTCTTCACAAACCCTAAAATATTATAATTATTATCATAATATTATATTATAATTAAAAAAAATAATTACTATCATTATCATTATTCTAGTAATTATGATAATATTATTATTATAATTATAGTTTTAAATATGGAGTATAATAATGACAATAAGTATTACTATACTTATCATTAAAATTATTATTATATTATAATTATGAAGATTGTTATTATAAGAAAAATTATTATTATTTATAATTTATAATAGTAATTATTATTATGAGAATTATTATAGATATAGTTATAATTACGGAGTATAAAAATAATAATAATTATCATTATTGTAATTAATATAATAATAATGATCATAAATATTATTTTTAATAGCTATATACTATTATAATTAATTAAAATAATAATTAAAATTATTACAAATAATATTTTTCATAATTATTACTATCATCATTAATATAATAATTATTGTTATTTTTATTATAGTAAAATAGTAATAATATTATTATTTGTTTTAATTATTATTATTATTATAATTAATATTAGCTATAATAGTAATAATTATAATAGTAATAATTATTATTATCATTATTATAATAATATTAATTACTATTATTATATTTAATATGATAATGATAATAATAAAAAAATTATTTTTATTATTATTCAAGGGTAGAAATGAAAGAAATAAAGTTTAGTTCTAAGAGGCGAGATATATTTTATCCCCTGGGAGAGGTGAGACAAAAATTATGGGATTAAGACTAATTTAATCAAACCATAATCCCACACAAATAGTAAATCCCCTAACTAAATTTGGGATAAATCATTCGTGTGGGATTAATTAGTTCAATCCCACTTTTAAACCCACAACTAAACAGACCCTAATAAAACTTATCTTTCTTTGTTTTCACTTTTCAATTCAAGGCAAATCAAGTTACCTTATCAAATCTCTTCATTTTCACGGAAACAAAATTCACATTTCAAAACCATTTTATTTATTTCACCAAATATGATGATGCAACATCAGAAATTTAGAATGTAAAACAAACCAAAAGCACATGGAAATACAAGAAGCAGAATAGAAGAATATGGATGAAATCCAAGGAGACGAAAGGATGAAGTCCTTTAGTACGACTACAAGCAAGTACTTGTCTGCATAGTACTCCAGACTTTTCTAGCAACAATGATTTTCTTAGTTACCATGAGTAAGAACTTCCTTAATAAATCTCTCAAAATTATTATAAGATCCTCCAATATCAGTCACTACTTCTGCTTTCTTTTTCCTCTCCAAGGCCTTCTGCCTCATTCGCTTTCCATCACCCCCTTCCAACATTTCCTTAACAAGAGCCTCAATTTCATTGCATTTTACATCATAATTAACTTCCATGTCAATGCCCCATGTGGTACATGCATATCGACAATTGGTTTTTTGCTCAGCGAAGAAAGGCCAACAAATTATAGGCACACCTCCGCAAATAGTTTCTATAATAGAATTCCATCCGCAATGCGTTAAGAAAACACCAACTGATGGGTGTGCCAGCACTAGATCCTGAGGACACCAATTTGCTATTAATTCTCTATCTCTAATCTCCTCGAAAAATTCTTCGGGCAGAATAGCAGAATCACCCATCACCACATCAGGCCTAACAATCCTAAAAAATGGATGCTTACTATTCGCAAGCCCCCATGCAAACTATTTTAAATGTTTGTCGGTCATCACAGTTATGCTACCATAGTTCACATACACAACTGAATTAGGTTCCCTTTTATCGAGCCAGTCCAAGCAATTTGTGTCTTCCTTCCACAAGCTTGAGCTAAATGAGTTGAATTTTCTTTTGGGGACCTGTCTACCAAGCAAGGGAAGTGGACCTATTGTATAAATATTAGGGAACTTGGCTGCAAGAACCTTTAAAACTTGATGTTCAAACTCATCAAAAGTGTTGGAGATGATTGCGGAGGATTTAAAGCAATTTTGTGCTTCTGATCCCATGAAATCAAACATAATGTCGTTTGAATCAGTGGTTCTGATAAAGCTTGGAAGATCCTTGAGTCGGATGCTACTCATACCCGGTATCAATCTATTTCCGTATCAAGAGGGACATCGCTAATGAAATTTTCATCTGCATTGTGTCATTAGACCATACTTCTGTTAGCTTTAATTCGAGATGGATGAGAAATGGTTAGCTAGGGTCATGAGATAATTACAAAGATGAGTAACAAGGATGTAGAGGTGAAGCCAAGCATGTATTTAGAGAAAATTGAAGGCAGCATTTGTAATATCTTATATAATTTTTTTTTCTTTTTTACTTTGGGGGAGTGAAAGACTCGCAAAGTTGTGCCTGGCACCACCCCTGAATGGATGCACAACTACGCAATCAGTGGCGGCTCTAAAAAATTTTCTTAGTGGAGGGCGAGCTATACACACATTGTAAAATATAAATATATATTTAAAAAAATGTTAAGAAATTACTTTTTTTTTACCATTATATTTCCCAATTCCTCTCTACGGATCAATTACGTCATCAAATTTGGGAATTTTTAGCATTTATTTTTTTCCCTTTTCTTCTCTAAAAAAAATGATCGAGAATCAGCCTCACGAGTTGTTAATGACGTGTGGGGCACGTGCAATTGAATGTGATGAAATTAGACCACCGTGGTTTGACGATTTGGTAGATCTGATCATTTTCGACTCGAGTTAGTGATGCTTTTCGGTAATACTAGCCGAAAAAATACAGATTTAAGCCAAATCTCTTCTCACAAGGGTGGCACGTGAGGGTGGTTAGACAATTATTCAACTGGTTTTCTCATATACGATTGTGCATTCAATTATTTATAATACTCATCACAAAAGGCTAAATAATTTGCACGTAAACCTTTTTGAGAAAATTTCTATTTCCTCTAATAAAATAAAAAAGTTTTATACATGAGATAATTTGTGGGAAATTTTATTAATAATATAATTTAAACATAAATCCAAAACTTTAGAAATTAAATACATGAAAATTTTACATTAAATTTAGATAATTTTTAAATATTTTTGAGACAATTAATTTATATTAGTGAGGGCAATTTTAAAAATACATATATTATTAATATATTTTTCAAATATTAAGTGGGGTCGAACGACTCCACTTCTCATAAAGTGGATCTACCCTTGTACACAATAATGATTCTGTTTGTTATACATTTAATTTTATGAGATCATTAGCCTATACTATTCATAAATTAGCTTATTTTACTTTTTACTTTTCAATATTCTGAATTTAGGAGGCTTGTGTAAAGGTCGGCAGTACTATCTACTCTGGTATACAGTATACTTATAGAAATTATATTTGATTAACCTGAAAAAATAAGGAAAAAAAATCGTTCATACCCATTGTTAAAATCGACTTGTAAATTTTTGGAGTTAAAAGAAAAACAAGAAAGAAATCCGCTCATGGCCATGTCATTATCATGTTGCAAGGTTTTGTTCTATTCAAAAGACTACAAGCCAAGAACTAATTAAAGGCTAATGCATGGCAGTGTCATTATCATCTTGCAGGGTTTTGTCCTATTCAAAGGACTACAAGCCAAGAACTAATTAAAGGCCCTTTTTAAGGCTTATAAATCAAGATATATTCGAAGCGTTATTCCGTCATGGTGCAAGAAAAAAAGTGGGCGGCTAGTATATTGTTAGCAGGACATGAAATACGAAATCAAATGGATAAAGTATTTTAATTTGACCGTATCTATATATAAGTGTGTTTTTTTTTTTGCAGCACAAGAGATAGGATAGTACAATAAATAGAGCTTTGTGAGTAGTTGAAACTTCTTTTCTTTTAGGTTTTTTTTATTTTTTATTTTTAAAATTAAAATTATGGTAGCATAGATTTGCATGTATTGAGATTTGGGCTTAAAGAGTTTTATCTCTCTTGATTTGTATTCCAATTTGATTATAATAGAATTTCTCATCATTGACTGTGGACGTAAGAGTTTTAGCTCTGAACCACGTGAATTTTCTATATTTGTTTATTTTCTCCGCTTTGTTATTAACAAACTGTTATCAAAGCTATTGTTAAGATCGATCCGGGCATGAGATCTTCTACCATTTCGTATGGGATATAAAAGTTTGATGGAACTGGCAGTTTTAATCTTTAACGAGTAAATATGCAAGCCATATCAACCCAAAATATTCGAAAAATGCACTGTTGGGGAAGAAGAAGATGCCTAGTACGATGACAGATGAACAAAAGCCGGAGATGGATGAGAAGGCCTTGATTGTAATTCAATTTTGTTTGTCAGATGGAATTTTGCGTGAAGTTCTTACATAGAAAACTATTGCTGGCTTATGGTGTAAGTTAGAGTCATTATACATGACGAAATCCCTCACCAACAAATTTTTCTTGAAGCAACAATTATATTTGTTGCGTATGGCAGAGAGTACGTCAATGAAATCCCATGTTGATGAATTTAATTCAATTATTATTGATTTGAATTCAATGAAATTAAAATTTGATGATGATGATCAGGCCCTGCTATTGTTGTGTTTCCTACCATCATCGTTTACACACTTTAGGGAAACCATCAACAAAAGAGTGAACTTCGCGTGCCAATCTATCCGCACAACCATTAGCTTCCCTAAAAATGTATTTGCTTCATTTCAAACATTGTCAAAAGGTCTATGCAATTAGAAATGAGAGAACCATGAGGATGATTAAAAGCATCAGCCTTTTGGAGAAGTTGGATAACATGATTTCAATGGTCTTGCAAGATGGCAAAGAGTCAAAGATAAGGGTGGATTCGAGCCGAGTCGAACTAGAGTTGAGATGTAATGCCCGTATTCTTAAAGTAAGGATAAAAAAGTAATTTGATAGATATTATATTGAATTAAATTATACAGATATGAAAGATTTATCATTAATTTGAAATAATAATTGAAAGATGACATTGTGAATTTTATTGAAAAAATAGAATTTTTTTAAAGAAGAAAGTACTAAAAATTATGAAATTTCAAGTTGAAATGAAAGAATTTTGAAGAAAAATGTAAAATGAGGTTGAAGAAAATTAATTAGAAAATTTGTTGGAAGAAAATATAAGTTTCTAAATATTTTTATAATTAAAAAATAAAATAAAATAAATTTTGAAGGAAGAAAAGATTAAAAAAATTGATTTTTAAAATGAATGGCAAAACTGTAAAAAATAAAGGGCTAAAGACCGATGCAGAACTGTAAATAAGGAATGACAAAACTGTAAAAATTAAAAAGCTAAGGACTAATGGCAGAACTGTAATTATTTAATGACAGAATTGTAAAATGAATGATAGAAATGTAAATTTAATAGGTTGATAGTAGATTTATAATTTTAAGATATATTTAAAAAAAAGACATCTAGACGCTTGCTTTCAAGTGTAGTGTTTTTGGTAAGTTACAAAAGAAAGAAAAGGAAAAAAAAAAAGGATTGATAAACACTTGGTTGTCCAGGTGTAACCTACCAAAACATGCAAGAGTGCATGTTTAACAACTACATGGACAAATATTAAGATGGCTGCAGGTGGAAAACACTGGGGTAAGTTAACTATAAAATGTAATTTTGGTTTTTTATTTATTGTATAAATCTTATCAAATTCTGTTTGTTTTTTTTTTTCTATATTCAATTCAAACTACTATATTTCTTTAAACATTTGGGGACTGAAAGAAAGGTTGAAAGGGTAAAATTTTGAAAAAGTTTACGGGAGAAATTTTAAGAGAATCGAGGAAAGATCTAAGAAAAACCAAAGGTAATAATGTGAATTTTATTTTTGAAATTTCCCTGAATTCAATGTGTATGAGAAATTTTAAAGGGTATAAATTTTGAAAGAATTAAAGAATAAATTAGAAATTTTAATACAAATATTATGTCAGGTGTTGATGATCAACAATCAGGTGAAATTACTGAAAAGAAAAGGAAAGAAATGGAGGTGATCCACAGGTTGCTCTAAGTGCTACGTGATGAGTTAGATTTACTTTTAATAATCGAGATAAATATGAACAGTGATGATATTTGAATTATTTATTAACCTATGATTTGATGATAGATGAAAGTTGGTTGATGGGTATGATAGGAATAATTGATATGTTAGAGATTTATTATATGAAAAGTAATATTACTGAAATAATGAGTTTATTAAATATATAATGAAGGGATAAATGAGATTCTTGATGAGCTATGGTTGATAATTTGATATTATATATGATGAGAAGAATTTAGTGAAATTTATCAAATAATAATTTGAGAAGAAGCAGGATAGCTAATTTGAATGTCTAAATACATGCTTGTTTTTATATTATTGTTCATATGCATATTTCATATCATTATTCATATGCATATACATGAAATAAAAGAACTGGGAGGGGCCAGTCTAAATGAAAATCGTGACAGCTGATATATGCTGGTGAGAAATTAAAACCGTGACAGTCGGTGTATGCTGGTGAGAAATGAATAACCGTGACAACTGATATACGGTGGTGAGAAATGAAAATCGTGACTGCCGGTATATACTGGTGAGAAATGAAAACTGTGACAACCGGTATATACAGGTGATAAATGAAAAACCGTGACAACCAGTATATACTGGTGAGAAATTAAAACCGTGACAGCCGATATATGCTGGTGATAAAAGAATCGGGAAGGTATCCGGTCTAAGATAAAAACATGTCGACATGTGGGAAGACGTTCCCAAATAATAATTCATGCATTGCATCTGTTTTAAATGTTAATTTTTATTAGTGAGATGCTAAAGTGTTGTTCTTGATTGTAAATTTATTGATAAATGAATGAGTCTCACTGAGAGACATATATAGTGGGAAAGAAATATGAAAGTATGATATGATAAGAACTATATGAATGATAGACTATATGCTATGAACCTCATAACAAGGTGATTATGAGATATAATTGATGGTCTCAAGGTGAATAAATAAATGAGAAAAAAGAGACTGATAAAGAATGAGGTTATGATATGAGTAGTGATAATTGAATGCTATTATCAAATTATATGAGATATAGATGAATTAATATTGGAAGACTATTTATACAAATTGAATACTTCTAGTAAATTTAATTCATTGAGCTTGTGAAGCTCACCCCTCATTGTTAAATAATTTCAGGTAGCAGGCAAGACAGATAGTTTGGTGAGCTAAGATTCAGACGAAGTCATTACCTGAAAGCCACGTGGTCTACATCCTCAGACTAATGGAAAAAATATTTGTAAATATTTATGCTTATTATGTTGTATGTAATGTTTAAGTTGAGATCTGAATGATATATCTCCCCTGTTGAGGGTTGAGGAGTGATGTAAATAATTGTAGTTGCTATATTTTTATTGTTGCATATATATGTCGTGTTGGGATTTCCAAAATGTGACGACACCGTCTCGGGGGTGGCCAACCTAGGATGGGTCGTTACAATTTTTCTATTAGAGCATTAGGTTTTATGATTCCGTAGACTGTACAAAAAGAAAGAAAGTGAAAGATTAAAATAAATTATATTTTAATGCAGAGTCTGAGGATGACATGTGGATGTGCTAGAACTAGAATTAGAGCTGTTGACTTGAAAGGGCGTGGTAGGCCCCAATTTTTAAACGAGCTAAGGTTGAGATGGAAGTTGAGTATGAGTCTGTGGTTCCTAGAAGGGAACGTGTTGACAGTATAATTGATATTAGTAGGGGTATGAGAGAATCTAGAGTTGAAATAGATGAGCTAAGAGAAGCTCTTGCTCATGCTCTTGAGAAAATGAATGTAACAAATGATAGAATTGATAGTCTATAGCATATACTTGATGAACATGCTAGAGCAGTGCATGAGGTTGTTGTAAATCCAGAAATGGTAAATGTTAAAAAGGGGAAATGTGAGTTTATGTATGACATGCAGAGAGATCGTTTTGTTAAACATATTAAGTCGAATGCTTTGTTGTTTAAAGGATCTATGAATCCTTTTAAGCCTGAGTTTTGGGTGAAACATGTAGAAAGATTATTTTGTATTTTACCATTAACTAATAGGCAGAGGGTCACCTTTGCTACGTTCAAATTAGAAAGAGAGGCTTTGGATTTATGGGAGGATGCTCTTCCCAGGGTAAGGGCATATGTTGATTGACCCTTAACTGGGAATAGATTTAAGGAGCCTTTTTCTTTTATAAATATTGATCATATACTTGCAGAGCCCAACCGAAGAAAGATTTCATTTATTTGAGGTAAAAATGTGTTGATTATGGCTCAGTATGATAACAGATTTGTAGCTTTGTCAATGGTTGTATAAAAAATGGTAGACATAAAGGAGAATAAGTGTAAGAAGTTCCTAGATGGATTATATTTTAAGATTTGATTGAAACTATCTTACATGAGACATATAAATTATGTCAGGTTGGTGGATATAGCATTTCAGATTTAGAAAGATGTGATAGAGTTTAACGGGGAGAAAGAGATAGTGGTTGAAGATACTTAGACATAAAAGTTCTAGAGGTAGTAGTAGTATGAGTGTAAAGGTGGGAGACCACCCTAGAGGAGTCGTCCGTGTGAAAGAAAGACCTATAATGCAGAGTTAGAGGTAAGCTAGATCCATAGCTTCTATAATTCAAAGTAATGTTGGTGGGATCCCTAGATTTTGGGAGATAGTCTGTGGGAATTAGAAGTTATGGTAGAGGTGGGAGTGTACTACCTAGAGGATATGGTAATGTGATAGAAAGACTAGAACGTGTTATAGATGTAATCAGATAAGATATTTATCCCAGAATTGTCTTAATTTAAGGTGCCTTATATGTAAAAAGACAGACATATCAATGTTGGTTGATCTTGGTGCAACTCATTCTTTTGCGTCCAATGTATTTATGAAGTCTATTTATGCATGTATTAGTCATTTGGTATATAATATTATTGTTGAAGTTCCCGCTAGAGATAGAGTGATAATCATAAATGTTTACAAGGGTTGTGTGATTCATATCGATGATAGAGAATTTGAAGCTGATTTATTTCCTTTGAATATGATATAATTTCATTTGATTTTGGGAATGAATTGGTTGTCGACGTATTATGATTGGGTTGATTGTTCCAGAAAGAATGTAGTGTTCAGGATATGGATAAGAGGAATTTAGTTTTAAGGAGAACGTAAGATACTTTCGAACTATCTTATTTTGCTATGACTACTAGTAAATGGTCAAGGAAAGGATGTGAGGGGTATTTGGCATATGTGGTGGATTTTAGAAATGATAGTAGAAAGTTGGAAGAAATCTTAGTAGTGAAAGATTTTTCTGATGTATTTCTTGATTAGTTGTCTAGTTTACCTCTCAGTAGGGAAATTAAATTCTCTATTGATGTGATACTAGGTTCATCACATATATCTATAACACCTTATAGACTGACATTCGCTGAGTTGAGAGAATTGAAAGTGCAGCTTCAAGAGTTGTTATATAAAATATAGACAATTTATTCGACCAAATGTGTTACCATGGGGAGCCCCTATATTGTTTGTAAAGAAGAAAGATAGAACGATGATGTGGTGTATAGATTAGAAACAACCGAATAAGATCACCATTAAGAACAAATATCCTTTACCTAGGATAAATGATTTATTTGAGAAGTTGCAGCGAGCAAAGTTATTTTCTAAGATAGACCTGAGATCAGGTTATCACCCATTTAAGAATAAAAGAAGGAGACATGTTTAAGACTGCTTTTAGGATATGTTATGGTCATAAGTTTCTGGTGATGCCATTTGGGTTGACTAATGTTCCAGCAAAATTCATGGACTTAATGAATAAAATGTTTAAACAATTTCTTGATAATTTTGTGGTTGTGTTCATTGATCACATCTTGGTGTATTCTAAGACTAAGGGAGAGCATGCAAAATATTTAGAAATTGTGTTGGAGATTTTGAGGAGAGAGATTGTATGCTATAATTTCCTAAATGTGAATTTTGACTGAATGAAATAACTTTCTTGGAACATGTAATATCCGGAGTTGGCATAACAGTTGATCCACAAAAGGTAGAAGCAATGTTGAGTTGGGAGAGACCAACTAATGTAACTGAGATTAGAATCTTCTTGGGATTAGCTGCTTATTATAGAAAATTAATTTTGAGATTTTCTATTATCACAGTATTGTTGACTTGATTGACTAAGAAAGACGTTAAGTTCTATGGTCTGGGGGAGTGTGAGAAAACTTTCCAATTACTAAAGAAGAAATTGACTACAGCTCCAGTATTGGTGCTTCCTTCTGGTGATGAAGGAATATTGGTGAATAGTGATACATCCCATCAAGAGTTGGTATGTGTGTTGATGCAACATGGGAAGGTAATGTCATATGCTTCTAGGCAATTGAGGAATCATTAGAGAAATTACCTTACCCATGACTTAGAGTTAGTTGCCATAGTGTTTGCTTGAAAATTTGGAGACATCATCTATATGGAGCCACTTGTGAGATATTTACTGATCACAAGAGTTTGACATACTTACCTACCTAGGGAAAGTTGAATTTGAGACAGAGGCGGTGGATGGAGTTGATTAGTGATTATGACTGTACAATTCATTATCATCCAAGAAATGCTAATGTAGTAGTTGATGCATTAAGTAGAAAGTCTACAAGAAGGTTAACTGTTATTGAGAGTCCTGATGTGAAATTGATGAAAGATTTAAGAGAGATAAGAATGAAGTTGAATATCAGTGATAGAGAATCATTGTTAACAAACATGGTTGTACAGTCATCCATAGTAAAATGCTTGTTAGAGATGCAAGGTAGAGATGAGGAGATAGAGAAGATTAAGCAGGAAGTGCTTAGTAGAAAGCAATATGAGTTAAAAATTTGAAATGATAGTGTTATGGTATAGGAACATCGAATATATGTTCCTAATGATGTGGAATTGAGAACGGAGATATTGAGAGAGGTGCATAATCATGTATATTCGATGCACTCGAGTAACAATAAAATGTATAGAGGATTGAGACAAATTACTGGTGGTCAGAATTGAAAAGGGATGGAGCTGAATATATTTCTAGATGCTTGGTTTGTCAGCAAGTGAAGTCAAAGAATAAAAATCCGAGAGGCTTACTACAGCCTTTTCATGTGCTCGAATGACCATAGAAAAATGTGAGCATGAAGTTTGTTTCTGGATTTTTCCATACCCAGAGAGGTTACGTTACATTGTAGGTGATAGTAGATAGACTTTCTAAGTCATCTCAATTTCTTCCAATTAAAACTAATTGGACTCCTAAAAAGTTGGCTGAACTGTATGTACCTAAGATTGTGAGGTTATATGGAATAATATTGAGCATAATATCAAATAGAGATGCAGGAGTTACATCTTGGTTTTGGAGAGGCTTTCAGAAAGCCACGGGTACATAGTTACAATTTAATATAGCTTTTCATCCTCAACAGATGAGTAGAAGGTGCAGAACTCCAGTATGTTAGGAAGAAGTGGGAGAGAGAAATACATTTGGTTCATAAATTATTAAGTTAACAACTAAGTTGATCAAATTGGCTAGAGAGAACCATAAAGCAGCACAGAGTAGATCGAATAGCTACGCTGATAATAGAAGAAGATCTCTTGAGTTTCAAGTAGGCGATTGGGTGTATTTGAAAATATCTCATGTTGAGGGTCAAAAAGAAAGGTAAGTTGAGTCTGAGGTAAGTGGGACCCTATGAAGTTATTGAGAAAGTTAGGCTAGTTGTGAGTAGCCTGGATTTTCCTCCAATGTTGAAGCAATTACATAATGTGTTTCATGTTTCACTTTTGAGAAAGTGTTTACATGATGAATCTCATAATATTTCAAGCCAAACTATAGAAATTGAGGAAGATTTGACTTTTACACAAGTACTAGTGAGAATTTTAGATAGAAAAGAACAAGTCTCTAGTAATAAAGTAATTCCATTGTTAAAGTATTATAGCAGAACAAATATTTTAAAGAAATTACTTGGGAGCATGAGATAAGAATGGGGAAAGAATACCCCCAGCTTTTTCATGAGTTAGGTAAAGAAATTTCGGGGACGAAATTTTTATAAGTTGGGTAGAATTGTAATACTCATGTCCTTGAAGTAAGGATAAAGATGTAATTTGATAGATATTATATTGAATCAAATTATGCAGATATGAAAGATTTATCATTAAGTTGAAATAATAATTGAAAGATGACATTAAGATTTTTTTTTGAAAAGGATAGAATGTTTTTTTTAAGAAGAAAGTACTAAAAATTATGAAATTTCAAGCTGAAATGAAAGAATTTTGAAGAAAAATGTAGAATGAGGTTGAAGAAAATATAAGTTTCTAAATATATTTTTTTAATTTTAATAAAATAAAATAAAATAAATTTTGAAGGAAGAAAAGATAAAAAAATAGATTTTTAAAAGGAATGGCAAAATAGTAAAAAATACAGGGCTAAGGACTGGTGGTAGAACTGTAAATAAGGAATGGCTAAACTGTAAAAATTAAAGAACTAAAGATCGATGGCAGAACTATAATTATGTAATGGTAGAATTGTAAATAATGAATGGCAGAAATGTAAATTTAATAGGCTGATGACATATTTGTAATTTTAAGGTATATATATATATATATATATATATATATATATATATATATTTTAAAAAAACGCCACCTGGACGCTTGCGTCCAGGTGTAGTGTTTTTGGTAAGTTACAAAAGAAAGAAAAGGAAAAAAAAAGAAGGAATGACAAACACCTAGTTGTCAAGGTGTAACCTACCAAAACTTGTAAGAATGCATGTTTAATAACTACATGGATATATATTAAGATGGCAGCAGGTGGAAAACGGTGGGGTAAGTTTACTATAAAATGTAATTTTGGTTTTTTATTTATTTTATAAATTTTATCAAATCCTGTTTGGTTTTCTTCTATCTTCAATTCAAACTACTATATATCTTTAAACATTTGGAGACTAAAAGTGTTAATGTATTATATGGGCTTAGTCCCACATTGGTTGTGTATAGTTTTGCCTCTTCTATTGGTTTGTATAAATAGGATAGTCTCACATTGGTTGTGTATATTGCCTCTCCTATTGGCTTGTATAAATAGGATAGCTCCCTTGTATTCGGAGTAAAGAATCGAATACTCCTAGTAAATTTAATTCAATGAGCTTGTGAAGCTCACTCCTCATTGTTCAATGATTTCAAGTAGTGTAAATTACACTATTCAATATAATTCTTCTCTTTGTATTGTCTCACTTCTTCTATTAAATTCAACATGGTATCAGAGCATTAATGGTTCTCGGTATATTAAGAGTTGAGTATGCTCTGTGATTGCCACCATTAATGGATCCTTCACATCAGAAAAACTTCTAGTATATCCTTTTCATACCTGTCGGGTCATCACTAGAGTCGGAGTCTCATTCTCCATCGACATCATCTCCGCTGTCGCTCCTGTTTCAGACACGTTGCTGCCACGTCAGCGCCACATCAACGACACGTCAGCGACACATTACTCGTTGACCACCACATCATTAGTTGACCGCCAGATCAACGGTTTCTTGGAGGTTCATCTTCCTCTTTGCTCCTATGGCTGAATCGGACTTACCCCACCGACAGAGCACCCGTTGCTCTTGCTACACCAGTTGCCAAGGCAAACCCACACCAGAAGCCCATATATATTGCAAGTATTGTCATTCACAAGGGTATGAATTGCTTAAATGTCCTTCTCGTATGTGTAAAGTCTAGAGAGAACTGGGTCACCATCTTGCAGACTGCCCTAAACTTCCACACCAGAAGCCCTTATATTGCAAGTATTGTCGTTCACAAGGGCATGAATTGCTCAAATGTCATCGTCTGTGTAAAGTCTGCAGAGAACTAGGTCACTATCTTGCAGACTGCCTTAAACTTCCATCTGGAAATCAGTCAAATGGGAACCAATATTGCTCTCGAGGCTCATACAATCAGTTCTATTCCAAGCCAAAGAATACTGCTACTGTAACCACTGATGCTACACCAACTTCATCCAGCTCTCCAGCTGATTGGAGTGGTTTCTGCACCGTTCTTACTGAGGCTCTAAATAAAATCGGTAACAATATAGCCATGTCAACTACACCAGGTACATCCCGATGGTATTTTGATTCTGCTTGTTGCAATCATATGACTTCTGATGCCTCTATATTTTCCTCTAAAACCAGTGATGAGCATGCACCTACTATTCACACTGCCAATGGATCAAATATGCTGGTCAACCATACTGGACATGTTGATAGTTCTCATTTGTCTCTCCTTGACACATATTTGGTTCCTAATCTTACGCTTAACCTTATATCTGTTGGAAAACTATGTGATCTTGGACTTGATTTGCATTTTTCTTCTACTGGTTGTCGTGTATAGGACCCTCAGACAGGAAAACTCATTGGAACCGACCGTAAAGTTGGACACCTCTTTGAGCTCACTCATCTCCAAGTCCCATTCTCACCATCACCAAACCAATCAGCCGCATCCATCCCAGCACTCTCACCCGTGGAATTGTGGCACTCTCGGTTAGGTCACACTTCATCTAGCCTTTTACATTCTCTTATTTCTAGTGGTCAGTTAGGTTCACTTCAGCATGAGTATTTTCATTGTATTCATTGTCAACTTGCAAAACAATCAGCTTTACCTTTTAATGAGAGTCAATCTGTTTCCCTTGCACCTTTTGATTTAGTACATTCTGACGTTTGGGGTCCTTCTCCTCATGCATCAGTGGGTAGTGCTCGTTATTTTGTTATATTTGTGGACGACTATTCTGGTTATACTTGGTTGTTTCTTATGAAAAGTAGATTTGAACTCTTTCAAATATATTTTGATTTTTCTTTTATGGTTCAAACTCAATTCTCTCGGAATATCAAAATTTTTCGTTCAGATAATGCAATGGAATATAAAGACCGTGCTTTTCTAAACCTACTTCACAAAAATGGCATGTTCCCCCACAGCTCGTGCCCTGGAACCTCCCAACAAAATGGACAAGCCGAACGCAAACATCGACATATTCTTGACACCGTTCATGCTCTACTCATTTTGTTATCATGTCCTGAACGTTTCTGAGGTGATGCTACCTTAACTGCAGTGTACACAATCAATCGTGTCCCTTCCACTACAATCCAAAATCAGTCTCCATTCGAGCACCTTTTTGGTAAACCTCCTGATTACTCTAACCTTAGAGTCTTTGGTTGCGCTTGTTTTGTTCTTCTCAAACCACATGAACACAACAAATTACAACCAATGGCTCATCTGTGTTGTTTCATTGGATATGGTATTGAACATAAGGGGTATCGATGCTGGGATCCTATTTCTAAAACTCTTCGTATCTCTCGTCATGTCATTTTTTGGGAACATCAAATGTTCTCTTCCTTACGGTCATTTGACATGTCAACCATCACTAACTCCAGATTCTTTACTGATCCATCTATTGAGTTATTTCCTGAGAATCCAGTTTCAGGTACTGTTGAGTTCACCTCCGAATCACCAACTGATATCACCCCTTCCGTTTCGGAACCACCAGCTGATCCTACCTCTCCAGACCCAGCTTCAGCTCTAGAACCATCAACTGATCTCACCTCTCCGACTCAATCGGTCATGCCCAAGGATATTCCTATGTCTGATGAGTCTGCACCGATTCCCTCTGAGAGCCATCCTCCAGATCACCCTTGCAGATCTACCAGGGTAACTCATCCCTCATCTCATCTTGCTGATTACCATTGTGATTATCATTGTTTTTCCACTATACTTCATCTGCATGAGCCTCAATCCTATAAGGAGGCTAGTACTAATCCTTTTTGGCAGAAAGCAATGGATGAAGAACTTCAAGCCCTAGCTAAAACTCATACTTGAGATATTGTTGATCTACCCCCTGGAAAAACTCCTATTGGGTGCAAATGGGTGTTTAAGATCAAGACACTTTCTGATGGCTCTATTGAACGATATAAAGCCCGACTTGTTGCTAAGGGATTTGCTCAGGAATATGGCATTGACTATGAAGAGACATTTGCTCCAGTGGCGAGGCTCACATCTGTCCGTACACTTATTGTTGTCGCCGCCATTCGAAGATGGATTCTATTTCAAATGGATGTCAAAAATGCATTTCTGAATGGGGATCTTCTTGAGGAAGTCTATATGCATACACCTCCCGGCTTGGATGCCCCTCGAAACAAAGTTTGTAGCCTTCGCCGTGCCCTATATTGTTTGAAACAAGCTCTATGTGATTGGTTTGCCAAATTCAGCACTACCATTCATTAGTTTGGGTTCACACTGAGTGCTCATGATTCGGCTTTGTTTATCCGCCATACTGCCAATAGTATTATCCTTCTTTTACTATACGTGGATGATATGGTTATTACTGGAGATGATCTACATGGTATTTCTGAACTCAAAAAGTTTCTCAGTGGCCAATTCAAGATGAAAGATCTTGGCGTGCTCACCTATTTTCTTGGCCTCGAAGTCTTATCTAATTCTGATGAATTTTTTTTTCTCTTTCAGGCCAAATATGCCTCAGATCTCCTTTCCAAGGCTGGGATCACTGACTCAACCACTGCCACTACTCCTCTCGAGCCGAACGTCAGACTTACCCCACTCGATGGTTCATCTCTTTAGGATACCACTCTATATCACCAACTGGTTGGAAATCTTGTACATCTTACTGTCACTCGCCCTGACATTGCCTATGCTGTTCATCAGGTCAGTCGGTTCTTGTTCGCTCCTCGGACCACCCATTACTCGGCTGTTCTTCGCATTCTTCGGTATGTCAAGGGTACTTTATTTCATGGGCTTCATTTCTCAGCATAGTCTGCCCTCGTCTTACAAGCCTATTCTGATGCGAATTGGGCCGGAGACCCCACCGAAAAACGTTCAACCACTGGTTACTGTTTCTTTTTGGGCAATTCTCTCATTTCCTGGCGTAGTAAGAAACAAACTGTAGTTGCTCGCTCCAGTACTGAAGCTGAATATCGTACCATGGCTGATGCAACTCAAGAAATTCTCTGGCTTCGATGGCTACTCACTGACATGGGTATCTCTTCTCATGCTGCCACTATCCTACACTGTAACAATAGAAGTGCTATTCAGATCGCTCACAATGATATCTTCCACGAGCATATAAAACACATCGAGAATGATTGCCACTTCATCCGTGATCACATTCTCCAGAATACGGTTCGTCTACAATCTGTCAGTTTAGTCGATCAGACAACTGACATTTTCACTAAGGCTCATCCACTCGGACGCTTTCACTCTCTGGTTTTCAAACTCAGGTTCACCTCCCACTTACCGCCTTGAGTTTGAAGGGGGGATGTTAATGCATTATATGGGCTTAGTCCCACGTTGGTTGTGTATAGCTTTGCCTCTCCTATTGGCTTGTATAAATAGGATAGTCCCACATTGGTTGTGTATAGCTTTGCCTCTCCTATTGGCTTGTATAAATAGGATAGCTCCCTTGTAAGTAAATTACACCATTGAATATAATTCTTCTCTTTGTATTGTCTTACTTCCTCTATTAAATTCAACAGAGAGAAATGTTGAAAGGATAAAATTTTGAAGAGGTTTACAGGAGAAATTTTAAGAGAGTCGAGGAAAGCTCTAAGAAAAACCAAAGGTAATAATGTGAATTTTATTTCTGAAATTTAGCATACATAAAATTTCTCAAAATTCAATGTGTTTGGGAATTTTTAAAGGGTATAAATTCTGGAAGAATTGAAGAATAAATTAGAAATTTTAATATAAAAATTATGTCAGGTGTTGACAGTCAGTAATCGGGTGAAATTGCTGAAAAGAACACCAAAAGCAAAGAGGTGATCCACAAGTAGCTCTAAGTGCTACGTGGTGAGTTAGATTTACTTTTAGTAATCGAGATAAATATGAAATATACGGTGATGATATTTGAATTAGTTATTAACATATGATTTGATGATAGATGAAAGTTGGTTGATGAGTATGATAGGATTAATTGATATGTTAGAGATTTATTATATGAGAAGTAATATTATTGAAATAATGAGTTGATTAAATATATAATGAAGGGATAAATGAAATTCTTGATGAGCTATGATTGATGATTTGATATGATATATGAGAAGAAGAATTTAGTGAAACTGATCAAATAATAATTTGAGAAGAAGCAGGTTAGCTAATTTGAATGTGTAAATACATGCTTGTTTTTATATTATTGTTCATATGCATATTTCATATCATTATTCAAATGAATATATGTGAAATAAAAGAATCGAGAGGGGGCCGGTCTAAATGAAAATAGTGACAGCTGGTATATGCTAGTGAGAAATGGAACACCGTGACAGTCGGTATATGCTGATGAAAAATGAAAACCGTGACAACCGGTATATGCTGATGAGAAATGAAAACTGTGACAATCGGTATATGCTGGTGAGAAATGATAAACCGTGATAGCCGGTATATACTGGTGATAGATTAAAACCGTGATAGTCGGTATATGCTGGTGATAAAAGAACCAGAAAGTCATATGGTTTAAGAAAAAAACATGTTGACATGTGGGAAGATGTTCCCAAATAATAATTCATGCATTGCATATGTTTTAAATATTGATTTTTATTACTAAGATGCTAAAGTATTGTTCTCGATTATAAATTTATTGATAAATTAATGAGTCTCACAGAGAGAGAGATATAGTGGGAAATAAATATGAAAGTATGATATGATAAGAACTATCTGAGTGATAGACTATATGCTGTGAACCTCATAACGAGGTAATTATGAGATATAATTGATGGTCTCAAGGTGAATAAATATATGAGAAGAAGAGACTGATAAAAAATGGGGATTATGATATGAGTAGTGATAATAGAATGCTATGAGATATAGATGAATGAATATTGGAAGACTATTTATACAAATTGAATACTTCTAGTAAATTTAATTCACTGAGCTTGTGAAGCTCACCCCTCATTGTTAAATAATTTCAGGTAGCAGGTAGGACAGACAGTTTGGTCAGTTGAGATTCAAACGAAGTCATTATCTATAAGCCACGTGGTCCACATCAGTAGACTAATGGAAAAAAAATGTTTGTAAATTTTCAAGCATATTATATTGTATATAATGTTTAAGTTGAGATCTGAATGATGTATCTCCCTTGTTGAGGGTTAAAGAGTGATGTAAATAATTACAGTTGCTATATTTTTATTGTTGCATATATATGTCATGTTGGGATTTCCAAAATGTGACGACATCATCTCGGGGGTGGTCAACCCGGGATGGTTCGTTACATGAGGTGAGCTCAAGTTCAGCTCGTGAGTAAAATACTTATTCAAGCCGAGGTTCGAGTCAAACCCGAGTTAAGAAAATTGAACTTAAACTTGACTCGTAAAGCGAAATTCAAGCTCGAGTTTGACTCGTAAGCCAACTCGAACTCAAGTTAAAGTCAAGCTTTTCGAAATAAAATAATAAATATATGTGTTTTTCGAAATATAAATAAATAAATTTAGTATTTATATTTTTTATAGTGTATATTAAATATATAATATCTATATAATATTTATTTAATTTATTAATTAAATTGAGCTGACTCGTGAGCCTAATGAGTCGAGTTTGACATTGCTCGAATCGATCTGAAATCACAGCTCGAACTCGAACCTCTCGAGTGAGCCGAACTGCTCAACTTAGTTCAACTCCTAGTCACAGAGACCAGATTCCCAAAAATCCGTTGGATGAGAGTGCCTAACCATGAAAATAAACAGTAAGGGTCGATTTGGTTCACGGAAAAAATTATAGTAGGATAAGATTAGGATTATAATGGGATAAGATTAAAGGGGATTAAAAGTGGTACTATCTTAATTTTAAGTTTGGTTTATAAAACTTTCAAATTGGGACTAAAGTGAAATAACAAGTATAAAGACCAAAATACCTTTATATTTGGGTGAGATTAAATTTTTTCTAACATTTTTTTCCTCTCCAGTTTTTTCCCCACAAATCCTTCATACATAAAACAACAAACAACCCCAAATCCTTTTACGTTTCCTTTTCCTATGCCAAAACAATTTCTTTCTAATTCTGGACAACCAAGGAAAAACAAAAAAAAATTGTGAAATCCCATCCCCTATTCTTCTCCTTCTTACAAATCTGGACAAGAAAAAAAATTGAGGCAAAATTTTTGGATGAACCCAGATCTGGAAGGACGTTGCTACGACGTTAGTACGACGTTGCTGCGACGCTGCTCTGATCACGAACCCAGAAGAAGCACCGGCTCTGCATGAGAAAAAGTGCAGATATGGAGGAAGAGAATAAGGGGGAAGAAAATGAGAATGAGAAAAGGAAGAAGAAGAAGAAAAAAGAGTCACATCTACCACTACATCATCATTTAGCCGAAATTTTCAGTTATAAAGTTCTCAAGTCCAACCTCACTTATTACAGTATCAACACATGAAGCAATTTGTTGATAAACCATTCAATATATATCATGATTATCACCAATCTCCAAACGGGTCATATTAGAGTCCGTTTGGCTTACAAAATTTTAGTGAGATAGGATTAAGATTAACATAAGATATGATAAAGATGGATTAAACTGATAATACCTTAATCTTATGCTGGTTCATGAGATTGTTAGATCGGGACTAAAATGGGATAAAAAGTCTAAATACTAAAATGCCCTAACACTGTTCATCATCCTCAACAATACTCAATTTCTTCACAAACCCTAAAATTATTATAATTATTATCATAATATTATATTATAATTAAAAAATAATAATTACTATCATTATCATTAATCTAGTAATTATGATAATAATATTATTATAGTTATAGTTTTAACTATGGAGTATAAAATAACAATAAGTATTACTATACTTATCATTAAAATTATTATTATATTATAATTATTAAGATTGTTATTATAAGAAAAATTATTATACTTATGAGAGATATAGTTATAATTACGGAGTATAATAATAATTATCATTATTGTAATTAATATAATAATTATCATAATAGTATTATTAATAACTTTATACTATTATAATTAATATTATAATAATTATAATTATTACGAATAATAATTTTAATAATTATTACTATTATCATAAATATAATAATTATTGTTATTTTTATTATAGTAAAAAACTAATAATAATATTATTATTTGTTATTATTATTATTATTAATATTAGCTATAATAGTAATAATTATATTATAATTATTATTATTATCATTATTATAACAATATTAATTACAGTTATTATATTTAATATGATAATGATAATGATAATGATAATAATAATAATAATAATAATAATAATAATAATAATATATTATTATTATTATTATTATTCAATGGTAGAAAGAAAAGAAAAAAAGTTTAGTTCTAAGTGGTGGGATAGATTTTATCCCCAGGGAGAGGTGAGACAAAAATTGTGAGATTAAGACTAATTTTATTTCACCATAATCCCACACGAATAGTAAATTCTCTAACTAAATTTAGGATAAATCATTCATGTGAGATTAATTAGTTCAATCACACTTTAATACCCATGACAAAACATACCCTAATAACACTGATCATTCTTTATTTTCACTTTTCAATTCAAGGCAAATCAAGTTACCATAACAAATCTCTTCATTTTTCGCAAAAACAAAGTTCACATTTCAAAACCATTTTATATTGTAAAAATCTCTTGTGCAACCCGATAATGTTTTTTTATTTATTTGACCAAATATGATAATGCAACATCAGAAATTTAGAATGTAAGACAAACCAAAAGTACACGGAAATACAAGAAGCAGAATAGAAGAATATGGATGAAATGCAAGGAGATGAAAGGATGAAGCCCTTTAGTACGACTACAAGCAAGTACTTGTCTGCATAATACTCCATACACTTTTCTACCAACAATGATTTTCTTAGTTACCATGAGTAAGAACTTCCTTAATAAATCTCTCAAAATTATTATAAGATGATCCTCCAATATCATTCGCTACTTCTGCTTTCTTTTTCCACTCCAAGGCCTTTTGCCTCATTCGCTTTCCATCACCCTCTTCCATCATCCCCTTAAAAAGAGCCTCAGTTTCATTGCGCTTTACATCATAATTAACTTCCATGCAAATGCCCCATGTGGTACATGCATATCGACAATTGGTTTGTTGCTTAGCAAAGAAAGGCCAACAAATTACAGGCACACCTCCACAAATAGTTTCTATAGAATTCCATCCGCAATGTGTTAAGAAAACACCAACTGATGGGTGTGCCAGGACTAGATCTTGACGACACCAACATGCTATTAATCCTCTATCTTTAATCTCCTCGAACAATTCCTCGGCCAAAATAGCATAATCACCCATCACCACATTAGGCCTGACAATCCACAAAAAATGGATGCTTACTATTCGCAAGCCCCCATGCAAACTCTTTTAAATGTTGGTCAGTCATCAAAGTTATTCTACCATAGTTCACATACACGACTGAATTAGGTTCCCTTTTATCGAGCCACTCTAAGCAATTTGTTACTTCCTTCCACAAGCTTGATCTAAATGAGTTGAATTTGCTTTTGGGGACCTGTCTACCAAGCAAGGGAGTGGACCTATTGTATAAATATTAGGGAAGTTGGCTGCAAGAACCTTTAACACTTGATGTTCAAACTCATCAAAGGTGTTGAAGATGATTGCGGAGGATTTAAAGCAATTTTGTGCTTTTGATCCCATGAAATCAAACAAAATGTCGTTCGAATAAGTGGTTCTGATAAAGCTTGGAAGATCCTTGAGTTGGATGCTACTCATACCCGGTATCAATCTATTTCCGTATCAAGAGTGACATCGCTAATGAAATTTTCATCTGCATTGTGTCATTAGACCATACTTCTGTTAGCTTTAATTAGAGATGGATGAGAAATGGTTAGCTAGGGTCATGAGATAATTACAAAGATGAGTAACAAGGATGTAGAGGTGAAGCCAAGCATGTATTTTGAGAAAATTGAAGGCAGCTTTGGTAAGTGTTTCGGAAGGATCCAATCTATATCTTATATAAAAAGGTGTGACAGACCCACAAAGTTGTGCCTGGCTCTATTCCTGAATGGATGCACAACTTCGCAATCAGTGGCGGCTTTAAAAATTTTCTTACCACAGGGCCATATATACACACATTGTAAAATATAAATAAACATATTTAAGAAAATACTAAGAAAATGTTAAATTTTTTTATATGTCCCTGATTCCTCCCTACCAATCAACCACGTGGTCAAAGTAGGTAATTTTTAGCATTTATTTTTTTTCCTTTTTTTCTTCTCTAAAAAAAATGACCGAGAATCAACCTCACACATTGTCGACCATGTGTGGGGCACGTGCAGTTGACTGTGACATAATTAGATCACCGCAGTTTGACGATTCGGTAGATCTGATCATTTTCGACTCGACTTAGTGATGCTTTTCGGTAATACTAGTAGAAAAAATGCATATCTAAGCCAAATCTCTTCTCACACGGGTGACACGTGAGGGTGGTTAGACAATGATTCAATCGGTTTTCTCCTATACGATTGTGCATTCAATTATTTATAATACTCATCAGAAAATGCTAGATAATTTGCACATAAACCTTTTTTGAGAAAATTTCTATTTCTTCTAATAAAATAAAAAAGTTTAACACGTGAGATAATTTGTGGGAAATTATATTAATAATATAATTTACACATAAATCCAAAACTTTAGAAATTAAATACATGAAAATTTTATACTAAGTTTAGAAAGTTTTTTTTTTAATATTTATTAGGACAATTCATTTATATTAGTGACGAAAATTTTAAAAATACATATATTATTAATATATTTTTCAAATAGTAAGTGAGGGCGGACGACCCCACCGCCCACAATGTGGATCTGCCCCAGCACACAACAATGATTCTGTTTGTTCTATATTTAATTTTATGAGGATCATTAGCCCATGCTATTCATAAATTTGCTTATTTTATATTTTACTCTCCAATATTTTTAATTTTGGAGGATTGAGATATAAAAGAAAACCTTGATTTTTTTAAAAATCATCTTCTCTTATTTCTTTTCATTTTTTTTTATTTTACTAATCATAGCCTTAATTAATATAGTAAACTTTAGAATATACTTCTATGCTAACTCCCTCCTTCGACCATATTGAGGAATCCTTATGTGTTCTAAGCACATGTGGAATTTATGTGTCAAAACCCATGCATCTTGGTTAAGTAGTTATCTTCTGATTTTCTATCAATATGCTACAAAAAACACATGCATCTTGAGGATATATGTCGCAACTTTACTCTCTCTCTCTCCCTGGAATTCTTTTTTGCATTTATTTTACTTTTCAGTTGAGGATATATGTCGCAACTTTACTGAAGGCTGGTGGATTGTCAGATAAAAGGAGTAGAAATAGGAGAACAGAAAAGAAAAATAAGATATAAAGCGCACCTTTGAATTGAACAATTCCTCTTTCTTGGAGTTGATTGTATTGCAAGTATCCCATGAAGCCGCAAGCTGAGGCAGTCCAAAATTGAACCTCTGATACGCCTAACACTTCTGCCGCCTTAATAGCAAAGCTCATCAAACCATCCGATATTATACAACTTACTGGAGGAACTTGGGATGATGATGAATTTAGCTTATTCGGTAGGTCTAGAAATGGAGCCAAACAATTCTTTCGTGTTGAATCGCATAGCACAGGAACCTCTTGTGTTGCGTCACGATCCGATGGTGGCAACCCATTGGGTATTGTTTCGAACTGGAATTCCAGCAAGCCCTCAACAAAATCGGGCCCTTTAGATTGGATTAAATGTCTATGGTTGAACTCAGTGTTAACAAAAGTTATGTGAAATTCTCTGGAGTGTAAGAAGATATGTTGAATAAGTAGAGTACAAAACTCTAACTATTTTTAAGAAGAAGAAAATAAAACACTTTAAAGAGAACTCACAAAACACTAATTAGCAAAGCTTTTCTTATTTAGCATTTAGCTTTGTTTTTCTTCTTGATGAATTACAAGGCTTGAGGACTTGAGTATTTATAGCAAACCAAATAAAAACTACACCACACATATAATTAAACTAAATTTATTTACTACCACACAAATCCATTAAGCACCTAATTATGTTGTCTTCCACATCACCCATTAAGCACCTAATTATATTGTCTTCCACATCATCCATTAAGTACCTCGTTATGTTGTCTTCCACACAACCTCACCAATAGCAACATACCTAACTTTGCTCCACTTTGTAATTGTAAGCAATTACATCATCAAACTAGCTATGGGTTTGAACAATACTATTGGACTTTAGATTGGGTTGGGGATTACTTATGGTGGGCTAACATTGATTCTCAACATGGAGGAAATGGAGTTGGTTTTGAAGCTGGGTCTGCTTTGTTCCCATTCTAAGCCAGCAGCTAGGCCTAACTGGACATTGATTCTCAACAAGATATATTCGAAGTGTTATTCTGTCCTGGTGCAAGAAAAGAAGTGGGCGGCTAGTATATTTGTGTAGGACATGTATGAAATACGAAATCAAATGGAAAAAGTATTTTTCTTTGACCGTACCTATATATAAGTGTTTATTTTTTTTTGCAACACAAGAGATAGAATAGCACAACAAACAGAGCTCTGTGAATAGTTGCATTTTTTTTTCTTCTAGGTTATTATATTTCACATTTAAAATTGTGGTAGTATAGATTTGTGTGTATTGAGATTTAGGCTTAAAGAGTTTTATCTCTCTTGATTTGCATTCCAATTTGATTATAGTGGAATCTCTTACCATTGACTATGAACACAAAAGTTTTAGCTTTGAACCACGTGAATTTTCTATATCTGTTTATTTTCGCTGCTTTATTCTTAACAAATTGTTATTAGAGCTATTGTTAATATCGATCCGTGCCTAAGGTCTATTACCATTTCGTATGAGATACAAAAGTTTGATGGAACTGCCAGTTTTAATTTTTGGTAAGTAAAGATAGAAGCCATATCAACCCAAAATATTTGAAAAATGCACTGTTGGGGAAGGACAAGATGCCTAGTACGATGACAGATGAACGAAAGCTGGAGATAGGTGAGAAGGCCTTGACTGCAATTCAGTTGTGTTTATTAGATGGAATTTAGCGTGAAGTTCTTATAGAGAAAACTGTTGTTGGCTTATGGTGTAAGTTAGAGTCCTTACACATGACGAAATCCCTCACCAACGTATTGTTCTTGAAGTAACAATTATATTTGTTGCGTATGGCAAGGAGTTCGCCAATGAAATCCCATGTTGATGAATTTAATTTAATTATTACTGATTTGAATTCAATGAAAGTTAAATTAGATGATGATGATCAGACCCTGTTATTGTTGTGTTTCCTACCGTCATTGTTTACACACTTTAGGGAAGCCATCAACAAAAGAGTGAAGTTCGTGTGCGAATCTATCTGCACAACCATTAGCTTCCCAAAAGATATGTCTCTGCTTCATTTCAAACCTTGTCAAAAGGTCTATGGAATCCAAAATAAAGGAACCATGAGGATGATTAAAAGCATCAGCCTTTTGGAGAAGTTAGATGACATGATTTCAATTGTCGAAAACAAGCAAAATGGCAAAGAGTCACAGATAAGGGTGGATTTGAGCCGAGTCAAATCAGAGTTGAGAGGAGCTCAAGTTCGGCTCGTAAGTAAAAAACTTATTCAAGCCGAGCTTCGAGTCGAGTCTGAGTTAAGAAAATTAAACTTAAGCTTGACTCGTAAAGTGAAATTCGGGCTCGAGTTCGTCTCACGAGCCAGGTCGAACTCAAGTTCGAGTCAAGCTTTTAAAGGTCTAAGAACTATAAAAGCTCTTTAAGAGACGTAATAGGCTCTGATATCAGAAGAGGAGTGAGACCTTTCGATCGTCGTCCTGCTTATTTTTTCTAAAGAGGCGAGTAAGGGAAAACCCCTAGAAGCTACCTTCATAGCTAAAGATCTTAAAAAGTCTAAGAAAAGATTCCAATGAGTCTGGAAGCAGTTATGCATAAGAAAATACATAAAAAAAATCTCGTTCAGGAGTCAGGGTACTTCAGCTTATATGCAGTTTATGAATTTCAAAGGTTGACAATAAACAAACCAAAATATTAAAAACTTGGCTCTTATCCTCCAACTCTATTCTGTATCAAGTTATCATGTTTCCTTGATTTCTCAGATTAACAAAAGATACCTCACTAAAAAGGGGTTACGTGTTTCGCCAGAAAAGTCCGTATTGGCTGCCTCGATCAACATCACCTAAACGCCTCAACACCTCCCCGGCTAAACGACTGTCTGAGAGAATCGCCACCAGGACAACACAAGCTCACCACAAAACATTTCAGGTAATCTTTAAAGTGTTTGGGTTAGAGACAATCGTAAAGCATGATAAGTATCAACAGACCGAATAGATCGTATTAAGATAGAGCAAACATAATAGTATACAAATAATTAATATAACGGCGATTGCGGGATTTATTCATAAATAAACATTACATAAGCTTTTTCTCCAACCTCCCTACCAGAGAGGGGGTCTAAGCTAGTAAGAACAATTATTTGTGCTCTGAGTCACGCCATGCGATTGAAGTTTGTTGGTGCCGGCAGCTGAGTAGATTTTTCATTATCTTCGGTCGAATCTGCTTTATAAGGCGGAGTCAGATTGTCAATCAACTCTGACTTTAGCAATAACAATGCCTTCAGATGGGGTCAAGAATAAATTATTGCTTCAAAGAACACTCAGCACGTTCCTTGAGTGCTTTATCAGCTGTCTACAAAGAATACGTCCTCCATCTGCTCATGTGATATGGTCTGGTGAAAGTTGGAGATTCTCTTAAAGAACATAAGATCTTGAGTATTCAGGATACCATATTCATCGTCTTCATCAATAATATGACAAGCTGGATACCATTTTAAAGTTTCAGTCTTTTCAACTTCAATTGCTGAGAAGTCCCAAAATGTGTTTTTCGAAATATAAATTTAGTATTTATAATTTTTAAATAATATATATTAAATATATAATAAATAAAAATAATATCTATATAAATATTTATTTAATTTATTAATTAAATCGAGCTGACTCACGAGCCTAATGAACCGAGTTTAACATTGCTCGAATCGAGGTAAAATCACAGTTCGAACTCGAGCCTGATTTAATTGAGTTTTGAGCCAAGCTTTTTGAGTCGAACCTCTCAAATGAGCTGAACTACTCAACTTAGTTCCACTCCCAGTCACAGAGACCAGATTCCCAAAAATCTATTGGATGAAAGTCCCTAACCATCAAAATAAACAGTGAAGGTTCAATTGGTTCACTGGCAAAATTATAGTGGGATAAGATTAAGATTACAGTGGGATGAGATTAAGGGGATTAAAAGTGGTACTATCTTAATATTAAGTTTGGTTTATAAAGCTTTCAAATTGGGACTAAAGTGAAATAACAAGTATAAAGACCAAAATACCTTTATATTGGGATGGGATTAAATTTTTTCTGAACATTTCTTTCCTCTCCAGTTTTTTCCCCACAAATCCTTCATATATAAAACAACAAACAACCCCAAATCCTTTTATATTTCCTTTTCCCATGCCAAAACATTTTCTTTCTAATTAATGACAACCAAGAAAAATAAAAAAAAATTGTGAAACCCCATCCCCTATTCATCTCCTTCTCAAAAATCTGGACAAGCAAAAAAAAAACGAAAATTGAGGCAAATTTTTTTGGATGAACCCAGATCTGGAAGGACGTTGCTGTGGTGCTGCTCTGATCGCAAACCCAGAAAAAGCACCGGCTCTGCTTGAGGCCTAGTTGCCTCGTGCAAATATGGAGGAAGAGAACAAGGGGGAAGAAAATGATAAGGAATAAAGGAAGTAGAAGAAAAAAGAGTCACTCACATCTACCACTACATCATCATTTAGCCCGAATTTTCAGTTATGAAGTTCCCAAGTCCTACCTCAATGATTAGAGTATCAACACATGAAGAAATTTGTTGATAAACCAATCAATAGATATCATGATTATTGCCAATCTCCAAACGGGTCATGTTAGAGTCCGTTTAGTTTATAAAATTATAGTGATATAGGACTAAGATTAACATAAGATATGATACAGAGGGATTAAACGGATAATATCTTAATCCTGTGTTTGGTTCATGAGATTGTTAGATCGGGACTAAAGTGAGATAAAAAATCTAAATACTAAAATGCCCTAAAACGTTTCATCTTCCTCAACAATACTCAATTTCTTCACAAACCCTAAAATTATTATAATTATTATCATAATATTATATTATAATTAAAAAATAATTATTACTATCATTATCATTATTCTAGTAATTATGATAATAATATTATTATAATTATAGTTTTAACTATGGAGTACAATAATAACAATAAGTATTACTATACTTATGATTAAAATTATTATTATATTAAAATTATTAAGATTGTTATTATAAGAAAAATTATTATTATTATTTCTAATTTATAAGAATAATTATTATTGTGAGAATTATTATAGATATAGTTATTATTACGGAGTATAATAATAATAATAATTATTATTATAATTAATATAATAATAATTATCATAAATATTATTATTAATAACTATATACTGTTATAATTAATTACGAATAATAATTATAATTATTATGAATAATAATTTTCATAATTATTACTTTTATCATTAATATAATAATTATTGTTATTTTTATTATAGTAATATAATAGTAATATTATTATATGTTATTATTATTATTATCATTAATATTAGCTATGATAGTAATAATTATATTATAATAATAATAATTATTATCATTATTATAATAATATTAATTACTATTATTATATTTAATATGATGATGATGATAATAATAAAAAAATATTTTTGTTATTATTAAAGGGTAGAAATGAAAGAAATAAAATTTAGTTCTAAGAGGTGGGATAGATTTTATCCCCTGAGAGAGGTGAAAAAAAATTGTGGGATTAAAATTAATTTTATCTCACTATAATCCCACATGAATAGTAAATCCCTTAACTAAATTTGGGATAGATCATTCGTTTGAGATTCATTAGTTCAATCCCACTTTAAAACCTACAACCAAACATACCATAAGAATACTGATCTTTCCTTGTTTTCACTTTTCAATTCAAGGCAAATCAAGTTACCATAACAAATCTCTTCATATTCGCGGAAACATAATTCACATTTCAAAACCATTTTATATTGTAAAATTCTCTTGTGCAACCCGATAATGATTTTTTATTTATTTCACCAAATATGATGATGCAACATCAGAAATTTAGAATGTAAAACAAACCAAAAGCACACGGAAATACAAGAAGCAGAATAGAAGAATATGGATGAAATCCAAGGAGTCGAAAGGATGAAGTCCTTTAGTACGACTACAGGCAAGTACTTGTCTGCATAATACTCCATACACTTTTCTAGCAACAATGATTTTCTTAGTTAGCATGAGTAAGAACTTCCTTAATAAATCTCTCAAAATTATTATAAGGCGATCCTCCAATATCAGTCGCTACTTCTGCTTTCTTTTTCCACTCCAAGGCCTTCGGCCTCATTCGCTTTCCATCATCCCCTTTCTATCATTTCCTTAACAAGACCCTCAATTTCATTGCGTTTTACATCATAATTAACTCCCATGCCAATGCCCCATGTGGTACATGCATATCGACAATTGGTTTGTTGCTCAGCGAAGAAAGGCCAACAAATTACAGGCACACCTCCACAAATAGTTTCTATAGTAGAATTCCATCCGTAATGCGTTAAGAAAACACCAATCGATTGGTGTGCCAGCACTAGATCTTGAGGACACCAACTTGCTATTAATCCTCCATCTTTAATCTCCTCGAAAAATTCTTCAGGCAAAATGGCAGAATCACCCATTACCACATCAAGCCTAACAATCCACAAAAATGGATGCTTATAATTCGCAAGCCCCCATGCAAACTCTTTTAAATGTTGGTCAGTCATCACAGTTATGCTACCATAGTTCACATACACCACTGAATTAGGTTTCCTTTTATCGAGCCACTCCAAGGAATTTGTGTCTTCCTTCCACAAGCTTGATCTAAATGAGTTGAATTTGCTTTTGGGGACCTGTCTACCAAGCAAGGGAAGTGGACCTATTGTATAAATATTAGGGAACTTGGCTGCAAGAACCTTTAACACTTGATGTTCAAACTCATCAAAAGTGTTGAAGATGATTGCAGAGGATTTTAAGCAATTTTGTGCTTCTGATCCCATGAAATCAAACATAATGTCGTTCGGACCTGATAAAGCTTGGAAGATCCTTGAGTCTGATGCTACTCATACCCAGTATCCAATCTATTTCCATATCAAGAGTGCCATCGCTAATGAAATTTTCATCTGCATTGTGTCATTAGACCATACTACTATTAGCTTTAACTAAAGATGTACGATAAATTGTTAGCGAGATAATTACAAAGATGAGGTAACAAGGATGTAGAGGTGAAGCCAAGCATGTATTTGGAGAAAATTGAAGGCAGCTTTGGTAAGGGTTTCAGAAGGATCCAATCTATATCTTATATAAAAAGGTTTTTTTTTTTCTTTTTTACTTTGGGGGAGTGATAGACCCACAAAGTTTTGCCTAGCGCCACCCTTGAGTGGATGCACAACTATGCAATCAGTGGTGGCTCTAAAATTTTTTCTTAGTGGAGGGTGATATATACACACATTGTAAAATATATATATATATATATATATATATATATATATATATATATTTAAGAAAATGTTACATTTGTTTTTACCATTATATGTCCCTGATTCCTCCCTACCAATCAACCACGTCATTAAAGTAGGGAAGTTTTAGTATTTATTTTTTTTATATTTTCTTCTCTAAAAAAATTGATCGAGAATCAACCTCACGCATTGTCGATGGCGCATGGGGCACGTGCGGTTGATTGTGACAAAATTAGATCATCGCAGTTTGACGATTCGGTAGATCTGATCATTTTTGACTCGACTTAGTGATGTTTTTTGGTAATACTAGCCGAAAAAATGCAGATCTAAGCCAAATCTTTTCTCGCATGGGTGGCACGTGAGGGTGGTTAATGATTCAACCGGTTTTCTCCTATATGATTGTGCATTCAATTATTTATTCTACTTATCACAAAAGCCTAGATAATTTGCACGTAAACCTTTTTGAGAAAATTTCTATTTCTTCTAATAAAATAAAAAAGTTTTACACATTAGATAATTTTTGGGAAATTATATTAATAATATAATTTACACATAAATCCAAAACTTTAGAAATTAAATACATTAAAATTTTACATTAAGTTTAGATAATTTTTTAATTTTTATGGGGACAATTCATTTATATTAGTGAGGGAAATTTTAAAAATACATATTATTAATATTTTTTTCAAATATTAAGTGGGGGCAGACGACCCCACCCGCCACAATATGGATCTGCCCCTGCACACAACAATGATTTTGTTTGTTCTATATTTAATTTTATGAGGATCATTAGCCCATACTATTCATAAATTAGCTTATTTTATTTTTTAACTCTTCAATATTCTTAATTTAGGAGGATTGAGATTTAAAAGAAAACCTCGATTTTTTTAAAAAACATCTTCTCTTATTTTTTTTACCTATCAAATAAAAAAGATGAACCTTCTTATTTCCTTTCATTTTTTTTATCTTACTAATCATAGCCTTAATTAATATTGTAAACTTTAGAATATACTTCTATGCTAACTCCCTCCTTCGACTATTTTGAGAAATCCTCATGTGTTCTAAGCACATGTGGAATTTATGTGTCAAAACCCATGCATCTTGGTTAAGTAGTTATCTTCAGATTTTCTATCAATATGCTAAAAAAACCCATGCATCTTGAGGATATATGTCGCAACTTTACTCATTCTCTCTCTCTGGATTTTTTTTTTTGCATTTATTTTACTTTTCAGTTGAGGATATATGTTGCAACTTTACTGAAGGCTGGCGGATTGTCAGATAAAAGGAGTAGAAATAGGAGAACAGAAAAGAAAAATAAGATATAAAGCGCACCTTTGAATGGAACAATTCCTCTTTCTTGGAGTTGATTGTATTGCAAGTATCCCATGAAGCCGCCAGCTGAGGCAGTCCAAAATTGAACCTCTGGTACGCCTAACACTTCTGCCGCCTTAATAGGAAAGCTCATCAAACCATCCGATATTATACAACTTACTGGAGGAACTTAGGCGGCTAGTATATTGTTAGTAGGACATGTATGAAATACGAAATCAAATGGAAAAAAGTATTTTTCTTTGACCGTACCTATATATAAGTGTTTATTTTTTTTTGCAACACAAGAAATAGAATAATACAATAAACCAAACTCTGTGAGTAGTTGAAATTTCTTTTCTTTTAGACTATTGTATTTTCACAATTAAAATTGTGGTAGCATATATTTGCGTGTATTGAGATTTAAGCTTAAGGAGTTTTATCTTTTTTGATTTGTATTCCAATTTGATTATAGTGGAATCTCTCATCATTGACCGTGGATGTATGAGTTTTAGTTCCGAACCACGTGAATTTTTTGTTTCTGTTTATTTTTGCTGCTTTATTCTTAACAACTGTTATCAGAGCTATTGTTAAGATCGATCCGAGCATGAGGTCTTCTACCATTTCGTATGAGATACAAAAGTTTGATGGAACTGACAGTTTTAATCTCTGGCAAGTAAAGATGAAAGCCATATCAACCCAAAATATTTGAAAAATGCACTGTTGGGGAAGGAGAAGATGCCTAGTACGATGACAGATGTACAAAAGCTGAAGATGGATGAGAAGGTTTTGATTGCAATTCAGTTGTGTTTGTCAGATGAAATTTTGCGTGAAGTTCTTATAGAGAAAACTGTTGCTGGCTTATGGTGTAAGTTAAAGTCCTTACACATGATGAAATCCCTCACCAACAAATTGATCTTGAAGCAACAATTATATTTGTTGCGTATGGCAGAGTGTACGCCAATGAAATCCCATGTTGATGAATTTAATTCAATTATTATTGATTTGAATTCAATGAAAGTTAAATTAGATGATGATGATCAGACCCTGCTATTGTTGTGTTTCCTATCATCATCGTTAACACACTTTAGGGAAACCATCACCAAAATAGTGAAGTTCGTGTACCAATCTATCCGCACAACCATTAGCTTCCCAAAAAATATGTCTCTGCCTCATTTCAAACCTTGTCAAAAGGTCTATGCAATCAGAAATAAGAGAACCACAAGGATGATTAAAAGAATCAGCCTTTTTGAGAAGCTGGATGACACGATTTCAATTGTCTTATGCGAGACAAGCAACAAGATGGCAAAGAGTCACAGATAAGGGTGGATTCGAGCCAAGTCGAACCAGAGTTGAGGGGAATTCAAGTTCGTCTTGTGAGTAAAAAACTTGTTCAAGCCGAGCTTCGAGTCGAGTCCGAGTTAAAATAATTGAACTTAAGCTTGACTCGTAAAATGAAATTCAAGCTCCATTTCGACTCACGAGCCAGCTCGAACTCAAGTTCAAGTCAAGCTTTTAAAGGTCTAAGAACTATAAAAGCTTTGTAAGAGAGCTAATAGGCTCTTATAGCAAAAGAGGAGCGAGACCTTTCGATCATCGTCTAGCTTATTTTTTCTAAAGAGGCGAGTAAGGGAAAACCCCTACCAGCTACCTTCATAGCGAAAGATCTTAAAAGATCTAAGAAAAGATTGCAATGAGTCTAGAAGCAGTTATGCATAAGGAAATACATAAAAAAAATCTCGTTCAGGATTCAGGATACTTAAGCTTATATGCAGTTTATGAATTTCAAAGGTTGACAAAAAAAAAACCAAAATATTAAAAACTTGGCTCTTATCCTCCAACTCTATTCTGTATCATGTTATCATGCTTCCTTGATTTCTCAGATTAACAAAAGATACCTCACTAAAAAGGGGTTAAGCTTTTTGCCATAAAAGTCCGTACAGGCTGCCTCGATCAACATCACCTAAACGCCTCAACACCTCCCTGGCTAAATGGCTGTCTGAGAGAATCGCCACCATGACAACACAAGCTCACCACAAAACATTTTGGGTAATCTTTAAAGTGTTTGGGTTAGAGACAATCATAAAGCATGATAAGTATCAACAGACCGAATAGATTTTATTAAGATGGAGCAAACATAATAGTAGACAAATAATTAATATAACGGCGATTGCGGGATTTATTCATAAATAAACATTACATAAGCTTTTTATCCATCCTCCCTACCAGAGAGGGGGTCTAAGCGAGTAAGAACAATTATTTGTGCTCAGAGTCACGCCATGCGACTGAAGTTGGTCGGTGCCGGCAGCCAAAGTATATTTTTCATTATCTTCGGTCGAATCAGCTTTATAAGGCGGAGTCAGATTGTCAATCAACTCTGACTTTAGCAATAAAAATGCCTTCAGATGTGGTTGAGAATAAATTATTGCTTCAAAGAACACTCAGCACGTCTCTTGAGTGCTTTATCAGCTGTCTACAAAGAATACGTCCTCCATCTGCCCATGTGACATGGTTTGGTGAAAGTTGGAGATTCTCTTCAAGAACATAAGTCATTATTGATAGTTGCCCTAAATTAATAGTTCTAGATCACTTTATTTCTTTAAGTGCCTGGATAAGATCTTGAGTCTTGAGGATACCATATTCATCGTCTTCATCAATAATATGACAAGCTGGATAACATTTTGAAGTTTAAGTCTTTTCAACTTCAATTGCTGAGAAGTCCCAAAATGTGTTGAGCTCGATTTAATCGAGTTTTGAGCTAAGCTTTTTGAGTTGAACCTCTCGAGCGAGCCGAGCTGCTCAACTTAGTTCCACTCCTAGTCAGAGAGACCAGATTCCCAAAAATCTGTTGGATGAGAGTCCCTAACCATCAAAATAAACAGTAAGGGTTCATTTGGTTCACGGACAAAATTATAGTGGGATAAGATTAGGATTACAGTGGAATAAGATTAAAGGGATTAAAAGTGGTACTATCTTAATATTAAGTTTGGTTTATAAAACTTTCAAATTGGGACTAAAGTGAATTAACAAGTATAAAGACCAAAATACCTTTATATTTGGGTGGGATTAAATTTTTTCTGAACATTTTTCTCCTCTCTAGTTTTCCCCCCCCAAATCCTTCATATATAAAGCAACAAACAACCCCTAATCCTTTTATGTTTCTTTTTTCCCACGCCAAAACATTTTCTTTCTAATTATGGACAACCAAGAAAAAACAAAAAAAATTGTGAAACCCCATCCTCTATTCATCTCCTTCTCATAAATCTGGACAAGCCAAAAAAAAAAAAATCGAGGCAAATTTTTTTGGATGAACCCAGATCTGGAAGGACGTTGCTGCGATGCTAGTACCACGTTGCTGCGCCACTGCTCTGATCGCAAACCCAAAAGAAGCATCGGCTCTGCGTGAGGCTTAGTCGCCTTGTGCTGATATGAAGGAAGAGAATAAGGGGGAAGAAAAGGAGAAGGAATAAAGGAAGAAGAAGAAAAAAAAAAGAGTCACTCACATCTACCACTGCATCATCGTTTAGCCGAAATTTTCAGTTATGAAGTTCTTAAGTCCAACCTCAACGATTAGAGTATCAACACATGAAGCAATTTGTTGATAAACCATTCAATATATATCATGATTATCGCCAATCTCCAAACAGGTCATATTAGAGTCCGTTTGGTTTACAAAATTATAGTGAGATAGGATAAAGATTAACATAAGATATGATAATGAGGGATAAAACGGATAATATCTTAATCTTGTGTTTGGTTCATGAGATTGGTAGATCGGGACTAAAGTGGGATAAAAAGTCTAACTACTAAAATGGCCTAAAATGTTTCATCATCCTCAACAATATTCAATTTCTTCACAAACCCTAAAATTATTATAATTATTATCATAATATTATATTATAATTAAAAAATAATTATTACTATCATTATCATTATTCTAGTAATTATGATAATAATATTATTATAATGATAGTTTTAACTATGGAGTATAATAATAACAATAAGTATTCCTATACTTATCATTAAAATTACTATTATATTAAAATTAATAAGATTGTTATTATAAGAAAAATTATTATTATTATTATTTATAATTTATAATAATAATAATTATTATACGAATTATTTTAGATATAGTTATAATTACGGAGTATAATAATAATAATAATAATAATAATAATAATAATAATAATAATAATAATAATAATAATAATAATAATAATTATCATTATTGTAATTAACATACTAATAATTATCATAAATATTATTATTAATAACTATATACTATTATAATTAATTACGAATAATAATTATAATTGTTATGAATATTAATTTTTATAATTATTACTATTATCATTAATATAATAATTATTGTTATTTTTATTATAGTAAAATAATAATAATATTTTATTATAGTAAAATAATAATAGTAATATTATTATATGTTATTATTATTATTATTATTATCAATAATATTAGCTATAATAGTAATAATTATATTATAATAATAATAATAATTATAATAATAATAATAATTATTATCATTATTATAATAATATTAATTATTATTATTATATTTCATATGATGATGATGATAATAAAAATAATAAATTATTTTTATTATTATTCAAGGGTAGAAATGAAAGAAATAAAGTTTAATTCTAAGAGGTGGGAGAGATTTTATCCCTTGGGAGGGGTGGGACAAAAATTGTGGGATGAAGACTAATTTTATCTCACCATAATCCCACACGAATAGTAAATCCCCTAACGAAATTTGGGATAAATCATTCGTGTAAGATTAATTAGTTCAATCCCACTTTAATACCTACAACCAAACAGACCATAATAACACTAATCTTTTATTGTTTTCACTTTTCAATTCAAGGCAAATCAACACTACAAGTTAAATGACATCTACCGGTGCTTTATTTTCGACGCTTCATACAAACGCTGCAATATATAAGCTACCGACGCTTTATTTGTGGCGTTTCTTTGAAGCACCGCAATATTCAAAAGACATATAACGGTATTTCAAAGCACCGTTATATGTGGATCTTACTACATATATCGGTGTTTCTAAGCGCCGCAATTTACCGACCCTTGGAAGCGCCGGAATATACCCATTGCATATACCAGCACATTCAAACGCCGGAATATGAAATGGGTTTCGAGCATATTCCGACACTTTCAAGCAACAGTATATAATTTTAGCTTCCAAGCGCCAGAATATGCTCCATGTCATATATTTCACTTATGCTCATCCTTCATCCTTACCGCGTGTTTTCACCCAAAAATTTGTTCTGCGCGCCCTTACTTCATAAAACCGATCTTCCTCCGGCATCTTCATCTTCTTCATCTAGCAAATCTTTAAGTTCACGATTTGGCTTCATCCTTCATACTTACCCATTTAGCTTCTCCTAGTCAACGATTTCTTTCCTCTCCCTTCCCCTCCTAGCTTTACCAGCACACTCTTTCCTCTCATTTGGGCTCGAAGCAATTTACCGGCCTCTCCCTCTCAGGATTCTCTGCGTGTGTGAATCCCCAGGTAACCCATTCCCTTTACTGATAAAACCGATCTTCCTCCGCCATCTTCATCTTCTTCATCTAGCAAATCTGTAAGTTCACGATTTGGCTTCATCCTTCATCCTTACCCATTTGGCTTCTTCTAGTACACGATTTCTTTCCTCTCCCTTCCCCTCGCAGCTAAACCAGCACACTCTTTTCTCTCCTTTGGGCTCGAAGCAATTCACCTCTCCCTCTCAGGATTCTCTGCATGCGTGAATCCCCAGGTAACCCATTCCCTTTTATTGATATGATCTGACTTTTCTTTTTCTTTTTAAGTTTAACACTTTAATCTTGATCTGGTTTTGGTAATGTTTCTGGGTAGTTGTTGGTAGTGGATTTATTTGTTGTTTTGCTTTACCTGTAAAGCCTGATGAAGTATTACCAATTGGTTTATATTTTGAAAAACTTGAGCATTACAAGCTTTATAGTCTAATTGATATATGGGTAAATACCTGTTCTAGTATTTTTAGTATCAATTATCTCTAGAACTCCCTAGGCTGCATTATAACTGGGGCTATCTTAACAAACTTATTTTGATCATTTCTTTTATTTAAGTTGAATATCATATCTCAATCTTAGTGGTGTTGGACTGTGCCTCACTAGATCTTATACATATTGGTTATTTATTCTTCAATGCATGAATGCTTTCTAATCCAAGTTGCTATATAATGAAGTAACTATTTAGCTTTGGTGTTGGTAGAATTTTAATTTGAGTTACTCTTTTTTCCTTTGGTTGGAGCATTTATGATAATTTTTATATAAACAGGTAAATAATGTGCCAAATCTCTCTTTGATAGTATTCTGTTTTGAGTAGTTAAATTCCTTATACGGTTATCATAAGTGGGAGGAAACAAAGTTTTGACACTTGAGTACTTGACAAGTAGTCTATCAAAAGGAAACAGTGACTAAATATTACTCTTATATTGGGTTATTTCATCTTCTGCACTAATATATTCTGTAATAATGGAATAAAGTTGTGGACACTGTAATGCTACTTGCTTCAAGACTACATGTACCCTGAGACATTTCATTTTGTTAATAAGATTATTTTAGAAAAAATTGAGTCATTTTTCACTTTATATATTTTTGAGAAAGAACTACATTGAGGAAAAAAAAAAACTTTAGGCAGGACTGAAATGGTAGTCCGCAGTAATAACTTTATGAAGAGTATAGCTCAGTAATACTGAAGAGATGGTTTCCGGAGTCGTATGACGTCCTAGGTAGGTGTTTAGGATCTCACACGTGCCCAATTAAAGTCAATTTCTAAGCAAGCACAAACAAATTTAGCATTTAAAATTCAAATTAGTTAATTGATGTAGATCAAGTAAAAATTTAGGGGTTTTATTAGCTACCTGTCTGTATTAATATCCCCAATCCAATGGACTTTAAAACAATCACTTTAAACCATGTACTATAAATAACAATCTGATAAGGTCCCTGTTTTGGTATTGTATTGGGTGAACCTTTGTTTTGTTGTGATTGAAATAGAATTTTGCATTAGGATCTTTTCTTGGAGGAGACAGTTACATTACTGTGCCCTGAACACGAACTCACGATAATTTACTCATTGGCATTCATAAACTGCAGTAGTTTCAATATTTCCTTCCTGGTCAAGTCCTTTTTGCTGCTTCTTGTTGATTACTAGTATATTTCTCTCTTTTCTTTTCTGTCCCTATATCTGTTGAAGCTTCGGGTGTTTATAACATTTCTGGACTGTTTCCTCCTTGAGATGAGTTGCTCACTGCTGATGTTTCCAAGCTCTTCTAGACACACATACATGTTATCATTGTTCTGTATTTTCTTTTTCCTTCCATGGATTCCTATTGCCTTTTTTATGTGATCAAACAGATATTGCTTATTTCGCTGCAAGACCCACTTGGTTTTTTGGTAGTAACCTCAGTTATTTCCTTGAGTTCTGCTAATGCAAGGTGTCTCCGTCTCTTTATCAGTGATTTTATTATTGATTTCCATATAGAAGATGAAATCATCAAGTTGCAGTTAGCATCTCCGATGAAAATAGAGCTTGAAGTTGATATGCCTTTGTCGTGTCTTGTTATTGTTTCATTGAAAAGAATTTAAGTTACTACAAATCTGTCATTGGAAGTCGAGGATATTTTAAAATTTGTTTACTTTTGGTTTATCAGATGATGGAACAGATTCTTTTTAAGCAGAATTGTACCTTGCTGTTCTATAGATGGTGAAGCTGTTTTACTTGTTCATACATTAATTTGCAGGATATGTTCATGTTTGACTAAATTTTGTTTTACTCGTTCATACATTTAGTCCATCTATGTCAATTGTAATTTGTAAACAAAGCATGAACCATTATTTTCTGTAATGGACTAGGATTTTTTTTCTATCAGTTAGGCATTCTTATATTAATTCATAGATCTTTTAGGCCTGCAGGTAGTCTTAAATAATAAGATTGATTGAGCATTTTAATCTGGTGTTTAGGATTGATGGTTCTTGTATGGTTTTCAGGTCCTCTACCATCCTTGCTAATTAGAATAAAGTAGAATTTGTGTTAGCTATTGTGATGAGTTCTAACTTCATGAGATGACTATCTGCCATGATTTAAATATTCAGTAGTGTTTTACTGACTTAGTCATTTCTATTTTTTTTTTCATGATTTATATTCAAAATGACTGTGGGAAATCTGGTTTGCTTCTGATACATGTTCCACATGCCAGATTGAAGCACTCTGAAATAATTCTTATGAGTGCTGAGGCATAGGGAAGTAGTTTATTATTTCTATAGGTATGGGGTGCATGTTATAATTCTGAATGTCTTGAGCTGCTTGACATGCTTGTAAGCTGATTGTGAGTAGTTCATCTAATTGCTTGTTAAGTGCCTCACTAGTAGATAATTAGTAACCTCGGCAAAGAGCCTACATGTAGTGCAGCAATTTTTTACTTAAAAATAATTCTGTTTGATGAGTAGCCATGCTCTTCGCATCTCATGAAATGTCAGGACTCATGAAACCAATAAGGGTGACTCTTTACTTTAACAAGACTTGATGCCTAAGTGATCAATCTTATTTCTGCTTTCACTGATTCTTTTTTTCCCAAGTTCTCAATCTGATTAACTGATAGTTATTTTGATGAGCTTGTCTTACTTGTAAGTAATAAATAACATTGTAACATATTGGTTATGGAATCTGAATTGACTCATTTATGCCATCATAACAGAATTAATGTATCTTCTCTAATTTTAAATTCTTTTTTACTGAGTCTTCTGTTAAGGAAATAGCAAGAAATTCGAACAACGCGCACACACAAAGAAATTGAACACAGAGATTTAACGAGGTTCAGCAATGTACCTACTCTTCGGATCCACACCCAAAGTATTTTACTATTTGGCAAAAGCCGAGAGAAAAAACTAGAGCAGTGCTCTGTTACAAAAGCCACTCATTTGATTTTTACAAGACACTCTGTTTCTCTCTTTTCCTCACACATAAAAGACACTTAAGCGCACTTCACTTTGCTTGGAATGAATGACCTTAGGCATCTCAATTTATAGAGGAGCTCATCACACGGTAGGTGTTTAAACAATTCTTCAAGACAACATGGTTGAAAACATGGCCTTTGTCTCCACCATAAAACATGGCCATTGTCTCCTCCATAAAACATGGCCTTTGTCTCCACCATAAAACATGGCCATTGTCTCCACCATAAAACATGGCCTTTGTCTCCAACTTTAACAATCTCCCACTTGGAGACAATTTGCCATTTGTAACGAAATTCCAACATAGTCAAACTAGGTGTGAGTCTTCTCTTGCTTCTTCAAGCATGAAGACTGATCGAAGCTGAATATCCTTTTAGCTTCTCAATCGTAACAGTCTTGGTTAACATATTTGCGGGATTCTTACTGGTGTGAATCTTTTCCAGCGTAATAACCCTTTCTTCTAAGAGCCCCCGTATGAAATGGTACCTGATGTCGATGTACTTTGTCCTGGCATGAAATGCAGAATTTTTAGCCAGATGAATTGCACTTTGACTGTCACTGTAAATCTTACAGTCCTTTTGCTCTTTGTCTAATTCTCTGAGCAAACTTTGTAGCCACACCATTTCTTTGTAAAGACGTACCCTGTAGTACTTTTTCTACCATCTAGGTCTCCTGCCATGTCAAAATCGACATAACCCTTCAAACTGATCTATGATCCATCATAGCATAGGGATAGATTAGTGGTACCTCTTAAATACCTCATAATCCACTGCACAGCCTTCCAATGCTCCTTGCCTGGATTATTCATGAATCTGCTCACGACTCCCACTACTTGTGCAATATCTGGTATGGTACAGACCATAGCATACATGAGGCTACCAATTGCTGAGGCATATGGTACTTTTGACATGTATTCATGTTCTTCGACTGTCGTCGCACCTTGCCCTTTTGAAAGTGCGAAATGACTTGCTAGTGAAGTGCTCACCAGTTTAGCCCGATCCATGTTGAACCTTTTCAGTACCTTTTCGATGTATTGTTCCTGAGATAGCCACAATCTCCGATTCTTCCTGTCTCTGCTGATCTGTATACTAAGGATTTGTTTACCCATACCCAAATCCTTCATAGAAAACTCTTTGGAGAGTTGTTCCTTCAACATTGTTATTTCCATCATGCTTGATCCTACAATAAGCATATCATCCACATACAATAGAAGAATGATGTAGGAATCATCAAACTTCTTGAAATAACAATAGTGGTCAGCGTTACATCTTGTATATCTGTTTTTAGACATGAAATTATCAAACCTGATATACCACTGTCTGGGTGCTTGTTTCAACCCATACAAGTTTTTCTTGAGCTTACACACCAACTCTTCCTTCCCTAGTTCTTCATACCCCTGTGGTTGCTTCATGTAGATATCTTCATTCAGATCACCATGAAGGAAAGCGGTTTTCACATCTAGCTATTCTAGATGTAAGTCCTTTACTGCAACAATGCTAAGTATAGATATGATGGTACACAACTTTACAACAGGAGAGAAAATCTCAGTATAGTCGATATCTGCCTTCTGTTGAAATTCCTTGACTACCAGTCTGGCCTTGTATCGCTTAGTTCCATCGTGTTATTCTTTCAACTTGTAAACCCACTTGTTATACAAAGCCTTTTTGCCCTCTAGAAGCTCAGCCAAATCCCATGTCTGATTTGCTATCAGGGAGTCCATTTCTTCATTCATTCCAGCCTCCCACTTGAACTTATCCTTAACCTGCATTGCTTCTTCATAACATTCTGGTTCACCATTGTCAGTTAATAACAAATAATTCAGAGATGTTAAATAAAGAGTTGGGAGTTGACCTTTGTTAACTCTTTCTGATCTCCTCAATTCTTGAGGATGAACTTGGGGAATTGGAGTCCGAGATTCTATATTCTCATCTTTGGGTTGTAACACTCTTTTTGTAGAAATTTCCTCAAGTTCTATAAACTCTTTTTTTTCTGTTTCCCTTTCACCTGTTTCATCATGTCCTTATATAGAACATTCTCGTTAAACATTACATTTCTACTTCTGAAGACTTTTCGGTTTTCTGGATCCCAAAATCGATAACCAAACTCATTAATGCTATATCCAACAAAGACACACTTTTTGGATTTTGGGTCTAGCTTAGACCTTTTATCTGAGTTTATATGGACATAAGAGGTGCAACCAAATATTCTTAAGTGTGATAGGTTTACCTCTTTTCCCGTCCATGCTTCTTCTGGAAGTCCAAACTCAAGTGCAACAAATGGTCCTCTGTTGATAAGATATACTGATATGTTCACCGCTTCTGCCCAAAACTGTTTAGGTAATCCAGCATTAATCCTCATGTTTCTAGCACGTTCATTAATGGTTCGGTTCATGCGTTCTGCCACTCCATTTTGCTGTGGTGTTTTAGGAACCGTTTTCTGTCTCTTGACACCATTGAGAGCATAATATTCCTCAAATTTATTGCTGCAATATTCTCCACCATTGTCTGACCTCAGACACTTTAGCTTTCGACCTGTTTCAGTCTCAATCATAGCTTTCCACTTTTTGAAGACATCAAATACATCAGATTTATGCTTCAAGAAATATACTCATAACTTCCTAGTGGTATCATCAATAAAAGTAGCATAGTATTTAGACCCATTAAGAGATGGTACCTTGGTTGGTCCCCACACGTCTGTATGGACCAATTCCAGCTTTTCGAGCTTTGGTTTTCTGCCCGTCTTAGAAAAACTCACATTTTTCTGCTTTCCATAGAGACAGTCTTCACAGAAGCTCAGGTCCAGATGCTTCAAATTTGGAATCTTCCCTTTTGATAGCATGACCTTCATACCTTTCTCACTCATGTGCCCAAGTCTGCGGTGCCAGGTATCTGCGCTCGAATATGTTGATGCAACTGTTAGAACACTATTTGTTCAACTCGTCACATAGAGAGTACCTTTTTTCTTTCCGTGAGCTATCATCATAGCCCTTTTTGACACCTTCCATGAATGACTTGTGAAAGTGGTTCTGCATCCTGAATCTGACAGTTGGCCTACTGATATCAAATTCCTTGTGAGATTCGAAACATGTCGCACGTCCTTCAAATGTAGGGTAGTCCCATTCGCCAGGTTTATCTGTACATCTCATCTTCTAGTTATGTTGCATGGTTCATCATTTCCAAGATACACTTTCCCGAAATCACCCTGCACATAGAGTATCTCCTTCTGACAGGTAGCATGAAAAGATGCACCATAATCTATCACTCACAAATCATTACGAACCGCAACAGAAAGGATCAAAGTATCAGAATCTTTATCAGAAAGATTAATATAATTTTTACTTTCCTGATTATTATTTTACTTTGGTGCTTTGCAATCTCTCATCAGATGTCTTTTCTTTCCGCAGTTCCAGCAACCTCCACTTCTTGATTTTGGTCCTCTTGATTTACTCTTCCTAAATTTAGAACTTCCACGATTCTTGTTTCCTCTCTTTGAAGATCTTCCTCTTTCTTCTATGCTCAAAGAGTTCTTAGATGTTTCTGCAGATCCTAAAGATCTTCTGCGCAATTCTTCGCTTAGAAGAACTCCCACAACGTCATCGAACTTTAGCTTTCCAGAGCCAAAAGAGTTACTGACGGCCATTACCAGATTATCCCAACTATCTGGTAATGTTGACAAAGTTAGCAGTGCTCTAACTTCTTCATCGAAGCTGATCCCAACAGATTCCAACTGACTTGTCAGTGTGTTGAAACCGTTCAAGAGTTCAGCGATGCTCTCGCCGTCTTCCATCTTCATATTGAAAAGTCTTTTCATTAAGAATACCTTATTTGAGGCTGATGGCTTCTTGTACATTTTGAATAGAGCTGCCATTAAATCTTCAGTGGTTTTCTCCTTCGAGATGTTGAACGCGACAGTTGCAGCGAGAGAGAGTCTGATTGTGCCAAGAGCCTTCCTGTCCAGCACCTCCCACTCCTCATCTGTAATTTCCTGTGGTTTCTTTGTTTTGCCGCCGAGAGGAAGATAGAGGTCTTTCTGGTAAAGATAATCCTCTATTTGCATCTTCCAGAAACCAAAATTTGCTCCATTTAACTTCTCGATCCTTGCTTTAACTTCGTCTGCCATTGCTCTTACTCGAATATGGCTTTCTTTGGATCTTTTCTGACAATTCATGCGAACCTCCATGTATTAGAACACCGTTGCTGATGAATTGGTACCACCAACAAAATTTCACTATTCACGAAATTCATTATTCAAGTGAATAGTAACCTCACTGAAAATTGACAGAATTCATCACCAAACGTTCTGGTACCAGTTGTTAAGGAAATAGCAAGATATTCGAACAACGCGCACACACAAAGAAATTGAACACAGAGATTTAACGAGGTTCGGCAATGTACCTACTCCTCGGACCCACACCCAAAGCATTTTACTATTTGGCAAAAGCCCAGAGAAAAAACTAGAGTAGTGTTCCGTTACAAAAGCCACTCACTTGATTTTTACAAGATACTATGTTTCTCTCTTTTCCTCACACATAAGAGACACTCAAGCACACTTCACTTTGCTTGGAATGAATGACCTTAGGCATCTCAATTTATAAAGGAGCTCATCACATGGTAGGTGTTTGAACAATTCTTCAAGACAATATGGTTGAAAACATGGCCATTGTCTCCACCATAAAACATGGCCATTGTCTCCAACTTTAACATCTTTAACCAAGGATTTCTGTTAAGTTATAAGTTTTGCTTTAGTAAGTGGCTATTCTGCACTTTTAAATACTATTTCTGATGTATAAATATCAGTTCTTAAGGATAAGGAGCTTTCATATCATGATTTAAAATGTAGAATGTTTACTTAACTAAATCTTGTTGCATAGATTACTGGTTATTTGATTTTTGTTTGTTTAAATATGGATATCATAGTTTCTTCTTCAGTTTATTCATTTTGTTTATTTTGCGGCATTTTTATGCATAAACTGTTACTCGACTTTGGAATTGTTCAGAAATCTGGGATGTTGCTGTCTGTACTGTCATCTGTCTTTATTTGAATAGAACCCTAGTTAGTGAATTTGTGTTTTCAATTTTAGTTTTACGTTTATTTTTTCTTCTGATTAAACTGTGAGGTGGTCTTGGTGGTTGTTTGGAAACAATTAATGGTACGTAATCCTAAAACCGACAAAAAGAAACTTAATGATGTTAATGTTTAAAAGTTAATGATTAAACGATTAAGCTGTTTAAAAGTTAATGTGATCGTAACATGATAGAAGTGGGATTTTGTGTGCTGATGGTTGATGTTAATGGCTTTTTCTTTTCCGACTTGCAGGACCGATAGCGCATTAAAGTTTGGCTGGTTTTTCCTGTTCTACTTGGTGAGTTTGGAAGCTCTTAGCATCTCATGATGGTTGATGTTAATGGCTTTCATTTTAATGTAGCATATGTGACAACGGCTATCCATGCTTTGAAATATCATCAGTAAACGCAGACAAGCTTCCGTTGTCAGTATCACAGATTAAAGATCGCGTCAAGCAATTTGAAAAAGTTGGTAAGGCTGACTAGTTTTGTCTTCATGTTGTAGCATATATTAGTGATTTATGAGAAGTTACGATGTTTTGCACCCTGCTTAATTTCTGGGCACATAATTGTACTTGTCACACCACTGTGTGGGGGATCCTGATTTTAGGCAAAGATATGGGGATTGATAAGAAAATATTTAACTTGTTAAAAGTGCAAGTGCAACATGGAGTTGATAGCACAAGTACGAGTGCAACATGGAGTTGTTTTGTATGAATTTTATATATTAATTATGATTGTTTTTTTTGTGTAAATGAGATGATTTTTGTATTGAAATTTGAATTTTTATTGATTTGATGGTATACTTTATATATTGAAGAACATTTGAATTTTTATAGATTTGAGGGTACATTTTATTTATTGAATGGTGAATAGTATTGATATTTAAGCCAAAATAATGTAAAAACACATTTAAGATCATTATATTGTGGTGCTTAAAAGTGTCACAATATGCATGATATGTCTGCAATATAGCGACGTTTCTAAGCACCAGTATATTTCGGTGCTTAAAAGAGCCAAAATATAGCAGTACTTTTAAGCGCCCGTATATTGCGGTGCTTAAAAGAGCCTCAATATAGCGGCGCTTAGAAGCGCCGGTATATTGCAGCACTTAAAAGTGCCGAAAAAAATGTATATTGTGGCGCTTTCTTTAAGCATCGGGTGTTTGCACTTCGACACAACACATACCAGTGCTTTATCCGTTGCTTGCAATAAACGCTGGTAATGCATATTACGGCACTTTAAAGCATCGAAATATGCTAAACAAAGTGCCGAGGTTAGCATTTTATCTTATAGTGCAAGTTACCATAACAAATCTCTTAATTTTCGCGGAAACTAAATTCACATTTCAAAACCATTTTATATTGTAAAAATCTCGTGTAACCCGATAATGATTTTTTTATTTATTTCACCAAATATGATAATGCAACATCAGAAATTTAGAATGTAAAACAAACCAAAAGCACATGGAAATACAAGAAGCAGAATAGAAGAATATTGATGAAATCCAAGGAGTCGAAAGGATGAAGTCCCTTAGTACGACTACAAGCAAGTACTTGTCTGCATAATACTCCATACACTTTTCTAGCAACAATGATTTTCTTAGTTACCATGAGTAAGAACTTCCTTAATAAATCTCTCAAAATTATTATAAGACGATCCTCCAATATCAGTCGCTACTTCTGCTTTCTTTTTCCACTCCAAGGCCTTCTGCCTCATTCGCTTTCCATCATCTCCTTCTATCATTTCCTTAACAAAACCCTCAATTTCATTGCATTTTACATCATAATTTACTTCCATGCCAATGCCCCATGTGGTACATGCATATCAACAATTGGTTTGTTGCTCAGCGAAGAAAGGCCAACAAATTACAGGCACACCTCCACAAATAGTTTCTATAGTAGAATTCCATCCGCAATGCGTTAAGAAAACACCAACCGATGGGTGTGCCAGTACTAGATCTTGAGGACACCAACTTGCTATTAATCCTCTATCTTTAATCTCCTCGAAAATTCTTCGGGCAAAGTAGCAGAATCACCCATCACCACATCATGCCTAACAATCCACAAAAATGGATGCTTACAATTCGCAAGCCCCCATGCAAACTCTTTTAAATGTTGGTCTGTCATCACAGTTATGCTACCATAGTTCACATACACAACTGAATTAGGTTCCCTTTTATCGAGCCACTCCAAGCAATTTGTGTCTTCCTTCCACAAGCTTGATCTAAATGAGTTGAATTTGCTTTTGGGGACCTGTCTACCAAGCAAGGGAAGTGGACCTATTGTAGAAATATTAGGGAACTTGGCTGCAAGAACCTTTAACACTTGATGTTCAAACTCATCAAAAGTGTTGAAGATGATTGCGGAGGATTTTAAGCAATTTTGTGCTTCTGATCCCATGAAATCAAACATAATGTCATTCGGATCTTATACAGCTTGGAAGTTCCTTGAGTCGGATGCTACTCATACCCGGTATCCAATCTATTTCCGTATCAAGAGTGCCATCGCTAATGAAATTTTAATCTGCATTGTGTCATTAGACCATACTACTATTAGCTTTAACTAAAGATGTACGATAAATGGTTAGCGAGATAATTACAAAGATGAGGTAACAAGGATGTAGAGGTGAAGCCAAGCATGTATTTGGAGAAAATTGAAGGAAGCATTGGTAAGTGTTTCGGAAGGATCCAATCTATATCTTATATAAAAAGGTTTTTTTTTTTCTTTTTTTATTTTGGGGGAGTGACAGACCCACAAAGTTGTGCCTGGCATCACCCTTGAATGGATGCACAACTATGCAATCAGTAGCAGCTCTTAAAAATTTTCTTAGTGGAGGGCAATATATACACACATTGTAAAATATAAATATATATTTAAGAAAATATAACTTTTTTTTACCATTATATGTCCTTGATTCCTCCTTACCAATCAACCACGTCATCAAAGTAGGGAATTTTTATCATTTATTTTTTTTCTATTTTCTGCTCTAAAAAAAATGATCGAGAATCAACCTCAAACATTGTCAACAGCGTGTGAGGCACATGCGGTTGATTGTGACAGAATTAGATCACCGCAGTTTGACGATTCAGTAGATCTGATCATTTTCGACTCGACTTAGTGATGCTTTTCGGTAATACTAGCCGAAAAAATGCATATCTAAGCTAAATCTCTTCTCACACGGGTGGTACGTGAGGGTGGTTAGACAATTATTCAACTGGTTTTCTCCTATATGATTGTGCATTCAATTATTTATAATACTCATCACATAAGGCTAGATAATTTGCATGTAAACCATTTTGAGAAAATTTCTATTTCTTCTAATAAAATAAAAAAGTTTTTCACATAAGATAATTTGTGGGAAATTATATTAATAATATAATTTACATATAAATCCAAAACATTAGAAATTAAATACATGAAAATTTTACATTAAGTTTAGATAATTTTTTAATATTTATGGGGACAAATCATTTATACTAGTGAGGGAAAATTTAAAAATAAATATATTATTAATATGTTTCTCAAATATTAACAGGGGGTGGACGACCCCACCGCCCACAATGTGGATCTGCCCCTGCACATAACAATGATTCTGTTTGTTCTATATTTAATTTTATGAGGATCATTAGCCCATACTATTCATAAATTAGTTTATTTTATTTTTTACTCATCAATATTTTTAATTTAAGAGGATTGAGATTTAAAAGAAAACCTCGATTTTTTTAAAAAACATCTTCTCTTATTTTTTTACCTATCAAATAAAAAATATGAACCTACTTATTTTCTTTCATTTTTTTTATCTTACTAATCATAGCCTTAATTAATATAGTAACTCCCTCCTTCGACTATTTTGAGAAATCCTCATGTGTTCTAAGCACATGTGGAATTTATGTGTCAAAGCCCATGCATCTTGGTTAAGTAGTTATCTTCAGATTTTCTATCATTATGCTAAAAAAAAACCCATGCATCTTGAGGATATATGTCGCAACTTTACTGAAGGCTGGTGGATTGTCAGATAAAAGGAGTAGAAATAGGAGAACAGAAAAGAAAAATAAGATATAAAGCGCACCTTTGAATGGAACAATTCCTCTTTCTTGGAGTTGATTGTATTGCAAGTATCCCATGAAGCCGCAAGCCGAGGCACTCCATAATTGAACCTCTGGTACGCCTAACACTTCTGCCGCCTTAATAGCTAAGCTCATCAAACCATCCGATATTATACAACTTACTGGATGAACTTGGGATGATGATGAATTTAACTTATTCAGCAGGTCCAGAAAGGGAGCCAAACAATTCTTTCGTGTTGAATCGCATAGCGCAGGAACATCTTGTGTTGCATAACGATCCGATGGTGGCAACCCGCCGGGTATTGTTTCGAACTGGAAATCCGGCAAGCCCTCAACAAAAACAGGCCCTTTGGATCGGATTAAACGTCTATGGTTGAACTCAGCATTAACAAAAGTTACGTGAAATCCTCTGGAGTGTAACAGTTTGGCTAGTTGCATTGTAGCGTTAACATGGCCTTGTGATGGGTATGGGACTATGACTGCGTGGGGTTTTGTTGCTCCGTCAGAAGCCATCTAATTTTACCAAAGATGCAACAAAATTCAAGCTCTTGAGGCTTGTGTAAAGGTCAGTAGTACTAGCTACTGTGGTATACAGTATACTTATAGAAGAAGTTACATTTGATTAACCTGAGAAAATAAGGAAAAAAAAATTCGTTCAAACCCATTGTTAAAGTCGACTCGTAAATTTTTGGAGTTAAAAAAGAAAGAAAGAAAGAAATCAGCTCATGGCCATGTCATTATCATCTTGCAAGGTTTTGTCCTATTCAATGGACTACAAGCCAAGAACTAATTAAAGGCCCTTTTAAGGCTCATAAATCAAGATACATTCGAAGTGTTATTCCGTCGTGGGGCAAGAAAAGAAGTGGGCGGCTAGTATATTGTTAGTAGGACATGTATGAAATACGAAATCAAATGGAAAAAAAGTATTTTTCTTTGACTGTACCTATATACAAGTGATTATTTTTTTTTTTGCAACACAAAAGATAGAATAGTATAATAAACAGAACTCTGTGAGTATTCTTTTCTTCTAGACTATTGTATTTTCACAATTAAAATTGTGGTAGCATAGATTTGCATGTATTAAGATTTAGGCTTAATGAGTTTTATCTCTCTTGATTTGTATGCTAATTTGATTATAGTAGAATATCTCACCATTGACTGTGAACGTTGGAGCTTTAGCTCTGAACCACGTGAATTTTCTTTATCTGTTTATTTTCACTGCTTTATTCTTAACAAACTGTTATCAGAGCTATTGTTAAGATCGATCCGCGCATGAGATCTTCTACCATTTCATATGAGATACAAAAGTTTGATGGAACTGGTAGTTTTAATCTTTGGCAAGTAAAGATGGAAGGCATATCAACCCAAAATATTTGAAAAATGCATTTTTGGGGAGGGAGAAGATGCCTAGTACGATGACAGATAAACAAAAGCTGGAGATAGATGAGAAGGCCTTGACTGCAATTTAGTTGTGTTTGTCAGATGAAATTTTGCGTGAAGTTCTTACAGAGAAAATTGTTGTTGGCTTATGGTGTAAGTTCGAGTCCTTACACACGACGAAATCCCTCACTAACAAATTGTTCTTGAAGCAACAATTATATTTGTTGCGTATGGCAGAGAGTACGCCAATGAAATCCTATGTTGATGAATTTAATTCAATTATTACTAATTTGAATTCAATGAAAGTTAAATTAGATGATGATGATCAGACCCTACTATTGTTGTGTTTCCTACCAACATCGTTTACACACTTTAGGGAAACCATCAACAAAAGAGTGAAGTTCGTGTGCGAATCTATCCGCACAACCATTAGCTTCCCAAAAAATATGTCTTTGCTTCATTTCAAACCTTGTCAAAAGGTCTATGCAATCAGAAATAAGAGAACCATGAGGATAATTAAAAGCGTCAGCCTTTTGGAGAAGTTGGATGACACGATTTCAATTGTCTTGTGCGAAACAACAAGCTAGATGGCAAAGAATCACAGATAAGGGTGGATTCGAGCCGAGTCGAACTAGAAAAGCTCTGTAAGAGACGTAATAGGCTCTGATACCAAAAGAGAAGCGAGACCTTTCGATCGTTGTCCTGCTTATTTTTTCTAAAGAGGCGAGTAAGGGAAAACCCCTACAAGCTACCTTCATAGCTAAAGATCTTAAAAGATCTAAGAAAAGATTCCAATGAGTCTGGAAGCAGCTATGCATAAGAAATTACATAAAAAAATCTCGTTCAGGATTCAGGATACTTCAGCTTATATGCAGTTTATGAATTTCAAAGGTTGACAATAAACAAACCAAAATAATAAAAACTTGGCTCTTATCCACCTTGATCAACATCACCTAAACGCCTCAACACCTCCCCGGCTAAACGGCTGTCTGAGAGAATCGCCACCAGGACAACCCAAGCTCAGCACAAAACATTTCAGGTAATCTTTAAAGTGTTTGGGTTAGAGACAATCGTAAAGCATGATAAGTATCAACAGACCGAATAAATCGTATTAAGATGGAGCAAACATAATAATAGACAAATAATTAATATAACGGCGACTGCGGGATTTATTCATAAATAAACATCACATAAGCTTTTTCTCCATCCTCCCAACCAGAAAGGGGGTCTAAGCTGGTATGGACAATTATTTGTGCCACTGGACGCACAGCCCGCACTCAGCGCGCACTGCCCACACACACAGCACGAACTGCGCAATCTGTGAGTCATGCCATGTGACTAAAGTTTGTCGGTCCCGGCAGCTAAAGTAGATTTTTCATTATCTTCGGTCGACTCTGCTTTATAAGGCGGAGATTGTCTATCAACTCTGACTTTAGCAATAATAATGCCTTCAGATGGGGTCGAGAATAAATTATTGCTTCAAAGAACACTCAGCACGTCTCTTGAGTGCTTTATCAGCTGTCTACAAAGAATACGTCCGCTATCTGCCCATGTGACATGGTTTGGTGAAAGTTGGAGATTCTCTTCAAGAACATAAGTCATTATTGATAGTTTCCCTAAATTAATAGTTCCATAACACTTTATTTCTTCAAGTGCCTGGATAAGATCTTGAGTCTTGAGGATACCATATTCATCGTCTTCATCAATAATATGACAAGCTGGATACCATTTTAAAGTTTCAGTCTTTTCAACTTCAATTGCTGAGATGTCCCAAAATGTGTTTTTCGAAATATAAATTTAGTATTTATATTTTTTAAATAATATATATTAAATATATAATAAATAAATATAATATCTATATAATATTTATTTAATTTATTAATTAAATCAAGCTGACTCATGAGCCTAATGAGCCGAGTTTGACATTGCTCGAATCGAGCTAAAATCACAGCTCAAACTCGAGCTCGATTTAATCGAGTTTTGAGCTAAGCTTTTTGAGTCGAATCTCTCGAGCGAGCCAAGCTCCTCAACTTAGTTCCACTCCTAGTCAGAGAGACCATATTCCCAAAAATCAGTTGGATGAGAGTCCCTAACCATCAAAATAAATAGTAAGGGTTCATTTGGTTTATAAAACTTTCAACTTGGGACTAAAGTGAAATAACAAGTATAAAGACCAAAATACCTTTTATATTTGGGTGATATTAAATTTTTTCTGAACATTTTTTTCCTCTCTATTTTTTTCCCCAGAAATCCTTCATATATAAAACAACAAACAACCCCAAATCCTTTTACGTTTCTTTTTCCAATGCCAAAACATTTTCTTTCTAATTTTAGACAACCAAGAAAAAACAAAAAAAAAAAAAATTGTGAAACCCCATCCCGTATTCATCTCATTCTCACAAATCTGGACAAGCAAAGAAAAAAACAAATCGAGGCAAATTTTTTTGGATGAACCCCGATCTGGAAGGACGTTGCTGCGATGTTAGTAACCCATTGCTGCGGCGCTGCTCTGATTACAAACCCAGAAGAAGCACCGGCTCTGCGTGAGGCCTAGTCGCCTCGTGTTGATATGGAGGAAGAGAATAAGGGGGAAGAAAAGGAGGAGTAAAGGAAGAAGAAGAAGAGAAAAGAGTCACTCACATCTACCACTACATCATCGTTTGGTCGGAATTTTCAGTTATGAAGTTCTCAAGTCCAACCTCAATGATTAGAGTATCAACATATGAAGCAATTTGTTGATAAACCATTCAATATATATCATGATTATCGCCAATCTCCAAACGGGTCATATTAGAGTCCGTTTGGTTTACAAAATTATAATGAGATAGGATTAAGATTAACATAAGATATGATAAAGAGGGATTAAACGAATATCTTATTCATGTGTTTGGTTCATTAGATTGTTAGATCGAGATTAAAGTGGGATAAAAAGTCTAAATACTAAAATACCTTAAAATGTTTCATTATCCTCAACAATACAGAATTTCTTCACAAACCCTATAATTATTATAATTATTATCATAATATTATATTATAATTAAAAAATAATTATTACTATCATTATCATTATTCTATTAATTATGATATTATTATTATTATTATTATTATTATTATTATTATTATTATTATTATTATTATTATTATTATTATTATTATTATTATTATAGTTTTAACTATGGAGTATAATAATAACAATAAGTATTACTATACTTATCATTAAAATTATTAAGATTGTTATTATAAGAAAAATTATTATTATTTATTTATAATTTATAATAATAATTATTATGCGAATTATTATAGATATAATTATAATTAAGGAGTAAAATAATAATAATTATTATTATTATCATTATTGAAATTAATATAATAATAATTATCATAAATATTATTATTAACAACTTTATACTATTATAATTAATTACGAATAAAAATTATAATTATATGAATAATAATTTTAATAATTATTACTAGTATCATTAATTTAATAATTATTGTTATTTTTATTATAGTAAAATAATTATGATATTATTATTTGTTATTATTATTATTATCATTAATATTAGCTATAATATTAATAATTATATTGTAATAATAATTATTATTATCATTATTATAATAATATTAATTACTGTTATTATATTTAATATGATGATGATGATAATAAAAATAACAAATTATTTTTATTAGTATTCAAGGGTAGAAATAAAGAAATAAAGTTTAGTTCTAAGAGGTGGGATAGATTTTATCCCCGGGGAGGGGTGAGACAAAAATTGTGGGATGAATCAAATTTTAGCTCACCATAATCCCACACGAATAGTAAATCCCCTAACTAAATTTGGGATAAATCATTCGTGTAGGATTAATTAGTTCAATCTCACTTTAATACCTACAACCAAACAGACCATAATAACACTGATCTTTCCTTGTTTTCACTTTTCAATTCAAGGCAAATCAAGTTACCATAACAAATCTCTTCATTTTCGCGGAAACAAAATTCACATTTCAAAACCATTTTATATTGTAAAAATCTCTTGTGCAACCCGATAATGATTTTTTTTATATATTTCACCAAATATGATAATGCAACGTCAGAAATTTAGAATGTAAAACAAACCAAAAGCACACGGAAATACAAGAAGCAGAATAGAAGAATATGGATGAAATCCAAGGAGTCGAAAGGATGAAGTCCCTTAGTACGACTACAAGCAAGTACTTGTCTGCATAATACTCCATACACTTTTCTAGCAACAATGATTTTCTTAGTTACCATGAGTAAGAACTTGCTTAATAAATCTCTCAAAATTATTATAAGACGATCCTCCAATATCAGTCGCTACTTCTGCTTTCTTTTTCCACTCCAAGGCCTTCTGCCTCATTCACTTTCCATCATCTCCTTCTATCATTTCCTTAACAAGGCCCTCAATTTCGTTGCGTTTTACATCATGATTAACTTCCATACCAATGCCCCATGTGGTACATGCATATCGACAATTGGTTTGTTGCTCAGCGAAGAAAGGCCAACAAATTACAAGCACACCTCCACAAATAGTTTCTATAGTAGAATTCCATCCGCAATGCCTTAAGAAAACACCAACCGATGGGTGTGCCAGCACTAGATCTTGAGTAGAAGTATTTTTCTTTGACTGTACCTATATATAAGTGTTTATTTTTTTTGCAACACAAGAGATATAATAGTACAACAAACAGAGCTCTGTGAGTAGTTGAAATTTCTTTTTTTGTTAGGTTATTGTATTTCACATTTAAAATTGTGGTAGCATAGATTTGCGTGTATTGAGATTTTGGCTTAAGGAGTTTTATTTCTCTTGATTTGCATTCTAATTTGATTATAGTGTAATCTCTCACCATTGACTGTGGATGTAGGAGTTTTAGCTTCGAACCACGTGAATTTTCTGTATCTGTTTATTTTCGCTGCTTTATTCTTAACAAACTGTTATCAGAGCTATTGTTAAGATTGATCCGAGCTTAAGATCTTCTACCATTTCGCATGAGATACAAAAGTTTGATGGAACTGGTAGTTTTAATTTTTGGTAAGTAAAGATAGAAGCCATATCAACCCAAAATATTTGAAAAATGCACTGTTGGGGAAATAGAAGATGCCTAGTACGATGACAGACGAAAGCTGGAGATGGATGAGAAGGCCTTGACTGCAATTCAGTTGTGTTTGTCAGATGGAATTTAGCATGAAGTTCTTACAGAGAAAACTGTTACTGGCTTATAGTGTAAGTTAGAGTCCTTACATATGACGAAATCCCTCACCAACAAATTGTTCTTGAAGTAACAATTATATTTTTTGCGTATAGTAGAGAGTACGCCAATGAAATCCCATGTTGATGAATTTAATTCAGTTATTACTAATTTGAATTCAACGAAAGTTAGATTAGATGATGATGATCAGGCCCTGCTATTGTTATGTTTCCTACCATCATCGTTTACATACTTTAGGGAAACCATCAAAAAAAGAGTGAAGTTCGTTTGTGAATCTTTCCGCACAACCATTAGCTTCCCAAAAAATATGTCTCTGCTTCATTTCAAACCTTGTCAAAAGGCTTGTGCAATCTGAAATAAAAGAACCATGAGGATGATTAAAAGCATCAGCCATTTGGAGAAGTTGGATGACATGATTTCAATTGTCTTACGCGTGACAACAAGCAAAATGGTGAAGAGTCACAGATAAGGGTGGATTTGAGCTGAGTTGAACCATAGTTGAGGAGAGCTCAAGTTCGGTTCGTAAGTAAAAAACTTATTCTAGTCGAGCTTCGAGTCGAGTCCGAGTTAAGAAAATTGAACTTAAACTCGACTCGTGAAGTGAAATTTGGGCTCGAGTTCGATTCACGAGCTAGCTCGAACTCAAGTTTGAGTCAAGTTTTTAAAAGTCTAAGAACTGTAAAAGCTCTTTAAGGGACGTAATAGGCTCTGATATCAGAAGAGGAGTGAGACCTTTCGATCGTCATCCTGTTTATTTTTTCTAAAGAGGCGAGTAAGGGAAAACCCCTTGATGCAGGAGGATCTGAGTCAGATGATGCTGAGTTGTCAGATAACACGTTGTTGGCACTGAGATACCTAGAGTTGGCAGATCAGCGCAAAAATGGCAGGTGGACTACCTAGAATGGTTGACTACCGTTGATTCCGTTTTAGGCCTTCAAATTTGCAGTTTCCAGTTTTAGGAAACTTTCCATTTGCAATTTCCTTTTGTATTCAAGTCAGAATTGACTGCCGTTGATTCTGCCTTAACACAATCGCTTAATTTTAGTAATTTCCTTAGTTTTCCCCAGGATTATGTTTTCAGGGATTTTTTTCCTTTTTTTTGCTTTGACCTTATAAATAAGGAGGCCACATACGGAAAAGAGAGATTATCATTATTATTGGTATTTGCATAATTTTAAATTAAACATCAGAGGTGTTTCTCTGTGTTTTTAGGGTTTCTTTTGTGTGTTTTCCCTGTGAAATATCTGTCGAAACTAGCCTGCAGAATAATTGCTATTCTGCCTAGCGTCAGTTAGAATCAGAGCTTCAGTATCTTCCTGGGGTGAGATTTCATCAGTTTCCATGGTTGGTGGTCATGGTCGTGGTCGTCGCGGGCAGGTTCCGAACGAGGAAGCCCCACACCATGATCGTAACATTCAGGATGCGATGATTGAGGATTTATAGAGGCAAGTTATAGAGTTAACCCAGCGTCTAGCGGCGCAGAATTTCGATGATCGTGAGATGCAAGATCACGATTCCAATTCTAGTTTCGAAAACCCATATCACAATCCTGCTCGATTATGGGAGCACCATGGTCGGGTGAATCGTTATGGAGACCTCGGTTTCAGAGTGGATCTGCTCGAGTTTTTTGGTACGTTACAGGCCGAAGGATTCGTGATTGGTTGAATGAAGTAGAGTGTATTTTCGAGTATAAGGAAGTCCCAGATTGTGTCAAAGTGAAACTGGTCGCCATCAAACTCAAAGGCAGAGCATTTGCGTGGTGGGAGCAGTTGAGGCGCTTACGCAATCGGTAGGGCAAGGCCAAGATCATAGATTGGGAGAGGATGAAGAAGAAGATGAAGGATCACTTCATTCATTTCGGCTGCACTCAAACCTTGTTTCAGCGACTTCATTCATTGAGGCAAGGTATGAGATCGGTGGATGATTACACGGAGGAGTTCTATCAATTGATAGCCCAGAATAATTTATCCGAGACAAAAGAGCAGATGGTGGCACGCTATTTGGAGGGATTATGGCAGCCCCTGCAGGATGTCCTCTTCACTCATTGTGGACCATTTCTGAAGCATACCAGCGTGCACCTGTGGTGGAAAAACAGCAAAACAGGAGGCCAGTGATCAGAAGGGATCAAAGCAGTCGGCCAGTTCACCCTCAAGAATCCCGTCCTGCCCAGCAGCCACCCTAAGGTAACTGTAACCCAAATATTAGATGTTTCAGATGTGGTGAACATGGGCATAAATCGACTGAGTGAAGGAAGCTTGCTAGTCATAAGGGAAAAAATCTCCTGATTGAGGACGATGGGGTAGAAGGAGATGAGGAGATTGGAGAGCCTGTGTATGACGATGATGAAGATGAAGATGTGTTATATAGAGATGGCCATCAGACTCTGGTCGTTCGTAAGAGTCTACTGACCTCTAAGGGCGATTCAGGGGACGATTGGTTGAGAACCAATATTTTTCACATGACCTGCACAGTTGCCGATAAAGTCTGCAAGATGATCATTGACAGTGGTAGTTGTGAGAATGTAGTGTCTGAAGAGACTGTCCAAAAACTGCAGTTGAAGACAGATCGTGATCTTAAGCCATATAAATTGTCGTGCCTAAATAAAGGCAGTGAGGTAGCAGTCATGTATTGTTAGGCAGACCTTGGCAGTATGATCGCAGTGTTATTCATGATGGGTGAAAAAATACATATTCCCTTAGCATCAAAGGGAAGAAGATTGTGTTGGCACCTCGTCGGGAAGGAACCACTCCTACGCTGGTAGCCAATAATACTAATCTGCTTTCGATGTCCAGGTTTTTAGCTGAGGTTGAGCATGGAGACGTGGTCCATGTTCTACTACCTTGTGGGAATAGTGCAGCAGATATGAATCCAGATTTACCAGCAGAGGTGCAGCAGCTGCTAGCAGAGTTTTCTGTCCTGATGCCAGAGGATCTTCCTCTTGGGTTGCTGCCTGATGTCTTTAATGTGAAACACCTGAGTCCTTGTTTTGTGGATTCTGATGAAGCTATTGTGAACTCGAGGACGAGTTCTTTCTAACCCGAGGCGACTGATGCAGGAGGATCCTAGTCAGATGATGCTGAGTTGTCAGATAACACGTTGTTGGCACTAAGATACCTTGAGTTGGCAGATCAACGCAAAAATGGAAGGTGGACTACCTAGAATGATTGACTGCCGTTGATTCTGTTTTAGGCCTCCAAATTTGCAGTTTCCAATTTTAGGAAACTTTCCATTTGCAATTTCCTTTTGTATTCAAGTCAGAATTGACTGCCATTGATTCTGCCTTGATATAATCACTTAAATTTAGTAATTTCCTTAGTTTTCCCCAAGATTATGTTTTTGGGGGATTTTTTCCTTTTTTTTTCTTTGACCTTATAAATAAGAGGCCACATACGGAAAAAAGAGATTATCATTATTATTGGTATTTGCATAATTTTAAATTAAACATCAGAGGTGTTTCTCTGTGTTTTTAGGGTTTCTCTAGTATGTTTTCCCTTTGAAATATCTGTCGAAACTAGTCTGCAGAATAATTGCTATTCTGCCTGGTGTCACCCCTACAAGCTACCTTCATAGCTAAAGATCTTAAAAGATCTAAGAAAAGATTCCAATGAGTCTGGAAGCAGTTATGCATAAGAAAATACATAAAAAAATCTCGTTCAGGATTCAGGGTACTTCAGCTTATATGCAGTTTATGAATTTCAAAGGTTGACAATAAACAAACCAAAATATTAAAAAATTGGCTTTTATCCTCCAACTATATCTGTATCAAGTTATCATGCTTCCTTGATTTCTGAGATTAACAAAAGATACCTCACTCAAAAGGGGTTAAGTGTTTCGCCTGAAAAGTCCATACTGGCTGCCTCGATCAACATCACCAAAACGCCTCAACACCTCCCCGGCTAAATGGCTGTCTGAGAGAATCGCCACCAGGACAACATAAGCTCACCACAAAACATTTCAAGTAATCTTTAAAGTGTTTGGGTTAGAGACAATCGTAAAGCATGATAAGTATCAACAGACCGAATAGATCGTATTAAGATGAAGCAAACATAATAGTATACAAATAATTAATATAACGACGATTGCGGGATTTATTCATAAATAAACATTACATAAGCTTTTTATCCATCCTCCCTACTAGAGAGGCGGTCTAAGCTAGTAAGAACAATTATTTGTGCTCTGAGTCACGCCATACGACTGAAGTTGGTCGATACCGACAACTAAAATAGATTTTTCATTATCTTCGGTCGAATCTGCTTTATAAGGCGAAGTCAGATTGTCAATCAACTCTGACTTTAGCAATAATAATGCCTTTAGATGGGGTCGAGAATAAATTATTACTTCAAAGAACACTCAGCACGTCTTTTGAGTGCTTTATCAGCTGTCTACAAAGAATATGTCCTCTATCTGCCCATGTGACATGGTCTGGTGAAAGTTGGAGATTCTCCTCATGAACATAAGCCCATGTTTGGGGAGGGTTTTCAAAAACCTTTTTCGGTGTTCAAACACTGAAAACTCTATTCAAATATTTACAGTCATGTTTGGAAGGTAGTGTTCCAAAATAATGTTCAGTGTTCTGTTTTCATAAATTGCGGTTCAAACACTGAAATCAGAACATTGTAAATCAGCGTTTTCGGTCTGAAATCAGTGTTAAGTTTTCAGACCTCTTCTCTCGCGACCTCGCCTATCTTTGCAATCCACAGAGCTCGTCCCTCTCTCTGCAACCACAGAGCTCGTCCCACTCTCGCGACCTCGCCTCTCTCTACAATCCCCAGAGCTCGTCCCTCTCTCTGCAACCCTTCACCCTCCTCTCTCCCTATTTCATTTCATTTCACTTTCTACAAGTCTATATCCCGTTCTCTTCAACAAATCGCGACAAACCCAAAAGATTGCACCCTAGAATATTCCTCTCATCGTCTGGTTCAAAAACCCCAAACCACTCTAGCACCTGTAGATCTCAAACCTAGAAACCCAGAAGATTCTTGTCTACCTCCATCGCGACCGCTCATCTCGCCGTTTTCACTCCTCCAGACGCAGCCGACGTACGGTAAGTCGTTGTCCTTCTCTCTCTTGTTCTCGATTACTAATCAATTTGGTAGATAATTTTCAGTGTTTTTTCTGCTGTTTGTGCCTGAGAATTTAGTTTGATGGGGTGGATGGTAAAGCTCAATGGGGTGAATTTAGTTTGTGCCTGAGAATTTCAGTACTTTTTCTGCTGTTTGTGCCCGTGTAAATTTTATTTCTAATTTTGGGCTATAGCTGTGTGGAATTTGGTTGATATTTGTTGTATATATTGTTTTTGAAATTCTTCTTTTTGGGGTTGAATATTTTTATAGGTGTTACAGTGATAATTTGGGGGGTTTTGATTCCTTGAGTTATCGGGTTATGCTAAGTTTGGATTGAAAGGGATACTAGGTGGTAGTTTCTTGATCATAAAGCTTGGGCTTTTGTTGTGAAAAGGTTGTTTGATTCCTGATCTTTTTTTTTTTTTTTTTTTTTTTTTTTTCTGATTCTTGATAATAATTTAGGATTTGTGCAGCTTTCTCACAAAGGTAATAATTTTTTAGGTCATGATTAGATATTGTTGTGTGAATTATGGTTAGCCGTGGGGAAAAGCTGAGTTGTGGATTTTAAATCAGCCGTTGGGCAGTCTTTGAAGGCGTTGATTCAGGCTAAGTTGGGCTGATATTTTGTTCAGTTCTATAAGAACTCAAAAGGGTTAGCCGGGTAAGGAAACTTTGTCAAGCTAGAGTCCTTGTTGGGGTTGCGATCTCCTCAGTTGGTAAACATGGTGGAATCAATTTCTGCGACATCTTTGTTAGGGCATCGACCATTGTGTGGAAGGATTTCTGTTAAGGATTTTTTGTACAAACAGAAATCTTCTGGTAACTATCTGTTCTCGTTAGCATAATTTATTGGTAGAAGGATTGTTTCTTCTCATTCTTTGCCAAGATTGAAAGTTGATAGTTTAGTGAATTTATCAATTAAGGCTCTTATTCTGATTTGAATTGGGAAAAGGAAGAACCATTTTTCAAGTTAAGGGTGCATTCAGTTATAGAAAGTTCTCTGTTTCTTTAGGAAAGCATTTGAAAAGCAGTTTTTGGTGAAATTTTCTGGTAAATTGGAGGATTTTCTATGATTGTACATTGATTTTTCACTGCTTTCTTGACTCTCTTTATATTGCCTTTAAAATTATCTGTCATGTTTTGATTTCTTTTTTCTCGATATATGCATGCAGGACCTGCCTCGAACCTTAAAACAAATATAACATGCATCATATCAATAAACAAATGACATAACAAATTGTGTAGTGGGATCCTTAACTTTCAGAATCAATTCCCCTTCTCTAAAAGCTCTTATTTCACTCCCTGCTAATTGAATCAGAAAATTTAATGTTAGAATCTGCACTTCCATGCTTGTTTCAGTCTTCTTATGCTCTTTACACTTCTTTATTTGGGGTTAAATTTATCAGTAATTTGACTTAATTTATTTTTGTGTAATGGTACCATGGCTAGTTTATCCAGCCCCAGTAAAATTATAGTACGTGTTCTATTCTTTTGTTTTTCAAAATTATAATTTATATTCTTTTTTCATATTGATCTGAAACATAGCTTAAGCTCACTTGCATTATTTGTCTGCTTTTAGCTTCCCTTTTCTTGTTTGTTTTCTTGCATTTAGCTAAGTAACTCTTCTAAACTCCATGCAGATCTTCCTCCTGAGAATGAAACAAGTGGGTACATATTTATCCATGCTGAGGGTTGTTTGAATCAGCAAAGAATTGCTGTATGAATCTGTTCTGCCAAACTATAGCCTGATTGAGAAAGTTCCGTCTAATTTTGAATCCACGAATATGTTTATTCTTCTTATGTTATCCCCCACCCCTTTTTTTCATCTGATTCATGTTTTATGGTTCTTTAATATTTGTTTCGAGAAGCTTTAATTCCTTAGACCATGAGAATATATGATCATAACAGACATACCATGAGAATATGTGAAAGAAAGAGGTTTTTGAAAGTTGTTATTTTTTGCTGCCCGGTTCATATCTGATTTGTTTGATATCTGTCATGGAGCTAACTTTATTGTCTTATCCTCATAAACCTTTCATTGTTTTTCAAAATGAGCTTCCATTGAACGATTTCTGGAATATTTTTCTGATTCATTGTTTTCATGGCTTGCAGATATGTAATGCAGTGGCTGTGGCCAAAATAATGAATGCCACTCTTGTTTTGCCAGTGTTAAAGCAGGATCAGATTTTGTGGGGATAATAGAGGATAAAGATACATCATCTGTTTTAGGTATGCTCAGAAGATCAGACTGTGTACCTCTGACTTTTCCCTTTTATGGTGATAGGATGATTAATTAATTGGATTAGATTTATTACATAAAATGTCAACAATGTAAAATTTGTTTCATATATATTACAGATAAAAGAAAAGAAGTGTTTCATAGGATTGCTTAAAGCTTTTTGCTGTTGAACTTGACATGGCTATTGTAAGTAACATACATACCTTTCTGAATGTAGAAGTCTTTTGTTTACTTCTTCATGCCTGAACACTATTTCTATTTATATCAGTACAGAAAAATCTTATAAGAGTCGGTAGAAAAAAAAATCTTTTCTTTTGGCTTATGATTAAGCATTTGTCTATTTATCTATCTATCTATTTTTATACAACACAATTAAAATGCCAATTTCTAGTGTCCAAATTAGTGGTGATTTCTACAAAACACACTTGGCACTTATTGTTAGACGATGTTGATTTCTGCAATACACACTTGCCTACTCACAGTATATTGGTACATGACTTGCAACGAAGGGATAAGAGTAACAAGTTTCTGTTTTTGTTATTAATTGTTGTTATTTGTTTGTTTGGTTTCCATCTACCCTCTTTTTACTTGGTTCTTCTTTGTTGATGTAGGGGAGAGAAAATTTCTAAATTCATTGAGTTTCAAGACAAAGAAATGGAAGGATTTGTGTCTGAGAGGGATAAGATTGTAGAAGCACATGAAATGAAGTTAGCTGCAATGAGGTGGAGACATTATGAAGAAGAGGTGGAGCTTGAAAAGGAATTTGATGCTGAATTATCTAGCCTTATGGAGAAGTACACCCCTACCAAGAGTCTCTGATGGTGATGGTGATATAGCATTACCAAAACAAGAGTAGGACATGCTAACTTTGATAAGAATTTTTGAGGAACTTTTGAGACAATTATGTTATCTCATACTCTTAATGGTAAAAGATATATGAATATTTGAAGAAATAATCAGTTTATAATGATATCAGATTGTAAATTGCCAACATGATGAGCTCTTTTTCTATTCTAATCATAATAAAAATCAGTTTGACTAAATTGATACTCATTTTTTTTGTTTGATTGATATTTCCCTTTCTGGCTACACTTGAATATTGTATTTGATGGGTTAGTTGTTCAAATTTTATCAAATTGTAAAAGTTGTATTGTATATTTTATTTTTATTTTTAAGAATTTATTTAACAAACAAACATGACATGACCGGGGGAAAAGTGTTGTCATGTTTGATCGATGATATGTAAAAAATATTAGCATTTTAAAAATAAAATAATATTAATTATTTCCAAGTATTGATGTGTGCTTAAAAAATTGTATTTAGTAAATATGAGAAATAAAATTAATTTTAGATATTAAAATTTAAACTGAACACTGAAAGCTGAAAACAATTACAAGAAAGTGTATCCAAACAGTTTTCTATTTTCAAAACAGTTTTCGAACACTGATTATCCAAACAACATTTCACTGAAAACTGTTTTGGAAATAGTTTTTGAACACTGTTATCCAAACATGTTTTCGAACACTGAAAACTGAAAACTGTTTTCAGAAACTCTTTTCGTAAATAATTTTCAAACATTGAAAACTAAAAACTGTTACCAAACATGCCCTCAGTCATTATTGGTAGTTGCCCTAAATTAATAGTTCTATAACACTTTATTTCTTTAAGTGCCTGGATAAGATCTTGAGTCTTGAGGATACCATTTTCATCATCTTCATCAATAATATGACAAGCTTGATACCATTTTAAAGTTTTAATCTTTTCAATTTCAATTGCTGAAAAGTCCCAAAATGTGTTTTTCGAAATATAAATTTAGTATTTATATTTTTTTAAATAATATATATTAAATATATAATAAATAAATATAATATCTATATAATATTTATTTAATTTATTAATTAAATCGATTTGACTCACGAGTCTAATGAGTCGAGTTTGACATTGCTCGAATCGAGCTAACATCACAGCTCAAACTCGAGCTCGATTTAAACGAGTTTTGAGCTAAGTTTTTTGAGTCAAACCTCTCGAGCGAGCCAAACTGCTCAACTTAGTTCCACTCCCAGTCAGAGAGACCAGATTCCCAAAAATCTGTTGGATGAGAGTCCCTAACAATCAAAATAAACAGTAAGGGTTCATTTGGTTCACGGGCAAAATAATAATGAGATAAGAATAGGATTACAGTGGGATAAGATTAAGGGGATTAAAAGTGGTACTATCTTAATATTAAGTTTGGTTTATAAAACTTTCAAATTGAGACTAAAGTGAATTAACAAGTATAAAGACCAAAATACCTTTATATTTGGGTGGGATTAAATTTTTTCTGAAATTTTTTTTCCTCTCTAGTTTTTTCCCCACAAATCCTTCATACATAAAACAACCCCAAATCCTTTTATGTTTCTTTTTCCAATGCCAAAACATTTTCTTTCTAATTATGGACAACCAAGAAAAAACAAAAAAAAAAAAATTTGTGACACCCCATCCCTTATTCATCTCATTCTCACAAATCTGGACAAGCACAAAAAAAAAAGTTGAGGCAAATTTTTTTGGATGAACCCAGATCTGGAAGGACATTGCTGCGATGCTAGTACCGCATTGCTGCGACGCTGCTCTGATCGCAAACCCAGAAGAAGCACTGGCTCTGCATGAGGCCTAGTAGCCTCGTGCTGAGATGGAGGAAGAGAAAAAGGGGGAAGAAAAGGAGAAGGAATAAAGGAAGAAAAAAGAAAAGAAAAAAAAGAGTCACTCACATCTACCACTACATCATCGTTTAGCCGGAATTTTTAGTTATGAAGTTCTCAAGTCCAACCTCAATGATTAGAGTATCAACACATGGAGCAATTTGTTGATAAACCATTCAATACATATCATGATTATCACCAATCTCCAAACGGGTCATATTAGAGTCTGTTTGGTTTACAAAATTATAGTGAGATAGGATAAAGATTAACATAAGATATGATAAAGAAGGATAAAACTGATAATATCTTAATCATGTGTTTGGTTCATGAGATTGTTAGATTGAGACTAAAGTGGGATAAAAAGTCTAAATACTAAAATGTCCTAAAACGTTTCATCATCCTCAACAATATTCAATTTCTTCAGAAACCCTAAAATTAATATAATTATTATCATAATGTTATATTATAATTAAAAAATAATTATTACTATCATTATCATTATTCTAGTAATTACGATAATATTATTATTATAATTATAGTTTTAACTATGGAGTATAATAATAACAATAAGTATTCCTATACTTATCATTAAAATTATTATTATATTAAAATTATTAAGATTGTTATTATAAGAAAAATTATTATTATTATAATTTATAATAATGATTATTATTATGCGAATTATTTTAGATATAGTTATAATTACGGAGTATAATAATAATAATAATAATAATAATTATTATTATTATTGTAATTAATATAATAATAATGATCATAAATATTATTATTAATAACTATATACTATTATCATTAATATAATAATTATTGTTATTTTTATTATAGTAAAATAATTATAATATTATGATTATTTGTTATTATTATTATCAATAATATTAGCTATAATAGTAATAATTATATTATAACAATAATAATAATTATTATCATTATTATAATAATATTAATTAATATTATTATATTTAATATGATGATGATAATAATAAAAATAATAAATTATTTTTATTATTATTCAAGGGTCGAAATAAAAGAAATAAAGTTTAGTTCTAACAGGAGGGAGAGATTTTATCCCTTGGGGGGAGTGAGACAAAAATTGTGGGATGAAGACTAATTTTATCTCACCGTAATTCCACACGAATAGTAAATCCCCTAACTAAATTTGGGATAAATCATTGGTGTGAGATTAATTAGTTCAATCCCACTTTAATACCTACAACCAAACAGACCATAATAACACTGATCTTTCCTTGTTTTCACTTTTCAATTCAAGGCAAATCAAGTTACTATAACAAATCTCTTCATTTTTATCTTACTAATCATAGCCTTAATTAATATAGTAAACTTTAGAATATACTTCTATGCTAACTCCCTCCTTCGACTATATTGAGAAATCATCGATATCATGTATTCTAAGCACATGTGGAATTTATGTGTCAAAGCGCATGCATCTTGGTTAAGTAGTTATCTTCAGATTTTCTATCAATATGCTAAAAAAAAAACCCATGCATCTTGAGGATATGTGTCGCAACTTTACTCTCTCTCTCTCTCTCTGGATTTTTTTTTTTTTTTGCATTTATTTTACTTTTCAGTTGACGATATATGTCGCAACTTTACTGAAGGCTGGTGGATTGTCAGATAATAGGAATAGAAAAGAAAAATAAGATATAAAGCGCACCTTTGAATGGAAAAATTCCTCTTTCTTGGAGTTGATTGTATTGCAAGTATCCCATGAAGCCGCAAGCTGAGGCAGTCCAAAATTGAACCTCTGGTACGCCTAACACTTCGGTCGCCTTAATAGCAAAGCTCATCAAACCATCTGATATTATACAACTTACTGGAGGAACTTGGGATGATGTTGAATTTAGCTTATTCGGTAGGTCCAGAAATGGAGCCAAACAATTCTTTCGTGTTGAATCACATAGCGCAGGAACATCTTGTGTTGCATCACGATCCGATGGTGGCAACCCGTCGGGTATTGTTTCGAACTGGAAATCCGAAAAGCCCTCAACAAAATCGAGCCCTTTGGATCGGATTAAACATTTATGGTTGAACTCAGTGTTAACAAAAGTTATGTGAAATCCTCTGGAGTGTAACAGTTTGGCTAGTTGCATTGTAGCGTTAACATGGCCTTGTGATGGGTATGGGACTATGACTGCATGGGGTTTTGTTGCTCCGTCAGAAGCCATCTAATTTTACCAAAGATGCAACAAAATTCAAGCTCTCGAGGCTTGTGTAAAGGTCAGTAGTACTAGCTACTGTGGTATACAGTATACTTATAGAAGAAGTTGTATTAAATTCATAATGGCCATTAAGTGGAGGCCATTTCAATATGATGGAGTCAATTGTGGCCATTAAGTGAAGACAATTATGCTTCACTAAGAATTAATTGTGGCCAAATTAATTCAATTATTCTTAGTGCATTTCTCTTATAAATAAGATAACCATAGAGTATATGAAGAGTTAGTGTTAGAGAGAAAACACAAGGTGTATGCTTAAGGTATGTTGGTTCATATTCTCAATGGTTGTATTGAGAGTATAAGGTATATGTAACCAACCTATATATGGTCCATGTTTAACCCTTTTGTCGTCTATTGATTGTGGCAACAAGCGTATGGAATACGAACGGACGTTCTTGATGGAAGAACATGTATAAATACAGGTTTGGTCCCTAGACTCGGTACTACTCATTTTTCTTTCATACACCATCAATTGAAGAGAGTTATGAGAGTCTAGAAGAACCAATATCGAGAGAATAGCGGATTGTGTAAGTGAAAAGTTTCAATGGCCGGAGGTATGTTTACGGTCTTTATAATTCTGCATTTAATCTATATGTTATTTAAGTTATTTAGCATGTTTAGATTTTATTTAAGTTCTAACATTTGGTATCAGAGCATTGTTTGCCTCTGCCTTGAAGTATTAAGCAATCTGTAATAATTTCGATTTATACCCGAAAAATAATTTGATTTTAAAGTTTGTTTTTCGAGTATTTTTTGATAGAAAATAATGTTAGAAATCATTAGTAAATTTGATTTATAGTATTTCTGAGTTTTAAAAATCTTGCCTTGGTATCATAGAAGCCAAGATTTAGTTGGGTTTTGAAAACGGGTCAAAAACGACCCGACTGAAGGTTGAAGACAATTGCTTTAGGAAAATATCTTGCAATTTCCAAATTCGGTAATTTTCCAGAAATACTATGTATATTTGGAAGTTCAAGATTTTTTGCCTAATTTTATGGATTTTCACTGTGTTATATATGATTTGTAATTATTTGCAAAAATAAAGTTTATGAACCCTTATAAGTATTTATTTTATTTATGTGCTTAAAATTATGTGTTATGTATGTATAACATTTTTTTTAGTTATGCATGCAATTTAAGTTTAAATAGCTTTAGTGCATAAATAATTTAATGTTGGGCATATTTTTAATTTTGGTGATTATTTTGCTCAAATTAAGATTATGCATATATACTATTTATGTTAGTTTTATATATACAATTTGATTAAATGCTCATTTTTAGCATGTTTTTTGTTTTTCAATTCATGCTTTTAGAATGAGTTTATTTTATGCAATGAATTAAATTAAGTACATAATATTATGTTTAATTATGCAATTTATTTTTTATTTATGAGAATTTTATTTACATATGATAACATATTATTAAGTTTAGATATTGTTAGATTATGTAAACTTAGATTAGTCTCATAAAACTTAACTTGTACATAACACATTAAGGTTCATAATATATTAATATGAACAATTAAGTTAAAAATTATGAATAATTCATAAACAATTCGTAGTTGGCATAAGACAGCATGATCTGAGACAATGCTCTGTCTGAGGATTCTGGTTTTTAATAAGGCTTTGTCCCGACCAATTATCCTGGGAGCACTCTTAGTGATTGCCTATTGTGTTACTGCGTAATTGTTCTTAGGCATTAAGTAGAGCCTAAAATATAGTAAATATAAATGTCTAGTGAACCATATAATTTTAAATATTTAAGGAGTAGCCACAACATCTTTAATTATATAAAATTATATATTTAGCGAATTAGGATCACTTAATGGACATTAATTGTAATTAATTATATAAATATAATGATTTTACCCCACATGGATTTTATTATGTTAATGTAATTAATTAGGATAATATATTAAAACTAGTTTTTCTTAATTTACCCACAGGAGTTAAAAGGAATTAATTTAATAGTTTTATCATAAAGTTTAAAGATAGAAAAAATCAAACTGTAATCATAATATATATTATGAATTTAGTAAAAATAGTTTGATAAAATCTATCATAAAGTATAAAGAATCTTATTGAATTAAAAATTTAGCCCACAAGTAATTTTTAATGAAATTAGATTCAATTTCAGCATATTTTTACATTGGCAAAACATGTAATTTAGAAAATTACACCTCAAATCTTGACATAAGCTTTTGGACTTTATGCAGTTTCTCAACCTACTAGTTTTTCTGATATCCGTTGTGACATACCCGAACTTAGGGGAGATAACTATAAGGCATGGAAGGAGAGGATTCTCCTCCATTTAGGGTGGATGAACATAAATTATGCTATTAGGAAGGACGAACCACCTACAATCGCCGATAACAGCACTCCAGATGCGGTCACGCTATATGAGCGATGAGACCAATCAGCTCAGCGTGATGTTTATCAAGACTAAGATAACTGCTGTTATACATGGTTCTGTTGACCAGCATGAGAAAATCCATGATTTGCTGAAAGCCATTTACAATTAATTCGTCACTTCAGAAAAGGCATTAGCAAGCACCCTGATAATGAGATTATCATCCCTTAGACTCACCAGCATAAAAGGTGTGTGCGAGCACATAATACAAATGCGTGACATTGCGGCTCAACTTAAGAAACTCGAGGTTGATATGTCAGAGTCCTTCCTGGTGCACTACATTCTGAACACCCTTCCAACTCAGTACGGGCCTTTCAAAATCTCGTACAACAGACATAAAGACAAATGGTCAATCAATGAATGTATGACCATGTGTGTTCAAGAAGAAAAAAGGCTTGTGAGGGAACTGGGTGAGAGTGCAATGCTGGCTACTACCCGTGGGAAGGACATATTAGAACCAACCTCGTTTGTTTGTTATGAATCTAATATGGTTAATGTTAATATTAACACCTGGTGGATTGATTCTGAATCTACAATCCATATTGCAAACTCCTTGCAGGGTATGCAAAACCTAAGGAAGCCAGTGGGAAGTGAGCAAAACATCTTATCAAGCAACAAAATGGGCTCACATGTGGAGGCGATTGGAACGTGCATTTTAACTTTAAGTAGTGGCTTTATTTTAAAATTAGAAAGGACCTTTTATGTACCAAGTTTCTCATGAAACTTGATTTCTGTTTTCAGACTTATACCATTTGGATATTCCTTTAATTTTCAAGACATATCTTTCAGTTTATTTTATAAAACTGATTGTGTTGGGAATGGTATTTTGTCTGATGGTCTTTATCATTTTTATTTACAAAATAATGCCACTTATAGTTCAATGCATGTTCACACTGGCGTTAAAAGATGTAATATTAACGAGGACTCCTCTATGTTATGGCACCAGAGATTAGGACATATCTCCATAGAAAGAATTAAAAGATTAATGAATGAAGGGGTACTTGATACTCTAGATTATACTAATTTTGAGACTTGTGTGGACTGCATTAAAGGAAAACAGACCAACAAGTCCAAGAAATGTGCTAATAGGAGTTTGGATATATTAGAAATCATTCATACTGATATATGTTGTCCAGATATGGACGCACATGGTCAGAAATATTTCGTCACTTTTATCAATGATTACTCACGATATATGTATATCTATTTGCTGCATAAGAAAAATGAAGCATTGGATGCCTTCAAAGTCTTTAAGGCTGAAGTTGAGAACCAATGCGGAAAGCAAATACAAATTGTGAGATCCGATAGAGGTGGAGAATATTATGGTAGATACACAGAAAGTAGACAAACACCTGGCATTTTTGCCAAGTTTTTTCAAGAACATAGGATTGTTGCCCAATACACTATGCCTGGTTCTCCGGACCAGAATGGTGTTGCAGAAAGAAGAAACCGAACATTGATGGACATAGTGCGGAGTATGCTTAGCAATTCCAACATTTCTACATCTTTGTGGACTGAAGCACTAAAGACAGCTGTGTATATATTAAACCGAGTTCCAACCAAGGCTGTTCCCAAGACACCATTTGAATTATGAAAAGGTTGAAAACCGAGTTTGCGATATATGTGCGTTTGGGGATGTCCGTCGGAGGTGAGGTTTTATAACCCACAAGAGAAAAAACTGGATCCGAGGACCATTAGTGGGTATTTCGTTGGATATGCCAAAAGGTCCAAGGGTTACAGGTGTTATTGTCCAACACATACTACTAGGATTGTAGAATCAAGAAACGCTAAGTATCTAGAGAATGACATGATCGGTGGGAAGGATCGGTTCAGGAACTTAGTTCCTGCACATGATCATACAGAATCTCAACCTTCATCAAATGATAGATTGGTTATAGTTCATAACACACCTCAAGTACAAGCTCATGTTGACCAATCGATCATTGAGGTTCCACAAGCTGCTGACAACATTCTAATAGATCAAGTAGTTCAAGAAATACCACAAGTTCCTGAACAACCAGTTGAACCACAAGCTCCCCTAGGAGACATAGATACAACATTAAGAAAATCTACTAGAGTCAAGAGATCAGCAATTCCTAGTGATTACATTGTGTATCTACAAGAATCTGACTACAATTTTGGAGCCGAAAATGATCCTGAAACCTTTTCATAGGCCATGAGTTGCAAAGGGTCAACCTTGTGGCATGATGCCATGAAGGAATAGACGAATTCCATGAAAAGCAACGGAGTCTGTGATCTTGTAGAGTTGCCTAATGGGGCGAAAGCCATTGGTTGCAAATGGGTCTTTAAGACCAAGAAATATACATTAGGCAACATTGAGAGATACAAAGCGAGACTAGTTGCTAAGGGATTTACTAAAAAAGAAAGAATCGATTACACGGAGACTTTCTCTCCTGTATCTAAGAAAGATTCTTTTCGTATTATTTTGGCATTAATTGCTCATTTTAACCTTGAGCTGAAACAAATGGATGTGAAAACCGCATTTCTTAATGGAGATTTGGAGGAGGAGGTTTATACGAAACAACCTGAAGGTTTATCCTCTAATGATGGTGAGCATTTGGTTTGTAAGCTTAAGAAATCCATATATAGTTTAAAACAAGCCTCCCATCAATGGTATTTTAAATTCCATGAAGTAATTTCTTCATTCGGTTTTGTTGAAAACCCCATGGATCAATGTATATACCAGAAGGTCAGTGGAAGTAAAATTTGTCTTCTTTTTTTTATATGTGGATGATATTTTACTTGCAACCAATGATAAGGGCTTGCTGCATGAGGTGAAACAATTTCTCTCTAAAATTTTTGATATGAAAGATATGGGTGAGACATCTTACATCATTGGCATTGAGATCCATAGAGATAGACCTCGAGGTGTTTTAGGTCTGTCACAAGAAACCTATATTTACAAAGTTTTAGAGAGATTTTGGATGATAGATTGTTCACCAAGTGTAGCTCCCATTGTGAAGGGTGATAGGTTCAATTTGAACCAATGCCCGAAGAACGATTTTGAGAGGGAATCCATGAATAACATTCCATATGCTTCTGCAGTCGGAAGCCTTATGTATGCTCAGGTCTGCACTAGACCTTACATTGCATTTGTTGTAGGAATGCTAGGGCGATATCAGAGTCACCCAAGTATAGACCACTGGAGAGTTGCAAAGAAAGTAATGAGGTATCTTCAAGGAACTAAAGACTACAAGCTTATATATAGACAGACAGACAATCTGGATATGATTGGCTACTTTGATTCAGACTTTGCTGGCTGTGTTGATTCACGTAAATTAACATCAGGGTACATTTTTCTGATGGCCGATGGAGCTGTTTCTTGGAGAAGTATCAAGCAAATATTGACTGCTACTTTTACTATGGAAGCTGAGTTCGTCTCCTGTTTTGAGGCCTCTTCACATGGTGTATGGCTTAGGAGTTTCATTTCTAGGCTTAAAATCATGAATTCTATATCTAAGCCATTGAGAATTTTCTGTGATAATTCAGCTGCTGTCTTTATGACTAAGAACAATAAAAGTGGAAGTCGAAGTAAACACATCGACATTAAGTATTTAGCCATAAGAGAATGTGTAAAAGAAAAGAAAGTGGTCATTGAAGACATTAACACTAAATTGATGATTGCTAATCCTTTGAGTAAAGGCATGCCACCTCTGAAATTCAAGGATCATGTAGAGAAAATGAGACTTGGTTTCACTTTGTAAGTGTATACATACAGTTTATTAATGAAACTCTTACATATTTAGATGTTTTCTCATATTCATGTGCACGTTAATTTCCTTGAGAAAATTCATCTGTAAAAGACCAAGAATAAACATAGGGTTTATTCATTAAGAAATGTTACCACATGAAGAATAATACTTGAGGAACTAAATGCATCGTAATACATAGAAGGTAAAACTCACTCTTAGAGGACTTATCGCTATGATTCATGTATTTACTTCTTAAAAATACATCAATGGGTTTAAGTTAGGTTAAACATATGGACCAAGTGGGAGAATGTAATAAATTTATGATGGCCATTAAGTGGAGGCCATTTCAATATGGTGAAGTCAATTGTGGCCATTAAGTGAAGGCAATTATGCTCCACTAAGAATTGATTGTGGCCAAATTACTTCAATTATTCTTAGTGCATTTCCCCTATAAATAGGATAACCATACAGCATATGAAGAGTTAGTGTTAGAGAGAAAACACAAGGTGTATGCTTAAGGTATGTTGGTTCATATTCTCAATGGTTGTATTGAGAGTATAAGGTATATGTAACCAACCTATATATGGTCCATGTTTAACCCATTGGTCATCCATTGATTGTGGTAACAAGCGTATGAAATACGAACAGACGTTCTTGATGCAAGAACATGTATAAATACAGGTTTGGTCCCTAGACTCGGTACTACTCATTTTTCTTTCATACACCATCAATTGAAGAGAGTTCTGAGAGTCTAGAAGAACCAATCTCGAGAGAATAACAGATTGTATAAGTGAAAAGCTTCAATGGCCGGAGGTATGTTTACTGTCTTTATAATTTCACATTTAATCTATATGCTATTTAAGTTGTTTAGCATGTTTAGATTATATTTAAGTTCTAACAGAAGTTATATTTGATTAACCTGAAAAAATAAGGAAAAAAAATTCATTCAAACCCATTGTTAAAGTCGACTCATAAATTTTTGGAGTTAAAAAAAAAACAAGAAAGAAATCAGCTCATGACCATGTCATTATCATCTTGCAAGGTTTTGTCCTATTCAAAGGACTAAAATCCAAGAACTAATTAAAGGCCCTTTTAAGGCTCATAAATCAAGATATATTCGAAGTGTTATTCCGTCCTGAGGCAAGAAAAGAAGTGGGCGGCTAGTATATTGTTAGTAGGACATGTATGAAATACGAAATCAAATGGAAAAAGTATTTTCTTTGACCGTACCTATATATAAGTGTTTATTTATTTATTTGCAACACAAGAGATAGAAAAGTACAACAAACAGAACTCTATGAGTAGTTGAAACTTCTTTTCTTCTAGGCAATCGTATTTCACAGTTAAAATTGTGGTATCATAGGTTTGCTTGTACTGAGATTTGGGCTTAAGAAGTTTTATCTCTCTTAATTTATATTTCAATTTGATTGTAGTGGAATCTCTCACCATTGACTGTGGACGTAAGAGTTTTAGCTTCAAACCACGTGAATTTTCTGTATCTGTTTATTTTTGCTGCTTCATTTTTAACAAACTGTTATCAGAGCTATTCTTAAGATCGATCCGGGCATAAGGTCTTCTACCATTTCGTATGAGATATAAAAGTTTGATGGAACTGGTAGTTTTAATCTTTGGCAAGTAAAGATGGAAGCCATATCAACCCAAAATATTTGAAAAATGCACTATTAGGGAAGGAGAAGATGCCTAGTACGATGACAGATGAACAAAAGCTAAAGATGGATGAGAAGACCTTGACTGCAATTCAGTTGTGTTTGTCAGATGAAATTTTGCGTTAAGTTCTTACAGAGAAAACTATTGTTGGCTTATGGTGTAAGTTAGAGTCCTTACACATGACGAAATCCCTCACCAACAAATTGGTCTTGAAGCAACAATTATATTTGTTGCGTATGGCAGAGAATACGCCAATGAAATCCTATATTGATGAATTTAATTCAGTTATTACTGATTTGAATTCAATGAAAGTTAAGATGATGAAGATCAGGCCCTGCTATTGTTGTGTTTCATACCATCATCGTTTACACACTTTATGGAAACCATCAACAAAAGAGTGAAGTTCGTGTGCCAATCTATCCGCACAACCATTAGCTTCCCAAAAAATATGTCTCAGCTTCATTTCAAACCTTGTCAAAAGGTCTATGCAATCAGAAATAAGAGAACCATGAGGATGATTAAAAGCATCAGCCTTTTGGAGAAGTTAGATGACATGATTTCAATTGTCTTATGCGAGACAACAAGCTAGATGGCAAAGAGTCACAGATAAGGGTGGATTCGAGCCGAGTCGAACCAAAATTGAGGGGAGCTCAAGTTCGGATCGTGAATAAAAAACTTATTCAAGCAGAGCTTTGAGTCGAGTCTGAGTTAAGAAAATTGAACTTAAGTTCGACTCGTAAAGTGAAATTCAGGCTCGAATTTAAGTTCGAGTCAAGCTTTTAAAGGTCTAAGAACTATAAAAGCTCTGTAAGAGATGTAATAGGCTCTGATACCAAAAGAGGAGCGAGACCTTTCGACCGTTGTCCTGCTTATTTTTTTCTAAAGAGGCAAGTAAGGGAAAACCCCTACAAGCTACCATCATAGCTAAAGATCTTAAAAGATCTAAGAAAAGATTCCAATGAGTCTGGAAGCAGTTATGCATAAGAAAATACATAAAAAAATCTCGTTTAGGATTCAGGATACTTTGGCTTATATGCAGTTTATGAATTTCAAAGGTTGACAATAAACAAACCAAAATATTAAAAACTTGGCTCTTATCCTCCAACTCTATTCTGTATAAAGTTATCATGCTTCCTTGATTTCTCAGATTAACAAAAGATACCTCACTCAAAAGGGGTTAAGTGTGTCGCCATAAAATTCCGTACAGGCTGCCTCGATCAACATCACCTAAACGCCTCAACACCTCCCCAGCTAAACGGCTGTCTGAGAGAATCGCCACCAGGACAATACAAGCTCACCACAAAACATTTCAGGTAATCTTTAAAGTGTTTGGGTTAGAGACAATAATAAAGCATGATAAGTATCAACAGACCGAATAGATTGTATTAAGATAGAGCAAACATAACAATACACAAATAATTAATATAACGGCGATTGCGAGATTTATTCATAAATAAACATTACATAAGCTTTTTCTCCATCCTCCCAACCAAAAAGGGGGTCTAAGCTAGTAAGGACAATTATTTGTGCTACTGCATGCACAGCGCGCGCTGCCCACGCACAGCACATGTACCATTCACACTGAGAACTTTTATCGGGAACAATGCGCACAAACTGCTTAATCTGTGAGTCAGGCCATGTGACTAAAGTTGGTCAGCCCCGGCAGCTAAAGTAGATTTTTCATTATCTTCGGTCGAATCTGCTTTATAAGGCGGAGTCAGATTGTCTATCAACTCTGACTTTAGCAATAATAATGCCTTCAGATGGGGTCGAGAATAAATTATTGCTGCAAAGTGTTGTATGTATTTATATTATATGGACTAGCATTACATTTGGTCATTAAGCCCATAATGGGATGGGCCACACTAATAAACATATGGAGGCCCCTACTCTCACCTATTGCTGAAGAAAACTGGCCCATTGAGTTTCCTTTTAATGTCTTTGGTCAGCAGCTCTTTCAAGTTGTTGAGACATAACAAAAATTCTAAAGGTAGAGAGTAGTTTCTCCATAAAAGAAATTTGCATCTCCTTTGCAGGAATCATAAAGCTAGCATGGATAATTCATCACAAGTTTCTGGAGGTATGAAATCTTAATTTACTTGAACACATGCTTTGATTATAAGAAGAGTTTATCACAAAATAATATGAACTTCTAACAATTGGTATCAGAGCCATCTTCTTATTTTCATGGCTGTGTTCTTTCCTTTTTTGTTTTGTTGTTGTTTTTGGTTTTTTGATGAGAGGATGGAGGTGGTTCAAGAAATTAAAATAGAATATCACAAGAAAACTAATAACTACTATACTCTACCTGTTCAGTAAGAACAGTATAAGTCTCATCCTCATAATCCAAGAAATTAGCACAGCTACAGCTCGTTCTCGTGCAAAGTGCTGTACCTGGTTTTTTCACAAAGAAAGAACTATAGTGAAGCACTATCATAAAGTGATTGGTTACTATTAGCAGCACTGCCTATTGTTAATTATGCTTGGTTATATATATATTTTTTGAAGCAACCGGTACTTATGTTTGCCTGCTTTTTGTCTTTATTAAATACATAAAGGCTTGTTTGCCCCTTAATGCTATGTTTATTAAATACATGAAGGCTACCCATAATGCTAATTGCCATGCTTTGTCCACCGGTACTAATTTTTTTTTTTTTTTTTTTATGTTTGCTTATATCTGCCCATAATGCTTTGTTCTTTATTATTTCTTTTTAAAAGCACTACATAAAGCATATTATTCTTATTATATTCTTTATGGCCCCATGTGTTTTTTGGGTCTGCATGCTTCATTTGTCAACCGATGCTAAGTTTTCTTTTTTTATGTATTGCCCATAAAGCTATGTTATTCTTATTATATATTCTTTATGGTCCCCCACATCTTTTTTGGTCTTTATAACACATGCCCATGCGTGAGATTGTAATGGGCAGTAATGGGATACATCAAGAATAAATATTTTATATAAACTCCTCCAATGCCCCATGCGTGAGCTTATAATGGGCGGTAATGGGATATATAAAGCATACATATTTAATATGAACTCAAATATGTTATCTGCCCGTAATACTGTGTATTATTTTGTTTTATGGCCCACAATTTTTTTTAGTCTTCATGCCACATGCGTGAGAATGGGTTCTTGGGCTTCAATTTAAACTTGGAGCATTGACCGGGTTTATGGTCTTGATTAATAATTGAGTGTTTTGCTACAATCTTGTATTGAAATTTTTTTTTTATGTGTTTATGAATTTTGTGATATTGCTTAATTTTTTTTTATATCAATCAATAAATAAATAACTAAATTTTTGTTCATATGGATTATGTCATTTTGTTGTAATACCGATGGTTTAGAGTGGCTATGTACCCACCTCTCGTGGAACTAGTTATGATAAATTATCGGAGTTGTTATTATTGATTCTGTTTTTCGCTTAATGATATTATACTAAGATCCATACGGATAATGAATTTGTCTAGTCGGCAAACCATTATTTGGTAGGATGCTTAGGACGATAAAGATAATAGTTAAGTGCTTGACACTTGGTGGCCTAGTCCTACTCTTTCGGTAGCGGGTCATTTTAAGTCATTGTATTTAATTATTTTGCTTTATCATGCGTAAAAGCCTTTTATGTATCTTGGGCTCTAGCATAGTGCGTAAGAGTCTATTTTGAATAAGATTCTAGCATGGATATAAGATTGCCTAATGGAGACATTTATGGGTGCATGTTTCTTGTTCCACATGCATAATAAATTTTCTTATATTCTCCTTAGCTTATGGCAATACGGCTATGTCTCTCTCGTTGTCTGCCATCAAGAGTCTAACTGGAACCAATTATGAGGATTGGTATGAGTCTCTCACTATTAATTTGGCTATCATGAATTTGGACTTGGCTTTGAGGGTCGATGCACCTGTTGATCCCACTAATGAAAGTATTACAGCTGAAAAGGCTCGTTATGAGCAATGGGTGCATTCTAATCGGACTTGTCTCATGATTATGAAGTATACGATTGACAAGTCTATCAGGCAGAGCATAGCTGATACTGATAGCACCAAAGAATATCTTGATGCCGTTGGGAAGAAATTTATTAAGTTTGATAAGGCAGAAAAGGGATCTCTGATGAAACTTCTTACTACTACAACCTATGATGGGGTTAGTGGAGTCCGAAAGCACATCATGAAGCTTACTCATTTATTTAACAAGCTCAAAGGGATGAAAGTTGAGTTAGCAGATAGTTTTCTAGTATGGCAAGTGCTTGAATCTTTGCCATCTCAGTATGATGCACTCAAGACCTCTTATAATGCTAAAAAAGATGAATAGAGCTTGAGTGAAATGACTGTCATTGTAACTCAAGAAGAAGAGATGATGAAAAAGGGCAAGTCTCATACTGCTTTCATGATAACTGTTGATAAAAGGAAGAAAAGGAAGTTCTTCAAGGGTAACAGTAGCAACTCCAACAAGATGAAGAAACCTTGGAGGCCTTTTCAACAAGCTAATGCGAGTGTTCCAAATGGGCCAAAGAAGGAAGTTTTTAAGGGAAGGTGCAATTTTTATCATTCATTTGGGCACAAAAAGGTTGATTGTAGGAAATTTAAAGCCTGGTTAGACAAAAAAGGTACACATTCCCTACTAGTGTGTTTTGAGTCTAATCTAGTTAATGTGCCTTCTGATACTTGGTGGCTAGATACTGGTGCAACTATTCATACTACAAATTCTTTGCAGGAATTAAGGAACCGCAGAAGACTAGTTAATACAGAGTTAGTAGTAAATATGGGCAATGGTGTGAAGGTTAAAGTTGAACACATTGGTGCAGTCAGACTTATTTTGGCTTCTAAAATATTTTGAATTTGTTTGATACTGCTTTTATACCTTCCATCAGAAAAAATCTTATCTCCGTTTCTGTTTTGGACAAATGTGGATATGTTTTTCATTTTGGAATTGGAAAGGCTATGATCTTTTATTACTCTATTATGGTTGGTACTGCTACTTTATATGATGGTTTGTATAAAATTGACTTGCTTTCTGTTTTAGATCCTGCTTCTTTTAGTTTCTCTGTTGTGAATGCTGTAATTGGTTCTATACGTGCTAAATCCAATAAAAACTCTTCCATGTTGTGGCACAAAAGGTTGGGCCATATTTCTAGAGAAAGAATAGAGAGGTTGATTAAAGATGGCATTTTAGATGACTTGGATTTTTCTGATTTTGAAACTTGTGTTGCTTGTATCAAAGGGAAACTTCCAGCGAGAATCAGAAAGCAAAAGATTAGTAGAAGTCAGGATGTTCTAGATTTAATCCATACTGATATTTGTGGTCCATTTTCACCTGCTGCTTTGGGGAATTATAGATATTTCATTACTTTTATTGATGATTATTCTCGCTATGGTTGTGTTGAGCTCATTCGAGAAAAATCAGACTCATTGGAAGCTTTTAAGGCTTTCAAGGCTGCTGTGGAACTCCAGAAAAATAAGAAAATCAAAGTGGTAAGATCGGATAGAGAAAGTGAATTTTATGGGAGATATGATGAAACTGGTAGAAATCCTGGACCTTTTGCTAGATTTCTTGAGGCATGTGGTATCGAGGCTCAGTATACAATGCCTGGAACTCCTGAACAGAATGGTATTGCAGAAAGAAGAAATCGTACTCTTATGGATATGGTGCGGTGTATGATTTGTCATTCCACTTTGCCTGAATTTTTGAGGGGTGAGGCATTGAAAACTGTTGCATATGTTTTGAATCAAGTACTAAGTAAGTCATTTCCTAAAACTTCTTATGTGTTATGGTCAGGAAAGAGGCCTAGTGTGAATCATTTCCGTGTTTGGGGCTGTAAAGTGGAAATAAAGCTTTATAATCCTCAGCAGAAGAAACTTGATCCTAAGACCATTACTAGTTATTTTGTTGGTTATTGTGTGGGTTTAAGAGGCTCTAGATTTTATTGCCCTTCTAATGTTACTAGAGTCATTGAATCTGATCGAGCCATCTTCTTCGAGGATGTTAGTGACAGTGGGAGTTCAGTGCCACGTGAAGTTGTATTTAGGGAGGAGCGTGTTGTTATACCTGTTCAGGTTACCCCTCCATCAGTGGCTGCACCACCATTGACAGAGGGAAACAACACTATTGTCCAAGACCAGGTTATTGACACTATAGCTGATGTTGAAGTGGGAACTGATAATATTGTTTTGAGGAGATCACAGAGAAGTCGTAGACCAGCAATTTTCGATAATTATATTGTCTATTTGCAGGAGCATGAGTTTAATACTAGTATGTCTCTTGATCCAGTCTCTTTTAAGGAGGCTATTGATAGTCCTCAATCTTCATATTGGATAGATGTTATGTATGATGAGATGGCATCGATGTGTCAAAATGGTGTATGGGACTTAGTTGAACTACCATGTGGCTATACGCCAATTGGTTGCAAATGGGTTTTTAAGACCAAGTATACTTCTGAAGGTCAAGTAGAAAGGTATAAAGCTAGACTTGTTGCTAAGGGCTTTAACCAAAGAGAAGGCATTGATTATAAGGACACTTTCTCGCCTGTTTCTACCAAGGATTCTTTTCGGGTTATTATGGCATTGGTGGCTCATTTTGATCTCGAGCTTCGTCAAATGGATGTTAAGACAGCTTTCCTTAATGGGCATCTATTTGAGGATGTGTACATGATGCAACCAAATGGTTTTCAAGTGGAAGGAAAGGAACACATGGTGTGTAAGCTTAACAAGTCCATTTATGGAATTAAGCAGGCATAGAGACAATGGTACCTGAAGTTTGATGAGATTGTTACCTCTTGCGGTTTCAAGGAGAATCTTGTTGATCAATGCATATATTTAAGGGTCTGTGAGAGTAAGTATATCTTTCTTGTTCTTTATGTTGATGATGTATTACTCACTGCAAATGACATTGAGCTTCTGTTTGAGACAAAATGCATGCTGTCATCTCATTTTGATATGAAGGATCTTGGTGAGGCCTCTTATGTTTTGGGCATCTAGATTTTTCGTGACAGAACTAAAGGTGTTCTTGGATTGTCTCAGAAATCCTACATTGATCGTGTTCTAAGTAGGTTTAATATACATTCTTGTTCTCCTGGGAAAGCACCTATTGTAAAAGGTGATAAGTTTTCTAAGTCTCAACGCCCTCAGAGTGATAGTGAAAGGACTCAAATGCAAACAATTCCCTATTCATCAGTTGTGGGTAATTTGATGTATGCTCAAGTATGTACATGACCTGATATTGCTTATGTTGTTGGTGTACTTGGACGATACTTGAGTGATCCTGGTTTGGCTCACTGGAAAACTGCAAAGAAAGTACTCAGATATTTGCAAGGCACTAAAGATCTAGTGCTTACATATCGGCGATTTGATATTCTTGAAGTAGTTGGATATTCTGATGCAGATTTTGCTGGTTGTCCAGATGACAGAAGATCCACTTCTGGTTATGTTTTTATGATGGCAGGAGGAGTTGTTTCTTGGAAGAGTGTTAAACAAACACTTACAGCTTCCTCTACAATGGAGGCAGAATATATAGCTTGTTATGAGGCTACATGTAAGGCAATATGGTTGCGGAATTTTATCTTGGGGCTAAGTATTGTGAACACCATTTCAAGGCCGCTGAAGATAGTTTGTGACAATTCTGCAGCAGTTGCTTTCTCTCAAAACACTAGGAGCTCTTCTCGCTCCAAGCATATTGACATTAAATTTTTGATTGTAAGAGAGAAAATAGTAGAGTCTTGTATTTATGTTGAGCATATTTCTACAGAGCATATGTTAGCTGACCCACTAACTAAAGGTTTAGCTCCAAAACTATTTCTGGAGCATGTGACTCATTTGGGATTGTTAGAGTCTTCTGTTGTAATTAGTTAGTGGGAGTTCTGTAATCATTGACTGTTTGACTATACTGTTTATGCTCATATTATGTTTTTAAATATAGCAATGTCAATGTATGCCTGATTCACGCGCATTTTGGACAGGGCGTACTTTAAGTATTGAGACATACTGATTAGTCTCGTGCCTGGGTCACGCGCATTTTGGACAGGGTGTACTTTAAGTGTTGAGACATACTGATTAGTCTCGTGCCTGGGTCACGCGCATTTTGGACAAGGCGATTGTTTATGTAATGAGACATTATGTTTGGTCTCATGCCTGAGTCACGTGCATTTTAGACAAGGCATACTTTATGTATTGAGACATACTGATTAGTCTCGTGCCTGGGTCATGCACATTTTGGACAAGGCGATCGTTTATGTAATGAGACATTATGTTTGGTCTCATACCTGAGTCACGTGCATTTTGGACATGGCATACTTTATGTATTGAGACATATTGATTAGTCTCATACCTGAGTCACGCACATTGTGGACAAGGTTTATTACCTATCAGAGATAATCTATTTTAGTCTATGCCTGAGTCAGGTGGTTGTGAGTATAAGTTTGGTGTCATATATCCTATCGATATAGTCACTACACTGGGTGCTGCAACTGCATTTTGGACAAGGCTTATTGCTTTAAAGGCTTTCAGATTTGTCTCTAGGGCTTCTTGTGGAAACGAGTGTTCGTCATTTTTTGATTATTTCCACATTGCACTTGCATCTCATCGACCTGAGTTATGTGTTTGCAATTATTAGTCATGTGTCGTATGCCCTGTCGGTGTATCGTTCACTAGCTTATAATTGAAGCACATTTTGAACAAGGTCTTTTGTTTTTGGGATGCTTGTTTGTGTTTATGTTGAGATTAAATGCAATGCTGTCCAAGTGGGAGATTGTTGTATGTATTTATATTATATGGACTAGCATTATATTTGGTCATTAAGCCCATAATGGGATGGGCCACACTAATAAACATATGGAGGCCCCTACTCTCACCTATTGCTGAAGGAAACTGGCCCATTGAGTTTCCTTTTAATGTCTTTGGTCAGCAATTCTTTCAAGTTGTTGAGACATAACAAAAATTCTAAGGGTAGAGAGTAGTTTCTCCATAAAAGAAATTTGCATCTCTTTTGCAGGAATCATAAAGCTAGCATGGATAATTCATCACAAGTTTCTGGAGGTATGAAATCTTAATTTACTTGAACACATGCTTTGATTATAAGAAGAGTTTATCACAAAATAATATGAACTTCTAACACAAAGAACACTCAGCACGTCTCTTGAGTGCTTTATCAGCTGCCTACAAAGAATACGTCCTCCATCTGCCCGTGTGACATGGTCTGGTGAAAGTTGGAGATTCTCTTCAAGAACACAAGTCATTATTGATAGTTGCCCTAAATTAATTGTTCTATAACACTTTTTTTCTTTAAGTGTCTGGATAAGATCTTGAGTCTCGAGGATACCATATTCATCATCTTCATCAATAATATGACAAGCTGGATACCATTTTAAAGTCTCAGTCTTTTCAACTTCATTTGCTGAGAAGTCCCAAAATGTGTTTTTCGAAATATAAATTTAGTATTTATATTTTTTAAGTAATATATATTAAATATATCATAAATAAATATAATATCTATATAATATTTATTTAATTTATTAATTAAATCGAGCTGACTCACGAGCTTAATTAGCTAAGTTTGACATTACTCGAATCGAGCTAAAATCACAGCTCGAACTCGAGCTCGATTCAATCGAGTTTTGAGCAAAGTTTTTTGAGTCGAACCTCTCGAGCGAGCCGAGCTGCTCAACTTAGTTCCTCTCCTAGTCAGAGAGACCAAATTCCCAAAAATCTGTTGGATGAGAGTCCCTAACCATCAAAATAAACAGTAAGGGTTCATTTGGTTCACGGACAAAATTATAGTGGAATAAGATTATGATTACAGTGGATGATTACAGTGGGATAAGATTTAGGGGATTAAAAGTGGTAACTATCTTAATATTAAGTTTGGTTTATGAAATTTCTAAATTGGGACTAAAGTGAAATAACAAGTATAAAGACCAAAATACCTTTATATTTGGTTGGGATTAAATTTTTTCTGGACATTTTTTTCCTATCTAGTTTTTTCCCCAGAAATCCTTCATATATAAAACAACAAACAACCCCAAATCCTTTTACGTTTCTTTTTCCCATGCCAAAACATTTTCTTTCTAATTATGGACAACCAAGAAAAATAAAAAAAAAAATTGTGAAACCCCATCCCCTATTCATCTCCTTCTCACAAATCTGGACAAGCGAAAAATAAAAATCCCAGCAAATTTTTTTGTATGAACCAAGATCTGGAATGACGTTGCTGCGATGCTAGTACCGCATTGCTGCGGCGCTGCTCTGATCGCAAACCCAGAAGAAGCACCAGCTCTGCGTGAGGCCTAGTCGCCTCATGCTGATATGGAGGAACAGAATAAGGGGGAAGAAAAGGAGAAGGAGAAAAGGAAGAAGAAGAAGAAGAAGAATAAAAAAGAGTCACATCTACCACTACATCATTGTTTAGCTGGAATTTTCAGTTATGAAGTTCTCAAGTCCAACCTCAATGATTAGAGTATCAACAAATGAAGCAATTTGTTGATAAGCCATTCAATATATATCATGATTATTGCCAATCTCCAAACGGGTCATATTAGAGTCTGTTTGGTTTACAAAATTATAGTGAGATAGGATTAAGATTAACATAAGATATGATAAAGAGGGATTAAATGTATAATATCTTAATCTTGTGTTTGGTTCATGAGATTGTTAGATCGAGACTAAAGTGGGATAAAAAGTCTAAATACTAAAATGCCCTAAAACGTTTCATCATCCTTAACAATACTCAATTTCTTCACAAACCCTAAAATTATTATAATTATTATCATAATATTATATTATAATTAAAAAATAATTATTACTATCATTATCATTATTCTAGTAATTATGATAATATTATTATAATTATAGTTTGAACTATGGAGTATAATAATAACAATAAGTATTACTATACTTATCATTAAAATTATTATTATATTAAAATTATTAAGATTGTTATTATAAGAAAATTTATTATTATTTATTGATAATTTATAATAATAATTACTATTATGCGAATTATTATAGATATAGTTATAATTACGGAGTATAATTATTATTATTATTATTATTATCATTGCTGTAATTAATATAATAATAATTATCATAAATATTATTATTAATAAGTATATACTATTATAATTAATTACGAATAATAAATATAATTATTATGAATAATAATTTTCATAATTATTACTATTATCATTAATATAATAATTATTGTTATTTTTATTATAGTAAAATAATTATAATATTATTATTATTTGTTATTATTGCTATTATCATTAATATTAGTTATAATAGTAATAATTATATTATAATAATAATAATTATTATCATTATTATAATAATATTAATTACCATTATTATATTTGATATGATGATGATGATAACAAAAATAATAAATTATTTTTATTATTATTCAAGGGTAGAAATAAAAGAAATAAAGTTTAGTTCTAAGAGGTGTGATAGATTTTATCCCTTGGGAGGGGTGAGACAAAAATTGTGGGATGAAGACTAATTTTATCTCACCATAATCCCACACGAATAGTAAATCCCCTAACTAAATTTGGGATAAATCATTCGTGTGAGATTAATTAGTTCAATCTCACTTTAATACCTACAACCAAACAGACCATAATAACACTGATTTTCCTTGTTTTCAGGCTCCGAACCATGCAAATTTTTTGTATCTGTTTATTTTCGCTGCTTTATTCTTAACAAACTGTTATCAGAGCTATTGTTAAGATCGATCCGGGATGAGGTCTTCTACCATTTCGTATGAGATACAAACGTTTGATAGAACTGACAGTTTTAATCTTTGACGAGTAAAGAAGCAAGCCATATCAACCCAAAATATTCGAAAAAGATGGCTAGTACGATGACAGATGAACGAAAGCTAGAGATGGATGAGAAGGCCTTAATTGCAATTCAGTCATGTTTGCCAGATGAAATTTTGTGTGAAGTTCTTACAGAGAAAATTGTTGCTAACTTATGGTGTAAGTTAGAGTCCTTATAAATGACGAAATCTCTCACCAACAAATTGTTTTTGAAGCAACAATTATATTTGTTGCGTATGACAGAGAGTACGTCAATGAAATCTTATGTTGATGAATTTAATTCAATTATTACTGATTTGAATTCAATGAAATTTAAATTTGATGATGATGATCAAGCCCTGCTACTGTTGTGTTACCTACTATCATCGTTTACACACTTTAGGGAAACTATCAACAAAAAGGTGAACTTCGCGTGTCAATCTATCCGCACAACTATTAGCTTCCTTAAAAATTATGAAATTTCAAGTTGAAATGAAAGAATTTTGAAGAAAAATGTAGAATGAAGTTGAAGAAAATTAATTAGAAAATTTATTGGAAGAAAATTTAAGTTTCTAAATATTTTATAATTAAATAAAATAAAATAAATTTTGAAGGAAGAAAATATTAAAAAAAATTGATTTTTAAAATTAATGGTAAAACTGTAAAAAATAAAGGGCTAAGGACCTGTGGCAGAACTGTAAATAAAAAGTAACAAAACTGTAAAAATTAAAAAGACAAGGATCGATGGCCAGCAGAACTATAATTATTTAATAACATAATTATAAATAAAGAATAGCACAAATGTAAATTTAGTAGGTTGATGACATATTTATAATTTTAAAATATATATAGATATATATATATATATATTTTTTTAAAAGGCTCCAGATGTAGTGTTTTTGGTAAGTTATAAAAGAAAGAAAAGGAAAAAAAAAACACCTGGTAGTGTCCAGGTGTAGTGTTTTTGGTAAGTTACAAAAGAAAGAAAGGGGGAAAAAAAAAAAGGAATGACAAACAGCTGGTTGTCCAGGTTTAACCTACCAAAAGAGTGCATGTTTAACAGCTACACTGACAAATATTAAGATGGCAACAGGTGGAAACCGGTGGGGTAAGTTAACCATAAAATGTAATTTTGGTTTATTTATTTATTTTATAAATCTTATCAATTTTTGTTTGTTTTTTTTTTATTTTCAATTCAAACTACTCTATTTCTTTAAACATAGGGTAAGTTAACTATAAAATGTAATTTTGGTTTTTTTTTTATTTTATAAATCTTATCAATTTCTGTTTTGTTTTTTTCTATCTTCAATTCAAACTACTCTATTTCTTTAAATATTTAGGGACTGAAAGAAAATGTTAAAAGAGTAAAATTTTGAAGAGGTTTACGGGAAAAATTTTAAGAGAGTCGAAGAAAGCTCTAAGAAAAACCAAAAGTAATAATATGAATTTTATTTTTAAAATTTAGCATACTTGAAATTTCTCATAATTCAATGTGTCTGAGAATTTTTAAAGGGTATAAATTCTAAAAGAATTAAAGAATAAATTAAAAATTTTAATATAAATATTATGTCAGGTGTTGACGATCAGCAATCAGGTGAAATTGCTGAAAAGAACAGGAAAGGTAAGGAGGTGATCCACGGGTTGCTCTAAGTGCTACGTGGTGAGTTAGATTTACTTTTAGCAATCGAGATAAATATGAACAATGATGATATTTGAATTAGTTATTAACCTATGATTTGATGATAAATGAAAGCTGGTTGATGGGTATGATAGACATAATTGATATGTTAGCGATTTATTATATGAAAAGTAATATTATTGAAATAATGAGTTTATTAAATATATAATGAAGGGATAAATGAAATTCTTGACGAGCTATGGTTAATGATTTGATATTATATATGAGTAGAAGAATTTAGTGAAATTGATCAAATTATAATTTGAGAAGAAGCAGGATAGCTAATTTGAATGTCTGAATACATGCTTGTTTTTATATTATTGTTCATATGTATATTTCATATCATTATTCGTACGCATATACATGAAATAAAAGAACTGGGAGGGGGTCGGTCTAAATGAAAACCGTGACAGCCGGTATATGCTGGTGAGAAATGAAAACCGTGATAGCCAGTATATACTGGTGAGAAATGAAAACTATGACAGCCGGTATATGCTAGTGATAAACGAAAAACCGTGAGACTGGTATATGCTGGTGAGAAATTAAAACCGTGATAGCCGGTATATGCTGGTGATAAAAGAACTGCGAAGGCATCCGGTCTAAGATAAATACATGTCGACATGTGGGAAGACATTCCCAAATAATAATTCATGCATTGCATCTGTTTTAAATATTAATTTTTATTACTGAGATGCTAAAGTGTTGTTCTTGACTGTAAATTTATTGATAAATGAAGTCTCACAGAGAGACAAATATAGTGGGAAAGAAATATGAAAGTATGATATAATAAGAACTATCTGAGTTATAGACTATATGTTGTGAACCTCATAACGAGGTAATTATGAGATATAATTAATGGTCTCAAGGTGAATAAATATATAAGAAGAAGAGATTGATAAATAATGGGGATTATGATATGAGTAGTGATAATAGAATGCTATTATTAAATTATATGAGATATAGATGAATGAATATTGGAAGACTATTTATACAAATTGAATACATCTAATAAATTTAATTAATTGAGCTTGTGAAGCTCAACCCTTATTGTTAAATAATTTCAGGTAGCAGGCAGGACAGATAGTTTGGTGAGCTGAGATTCAGACGAAGTCATTATCTGTAAGCCACGTGGTCCACATCCTCAAACTAATGGAAAAAAAATATTTGTAAATATTTATGTATATTATGTTGTACGTAATGTTTAAGTTAATATCTGAATGATGTATCTCTCCTGTTGAGGGTTGGGGAGTATGTAAATAATTGTAGTTGCTATATTTTTATTGTTGCATATATGCATCGTGTTCGGATTTCCAAAATGTGACGACACCATCTCAGGGGTGGCCAACCCAGGATGGGTCGTTACACTTTTGTTATTAGAGCATTAGGATTTATGATTCTGTAGACTGCATAAAAAGAAAGAAAGTGAAAGATTAAAATAAATTATATTTTAATGCAGAGTCTGAGGATGACACGTGGACGTACTAGAGCTAGAATTAGAGCTGTTGACTTGAAAGGGCATGGGTAGGCCCCAATTTTTAAACGAGCCGAGGTTGAGATGGAAGTTGAGTATGAGTCTATCGTTCCTAGAAGGGAACGTTTTGACAGCATAATTGATATTAATAGGGGTATGAGAGAATCTAGAGTTGAAATAGATGAGCTAAGAGAAGCTCTTGCTCACGCTATTGAGAAAATGAATATACAAATGATAGAGTTTATAGTATATAGCATAGACTTGATGAACATGCTAGAGCAGTGCTTGAGGTTGTTGTAAATCCAAAAATGGTAAACGTTAAAAAAGGAAAAGATGAGTTTATGCATGAGATGCAGAGAGATTGTTTTGTTAGACATATTAAGTCGAATGCTTTATTGTTTAAAGGATCTATGAATCCTTTTAAGCCTGAGATTTGGGTGAAATATGTAGAGAGATTATTTGGTATTTTACCAATGACTGATAGGTAGAGGGTCACCTTTGCTACGTTCAAATTAGAAAGAGAAGCTTTAGAATGGTGTGATGATACTCTTCCCAAAGTAAGTGCATATGTTGATAGAGCCTTAACTTGGAATATATTTAAGGAGGATTTTTCTTTTATAAATATTGCTCATATACTTGTAGAGCCCAACCGAAGAAAGATTTCATTTATTTAAGGTAAAAATGTGTTGACTGTGGCTCAGTATGATAGCAGATTTGTGGCTTTGTCAATGATTGTATTGAAAATGGTAGACATAAAGGAGAATAAGTGTAAGAAGTTCCTAGATGGATTATATTTAAAATTTGATCGAAACTATCTTACATGAGGCATATGAATTATGTCAGGTTGGTGGATATAGCATTTCAGATTTAGAAAGATGTGATGGAGTTTAAGAGGGAGAGAGAGTGGTTGAATGGACTTAGACATGAAAGTTCGAGAGGTAGTAGTAGTATGAGCGTACAATATGGAAGACCACCCTAGAGGAATTGTCTATGTGAAAGAAAGACCTATAATGCAGAGTTAGAGGTAAGCTAGATCCATAGCTTCTATAACTCAAAGTAATGTTGGTGGGACCCCTAGATTTTGGGAGATAGTCTGTAGGAACTAGAAGTTATGGTAGAGTTGGGAGTGTACTACCTAGAGGATGTGGTAATGTCATAGAAAGACTAGAATGTGTTATAGATGTAATCAGATAAGATATTTATCCCAGAATTGTCTTAATTTGAGGTGCTTTACATGTAGAAAGGCGGACATATCAATGTTGGTTGATCTTGGTGCAACTCATTCTTTTGTATCCAATGTATTTATGAAGTCTATTTATGCATATATTAGTCCTTTGATATATAATATTATTATTGAAGTTCCCGCTAGAGATAGAGTGATAATCATATATGTTTACAAGGGTTGTGTGATTCATATCGGTGATAGAGAATTTGAAGTTGATTTATTACCTTTGAATATGAGATAATTTCATTTGATTTTGGGAATGAATTGGTTGTCGACGTATTACGCTTGGGTTGATTGTTCCAGAAAGAATGTAGTGTTCGAGATATGGATAAGAGGAATTTAATTTCAGGGAGAACGTAAGATACTTTCGAACTATCTTATTTTGCTATGACTACTAGTAGATGGTCAAGGAAAGGATGTGAGGGGTATTTGGCATATATGGTGGATTTTAGAAATGATAGTAGAAAGTTGGAAGAAATCTTAGTAGTAAAAGATTTTTCTAATGTATTTCTTGATGAGTTGTCTAGTTTACCTCTCAATAGGGAAATTAAATTCTCTATTGATGTGATACCAGGTTCATCACATATATCTATAGCACCCTACAGAATGAAACTCGCTAAGTTGAGAGAATTGAAAGTGCAGCTTCAAGAGTTGGGAGCAAGGGTATTTTCTAAGAAAGACTTGAGATCAGGTTATCACCCATTTAAGAATAAAAGAAGGGATGTGTCTAAGACTGCTTTTAGGACATGTTATGGTCATAAGTTTTTGGTGATGCTATTTGGGTTGACTAATGTTCCAACAACATTCATAGACTTGATGAATAAAATGTTTAAACCATTTCTTGATAATTTTGTGGTTGTGTTCATTGATAAGATCTTGGCGTATTCTAGGACTAAGGGAGAGCATGTAAAACATTTAGAAATTGTGTTGGAGATTTTAAAGAGAGAGAGATAGATTGTATGCTATAATTTCCTAAATGTGAATTTTGGCTGAATGAAATAACTCTCTTGGAACATGTCATATCTAGAGATGACATAACAGTTGATCCACAAAAAGGTAGAGGCAATGTTGAGTTGGGAGAGACCAACTAATGTAACTGAGATTAGAATCTTCTTTGGGTTAGTTGCTTATTATAGAAGATTCATTCAGAGATTTTCTATTATCGTAGTATTGTTGACTTGATTGACCAGGAAAGAGGTTAAGTTGTATGGTCTGGGGAGTGTGAGAAAAATTTTCAATTACTAAAGAAGAAATTGACTACAGCTCCAGTATTGGTGCTTCTATATGGTGATGAAGGTATTGTGGTGAATAATGATGCATCCCATCAATAGTTGGGATGTGTGTTAATGAAACATGGGAAGGTAATGACATATACTTCTAGGAAATTGAGGAATCATGAGAGAAATTACTCTACCCATGACTTAGAGTTAGCTGCCATGGTGTTTGCTTGAAAATTTAGAGACATTATCTTGTGGAGCCGCTTGTAAGATATTTACTGATCACAAGAGTTTGACATACTTACCTACCTAGAGAAAGTTGAATTTGAGACAAAGGCGATGGATGGAGTTGATTAGTGATTATGACTGTACAATTCATTATCATCTAGGGAATACTAATGAAGTAGCTGATGTATTAAGTAGAAAGTCTACAAGAAGGTTAATTGCTGTTGAGAGTCCTGATGTGAAATTAATGATAGATTTAAAAGAGATAAGAATGAAGTTGAATATTAGTGATAGAGGATCATTGTTAACAAACATGGTTGTACAGTCATCCATAGTAAAATGCTTGTTAGAGATACAAGGTAGATATGAGAAGATAGAGAAAATTAAGCAGGAAGTGATTAGTATAAAGTAATATGAGTTAAAAATTTGAAATGATGGTGTTATGGTATAAGAACATAGAATATATGTTCCCAATGATGCGGAATTGAGAACGAAGATATTGAGAGAGGTGCATAATCATGTATATTCGACGCACACGAGTAACAATAAAATGTATAGAGGATTGAGAAAAATTAATGGTGGTCAGAATTGAAGAGGGATGTAGCTGAACATATTTCTAGATGTTTGGTTTGTCAGCAAGTGAAGACAGAGACTAAACATCCGAGAGGCTTACTACAGCCTCTTCATATGCTCGAATGACCATAGAAAAATGTGAGCATGAAGTTAGTTTATGGTTTTTCCATACCCAGAAAGGTTACGTTATAGTGTAAGTGATAGTAGATAGACTTTCTAAGTCATCTCAATTTCTTCCAATTAAAACTAATTGGAGTCCTAAAAAATTGGTTGAATTGTATGTAGCTAAGTTTGTGAGGTTGTATGGAATACTATTGAGCATAGTGTCAAATAGAGATGCTAGAGTTACATTTTGGTTTTGGATAGGCTTTCAAAAAGCCACGGGGTAGTTACAATTTAATATAGCTTTTCATCATCAACAGATGGGTCGAAGGTGTAGAACTCCAGTATGTTGGGAAGAAGTGGGAGAGAGAAATATATTTGGTTAATAAATTATTAAGTTAACAACTAAGTTGATCAAACTGATTAGAGAGAACCTTAAAGTAGCACAGAGTAGACCGAATAGCTATGCCGATAATAGAAGAAGACCTCTTGAGTTTCAAGTAGGTGATTGGGTGTATTTGAAAATATCTCCATGAAAAGCTGTGTTGAGGGTCAAAAAGAAAGGAAAGTTAAGTCTGAGCTAAGTGGGACCCTATGAGGTTATTGATAAAGTTAGGCTAATTGTGAGTAGCCTAGATTTGCCTCCAAAGTTGAAGCAGTTACATAATGCGTTTCATGTTTCACTTTTGAGAAAGTGTTTACATGATGAATCTCATGATATTTCGAGCCAAGCTGTAGAAATTCAGGAAGATTTGACTTTTATACAAGTACCAGTTAGAATTCTAGACAGAAAAGAACAAGTCTCGTGTAATAATGTAATTCCATTGGTTCAAGTATTATAGAAGAACATATATTTTTAAAGAAATTACTTGGGAGCATGAGGCAAGAATGGGGAAAAAGTACCCCTAGTTTTTTCATGAGTTAGGTAAGGAAATTTCGGGGACGAAATTTTTATAAGGTGGGTAGAATTGTAATACCCGTGTTCTTAAAATAAGGATAAATAAGTAATTTGATAGATATTATTTTGAATTAAATTATACAGATATGAAAGATTTATCAATAAGTTGAAAGAATAATTGAAAGATGACATTGAGAATTTTATTGAAAAATATAGAATTTTTTTTTTTAAGAAGAAAGTACTAAAAATTATGAAATTTCAAGTTGAAATGAAAGATTTTGAAGAAAAATGTAGAATGAAGTTGAAAAAAATATAAGTTTCTAAATATTTTTTTTTTAATTTTAAAAAAGTTAAATAAATTTTGAAGGAAGAAAAGATAAAAAAAATAGATTTTAATGGCAAAATTGTAAAAAAAATAATGAGCTAAGGACCGGTGGTAGAACTGTAAATAAGAAATGGCAAAACTGTAAAAATTAAGGAGCTAAGGACCGGTGGCAGAACTGTAATTATGTAATGGTAGAATTGTAAATAATAAATGATAGAAATGTAAATTTAATAGGTTGATGGTAGATTTGTTATTTTAAGGTATATATATATATTTTTTTTAAAAAGGCCATCTGGACGCAAGCGTACAGGTGTTGTGTTTTTGGTAAGTTACAAAAGAAAGAAAAGGAAAAAAAAAAAGAAGAAGGAATGACAAACACCTGGTTGTCCAGGTGTAACTTACCAAAACATGCAAGAGTGCCTGTTTAACAACTACATGGACAAATATTAAGATGGCAGCAGGTGTAAAATGGTGGGGTAAGTTTATTACAAAATGTAATTTTGGTTTTTTTTTTATTTATTTTACAAATCTTATCAAATCCTGTTTGATTTTCTTCTATCTTCAATTCAAACTACTATATTTCTTTAAACATTTGGGGACTAAAAGAAAGGATGAAAGGGTAAAATTTTGAAGAGGTTTATGGGAGAAATTTTAAGAGAGTCGAGGAAAGCTCTAAGAAAAACCAAAGGTAATAATGTGAATTTTATTTTTGAAATTTAGCATACATAAAATTTCTCAAAATTCAGTGTGTTTGGGAATTTTTAAAGGGTATACACCTCATAGGGGTTGGTTTCATGACTATGAAAACTTTGATAGGGAAAATGTTTAATTGGGGGATAACACTCCGGTAAAAATTATTGGTCGTGGGAAGGTAAAGTTGAGGATAAATGATGGGACAATCAAAGCACTTCCAGGCGTGATGCATATCCCAGGTCTCAGCAGGAACCTAATATTAGTCAGTAAGATGGCAGATGGGAGAGCGAATTTCAACTGTGACAAAAATTCGTGCAAGATGACTCATGGATCGTTAGTAATTGCACTAGGTGTTCGGTATGGTACGTTGTACAAGCTGCCAGGAAATACTGTACAAAATTAGTGCAGTGGAGGTTTATCTCTGAGAATGCAACTGATGATTAGGCGACGTCCTCTATGTTGTGGCATCAGAGGCTTTGGCATATAAGTGAAAATGGACTATCTGATTTATCATCAAAGCATATGGTGAAGAGAGTCCCACATTGCTACATGGGATTCAGTTTTTGTGAGTATTGTCTACATGGTAAGCAGAACCGTGTGAGTTTTAAGTCCACTGGCACGAAGGCAAATGGTATTCTAGATTTAATACATAGTGATATGTTTAGGCCAGTTCTGGTCCAATCTCTTGGAAAATCAAGGTATTATGTCTCTTTCAATGACGATTTTTCAAGGTATGCATGGATTTATTTCATTAGGAGTAAAGTTGAAGCATTTGATAAGCTCCATGAGTTTAAAACATTGTAGAAAATCATATGGAAAGAAAAATAAAGGTACTGAGAACAGATAATGGATGGGAATTTTGCTCAGACAAGTTTGAACAATTTTGTGTGGCAAACGGCATTGCAAGACAGAAAACAACTCCTATACACCTCAACAGAATGGGGTGGCCGAGAGACTCAATCAGTCACTCAAGGAGAAATCGAGGAGTATGTTAAGTTGTGCAAGCTTAAAGCCGGAGTTCTAGCAGAGGCTGTAGCTATGACATGTTATCTGAAGAACATGTCACCTACATCAGCTTTACAGGATCAGACACCGTTGGAGGCATTATTAGGGAAGAAGTCGAGTTTTGCTCATGTTGGGGTGTTTGGGTATGATGCATATATGCATATACCATAAGAAAAGAGGAACAAACTTGACAAAAAATTAGTGAAGTGCATCTTCATTAGTTATAAGGATGGGTTCATGGGGCATAAGTTATGGAATCCAGAAAACAAGAATACAGTTTACAGCAGAGATGTTGTGTTCAGGGAAACACAAAGGGATGTGGTGGCTGTCCAAGATATACCAAAACAGGTTCAGATTAATCTTAACCCAAGGGATAAAGAATGGGAGACTACCCCACAGACTACACCGGATACTTCAGATATTGAGTCAGTTTGGTCTGAGCAAGATATTCATATTTCTAATGTAGAGGATGACAATTCAGATGCTGGCTCGGAGGTAGAGACCACGCCTGTCATAAGGAGATCGACACGAGTTAGGAGACCAACCATCAAGTATTCTCCTAGTGCTTGTAGTGCATTATATGCTTTAAATATTACTGGTGATGATCCTAGCACAGTAAAATAGGCAAGGACCTTGAAGAATGCAAATCTATGGGAGGATGCTATGAAAGATAAGATGCAGGCACTGGACAAAAATAAAACATGGAGCCTTATGAAATTACCTAGAGATAGGAAGGTACTTAGGTGCAAATGAATTTTCAAGAAGAAAACAAATATAGATGGAATGGTAGAAAAGTACAAGGCACGTTTGGTTGCAAAGAGGTACTCGCAAATGGAGGGAATTGACTATAGTGAGATATTTTCCCCGGTAGCAAAGTTGACATCTATCAGATATGTCTTATCCATGACAGTTGCTTACGATCTAGAGGTTGAGCAACTAGATGTGAAGACAGCTTTCCTTCATGGGGACTTAGAGCAAGAAATTTACATGAAACAGCCCAAAGGCTTTGTGAGCAAAGATAAGGAAGAGCTAGTTTGTAAATTGAAGAAGTCTCTGTACAGACTAAAATAGTTACCACGGATGTGGTACCAGAAGTTTGATACATATGCAATTTAGCTTAGGTTCACTCGTAACTATGCTGATTACTATGTTTATGTGAAAAGGTTAGGGTTGATTTTGTCATTTTAATCTTGTATGTGGATGATATACTGTTGATTGGAAATAACAGGAAGTTGATTAGCACTGTGAAGGCATTGTTGGCAAGGCAGTTTGACATGAAAGACCTAGGGCTAGAAAACTTTATCTTGGGCATGCAGATAAAGGGGAATCGTGAAAATCGAAAATTATGGCTAAGTAAGAAGAAGTATATTGAAGAAGCGTTGAAGAAATTCAACATGTCTGACAGTAAGCCAGTAGGGACTCTTATGCCTTTGGGAACCAAGTTATCTGCGGAACAATGTCTGAAGATAGAGAAAGAAGCTGAAGATATGGCGCACGTACCTTATGCTAGTACGGTTGGAAGCTTGATGTACACCATGGTATGTATGAGACCAGATATTGTGCAAGCAGTGGGAGTATTGAGTAGATAGATGTCTAATCATAGGAAAGAGCATTGGACTGCAATCAAAAGAGTTCTTAGTATCTTCGTGGCATGTTAGAGTTTGCATTATGTTATAGAAGTATGGGAGGTAAGAATAATCTTTATATTATAGGATCAGTTGATGCTAATTAGGGATGAGATATTGATAGCAGGAGGTTTACAAATGGGTATGTGTTCAATCTGTCTGGTGAGGTAGTGAGTTGGATGAGTAAAAGGAAAAGTGTTGTTACCCTTTCATCTACAGAAGCAGAGTATATGGCAATAACTCATGCTGGAATGGAAGCGGTTTGGCTTCAAAGGTTGTGTGTTGAGCTTGGGTTGGGCAAAAATCAATGAAGGTGAAATGTGACAATCAAGGTGTTATCTTCTTAGCAAAGAATCCTGCATTTCATTCACGGACGAAGCACATTGACATCCAATATCACTTCATCCGGGAAAAGATTGAAGGAAAAGTGATAATCTTGGAGAAAGTCGATACAGCAGTGAACAACACAGATTTCTTGACTAAAACAGTTAGTCTAGCAAAGTTTGAGTGGTGTGCTACAGAGGTGGGCTTGAAGAAACAGAGTCCTGAGAAGTTTTCCATATGTGTGAAGTGTTTACCAAGTGGGAGATTGTTAGAGTTGGTGTATACTTCACAGGATCAGATCTATAGAACCCTGGATGAACACGGGAGCCCCGCTCCCCGATGAGCGAGCGGGGGTTAAGGGGCAGTACCTCCGAAACTTTTGGGCCATATACATGAGTTGGGCCGGGTTTTTTGCTTGGTGGTTTGAGCTTAGGCCCATGAAGACCCATAGGTTTGCAACAGAACGGAAACCTAATTAGACCCTAATTAGGACGTCTTAAGTTGCATATAAATACTCTTTATGTACTGAGCATATATTGTAACAGTTGTGAGGTTGATAATAAGAAACTTCTGGCAGGATGTAGCCTCTTTCTTGGGCGAACCTAGGTAAATCATGTCTTATTTTCTTTCTGTTTATAATTCGTGTGATTGACAGGTCTCGAATCGTTCACAAAAATGGAGCCAAACAATTCTTTCATGTTGAATCGCATAGTGCCGGAACATCTTGTGTTGCATCACGATCCAATGGTGGCAACCCGTCGTGTATTATTTTGAACTGGAAATCTTGCAAGCCCTCAACAAATCGGGCCCTTTAGATCAGATTAAATATCTTTGGTTGAACTCAGTGTTAACAAAAGTTATGTGAAATCCTCTAGAGTGTAATAGTTTGGCTAGTTGCATTGAAGCGTTTTAACATGGCCTTATGATGGGTATGGGACTATGACTATGTGGGGTTTTGTTGCTTCGTCAGAACCCATCTAATTTTACCAAATATGCAACAAAATTTAAACTCTCGAGGCTTGTGTAAAGGTTAGTAGTACTAACTAATGTGGTATACAATATACTTATAGAAGAGAAGTTACAACCTCTGCTATAGCACTGCTGTGCAAGGGATAAAAAACTGTGTCTGCATATCTATTCTGACTTCTGTGCACATGATCAAAACAAAATTTCTAAAATTACTGAAAGTTTTCCAAGCTAACTTTTTGTATCTAGCTAACACCACATCCTTCAGTGTATAACCTTCTTAATCTTGCTTCAAAATAATATTTGAATCTCCCTTAATGCATATGTTTTTGACTCCATACTCTCTGGCCATAAGTAACCCATTGATCAAAGCTTCACATTCTGCATTGTTATTAGTGCAAGGAAAATTAATTTATTGTGCAAAATTTTATGGTTTCTTCTCCTTATGGTGAGATGAGTATAATGTCTTCTCCACCACCTTTCTTTAGACTTACTCCATTGAAAAATAATATGTATTCTCCTTCACAAAGTTGTAAATTTGTGACACAAGTCAATTCTTCATTCAATAGCATATTTTCGGTACTCTTATGATCTTGCTTAGATAGTAGATGAGTTTCTCAATTCCACCAATTTCTTAGGCTAGCAAAGCACTAATAGACTTGTCTATTGAAATCAAATACAAAAGCAAAGACCTTTTGGAAGTAGTGTTATTATTGTGTTGGTTGATGTCAACACCTCCTTGCCCAAAGGCTTGCTGCTATTATAACCTCCATATGAAAGGAACAGCTCCGTTGAACGCATCATAGGTGAAAGTAGCTCTGATAGTGCAGGGATATTTCTTCGAATGTAAGAAACATGGCCCATGAATGATTTGAGTTACTTAATGCTAGCAGGAGGACTCATTTCTTTAATGGCTTTTGACTTTTTTGTCCCGATCAAGATCAATGCCTTTTATGTGCACAATAAATACGAGAAGTTTGTATGCTTCTATGCTAAAAGAGCATTTCAGCAGATTGAGTTTCATTATAAAATTTCTACACATTGAATATTTTTCCACAATGCTTCAGATGATTTTCACTTTCTTTTGAACTTGGCAACAAGATCATCAACATAAACCTCTATCTCATTATGAATCTGCTCATTGAATATCACCATCATTGCCCATTATTTTTATTTTTTAGGAAGTAAGGGTTTATAGTGATGTTTTCTAAAAAAAAAAGGGTTTTAAATGATGTCTCTAAGAAACAAGGGTCTACATAATTAACTTGAAGATGAGGGCTTGTGTTTGCTTCGAGAAAGAAGATAAGAGCTTATATCTTGTCTTCAAATAAAAAACAAAGGCTTACATGGTTTCCTTGAAGAAAAAAAAAGGGCTTAAGCCAGTCTTGAGAAAGAATATGAGTCCTTATATCTGGCCTTAAAATGAAAAGTAAGGGCTCACATGATTGTCTTGAAGAGTGAAGGCTTATATTTGCCTAAAAAAATAAAGGTTTCCCACATACAAGAACATGAATATGGTGTCACTGTATTCCTGCAATCACAAATAGTATTAGTTATATATTACATTTTATTATGCATATATGCTTGCTTTGCTTTATACATGTTCTCAGCTCGATTCCAACCCTACTCATCATCAAGAAACTTCAATTATTTTTTTATTATCATTTTTTTAATACTCCATAGCCATTATCATCACTTTCTTTTTTTCCAAAAGGAAAGAATTGCACCAATAGTAGTGGAATCGAGAAAAAAGATAGAAGGATTAGACAATGGATTTGCACAAAAGTTTAGTGGATTGCACAAATTAAAAGGTCAGGGGATTCACACAAGAGGGCAGCAGATTTGAAATTGAGCCAAATGTTCAACTTATTGGCGCAAAAGATCACTAGATTTGCACCAAGAGTAGCAAAATTACCTTGACTTTATATAATCTAAACTCTTTAAATTTGTGCTTCTTAAAAAAATCATCTTCCCTATCAAAATTTCCAAAAAATGTAAACACAAAATTTTATGTTTTTCTACAAAACGTATTGCAAAGTCACCAGTGGACCAATTCGTAAAATCCATAAATTAGTTTTAGAGTTTGATTGATGGGAAAATATTATTGAGTAGAGATTCTAGGTAAGAAATGAATAATTTGCTTTTCTATTGGCAAGTAATGATATAGAAAATTAAAAGGTTAAAAAGAAGTAAAATAGAGACAAATATTTTACTTAGTTCAACTTATGAGGCCTACTCCACTGGGTTAGTAGAGAAAATTTTCAACATAAATAGGAGATTACAAGGAATTTATCAACTCTCTACAAATAATACTCTCTTGATTGTTCTTTTGTATTTTTCTCTTTCTATCTTATTTTTCTTTGTTATTTTCTTTGAAACGATTCTTGAATATATGTGTGGGACACTTAGATGTTTTGTGGATGAATATTGTGTAGATTATTTTTAGATGTTGGAAGTTTTGTTGCAAAAACAAGATTCAGTTGACTGAATGAAATACAAAGAGTTATTTTGTTTGTTTTTCAGTCGACTGAATAAATCATTCAGTCGACTAAATACTTGACACCTGACACTTTGCAGTTTTAAATGTTGATTCAGTCCACTGAATAAAATATTCTTCATTTTCAGGCTGTTGGAAGTTTAAATTAAATCTATGAATACTTCTAATAACTTCCAAAATAAACTACTTCACTTTCTTTTCTGATTTTTCAGAATTCTTCATCTTCTTCTTTTATTTTCTGTATAATAAAAAAATGCATCTACTTTTCTTTATTGTTTCAAAAGAGAACTCAAAGAATAATCTATGATTTTCCTCTTAGATATTTTTAGAGACTTTGTGTATCTTGGAAAAATATTTGTGAGAAATTACGTGGCGACAAATAAAGCCTTAAAGACAATGTAATATGCGTCCCAAAGTCACCATTTTTTCTGTACTTCTAAACACTCTGTATCCACAAATTTCTTAACAATTTTAAGGCTTTATTTCCTACTTAAAAGATGGATTCAGAGTCTATCAAAGTGATGAATTAAGCTAGTAAAACTTGATCGATTCGACAACAACAATTTTGCTCATTGTCAAGACAAGATAATCTTCTAGCTTACTACATTAAAGATTTATTACATGTTAGATTTAGACTTGCCTCCTGTACCAGACGATCCAAAACCAAGTGCTGATGGAACACTGCCTAATGCAAAGGATGTTGAAAAGGTTCGTTTGGAGAGGAAGAAGCGCGAGGAAGATGAGTTATTGTACCGAGGATATATTTTGAACACCCTATCAGATTGGCTTTATCGCTTATTTACTAAACTTAAGTCTGTAAAAGACATATGGAATCAATTGAAATTCAAGTACAAGGTTGAGGAAGAAGGTACAAATAAATATTTAATTTTGAAGTACTTTGAATTTCTGATGGTTGACAACAAACCTATGCTTGAACAAGTTTATGTGTTGCAAGTACTAGTTAATACACATCGTTCCCTAAATATAGTTATTCCAGAAGTTTTTCAAGTAGGCACAAATATTGCTAAACTGCCTCCCTCTTGGAAAGACGTAAGAAACTATTGCATAAAGCTGAGGACTTTACATTGGAACAAATTAAAAAGCATATTCATATAGAAGATGAGTCACGTTTACGTGATAACAAGAATTTGATTCCTTTTAAGTCTAAAGAACATTATACGGATGGAAACCAATCTAGAACTAGTATTTGCAAACCAAGAAGAATGACTAAAATTTTAAGAAGAAGAATTCCCAAAACAAAAAGAAGAAGGGAGCCTGTTTTGTTTGAGAAAAAGAGAGTCACTTTGCCAAACAATGTAGGCATCGTAAAACTAACCTAAAGGGTAAGGCAAACATGGTGGAAGAGGGTTTTGTGGCCATGATCTATGAGATCAATATGGCAACTAAAAATTCTGGTTGGTGGTTCGATTTGGGAGCAACAGTTCATGTCTGTAAAGACAAGTCCTTCAAGAATTTTGAAGAAGCGACTAGTGGAGTGCAAATGGGAAACATCGAGCGTATCCAAGTCATTGACAAAGGAACTGATGAAATTGACTTCGCATCTAGACAATTGTTAACCCTTATTAATGTTTTATATGTACCCGACCTTAGGAAGAACCTTATATTTGTTGACTTCCTTTGTAAGAAAGGATTTTGAGTAGTTTTTGAATTCGATAAGGTTATATTATCAAAGAATGGAATGTTTGTGGGAAAAGGGTACCCCTCTGATGAAATGTACAAGTTGACTATTATTAATAATAATATTATATCTTCTGCTTATACTGTTGAGTTATCTATTTGGCATAGAGGGTTAGCTCATTTAAATTATCGTACTTTAAATACTGTGAAAAGATTAAATTTGATTGATTACAATAGTAATGCTTAAAAACGTTAAATCTAACTAAATCTAAAATAGTTTAGAAACCTTTTCTAGTGTTAAAATAGATTATAAAATTTTAGAATTAATTCATTCTGATATCTGTGAGTTAAATGGTATGCTCACTCGTGGTGGCAAAAGAATACTTCATTACTTTTGTTGATGATTTTAGTAGATATATGTATGTGTATTTATTAAGAATGAAAGATGAAGTTTTGATATGTTTAAGAAGTTTAAAGGTAAAGTTGAAAATCAATTAGGAGAGAAAATAAAAATTCGTAGATCAGATAGAGATGGAGAATACTTTATGCTCGATTTTTGTGAAGAACATGGTATTATTCATCAAATAACAACACCTTATACACTACAAAAAAATGGTTTAGCCGAGAGAAAGAATAAATTATTAGTTGAAATGGTAAATTTTATGTTAATGAATGGTAAGTTGCCTATTAGTTTGTAGGGTATTGCTCACTACTTGCTACATATATAATAGAGTAATTTCTAAGAAAAATAATGTTAGTCCATATGAGTTATGGAAAGAAAGAAAACCAAATTTAGATTATCTAAAAGTGTGGGGGTGCTTAGCGTACTATAGGGTTCCTGATCCTAAAAAAACTAAGATAGGACCTAAACCTATTAGAAGTGTACTATAGAAGGGTAAGGCTTATAGACTCATTGACTTAGATTCTAATTCTATTGTAGAATCTCATGATGTAGAATTTTTTAGAATAAATTTTCAACTGATTTTGTGAATATGGATGAAAATAGTCAAGTTCCTTTGTCTAGTAACAATTTGAATATAGAATCTCAAAAGAAAGATACTAACTTTTCTAACGATCAATCTGAACCTAAAAGAAGAACTAGACCAAGGAAAGAGAATGATTTAAGTCCAAATTTTATTTCTTCTCAAGTCATAGTATTTTTTTTTGAAGGAGATAGAAATAATTTTGTTCTTAATCAAATTCCTATGGTACTAAATCTAGAAGATGATGCTAAAACTTTTAGTGATGTTATGTCATCTAGAGACATTTCTTTTTGAAAAGAAGCTGTTAATGATGAAATGGATTCAAGAAATGAAAACAACACTTGGGTGTTGGTGGATCTACCCAATGAGTCAAAACCCAATGGATATAAGTGGGTCTTTAGAAGAAAATATAATATTGATGGATCTATTCTAGCTTTCAAGGCTAGATTAATAGCTAAAGGGTTTAGACAAAAGGAAGGAATTGATTATTTTTTATACATATACACTTGTTGCACGCATTGCATCTATTAGAATTCTTATTGCATTGGCATCCATACATCATTTGTATATTCATCAAATGAATTTTAAAACTATTTTTTTAAATGGAGACTTAAATGAAGAAGTCTACATAGAACAGTTAGAAGGGTTTGTTCTTCGTGGAAATAAGAAGAAAGTATGTAAGTTAATTAAGTCATTAGATGGTTTGAAACAAGCACCTAAATAATGGCATGAAAAGTTTAATTATGTAATTTTATCTCTTGGTTTTATACATAACAATGCTGATAAGTGTATCTATTCAAAGTTTACTAAAGAATATAGAGTCTTAATTTGCTTATATGTTAATAATTGGAACAAATATGCTTGGTATTAATGAAACTAAGAAATGCTTAACTTCTAGTTTTAAAATGAAGGATTTGGGTGAAGTAGATACCATACTAGGTATTAAGGTTAAAAATATAATGGGGGTTATGCTTTAAGTTAGTCTCATTACATTGAGAAAGTTCTTGATAAATTTAAACACCTTAATATCAAAGAGTCAAACACTCATTTTTATAGAAGTGTTAGACTAAAACATAATTCTTGTAGATCGATAGCTCAACTAGAATATGCTAGTGCTATTGGTTCTTTAATGTATGCTATGCATTGCACTAGGCCAGACATTGCATTTGATGTATGCAAATTGAGTAGATATATTAGTAATTATAGTGTAGAACATTGGAAAGCCATTTGCAGGATCTTTGATTATCTTAAGAGAACCATAGGTTTAGGGATGTTCTACAATGACTATCTAGCTGTATTGGAAGGATACACCGATGCGAGTTGGATTACCAATGTTGGTGATAATAACTCCATTACCGGATAGGCCTTTACCCTTAGTGGTGGTGGGACTGTTTCTTGGGGAAACAAGAAATAAACATGTATTTCTCACTCAACAATGGAATCTAAATTTATAGCTTCAGTAGCAATTGGGAGAGAGGCAGAATGATACGTAACTTATTGTTGGATATAAGTCCGTGACGACATCCTATGCCTCTAATTTCCGTTCACTGTGAGAATGAAGCTATTACGTTATTAAGAGCTTATAACAGTGCCTATAATGGTAAGTCTAGACATATCAGTATGAGACATAAGTATGCAAGACAGTTGATAAGATATAGTATTATCACAATTGTATATGTAAATTCAAGTAAAAACTTGGTTGATCCTTTCACTAAAGCTCTCTCTAAGGAGTTAGTGAGAATGACAACTTTGCAAATGTGGCTGAAACCTTTTTAAAAGAATCACCAGTAATGGTAACTCGACTTTATTTCTAGCATTACACTAGTCATAAAGTTTAATGGGTAAAAACAAGTTACTGATAAGCGATTGTATTAATATTGACAAAAGTTAGCCCCTAAGTGGTCAGTATTGTCCGTTACTTTCTTATGCAGGATGAGGTATACTCTTAATGAAGTCTATTACAGATTTGTAGTGTGTTCTATTAGCATGAACACATTGTAGACTTCACCTATATGAACTTAGAAGTGGTACCACTTCTTAAGAGAGTTTTAAGGTTTACTCTCAAGAGAGTTCATGAACCAGGGTCAAGCACAAGGCATAATAGTGCTAAGAAAAAATGGAGTTTCTCATCGAAACAAGAGAAATATAATGTGATATTTTTACTCTAGTTTAGAGAGTTTCTAATTTAATACTATCAAGCAATTAGATAATTCTCAGAGTCTTGAAATATTAACACTAAGTAAAGATTTAAATTTAAAGATATATTTACATATGTATATTAATCTCAGTAGATTATTGGCTCTATTATTTTATCAAAGTGTTTAAAAGTTTTGTTTTTCAAACAAAAGTTCGGGATTGTTAGAAAAACAAGATTTAGTCAACTGAATAAATCATTCAGTCGACTGAATACCTGACACTTGATACTTTACAGTTTTAAATGGTGATTCAGTCAATTGAATGTTCGAAAATTTTGAATTTGAATTCCAACAACTATAATTTTTCAGAAAGTTGTGTCTTCTCTATTGAAAAGCTACGTTTTTAAATGATTACTCTTTAGACCATTGGAAGTTCAAATTAAATCTATAAATACTTCTAATAACTTCCAAAATAAACTAGTTCACTTCCTTTTGTGATTTTTCAAGATTCTTTCTCTTCTTCTTCTATTTTCTCTATAAAAAAAGTACAAGCACTTTTCTTCATTGTTTCAAAAGAGAACTCAAAGAAGAATCTTTGATTTTTCTCTTAGAGATTCTTAAAGACTTTGAGTATCTTGGAGAGATATTTTTCAGAATCCATAAAGTCTTAAAACAAGGTAATATGTGTCTCAAAGTCACCATTTTTTCTATACTTCCAAACACTCTTTATCCACAAATTTTCCAACATAAAATTCATTAAAATAATTGGTTAAATGGAAAAAAATTAGGTTAAGTGAAGAAAATTGGATATCTTAATGAAAAAGAAGACAATATTTGATAATTGTACATTTTTCACATGTATACCAACTTAGTGACAGCTATGACTTTCGACCACAATTGTTGTTTCTGAAAGTCCTCTTTCTTGTAGTGGATCCCTTTGGTGCCCAATGTGAAAACAATCGAAACTATGGCTATGCACAAAGACTTATAATTGACTAGAGATCGTGGCTTTATGTCATTTATAGTTGAAAGTGACGCTGCAATGATCATAAAGGCCTACAACAGAAATTCTATAAATTTCTCAATGTTCATCATTTGATCGATGATATCAAGCATCTAGCAGGTTTATTTCTTTTAATTTTGTTCCAAGAGAAGCTAACAATGTTGCTCGCAAACTTGCTAGAACTATTAGTTTTGTTGAATATAAGACATGGATTTGGAAGGTGCCTTCGGAGCTTGAGGAACATCTTCTTAAAGACATGATCTGAGTTTGGTTTTATAATATCGTTTTTTTAGAAGTAATAATAAATTTTTTATTTATTATTTTGAAATCTAAAAATTTATCAAATATTATAATTATGTACTTATATGTTTTAGAAATTTATAATAAATTCATTATATCTCCAATTTCAGTTTTAACTGAACAAAAATTATGCATCAATTTTCAATAATATGTTTTTTTTTTATGTATATTTCACTATATTCATAAATTCAAGTATAAATATTCAAGTGAAACAACTACCATTAACCTTTGGAAAGGTCCAATTAAAATAAAATGATAATAAATTTAAGGACCCATATGAAATTATAAGAAAACAAACTACCTAAAAGAAACCAAGAATAAAACTTAAAACGAAAAATATATATTTTAGCCATAATTCTTTTACTGATAAGCTAAGATTTAATCCAAAGGGAATAAAAAGATTAACTTGTCTTCGTACGTTAAGAAATTTCATGGTGAGAGGGATGCTGATAGTGAAGCCATTACTGTCGGTGGGTTTCTTGTTATACTATACTAGGTAAGAAAGCGCATCTTAATTCTAAACAAGAAACACCTCCCTGAGATGAAGCTACATTTTGAGGGTGAGACAGCATAGGGGTAAACAAAAGAAGCCCTACAACCACCCCACAACTTGGAATAATTAACAATTACTAAATATTGAGGTGCCACTTCCCAACTTGGGATATTTAAGTGTCAATATTTTATTCCACTTTGTTTTATTTTATAGAACATTGGTTTTAAGTTTTCAATGCTTAGATAATCAGTTTGTTCTTATTTGATAACTAGTGCTGGAAATCACCTTGGAGATGCCTAGGTGGTGATCTTCCAAACACCCAAGTCTAGAATGACTTGTACAAAAAGGTTATAGCAATCAAAGCAAGAAAGAAAACACAAGCAACTGTTATTGAGGTTCAACAATGTGCCTACGTCCCCGTGAGCTCCTCCGAGCCCTCTGTACTAAATCAAATAATTCTTTACAATCAGCAACACCTCTCCAAGAAACCTCAAGTTCTTGAAGAACAAAAGAAGAGAACAAGAAAGTGATAAGGTCTTGAGTTACCTTGGAATTTCTCCCAATAAATTCCACTTACAAGTCCCTTGAATCCCCTCTCGATACTACTCTCTCTCTCTCTAAACAACCAGCCTCTCCAATGAGTCTCTCTTGTGTTTTGTGTCTTTGCACTCTCACATAATTCTCTCATTCACATGTTCTGTCACACACTTGCGTTTCCACTTGTATCACATACACCTCTTTGAAGCTAGGTGACCCTTTATATAGTGCACCAATTTCTTGACCAATCTTGAGGGTCAATATCGACCCTTATATCTTAAGGACCAATCAACCATAACCCTTAATCAATTCTAAGTGATCCTGTATGTTTTGATCATGTCCCATGCATCATTTGAAATGTTGAAACAAAAGCATCAGGTGTGCCTCGTGTTGAGGCTTGGATCAGGGCGTGCAGAGGCTTGGATCAGGCTAGGCCGTGGTGTGGACCAGGGCACTTTCTTCATCCTTTCTGGGCACTATGGCATGGGGGAGGCTGAGCTGCGGTGCACACCTCCTCCAGGACTCCTCTTTTGCTGGGCACCGAACATTGGAATGAGCTCAGCCGCGGCGCACACTAGTGTGCACTTGATGCTGATCTTTCATTGTTTAAACCTTAGACAAATACCAACAATCTCTACCTTTGTCTAAGTGTTTAAACCCGAACCCATTGTGCAGAGAACTCAGGATCCAAACTTATCTTGAGTCATCATATCAACCAACTCCAATCCTAAGTAGTCCAAGGCAATGATTGAACTTACTGAGAGGTAGAACCTTGGTGCCTAAATCTGCAGAATTTTTCTCTGTGGCTACCTTATCCACATGAATGCATCATTCTGTAACATTTTCAGGAATAAAATGATACCAAACATCCATATGCTTTGTCCTCTCTTGGAATACTGGATTCCTACACAAGTGCACCGCACTTTGGCTATCCAAATACACCACCACCTGCTCTTTTAGGATCTTCCACTCTTCCCATAACCCTTTGTACCACATAGCCTCCTTGATGGCTTCCGTAGCTGCTATGTACCCAGCCTTGGTTGTTAAGAGTGCTACCACCGACTACCACTGAGCCTTCACGTACCTCAGCAACCACTTCATCCTAAGCCAAAACTCCTCTTCGGGATTACTCAAAAATCTGCTGAGAACACCCATTGCCTGAGAAATGTCGGGTCTAGTGCTTACCATCATGAACATGACTGATCCAACCGCACTAAAGTAAGGGACCTTTTCCATTTCCTTCTTCTCCTCATCCATTCCAGTACATTGTCTGCCAGAGAACTTAAAATGACCAGCAGGGGGAATCTTCACTGGTTTACCATCTTCCATAGAAAACTTGTACATCACATTTTCTATGTTGGAAGACTGAGAAACCTTCAACCCGTTTCTCTCCCTTTCCCGAATTCTTCTCATCCCAAGGATCTTTTGTGTAAGGCCAAGATCCTTCCTCTCGAACTCCTCACTGAGTTGAGATGTAAACCTTTTTATCCTCTCCTTGCTGTTCCGACCCAACAGCATATCATTGACATAGACGAGGATAATCACCACTTCATCCACCTTGTGTCCAGGTGAGAAGGTTTCTGTGAAATCTATGCCTCCTCTTTGCGTGAACCCCTTCGCCACCAGCTTAGCCTTATTCCAGACTTTATCCCTTGGAGGGTTCCCTTCTTTGACCTTGTAAGTGCACTTACAATCCACAACTCTTTGTTTTTTCGGGAATGTGCACCAATTCCCAAGTGTTGTTCTTCCTCAAAAAATTCATTTTTTCCTCCATAGCTAGCTGTCATCTTGACGAATCCTTACATTCCATGGCATCAATGTAAGTCTCTAGTTCACTTATCCTTCCTTCTATCCAAGGAGCTGCTACAATAACATCCACAAAACCATATCTTGAAGGTGGTTTGACCATCCTTCTCTCCCGATCCTTTGTGAGTTGATAGTCATTCCAACTTACTACATCATCCCCTTCTAGTTCAGCCTCCTCATGAGTGTCCTAAGCATGGCCTTCATCAATGGGCTCTACCTGGTTTGAACCCTCTTGCCTTCCTTGCTCTACCTAAACTGAATTTTCCTTGATGCTATGCTCCACAAATACCGAACTGGTTTGCTCACTAGCCCTTGCAGGGTTAGTTTTCTCCAAATAGGGAAATAAAAATTCATTAAAAATGACATCCCTACTTATTATGAGTTTCAATTCTTTTTTCTCTAAGGACCATAACCTATACCCCTTAACCCCTTCCCCATATCCTAGAAACACACATTTTCTAGATCCTGGGCTAAGTCTATCATCCTTTTGATGTGCATACACAGCACACCCAAAAGTCCAAAGGTTGTCCAACTCAGGGGGTTTACCACTCCACATCTCATTGGGAGTCTTGAGTTCTAAAGCTCTAGAGGGTGATCTATTAACCAAATATGCAGCAGTAGACACCGCTTCCCCCAAAAAACATTTGGGTAATCCGGATCCTATTAACATGCACCTAACCATTTCTATAAGGGTTATATTCATCCTCTCAGTAACTCCATTTTGCTGAGGCATTTTTACAACCGTTCTATGTCTTAGAATGCCATTTAACTCACAGAATTTATCAAAATCCTTATTGCGAAATTCTAAGTCATTATCGGTTCGTAAAGCCTTAACTACCCTACCCGTTTGAGTCTCCAGGAACTTTTTCCACACCACAAATTTATTTAAAGCATTTAATTTATTTTTAAGCAAATAAACCCAAACCTTTCTTGAATAATCATCAATTAAAAACAGAAAGTAAAAGTTACCTCCCTGTGTTGGTGTTCTTGCTGGTCCCCAAAAGTCTGAATGAATGTAGTCAAGAATTCCCTTAGACTTGTGCACTCCGATGTTGAAGCTGACCCAGTATTGCTTCCCAAGAATGCAACACTTGTAGAAATCCAATTTTCTCTACTTTGCCACCACCAAATAGACCATTCTTGCTGAGAACTTGCAGGCCCTTTTCGCTCATATATTCCAAGTGAGTGTGCTAAAGGGCTGCCCTATCCATCTCAGCCATCAAGCTTGTTGTTTGATCCTTGATCTCCGTGTTTCTGATTATCTCATAGAGACCATCCTTTATTGCTGCTTTGATCACTACCAAAGATCCCTTGGTTACCTTGATCTTTCCTCCCTCTACCTTGTATGTGAATCCCATGGAATCCAGTTGTCCCAATGAGATCAAATTCCTTCTCAAATCTGGAAGATACCTCACATTCCTCAGCAGCCTTGTCATTCCAACAAACATCCTCAATTAGATGTCTCATATCCTCCTCACTTGGCAAGAAGTATCATTCCCCAGGAAAACCTTTCCATCATCGGTTTCCTTGAAATTCTTGAACCAATCCCGGTGAGGGCACATGTGATGAGTGCACCCAGAATCTAAGATCCAGTTCTTGCTGCCTTCTTGCCCATTGCTTACACTTGAGCACACAACAAGAACATCATCATCTTGCTGATCTCCCATGGCAATCGAAGCCTCTCCATTCTTGGCATGGTTTCTTCCCTCATCCCTCATCCCTCATCTTCTCCTTGCAATCTTTCTTTAAATGACCCTCTTTATGGCAGTAGAAGCATCTCCCATTGCTTTCCTCTCTAGCTCTGTCTCGGTAGTAGCCATGTATGTTACTGTGCGCTCTCCCATGGCTTTCTCCTCTACCTCTGTCCTAGTAGTAGCCATGTATGTTGCTGTGCGCTCTCCCATAGCTTTCTCCTCTACCTTTGTCCCGATAGTAGCCATGTATGTTGATGTGCGCTCTCCCATGGCTTTCTCCTCTACCTCTGTCCCGGTAGTAGCCATGTATGTTATTATGCACTCTCCCATGGCTTTCTCTTCTACCCCTGTCTCGGTAGTAGCCATGTATGTTGTTGTGCACTCTTCTATGGCTTTCTCCTCTACCTCTGACCTGGTAGTAGCCATGTATGTTACTGCCATACCGAGTTACTGGCCTTCCTTTAATGAACAACCCTTCTCCACTTGATGCACTCCTCATCTTGGCATCAAGATTATTTTGCAACTCTTTATTAGGATCCAATTTAAAAGCAAAGATTCATTTACGAAGATACCTTTTATTAGGGAGAGTCTTGGTAAGAAACAACTCATCTAGTTTCTTCTAAGTGACAGCTGGATCTTTCGAGTCTCTACACTCCCTTGTGACATTATCCGACATGTGTAGGAAGATGGTGATGTACGCCATCTTCTTCATCTCATTCCACTAGACCTCTGTGAGACTTGTTGGAAAAGCATCATCTTCTCCAATTGCCAAGTCCATCTTTTGTTGCATAAGAACCGCCTTGATCTTTTGTTTCCAAAGGGAAAAATCTCCCTTTCCATCAAATTTCTCAACAATAAAGTTAGAACCTATCTTGTGGAGAAGATCCTAGATTTATGCAGCACCCATAATTGCTTTTCAACTTCTTCTAAATCTCATGAACGCAATTGAAGATTGATCTTAATACCGTTCTTGAATCACCCTCAAGAACACGATCAGATCTTGATCTCTACTCCATTCTTGAATCACCTCAAGAACACGATCAGATATTAATCTCTACTCTGTTCTTGAATCACCTCAAGAACACGATCAGATATAGATTTCTACTCCGTTATTGAATCACCCAAGAAGTTGACCTTTGATTCTTGGAGTCTTACTCCGATACCTATTGTTGTAGCTCTGATACCACTGTTGGAAATCACCTTGGAGATGTCCAGGTGGTGATCTTCCAAACACCTAAGTCTAGAATGACTTGTACAAAAAGGTTACAACAATCAAAGCAAGAAAGAAAACACAAGCAATTGTTATCGAGGTTCAGCAATGTGCCTACGTCCCCGTGAGCTCCTCCGAGCCCTCTGCACTAAATCAATGAATTTTTTACAATCAACAACACCTCTCCAAGAAACCTCAAGTTCTTGAAGAACGAAAGAAGAGAACAATAAAGTGATAAGGTCTTGAGTTACCCTGGAATTTCTCCCAAGAAATTCCACGTACAAGTCCCTTGAATCCCCTCTCTATACTACTCTCTCTCTCTAAACAACCAGCCTTTCCAATGAGTCTCTCTTGTGTTTTGTGTCTTTGCACTCTCACACAATTCTCTCATTCACATTTTCTGTCACAGACTTGTGTTTCCACTTGTATCACATACACCTCTTTGAAGCTAGGTGACCCTTTATATAGTGCACTAACTTCTTGACCAATCTTGAGGGTCAATATCCACCCTTAGATCTTGAGGACCAATCAACCATAACCCTCAATCAATTCTAAGTGATCCTATGTGTTTTGATCATGTCCCACACATCATTTGAAATGCTGAAACAAAAGCATCAGGTGTGCCTTGTACTGAGGCTTGGATCAGGGCATGCTGAAGCTTAGTGCTTTGTGCTGAGGCTTGGATTAGGCTAGGCCACGGCGTGGACTAGGACACCCACTTCATCCTTTCTGGGCACTACGGCATGGGGGAAGCTGAGCCGCGGTGCACACCTCTTCCAGGACTCCTCATTTGCTAGGCACCGCACCTTGGAATGAGTTGGGCCGCGGCACACATTGGTGTGCACTTGATGCTGATCTTTCCTTGTTTAAACCTTAGACAACTACCAACAACTAGTGTATAACATATATCTTTACAATAAAATTGTCGCAATAACCAAACCATGTTTTATTTACATGTTAATATTACTATTGCAATTTGCCGCTCTCATATCTATTGGATGCTTTAACACTAAAGACTTAAAGTGTGAAGACAATTAATGGCTGGTTAAAGAGGTGACACTGGTCATAGGTGTGGAGGAAGAAGTCAGAAGCCTCATCCACAAGTTCGAGGCCATCCAAGCTATACTTAATAATGTAGAGATACGACAGGTGAAGGAGGCCACTGTGAGACACTGGTTAGATGAGCTCAAAGATGCATCCTATGATGTGGAAGATATGTTGGATAAGTGGAACACTGCAATTCTCAAGTCAACAATTGAAGGGAAATAAAAGATATATAAATATGCCCCTGCTATGAAGACGGTATGCTCATTCTTCCCCTCTTCTTGCTTTTGTTTTAATCAATTCATGTTGCATCGCGGTATTGCTCTCAAGATAGAAAAACTAAATGAAAGAGAAAAATACAAGTTTATTGAAGGGAGGAAAACTATAGAATTTGAGTGAGAAATAATTGCTTCTCTAGTAGATGTATCAAAGGTTCACGATAGAGTTCAAGATAAGAATAGACTAGTAACCATATTATTGAGTGAGAGTAGTCAAGATTAAACCAATCTCCATATCCTTTCTATAGTTGGGATGGGAGGAGGGGGAAGATAACTCTTGCACAGCTAGTCTATAATGATAATGAAGTGGATGCTCACTTTCAAAAGAAAGCGTGGGTGTGTGTTTCAGATCCTTTTGATAAGATTAGAGTTGCCAGAGCAATTCTTGAAGCTTTGACCCATACTGCTCCAAAAGTTATCGAATTTGAAGCTTTATTACAACATATTTGTGAATCTATTATGGGAAAAAAGTTCTTTCTTGTCTTGGATGATGTGTGGACTGAATATGTTAAAAAGTTTGAGTAATTAATAAAAACTCTAAGTGTGACTTAATGGGGAGTAGAATCTTAGTGACAACACAAAAAGACACCGTTGCAAAAATGATAGGAACCACTAACTCCTTTCAATTAGAAATTTGTTTGAAAAAGAATGTTGGTCGTTGTTTAGTCAGGTAGCATTTTTTGGAAGAACCAACGAAGAGCATGAAAATTTGGAAGACTTAGGTCACCAGATTGCAGGAAAGTGTAGGGGATTACCTCTTGCCGCAAAGACTTTAGGAAGTTTAATACGCTTTAAAGAAAGAAGAGAGGAATGGGAGAATGTTTTGCATAGTGGGATATGGGGATTGGAAAGGGCTGAAGAAAGTCTTTTTCCACCTTTACTTATAAGCTATTATGACTTACCCTCTACAGTGAGACGATGCTTCTCGTACTGCACTATATTTCCAAAAGACTATAGGATAAATAAAAATGAATTGATCCAGATGTGGATGGCACAAGGTTATTTGAGCTCCAATCAAAATATAGAGATAGAAGAGGTAGGAGAAAAATACTTTAAAATCTTAGCAACTCGCTCTTTCTTTCAAGATTTTGAAAAGGGCTTTGATGGTGACATTATATTTTGCAAGTTGCATGATATATTTCATGACTTTGCTCAATTTTTGACAAAAAGTGAATGTATTATGGTGGAATGCAATGGTGCTAAAGAGCTTAAAGTAAACTATTCTCATGTTAAAGCTCGTCATTTAAGGATGAAGCTACAAACAAAGCATTAATTCCTGTTTCCGTTGATAACGCGAAGAAATTGCGTAGTATTATGGTTGATTTTGACATAAAGAGATCAATGATTGATGGGACTTTAAGTAATTTATTTGATCAATTAACATATCTGAGGACATTGAATCTGTGTACAGGAATTGAAGAGCTTTCAAAAGAGGTGGGAAAAATAATTCATTTGTGATGTAATAACTTATCTGATGATAATAAATTGAAAAAATTACCTGAATCGGTGTGTAACTCGTGCAATTTGCATACCTTGAATATTGATTGGTGTTGGAAACTTGAAAGACTACCTCATGAGATGGGAAAACTAATCAACTTGAGGCATTTAGAGAATTATGGAACTAGTCGAGTAAGTTTTATGGCAAAAGGAATGGAAATATTAACTTCTCTCTATACATTAAGAGAGTTTGTGGTGAGAAGGGATGGTGATGATAGTGAAGCAATTGTTAGAGTTAGTATATACTTCACGGGACCAGATTTGTATTACTTTGGATGAATACGGGGGTCCCACTCTCCAAAGAGCGGATGGTGGTCTCGAAACTTTTGGACCATATACTTGAGTTGGGCCTAGCTTTTTGCTTGGCGGTTTGGGCTTGGGCCCATAAAGAGCCATAGTTTTGTAGCAGAATGGAAATTTTAATTAGACCCTAATTAGGACATCTTCAGTTTCATATAAATACTCTTTATGTACTGAGCATACATTGTAACAGAGAGATTTGAGAGGTTGATAATAAGAAACTTCTAGCAGAACGTAGCCCTATTCTTGGGTGAACCTGGGTAAATCTTGTCTTCTTTTTTTTCTATTTATAATTTATATGATTAATAGGTCTTGAATCCTTTAATTGGTATCAGAGCCTTATGTTCGAGGATTAATGATCAGAGATGTCAATTGGATCATGGATTAAAATCGAGAAGTTCGGAGGGAAGAGCTTCGAGTTATGGAAACTGAAGATGGAGGATCTATTCATGGATAGGGATCTGTGGATGGTGATAGTTGATGAGATACCAGAGAGTACAGTGTCCACGGTAGAGGCGTTGCCCGTGGTGGTTTCAACATCACCTTTAGTGACCATCACGGAGTCGAAGAAGCTCGATCGGAAGGCACAAAGTCTGATTCGACTGTGCTTGCTGGCCGATTCTTGATAAGTGCTTAAATATTCATATTTAAGCCCCTTAATTTACAATTGTTAGGCTCTTCGTTTATGTATTTCAATATATTCTACTTCATTTTTGTGTTCTCTGTGTTTCTTATAGGCTTGCGAAGAAAAGAAAGCATTTTGAAGCTTTAAAGGAAGAAAACTAAAGTTCTGGAACCAGCTAGTGCGATCGAGTGCAACATTGTCGCGATCAAGCGCACAAGCACTCGTGCGCACACCTAGAAGGCTCGAGCGCAACCCTGCGCTCGAGTGCAAAAGAGTGCGATCGAGCACACATGCACAGAGAGGCAACAGAGCCAGTTTTTGGAAAAATTTCTTCCAGACTTATTTTGGAAATTAGGGTTTCGAAGCACCCTTAGAACCCTATATATAGGCTTGTAAAACACAAAAAATAGAACTTTTGATTTGGGGCTTTGAAGTTGTAAGATTTGGAGAGGAATTGATGACTCATCTCCACAGTATTCTTCGGGTTTTATTTTTCTATTTAGTTTATGTTATGATGATGTTTATTATAGACAGCATGTGTAACTAACTTCTTAATAGGGCTCGATTGAAGTCCTAATTATGCTTTTCCATATATATAATTATTGATTGCCTTTGCAAATAGCCATGTTATGATGCTTTAATTTATTAATGCCTGTTTTATTGAATTCCTCATATGTGTGTGTCTAATCAACGTATGCATGTGGTATGGATCAGTTAGTTAGATCAATTTGGATGACCGAGTCCTGAGTCTGACAATAGTAACAAAAGAAATTCACGTCGGATTCTTGGGTTATTCAACTTGGGAAACCTGGAGTATACAACATGCCTTAGGCCTCATGTGGTTGTCGATTTCCACAGACCTTATGCTCTCTTAAGGAACAACTCAGTATACACCATGCTGAATCTCTTAAGAGAGAATAGAGTTAGAGTATACACCATGCCTAACTCGTTGCTTAGGGAGATCAATAGCTTAAGGAGCGGACCAAGCCCTTAGGTTGACAACCATTAGGTATTCATGGTAGGGCTAGAGCATTGGCATATTACTTATTGGGAAAGTATAATTAGTGGTGGATATCAAAGCCTTATGTTCTTATCATTATCAATCTAGACTTAACATTTATTTCTATCAATTTTTATATTGTGAAACTGATTCTAAAACGAAATTCACCAATCCCTGTGGAGATGATCTCGTATTTGCACACTATGCTACTATAGACCTTAGGCACTTATAAGTAAAACAACTTTGATTATTTGCTTATTAAATTAGGTAGATAAATGCACAACAAGTTTTTGGCGCCACTGCCGGGGATTGCGTTAAATTTCCTTTTAGAATTATTTTTGTTTAATTTAATCATTTTTTGTTTTTCTTTGTTTATTTTATCAAAAATCTAAAAAATTTAAGTTTCTGTTTTTCACTTTTATTTTGCTTCATCAAAAATCTAATCTATTTTCTTTTCGTTTCTGTTTCAGGCACTACAGCAGAAGCTCTCTATGACATTGCACTCGAGCACAATACCTTATGCGATTGAGCACAATAATGTGCGATCAAGCATATTACCTTGTGCGATCGAGCGCATTTGAGGCAGAGGCTACCCGAGTAGCAGTACTAAACTACTGCACTAAAGTGGTTTTCACTGATTCATGCAAGGGCTTCGATCTAAGCATCTAACTTTCTTTACCCTCAATACAGAGCTTGAGCGGACCATTCGATGAAGGCTTAGAGACAACTCTAAGGAGGCAAAAGAAGACTTCGAGGAAAAAGCATCAATGGCGGAACAGTTACAAAACCAACAACCACTTGAGCGAAGACCGATGAAGCAATCCTTCATCCCAAGGAACATCGACCAACCATCATGCATTGCGTATCAACTTGAGGTGGAAGGAAACCTCCATAGATACTTAGTGCATTGACTCACTTTAAGGGTACACCTAATGAGGATCCACACTTGCACCTTCAGGAATTTTTCGATCTCTGCAAGTTCCAGCACATCTGGGGCCTAGACCTAGAAGGAATCAGGTTAATTATTTTTCCTTTTTCCTTAAAAGATAATGTTAAACTGTGGTACAATTCATTGCCTGCAGTTTCTATCCATACTTGGGAGGAGTTGGCCAGCAAGTTCTTAAGGAAGTTTTTCCCAGCCCAAAAGAGGAGGCAGATGAGGAAGAAGATTCAATCTTTCCAACAGAAGGATGAAGACTTGTTCTTTGAGGCATGGGGACATTTTAACGATCTGCTACTCAAATGGCCACATCACAATCTACCTTGGGATGAACTAGTACAAGCTTTCTATGAAGGTTTAAGTGATACTAATAAAAGTATTGTGGATTCAGGTTGTGGTAGAGTGCTGATGGAGAAAAGCAGCGAAGAAACCATGGAGCTATTCGAGACCTTGAGTGAGAACAAACAGCAGTTCTCCTATCGAGGTAGACATGGATCCAAAAGTAAAGGGATGTATGAGGTAACTCTAAATGGAGGATCCTCTACCCAAATAGCTGCTGTGGAGAGGAAACTAGATTTACTTGTTAAAGCCATGACTGCTCAGAATGCCTCACCTAATCCATCAGCTACACCACTCCAGGTATGTGCTATATGTTCTTTATATGATCATAATACTGAGACATGTCCTTTGTATTCATCTGTAGACCCGAAGCAAGCAAACTATGTGGGACCAAGTAACTATCCATCTAAGAACAACCCCTATGCAAACACTTACAATCCTAGATGGCGGAACCACCTAAATTTTTCCTGAAGCAACAACCAGAATGCCCTTAACCATCAAGGGCAGCAAAGGAACTCCTAACCAGTTGCTCACTCGGCTCCTGAAACAAAGAAAAATGACCTCGAAAGTTTTGTGAGGCAACTGGCAACTCAGCAACAACAATTAATGACTTCACAAGATCAGTTCATGATAGATGAAAGACAGTTTCGGACTGAACTAAGACAAACCACAATAAAACATGAACAAGCCATTCAAAGGCTAAAGGTACAAATGGGACAATTGGCTAAAGAACTAAGTGGCAAAAAGCAAGGTGAGCTTCAGGCTCAAACATTACCTAACCCCGAGGGACACCAGCAACTGAAGGCTATCACCACAATCGAAAATGGTAAGGTCATAGGAACTGATGAGTCTACAAAAGCATCTATATAGAAACCATCGGTATCGAAGGTAAGTGAGACGGAGAAGGTGAATGCACCACCCTTCCCGCAAAGGTTAGTTAAACAAAAGAAATAAAATAAACTGCTTGATATCTTTGAAACCTTACGAAAAGTTGAAATAAACATTCCTTTATTAGATGCAATTCAACAAATACTTGCTAATGCTAAGTTTTTAAAAGATTGTTGCACTCATAAGAGAAAGTTTTAGGAACATAAAATGGTAGCCTTGACTGAAGAGGTAAGTGTTGTGCTATTAAAAAAACTACCACCAAAACTAAAAGATCAGAGTAGTTTCATTATTCCTGGCAGGATAGGTGACCAGCTGTTTGAGCGGGCATTACTAGATTTGGGAGTGGGTGTAAATTTGTTACCATACATAGTATTCGAAACCCTAGGTTTAAGGGAGCTTCAACCGACTTCCATCACTTTGCAGTTAGCAGATAGAAGCATCAAACGACCTAGAGGTATTCTTGAGGATGTCCTGGTAAAGGTAGGTGAGTTCATACCTGCTAATTTCATTTTGTTAGATATGGAGGAATGCCCTATGCCATTGCCTCTACCCATCATATTAGGAAGACCTTTCATGAGAACTGTCGATACAAAGATTTGTGTAAAAAAAAGGGTATAGTGAGTATGAAGGTAAATTGTGAGAAAATAGAGTTCAAAATATATGATGCATTAAAGCTACCTCAAGATGATATGGAATGCTTTAATGTATGTATGATGCAAAATTTTGTTGAGCAAGCTTTTTAGGTTCATCACATTGATCCATTGGAGACTACCCTTACCCATGGCTTCACAAATTTGGATATTGAGCAAGAACCTGAAGATGTTACTGATGACATCATCAAAGCTGTGCACCTCCTTGAGGCTTCTCCAAAACATTCAAGTAAGTACGCTCCTCCATTTGAATTTTTTATACCTACTAATACTACTCTTCTCCCTTCTATTGACCAAGCACCAACCTTGGAATTGAAGTAGCTACCAGAACATTTAATTTATGCTTATTTAGGAGAGAATAAAACATTATCTGTGATTGTGGCTGCTAATTTGAGTATTGGAGAAGAAGAGAAACTATTAAGAGTTCTTAGGGAGCATAGATCTGCCATTGGATGGACCATTGCTGACATCAAGGGGATAAGTTCAGCTAAGTTCATGTATCATATCTACCTTGAGGATGAAACAAAGCCCACTCGAGATGCTCAAAGAAGACTTAACCACATATGAAGGAGGTAGTAAAGGCTGACATATTAAAATTATTAGATGTTGGCATTATCTGCCCCATCTCAGACAGTAAATGGGTAAGTCTAGTCCAAGTTGTTCCTAAAAAGAGTGGGATCACAATGGTGAAGAATGAGGATGAAGAGCTCATACCTATAAGAAAAACAACTGGTTGGAGGGTATGTATTGATTACCGAAGATTAAACAAGGTGACTAAAAAAGATCACTTCCCCTTGCCATTCATTGATCATATGTTAGAGAGATTAGCTGGCCATAGCTATTATTGCTTCTTGGATGGGTATAGTGGTTATAACCAGATTGCTATAGCACTTGAGGATCAAGAAAAGACTGCTTTCACATGTCTTATCGGTACATTTGCTTATCAAAGGATGCCATTCGGTTTATGCAATGCACCAGCCACCTTTTAAAGATGTATGATGAGCATATTTTCTGACATGGTGGAGAAATTCATTGAGATATTCATGGATGATTTCAGTGTATTTGGTTCCAATTTTGATGAATGCGTAAATCATCTAGAGAGTGTCCTAAGAAGATGTGAATAGAGCAACTTAGTGCTGAATTAGAAGAAATGTCACTTTATAGTTCAACAAGGCATTGTGTTGGGTCATTCCATCTCTGACAAAGGTATTGAGGTAGACAAGGCTAAAATAGACATCATTTCAAAGTTTCCTCCTCCTCTAACAGTCAGGGGAGTCAGAAGTTTCCTTGGACATGCTGGATTTTATAGACGATTCATCAAGAATTTCTCCAAAATCTCTAGATCTTTATGTGCATTGTTAGCTAAAGATACAAAGTTTGAATGGACTAATGACTGTATGAAAGCTTTCAACACATTGAAGGATGTTCTCACCTCCGCACTAATAATGATGGCACCATATTGGAATCTTCCATTCGAGTTAATGTGCGATGCCAGTGACTTCACCTTGGGAGCTATCTTAGGTTAGATAATCAATAAGGTACCTCATGCTATTTACTATGCTTCTAGAACCTTAAATGATGCTCAGCTTAACTATTCTACCACTGAAAAGGAATTATTAGCTGTTATTTTTGCTTTAGAGAAGTTTAGATCATATCTGGTTGGTTCTAAGGTTATTGTGTTTACTAATCATGCTGCTTTGAGATATCTGTTTTCTAAGAAAGATGCAAAGCCTAGGTTAATCATATGGGTACTCCTATTGCAAGAATTTGATTTGGAGATCAAAGACAAGAAAGGCAGTGAGAATGTGGTTGCAGATCATTTATCAAGGCTACCCTATGAGAATGACAAAAATGAGCTGCCTTTAAATGAGAATTTCCCCAATGAACAATTGTTCGCACTAGAGGTAACATTTCCATGGTATGCTGATATTGTCAATTATCTAACTACTAAGGTTTTTCCTCCAGGTATGACCAGTCAAGGAAAAAAGTGGCTGATATCTATGTCTAGACACTACCATTGGGATGACCCCTACCTCTTCAAATTCCGTTCCGATCAAATCATTAGAAGGTGTGTCTCGGAAGAGGAGCATTTAAGCTTATTATAACATTTCCATCAGTCTGCTTGTGGAGAACATTTTGGAGCCAAGCGAACAGCAGTTAAAGTATTACAATTCGGTTTTTATTTGCCTAATTTGTTTAAAGATGCCTTCTCCTTTTGCAGCTCATGTGATAGATGCCAGCGGATAGATAACATCTCTTCCCGAAATCAGATGCCCTTACAAAATATTCATATAGTAAAACTTTTTGATGTATGGGGCATCAATTTCATGGGTCCATTCCCTAATTCCTTTGGTTACTTGTATATTCTTGTGTGTGTTGATTATGTGTCCAAATGAGTCGAGGTTGTCCCCTCAAGGACTAATGATCATAAAGTGGTTGTGAAGTTTCTACAGGATAACATCTTTACCCCGTTTGGGACCCCAAGAGCGATCATCAGTGATGGTGGCAACCACTTTCATCATTCTTTCGTCGCACTCATAAGAAAATGTGGGATGATCCATAAGGTTGGTATTCCATATCACCCTCAGACTAGTGGCCAAGTGGAGATAAATAACCGAGAAATCAAAAGCATCCTGGAGATGACCGTGAATCCTAATCGGAAGGATTGGTCTTTGCGACTAAATGATGCTCTATGGGCATATAGGACAGCTTACAAGACACCAATTAGGATGTCCCCATACCGCTTAGTCTTTGGTAAAGTATGCCATTTATCAGTGAAGCTAGAACATTGAGCATATTGGGCCATTAAACAGTTCAATTTTAATATGAAACAAGCGGGTGAGAAGAGGAAGCTGCACTTAAATGAAATAGAGAATTAAAGCAGGATGCATATGAGAATGCCAAGCTCTACAAAGAAAGGACAAAAGCCTATCATGATAGACAACTAGTACAGAAAGAGTTTCATGTGGGACAAAGGGTATTGTTCTACAACTCAAGATTAAGACTGTTCCCAGGCAAACTAAAGTCTCGATGGTCTGGTCCTTATGTAGTCACCAACACCTTTCCTCATGGTGCTTTGGAGATTCATGGTTCCAATGGCAATCAGACATTCATAGTTAATGGACAGAGAGTCAAGCCATACCTTGATCTTAACATGCCTCCTAGAGACGAAGACTTGGCACTTCAATCTGTCCAGTATGCAGCTGATCCAAGGGCACTTAAACCATATGAGGTGGGCTCTAAGTGCCCCCTTCAAAGAGAGTAGCACTGAAGCTACCATAGAGAGCGCTTGAACAGTTCAGACGTTGATAACAATATAGCTCAAGCACCTCTATTGAGGTTAGTGGTATTGAGGCCACTGAAGTGCGGTATGGTTGTATCGTTGTTAATTTTTCTCATTGTTTGTTTCATTATTTTAGTCCTTTTATATTTTTATTATTATTATCAGTACTTTCTACCTTGCGCTCGAGCACACAATACAGTGTGCTCGAGCGCACTCTCGCCCTGCGCTCTATAGTGCACGAGCGCACCACACCACACACTTGCGCACAAGTGCGATCGAGCGCACGTCACAATGCGCTTGAGGGCACTCAGGGTAGAGAAGACACGTGATGTTTTTAAAACACTTAACTCACATTACCCATCTCCCTCACCTTACGCTCCAGCGCACTCCCTCTCTCTGTCTGTCGCACTCACAATCATCCTGAACAAAAATCACCCTAAACCCTCACTCTCACCACCAGCACTCTACACCAAACACCGCCAATCCCAAATTAAAATAGCTCCTCTCCATCCTCTTCTTCCCATTCCAACTACACATTGCACATATCTATACTCCAGGTATATCCTTATGTTTTCTTGCATTCACAACCACACACATGATTCATATTGTTAAACTAAGTGCATATACATGTTTTGTATTTCTTATTTGGTTGTCTTTTCACTTTTACAGGAGGTCATACACTTTGAGGGGTGTTGCCCATAGCTTGGAATAATTGGCGCCCACAAACTGTTCGACAATTTGCCTGACCCAGTGTGCTCGAGCGCAAGGCCCCTTTGATTAAGTGTAGTACACCAAGTGTGATCGAGCACACCCCAGTTGAGATCGAGCGCAAATTGGACAGTAGCTCGCCCAAGATGTCCAAACAAACAGCCTCTAATTCCCGAGCCTCCAGCAACCATCTCCAATCATCCCGACCTAGTTTTGAATAGCGAGAAATCTTGTTCGATAATACTTTTAACATCGATGCCGACTTCAAGAGCTTGGACGCCACTTGATCGACGGTTCAAGAATTGAAGGCCCGGGGACTAAAGCGACTATTCAAGCATGTTTCCTCGATCGCCTACCTCCCACACCCGGTACCTCTTCAACTGCACCACCTGGAGACTAGCAATGAGAGGATACCCCGTCTGGCTGAAGACGTAAAACTTAGCGCTCATGGGAGGCACCCCACAGCATATCCTTTCATTCTAGTATTTTTTTTTAGTTATTGTTAGTATTTATTTTCATTTAACTGTTTATTATTAATCTTTCTTGTTTTCTGGCACAATGTTTGTTTTTCTTTTTTCAGGAACATAATGTGTGCATCAAATTCAAGTTTGGGGGTGTGCTACGAGCCATGCCAGCCACCCAGTTCTCCATCTCTCAAGTCAAATCTTTCCATATCACTCACACATTGGGGACAATATGTATATTAAGTTTGAGGGTAGGGGAGACACATTCACACATTATGTCCCAGAATTTTTTTTTTTTTTGAAAAAGATAAATGCGTGTTCATTTTGTTTGAAAATTTTGGTTGATTTAAAATAAATATTATGATGAAACTTCATCAGTAAGCCTAAAAATCTAGAACACATAGTCTAATGATAAAGTTTTAAATGTTTTAATTATTTACTTCAAGGCATCTAAGAATTCACAAAGTTTGATCTATATCTAACACGAGCACATTAGCACATAATAGTGTGAGGTATGACGTATAATTTCTATGTGTATGTTTCCGTGACCTAACTGTAATCTGATAACTTGTTAGAATAACACTTTGGCATAGAAAAGATAAAGAAGAATGTTATTATGCAAAAAGAGAAAATAAAATGCTCCTAATGATCATTAAATAAACTTTCCACTGAGTAACTGGACCTCTTGCCTCAGTAAGCAACGAGTGTTCATGTCAAAAGGTGGGAATGGTGCATATAATGATCATTAAATAAAGTTTCCACTGAGTAACTTGACCTCTTACTTCAGTAAGCAGTGAGTATTCATGTCAAAAGGTGGGGATTTTGCTTAGAAGCATTAAGATCAGTTAGTTTCGTAGCCTTTTTTACTCGAGTTAGTAAGTCTTTAGGGGTTTCTTTACACCTAATGCCCTAAAACCATATGGTTTGGGAGTCATTGGCTAAACACTTGCTACATGGGTCAATTAGAAAGCTTAATGGAACTCAATATAGTAAAGAGCTCATGATAAAAGAAAGCGAAAAGAAATAAAACTATGCTATTATTGTTCATTCTGATAGGGAATTCAATGAATGTTAAGACACAGAAACACTATACATGGGAATTATTCGGAATCTTCATCTTTTGTGTGCTAATCCACCACACACTAAGTCAAACTTGTGATGCCTTAAACAAACCTTGTGTAAGTAATTAAAATTTAAAACTCTTTTTCATTGCAAAGATGTGTTTATATTTTTAAGCCTACTCATGAACAAACATCATGGTTTTATGTGTAACCCAAATTTTTAGATAACATGAATGTTGAATTTATCTTTTATTTTGTTTTTTAAGTTAGTTTTTCGTTTTGTATTGCTAAGAGACTAGCAATATGTAAGTTTTGAGAGTGTGATAAGTGCTTAAATATTCATATTTAAGCCGCTTAATTTACAGTTGTTAGGCTCTTCGTTTATATATTTAGTATATTCTACTTCATTTTTGTGTTCTCTGTGTTTCTTATAGGCTTGTGAAGAAAAGAAATCATTTTAAAGCTTTAAAGGAAGAAAACTGAAGTACTGGAACCACCTAGTGTGATCGAGCGCAACATTGCCACGATCGAGTGCACAAGCACTCGTGCGCACACCTAGAAGGCTCGAGCGTAGGGTTACGCTCGAGTGCAAAAGAGCGCGATCGAGCACACATGCACAGAGAGGCGACAGAGCCAATTTTGGAAAGATTTCTTCCAGACTTATTTTGGAAATTAGGGTTTCGAGGCACCCTTAGAACCCTATATATAGGCTTATAAAACATAGAAAACAAAACTTTTGATTTGAGGCTTTGAAGTTGTAAGCTTTGGAGAGGAATTGACGACTAGTCTCCACAATATTCTTCGGGTTTTATTTTTCTATTTAGTTTATGTTATGATGATGTTTATTATAGACAGTATGTGTAACTAACTTCTTAATAGGGCTCGATTGAAGCCTAATTATACTTTTCCATATATATAATTATTGATTGCCCTTGCAAATAGCCATGTTATGATGCTTTAATTGATTAATACATGTTTTATTGAATTCCTCATATGTGTGTGTCTGATCAACGTATGCATGTGGTATGGATCAGTTAGTAAAATCAATTTGGATGACCAAATCCTAGGTCTAACAATAGTAACAAACGAAATCCACGTCAGATTCTTTGGTTAATCAACATGGGAAACTAGGAGTATACAACATGCCCTAGGTCTCATGTGGTTGTCGATTTCCACAGATGTTATGCTCTCTTAAGGAACAACTCAGTGTACACCATGCTGAATCCCTTAAGAAAGAAAAAAGTTAGAGTATACACTATGCCTAACTCGTTGCTTAGGGAGATCAATAGCTTAAGAAGCGGACTAAGCCCTTATGTTGACAACCATTATGTATTCATGGTAGGGCTAGAGCATTGGCACATTACTTATTGGGAAAGTATAATTAGTGGTGGATATCAAAGCCCTATGTTCTTATCATTATCAATTTAGACTCAACATTTATTTCTATCAATTTTTACATTGTGAAACTGATTCTAAAACGAAATTCACCAATCCTTGTGGAGATGATCTCGCATTTGCACACTATGCTACTGTAGACCTTGTGCACTTGCAAGTAAAACAAGTTTGAGTATTTTCTTATTAAATTAGATAGATAAACGCATAACAATTATGTCCTGATAAACATTTATGGAGAAAAGATTGTGAAAGATCTCTAGAAGAAGCTGGAAAGCCTTTATCAGAGTAAATCTCTGTTAAACAAACTGTTTTTGCGGAAGAAGTTGTACAACCTTCGGATGAATGAGGGCAATTCTTTCTCTGTTCATCTACATGAGTTCAACACTTTGATAGGTCAGTTATTATCTATTAGAATTGATGTGATGGATGACGATAAGGCTATTACACTGCTCTGTTCACTGCCTGATTCGTGGGATAACTTGATAGTTGCGATTGGTAGTGGTACGACTGATTTATCTTTTGAGAATGTCGTGGCAACCCTATTGTCTGAGGAGATAAGGCGACAGGGTACAAAAAACTCATCAAATGAGGCTTTATTTGTGAGAGGGCGAACCAATGATAAAGACTAAAATGGTCTGGTTATAAACCTAAGTTCAGGGGAAGATTGAAAAGTAAGGATAAATCTGGGTTAAAGTGTTGGAAGTGTAGAAAGCTTGGGAATCTAAAGAAGAAGTGTAGAAGTAAGAGTATGAACCCTAAAAAGTGAATAGACGATATATCAGCTTCAGGTAACAGGAACCAGTATGATGATGATGCTGGTGACTTAAATATGGCATCCTGTTTGGCTCAATCAGATTAGAGTGTTTGGATAATTGGCATAAAAGCATCCTTTCAATGACACCTCACAGGGACTGGTTTCATGAGTATGAAACCTTTGATGGGGGAAACAATTAATTGGGAGATAACTCTCTGGTGAAAATTATTGGTTGTGGGAAGGTAAAGTTGGGGATGAATGATGGGACAGTCAAAACACTTCCAAGCGTGATGCATATTCCAGGTCTCAACAAGAACCTAATACCAGTCAGCAAGAGGGCAGATAAGGGAGCGAATTTCAGCTGTGACAAAAATTCATGCAAGATGACTCATGGATCGTTGGTAATTACACAAGGTGTTCGGTATGGTACGTTGTATAAGCTGCTAGGAAATACAGTACAAAGTCAGTGCAGTTGAGGTTTTATCTCTGAGAATGTGACTAATGATGAGCAACATCATTTATGTTGAGGCATCAGAGACTTGGGTATATCGGTGAAAAGGGACTATCTAATTTATTGTCAAAGCAGATGGTGAAGGGAGTCTCAGATTGCTCCATGGGATTCAGTTTCTGTGAGTATTGTCTACATGGCAAGTAGAACCGTGTGAGTTTTAGGTCCGCTTGCACAGGGTAAAGGGTATTCTGGATTTAATATATAGTGATGTGTTTGGGCCAATTCCGGTCCAATCTCTTGGAAAATCAAGGTATTATATCTCTTTCATTAATGATTTTTCAAGGTATGCATGAATTTATTTCATTAAGAGTAAAGCTAAAGCATTTGATAAGTTTTGTGAGTTTAAAGTATTGGTAGAAAATCATATGGAAAGAAAGACAAAGGTACTGAGAGCAGATAAGTTCTGTGTGGCAAACAACATTTCAAGCCAGAAAACAACTCCATATACACCTCAACAGAATGGGGTGGCCGAGAGACTCAATCAGTCACTCATGGAGAAATCGAGGAGTATGTTGAGTTGTGCAGGGTTGGAGCTAGAGTTTTGGGCCGAGGCTGTAGCTACGACATGTTATCTAAAGAACAGGTCACCTACACCAGCTTTACAAGATCAGTCACCGTTTGAGGCATTATTCAGGAAGAAGCTGAGTTTGGCTCATGTTAAGGTATTTGGGTGTGATGCTTATATGCATGTGCCAAAAGAAAAAGGAACAAACTTGATAGAAAATCAATGAAGTGCATCTTCATTGGTTATAAGAATGGAGTCAAGGGGTACAAGTTATGGAATCCAGAAAATATGAGTATAGTTTACAGTAGAGATGTTGTGTTCAAGGAAACACAAAGGGATGTGGCAATTGTCCAAGATATATTGGAACAGACAAAACAGGTTCAGATTGATCTTAGCCCGGGAGATAAAGAGTGTGAGACTACCCCACAGACTACACCAAATACTTCAGATACTAGGTCAGTTGCGTCTGAGTAAGATATTCATGTTTCTAATGTAGAGGATAAGGATTCATATGCTGGCTCAGAGGTAGAGACCACGCCTGTCATAAGAAGATTGACACGGGTTAGAAGACCAATCATCAGGTATTCCCCTAGTGCTTGCAATGCATTATATGCTTTAAATATTACTGGTGATGATCCTAGCACAATGAAAGAGGCAAGGACCTCGGAGGATGCAAATCTATGGGAGGATGTTATGAAAGAGAAAATGCAGGCACTGGACAAGAATGAAACATGGAGCATTATGAAATTTCCTAAATATAGGAAGGTAATTGGGTGCAAATGGATTTTCAAGAAGAACACAAATGTAGATGGAATGGTAGAAAAGTACAAGGGCGCGTCTGGTTGCAAAGAGGTACTCGCAAATAGAGGGAATTGACTATGGTGAGAAGTTGACATTTATTAGATGTGTCTTATCCATGGTAACTACTTATGATTTAGAGGTTAAGCAACTACATGTGAAGATAACTTTCCTTTATGGGGACTTAGAGGAGGAAATTTACATAAAAAAGCCTGAAGGTTTTGTGAGCAAAGGAAAAGAAGTGTTAGTTTGCAAATTAAAGAAGTCTTTGTACGGATTAAAGCAGTCACCATGGATGTGGTACCAGAAGTTTGATACATATGCCATTCAGCTTGGATTCACTCGCAGCTATGCTGATCACTGTGTCTACGTGAAAAGGTTAAGGGTTGATTTTGTCATTTTAACCTTGTATGTGGATGATATACTATTGATTGGAAATAACAAGAAGATGATTAGCATTGTGAAGGCATTGTTGGCAAGACAGTTTGACATGAAAGATTTAGGGCTAGCAACCTTTATCTTGCGCATGCAGATAAAGAGAGATTATGAAAATCGAAAACTATTGCTAAGTTAGAATAAGTATATTGAAGAAGTGTTGAAGAAATTTAACATGTTTGACAGCAAGCCAGTAGGGACTCCCATGCCTTTGAGAATCAAGTTATCTGCAGAACAATGTCTGAAGATGGAGGAAGAAGCTGAAGATATAGCGTATGTACCTTTTGCTAGTGCAATTGGAAGCTTGATGTACGCCATGGTGCGTACGAGACCAGATATTGCCCAAGCAGTGGGAGTATTGAGTAGATATATGTCTAATCTTGGGAAAGAGCATTGGACTACAATCAAGAGAGTTCTTAGATATCTTTGTGGCACGTTAGAGTTTGCATTGTGTTATGGAGGTATGGGAGGTAAGAAGAATCTTGATATTGTAGGATCAGTTGATGCTGACTGGGGAGGAGACATTGATAACAAGAGGTCTACAAGCGGGTATATGTTCAATCTGTTTGGTGGGGCAGTGAGTTGGATGAGCAATAGGCAAAGTGTTGTTGCTCTTTCATCTACAGAAGCAGAGTATATGGCAATAACTCATACGAGAAAGGAAGCAGTTTGGCTTCAAAGGTTGTGTGCTGAGCTTGGGTTTAAACAAGAAGCAGTGAAGGTGAAATGTGACAATTAAGGTGCTATCTTAGCAAAGAATCGTGTATTTCATTCACTGGCGAAGCACATTAATATCCAATATCACATCCGAAAAGAGATTGAAGAAAAGGTTATAATCTTGGAGAAAGTCGATACAGCAATGAACAAAGCAGATTTCTTAACTAAAGTAGTTAGTCTAGCAAAGTTTAAGTGGTGTGCTACTGAGATGGGCTTAAAGAAACAGAGTCCTAGGAAGTTTTCCATGTGTATGAAGTATTTACCAAGTGGGAGATTGTTAGAGTTGGTGCATACTTCACGAGACCAGATCTGTAGAACCTCAGACGAATAAGGGGGTCCCACTCCTCAGAGAGGGTCTAGAAACTTTTGAGCCATGTACAAGAGTTGGGATTGGTTTTTTGCTTGGGCCCATGAAGAGCAGTAGTTATGCAGCAAAACAGAAATCCTAATTAGACCCTAATTAGGATGTCTTAAGTTGTATATAAATACTCTTTATGTATTGAGCATTCATTGTAACAGAGAGATATGTGATGTTGATAATAAGAAACTTCTGGTAGGACGTAGCCCTATTCTTGGGTGAACCTGGGTAAATCTTGTCTTCTTTTCTTTCTGTTTATAATTCGTGTGATTGACATGTCTCGAATCCTTCAGCAATAACTCTTGGAGATCTTGAACATTTTAACAACCTTTGTGTGTCTCTTAAACTAAGAGGGTTAGGAAACGTGACAACTGTCCAAGAGGCTAAAAAAGCGCGGGTTCTAAGCAAAAAACACATCCGTCTATTGGATCTAAAATTTGATAGAGGGAGAGGAGACAGGGATACGCAGGAAGTACTCCATGAAGCCTTACAACCACCTCCTAACTTGGAAATGTTGGAAATTGCACATTACAGAGTTGCCACAATGTTCCCCAATAGGCTAATGTCACTAACTAAGCTGAGTTTATTTCACTCTACGATTTCAAATTAGAGCATTTGCCTCCGCTGGGGAAATTGTCTTCCTTCCAAGATCTCAGCATTAGGGGTATGTACAGAGTGAAAAAAGTGGGTTTTGCATTTTTGGGAATATAGACAGATTGCACAACGTCATCTTCATTCTCATCAGTTATTGTCTTTCCCAAACTGAAAACCCTTACGTTTTAGATAATGGAAAACTGAGAAGAGTGGGATTACGGTGGGATGACAATTGAAGAAGAAAAATGAGATAGTAATACTACCAGCAGTGGTAGCAGAACAATAATAACAACAATGCCACAACTTCGTTCCTTGACAGTTAGCAATTGTGACAAGCTAAAGGCGTTGCTGGACCACCTTCTTAGGATATTACCAAGAGTAGTGGAGAGGATTGGCACAAGATTTCTCACATCCCTACCATCCAAATTGATTTGAAATATGTGCAAAGAGGTGGCCATTGAACTCTTTAAGGGCCCAACACTTTCACAGATGCCATCCACCCAAGGGTACGTTGTTTCTCTAAATCTAACAAATTAAAAACATTATATTATTTTTGATTTTATAGAGGCTGTTTTGGGGGCTTTTTTTTAACTCTTTTTTCTTTCCTAATAAGCATAATTTATATTGGATTGGCCCAAATTAAAAAATAAATTACAGATACTTTCCAAATTACAACCATTTAAAGATACTTTCTAAATTGACAGAATAAATCTTTTTCAAAAAATTTGCATCAATTAATTTTCAATAATATATTTTTACGTATATTTCACTATATTCATAAATTCAAGTATAAATATTCAAATGAAACAACTACCATTAACCTTTAGAAAGGTCCAACTAAAATAAAATTATAATAAATTTAAGGACCCATCTGAAATGATAAGAAAACAAACTACCTAAAAGAAACCAAGAATAAAACTTAAAACGAAAAAAATATATATTTTAACCATAATTCTTATACTGATAAGCTAAGTTTTAATCCAAAGGGAATGAAAAGATTAACTTGTCTTCGTACGTTAAGAAAGTTTATTGTGAGAGGGATGGTGATAGTGAAGCCATTACTGTTGGTGGGTTTCTTGTTATACTATACTAGGTTTATCCGTGAGGCAAGAAAAGCGCAGCTTAATTCTAAACAAAAAACACCTACCTGAGATGAAGCCCAGCTTGGCATATTTAAGTGTCAATATTTTATTCCAATTTGTTTTATTTTATAGAATATTGGTTTTAAGTTTTCAATGCTTGGATAATCAACTTGTTCTTATTTGACAACTAGTGTAGAACATATATCTTTACAGCAAAATTGTCGCAATAACCAAACCGTGTTTTATAAAATAATACCATTGAAAAATCAATGCAAGTTGAACCTATCATGCATTGCATGCTAATCTATTGCAATTTGCCACCCTCATATCTATTGGATGCTTTAACACTAAAGACTTAAAGAGTAAAGACAACTAATGGCCGGTATACAAAATATGAGTAGACCCGGTATATGCAGTCATCATCTGAGTACCCCTATAAAAGAAGTCTATTGTGAACGGGAATAGCAAGCAATTTCAGATTCTCCTTTTGCCATCAAGTAACCATTTCCCCTTTTACGAATCAAATTCAATCTCAAAAGTATATGGCTGATGCGATCGTTTCTGTAGTCCTGGAAAAATTGGTCTCCGCTCTTGTTCAACTGGTGGATAAAGAGGCGACACTGGTCGTGGGTGTGGAGGAAGAACTCAAAAGCCTCGAACACAAGTTCAAGTTCATCCAAGCTGTGCTTTCTGATGCAGAGATGCGACAGGTGAAGGAGGCCACTGTGAGACTCTGGTTAAATGAGCTCAAAGATGCATCCTATGATGTGGAAGACGTGTTGGATGAGTGGAACACTGCAATTCTCCACCAACAATTGAAGGGAAAGAAGCGAATAAAGGTGAAAATGTCACTGTTATGAAGAAGGTATGCTCCTTCTTCCCCTCCTCTTGCTTTTGTTTCAATCAAGTCGTGTTGTGTCAGGGTACTGCTCTCAACATAGAAAAACTGAATAAAAGATTAGATTTTATTGCAAACGAAAGAGAAAAATACAAGTTTATTGAAGGGAGGAAAACTGTAGAACTTGAGCGAGAAATAACTGCTTCTATAGTAGATGTATCAGAGGTGCACGGTAAAGTTCAAGATAAGAAAAGACTAGTAACCATGTTGTTGAGTGAGAGTAGTCAAGATCAAACCAATCTCCATATCCTTTCTATAGTTGGGATGGGAGGATCGGGAAAGACAACTCTTGCACAACTAGTCTATAATGATGATGAAGTGGATGCCCACTTTCAAAAGAAAGCGTGGGTGTGTGTTTCAGATCCTTTTGATAAGATCAGAGTTGCCAGAGCAATTCTTGAAGCTTTTACCCATACTGCTCCAAATGTTGTCGAATTTGAAGCTTTATTACAGCGTATTCATGAATCTATTATGGGAAAAAAGTTTTTTCTTGTCTTGGATGATGTGTGGACTGAAGATGTTAGAAAGTTTGAGCAATTGATAAAAACTCTGAAATGTGGCTCCATAGGGAGTAGAATCTTAGTGACAACACGAAAGGACACAGTTGCAAAAATGTTGAAAATGATTGGAACCACTGACCCCTTTCAATTAGGAAATTTGTTTGAAGAAGAGTGTTGGTTGGTGTTTAGTCAGGTAGCATTTTTTTGAAGAACCATCGAAGAGCGTGAAAATTTGGAAGTCTTAGGTCGTCAGATTGCAGGAAAGTGTAAAGGTTTACCTCCTGCCACAAAGACATTAGGAAGTCTGATGAGCTTTAAAGAAAGAAGAGAGGAATGGGAGAACGTTTTGCATAGTGGGATATGGGAATTGGAAGGGGTTGAAGAAGGTCTTTTCCGCCTTTACTTCTGAGCTATTATGATTTACCCTCTACAGTGAGACGATGCTTCTCGTACTGCGCCATATTTCCAAAAGACTATAGGATAAATAAATATGAATTGATCCAGATGTGGATGGCACAAGGTTATTTGAGTTTCAACCGAAATATAGAGATGGAAGAGGTAGGAGAAAAATACTTTAAAATCTTAACAACTCGCTCTTTCTTTCAAGGTTTTGAAAAGAGCTTTGATGGTGACATTATATTTTGCAAGTTGCATGATATAGTCCATGACTTTGCTCAATTTTTGACAAAAGGGGAATGTATTTTGGTGGGGTGCGATGGTGCTAAAGAGCCGAAAGTAAACAATTCTCATATTAAAGCTCGTCATTTAAGGATGGAGCTACAAAACAATGCATCAATTCCTGTTTTTGTTGATAACGCGAAGAAATTGCGTAGTATTCTGGTTGATTTTGCCAGAAGCAGATCAATGATTGATGGGGCCTTAAGTAATTTATTTGATCAATTAGCATATTTGAGGACATTGAAATTGTCTAAAAATCTAATTGAAGAGCTTCCAGAAGAGGTGGAAAAATTAATTCATTTAAGATGTATTGAGTTGTATTATAATTATAATTTGAAAAAATTACCTGAATCGGTGTGTAACTTGTGCAATTTGCAAACGTTGAGAATTATTTTTTGTTTCAAACTTGAAAGACTACCTCATGGGATGGGCAAACTAATCAACTTGAGACATTTAGAGAATAATTATACTTACAAGTTAAGCTTTATGCCAAAGGGAATGGAAAGATTAACTTCTCTCCGTACATTACGTGAGTTTGTGGTGAGAGGGGATGGTGATGATAGTGAAGCAATGACTCTTGGAGATCTTGAACATTTTAACAACCTTCGTGGGTCTCTTGAAATAAAAAAGTTAGGAAACGTGACAGCTGTCCAAGAGGCTAGAAAAGCGGCTTCTTAACAAAAAACACATCCGTCGATTGGATCTAAAATTTTATGGAGGGAGAGGAGAGTGGGATACGCATGAAGTACTCCTTGAAGCCCTACAACCAACTCCCAACTTGAAAGTGTTGCATATTGGATGTTACAGAGGTGCCACAATGTTCCCCAATTGGCTAATGCCACTGACTAAGCTGAGTTTTATTTTACTAGACGAATTCAAAGAATTAGAGCATTTGCCTCCGTTGGGGAAATTGCCTTCCCTCCAAGATCTCTTCATTTGGGATATGTACAGAGTGAAAAAAGTGGGTGTTGGATTTTTGGGAATAGAGACAGATTGCACAACGTCATCTTCATTCTCATCAGCTATTGCTTTCCCCAAACTGAAAACCCTTGAGTTTCGGAGAATGAAAAACTAGGAAAAGTGGGATTACGGTGGGATGACAATTGAAGAAGAAAAAGAAGATAGTAATACTACTAGCAGTGGTAGCAGAACAATAATAACAATAATGCCACAACTTCGTTCCTTGACAGTTTTTTTTTGTGCAAAGTTAAAGGCGTTGCTGGACCACCTTCTTCAGACGGCACCTCTAGAGAAATTGGAAATCTCCGCGTGTCCAATTCTGGAAAAACGTTACCAAAAGAATAATGGAGAGGACTGGCACAAGATTTCTCACATCCCTAACATCCAAATTGGTAGGAATTATGTGCAAAGAGGCGGCCATTGAACTCTTTAAGGGCCCAACGCTTTGACATATACCATCCCTACAGGTACGATGTTTCTCTGAATCTAACAAATTAAAAAAATTATATTATTTTTGATTTTATAGAGGCTGCTTTGGGGGCTTTTTTTTACTCTTTTTTTTCTTGCCTAATAAGTATAATTTATATTGGATTGGCCCAATTATTTTTTTTTTACTCTTTAGAATAATGGTCATTTACTACTGGCGTGGTGTGGGCAAAGGGTTAGTGGAGATTGCAATCCTCACATTAACTGTTTGTTATTCATTTACTATAGAGGCTCTCTTGCCTTTCTTTATTGATTACCTTTTACCTTTCTGCAGAAAATGACATTTTCAGATTCTGATAATTAAAACGGCACAGCTTTCCAACTACAAGTCGACTTTGTAGTGAATGATTGTTTTTACTTTTCTCTATTACCTAAAAGAAAAGGATTAATAATTCCAACAAAAGAAATAGATTTATTTTTCAAAACGGCACAGCTCTCCTAAGTTTTGAAATAATAGTTCGTCCCGATCCCCTAAAACAAGGCTTGGATCAAGCGGTCTCCCACTTCCCAATCACTACAACCCCTCCTGGTTTAAATCTTGACCGTTCAAAACTACACGCGCCAACATTGGTGGGTCTCACTACAATGTACGGTTCAGATGCACTTACGTCCACGTCCCCAATGCTCCGTTTCTCTGTTTTTTTAAACCAAAGAAAGATCGTAATCAGTATTCATTACTTTCACAGTTCTCTTTTCCACACTCTGAAATTTTCTATTTAAACAGACCATTTTCCTAATCTAGTTTCCGAAACCAAACTGATTTTCTTTATAAACAAACTGATTCTGCAGGCACCTCTCTCTAAAGAGCATCAGTTTGCTGAGGAACTAGCTTACACCATCCTTCTAAAGCACCAAACCAAAGAGGTCAGTGTTTCTTTCATGGAAACCAATATTAATTACTAGCATTAGAACACATTGAATGTATAACTGATTTTCTAGAGAACATCTTTTTGCTGAGAACGTGATTCACGTAATTTATCTAAAGCACCAGAGAGGTCTGTGCTACAAGACTACAAGTGCCCGAATATGGTACATTAATCCCTTTACAGCATAGGATAGGTGTACACGTCTTGCTTGTTTTTCTTTTTTGTCTTTCATTTATTTATTTATTATCTTTTTTGTTTTTACTTTATTTACTTTCTAAGAAAATTTTATTCTGATATTCACATATTACAAGCATTATTAACAAACCACATTTTGCAGCAATTGTTGTTTGGAAATATATCCTTAAAGGTAGCTCACTTGGTTTTCCTGCTTAGGGCAGAACTGCCTTAACACAAGTTTTTGTCCAAACAAGTGCATTTGTAGATAGAGGAAATTTCAATTCAAAGATGCATCATCAAGTAAAGCATGTTGAGATTTCTAGCAATGACGACTGCTGCACAAATTTCCAGTCATTTCAAAGTTGAGTGTTATATCTCGTGGATTTCTCATTACAGTGGTGCGGGCAACATGAATTAGGCAAGCAGCTAGTGTTTCCAACAGAAGCTATGTATGTTAACTGATACAATCTTCTCTCTTATGATACTTTTCCTTCTCCTTCCAAGCTTACCTCATGCTATATGTTTTGTCAGCTTCTGGTCTCAATTAAGCCAGACAGCAAAGTCCATTTGGAGAAGCAGTTTTCTCCATCATGCCTTTTAAGGCTCTGTTTGCCCTCGACTTGGTCTATGCAATCTTGCTGGAGAACCAGAGAGTTATGTGCTTTTCATTGTATGCCCTTGCTACAAGGTAAATCTGTTGTATTGAAGTAGTTCGTACTTTAAATTGTTCAGTCGAATCAGTCCACAATTTCTGTATTTGAAGTATGCGTCAAAATGGATATATTAGAAAATAACAGCTTTTATAAAGCTCAAGTGGTCCTCTGAGCTTTTATAATGGAGAGGAAAAGAGAGCTTAAGGGTCCTCATCATAACTGATGCTTCTAGCACTCTGGCCATCATCCTTCATCTGTCTTTATTTTGGTTGGGATAAAGAGGAAGGGCAGTTTTTTATTCTTTTTTTTCTATGTATGGTCCGTTACATAACATTTGCCTTTCTCAAGTTTTTATCCAGTTGCAGTTCTTTATCTTAGGCTATCATTGGTAGAGTGAAAAAGTAAGAGGAAAGAAATAGATCCTTAGGAAGTTATCTCCAGTTTAGGAGGGTGGCATGGAGAATGCTTTTTATATAATTGCATATTTGCATTTGCATCTCTAATTCCAGAGTTACTTGTTCTTTGCACTTGTAGGAGCTACTTGGAAATGGAAAAGCAGTTCAAAATCTTTGTCTACAAGGAAGGGAAGCCTCCATTGTTTCACGATAGTCACGATAGTCCTTGCAAGATTATATACTCCACGGAAGGAAATTTTATCCACAAGATGGAGACTGAGAGCTGGTTCCGAACAGAAGATATGAAGAAAGAACACTTGTTTTACCTTCTATTTAGTGTGATAAATATGGTCCAATTTGTTTATTAACATGACTCGCATGATTTTCATCCCATAAGAAGCACTATCATAGACTATGTCAATCTTGCAGCAGGAAGATACCCAAATTGGAACCGTAGCCTTGGCGCTGACCCTTTCATGCTTTCATGTCATGTTTGGGTAAGTGTATCACTTTTCTTTGGCACTTCGATTTTGTAACAGGGGCTGTAAGCTACCTTTACACTTTCTTATCTCGAGAAGAACTCAATTTGAGCCCTATGCAATGCATATATCTCTGAGAGGTTTAACCCCACCAAGGATGTATCAATCTCCAAACTGGTAAACTAACTGGTTTGGTTGGCAGTCCATCTCTGTATATTTATGTGTGTGTGTTTGTGTTTCTTAAGATGGTGGTTGAGAGCTGGTTCCGAATCAAAGATCCTAAGAAAGAACACATGTTTTACCTTCCATGTAGTGTGGTAAAGATGGTCTGTTTTGTCTATGAGCGTGACTCGCATGATTTTCATCCCATAAGCACTATTATAGACTATGTCAATCTTGTAGCAGGAAGATACCCCTACTGGAACCGTAGCCTTGGCGATGATCATTTCATGTTTTCATGCCATGTTTTGGTAAGTGTATCACTTTTCTTTGTTTGTAAGCACCCATTATTGCAACAGAAATTATTCTCATTATGAATTTGATCAGCTGCAACTAGTACTATTTAATTTATTAATCTTGTTCATGTAGGTTTTTCAGCCTATATATATCCTATATGGCTAACAACTGGCTTTTGAACATTAGTATCCATTTGGGATTAATTTCATGGTGTTAAAATTATATACTAATTTGTAAGCACTTCAATTTTGTAACAGGGGCCGGGATGCTAGTTTTTCATCTCCAGAAGAACTCAATTGGAGCCCTATGCAATGCAAATACCTAGGATGTATCAATCTCCAAACCGGTAAACTAAGTGGTTTGGTTGGCGGTCCATCTCCATATATTTATGTGTGTATGTGTGTGTTTCTTACATATATTACCCTTCTATTCATCAAACATTTAAACAAAGTATGTTATTTAATGTCTTCTGGTCTTTCTATAAGTGCGTGTATATGCTTACTGACATCTGCTTTGTCCTAAGAAGATCTCATTTTCCTACCAGGTTGCACAGCTATATATGGAACAAATCTTCTTTGGGCCTGATTCTCACTTGAACCTGATGGAAATGTCCCACTCAAGCTGAAATGGAGTCCAATGCTAACATCGTTATCACTTCACTAGTTCCCCTGTACGGCCTTGGCAATGGCATGTCTTCTTCTGAATTTGAATCCAAGAAACCTGACTTGGGTATGATCATATACCCCGTAAACCACTTCCTTCTGGCTTGAACAGTTAAATTGTTTCATCACCAGCAATACTTCCCTCATCCTCATGGAAGTTGCACAGATATGACATCAACTAATCTTGGTGGTGCAGCAATGACAAGTTTCATGGGTAGCAACAGTCCTAGTACTAGAAGGCAGGAAATGCAGTATTTTAAGTCTCTTAACAGGGCATCGATCTTTCTTTTTTGTTGCGTTATTCTGTGTTTTCAGAAAGTTTGCTGGAAATTCATTAGACTTTTGTATATAGTAATAGCAAATTTTCAGAAGTAATTATGCGTGTATATCTTACGCAGAAAATAGAAATTATTCGCACACTGCATTGGAATTTTTTTAAGGATTAAGTCACTATGTTCTTTTTTAAGGACACTGTATTTATCTGGTAACCATGATCAATGGACTAGTCAGCTTCCTATTATACTTGCAGCATATTTTACTGAAGGAGCCTTGCATATAGTTCAATAATTTGTCTCCGTTTCAACTGCTACACTCTGTAGCTGAAAGACAGCTTGATCAGTACCGTTTTGGAAGAGAATTGAGTTTAAGAGCAAGAGACCATGGTCAAGAAGAAGATAGGAGAAAGCAGTAACAATATTGTAGAAGAATCCACAACCATAAGCAACATAAATTTCTTCAAGTAACAAAATGGAGACGAAGAAGATATTTCATAATTTAAAGTTAGGAAGAAAAAAAAAGTTGGTCATCTCGCTCGCTCACTTAAAGACTTGGCCAAAAGTAGTTGATAGGTTTCCCTCAAAAGACTCTGGTTTTTGGGTTTTTTTGTTTGGGTTTTGTCTAGTTGTGTTGTTGCTTTGATTTTCGGGTGTATAAGGTTTTCCTCCGCCATAAGTGAGGTCACTATTTAATAAAGTGCTGGAGGTACCATCCTCTTTATTTAAAAAAAAAAAAAAGTCTTTCTTCCTACTTCAAACAATTCAAGAGCTTTAGAAAAATGGAGCTCAAATTAGAATTGTTCGAAGCAACAAGTTAATTACTGAATGTTTACAATACAAAATAAAAATGAAAAGAAAAAGGGGGGAAATATGTTGCGTCAATATTAAGCTCATGAGACTTCCAAGAATGTTAAAATACATGTTTCAGGAAAATATTTTACTTGAAATACATGTTTCAGTACATATCCGAAATGTGTCGAATCATATAGATATGACGGTTAGATCTTCCAAATTAATTAAAAAATCTTATGAAAATAAGAAGCCACTCATGTTGGACACGTACTCACATATGACATATGTACTCGTCTGAGTAACACATGACATTGCAAATATCAAACCCTTAAATATCCTTTTGAAAAGTAAAAATTGGCACAAAAACGACTTGTGGAAATAGTGAAAGCACACAAACCTAATACACTACTAAAAACAAGAAACAACAGATGAACAATCTAGTGACTGAATCTGCATCAGTTTTCATCTCACAAGTTACAATGCTAAACATGAGAGCAGCATCATGAGATCCAGTTTCTCCTTCTTTTTTTATATTGATTGAAGCAACAATAACCAGATCGAAACTCGGACATTACTCCCAAATGACAAGGGAAGAGGTGCAACAGCTGAGCTAAGTTAAAGACCACAACAATTATGTTTCAATAACCCCAACTGGAACCTTCTCATACACTCCCAACTCTCAAAATCTCTGGGGAAGAATGTACTGGCCACCAAACCGTTGCTGCAAGTAAATAATTGCAGCAAATAGCAAACCCCCCAAAAGGATGATTACATCCCAAGCAATTGGGTAAAAATTCGGACCACGGTTCGCGTAAATGTATGCTCCATCAGAACGGCGACCAAAGTTTTGAGCCCTATAAAGATCATACTCATGAGGGAGCAATCTAACAAAAGTAGTCCCAATGTAGAATGAACAAGAAAGAGCATTCTCTTTCGAGTTTCCAAATACGTTGAGGAGAATTTGAGGCAAAAGAAAACCGTCCAAGATTAAACCTGTATAAGATTTCAAGTCCTCCCGAAAGGAATGTTGATGGAATCGTATGACGTGAGAAGAAAGCAATACAATATCATGTCTACTCTTTCTCCAGTTCACAAACAAAGCAATTAAAGCCCCAGCTGCATAAAATGATAATGACATTAACAGGGTTTTCTTCTCAACAAACCACAAATTCTTTTGATTTCCATCAATTAATCTTGTTATCCATGATAACTGCAAAAGACGGCATTGCAACAAGAAAGTTTCCATTGTAACTACCCTTATAATAACTTTGTTCACTTTGAGCCATTCACCAATACTTCTAAGCAGAACATTTCGCTGATCGCGGTTTTGCAAGAACAAGGCTTCAAAGTTTAGCAGAAGCGGTATCATGTAGCCCAAAGTAAGAAGTGAAAGCATACCGATTGAAACAAATGGAAGCAAATCAGGATGCTTTTTCACCTGAAAGAGTTGCATTCCCACAAATACACATGCAAGTGTGTTAGAAATCAGAACCATTTTGATCTCCAGATCCATTCTCCGAATGGACTGTTCTGCTTGATCTGTAATATAAGCAGCTGAAAATAAATCAAAACTCTCAAAGTAAAGAGGATCAGAACTTTTTCGAGTGCTTTTGATACTTACCTTGATATAACCTCCATTTTTCTTCGGTTTCAGTGGGGGAAATTAGAAGCTGAGAAAAATTTCACAGTCAATAAAATCATTTGTTTATAATTGAATGTCTGAGCCAATTTTTCTGTAGCCTACCATACAAAGCTTCCTTTTTTCACATCATAAATCCCTTCAGCATTGATTCGCACTCTTTCATCAGAAATTGCACCTAATTTCATACCAGGTTGCAAACTTATGCCAATATTGTAGCTGATATTGACGAGGCTCCTTTCGCTCCTTTCTGCATCCTCTAAAGACTTTGCAGAACTTGAGCTCGAGACAGGTTTGGCACTGTAATACTGAATGTAGATCTGATCAGCAACAGAAATAGGATCTGCATAACCCCAAGCGATTCTCTCTTTAGATCTTTTGACTGACATTTTGAATTTCATATCAGAAGAATGAGGGTTTGGGTACTTTTCTCCTTTGTATTTTGCAGGCTTCTTTGGTGGCAAAACTTCCTTATCCTGTCAATTTCAGTTTCTTCATACTTCAAACTTGAAACCCCCCTAAAATGATTCTCAGAACTTCAAAACACAAACCCATCAAAGTATCCTGAATCATTCACAGTTTGATTCTCCAAATTTTCCCCATAATGGCAGTAGTCTCTCTGATTGACAAGATTGCAGGAAACCTTAAGCTCAACCTTGTCGTACAATTCCCAACATGAGCATTAGCCCAGGATTCAGTGATGTCCAAAAATCGACAAACAACAATGCAGAGTTGATTCTTCTTCTCATCCCATGATCCTTCCCCGATCAACATTGTGTTTGGATTGAAAGGCCAGTTGAAACCAACATAGCTACTGTTCCTAAATTCTGTCAGAACTCTTCTTCTCCTTTTGCTCTCCAAACAAGTAAGAATTCCATTCAAAGATCACATTAGGTAAAAATCCATCAACTCCAATAAAAAGACTACAAGTTATTTGCAAAACTGTAGTTGCTCACATACTGCAAATTGAATTCGTTGACAGCCCTTGACAATATTGAGCAGAAACTTCTCCTTGGCAGTGAAGTAAACGGTAAACTCAGCGCATTATCACTTTCACTTGAACATCCATCAATCGTTTCTCCATAAGGGAAATTATACTGATAATTAAGCCGTAGAAGCATCAATATGGAAATTGGTTCAAAATAGCTCAAATCATCATTAGAACTCAAACTCTCAAAAGTTCCAGTAACCAAAGAAGTGAGATTACTCGAATTCTTGAGATTACTGAGCTTAAGGATAGCATCAAAATTGACCCAATTACCATTTTTCGAGTAAATAAAACCTATTGCAACCATACAAAGCTGCCCGGAAAGCTCTGACCATAAGCCATATAGTTTGAAACTGATTGAACTACTCTCATAATGACCAATCATACGAGAACTAAGCCTGTGATGGTATGATCACCCATGTGAAACATTCCCCACCATGTGATTGTACATGTTTCCATTTTGAAACATCAAGTTTCCTTCAATCACGTGCACGCCATCCTTATCAAACCATATTGTTGAGTGAGAGTAGTCAAGATCAAACCAATCTCTATATCCTTTCTATAGTTGGGATGAGAGGACTGGAGAAGACAACTCCTGCACAACTAGTCTATAATGATGATGAAGTGGATGCCCACTTTCAAAAGAAAGCGTGAGTGTGTGTTTACAAAATAGGGTAAAAGTTTTGAAAAGATCTTGATCTTCAATATATTGAGATTACAATAAAAGAAAGAAAACTTACAGAGGGAGACAAGTGAATAATTCTTTGAATTCTCGTACAATTTCTCTCTTCTAAATGTACTCTTCCCCTCATGGAATGAAAATTGCATAATCATGGTAAACGGTAAACCTAGAGAAAGCATAGGATCATAAGTTCCTTCAACCTTAATGTTGGCAATCTTTAAAAAAGCCTCACTTGAAAATATACAGTGGTCATCAGGGCCACGTTAACTCCACTAACTGTCTTGTTGTTGATGGAGAAGTTACAACTGTTATATCAAGTTTAAATAGTTCTAATGAACGAAATCCTTTATTCAGGTTCACCACTAGTGCTGAAATTGGGGTTTAATGGGGTTTCTTACCTATATCATATTCAAATACATATTCAAGTTCGTGTATACCTTAATGTGATAATAGTTATCAATATACCTTAATGTGATAATAGTTATCAATAGAATGCAATACTGAACTTACTTTTTCCTTGCTTTTAGCTGGATGGATTGGGAACAATGCTGTGTCCCCTATAGTTGGTGAGCATGATCCATACTATCACGTATTTGGACGGGTAGGTTCCATCATTTTCATATTAGTTGTATCTGGAAGCTGATTATACATCATCAACTGTTATTTAATCAACCATTGCATCTTTCAGGAGCTTAATCATCTCCGTGCTGTTTAATCTTTTTTCAACTCCATTTACAACTCCGTTATTCTCAAACCAAATAAACCCAAGCCAAAACCAGTGACAGATCCAAGAGCCACATTGTAAATGAAAGAAAATCTTTATGCAATTAAACAAAAATACCACTGTAAATAAGGAAAAGACGGATGTAATTAAATAATAATGCCACTGAGTTGCTATATATTTTAATTTGAGGGGAAAATTTTCTTCTCCATCAGAACAATACAATGTACTTAATAAATTAGAAATTGAACGCATAGGCCCATCAATATCTACACCTATATACAATGTCCAAAAAGTATATCCAAGCATCTTACATATAAAAGCATATGAGACTCCATAATATAAGTTTATACTACCAAATATGATTTCGGTATTAAATCTAAAAGAGGGTAATAAAAGATAACAAATGCATGCCAATCGAACAAGAAAACGCCAACTTCCAACTTCTGAGGATAATGACAAACGTCTCTGATTGGCAATTGCAAAGTTGCAGCATTATGAGAATTATACTTCATCTTAGGTTTACTTGCTGGGTATGAGTAAGGAGATTTACTACCAGAAAAATTATCCCTTGGGTTCACACCTGTGAGAATCAACATGTGCCGCAAGTATGAGTAATCCCCGTCCGATTTTCAAAGCAATGTTAATGGCAGGTTCCTATTTTGTATTCTCTCAAATGACAGGGTGTTCATTGACGCAACTAAAAGAACATGGTGCAATTCAATATTTGAATCAAAGGTGTAATTTTGATAAACCCCATAAATTACAAAATATACTACGTGGTTGATAAAAAATACTTCAAGATTTATTTTGTGACACAAAATACTTTGTAGTATGTTTTTGTTAACAAAAAATACTTTGTGTTCGAGTAAAAGAAATATATTTCACGATATTTTTGGCTAATAGAAACATACCAAGATATTTTTTGCTAACAAAAACATACCACAAGGTATTTTTTACTACCAAAAAAATCTCGAAGTATTTTTTGAAAATGAAGTCAACTGTAGGATATTTTTTGCAACACAAAAAATCTTGAGGTACTTTTTGAAATGTAGTCAAATCACATGATATTTTTTGTAATTATGCCAAAAATAAAGATAAATAAATATTAAAGCTACTACTTAATTTTTTCGTGATTACTAATAAACTTTTTCAGTTTTATAGTAATTCTCACAAAACTGGGTCATGATACCATCACTCTAATGAAAAATAAATAAAAAATGACTTACTGTCTTTCCAACAAATTTGTTGAGATTCATATCATATACAGTTGTGTCACTTCATACATATTTATATATAGAGCGATGGACATAAAAGCTTATGCTTTGGATTTATCATTCAAGTGCAGTCCTAAATTATATATTTGGGTTATTAATTATTTGATAGACTTTCCAACTTGTTTCACTCTGGTACTTTCTCAGTTCTTACCAAATTTTGATGGATATATTAATATCGGTTAGTTGTCATTTTAGATGATTGATGAAAGTTTCTGGTTAAATTTTTTTCGTTAATGATATAAAAAGAAAAAATAAAAATTAAATCTATTGAAAAAGATTTAAAAAAATATATCTCGATAATTAAGATCATTCCTCATTCAATGTAATGAACCTCAATGTAATTAGAAAATTCTCAACCTGAATTAAATTTGTAACTCATGAACCTCAATGTAATTACATAACCATATAGCATTTATTGCTTGCTAGTGATTTAAATTTGTGTAAAATGTTTATAGTGTTATAATTTAAATGTCCAGAGAGACTAAAATTTGAATGTCAACTTAATACTTTTAAAATTGTATTTGTACTATTTAATATCTAAAATAAAAAAAACGCAATTCAATAATATAATTAAATCAATTTGAGCCCCATTTTGACTTCACAAACAAACTCAAATCTAATCCGAATCCAACTCAATTTTTCATAAGTTAGATTAAAACCAAAATATATATAACCCCTCATAAATTAGACTAGATTAAGATTGAAAATATTATATATAGACAAGACTCAATTTGATATCTAACCGACCCAAGCCAAACCATGCACATCCCTAGATCATACCCTGCTCTTTACTAATAGATTTGGTAAGTAGTAAGATCTGGAAACAGCACTATAACAAACGAAGAGAAAATAAGAGAAACATACATATGGGAAAAATACTTTTTGTCACAATTCGTAAGGTTATGTAAAGAAGATGGCTTATAACAAAACAAAGCAAATTAGATTTACAACACTTACTCTGATGCTCTGCTCTTTTTGTAGTTCATGGTTACCAATTAGAGTTTCAACATGCAGACTTAAAAGCCATCACAACCTTGGTTCATGGATTTGAACGCAACCTTAAAACTAGAAAGATCAGAGCATGATGAAATTATATCTTGCAAGTAAAACAGCTCGAATCCATATGCATAATTGTCCCAAAACCCATCAAAGAATTCTGCTTCAGTAGCATCGTCTACTACAAAATCAGTGAAGAGGCCAACCAACCGCTCAGATTTCTATTCCACTTGAGACAATTCATCCATTTCCACTATAACATGTTAGAGGGCGAAAAGTACTTCTGTTGATATAGTTAAATACTCTCAAAAAGTTTGTTCGAGAATTTTATCTTGCCAATGGAAATGTATATCTCATCAAGAAGTAATTTTTTTCCTCGACTTATTTATATACACTTGATGCTTGATGAGTTATCTTGCCAGAAGCCAAGAGATACAAATGCATGTATAGATTCTAACGAGTCCATGGAGAACCACCATAGTAACAGCCGGTGCCGTTGACATCATCATGGTTATGTCTCCAATGATTCTTTTTTTTTTTTAATCTTCTCTTTCCTCGAGTCGTTTTTTTCATGCCTTGCCAACCCCACCTCTCCATTTTCTTTTACCTTCTTCTTAGCAGACTTATATTTGGAAGAAGCTTTCCTTTTCTTTCCAGAAGACTGTCCACTAACTTCTCCAGCAATCCCATCTCCTCATGGCAGTGGTTTCTCATCATCTAACTGCCAATTGCACAAAAACTCCTGCTGCTCTCCATAGCATGGCTGTAATGGCTCTCCAGCTCCAGAAAGCAAGCTAGTAAAACTGACCTCCCCATTTAATCCTCCTTTGCACTTCAGTATGACCGAGTCTAGTCTAATTATGGTACCAAGAATGCTCCTGTTGAGCCCCAGGCCAATAATAGTCCTTGGATTTGTCAAGGTTGAAACTGCTACAGCAAAGGCTGATTTAATCCGTAGCGAAAACATATGGAAATGCACTCTCACAGGACATTCAAATAAACCTAGAAAAAACTGTTTCATAAACCGCACAGAGTTAAACGTTAAACTCCCAGGTAAATCCAAGAAAAAAACAACTTGATTTCATACAACCAACATTAACAGCAGCAAGAGTTGAGAAAAAGATAAAACTATTTTTTTGAACAAACCTGGAAATAGTTGAATGAGTTCTTCCCAATATCATTATCTGGTGCCTATTTCATCAAAGGAAATAACACTAGTTAATAACCATTGGAAGATAAAATGTATTCATTCTAGGGGTAAGTATGCGTCGGTTTGAGTCGGGTTATTCTAAAATTTCAATTCAACTCATTCATACCGGATTAAAAAAATATCAACCCGGCCCAACCCATGAACCTATCCAACCTCAACCCAACTCAACCCATTCTAAAGGTTTGGGTCACCGGGTTGATATATTTTTTTAACTAAATAATTAAACTACACATATTACATAACAAAAAAAATATTCTATTAAATCCAAAACTAAATTCGTAAATATGTGTGCCTGACAGTACAAAGAATATTTGATAACATTAAAAAAAGAAAAATTATCTCATTGACTACAATGATTGTAAGCTATACTAAATTTGATTTTTTGGATACTTCTAAGAAGTTTTTTGATGACATGCAAGAAAAGAATGTTGTGTCATGGAATACCATAATTGGAGGCTACGTTGAAGCCAAACTTGGTAATGATGTTTTGGCATTGTTTCATGAAATATAAGCGAGTAATATAGAGCCTGATGAAGTGACTATGATCAATTGTTTATCTTCATGCTCATAACTTGGAGTCATTGATGTTAGAATATGGATTCATCGTTATATTGAAAAACACAATCTTCATCTGAATGTTGCGCTAAAAACTGCTTTAGTTGATATGAATTTAACTTACTTTAAAGATTGTTCAATTACGAAGGAAATCGAGATTTCTAGACAGTTGCAAATAATATATTTTAGTAACTCAGCATTTGTTGGCCGTGCTAGTGCTTTTTCACTAATTAATCTAATTTTTGAACTATGCTTTAATGCACTTGGAAGCGACATGAGAGCTTTTAAAATATCAGAGAGAGACAAATTAAATGGTTCAATAATGTTTGCATGAAAGACTTCCAGCAAATTGATATTACTAAGCTTTATCATACATTCATCATTTTTTCCATCAACACTATGGTACATCTTTTTGGAATATAAGTTTATCTCCATTCATTGATCTCGACTGAAATCTTGTAAATTAGTGTTAATTTATATGTTTATTTTATAGTTATAACGATACAAGAAATCAAAATTTTGTTAACATAAGTTAATTGTGTATCAATTTATTCTGATTGAAGTTATGCTTAAAAATAATTATGAAAACTATTTCATAACTCGAAATCAGTATTTATTTCTAGTGTAAATATTTAAAACTAAAGTCTGTGTAATTGAAAAATATAACTTGATTGAACATTGGAGTATTTGCTATGTTTAATTTTACACACCAGTAGTGATTAGAATGAACATTTTAGGATTATATATTTTACAATTATACTATAAATATTTATACACTATTTATGTTCAATAAAAATAAAATATATAATTATATATTTAACCGGGTTATCGGTTTGAGTCGAGTTAAAAATTTTGAACCCATTACCTAACCCAACCCACCGGATTCAAAATATTTTTAACCCAACCCAACCTCATCTCTAAAAAAACACAACACAACACAACCCAACTCATTATATCGGTTTAAATCGAATTCGTGGGTCAACCGGTTCCACACTCACCCCTAATTCATTCTTATCCCCGTCAATGTGCTAAAAACAGGGAAAAAAAGAAGCAAGACAATTATTTGTCAGTTCAAAAGAATTAAGAAGTGAATCAGAAAGTTTTTTTTCTTTACGTTTTTTTAATGTTGCAAACTGAAGGTGGAGGTGGGGCAAGCCTTCCAAGGGTGCTGTTTCGGAACTTAAGGTTCACTGACATTCTGAACCTAAGCCTTTGATTTCAAATCAGTCCCTTCAAAAATTAAATAGGAAAAAATTAAGAACAAGTCACAGCTGCCTCACACCCACCAACCCATACTGCCATGCCCCAAATCGAGCTAATACCCATGTATATGTGGTGCGCAAAGAACATCTTAAGTGACACCCTCATGTGCATGCGAGCAATAGGACTTTGGCTGGTCTGAGTGTATATGCCTGCTACTGCCGCTGGATTCCTCTAATCCTCTAATCATTATATAACAAATTAGAATCTGCAACTTAGCCTGTGGGTCCTCGATGGAGATGAGAAACGGCTGTCCCTTATTTAAAAACCTAAAAGAAGAAAACCCAACAAAAGTTTACTTCAACCACATGTTGAATTTCCAAACAAAAAGTGAATGCTAACTTCATCATAAAGATACTTTGTACACTGATTACCCTTTGTCACTCCTCGAACAGAAGGTGCCAGCCCCTTTGCAAGATACACCGACATCCATAGTGTTCAATTTGCATCCATAGAAATCAAAGAAGTTCACCTATTTTCCCGAAACAACACGAGACAAAATGTAAGAAGTCTGTTTCACCTATTTTTATTTTGTCTCTTATCTTTTTCTTTCCAGTATCATCACAATATAGTCTAAATCTCTCAAAATAAAATTACACAATTATGTTTTGGAAAAATCGTAATTAGGTAAACCTTATTGTATTGCAACCAATAAAAACTAGAAGTGTGTGAGATAAACCATTCAACTTGTTTGATTCTACTTGACTTCAAGTTTATGTAAATTATGAATCAACAATTTCATGTCATATGAAATTGTTTATTCAAAGTTTACTTAACTTGAAAATTTCATATGACAAGTAAAAATTCTATCCCTAATGGTTAAAAAAAAAGCTCTGTTGAGTCCACTAAGAAGTACGAATAGCATTTATGACAATGCATACCAGAAGGACTCCCAAGTTATATTCTGGAGAAGCTTGGCACTCACGGAGACTGTGGCATGAAAAGAATTATACAGTATGGAAGCAAAAGAAATTAAAGGGGATAAGAGAATGAGAGGAGGCAGAGAAAAAGTGAGTTAAAAAAACACTAAATTATTCTCTTTTTAGCTCTGCAGTAGAGTTGAAGACCTCGCTCCAGCCAATTTTGTAGCAAAAAGAGCTTTGGAAAAAGACATTTCCCTCAAACGAAAATTTCCCGAATGTCATACCAGAAGAGTCCCAAAGCTCATTTGTAACAACTGCTCAATGGAAAATGAAATTGTGCCTTATTCCTCTTCGATATAAATTTATGGCCCAATCACCAATCATTTTTAGTTACCTCCAACTGGAGGCAAAACATAGATCTCCACCAGCAGTTTCTGTGAAAGCATGGTTCACCTAAGATGTTTGCTAATTATGATAAGACAGCACCAAGATGGTTTTTGTTAAAGTGAGGTTCAATCAAGATGGTGGCCTGGTTTGATACAGTATAGTAATATTATTCTTTACAGACAGAATAACACTAAGAAAAAACTTAAATGACTCGCATCCAAATTTGTTTACTCCTGAAAGAATCATTAAGAAAAAGAACAGCCCATCTGCATTAACAAGTAATTAATCTCTTTGATCTCAAGAAGGCCTTTTATGGAGAGGAAAGATCGATTGTAGATATAAAGAATGAATAGTTTACTAAACTTGACTGTTGCCTCAACGGGAGATTTTTTGTAAGAGAGGATGAACTTGTAAAGTTCTTAGATTTTTTTGTCTTCTAGATAACTCTTTTGTACATGGGTTGTCACCCCCTTATGCCTTTGATACTAAGCTTTACTTATTAAAAAAAAAAATCTCTTTGATTTTTATATATCATGCAAACTAAATGGCCGATTGGCCCATGGAATTTGCTGATAAAGAGGAAGATAATGTCTAATTATGTGAATACATTTGAATAAATTTAGCATGGCTACCAGTACAGCAGATAAGCATGATTACACGTGCTGACTCCTTGGAAACTTTCATATGAATAGCAGTAATCTTACGTTTATTCATCAATCCATATCTAGTTCAAATATAAATTCTCAATATTTTTAATGTTTTCTTGTTTCTTTCTAAAATTTTATAGTCATAGGTTGTCTTTGCATATTATATAGCATATAAGCCAGGGTGAGTTTCCACAGGCCAGCCAAGTCCAAGCGTGTTGTGTGTGCACAAGCTAAATCGCATTAGTGTTAATGCAAATGTTAATCTTCACTTGCCTGCAACATCGCCATAAGCATAGAAAGGAGGGCATATGAACCTATTCCACCTGAATAGACCTGCATGCTTTAAAGAAATTTTGGATCACCCAGACCGCAAGAACATATCATTTTAAATGAAGCTTCAATCTATTATGGAACTACACGGCAAAACAAATTCACACCTCATTCAATTCCCTCTGTTGTAAAAATACTTTCAAGATCAAACGCAATGGCTGTAATTGAGGCCACTTTAATACTGCATCCTGAAAATAGTACCACAAATGGCCATAAATAAAATTTTGTAAAGTAAATAAAGAAAAAAATTTCAGAAAGCATGTAGTAGAGGATATGCATAATACACACACACACACTTAAAAGAAATTCCCAAAAATAGACACTGCTTGGTTCACAAAAATTAAAAACTTCGTTTTAACTCCACCATTAGAAACTAATCTAGAGATATGGAGCATATAACCCACAAGAAAAGGCATAAACATGCAGGTTAAAAAGACATGAACTTGAAAATTATGAGATACAATGCAATACTTTCTCAAATCTGAACATTTTTATAGTTCAGATGTTAAAAACAAATTCAGGTATATTTAATTATATTCTCCGCGTAGTAACCTTAAGTTTAAGGTAAAACCACTGTCTACCCATATTTAGGAAATGCCAATAATATGCAAAACTTCAGTGCTATAATACTTCTCATGACCAAAAACCTTTATTAAGTATATTGCCCCCTTCTCACAGCATGGTGATATCATGCCACATTTCATCACAAATAAGCTTTAGTACCTACTCCGATATATGAGTCCTAAGCTGAGCCCCCTTTTTTTGTTTAATTAGGCAAAGTATTTTGAAAAAATATATATTTTAGTTATATTTGTCCCCTTTGAAAAACCTCAAAGACTAAGAATGTGCATTAATTGCATGCAAACCACTTAATATGGGTATTAAGATACCAATTTTACCACTCAGATTATGAAAGTGCATTAATCGCAAACACACCACTTAAGTAATTGGAGTAATAATGAAGGGTATTACTAGAAGATTGATGTCTATAACTTTTGACTGGTGACAATTAGTTTGAGACATTCCAAAATAAAAATGAAGACAAATATTATTGGACGGAGGGAGCGGGAGCAAATCTTAGTATCTTACCAAATCAGCAGCCAAACATGAACCAGGTACTTATCATTTGATGGAACCTAAAGCGCCAACAAAATTTCGAAAAGCATTCTCAATTTATGTAACTTTAATAGTTCCTCATGTCACATATGTTGTTGAGATTTAAAATATTAGGTTTTCTTTAAATAATGTTTGAAGCCGAGTTTACGGGAACATGTGAGGCTTGGTTTTGGATTTGATTATCACAATTGGCCCGGTTATCTTCAAAGAAAAATTCAAGATCGCCTTCTTCAGGAATTAATAAAAAGTCTAGTTAAAATTTTAAAACTTTTACCACTAATTTCTTCTCTTTTTTTTCTTTTTTTTTTTCAATATGCATATGTACCCATTATAGTACCTAGCAATAACTAGCATATACAATACGTTTGTTTGGGTAGGCTTAAAGCCAGCTTTAAGCCGATGCTTAATTTTAAAAATTTGCAAAAGCTTAGTCAAATTAAATCAAATCTTATTGGATAACAATTGAAATATCAATTAATAGGTGGTTTAATTTGATTTGACTAAGTTCATTTTACCAATTTTAAAAAATAAGCAATGGCTTTAAGAAAGCCCAAACAAACCCAATAAATGTCAGTAACCAGTATGACACGTCTTTGCTAAGAAAGAATCCAAACAAACAGATGCATGTATAAAATTGTTCAAAGGATTAAATACTTGATCTTCTCTAACCTCCAGCGAAAGGATTAAAATTACTATATTATGTGCATAGCATCAGTAATATAATTTGCGAAATGAACACTATAAGAAGCGAAGACAGATATTGCAACAAACCTTGATAAAAACAGCCGCTTTTGGTCCATTTTGCGCATCAAAACTGGGTCATATAAATATCAGTCAATTCACAACGATGATAAACACTCAATTATAAATTAAAGTCATCAAATAAATGCACAACAAATCAAGAAGCATAGTTGAAAAATGGGACAGACAAACTTTTTACCTGTGCATATTAGTAGGCAAATAGATTATTTGTGATATTAATTATGCCAAACCTATCTCTAGTTCTAAATTCCAAAGCAACTCACCATATAAGATGGCATCATGACAATAACATTAAGATAAAGAACCTTACATGAAATTCAAAAGCCATGATGAAACACGTCAATAATGTTTGACTACATATAGCATTTATTAAATGAACAAATACAGTCTCAATGGACCACAGCTGGCACACAAATGAACAAGTAAATAGAAAAACCTTATATCAAATGCAACACCACTTTTCTTATCGACAAATTTAATAATTGGAATGCGAGCCTTTGCGATCACATGAGAAATAGAGAGAAATAAAAAATGACAGATTATAAATTTGTCATAATGATTACTTATCAAAAAAAAATGTCATAATAATAGTATCAAAATAGTCAAGGGAAATAAACCTGTATCTTTTTAGCAATGCCTCTTTGTGCCAATGCTCTAGAAAGACCATGCAAACCAGTTTGTGGGGTTTTGATACCCGAACCCAGAATCACGACCCACACATTAAGCCAAAGGCCACGCTTTAGTTTACCAACTACCGAAATCCTCAATCGCAAGAAGATAACAATATATATACTTTTAAGGGAAAGGCTACAATCCATCTACTCAAGGAAAATGAACATTATATTTCCAATATGATATTTCTATTATTTCCTCTTTCCCTAGAAAATGCTTCAAAATTAAATTCTATTGATATGCAGTCATGATTCATAGAGTAGAAGGTCAAACAAAAAAGCTGACAGCTAAAATTCATTCTCATACAGAAGAAGAAGCAACTAGGCCATCTTTCAGAGGCACAGCCGAATATCATACCTTTGATCTTTGATTACAAGCATAATTATAAAAAAATTAGCTAAAAGCATAATTATAAAAATAATAAAAAAAAAAAAGCTAAAAGCAAACCTTTTTTCTTAATTCCTTTTAAGGAACCACCTCATGGTTTTATGAAATAAGAAGAAACATCATACTTACATCAATATCACTGGTTGAAAGATAAAGCCCTGTCCTGAATGACCTGAAAACCGAAAGTAGCATAACATTGGTAACACTAAGCTTTTAGAGGAAGGACGAGGGAACAAGAGAGGAGACAGTCAATCATACCTTGCAGTTGGGCCATATATATTTAATAACATCAAAAACGCATTCTATTGCTGCATTCCGTGATGCTTGTTCTTCTGGAGTTGGAGACAGAAAATCACAAAAATCTACTATCTCTGTAATACCCAAGATCAATCAACAAGTCATATTTCCACTTATAATGTATGATATTGATTAGGGCTGTTGGGAACCCTACTCATCACAATTTCTTTTATAGTAAATGATCTTTTTTTTAACAAAATAAAGTAAATGATCTAAAATCAAACAAAAACAAAACCACATATATCAAACCCGGCTTCACCATGTATCTACTCTAAAACCCAGAAAACTTACCACCAACAATTTAACAATCCCTAAAAATAACAACAAATCCAAATTTCACCAATTCCAATAAATTGTATTCTTTTCATTGCTCAATTACCTTTATGCAACTGAAGTATTGGGCTCTTAAACCTATCATTCCCCCTAAACCACCCGTTTACAAGCCACGGCTCCGCTTCATTATCAGCCGCAGCTTTCTTCTCCTTCTTACTCGTTTTAGAATCAGCCACGGGCATCTTCAGTTCAGTCATGGGTGCATGCGGCTCAGCTTCCTGGGCCATACCCGGCTGAGGCTCCTGAAACCCGGCTTCCACGTCCAGCGAGAAAAAATCCGGTGGACCGAGTCCACCGCCCTAGAATTTATCGCCAACATCGAAATCTCATTGCGGAAGACACTGTAGGGTTCGGGAGATCGATTGGACGGCGGAGATTGAGTAGAATTAAACGGTTGAGATTGACTGGAGAGAGATAGCGAGAAGGGAGTTAGGGTGTCATAGAGATAAATCGGGGTCTGTGTTTCGGTTGGGGGATCCATTGGGGATGACAGAGATGAGTAGTAGATGGTGTTTACAGAGAAAGGGAGGCAGAGAGGTTTAGAAAGAGGGAAATTGGAGAGAATAGCAAAAGGGCATCTTCTAAATATTAGCAAAAATCTATGGAATGTGCTTAAAAGTGTCAGTTTCTGTTTCTTAGGGTTTAGGGTTTTAAGACATTCATTTTTTTTTTTTAAATTAGAAAGAAAGAGAGTTTTAATTTATGGCTTCAACTTTAGTAAATACTTCACATTATTTTTCACTAATTCGTCTTCTCTCTTATCTTTTCTTTTCTTTTTCTCTCGTGGTGAAGTAATTACATGCAAGTGGATGATCTTTGTAAATTGACTTATTTACAGTAAGATTCGTTTTCTCACTATTTTTATTGATATATTTATAAAGTTCAAATGAAACAATGGGTGATTTCTAGTTGTAAATAATATATTGGCATTTGTTAAGAGTCATTAATGAGCTAATCACAATAGTTTTATAAAATAAATTTTATTTTTCGTCTTTGAAAATTGTCACCCATATCCCATTTATGTCGTTTATTTTTTATTCATTCTAATTAAATCTTTAATGTTATAAATTCGTTTTAATTGAAATTTTTTATTTAATTTTGTTAAGTTTAACCTAACAAGTCTGATACGAAGTGTTTATTTATCATAAATTTCTATAACAATACCTAATTAACTTATTAATCCTTAAATTTCATCTCGAACGATGAGGGAAAGCTCAAACCCTAATTTATTAAAACGACTCGAATTTGTTCTCATTCAATATTATTTCATGGTTGCTTTTTCTATCAACCCAAACTATTATTATGAAAAATTTGTAAGCCATAAACCTTCACACATCCCGAATGGAATAAATATATGGAGGAGAAGGTTTTTTGGATATTGCAACTATGGTTGAATGTAGATGCAATCACATGAATGATCCAATAGGAATGCATTTATAACGTGGAAAACTCAATTGAGACAAAACAAAAATGATTATAAGCGTAAACAAAATGGGTAACAATATTCTGGGACGAGCACTAGTTTATATATCTCTTAATCTAACAAGTTTGAATTATTGAATTAAACGATGTCTCTTTTATGTTTCATAGTAGAGAGAAAGGAAAAGAGTGAAATATGTGTTTTCTCCAACCAATTTGAAATAGTAAATAATTTGAGATATATAATCGATCGTTTGATTAAATTGTTTTATAGCAAGATTTATACTGTACTTCAAAAATTTGTGATACTACATTTTTTAAAGATTTTGTTTGTTTTTATTTTTATTGAATTTGGAACATACCTTTATGATAAGAGAAGGGTAATTGTTGGACTAAAGCACCAAACTAAAAAAGAATATAAACTTTTAACATTGGAATTTTGTAAACCATAATATAAATGTACATGAAATACTCACTTTTAAAATATGAATATTTGAAAAATATAGAATCCGAGCTTAGAAAGGAAATTATTTGATACTTTATAAACATTGTTCTTTCTTTTTATATTTATGTGGGATTCACTCAATAAATTATTGGGTAAATTGTATTAATCTACTAGCTTATGGTTATACTTACCTCACATAGTTACTAAAATATGCACTTATCCACTGTCGTTAGCCTTGTTATTAGCTTTCTGTTAGTCAACTGATCAAAATCCAGTCAAATCTTATGCCAATTCATTAAAACTTATTAAAAACCCGACTTTAACTTTGATAATTTCAAAATCCAATCAAGCCTTTTACCCAAGCAGTACACAAACTTTGATTGTATTTTGAAATTGTTAAGTGTTGGGTTTCCAATAAGTTTTGATGAGTTGGCATAAACTTTGACTAGATTTTGAACAGTTGACTAAAGGCTAACGATAGGTAGGTAAGTGTATATTTTAAAAACTATATGAGTTAAGTGTAATCATAGACTAATCTCATGTAGATTAATGTAATTTACCCTAAATTATTATGTGGTCATCGTATGAATATGAGAAGAAAGAACAATACTCTTATAATTTTTTGGTTTATGAAACATTGAAGATGATTGTTAAACTAAAAAGTTATCGTTTATGAATATTATTCTTAACAATATTGTTTACCTGTAATTTTTTGTGTTAGTGGGACTGAGACAATTAGGACATGCTTTTAACTAGGTGGACAAATTAAGACACCACGTAAATTTATGAATGAATTTGTCCAATTTGATGACTTAGTTAAAAAAGGAAAGAAAATGTAAGTCAAGTGTAATTTTCATATATTAAAAAAAAGGTAGAGTCCAAATCCAAAGCAAGTTTTTTTTTATTTAAATTCTTACAGTAAAAAATAAATAAACAAACAAAAATCCAACAAATTAACTTTCTATAGTAGTAATTGATTCCTTAACTTCTTTCAAAAACTATACCAACCATGAAGAAAATGATGTTTTAATTTATTTATTTTTTGTGTGTGTGAGATAGGAACTATGAAAAGAATTTGTAGTAACATATTCTTCTAACCGTATAAAAAAAACTAATTCTTACTCATAACACAAATATTGAAACTCATCATGATCCTTTTTTTCCCCTCCTCCTTCTCTTTACAGTTTTTGTTTTGCTTTTGTGAGGTTAACTTTTGCCTTTATTGCTCTTGTTCTTCTCTTAGTACTTAGATCATTGTTTGGTTCAGATTTTTAATAAATTCCCAGAAGAAAAAGAAGAAGAAGAAGAAGAAGAATGTTTTGCTTTTGTGAGCTGAACTCTTGCCTTTATTATTCTTGTTTTTCTCCTAGTACTAGATTATTCTTTGATTCCGATAAATTTTCAATAAATTTGAAAAAGAAGAAGAAAAAAAAGAAGAATATTGGTCCTTCTAGTTAAAAAGAAACTATGTACGCTAAATGCGAGTACAAACCCCATAAGCTTCCTTATAGCTAGGGAATTGGTTGTGGACTTAAGTGAGCTATTAGCTCTTTAACTTGTAACTCATGATGGATTCAAATAAAGAACATACATAATCATTTAATACTTATAGTAGGTGTGTGATATGTTTAGAGGATTTCAAAGAGGGAGATGCTAGCCTGGTTCTTCCTATTTATCACCATGTTTATCATTATTCTTATATCGAAGGTTCATGGAAAAAAGAATGTGTCTGCTTTGTCGAATTGTTTTGTAATGTATTCGTCATATCTATTTGAAATACATGTATTTATATTTTAAAATAGTTATAAAATCTTGAATGAAATAAAAAATTTATAAATGTTTTAATTTCGTGACTTTGTTCAAGGAGTAATTGAAAAAAACTTGTGAATTTGACCTCTTATATCTTCGTCTCTTGTGTTAAGATAGAGTGAATTCATGAATTTGAATGGTAGTGTGATAGGTGCTTAAATATTCATATTTAAGCCCCCTTATTTACATTTGTTAGGTCATTTTACGTTAATTTAGTCTCTTTTACTTCATTTGTGTGTTTTACATGTTTTTATAGGGTCTTGGTGAAAAAGAAGCAATTTTGGCACTTAAAGGAAGAAGACTGGAATTCTTGGAGCAGCCTCTAGACAAATTGCGATCGAGCGCACAGTGCGATCGTGCGCACACAAGACACATGCGATCGAGCGCACATATACAGACGTAAACAGTAAACTGCAGAATCCTATTTTGGAAATAATAGAGTTGTTGTTTTAGGAAAGTTTAGGAGCTCATGAGGCTTCTAGAACTTTTCAAAGACCTATAAATACACCTGTAAAGCACACACAAATCATCACCTCTTAGAGAGATCACTTCTTTTGCTTAGCTTGGAGTTGTAAGCCTTGGGAGAGAATTGACGCCTCTTCTCTCAGGTTTATTATTCCCTTTATGTTTATGTTATATATGATGTTTACTTTACACAGCATATGTAACTAACTTTCTTATAGGGCTCGATTGAAGCCATAGTTATGCTTTCTTATATATTTATTCATTGATAAATCTTTGCCAATAGCCTTTATTATGTTGCTTAACTTAATTAATACATGTGCTTATTTAAATTCCTCATATGTATGTGTATGGCCAACGTATGCATGTGGCATGGATTGGTTAGTTAGATCAATTTGGATGACCGAGTCCTGCGTCTAACATTAGTAACAAGGGATATCTTATCCGGATACCCGGGTTAATCAACATGGAAAACCAGGAGTAGATACCATGCCCTAGGTCTCATGTGGTTGTCGATTTCCATAGTACTTATGTTTTCTTAAGGAACAACTCAAGCAGATACCACGCTGAATCCCTTAAGGAAGAAAAGAGTTAGAGTAGATACCATGCCTAACTCGTTGCTTAGGGAGATCAATAGCTTAAGGAGTAGATACCATGCCCTTAGGTTAGCGACCAGTAGGTATACATGATAAGGCTAGTGCATTGACCTATTACAATTGGGAAAGTATGACTAGTGGTGGATATCAAAACCCTATATCTTTATTATTATCAAATCACCTTTAAACAGTTATTTATTTTATTCTTAAAGAAACTGATTCTAAAAGCAACTATACCATTCCCTGTGGAGATGACCTTGCTTTCGCACACTATACTACATTATTGACCTTGTGCACTTGCAAGTAAAACTAGTTCGATTATTTACTTATTTATTTAGGTATATAATTGCTCAACAAGTTTTTGGCGCTGTTGCCGGGGATTGCACTAAATTTTCTTTTAGAATTATTTTCATCATTATTTTTATTCTGCTTTAAAATTTTCTAAAAATTTTAAGTTTATGTTTTTTTACTTTTATTTTTATTCTTCAAACCCTAATTGACTTCCTTTCTATTAAAAATTTTAAGTTTATGTTTTTTTACTTTTATTTTTATTCTTCAAACCCTAATTGACTTCCTTTCTATTTCAGGCACTAATCGTACTTTCTGTGGTACGTGCGATCGATCGCAACCTCCTGGGCGATCGAACACATTTAGGGCAGAAAGTATCTAAGTAGCAGAGTTGAACTGCTGCATTGAAGTTGTTTTTTCTGATTTATGCACGGACTTTGATCCCAACATCCAACAATTTTTCCCCCCGATCCCGAGCTTGAATGGACCATCCGATAAAGGCTTAAGGACAACTTCGAGGAGAATGAAGAAGAATTCGAGAACGAAGCTCCAATGGTGGAACAGCTCAAGAACCAGCAACCACCTGCACGAATACCGATGAAGCAATCCTTCACCCCACAGAACCTTATTCAGCCATCATGCATCGCATATCAACCTGAGGCAGAAGGCAATTACTACATATCTCCGTAAATACTGAGTGCACTAACTCACTTTCGGGGTACACCCAACGAAGATCCACACTTACACCTCCGGGAATTTTTCGATCTTTGCAAGTTCTAGCATATCCAAGGCCTAGACCAAGAAGGAATAAGGTTAATTCTATTTCCCTTTTCCTTAAAAGATAATGCTAAACTATGGTACAATTCTTTACTTGCAGTTTCAATCCACACTTAGGAGGAGTTGGCTGGCAAATTTCTAAAGAAGTTCTTTCCAGCTCAAAAGATGAGGCAAATGAGGAAGGAGATCCAATCCTTCCAACAAAGGGATGAAGATCTGTTCTTTGAGGCATGGGGACACTTCAACGAGCTACTACTCAAATTCCCATACCACAACCTACCTCAAGATGAGCTGGTACTAGCCTTTTATGAAGGTCTAAATGACATGAATAAAGGTATTGCTAATTCTGGTTGTAGAGGTGTGCTGATGGAGAAAAGCAGTGAAGAAGCCATAGAACTGTTTGAGGCATTGAGTGAGCATACCCAACAATTCTCCTCTAGGGGTAGACAAAGAGTCAAGAGCAAAGGTGTGTATGAGGTTACTCTAAATGGTGGACCCTCTGCCCAAATAGCTGCTTTGGAGAGGAAGCTAGACATGATTATAAAAGCCATGTCTACTCAAAACATATCTCCTCGACCACAAGCTACACAAAGCCAGGTATGTGCTTTATGTTCTCAATTTGATCACACTACTGAGACTTACCATTTGTATTCATCTACAGATCCCGAGCAAACAAACTATGTGGGACCGAACGGTGCATATGCAAATACATACAAGCTTAGATGGCGAGACCACCCCAACCTCTCATGGAGCAACAATCAAAACACCTTGAACCTTCAAGGGCAACAAAAGAACTTCCATAAAGTAGCCCTACCAGTTCCAGAACCCAAGAAAGATGATCTAGAAAGTCTTGTAAAGCAATTAGCCACTCAACAACAGCAACTAATGACAACATTGATGACTTTATTAGATCAGCAAAAACAAACACATAAGCAAGCAATTCGAAGGTTAGAGGTACAAATGAGGAAATTTGCTAAGGAGCTAAGCGAAAGAAAGCAAGGTGAACTCCCTGCACAAACATTACCAAATCCAAGAGGACATCAACAACTAAAAGTCGTTACAACTCTCCGTAATGGTAAGATCATAGGAGTTAATGAGCCTGCTCAAGCATCTCCAGCTAATCCATCCACATCCAAGGTAAGTGAAGTAGAGAAGTGGAATGCACCACCCTTCCCTCAAAGGTTAGTAACACCAAAGAAAGATAAATTGCTCAATATCTTTGAAACTTTGAGAAAAGTAGAAATTAACATTCCCTTATTAGATGCAATTAAACAAATCCCTGCTTATGCTAAATTTTTAAAAGATTGTTACACTAATAAAAGAAAGTTTCAAGAACATGAAACAGTGGCTCTAACTGAAGAGGTAAGTACGGTTTTGTTAAGAAAACTACCATCAAAACTAAAAGATCCGAGTAGTTTTACTATTCCCTGTAGGATAGGTGATCAGTTGTTTGAGCAAGTATTACTAGATTTATGAGCAAGTGTCAATTTGCTACCTTACACAGTAGTTGAAAAGCTAGGTTTGGGGGAGCTTCAACGAACCTCTATCACTTTGCAATTAGCAAATAGAAGCATCAAAAGACCTAGAGGTATACTTGAAGATGTATTGGTAAAGGTAGGAGAGTTTATTTTGCCTCCTGACTTCATTGTGTTAGATATGGAAGAATGCACTATATGATTACCTCTGCCCATCATCTTAGGAAGACCCTTTATGAGGACGTCTGATACAATAATTAATGTGAAAAGAGTATTGTAAGTATGACGGTAAATGGTGAGACAATAGAATTTAAGATATTTGATGCAATGAAATTACCCCAAAATGATAATAATGATGAATGTTTTAATGAATGTATAATGCAAAATGTTGTCAAGCAAGCTTTTCAGGTCCATCACACTGAGCCATTGGAAGCTGCCCTCACCTATAGCTTCAAAAGATCAGATATTGAGCCTGCATCAAAAACTGTCCCTGATGACATCTTTGAAGCTATGCACCTCCTTGAAGTTTATCCTATGCATCCAAGACCGGGTGATAAGAAGAAATTGCATTTGAAAAGATTGAGTCCTGATGAATGTGCGTCACCACCAAGAACATTTGAGCCACATGAAGTGGGCTTTAAGTACTCCCTACCAAAAGACTAACGTTGAGAGGATATCATGTCTGGCTGAAGATGTTAAACTTAGCGCTCATGGGAGGCACCCCAAAGCATATCATTTTCATAGTTTATTATTAGTATTTCATAGTTTACTTTTCTATTGTCGTTTATTACTTGTTTTCCATTTTATGTCTGTTTTTCTTTCTTTTTCGAGGACAGCGTGAGCGCATCCAGTTGAAGTTTGGGGGAGTGCTATGAGCCATGTCAACCATCAGTTCTCCATCTCCCAGGTCAGCTCCTTCCATGCTATTCACACATTAGGGATAATGTGCAATTTAAGTTTGGGGGTATGGGGACACATTCACACACTCACTATGTCCCACATTTTTTTTTGTTTTGTTGCTATTTTCATAGATAAATGCATGTTCATTCTGTCCAATAAACTTTTTTGTAATCTCAACAAAACTTTATGATTCAACTTCATCAGCGAGCTTAACACTTTGAACATATAGGCCAATAATCAAGTTTTGAACCTAGATCACTGCCTTTTAGGCATTTAAAAATTCGCAAGTTTAACCTAAACTATCACGAGCACATTAGCACATAATTGTGTGGGGTATGACATGTTATTTGGATTTGTATGTTTCTTTTGCTTGACTGCGAACTAAATGACCTATTAGATTGACATTTTGGCATATAAAAATAGAAAAGATTGATCAGTGCTCAAAAAGAAAAAAATACTCCTAATGATCAATAAAACAAATCTTCCGCTGAGTAACTGGTCCTCTTGCCTCAGTAAGCATTGAGTATCACGTCGAAAGGTGGAAAATATTAAATGATCATTAAAAAGAACTTTCCGCTAAGTAACTGGCCCTCTTGCCTCAGTAAGCATTGAGTGTCACGTCAAAAGGTGAAAAATTCTAAATGGTAGCATTAAGACCAGTTAGTTTCGTAGCCTTGTTGACTAGAGCTAGTAAGTCCTTAGGGCTGTCTTTACACCTAATGCCCTAAAATCATCTGGTTTGGGAGTCATTGGCTAAACACTCATTACACGAGCCAACAAGAAAGCTTAAGGGAACTAACTTGGCAAAAATCTCACAAATAAAAGTCTATGCCATCTTTGTTGACTCTGATAGGATGTTTGGTGAATCTTGGATCATCGAAACACTAGACCTTTGAATTATTTGGAAACCCAATCTTTTATGTGCTAGTCACCAAACACTAAAGTCAAACTTGTGATGCCTTAAACTTCCTCATGAAAATGATTTACGTTCAAAACTCTTATTCATTGCAAAAATATGTTTATACTTGTTAAGCTTGCTCATGAATGCGTATCATAGTTTTGTGTAAAATCTAAACCTTTGATTGACGCCATGAACATTGGATTGATCTGTGTTTTTTTGTTTTAGTTTTTAATTTTGTATTGCTAAGGGACTAGCAATATATAAGTTGGAGGTGTGATAGGTGCTTAAATATTCATATTTAAACCCCCTTATTTACATTTATTAGGTCCTTAGTTACGTTAATTTAGTCTCTTTTACTTCATTTGTGTGTTTTACATGCTTTTATAGGGTCTTGGTGAAAAAGAAGCAGTTTTAGCACTTATAGGAAGAAACCTGAAATTCTTGGAGCAGCCTCTGGACAAATTGCGATCGATCACACCATGCAATGCGATCAAGTGTACAGTGCAATCGTGTGCACACAAGACACATGCGATCGAGCGCACATGTACGGGCGTGAACAGTAAACTGCAGAATCCTATTTTGGAAATAATAGAGTTGTTGTTTTAGGAAAGTTTAGGAACTTATGAGGCTTCTAGGACTTCTCAAAGACCTATAAATACACCTGTAAAGCACACACTAATCATCACCTCTTAGAGAGATCACTTCTTTTGCTTAGCTTAGAGTTGTAAGCCTTGGGAGAGAATTGACACCCCTTCTCTCGGGTTTATTCTTCCTTTTATGTTTATGTTATATGTGATGTTTACTTTACACAGCATGTGTAACTAACTTTCTTATAGGGCTCGATTGAAGCCCTAGTTATGCTTTCTCATATATTTATTCATTGATAAATCTTTGCCAATAGCCTTTATTATGTTGTTAACTTGATTAATGCCTGTGCTTATTTAAATTCCTCATATGTATGTGTATGGCCAACGTATGCATGTGGTATGGATTGGTTAACTAAATCAATTTGGATGACCGAGTCGTGGGTCTAACATTAGCAATAAGGGATATCTTATCCGGATATCCGAGTTAATCAACATGGGAAACCGGGAGTAGATACCATGCCCTAGGTCTCATGTGGTTGTCAATTTCCATAGTACTTATGTTTTCTTAAGGAACAACTCAAGCAGATACCATGATGAATCCCTTAAGGAAGAAAAAAGTTAGAGTAGATACCATGCCTAACTTGTTGCTTAGGGAGATCAATAGCTTAAGGAGTAGATACCATACCCTTAGGTTGGCGACCAGTAGGTGATGCGATGAAATTTACACTAGCAAGTGCACTAATTGTTCAAGTAATAAAACGATGAGTGAATATCGTTCCCAACGAGGACTGAACAAATACTACAAAAATTATGACTCAACCCTTACCGTTATTTGAGCAAACGAATAATTGTAGGAGAAAAGTTCATTAACAATTAACTAAGGAAATAAGACAAATGACAACAATAAATAGAGGAAGACTTTCGAACTTTGGAATGAAGATTCTTATGAACTAATATGCTAAGGACTCGACTTCACCTAAACCATTATTGACAAGAGTCTCGAATGGACAAGTTTCGTTTAATATGTTTTTGAAGATGGTAGAATCCCCAACAAATTGGTTATCCATATTCCAGGTCTAACCACAATCTCAAGAATCATTAACTTCAAATATTCGTATTCCAGGTCTATTCTAGATTAATTCAAGTTAAGAAGCATTAAGTGTTTTTGGATTCCTTTCAGTTAAATCTCCCTATTCGGTTATGATTTAAGCGGACCACAAGAACTTCCTAGAATCCCTATTCGGTTACTCCTATTCCATTCATGGCATGTTTTACCCTGGCCTTTGCATAGATAACAATCCAATATCATATTTATTAGTTCAACCATTCATAAAAGCATGGATTCTCTATTCAACCCATCACCATGCCCAAAGAAGGAATCAAAATAATAAAAAGCATTAAGAACAATAAAACACACTCTTTGAAAAACACATTAAATTCCACTTTGTCCAAACAATAACTCAAGATATAGGTGTAGGATTCATCTATCCTTAACACAAAAATATCTACTCCATATTAATATTCAAACAATCCATGTTCATATTATAAAATATCAACATAGCTAGATAAGAATAATACAAAACCGGAGAAGAATAATTTAAGAGCTTGATGCGTAGTCTCCTGGAGTGTCTCCAACTCTCCTCTTTCGTCTCTTCTCCTCCAAATTATGTTTTATTCCTTCTCTCTATCGTCACTCTCTTGTTCAACTAGGGTTTCTATTTATAACATTCAAAATCAGTGGGCTGGTGCTGCAGCGCCAACATTCTGGCGCTACAGCTTCAAGACGTATTGAAAACCCTATTTTGGCGCTGCAGCTCCAACTTTCTGGCGCTGCAGCGCCAAATTTCTGTCCAAATCCTCTCTTTTTGTCAGCTACCAACGCTGCAGCCTTGAGTTTCTGTCTTCTTTGTGCATTTTGGCCATCGAGTGCTCTCCAGCGCTCTAGCAAGTGTCTGCACAATAAATTTCCATGACTTAGCATTGATAAATCAACTAAAACAACTTATTAGTAAAATAAGAGAAACTAAACTCAAATTGCTAAATCATAATTCTAATGCTTAAGATCAACACCAAAAACGTGCCTAAAAGCAGTATAATACCATGATTTATTCAGAGTTATCACACCCCCAAACTTACGTTTTTGCTAGTCCTCGAGCAAACTAGAACAAAATTCTATGCACACACTTCCTAAGAGTGCGAGATGGTTTGATTAGATTTGATATAATATGCCTCAAAGATCGCATATAAATTATAACGCAAGAAAGCTTTCCAAATGCTGCTAAAGTCTAGAATTTCAAATTTATCACCAACTTTATCTTACATCAGATTCTTCAAACATGTGTGTGTGCAACACCTTTATAAACTTAATTGTCTCACCACTCTGATCGGTTTATGCAAACAAGTAGGATAATGCCAATCTTTCAAAGTCCATAAACTTGCTTTTCACACCACTCTCCACTAATGTAGGCCATGACAATACCCGAGATCACCAGGACTTTATTCAGCTTATAACTTTGGCTAAAGTTAAGGTATGGGGAAAAAAAATTGATTTGAGGGTCATATCACCTTAAGCACATCAACTAATAACAATTTTATTTCAAACTTTCCCTCAGCTATCATGGAATACTTCTAATACTTTTGTTGTTGTCACATATTCTTTTTTTTTTTTTTCGTATGCTTGTACTATAGTAGCACTAGTCTTTGTTTCTATGTGCATTACTGAAACTATAACATAACATGTATACGATGATCAAACACAGCTTTGTCAGCTGCCTGTGATAGGCAGAATATAACTTGATCAAATAGTTCGTGTGGTAAACCTTTTTAACTTCGATCTTTCCCTTGGTCACTCTCGATGGGAAATATGTGATACTTATCATAGCCAAGTGAAGACCACTTTCTCTTACTCAATCCTCTGTCACCACTTAAGAGAATAATCCTTTTATTAATCAATGTGCTTACAGGTGAAAGGTGGAGATTTTTTTTTTTTTTTTTAAGATTGAAAGAGAAATAGGTTAGATGATTGGGTGACAAAACAACATGTCTCCAAGCTCAAAAAGGGGAAAACTAAGGATAATCACATATCAAGGGTTAGCTAGAAAGGCTCAAACTTTCCAAACATAGCCTGGATCCTTTCTTTGGTATAATACTACCTAGAATTTCGCCTCGAGTGGTCTTCAAACAAGTTCTAGCGTCTAAGAGATCGCAAGAATTGCACTACTCACATAAACATTTTCCGAAACAGCAAGACAACAAAGTGCTTAGGTGTAAGTGCTCATTGAGTTCAAAAAGTTCGATGTAAAATAAATTCAACAATAAATTCAAGTACACAGACAGATGCAACATTTTTCAAATTTTCAATGGCTATAATTAAGTCAATCTATTTCTTATCATCGGCAAAATCAAAATCAAATACAAACAATGGAAAACACTCAGATAAACAAATAGAAAAATAACTAGAAACATGAGCAGTGCACAACACTCAGATAAGGTTCCCACCCCCAAACTTAAATGATACATTGTTCGAAATATATAGAATTTGAATTATAAAGTAAGAGAAAGGAACACCCCTGATTAGTCGGAGGCCGAATCAATCGTCTTTGTCAATGTCCTCATCGTTATGATCACTGCTATGATCGGGATAAGGTGGTAGTGGAGGTAGCTGCTGTGTGTCGATGCCCAAATGATTGGCAAAAATCGTCATCATCTGGTTATTGGTTTAAAAACAACCCGCAACGTAGGATGCCTGCTACTGACTCCATTGTCGAAGCTCATGAAGCTCCGTCTCAACCACTGTCAGCCGATCAGAAAGTGATATATTCCGTTGTTGGTGTGCTGGAGGAGGTTATGAGGAAGAGGCGCCTGGGCTTGGTGCTTCTTCTATATTCGTGATCCGATAGATAGTCCTTAGATCCAGCGGATGCATTGGTTGTTTGATTTGCTCCCCTGTAGTCCAGGTAACACCACACGATCCACAAAGTGTTGTTATCAAAGATGGAAAATACAACCCTGCACTGATCGAATTTGCGCTGTATAGAATGTTATTCTGGATAATGCGTCCCACATCAATACTCAATCCTTGGTAGATGGCGAATAAAAGGATTTCTCTGTCTCTTGTGACATCACTTAAATGAGTTGTCGGAAGCAAACGAGCGCCTATAAAGTAATGCTAAGCTTTTGCTGTCCTATCCATTGAACTTGATGGAAAGGAAGTCCGCTCATCACCGGACAATTTTCATTATGTCTCAACTTTGCAAAGAACCCGGAGTACTTCGTCGAGGTCAGGTGCGTTGGCATAAGCACTGTACTCATCCATTGGGATGGTGGGGGTGTTGAGCAATTTATTGATTGTGCCTCTGTCGAATGCCACTAATTTCCCTCTAACCTTTACCTTCAGATTTGTGTGCTCTGCGGCATTTGCATAAAATTCACGCATAACCGGAATAATTGCAGCTTATAGTGTTGTGCAGAATTGTTCCCATTTACGAGTAGTGATGATCCTGTGAATGAGGGGGAAGTGTCCCTTGGTGATATTAAATCCTCGTTCAGGAATTGAGACTTTTTTGAGTTGAGAACGCTCAAACCTCTGTTCTGCTTCCTTTGATACAAAAAGCTCTGAATTGTAACTGGTGGAGCTAGGTCTCGCGCGTTTGGGAGGAGCCATGTAATCAAGACTTTTGTGCTTTAAATAATTACACTCCAAATTGCAGAAAATAACCAAGAGCAACACCCACTTCCACACACCAATTCCCAAATAATTTTTTTTTCAGTAGAACTTTCAAACCAAGTTGGGAAATTTCTTCAATTAATTGAGTCTTGAATAACCCAGCATAGTAGAATGCAAATTGAACTCATTAACACCAGAAATTTATTCAGCTACAGTACCCTTCTCTTCCAACGCACAGTCCCATGAAAATTTTTCAACATAAACTTGTGAAAATGCAACTTATCCATTCATATTTTCCTCAATTGTTCATCAAATCACCATGTATTGTAAGCTACCCATAAACAACTCAAGTGATTTCACTTAAAAATATGAAGTTTGGGAGTCTCAAAGTGGAGAAATCTTACTTGATTAAAAGACCTCAACAGCACCCAAAATCACTTGAGAGGAGTGATTCTCGGAGAGAATGGAAGCAATCCATGGTGAAAAATGCAAAAGACCCTTGATTATGTGTTGCGATGGGAAGGAGAAGTGATATTTTTGTGTTTTGGAGAGGGAGAGCAGCTGGAATTTTAATTTTGGAGTGCCCTAACTGTTGGAGGGCTGTACATTTAACTCTCAATTTGTGACCTGGCACTGCAGCTCCAACTTTCTGGCGCAGCAGCGCTGAATTGCTGGGCAGAATTAACGTGCGTGAGTGGAGAAACAACTTGTGTGCACAGGTCCTCGCGCTGCAGCGCCAACATTGTGAGGCTGCAGCGCTAAATTTCTGACTTGGACAGCGTGTAATTGAAGGACCTGGTGCTGCAACGCCAACATCCTAGCGCTGCAGCCCTAGATTGCTGTCCTGACTCCAAGTAGAGCTGAAAAATAAACCAAAAATACACACTGTAAGGCCATGAAAATTGAAATAACAAATAAATTAAGCAGAACAAAAAATTGAAACACCCCAAATAATTTTAAAAAGCAAGAAAAAAATAAAAAGTGAGACCCAAAATGGTAGTTCTAATTTATAATCCTTAGCTTGACTTTCTGATTTATGGCTCGTGGAGAATGGTGGTGGACGATTGAGGGTCAAACGACCCCATAATGTAATGCTTCAATCTGTGCACGTTAACCTTGAATGTCTCCTTATTTTTCTCGTGTTGAACCTCAACGGCACCAAAAGGTGAGACACTTATTACGGTATACGGTCCAGTCCATCTAGATTTCAGTTTTCCCGGAAATAGACGAAGTCGGTTATTGTACAGAAGAACTTGTTGTCCTGGAACAAATTCTTTCCTCGAGATGTGTCGATCATGCCATTTTTTTGTTTTCTCCTTGTATAGGTTTGCATTCTTATATGCTCCTAGTCGAAGTTCTTCCAATTCATCAACCTGCAACAAACGCTTTTGTCCTGCAAAGGTTATATCAAAATTCAAGAATTTGGTGGCCCAGTATGCTTTATGCTCGAGTTCGACAGGAAGGTGGCAGGCTTTACCAAAAACCAGCCTATATGGTGACATTCCTATGGGTGTTTTGAAGGCCGTTCTATATGCCCACAAGGCATCATCTAATTTAAGTGCCCAATCTTTCCTAGAAATATTTATGGTCTTTTCTAAAATTCGTTTCACCTCCCAATTTGAAACTTCTACCTGACCGCTTGTTTGTGCATGGTATGAGGTGCCGAGTTTGTGAGTTACTCCATATTTTCTTAACAAGGTTCTAAATTGACGATTGTCAAAGTGTTTACCTCGATCACTAATTATTGTTCTAGGAGTTCCAAACCGGGTAAAGATGTTTTTCTTGAGGAATTGGAGAACCACTTTGGCATCATTAGTGCGGGTTGCTATGGCTTCTACCCATTTAGACACATAATCTACAGCAACTAGAACATACTGGTTTGAAAAAGATGCAGGATAGGGCCCCATGAAATCAATACCCCAAATGTCAAATATTTCGCAAACAAGAATATTGTTTAAAGGCATTTCATTTCGTTTAGAGATGTTACCAATTTGTTGACACCTATCACATGATGTGACGTAAGCCTGGGCATCCTTAAACAAAGTCGGCCAATAGAAACCTGATTGCAATACCTTTGCTACTGTTCGGTTTGCACCGAAATGTCCCCTAGCTTCTCTGTCGTGGCAGTGATACAGTATATTGTTAAACTCATGCTCCGGCACACATCTGTGAATTACCTGGTCTGCACACAATTTGTAGAGATACGGATCCTCCCAAAAATAATACTTCACATCGAATAGGAATTTCTTTCTTTGTTGATAAGTGAAGTGCCCTGGGATCCAGTTTCCTACAAGGTAATTGGCGAAATCAGCAAACCATGGTATCTCAGACACCAATAAAACAGAATCAAATGAAGAAATAGAAAATATTTTCTCATCCAAAAATTCTTCGTTGATGTTGGTATTAGTCTCTTCCGATTTTTCAAGCCTTGATAAGTGGTCTGCTACTTGATTTTCATTCCCCTTCTTATCTTTGATTTCTAAATCAAATTCTTGAAGAAGGAGAATCCACCTCAGTAGTCTTGGTTTTGCGTCCTTTTTTGCTAAAAGATACTTTAAAGCTGTATGGTCAGTATAAACAGTAACTTTTGATCCAATAAGATAGGATCGAAACTTATCAAATGCAAATACAATAGCTAAAAGTTCTTTCTCGGTGGTAGCATAGTTCAGTTGGGGTCCGGTAAGAGTGCAACTCGCATAATAAATTGTCCTGAAGACCTTATCTATTCTTTGACCAAGCATTGCTCCAACTGCGGTGTCACTGGCATCACACATTAATTCAAACGGGAGGCTCCAATCTGGTATAACTACAACAGGGGCGGTCACCAATTTATCCTTTAATGTAGCAAATGCCTGCAAATAATCATCAGAAAAGTTAAACTTCAAATCTTTTGCAAAGATATTAGAAAGAAGTTTAGAGATTTTTGAAAAATCCTTAATGAATCTCCTATAAAATCCTGTATGCCCCAAGAAACTTCTGATGGCTTTGACTGAAGTGGGATGTGGGAGTTTTTCGATCATATCCACCTTAGCTTTGTCAACTTCAATACCCCTCGATGATATTTTGTGCCCCAACACTATCCCTTCCTGGACCATGAAATGATATTTCTCCCAATTTAGTACTAGGTTTGTCTCTTCACATCGCTGCAAAACGAAAGAGAGATTATGAAGGCAATCATCAAAGGTTAGACCAAATAGTGTAAAATCATCCATGAAGATCTCTAAAAAAATTTCAGTCATATCAGAAAAAATTGCCAACATGCAACGTTGAAAAGTTGCTGGTGCGTTACAAAGACCGAAGGGCATCCTCCTACATGCAAACGTGCCATAAGGACAAGTAAATGTCGTCTTTTCTTGATCCTCGGGTGCTATGGGGATTTGATTATATCCCGAGTATCCATCGAGCAGACAATAGAACTTGTGACCTACCAATCTTTCCAACATTTGATCAATAAAAGGTAAAGGAAAGTGATCTTTTCTAGTGGCATCATTTAATTTTCTACAGTCAATATAAACCCGCCAACCTGTCACAGTTCTGGTGGGTATCAATTCATTGTTATTATTTTTCACAACAGTGATCCCACATTTCTTTGGTACTACTTGTACCGGGCTGGTCTAAGTATTATCAGAAATTGGATAAATAATACATGCATCAAGCAGCTTGACTACTTGTTTCTTAACAACCTCCTGCATTGTTGGATTGAAGCGTCGCGGTGGTTGAACCGTGGGCTTGAAGTTCTCCTCCATGAGAATTTTGTGAGTACAAATGGAGGGGCTGATTCCCTTGATATCCGCTATTGTTCATCCCAAAGCCTTTTTGTGCCTTCTCAAGACTTCCAACAAGCGTTCTTCCATTTTACCTGTCAATGAAGAGGATATTATAATTGGGAAAATATTCTTCTCTAGATAAACACATTTTAAATGATCAGGTAAAGTTTTTAATTCAGGGGTTATTATTGGTTCTTCTGGCACTTCTTTTCCCATTTCAGCTTCCAAATTCCTTGCTTCTTCTTGGATGACAAGTTCTTCAGTGGTAGTAGTTCCAGATTCCATGATGCATCTTTCCAAAGTATCTTCATTTAATGTCTTCTCTTGAAACTCTTTAATGAAGTCATCAACAACATCAACATGAAAACAAGAAGAAGTAGATACGTCAGACGGATATTTCATGATTTTATACATATCAAAAACTACTTGTTCATCATTAACTCTCAAAATCAATTTCCCTTGTAGTACATCAATCAGGGCTCTCCCTGTAGCAAGGAATGGACGTCCGAGTATAAGAGGTACCTCCCGATCCTCTTCCATGTCAAGAACGATAAAGTCTACAGAGAATATAAATTTATCAACTTTTACCAATACATCTTCTATAATTCCCCGTGGTCTCTTAATGGATTGATCAGCTAATTGCAATGACACTGTTGTTGTTTTGACTTCTCCTAATCCAAGTTTCCTAAAAATTGAAAGAGGCATAAGATTAATACTGGCACCAAGGTCACATAACACTTTATCAAAAAATGAATTTCCCAAAGTGCAAGGTATAGTAAAACTCCCTGGATCTTTCAATTTTGGAGGTAGCTTGTTTTACAGTATAGTACTGCACTCTTCAGTTAACATCACCGTTCCATGTTCCTCTAGCTTTCGTTTATTAGACAAAATTTCCTTCAAAATTTAGTGTAGCTAGGCATCTGTGCTAATGCCTCTGCAAATGGTATGTTAATATGCAACTTCTTAAAAATCTCTAAAAATTTTGAGAATTGTTTGTCTAGTTTTTCCTTTTGGAATTTCTGAGGATAAGGAAGAGGTGGCATATATTTAGTTTCAGATTTAGAATCAATCAAACCTTTACCAGTAGACTTCTTTGCTGAAACTCGTTTTTCCTCTTGCTCAGTCTCTTATTTCTTGCCAACTTGCTGAGTAATTTCCTTAGGTTGTGGCTCTTCCAATTGTGTGCCGCTCCTTAGTGTTATGGCCTTGACATCTTCCTTATAATTCTTTTCTGTGTTGCTCAGGAGGGAACCTTGTGCACGTCCAAAAATTATGTTAGCTAGTTGACCGACTTGAACTTCCAGATTTTTTATGGATTCTTCTTGATTTTGGAATCTTGTTTCTGCTGTACTTAAAAATTTGGCCATCATATCCTCCAAGTTGGACTTCTTTTCTTGAGGGATATATTCAGGATGAGGTTGCTTTGCATTGTTTTGATTCCACGAGAAGTTTGGATGATTCCTCCATCCCGGATTATATGTGTTGCTGTATGGATTGTTCTGCCTGTGAAAATTTGAAACAAAATTAGCTTGTTCAGTAGACGAATTATATGTAAACTGATTACCTGCTTGACAGCTACTGCTGTGATGGCCACTAGCACCACACAATTCACATATTGAATGTGAGTTAGGATTAAATCCATCAATCTTCTTATTAAGAGTCTCCAGTTGTGCTGCTAGAGCTGTAACAGCATCTACATTGTGCAATCCTGAGGCTCTGTTAACAGGTAACCTTTCAATTGGCCATTGATAAGAGTTGGTGGCCATTTCTTCTAGTAATTCAATGGCTTCTTCTGGAGTTTTTCTCATGATAGTGCCACCTGCAGCTGCATCAATCATGTTTCGGGTAGTACTAGTTAAACCATTATAAAAAGTTGGTACCTGCATCCAAGTAAGCAACTTATTATGAGGATATCTTCTCAACAGGTCTTTAAAATGTTTCCATGCCTCATAGAGTGACTCTCGATCGACCTGCAACAATATAGTAATTTCGTTAAGTAACTTTGCAGTTTTTGCAGGGGGAAAGTATTTCCCTAAAAATTTTTGTGCCAATTTTTCCCGTGTGGTTATGGATCCGGTAGGCAAAGAAGTCAACCAGCTTTTTGCTTTATCCCTCAATGAAAATGGGAAAAGCCGTAAGTGGATTCCATCCTCTGATACTCCGTTATGCTTAAATGTGTCACAAATTTCAAGGAAATTTTCCAAGTGAACATTTGGATCTTCTTGCGATAGACCCCCAAATTGTACTGAGTGTTGAATCATCTTAATGATGGCAAGCTTAATTTCAAAATTGTTTGCTTGTATAGGTGGTCGCCGAATACTAGATTCAACACCATCCATCTTTGGCATGGCATAATCCCACAGTGCACGTTGCACCTCTGCATTGTTTCCTTCTACCATTGTGTCAACTGTTACTGGTGCTACTCTTCTCAAAGCGTGAAAAGTGCACTCAATCTCTGGATTCAATTCCACAAGTATTCTCCCAGTAGTACGTGTCATGCACTAGTAACAAAAACCCTGCCAAAATATACTTAAAAACCAAATTAATAAACTCTCAAATTAACTAGTAGAATCACAATAAATGTAATATTTGTTGAAAAGAACACTTTGGCATAAGAAAAATAAAGAAAAAAAATATAAGAAAAATGTTCATCATGCAAAAAGTGATCAAAAAAGCTTTCCACTGAGTAACTGGGCCTCTTGCCTCAGTAAGCATTGAGTGTTCACGTCAAAAGGTGGAAATTTCATTTAGAAGCGTTAAAACATGTTAGTTCTGTAGCCTTTTTGATTCGAGTTAGTAAATCCTTAGGGGTGTCTTTACACCTAATGCCCTAAAACCTTCTGGTTTGGGAGTCATTGGCTAAACACTCGTTACAAGGGTCAAATAGAAAGTTTGATGGAACTCAACATAGCAAAGATCGCATGATGAAAGAAAAAGAAAGAAGAAGAAAGTATTATGCCATTTTTGTTCTCTTTGATAAGGAATTCGATAAAGGTTTGGGCATCGAAACCCTATACACTAAACTTATATAGAAGCCCCATCTTATATGTGCTAATTCATCACACACAAATCAAACTTACGATGCCTTAAGCCAACCTTAGGTAAGTAACATGAACTTTTGAAAATCCTTTTTCAATACAAAAAAGTTCTTTTTATTTTAAGCTTACTCATGAACTGTTATCATAGTTCTCTGTGCAACCCAAATCTTTGAGTATCATGGAAGTGAATTTATCTTTAATTTTGTTCTTCATTTAGTTTTTAGTTTTGTATTGCTAAGGGACGAGCAATATTAAGTTTGGGGGTGTGATAAGTGCTTAAATATTCATATTTAAGCCTCTTAATTTACATGTGTTAAGCTCTTTGTCTATATTTTTTAGTCTGTTTTACTTCATTTTGTGTGTTTCACATGTTTTTATAGGTCTTGGAGAAAAAGGAAGCAGTTTTGGCACTTAAGGGAAGAAGCCTAGAAATCCTGGAGCAGCTTCTGGTTAAAGTGCGATCGATCGCACTACTGCATGCGATCGAGCGCATATGCGATCGTTCGCACACATGAAGGATCGAGCGCAGCAATGCGATCGAGCGCACGACGCATACAATCGAGCGCACATGTACGGGCGTGAACAGTAAACTGCAGAACCCTATTTTGGAAATAACCCTATTTTGTAAATAAATGAGTTTTGTGTTTTAGGAAAGTTTAGGAACTTATGAGCCTTCTAGGAATACTCAAGCTCTATAAATACACCTGTAAAGCACACACAAAGAATGACAACTTAGAGAACGCTTCTTTTATCTTTTGCTTTTAGCTTGGAGAAGGAAACCATGGAGAGGAATTGACGACTCTTCTCTCGGGCTTCTTCTTTCCTTTTTTTTTATTATGTGTACTTAACTTTTAGTAAGGGCTTGGTTGAAGCCCTAATTATGTTTATTCAATAATTCAGTATTGGTGCCTTTGCAATATTTATGTTATGTTGCTTAACTTGATTAATGCTTGTTTATATTTAAATTCCTTATATGTATATGTCTGATCAATATGTGCATGTGGTATGGACTTGTTAGTTAGATCAATTTGGATGACCGAGTCCTGGGTCTGACATTAGTAGCAAAAGATATCCACACCGGATTCTTGGGTTAATCAACATGGAAAACTGGGAGTAGATACCATGCCCTAGGTCCCGTGTGGTTGTTGATTTCCACAGATCCTATGCTCTCTTAAGGAACAACTCAGTATACACCATGTTGAATCCCTTGAGAGAGAAAAGATTTAGAGCAGATACCATACCTAACTCGTTACTTAGGGAGATCAATAGCTTAAGGAGTAGATACCATGCCCGTAGGTTGACAAACATTAGGTATTCATGACATGCGTAAAGCATTGGCATACTGTTTTGTTGTGGTAGCATAATTAGTGGTGGATATCAAGTTCCTACACCTTTATCCTTATTATTTTATCTTTATCTAAATCAACTCTTTTATTATTTCTATCTTTTTACATTGCGAATATAATTCTAAAATGAAATTCACCAATCCTTGTGGAGATGATCTTGCTTTCGCACACTATACTACTAAGTTGACCTTGTGCACTTGCAACTAAAACAAGTTCGATTATTTACTCATTAATTTAGGTAGATAATCGCACAACAAGTTTTTGGTGCCAAAAACTTGATGCGATGAAATTTACACTAGCAAGTGCACTAATCGTTCAAGTAATAAAATGATGAGTGAATATCATTCCCAACGAGGACTGAACAAATACTACAAAAATTATGACTCAACCCTTACCGTTATTTGAGCAAACGAATAATTGTAGGGGAAAAGTTCATTAACAATTAACTAAGGAAATAAGACAAATGACAACAATAAATAGAGGAAGATTTTCGAACTTTAGAATGAAGATTCTTATGAACTAATATGCTAAGGACTCGACTTCACCTAAACCATTATTGACAAGAGTCTCGAATGGACAAGTTTCGTTTAATATGTTTTTCAAGATGGTAGAATCCCCAATAAATTGGTTATCCATATTCCAGGTCTAACCACAATCTCAAGAATCATTAACTTCAAATATCCGTATTCCATGTCTATTATAGATTAATTCAAGTTAAGAAGCATTAAGTGTTTTTGGATTCCTTTCAGTTAAATCTCCCTATTCGGTTACGATTTAAGCGGACCACATGAACTTCCTAGAATCCCTATTCGGTTACTCCTATTCCATTCATGGCATGTTTTACCCTGGCCTTTGCATAGATAACAATCCAATATCATATTTATTAGCTTAACCATTCATAAAAGCATGGCTTCTCTATTCGACACATCACCATGCCCAAAGAAGGAATCAAAATAATAAAAAGCATTAAGAACAATAAAACACACTCTTTGAAAAACACATTAAATTCCACTTTGTCCAAACAACAACTCAAGATATAGGTGTAGGATCATTCTATCCTTAACACAAAAATATCTACTCCATATTAATATTCAAACAATCCATGTTCATATTATAAAATATCAACATAGCTAGATAAGAATAATACAAAACCGGAGAAGAATGATTTAAGAGCTTGATGCGTAGCCTCCTGGAGTGTCTCCAACTCTCCTCTTTCGTTTCCTCTCCTCCAAATTATGTTTTCTTCCTTCTCTTTAACGTCCCTCTCTTTAGCTAGGGTTTCTATTTATAACATTCAAAATCAGTGGGCTGGCGCTGCAACACCAACATCCTGGCATTGCAGCTTCAAGACATATTGAAAACCCTATTCTGGCGCTGCAGCGCCAACTTTTTGTCCAAATCCTCTCTTTTTGTCAGCTACCAGTGCTGCAGCGCCAATATCCCTTCGCTGCAGCCTTGAGTTTTTGTCTTCTTTGTGCATTTTGGCCTTCCAATGCTCTCCAGCGCTCTAGTAAGTGTCTACACAATAAATTACCATGACTTAGCATTGATAAATCAACTAAAACAACTTATTAGTAAAATAAGAAAAACTAAACTCAAATTGCTAAATCATAATTCTAATGCTTAAGATCAACACCAAAAACGTGCCTAAAAGCAGTATAATAACATGATTTATTCAGAGTTATCAGTAGGTATACATGATAAGGCTAGTGCATTGACCTATTACAATTGGGAAAGTATGACTAGTGGTGGATATCAAAACCCTATGTTTTTATTATTATCAAATCACCTTTAAACAGTTATTTATTTTATTCTTAAAGAAACTGATTCTAAAAGCAACTTTACCAATCCTTGTGGAGATGACCTTGCTTTCATACACTATACTACATTATTGACCTTGTGCATTTGCAAGTAAAACTAGTACGATTATTTACTTATTTATTTAGGTATATAATCGCTCAACAGTGTAAAGATTCTAACTTTTGAATTGGACATTTTATATTGGGCTTTCGTTTGGTGGACTCACCAAACCTAAGTTTATCCCAAACTTTGGTTGTCATGTCTAAAAAGTGATTTGTAAACTTTGATCATCATATCTAACAAAGTAATTTGTTGAGATATGACTTCAGACAAAAATATTTGGATGGGAAGTTATTTTTGAATTAGAATTCAATGGCTTAAGCTTTGAGTTCATATGATCTCCAACATCATATATTGGACATTCACTTAATGGACTCTTCAAACCCAAATTTTTGTCAAACGTTGGTCATCATTCCTAACAAGTGATTTGTAAACTTTGGTCAAGTGATTTGTAAACTTGGGTCATCATGTCTAATAAGTGATTTGTTGAGATATGACTCATATTCTTAATGTGAGACCTCAAAAATTTGATGGACAAGATACTTGAGCGAGGAGTTATTTTTGGCTTGTAAACCAATCAGCTTGGAAGCAGGTTTTGGGTGACTATATATATTTGTGTAAATTGGGAATATATATGAGGGAACAACATAAAAAACAATGTCGAGAGATGTTTTTTGGGTTGAGAGAGGGTGTACCAAAGTTTTTGGGTTTGAGTTTTGGGGAGAAAAACTCTATTGTTATTTTATTGTATTTCTCTCCTAGTAAAGAATGCCTTTATTTTTTCCGTGGGCTTAAACAGAACTGTATCGAACTAATTAAATTTTACATATTCACTTGCTTCACTTCTTCTTTGGTTATTTTCTTTTCATTAATTTATCTATGTGCGTAATTTAATTAAATCTAAGTATCAAATCTTTTTTCCAACACTAATTACTTATAAAACATTTAAAATATTCTTTAATTTTTAGAGAGTGAATGGTGACACCAAACTCAAAATGGAATAGCCAGAAAGGAAGATATCCAATAACCACTCCTATCTCTTAATTTTTCTCTTTTCTTTCTTAATTTTGTTTTTAGAGAACTTACTATAGTTTTTCTTTGGTTATAGTGGAATAAGGTTTGCTATAGCCACCTCATCACTTCACCCCAATTCCTAAGGAAAACTAAATTTGGACACAGATTTTTGGAAAGGAAAGTGCTAAATACACTACTCATATTGCTGGATTCATGATAATAACATGGGTATAAAGAAATGAATTTGTCCACTGAATAAATGAGAGAAAAAATAAAGTTAGACAGTCTCACATGTGAAGGAAGAAATTTTACTGGGAATTATCAACGTTCTACGTGGAAGAATGATTTCATAACAAAAAGAGTGGTGATCCCACATAACTGATTTCATTGAAATTATTATAAAATCAAAAAAATTTACTAATAATTATGAAGAAATTAAATAATAATTGTTTTAAAAAATTAAAACATAATTACAAAATTACTTTTTGATCGATTATAATTTCAAAAAATATCTTCGATTTTTTTTTTTCCTCATGGCCATGTCATCATCATTTTGCAAGGTTTTGTCTTATTCAAAGGACTACAAGCCAAGAACTAATTAAAGGCCCTTTGAAGGCTCATACATCAAGATATATTCGAAGTGTTATTCCGTCCTGGTGCAAGAAAAGTAGTCGGCGGCTAGTATATTGTTAGTAGGACATGTATGAAATACGAAATCAAATGGGAAAAGTATTTTTCTTTGACCTTAACTATAAATATAAGCCAAGAACTAATTAAAGGCTAATGCATGGTAGAGTGTCATTATCATCTTGCAAGGTTTTGATTCAAAGGACTACAAGCCAAGAACTAATTAAAGGCTAATGGTAGAGTCCTTTTAAAGCTCATAAATCAAGATATATTCGAAGTGTTATTTCGTCCTGGTGTAAGAAAAGAAGAGGGCGGCTAATATATTGTTAGTAGCACACGTAATATATTGTCAGTAACACATGAAATACAAAAAACAAATGGAAGAAGTACTTTTCTTTGACAATACTTATGTATAAGTGTTTATTTTTTTTTTCAACACGAGATAGAATAGTATAACAAATAGAGCTATGTGAGTGGTTGAAACTTTTCTCTTCTAGGCTATTGTATTTTCACAATTAAAATTGTGGCAGAATAGATTTACGTGTATTGAGATTTAGGCTTAAGAATTTTTATCTCTCTTGATTTGTATTCCAATTTGATTATAGTGGAATATTTCACCATTGACTGTGGACGTAAGAGTTTTAACTCTGAACTACGTGAATTTTCTGTATCTGTTTATTTTCACTACTTTATTCTTAACAAACAATTATCAGAGCTATTGTTAAGATCGATCTGGACATGAGGTCTTCTATCATTTCGTATGAGATACACAATTTTTGATGGAATTGACATTTTCAATCTTTAGCAAGTAAAGATGTAAGCCATATTAACCCAAAATATTTAAAAAAATGCACTGTTGGGAAAGGAGAAGATGCCTAGTACGATGACAAATGAGTGAAAGCAGGAGATGGATGAGAAGGCCTTAATTGCAATTCAGTAGTGTTTGTCAGATGGAATTTTGACTGAAATTCTTACAAAGAAAACTATTGGTGTAAGTTAGAGTCCTTATACATGATGAAATCCCTCACCAACAAATTGTTCTTGAAGCAACAATTATATTTGCTGCGTATGGCAGATAGTATGTCAACGAAATCCCATGTTGATGAATTTAATTCAATTATTACTGATTTGAATTCAATGAAAGTTAAATTAGATGATGATGATCAAACTCTGCTATTGTTGTGTTTCCTACCATCATTGTTTACACACTTTAGGGAAACCATCAACAAAAGAGTGAACTTCGTGTGCCAATCTATCCGCACAACCATTAACTTCCTTAAAAATATGTCTTTGCTTCATTTCAAACCTTGTCAAAAGGTCTATGAAATAAAACATAAGAGAACCATGAGGATGATTAAAAGCATCAGCCTTTTGGAGAAGTTAGATGATATGATTTCAATTGTCTTATGCGAGACAACAAGCAAGATGGCAAAGAGTCACAGATAAGGGTGGATTAGGCTGAGTCGAACTAGAGTTGAGGTGAGCTCAAGTTCAGCTCGTGAGTAAAAAACTTATTCAAGCCGAGCTTCGAGTCGAGCCCGAGTTAAGAAAATTGAACTTAAGCTCGACTCGTAAAGTGAAATTCAGGCTCTAGTTCGACTCGCGAGCTAGCTTGAACTCAAGTTCGAGTCAAGCTTTTCGAATTAAAATAATAAATATGTTTTTTTGAAATATAAAAAATAAATTTAGTATTTATATTTTTTAAATAATATATATTAAATATATAAAAAATAAATGTAATATCTATATAATATTTATTTAATTGATTAATTAAATCGAGTTGACTCACGAGCCTAATGAGCCGAGTTTGACATTGCTTGAATCGAGCTAAAATCACAACTCAAACTTGAGCTTGATTTAATTGAGTTTCGAGCCAAGCTTTTCGAGTTGAACCTCTCGAGCGAGCCAAGCTGCTCAACTTAGTTCCACTCCTAGTCACAGAGACCAGATTCCCAAAAATCCGTGGATGAGAGTCCCTCACCATCAAAATAAATAGTAAGGGTCCATTTGGTTCATGGACAAAATTATAGTAGGATAAGATTAGGATTATAGTGGGATAAGATTAAAGGGGAATAAAAGTGGTACTATCTTAATTTTATGTTTGGTTTATAAAACTTTCAAATTGGGACTAAAGTGAAATAACAAGCATAAAAATCAAAATACCTTTATATTTGGGTGGGATTAAATGTTTTTTGAACATTTTTTTCCTATCCAGTTTTTCCTCACAAATCCTTCATGTATAAAACAACAAACAACCCTAAATCTTTTTGTGTTTCCTTTTCCCATGCCAAAACATTTTCTTTCTAATTCTGGACACCCAAGAAAAAACAAAAAAATTGTGAAACCCCATCCCCTGTTCTTTTCCTTCTTACAAATCTGGAAAAACAAAAAAAAAAAAAAATTTGGAGGCAAAATTTTTGGATGAACCCAGATCTGGAAGAAAGTTGCTACGACGTTAGTACGATGTTGCTGCGGCGCTGCTCTGATCACGAACCCCGAAGAAGTACTGGCTCTGCGTGAGGCCTAGTTACCTCATGCAGATATGGAGGAAGAGAATAAGGGGGAAGAAAAGGAGAAGAAGAAAAGGAAGAAGAAGAAGAAAAAAGAGTCACATCTATCACTACATCATCGTTTAGCCAAAATTTTTAGTTATGAAGTTCTCAAGTCCAACCTCAATGATTAGAGTATCAACACATGAAGCAATTTGTTGATAAACCATTTAATATATATCTTGATTATCGCCAATATCCAAACGGGTCATAGTAGAATCCGTTTGGTTTACAAAATTATAGTGATATAGGATTAAGATTAACATAAGATACGATAAAGAGGGATTAAATTGATAATACTTTAATCCTATGTTTGGATTATGAGATTGTTAGATCGGGACTAAAGTAGGATAAAAAGTCTAAATACTAAAATACCCTAACACTGTTCATCATCCTCAACAACACTCAATTTCTTCACAAACCCTAAAATTATTATAATTATTATCATAATATTATATTATAACTAAAAAATAATTACTAACATTATCATTAATCAAGTAATTATGATAATAATATTATTATAATTATAGTTTTAACTATGGAGTACAATAATAACAATAAGTATTACTATACTTATCATTAAAATTATTATTATATTATAATTATTAAGATTGTTATTATAAGAAAAATTATTATTATTATTTATAATTTATAATAATAATTATTATCATGAGAATTATTATAGATATAGTTATAATTACGAAGTATAATAATAATAATTATTATCGTTGTTGTAATTAATATAATAATAATTATCATAAATATTATTATTAATAACTATATACTATTATAATTAATATAATAATTATTGTTATTTTTATTATAGTAAAACAATAATAATATTTGTTATTATTATTATCATTAATATTAACTATAATAGTAATAATTATATTATAATAATAATTATTATCATTATTATAATAATATTAATTACTATTATTATATTTAATATGATAAAGATAATGATAACGATAATAATAAATTATTATTATTATTATTGTAGACTGAGATTTCAACTCAAGGGGGTGAATTGAGTTTTTAAAAACTTTTGCTAATCAATCATAAGTTTATAAAAACAGATAAACCAACATGCATGTAAACAAGTAATGTGCTGTAAATAAAAGAGTTTAAGGAATAGAGGATGCAAACTCAGTTTATAAAAAGGTCTTAAAACAGGCTGTCCATGTGTGCAGGCCTTTGCCTAGCACCTAGGCGCTCAATAGGGGGCGCCATGGTCTCCTCATCCTCTTCAAGAGATTCACCAAGATACCTATCTAATTCAGATTTCAATTCTCCACTCCCTTTCCACCTTCTTTTGGGTATTTATATATCTTTCTTGCAGTGGACTATGTGGCCAAATGGGTGGTTCGGCAATATCGGATTCATTCCGACCCTACGTCTACTCTTTTCAAGGAACCTCCTTGAAGTAATCCACTAAGAAACTTAGTCGTGCAACTTCACGGGTGTTGCAAAAACCTTACAATCAATCCCTTCCTCTTGGAAGCAAACCCTTTCCTCTCGAAAGCAAACCCCTTCCTCTCGGAAGCTAATCTTTTCCTTTCGGAAGCTAATCTCTTTACAATAGATGCTGTAAAGTAAATAGTTGAGAGACAACAATGAAAGCTTATACAACTGAATAATATCTCTCTTTCAAGGCAAAGCTTGAAGAATGGCTCAACAATCAATTTTTCAAAGCTTTTTGTGGATCAATGAGTAAAAACTTGATTAAATGTGTGATTCCCTATTTTGAAATGCTCAATAGAGTGGGTTTATATAGCTTTGATGTAATATGCCTGTTCTTAACTGATTTGGTAAGTTTTGGTACAATTTGTGCTGAAATCTTATCTCTCAACGGTCATATTTTTTGAACTACCAGTCGACTGGGTTAAGCTTAAAAATTCCATTTTTAAGGCTTTGAATGTACCAGTCGATTGGATCTTAGTACCAGTCGACTGGGTTAAGCTTAAAAATTCCATTTTTAAGGCTTTGAAGGTACCAGTCGACTGGTTATGACTTACCAGTTGACTGGGAAACTTCTTCCTGAAGTACCAATCGACTGGTATGTGTGACCAAGTCGACTGGGGGCCTACTATCCCTTATACCAGTCTTATGGTATAAGTACCTAGTCGACTAGGTTGTATAATTAACCCAGTTTTCATGTTTTTAACTTAAAATATTTGTTTGAAAAGTTCTGTTTAAAAAATATTTTTCAAAAAGAGCCATAAGACAAGCTTTTTACCTGAACAAGTGATATTTATAACTTGTTTAAATACCTTAACCTATACTAGATCTTCTGTATTGACTTGGTGTTTGATTCGGGTTGAGTTCTTGCACCTTGATCTTTGGTTGAATGCTTTTATTGCTTAATACACTTAGATAGCATTGTTTGTATAATAAGGGTTATGTTTGTCATCATTAAAATATAGATGAGGGTTAATAATCTCCCATTTTTTGATGATGACAAAACTAATGAGAGAAAACAGTTTTTTTAAAACTAAGAGTTGGATTTTTGAGAAAAATCGGGCAGAGTCTCCTCTGTTTTTTTTTAATAAAACCAACCTGTAAAAGGATTAAAAGCAGTTTATATGTAGCCTATCCAATCAACTCAACAATTATAAACATTTACCAAGTTCTTTGGAGTAATGCTCCCTCTAAATCTATGCACTAGTTTGAGTTTACATTAGTTTTTCACATTTTCTTATTTTTCTCTCCCGTTTTGATAATAGCAGAAAAAAGGGGTAGTAAACAAATAAATAAGCCATGTAGGCACCATATACATCAATAGCATGCATAAACAAACTTGTGTGCAAAAATTTGGCGTCATTCGGAGTTCGAAAGCCTTCCTAGGAAGAATCGAAAGTTTTCATACATACAGAAGCAGTTTAAAGCATATATCCGAATATAAAGAGTTATAAAGCATGTAACCATAGTACACAAATGTAAAACAAGCATGTGAATCAAATCTAAGCTAAAATCATAGTCATATATATCATCAGTCTATACAGTATAGGCTTCGTAGAGCCAAACCGAAGTACAAAATAAGGAAAAATATGAAAATATGTCCGTGCTAAGAACAATGAAAATCTGCACTACTATGTACATGGAAGGGAAGATAAAAAAATGACTCATGGAACGGGAGAAATAGAGCCGTCACAGATGAGATCCCGAATCTCAGTTAGAGAGCCCTCGGTATGCTCACGGTGCAACTCGAAGTCGTCCTGGAGAGAGCGGAGGCTGTGATGCATGTTCTCAACTATAGAGCTCAGGTTCTGGAACCCGGACTGCATGGTTAGCTAGAGACTCATGATAGCCTGAAGGAGATTGCCATAGCCAGCCTGACCAGCACTTGAGTCACCCATAGGAGGTGCTTGGTCGTCCGTATCTATAGCAGTAGCAGTAGTAGCATCTGGACCCTCGTCCTCATCATCACTGTTATCGTCCTCTCCAATCCGAATGTGCTTCTCAGCCTTGGAGTATATGAAGCCGTCTCAGACTATGCATCCCATCTACTTCAGTGAGGAGACGTTGACGATATCCTTGAGGCTGATGTCCTGAGCCTCGGAGGCAGAGAGAGGCACTCGGAAGTGTTGGAGGATGAGCGTGATGAGCATCCCGTAGAGAAGGCATCCAGAGTCACTCGCTTCACCATTAATCATGTTGGTGAGTAGCAGGGGGTAGATATTGAAGTGGTGCCCAGTTTTAAGGCACCAAATCAATACGATATCTATCTTAGATAGATACCCCCGACTCCCTAGTCTCGGGTGAATAGTCCAACTAACAATGAGGTTGAACAATTTTGAGTCAGGGGCATGTGACTACACGTGTGAAATGTAGTGGGTCGAAACACGTAGTTAGGGTCGCCCCTAACTATCTGACATGCCTTCTCAACCTCAAAATTGTCTGGCCATCCATCCAGACTCCATTGGATCCCTCCCACAGGGATCCTCAAAATGCTCATGAAGAGGTCAGTAGTGACCTCAAACTCCACACCCGTAAAACTGGTTATGAATCTCAGAACCAGTGGACTGGGTTTCACCAAGTTTGCATAGAACTGGTGAATCAGTCTAGAGTAATACTTCTTATGTATCTTGACCAGTTGGGTCAAGTTTATTGCCTCAAAGGCAGGTAATATATCAAAATTACCATGATGAATAGAGTCGAAGTCAACAATTCTACCCATCATGATTTCTTGTGCCGAATAATAGAGGTATACCTGTCCTTTGTAGCCGGGCTGAAAAACAGAGAATCATCCAGCTCTGTTCTGGGCTTCTTGCTAGATGAGCCCACCATACCTTTCCCCCATGAATCCAGAGTCATGGATTTGGTGGACCTTGGCCTCGTAGGTGCATGTGGTCCCCCAATGGTGGTTTTAATATGAATTCTTTTGGACATTTTTGGGAAAAAAGAGTTTTTGGTAATAAAAAAAAAGAGTTTTGGGTGAAAAAGGGAAATTTCAACCATAGAAAGTTGAAATAGATGGTGGGGATGAGTAGATCGAGGTGTTTAGGTAGTGTTTTGATGGTTTTTTTTTTTTATTATCAAAATGACGAGATTTTGTAGAGAGAAAGCTAGAGTTTTTTAAAATGGCGTGAAAATCTGAAGAAAAAAAATGAACAACCTATTTATAGAATCGCGATACCAATCGACTGGGGTGAGGATACCAGTTGACTGTCCTTTGCAGAGATGAAGAGTTTTGTATTTCAGTTGACTGGGTCAAGGTACCAGTCGATTGAATGAATTAGCAGAAAGATACCAGTCGACTGAGTAGTTTATACCAGTCAACTGGGTTGATAACTGAATTTCAAAAAATGGCTCCAAATAAAGTATAGTCAACTGGTATGGACTTACTAGTCGACTTGAAGATTAGGCAGAGACTTACCAGTCGATTGGGATAGACTTACCAGTCGATTAAACCTTTAAGAAAATTTCCAGTCTTTGATTCTTAGCACAAAATTTTTTTATCTATGCCATCTTTAGTGAGGGAGACATTAAATAAGGATTAATACTCTTTCACTAGATGTCAAGTATGCATAATGATGAATAAAGCAATCAGACATTCAGTTTATCATAATCTAACAATCCCATTAAGAGTCTAATTTTGCAGAAACTGGCTTCACTTAGAGGTTTTGTAAGAATGTCAGCTATTTGATCTTCTGAAGGTATGGATTCTAGTCTTATATCACCTTTTTGAGCATGGTCTCTTAAGAAATGATGTCTAATTTCTATGTGTTTAGTTCTAGAGTGCTGAATATGATTCTTGGTTAGGTTAATAATGCTAGTATTATCACAATGTATTGGGATACTTTTAAAGTTCATGCCATAGTCTTCTAGTTGTTGTTTCATCCATAATACTTGGGCACAACAACTTCCAGCTGCTACATATTCCGCCTCGGCGGTTGATAGTGCAACGGAGTTTTGTTTATTGGAAAACCGATAGGTTAACATTGCACCTAAGAATTGGCATGTTCCATTTGTGCTTTTTCTATCTAACTTACATCTAACAAAACCAGCATCTGAATATCTTACTAGCTTAAAAGATGAATCTCTAGAGTACCATAATCCTATGGTTTGAATTCTTTGTAGATATCTAAGTATTCTTTTTACTGCAACTACATGTGATTCCTTAGGATTAGCCTGAAATCTAGCACACATGCATACACTGAACATTATATCAGGTCTACTTGCAGTTAAATAAAGCAATGCTCCTATCATGCTTCTATAATATTTAGTATCTACACACTTACCTCTTTCATCAAGATCAGGTTTTGTAGATGTGCTCATAGGAGTACCAAGTGGCTTTGAGCTTTTCATCTCGAACATCTTTAGTAGGTCCTTAGTGTACTTTGATTGATTGATGAAGATGCCTCCTTTCAATTGTTTGATTTGAAGTCCAAGGAAGTAGGTAAGCTCTTCCATCATGCTCATCTCAAATTCACCTTGCATGCACTTTGCAAACTCTTGACACATAGATTCATTAGTAGCACTAAATATAATATCATCAACATATATTTGGACTAGTAGTATGTCATTTTTGTGAGTTTTAGTGAAGAGGGTTGTGTCTACTTTACCTCTTATAAAATTATTTTCTATGACGAATTTACTTAGTCTCTCATACCATACCCTTGGAGTCAACCCATATAGAGCCTTAGAGAGCTTGTAGACATGATTTGGAAGACTAGGATTCTCAAATCCAAGAGGTTGCTCAACATAAACCTCTTCTTCTATAAAGCAATTTAAAAATACACTTTTTACATCCAATTGAAATAACTTAAACTTATTAAAGCATGCAAAGGCTAATAACATTTGAATAGCTTCTAATCTAGCTACGGGAGCATAGGTCTCAAGTCTATTCTTTCTTCTTGATTATATCCCTTAGCAACTAGTCTAGCCTTGTTTCTAGTCACTATTCCATTTTCATCCATCTTATTTCTAAACGCTCATTTAGTTCCAATTATTGTATGATTATTAGGTCTAGGAACTAGATTCCAAACATTGCTTCTTTCAAATTGATTTATTTCTTCTTGCATAGAATTTATCCAATCATTATCTTTTTCGGCTTCAATAAATGTCTTAGGTTAAATTTGAGACAAATAAACTACATAATTGCAAATATTTCTAATAAAGGAACGAGTTATTACCCTTTGTGAAAGATCACCAATCATTTGATCAATCGGGTGATAATTTACATACCTCCAATCTTTGGGAAGACTATCCTCTTGTCAGTTTGCAGATAGTTGGTCCAATTTGAGAGTTTCCATCTCTTCATTTGTTTGATGTGGACTCTCATTTGGGTCAACAATGGGAATAGGTGTTTCTGTTCTTGGAATAAAATCTGCATCATCATTAAAAGAAACTTCTCTACTACTAATTAGGTTAGACTCATAAAGAGCTACATGCACGAATTCTTCTACCGCTAGAGTTCTCTTGTTGAAGACTCTATAAGCCTTACTAGAGGTTGAATATCCTAAAAAGATCCCTTCATCGGTCTTAGAGTCAAATTTACCCAAGTTAGTTTTATTATTATTTAGGATGAAGCATTTACAACCAAAAGTACGAAAAATAGGAGATATTAGGCTTTCTACCTTTCCATAATTCATATGAAGTTTTGTCAAGCATATGCCTAATTAAAATTCTATTTAAGATATAACAAGAGGTGTTTACTGCTTCAGCCCAAAAGTATTTTGGTAAACTATTTTCACAAAGCATTGTTTTTGCAAATTCTTCTAGAACTCTATTTTTCCTCTCAATAACTCCATTTTGTTGAGGAGTTCTAGGAGCTGAAAAGTTGTGATCAATTCCATTTTCATCACACAAATTTGAAAAACTTTGGTTTTCAAATTATTTTCCATGATCACTTCTAATACTTGAAATACAAATTCCTTTTTAATTTTGAACCTTTTTGCAAAAGTTTTCAAAGCCTTTGAAAGCTTCATCCTTGTAAGCAATAAAGATAACAAAGGTATATCTTGAATAGTCATCAACAATAATAAGAGCATATTGATGGCCACCTAGACTAATGGTACTTACTGGACCAAATAAGTCCATATGCAAAAGTTCAAATGGTCTAGTAGTTAAGACTACATTCTTTGATTTAAAAGAAATCCTAATTTGTTGTCCCATTTGACAAGCATCACATACTTTGTCTTTTTCAAAATTGATTTTGGGAAGTCCAATGACTAAATCTTTTCTTGAAATGATTTTCAGCAAGTTCATGTTCACATGACCAAGCCTTTTATACCATAGCCATGGATTTTCACTAATGGCAGGAAAACATTTTTTCATTTTCAGAATGCAAGGATTTTAAATCAACTATATAGACATTTCCATGTCTATGCCCAACAAATTTGATCTTGTTATTCTTGATGTCTATAACTAGACAATGAGAGGTCTCAAATGTGACTTTGTTGCCTTTGTCACAGAGTTGACTAATACTTAGTAAATTTGGCTTAAGGCCTTGTACTAGTAATACATTATCTGTGGTTGAGAAATCATTACTAACTTTTTCATGCCGATAATCTTTATTTTTGTGTTGTCTCCAATGATGATAAGTCCACCATCTCTTAAAGTTCGCTCCTTGAATACACTTTTATCACCGGTCATGTGTTTTGAGCATCCACTATCAAGGTACCAATAGTTACCTTTTTCCTTGGTGTGGAGACATATCTACATCACATAAGGATACACAATGACCTTTTTTGGTACCCAAAATCTCTTGGGTCCTTTAGGGTTAGTCCTTGAAAATACGGTTCTTTTTGGGACCCATACTTTCTTAAAAGCATATGGTAATCTATAGACATGTTGATAATGCACAATCTTAAGATGATAATTATTGAATTTTCTATGAGTATTTAGTTGTGCATGCCTATAATGCTTAGGATATGAGTTCCTAGGATACATGTTTCTATTGTGAGGAATATGAGTATACATGTCATTTCCAAAAAATGTATGATGATGATTTTTAGGATACATGTTTATATGCACACTATTTCTAGGATGACCATAATGGTAACTCCTAGTATATGTATGTGCAGTGTGCAAGTTTTGATTACTCATATAGTTTCTAGGATGCATATGATGATTATTCCTAGAATGTGTATAAGCATTTCTTGAATGAGCATACATATAAGTATGAGTATTTCTAGGATTCTTCATTCTTCTTCGTCATCACTCCAAGTGGTTGCAATCATAGCTTTCTTCTTGAAGCTCTTATATAGTTTGCTTGTAGCTATACAATCGGTCTTGATGTGACTGGGCTTCTTGCATCCATAGCACACAAGTGGTTCCCTTTTTGTGGTGGGATCCTTTGTGTATAGTTTCTTGCTTTTCTTCAAGAATCTATGAAACTGTTTGGTGATTAAGGCCATCTCACCATCTTCTTCGCTGCTCTCCGCCTCTTCTTTCGATTCCTCTTCTCTGTTGTATGTAGAGGCTTTGACAACAATCACCTTTTTCTTCTTCTCATCATCATTGATAATGGAATTTATTTCTTCCATCTCATATGTCAATAATGACTCAAGAAGTGTCTCAACATCAAGTTTGTTGAGATCTTTAGCCTCCGTGATGGCCGTCTTCTTTGTTTTCTAAGTGGGTGGCAAAGATCTTAAGATTTTTCTTGTTAGTTCAAACTCCTCAATGTTCCTACCAAGAAGCTTCAAACCATTAACAATAGTTGTGAAACGTGAGTGCATTTGAGAAATTGTTTCGTTAGGAGACATTCTAAAAGATTCATATTCACAAACTAGCATATAGATTTTTTATTTTTTAACCTCACTAGTTCTTTCATATGTAACTTGCAATTTATCCCATATCTCCTTAGCCGAAACACATGCGGAGATTTTATTATATTCAGATATATCTAAAGCACAATATAAAATGCTTGTGGCTCTACTATTAAGATACATCATTCTACAATCCTCATCATTGTACTCAGTTTTGAGTTTAGGCATTGCATGATTGATTTTTCCAATAGCCAATTCTTTTGATGGAATTCTAGGTCCTTCTTCAATGACTCTCCACAGATTATAATCTTGTCCTTTGACTTTCATCATGTTTTTTCAATAGTTATAGTTGGAGCCATAGAACAAATGAGGCCTAGTATATGAGTGTCCCTCAGAATACCTATTTGCTGTCATCAGATCAACTTAAGGATATTAAGCCTAAAATTGAGAACGAGGCTCTGATACCAATTGTAGACTGAGGTTTCAACCCAAGGAGGGTGAATTGGGTTTTTAAAAACTTTTGCTAATCAATCATAAGTATATAAAAACAGATAAACAAACAAGCATGTAAACAAATAATGTGCTGTAAATAAAAGAGTTTTAAGGAATAAAGGATGCAAACTCAGTTTATAGTGGTTCGGTAATATCGGATTCGTTCCAACCCTACATCCACTCTCTTCAAGGAACCTCTTTGAAGTAATCTACTAAGAAACTTAGTCGCGCAACTTCACGGGTGTTGCACAAACCTTACAATTAATCCCTTCCTCTCGGAAACAAACCCCTTCCTCTCGGAAGCTAATCTCTTCCTTTCGGAAGCTGATCCCTTTACAATAGATGCTGTAAAGTAAATAGTAGAGAGACAACAATGAAAGCTTATATAACTGAATAATATCTCTCTTTCAAGGTAAATCTTGAAGAATGGCTCAACAATCAAATTTTCAAAGTTTTTTGTGTATCAATGAGTAAAAACTTGAATGAATGTATGATTCCCCATTTTGAAGTGCTCAATAGAGTGGGTTTATATAGTCTTGATGTAATATGCCCGTTCTCAACTGATTTGGTACGTTTTGGTACAATTTGTGCTGAAATCTTGCGTCTCAATGATCATATTTTTTGAATTACCAGTCGACTGGATCTTAGTACCAATCAACTGGGTCAAGCTTAAAAATCCCATTTTTAAGGCTTTGAAGGTACTAGTCGACTAAGTATGACTTACCAGTCGCCTGGGAAATTTCTGCCCAAAGTACCAGTCGACTGATATGTGTGACCCAGTCGACTAGGGACTTACTGTCCCTTATACCAGTCTTCTGGTATAAGTACCCAATCGACTGGGTTGTTTAATCAACCCAGTTTTCATGTTTTTAACTTAAAACATTTGTTTGAAAAGTTTTGTTTAAAAAAGTTTTTTCAAAAGGAGCAATAAGACAAGCTTTTCACCTGAACAAGTGATATTTACAACGTGTTTAAATACCTTAACCTATACTAGATCTTCTGTCTTGACTTGATGTTTGATTCGGGTTGAGTTCTTGCACCTTGATCCTTGGTTGAATGCTCTTATTGCTTAATAGACTTAGATAGCATTGTTAGTATAATAAGAGTTGTGTTTTGTCATCATTAAAATATAGGTGAGAGTCAACAATTATTCAAGAGTAGAAAAGAAAGAAATAAAGTTTAGTTCTAAGAGGTGGGATAGATTTTATCCCCTAGCGGAGGTGAGATAAAAATTGTGGGATTAAGACTAACTTTGTCTCACCATAATCCCACACGAATAGTAAATCTCCTAACTAAATTTGGGATAAATTATTCGTGTGGGATTAATTAGTTCAATCCCACTTTAATACCCATAACCAAACAAACCCTAATAACACTGATCTTTCCTTGTTTTCACGTTTCAATTCGGGGTAAATCAAGTTACCATAACAAATATCTTCATTTTCGTGGAAACAAAATTCACATTTCAAAACCATTTTATATTGTAAAAATCTCGTGCAACCCGATAATGATTTTTTTTTATTTCACCAAATATGATAATGTAACATCAGAAATTTAGAAGGTAAATCAAACCAAAAGTACACGGAAATACAAGAAACATAATAGAAGAATATAGATGAAATGCAAGGATGAAGTCCTTTTGTATGACTACAAGCTATTACTTGTCTGCATTACTTCATACACTTTTCTAGAAACAATGATTTTCTTAGCTACCATGAGTAAGAACTTCCTTAATAAATCTCTCAAAATTATTATAAGACGATCCTCCAATTTCAGTTGCTACTTCTGCTTTCTTTTTCCACTCCAAGGCCTTCTGCCTCATTCGCTTTCCATCATCCCCTTCCATCATTTCCTTAACAAGAGCCTCAATTTCATTGCGTTTTACATCATAATTAACTTCCATGCCAATGCCCCATGTGGTACATGCATATCGACAATTGGTTTGTTGCTCAGCAAAGAAAGGCCAACAAATTACAGGCACACCTCCACAAATAGTTTCTATAGTAGAATTCCATCCGCAATGCGTTAAGAAAACACCAACCGATGGGTGTGCCAGCACTAGATCTTGAGGACACCAACTTGCTATTAATCCTCTATCTTTAATCTCCTCGAAAAATTCTTTGGGCAAAATAGCAGAATCACCCATCACCACATCAGGCCTAACAATCCACAAAAATGCATGCTTACTATTCGCAAGCCCCCATGCAAACTCTTTTAAATGTTGGTCAGTCATCACAGTTACGCTACCATAGTTCACATACACGACTGAATTAGGTTCCTTTTTATCGAGCCACTCCAAGCAATTTGTGTCTTCCTTCCACAAGCTTGATCTAAATGAGTTGAATTTGCTTTTGGGGACCTGTCTACCAAGCAAGGGAAGTGGACCTATTGTATAAATATTAGGGAACTTGGCTGCAAGAACCTTTAACACTTGATGTTCAAACTCATCAAAAGTGTTGAAGATGATTGCGGAGGATTTTAAGCAATTTTGTGCTTCTGATCCCAAGAAATCAAACATAATGTCGTTCGGATCAGTGGTTCTGATAAAGCTTGGAATATCCTTGAGTCGGATGCTACTCATACCCGGTATCCAATCTATTTCCGTATCAAGAGTGCCATCGCTAATGAAATTTTCATCTGCATTGTGTCATTAGACCATACTTCTGTTAGCTTTAATTAAGATGGATGAGAAACGGTTAGCTACGGTCATGAGATAATTACAAAGATGAGGTAACAAGGATGTAGAGGTGAAGCCAAGCATGTATTTGGAGAAAATTGAAGGCAGCTTTGGTAAGTGTTTCGGAAGAATCCAATATATATCTTATATAAAAAAGTTTTTTCCATTTTACTTCGGGGGAGTGACAGACCTACAAAGTTGTGCTTGGCGCCACCCCTAAATGGTTGCACAACTACGCAATCAGTGGCGGCACCAAAAATTTTTCTTATTAGAGGACGTTGTATATACACATTGTAAAATATAAATATATATATATATATATATATATATATATATATATATTTAAGAAAATGGTAATTTGTCCGACTTCAAGCACAAGTTGGAAATGTGTTTTAATTTTTTTTACCATTATGTCCCTGATTCCTCCCTACCAATCAATCACGTCATCCAAGTGGAGAATTAAAAGAAAACCTCGATTTAAAAAAAAAAATATCCACTCTTATTTTTTCCTATCAAATAAAAAAAAATCTTCTTATCCCCTTTCATTTTTTTTATCTTACTAATCATAGCCTTAATTAATATAGTAAACTTTAGAATATACTTCTATGCTAACTCCCTCCTTCGACTATATTGAGAAATCCTCGTGTTCTAAGCACGTGGAATTTATGTGTCAAAACCCATGCATCTTGGTTAAGTAGTTATCTTCAGATTTTCTATCAATATGCTAAAAAAAGAATACATGTGTGAATAACATCTACTATTATTAATAGGAGAAGAGAGAAAATTTACTGTTTTTTCTTGTGCTCTTTGCATGTTCGGAAACTTTTTCCTCAAAAAAGAGTTATAATTTGTTAAAGACTGTACTAGCAACTTCCAATGTTTTCTTTTAGTTTTAGTACTCTCTCTCTCTCTCTCTCAGTTTGAGGATATATGTCGCAACTTTACTGAAGGCTGGTGGATTGTCAAATAAAAGGACTGGAAATAGGAGAACATAAAAGAAAAATAAGATATAAAGCGCACCTTTGAATGGAACAATTCCTCTTTCTTGGAGTTGATTGTATTGCAAATATCCCATGAAGCCGCAAGCTGAGGCAGTCCAAAATTGAACCTCTGGTATGCCTAACACTTCGGCCGCCTTAATAGCAAAGCTCATCAAACCATCCGATATTATACAACTTACTGGAGGAACTTGGGATGATGATGAATTTAGCTTATTCAGTAGCTCCAGAAATGGAGCCAAACAATTCTTTCGTGTTGAATCGCATAGCGCCGGAACATCTTGTGTTGCATCACGATCCGATGGTGGCAACCCGTCGGGTATTGTTTCGAACTGGAAATCCGGAAAGCCCTCGACAAAATCAGGCCCCTTGGATCGGATTAAACGTCTATGGTTGAACTCAGTGTTAACAAAAGTTATGCAAAATCCTCTGGAGTGTAACAGTTTGGCTAGTTGCATTGAAGGGTTAATATGGCCTTGTGCCGGGTATGGGACTATGACTGCGTGGGGTTTTGTTGCTCCCTCAGAAGCCATCTAATTTTACCAAATATGCAACAAAATTCAAACTCTCGAGGCTTGTGTAAAGGTTAGTAGTACTAGCTACTGTGGTATACTTATAGAAGAGAAGTTACATTTGATTTACCTGAAAAAAGAAGTAAAAAAAAATTCATTTAAACCCATTGTTAAAGTCGGCTTGTAAATTTTTGGAGTTAAAAAAAAAAAACAAGAAAGAAATCAGCCCATGGCCATGTCATTATCATCTTGCAAGGTTTTGTACTATTCAAAGGACTACAAGCCAAGAACTAATTAAAGGCTAATGCATGCCAGAGTGTCATTATCATCTTGCAAGGTTTTGTACTATTCAAAGGATTACAAGTAGGGGTGAAAATTTTGGACACGACACATGAAGCCAACACGACACGACACAAAATAAAGCGTGTTAGTGTTGAGTATAATCGGGTTCGTGTCGACACGATCATGACACGAAAAAATTGTGTCGTGTCGCGGGTTGACCCGCTAATCCGAAATGACATGATTAAATTCATAGGTCTGATGAGTCGTGTTGACACGATTATGACCCATGACCTTTTTATGACCCATTTAAAAAGTTTGTCTATTATATTAAAAAAAAAAAATTTCTTAGTGTGTATATAAAATAAACCCTAATTCCTATTTTCACCACGTCACAAACACAAAACACTCCCTCACAGACTTGCTCAATAGCGACGCATCACAGAGTTTGCAGACTCTCTCCTCTCTCCCAATATAGATGATAGTTGATAAAATAATATTTATGTTATTAATTATACTTTTTTATGTGTATTTGGATCATGAATATGTTGGAATTTGGATTATGATTGATTAGATGGATGGCTATGTAATATAACTTATATTTGTTTATGTAATAAACAGGTCGTGTCTGGTTAATCGTATTGGGTTGTCGTGTCGTGTCAGCTTGTCATGTCTAATATGTTAATCGTGTTGTGTCAGGTTATTGTGTCTAACACGATCCTTTTATTAAACGGGTTAAGTGTATCGTGTTGTGTTACCCGTTTAATAAACAGGTCGTGTTAGTGTTGGGTTTTCTTGACATGATTAATAATCGTGTCGTGTTCATGTCGACCCATTTAGTGTTATACCCAATTTCGACACGACACGACACGAACACGACCTTTCAATCCGAATTGCCACCACTAACTACAAGCCAAGAACTTAAAGACTAATGCATGGTAGAGTTCATTATCATCTTGCAAGGTTTTGATTCAAAGGACTACAAGCCAAGAACTAATTAAAGGCTAATGGTAGAGTCGTTTTAAGGCACATAAATCAAGATATATTCGAAGTGTTATTCCGTCTGGTACAAGAAAAGAAGTGTGCGGCTAATATATTGTTAGTAGCACACGTAATATATTGTTAGTAGCACATGAAATATAAAATCAAATGGAAAAAGTATTTTTCTTTGACAATACTTATATATAAGTGTTTATTTTTTATTTTTTTTTTGCAACACAAGATAGGATAGTACAACAAACAAAGTTTTGTGATTGGTTGAAACTTCTTCTCTTCTAGGCTATTGTATTTTCACAATTAAAATTGTGGCAGCGTAGATTTGCGAGCATTAAGATTTGGGCTTAAGAAGTTTTATCTCTCTTGATTTGTAGTCCAATTTGATTATAGTGGAATCTCTCACCATTGACTGTGTGGACGTAGGAATTTTAGCTTCAAGTGAATTTTCTATATCTGTTTATTTTTGCTACTTTATTCTTAACAAACTATTATTAGAGCTATTGTTAAGATTGATCCAAGCATGAGGTCTTCTACCATTTCGTATGAGATACAAAAGTTTGATGGAACTGATAGTTTTAATCTTTGGCAAGTAAAGATGCAAGCCATATTAACAAATATTTGAAAAATGTGTTGTTGGGGAAGGAGAAAATGGCTAGTACGATGATAGATGAAAGCTGAAGATGGATGAGAAAGCTGTGATTGCAATTCAGTTGTGTTTTTCGGATAGAATTTTGCATGAAGTTCTTACAGAGAAAACTGCACCTGGCTTATGGGGTAAGTTAGAGTCCTTATACATGACAAAATCCCTCACCAACAAGTTGTTCTTGAAGCAACAATTATATTTGTTTCGTATGGCAGAAAGTACATCAATGAAATCCCATGTTGATGAATTTAATCCAATTAACGTTTCTGTTTGGTAGATATATAATTTCTTTATAAGATGTTAAATTTTCACTATTTTCTAAAGAATTGCTTGAGCGACATATGTTTGAGAATAATTATGAGAAACAAAGTCAAGGTGATGCTCTAGTTACTAGAGGTTCTAGAGACAGATCTAGAGAAAAAGCTTAAGGTAATAGCAGCTAGAAATTCTGATCTAAGTCCATAAATAAGAATGTAACCTGTCATTACGTTAAGAAAAAAAGACATTACAAGTCTGAGTGTTGGAACTTGAATAAGAAAATTCAAGAAGAAAACAATCATAATCAATGTCAAAATCGAGGTCAGAATCAAAATCAGGATAGGGATCGGAAACAGAAACAACTTGAAGCTAATGTAAGAAAAGAAGACTTTGATAACTATGATCGTGTTATTGCTGCCAGTTGTAATAAGTTCTTTATGTCTGATTGGATTATGAATTCAACTTGTTCCTAACATATTTTCCAAAATAAGGATTGGTTTTCAGAACATAAGCCTCATAACAGAGTTGTCTTGTTGGATGATGATGCAAATAAAAAAATTACTGGTATAAGAACTGTCTAGATCAAAATACATGACAATGTGATACGAACTTTGATAGAAGTTAGACATATTCTTGCTTTCAAGAAGAGTTTGATTTCTTTGAGTACTCTTGATGTTAAACGGTACAAGTATTCATTTGAAGGTAAAGTTATGAAAATCAGTAGAGATGCTCAGGTTGTTATGAAAGAGAAGATAACGTAGCCAAATTTGTGTGTTCTACAAGGTACTGTTGTTACTGGTTTAGCAACTACCTCCACTCTATTAGATTCTGATGTTACAAAATTGTGGCATATGAGATTGGATCACATAAGTGAAAAATGGACTAACTTTGTTAAGTAAAATAGATTTGCTTTATGGACAGAATACAAGAAAAATAAAATTCTGTGAGCATTGTGTTTTTGGCAAACAGAAGAGAGTTAGTTTCAGTACAACTATTAATAAAACTAAGGGTATTTCATATTATATTCACTTCGATTTTTGGGAACCCTCGCGTGTTCCATCTAAGGGTGGTGTATGATATATGCTTACTTTTATTGATGACTATTCAAGAAAAACTTTGGTGTTTATGTTGAAGACCAAAGATGAAGCATTCAAGCATTTTAAATAGTGGAGAACTATGATTGAGAAGCAAATAGGGAAGCAAATTAGGAGACTAAGCATAGATAATGGTTTGAAATTTTGCTCAAATGAGTTTGAAGACTATTGCAGAGATGATGGTATTGTTAGACACAAGACGTTAAGAGGTACACTATAATAGAATGGGGTTCCTGAGTGAATGAACAAAACTCTTTTGGAAAGAGCTCGTTGTATGCTCTCAAATGCTAGTTTAACTAAGGGGTTTTGGGTAGAGGCAACGTCCATTGCGTGTTATTTGGTGAATCGATCTCCTGCTATAGCGATAGAGTTCAAAATCCCACATTAGGTATGGTTTGGTAACCCTCACGATTAATCTATGGTAAAAATTTTTGAATGTCTTGCATATGCACATGCTAATGATGAAAAATTAGAGCCTAAAGCTAAAAAGTGGATTTTTTTGTTATGTTGATGGGTGAAAGGATACAGATTGTGGTGTCTTGATCCTAAGTCACCTAAATTTCTCATCAGTCGAAATGCTACTTTTAATAGATCTGTTATGCTTAACGAAAAGAAAGAGGAGTTTGTTGCTTGCGATTTTGATCAGTATAAGAGTAGCAATCAACAAGTAGAGCTGGGAAGTTTTAAGTCAGTAACTATGCAAAGCACTTCCACACAACTTGTTTATGAATAGAGTCATAATTTGGGTGAAAAACAGAATCAACAAACTCAGGATGAACCTTACAGCATTGCCAAACATAGACCAAGAATAGAAACTATACTACCATTGAGGTACAATAATATTGTTTTGTCTAGAAATACTAATGAAGTTACCTATGCTTTGTCGGTTGCATAAGAAACCAGTGACGCAAATAAACCTTTCACATATACAAAAGTCATTGATTTTGCAGGTTCTTCAAAGTGGCTAGTAGTCATGCATGAAAAGATGAAGCCTCTTGAGAAGAATCAGACTTGGAAATTGGTAAAACCACCAATGGGTAAAAGGATAATTGGTTACAAATAGATATTCAAGAAAAAAAGGTATCACGGGGATTGAAACTACAAGGTGTAAAGCATGTTTGGTCGCTAAGGGATACACTTAAGTTGCAAGAGTTGATATTAATGATGTATTCTTCCCGTTTGTCAAGCATAATTCCATTCGTGTTTTACTATACTTAGTTGCTATGTAGAATTTGAAATTAGAATCCTTGATGTTAAAACCACGTTTTTGCATGAACTTAAAGAGAAAATCTACATGCATCAACTTGAGGCCTTTGTTATTGATGGCAAGGAAAATCATATTTGTTTGCTAAAGAAGTCCTTATAGTTTAAAATAGTGGTGCAGGCGGTTTGACTCCTTCATGGTGAGTAATGGGTATTCCAGAAGGAAGTATAACAATTGTGTGTATCTCAGCAAGCTTGCCAATGGATCATTCATTTATCTATTATTGTATATTGATGGTATACTCATTGCTTGTAAGAGTAAATATGAGATTGCTAACCTGAAAAACATTGCTCAACAATGAATTTGAAATGAAAGAATTGGGTCCAACTAAGAAGATTCTTGGCATATAGATCAGAAGAGATAGAGGTGCAAATTTGTTATATTTAACACAAGAGAAGTACATTGAGGAAGTTTTGGAAGGTTTTGGCATGAAGAAAGCCAAACCCATCAGTACTCCTCTTGCTGCTCACTTCAGACTTTCAACTGCTTTGTCTCCACAGATAGATAAAGACAAAGAGTACATGTCACGTATTACTTATTACACTGCTATTAGGAGTCTTATGTATGCCATGATTTACACCTGTCCAAATATTATATAGCCTGTCAATGTGGTTAGCAGGTATATGGGTAATCCAAGGAAAAAATATTGGAGAGTTGTTAAATGAATACTTCAATATCTTAGAGGTACTTTAGATGCATGTTTGAAGTTTGGAAGCCACAAGAACAATGTTGTTGGTTATGTTAATCCAGACTTTGCTAGTGATATTAACAAAAGATCTACTACAAGTTATGTATTTGTTCTTGGTGGATGTGCTGTTAGTTGGAAGGCTACTTTACAACCAATTGTTGTTCTGTCGACTATAGAGACAGAGTATATAGCTATAATAGAAGTTATCAATGAAGTCATTTGGTTGAGAGAGTTGTTTAATGAATTGTATTTAGTTCATGATTCTACTGTTGTCCATTGTGATAGTCAAAATGTCATTCACTTTACTAAGGATCATATGTTCCATAAGAGAACAAAATATATTGACGTTCGTTATCACTTTATTGGAGGCATAATTGATAGTGGTGAAGTTGTTGTGAAGAAAATTAAAACAGCAGATAATCCAACAGATATGTTGACTAAACCACTTCTAGTGTTCAAGTTTGAGTGTTGCTTGGATTTAATTAGTGTTACTTGCAACGTTTGAATTATGCTCGATTGAGGCATTTGTGGAGATTATGAAAAGTATTTTACAATTTATGAAAATTCAAGTCAAGTTGAAGATTTGTCAAAATTGGCTTCTAATTTTTTGGAGTTAAAAAAAGAAAAAGAACAAAAAAGAAATCAGTCCATGGCCATGTCATTATCATCTTGCAAGGTTTTGTCATATTCAAAGGAAAAGTTATTGCTTAACACAATACTATGAAAGATAAATAGTAATAAAATCTATTTCATTCCTTCTGTATCTGTTTATTTTCTGTGCTTTATTCTTAACACCCATGGTATAATAAATATCTTTCAATAATTGATGCTTATTGCTGATTCAATGGTCAAATACATCATCTTATCAACTAAAGCATTTAGAGTGGAGAGATTCATTGTATTTGCCTTCTTAATATTTATTCGCCTGATTTGGTATCAAATTGACTAATTTACTGGATCAAAAATTCCTCGTGACAGGAGCAGGTCAGTTGTCGTGGTCGATTGGCCAACAACAACAGGTACAAACAAAAATATTTGTTTCCTAAGGTTTAGAATTTTTTTTAATTGAACGGATCAAAGTTTTTCACATAAACTCTTATTAATTTATTACGAGTGGACACACGAAAAACACATTAATTTTTTTTTATAAATATTTAATCAGTGTTGTTATTTGAGCAAAAAAAAAACAAATAGCATCGTACTAAACCACACTAATCAACTCCCATCACGCCGTTCATTATAACGTTTTTAAAGGTAAGATTGAAAAATAATTATTCTAATTTCGTGATGTATCATAAAAATATTAGTTTATTTTTAGATTTTTATTTTAATAGTTCGGGTTGGTGGATCAGATATTTATTATTATGAAAAATTATATAAACCCCATTCAGATCAAGAACTCGTTATATTTGCTTCCATGTTATTTGGAAAATGTCGAAAACCTTATTTATCTTATTTGAAGTATCGAATTTTATTACAATTACTTCCGTTAAGTTATCCGATAATTCACAGTTTAAATTTTCATCAAACATGAATTCACTTTAACAGTTTTATATGGAAACCCAAAAATACCTTTCATAATTTTTTATCATATTTTTCCTTTTTCTTTCTCTCTTATCTCTTTTTTCTCTCTCTCTTTACATGCAACACAGAACAAAATGCTTACATGATATTATAACAAAAATCAATATTTCAATCTCCATTATCAAAATCGAATGGAGTGTACCGAAAGTGGGACTCATTACCGTTAATCCACGAGGAAAACAAAGGAAATCAATTAATCACATTCTCAATATTCAATTAACATCCAGAACGAAACCTAATAATAGATTCAAACAGTACTCAATTGATAAACCCAATCTGATAATGGATTTATGCATCAAATCCAGGGCAGGAATCAAATAGGAAGCACAAACCCAGAACCTAAATAGAAGACCAAATCATCATCATTTGAGACAAATGTAGCGCGAATTTGGGGTTGAATTGGCATAGATTCATTCAAGCTCTCTCGTGTTCCTCACTCTCTTTCCGTTTAATTTTTCCTCTGTAAATTCTAATTTGTTTTCTATTTTGCAGGATCTTTTGCGAGGGAAGGACAAAGAGGCTTTTCCATGAAATCTCTCTTAAACTGAAAAAATCTTAACCGAAAGAATTCTTTGATATGGGTTTTCATTGCAAAATAGCTTTCCGCTTTTGGGTATTCGATGGGTTTTGGAATTCTGACTTTTGAGTGAGAGTGATTCCTTGTAAATTTTTTAGTTCTAAAGATGATATTTTGTTTAAGTTTTGTTAAGAGTGTCTTTGGTGTCTGTTTTGGGGTGACTAAACTGGTGACAATTCGTGCAGCCAATTTCACAAAACCATCGCAAGCCATCGTAATTGTTATCGATGATTGAATGATATTCTCGCTCGTGATCGTTGACTTGGGTTTCATCTCAAATCTCTCCGTCGTTACAACCCAGCGACTGGCGGTTCTCATGTGCACAGCACCTACACAGTCACTGCATGCCAACAGTTGGCGCAGCCATCGTGTAAAGGCCAACTGGCGCCGATTGCTCAGCAAGATATGGTTGAACATATATAATAAATGTTTTTGGGAGAAAAGAGGAAAAAATAAGGAAGAAAGTTTTTACGTAACGGTATAGAGTCTGTTCATTATTCAACTGTATTTTATTGGTGAGTACAAAAAGGCTCATCTTACTACAAAGACTACTCTAGAAGACCCAACGGTTCCGAAAATTAGTAAAGCTTGGAGGCGTATGATGCTAACTTGGTTGGTCTGTTGTGGGATTTAGTGGAGCCCTAGATTGCCAATATGTGTTCCTATATTCTCACATGCAAAGAAGTATGAGATTATCTTTGGTTTTTGTATTTCAGTAATCTTACTCGAATTTATAATTTGTCTTTTAAGTTCTTTGAAACCTAAATGGATACTAAAACCTTTATTAAGTATTTAATTGATGTGCATTGGATTTTTGAAAAATTACATTTTGTGACGTCTCTTTCTTTCTACTAATCTTTAAGTCAGTAAAACAATAGAAACAAGTGGAAGTTCTTAAGTTCCTGGTGGGTCTATCACATGAGTTTGATTCTATGAGAGCTCAAATTTTATCTACTGTTGCACTCCCGTCCTTTATTGAGTCCTATTTTCACTTTTCACATTCTGTATCCTCTTGTGATAAGGACATTCCTGCTGGTCTACTTTAATCACTCAGACTTAGCAAGGTAGTCATGGTGATTATAGTGATTAGAGTAAGCAAAATCTAACCCGACCCGAAAACTAGATTCAGACTCGAGCTGACCCGACTCGACCTAACCTGACTCGGTCCATACATCAAAATAATATGACCCGACCCTGACCTGAGCGACTTGAAGCCCGAAATGACCCAGATTCAAAATGATCCGAACCCAACCCGACCCGAACTTGAACGACTCGAAACTCGAAACAACCCAGAAACCCAAAACGACCTGAACCCGAAACGAATCGACCCAAAATGACTTGAAAATACATTTTTTTATAAAAAAAAATTGCTTTCTAAAACTGAGATAATAATTAATTTACTAGTTGTTAAATAAAATAAATTATATAACAATTAATTAATTATTGATTTATATGTGTTGATATATATGGTTCAATATTCTATTAATATGAGTAATCTCATTAATTTCAAATAAAAAATTAAGAATAGTAAATTTTACATTGTTATTCAAGTCACAATAAAATTTTATTTTTAATTATTCTAAAAAAATATAATGGAATGAAGTGATTATATGAAATTTAATCTCCAAAATTTGGTATAAGACGTTACTAGTGAGAATACTTTTGTAGATCAGTTTTCTGAGATTATTTAAGACTAAATTTTAGGACTAAGAATCATAACATTGCATATTGCATTAAAAAATTAAATATATTATTAAAAAAATTAAGTATTGATTCATTATTAATTAATTTTCACGTATTTGACAGTGTAACTCGTTTAGTCCTATTATATGCAAATAAAATATTTCTTTAATTAAGCATAAATATCTATTTGTTGACTCGACTTGACTCGACCCAACCCAACCCAAACCCGACATGACCTGAACTCGACCTGAAGTGACCCGCTACTCGAGACTCAACATGACCCGAACTCGACCAGACCCGTTTGCCACCTCTAATAGTGATAGTAGAGGAGAGTAAACCAATAATTGTGGCTATTGTGGTCAAGATTTCAGTAATCGTGGTGGTATAAGAGGTCGTGATAGACCTAAGTGATGCAGGACAAATAACTAAAAAAGAGAAGCATATTGAGAAAGTGGAGAAATAGCAGAGAAACAAGAGATTAGACCGAGAGAAAATGTATTTGGTAGAAGGGAAATAGAAAAAAGGAGAACAGCCAAAGCAAAGAAATAAAGATAGGCTAAATTTAAAATTCCATAATCTAATCTGACTAAACTTTTTTTTATAAGTAAAATTCATTAAAATGAAAAGAGCACCAAGAGGGTGCAACCCATATACAAAGACTATCTATAAGCATTAAATTCCACGAAATCTACTATATCTATCTCATTTACAAAAGAATTCATCTTTACCTAAAAATTAAGAGCATTGAACCACATTTTCTTAATTACACCAATAAGTTTTTCAATGCTATCAAAAACTCTAAGATACTTAACATAATCAAGTGCTTATATAGGCACCAATCTTAAGCACAAAACATAATAGGAAACTAACTAATCCTAAACATCTCTATGATACTTAACATAATCAGGTGCTTATAAAGGCACCAATCTTAAGCACATTAAGAAACCAACTAATCCTAAACATAACAGGAAACTAACTGTAATATTCATGTTCATAAAATAAAGGGTAAAGAAGTAATTTTATATATATTATATTGAAATAAATAATCCATAGATGAAAGATATAGTATTGATTTGAAAGAATATTTGAAAGATAATATTGAAAATTTTGTTGAAAAAAGTTATAAATTTTTGAAGAAGAAAGCTCTGAAAAATTTCAAAATTTGAAGTTGAAATAAAAGAATTTTGAAGAAAAATATGGAATGAGGTTGAGAAATATAATTAGAAAAGTTGATAGAAATAAATATAAAGTTTTATATTTTTCTATAAATTTTATAAAATTTTTGGAAGGAAGAAAAAATGAAAATTTGATTTTTTAAAGGGAAAATGGCAAAAATGTAATGGTAAAAAGGTAAATTTTAAACGATTGCAGAATTGTTAATAATCGATGACAAATATGTAAATTGTAAAAAAAGACAGGTGGTGAACATTATCGTGAAGGTAAGTTAAAAGAAAAAAAATATAATATTAAAAAAAGGCAGGTGATGAACATCAAGAATGTTCACATGAAGGTAAGTTAAAAAAAAAAGAGTGGCAAACGGTGAAGGCAGAGTTTGGACTTTGGAGACTAATTATGTTCACGTGAACATAATCATTAGTCTTTCATTTTTTTAATTTATTTATTATTAAAAAAATTCAACAAAGCTTTAAACTTTCTGAAACCATAAGAGAGTTCATTTTCACGCCTAAATGATATTTTTGTTTAATTTCTTTCCTTTCTCCAACTCTGTTTCTTTTAGCAAAAAATTGGAAAGAAATTCTCCAAAGGATTTAGATAATTACAGTCATCCAATTACAATAGCAAGATTTAATCACATTTGAGGGAAATTTTCAATAAGACTCATAACTTAATAATTATATTGCTTGAATCACGCTATGAAATAATAAGATTAATGAAAGTTTATGATTAGGTATTGGTGATCAGCAATCCCAATAAATTGCTAAAAGGAGCAGGAAAGGCAAGGAGGATCCACGGGTAGCTTTAAGTGCTACACGGTTAGTTAGATTTACTTTTAGTAATCGAGACCAATAAAAATATGAATTTATGATATTTGAATAAATTGTTGAATTATAATGATTGGATGATGTATTTTCTTGTATGTATGATAATTGATTGATTAATGATTAAATGATATATTGAAAATTAATTATATAAGAAGTTATGTTTTAAAATGACGGATTAATGAAAAATATGCTGAAAAGATATATGAAATTCTTGAAAGATATTGAAAAATTGATATGATATATGAGGGGACACTTTAATATATATGATAAAAAATAAAAATAAAAAATAATTTTGAAAAAGAGGTAGTTGAATTGAATGCTTTGATGTATGCTTGCTTGCATGTGATTGCTCATACGCATAAAAGAGAATACCAGGAAGGCAACTGGTCTGGTTGAGAAGACTAGGAAAGTAATTGGCCTTGGCTGAAACATGTCGACATGTGAGAAGACTTTTCCAAATGATAGTATGAAATGATCTGATGAGAAAGAAAGAAAGACAATTTAAATTCATGCATTATATTTGTTTTAAATATTTATTATTATTGGCTTAGATGCTAAATAATCAATCTTGATTATGAAATGATTGATAGACAGATGAGTCTCATAATGAGACAACTTTGATGATAAATAAATAGAAATGATGATATAAAAAGAATTGTATGATCGATTGTTTGTATGATGTGAACCTTATGATGGGGTAAATAATGATATTAAATTGATAAAATATATGAGAAGAAAACAGATATGATTGGTATATGAGATATATGTATTGAAAGAGGATAGCCCAATAAGTTATTTATAAAGATATTGACAAATGATTGAATTAGTATGTGAGAAGAGATAGATGATTAATTATGCTAATTTACTAATAATTGAATATAACTAAAAGTATACAAATCGAGTACTTCTAGTAAATTTAATTCACTAAGCTTGTGAAGCTCACTCCTTATTGTTAAATAATTTCAAGTAGCGAGCAAGACAAATAAATTTGTGAGCTAAAATTTAGACTGAGTTATTATATATAAGTCTCGTGGTCCACATCCTCAGACTAATGGAAGAAGAAGAAGAATTTTTTTTTTTTTCTTGTAAATATTCATGCATCTTTAATATGTTGTATATATTGTTTCAGATAGGATATTGATAATATAACTTTTCTATTGAGGGTTGAGGCTTGATATATATATATATATATAGTCGATGTATGCTTTTATATTGTTGCATATATGTGTCGTGCAGGGATTTTAAAACGTGACAACACCGTCTCGAGGGTTGCCAACACGGGATGGGTCGTTACACTAACTAATCCTAAACATAAAAAATTTCCTACAAACTTATTTACATAATAATCTCACAAATAATCTAAAATTTCCTAAAATCATAACATAATACATATTCTTTATAACATTCTGGATCACTAAGTGCACTGATTGTCAGTGTGATGGTTATACTTGTGAAACTTCTAATCAGTTGGTTGGACCTTGGTTCATTAATTGTAACGGGGTTGGTCATGCATGTGATTATTGTTATGATTTGGTTGTGAAACCCTAGTTGCAAATGTTGTAGCCCTTGATGTGACTGAATCTGCGAAGGAAAAATCGAGATTTATTTTTTGAGGATAAATATATTCAGTATTCTCGGTTTATTCTTTTTTGAGGTAACCGAGACATTTCAATCGACATCTTCCTCCACTGTTTTTTTGGCCTAGAAAAGTACTCCTACTATCTGTTTGTCATCTACTTACTCGAATTTGGGTTTGATTTTACTTGCATTGATCACGTGCCTAAGTACCATTGATGACTACTCTAGGTTTTCAAAGTCATTGTCCTTATTTGCGGTCACTCTTGCTAATAGTTTTCAAACTACTAGTAGTGGGATAAGCATTGCTCAACCTAGTCTGTTTGTTTCATTGTCACCTATCCTTTATCTACCTTATTCAAAATATAATTTACTATCTGTGAGTCAACTTACTAAATGTTTTAAATGTTCTGTTAAATTTCCATTATTCTGTTGTTGTTCAGGATCTGAAAACATGAAGGATGATTGGTGGATGATATGAATCTAATGGACTTTACCACTTTGATCCCATTCATCGACTTATTGCATTCCTCTTCAACTTCATTGTCACTTTGGTCATCCATCCTTGGTGTATTTGAAGATCTTAATACCTACTTTAAATCATGTTAAGTCATTAAAATGTGAGTCTCGTCAATTGGAATCATACACTCTTTGCTTCCCATGCTCATAAAAGAGTATATGATCATTTTAGGTTAGTTCACTCTGATGTTTGGGACCCAAGTTCTGTGTCTTCAAAACTTACCTTTAAGTATTTTGTCACTTTTGTAGATGATTATTCTAGACTCACTTGACTTTATTTAATAAAAGAAAGTTATGAGTTATTCTCTATATTTTTTAATCCCTTTAGCACATTCATGACTTCTTTTGGTATTTATTCATCATTCTTCGTGCTCTCCCACATCCTAACAAAGAATTGGGTTACTGAAAGAAAGCATCATCATCTTTTGGATGTTGCACACACTTTATTATTTCATATGAATGTGCCTAAAGTGTTTTGGGGTGATGTTGTTCTTACAACATGCCATTTAATTAATCGTATGCTTTTATCTGTTCTTGCTGGAAAGTCCCCTCACTATGTATTGCTTCCACATGACCCCTATTTCCCTTGCCTCCATGTTTCTTTGTTTCTGTCTGCTTTGTTCATCAACTCACTCCTAGGTTAACAAACTTGATCATTGTTTTATTAAGCGTGTTTTCATCGGCTACTCTCATACGCAGAAATGATATCGTTGTTATAGTCCACCCTTGAAGCATTTCCTGTATTGGTGCCACATTTATTGAGTCCATCCCTATTTACTCTGAGTCACATTCAATGTCGGATTTGGTTGTTTCTCTTTCATTTTCCCCTACCACTCATGATTAGTCAGATCCATTTGTCTGTTCCTCACTTGCCCACGCTTCCTACCCCTGCCTCTTTCCCATTCCAAACCTTTTTTCCAAGTGTATTCCCGTCGACTGAAATCCATCTGCCCTCCTACTACTCCATCTATGGTTCCCTTGTCGACAGATTTAGTTTCTTCTAACACTTCCTCCAACTAAGGATGATTGGACTCTTGTTCTTCTCAAAGGTAAGAGCCCGTGCATTGCTCATTCTATTGCCTCTTATGTTTCTTATGATCGGTTATCTCTTACCTATTCTTCCTTTGTTACCTCTATGTATGTTACCTTTCTTCCTAAGTCTCTCACAAAAGCTTTGTTCCACTCTAGGTGGAAAGCAGCCATGGAAGACGAAATGAATGCCTTAATTTATAACGGTACTTGGGAGTTTGTCTCTCTCCCCTCGGTAAATCTATTATGGGGTGTCATTGGGTGTATGCTAAAAAAGTTCATTTGATGTTAAAAATGTTTTCTTTCATAGTGCTTGGCAAGATGGAGTTTATATGGAGCAACCTCTCGAGTTTGTTGTTCAGGGAGTCTGGGTTAGTACGTTAGTTAAAGAAATCTCTATATGGCTTGACACAATCTCCTAGAGCTTGGTTTTGAAAGGTTTAGTGAGGTGGTGAATGACTTTCGTCGTACTATATATGGAGTAGATCACTTTGTGTTTTATAGACATAGTGAGGCAGGCAAGGTACTTTTGTTTGTTTATGTGGATGATGTCGTAATCATATGAGATGACAGAGGGAATTCAAGCTTTGAAACTGTTTCTTGGTAGTAAGTTTTAAACCAAGGATCTAAGACATTTGAGATACTTTCAAGGTATTGAAGTTGCTTGCTTTCTTTATGGTATTTCCTTGTCTCAGCGAAAATATGTCATTGATTTATCGAGCGATACAAAGATGATGCTGAGATGCAAGCCTATAGATAATCCTATGGATCCTAAAACTAAACTTTTAGTTGATTAAGGTGAGTTGTTAACTAATTAAGGACAATATAGACAATTGGTTGGGAAACTGAATTACTTAACTGTCACTAGACCTGATATCACCTTTGCAATGAGTGTGGTTAGTCGGTTTCGTAATGGCCCACGGACTTGTCATTGGGATGTTTTATCTGCATTTTGAGATATCTTAAAAGTGCCACTGGTCATGGTTTACTGTATCAAAATTACAACCATACTCAGATTGAGGGATATACCGATGCAGATTGTGTGGATTCTCGATCGGATAAGAGATCCATTATGGGATATTGTGCGTTTATTGGGGTAATTTGGTGTCATGGAAGAGTAAGAAGCAAATTGTGATTCGAGATTTAGTATGGAGTTTGAATACAGAGTCATGGCCCATATTACTTGTGAGTTAGTTTGGTTGAGACAAGTTCTAGTTGAACTTGGATTTAAATAGTAATACTCTATGAGTTTCACATGTGACAACCAAGCCGTTATTCATATTGCAACTAATCTCGTGTTTCATAAGAGGATAAAGCAGGTTGACTGCCATGTTTTTTGGGAGAAACTCTTACAAAATATGATTAACATAAGACATGTAAAATGTCTTCTCTCTCACATCAATTAGATGATGTGTTCACTAAACCCTTAGATGATACTCGGATTAGGTACATTTGTAACAAGTTGGGTGCATATGACATATATGCTCCAATTTGAGGGAGATTGTTGAGGGTATTAGTGGTATTGTGTTATTAATGTAAGGGCAGTATTGTAAGGGTTGGTAACTCTTCTCTCTCACATGAATCTCTTCTCTCTTTCACATGAATCTCTTCTCTCCTAACTCTAATCTCAAAACCCTAACACACACATATCACAGTAACAACATCGATATAGCAATGAAAACTTGTAGTAAGAGAAATGTCACCTATGGTGTCTATCAATGAACACGTGTTTATGATGTGTTGAATAACAGGTGGGCTTGTTAAGTTGTAGAAAATATTTTCCATTTTCTATCTCTATTTTTCTTAACACTTTTCTCAACAATTTGCGCATTTTTAACATAATTTGAAAAATAATACATTTTTGTTTTTTTATCTTTTCAACATAATTTAGAAACGACATTTTTCTTTTGTTTATCATCTTTTTCAATATTATGTTTAAAAGATAACAAAACAAAAAAAATCTTGTTTTTCAAATTTTGTTAAGAAGATGCAAATTGATGAATGTTACGAAAAAAAAAAATAGAAAACGAAAAATATTTTTCACAATGAAACATACCCTAAAATTACTTTAAGTCCTCAGCTTATGCATGTTTGTTAACATTTTAACCCTTCATCTGACTCCTAACAAGATCATCTGTTTGGTAGAAGAATAAACTGTTAGTTCATCAACTTTAAATGCATCAAACTTACAGAGAGCACAAATTAAAAGTATCAAATTTTTTTATAGCATGACATTAACAATTGATGTTGAGGACTTACAGAACTGTTACATTAACATTTCATTTCCTTTTTATCTTTCTCTTCTACTATTTTCTCCTTTTCTTTTTACGATCAGCAAAATGATAAAACCATAAACAATAAATATACCTTCAATTGATGCTTAATAGCAGCCAACCAAAAGCCTACAAAAACCACACTAGCTCTTGCTCTCAATTCCAAGAAAACTACTGGCATCCCTAATTCGCAGTAACAACATTTTGAAGCAATAATTCTAAGTCTTTCAATCTGCATATATAGATGGTGAGAACATATGAATGAGTGTCAACTAAAAAATGATACCCCAAGTAACTTATCACAAATACATTAAACGGTTATTGTACCTCACATTACTTAGATCCGGGTAGACTGCTATAGCATCTTTAAAATCCTGAATTAGAATAGTAAATTACTCAGCTTATCTTATAAAGAGAAGATCCAGTTATCAAATACCACAGCTTTGTTGAGATAACAACAAAGGGAAAAGGCCTCACCTGGTCAGCTGTTGAAGATGTGTATGTAATCACACATGACATCCCAGCTCTAGTTGCTGCCTGTAGGAATTGAACTAAGTTTCCTTGAGAGTTTGATCAAGTTTAAGAACCCAGTTTTTATGAACAATTTGCCAACTTCAAAAATGGAAATGTGTTTGCTAAATATGAACCAAACTGCTCTGATTGACCATGGTTGAAGAACCCAACAGTCTTCTGCAAGGACTCAACCACACTAATTTTTTTTTTTTTTTTTATGAATACATTTAACTGAATAGTACAAAACAAAATATCTACCTGAAGTCCAATGACACTATCCTCCACCACTAAACAATCTTCTCCTGAAACACCTAGCATCTGCAAGAAGATTATATGTATCAGATCATGATCAAGATCAGTAAAGGAAATCATATGATTTACATGCATTAGTTATAATTCATAATATTACGTTAACTACCATTGCAGCTGTCAGATATATCAACGGATCAGGCTTCTTTATCTTCACATCATCACCTACATACAATTAAAACCAAAATCTATTTGAAGTTTGTCAAACATTTAATGAAATGAACAAAGTCAGATAAATCAAAGTGTGCTAACTACACCCTTCCAATTACTTAAATCAGCTAGAATGTACTAGAAATGAGACCACTGAGAAGTATACTGCATTTGGTCAGAAAGAAATATTCAAAAAGATCTTCCAGCATCCATGCACTATATGTTAAAAGAAAGTAAAAAGATAATGTCAAAGTAAGCAAGAAAGAAATGCATCAAAAACATATTTATATGCAAATACAGGTGTACCAGACAGATACAAAACATCCAAGTCGTCAGTAAGTGTGTAAAACATCTAAAGACCAAAACCAAATAAGAGAATGTCACATTTCAAAAGTGGTTGAAATACCTGCAAGGAAGCAATCCAGACTTTGAAAGCGCTCCTACCACAAGGAAAATGTAAGAAATAAATAAATAGAATGTCATGGAGCAGAAAAGTGAACACCCTTTAACTGTTTGTATGATATTGAGGAAAGGACTTACAACTCCTATAAGATTTTCAAGACACAATATAACCGAACTCTTAGTGGCTGCAGAGCACACAGCTAGTTTTTTCCCCTGTAACAGCAAGTCGTAAAATTTAAACAATGATAATCATAAGCAAATATGGGGTTCTTTGAAAATGCAACCAGATTGATAACCAAGAAATTGTTAAAGAATGAATGGATTCTCTGTGCTTCAGCCAGAAGAGAAAAAAGGAATCAACGTATCATGACAGAATACTTTCAATTTTAAATGCAAAGTATGAGTTATATCTTACTGCAGCCTTGGCCTCATCCATCATCCTCAAAACTCCAGGTCTAGGTTGCACCTGGTCAAATGAATACAAGCCTATGATTTCTTAACAGTTGCTCACTGAATACAATTGAGACCCAATTCCCAAACAACCAGAGAATAAGCATAAACAAACATAAATATCTTCTTACAGTTCCAGATTTGATTATTTCCTTGTACCTTTCAGTTTTCCAGTCCTAGAACCAAGGATCAAAGCAGTACAATTTTAGAAGAGTATATAAGGTTTCATCAGTATAGAATTCAGTAACAACAAGAAAGTATTTATTCTATCTAAATTAAGAACCGACAGATAATCCCAAAGAAAAACATACATTTCATCTTTCAAGTAAAGGCAGACCATTACATACATAAAGTTAAAAATTACATTAATGTTCATCTTTCAGAAGTCTTTTTTCAAAATTTTAAAAAAATAAACAATTTTTGAAAGGGTGCTTGAAATTAGTACCTGAAGAGTATCGATTAACTTGGCTCGGTCCTCATCGTTCTCGGGAGGTGCATCTAATATCGTCGAAGATGGCCACCCGTGCTCCTTAAAGTACCTTCTTAAAGACAAAATCAAAAGTCCACAACCAAACCAATCAACAAAAATTTATAATTAAAAAAAAAAACTAGTTTAGAGAAAAAAAAAAAAGAGAGACCATCGCATCTTGGGCTTGCCACCGCCGATTTGATTCTGGAGCTGGTCGTAGAAGTCGGAGCCCCAAATGAGAGGGTCCGAACTGGAAGGAGAGCAACGCACATTGAAATGAGAGAAAGCGTCGTTGTAAGCTTGGCGGTGTAAGTGCTCCGATTCCAAGATCACGCCGTCGCAATCGAAGATGAGAACTTCCAGAGAAAGTGAGGAGGCAGACATTGACAGTGGCTTTGGTGCAAAAGATCCTCTTCTGGCTTTGAAACGGAGCTTTTCGATGTGAGATCGAGGGTTAAAGGAAGACGGAGAATAAGAGAAACAAGAGGGAGAGAGGTTGGTGTGAGACTGAGAGAGGATCATCGTGCAGTTACAACAATTGGCCATTAATGGGAGAACGTCTTATTTTATCTTCGTCACTTTGAATGATCGGTTGCCTTTGAATTTTGAGTGATAATTACGAAATTTTGTTCGATTTTAGGTGTGAAATACGGCGGCCTTTAATTCGTGTGGCTACAGACACGACAGTTGTTTTAACCGATTTAACGACAGTCGCTGACGTTGTAAAAAACAAAAATCCCCCTTTTTTGATGGAAAAAAAATCCAGATTGAGAGAGTAATTAAAGTGAAAAACTAGTCTTAAAATTGACATGATTATTTCATGGGGTCTTACTATGATCACTTGGACGGTAGTTAATAAACTGTAACTTGATAATTTACCATACCAAATTTGGTCTGAATGTCCCACCAGGTCTATCCTAGCAAATTATGACTCCATTCCTCCAAACATGAGAACTGACTCAAGATCAAATTTTCGAAAAATAAGGGTTCATCTAGTTGAAAAAAAGTTCTCCTGTATTTATAGAATAAAATTGCATTTGAAAGGTCCATTTTGAAAAAATAAAAGAATATTAAAAACTGAAGAATTTTTTACAACTGAATGCACCCTAAAGTTGTAAAAAGATGATGTCATTTGGAACAATTAATAGAAACTACCATATGAGGAACATCAATCATTCAGACGAGGTTAAAAGGGTATTAGGACCCATGCTCTAACAACCGAGAAAAGTATTGCATTGGGCGCGTGCGTACAATACAATCTCTTCTTCTTTGCTTCTCTCCCTCCCCAAGCTGGACCACGGTCACTGCAGTCAAGTGCTTCCAGCTTGGATTCCAGATTTCAGGCTCGCCCACCAAATCCTTATCCCCTTTTTCTGCGCTGAAATAATAGTATGGTAGGATCTTTCCTCTAATAAAATAAGAACCCAAAGACATCACACTCTTTCGCTATAACACATCTGACATTGGAGAGTTGAAACAGTCATTGTCCAGGACATCTCTAATGGCCATATTAATAAAAGATGAAGTGTTAATGCACTACCTCTTTAACATCTTGCAATCCTACATCCTTGCTACAAGGTCGTGCCTCCACCATCTGACATAAGCGAAGCAGCAGCGGCAGCAGCAGTTGGGACAACCCCTGTTGAAACACCTGGTTTTGACAAATGCAAGAGCCTGGAAACAAAAATGCTGAACATCTGTTAGTTATCAGATAGAGTGAAAACTTTAATTGAAGTTCAAGAATTTCAACCTTGATTGATTCTCTTAAACTACTTGTGACAACCAGGACTCTGTGCAGCTAAATAATAAACGAGTTTAGGAAGTTTCCAACTATACTTAATGGATCCTTGCCAGTTTCCAAAAGGACAAGGAAATGAATTAGTCAGGCAGTTGCAAATCATGCATATGAAGCAGAACATAAAAGCTCTTACGGTGCAAGGTACTCGCAGAAGGACGACACTGCAGAAACAACTTCAGTATAATTTTCAGATGTCGCAGGTGCTGTCACTTCAACTATCTGGATACCTGGCGTTACTGGCACAGCTTCATCTGTTGCATGTAGTTTTAACATCTTATTAATCGAAGACACAGAAATGGTGATCTGAGCACCCCTTTGGAAATGGAAGGCGAACCCTACTCTCAGCAGTTCATGGTCCAACTTGTAGCCAAGTGTATAAAATAGGCGGAGAGCATTCTTGCTTATTTTGCTTTCGACCATAGTCCTTACCAGAACCGAGATTTGCTCTGCACCAGCACCCCTCATTGCACCTCCAACATGTTTAACAGTCCTACAGTACAAAGAAAGTTTTCAAACTCAAAACACATACAAAAACTTCAACAAACAAATCTAGAAATTTCAAGTTTTACCATGTGGATTCGGGCTGCTCAAGATCACATAAGAGCCTAACCTCTGAAGCAACAACCCCTAGGAAGAAAGAGCATGACCATCAATGTTAAAATGACAAAACTTGCCAGCTAAACAAAAACACACATCACTATGCTTTTGGTGACAATGAATACAGATTTGGAGTTCAAGAATGTAGAAGCATCAATTTTATGATAGTTTCCTTCTGTTAACAAATCATCAAAACATGCTTATGGGGAGATTTAACAAATTGATTGCAACTCGCAAAAACATTGGTTCCCCAATCGCTCAAGTAGTTTGAACTTAAGACTATAGTTCATAAAGTAACAAAAATGAATCGGTTCCTCAAGATAGCCAACAACCTTTTCATTATTTTATTTCTCTTTTTTGGTTAGCAGTGATAGCAAACTATAAAATGGAAGGTAGCCTTTCTTTCCTCTATACACCTTCTCTTCTGTCTGGTAGTTGCGCCTTAAATCTCTCCCTTTGGAAAGGGAAGAGACTAAGACTGCCCATGGTAAGAGGGCCAGCAATTGAATCATAAACCATTAAGAATGAAACCGTAAAATTTTTAGACGTATCAGCTTCACCCAATAACTCAATGTGCAAGTTGAATTGTATACATCACCGTTGCAACAGAACTATATCTTAAGAAATTCAATCACTTACCAAGATTTTGGCAACTTTTTAGGCATATTTCATGTACCCTCAAACGTTCTCTCTGAACACCACAAAGACCCTGAAGAAGAATCTCAAGGGCCTCAACATGCTGCAAGACAAAATCCACGCATTGATACGGCTCTCCATTCATTCAATCTTTATAAAAATAGAACTGGATGAAAAAATAATAATTTATTTTTTAGGTTTTGCATAATATGAGGAAAAGAGAAGCTTGCTGAAACATTTCTATGTCGAGTGAAGCCTGGACATATCAACCAAATATCCACTCCGCATGTAAAGACATACAGTTATCTGACCAATTCCCTCCCACCCAACCAATCCCCAAACAGATAGACAGCTTTAATACCATAAACTATGGAAAATAAACTAGTGCCTTTATTTTACATCAGAAATTATTGTATAAACCAATCTCTCTTGCAACTAACGGGCCTGTAGCATCTAGCATGTTAAAACTTTGATGTATTGAGTTTCTCACAAAAGAAAAAGGGACAAAATTCTCTTCTTATAAAGAGAAAGGAGAGAGACAGTAGGGTTCAATTAGTTTCATCATTCATGGAATTTTTTTGACATGAAGTTCTTGTGGTAATATATAAGAAATCACTTTTATCCTTCACAACTACCTAAGTCCTCATTAGTGGATATACCGCAAAAAGTAGTACCAAAGGCTCATTCGAAGCAACTGAGGCAAAATGGCATTCTTTTCTAAGTTCTTTACTAACCAGCAGCTAAAATTCGTTAAAGGACCATTAAGTCTCTCTCTCTCTCTCTCTCTCTCTCTCTCTCTCTACATATATATATATATATATCCACAGTAAAAAATACATATATAAAGAAGTAGAGGCAGCATGGACTAAATCTCCAATAACTGTAAATAAAAGAGCAGCACAACACAGAAAGTAGAAGGTTTTACTTAATTGACCTGTGTCTCTATAATTCCTTGAACCACGCACTCCATTGCAGTCTTGCTCTAGTTCTTCTCCAATCTTCCACTAAACCAAAATGCCTAGCTTTACAAATGTCTGCATGATAGAAACGGAATTACCAGTTACAATACTAAATTCAAGTAAACACTATGTAGGTTAACCTTATGTGTTTAAAAAATAAAGTTTTTAACATTTCAGGTATAACATGCATGCATAATCAAATTTTAAAACACTAATGTTTCAAGCATAAAATAAAGAATACTACATGATGCATCCATCATAGAATTTGAAACATTGATCAAAAAGTTTTTTTTAAAAAAAAAGAGGAAATAACTTTAGAGTTCTCATTTCACATTTTGCTGCATTAACTTTTAAAGTTCAAACATAACCCTACAGTACTCATCTAACTAGCTAATTAAGTAGAGACAATTCAATGGGTATCACCCGCCAAAATTTTCAGAGATCCTGTATATGTCCACTTTTTTTACACTAGCAAATGAGAATATATCTAGGACATACATGATAATAGATTATTCTTACAAATAGCACTCAAAACGATGATAGCAGTTCACACATTACTACAAAACTAAGAAACTTGAAAAGAGTTCCAGAATAAAAGTAGCAAGTAGCAACATAACCATCCAACATCAATCACCGAAATACAACCTACAAATATATTTCTCTTTTTTTCCTCTTTTCTTTTTTCTTTGACCAGATACAAATATACTTCTCTGAATCAAAATAAAAATATCAGAAAAAATTCCATGGTAATAGCAATAAGATCTTCACTTACTGATGCTTAAATCAGCACAGTTAGATTATTACAATAGAAGTCAATACAAATAAAATTTTATTTACCAATTGCCTAGACACATATGAACACATATCAATATCAAGAATAAGTTCGGCATCAGATCACAAGATCTTGCCCGTTCTTTGTACATAAACCCTTGTGAAGGTTTCGCGAAGTTTCAGTAGTTCTTCCGCTTCCAGGATAAATTCTCCCGTTTGTGCCTCATAAAAAGAACTAGCAGGTTGATGGATCATTACTCAAAAAAGCTTTGATTGTGTCGCTTAAATTATATAGGAATTCTTGAACCCCAAGAGTTAAGAATAAGTTCTTCATTACCCATAATAGATTTGATTAAAAAGGCCATCTTTTCAGTGCATCCACGACTTTTTTCCATTTATGACCACGGGCCTCCCCCAGGCTATCCAAAAAGCGCCGAAGATAAAGAACTTGTTGTCAGCTCATGTTGATAAAATGGATATTTCAAACCCTTTCTTTCTAATGCTGAATTGGTGACCTATGCATAAAGTAAGAAGACTTCTTTGGATTTGAAGGGAACAAAGGAAACAACTTTACTGACAATTATATATTTTTGGCTGGCCACTTATCAAAAAATATATTTTTGGTTGGTTAGAAGAATCCTCCAAATATTTCAGTCTTGGATTAGTAATCATTTTCGATATTTTTTATCTATATTATCTATAAAGGACCAAAAATACATTGCTTACGTATCATTAGGAAATGCATTAATATAAATACGGCAGTAAGAAGAGGTATTACAAAGTCTTATTGAAACCATGAAATATAGGCATGCCTGCCATCCACACCAGAATAAATGGAGTTTTCTGAAAAAACCTGCTAGTGGAGGACTAGTGGAGGAAGACCACTTATCAAAAAATATATTTTTGGTTGGTTAGAAGAATCCTCCAAATATTTCAGTCTTGGATTAGTAATCATTTTCGATATTTTTTATCTATATTATCTATAAAGGACCAAAAATACATTGCTTACGTATCATTAGGAAATGCATTAATATAAATACGGCAGTAAGAAGAGGTATTACAAAGTCTTATTGAAACCATGAAATATAGGCATGCCTGCCATCCACACCAGAATAAATGGAGTTTTCTGAAAAAACCTGCTAGTGGAGGAAGACCTCGTAGGGATAAGAGACATAAAGCTAATGAGAGGGCCAAAATAGGATCTTTTGTGTGGAAAATTAAAATTGGAATTGGCTCAATTCACCGAATTAAAAGCCTTTGCACAATTTTCTTCTGATCTTGATAAAGCTACTTATAATCAATTGAACCCGATTTTACCCTTAATAATTTCAAAATTCATTCAGGGTTTGGGTACTACTTGGATAAAAGGTTTGATTAGATTTTGAAATTATTAAGGGTAAAGCCAGGTTTCCAATAAGTTTTGATGAGTTGGCACAAGATTTGACTGTATTTTGAACAGTAGACTAACGAAAGTCTAACGGAAGGCTAGTGATATGTTAGGTAAGTGTATATTTTAGAAACTAGGTGAGGTAAATGTAACCATAGATTAACCTTAGGTAGATTAATGTAATTTACCCTAATTAAAATAGTAATAACAAGAATTATAATTATAATAATCATAAAAATGAAAATGGTGAAAGTTTTGGGTTTGTGAAGAATTTGGGGATTGTTGAGGATGACGAATAATAGAGGCCAAGAAGGTAATAATATTTTTTGATTTCTTATAATATTTTAATACCAATTAGATAATTCCATGAACCAAACATAAGATTAAGATAATATCACTTTAATCCTTTGTAATCTCACCCCACTATAATCCAAATCCTATCACACTATAATCCTGTCAGTGAAACAAAAGGGCCCTTGCTATTAATAAAGCTAGAACTCTTATGTGAAGTCCACCCTATTAAATTCTCCAAAACTCAATACATAAGTATGAAATCAATGCATTATTAAGGATAAAATTGTCAACAAAATCACAAACAATCACCCCATGATTTTCCCCACTCCCCTTTTATCTCTATCTGATAACTCCGACCAAACCTCTTCCTCTCTCCTAAACCGTATTCTTTTTTTAGTCTACAATATCTACATGCAAAATGCAAGCACTTCATCATTCTCACCCCACGTTTATTAAACTTTAAGGATAAATGTAACCAAAAAATTGGAGTTTAACGGAAGATATACTTTTGGATGTCAATAATGGAGATTCTTCTATTGACACAATGATTGATGAGGAAGATATACTGCAAAAGAGCATATCATCACACACTATAAGAGATGCTAGCCTTTTAATCGATCAACATGTGTGTGCGTGTTGATATGCTAGTATTATTAAATCACTGAGTGCATACTTTCTTATACATGTAAAATCAACAAGTGCATGGGTACTTCTTGGTTTCATAGAAATTATGGGAAGAAAACTCGGGCTTTTTGGTCGGAATCAATTTCCCTCCACGCTAGTGTTAAACAAAAATTAAAAAAAGGTTGAGAATTTTTTTTTTTTTTTTTTTAAAAATTGCTCAAATTTGATTTATTTTCTTTTGTGGCAGGTAATTAACAACAAAGATATATATATATATATATTTATATATATAATGGGCAAAATTTTTATTCAACCCAAAAGCCGATTACACATCTAACACGAGAGTATTCAAGAAATTGTGGAATTTCTTCCCACCAAGAATGGCTTCCATTTAAATTCAAACTATTGTGAGCCAAAAGATGAGCCACCTGGTTTCCTTCTTTACTGACATGCATAATAGATAAATCAACAAAAGAAATTAAAGCTGCCTCAATATCACATATCAAGACACCAACTGCAGCTAAGATTGTATCTCCACTGTTGCATAACTGAACTGCGAACAGGCAATCACTCTAAAAAAACACCATCAATTCCCAATTCTAATGCTAGATGGAGCCCTTCCAAAATTTCTCTCACTTCCATAATAGTATTAAGTATAGTAATACTATTATTTTGTTTTATTACTTTATTACATTATTCATTATTTTTTAATTTATTATATTGTGCTATTTTAGTTGTTGTTTGTTAGTTGTTAGCAAATTACTTATTATATGACTATAATATATTAATTAGAGTAGATAGGGTGAGATTCAGACTAACATCACTTGCTTGGAGACAATCGTGTTTCAAGTTGGTCACATGATCATTCAATATATGTTAAAATATTTTAATTTTAATCTATATTATTTGTTTTATATATATAAATGCGAATTTAAATTGTTTTTAAGAATTTGTACAAAATCTTACTATTCAATTCGATTCTCCATTCACAAAATCAAGATTTTGATTAACGATTCGAATCACAATTTGAAAACTATGAATCATACAACTAAGAAAAAAATAGTAACCGCATGTCGTATATTCGAGTAACAGCATGGGAATACGGAATTAAACTAAAGCAGAAAAACAAACATGGAGCATGGTGTAGTACTGAGGTGAAGTAAAATATAGCAAAACATAAAAGAAGCAAGATCAACTGACACATGGAGAGCACCGAAACTGAGGTTCATAAATTTGCACAGGGGGTATTATTTTGAGAATCATTCAGGGCACATTCTTATCACGCTGGGCTATGCATACACAGATTCAATGCACTTTTTAGAAACCTTGAGATAAACGTACTTCAACTAGCACATCAGGGGAGAATCAAAGCCAGGAGGATCATCTGGATACATATCACCTCTCATCAAATCTAAAACGCAACTACTCACATCTCAAGTAAAAACAGAGCACATCGCAGAACATAAGCAAGCATACATGTATCAAGAACAGAGGACCAAACAGAAGCTGTAAATAGTACCTGACGATATGGAGAAGTCGATAGCACACAGTCTCAGACGGCAAAGGAGGCAAATAGAACAGTAGCTCGAATCAACTCGAAAGAAGGAAGAAATCTAATGGTTTTCTCAGATCTAAACCCTAACCCAAACTCACTGATTCACATAAACAAATGAAGAAGGAAGAACCCTAAAAATCTAGAGCTCCTATTGTCTTCTTTTTTTTTTTTTTTGCAAAATCAACAGCATCCATTAGATACAAAAATTGGGTGGAGATGGGTTTGTTTATCGGGCGGGGATCAAAAACGTATTGGGCTTGACTGTTAATTTTAGGCCTAGTTGATTTTAAATGGGTTTGGGGTATTAGGTTTCAAGTTTTAGAATGGGTTCAAGTCTCATTCTTGTATTGGGTCCGGGTTTTAAACTGTAATGGGTTTGATTCCAAGTTTGAATTGAAATGAGGAGTGGGTTTGCTGAATTGGCCCTTGGGTTAAAAGGTTATCGGTCTCTAGGTCTTGATGCAATGGGCTCTTGGCTTGATCCATAATGAGAATGGCTTTAAGCCTAAAATATTAAAAAGATGGATTCTAACCCAAATTAACTCTTTATTCTTATTATTATTTTTCTCTCGAGTATATTTTTCTCTTTTTTTAATTGAAATTTACTTAACATAAAAGAGAAAAATTCAAAGTACTTTCCCTCAATTTTGAAATCACTTGATTTTTTAGAAATAAGATTTTTAATCTCAAGGGTAATTGATCATAAAAATCAAATGATTTTTCCAACTAGAGGAAAGAAATTAAATTATGCGTTTTGAATTTTCTGAACTCAATTTTTAATAATTTTTCCTTTTTAAAAAAAATTATATAGACCTAAACAAAATTGGTATATGTCACTATAATAAAGAATGAGAGTCAACAATATAAGCAGAAACACTATAGTTATTATTATTAATATTAAATTTAAAGATCCCTTCATAAAGATACAATTTCCCCATAAACATACCTCCCTTAGAGAGTATAAACTTGTTTACCTCAAAAACAAGTTTGAAACAAAGCTTGTTCAGCTGACTTCGAGACACTAAACTTTTCCTAATTTCAGGCACATAACATACATTTGTTAGAGTTACAGTTTTTCTAGAAGTGAAGTCAAATTCTACGTTCCTTTTGCCTTTTAACTTAAACAATTTACGAATTTCTAATGTAGAGAACGTTGCCATCCTCCACTAGTTCATAGGTTTTGAAAAACCTCTTGTACTTGCACCCATGTTTTGTGGCGCTAGAGTCAATCCACCATGCATCGTGGTCTTCAAGTTCATTAACCTTAGAGATTACAACAATCATATTGTTGTCAGATGTAATATTCTTTTTCTTCAGTGCACAACGATCTTTCTTGTAGTTCGTGGCTTCCCATAGTGTTAACACACACCATTCTTTTACTTGTTTTTTTTCCTTGAACTTGTTGGAGTTCTTCTTCATCTTATAACCCTCCTTAGAGAATTTGTTGGAACTATCTCTGTCTTCCACAACATTAATTTTAAAAACAACCTTATCTTTGGACTTGTCCTCAAGTCCGCCTCAATTCTAAGATGGTTGCCTAAATCCTACAGAGAAAGGTCTTCATTTTTGTGTTTGAGACCATTCTTGAAATTCTTCGAAGATGAAAAGAGTTTGTTTATAATTGAATAAACAATTATAAACTCATCCATTTTTAGTTTATGTTGGGAAAATTGATCAATAATACTCTTAATCTCATTAAATTTTTCCTTAATAGATCTTGCACAGCCATTTAATAATTATTAAATTTAGAAAAGAAGGAACCTTTTATTAGTTGCATCTTTATTCATATTTCGTTACTCCAATTGAGTCCTGAGTTCCTTTGCAGTTTGTAATGTTGTGGTAGGCATCAAACAAAGTGTTAGACATGACATTTAGAATGTGTTCTCTACAAATTTCATCGTGTTGATTCCATTTCAGCCTTTTCTGAGCTTGTGCCACAACTTCTTCTTCAACAACTTAAGATCTTGTGGTGTTAATCACATAGTACACCTTGATAGTGACAAGAAGAAACTTCATATTTTCTCTGCCAGTGAACGAAATTACCACCATCAACGCTCCAGCCAGTGAAAGTCCAAAGCCACTTCCCCCAAGGACGAGATTATAAATCAGACTAAATATAGGCTTAATGGCTAGAAAAAATTGGTGTAGAGACTGGTTTCGAGTCGTGACTATATCACTTTCCTTAACTATATTTTCCCCTACCAATTATGGTGTGCAGTGAGTTATAAGCAAACACACTGCAAAATACAACGAAACACTTGTTTTTCAGTGTCTGCAAAACAATAAACAACCAATAAACTTTTTTTTGGGTTTCAAAATAACCGAGAATACATATATTATTTTCTACAGACAAATAAATTTGTAGAAAGATCTGCAGAAAAAGAAGATAGAACAGATAAATTTTTTGTAAAAATAATGTTGGATTGACTTTTGGTTAATTATAAACCCATAAGTACCTCTTCAAAGAGTTGCACTTTTTAGCTCGAGTTTCATTCTGTTCATTAGATTAATAACTATTTAATTATTTTAAATCCCGACCATATGATAAGTTAGTGTAGTAGTTACCAGAAATTTATGTCTAAAGCATTCCAACATATGATTTTTTTGTCTGAACATTTATTTTTTTAATTGTTAATTCCAACATATTTAACTATGAACATCTGATTTTTTATTTAAATCAGGACCATAGATTCTCTTTATTTAATATAAATCATTTGATCTAATCCAAATAAACAGTCCAATTCTGTCTATTGGATTAATAACTATTTAATTAGTCTAAGTGTGTGCGTGCCATTATGGGATACGAGATATTTCCTACTGGTCACCACTCAAAATGATATGAGTTTATCGTCACAATGGACAAATCAAAGGTACAATTTGAAAGGACATAACTTCTTTTTAATGGATTATCCAATAGGGTGCTGAGAGACATGCAAACTACACAAGATCTTTGGTAGATAATCACTTTGTTTTTAAGGACTAAAATCCTATAGCTACTGATCAAATGAGGGTACTGGTTAACATGATAATATAGCCTGACATGAATGCTTCAAGAACTTTGTCTATAGGGTAATTTTTCATCATGGTGGGTCAGCTATAGAAAAATGCTAGCTCACTTGCCATAAGTGTTATATATATATATATATATATATATATATATATATATATAGTAAGAGTAAAAAAATAATTTAATAAATATGACATGAAATTAAAATAAAATATTTACGTGAAAGAATTAGTATTGAATTTAAAAAAAATCTGGACGTAATTACAAAAGAAAAAAATAATAATAAAGTAAAGAATAAAAAATAAATAAAAAAACAAAGGACGTGAAATGTTCAGGACGTATAAAAGGAAAAGAAAATAATAATAAAATAAAAAGTTTATTTAAAAAAATAAAAAAATCATTTGTCACCACCCGTCACCAGCAGAATCAACCTTGCTGCATTTGAGGCAGCAAGGCTACTGACAAAGCCAACAAATGAAACTTTGTTTCAAAGTGCAACTGATGCACAAATTTAAATATATACATATATTAAGTAACCGTATTTATACTTAACCAAAATATTCATTAGTTTCCTTTTAATTATTCATTTTTTTTAAATATTTGGAGACCCAAAAAAAATTTAAAATAGTAAAATTTTGAAGGGACTTACTGTGGAATTTTATAGAAAATCACGGGAAGCTATCAGAAAAATAGAAAGTAATAAAGTAATGTTTATTTTTGAATTTATGACATTTATGAAGTTTCTCTGAATTCAAAGTGAAAATTTTCAAAGTGTGTGGTTTATAACGAATTGAAGAATAAATTATAAATTTCATATAAATACGATGTGAGGTGTTGACGATCTACAACCGGGGGAAATTTCTGAGAGAAACGGGAAATGCAAGGAGGTGATCCACGGGTAGCTTTAAGAGCTATGTGATGAGTTGGATTTACTTTAAGTAGTCTAAATAAAAATAAAATATCTAGTGATAATATTAAAATAAATTATTAGCTTATATTTTGATGATAGATAAATATTTGGTTAATAGATATGATGTGAATATTGGACCCATAGAAAAATTATTATGTGAAAAGAAATATTATTAGAATAATGAGTTGATTTAATAATAATGGTGATAAATAAATTCTTAATGAGTTATGGTTGATGTTTTGATATGAATTTTGAGGAGATTAATTTCAGTGGAACTTAACAAACTTTGATGGATGATTTGATGTAATTTGGGATGAGAGGATTTTAGTGGATTTTTATATAAATTGAGAAAAATCAGGATAGTCAATTTAGATATTTTGAGTTCATGTTGTTTTTATATTACTGTTCAGATGCATATTTCACATCACTGTTCATATGCATATGCATTAATTTAAAAGAAAATAACCGGGAAGGCAGCTAGTCTAATTGAAAAACAGTGACAACCAATATGTGCTGGAAATAAAAGGGACATCGTGACAGTCGGTATATGCTGAAAAAATTCAGTGGTAGCCGGGACAAGCTGCAAAGAAAAGAACCGGGAGGGGGTCAGTCTAAGACAATAACAACCTGTTGACAGGTGGGAAGATGTTCCCATCATAAGCATTCATGCATTACGTCCGTGTTAATTATTGCTTGCATTATTGAAATGCTAATGTGTGGTATATTATTGTGAATTTATTTATAGATGGATGAGTCTCCCAAAGAGAGACAATTACAATGAGAAAAAGAGAAAAAGATATAGAAATATGATAATATGGTGATTATTTAAATGTTAAATATTATGCTATTATCCAGTTATGGTGAGAAAGAATCAGAGAATGATAAAGAACCATTTATATGGTGGATTTTATGATGTGAACCTCATTACGAGGTAATTATGAGGCAATTGATGGTCTTAAGGTGAAATAACAATTAAGAAAATGAAATTGATAGAGAATGAGACTCATGATATGTGTAGTGATAGTAAAATGTTAACATTAAGTTGTAAGCGATAGAAATAATTAAATATTGAAAGACCTTTTATACAGATTGTGTACTTTTAGTAAATTTAATTCACTGAGCTTGTGAAGCTCATCTCTCATTGTGCAATGATTTCAGGTAGCAGGCATGACAAATAATTTGGTGAGTTGAGGTTCATAAGAAATCATTTTCTGTAAGTCACGTACGTGTCAACATCCTCAGACTAAAGAGAAAAGAAAATAAAAATTTATTTGTAAATATTCATACATTTTACGTTGTATCTAAAAGATCAGATTGATGTAACTCCCCTATTAAGGGTTGAGGATTGATGTAAAATTTTCTTTTGATGTTTTTTTTATTTGTATTGTTGCATATATGTGTCATACTGGGATTTTCAAAATGTGATGATACTGTCTCAGGGGTGGCCAACCCAGGATGGGTTGTTACAATTTTGATATTAGAGCATTAGGTTTTATGATTCTGTAGACTGCATAAAAAGTAAGAAAGTGGAAGATTAAAATAAATTATATTTTAATGGTCTGAGGATGACACATGGACGCGCTAGAGCTAGAATTAGAGTTGTTGATTTAAGAGGGCGTGGTAAGCCCTCAATATTTTTGATAAGTTGATAGTATGATTGATATTAGTAATATATTTGATATTGGTAAAGGCGTGAGAGAAGTTGAAGTTGAAAGAGATGAGCTAAGATAAGCTCTTGCACATACTCTTCAGAAAATGAAGGTAACAGATGATAGAGTTGGTAGCTTATAGCATAGACTTGATGAACAAGCTAGAGCAGTGCTTAAGATTATTATAAATCCAGAAACGATAAATGTTCAAAAGTGAAAAAGTGAGTTCAGGCATGAGATGCAGGGAGATCGTTAAGTTGACTACTTTGTTGTTTAAAGGACCTATAAATCCTTTTAAGCATGAGTTTAGGAGAAATATATAGAAAGATTAATTAGTATTTTACCAATAATTGACAAGCAGATGGTTGCCTTTGTTTTGTTTGAGTTAGAAGAAGAAGCTTTAGAATGATGAGAGGATACTCTTCCCTGGGTAAGTGCAGAAGTTGATAGACCCTTAACCTAGAATAGGCTTAAAGAGGTTTTCCTTGATCAATATTTTCCTTAGACCTTTAGAGCTCAACAAGATAGAGATTTTATTTAATTGGGGTAAACGTATGGACTATGACTCAGTATGATAAGAGATTGTGGCTTTGTCGAGGTTTGTACTGGAAATGGTAGACCTAGAAGAGAAGAAGTGTAAGAGGTTTATAGATGAACTATGTTCTAAGATTTGATCAAAACTATCTTACAGGAAGCATATGAATTATGTCAGATTTATGGATATAACACTTCAGATTGAGAAGGATGTGATGAAAATTTGAGGTAGGAGAAATTGCCGGAAGAAGTCGAGGTTTGAGGAACCCAGAGTGGTACCAGTATGAGTGTGTAGGGTGGGAGATCACCCAGAGGAGGCGTTCCTTGTCACAAGGAATTGAAGTACCAAGTCCGAGGTAAACATGATCTGTTGCTTTTGTAGCTCAGATTAATATCGGTGGAACCATTAGATTTAGGAGATAGGTTATGGGAATTGGGAGTCATGGCAAAGGAAGTAAATATGCCACCAAGGGGAAATGATAATCTGATGAAGGATTGAGAGACAGAAGTTTGTTACAGATATATTCAGATAACATATTTATCTTAGAATTGTCAAAATTTGAAGTGCTTTATGTAGAGAAGGTGGATATATCAATGTTGGGTGATTTTGGTGCAATCCATTCTTTTACATCCAGTATTCATATGAAGTCTTTTGAAGTATGTATTAGTCCTTTGATGCAAAATATTTTTGTTGAAGTTCCCACCAAAGATAGAGTGATAATCATAAATGTTTACAAGCATTGTGTGATTTGTATCAGTGATAGAAAATTTGAAGTTGATTTATTATCTTTGAAAATGGTCGATTGTTTTAGAAAGAATATAGTGTTCTATATATGGACATGAGGAGTGTATATTTTAGAGAAAACATAAAATACTCTTGAACTAGCTTATTTTACTTTGACCATTGGGAGATGGTTGAAGAAGGGTTTTAAGGAGTATTGCGCATACATAATGGATTCTAAAAAGGAAAATAGGAAGTTAGAATAATTCTAATGGTGAAAGATTATTCTAATGTAATTCTTGAGGAATTTCCTAATTGTCTCCCAATAAAGAGATTAAATTTATTTATTGATATGATACCAAATTCATCACATATATTTAATAGCACCCTACAAGAGTGGCACTCATTGAGTTAAAAGAATTGAAAGATTAAGAATTTTCAGATAAACAATTTTTCGGACCTAATGTATTTGGGGAGCCCCTGTGTTGTTCGTGAAGAAGGAAGAGGGAACTATAAGAATATGTATATACTACAGATAATTGAATAAGAATAAATAATTTTTACCCAAGATAAATGAATTGTTTGATAAGTTGCAAGGAGTGAGAATGTTTTCTAAGATAAACCTGAGATTAGGTTATCACCATTTAAGGATAAAGATAAAAGATGTGCCTAAGACTACTTTTAGGACATGTTATGGTCATAAGCTTCTTGTGATATCATTTGGATTGACTTATGTCCCATAAATATTTATGGACTTGATAAATAGAGTGTTTAAACTATATCTTAACAAGTTTATGGTTGTATTTGTTGACCCTCGCCCGTATTTTAATGATGGCAAAACACAACTGTTATTTAACTAACATGTTTAAACTAAGTTGTATTAAGGATCAAACACATTCAACCAAGGAACAAAGTGTAAAAACTCGAACCAAATCAAGTATCAAGTGAAGACTGAAGATCTAGAATAGGTCTTAAGGTTTAGAACCAATGTAAGTCTCACTCATACATTGTATTAGCTTGTTCAAAGGCTCAAACACAAAAGGTTTTTCTAAAACCATTATTTTTAAAATGTTTTTGATGAAAAACAGAAGAAAAACTGGGTTGGAAGACAACCCAGTCGAATGGGTACATATACCAGTCGACTGGTATATGGGTCAGAAGGTACCCAGTCGACTGGATGAATTAACCCAGTCGACTGGTACTTTGACCAGTAAGTCTCCAGTCGACTGGATGAAACAACCCAGTCGACTGGTAAAATGGACAGAAAGTCCCCAGTCGACTGGATGATATATACCAGTCAACTGGATACCCAGAAGGTCTGAAAACGAGTATTTTTCAAGTGAACCCAATCGACTGGTATCTCAACCCAGTCGACTGGTAATTCAAAAATATGATTGTTGGACTCCAAATCTGAACGTTTTAAAGTAAATATTTTTCAAATTAAAGTCCTAAACGGCCATATTAATTGATAGCTATATAAACCCATTCAGTTAAGCATTCAATAACAAGCTGCACATATTCAAAAAGAGTTGATCTCACATAATCAAGTTTTTATACTCTTGAAACACAAAAAGCTTTGAAATAATCTTATTGAGCCATTTCTTCAAGCTTTACTTTGAAAGAGAGACATTTCTGTTGTAATAAGCTTTCATTTGCTGTTTCTCTACCTTTTACTTTACACCATCTTTGTAAAGGGATTACTTCCGAGAGGAAGGGGAAACTTCCGAAAAGAAGGGGAAACTTCCGAAAGGAAGGGGATTTTTCGGTTTAAGCAATTCCTGTAATTTGCTTGTGTACGGTTTGTGCAACACCCGGCTAAGTTGTGCGACTAAGTTTTCTTAGTGGATTACTTCAAGGTGTTCCTTGAAGAGAGTGGACGTAGGGTCGGAACGAATCTGATATTGCCGAACCACTATAACTGTGTTTGCATCCTCTTTCCTTAAACTCTTTATTTATAGCTCATTACTTGTATTTATTATCTGTTGCTTGTTAGTTTTTATAAACTTATAAACCCCCTCTTGGGTTGAAACCTCGAGCTACAATTGGTATCAGAGCCTCGTTCTCTTTATTAGGCTTAAAATCCTAGAGTTGATCCAATGGCAGCAAATAGCTACTATAAGGGACACTCTTATACTAGACCACCATTGTTCAATAGCTCAAATTATAACTATTGGAAAAATAGAATGAAAATCTTCGTCGAAGGACAAGATTACAATCTATGGAGAATTATAGAAGAAGGACCTAAAATTCCTTCACAAGAAATAGTTATTGGAGAGACTCTTCATACAATGCCTAAACTCAAAACTGAGTTTAATGACGAGGATTGTAGAACGATGTCTCTCAATAGTAGAGCAACAAGCATGCTACATTGTGCATTAGATATTTCTGAATATAACAAAATATCTGCATGCATTTCTGCTAAAGAAATATGGGACAAATTGCAAGTCACATATGAAGGAACAAGTGAAGTAAAAAAGTCTAAAATTTACATGCTAATTTCCAAGTATGAATCTTTTAAGATGTCTCCTAACGAAACCATTTCCGAAATCCACTCACGATTCACTACTATTATAAATGGTTTAAAATTGCTTGGCAAGAATATTGAGGAAGTTGAACTAACCAGAAAAATCTTAAGATCTCTGCCACCAGAATGGAAACCAAAGAGGACAGCCATTCAGAAGGCCAAAAATCTTGACAAGCTTGATGTTGAGACGCTGCTTGGGTCATTATTAACATACGAGATGAAAGAAATGACTCCCATCATCAATGATGATGAGAAGAAGAAAAAGCAAATTGCTCTCAAAGCTTCTACGAGCAACAAAGAAAAGGAATTAGAACAAGAAGCAGAGAACAGTGAAGAGGATGGTGAATGGCTTTAATCACCAAACGATTCCATAGGTTCTTGAAGAAAAGCAAGAAACCTTACTCAAAGGATCCCACCTCAAAAAGGGAACCACTTATGTGCTATGGCTGCAAAAAGCCAGGACATATAAAAGCTGATTGTTCGGTTTCAAACAAACCATACAAGGGCTTCAAGAAGAAAGCTATGGTAGCAACTACCTGGAGCGATGACGAAGAAGATGAGTCATCAGACAAAGAAATAGGATACGAGGAAATTTCCAACCTTTGTTTAATGGCAATCGATGATGAAAGTGAGGTAACATCTTCTCCCTCTTCAAAAAATAATATTGTTACTAGTAGTGAAGAACTGCTAGAAGTCATAAATGAAATGCATGAAGAATTAAAGAAATTTGATTCTAGAAATTCTGTTCTTAAGAAAGAAGTATCATCTTTTTCTAAAGAAATGATAATTCTTAGAGAAGAAAAAGAAAAATTATCATCTTTACTGTATGATTCCTCTTAAGATTTTCTTAAAGATGAAAATGAGAATTTGAAAAATAAAATTTCTGAATTAAACAGCACTATATCTAGACTTATGCTTGGTAAAGAAAAACTTGATGAAGTGCTTTCTTCCCAAAGATTAAGTGGAGGAAAATCTGGTGTAGGATATTCTCCATTGGGAAAACAAAAAACAAAAGAGAGCTTATTCATGAAAGCCTCTTGTGTAGATGGAGCTTCTACTTCAAAAGCTCCTAGCATTGTTAAAAGCACTCCCTCGATAAATGCTAGGAAGTCTAGAAACTTAAATGATCATACTAAATTGAAGCATTCTAAAAATACTCATGCTTATATGTATGCTCATTCTAGAAATGCTCATACACATCCTAGAAATAATTATCATGCTCATTCTAGGAACAATGAGTATAATCAAAGAATGCATTCTGCTCGTGCTCATCCTAGGAATTATCATCATGGGTATCCTAGAATGCATCATCATACTCTTTATAGAAATGACATGAATTTTCATACTCCTTACCATAGAAACATGTATCCTAGGAACTATTATCCTAAGGTTTATAGGAATTCACATGTAAGACATCCTAGAAATTTCTATGACTATCATGCTAGGACTGTGCATCATCAACTTGTTTATAGAGCACCTCATATTAAGAAAGTATGGGTCCCAAAAGGAACCGTATTTTCCAGGACTAACCCCAAAGGACCCACAAAATTTTGGGTACCTAAAAGTGCTATCGTATATCCTTGTGTGATGTAGATTTGTCTTCACACCAAGGAGAAAGGTAACCGTTGGTACCTTGATAGTGGTTGCTCGAAGCATATGACCGGTGATAAAAGCGTATTCAAGGAGCTAACTCTAAGAGATGGTGGACTTGTGACCATTGGAGACAATACTAAAATAAAGATCTTCGGGCATGGAAAAGTCGGTAATGATTTCTCAACCTTAGATAATGTATTGCTAGTACAAGGCCTTAAGCCAAATTTACTTAGCATTAGTCAATTATGTGACAAAGGATATAAAGTCACATTTGAGACCTCTCATTGTCTAGTTATAGACATCAAGAGCAACAAGATCAAATTCATTGGCCATAGACATGAAAATGTCTATATAGTTGATTTGAAATCTTTACATTCCAATAATGAAAAATGTTTTCCTGCTTTTAGTGAAAATCAATGGCTATGGCATAGAAGGCTTGGTCATGTAAATATGAATTTGCTAAAAATTGTTTCAAGAAAAGATTTAGTTATTGTACTTCCTAAAATCAATTTTGAGAAAGACAAAATTTGCAATGCTTGTCAAATGGGAAAACAATCTAGGATATCTTTTAAAGCAAAAAATGTAGTCTCAACTACTAGACCTTTGAAACTTTTGCATATGGACTTATTTGGTCCAATTAGTACCATTAGTCTAGGTGGCCATCAATATGCTCTTGTTATTGTTGATGACTATTCAAGATATACCTTTGTTATTTTTATTGCTTATAAGGATGAAGCTTTCAAAGGATTTGAAAAGTTTTGCAAAAAGGTACAAAATGAAAAAGAAATTTGTATTTCAAGCATAAGAAGTGATCATGGCAAAGAATTTGAAAATCAAAGCTTTTCAAAATTTTGTGATGAAAATGGAATTAATCACAACTTTTCAGCTCCTAGAACTCCTCAAAAAAATGGAGTTGTTGAGAGGAAAAATAGAGTTCTAGAAGAATTTTCAAGAACAATGCTTTGTGAAAATAATTTACCAAAATATTTTTGGGCTGAAGCCATAAATACTTCTTGCTATATTTTAAATAGAATTTTGATAAGGTCCTTGCTTGATAAAACACCATATGAACTATGGAAAGGGAGAAAGCCCAATATTTCCTATTTTCATGCCTTTGGTAGTAAGTGCTTCATCTTAAATAACAATAAAACTAACTTGGGTAAATTTGATTCCAAGACCGATGAAGGGATATTTTTAGGATATTCAACTACTAGTAAGGCTTATGGAGTTTTCAATAAGAGAACTCTAGTAGTAGAAGAATCTGTGCATGTAACTATTGATGAATCTAACCCAATGAGTAGTGGAGAAGTTTCCTTTAAAGATGATGCAGATTTTATTCCAAGAATGGGAACTCCTACTCCCATTGTTGACCCAAAAGTGAGTTCTTCTCAAACAAATGAAGGGATGACAACTCCCAATTTGGACCAACCATCCTCAAGTCAACAAGAGGAAAATCTACCCAAGGATTGGAGGTATGTAAATCATCATCCAATTGATCAAGTAATTGGTGATCCTTCACAAAGGGTAAGAACTCGCTCTTCCAATAGAAATATTTTCAATTTTGTAGCTTATTTGTCTCAAGTAGAACCTAAGACATTTATAGAAGCTGAAAAAGATAATGATTGGATAATTGCAATGCAGGAAGAGATAAATCAATTTGAGAGAAACGATGTTTGGAAACTAGTTCCAAGACCTAAAGATCATTCAATTATTGGAACTAAATGGGTATATAGAAATAAAATGGATGAAAATGGTATAGTAACTAGAAATAAGGCTAGACTAGTTGCTAAGGGATATAACCAAGAGGAAGGAATTGATTTTGATGAAACTTATGCTCCTGTAGCTAGATTAGAAGCTATTCGAATGTTATTAGCCTTTGCATGCTTTAATAAATTCAAGCTATTTCAAATGGATGTGAAAAGTGCATTTTTAAATGGCTTTATAGAAGAAGAGGTTTATGTTGAACAACCTCTTGGATTTGAAAATCCTAGTATTCCAAATCATGTCTATAAACTTTCTAAAGCTCTATATGGGTTGAAGCAAGCTCCAAGAGCATGGTATGAAAGATTAAGTAAATTTTTGATTAACAATGATTTTGTAAGAGGTAAAATAGACACAACTCTCTCCACAAAAACTCACAAGAATGACACTTTGATAGTTCAAATATATGTTGATGATATTATATTTGGTGCTACTAATGAATCTATGTGTCAAGAGTTTGCAAAGTGCATGCAAGGTGAATTTGAAATGAGCATGATGGGAGAACTTACCTACTTCCTTGGACTGTAAATTAAGCAACTAAAAAGAGGTATCTTCATCAATCAACAAAAGTACATCAAAGATCTACTAAAAAGGTTCGGGATGGAAAGCTCAAAGCCAATTGGAACGCCTATGAGCACAATCACCAAACTTGATCTTGATGAAGGAGGTAAAACTGTAGATTCTAAATATTATAGAAGCATGATAGGTGCTTTACTATATTTGACTGCAAGTAGACCTGATATAATGTTCAGTGTATGCATGTGTGCTAGATTTCAGTCTAATCCTAAAGAATCACATGTAGTTGCAGTAAAAAGAATCCTTAGATATCTACAAGGGACCCAGACCATAGGATTATGGTACTCTAGAGAATCATCTTTTGAGCTAGTAGGATATTCAGATGCTGATTTTGCTGGATGTAGGTTAGATAGAAAGAGCACAAGTGGAACATACCAATTCTTAGGTGCTATGTTAACTTCTTGGTTCTCCAAGAAACAGAATTCAGTTGCACTATCAACCGCTGAGGTGGAATATGTAGCAGCTGGCAGTTGTTGTGCCCAAGTACTATGGATGAAACAACAACTAGAAGACTATGGCATGAGTCTAAAAAATATTCCTATATTTTGTGATAATACTAGTGCCATCAACCTAACCAAAAATCCTATTCAGCACTCTAGAACCAAACATATAGAGATTAAACATCATTTCCTAAGAGATCATGCTCAAAAAGGTGATATAAGATTAGAATTCATACCTTCAGAAGATCAAATTGCTGATATTCTTACGAAACCCTTAAGTGAAGCTAGTTTTTGTAAGATTAAAATGTTGATGGGATTGCTTGATTTTGATAAACTAAATGTTTGATTGCATCTCATTTCATCATTTGCATGTTTGACATTGAGTGATAGAGTATTAATTCATGTTTAATTATTCCCCTCACTCAAAAATGTCATAGATAAACAAAATCGTGCTAAAAAATTCAGGGCTGAAAATTTTACTCAAGATTCAGTCGACTGGTAAATGTACTCTAGTCGACTGGTAAGTCTCTGCTTGATCTTTCAGTCGACTGGTACTTTTGACCCAGTCGACTGGTAATTCTCTGCCAAATATTCCAGACGACTAGTAAGTCTTCTCCAGTCGTCTATAAGATCAAATCCTATTTCGAGCCAATTTTTTGAAAAATCCTTGTCCTCCAGTCGACTGGTAAAGTTAGCCCAGTCGACTGGTAACTCACTGCCAGTTTACCCAGTCGACTGGTACGTTTACCCAGTCGACTGGTAAAGAAACTGTTCATATTTTCAAAGGGACCCAGTCGACTGGTATATCGACCCCAGTCGACTGGTATCGCGATTCTATAAAAGGAACTGTTCATTTTCACCATTTTTACGCTATTTTCAAAGAGCCCAAGCTTTCTCTCTCTAGAAAAATTCATCATTTTGATCCAAAAACCATCCAAATCCCTTCTAAACACACCGATCTACACATTCCTAAAGAGATTTTTAACTTTCTACGGTTAAAATCTCTCATTTTTACCAAAATCCTTTTTTTTTAAAAAACCTCCAGATTTCTCCAAAATGAGTGACAAAATCCGTATTAAACTCACAACAAGTGGACCTAATGCGCCTAAAAAGCCAAGGTCTTCAAAACCTTTGGCTTCGGAGTCGAAAGGGACGGGAGCAACAGGGTCATCCGGCAAGGAGCCCAGAACAGAGCTGGAGCAGACTCTGTTTTACAGCCCAGCGGCTCATAAGAGGTATAATTCAATAATCCGTCACAAGAAAATCATGACGGGTAGAGTTGTTGATTTCGACTCTATTCGCCATGGTAATTTCGATATTCTACTAGCCTTTGAGGCAATAAATCTGACCCCACTGGTCAGAATTCATGAAAAGTATTACCCGCGACTGATTCACCAGTTCTATGCGAACTTGGTGAAACGCAGTCCTCTGGCTCTGAGATTCAGAACCAGAGTTAGCGGTGTGGAGTTTGAGGTCAACACTGACCTCTTGATGAGCATTCTGAGAATCCATATAAGGGGGGTTCAATGGAGTCTGGATGGATGGCCAGATAACTTTAAAGTTGAGGAGGCCTGTCGGATAGTCAGGGGCGACCCTAACTATGTGTACAGACCCACTACATTTCACACATGTAGTGACTTGCCCCTCGACTCAAAGATGTTTCAGTTGATTGTCAGTTGGACCATCCACCTGAGACTCGGGAGTCGATGGTATTTATCTAAAATAGATACGGTATTGATTTGGTGCCTAATATCTGGGCACCACTTCAATATATATCCTCTGCTGCTCGCCAACATGATAAACAGCGAAGCAAACAACTCCGGGTGTCTTCCTTATGGGATGCTCATTACGCTCATCCTCCAGCACTTCCGGGTACCTTTGCCTGCCTCCGAGGCTCAGGATATCGGATTGACGGACATCATCAACATCTCATCTCTGAAAAAGATGGGATGTACTGTTCATGAAGGGTTCCTCTATCCAAAGGCCGGAAAGCGCCTAAAGATCCGAGAGGATGCGAGTGACAGTGATGAGGATGCTGATATGGCTGCTGAGATGGAGACGGATACCCGAGCGCCTCCCATTGGTGACTCGAGTACCGGTCAGACTGGTTATGGTGACATCCTACGAGCTATCATGAGTCTTCAGATGATGATGGAGTCCGGTTTTCAGTCCATGCAGTCTGATTACCAGAGGCTGAGCTCCTCCATAGACCACCTACGGGACGACTTCGAGTTACATCGAGAGCACACCGAGGGTTCCCTAGCTGAGATTAGGGAACTTTTTCATGACAGCTCGGACTCTCCCACACCATGAGTCTCTATCTTTTATCTGTACTTAGCACTTTTCCAGTTTTTATCACATAGCACGGATATCTCATGTACTTTTTTTTTTCTTAGTTATGGCTCTGTGAAGCCCTGCCTGTATTGACTTTTTCTCTATGATGATGTATTACTATTAGCCATATTTCTTGCATTTATTTACGCTATTTTTAATATGTTAGTATTGTTTTAAAACTCTGTTTGGTCACTAAAACTGCTATAAAATGCTTATACGCTTGAAAACTTCCAGTTCTTCCCGAGAAGGCTTTTGAGATTTGAATGAAGCCAAATCTTCACGTACAACTTTGTTTTCTTATAATCTATTTGACTGTATTGGCTAAGTAGCTTATTTTTTATGTTATGCCCCCTTTGGTTGCTGTTGTCAAAACGGGGGAGAAAAATGAGAAAAACGAGAAAATCTAAATAAAACGCAACCAATGCATAGATTTAGGGGGAATATTGCTCCATAACTTTGTTAAAATGTTTATTGATTGGTTGAGTTTGATTCTAGATTGGTTGAAAGAAATATAAACTGTGTTTGCTTGTTTACAGGGTGGTTTTACTCGAAAAACAGAGGAGACTCTGTCCAAATTTTTGTAAAATCCTATCACTTAGTTTTTAAAACTGTTTTTACATTATTAGTTTTGTCATCATCAAAAAGGGGGAGATTGTTGACCCTCGCCCGTATTTTAATGATGGCAAAACACAACTGTTATTTAACTAACATGTTTAAACTAAGTTGTATTAAGGATCAAACACATTCAACCAAGGAACAAAGTGTAAAAACTCGAACCAAATCAAGTATCAAGTGAAGACTGAAGATCTAGAATAGGTCTTAAGGTTTAGAACCAATGTAAGTCTCACTCATACATTGTATTAGCTTGTTCAAAGGCTCAAACACAAAAGGTTTTTCTAAAACCATTATTTTTAAAATGTTTTTGATGAAAAACAGAAGAAAAACTGGGTTGGAAGACAACCCAGTCGACTGGGTACATATACCAGTCGACTGGTATATGGGTCAGAAGGTACCAAGTCGACTGGATGAATTAACCCAGTCGACTGGTACTTTGACTAGTAAGTCTCCAGTCGACTGGATGAAACAACCCAGTCGACTGGATGAAACAACCCAGTCGACTGGTAAAATGGACAGAAAGTCCCCAGTCGACTGGATGATATATACCAGTCGACTGGATACCCAGAAGGTCTGAAAATGAGTATTTTTCAAGTGAACCCAGTCGACTGGTATCTCGACCCAGTCGACTGGTAATTCAAAAATATGACCGTTGGACTCCAAATCTGAACGTTTTAAAGTAAATCTTTTTCAAATTAAAGTCTTAAACGGCCATATTAATTGATAGCTATATAAACTCATTCAGTTAAGCATTCAATAACAAGCTGCACATATTCAAAAAGAGTTGATCTCACATAATCAAGTTTTTATACTCTTGAAACACCAAAAGCTTTGAAATAATCTTATTGAGCCATTTCTTCAAGCTTTACTTTGAAAGAGAGACATTTCTGTTGTAATAAGCTTTCATTTGCTGTTTCTCTATCTTTTACTTTACACCATCTTTGTAAAGGGATTACTTCCGAGAGGAAGGGGATTTTTCAGTTTAAGCAATTCCTGTAATTTGCTTGTGTACGGTTTGTGCAACACCTGGCTAAGTTGTGCGACTAAGTTTTCTTAGTGGATTACTTCAAGGTGTTCCTTGAAGAGAGTGGACGTAGGGTCAGAACGAATCCGATTTTGCCGAACCACTATAACTGTGTTTGTATCCTCTTTCCTTAAACTCTTTATTTACAGCTCATTACTTGTATTTATTATCTGTTGCTTGTTAGTTTTTATAAACTTATATTAATTCTGCGAAAAGTTTTTAAAAACCCAATTCACCCCCCTTCTTGGGTTGAAACCTCGAGCTACAGTATTTGATATTCTGATATATTCTAAGAAGGAGGAACAACATGTGAAACGTTAGACAGTGTGTTGGAGATTCTGAGGAGAGAAATTTTATGCAAAGTTCTCTAAGTGTAAGTGTCGGCTGAAAGAAATAACTTTCTTAGAACATGTAATATCGGGAAATGGTGTAACCGTTAATCCACAAAAGGTAGAGGCAATGTTAAGTTAGGAGAGACCAACTAATGTGACTGAGATTAGAATCTTCTTGGGGTTAGCTGATCGTTATAGAAGACTCTTTCAGAATTTTCTATTATTGAATTACTGTGGAATAAATTGACCACGAAGGAAGTGAGATTTGTATGGTGAGGGAAGTGTAAGAAAAATTTTCAATTACTAAAGGAAAAATTGATTACAGCTCTAGTATTGGTGCTTCCTTCTGATGATGAAGGATTTATGATTTATAGTGAAATGTCACATCAATTATTGGAATATGTGTAACATAGGAAAACTGTGGCCCATACTTCTAGGCAATTGAAGATTCATGATAGAAATTTCTCTACTCATGACTTAGAGTTGGCTGTTATAGTGTTTGCTTTAAAGATTGGAGACATCATCTGTATGGAGCCACTTGTAAGATATTCATGGGTTATAAGAGTTTGACATACTTATCTACCTATAGAGAGTTGAATTTGAGGCAGAGATGGCGGATGGAGTTGATTAATAATTATGATTGTACAATTCACTATCATCTAGAAAATGAGAAGGTGATATCTGATGTATTGAGTAGAAAGTCTACAAGAAGTTTAACTGCTATGGGGAGTCCTGATGTGAAATTGATGATAGATTTAAAAGAAATAAGAATGAAGTTGAATATCAGTGATAGAAGATCATGGTTAACGGATATTGTTGGACAATCATCCATATTAAAATGTTTTAGAAATGCAAGGTAGAGATGAAGAGATAGAAAAAATTAAGCATTAAGGGCTTACTAGAAAGCATTTTGAGTTCAAAATTTGAAATGAGGGTATTTTAGTATTGGGACATGGATTGTGTTCCCATTGAAGCGGAGTTGAGAAGGTACATGATGATATAGATTCGATACAATCAAGTAATAATAAGAAGTATATAGGAATGAGATAGAAATTCTGATGGTCAGGATTGAAAAGGGGTGTAGCTGAGATTGTGAGGTTATATGGAGTACCATGAATCATAGTGTCAAATAGAGATGCTAGGTTTACATCTTGGTTTTGGAGAGACTTTCAGGAAGCCACGGGTATAGAGTTGTAATTTAGTATAATTTTTCATGCTCAGACAAGAGGGATTTTTAGAGAACTAGAAGATATGTTAAGGACAAATGTGATGAATTTCTTAGTAAGTTGGGATGTCTACATGCCATCGATTGAAGTTGCATATAATAATTAGTATCAAATTAGTATTGGGATGAAACCGATTGAGACATTGGATGGTTGGAGGTGTAGAACTCCTATATGTTGGGAAGAAATGGGATAGAGAAATATATTTGATCTATTATTTATTTAGTTAACAACTGAGATGATCAAATTGGTTAGAAAGAACCGTAAAGTAGCATAGGGTGGACCAAATTGCTAGACTGATACTAAGAGAAGACGTCTTGAATTTCAAATAAGTGTTTGGGTGTATTTAAAAATATTCCCATGAAAAGGTATGCTGAGGATAAAAAAAAAAAGAAAGAAAGGAAAGCTGAATCCGAGGTAAGTGGGACCTTATGAGGTTGTTGAGAAGATTGGGTTTATATACAAGTACTAGTGAGGATTTTAGACAAAAAGAACAAGTTTTGTATAATAAAAATAATTTCATTAGTTTAAGTTCTGTGACGGAATAGGGATATTGAAGAGATTACATAAAAGTGTGAGACAATTATGAGAAAGTAATGTTCAAAATTGTTTCTGGAGTAAAGTAATTAAATTTCGGAGATGAAATTTTGTAAGGTAGAAAGAATTGTAATACCCGAATTCGTAAAGTAAGGGTAAATAGGTAATTTAATAAATATGACATGAAATTAAAATAAAATATTTACGTGAAGGAGTTAGTATTGAGTAAAATAAATCTTTTGGAAAAAAAAATCCGGACACGTAGGACATAATTACAAAGAAAAAAATAACAATAAAGTAAAGAATAAAAATTAAATAAAATAAATAAAGGACGTGAAACGTCCAAGACATATAGAAAGAAAAGAAAATAAAAGAAAATAATAATAAAATAAAAAATTTATTTAAAAAAAAAATCTGCCTTGCTATATTTGAGGCAGCAGGGCTGCTGACAAAGCCAACAAATGAAACTTTGTTTCAAAGTGCAACTGATGCACAAATTTATATATACATATATTAAGTAACCGTATTTATACTTAACCAAAAATTCGTTAGTTTCTTTTCAATTATTAGTTTTTTTAAATACTTGGTGACCCAAAAAAAAGTTGAAATAGCAAAATTTTGAAGGGATTTATTGCAGAATTTCATAAAGAATCACGAGAAGCTGTCAGAAAAATAAAAGGTAATAAAGTAATGTTTATTTTTGAATTTCTGTCATTTATGAAGTTTCTCTGAATTCAAAGTGAGAATTTTCAAAGTGTGTGGTTTATAACGAATTGAAAAATAAATTATAAATTTAATATAAATACGATATCAGGTGTTGACGATCTACAACTGATGCGATGAAATTGACACTAGCAAGTGCACTAATCGTTCAAGTAATAAAATGATGAGTGAATATCGTCCCCAACGAGGACTGAATAAATACTGCAGAAATTATGACTCAACTCTTACTGTTATTTGAGCAAACGAATAATTGTAGGAGAAAAATTTACTAACAATTAACTAAGGGAAAAACAGGTGACAATAGTAAATAAAGGAAGACTTGCAAACTTTGGAATGAAGATTCTTATGAACTAACGTGCTAAGGACCCGACTTCACCTAAACCATTATTGCCAAGAGTTTCGAATGGACAAGTTTTGTTTAATACATTTTTCAAGATGGTGGAATTCCCAATAAATTGGTTATCTATATTCCAAGTCTAACCACAATCTCAAGAATCATTAACTTCAAATATCCATATTCCAGGTCTATTCTAGATTAATTCAGATTAAGAAGCATTAAGTTCAATGGAATTCCTTTAAGTTAAATCTCCCTATTCGGTTACGATTTAAACAGACCACATGAACTTCCTAGAATCCCTATTCAGTTACTCCTATTCCATTCATGGCATGTTTTACCCTGGCCTTTGCATAGATAACAATCCAACATCATATTTATTAATTCAACCATTCATAAAAACATTGCTTCTCTATTCGACGCATCACCATGCTTAAAGAAGGAATCAAAATAACAAACAGCATTAAGAACAATAAAACATACTATTTGAAAAACACATTAAACTTCAACTTGTCCAAATAGCAACTCAAGACATAGGTTTAGGATTCATCTATCATTAACACAAAAATACCTACTCCATAATAATATTCAAACAACCCAAGTTCATATCATAAAACATCAACATAACTAAATAAGAATAAAGCAAAACCGGAGAAGAATGATTAAAAGCTTCAGAGGAGCTTCCAAGAGTGTCTCAAACTTCTATTTTGCGTCTCGTCTCCTCCAACTCTTTTTTTCTGTTCAACAGCCGTGCTCCTCCTTTTGTTCAGCTAGGGTTTGCTATTTATAATATTTTGAATCTACTGGCCAGTGCTGCAGCGTCAACTTCCAAGTGCTGCAGCGCTAGGCACAAATCGAACCCTAGCCAGAGCTGCAGCGCCAACTTCCCAGCGCTGCAGCTTTGAGTTTCTGTGCACATTTTTCTATTCTTGCTAGATTCCAGTGCTGCAGTGCCAACTTCCCAGCGCTGCAGCTTTGAGTTTCTGTCCCTTGTGCTATTCCTGCCAGATTTCAGCGCTGCAGCGCTGAGGAACCAGCACTGCAGCTTTGAGTTTCTATCCCCTTCACACATTTTGCCCTTCCAGCGCTCCAGTAAGTGTCTGCATAGTAGATTTCCAAGACTTAGCATTGATCATTTAACTAAAACAAACTATTAGTAGAATAAGATAAACTAAACTAAAAATTGCTAAAAACACATGAAACACAAATCTAATGCTCAAGATCAACACCAAAAATATGCCTAAAAGAAGTATAATAACATGATTTATTCAGAGTTATCAACAACTAGAGGAAATTTCTGAGAGAAATGGGAAATGTAAGGAGATGATCCACGGGTAGTTTTAAGAGCTACGTGGTGAGTTGGATTTATTTTAAGTAGTCTAAATAAAAACAAAATATCTAATGATAATATTAAAATAAATTATTAGCTTATATTTTGATGATAGATAAATATTTGGTTAATATATATGATGTGAACATTGGACCCGTAGAAAAATTAGTATGTGAGAAGAAATATTATTGGAATAATGAGTTGATTTAATAATAATGGTGATAAATAGATTCTTAATGAGTTATGGTTGATGTTTTGATACGAACTTTGAGGAGATAAATTTTAGTGGATCTTGACAAACTTTGATGGATGATTTGATGTGATTTGAGATGAATTTTAGTTGATCTTGAAAAACTTTGATTGATGATTTGATGTGATTTGTGAGGAGAGGATTTTAGTGGAATTTTTATGTAAATTGAGAAAAATCAGGATAGTCAATTTAGATATTTTGAGTTCATGTTGTTTTTATATTACTGTTCAGATGCATATTTCACATCATTGTTCATATGCATATGCATTAATTTAAAAAAAAAGAATTGGGAAGGCAGCCGGTCTAATTGAAAAATAGTGACAGCCAATATGTGCTGGAAATAAAAGGGACACCGTGACAGCCGATATATGCTGAAAAAATTCCGTGGCAGCCAGGACAAGCTGCAAAGAAAAGAGTAGGGAGGGGGCCGGTCTAAGATAATAACAACTTGTCGACAGGTGGAAAGACGTTTCCATCATAAGCATTCATGCATTACATCCATGTTAATTATTGCTTGAATTATTGAAATGTTGATGTGTGGTATATTATTATGAATTTATTTATAGATGGACGAGTCTCCTAGAGAGAGACAGTTACAATGAGAAAAAGAGAAAAAGACATAGAAATATGATAATATGGTGATTATTTAAATGTTAGATATTATGCTATTATCCAGTTATATTGAGAAAGAATTAGAGAATGATAAACAACCATTTAAATGGTGGATTTTATGATGTAAACCTCATTACGAGGTAATTATGAGGCAATTGATGGTCTTAAGGTGAAATAATAATTAAGAAAATGAGATTGATAGAGAATGAGACTCATTATATATGTAGTGATAGTAGAATGTTAGCATTAAGTTGTAAGCGATAGAAATAATTAAATATTGAAAGACCTTTTTATACAGATTGAATACTTTTAGTAAATTTAATTCACTGAGCTTGTGAAGCTTATCCATCATTGTGCGATGATTTCAGATAGCAGGCATGACAAATAATTTGGTGAGTTGAGGTTCAGAAGAAATCATTTTCTGTAAGTCACGTACGTGTCAACATTCTCAGACTAAAGAGAAAAGAAAATAAAAATTTATTTGCAAATATTCATACATTTTATGTTGTATTTAATGTTTAAAAGATCAGATTGATGTAACTCCCCTGTTAAGGGTTGAGGATTGATGTAAAATTTTCTATTGTTGTTTTTTTATTTGTATTGTTGCATATATGTGTTATGTTGGGATTTTCAAAATGTGATGATACCGTCTCAGAGGTGGCCAACTCGGGATGGGTTGTTACAATATATATATATATATTGGGATTGTGTTTTAATATTTTATAATGTTCGAGAATTAACTATATCTTTTTATTTTGTGGATTTGCCTTAGAGGCTATTCGCTTACAAAACACTAGTAGTGTTAAAACTCGAAGGGGGTTTTGTGCTAAACCTTCCATCTTATATATGTTTCCCAAGCCTTAGCCTTTAAAACCATCTATCTTGATTTAATCATATATATTGATGATGCCTCTACTCAAAATCACTTTTCTAGCTGCCCTATGCTCGAAGATTTGTGTAAAAATAGGCACAAATGGGATGGTGTGTGAATCCTGAATATTTGAGTTCTTTCTTTGAAAAAAAATAAGTTTTAACCAATTCCAGGTTTCGAGCACAAAACAGAGATCAATGCCCCATATCTTGAGTACCTCAGACTTGATGGTACATGCTTGGATGCTACTTATTTAATATCATATCTTCTTTAGTCGAAGCACATCTTCATGGTTACAGAGCGTCCAAACATCTTAAACAAATCTTTCATATTAAGCTTTTATAATTTTTTGAGAGCTCACCTTATCTAGAAATTCTTGTTTTTACAGAGGCAAATTGAGGAACATATAATTAATTAAGTCTAATTGTTACCAAATTTTTCTGTTATTTCTCTCTTATTTTCTATCATGGTATCAGAGATATAGGTTTTTTTTCTAGTATTTTTACAGTTTGGCCACCCATTTGCCCTGCCAGATTTTGTTAGTTTCTGGTCATCATTCTTTCTTACCGTTGCCAAGGATCATCTCACCGTCTTTGGACGATCCTGCCCCCAAAATTTTTGGTTGTTCCAACTAGCTATCCCGCACGCTGGTCAGGTCATGGACCTATTTCTTCCTTCATTGGTTTTGCTCTAGATCTGTGCCGAGTCAACGCCCATCTCAGCGCCATATGTTTGCTATGTCATTCCACTTTGCTAACGTGTTCTGCCATATCATCCACCATATCAGTTGCTACACCAGCTGCCACATCATCTACCACATCATCCGTCACGTCAGCTATCACGTCAACCAATAATAAGCCCTTTTTGCCATGTTATCATCATGTCCCATCAATATTTATTGGTTCTACCATGTCGTTGGTTATGGTCAAACTAGTCTAACTTTGACCTCTCTGGTTTGGCTCGTTATTGATCGGTTTTTATCTCCGTCAAATAAGTTCCTAAGGTTTTTTTATGTGCTCTTTCCGATTTTTAGGTCTGTTTTCTCTAATTCTTCACAAATTATCCAGTTCTATTTACTACGGTATTATGACACTCATTTATAAAAAATCTAATGTTGCACAATCTATTCAGACCATTTTGAATGGATTTAATTATCATACTTGGATGCATGCTATATGTAGTTTTCTTAAAGGTCCTAAGCTTTGACAATGTGTTATTGGAGATATTTAGATTCTTCTTCGTAAAGATGAAAAGACTGTTGAAAAAGTTATTGAACGGTTAGAGGATTGGGATAGTAAGCATTATCAAATAATTATATGGGTTTGAAGCACCTCTCTCCCATCTATAAATGGTCAATTTGGTCGTTATGAAACTATTAAAGAGGTTTGGGACTTTTTAGCACAACGTTATACTACTTTAGATTTTGCTCATTAGTAACAACTTTTGGGTAAGCTCAATACATTAAAACAAACTCCTGCGTTGGGAAATCACCTCAAGATGCCCAGGTGGTGATCTTCCAAACACCCAAATCTAGAATGACTTGTAATGAATTGGAATCAAACAACAATCAAAGAAAGAACACAAGTAATTGTTATCGAGGTTCGGCAATGTGCCTACGTCCCTGTGAGCTCCTCCGAGCTCTCTGTACTAAATCAATGAGTTCTTTACAAACACAAAAACACCTCTTTAAAAATCCCCTTGTTCTTGAAGAACGAAAGAAGAGAAAAAGAAAGTGATAAGGGTTTGTGTTTCCTTGGAATTTTCCCCATGAAAATTCCACTTACAAGGTCCTTGAATCCAATCTATACTACTCTCTCTCTCTCTAAACAACCAACCTCTCTTGTGTTGAGATCTATTCTAGTGCCTCTCATGTGTTTTGTGTCTTTGCACTCTCACGCTTGCACTTAAATTCTCTTGTATGATGATCTTGTATGTCACACACTTTTTAAGATTGAAGCTAGGTGACCCTTTATATAGTGCACCACTTCTTAAACCTATCTTGAAGACAATCTCAACCCTTAGATCTTGAGGACCAATCAATCATAGCCCTTCAACAAGTCTAAGTGATCCTGTGCATTTTGATCATGCCTCACGCACTATCTTAAAGTGCCCAAAATGAAGCTTCAGGTGTTCCTGGCGCCGCGGCCCAGAACAGGGCAGGCCGCTGCTTAAATCAGAGCACACCACCTCCACTTTCTGGGCGCCATAGGGCACCTTCCTTGTGCTGCAGCGCACACCTGTGCATGAAGAACTCTACTTGCTGGGCGCTGACTTCCTGGGGTGCGACGCATACCTGGGGCTGAAGCTGAACTTTTACTCTTTAGTTCTTAGACAAATCCCAACATCCTTGACACTTTATAACTGATTTTCTTGTTGAGATGCATTCTGTGTGGGATTAGTTAGAGCTTTTTGATCTTGCTTGGACTAATATTGTTAATGCTAACAAGTTTATGGTTTATTATAATAATATGCACTTGATTCAACTTTTGATGTCTTCGACTAATGATTCTGAATCTACGAAAGCCTATTTTCTTCATCGCTTACCTCTTCCTAACCTTGAAAGTGTAGTTTTTAAATTTATTTTTGAAGAAACTCGTCTTGGTGCATTGCAGTCTCAGCACACTGATACTGTACTTGCCACCTCTGCTATTTGTTTCTTTCGAGATAAGAAGACTTGTCATCATTATCAAAAACTTGGACTTTTTGTTGCAGATTTTCCCAATAAGGTTTGGCGGTATTGTCATCATAATGGTCATTTTCTTGCAGATTATCCCATCCGATTATAGAAAGGTAATTTTGTTTAGGGTAATCAGTCTAGACCAGGTGTGCAGTCTAACTTCAACTTTGGATCTTAGTTCACCATTGTTTCTTCCTCTGATGGTTCTTAGGATGGCTCCTCCTCTACACCCACCTTTTCTGTCAGTGATCTTGAAGCCCTCCTTAAATAAGTTCTCTCTAACTCCAACACTTAACCTACAACTGCCATTTCTACCCTCTCAGATACTTCCCCTTGGTAGTTTGATTTTGCATGTTGTAATCACATGACTACTGATTCTTCTTCTTTTTTGAAAAAATATATGATTCTTTTACCCTAACAATTATGCTGCTAATGGGTCTTCTATGCATGTCAGTTATACTGGTCAAATTTCCACTATCACATTTTCCTTACCTAACATCTATTTAATTCCTAAACTTTCTTTCAATCTTATTTCTGTTGGACAACTATCTGACTTGGTTTTCATGTTCTTTTTTGGGTCAAATTTATGTTTTACAAGATCTTCCGATAGTTTAGACTCTTGTGACCGATCGTAAAATGGGACGTTTGTTCAAGCTCACTAACCTTCATATTCTACCTCGCATTTTTGCTTCTGCTTCAGTATTAGATATTTCTCCTTTGAGTCATTGGCATTCACATTTGGGTCATGATTCTGTTAGTTGATTGTGTTAGTTAATTTCTACTGGTTGTTTAGGCTTTGTTAAGGATGATAATTTTGATTGTTTTCTATGTCAGCTTGCTAAACAAACTTCTTTACCTTTTAATAATAGTACTTTGGTTTCATCTGCTCATTTTGATTTAGTTCGTTTGAATATTTGGGGTCCCTCTCATTATGCCACTATGGGAGGATTAAAATACTATGTCATTTTTGTTGATGATTTTTCTCGCTACACTTGGCTGTATCTTTTGCGCACTCACTCTAAATAACCACAAGTTTATCAAAACTTTGCTGCTATGTTTAAGACTCAATTTTCTTGTTATATTAAAACTTTTCATGCTGACAATGCCATGAAATATTTAGAATATGGTTTTCTTGCTATTTCTCTAGAGCCAAGGTACTCTTCCTCATCATTCATGTCGTAACACTTCTCAACAAAATGGGTGTATTGAATGCAAACATAGAAATATCCTTGAAATTTTCCATGCTTTAGCCATTTCTATCTCTTATCCTAAGCATTTTTAGGGGGAAAGCCGCTCTTACGACTGTTTACACTATTAATCGCATCCATCCGCCTATCATTCAACATCAATGTCCATATGAACGCTTGTATGGTACTCCCCAAAATTACACCATTGTTAAAGTATTTGGTTGTGTTTGTTTTGTTCTCTTTCAACCCCATAAATACACCAAGTTAGAACCTTGTACTAGACTTTGTTGTTTTCTAGGCTATGGCATTGAACATAAAGGATACCTGTGTTAGGATACTATATCTAACCTACTTCATATTTCTTGTCATGTTATTTTTTGGGAACATAAGATGTTTTCTTCTTTATAATCTTTTTCATCCTCTCTAAGTAACTTTGTTTTATTTTTCTTCAATTTTTCTGTTGAATTATTTCTTGATGATAATGTTTTCGATAATTTAATTGAGCTTTCATAGGTTTATTCTGACACTATTACAGCTCAGTCTATAGAGTCTGCTCCTTCTGATGGTTTTAGTTAATCTCTTCCAAAGTTTTCTGATTTGACTATTCGTCATATTTCTTTCTGGGTAAGTAAACCACATGCTCATCTTCGTGATTATTATTGTTTTTCTATCATTGCCTATTTATATGAAACTCAATCCTATCGGAAAGCCAGTTCTGATCCTCTTTAGAAGCAAGCAATGAATGAAGAGCATTAAGCATTTGCTAAAACTCATACCTGGGACTTGATTGATGTACCCTCTGGTAAAACTGCAACTTGTTGTAAGTGGGTCTATAAAATCAAAACTCATTTTGATGGGTCTGCGGAACGCTATAAAGCTCGTTTTATAGCAAAGGATTATGCTCAAGAATATGATATTGACTATATAGAAACATTTGCTCCTATTACCAGTCTTACATCTGTTCGTAGTTTGCTTGCTAATGTTGCAGTACAGAAATGGACTCTGCTTCAAACGGAAGTAAAAAATCCCTTTTTCAATGGTGATCTTGATGAAGAAGTTTAAATTCAACCCCCTATTGGTTATGATCACCCACCTAATAACGTGTGTTGTCTATAACGAGCTCTATATGGTCTTAAATAAGCTCTACGAGTTTGGTTTGCAAAATTTAGCTCCACTGTCAATCGGTTTGGTTTCACTTCTAGCCCTATGACATTGCCATTTTTCTCAAGAAAACTGAATGAGGTTACATTTTTCTTCTCTTGTATGTTGTTGATATGATTATGACAGGTGATGATATACAAGATATTTCAGAGCTTAAAGCTTTTCTTAGTCAATAATTTGAAATAAATGATTTGGGTACTCTTAACTACTTCTTGGTTCTTGAAGTATCCTCTAATTTCACTAGTTATTATTTATCTCAAGCTAAGTATGGTTTTGGATTTTTTTTACTCGAGTTGGTTTGACAGATAACAAGATTGCCTCTACTCCTCTTAAGGCCAATGTCAAGTTCGCTTCTACTGACGGTCAACCTTTTAATCCCAAACTTCATCGTTAGTTAGTTGGGAACTTGATCTATCTCACTATGACTTATCTTGATCTTGCTCATGTTGTTTATATTGTTAGAAAGTTTATGTCTGCACCTCGTGCCACTCATTTTGTGATGTTCTTTGCATCCTTCGGAAAGTTAAAGGTAGTTTGTTTCATGGCTTGCATTTCTCCTCACAGTCTTATCTTAAGTTACATGTTTATTCTAATGCTGATCATTGGGCTGGGAATCTTACTGATCGACGCTCTACTACAAACTTTTGTTTCTTCTTGGCTAACTCACTTATTTTCTAGCGCAGTAAGAAACAAACTCTTACTTCTAGATCTAGTATAGAGTCAGAATATCGAGCCATTATTGGTACTATTGTTTAACTTCTTTGGCATTGTTGGTTACTCTAAGATATGGGTGTTACACATTTTACTGCCATAATTATTTATTATGATAATTGAAGTGCTTAGATTATTACTTATAATAATGTTTTTCATGAACAGACCAAACACATTGAGAATGATTATCATTTTGTTCATCAACACATCAACCATGGTACCATTAGCCTTGTTTCTGCTAGCTCTGTTGCTAAGATTACTGATATCTTCAATAAAACTCAGTTACCTGGCCATTTTCATGAGTTAGTTAGCAAACTCAAGTTGGCATGTACTTTTCCACCTTGAATTTTACGGGGTGTCAGAATATATTAGGTTGCTTATCTAATTATGTTTTGATTACTTGTCTAATTTATACTTGCCATATATGACTCTTTGTATCACTATATATACTATCTTATAATTGTAAATCAAGACATACACAAAAATACAATTCTTCTATTCTAAAACCCTATTGTTCTCCTATTTATCTCTTATTTTCTATTAGCATTTATTTTATGGCAGATATGAAATCTTTTTTTTTGGAGGGGGTTGTATTGCCAAACTAGCTATGAAATCTTGTTTATATTGCTTTTTATAATGTTCCCCCCTTAATTTAAGTGTTATTTTCTTTATCTATTCCATCTATTGTTCCATTTTAATTTCTCTTGCGTACCTTCCTTTTATGTTCAATAAAATAAAGAGAGAACATCCTTAAGGAATTCAAATTACACCATTGGATGAATGCCACATTTCTACGTCAACACTATGGATGACGTGACATTCATCCAATGGTGCACTTAAGAAATTGTTTTCAAGTTGCTGGAGAGAATCCTAGCCATAAAATAAAATGGCTTACTGATGTGAAGTAGAACTGACCAAAGTTGACTTCGAGTCCCAGTATATAATTAGCTCTATTTTGATTATACCTTAAAAATAAAATTGTTTTTTTTATATATACACTCTCTTTGATAAAAATAGATTGAGAAAGGTAAATTTTTAAATTTGCATTATTTTATCTGCTCGTACTTTCATACTCTTTTAAAAATGATCGGGTACTTTGTGATATATGAGAATATATTGTGAAATTTTCGGTCTATGTTTTTCAAAAAATGAGCATAAAATCTGAATTATAACTAAAATTTATTTAGATGTGTATAAATTCTATTTTGAAGCGAATCAAATATAAATTGTAGTTGATTATTCGCAAATTCAAAAACTAAATTTTTGTGTTTCCTAGTAAATTAGGTTGTGATAATTGAATTGTGACCTTGCCAATGAGGGTGAAATGTTGGTCATGCCCACATGTTGTGATTGTGTGATTAGGAATTAATTTCGTCACTATGTCATCGATGTCATAGTAGTGTACATTGTGATATATATGGCATTTTATAGACATTTGTTATGTCCAATTTACAAGTTGTGCTGCCAAGATTAAGAGTGACTTTGATATTGCTGGAGACTAATTAATTTTTATAAATGTGTTTAGAATTGTGAAAATTATGAGTTTTTTATTTTTATTTTTTATTTTTTATGATAATGTGTTCTGTAACAATAAGTTTTGTTCATTCACTTTTGCTTCTTTGACAATTCCGAGACTTTTATCTTGCTATAAGATTGTTTTATGTTATTTTTGAAAATTTCAACCACACTCTATATTTTTTATTGGATCATAATCCTCTACATTTGAAAATTGAAATGGAGTCAAGTTTATGGTGAGATTGAATACCATATCATCAAATGGAGAATATTCAAATTTGTCAATGTGGCATTTAATCTCACATTGAACTTGACCTTCATTTCAAATTTTAAATGGAGATGATCGTGGTCTTTTTTTATTTTGTTATATTACTTTGATTTTGAAATTATGGTCAATTCCTAGGATACAAGATCAGTGAGCGAGAGTGAGAGCATTAGAGCGTCGATTTTAAAAAAAAAATGTTAAGAATATATAAATTTATAATTTTTATACTATAAATATATAATTACATACTTGAAATGTGTGTGTGTGTGTATGTATATAAGTTTTTTTGCTTTTGTATTTTGTTAGTGAAAAAGAATTAGAAATTGTCATTATTTATCCATGAAACATATAATATATACTATTGATGTGCAATAATAACAGAAGTGTTAGGATTAGGTCCAAAATCTGATTAAGTGGTACTGAAGGCTCGATTAAAAATGAGAGGTTTTGATCGGGTGGAGGTGAACTCGAGGTAACGAATACTTGACTGATATTGAAATTTTCTTAGCTCATAACTTATTGGTATGTGTCACGAAGTTACATGGTGTGAAGAATAAACTGCCTAAAGAGCAAACAAATTTGTGGGAAAGTTATTGAAGGCTATAAATATGGGCATCAAGAGGTTGAGTGAACATTGAGTATATTAAGGTTTGAGTTGTGAGATTGGAGAGAGTTTTCACAAAGTTTTGTTTAGAAAATTTGTGTACTGTTTGAGAAGAATTTACATACAATTTTGTCTAGAAAAATTGTATATTGTGGTGTAGTAAGTTTTGACAGCTTTTCCCCACCAAAAGTTACAAAAGAAGTGGAATAGTAATTGACTCTTGGACGTCAGTTGTGCCGAACCACGTTAAAAATTCTTGTGTTTATTTATTTCTTTATTTTTGCTATAGTGATTGTGTGGTTATTGAATGGCCATTAAAAGTCCCAATAAGTCATACTATAGCAACATTAGACAATGAAAAAAATTAAGAGAATTGATGCGGTGAAGAAGCAAGTCAAATTTGCCATTGTATATTAGATTATAAGCCTAGGTAAAGGATTGTTGGGATTAAGCTCAAAATCCAATTAAGCGGTACTGAAAACTCGATTAAAATAGTGAGGTTTTGATCAGGCAGAAGTGAACCCAACCCAACGACAACTTGATTGATATTGAGATTTTCTTGGCTCATAATTTATTGGTATAGGTCCCAGAGTTACTTGGTGATCAAACAATTTGGTGGGCAAGTTGTTGAAGGTTATAAATATGGGTATCAAGGGAGTTAGTTTCTTCCTATTTCTGAAGTAGGAATAATTGTTTAGCAAACCAAACACCAATATAACTTGTAAAAATAGGTTTTATAATGATTCAAGGGTTGAGTGAATTTGGTGTATTGGGGTTTGGGTTGTGAGATTGAGAGAATTTTCACACAATTTTGTCTAGAAAAATTGTGTATTGTTTGGGAAGAGCTTTCGCACAGTTTTGTCAAGAAAAATTCTGTATTGTGGTGTAGTAAGTTTTGATAGCTTTGTTTCATCTAAAAGTTATAAAAAAAAGTGGAATAATGATTGACTTGTAAACGTAGGCAAAGAATTGTGTCGAACCACATTAAAAATTCTTGTGTTTATTTATTTTTTAACTTTTGCTATTGTGATTGTGTGGATATTGATTGTGCGTCAAAAAATCCCAACAAAAAAAATTGGATTGGCGCAGTGGTTAAAGGGCATGATGCGTGATGCATATTTGCGAACTGTTTTCGATAAAATATGTGATTAAAGCTAAGTCTTCAAAGAATCTGCCATAGGTTTGCCTTTCAATAAAAAACAATAACAAAATAAAAACTAAACTATAACTTGAAACTTACCACTGCAGATTCAGCATATACTTAATAGATATTCAGAAAACAGGCAAGACAAATCAAAAAGATGAAATAACAAAATAACTGAGAATTCATATAAGATGATCATTGGCACATTGCTCATCATAAAATTGGAGTCCACCAACATTGACATCATAAATGATGCGCTTATTTTGTTGATGCCATGCTCCTAGTATAGTTAATCCAGTACTCGGTAACACTGCGACGCAAAAATATTTCCCATATACGATATAATGCGCATACTTCCCATCTACGATATAATCAGCTCCTTCAAAATGGTATGTCATCGTTGCATAGTGGTTGAAACCTGGCGTGTACACGTAACAAAGTTCGAAGGTTTCAACTTCAGCATGAAATCTCTGAAGCCCAAGTCTATCATAAAAATCCTGAAATCCATCAATTACAGCCTTATAAGCATCGATTCCAACGGTGTTTCGATCAATGAGACTGATTGCAGCTCCTGAGTCTATCATGCAACCTCCGCTACCATCTGGCTTTATTGCAAATGTACTTTGTACGAACCCTAATCGACGCCATCCAACACTTACATCTAATAAAGTCAAGTAGTAATAAAAGGATCGAGGCGGTCTTGCTCCAAACAATGTTGTTTGAAGATTTCCTGAAGGACGAGGAATGTCTTCCCCGAACCTTAACGCACCAGGGTGTGACATTGCATCATTAGAAGGAACTAAACAGTAGGAGAATCGGTTGTCAATTGCATCAGATAATTGCGTCCTTAGCGAATCTGGTGAGTAGCTTAATCCTAAGATCCCAGAAATTATTCCATCAAGGGCAAAACCGATGTTTTGGTTATCGTTCGAGCAACCAAAGAATATGTCATTAAATACTTTGTTTCCAAATTTGAATGATTCATAGGAGGCAACACCTTTTATTACGGCTCCACCACCGTAGTTAACGTTGTAGACACATTCGCCATTTACACAGGTGTAAGTTTGATTACCTCGGCAAAGAGGATGACTGCAAGGAACCTTTTTATAAGTAGAGGAAGAGAGTGACTTGTAGAGATGACCTTTTTGTGGGTAACAATTTTTGCAAGGCTCACACTGTGTCCAAATTAGGCCACCACCGGTATCCATTAACAAATACACAGGCACACTTTGGCTTCCAATTGAAACCAGCACCATATAATTGAAACTATCACGAAGCAACGGAAGATGAAACCCATTGCGATCTATTGTAGTATTTCGAATCGAGAATGATTCCAAATAATGAGCTCTAGCTTTAGAGAAATTGATCATTCTTTTGATTCTTTCAACTTGAGTGAGGTTTCCTGGATATAGCGGAGACTCATGAGAATCCCTTGGGATGAGACTTAGACTAAATCCAGTTAGTTTTGCAGTAGCGAAATGGAGTTGGGAAGAAATTAGCATGAGGTGAAGGAATAGAGTAGCTAAAGCTATTGGGGAGGGTCGAATTCCAGCCATTTTAGAGTTAAATATGAGCATGCCAAGCATATGTGCTAGCAACAACTATAGTGGTTGGAGGAAGCAATTTTTTTAAGCAATTTAAAGAAGGCTCAAATTGATAACACAATTTGAAAATTGAATCACTATTCTTTTTTTAGTATAAAGATATTGCACTGTAAGTTAATTAATAACACGATCTGAAAATTGAATTATTATTCTTTTTTAGTATAAAGATATTGCACTGTAAGTTAATTAATAACACGATCTGAAAATTGAATTATTATTCTTTTTTAATATAAAGATCTTGCACTGTAAGTTAATTAATAACACAATCTGAAAATTGAATTATTATTCTTTTTTTAATATAAAGATCTGGCACTATAAGTTAATTAATAACACAATCAGAAAATTGAATTATTGATAACACTAGATAAATTCTACGATTAACCATAGATTTATATGTTCAACTAACACAAATTACAATCTATATATAACACTAGATAATATCAGTACAGGAAAAAAAATACAAATGATTTCCAGCAATTACTAAACTAAAAACGAGCTAAAGAATTTCATAATCTTGGGCACCATGTTGTCATGCCACGTTTTCCTTCAATTTGAGTATCAAATGGTGCTACCAAAAATCAAAATGGCATATACTGGAACTTCCTGTAAAGTGTCCTAACATCTTGATAGAATTGTATCTGTATAACATTAAAAAAAAAGAATTGTATCCGTATAATAGCCTTAGAAATAGAGAAATAGAAAATGATAATTTTGTCATTTTAATTTCATATAAGCTCATGTCTAGAGTTTATTTGTAAAATTTATTCAAAGCTTTATGATCAATTAATTGTAATAAATTCAAGCATTGATTGTGGCAATTAAGTGGAGGTAGATGTAATAAATTCAAACATTAATTGTGGCAATTAAGTAAAGGCAATTATGCTCAATTAAGAATTATTTGTGGCCAAATTAATTCAATTATTCTTAGTGCATTTCTCCTATAAATAGGATAACCATAGAGCATATGAAAAGTTATGAGTGTTAGAGAGCAACACAAGGTGTATGCTTAAGGAATGTTGGTTCATATTCTCAATGGTTGTATTAAGAGTATAAAGTATATGTAACCAACCTATATATGGTCCATGTTTAACCCTTTGGTCATCCATTGATTGTGGTAACAAGCGTATGGAATACGAACGGACGTTCTTGATGGAAGAACATGTATAAATACAGGTTTGGTCCCTAGACTCGATACTACTCATTTTTCTTTCATACACCATCAATTGAAGAGAGTTCTGAGAGTCTAGAAAAACCAACATCGAGAGAATAACGGATTGTATAAGCGAAAAACTTCAATGGTCGGAGGTATGTTTACGGTCTTTATAATTCCGCATTTAATCTATATGCTATTTAAGTTGTTTAACATATTTAGATTATATTTAAGTTCTAACATTTGGTATCAGAGCATTGTTTGCCTCTGCTTTAAAGTATTAAGCAATCTGTAATACTTTCGATTTATACCCAAAAAATAATTTGATTTCAAAGTTTGTTTTTTGAGTATTTTTTTTATGGAAAATAATGTTAGAAATCATTAGGAAATTTGATTTCTAGTATTTCTGAGTTTTAAAAATCTTGCTTTTGTATCTTGGAAGCCAAGATTTAGTTAAGTTTTGAAAACGGGTCAAAAACGATTTGAGTGGGTGCGTGGTAAGCAGGTGAAGGTGCTGGATGGGCAGAACGACCATGATTAGGAATTTGTGGGGCAAATCCGGGAGGATATTGATTTTGAGCATGATAAGGGGCTCCTCCCTGATTCATTGGTTGGTTCTGCCTCCATGAAAAATTTGGGTGGTTCCACCACCCTGGATTGTACGTCTTGGAGTACGATCCATTTGACTGTCTTCGAAAGTCATTGAAAGCATTTACTTGTTCCATAGGATGCTCGGCACAAGCCGGCATTGATGGGCAATTCTGTGCTAGATGCATGGGACTAGCACAGATGGAACAGCTTTCAACATTGAATGTGTTGGCCGCATTGATGGATTGGCTCACAGTGAGAGCGTCAATCTTCTTAGTGAGGGCATCTAACTTTATCCTCAAATCAGTGTCCTCCCTGACCTCATAGATGCCTCCCCTCTTAGGAGCACGAATGGACTTATCTCGACAGCTTGAAAAATCCCACTGCTGTGAGTTGTCGAACAACTTGTCCAATGCCATGTCTGCTTCGTCTCCTGTCAGACTCAAGAATGCCCCCCATTCATAGACTCGATCATGCTACGGTTGGGTTGAGTCAACCCTTGGTAGAAGAATTGAACGAGTCTCCACTTCTCATATCTATGTGGAGGGCATCTGATCAGTAACTCTTTAAAGTGCTCCCAGCTTTCAGAGAACTTCTCATCCTCATCTTGAGTGAAAGAGCTAATCTCCTTTCGGCACTCATTCACTCTAGACATTGGGAAAAACTTATGATAAAATTTGCTAAGCAGGTTTTCCCAAGATGTAATAGACCCGGACGTGTTGGAGTCCAACCACGCTCTTGCTCTATCGTGAAGGGAGAAAGGGAAGAGTCGAAGATGGACTGACTCCTCAGAGAAGTTCTAGAATTTGAATGTAACACAAATGTCTTTGAACTTCTTCACATGACTATAAGGATTTTCAAGATCTAAGCCATGGAATGAGGGTAAGAGTTGGATAACATATGGCTTCAAATCAAAGTGTGTGGCATTGGTTGGTGGCAACACTATGCAGGAAGATGAGTTACTCGCAACGGGTGCGAACAAATCCCTAAGGGATGTAGTGGAGTCCACGCTCTAAGCTCTAGGTTGCTCTACATGTTCAGGATGATTAAAATTTTCTCCCATCTCAACAGTCTCTCTCTCAACTAGTGCTCTTTTCTGCCTCCTAAGAGTTCTTTCTAAGTCGGGATCTAAATGTGTCAAATCTAAGTTCAAGGATCTCCGACCAAGCATACACCAACGGAAAAATAATGAGATACTAACCAGCAGAAGCAACAGAATAAAGCAAACACAAAACTCAAAATTTTTTTATTTATTTTTGTTTTATTTATTTATTTATTTTTTTTTAAAATTGCTAACTAACTAGTAGAAAAATAAAATTAATTCAGACCAAAAATTTTCACAAACCAAACAACTCCCCGGCAACGGCGCCAAAAACTTGTTGTGAGTTTTAATTTACTCGTAAGCGCACGAGTCGTTTGCAATATAGTGTTGTGCAAGTGCGAGGTCGAATCCACAGGGAATTGCGTTGTGAAAATATAATTTTTAATCTAAATTAAATCTATCTTAACCTAGTTCCGAATTTTGAATGATATTGCAAAAGAAATATAAACTAAACTAAGTTGATTTAAAAACTAATAATTAAAACACTAAGGTTTTCGAATCCACCCCACCAAAGTTTAAGCATATATGTCCTAAAAAATAGCCTATCAAAAGATTCCATGAATCCAACTATAAGACAAAAAACAAAGAATATCCCAATTAAACCAAAAGTGTCCAATGTATCCGCTCTTAACAAATCACAAAGGAAATCCAATTTAATCGAAAAGCATTCAATGTATCCATCAGATGAAACACAAGGAATATCCAACAGATAATTTAAACTCAATCAATTATAAAATTAACTCAAATAATTGACAGAACATTTATACTAAAAATTGTCAGATTTGTACAAGCAAATCTGAACTACTACACCAAACAACGGCGGAGCTTCATCTTCAACCTTAGCCGAAGAGTCTAGCCACTCATAACTATAAAACTATAATAAAAAGTGCTAAACATTAAACTAAAACAACTGAATATAAAGAAATAAATAAACAACTTTACATGGGAGAAATTCCCTTCGCTGACGGGTGGCGTTTCCCCTTGTGGTAGCAATGCCTTCGGGATCCACCAGAATGCTAGCGGACATCCACCGGTAAACACCAAAGTGGCTCAGGAATTGTACACTGAATGATGAAGCCAGATGGTGTTTATATAGGGGAAGACCCGGAGCAATGTGGGTTGCAGATTCGATGTGGGATACTGCCCGTATGCGCTCGATCGCAGTGTGGTGCGATCGATCGCAGGTACGATCGATCGCATGTCTTGTGCGCACGATCTCATGTGCGCTCGATCGCATGTTTGGTTACGATCGATCGCAGATGCACTGAACTTCAAATATTTCGATGTGGGATGTTGACCCTGCACTCGTTCGTAGGCAGGTGCGCTCGATCGCATATCTCGTGCGATCGATCACAATGTCTCCAGAAGCTTCACATCTCCTGAAATGCTTTATTTTCTCCACAAACCAGTAAAAATACACAAAACACAAAAAAGACGTAAAATAAAGTGAAATACTACTAACTAAGAGCATAACAAATATAAGTTAAGGGTCTAAAATATGCAATATTTAAGACTCATCAAAAAACTTTCAACTAAAATTAACTATGATTATTAAAAATAATTAAATCACATTATATTTTATAGTAAAGTTAATATAATATTTTAAATAAAAATTAAATATTTTTATAGTAATAAAAAATTACTATATAATCTTATTTTTTAAAATTTGGTTCGACCATTTGATTCACTAGCTGGACCATAACCTATGTTGATGTTTTTTCAAAATAAACTTAGATTTTAAGTTTAAGATGTTTTAGGAAATCAAAGGAAATAAGAAAAGAAAAGAAAATTCATGTTGTGAATGATTTAGTTGACCAAATGGACTCATTCAGTCGATTAAATGATTGATTCAGTCGACTGAATGGAAGGCTAAAATTTCTTGAAACTTTTTCAGTTGACTAAATGAAAGACCCAGTCGACTGGATGTTCGAAAATTTGAATTTTCATAATGTTAAATGACAGTTACTCGGGAATTGGAATGTCTATTGAGAAGAGACACTTAATTAAGTCAGTTGAGTTAGTTTATTACTGAACCAAAATGTCTATTATGAAAAGACATTAATTAAACACTATAAAATGTGTTTAACTGTCATAATTAAGATAACATAAATTACAATCAATTTTTCCTGGATTTATTTTCTTCTTCTTCTTCTCATTTATAAAATCATGGGTATGTTTATGTCTAGAAATCTTGTAAATTTACAAACATAGGTTTTCATCATCCATAAACTCATAGAAGCTGCTCTTGGTTATTCTTCACGAGTGCAAAGTGCAGAATAACAACAGAGCTTCATTATATCTTAGAGGAAATTCGCCAGAAACATTCTTGCACTAGTGAGGGGCGACTTAAACCTTTAGAAAAGCAACATAGTTGTGCCTTGAAGCCATTTCTCTTATTCTCTCTTATTTCATTTGATAAACAACCCTTATTTTCCCAAAAATTCCTCCAACAACCTATTGGTCTGGATTTAATAACTATGTTAGGGTTACTTAAAACACATTGTTTATATATGGAAAATTCTCTTTAAAATCTCTATGTTTGGAAAGTTTGTGAATGTAATTGTTGATAGAGGATCCCATCCTAAAACAAGTAAAAAGCATTTAGTTAAGCTATCTATCCATTTAATGTAATATCTTCTAAGAACTACATAGGATTAATTACCATATCTCATGTCATTAAATTCAAAATTTTAGTGCTTCCCTTCATTCAAAAATTAGAGACTCAACTATAAATTGCTCTTTCATTAATTAAAATACGTAAATTTCACAACAACGAAATTTAATTAGAGAAGACCAAATATATTTCTGTGCAGAAGATGAGTTTACGGCGAGGACAAATTAGGGTCCTTGCCTAATCTATTTGCGGGTGAACCTATAGCGTGGGCTTGCACATCTTCGTGAATACCAATTAATTTCCTCATCGAAGCACATTTTCGGTAAGATCCCAAATTGAAGTGTGTTTCGGCTTCTTGTTGTTATATGGCTGGTTGTTTTTGTGTTTGTTTTTTGAGGGTTTGCGGTTTCTGAGTGTGGCTTGTACATGTGCTAGGGGTAGTTCTTTCTCCCCCTCGTGTGGGATCAAACCCAAAAAAGTAACCCAAAATATCCTCGTTGTTTTTTTTATTTACAGAGATGACATAAGGAATTGAACTCAATACTTCAAGACACTCAAGTACTCAAGTACATTTGATTTGGACAATAACCTTTGAGCCAAAGGTGGTATTGGGTAAAGTAAAAATTAAGTTGTTTTGATTTTGGTATCAAAGAAAACCCTCGCCTAAACCCTCTTTTTCCTCATAATCAGCCGCCCTTTCTTGGTAGTTCTTCACCCTGCGCAGTGCGTACTCTCCCTTTCTTGCTAGTCCATTGCTCTCTCTCTCTATTACCAGGAACCTCTCCCCCTGTCTCAAAACAGCAAGTGAGGTCGTTCTTTCTCTCTTTTTCTATCTCTCTTGTTTTTCTTCTCTCTTACTGCAGAATATAAAATTTAAATCACAAGTTTTTTTGGCCGATTAAACCACCCTCCACTGCAGAATTGCAGCCGTCCAGTGCCATCAGGTAACTCTCTCTCTCGGCCCGCAGCTATCCCTTTAGATTTTGTTCTCCTTTTCCCTTTAGTCTTCTTCTTTGTTTCTTTATGTTCATACCATTTTTATTTGTCTCCCATCATTTGATTGATATAAAATAACATGAAAGATTTTCTACATAAATTTAAGAAAGGGAAAAGTAAAAGAAGGAAGAAATGGAATCAGAAGAAAATTTGAGCTTTAAATCTACAGATGAAATCAGAACACGAGTCCTCCTACGCATATGTAGATTTTGTTATATACTAGAGGAAGGAAAAGTGAGTTTTGTCTGGCTGGTTAAGTTATTTCTTGTGGTTTGAAGTAAAATATTTAATTATCTTTTTAGTTCAAATTTTATTCAAAGTTTAAATTTAGGTCGATTTTTTCGTCTAAAAGTTCAGTACTTGCTTCTAATCGGAACTGTTTCTTGAAATATTTACCTGGCTTGTTTTACAAGAACAATGATGCCTGCAATGACTTGGAAGCTGTGAATGTTGTTGGACAAAATCCCAATTCAGTGGAATTTGTTTTCGAGGTGAATGATACTTGTAAGGGTATTCCAAAAGAGAAGCAGAAATCAGTTTTTGAGAACTATGTTCAGGTGGCACTGGCTTAGGACTTGGTATCGTGCAGTCGCTGTTAAGAAGTTAAGCAGTTTTTGAGCAAATTACTTCTACCCGGAATCGTTTGCAAATAATAATTTCAATAATTTGATCTTCGCTTTAAATCTTGCAATAGGTATGTCTCATGGGTGGAGAGATAAGATTATGGTTAAAGAGATCGGAGAAAAGGGAACATGCTTCAGGTTCAATTTTTCCTCATGACTCGCGAGATTTTCTGTACTAATGCTACAAAAGCAGACATTGAGACGAAAGGGGATTCTGTATTTGATGGAGCACAACACCATTTGGGGTCGACAATTTGGACAACAAATCCGAGCCTGACCATTCAAACTCCTAGTTCAAGGCTAAATATTCTTAGCGCTATCCCTAAGGTGGAGGGAACTCATCTTGTTCTCTTGATTCGAAATGAAGAGAGGTGAAGAATTTCACAGAAGTTTATGGAGAGTCGGGATAAATGTCTCTGTTGTGGACAGATGGGAGAATCACCTTTATACTCTCAAGAAGATAAAATCAGATTTGAGTTCCAGAAGTAACGTCTCTAGTTCTAGCTCAGAGGATGTGCCTTTAAGTGCCATGGAAGGAAACAAGTACAAAGTAACTTTCTATAAAAGGAGAGGCTTGCGTGGCTTCATACTTATGGTGAGCAGGGTCATTTCCAGAACTCTATTGGGTTGTAACTGAATTTAGAAAAGGCTTTTGCGGTACCTGCTGCAAGGTTGTTTGGTTAAATAAACCCACCTCCCTCAGCAGCGATTTCAAAGCCTTTGAAGATGAAAAGCTTGATTTAAATGATGACATTCAGTTGTTCAAGCCTTTTCACGGTTCTTGACTGTGTGATGTTGTAAAACTTCTACCAGAATTTGGCGGTACATTGCCACATGGATTCACATCTGATAAGCAGGGTGCACCATCCACAAAGGGTACCGCTCAAATCACGTTGAAATCTGATGCTCCGACCGATGAACCAAGGCTTCAAAAATTAGAGATACAAGAAATTCACAGTAGCACTTAAAGCATTGAGAAGCACAAGAAGAGAATCTTGTCACCTTCATCAGCAAATCAGGCTCATGCTAGGTCTGGTTCAAGAATTTCTCCAACTAAAGGGCACCCATTTAGACAGACAGAAATACAGGAGGAACATCCTGTCTTAATGAGCAGTGAGCAACCCTTGGGCGGGGAAACAATCTTGGTTGCCGATGACAATGCAGTGTTGCACAAGTTGGCGAGGTCTATACTTTTGAGGCTGGGTGCAACTGTTGAGCTCTGTGAAAATGGAGAGAAAGTTGTACGACTGGTTTCTGATGGTCAGGATCAAAAGAAACATGGACCTGCTTACATTCTTCCTTATGATTACATATTAATGGACAGACAGGTAAGAAGGACGATTCCCTTTTTATATTGCTTAATCAATTACTAACTTCGTTTAAACTAGATGCTTGGTAGTTAGCAATGTGATGATCCAAACTTATGTGCGGGTTAAAGGGTTCGTTTATTTTAGGTGTGAGCGTATGTTGAGTCCCATATTGGTTATGAACTAGGTTGATCTTAACCATATAATAACGGATGCAACAGTTTTAAATTGAAAATTTCCTTTTAAGGTGGATATGTAACCTGTGATGTTACAAATGGTATCCCGACAAACCATCTAAGCTAAAGGTAGTTTCATTTGTTAGAATTGTACGGCCCAAACCCATGGTGGGGAGAGTTTTTTCAAGGGCAAACATTTTATTGATGATAAGCAAGATGCAAGATACTGCAGCAGAAACACTGCTGAGAACCACCAAAATGTATGCAAAAAAGCTGCAGAAGACTAACACAAAAAATGCAGAAACAGAAATCATGTCTCGCTCCAGAAAACCTCCATTAAACTGCAGAAACAGACCTATGGTGGGTGAGGGTTCATTTGGAGAAAAATCTTGCATGCACCAGGTCTTGTAGACCGGGTACATCTAGCACGTATAATGGTAAGAATTTTCCTCTCTCACAAAATCAGACGGTTCATGATCTCCTAGTCTATGCAAGAATTTCTCATTCATTATGGAGTTTTCTGTTAGAATGGATCGAGACAGGATCGTAGGTTGATCGAGTAATAACCACAAAACAATAAAGTAAGATAAAAAAGGGAAACAACAAATTTACATGGTTCGGCTTAAAACCTACGTCCACGGGCAGAGGCCAGCAGCAAAATTTCACTATAGTGAGATAATATACAAAGAGTGTTTACAACACACAATCTCACAATTTCTCTCTTAACATCTCTCTTTCTTCTTGATGTGAATACTTCATGTTGGAATGCCTTTTATAGGCTCACAAAAAGACTCCAAAGGACAAAGCAATGGATGCTAATTGTTATGTTACCCAATTGCAAGAAGAATAATGAAGGCTTTGTCTTCCACCATGGCCGAAAGTAGAAGATGCTTTTGACCCACAAATTAAGCCACAAATTGAGCCATAAATAATGCAACAAAGTGGACTCAACTTTTGACTCAATTTGGCCTACCACTAATTCAAGGCAATTATTCAACAAATCTCCACATTGACTTGAATTTGACAATAGTGAAAATAAAAGCTTCAACCTCTACCAAACAACCCCGAAGGGTCTAATGCAAATGCTGTGTAACACCAATCAAGTCCATGCAGTGAGTGAACTTGGCAATGGGAAGAGATTTTGTCAACATATTAGCAGGATTATTCAGAGTGCCAATATTTCTTACAATAACATCACCTTGAGCCACAATATCCCGAATAAAGTGATACTTCACATCAATGTGTTTAGTTCTCTCATAATGCATTTGATCCTTCGTCAAATGTATAGCGCTCTAACTGTCACAATAAACTACAGTTTTATTTGTTTCCAAACTGAGTTCATTAAGTATACTTCTTAACCAAATGACTTCTTTGGCAGCTTCTGTAACAGCCATAAATTCTGCCTCTGTAGTAGACAATGCAATTGTCGGCTGCAAGGTAGCTTTCTAACTGACTGCACAAGTCCCAATAGTAAATACATAACATGTAATTGATCTTCTCTTGTCCAAATCACCTGTAAAATCTGAATCAATATATCCAGCTAGATTGTCAGAAGTTTTACCGAATTCCAAACAAGCAGTAGAAATACCCTTTAAATATCTCAAAATCCACTTGACAGCTTGCCAATGAGTTTTTCCTAGACAGAACAAATATCTACTAACTACACTGACAACATGTGAGATATCTAGTCGAGTGCAAACCATTACATACATAATACTTCCCACTACACTATAATAAGGAACTCTAGACATATACATTATCTCATCTTCTGACTGTGGTGACATGGATGCTGATAATCTAAAGTGAGAAGCTAAAGGAGTACTCACAGGTTTAGTATCATGCATACCAAAATGTTTCAAGACTTTCTCAATATATTTCTGTTACGACAGAAATAATCTACCTGCACCTCTGTCTCTGTTGATCTTTATTCCCAAAATTTTCTTTGCTGCACCTAGGTCTTTCATCTCAAATTCATCATTTAGCTGAGATTTCAATCTATTAATTTCATATATGTTCTTTGATGCAATCAACATGTCATCAACATATAGCAACAAATATATGAAAGTACCATCATCAAGTCTTTGATAGTAGACACAACTATCATACTTGCATCTAGAAAATTCAATACTCAGCATAAAAGAGTCAAACCTTCGATACCACAGTCGTGGAGACTGTTTGAGTCCATATAAGAATTTCTTTAGAAGACAAACATGATCTTCCTTGCCTTTAACTTCAAAACCTTCTGGTTGCTGTATATAGATTTGTTCATCAAGATCACCATGAAAAAATGCTGTTTTTACATCAAGTTGCTCCAATTCCAAATTATGCATTGCAACTAAAGAAAGTAAGACACGAATAGAAGTATGTCTAACAACTGGAGAGAAAACATCATTAAAATCAACTCCCTCCACCTGGCTGTAGCCTTTCGCTAGTAATCGTGCCTTATACTTGGTGTCTTCAACACTTGTGACTCATTCTTTCTTCTTAAATATCCATTTACACACGATAATTTTCTTATCATTAGGTAGTTCGACCAATTTTCAAGTGTCATTTTTCTTTAGAGATTTCATCTCTTCATGCGTTGCAATGAGCCATTTGTCTGAATCAGATGAACTGATGGCCTCAGAATATAAGGTTGGATCGACAACATCAATGGTTTCTGCAACATTTAATGCATAAGCCAACATATCTTCAAAACCATACCGCTGAGGTTGCTTTATCTGTCTCCTTTGTCTACCACCATCTATAATGTGATGCTCAGCTTCATGATGTGTCTCTCCTCCTATAGACGAACTTCCTGACTGAATAGGATTAGGATTTGCAGATGATGAGGTACCAACCTCAAGCTCCACATTCTCTTGTGCATTCTCCTTTCCCGTATCACACTGAACAGGCAATTCTTTTCTAGGGTGAAGCATAGCAGATTCATCAAAAATAACATCTCTACTAATCATAAACTTATGAGTATCAGGACACCATAAGCAAAAACCTTTAACACCAGAAGCATAACCAAGAAAAATGCATTTCTTCGACCTAGGCTCCAATTTTCTTTCATTCACATGACCATATGCAGGGCAACCAAATATTCTTAAGTTAGAGTAATAAGGAGGGATACTTGACCATACCTCTTCAGGTGTCTTAAGTTCAAGTGATATGTGAGGAGAACGGTTCATCAAATGACATGCCAAATTGACTGTTTTTGTCCAAAATTCCTTGCCAAGACCTGCGTTAGAAAGCATACATAACAGTATTTGATTAATCCTCTCTGCGACACCATTCTGCTGTGGTGTCTTTCTCACTGTCCGATGTCTGACAATGCCTTCATCTTTGTAGAATTGATTAAACTCTGAATCACAAAACTCAAGACCATTATCTGTTCTGAGTCTCTTGACTTGTAGCCTGGTCTACTTCTCCAATAAGGTCTTCCATTGCTTGAAAATGCCAAATACCTCATTCTTGTGCCTGATAAAATAGACTCAAGTCTTTCTAGAAAAATCATCAATAATCGTTAGCAAGTATCTGACTCCTCATTTGGAAATTTCACGGGAAAGCCCCCATAGATCAGAATGAATGTAATCAAGAATACCTTTGGTTTTATGAATTGTAGTGTTGAAGCTGACTCTTTTCCGCTTTCCAAAGATTCAATACTCACAAAAATCTAGTTTCCCAATCTTTCTTTCAGGCAAAAGACCTTTTTTACTAAGTACAGCTAATCCCTGCTCACTTATATGCCCAAGGTGTATATGCCACAACTTGGTAGAGTCTGAATCTGATATGGATGAGGAAACTGCTGCAGAGCCTGTTACTGTTGAACCCAATAAGGTGTATAGACTGCCAGACTTCTTCCCTTTCATGAGAACAAGAGCACCACGAGAAATCTTTATGTTCCCAGACTCAATCATAGATTTGCAGCCATTGGTATCCAGAACTCCCAAAGAAATAAGATTTTTCTTCAAATCAAGTACATGTCTGACATCAGTCAAAGTCCTGACAATTCCGTCATGCATCTTGATTTTTACTGTGCCTACACCAACAGTCTTACAAGTGGCATTATTGCCCATTAGAACAACTCCACCTTCAACAGAATCATATGTGGAGAACCAATCTCTATTGGGGCACATATGATAAGAACATCCAGAATCAAGAATCCACGCGTTGTTGGATCTAGACTTGTCGGTTGCAAATAGAACATCATCACATTTTTCTTCTGCTACATCAGCATCAGCTGTTTCTTTCTTCTGCTTGCCCTTCATTCTTCTTTTTTTTCTGCGGCTTGTAGCATTCCGTTACGATGTGTCCCTTCTTTTTTGCAATAATTGCAAGTCAAATTTTTGTGCTTTCCTCTTGACTTTGATCTTCTTCTATCCTTGCCATCATCAAAGCCTCTGTCATTGGATCTGCCTCTTGCAACAAGACTAGAGCCTTGATCATCAGACTTATTAAACAAAAGTTCATTATCCAATTTCTCCTTACTCATAAGGGAAGATATCACATCATCAAAATTTAATTCTTCCCTACCATAAATTATTTTGTCTCTGAAATTTTTGTATGAGAGTGGTAATGAACATAATAACAAGAGAGCTTGATCTTCAGACCCAATAATAGCTTCAAGATTTTTCAAATCATTAATTATTGAGATAAACTCACTGATATAGAACTTGAGAGAGGAACCTTCTGTCATGCGGAGACCATAAAGGTGTTCATAACCAATCTGTTGGCCAAGGATTTAGTCAAGTACAGCTCCTCTAGCTTGGCCCATAAGGCTGCAGAAGTCTTCTCTGACAGAACTTGCTGTAAGACATCATTTGAAAGACTCAGTTGGATTACAGATAGAGCCTTGTCATCCAGGTCATCTCAATCTTCATCACACATACTGGTAGGCTTCTTGGCTTTCCCCAATAGTGCTTTCTTCAAGCCATTTTGGGTTAGAATGGCAAATATATGAACTTGCCATAGACTGAAACTGTTGTTTCCATCAAACTTCTCAATATCAAACTTCATTGTCGACATCTCGATCGAATAAAATGTTACTATTCATGAAATTCACTATTCACATAAACAGTAACCTCACGGAAAAACAGACAGAAATTAGCTCTGATACCAGTTTGTTAGAATGGAACGAGACAGGATCGTAGGTTGATCGAGTAATAACCACAAAACAATAAAGTAAGATAAAAAAAAAAGGAGACAGCAAATTTACGTGGTTCGGCTTAAAACCTACGTCCACGGGTAGAGGCCAGCAGCAAAATTTCACTATAGTGAGATAATATACAAAGAGTGTTTACAAAATTGGCTCTAGCCAATACACACAATCTCACAATTTCTCTCTTAACATCTCTTTTTCTTCTTGATGTGAATACTTAATGTTGGAATTCCTTTTATAGGCTCACAAAAAGACTCCAAAGGACAAAGCCAATGGATGCTAATTATTATGTTACCCAATTGCAAGAAGAATGATGAAGGCTTTGTCTTCCACCATGGCCGAAAGTAGAAGATGCTTTTGACCCACAAATTAAGCCACAAATTGAGCCACAAATAATGCAACAAAGTGGACTCAACTTTGATTCAATTTGGCCTACCACTAATTCAAGGCAATTATTCAACATTTTCTATGCGTATAAGTGTGTTACAAGTATGCTCTAGTTAGAAATGATGAATAAAATCCATTCTTGCTTTACGTAATAGTAATTCATTATATGTTTTCTATTTTAGAATGTATATAAAATATATATTAGATCTAGATGAGTTTTACTAGAACAACTTCTCCTTGAGGTTCAATTGTTTTCAATTTTCGACAGATGCCACTAATGGATGGCTATGAAGTAACAAGAGAAATAAGGAATGACGAGAAACATTACATGTTCACATCCCAATCATTGCTTTAACTGCTCATACATCAGGGGAGGAGACAAGCAAGATGATCCAGGCTGGAGTGGATGTTCATTTAAGAAAACCATTTAGCAAGGAACATCTAATAGAAGCCATCAGATACATCCACAACAAATGAAAATCTTTCAATATATACCTTCATCTGTTGTTATATAGTAGTATGTTATAGAAACCTTGTCATTTCCTATTAGTTTAAGCTTTTGGGATGATTGGTAACCCAACAATTTTTTTAATATGATATTTTATCCAGTTCGTTGTCATTTGAAATTTAGGCTTTTTCATAAGTTAGTTTCCCTTTAATGTTTCCTCGTTCTTATATTTGAGATTCACGTGCAAAACTTATAATCATTCAGTTAACTTTCACATGGGTGGATGCATTAAAGTATAAAGAATAAATTGAACCATTTCTTATCAACTTAAACTTTTGGGATGATTGATAAGTTAATTATTTCTAATTAATAACTTTTGTGAAACAAATATATTTTCCTATGATATATTTTTGGTGAAATGCACGTATTCAATTTGAAAGTGTTAGGTCAAACTTTCATATCTTCCATATTAAGAATAGATGATCTGTGTATATTAGCTTTCCTATTGTAATACTTTACTTATAGCTAGACAACCTATAATGTAGTAACTGATTCTTGACTTGTAGGAATGATTAGAAATCTCCCTGTACAAATACATAATTCTGTATTAATAATTATTATTCCAGCAAATTCAATCTTTCTTTCATCCTTTCATGGTATCAGAGCAGGACTAAGATCCTGACCCATTGCTGCACTCTAATCTCTCGTGTAGCATCTCTCCTTTTCAGCCATCATGGCCAATGATGAAGTACCACCAACACCTCCTGTCTCTGGCAAGAAAATTACCGATCCCAACACTTCTATAGATTCTTCAAAAGTGATTCTCTCAAATCCCTATTTCACTCATCATTCAGATCATCCGGGTTTGGTTTTGATTTCTAAACTCTTGAATAGAGATAATTATTCTACTTGGAAAAGAGCTATGACTCTGGCCTTAAATTCCAAAAACAAGCTAGGTTTTGTCAATGGCTCAATCAAAGCTCCTTCAGAAAAAGCTGATCCTGAAGGTTATGTGGCTTGGTCTCGTTGTAATGATATGGTCCACTCTTGGATCGTCAACACTCTCAGTCCGAAAATTTTAGACAATGTGATCTATTACTCTACTGCTCATGAAGTTTGGGAAGATCTTCGTGAGCGATTCTCTCAAAGCAATGCACCTCACATCTTTGAGATTTAGCGAGATATTGCCTATCTTCGACAAGAACAACTCTCTGTCTCTGCCTATTACACAAAATTGAAGGGCCTATGGGATGAACTAGCTTCCTACAACGATGCAGTACATGGGGCACAATAAGATCAACAAAAATTGATGCAATTTCTGATGGGATTAAATGATTCTTATAGTGCTATTCGCGGACAAATCCTCTTGATGAATCCTATTCCTTCAATTTGCCAAGCATACTCCTCCGTCTCTCAAGAAGAAAAACAGTGTCTCCTGAGCTCAACGCACGCTGCAACTAATTTTGTCGGCAGTGCCGCCACGGTAGTTCGAAGCAACAGCAGCAAACCCGCTCTATCGGCGGGTACAGGGAGGTCTGAGCGGTCCGACCGCCTATATGGGTCACAGGATTTCCGATCGCTAGAGAATTTCAGTGGAGGAAGTCAATTTGACCAAGACAGGCGCCGTTTTGGTTCTGGAAGAGGACGCCCTCATTGTTCCTACTATGGAGAATTGGGCCATTGGGTCCAAACTTGTTATGAGCTACATGGGTATCCAGCGGGCCATCTAAAAGCAAAGTATAATTCATGCCCAAGATGTTTCAGCAACAATAACAAGCCTGCAACTAATCGTGTGTCCGAGAGCTTTTCTAAAGAAGATGGAAACCAAGTTGTTGGGATTTCAGAGGCTCAATTGAAGCAGCTCTTATCACTTCTTAACGATAAAAATAAAGGATCTAGCTCTCAAACAAATGCCGTAACCAAGCCAGGTTTGTCTAAAGTCACTTCCAGCAGTTGGATCATTGATATCGAGGTGACAGATCGTATTTCTTCATCATCTAAATTATTTTTCCACAAAGATAAAAATTACCCGTTGCCTTCTATACTACTGCCTAGCGGAGAAAAAGCTAATATTGTTGCAAAAAGATCATTGCCTCTGAATTCCGTCTATAATTTGCATGATGTGCTATGTGTACCTATATTCAAAGTTGATTTGACGTCAGTTAGTCGTCTGACGAGAGACCTGAATTGTTCAGTAACTTTTTTTCCCTTATTGGTGTATTTTGCAGGATCTGGCTACGAGGAGGATGATTGGTTTGGGTAAACAACGTGACAGACTATACTATTTGGTGGCACTAGCGACGAAGAAATCCGTGACTAACTCTTCCTCACCCACAAACCAACCAGCCTGCAATCTTACCATATCATCCACCGATCTCTGGCATAATCGCTTAGGCCATGTATTACCTCCTCGTTTAAGTTTCGTTACAAAGAACTTTTTAAATTTTTCCGTTCAATCCAATAATGCTTGCCCTATATGCCCTTTGGCTAAGCAGAGTCGTTTACCTTTCAGTCCTAGTGTAATTTCTTCTATAAAACCTTTTGAGATAGTTCATTGTGACATTTGGGGTCGTTATCGACACCCTTCTCTTTCTGATGCTTAGTACTTTCTTACTATTGTTGATGATTATACACGTTTCACATGGATTTTCTTGATAAGACACAAAGATGAAGCACAATCACTTTTCAAATGATTCTTCAGTTATGTTCTCACTCAATTTGAGTCTCACATTAAGACTTTTCGAAGTGACAATGGTAGGGAATGTATCTCACCTCATTCTTTTTTCCAAGATAATGGTGTCTTTTTTTAGCAATCTTGTGTTAAAACGCCTCAACAAAATGGGGTTGTGGAACACAAGCATCATCATATCTTACAAGTAGCTATAGCTTTGAAATTTCAAGCTCAACTCCCTACCTAATTTTGGGGGAAATGTGCTCTTACTGCTGTACACATCATCAATCGACTCCTTTCTTCGGTTCTCTCTTTCAAAACTTCTTTTGAACTTCTATAATCAAAACCGCTTCTTTTTCTCATCTCCCTGTCTTTGGTTGTTTAGCCTATGCTACTAAGATCCATACTTCTCACAAATTTAACCATCGTTCCATACCCTCAATTTTTATCGGCTATACCATCGGTTAAAAGGCATACAAATTATTTGATTTGTCAACCAAAAAGGTTTTCACTAGCTGCGATGTGAGATTTCACAAAATTATTTTTCCTTATGCATCTGTCAAGCCCGATTTTGCTATTTCTCCTTCAAACACAGATTCTGGCCCAATTCCTCTTGTGGCCCACTTATTCTTTTGATTCCAATCCAAACACTTCTCATCCAAACACATCACCTCCCAATTATATAGTCGCGCCTCATTCTTCTTCAAATCTGTAACCCGTGCCTGCCTCATCTTCTTCGCAGGAACCACCATCTCCCCATCGTCTGGCCATCTTACACATATACGCGCGCCGCCTTAAGTGTTCTGATCACTCTGACTCGCTTCGTCGTTCTGACCCAATCGATCATTGCGACCCATCCTCTCTCATCGTCTCTGAAAGTCCATCACCACCATCCACTTCACCCTCTCCGGCGCCGGAATCCTCATCAAACCCCCTCCCCAATCTATCTCCACATTCACCTCTCTTCTCATCTGAACCTGATCCCGAACCGACACCTAAACCCGCTCCGCTTCGTCGCTCCAGCCGCCAAACTGGTCCGCTGGTCAAGGTCAACGATTATGTTTGCTCCAATGTTTGCTCCGACCAATTGACCTCCTTAATGATAGGTTCGACCAAAGGTACACGCTATCCACTGGCCAATTATATTTCATATCACAGATATAAGCCTGCATATCGATCTTTTGTTGCTCAAATCAGCAATGTCATGGAACCCAAGTCTTATTCAGAAGCCCCCGCTCATCCTGAGTAGCAGGAAGCAATACATTCCAAATTGTAGGCTCTCCAAGCCAATGGCACTTGGTCTCTTACTCCATTACCGGTCGGCAAGACACTTATTGGCTGCAGATGGGTGTATAAAATTTAACACCATTCAGATGAGTCTATCGAGAGGTATAAAGCCCAGTTGGTCGCAAAAAGCTTCACTCAGCTAGAAAGTGTCGATTATCAGGATACCTTTTTCCCCCACTGCTAAGATCATCTTAGTTTGCTGCAGCTCGTGGTTGGTGCCGTCATCAAATAGACATCAACAATGCCTTTCTTTATGGAAACTTAGCTTAAGAAATATATATGTCTCCGCCGCCAGGGCTTCAGCGACAGAGGGAGGAAAACTTGGTGTGTCGCCTTCATAAGTCATTGTATGGTTTGAAACAAGCATCTCATCGATGGTTCACCAAGTTTTCAAAAGCTATTCACTCTGCTGGTTATATACAATCTCAAGCCGACTATTCTATGTTCACCAGAAAACAAGGCAAGTCCTTTACTGCTCTCTTGATATATGTTGATGATATTCTGATTACTGGAAATGATCCTGTGAGCATTGCTGCAACCAAAAACATTTTGCATAGTCATTTTCATCTCAAAGATCTTGGTGATTTGAAATACTTTCTTGGTGTTGAGGTTTTTACTTCTAAGAACAGGATTTTTATTTCCCAACGTAAAGTATGAATTAGAAATCATTGAGGATGTAGAGCTGTTGGGCGTAGCTCTTATTGATACTCCTATGGAACGAGGCTTGAAATTATCGGACAAGAGTGACTTGCTCAAAGATCCGGGTCAGTATAGAAGATTAGTCGGCAGATTAATTTACTTGGCTGTTTCGAGGCTAGATATAACATATGTTGTACATGTCTTGAGTAGATTTATGCACTAACCCCGAAAACTTCATATGGAGGCAGCTCTTCAGGTTGTCTGATATCTAAAAGGTGCACTTAGCCAAGGCCTATTCTTCCCTTCGAATAGTAATTTCAAGTTGAGGGCTTATTGTGACTCAGATTGGGCAAGTTGCCCACTCACTAGGAGATCTACTACAAGTTATTGTGTCTTTCTTGGACCTTCATTGATATCTTGGAGGTCAAAGCGACAGAAAACAGTTTCACTCTCTTTCACCGAGGCAGAATACTGTGCAATGATGGGAGCTTGCTGTGAGTTGACATGGCTCCGATATCTATTGAGGGACTTGGGACTTTCACATCATGAATCTACCTTGCTATATTACGACAACAAGGCTGCCTTACACATTGCAGCCAACCTAGTTTTTCATGAGTGAACTAGACACATTGAGATGGATTGCCATTACATTAGAGATAAGATCCAAGATGGTTCCGTGACTACAAGATATGTAAATTCTGCACATCAACTAGTAGATGTCTTGACCAAGCCCTTGGGGAAAGAGATCTTTGTTCCTATGGTTCACAAGTTGGGAGTGCAGGATATCCACTCTCCAACTTGAGGGGGAGTGTTAGGAAGTCAAACTTTCATATCTTCCATATTAAGAATAGATGATCTGTGTATATTAGCTTTCCTATTGTAATACTTGACTTATAGCTAGACAACCTATAATGTAGTAACTGATTCCTGACTTGTAGGAATGATTAGAAATCTCCTTGTACAAATACACAATTTAGTATCAATAATTATTATTCCAGTAAATTCAATCTTTCATTCATCCTTTCAGAAAGGATAAATCACGTGTATCGTACAATGGGAAAAATTTGACTAAAATACAATTTTTGTCCTTTAACTATATTAGGTTACATTTGGATTTATGAATTTGAAATGTATTTATTTGAATTTAATATTAATTAAAAATTCTTAAATACAACTCAAACACTAGAGTGTTTATACTAACATTCATATTGATGAATTAACTTAATCTTTAAAAGTTGTGAATTTGAAATTAAAAGACTTGAAATTTCATCTGAACTTTCCAAATTAACTTCATATATAAATACATGTATTTTAAATTTGTAACGACCTATCCTGATTGGGCTATACTCGGAACTGTTCCATTACCTTTCAGTAGTACAAATACACATATTTACATATATGAAACTTTTTATTATTACAAACCGACTCTTAAAGTTTTGCAAAGGGTATCGATAAAAAGAAAAGTTTTTTTTCTCAAATATATCTACTTGAATATTTTTACAAATACTAGGCTATAATAAAGACCTAGACTTTCAAAAAGGTTCAAGAGATGAGGATGCCGTGGACGAGGACTCCTACTGACTTTAACCACAAAATTTTCGATGCTTTCTTGAAAATGTTAGTAAAAAAAATAAAATGGTGAGCTAAAAAGCTCAGCTAGAAACACATTAGTAGGAGTAATTGTTTTGAAAAGTAATTCATTAATTATCAATCTTATTATGTAGGCTCTTATTGTATTCATAATTATAATATGACTTTTATATAAAAACCTTTGATTTATTTTTCTTAATTCTTATCACCAAAGAAAATAATCATCATTTCAATGATACTAGTATTCTTAACTTATCACATAACTCATAATCCAAATCTTAATTCCCACATACAAAATAAAATCAAACATTCTTGATTCATATTCATTCCAATAATTTCCCGTCCACAACAATTGATATCTCAACACCCTTCATTGGGTCATTCTCATCACATGCCCCTTATGGGCCAATCTCAACACATGTCAATTATGTGTGAAATGAATGTAATGAGATACAATGCAATGAATAATAATTTCTTTAGTTATTTCATTTCATATTTCTTTACTCATTTCGTTTCATTGCCCCTCATTGGGCTCATCATATAATGACGGGGATGTCTTCCCATGTATCAATATTTTTTATTTTCATACCCTCGAATCCCCATCACCTAGGTCACAACCTACTCTAGGTGGGGTCCTACCATTTCAATATCATTCTCGAATCCTCTGCACGTAAGTCATAACCTACACTAGGTGAGATTCATCTATCCCCTCCACCTAAGTCACAACCTACACTAGGTGAGGTTTTTCCATTCTCTCCACTTAGGTCACAACCTATACTATGTAAGGTCTATCTATTTCTTCCACTTAGGTCATAACCTACACTAGGCAAAGTCTATCCATTCCCTCCACCTAGGTCACAACCTACACTAGGTGAGGTCTTATCATTTTTGGATTCCTTTCACCTAGTTACAACATACTCTAGGTGGAATCATGTCCTTTCCAACATCAGTCTTTTCCATTATCTTACTACAAACCATATCCATGCAATGTAACATTTATTTCAACACATAATCCACAATTAAACATATTACAATCATTCAATCCACAACACATTTTTTAACATATCAAGATGTTTCTATCGTCATTTCGCTATATATTCATGGGTCAATAAAATTATCATCGAACTATAAAGGTATTTTCATGATCATTCATTTCATTATGCTTACTAAGAGTAAGTGAAACTCACCTTGAAACTGTACGTCTTATCATTTTTGGATTCCTTTCACCTAGTTACAACATACTCTAGGTGGAATCATGTCCTTTCCAACATCAGTCTTTTCCATTATCTTACTACAAACCATATCCATGCAATGTAACATTTATTTCAACACACAATCCACAATTAAACATATTACAATCATTCAATCCACAACACATTTTTTAACATATCAAGATGTTTCTATCGTCATTTCGCTATATATTCATGGGTCAATAAAATTATCATCGAACTATAAAGGTATTTTCATGATCATTCATTTCATTATGCTTACTAAGAGTAAGTGAAACTCACCTTGAAACTGTACAACCCAATAGTCTTAATCAACTAGCAAAATACTCGATTCAACTCTTTGAATACCACCTAAAAGAAACATATGCTAAGTATAAGCTAATGTACTCCAAGACTTATACTAAAAATGTTTAAGAGATGCTATGATATTGTGTTTAAATATTAATTAAGCTTGCTATAATCATTTTAAAATTGAAATTAAAGCTTTTGGGTCAATTATTTCATAATCCAATGATTAATTTTAAATAATATCAGGGGCTGTTTTGCAAAGAACGGATTAAAATATAAAAACGTTTCAAACAGCAGGGATATATCTGAAAAACACGGGGGTATAATTGAATAACTTCTTTTAAACTGGGGTAAAACTGTAAATCCGGTTGGAATACTGTCATCCCTAACCTCCAGCCGGGTTGACCCACTACATCAAACGACCCAAATCCTTAATTTTTGCATAAATCTATCATTTCTACTCCAAAATTAACAATTTGTATATGGAGTTTGAAAATCTTGGACCAAGGATTCATAATATTGGGTTACATTTCCAAGATCATCCATATTTTTCTTTGTCACTCATGGCATAAAGTGTTATCATGGTGAAAATTAGAAAAATAAGGAAGAAAAGAGTAGGAGACTTACAATTAATTACTCAAGCTATGTTTTCAACCTTCAAGAACTTTTCCATGTCTCTTAATATTCTATTAGTAATTTATCTCTACATGACATTAGCAGCATTTTAATTATTTTACTAGTGGCACACAATTGTATTTTAATCATTTGACTATTATTCACAAAGTGCTATCTGTTTTGTTTTTTAAAAAAATGTAAATTTCTCTACACTTTAGATATAAATGGGAGACAAATCTTAGAAATCAAGCCATGTTGTTGGGTTTGTTTTCATCACTCTCTCTCTCTCTCTCTCTCTTTGAAGTTATATATATATATATATATATATATATATATATATATAACTTGAAACTTGCCACTGCAGATTCAGCATATGCATAATATTTATTCAAAAATGAGGGATCGAAGGCAAATTAAAAAGATGAAAGAACAAAATAACAGAGAATTCATATAAGATGATCATTGGCACAAGTCTCAGTACAAAATTGGAGTTCGCCAAAAATGCCATCATAAATTATGCGCATATTTTGTTGGTGCCATGCTCCTAGTAAAGATAGTCCACTTTCCGGTAACACTGCCACGCAAAAATAATGTCTCTCAAAATAATAAACATACTTCCCATCGATGATATAATCAGCTCCTTCAAAATGGTATGTCATTGTTGCATATTGGTTGAAACCAGGTGAATACACGTAACAAAGTTCAAAGGATGTATGGCCATGAAATCTTTGAAGCCCAAGTCTATCATCGACATCCTGAAATCCATCAATCACTGCCTTGTAAGCCGTCGAGTCCAACGGTTTTTTGATCAATAAGAGTGATTGTAGATCCAGAGTCTATCATGCAACCGCCACTACCATCTGGCTTTATTGCAAATGTACTTTTTACAAACCCTAACCGACACTATCCGACACTTATATCTATTAAATTCAGATAATAATAAGGTTTAGGCGCTCTTGCTAGAAACAATGTTGTTTGAAGATTTCTTGAAGGCTTAGGAATGTCTTCACCAAACCTTAACGCACTAGGGTGCGGCATTGCATCAATTAAAGGGACTAAACAGTAGGAGAATGCTTGTTAATTGCATCAGATTATTGTGTCATTAGTGAATCTGGTGACAAGCTTAATCCTAAAATACCAGAAATTAAACCATGTTTGGCAAATCCTTCATTTTGGTTATCGTTCGATCAACCAAAAATTATATCATTAAAAACTTGGTTCCCAAATTTGAATGATTCATAGGATCCAACACCTTTTCTTACGGACCCATCAATATAACTAGCAGAGTAGACACATTCACCATTTACACAGGTGAAAATTGATAGCACAATTTGAAAATTGAAATACTATTCTATTTTTAGTATAAAGATCTTGCGTTATAAATTAATTGATAACACAGTTTGAAAATTGAATCATTATTCTTTTTTTAGCATAAAGATCTTGCACTGTAAGTTAATTAATAACACAATCTGAAAATTTAATTATTATTCTTTTTTTAGTATAAATATCTTGCACTATAAGTTAATTAATAACACAATCTGAAAATTGAGCTACCATTCTATTCTTTTTTAGTATAAAGATCTTGCGTTGTAAATTAATTGATAGAACAATTTGAAAATTGCATTAATTGATACTATATTAATGCTCCTTTCTCGAGAATTGAAAAATTTTCCCCTTTTGTGGGAGGAATGAGCACTGCTGTATTGAACAATTTCTTGTAAATATATTGATGCATTACATCAAATTAAGGATTAAATATTGGATTTTTTATTCAAAAAAGGAAATACCATATTAGATTGATCAAAGAGCATTGCCATATTTCCATCTGTGTTTGCTTAACTGCTTTGATCCCACCCGTGTAAGGGGAGTCCTCAACTGCGAGAAAGGTGAAGTCTTTGATATGTTTTCCAAAAACACAAAAATATTAGTATAGCATACGTTTTTTTGAATGGAATAGCAGACTCAAATTATGCATAACTCTGTGCAATTCTTGAAGCTGTGACAGTGCTCAATCATTGAAAGGATAAATATCAATTTGATTCATGCATTCATAGTGATTCAATTGTAGCACAGTAGCTTGGTTGATATGTGACACTGAGTAATTTTTGGGTGTTGTGTAAATGGTAGGTGGGTTTAGAGTTTATGCCGTGGCTGTTGCACTCCAAGCGTTTGTTAAAAGGCGTTAATCAGTCTTGGTGGTTATCAGGGCATTGTCTATGTTATTTGAAGCTCTATTTTGTATTTCCTATTTTTCAACAATATTGGCCACGTTTGGGAAACATAGCTTAAATCCCTTCAGGCTTAAATTGTTTTTGATAAGATTTAAGTAAATTGAATTTAAACTTATTTAAATCTTTCTCTAAATATCACCATTGTCTTTTAATGTTTAAAAGGGAAACAAAAATATATAATGTCAGTTAGAAAAGTGAAAAGAAGAGAAAGAGAAACTAAAAATGAATTCTCTCAAAAGCTTTGTATTTCTTTTAATGAATCAAAAGTGTTACAAGCAGTTCTTTATATAGGCATAAGGATCAATAAGATTACAAACTGACTAAGAGACTTAATAAAATTGGAATAACCAACTAACTAACTAATTGTTATAACAAACTAACAGAAATAACAACTTGTAACAGCTCAAAATACAAACACTCTCTAATATGCTCCCTCAAACCAATCAAACGGAAGGTAAAAAATATGTTATATTTCAAACCGCAACAATAAAAGGGTTAAATTTGTTTTATCTGATTCAATATACAAGTAAGTTCTCCTTGGTTGATTGGTTGCATGTGACACCACTCTTGCAACGGGGTAAAGATGTGTTTAGTTGTGAAAATTTTTCATCTCTATTTTTTTAACACTTTCTTCAATAATTTGGGCATTTATAACATTGTTTGGAAACAACATTTCTATTTCCAGCATAATATAATTAGAAAAGTTATAAAAAAAAAGTGGTTTATCTATCTTTCCAATTTTATGTTGGAAGGAAAAATGTTGTTTCTAAATTATGTTAAAAATGTACAAACTGTTGAAGAAAGTGTTAAAGGAAAATAGAGATAGAAATTTTCTACATTTAAACTCACCCTAAGTTAGAAATTTAGAGTAGAGTTCAAATGATTTTTCCAAAAATTGAGAGAAAAATAGAAAAGTTGAGGAACCTTGATGAGTGAATCTGAACCTATCCAAAACCGGAGATTTCCCAAATGTGAGATGACCCGAAACATGAGATGATCAAGGCTTGATACATATGACCCGACTTAATACGATCCAAAACTAATTATGATCCAAACCCGAAGTGACTTGTAACCCGAAATGACTTGAAAATCTAGATACTTAGATCTTGAACTTTTCTCCACCTTCCTTGAAGTGCTCCACTCCTTCACTTTGTCTGGCTCTTCTATTGATTTAATCACGAACAATTCTTCAATAGTGAACACACTTGGCATCTTCAACTTATCTCTTTCTGGAGGTACCGCGGGAGCCTCCCCATCCATCTAAACGTTCTTGCCCACCATTAATATCATGACTATGTCATCTCCTTCCGATTGCAAGTACTTCATCTCTGTCAACATACTACTCAACAAATTAGTGATAATGGAATCGAAAAAGCTAATATTCATCGTATCTTCTTCCATATTCAATTCATCAAATAACTCAATATTTATTATGCCTACTTTTTGTATTTTTTCCATCGAAACCACAACTCTGATACACTTGTTGGGATTTTACCCCTAAAAAATCTACTTAAATTTTAGGCAAAAGTACAACCACAATAATTAAATAGGAAAATAAAATAAAGTGCAAAAGCACTAAGAATTGATGTGGTTCGACAACCTCTTTGTCTACATCCACCAACAAACCAACTGCTATATTAATCTTCAATTACAGCTTTAGGAAGAGCTCTCACCCAAAAGTCACAAATACAACCAAAGCTCTCAACCTAGCTCAAGTTGTAAGTGTCATCTCTACTTGATAACCCAAAACCCCAATACACTCAAAGCTCTCATCCTAACTCAAGTAATAAACCTTTATGATTTACAATGTATATTTGAATTATGAGTGTATATCAAACCATTTATGGGACCTCCTTTATATAGAGGATATTTTCCTAATACTATTAAAAAAAGAATAACAACATCATAGTAGACTACTACTACTTGTACAATCAACAATCTAATAAGAAATTACTACTATTCTTACTAGAACAAGCAACTGCAAAATAGAAAAAACTTTTCCCAAACCAATTAGAAGTTTTCTTTGTGGGGAATTGAGCCAAAATCCTAACAAGAGCCTTTTCACATGTAAGACATTAGTTGTCTTGAAATTGAACACACCATGCAGTTTCATCATTGTTCATGCACCAAAGCTTTTTTAGTGGTTACCCTCTACTTGAAGAATTGCGCATATGGTATAGACTTTACAACTCTTCTAAGCAATTTTTGAAATTGAATATTATTGCACCTGCCCTAAGGAGGTTAAATTTGGATTTGAAAACACAGTATATAATCGAGGAAGAAGTTGTGATAAGTGCACCAAATCTTGAACATATCGATGTTGTGGATGATTCAATGTCAAAGTATATTTTGAAAAACATAAGCACTACCCTTTATAAAGTGAACATAATGGTTGGAAGATTCTGGCCTAATGGAGATCAACCAATCAATTATCAGAAATATACAACTAGTCTACTTGTATTTTCGAAGGCATCTCAAATTAAGTGTCTATCACTCTTTGCTTCAACCATGGTGGTAAGTTCTCTTAACCAATGAATTAATGATTATAGCAGTTATAGTATATTCTAGCTTTGATTAGATTCTGGACAATGGTCTTGATCTTAATATGCCGGTATTTCATAATTTGATCCATTTTGAGCTAAATTTTGAACGTGCCAGCAAGTTGACGAAGTTGGTGCTAGATTTTCTCAATCATTCACCCATGTTTCTTTTATTAAAATTTGTAATATCAGATGATTTAGATTATAAATAATTTTTTTTTAAAGGAAAAGATTATAAATAACTTTTAAAAAAGAACTATGGCATACAAAATGATTATGGAACCTCACGGGCCCTAAGATTGGCATAAAGAGGTTACGGCAAAATTGATAATACAATCTGAAAATTGAATTACTATTCTATTTTTAGTATAAAGATCTTGTGTTATAAGTTAATTGATAACACAGTTTGAAAATTGAATCACTATTCTTTTTTTAGCATAAAGATCTTGCACTGTAAGTTAATTAATAACACAAGCTGAAAATTTAATTATTATTATTTTTTTAGTATAAATATCTTGCACTGTAAGTTAATTAATAACACAATCTGAAAATTGAACTACTATTCTATTCTTTTTTAGTATAAAGATCTTGCGTTGTAAATTAATTGATAGAACAATTTGAAAATTGAATTATTATTCTTTTTTAGCATAAAGATCTTGCACTGTAAGTTAATTTGTGTAGTATATTAAAAGATGCATGCATTAAATTTTGGATTTTCTTTTGATAAAGCTGTAAATTAATAATGCTCAAACTGATACTACATTAATGCTCCTTCCTCGAGTATTGAAAAATTTTCCCCTTTTGTGGGAGGAATGAGCACTGCTGTATTGAACAATTTCTCGTAAATATATTGATGCATTACATCAAATTAAGGACTAAATATTGGATTTTTTATTCAAAAAGGAAATACCATATTAGATTGATCAAAGAGCATTGCCATATTTCTATCTGTGTTTGCTTAACTGCTTTGATCCCACCCGTGTAAGTGGAGTCCTCAACGGCGAGAAAGGTGAAGTCTTTGATATGTTTTCCAAAAACACAAAAATATTAGTATAGCATACGTTTTTTTGAATGGAATAGCAGACTCAAATTATGCATAACTCTGTGCAATTCTTGAAGCTGTGACAGTGCTTAATCATTGAAAGGATAAATATCAATTTGATTCATGTATTCATAGTGATTCAATTGTAGCACAGTAGCTTGGTTGATATGTGACACTGAGTAATTTTTGGGTGTTGTGTAAATGGTAGGTGGGTTTAGAGTTGATGCCGTGGCTGTTGCACTCCAAGCATTTGTTAAAAGGCGTTAGTCAGTCTTGGTGGTTATCAGGACATTGTCTATGTTATTTGAAGCTCTATTTTGTATTTCCTATTTTTCAACAATATTGGGCACGTTTGGGAAACATAGCTTAAATCCCTTCAAGCTTAAATTGTTTTTGATGAGATTTAAGTAAATTGAATTTAAACTTATTTAAATCTTTCTCCAAATATCATCAACCAAAAATTACATCATTAAAAACTTGGTTCCCAAATTTGAACGATTCATAGGATCCAACACCTTTTGTTACGAATCCATCAATATAACTAACAGAGTAGACACATTCACCATTTACACAGGTGAAGTAGTAACCTTGGCAAAGAGGATGACTGCAAGGAAGCTTTTTATAGGTAGAGGAAGAAAGTGAATTGTAGAGGGGGATTTTTTGTTCGTAACAACTTTTGCAAGGCTCACACTGTGTCCAAATTAGGCCACCACCGGTATCCAGTAGCAAATACACAGGTACATGTTGGCTTCCAATTGAAACCAACACCATATAATTGAAATATTTATCATGAAGAACCGGAACATGAAACCTATTGGGATCTATTGTAGCATTTCTAATCGAGAATGATTCCACATAACGAGCTCTAGCTTTAGTGAAATTGATCATTCTTTTGATTCTTTCAACTTGAGTGAGGTTTCCAGGATATAAAGGAGACTCAGGAGATTCTCTGTGGATGAGCCTTAGACTAAATCCAGTTGGTTTTACAGTAGTAAACTGGAGTTGGGAAGACTTTTAGTTTAAAGAATGAAAGAACAATGAGATTTCTTAGGATAAGGAGAGAAAAAGGAGGAAGATGAACTGGAACTCAAACTGTTGAATTCAATTGTCATAATGCATCAAGCTTACATTATATAAAACTGAAAAGAAAAAGTGGCAGACAAAGTTTACAAAAACAAATAACACATGGTACAGCTAACATGGGGTAGTAAAGGACAGAGAACATGGGGTAGTAACACAACAAACATGGAGTAATGGTACAACAAACATGGAGTAGTGGTACAGCTAACATGGAGCAATGACCCTAATGCAAATAACCAACACTCTTCCTTGCATTTGGAGCTGCAAACTCCAAGTCTCTGCCTAAGAAGCTCAAATTTGTTTGCTGGTAGAGGTTTTGTGAAAATTTTCGTCCATGCTGGTTGTAAAAACACAATAAAAGTTTTTCTACTAAAATTTTCCACCTTTGGTCTGCATACACGGTGAAGGGTTGACCTTAGCTTCCCTTTTGATAAAATATCAGCAGATTCCTTTCTTCTCACAACTTCTTTCAAAGAATGTGGCCAGAATGGTTAAAGCGCAACAACATTCCCTATGACAATTAGTGTTGGTGATACTAACTCTGCCAAAGCAATCTTGTTGGCAAGATCCTTCAATTCTGCAAATACCGTACGCTGTTGAGGTGTGGTTCCTCGCTCAACCACAGTAGCTGGAGTATCTGGTGGCAGACCATGGTGCATCAATTTTTGTCCCAAAGAAAGGAGAGTTGACAATCCCATATAAACCACTAGGGTTGAATCAGGGTCAACTGCATTCTCTGCTACAAACAGAGGATCTGTTCCCCTTTTTCTTAAGTGCTCCGTGAGAAATCTAACACTTTTTGCAATGCCTTTATGAGTTAATGGAATCCCCAGCTCTGTTGCTATCCCTGAAGCAGCGGTAATACCTGGGATAACTTTAACATGAATTCCTTGCTGCTGTAGAAAGTCCATCTCCTCTCCACCTCTCCCAAACACTAGAGAATCCCCTCACAACTGTAACTCCAGCTTCAGCAAAACTTAAAAGCAATTCATGTATCTCCTCCTGGATTCTGCTATGGTGCCCAGCAGTCTTACCCACATAGAGAAGCCTAGCTTTAAATTTCCAGAATATTCTAGCAACTTCTGATTTGTATTTAAAAAAGAAAATCCAACATATTCTTGTTAGATCATCAATAAAGGCAATATAGTAAAGGCTACCATTGAGAGATGGTGTCCTTTGTGGTCCTGCTAGATCAGTGTGGATCAATTGTAGCTTCTGTGTTGCTCTCTAAGCTGTTTTTGGAAATGGTTTTCTGTGTTGTTTTCCATATTGACATGCTTTGCAGTGAGGAAGATAATATTCCAAACCAGGCAAACCCCTTACTAATTGCTTTGTTCGAAGTAGTAGTAGTCCTTGATGATGATAATGACTGAGCTTTTTGTGCCATATCTCTATGATATTTTCCTTGGAAGGAAAAGCAGCTTGCTTCTCCTCAAGTGGGTTAAGTGTGAAGCTCTTTCCTCTCATCTTGACGTTGAACGACTCTTGACCAGATGCATCTTTTATCAGGCAGTAATTGTCTTCAAAATGTACTTTGAAGCCTTTCTCCATCAAATGACCAACACTTAACAAATTTTGGTCAATTTCTGGAACATAGAGAACATCAGAGATAAGTTTTGTACCTGAACAACTTGCAATTACAATGGTACCTTTTCCCTTGACTGCTATATGCTGTCCATTGCCAATTCTGACTTTTGAAGTCTTTGTGCTTCTTAATTCCTTGAACAACTCATTTTCATGTGTCATATGGTTAGTGTAACCATTATCAATTAACCATCTCTCTCTTGAATCATTGCTTGAGAAGCAAGTACCAACAAAGAGCTGATCCTCCTCCTCTTGATCAACAACTTGAGCATATACTTCTTGCTGCTGATTTTTGCTTTTGCAAATCACAACTTCATGACCAAGTTGGTTACACTTGCTGCATTTTGCATCAGGTCTCCTCCAGCATTTGAAAGAAGGATGACCCTTTCTTCCATAGTGTTGGCATGGAGGATGATTTCCCTTCGTACCTCCAGTCTTGTTCTTGTTGCTGTTTGCTGTAGCATCGCCACTTGCAGCAAAAATCTTCTTGTTCTTCTTCCTCATTTTCTAGCCTTCTTGATGCTTGACTAGCAGTGCTCCTTCAACGACTCCTTCTTGCCTCATGACCCTTCTTTGCCCTTGTGCCTGTAAAGCATTTATGAGCTCTGCCAAGGTAATATTGGACAGATCCTTGGTGTTCTCCAAGGTTGTAATGGTTGTTTCAAAATTTTCAGGCTCCGTTGCTAGGATTTTTTCAACAATCCTCGAGTTGGGTAGATCAGAACCAAGCAGTCTTATCTTATTAGCAATGCTTAGAAGTTTGTCAGAATACTCTTTAATGGTTTATGATTCCTTCATTTTCTGCAGCTCAAAATCTCTTATCAAATTTAGCACTTGTATCCTTCTGATCCTCTCATTTCCTTCATACTCTTTTTAAAGATAATCCCAGATTGCTTTTGCTGATTTGAGTGACATGACTCGGGTGAAGATAGTCAATGAGACGCCAACAAAAAAACATGCTTTTGCTTTGGACTTCCTCGTTTTTCTGTCATTGTGATTCTTGATTTGGGCCATTGTGGAGTTGTTTGGCAGAAGAGGAACTTCGTAGTCCTCTTCTACAGCTTCCCAAAGATCCATTGCATCTAGATAGGTCTCCATTCTCACAGCCTAAATTTGATAGTTGTCTCCATCAAAAACTGGTGGAGCAATTGATGAAAAACTAGATTCTCCTTCCATTAGAACACTCAAATGAACTCACAGATCCCTCAAGAATATAGCTCTGATACCAATTGTAGTTTAAAGAATGAAAGAACAATGAGATTTCTTAGGACAAGGAGAGAAAAAGGAGGAAGATGAACTAGAACTCAAACTATTGAATTCAATTCTCATAATGCATCAAGCTTACATTATATATAAAATAGAAAAACAAAAGTGGGAGACAAAGTAAACAAAAACAAATGACACATGGTACAGCTAACATGGGGTAGTAAAGGACAGAGAACATGGGGCAGTAACACAGCAAACATGGAGTAGTGATCCTGATGCAAATAACCAACAAAGACATTAGCATGAGATGAAGGAATAGAGTAGCTAATGCTACTAGGGAGGGTTGAATTCCGGCCATTTTAGAGTTAAACATAAGCATGCCAAGTATATGTGCTAGCAACAACTATAGTGGTTGGAGGAAGCAATTTTTCTACGCAATTTAAAGAATGCTCAAATTGATAACACAATTTGAAGAATGCTCAAATTGATAACACAATTTGAAAATTGAATTACTATTCTATTTTTAGTATAAAGATCTTGTGTTATAAGTTAATTGATAACACAGTTTGAAAATTGAAACACTATTCTTTTTTTAGTATAAAGATCTTGCATTGTAAGTTAATTAATATTACAATCCAAAAATTGAATTACTACTCTTTTAGTATAAAGATCTTGCGATGTAATCCAATTAATGACACAACTTGAAAATTGAATTATACTCTTTTTTTTTAGTATAAAGATCGTGCCTTGTAAATTAGATAACACATATTTTTTGGATTGAGGCACCATGCCCATAACACTTAATGTGAGTGGTCTCCATTAAGTTAAGTTGCACTAAATTACAAGTTACTGAAATAAGGGTTATAGTTACTGAAATCAAATTAATAATCTGACATAAAATAAATAAAATATAACATATACATTTAATTAATCAAATAACACTAGATAAATTCTACGATTAACCATAGATTTATACGTTCAACTACCACAAATTACAATCTATGTATTATATGCCTAACTAATAATTCTTCATAATTCTTCAATCTAGACACTTTTTCCCTTTATTATTTTTTAGATCTTTTTATTTATGTTGTAAACTTACAAACATTTGAGTCATTAGTGAATTCATCAAGAAGATGGATGGTATATGTTGTATCTTTTTTTTTTGCCCCGTAAATGACAGATATGAACTATTAATTCTCTTTCATGAAAACTTTACACAACTGTTAATTTATTTTAATTGTGTGTGTAAGTTGATTATTTATTTTTACATTGAAATAATTCATTATCATGGCAAATTTTATATGCAATACTTGAACTTCCTGCAAAGAGTCCTAACATCTTGATAGAATTGTATCCATATAACTTATTCAAAAAGAATTGTATCCGTATAATAGCCTTAGAAATAAAAAAATAGAAAATGATAATTTTATATTTTTAATTTTATATAATCTCATGTCTACGAGTTTATTTGCAAATTTTATCAATTTTGATAGAATTTGTTTAAGGCTTACTCAATTCCACTGGAATTCATTTGCAAGGAATTTTACCCTTTTATTAGTAAATAAAACATGTGATCAATTCAATTTTAAATGAACTTCACACTATTAGCAATCCAAACACTATCACCTATAGAATTCAATTGAATTTAATAAAAATAATAGAATTCATTTAAATCAAACGGAAGGTAAAAAATATGTTATATTTCAAACCGCAACAATAAAAGGGTTAAATTTGTTTTATCTGATTCAATATACAAGTAAGTTCTCCTTGGTTGATTGGTTGCATGTGACACCACTCTTTCAACGGGGTAAAGATGTGTTTAGTAGTGAAAATTTTTCATCTCTATTTTTCTTAACACTTTCTTCAATAATTTGGGCATTTATAACATTGTTTGGAAAACAACATTTCTATTTCCAGTATAATATAATTAGAAAAGATGTAAAAAAAAAAAAGTGGTTTCTCTATCTTTCCAATATTATGTTGGAAGGAAAAATGTTGTTTCTAAATTATGTTAAAAATGTACAAACTGTTGAAGAAAGTGTTAAAGGAAAATAGAGATAAAAATTTTCTACATTTAAACTCACCCTAAGTTAGAAATTTAAAGTAGAGTTCAAATCATTTTTCCAAAAATTGAGAGAAAAATAGAAAATTTGAGCAACCCCGATGAGTGAATCTGAACCTATCCAAAACCCGAGATTGCCCAAATGTGAGATGGCCTGTAACATGAGATGATCAAGACTTGATATATATGACCCGACTTAATACGATCCAAAACTAATTATGATCCAAACCTGAACTGACTTGTAACCCGAAATGACTTGATTGCAGCCTCTAGGCGGACCTATTTAGGGGGCCAAAGTTGGCCATGTCTTCCCTAAATTTTTAATTTTTTAGAATTTAATATGGGAATTAGTTTTTAAAGAAAAAAACTATATCAATTATATAGGCTAGAAGAGAATTGATTTTGTAAAAAAAAAATTACTTAATAGGTCCTATTTCTTTCAAGTTTACTAACTAGACTAATAAGAATTATTCTATTCCTTTGGAGTAGAAAAAATGATATTTGTATATAAATTTAAATAATAATTTTGAAGTTCTCAAATTTCAATTGCTATAATCTAGATCTTTTAAGCTCTTGTATCAATTGTGGTAAGAATTTTCTAAACGAGAACAAAATATGAGAATGAAGACTTAGAGACATGAATTAATCACTGTCTTTAAGGCATTATTCGTCCCCACTTGAATAAACAAGTTTGCTACGGGTACAAATGAATAGTCATCCAAGATGCAACTAAGTCTCTAAGTTGAAGTCTGTAGACATCAAAATCTGATGAGCTTCATATTTTATTCTGCTTTGAAATAATTGAAATACTATGGGAGAGCTTTTGAGAGAAAAAGAGAGAAGAAAGAAAGAAATGAAATTGTATATTGAATGTGGAGGGTGGTAGGGTATTTATAGGTGCAGAGACACCTCTTCAGACAATTCTGGACAAATATATCTTTCCAATTTGGAAAAACATGATTTTTCAGATTTAATATGAGCCTTTTGATCATGTCTCTCAATTTTAAATAGTCCAGATCGTGTTAACTAGACTAATAAGAATTAATCCATTTCCTTAGAGTAAAAAAAATGATATTTGTATATAATTTTGAAGTTCTCAAATTTCAATTGCTATAATCCAAATCTTTTAAGCTATTGTATTAATTGTAGTAAGAATTTTATAAACGAGAACAGAATATGAGAATCACGACTTAGAAGCGTGAATTAAGTCTTTAAGGCATTATTCATCCCATGTTGAATAAACAAGTTTGCTATGGGTACAAACAAATAGTCCTCCAAGATACAACTAAGTTTCTAGGTTGAAGTCTGCAAAATCTGAAGAACTTCCGATTTTATTCTGCTTTGAAATAATTGAAATACTATTGCAGAGGTTTTGAGAGAAAAAGAGAGAAGAAAGAAAGAAATGAAATGGCATATTGAATCTGGACGGAGGTGGGGTATTTATAGGTGCAGAGACACCTCTTCAAACAATTCTGGATAAATATGTCTTTCAAATTTAGAAAAACATGATTTTTCAAATTTAATATGAGCCTTTTGATCATGTCTCTTAATTTTAAATTGTCTAGATCGTGTTTGTTAAACAGACAGTTGACAAATCTTACACCTTTTTTTATTAAGTCATGACCATTGGATTTAAATCATACCTCTATGATTAAATCAGAACCTTTAGAATTAAACATATGCCTTTTGATTTAATCTCATAATTTGTCTAAAATCTAGATACCAGAATCCGGGCTCCTCAGCGATGATGCATGTGCAAAGTGCAAAGTGCAAAGTGCAAGCGCTAATGCGACTTTGCGACGCGACCGGGCCCGAGCTCAGGCTCCTCAGCAATGATGCACAGGTGCAAAGTGCAAAGTGTGCCTAAAGCACTAATGCGACTTTGCGACGCGACCGAGCCCAAGCTCAGGCTTGTGCGTACCGTGAACCTTCACCTTTATCCATTCTTTTAACATAAGTAGATAAGAATCCCAAATAAATGCTTATAAAGCATTTTATTTCTCATTTTCTTATCAATGTGGGGTAAAGCCAATTTGGGTTTTCAAATAATCCTTTATTCTTATTTTAAGCTCATACATTAAGATTTCTTTTGAATCAAAATAAATACCCATTAAATCTCAAACTTGAATTTAATTTAATGCACCTAATTAAAAGTTTTTTAATGACCATTAATTAGCTCAAATTAAGACCTTATCAATTGTAATTGTCTATATGTTGACTTTTTTTTTTTTTTTTTAATTTCAATATTCTCTTCAATTAAAAGTTAAAGATTATTATTTTATGTTCAATTGAAAATACATTAGACAATATTATTCAATTAATTTTTCTTCAAGTTATTTAGTAACTATATAAAACAATAGAAACAGAAAAACCAGCTAAAACGAAAATTTCGCTATTCATATTGAAAAAAGAAATTTTTGTGAAGTTTAATGCAAGCTTTTTTATTGATGAATTTTGTTCAATTAAAGAACACCGGTCATAACTTCAATAAACTCATTATACCATGACATAATTAAATCTTTACAAAAAATGATTAGTATTTTAGTTATTAATAATATTATTTTTTTCATTATTATATTTGGGCACTCTGAAAATAAATCTTGGGTCCATCTCTGTTTGATTGGCTTGGGGTTTTACCATCCGCGAGACAGGAAGCACCAAATTAAGCCCACAAATATTGTCGTCCATGGGCAATCGGGATTGTTTATTAACATAAACCAATATGAGAAACATTCTAATTTTAAACAAATTAATACCCTCATACAAAAACATTACGTTTAGTCAGAAAAGTAATTATTCAGAAGAGAAAAATTATTTTGCATCTTAAATCAAGTTTTGGTTTAATCGATTCGTTAGTCATTGAACACAATTTTGCCGTAACCTCTTTATGCCAATCTTAGGGCCCTCGAGGTTCCATAATTGTTTTGTAAGCCATAGTTCTATTTTAAAAGTTATTTATAATCTTTTCCTTTAAAAAAATTATTTATAATCTAAATCATCTGATATTACAAATTTTAATAAAAGAAAAATAGAAGAGCTGTAAGCGCAACTCATTAAGTGCTTTGTCCCCTCTTTTCTGGGGGGTTGTTCCTTGTCCCACAAGGAGTAGGAAACTAAACCGACCTATACTACTATATATTAGGCTGCAAATATATCGAACTTAGATTATTTTTTTTCTTCTTCACAGGTTTTGAGTATAGTTTGATGGGTAATTTGCGCTATTCTAAGCGCCTAGCACTTCGCAACAAAGATAGGATCAGTGAGTTACCAAACTAGCTTCTTTTTCACATCCTTTATTTTCTGCCCACAAAATATGCTTTTCAAACCAGTGTCCTATCATCAAGATGGGAGCGCCTCTGCACTTCCCTTCTCGTTCTTAACTTTTCTTGTTATTTACCGGCAGACAAGAAATGTGGCCTCAGAGACTCTGAGCAGATTTGAGTGCTTTATGGACCGCCTTTTGATCATCGTTGCTCAGATATCTAAAGTTTCAGACTTCATTGTGCATGTATTGGGTCTGTTGACGTTTGTGATTGGCCTGAGAAATTTTGGGTCAATTCAAGCTCTTCATGGAGCAGTGCAATTAGATTTAATGTTCGTGTGTTAGATTTGAATTATCCATATTATTACGATAAAAATATCGAGAGCTGTTGGGATTTTACGTTTTAAAAATCCACTTATTTAAATTTTAGACAAAAACACAACCACAACCATTAAATAGGTAAATAAAATAAAAAACAAGAGCACTAAGAATTAATGTGGTTTGATAACTTCTTGCCTACAGCCACCAACAAACAAATTGCTTTATTAATCTTCAATTACAACGTTAGGAATAACAAATTTGTCAAACTCTCACCCCAAAGTCACAATACAACCAAAGCTCTCAACCTAACTCTAGTTATAAGTGTCATCTCTACTTGATAACCCAAAATCCCGATACACTCAAAGTTCTTATCCTAACTCTAGTAGCAAACCCCTCTAATTTACAATATATATTAGAATTATGAGTATGTATCAAAGATTCTCTAGGACCCTTTGAATAAAGGATTTTTTCCTAATACTATTAGGAAAATAATAACAACATCATAGCAGACTACTACTACTTGTACAATCAACAATTTAATAGGAAATTACTACTATTCCTACTAGAACAAACAACTACAAAATAGGAAATAACTTATCCCAAACCAATTGAAGTCTTCTTTGTGGGTAATTGAGTCAATATCCTAACAAATCTCCACATTAGCTCAAATTCTCTACCTCATCATCAAATTTGACATTCTTTTTTGGTTAGTGCTATTCTTCCTTTTGATATTCCTATCTCATCCCCTTACCTTTCGAAGCAATCATCATCTTATTCAACACGTACATGCTCCCTTCATTCATGTTATCTCAAATCATTACCTTTAGACCATCAAGAACTTGCATCTCATCATCCTTATTAGCCTTTCCATTATCACTTTCAGTCATTCTACTCAACTCCTTCAAGTCCTTCATCGTGGCCTTGCTTTACAATTTTGTCTGTTCCTCTTCCTCGTTGTAGATGCACTCCTTACTTGAAAATCTAGAGACTTAGATCTTGATCATTTCTCCACCTTCCTTGAAGTGCTCCACTCCTTCACTTTGTGTGGCTCTTCTATTGATATAATCACAAACAATTCTTCAATAGCGAACACAATTGGCATCTTCAACTTATCTCTTTCTGGAGGTACCGCGAGAGCCTCCCCATCCATCTAAACTTTCTTGCCCACCATTAACATCATGACTATGTCATCTCCTTCCGATTGCAAGTACTTCATCTGTATCAACATACTACTCAACAAATTAATGATAATGGAATTGAAAAAGCTAATATTCATCGTATCTTCTTCCATCTTCAATTCATCAAATAACTCAATATTTATTATATCTACTTTTTGTATTTTTTCCATCGAAACCACAACTCTGATACACTTGTTGGGACTTTACCCCTAAAAAATCTACTTAAATTATAGGCAAAAGCACAACCACAATAATTAAATAGGAAAATAAAATAAAGTGCAAAAGCACCAAGAATTGATGTGATTCGACAACCTCTTTGCCTACATCCACCAACAAACCAACAGCTATATTAATCTTCAATTACAACTTTAGGAAGAGCTCTCACCCAAAAGTCACAACACAACCAAAGCTCTCAACCTAGCTCAAGTTGTAAGTGCCCTCTCTACTTGATAACCCAAAACCCCAATACACTCAAAACTCTCATCCTAACTCAAGTAGTAAACCCCTCTGATTTACAATGATTATTTGAATTATGAGTGTATATCAAACCTTTTCTGGGACCTCCTTTATATAGAGGATATTTTTCTAATACTATTAAGAAAAGAATAACAACATCATAGTAGACTACTACTACTTGTACAATCAACAATCTAATAGGAAATTACTACTATTCCTACTAGAACAAGCAACTGCAAAATAGAAAAGAACTTTTCCCAAACCAATTAGAAGTCTTCTTTGTGGGGAATTGAGCCAAAATCCTAATAAGAGCCTTTTCACATGTAAGACATTAGTTATCTTGATATTGAACACACCATGCAATTTCATCACTGTTCATGCACCAAAGTTTTTTTAGTGGTTACCCTCTACTTGAAGAATTGCGCATATGGTATAGATATTACAACTCTTCTAAGCAATTTTTGAAATTGAATATTATTGCACCTGTCCTAAGGAGGTTAAATTTGGATTTGAGAACACAACATATAATCGAGGAAGAAGTTGTGATAAGTGCACCAAATCTTGAACATATCAATGTTGTGGATGATTCAATGTCAAAGTATATTTTGAAAAACATAAGCACTACCCTTTATAAAGTGACCGTAATGGTTGGAAGATTCTGGCCTAATGGAGATCAACCGATCAATTATCATAAATATATAACTAGTCTACTTGTACTTTCGAAGGCATCTCAAATTAAGTATTTATCACTCTTTGCTTCATCCATGGTGGTAAGTTCTCTTAACCAATGAATTAATGATTATAGCAGTTATAGTATATTCTAGCTTTGATTAGATTTAGGACAATAATCTTGATCTTAATATGCCGGCATTTCATAATTTGATCCATTTGGAGCTAAATTTTGAACGTGCCAGCAAGTTGACGAAGTTGGTGCTAGATTTTCTCAATCATTCACCCATTTTACAAGTTCTTGTCTTGGAGGATGTAAGCAATTCATCTTAACTTGTTTGATAATTTTGGCCCATGTAGCTTTTGGCTTGAAGTTTCTAACACTTAACTATTTGTTTTGTGGACAGATTTCATACTGCCATGAAATTAGAAAAGAATTTGGCTCGATTTCATTGCACAACAGGCCTACTTGTGTATCATCATGCCTTAAGAAAATAGATATTAGGGGATTTTGTAGACGAATAGTTGAGATGAAAATAATATAGTTTCTACTAAAGAATGGAGAGGTCTTAGATGAGATGATTATTTCTTTCTGTGAATTTCCTGTAAAGAAGAAGGAGCAATTACACAAAGAAATAACAATGATGCCAAAGACCTCGAAGTCTTATAAAATCAAATGTTAGAAAATACTCTATGAAGTGATCAACAAGCTGACTGAGAAGCCAGAAGAATCACCCTGAATTACAAGCTCATAATTCAGATTCCAAGATTATTTAGCATAGAGTTTCTATGTGGCTGATAGTTAAGAGTTTGTTTGATTGCAATTTGTGCTGCTCCTAATTTTGTATGTGTTGAAATAAAGAAAAGATTAGAGAAGAAACTCATGTATATTGATTGAATGAAAAGAATACAATTGACCCAATATATAGACTTATGAATACTAAGTCTAATAGGAATAGGACACAACAATTAGATAAGATAATATGATCTAAGCCTACAAGATTTTTCGTTCCTCTTCTTTTTTTCCTCTAAAAAAATACAGATCTTCTTGTGATTGAAAATTCTGCAGAATTCTTCAAACACAAATGCTCTTAATCCATAAAACTTATAGAAGTTGTTGTGGATTCTTCACTAGCGCAGAACAAAAATAGAGCTTCATTGTATCTTGTTAAACGAAATTTGCTGTAACCTTCTTGCACCTTAGAGAGGGAGAGTTAAACGTTAAGGAAAGCGACCTGATCATGCTTTCAAGATGTAACTCTCATCCTATCTTGTTCATTTTGATAAAGAAATCTCTCTAAATTTTTTCCCAACAATCTTAGGGTTTAATTATCTTTGTTTGTCAAAATGATTACCTCACTGAGTTATCTAAGAGATACAAACTAAATTTCAACAAATTGAAGAAGCAAAAATTTCTAGAGTCATAATGATGCTTTTGATCATTTTGTTCTGATAGATTACAAGGTATACTTTATTTAAAAAATTTCTCTAGCATAGTGGTGTTCACAAATGTTGTGATAAATATGGTTGTAATTTTAAAGTTTCTATGCATATAAAAGATATCATATAATATAAAGAAAACTAGAATTTGTTTACTGCCTGTTTTTTTTTAAATTTTTTTTTCGGGAATGGAAAAGAAAGTTTAAGAATACAATTAAATTTGTATAGTGACATATCTTATGATATTTGTATATTGGGTCCTATTTTATTTTCTTGTATAATTTTATTAAGAAGGTATTTGTAATAAAATCCTATTTGGATGGTGATATCACTTGGACAGTACGACGAGTATATGCTATAATGGGTATTGTACACTGGTATAATCGCCAAGTAAACATTGAGCATGATAATGAATTTCAAATGGGAAAAGTCAAGTAGTTACAAGTGATGGAAAATATCACTTGTGGTGGAGTGAATTTTAGTGTGAGTGTAATTTGCACACAATGCAATACAATGAATTATTATGGGAATATAGCTAAGTATAAATTTTAGATACATAGTACATACATGAATTAGTTAATTACTAGTAGGGTAATTACAATGAAATTTATAAAGTCCACAAAAAACTTGGTGAATCGATTAACCAAAGAACTAACGTACTAGTAAGTAAAACATTTTAAGGGATGAGGATCAAGCTCATACGATTAGTTACCTATGGTGGAATCTCGATTCAACACTTACTAACCCTAAGTCTTGAGTTCAATGAGATAAATTATATCACCAGTTGTGATTGCAAACACCTACAGTAAGTATTTCATCCCAAGAGAAGGGTGTTTGAAAATTATAGCGATAGAGTGAAGGGTGAACTTTGAGTGACTATAAAAGTTTTTCTTTGGTATTTTAAGCGATGAAACATACTTGATAAACTTACCTAGTGAGTGTGAAGTGTAGCCGTTTTTATTAAGTTCAAGGGTTTGATTCTAGAGCACCATAATATTAGATACATGACATAAGGCCTATAAACATGTTGACATTTTCTGGAATTTTCTATGAGGAGAAATTTCATGCGTGAGACATGTTTAGTTAAACAAATACGATTTGTTGTTCAAAGATTCATATGAGTATATATTTTGTTTAACATTGATGTGTTTTTCACTTATTGAAAATTCAAGTTTAAAGACATCTTCGTTTTTGCATGAGCTTCAATGGATTATGAAAAATCTGATTATCAAATTTTTATAGTAAAAAATATTTTGAAAATGGTGGAGATTGTTGGTGATTTTCAAAATAAAACATAATTTTGAGCCACAGTCGACTGTCAGAACGCAAAATTCTATTTTTCTAAACGTTAAAGACAGTTGCAGGTGAACCTATAGCGTGGGCTTGCACGTCTTGGTGAATAGCAAATATTTTCCTCATGGAAGCTCATTCTTAAGTAAGACTCCAAATTGAAGTGCGTTTAGGCTTCTCGTTGTTATATGGCTGGTTGTTTTTTTGTTTGCTTTTTGAGGGTTTGCCGTTTCTGAGTGTGGCTTGTACATGTGTTGGGGGTGGTTCTTTCTCTCTCTTGGTTTGTTGGATCTGTATGTATTGTATGCATCTATGATATTGCTGTTCAATAATAATTTGTTTTCTGTTTTTAGAAAGAATAAAACCTAAAAAAAGGACCCAAGATATCATCATTAAATTTTTTTTTTATCTGCAAGGATGACATGAGGAATTGAACTCAAGACCTCAAGGTACTCTAGTTCATATGACGTGGATGATAACCATAGAGCCAAAGTATGCGGATATTGGCTAAAGTAAATCCTCTTTTTCCTCATCATCTGCCCCCCATTCTTGGTAGTTCTTCACTCTGTGCGGTACGCAATCTCCCTCTCTTGTTAATCCATCGTTCTCTCTCTCTCTCTCTTTCTAGAACCAGCAACCTCTCTCCCTCTCTGAAACCAGTAAGCCAGGTCGCTCTTTCTAACTTTCTCTCTCTTGTTTTTCCTCTCTCTTGATACAGAGTATAAAATTTAAATCACAAGTTTTTTGGCCGATTAAACCACTCTCCACTGCCGAATTGCAGCCGTCCAGCACCATCAGGTAACTCTCTCTCTCTCTCTCTCTCAGCCAGCAGCTATTCTTTTAGTCTATACATTTGTATGATGATAAATTCAGTTTTGTTCTCCTTCTCCTTTTAGTCTTATTATTTCTTCCTTTTATGTTCATACCATTTTCATTTGTCTGTCATCATTTGATTGATATAAAATAACATGAAAGATTTTCTCCATAAATTTAAGAAAAGGAAAAGTGAAAGAAGCAAGAAATGGAATCATAAGAAAAACTGAGCTTGAAATGTACCGATGAAATCAGAACAGTGTCCTCGTACTCGTGTAGATTTTGTTATATACTAGAGAAAGGAAAAATGAGTTTTGTCGGATCACAATCCTTTCCATTTGAAAATTTAAATGGATGTCAAATTTATAGTGAGATTGAATGTCATCATGACAAATTTGAATTTAAATAGTTACTATTTGATGACGTATCATTCAATCTCACTATAAACATGACTCTATTTCCATTTCAATTTCCAAATGGATAAAATCATGATCTGAGTTTTGTCCGGCAGATTAAGTTATTTCTAGTGCTTTGGAGTAAAAAACTTAATTATCTTTTTAGTTCTAAATTTTGTTCCAAGTTTAACACTCCATTCGCTATGAACTCAAGTATAGAATTTAGTTCATTTTCAAATGAGCTGAAACTATAATTAATTCATGAATAAATTCACAATTCATTTTCAAATGAAGTGAAACTAGAATTCATTTGTAAATGAATTTACATTTCATTTTCAAATTAATTGAAACTAAAATTCATGAATTCTCATGTTTGGTGTCTGTAGAATTAAAATAAATTTTGTGTTTAGGATCGACTAAGAATTCAATTCATTTTTAACATTTTACTTAATACTCTTAAGAACATCACGTTTTAATTCATTTAGCTTATAAATTTTAATTTTAGTGATATTATTAAAAAAAAATTAGCACTATTTAGTTTTCAATTTACAAGATGAATTTATAATAAAAAATGGAATTTGATTTTTTTTTTTGCTGGATGAAATCTAGAAATTAAATGTTAATTTAACCTTTTTTTATAAAAAAAAAATGTTAGTTTTACTTTAATGTATAACAATTTGAATATAGTAACATATTCATTTTATTTTTATAACCCATTCTGACGTAGGAGGATCCAAGTCAGATGATGCAGAGTTGGCAGATCAGTGCAGAACTGGCAGGTGGACCACCTAGAATGGGCCACGGGCTCAGATCAGGCCCAGAAGATCTTAGTCTGATTGGAAACGGGCCAACAAACTAAACTGAGAATTTTCAGCATTGTCATTTTTAAGACCAAAAACGACATTTAGGCCCTCAAATTCGCAGTTTACAGTTTTTAGGAAACTTTTTATTTTAGTTATTTTAATTTCAGCCTTAATTTAATTTTCCTATTTTGTTTCGACCTTATAAATAAGGTCTTAGGGTTTCGTAAACATTATTTTTGAATTTGCATAATTTTAAATAAAACATCAGAGCGGTTTCTCTGTATCGTTTTTTAGGGTTTTTCTCGTGTTACTCCCTGTGAACGATCTGTTCGACTAGCCTGCAGAATAATCGCTATTCTGCCCGATGTCAGTTGGTATCAGAGCTTCAACGTTTTCCTAGGGCAAGATTTCATCAGTTCCATGGCTGGTGGTCGTGGTCGTGGTCGTCGCGGGCAGGTTCCGAACGAGGAAGCCCCACGCCGTGATCGTAATGTTTAGGATGCGATGATTGAGGATTTACAGCGACAAGTTGCAGAGTTAACCCAGCGTCTAGCGGCACAAAATTTGGGTGATTGTGAGATTGAAGATCATGATTCTGATTCCAGTTCCGAAAACCCACATCACAATCCTGCTCGATTCTGGGAGCACCGTGGTCGGGAAGAACGTTATGGAGACCTCGGTTTCAGAGTTGATCTGCCCGAGTTTTTTGGTACGTTACAGACCGAGGGATTCGTTGATTAGTTGAATGAAGTGGAGCGTATTTTCGAGTACAAGGAAGTCTTAGATCGTGTGAAGGTGAAACTGGTCGCCATCAAACTGAAGGGCAGAGCATCTGCGTGGTGGTAGTAGTTGAGGCGTTCACGTGATCGGCAGGGCAAAGCCAAGATTACAGATTGGGAGAAGATGAAGAAGAAGATGAAGGGTTACTTCGTTCCTTTCGGTTACACTCAGACCTTGATTCAGGGTCTTCATTCGTTGAGGCAGGGCACAAGATCGGTGGATGATTATACAGAGGAATTCTATCAGTTGATTGCCCGAAATGATTTATCTGAGACAGAGGAATAGATGGTGGCATGGTATTTGGGGGGATTACGGCAGCCTCTATAGGATTTTCTCAGCCTTTACTCGCTGTGGACAGTTTCAGAAGCATATCAGCGTGCATTTGTGGTGGAAAAACAGCAGAACAGGAGGCCAATGAACAGAAGCAATCAAAATAATCGGCCAGTTCGCCCTCAGGAATCCCGTCCTCTCCAGCAACCACCTCAAGGTAACCCTAACCCGAATATTAGATGTTTCAAATGTGGTGAACATGGGCATAAATCACATGAGTGCAGGAAGCCTGCTAATAATAAAGGAAAAAATATCTTGATTGAGGACGATGGGGTAGACCAAACCGAGGAGATTGGGGAGTCTGTGTATAACGATGATGAATATGGAGATGTGTTGTATGGGAATGGCCATGAGAAATTGGTCGTTCGTAAGAGTCTACTGACCCCCAAGGGAGATTCAGGGGACGATTGGTTGAGGACCAATATTTTCCATATGACCTGTACAGTTGTCGATAAAGTCTACAAGATGATCATAGATAGTGGCAGTTGTGAGAATGTGGTGTCTGAAGAGGCTGTCCAGAAACTACAGTTGAAAATAGATCGTCATCCTAAGCCGTACAAATTGTCTTGGCTAAATAAAGGCAGTGAGGTAACGGTGGATAGGCCTTGCCTAGTTTCTTTTTCGATTGGAAAGAGATATTTCGATAATGCTTGGTGTGATGTTGTGTGTATGGATGCTTGTCATGTATTGTTAGGCAGGCCTTGGCAGTATGATCATAATGTTATTCATGATGGGCGAAAAAACACATACTCCCTTAGCATCAAAGGGAAGAAGATTGTATTGGCACCTCGTCGGGAAGGAATCACTCCTACCCTGATTTCCAATAATACTAGTCTGCTTTCGATGTCCAAATTTTTAGTAGAGGTTGAGCATGTAGACGTGGTTTATGCTCTGCTGCCTTGTGGGAATAGTGCAGCAGATCTGAATCCAGAATTACCTACCGAAGTGCAGCAGCTGATGGCAGAGTTTTCTGACCTGATGCCAGAGGATCTTCCTCCTGGGTTGCCACCTATGAGGGACATTCAGCATCAGATCGACTTTGTTCCAGGGTCCAGTTTGCCTAATCGACCGGCGTATTACCACAGTCCCAAGGAATCTGAAGAGTTGCAGCGACAGGTGGTAGAGTTATTGGAGAGGGGCTACGTCCATGAGAGTATGAGCCCATGCGCGGTTCCTGCCCTACTAGTGCTGAAGAATGATGGTTCTTGGTGTATGTGTGTTGATAGCAGAGCCATCAACAGGATCACAATGAAATACAGGTTCCCAATTCCCCGCCTAGATGATATGTTAGACCAGCTGTCCGGTTCTAGAGTCTTCTCCAAAATTGACCTTAGGAGCGGATATCACCATATCAGAATAAGGCCTGGAGATGAGTGGAAGATAGCGTTTAAGACTCAGCATGGGTTGTATGAGTGGATGGTCATGCCTTTTGGGCTGTCAAATGCGCCCAACACATTTATGAGGTTCATGCATCAGGTTTTACGGCCTTTCATGGGGAAGTTTGTTGTAGTTTACTTCGATGACATCCTCATTTATAGTCCAACGTGGGAGTCACATTTTGAGCACCTCCGTGCTATTTTTAATTTGTTGAGGACAGAGCACTTGTACGTCAATCAGAAGAAGTGTTATTTCTTCACTACTTCTGTTACTTTTTTGGGTTTTGTTGTATCTACTGATGGTGTTCAAGCAGATCAGTCAAAGGTAGATGCGGTCTTGGAATGGCCTACACCGAGGACCTTACATGATGTAAGAAGTTTTCATGGATTGGCTTTCTTCTACCGCCGGTTCATTAGAAATTTTAGCACTTTGATTGCTCCTATCATAGAGTGCCTTAAGGGGCCTGATTTTCAGTGGTCTGATGAGGCAGAAACCAGCTTTCAACTGGTCAAACAGAAGATGACAGAGGCACCAGTTTTAGCACTTCCTGATTTCGAAAAGGTGTATGAGGTAAATTATGATACATCGGGAGTGGGTATTGGTGGTGTTCTAAGTCAAGAAAGGTGACCAATAGCTTTTTTTAGTGAGAAGTTATCAGGATCAAAAAAGAATTACTCCACCTATGATCTGGAATTCTATGCCATAGTTCAGTCCCTGAAACATTAGCGTCACTACCTAGTGCAGAGGGAATTTATTCTTATCAATGATCATGAGGCCTTGAAGTACATCAATGGCCAACACAAGCTGAGTAGGCGGCATGCCAAGTGGGTGGCGTACTTGCAGGAATTCACGTTTGCACTAAGGCACCAAGCAGGAAGTCTGAACCGTGTCGCAGATACACTAAGCCGTTTTACATTACTTCTCACCACCATGAGCACTAGAATTGTGGGATTTGAGGTCTTCTCAGATATGTATGCTGCAGATCCTTCCTTCGGGAGGATAATTCAGGAGGTAACTACTGGTCAACGACATGATTTTATTTTGCATAATGGTTATCTATTTCATGGATTGCAGTTGTACATTCCAGATTGTTTACTAAGGCAGCAGATTATTAGTGAACTTCATAATGAAGGTCACTTTGGGCGAGACAAGACATTGGCCCTGATTACCTCTAACTATTATTGGCCCAAATTAACTAGTGATGTGGCTCATCATGTGGAGCGTTGTTATGTGTGCCAACGGTCCAAGGGAGTTCTCACTAATGCGGGTCTATACACACCCTTATCTATACCTGAAGCCCCTTAGTTCGATGTTAGTATGGACTTTGTGTTGGACTTACCCCGTACCCAACGAGGCTTGGATTCTATTTTGGTTATGGTTGACAGATTTTCCAAGATGACGCATTTCATACCTTGTAGAAAGACAATGGATGCTACCAGGATCGCTCATCTTTACTTCAAAGAGATTGTACGTTTGCATGGTGCTCCCCGATCTATCACTTCAGATCGTGACACCAAGTTCATGAGTCAGTTCTGGAAGAGTTTATGGGAGAAGCTGGGGACGAAGTTAAATTTTAGCAGCGCCTATCATCCTCAAACAGATGGTCAGACCGAGGTGGTGAACCGGAGTTTGGGAAACTTTTTGAGGAGCTTAGCAGGAACTAAACCGAAGCAGTGGGATCTCGCATTACCTCAAGCAGAATTTGCCTATAACAGGTCGAAAAACAAAACCACAGGAATGAGCCCATTTGAGATTGTGTATGGTCAGAATCCATCCGGAGTGCTTGACTTAACCCCTATTCCACGAGTGGGTCGTTTGAATCCCAAGGTAGATGAGATGGCAGAACATCTTTAGGGTATCCATGAGTAGGTGAAGCTAGCCATTCACGACAGTAATGCCAAGTACAAGGCTCAGAGCGACAGTCACCGTCGTCAGGTACTTTTTGATGTTGGTGATTTTGTTTGGGCAGTATTAACTCGTGATCGTTTTCCCATGTGAGAGTATAATAAGCTTAAGGAGCGAAAGATTAGACCCTGTGAGATCTTGTAGAAGATCAATGATAACGCATACAGACTACGCCTACCCAGTCATCTGAGGACTTCTGATGTATTTAATGTGAAACATCTAAGTCTTTGTTTTTAGGATTCCGATGAAGCTATTGTGAACTCGATGATGAGTTCTTTCCAACCCGAGGCGACTGACGCAGGAGGATCCAAGTCAGATGATGTAGAGTTGGCAGATCAGCATAGAACTGGCAGGTGGACCACCTAGAACAGGCCACGGGCTCAGATCAGGCCCAGAAGACCCTAGTCTAATTAAAAATGGGCCAACGAACAAAACTAAGGCCTCAGCATCATCATTTTTAAGCCAAAAAACGTCGTTTATGCCCTCAAATTGGCAGTTTACATTTTTTAGGAAACTTTTTATTTTAGTTATTTTAATTTCAGCCTTAATTTAATTTTCTTATTTTGTTTCGACCTTATGAATAAGATCTTAGAGTTTCGTAAATATTATTATTGAATTTGCATAATTTTAAATAAAACATCATAGTTGTTTCTCTGTATCGTTTTTTGGGGTTTTTCTTGTGTTACTCCCTGTGAACAATCTGTTCGACTAGCCTGCAGAATAATCGCTATTCTACCCGGCATCATATTCTTTCATATTTTATTTTATTTTATTCTAAAACAATAAAGGAACCAAAAGTTTGGTGTTCTTAACTAAATATAAATCATGCAAGCATGAAAGAAAGAGATAAAGGATGAAGAGAAATAAAAGAGAAAGAAATGAGAAAGAGAGTGAATAAGAGGAAGTGAGAGAAAGAGAGAGGGATTTTCTTCAAGTATCATGCACATAAGAAATACTGCTTAAGTATTAATTATTTTTTCATATTTTCCATAATATTGCAGAAGAGATATAAAACCTTTTTGCTTAATCACAACTTGAAGATGCAATAAAGCTAATGTAAAATGCAAGTTGAAGAAAGAACTAGGAAGAAGAACTGTGTCTTCAACCCCCAATATGATAAACTCTCACGAAGAAAAAGGAAACACAAATTTTATTCAATAATAATAATCTGTCTTTTCCATATGTGGCCTCCTTATTTATAAGGTCAAAGCAAAAAAAAGGCAAAAATCCCCAAAAGCATAAAGTTGGGGAAAACTATGGAAAATACTAAAATTAAGCGCTAGGATTAAGGCAGAATTAACGATAGTTGATTCTGACTTTAATACAAAAGGAAATTGCAAATGGAAAGTTTCCTAAAACTGAAAACTGCAAAATCGAAGGCCTAAACGTCGTTTTTTGGCAAAAAAGCTGCTATACTCAGAAAATCCTGAGTTTTGATCGGGGGCCCGTTTCGGATCAGACTAGGGTCTCTGGGGCCTGATCCGAGCCCGTGGCACGTAAAATGATGTAAACCGCACATTTAGATTTGGAGTAATCCAACCGTTCTAGGTAGTCCAGGGGCATCTGCTCTGCTCTGTCCACTTGTCCTGCATCATTCCCTTACACTTCAAAAGAACTCGACCCCGAGTTACTGTCAAGATAAAGTGGTTCGTCCAGTGGATGGTACTCAAACAAATCTCCCACATTGAAGGTGTTGGAAATGGCCATGTCACCCGGAAGTTCAATCATATAAGCATTATCATTAATACGCTTCAACACCCATAAAGGGCCATACTTCTTGCTTTTCAACTTGTTGTAGTTCCCATGGGGAAACAGTTCTTGCGCAGATGGGCCATCACCAGGTCACCTTCCTGAAATACATGTTCATGCTGATGCTTATTAATAGGAGCTTAAATATTCATATTTAAGCCCCTTAATTTACATTTGTTAAGTTCTTTATCTATATGTTTTACTCTATTTTACTTCACTTTTGTGTTTTACACGTTTTTATAGGGTCTTGGAGAAAAAGAAGCATTTTTGGCACTTAAAGGAAGAAATCTGGAAATCCTGGAGCAGTTGCTGGCTAGATTGCGATCGAGCGCAGAATTGCGATCGAGCGCACCACATATGCGATCGAGCGCACATGTACGGGCGTGAACAATAAACTGCAGAACCCTGTTTTGGAAATAACCCTATTTTGGAAATAAAAGAGTTTTGCGTTTTAGGAAAGTTTAGGAACTCATGAGCCGATTAGGACTTCTCAAAGACCTATAAATACACTTGTAAATCACACACAAAAGGCATCACCTCTTGGGGGGATCACTTCTTAGATCCATTCTTTTATCTTTTACTTTAGCTTGGAGAAGGAGACCGTGGAGCGGAATTGACGACTCTTCTCTCGGGTTTCTTCTTTCTTTTTTATTTTATTATGTGTAATTAAATTCTTAGTAGAGCTTGGTTGAAGCCCTAATTATGTTTACTCAATAAATTTAGTATTGGCGCCTTGTGATATTTATGTTGTGTTGCTTAAACTTGATTAATACCTGTTTTTATTTAAATTCCTCATATGTATATGTCTGATCAATATGTGCATGTGGTATGGACTTGTTAGTTAGATCAATTTGGATGACCAAGTCCTGGGTCTAACATTAGTAACAAGGGATATCTTATCCGGATACCCGAGTTAATCAACATGGGAAACCGGGAGTAGATACCATGCCTTAGATCTCATGTGGTTGTCGATTTCCATAGTACTTATATTTTCTTAAGGAACAACTCAAGCAGATACCATGCTGAATCCCTTAAGGAAGAAAAGAGTTAGAGTAGATACCATGCCTAACTCGTTGCTTAGGGAAATCAATAGCTTAAGGAGTAGATACCATGCCCTTAGGTTGGCAACCAGTAAGTATACATGGCATGAATAAAGCATTGGCATACTGTTATATTGTGGTAGCATAATTAGTGGTGGATATCAAGTCCCTACGCCTTTATCCTTAGTATTTTATCTTTATTATTTCTCAACGCTTTTATTATTTCTATCATTTTATACTGCGAATATAATTCTAAATTGAACTTTACCAATCCCTGTGGAGATGATCTTGCATTCGCACACTATACTACACTGTTGACCTTATGCACTTGCAAGTAAAACAAGTGCGATTATTTACCCATTTATTTAGGTATATTTTCGCACAACACTTATCGACGACAGCTTTGTACTTACTGTTGGCCAACTCTAGACTTTGGCGAACCTCTGCCTGGATGTGCTACACTTGCTCAGTCATGTTCTCAGCAGCCTGACTGTGGCTAGGAGGCTTAGGCAAAGGAACAAGGTCTAAAGCATGCTGAGGTGCTTTGGTGTAGACAATCTCGAATGGTGTCTTCCTAGTAGAATGGTTGTACATGCTATTGAAAGCAAATTCAGCTTGTGGAAGGGCTACGTCCCACTGCTTAGGCCAAGAACCAGTCATGCAACGTATCAGGTTACTAAGGGTCCGGTTGACCACCTCTGTTTGGCCGTCCGTCTGCGGATGACAAGTGCTGTTGTATTTGAGGAATGTGTCAAACCTGCCCCAAAGTGACTTCCAAAAGTGGCTAAGGAACTTGATATCATGATCGGAGGTGATGAACTTGGGAACTCTATGAAGGCGAACAATCTCACGAAAGAAAAGGCTGGCTACATGAGACGTGTTTGAAGTTTTACGGCACAGAATAAAGTGTGCCATCTTGGAGAACCGATTGACAACCACAAAAACTGAATCCACCCCACGCTGAGTCCGCGGGAGACCTAAAATAAAGTCCATTGTCACATCCTTCCAAACATTTTTCGGCACGGGCAGAGGGGTGTACAACCCAGTATTCTGTGCTTGACCCTTTTAAGTTTGGCAAATAGGGCACCTCTGTACGAACTTGCCCACATCACATTTCAGCTGTGGCCAGTAATAGTGTTTAACTACCTGGGCTATTATTTTGTCACGCCCCGCATGATCCCCTAAGCTACTGCTGTGTATATCGTGGAGAATCTACTCGCGCAAAGACGTGCGAGGGATACACAATTGATTACCGTGAAACAGAAACCTGTTCTGGACATGAAAACCCCGGATTGCCTTTTTCCGTTGACACTTCTCCCAAAATTCCTGAAAATCAGCATCTTCTTCATACAACTCTTTCAAATTGTCAAACCCCATGACTTCTGATCGGAGAGTCAAGAGTAGGGATACACATCGGCTTAATGTATCTGCCATCTTATTCAATTGCCCAAACTTGTCTTTGAGCACAAAAGTGAACTTCTGGAGGAAGGTAGTCCACCGAGCATGCATTCTGTTTAGGGTGGTTTGCGTATTGATAAATTTCAGAGCTTGGTGATCACTGTAGAGAACAAACTCACGCTGGATCAGGTAATGCTCCCAATGTTTCAAAGCTCGAATGACTGTATAAAATTCTAGCTCATACATTGTCCACTTTTGACGAGCATCGTTGAGCATCTCGCTGAAAAACTCTACTGGTCGTCCCTCCTGCGACAAAACAACACCAATACCTACGCTTGAGGCATCACATTTAACTTCAAACAACTTGTCAAAGCTCGATAAGGCAAGTACTGGGGCTGTCAAAAGCTTCTCTTTAATAACTGCAAAGGTTGTATTTTGTGTGTCCTCCCCTGGAATCAGCCCTTCTTCATGCACTCTGTGATTGGTGGTACAATACTGCTGAAGTTCTGAATAAACCTGTAATAGAAAGTGGCCAGTCCATGAAAACTGCGAACATGGTGCATTGTTGTTGGGGTTGGCCACTCTCAAATTGCACATACCTTCTCTCCATCAACCTGAATACCATCTGCCCCCACGAAAAATCCCAAAAACAACAGTTTGGCAGTGAGGAAATTGCACTTCTTCAGGTTCACATAAAGTTGGTTCACGCGCAAAACCAACAACACTTCTCGCAAGTGGTCTAAGTGCTCCATCTCATCCTGGCTATAGACCAAGATATCGTCAAAATAAACAACTACAAACTTACTAATGAACGGTTTTAAAACCAGGTTTATTATACCCATGAAGGTGCTATAGCATTTGATAAACCGAGTGGCAGCACCATCCACTCATAAAGCCCTTATTTGGTCTTAAAAGCTGTTTTCCATTCATCCCCTAGAAAATGATACTTAACTGTTATCTTGTTTATGGCGCGGCTGTCAACGCACATGCGCCAGCTTCCATCCTTCTTCGGTGTCAATAAAGCAGGTACGGTACAGGGACTCAGACTCTCTCTGATCAGTCCCTTTTTAATCAACTCCTCAACCTGATTTTGTAGAATTTCGTGTTCTTGAGGACTCATCCGGTAGTGTGGCAAATTCGACAAACTAGCCCCAGGAACCAAGTCAATATGGTGTTGAATATCTCTCATAGGAGGCAAACCCTCAAGCAATTCCTCCGACCTAACATCTTGCAATTCAGCCATCAATGGTTTTAACTCCTCAGGAATCTGTTGATACTCGGACGGTGGTTTCTCTTTTACTACCAACGCGAACAACTCCCCTGCTGCTTTCAAATCCTCAATAAACTCCATTTCAAGACTATAAGAAAGGTCTTTCCCTCTGTCTTAGGGGTTTTGACAGCTGGCCTATGTCCATTTGCAGGAACTAGCATAATTTTCTTGTCAAACCACCAGAAAACATAGGTATTATCCCGACCTTTATGCATAGCATCTATATCAAATTGCCATGGCCTCCCCAATAACAAATGACACGCATCCATATCAAAAACATCACACACAATCTCATCCTTATAATATTTACCAATGGAAAAGGGGACACAACAGATATCAGTTACCCGAGTTTTAGCGCCCTTCTTGATCCAGCCAATCTTGTATAGAGAGGGATGTTTATCTGTTTTCAGGTTCAATACTGTGACAAGGGCCTTTGATACGATATTCTCACTGCTGCCACTGTCAATAATCACCTTGCACACTCTCTGGTTGATAGTGCATCGCATCCTGAAAATATAGTGTCGTTGGCTGTCATCTTGCTGTCTTGGCGTAAGTAACAGGCGCTGAACCACACAGTTAACATATACACCCTCATCTGCATCTGTTATTTCACCATTAGTGTAATCATTGCCCTCCCCAGAATAACCTTCATCTGTGCCAAAAGGATTCTCCTCCCCCTCTGCTGTTTCAACCAAGTTAATCTGCCGACAGTTGGGACATTCGTTGGAATGATGTCCAGGTTGACTGCATCAGTAACACTTTCCTGGAATGGAACGAGCATAGGGATTGATGGGCAGTCCTCTGATTTGTGCTGGGGCACTGGTTGGGGGGGCTGTTGGCTTGGAGGGGTTGGTAATGCCCGTACCTAAGACTCTGCTAGTTGAAGGTTGTGATGAAGTCTACGGCACTGAAACCTGTGATGGCGGCGATCGATATGGTTGGGGAAGTGATGGGTGCCTAGACTGTTATGACTCCACTTTCATGGCTAGGTTAATCGCCTCAGACAGGGACCACACAGTATGGAGGGATACCTGTTCTTGAATGGCCAGTCGCAACCCTCCAATATACCTAGCCACTTGTTGTCCCTCTGTTTCCTGTAGGTCATTGCGCGAGTTCAACCTATAAAACTCCTCTATATAATCGCTGATGGTGCGCAACCCTTGTCTGTAATTTTGATATTGTTGGTACAACATCTATTTGTAGTCAAGAGGAAGGAACCTCGCTCGCAATAGTTGTTTCATCTTTGACTAAGAACTAACAGGTTGCTTACCTTGTCGTCTGCGGTTATTCTGCGTCTGCTCCCACCACACAAAGGCTCCACCCTTCAGTTTATAGACTACAAGCTTCACCTGCCTATCTCCTGGGATTTACATATATTCAAAGAAAGCTTCCACTTCGAAAAGCCAGTCAACGAATTTTTCCACGTGGAGGTGGCCATTGAAACACGATAGATCTACCTTGACCCGAAAATCATGATTGTTCTGTTCGTATCAGATCTAATTGAAACAGTTCTGACCAAAATGATTCTGATTACGACCATGCCCACCATCATCATCGTTCTCAACGTTAAACTTTGAACTCATCATCGCTAGGTAAAGTGGCATAGGCTTGGGGCCTACGCTGCTGAGCAGGAACACGTCCAGCAACCGGTTGGCCGCGAGCAAGGCCTCCGACACGATCCAGATTGCGTTCTTCATCCCAGTTGCCATTGATTCTCAGACCAGCCACGATTTGTTATATCTCCTGCAACATGCGTTCGATACGATCAAACCACTGATTGTGATCATCAAACTGCTGATTGTGATTATCTATGGCTGCCCATAGGACCTGAACCCCACGATCAACGTCGCCAGGGTGGTTGCTTTCGCCTCCATCTCCTGCCATCAAACTAGGGTAGAACGAGGCTCTGATACCAGCTGACGTAAAACACAAGCAGAAGAAAGAACTAGGAAGAAGAACTGTGTCTTCAACCCTCAATACGATAAACTCTCACAAAGAGAAATGAAACACCAATTTTATTCAATAATAATAATCTATCTTTTCTGTATGTAGCCTCCTTATTTATAAGGTCAAAGAAAAAAAAAAGAAAAAATCCTCGAAAGCATAAACTTGGGGAAAACTATGGAAAATACTAAAATTAAGTGCTAGGATTAAGGCAGAATTAACAGTAGTCGATTCTGACTTGAATACAAAAGGAAATTGCAAATGGAAAGTTTTCTAAAACTAAAAACTGCAAAATCGAAGGCCTAAACATCGTTTTTTGGGGAAAAGACAGCTACGCTCAAGTAACCTTGAAGTTTGATCGGGGGCTTGTTTCGGATCAAACTAAGGTCTCTGGGGCCCGATCCAAGCCTGTGGCACGCAAAACAATGTAGACTGCACTCTTAGATTTGGAGTGATCCAACCGTTCTAGGTAGTCCAGGGCCATTTGTTCTGCTCCATCCACCTGTCCTGCATCAAAAGCTCAGCTAAATAATATCAGCACGTCTTGTTCTCGTCTTCATATTCTTGATTCTGATCTTTTGCATATAGTACATGATTGTGTGATTAATTTCTCTATCGAAATTGAATGATACTAAAACTTCTTGATCAAATCTTGCTTAATTATTGAAGGTATTTTCATTGTTGCTATTTCCCAGTGTTATGATCCCATGTTGGTATAAAATGACCAAAATTATTGATGGTAATGTGGGTTTGAATGCTTAAAACCTTTGCTCTGGATATCTATTTGAGCTTGAATAACTTCAAAACTGTTACATCCACTAAGTTCATCGGAACTAGAGTTATAACTTCATCTCTCAACAGAAGAAATCAACCCTCTTTCATTGAGATTGACGGTTGGTATAAATCCACCTGCTCCCTCGCTTATATAATTACCAATTCATTATTCAAATTTATTTATAAATTGAAAAGAAAAAACTAAGATTAAATAGCTTTCATTGCAGGTGGTACACGGGCAGCTCATCTTTTAGACAATGGGGATACCAAGTATCAAGTTTATTGTTCACAACTTGAAACCATGAGGGGTGCAATTGGGATGCCTTTACTCTTTGATTTAAAACATGATCGAGTTGAGTTTTCATGAATCCATGCATTAGTATATTAACTAGAGTTTGAATTTAGTTCAAAGATCTTAAAAGAGGCGCTCAGTTGTAAAAATTTATTAATTTTTCCAGAAAAATTCTCCAAAAAATACCTTCAAAATCCAAAATTTTCCTAAAAACTGGATGCTCTTCTTGTTTTTTTTTTTTCTTCCTGAATCAACATATTATTGCTCTATACCCTTATGCATTGAAAGATAAATACTTTATAATATTAAAAACAAGTAACCTTTTCTTTGACAAAAAAAAAAATTCTTCTTTGTTTTCCTTGTGATTTTCCTTTACTTCAAATATTTTTCAAAGAGACAAACATAGCATTAAAGAACTTCAAGAATATGTGTAAATCACTCCCCCACTTAATTTGATTTCATGTCTATGCACTGGCCATCCCTTATGAAGGATTAGTATAGCAAGTTATCACTCATTCTCCTTGGAGTAATGATTGCCACAGTGGTAATATGCATTTTCAGTTTTGTAATGTTAATGGTAAGAGCAAAAGCGAGATGCAATTATGTGGTACTCTTACAAAAAATGGAAGCAATTCAACAAGTAGAGCGAAAGAGCATGAATAAGAGTCTCGCCATTGCTAGTTTTAGTCATGACATTCGCACTTCATTAGCTGGCATCATTGATAGAGATGTGCTACGAAGAAGTTACTCTGGGTTCTGAATTAGAGACAAATTTTAGACAAATGGATGGTTGCACAAAGGACTTAGTTGGTAAGTGGAATTTGCTTGCTTTTGTTGGCTAGCTAAGTTTTATTATTTTTCGCATCATTTTCGTTTCAAATTATTATTAGTACTATTATTTTTCCTTAGAATTAAGTACCAAATTATTTAATTTTTCAGGTTTGCTTAATTCTATACTTGATACAAGCAAAATTGAAGCCAGAAAGATGCATCAGCTTGAATAAGAAGAATTCAACTTGGCCCAACTTCTTGAAGATGTGGTCGATTTGTATCATCCTGTGGGGATGAAGAAAGGAGTAGATGTTGTGTTGGACCCCTTTGATGGCTCAATTATCAAGTTCTCAAATATGGAAGGGGACAGGAGAAAACTGAATCAAATCTTGAGTAATTTACTCAGCAATGCAGTTAAATTTACTTCCGAGGGGCATGTATCTCTTAGGGCATGGCACTAGAAACCTAGTTTAGAAAATTCAATGTTTGCTTCTAATCGGAACGGTTTCTTGAAATATTTACCTTGCTTGTTTTATAAGAACAATGATGCCTATAATGACTTGGAAACTGTGAATGTTGTTCGAAAAAATCCCAATTCAGTGGAATTTGTTTTCGAGGTGGATGATACTGGTAAGGGTATTCCAAAAGAGAAGTTCAGGTGAAAGAAACAGCATTTGGACAAGGACGCTCGAGCTTAGGACTTGGTATCGTGCAGTCTCTGGTAAGAAATTAACTAGCAAATTACTTCTACTAGGAATCATTTGCAAATAATAATTTCAATAATTCGATCTTCATTTTAAATCTTGCAACACGCACGTCTCATGGGTGAAGAGATAAGAATTATGGATAAAGAGATTGGCGAAAGTAGAACATACTTCAGGTTCAATGTTTTCCTCATGACTCACGAGATTTCCTATACTAATGCTACAAAAGCAGACATTGAGGTGAAAGGTGATTCTGTATTTGATGGAACACAACTCCATTTGACGTTGATAATTTGGACAACAAATCCGAGCCTGACCATTCAAACTCCTAGTCCAAGGCTAAACATTCTTAGCGCTATCCCTAAGGTGAAGGGAACTCATCTTGTTCTCTTGATTCGAAACAAAGAGAGGCGAAGAATTTCACAGAAGTTTATGGAGAGTCAGGGGATAAATGTCTCTGTTGTGGACACATGGGAGAATCACCTTTATACTCTCAAGAAGATAAAATCAGATTTGAGTTCCAGAAGCAACATCTCTAGTTCTACTGCAAAGGATATGCCTTTAAGTGCCATGGAAGGTACCGAACAAAGTTGTTGATGTTTTTCAAAATAAACTTGGATTTTAAGCTTGAAATGTTTTAGAAAATCAAATGAAAGAAGAAAAGAAAATGAAACTTAAATTGTGAATGATTCAGTTGATTGAAGGATTGATAAGGCTAAAATTTCCTTGAAGTCTCTAGAACTTTTTTAATCGACTGAATAAAAAACAGAGGATGTTCGAAAATTTGAATTTTCATAATATTAAATGATAGTAGCTCAGTTAAGTCAATTGAGTTAGTTTATTATTGAACCAAAGTGTCCATTATAAAAAGACAGTAATTAAACAATATATAAGGGTGTTTAACTGTCATAATTTACAGATTACAATCAGACATACAGATTTGATTTTCTCTCTTATTCTTATTCTCCTTTCTAAAAAACTTATCTTCTTATGTTTAGAAATCCTACAAATTTCTAAACATAAGTGTTTTTCATCCATAAACTCATAGAAGCTGTTGTGGGTTATTTTTCACGAGTGCAAAGTGCAGAATAACAACAGAGCTTCATTGTATCTTAACGGAAATTCTTCAGAAACCTTCTTACACTTGTGAAAGGCGAATTAAACCTTAAGGAAAGCGATCTGGTAATGCCTTGAAGCCATTTATTTTATTCTCTCTTATTTTATTTGTTAAACCTCCCTCAGAAATTTCTCCAACAAAAATAACTATCTATAAAATGAGAGGTGTGTGTGGCTTCATACTTATGGTGATTGATGCTAGTGTAGGGCCTTTTCCAGAACTCTATCGGGTTGTAACTGAATTTAGAAAAGGCCTTTGTGGTACCTGCTGCAAGGTTGTCTGGTTAAATAAACCCACCTCCCGCAGCAGCGATATCAAAGCCCTTGAAGAAGAAAAACTTGATTTGAATGATGACATTAAGTCGCTCAATCCTTTTCACGGTTCTTGACTCCGTGATGTTGTAAAACTTCTACCAGAATTTGTTAAGGAAATAGCAAGTAATTCGAACAAAAGCACATACAAAGAATTAAACACAGAGATTAACGAGGTTCGACAATGAGCCTACTCCTCGGACCAACACCCAAAGTATTTTTCTATTTGGCAAAAAAGCCTAGAGAAAACTAGAGCAGTGTTCTGTTACAAAAAGCCACTCACTTGGATTTTTCAAAACACTCTGTCTCTCACAATATTTCCTTCTGTGTTATGATGATTTTGAAACCAAGGATTCAATGCCTATTTATAGGCTCAGCATTGAGTGCGAACACAAACCAAGCTTGAGTGTGAACATAAAACAAGCTTGAGTGTGAACATGAGTATAAAACAAGATTGAGTGTGAACATGAGTGTGAACACAAAAGTGTGAACACAAAACAAGATAAAAAGAAATGGTGGCTGGCAAAATCCAATTTGACTGCTGCTAGCAAAGGCCAATTTGCCAACTGCTGGCAAAGTCCAATTTTGCAGCTGCCGGCGAAGTCTAATTTTATCTTGTCTCCACTCCACCGAGTTCATTGTTTTATTTCTCCCACTTGGCCACCAATAAAAATTGTCTCCATCAATAACAATCTCCCACTTGGAGACAATTTACCATTTCCAACATAGTCAAAACTAGGTGTAAGTCTTCTTCCGCTTCTTCAGGCATGAAGACCGATCGAAGCTGAACATTCTTTCAGGTTCTCAATCGTAACAGTCTTGGTTAACATGTCTGCGAGATTCTTACTGGTGTGAATCTTTTCCAGCATAATAACCCTTTCTTCTAAGAGCCCCCGTATGAAATGCTATCTGATGTCGATGTGCTTTGTCCTGGCATGAAATGCAGAATTTTTGGCCAGATGAATTGCACTCTGACTATCACTGTAAATCTTACAGTCCTTCTGCTCTTTGTCTAATTCTCTGAATAGACTTTGTAGCCATACCATTTCTTTACAAGCTTCTGTAGCTACCACGTACTCTGCTTCTGTAGTCGAAAGAGTTACGATCTTCTATAATCTCGAGACCCAACTCACTGCTGCACTGCCCAGTGTAAAGACGTACCCTGTAGTACTCTTTCTACCATCAAGGTCTCCTGCCATGTCAGAATCAACATAACCCTTCAAATAGATCTCTGATCCATCATAGCATAGGGATAGATTAGTGGTACCTCTCAAGTACCTCATAATCCACTGCACAGCTTTCCAATGCTCCTTGTCTTTTTTTTTATTTTTTTATTTTTTATTAAGGCACGGCTATGTTTAGTTCCCTTAAGCTTTCTAATTGACCCATGTAGCGAGTGTTGAGTCAATTACTCCCAAACCAGGTGGTTTTAGGGCATTAGGTGTAAAGACACCCCTAAGGACTTACTAACTCGAGTCAAAAAGGCTACGAAATTAAACCGACCTTAATATTACCAAGCAAAATTCCACCTTTTGACGTGAACACTCACTGCTTACTGAGGCAAGAGGTCCAGTTACTCAGCGAAAAGTTTATTGATAATTTTTTTTTTATTTTTTTTTTATATTTTCCTATGCCCAAGAGTTCATCCAACAAGTCATCCAGTTTCAGTTAAGATAAGGAAAAATACACATTAAAATCACGTGTCATACCTCACATAATTTGTGCTAATGTGCTCGTGTGATATTAGATCAAACATGTGAATTCTCAAAATGCCTAAAGTAAGTAACTAAATTTTAAAAATTTATCACCAGATCATGTGTTCAAAATGTTAAGCTCACCAATGACATCACATCACAGAAAATGTTTAGATCAAGTAAAATTTCACGATAACATGAGCATGCATTTATCTCTATGACGAAAAGACAACAAATTAGGACAAAGTGTGTGATGTGTCTCCCATACCCCCAAACTTAAATTACACATTGACCCCAATGTGTGACTAATATGGAAAGAACTGACCTGAGATATGGAGAACTATCTGGACTGGTATGGCTCATAGCATACCCCCAAACTTGAACTGAAGTACGCTTTGTCCCTGAAAAATAAAAACTGGAAAACAAAAAATACTGGAAACAAACATTAATCATAAAAATGCGAAATAATAAATAAACAAAGAAAAGATAAGCTGTGGGGTGCCTCCCATGAGCGCTACGTTTAACGCCTTCAGCCAGACCCAACATTAGTAAACAGACCCAACTAAACGCTCCACCATCTGATCAATAAATGGGAATGGAAAATGATCAGGCCTAATGGCAGCATTCAATTTACGGTAGTCTAGACACTTTCTCCATCTTGACTGCACTCGAGTTGGAACCAACTCGTTGTCTTTATTTACTACCGTAAATTCAGCACGTTTGGGCATGACTAGAATCTGGCTCACCCACTTGCTATCAGAGATGGGATAAATGATCCCTGCCTCTAACAGCTTAATATCTTCCGCCCTCACAACCTCTTGCAAAGCAGGGTTGAGCCTTCTTTGTGGCTCCCTCGATGGCTCAGCATCCTCTTCCAAATGTATCGTGTGTATCACCAACGAGGGGTTGATTCCCTTGACATCCTTAATAGTCCAGCCTATAGCTTCCTTATGCTCTCTTAAGATGTCTAATAATTTCTCCTCTGGAGCATCACCCAAATCTAAAGCTATGATTATAGGCAAAGAATCTGCTGGACCTGGGAACTTATACTTAAGATTATCTGGTAAAGGCTTAAGTTCCTTCTTGGGGGTGTCAGGTGCGGCGGTCTCTTCCGTCTTATTGCTTTCTCTAGGATCAGACTCCAAAATGACATTTACTTCATCAAGTAACTTATCTAAGCCCAAGTCCTCTCCAAAGTGAGCAAAGCATGCCTCCAAGGGATCCTCAATACGGGATTCATCCGTAGTCTCCTCTGTCCTACTACTCTCCCGAGGAGCATACTCCATGATAGTATTTGCTTGCTCAAGTAACTTATCTAAATCCAAATCCTCTTCAAACTGAGCAAAGCATGCCTCCATAATGTCCTCAGACTTCCCTTCTTTCTTGGGCACTTGTAGTCTCTCAGGGTAAGGCGCTTTAGGTAAAAACGACCTAGAGAGATCCTTAATAATACGAGTGGCTGTAGATGGCTCAGCATCTCTCTTATCATTGTTGCCACTCTCTTGCCCTTGGTGCATAGCAGGGTTCTCTTCCACTTAATTGTCCACTTGTCTCCCAGACAAGTATGAGACAGTTGATTGCACTTTTTCCTGCCAATGCATGGGAGTTGAAGAATTTTCCACCGCAAACTGTTCCTTTGGGTAAGGATCAGTTTGACTGGGGAACGTTCCTTCCTCTCCTTCACCCACATAACTTGTGATTTGATCAATTTGACTCTCTAGTGTGGCAATCGCTTGAGTGTTTTCTATTGTTGCACTCATCACTTCACTCATAGATTGGCTAGTCGTTTTCATGAAATCATTGAGAGCGTCCTCCAATGATTGTGAAACCGACGCTGGCGCTTGAAAGGGAGCTTGGTAAGCGGGTGATGGTGCTGGATAAGCTGAGTGACCATAATTTGGAATTGCTGGAGGAAATTCGGGAGTGTATTGATTGTGAGCATGGTAAGGGGCTCCTCCCTGATTCATTGGTTGGTTCTGCTCCCATGAAAAATTAGAGTGGTCCCACCACCCTGGATTGTATGTTTCGGAGCAAGATCCATTTGATTGCCAACAACAGTCATTGAAAGCATTCATTTGTTCCATAGGATACTCGGCACAAGCCGGCATTGATGGGAAATTCTGTGCTAGATGCATGGGACTAGTACAGATGGAACAGCTATCAACATTGAATATGTTGGCAGCATTGAGGGACGGGTCGGTCATTTTAATGAAATCCTTGAGGGCGTCCTCTAAAGACTGTGAAACCAGCGTTGGATTCATCCACATTTTTTAAAAAAATTTTTTTTTTTAAAATTAAATTAACTAGTAGAAAAATAAAATCAATTCAGACAAAAAATTTTCACAAACCAAACAATTCCCCGGCAACGGCGCCAAAAACTTGTTGTGAGTTTTAAATTTACTCGCAAGCGCACGAGTCATTTGCAGTATAGCGTTGTGCAAGTGCGAGGTCGAATCCACAGGGAATTGCGTTGTGAAAATATATTTTTAATCTAAACTAACTTTATCTTAACCTAGTTCCGAATTTTGAATGATAATTTGCAAAAGAAATTAAAACTAAATTAAATTGATTTTAAAACTAATAATAAAAAGCACTAAGGTTTCCGAATCCACCCCACCGAAGTTAAGCATACATGTTCTAAAAATATATCCTATCAAAACATTCAATGAATCCAACTATAAGACAAAAAAACAAAGAATATCCCAACTAAACCAAAAGCACCCGATGTATCCGCTCTTAACAAATCACAAAGGGAATCCAATTTAATCGAAAAGCATTCAATGTATCCATCAGATGAAACACAAAGAAAATCCAACAGACAATTTAAACTCAATCAATTATAAGATTAACTCAAATAATTGACAGAACATTTATACTAAAAATTGTCAGATTTGTACAAGCAAATCTGAACTACTACGCCAAACAACGGCGGGGCTTCATCTTCAACCTTAGCTGAAGAGTCTAGCCACTCATAACTATAAAACTATAATAACAAGTGCTAAACATTTAAACTAAAACAACTGAATATAAAGAAATAAATAAACAACTTTACATGGGAGAAATTCCACTCGCTGACGGGCGGCGCTTCCCCTCGTGGTAGCAATGCCTTCGGGATCCACCAGAATGCTGGCAGACGTCCACCGGTAAACACCAAAGTGGCTTAGGAATTGTACATTGGATTATGAAGCCAAATGGTGTTTATATAGGGGGAGACCCGGAGTAAAACAGGTTGCAAAAACGATGTGGGATACAGGCCCGTGTGCGCTCGATCGCAATGTGGTGCGATCGATCGCAGGTACGATCGATCGCATGTCTTGTGCGCACGATCTCATGTGCACTCGATCGCATGTCTATTGCGATCGATCGCAGATGCACTGAACATCAAATATTTCGATGTGGGATGTTGACCTTGCGCTCGTTCAAAGGCAGGTGCGCTCGAGCGCTGGTGCGCTCGATCGCAAATCTCGTGCGATCGATCGCAATGTCTCCAGAAGCTTCAAATCTCCTGAAATGCTTCATTTTCTCCACAAAGCTGTAAAAACACACAAAACACAAGAAAAACGTAAAATAAAGTAAAATACTACTAATTAAGAGCATAGCAAATGTAAGTTAAGGGTCTAAAATATGCAATATTTAAGACTCATCAGTAGGAATCATCAAACTTCTTGGAATAACAACAGTGGTCAGCGTTACATCTTGTATACCCGTTTTTAGACATGAATTTATCAAACCTGATATACCACTGTCTGGGTGCTTGTTTCAACCCATACAAGCTTTTCTTGAGCTTACAGACCAACTTTTCCTTCCCTAGTTCTTCATACCCCTGTGGTTGCTTCATAAAGATATCTTCATTCAAATCACCATGAAGGAAAGCGGTTTTCACATCTAGCTGTTCTAGATGTAAGTCTTCTGCTGCGACAATGCTCAATATAGATCTGATGGTACACAACTTTACAACAGGAGAGAAAATCTTAGTATAGTCGATACCTGCCTTCTGTTGAAATCCCTTGACCACCAGCCTGGCCTTGTATCGCTTAGTTCCATCGTGTTCTTCTTTCAACTTGTAAACCCACTTGTTATGCAAAGCTTTTTATCCTTCTGAAAGCTCAGCCAAATCCCATGTCTGATTTGCTATCTAGGAGTCCATCTCTTCATTCATTCCAGCCTCCCACTTGAGCTTATCCTTAACCTGCATTGCTTCTTCATAACATTCTGGTTCACCATTGTCAGTTAATAACAAATAATTCAGAGATGTTAAATAACGAGCCGGGAGTTGACCTTTGTTAACTCTTTCTAATCTCCTCAATTCTTGAGGGGGAACTTGGGGAACAAGAGTCTGAGATTTTATGTTCTCATCTCTGGGTTGTAACACTCCTTTTGTAGAAATTTCCTCAAGTTCTACAAACTCTTTCTTTTCTGTTTCCCCTTCCACCTGTTTCATCATGTCCTTATATAGAACATTCTCGTTAAACACTACATCTCTACTTCTGAAGACTTTTCGGTTTTCTGGATCCCAAAACTGATAGCCAAACTCATTAATGCTATATCCAACAAAGACACACTTTTTGAACTTTAGGTCTAGCTTAGACCTTTCATCTGAGTTTATATGGACATAAGAGGTACAACCAAATATTTTTAAGTGTGATAGGTTTACCTCTTTTCCCGTCCACGCTTCTTCTGGAAGTCCAAACTCAAGTATAACAGATGGTCCTCTGTTGATCAGATAGACTGATGTGTTCACAGCTTCTGCCCAGAACTGTTTGGGTAATCCAGCATTAATCCTCATGCTTCTAGCACGTTCATTAATGGTTCGGTTCATGCGTTCTGCCACTTCATTTTGCTGCAGTGTTTTAAGAACTATCTTCTGCCTCTTAACACCATTAAGAGCACAATATTCCTCAAATTCATCGCTGCAATATTCTCCACCATTGTCTGACCTCAGACACTTTAGCTTCTGTCCTGATTCAGTCTCAACCATAGCTTTCCACTTTTTGAAGACATCAAATACATCAGATTTATGCTTCAAAAAATACACCTATAACTTCCTAGTGGCGTCATCAATAAAAGTAACATAATATTGAGACCCATTAAGAGATGGTACCTTGGTTGGTCCCCACATGTCTGTATGGACCAATTCAAGCTTTTCGAACTTTGGTTTTCTGCCTGTCTTAGAAAAACTCACCTTTTTCTGCTTTCCATAGAGACAGTCTTCACAGAAGCTTAGGTCCAGATGCTTCAAATTTGGAATCTTCTCTTTTGATAGCATGACCTTCATACCTTTCTCACTCATGTGCCCAAGTCTGCGATGCCAGGTGTCTGCGCTCGAATCTATTGATGTAGCTGCTAGAACACTATTTGTTCCACTCGTCACATAGAGAGTGCCTTCTTTCTTTCCGTGAGCTATCACCATAGCCCCTTTCAACACCTTCCAGGAATCACTTGTGAAAGTGGTTCTGCATCCTGAATCTGACAGTTGGCCGACTGATATCAAATTTCTTATGAGATTCGGAACATGTCGCACATCCTTCAACTGTAGGGCAGTCCCATTCGCAAGGTTTATCTGTACATCTCCTCTTCCAGTTATGTTGCATGGTTCATCATCTCCGAGAAACACTTTCCCAAAATCACCCTGCACATAATTTTGGAGTATCTCCTTTTGACAGGTAGCATGAAAAGATGCACCAGAATCTATCACCCACAAATCATTATGTACAGCAACAGAAAGAATCAAAGCATCAGAATCTTTATCAGAAAGATTAATATAATTTTTACTTTCCTGATTATCATTCTGCTTTGGTGCTTTGCAATCTCTCATCAGATGTCCTTTCTTTCCGCAGTTCTAGCAACCTCTACTTCTTGATTTTGGTCCTCTTGATGTACCCTTCCTGAATTTAGAACTTCCATGGTTCTTGTTTCCTCTATTTGAAGATCTTCCTCTTTCTGCTACGCTCAAAGCATTCCCAGACGTTTCTGCGGATCCTGAAGATCTTCTGCGTAATTCTTCGTTTAGAAGAACTCCCACAACGTCATCGAACTTTAGCTTTCTAGAGCCAGAAGAGTTACTAACAGCCATTACCAGACTATCCCAGCTATCTGGTAATGATGAAAAAGTTAGCAGTGCTCTAACTTCGTCGTCAAAGCTGATCCCAACGGATTCCAACTGACTTGTCAGTGTGTTGAAACCGTTCAAGAGTTCAGCGATGCTACCGTCGTATTCCATCTTCATATTGAAGAGTCTTTTCATCAAGAATACCTTATTTGAGGCTGATGGCTTCTCGTACATTTTGGACAGAGCCACCATTAAATCTGCAGTGGTTTTCTCCTTCGAGATATTGAACGCGACAGTTGCAGCGAGAGAGAGTCTGATCGTGCCAAGTGTCTTCCTGTCCAGCACCTCCCACTATTCATCTGTCATTTCCTGTGGTTTTTTTATTTTGCCGCCAAGAGGAAGATAGAGGTCTTTCTGGTAAAGATAATCCTCTATTTGCATCTTCCACAAACCGAAGTTTGCTCCATTGAACTTCTCGATCCTTGCTTTATCTTCATTCGCCATTACTCCCACTCGAATATGGCTTTCTTTGGATCTTTTCTGACAATTCCTGCGAACCTCCGTGTATTAGAACACTCGAATATGGCTTTCTTTGGATCTTTTCTGACAATTCCTGCGAACCTCTTTGTATTAGAACACCGTTGCCAATGAATCGGTACCACCGGCAAAATTTCACTATTCATATGAATAGTAACTTCGCAAAAAAAAAAAACAAACAGAAATATATAATCAAAGGCTCTGATACCAGTTGTTAAGGAAATAGCAAGTAATTCGAACAACAGCACATACAAAGAATTAAACACAGAGATTAACGAGGTTCGGCAATGAGCCTACTCCTCGGACCAACACCCAGAGTATTTTTCTATTTGGCAAAAAAGCCCAGAGAAAACTAGAGCAGTGTTCTATTACAAAAAGCCACTCACTTGGATTTTTCAAAACACTCAGTCTCTCACAATATTTCCTTCTGTGTTATGATGATTTTGAAACCAAGGATTCAATGCCTATTTATAGGCTCAGCATTGAGTGTGAACATAAACCAAGCTTGAGTGTGAACATAAAACAAGCTTGAGTGTGAACATGAGTATAAAACAAGATTGAGTGTGAACATGAGTGTGAACACAAAAGTGTGAACACAAAACAAGATAAAAAGAAATGGCGGCTGGCAAAATCCAATTTGACTGCTGCTAGCAAAGGCCAATTTGCCAACTGTTGGCAAAGTCCAATTTTGCAGCTGCCGGAAAAGTCTAATTTTATCTTGTCTCCACTCCACCGAGTTCATTGTTTTATTTCTCCCACTTGGCCACCAATAACAATTGTCTCCATCAATAACAGAATTTGGGGGTACATTGCCACATGGATTCTCATCTGATAAGCAGGGTGAACCATCCACAAAGGGTATGGCTCATATCACGATGAAATCCGATACTCCAACCGATGAACCAAGGCTTCAAAAATGAGAGATACAAGAAATTCATGGTAGCAATTCAAGAAATTGGAAGCACAAGAAGAGAATCTTGTCACCTTCATCAGCAAATCAGGCTCATGTTAGGTCTGGTTCAAGAATTTCTCTAACTCAAGGCCACCCATTTAGACAGACAGAAGTACAAGAAGAACATCCTGTCTTAATGAAAAATGAGCAACCCTTAGGCAGGAAAACAATCTTGGCTGCCGATGACAATGCAGTGTTGCGCAAGTTGGAGAGGTCTACACTTTTGAAGCTTGGTGCAACCGTTGAGCTCTGTGAAAATGGAGAGAAAGTTGTACCACTGGTTTTTGATGGTTTAAAGGATCGAAAGAAACATGGATCTCCTTACATTCTTCCTTATGATTACATATTAATGGAATGAGAGGTAAGAACAACGATTCCCTTTTTCTATTGCTTAATCAATTACTAGCTTTTGTTTAAACTAGATGCTTGGTTAGCAATGTGATGATCCAAACTTATGTGCGGGTTAAAGGGTTCATTTATTTTAGGTGCAAGCGAATGTTGAGTCCCATATGGGTAAGTACTAGGTTGATGTTAACCATATAATAACAGATGCAAAAGTTTTAAATTGAACATTTCCTTTTAAGGTGGATATGTGACATGTGATGTTACAAATGGTATCCTCACAAACCATCTAAGTTAAAACTAGTTTCATCTTGTGAGATCATGAATGATTAAATGGAAAAAAATTGTACGATCCAAACCCATGGTGGGAGAGGTTTGTTTTTTAAAGGGCAAACATTTTATTGATGATAAGCAAGATGCAAGATACTGCAGCAGAAACACTGCTGAGAACCACCAAATGTATGCAAAAAAACTGCAGAAGACCAACAGAAAAAAAATGTGGAAACAGAAATCATGTCTCGCTCCAGAAAACCTCCATCAAACTGCAGAAACAGACCTATGGTGGGTGAGGGTTCATTTGGAGAAAATTCTTGCATGGACTGGGTCTTGTAGACTGGGTGCATCTAGCACCATATGATCGCAATAGTTTCCCTCTCTCATGCGATGGTTCATGATCTCCCAGTCTATGCAAGCATTTCTCATTCATTATGGAGTTTTCTGAGCGTATAAGTGTGTTACAAGTATGCTCTAGTTGGAAATGATGATAGCATTCTGCATTTTGAGCAAGAAAATATAACATGTATTTGCACAAATGATATTAGATTCTTGTTTTAAGTAATAGTAATTCATTATATGTTTTCTATCTTAGAATGTACAGAAAATATATATTAGATCTAGATGAGTTTTACTGGAACAGCTTCTCCTTGAGTTTCAATTGTTTTTAATTTTCGACAGGTGCTGCAAATGGATGGCTATGAAGCAACAATAGAAATAAGGAAGGAGGAGAAACATTACAGTGTTCACATCCCAATCATTGCTGTAACTGCTCATACATGAGGGGAGGAGACAAGCAAGATGATCCGGGCTGGAGTGGATGTTCATTTAAGCAAACCATTTAGCAAGGAACATCTAATAGAAGCCATCCGATACATCCACAACAAATGAAAATGCATATCTTCCAATATATGCCTTATGCCTTCATCGGTTGTTATATGGTAGTATATCATAGAAACCATGTCATTTTCTATCAGCTTAAGCCTTTGAATGATTGATAACTCAACTATTTCATAATACAATATTTTACTTTGTTTATTTGCCATTTGATATTTAAGTTTCACCTGGTTCATTTTCCTTTAATATTTGGATGATTTTATATTCGAGTTTCACGTGCAAAGCCTTAAGAGGCATATTAAAGTATAAAAAATAAATTGAGCTATAAAAAAATAAATTCAACATTTTTTATCAATTTAAACTATTAAGATGATTGATAACTCAATTATTTTTAATTAATAATTTTTGTGAAACAAATATATTTAGGGTGAAATGCAAGTATTCAATTTGAAAGGATAAATCATGTGTAATGCTCCATATCACACAAGAAAAAAATCGCCAAAAATACAATTTTTGTCCTTTTAGCTATATTGGGTTGCATTTAGATTTATGAAATTGAAATGCATTTATTTAAATTTTAAATTAATTAAAAAAAAAGTTTAAAGACAACTTAAAGGCTATAGTTTTTATACTAACATTCATATTGATGAATTAATCTAATCTTTGAATACTAGTTTTTACTTACATTCATGTTTATATAATATTGTAACGACTCATCCCTAATAGACTCTACTCGAAACAACTCCATCATCTTTTAGCATTGAGCACCTCGACTTATAATACAAACATACAAACATTTCTTTTTAAAATGTTGTCAATTTACACATCAAAACAATTTTACAATACAATATAATCAACCCTTAAGAAACTTACAATAGACAAGTAAAAGAAAAATTCCTCAACTACAACATATGTATACATTTTTTTACGAATCATAATGTAAACAATTATCTAGACTCCTAAAAGACTAAAAGAACGAGGATGTTGTGAATGAGGACTTTGCTATGAACTCCTTTCAACGTTGAACCCAAGCCTTTCTACACTTTCCTGAAAAGTTAGTAAATAGGGAGGTGTAAGCTAAATAGCTCAACAAAATTTCACATTATTAAGAGTAATCGTTTTGAAAATTAATTTTTTATTCTTATTGCAAGTATAATATGACTTTTACATACACTTCCAATTACTTTTCCCATTTCGTAACACTAAGGGAACAATTTTCACAAGAAAACACTTGTATTTTTAATAATTCAAAAGTATGAAGTACTTGTCACACCACACGTCATAAGGCCAATCAATTGTGAGTAATATCTATCTGAACATTTTTCATACCACAACAATCAACATTTCATATATTTCACCGGGCCAATCACATTAAATACCCCTCAATGGGTGAATTGCGTTGCATGCCTTCATAGACCAATCACAACAAGTGCCCTTCTATGGGTCAATCCGATCATCACACCAATCATCCATAAAGTGAAATGCAATACAATGGAACGTAATGAAATGCATATCCATGTTTAAACTCATCTCATCACATGTCATTGCCTCTCATTGGGCTAACCTCATCATAATGCCCCTCACTGGGCAAATTATATAAAAACAGGACGTCTCCCCACGTACCATATATCAAACATCACATTATTCATCTACTTGGTTCCACCTCACTTTCCACTTCCACCCGGTTCCATAACATCATCAAGTAATTCATGTCACGTGAAATGCATTCATAACAAAACAATTTACAATATATATATATATATATATATATATATATATATATATATATATATATATCAATCCATCACACAATATGCATCACAAATTTTCAATCATAAAAATACCTCAAACCATTCTTGTACTTGCTTAGTGTACAACCATATCTCTATATATTCATAATTCTCTTTATATTTCTATAATCATCCCTATGTATATACCTTTAATTTTTCTTTTTTCGTTGCATAATTTATTACACGTACTAAAAGTAAGGTGAACCTCACCTCGATTTCCACGCTAGAGTGTCACACTCGTGGATTTTGTTCACCATCCACTAAGAATTAAATCAATTGTTCATCAAGTCCATTGTCTAAAACCGCAATCATGATCGAAACAACCCAAATTAAACTCAAGAAATATAAATTATACTTAATTTACTTAATCTAGATTTAAACTAAAAAAAAAATTGAATCTATGAAGTTAGTTTAATTAATCACTCTTTACACAACAAACAGATCTACCATCAACAAAAGCTATACTTAGACTAACACTTACTTCCGTAAGTAGATACCCTCAATCACAGCTTGAATTTCCCAACTTTCTAGATTTATTTCCAATATATAATCAATCAATTTATGAACAATAGAAGAAATAAATAAATAAAATGAGGTTAAAAAAATAATGACCACAAGAACCTGCATCTTGGTTGACGAGAATCTTATGCAGGAAGTTTGCAAAATCAACCAGAAGCCTCAACTTCGATAGTGTTGGCGTAGACCCTTTCTCTATATTTATAAATTAATTATAAAAAGATTAAAAGAAAAAAAAGACTCTACCTTTGTCTTTATTTTCTTTAAATTACAACTTTTACTCCCCTCACATTTTCATAAGAATTAAAATTATATCCCAAGAGCATTTTATACATCAATTACATGGGTAATTTAAAATATTTCAATTAATGTACCAGGCTTTATAAATATTATATTACAAATTCACAAGTTTTAGATACTTGAATGATTTTTTAAAATTGCAAAATTGAAATTCTTGAAATTTCACCAGAGTTTTTCAAACGAACTTTATATATAAATACATGTATTTTCAAATGAAGTATAGCCGTTTAATTTTAGTTCTCGTTCTGTCAAATGTTCCGATTAACTCAAAAACTATCATTAATGTTCTAATCAGGTCCACTCAATTGGTTAAGTTTAAACTGTTAACTCTAAATGAAACTTTGTGTGGGTGGTTAAGGACAGGGGTAGGTTAGATCATTCACTTCGTTTTCTAATTAAATAATTTCTAATACTTGAAATTATTAGAAGGACGGATTTAAATTTATTATTCATTGATTGGCATATATAGTGGTCTAAAAGACTAAAACTTATTAAATTTTGTATGAAAAACTAAAGTTAAAAAATTAAAAGCTATTTAAGCATATTATTTTGTGAAAATTTTAAAGGAACTTTCAGTTTTCCCTTATAATTAGAGCCATTTTATTCAGCAACTACAACTTCAATTTCTTTGGCAGATTCTTAGCAAAATCAGGATTTAATTGAGTTCAACCTCTCGAGGTCTTGTATTAGCTTTTCCTTTCTGTCATTGATGCAGGTTCGATTATCTCTCTTCTGTCTTGTGGCTGATCAACTTGTTTATTTTGAGTCTATTGCGTTCTGTTAGTCTCCTGCTGACGAAGTTATCTGCTGAGACTGCTGCTGTTATTTTTTTGCGCTGTCACATTGTTAATTTCTGCCATGCGTTTTTGTTACTGACCTCTGCAACTTTTATACCCATTTTGAAACAATTTAGCTTTGTCTTTCCCTCCCCACCCCAAAAAAATAAAAAAAAATAAAAAAAAAAACTTGAAACTTCACACTGCAGATTCATCATATGCATAATATTTATTCAAAAAAGAGGGATCGAAGACAAATTAAAAAGATGAAAGAACAAAATAACAGAGAATTCATATAAGATGATCATTGGCACAAGTCTCAGTATAAAATTGGAGTTCGCCAAAAATGCCATCATAAATTATGCGCATATTTTGTTGATGCCATGCTCCTAGTAAAGATATTCCACTTCCCGGCAACACTGCAACGCAAAAATAATCTCTCTCGAAATAATTCACATACTTCCCATCTATGATATAATCAGCTCCTTCAAAATGGTATGTCATTGTTGCGAACTGGTTGAAACCTGGAGAATACACGTAACAAAGTTCAAAGGGTTTCGTATGACCATGAAATCTTTGAAGCCCAAGCCTATCATAGAAATCCTGAAATCCATCAATCACTGCCTTGTAAGCATCGAGTCCAAAAGTATTTTGATCAATAAGAGTGACTGTAGATCCAGAGTCTATCACGCAACCGCCACTACCATCTGGCTTTATTGCAAATGTACTTTGTACGAACCCTAACCGACGCTGTCCCACACTTATATCTAATAAATTCAGATAATAATAAGGTTTAGGCGCTCTTGCTATAAACAGTGTTGTTTGAATATTTCCTGAAGGCTTAGGAATGTCTTCACCAAACCTTAAAGCACTAGGGTGCGGCATTGCATCAATGAAAGGGACTAAACAGTAAGAGAATCGTTTGTGAATTGCATCAGATAATTGTGTCACTAGTGACTCTGGTGAGAAGCTTAATCCTAAGATACCAGAAATTAATCCATCTCTAGCAAATACATCATTTTGGTTATCGTTCGAGCAACCAAAAATTACATTATTAAAAACTTTGTTCCCAAGCTTGAACGATTCATAGGATGCGACACCTTTTGTTATGGATCTATCAATGTAATCAACAGTGTAGACACATTCACCATTTACACAGGTGAAGTAGTAGTTACCTTGGCAAAGAGGATGACTGCAAGGAAGCTTTTTATAAGTAGAGGACGAAAGTGAATTGTAGAGGGGGATTTTTTGTTCGTAACATCTTTTGCAAGGCTCACACTGTGTCCAAATTAGGCCACCACCGGTATCCAGTAGCAAATACACAGGTACATGTTGGCTTCCAATTGAAACCAACGCCATATAATTGAAATATTTATCATGAAGAAGCGGAACATGAAACCTATTGGGATCTATTGTAGCATTTTGAATGGAGAATGATGCCAGATAATGAGCTCTAATTTTAGTGAAATTGATCATTCTTTTGATTCTTTCAACTTGAGTGAGGTTTCCAGGATATAAAGGAGACTCAGGAGAATCTCTGTGGATGAGCCTTAGACTAAATCCAGTTGGTTTTGCGGTAGCAAAATGGAGTTGGGAAGACATTAGCATGAGATGAAGGAATAGAGTAGCTAATGCTACTGGGGAGGGTCCAATTCCAGCCATTTTAGAGTTAAATATGAGCATGCCAAGCATATGTTCTAGCAACAACTATAGTGGTTGGAGGAAGCAATTTTGTTTCGCAATTTATAGAATGCTCAAATTGATAACACAATTTGAATATTGAATTACTATTCTATTTTTAGTATAAAGATCATGCGTTATAAGTTAATTGATAACACAGTTTGAAAATTGAATCACTATTCTTTGTTTTAGCATAAAGATCTTGCACTGTAAGTTAATTAATAACACAATCTGAAAATTGAACTACTATTCTATTCTTTTTTAGTATAAAGATCTTGATTTGTAAATTAATTGATAGAACAATTTGAAAATTGAATTATTATTCTTTTTTTAGTATAAAGATCTTGCACTGCAAGTTAATTTGTGCAGTATATTAAACTATGCATGCACTAAATTTTGGATTTTCTTTTGATAAAGTTGTAAATTAATAATGCTCAAACTGATAATACATTAATGCTCCTTCCTCGAGTATTGAAAAAATTTCCCCTTTTGTGGGAGGAATGAGCGCAGCTGTATTGAACAATTTCTCGTAAATATATTGATGCATTACATCAAATTAGGGACTAAATATTAGATTTTTTATTGATACTTTTATTCAAAAAAGGAAATACCATATTAAATCGATCAAAGAGCATTGCCATATTTCTATCTGTGTTCGCTTAACTGCTTTGATCCCACCCGTGTAAAGAGAGTCCTCAACGGCGAGAAAGGTGAAGTTATTGATATGTTTTCCAAAAAAACAAAAATATTGGTATAGCATACGTTTTTTTGAATGGAATAGCAGACTCAAATTATGCATAACTCTGCAATTCATGCATTCATAGTGATTCAATTGTAGCACAGTAGCTTGGTTGATATGTGACAGTGAGTAATTTTTGGGTGTTGTGTAAATGGTAGGTGGGTTTAGAGTTTATGCCGTGGCTGTTGCACTCCAAGCGTTTGTTAAAAGGCGTTAATCAGTCTTGGTGGTTATCAGGACAATGTCTATGTTATTTGAAGCTCTATTTTGTATTTCCTATTTTTCAACAATATTGGCCACGTTTGGGAACCATAGCTTAAATTCCTTCAAATTTAAATTGTTTTGATGAGATTTAAATAAATTGAATTTAAACTTATTTAAATTTTTCTGCAAATATCATTATTGTCTTTTAGGGTTTCAAAGGGAAACAAAAATATATAATGTGGTTTTTCTTTTGCGTTTGTTTACAAGATCTATAATTTTTTTGTATGTGTTCCATATTTTTTTTTTAATTCTTGCCCCACAAATCAGTCACTTAGCTTCAAGCATAATATTAATGAAAAGAAACGGATTGGTTTATTATACCGACTAATGCATTACTACTTTGGAAGAAAATCTTGGTTTCATATAACCCAGGTCTCTTAGTTTAATGATTGCGTTTAGTTTTCCTTATAAGAGACTTGGTTTCAATCTATATTTCCAACACTCTAACCTTGATTATATGAAGAATTTCTCAAATCTCTTGCATTCATCCATCGGATTTATAATATTACACTAGAAAATGGAATGTCCTAATTTACAAAATTAGACTTTAAAATGGAACGTGGAGATCAATTTCTATCCTGAAAACATCTCGGATTGAGAAAACTTAGGTGTGTTAAGTTATAGAAAATTCTTAAATTTTTCAAGAAAAAATTGCATTTGAAAAGCTTTATTTGGAAAAAAAATTCTGAAAAGAATATTGAAAAAAAAAAAAACTACAACCGAACACACCCTTAAAGTCCCCTAGCACAAGAAGCAGGCTTGTGTGGTTCACTGCTAACATTCCTAAGAACAGTTTTTATATCCTGCAGGTTAACCATTAATGACAGGCTTTCTACTAAGGCAATGCAACAAAAATGGGGCTTACAAGTCAACATTACTTGCCATCTCCGCAACAAGAGTTGAAAGCAGATAGCATTTTCTTTTGAGTGTGGTTAATCCTAGCAGACTACGCATCAGATTTTGATTAAGGAAATTTGCAGTTGGTACATGGCAAGAAGAGCTGCGGTGGGCTATGTCTAGGGTTAAAGGAAAATCTTTTCCAGTGTTGCTTCTGAAAATTGTTTTGGAAAGCCAAGAGCTCAAGGCTTCATTACTATATTTAGAAAACATTAATCGTTTTATTTTTATTTTCTCTTTTTTCATTCTCCCATTTGTTCTCTTTTTCAAATATAGCCTAAAATTATGATCTTTCTATCAATTCATAAGAACAAAAAAAGATGATTAATATTTTATTTTTACATGAATAAATCACAACTCTTAAATTAGATCTATTTTATTGTTAGAGCTTCAGACCAATTTAGCTCCTTGGGTTTTGTTAAAAGATATTTCCTATTCTTACTGCAATATTAGCTTCCTAGTTTCATATGTATTAGTTTCCTAATTAGTTTAGTTTCTTGTTTTATTATAAACCCTATGTTTCCTATTTCTATTAGGTTTTATATTCTTAGCCTATATATAGGCTTGTATTCGTCTTTCACAATAACTTCAAGAATATACATCAATAATACAAGAGTTTCTTCTCCAATCACTCTTTATTTTTCTAACATGGTATCAGAGCTATTGATCTTATTTTGAGAGTCGTATTTTGAGCTTCTGCAATTTTGGCGGGCGGCTTAATGCCGCTCGCCAGGATATAACCTCATACCGCTCGCTTTAAGCTGCCCACCCAGACATAACCTCATACAGCTCGCCCGAACATAATCTCTTTTTTCTTCTTGTTATATACTATTATAATCTTTACCAAATAATCACCCGTGAGTCAGCAACAGCAACATTAGCATCACCACACCAACCCCTGCTGAATCTTCACCTTCACCCCATTGGCACCTACAGCAGCACACCTCAAACCCCTGCCCTCCCTCTCTCTCAAACTTCTGCCCTCGCTCTCTCTCTCAGCACTCCTCCAATTCGCCATAACGTACTCTTATTGGAGAGAGAGAAGGAGAGAGGGAGAGTGAAATTATTCTGATTTTTGTAAGGAAGAAACTGTACGCAATCAATCAATCAGATCAAGATGCAGCCAACTAATGGTCCTGATTTGAGCAACCCACCGAAGCAGCAAGCGCAGCCGCAGCAAGCACATCAACAGTGGGTACCGCATTCACAGCAACAGCAACAGTGGATGGCAGCTATGCAGTACCCAGCTGCTTCTATGGCGATGATACAGCAGCACCTCCTCCTCCTCCTGTTTCACCTACATCACCCCCACCATCACCACAACCGCCAGGGAGTTCACCTCCACCTTCAGCATAACTGCCACCTCTCTCCCATCTGGTAAGAGCCCTTTAAACACAACCAAATCAGCAGCAGCATCACCAGAGCAGCATCAGCATCCCCCCACGCACATACCATTATGCCTTCTTTAAACCCAGCCTACATGACTCACACCGACGTTGCTGTTTTTCCCAGCCTTCAATCCACAAATCACGCTGATGTCAGAGCACCCACCAGCCCTCCTATGCCCCACGACGTCACTATCTTTATCAGCCTTCAAACCCCAAGCCATGCTGATGTCAGCGCACCCCCCTGCACTTATCCATCACTTCATCCCACTTACCCGGTTTACCTAGCCACTAATCAAACTACAATGCAGCCTTGTCCCACGAACCCAACAACCATTAAAACCCCCACCAAAATTCCCAATAACCCACCTATGCCCCTATTCCACCAGACCCCTCTCCAACCCCACCTTCAACTCAATCCCCACCCCCGCAATCCCCTCCTCCGGCCACACTATCTCCACTGCCACCTCAACAACCTGTGACTTCACCAACACGTGCAACAACTCAAGCGTAGGGTGCATCTGCAACACCACCATCACCATCTCAAGGAGCCATTGACTCCCAAGTCACCTCTCAACAAACATCATCATCTCGTGCACCAATTCAAACACCATCACCATCTTGTGGAGCCACTGAATCCCAGGTCACCTCTCAGCAAGCATCACTAGCATGTGTAACAACTCAAGCGCAGGCTGCATATGCAGCACCACCATCACCATCTCAGGGAGCCATTGACTCCCAAGTCACCTCTCAGCAAGCATCACCATATTGTGCAACAACTCAAACACGAGCTGCATCTATTCCACCATCACCATTTTGTGGAACCGCCGAATCCCAAGTCACATTTCAACAAGCATCACCAGCAGCATCATCAACATCAGCAGCAGCAGCAAGTTATCACCCCGTGATTCCGCTCCGGGTCCTGCCAAGTAATCACCCATGATTCTCTCAGCATCATCAGCAGCAGCATCACCATCAGCATCAACAGCATCACCATCAGCACCATCAGCATCAATAGCAGCAGCATCATCAGCAGCAGCAACAAGTTATCACCCGAGATTCCGCTTCGGGTCCTGCCAAGTCATCACCCGTGATTCCGCTCCGGGCCCTGCCTGTCACTCGTCTTTTCTGTGCTTCGTTGATTCAGTTTACAAACTCAAGTTGGCATCCATTTTACCACCTTAAGTTTGAGGGCGGCTGTTAAAAGATATTTCCTATTCTTACTGCAATATTAGCTTCCTAGTTTCATATGTATTAGTTTCCTAATTAGTTTAGTTTCCTGTTTTATTATAAACCCTATGTTTCCTATTTCTATTAGGTTTTATATTCTTAGCCTATATATAGGCTTGTATTCGTCTTTCACAATAACTTCAAGAATATACATCAATAATACAAGAGTTTCTTCTCCAATCACTCTTTATTTTTCTAACAGGTTTGATTTGTTGAGGCACATTCTTAAACAATTTAAGTTAATCACTCGAACAACTGAACTAATTTTGAATCTTTAGGCCTTAATGTATTTATATCATTATACTAATTAATTGCTGGGTTCATTTATTTGAGCCCAATAGTTTCCCGTGCCTTATTCGTTATAATGATTTTATTAATAGTAAAATAATAAATCACGCAAATTGCCAGACAACTACCACGGAAGTTATTGATGTCCCAAATACCCCAAAGATGAGATGTACGTATGGCCGAGCCAATAATTATGTCGCTAGCATAGGCGTAAGCAATTTTATATTTAAAAAAAAAAACTAACTTTTTCTTTCGTATAATCTAAATAAATATCCAGTTTAATGTTGTTTTGCATATTTCTAAGCATGCGCTTTAGTTGTGTTATTGTGTATGGGTGATGAGTTCTTAAAGTGTTGTTTATTGTAAAAATAAACCAAAACAAGTAAAGAGTTGCTTCGTTTGATTTTATTTATTTTTGTTTTTAAATTATAATCAAATACTTTAAATTAACTGATTTAGTGTTATTTGATTTAATTTTTGAGTAATTGGGTGCTTAAAGTGCTGGGTATTTTTCTACTTGGAAGATTTAGTCAATCTTATAACAAAGAAAAAATCATAAGATATCTCAAATTAAAGAAAACAGGAAACTAAAAATCTCTTGATATTAAATTAAAGAGTGAATCCTAAGATCTAGTAATTAATGAACTTTGGCTTTTAAAATCTAGTTTAGATTATTCTCAATTAAAAATAATCTAGTTTAGGTTTATTCAGAAAAGTACCAAAATCGTATAGTTACATGTACTCATTAAACGTGATCTAGTTTCAGCATAAAGCCTTATGCTCAACCCATTTATTCATATATAAGTAGAACAAGTTACAGAAATCTTTATCAAGCTCATACCCCCTAATATGGCTAGAGCTCAAGCCTTTTTGGCAATTGTTTTCTTTCTCTGCCATATTATAGCCTCCTTGCTACATTTTACTTCCTCAAACCCAGTCGGATTTAGCCTAAAGCTCATCCCTAGAGATTCACCTGATTCTCCTTTGTACCCTGGAAACCTCACCCAAGATGAGAGAATTCAGAGAATGGTTGAATTTTCTCAAGCTAGGGTACTCAACAACCACATTGCTACCATGGATCCTGACAATATTCGTCTTCCAGTGCATAAAATAATGCATTACTACGCCGTAGAAGTATCTCTCGGCACCCCAAGGAGTACCCAAATGTTACTTATGGACACCGGAAGTTCTCTTACTTGGACACAATGCAGACCTTGCATAAATTGTTTCAACCAAACATATCCAATTTTCACTCCAACTTCTTCTAATAGTTACCGAAAACTTCCCTGTCAACACCAAATTTGTCGTCAGTTCTATCAATGTGTCAACAATGAATGTGTATACATATTGAGGTATGGCGGTGGAGCTAGCACTAGCGGTATTATCTCTATGGAAACATTTCAAGTTCCATATAACGATGGCGGTATAAGACCTCTCCAAAGTGTGATCTTTGGTTGCTCGAAAGATAGCAGACAAGTATCTTTCGCTTCAACTCGAAGTATATCTGGGTTGTTAGGATTGAGTTCATCTCCTCAATCTTTTATAAGTCAATTAGGATATAGTGTCAATAGACGCTTCTCTTACTGTCTGGTCTATGCTTATCAACCAATGACAGCAAATAGTGTGCTAAGATTTGGTGAAGATGCAGTCTTCCGAAATCAATCAAACGTTCGAAGAACCCCATTTTTAGGTCAAACAACACGCCACTCCTATTTGTTGAATCTGTTGGACATCAGCATTGCAGGACAACGCTTGGGGTTTCCACCAAGGACCTTTTCTCTAAGACGAAATGGAACTAGTGGTGGTTGCAGCATAGATAGTGGATCTTCCGTTACTTTCATTGATAGACAACCTTACAGAATTTTGATGAGGGAGTTTGAAAGGTATTTTTTACATTTTGGACTTATAAGGACTTCCCTCTCGATCGGAGGATTGGAACTTTGTTTTAGACAAAGGATGGATTTCAATCAATATCCAGGGATGACATTCCATTTTGAAGGAGCTGATTTTAATGTTCAACCAACATATGTTCATGTCTATAGCAACGAGTCTCAATACTTTTGTGTGGCATTGATGCCATCTGATGATACTGTACTCGGGGCTTTGCAGCAGCAAAACACGCGCTTTGTGTATGATCTTCATAGGCAAGAACTTCAGTTTGCTCCTGAGGATTGTTCACTTGATCGAGTATAGTTTAGTACTTCCCTGTTTTATGTTTTCTATATTATGTTCACCTTCAAATTAATCCATGCAAATTAATAAAACAAATGTTTTTTTTTTTTTGAAATATTACTTGTTATATATGGTGGAGGGTTTGGCAGATGGTTACCTGTTTATTTATAAAATGAAATGAAATTACAAGAGAAGAGGAGAAAAACCCCTACAGAAACATCACCTCACTCTAAGGAGGCCTAAAAAGTCAAGATCCTGTTACACTACGATTATTAAGCACAAGGAAAATCTCTAGGTAAAGAACCCATGACTGTAAAAGCCTTGTTGTTGTGATGCGTTTGGGCTAGAGCGCGGAGTTAACAAATCTGCAGGCTTGTTGGCTTCTTTATAAAATATTGTTTTATTTGCAATTAATTGGAAGAAGAGAGATGCAATGTTACTAACTAGATTTTGGGTGGATTGTAATTTTTGGTTGTAAGAAAGATGAAAATAGATTTGATGGTAAATTGTAGGGAAGATCAAAATAATTAGTATTATTAATGGTTAGTGACCAAATACCTAAGAAATATAAAGAGGGAAGAGAGGAATTACAAAACTAAAAAGCTTCTTGACTATTCATTAATTCTGGGATGTAAAATGAGGATGTTTGGAACCCACTTAAAGTGGGTTCTCAAACCTGGCCAATGTCTTTCACAGGTTATGAAATAAATACAAGAATTAACCAAATACCAATCCTAACTATCTAACTGTTTAATCAGCTACTAACAAACTAATTTCCACTAATTCTAAATCCCATCTTGACTAGTGCCATTCGAATGACAAGCATGGCAATTTTTCTAAGCAAACTTGTTATTTTTATGATAATGGAATTCGAAGAGTAATTGGGAGCCCTAGATACTGATGAGTGCCAAATATTGCATATTTTGGCCCTCTAATTTACATTTGTTAGCTTAGGAATTTGTTACTTTGAGTTGTTTTCGTTGTTTTTCAGGTTTACAAGCACTGGGAAAGGAGTTTCACTAAAATTGCCAGAATTGCCCGTACAGATCAATCATCTTTAAAAATTAAACTGTATTGATTCAAGAAGAACCAGGATATGAGCCATATATTCTTAGAAAGATCCAGAAGTCTATTTTCTGGAGAATTTTACGGCTCGTAAAAATGATTTTTCTACAGAAAGTTATGGCCGTTTTAGTAGACAAAGGTCAGGCTGTGCGGGCTGTGCGGGATTTCAGCGTGAACAGAAGTTTTGAAGGGCATGTGAAGACTTAAATCCAACATCCCACATTGGTTGGAAACACATTTCTATATCCCACATCCCACATCAGATTGGAAACACATTCCACTTGTGGTATTTGCCTATATAAGACCCACTCCACTTCATCATTCAGTGTACAATTCCTGAGCCACTTTGGTGTTTACCGGTGGATGTCCGCTAGCATTCTGGTGGATCCCGAAGGCATTGCTACCACGAGGGGAAGCGCCGCCCGTCAGCGAGTGAAATTTCTCCCATGTAAAGTTGTTTATTTATTTATTTATATTCAGTTGTTTTAGTTTAAATGTTTAGCACTTTTTATTATAGTTTTATTATTATGAGTGGCTAGACTCTTCAGCTAAGGTTGAAGATGAAGCCCCGCCGTTGTTTGGCATAGTAGTTCAGATTTGCTTGTACAAATCTGACAATTTTTAGTATAAATGTTCTATCAATTATTTGAGTTAATCTTATAATTGATTGAGTTTAAATTGTCTGTTGGATTTTCTTTGTGTTTCATCTGATGGATACATTGAATGCTTTTCGATTAAATTGGATTCCCTTTGTGATTTGTTAAGAGCGGATACATCGGGTGCTTTTGGTTTAGTTGGGATATTCTTTGTTTTTTGTCTTATAGTTGGATTCATAGAATGTTTTGATAGGCTATATTTTTAGAACATGTATGCTTAACTTTGGTGGGGTGTATTCGGAAACCTTAGTGCTTTTTATTATTAGTTTTTAAATCAATTTAATTTAGTTTTAATTTATTTTGCAATATCATTTTGAAATTTGGAACTAGGTTAAAATAGAGTTAGTTTAGATTAAAAATTATATTTTCACAACGCAATTCCCTGTGGATTCGACCTCGCACTTGCACAACACTATACTGCAAACGACTCGTGCGCTTGCGAGTAATTTAAAACTCACAATAAGTTTTTGGCGCCGTTGCCGGGGAGTTGTTTTGTTTGTGAAAATTTTTTGTCTGAATTGATTTTATTTTTCTACTAGTTAATTTAATTAAAAAAAAAATTTTATTCTGTTGCTTCTGCTGGTTAGTATCTTATTATTTTTCTGATAGTGTATGCTTGGTCGAAGATCCTTGAACTTAGATTTGACACATTTAGATCCCGACTTAGAAAGAACTCTTAGGAGGCAGAAAATAGCACTAGTTGAGAGAGAGACTGTTGAGATGGGAGAAAATTTTAATCATCCTGAACATGTAGAGCAACCTAGAGCTTGGAACGTGGACTCCACTACATCTCTTAGGGATTTGTTTGCACCCGTTGCGACTAACTCATCTTCCTGCATAGTGTTGCCACCAACCAATGCCACACACTTTGATTTGAAGCCACATGTTATCCAACTCCTACCCTCATTCCATGGCTTAGATCTTGAAAATTCTTATAGTCATGTGAAGAAGTTCAAAGACATTTGTGCTACATTCAAATTCCAGAACTTCTCTGAGGAGTCAGTCCATCTTCGACTTTTCCCTTTCTCCCTTCACGATAGAGCTAGGGCGTGGTTGGATTCCAACATGTCCGGGTCTATTACATCTTGAGAAAACCTGCTTAACAAATTTTACCATAAGTTTTTCCCAATGTCTAGAGTGAATGAGTGCCGTAAGGAGATTAGCTCTTTCACTCAGGACGATGATGAGAAGTTCTCTGAAAGGTGGAAGCGCTTTAAAGAGTTACTGATCAGATGCCCTCCACATGGATATGAGAAGTGGAGACTCGTTCAATTCTTCTACCAAGGGTTGACTCAACCCAACCGTAGCATGATCGAGTCTATGAATGGGGGGCATTCTTGAGTCTGACAGGAGACGAAGCATATATGGCGTTGGACAAGTTGTCCGACAACTCACAGCAGTAGGATTTTTCAAGCTGTTGAGATAAGTCCATTCGTGCTCCTAAGAGGGGAGGCATCTATGAGGTCAGAGAGGACGCTTATTTAAGGATAAAGTTAGATGCCCTCACCAAGAAGATTGACGCTCTCACTGTGAGCCAATCCATCAATGCTGCCAACACATTCAATGTTGAAAGCTGTTCCATCTGTGCTAGTCCCATGCATCTAGCACAGAATTGCCCATCAATGCCGGCTTGTGCCGAGTATCCTATGGAACAAGTAAATGCTTTCAATGACTTTCGAAGGCAGTCAAATAGATCGTACTCCGAGACGTACAATCCAAGGTGGCAGAACCACCCAAATTTTTCATGGAGACAGAACCAACCAATGAATCAGGGAGGATCCTCTCATCATGCTCAAAATCAATATCCTCCTGGATTTGCCCCAAAAATTCCTAATCATGGTCGTTCTGCCCATCCAGCACCTTCACCTGCTTACCATGCACCCACTCAAACACCAGCGCCAGTTTCACAGTCTCTTGAGGACACCCTCAAGGAATTCATGAAGGCGACTAGCCAAAATATGAGCGATGTAAGGAGTGCAACAATGGTAAACACCCAAGCAATTGCCAAGCTGGAGAGTCAAATAGGGCAAATTGCAAGTCACTTGGGTGAGAGAGAGAAAGGAAAGTTCCCCAGTCAGCCCGTGCAAAACCCAAAAGGACAATTTATGGTTGAGAGTTCATCAACTCCTATGCACGGGGAGGAACAAGTACAGTCGATTGTCACACTGAGGTCTGGGAGACAAGTGGACAATCAAGTGGAAGAGAGCCCTACTATGCAGCAAGGGCAAGGGAGTGGCAACACAGAGAAGAGAGATGCTGAGCCATCTACAGCCACACCTACTGAGAAAGACCCTCCTAGGTCGTTTGTACCTAGAGCGCCCTATCCCGAGATATTACAGGCGCCCAAGAAAGGAGGGAAGTATGAGGAAATTCTGGAGGTATTCAAGTAAGTCCAAATCAATATCCCATTTTTGGATGCTATCCATCAAGTGCCATCATATGCTAAGTTTTTAAAGGACTTAGTCACTATCAAGAGGAGGACGAATGTCCCAAAGAAGGCATTTTTGACCGAGCAGGTCAGTTCAATCCTTCAGTGCAAGCTACCCATCAAGTATAAGGATCCGGGGTGTCCTACCATCTCTTGCACGATAGGAGTTAGCCACATTGAGAGGGCCCTTTTGGATCTAGGGGCAAGTGTGAATCTTCTACCCTACTCAGTCTATGTGCAGTTGGGGTTAGGAGAATTGAAGCCCACATCCACGATGCTTCAATTGGCTGACAGGTCAGTGAAAAGACCACGGGGGATAGTTGAGGACGTTTTAATAAAAGTGGATAAGTTCTATTTTCCCGTGGATTTTATTGTGCTTGACACAGAGCCGGTTCAGAATGTAGGGATTCAAATACCAGTGATTCTAGGGTGACCATTCTTAGCCACGGCTAACGCCCTAATCAATTGTAGGACAGGGGTGATGAAGATCTCCTTCGGAAATATGACAGTGGAGTTGAACATTTTTGATATCACTAGGCAACCACTGGAATATGATGAAATGAGAGATGTGTGCTTGATAGAGGAGATTCTTGAGGATACTGTGGATGAATCAAGCATTGAGGATCCCATAGAGGCATGCTTTGCTCACTTTGGAGAGGACTTGGGTTTAGATAAGTTACTCGAGGAAGTAAATGCCATTTTGGAGTCTGATCCTTAAGAAAGCAAGGAGGAGGGGGAGAAGGTGTCACCCGAACCTCAACAGAAGGAACTTAAGCCTTTACCGGATAATCTTAAGTATAAGTTCCTAGGTCCAACATACTGTTTGCCTGTGATAATAGCTTCAGATTTGGGAGAAGCTCAAGCGGAGAAATTATTAGATGCTTTAAGAGAGCATAAGGAAGCTATTGGCTGGACCATTGAGGATATTAAGGGAATCAGCCCCTCGGTGGTGATGCACAGGATACACTTGGAGAAAGATGCTAAGCCATCGAGGGAGCCGCAAAGAAGGCTCAACCCTGCTATGCAAGAGGTTGTGAGGGTAGAGGTTATTAAGCTGTTAGATGCAGGGATCATTTATCCCATCTCTGATAGCAAGTGGGTGAGCCCCATTCATGTCGTGCCCAAACGAGCTGGGTTAACGGTAGTAAAGAATAAGGACGACGAGTTGGTGCCAACTCGTGTGCAGTCTGGGTGGAGAGTGTGTATAGACTACCGTAAACTGAACAGTGCCACAAGGAAGGATCACTTTCCACTTCCATTTATTGATCAGATGGTGGAGCGTTTGGCTGGGCACGAGTATTATTGTTTTTTGGATGGTTATTCTGGATATAACCAGGTCCCCGTGGACCCCGAAGATCAGGAGAAGACGACATTTACCTGTCCTTTTGGGACCTTCGCCTACCGTCGCATGCCCTTTGGGTTATGCAATGCACCCGCCACTTTTCAGTGGTGCATGGTCAGTATATTCTCTGACATGGTAGAGTGGTTCTTGGAGATTTTCATGGATGACTTCTCCATCTTCGGTTCAACATTTGAGGAGTGCCTGCACCGTCTCTCTTTGGTTTTGTTATGGTGCAAGGAGAAGAACCTGGTGCTTAATTGGGAGAAGTGCCATTTTATGGTCAAGCAAGGAATTGTACTGGGGCATATCATATCTCATCGAGGGATTGAGGTCGACAAAGCGAAGGTGGATTTGATTTCCAGCCTTCCACCCCCACGTACGGTGAAAGAGGTTCGATCTTTTCTGGGCCATGCAGGTTTCTATAGGCGATTTATCCAGAATTTCAGCAAGATTGCCAGGCCCTTGTGCAAGTTGTTGCAAAAAGATGCCCCATTTCTATTTGATAAGGATTGTAAGAAAGCATTTGGGGATCTGAAGGAAATTCTGACGTCCACACCCATTATTCAGCCACCTAACTGGGGTGTGCCTTTTGAGATTATGTGTGACGCATCAGACTATGCTGTTGGAGTTGTTTTGGGGCAGCGTGTTGATAAACTTCCCCATGCTATCTATTACGCAAGTCGAACTCTAAACGACGCACAACTCAATTATTCTACCACTGAGAAGGAGTTGCTTGCAGTCGTTTTTGCACTAGACAAGTTCAGATCCTACTTGTTAGGATCTAAAGTCATTATCTACTCGGACCATGCTGCATTGAAGTATCTTTTCTCTAAAAAAGATGCTAAATCTCGTCTTATCCGATGGATCTTGCTACTTCAAGAGTTCGACATTGAGATTCGGGATAAGAAAGGTTCGAAAAATGTGGTGGCGGACCATTTATCTAGATTGATTGTGGAATTCAGTGAGGCTGCCACTCCCATTTCTGAGACCTTTCCTGATGAGCAATTGATGCACATTTCTCACAGTCCCGCACCATGGTTTGCCAAAATAGTGAACTATCTTGCCACCGGACACATGCCCTTGCATTGGGGGAGGCAAGATAAATCAAAATTTTTGGCCATGGTAAAACATTTTTTCTGGGACGATCCTTACCTGTTCAAGTATTGTCCTGATCAGATCATTAGACGGTGTATTCTTGAGCATGACCAATCTAATGTCATCGCCTTTTGTCATGATCATGCATGTGGAGGTCATTTTAGTGCTAAAAAAACCGCTGCAAAGATTTTGCAGTGTGGATTTTGTTGGCCTACCCTTTTCCGGGACTCTCACACCTACTGTATATCTTGTGAGTGTTGCCAAAAGCTAGGGAGTCTTTCTATGAGAAATATGATGCCCCTCAACCCTATTCTGATTGTTGAGACTTTTGATGTGTGGGGCATTGATTTCATGGGACCATTCTCAAACTCCTTTGGCTACCTATACATTCTAGTTGCTGTGGACTATCTGTCCAAGTGGGTGGAGGCCGTTGCGTGCAAGACCAATGACCACAGAGTTGTGGTCCAGTTCTTGAAAGACACTATTTTTGCTCATTTTGGTACGCCTCGAGCAATCATAAGTGATGGAGGTAAGCACTGTTGCAACAAGATCTTTGAGCAGTTGATGAAGAAATATTGTATCACGCACAAAGTTGTCACCCCATATCACCCACAGACGAGTGGTCAAGTGGAAATTTCAAATCGCGAGATCAAACATATTTTGGAAAAGACTGTGAACCCTACTAGAAAGGATTGGTCTCTGCGATTGACGGATGCACTGTGGGCATATCGGACAGCCTTCAAGACGCCAATTGGCATGTCTCCCTATCGCATTGTATACGGAAAGGCATGTCACCTTCCAGTTGAATTAGAGCATCGTGCGTATTGGGCTGTCAAGCAACTAAATTTTAATCTTTCCAAGGCTGGCTCACAACGAAAGCTCCAACTCAATGAATTGGAGGAGCTGCGGAATGATGGATATGAGTGTGCCCGATCATACAAAGCACAAATGAAGAAGACTCATGACCAAAATATTTTGAGATGAGCTTTTGAGCCGGGTCAGAGAGTTCTTCTTTGTAATTCGCGCCTGCATCTTTTTCCAGGCAAGCTCAAATCCCGATGGTCAGGCCCATTCATTATTCGATCGGTTTTTCCTTATGGAGCCATCGAGATTGAGGATCCTAAGAATGGTAATACTTTCAAGGTAAATGGACAGAGGCTAAAACCATTCTTAGAGTTGAGGAGTCCGGACATTGAGACGATACTGTTGGAGGATCCTAGTTACTCAGATTGAGTGTAGTATTCTAGGGAGAGTCTGGCTAAAGATGTAAAACTTATCACTTATGGGAGGCACCCCACAGCTTATCTTTTCTTTCGTTTATTTATTAATTTTCATTTTTATGATTAATGTTTGTTTTCAGTATTTTTTGTTTTCCAGTTTTTATTTTTCAGGGACAAAGCGTACTTCAGTTCAAGTTTGGGGGTATGCTATGAGCCATACCAGTCCAGATAGTTCTCCATATCTCAGGTCAGCTCTTTCCATATTAGTCACACATTGGGGTCAATGTGTAATTTAAGTTTGGGGGTATGGGAGACACATCACACACTTTGTCCTAATTTGTTGTCTTTTCGTCATAGAGATAAATGCATGCTCATGTTATCGTGAAATTTTGGTTGATCTAAACATTTTCTGTGATGTGATGTCATTGGTGAGCTTAACATTTTGAACACATGATCTGGTGATAAATTTTTAAAATTTAGTTACTTACTTTAGGCATTTTGAGAATTCACATGTTTGATCTAATCTCACACGAGCACATTAGCACAAATTATGTGAGGTATGACATGTGATTTTAATGTGTATTTTTCCTTATCTTAACTGAAATTGGATGACTTGTTGGATGAACTCTTGGGCATAGAAAAATATAAAAAAAAAAAAATTTTATTACTACAACTTTCCGCTGAGTAACTGGACCTCTTGCCTCAGTAAGCAGTGAATGTTCACGTCAAAAGGTGGAATTTTGCTTGGTAATATTAAGGTCGGGTTAATTTCGTAGCCTTTTTGACTCGAGTTAGTAAGTCCTTAGGGGTGTCGTTACACCTAATGCCCTAAAACCACCTGGTTTGGGAGTCATTGACTTAACACTCGCTACATGGGTCAATTAGAAAGCTCAAGGGAACTAAACATAGCCGTGCCTTAATAATAAAAATAAAATAAAATAAAAACTATGCCTTTTCGTTCATTTTTGATGGGAAATTCGGTGAATCTTGAGATATGGAGACCTTACACATTAGAGTTACTTGGAAGCTTCATTTTTATATGCTAATTCACCTTACACTGATTCAAGCTTGTGATGCCTTATCCTGCCTTTTGTAGGTAATTAGATTTTAAAATTTCTATTCATTGCGAAGATGGGTTTACCTTTTTAAGCTTGCTTATGAATGAATATCATGGTGATGTGTGCTCCTTAAATTTTTGGATACCATGAGTGATGACTTTATCTTTATGTTCTTTGTTTTTCAATGAGTCTTTTATTTTGTTTTGCTAAGGGACTAGCAAATTGTAAGTTTGGGGGTATTTGATGAGTGCCAAATATTGCATATTTTGGCCCTCTAATTTACATTTGTTAGCTTAGGAATTTGTTACTTTGAGTTGTTTTCGTTGTTTTTCAAGTTTACAAGCACTGGGAAAGGAGTTTCACTAAAATTGCCAGAATTGCCCGTACAGATCAATCATCTTTGAAAATTAAACTGTATTGATTCAAGAAGAACCAGGATATGAGCCATATATGCTTAGAAATATCCAGAAGTCTATTTTCTGGAGAATTTTACGGCTCGTAAAAATGATTTTTCTACAGAAAGTTATGGCCGTTTTAGTAGACAAAGGTCAGGCTGTGCGGGCTGTGCGGGATTTCAGCGTGAACAGAAGTTTTGAAGGGCATGTGAAGACTTAAATCCAACATCCCACATTGGTTGGAAACACATTTCTATATCCCACATCCCACATCGGATTGGAAACACATTCCACTTATGGTATTTGCCTATATAAGACCCACTCCACTTCATCATTCAGTGTACAATTCCTGAGCCACTTTGGTGTTTACCGGTGGACGTCCGCTAGCATTCTGGTGGATCCCGAAGGCATTGCTACCACGAGGGGAAGCGCCGCCCGTCAGCGAGTGGAATTTCTCCCATGTAAAGTTGTTTATTTATTTCTTTATATTCAGTTGTTTTAGTTTAAATGTTTAGCACTTTTTATTATAGTTTTATTATTATGAGTGGCTAGACTCTTCAGCTAAGGTTGAAGATGAAGCCCCGCCGTTGTTTGGAATAGTAGTTCAGATTTGCTTGTACAAATTTGACAATTTTTAGTATAAATGTTCTATCAATTATTTGAGTTAATCTTATAATTGATTGAGTTTAAATTGTCTGTTGGATTTTCTTTGTGTTTCATCTGATGGATACATTGAATGCTTTTCGATTAAATTGGATTCCCTTTGTGATTTGTTAAGAGCGGATACATCGGGTGCTTTTGGTTTAGTTGGGATATTCTTTGTTTTTTGTCTTATAGTTGAATTCATAGAATGTTTTGATAGGCTATATTTTTAGAACATGTATGCTTAACTTTGGTGGGGTGGATTCGGAAACCTTAGTGCTTTTTATTATTAGTTTTTAAATCAATTTAATTTAGTTTTAATTTATTTTGCAATATCATTTTGAAATTTGGAACTAGGTTAAAATAGAGTTAGTTTAGATTAAAAATTATATTTTCACAACGCAATTCCCTGTGGATTCGACCTCGCACTTGCACAACGCTATACTGCAAACGACTCGTGCGCTTGCGAGTAATTTAAAACTCACAACAGATACTAGGATAAGAAACTCATGGTCAGCCCAAAACCATGTATCCATATGATAGTGATGCTTAAGTCAGTTGTGATACCATTTTTAAATGAGAATTTGAAATTTTCCTAATTAAAAAATATATATACAATAGATTGTCCTAAACAACTCTACTATGCAATTTGTTGCAGTATGTATTGAATTTAATTTGTTTATTGCCCAAACATAAAAGACACTAAGGCTAGAGTAAGCCTAGATGTATTGGGGTTATCTTTTGAGAACCACTAAAGTTGTTTGTAACTTTTTCTCAATAGTAATTCTCGGATCAGCTCCAATGGCATAAGTTAATTTGACCGAACCAAGATAAATTTGTGTTTTTTGTTTGCTTTCTTTTTGCAATGAAGTATATTTTTCTTTTAACACAATTCATGTCAGAATTGAACACTATTTTTTTTTTCTTTAGAGGTGAGAATTGAACATTAATCCATGCATGGCTAGATGGGGAATACAAATCAGAAGACTATGTCAAATTAATATAGGATCAGATTCTAACATTACACCTCATTGACTTATTGTTAAGGCTACGTACTTTGGGGAAAAAAGACAGGTAAAAACGACCTTTATATTGATTAGCAAGTATCAAAATCAAACGACTTAGAACCGCACTCATTTAATTCTTGATCAACCAACTCTATAACTAATCAAGCATTTAATCATATATAAGTAGAAGTTGCACAACAGATTTATATATCACAAGTTCATAATTCAATCCTGAAATGGCTAGTACTCTCTCCTTTTTGGCAATTGTTCTCTTCCTTTGCCTCATATCCTCATTACTATATTTTACAACCTCAATTCCTATCGGATTCTGCCTAAAGCTCATCCCTAGAGATTCACTTGATTCCCCTTTGAACTCTGAAAACCTCACCCAAGATGAAAGAATTGACAGAATGATCCAATTTTCTCAAGCTAGGGTACTTAACAATTACAAAATTGCTACCATGGACCCAGAAAAGATTCGTCTTGATGTGCATAAACATAGTTATTTCTATGCCGTAGAATTATCTATTAGCACACCAAGAAGTACTCAAAGGTTGATGGTCGACACCGGTAGTGGCCTTATTTGGACACAATGTAAACCTTGCATAAATTGTTTCAACCAAACATATCCTATTTTCACTCCAACTTCTTAGAGAAGTTACCGAAAACTTCCTTGTTATCGGAATGTGTATTCTAAATGATGTATAACAGTGGAACTAGCACCAGTGGTATTATGTGTGCGGAAACGTTTTGAGTTCCATTTAGCGATGGCACTACAAGACCTCTTGAGTTAACGTGATCTTTGGTTGCTCAAGAGATAGTCGACTTATTGCTTTCGCATCAAGTGGATTTATAACATCCCCAGAATCTATTATAATTATGCAACATTGTTAAAAGACACTTCTCTTACTGCTTCGTTTATACTTATCACCCAATGACAGCAAATAGTGCACTAAGTTTCCTTTTGAGACCTTTAAACGTTGGAAGAATCCCATTCATGTGTCAAAATGTAACACATTAATATCTAGTGAATCTATTAGATATTAGTGCTGCAGAAAATCGCTTAAGGTTTCCACCAGAGTTAGATTTCAGAGATAGAAGAGAAAGAGGATTATCTTTATATTGAATGAATGAAAATACAAAGAGAGAGCCCATTACATCAGAAGAGAAGATAAGCCTAACAAAGGCTATTAGCTAGAATAACAGAAATAACTAACTAACTGAAATGATCTTAACAAACTATGTCAACTGAACTAACAGAATCCAAAGATTAAGGAGCTAGTCTAAACAACTTCTAACTTTCTCCCTCAAACCAAGCATAATTCTTGTCTTTCCTCCCCTGCCTGCTGAAGAAGTGAAGACACATTCAACTTCTTCTTGAGTCTGTTGAAAAACTGAGAAGAGAGTGGCTTGGTTAGTATATCAGCGACTTAATCGATTGAAGAAACATGTTGGACATCTAGTTGTTATGAAATGACTTTCTCCCTGACAAAATAGAGATCTAGTTCAACATGCTTAGTCCTGGAATGCAACACAGGATTTTCTGACAAAGAAATCGTGCTAGTGTTATCACACCAAAGAACAAGTGCAGTCTTCATATCTACTTTGAGTTCACTAAGGAGAGACTGGAGCTAAATGATCTCTGAAGTAGCATTGGCTAAGCTGCGATATTCAACTTCTGTAGTGGACCTATAAACTACACTTTGCTTCTTTGAAGACCAGGAAACAATACTATTTCCAAGATAAACATAGTAACTAGTGGTAGATCGCCTATTAACCAAATCATTTCCCCAATCACTATCACAGTACCAGTCAAGGAAATAGTTTTTGAGCTCTTCAAATAGATATTTTCGTCTGCAGTCCCTTTCACATACCTCAGGATTCTTTTCACTACTTTCTAGTAATGATCAAGTGGTTTTTGCATAAATTGATATACACGATTGACACTATAAGTGATTTTTGGTCTGGTGATTGTGATATACTAAAGGGCTCCGACAATGCTCCTATATTTAGTAGTATTTGGAATTGGGTCACCATCTATAATTGCGAGTTTGTGTGAAAAATAAAGACCTTCAACTGTGGATCTAACTTCAATGCCAAGGAAGTAGTTCAATTCTCCAAGATCTTTGAGGGAGAAAAGCTTATTGAGAACTGTTGTAAAGCTGTTAAGTTCAGATTTGTGACTTCCAACCACTATTATGTCGTCAACATAGACAAGAAGAAAAACGGTTGAAGATGTAATGAACCTGAGAAAGAGGGAATTGTCAGCTTTAGAGGAGGAAAAACCCATATGAAATAGAGTTGCCTTAAGCTTTTCGAACCAGGTCCTGGGAGCTTGATTTAGTCTATATAGAGATTTGTTGAGTTTGCAAACTATATAAGTAGCTTCTTTTGTTTCAAAACCAGGAGGTTGTTCTATGAAGACTTCTTCGTTTAAATCTCCATTAAGAAATGCGTTGTTAACATCTAATTGTTTCAAAAACTAGCCACGAGAGAGGGCTATAGTGAGGACTACTCTGATCATTTTTTGTTTGACAACTGGTGAAAAGGTCTCATTAAAATCAAAACCAAACCTTTGATGAAAACCTTTGGCAACAAGTCTTGCCTTATTTCTGGAGATGAAGCCATCTGGATTCTCTTTTACTTTAAACACCCATTTGCAGCCAATAGTTTTCTTATCAGGAGGTAACTCAACCAAGGACCACGTTCTGTTTTTTCAGGAGGGTATTATACTCTTCTACCATGGCTTCCTTCCATTTGTTATGTAGAAAAGCGTCCTGAACTGTAATACAAGCAGGATCTGAAATGTTAGCAATAAAAACTTTTCTTCATGAAATCCCATTTTTTGACCAAGTAACCATAGGATGATTATGGGGAACATCTTCAGAGACTTCATTGGCTAAGTCTGGAATAGAATAAGAAGTATGCTGAATTGAGCTATTTGAAATGGTGTTTTGTGAGAGAGAAAAAAGGGAAGAAATCTGATTAATAGGTGAATGACCTGTTTCAGATATGTCTATGTTTCCTCTTAACAATACCATTTTTTTGAGAGGTGTCAAGGAAAGAAATTCTATGAATGATTCCATGTTTGTCAAGGTAAGTAGAGAAAAAGCAAAACTTGCCACGCCAATCACTTTCAGAGACCTTGATTTTAGTGTTTAGCTAATTTTCTGCTTGCGTTTTAAAATGAATGAAACACTCGAAAGCTTCAACTTTCCTTTTGAGAAATTAGATCCACGTGAATCTTGAAAAGACATCAATAAAAGTAATGTAAAATTTGTGGCCAGTAGGTGATAGTATGAGTGAAGGACCCCATATATCAGCCTCAACAAGTTGTAAAGGTGCAAAATAGATAGTTTTAGAAGTAGGAAAAGGAAGTTGATGGCTTTTACCCACTTGACAAGAAGTACAAAAGAAAGGTGGTATTTTATTTATTGAGAAATTGACATTACAATCTTTTAGGATCTTATTTATAACTTGAGAGGAATGATGACCAAGCCTTTTATGCCAAAGATCAAAAGAGAATTTATCTTTATGAAGAGAGTGAGGAACTATTTCAGAGATGAGGGATTGGAAAGAGGGTTGGGAAAAGATTCCAGGAGTCTTTGTAGCTGTCACCAAACAGTTTAGCCTGTACAGTCCTTTGTGCAAAGTCCCTTTGAGAAGAGTCTTCTTAGTAACCTGGTCTTTGACAAAACAGAAGGAATGATGAAACTAAAAAAAAACGTTAATGTCAAGGCAAAACTTAGAGACACTGAGAATATTTTTGGTTATTGAAGGAACATTAAGGACATTATGTAGAGTAAAGGAATGAGAGTGAAAAGGAGAGGGAATAAAAGATTTGCCAATGTATTTGATAAGGAGACCTTTACCATTTCCCATATGAATCTTCTGAGTTCCATTATAGTTTGTCCCACAAGAGAGATTTTGGATGTCATTGGTTACGTGATTGGTAGCACCAAAATCTGGATACTAGTTCTTTTTCAGTAAGGGCACCTCGAGAAGTAGCAAGCATGGCTTCAGCAGGAGCCTGTTCAATAGGAACTTTTTCTTGGGTGTGAGCGAGATTGACATTGTTCTGAGTTGGAGTATAGTTCTAATTGAAAGAACTTGAAGAATTATTGCCTCCACTTCCTTGGTAGTTATGATCAAACCAATAATAGCACTTTTATGACAGTGTGTCTGATTTTACCATAAAGTTAGCATTGGGGCCTGTTATTGTTCGATCTACAACCTCTACCTCTACCACGATAGCCATTATAGCCTCTTCCTCCTTGATTATTGTTCTATGAAGCCCCATTTGAATTTTTCCTGTAATTACTAAGATTGACAGATAGATCATTAGTTGCAGAGTTCTTTTGTAAGATACGACCTTCATGAGATAAAAAAAGCTTGTTGACATGTTGAAGGATTTAGATTTGTCTCTTGTAAAACATGACTCTAGTATTGGATTACTGAAGAGTTGTTCTATTGTTGTCCAAATTTGATGAGAAGACGAGCAACTAATGAGCAAGGGAGGTAATTGGTACTAATTGAGGCAAGAAGCTAAGAAACCAGCAATCTGTCCTGTCTTTGATGACGAGTATTGGTAGGATTCACTTCTCCAGTAAATAGTTTGGGTGAAACATCATAGGTTCCATAGATGAAGCTTCAAGACTATAGCCCAGAATCATGTTTTCTACTTGAAATTTCCATAGAAGAAAGTTGTCTTCTTCAAAATTTATTGTGATCAGTTGGCTGAGAGGGTTGGTGATGGACCTCACAGGATCTTCACTGGTGGTTGGGAGAGCACTACCATTGGGTGCAGAGGAGTCTGATCCATTGCCATTGTTGGCATTACGATTGTTGGTTTTTGCCATGAAGAAGAAAATCCCAAAATCAAGAGCGTGAGCAAGAAAAATGGCTCTGATACTAAGTTAGATTTCTGATATAGAAGAGAAAGAGGATTGTCTCTATATTGAATGAATGAAAATACAAAGAGGGAATACTCTCTTATATACAAGAGAGAGCCTATTACATCATAAGAGAAGATAAGCCTAAAAAAGTGTTGGAAATCACCTTGACAAGATGCCCAGGTGGTGATCTTCCAAACACCCAAGTCTAGAATGACTTGTAAAGATTTGGAATCGAAAACAGGAACAGAAAATCAAAGAAAGAAAGAAGACAAGCAATTTGTTATCAAGGTTCGACAATGTGCCTAAATCCCTGTGAGTTCCTCTGAACTCTCTGCACTAAATCAATGGTTCTTTACAAATACATCAACCCTTTTCAAGAAGCTCAAGTTCTTGAAGAAACCAAGAAGAGAAGAAAGGAAGAAGATAAGAACTAACAACTTTACAACCAGCCTCACTACAATGAGTCCCTCTTGTGTTTGATCTTTACACTCTCACACAATTCTCTCTTGTATTACAATTGATCTCAAAGTATGTCACAAACTTGTGTTGTTCTCTTGTTGTTGTACATGGAAAATGAGGCTATTGGTCATTCTTGAGATTCAATCCTCACCCTTTGATCATGATTACCACTTAATCATGGCCCTCCATCACTTCTGAGTGGTGCTGTGCATTTTAACCTTGCACCCGCACACCTAAGAAAGGGTTAAAATAGGCTGTCCATGTGTGCTTTACTTTGCCTAGTGCCTAGGTGCTCAACAGGGTGCAGTGCGGTGCTGGGCAGAGTCCCTTTGCACACTCTCTGGGCGGTGCGCCACTGATGGGGAGCAGTGCGGTGCTAGGGCACTTTAGGAGGCATGAATTCTGGATAGTATGTCACTGGTGAGGTCCAAAGTGATGCACACACATGTGTGCAGTCTTTTAACTTGCTGTACTTTAATACTCCAACCTTATTTTAGAGTTTAACCATCTTTGAACCATGTTTTGATATGTGTAAACCTTAGACAAATACCAACAATCTCTGCCTTTGTCTAAGTGTTTAAACTCGAACCATTTTTGTAGAGAGCTTCGGGATCGAAACTCATCTTGAGTCATCAATTAACTAACTCCAATCCTAAGTAGTCCAAGGAAATGATTGAACTTACTTAGAGGTAGAATCTTGGTGCTTAATCTGCAGGACTTTCCTCTGTGGTCTTCTTGTCAACATGAATGCATCCTTTCGTACCATTTTCTGGAATGTAATGATACCGAATATCCATATACTTTGTCCCCTCATGGAACACTGGATTCCTCCACAAGTGCCACACATTTTGGCTATCCGAAGACACCACCACCTGCTCCTTTAGGACCTCCCACTCGTCCAACAATCCTTTGCACCCCATAGTCTCCTTTATGGCCTTCGTAGCCACTATGCATTCTGCCCCGGTTGTTATGAGTGCTACCATTGGCTGCCACTGAGTCTTCAAATACCTCAACAACCACTTCATCCCAAGCTAATACTTCTTTCCGGGACTACTCACAAATCTGCTGAGAACACCCATTGCCCAAGAAATCCTTAACCAGTTTCTCTCATTTTCTTGGATTCTACACATCCTAAGGATCTTTTGTGTAAGACTAAGATCCTTCCTCTCAAACTCCTCACTGAGTTGAGATGTAAACCTTTCCATCCTCTCCCTTCTGTTCCAAACCAGCAGTACATCATCGACATAGATGAGGATACTCACCATCTTCTCCACCTTGTGTCCAGATGAGAAAGTTTCTGTGAAACCTATGTCTTCTCTTCTTGTGAACCCATTCGCCACCATCCTAGCTTTGTTCCAGACTTCATCTCATGGAGGGTTCCCTTCTTTGACCTTGTAAATGCACTTATATTCTACAACTTTCTGCTTTCCTGGAATTTTCACTAATTCTCAGAAGTTGTTCTTCCTCAAAGAATCCATTTCTTCCTCCATGGCTAGCTGCCACTTTGATGAATCCTTACACTCAATGGCATCCTTGTAAGTTTCTGGTTCAACCTCTCTTTCTATCCAAGGAGTTGCTACATTAGCATCCGCAAACCCATATCTCAAAAATGGTCTAACTACCCTCCTTCTCCGGTCTCTTGTGAGCTTGTAGTCATTATGACTTACTGCATTAATCTCTTCTTGTTCAGCCTTTTCTTGAGTTTCTTAAGCTTGGCCTTCATCCAAGGGCTCTACCTGTTCCGAACCCTCTTGCCTTCTTTACTCGACCTGAACTGAGTTCTCCTTGATGCGATGCTTAACAACTTCTGGACTGGTTTGCTCACTAGCCCCTACAGGGTTAGTTTTCTCCAAGTAGTGAAATAACAATTCATTAAAAATAACATCCCTACTTATAATCAGTTTCTTGCCCTTCTTTTCTAAGGACCATAACCTATATCCCTTAACCCCATCACCATATCCTAGAAATACACATTTTCTAGATCTAGGGCTAAGTTTATCCTCCTTTTGATGTGCATATGCAGCACATCCAAAAGTCCTAAGGTTGTTTAATTCAGGGGGTTTTCCACTCCACATCTCTTCGGGAGTCTTGAGCTCTAAAGCTCTAGAGGGTGATCTATTCACTAAGTAAGTAGCTGTAGCCACAGTTTCTCTCCAAAAATATTTTGGTAAACTGGATCCTATTAGCACGCACCTAACCTTTTCCATAAGGGTTCTATTCATTCTTTTAGCAACTCCATTTTGCTGAGGTATTTTTAGAACCGTTCTATGCCTTAGCATGCCATTTAATTCGCAGAATTTATCAAAATCCTTATTACAAAATTCTAAGCCATTATCGGTTCATAAAGCCTTAACTACCCTACCCGTTTGAGTTTCCAACAACTTCTTCCACACAACAAATTTATCCAAGGCATCCGATTTATTTCTAAGCAAATAAACCCACACTTTTCTTGAATAATCATCAATTAAAGACAGAAAGTAAAAGTTACCTCCCTGTGTTGGTGTTCTAGCTGGTCCCCAAAGGTCCGAATGAAAGTAGTCAAGATTCCTCTTAGACTTGTGCACTCCGGTGTTGAAGCTGACCCGGTGTTGCTTCCCAAGAATGCAACTCTCACAGAAATCCAGTTTCTCTACTTTGTCTCCTCCAAGTAGACCATCCTTGCTAAGAACTTGTAAGCCTTTTTCGCTCATGTGTCCCAAGAGAGTGTGCCAAAGGGCTGCCTTGTCCATCTCAGCCATCAAGCTTGCTGCTTGATCATCGATTTCTGTCTCTCCGATCATCTCATAGAGTCCATCGTTTCTTACTGCCTTGATCACTACCAAAGATCCCTTGGCCACCTTGATCTTTCCTCCCTCTACTTTACATGTATACCCCATGGAATCCAACTGCCCTAATGAGATCAAATTTCTCTTCAAATCTGGAAGATACCTCACATTTCGCAGCAGCCTTGTGACTCCATCAAATATCCTTAATTGGATGTCTCCAATCCCTCTCACTTGGGAAGAATTGTCATTCCCCAAGAAGACCCTTCCATTATTGATCTCCTTGAAATTCTTTAACCATTCCTTGTGAGGGCACATATGATAAGTGCACCCGGAATCAAGAATCCACTTTCTGCTGCCTTGCTTCCTGCTCACATTTGAGCACACAACAAGAACATCACCTTGATGTTCTCCTTTGGCAACCGAAGCCTCTCCATTGTTGGTATGGCTTCTCCTCTCATCCTTTGTCATCTTCTTGCAATCTTTCTTGACATGGCCCTCTTTATGGTAGTAGTAGCAACTCTTCCCTCCAAATCTCAGTTTGTCTCATGGCTTTCTCCTCTACCTCAGTCCCGGTAGTAGCCATGGTTGCTGCCATACCAAGTTGCTGGCCTTCTTTTAAAGAATAGCCCTTTACCACTTGATGCACTCCTTATCTTGGCACCAAGATTATCTTGCAACACTTTATTAGGATCAAATTTAAACATAAAGATTCGTTTACGAAGATACCTCTTATCCGGGAGAGTCTTGGCAAGAAACAGCTCATCTAGTTTCTTCTATATTGTAGCTGGATCTTCCTAGTCTCTGCACTCCCTTGTGACATTATCTGACAAGTTCAAGAAAATGGTGTTATATGCCATCTTTTTCATCTCATTCTGCTGATCCTCCATGACACTTGCTGGAAAAGTATCATCTTTTTCAATAGCCAAGTCCACCTTTTGTTGCACAAGGACCTCCTTGATCTTCCGCTTCCACAGGGAAAAATCTCCCTTTCCATCAAACTTCTCAATACTGAAATTTGAACCCATCTTGCGGACAAGATCCTAGATTTATGTAGTACCCACAAATGCTTTCTTCAACCTCAAGAACACAGATCGAATATGGATCTTAACACTGTTCTTGAATCTACCTCAAAAACACGATCAGATCTTGATCTTTACACCGTTCTAGAATCACCCAAGAAGTTGATATTTGATTCTTAGAGTCTTGGATTTGTCACCTTCTTGTTCTTGCTCTGATACCTAGTTGTGCAAGCTCCTTCGGTTCTGATACCACTATTAGAAATCACCTTGACAAGATGCCCAGGTGGTGATCTTCCAAACACCCAAGTCTAGAATGACTTGTAAAGATTTGGAATAGAAAATAGGAACAGAAAATCAAAGAAAGAAAGAAGACAAGCAATTTATTATCGAGGTTCAACAATGTGCCTACGTCCCCGTGAGCTCCTCCGAACTCTCTGTACTAAATCAACGGTTCTTTACAAATACAGCAACCCTCTTCAAGAAGCTCAAGTTCTTGAAGAAACCAAGAAGAGAAGAAAGGAAGAAGATAAGAACTAACAATGCTCTCTATCTAATCTAGACTTCTCTCTCTTTACAACCAGCCTCACTTCAATGAGTCCCTCTTGTGTTTGATCTTTACACTCTCACACAATTCTCTCTTGTATTACAATTGATCTCAAAGTATATCACAAACTTGTGTTGTTCTCTTGTTGTTGTACATGGAAAATGAGGCTAGGGAACCCCTTTTATAGCCATCCACTTCTTGGTCATTCTTGAGATTCAATCCTCACCCTTTGATCATGATTAGCACTTAATCATGGCCCTCCATCACTCCTAAGTGGTGCTGTGCATTTTAACCTTGCACCGACGTACCTAAGAGAGGGTTAAAACAGGTTGTCCATGTGTTCTTTACTTTGCCTAGCGCCTAAGTCCTCAACAGGGCGCAGTGCGGTGCTGGGCAGAGTCCCTTTGCACACTCTCTAGGTGGTGCGCCACTAGTGGGGAATGGTGCAGTGCTGGGGCGCTTCAGGAGGCATGCATTTTGGAGGGTGCACTACTGCTGGGGGAGCGGTACGGTGCTGCCCTTTACCAGCAGTGTGCACACTCTTTCAGCTTGTGTGCAGAAGTGCACACACTAGTGTGCCTACCCTTACCTAGCTCCAAATTGATGCACACACATGTGTGTAGTCTTTTAATTTGCTGCACTTTAATAATACAACCTTTTTTTAGACTTTAACCATTTTTGAACCATGTTTCGACATGTGTAAACCTTAGACAAATACCAACACAAAGGCTGTTAGCTAGAATAACATAAATAACTAACTAACTGAAATTATCTAAACAAAGTAGGCCAACTAAACTAACAGAATCCAAAGATTAAGGAACTAGTCTAAACAACTTCTAACTACCAGGGACCTTTTCTTTGAGACAAGATTGTACCGGTGGTTGTTTTGCAGACTGTGGAACTGTTGTCACCGTCTTGGATAGAGGACCTATGGGGTAGTGATGACAGAGTTTGTAAGACATTTCAGGCGTTTTGGCCTTCAAAGGATTCACAGCTTAGTCGAAGGACTAGAACTTTGTTATAGACAGAAGTTGAATTCTCGGAAATATACAAGGATGACATTCCATTTCCAAGAAGCTGATTTGAATGTTGAGCCGACTTATATGTACCTCCATAACGACAATGCAAGGTACTTCTGTGTGGCAATGATGCCATTCGATGGCAAAACTATTTTAGGAGCATGGCAACAACAAAATGCACGTTTTGTGTATGATCTTAATAGGCAGGAACTCCAGTTTGCTCCTGAGGATTGTTCACTTGATCGAGTATAAACTAATTCCCTATTTGACTATTTCTGGCTTTTTAATTATGTTTCGTTTATTATGTAATAGATGACGAAGAAAATGGATAAAATTTGATCAAATTGATATTTAACAATAGAAAGGATTGCTTAAATCTCAATATATAACCTTAATTCAAGTAATTTTTTAAGCATTAACACCTTGAAAGAGAAAGGGTAGCATTTTTATCAACATTGTGTGAGTATTTTCACACGTAGATGAGACACAAATAATACTGATTAATACTTAATCACTAATCAAGGCTTATAAATGAAGAATTCGAATCTAAGGAACAATTTGCACATACAGCACCACCAATATGAAAACTATATTTAATTAGGCAAGAAACATAGAAAATATTGGAGATGTTTGGCAACCCACTTAAATAGAAATAAGAAAAATGTGCTTTACTCCTACTTAAAATGGTTCCAAACATCTCCACTACCCTTTCTCATTTAAGCTCCTTGAAACCAAAATGAACATAATTTAACCAGTTCAATCCAACTTATTTTTTTTTATTTGTTTGTTTTGTTAAAGGAAACCCATTATGTCATAAAATATTAATGATATTAATAAAAAAAATATTTAGAAAATATAAATTAAATCGGTTTCAACAATACATTGATAAATTTAAATTTGATACAATGTTTTCTTTAAAAACAAATCACGGGTTTGCGAAGTCCAAGCCGTCATCATCCTCGGGCTTAGCATCATCCAAAGCTACAAGATATTATAGAACAAAATCAATTGCATTATATATATATATATATATATATATATATATATATATTTAAAATATATATGACAATTAATAGTATTTAAAATTTTTAACCTGTACTATTTAATCCAAACTGAAAACTAGCAAAACGGATCACATTTGTTCTTACGAGTCATGTTCAACTCCACATAATTGCTAATACCCTCGACTTGTCCATTACATAAGTATTTCATACTTTTCCCTAATAACCATTGAGGGTTAAACTTTCATAGCCCAAAACCCATACTTTTGCTAACCAACAATTTGAAATGGATCACGTTTGTTCTCACGAGTCATGTTCCACTCCACGGACATTTCCACGAGTCATGTTTGATACCTGCAAATGCAAGCCCATACTTGTGTCTAATAAACATGATTGGAACTATGAAATTTTCAATAGCTACTATCTTTAATTTGTCATCTAACACTTTCACATCTCTATGTTCATTTTTCAAAATCAAATGGCTTTAACTTTTAATATAGAGTTGATCCGTAGGGATTCCCTAAAATCACCTTTATATCTGAAAAATAATAGTAAGGGAATTGGTAAAAAGGATACAGAGAAAGCAAAATTGATTTTGTATTTTTTTTATGTCCGTATATTACACATGATGGGCCATTTTATAGGCATTCTCATCAGTCTATACATGGCATATATAAACTAATTTACTGCTCCTAATAATAACTAATACATATAATCTCTTAAGTTTAGCTTGAACCTAAAAATTACTGATACATATAATGCATTAAATTTAGCTCAATCAATCTTTAAGGATCTTGTATTGACTAAGACAATCATGGATGATTTGTCTCAGTCAACACCCCCTCAAATTGATGTACGTTGCATCCATGCATCAATTTGGATAGTAAGTAACAATGACGACTCCTAGTCATAGCCTTTGTGAACAAATCAATCAGTTGGTCGTGAGAGGGAACATGGATTAAGGTGATGGTCGAATCTCCAATAAGATCACAAATATAATGACAATCAACTTCTATATGTTTTGTGCATTTGTGAAAAAATGGATTCATGGCAATCTGAATAGCACTAGAGTTGTTAGCCTGTAACCTCGTAGGAGTAGTGAGAGAGACGCCAAGCTCAAATAGTAGTCGATGAAGCCATATGATCTCAAAATTGGTAGTTGACATAGATTGATATTCAGCTTCAATAGATGACTTTGAAACTCTATCTTTCTTCTTACATTTTCAGGAGATGAGGGAATCCCCTAAGAACATACACCATCCTGTGGTGGAATGGTAGGTATCAAAGCACCCCGTCCAATCAGCATCTGCATATCCTTCAAATCGAAGAGACAAAGTAGCAAGAAAGAAAATGCCACAATTAGATGTACCATGGAGATATCTGATAACTTGTAGCAAGGCACTATAATGAATTTGACGGGGTCAGACACAAACTATCTGAGTACTTGAACAGTATATGCTATTTCTGGGCATGTCATGGTAAGATAGATAAGTCTGTTCACTAAGTAATGATATAAAGTTGGATCAGAAAGTGGTGCACTATCTTTTTTAGCATATTTTGTATTAATCTCCATGGAAGTGTGGGCTATCTTATTATCTGTGAGATTGGTTAAGTGAATAAGATCAGCTACATATTTCTATTGTCTAAGAAAATATTTTGAGATGTATAAGTGACTTCCAATACCAAAAAATATGTCAACATGCTTGTAAACCGATGTTTAAACCCAAAAAGGGGGGTGAATTAGGTTTTAAAAATTTTGCTAATTACTTTACAAGTTTTTAAACAGTTAAATGCACAAAGCACACAAACAAATAATATGTTTGAAAGTAAAAGAGTTTAAGAAAGAGAAAGTGCAAACTCCGTTTATAGTGGTTCAACAATATCGGATTCCTTCAGACCCTACATCTATTCTCTTCAAGGAACCTCCTTGAAGTAATCCACTAAGATTTTAGTCGTACACTTAATGGGTGTTGTACAAACCTTACAACTAATCTCTTCCTCATGGAAGCTACAATGAAGTGTTTAATCCTAAACACTCTAAGAGTTATACTAACTCTTTCCCTTTATAATTAATGAAATTTACTGTAAAGTAAATGGTTGAGAGATAGCAATAAGTGCTTTTACAAATGAACAATATATCTATTTCAAGAACAAGCTTGAAGAATGGCTCAACAATAAATTTTTCAAAGTTTTTAAGAATTAATGAGCTATCTTGTGAATTGAATGTGTTCTCTTCTTGTTTTAAATGCTCATTGAAATGGGTTTATATAGCCTTGAAGCAATATGGTCGTTTAACATTGACTTGGTAGGTTTGGGACATTAAATACTCAAGTCCCGCGTCTCAAACGATTATTTTTTTGAATTACCAGTCGATTGGGTCCTTGTACCAGTTGACTGGGTCAAGTGAAGATTTTTCACTTTTTAAGCTAAGATAGAGTACCAGTTGACTAGGTCGGAGGATCAGTCGACTGGGTGAAGGACAACCCAGTCAACTAGGTCCTTAGCACTAGTCGATTGGGAACTTTCTGTTCCATATGCCAGTCGATTGGTATAGGGACCCAGTCGACTGGGTTGTCCTTCAACCCGGTTTTCCTTTTCAAAAACAGTTTTTAACTTAGAAACTTTTTGTATCTTTAGTTTTGTCAAAGTATTTTGTAAATTGAACCACAAATCAAGCTATGTAATTAAACATAGGAGATTTACAATTGTTTCAATTACTTTAATTCCTATTCTATATTTTCTGTCTTGTTTTAGTGTCTGAATCGCATTGAAATCTTGCATCTTGTTTCCGTACTGAATGCTTTTACTGCTTAAACACTTAGATAAAACTGTTAGTACAATTAGAGTAGTGTTTTTTCATTATTAAAATCAAATACGGGTCAACAATTTCTCTCTTTTTGATGATGACAAAACTAAGGATAGAAAAAACTGTTTTAAAAACAAAGTGTTGATTTTTAGAAAAATTTGGGCAGAGTCTCCTCAGTTTTTTAGATAAAAACGAACATGTTAAGCATTCAAACACGGTTTAAATACAATTATATCAACCCAACCAGGCAACGCAAGATAGTATTACATTTATCAACATGTTCTGAGCAATGCTTTCCCTAAATTTATGCTCTATTTTAAGTTTACATACAATTTTCTCTTATACATTGATTTTTCTCCCTCGTTTTGACAACAACAGAAAAGGGGGTGTAAACCCAAAATATAAGCAAAATAAACACCACAACCGTGAAGATAAGGCCAAAAAAACTTACGTGCAAAAACTAGGCATGATTCTTAGTTAGGAAGACTTCTCGAGAAGAATCAAAAGTTATCACACTAGTATTAGTAGTTAAAGCATATAGTCGAGTACGAATAGTTTAAACCAAGCCACCATATAGCATAAAAGTAACACATAGGTATGATCTAAATTCTAAAAACATAAACCAACATAACGATATAGATACAACCATTTGATATGAGCTTTTAAGAAGCTGTCTGAGTATAATACATGAATGTAAAAAAATGAATGTTCGTACTAAACATATCTAAGAGTTGTACATAGGAAATCTAAATGATAAAACTAAGTAGCTTAGTGAGTGGGGGAGTCAGAGTTGTCACGAAGAAGTTCATGAAGCTTAGCCAAAGAGCACCTTTGTGTGCTCCTGGTGCAACTCAAAATCGTCTCGGAGCGTACAGAGGTCGTGACACATAGAATCAACTGAAGAGCTCAAACGCTGGAACCCAAACTTAATGGAAAGCTGGAGGCTTGCAACAGCCTGTAGAATGTCATCGTAGCCAGCCTGACCAGCACTAAAGCCACCATGCTATGGACTAGATGCTCGCTCGTCAGTGTGCATAGCAGTGAGAGGAGCTATATCACTAGGAACCTCATTGTTCTCCTCACTGCTATCATCTTCACCTTTCTAAATGGTCCTCCTAGCCTTAGAGTAGATCATAACCTCTCGGATTATGCACCCCATCTTTTCGGAGAAGAGATATTGATGATGTCCTTGGGGTCGATGTCCTGAGCCTCTGAGATGGGTAGGGAGACATGAAAATGTTGGAGGATCAACATGATGAGCATCCCGTATGGGAGGCACCCGGAGTCAATCACTTCACCGTTAATCATGTTTGTGAGCAATAGGGGGTAGATATTGAAATGGTGTCCTGTTTTGAGACACCAGATCAATACCACGTCTATCTTAGAAATATAGCCCCAACTCTTGAGTCTTGGGTGGATGGTCTAGCTGGCAATGAGATTAAATAAATTTAAGTCGAATGGCATATCATTATATTGATGAAATGTAGTGGGCCTAAAGATATAGTTAGGGTCGTTCTTAACAATCTGGCATGTGTCCTCGTAATAAAAATTCTTTAGCCATCCATCCAGACTCCATTGGACCCCTTCCATAGGGATCCTTAGAATATTGACCAGAAGGTCAGTATTCAGCTTGAATTCTACGCCCATGACATTGGTTTTGACCCGAAGAGCCAATGGACTCGGTTTCACCAGGTTGGAGTAGAACTAGTAAATGAGGCGTTGATAGAATTTTTTGTGGATATTGTTGTAAGTTTTAAATTACTCGCAAGTGCACGAGTCATTTGCAATATAGTGTTGTGCAAGTGGGAGGTCGAATCCACAGAGAATTGCGTTGTGAAAATATAATTTTATCTAAACTAACCCTATTTTAACCTAGTTCTGAATTTTGGATTGTATCTTGCAAAGAAATATAAACTAAACTAAATTGACTTAAAAACAACTAATAAAAACACTAAGGTTTTCTGAATCTACCCCACCAAAGTAAAGCATATCTCTTCATGTTCTATATAAAAATAATCTATCAAATCATTCCATGAATCCACCATTATACAAATCACGACAAATACCCAAAGTAAACCAAAACCATCCAATATATCCGTTTAATTCACAAAACACAATGGATATCCAATTTAATTTGAATGATCCCCCATATCAGGTAGATGAAATACAAGGAATATCCAATTTAATAATTTAAAAGCAATCGATCAAATGATTTTACTCAAATAATTGAACAGAACATTTATACTAAAAAATATCAGAATTGTATGAACAAATCTGAAAATATTATGCCAAACAATGGTTAGGCTTCATCTTCAACCTTAGATGAAGATTTTAGCCTATCATAATTATGAAAATAAATTTCACAATAAAAGTGCTAAACATTAAACTTTAAAACTAAAAAAAGAAATAAATTAAAACTGACTATAAATTGGGAGAAATTCCACTCGTTGTTGGGCGGTACTTCCCCTCGTGGTAGCAAAGCCTTCGAGATCCACCAGAATGCTAGCAGAAGTCCTTTGGATTGCACACCAATTTCTTCAATGAGGTGGGGTTTTTATAGGGAAACTCAAGAGTGTAATGTGTTTCAAATTCGATGTGCAATACTGCCCGAGAGCAGTCGATCACAGTCTTGTGCGCTCGAGCGCAGCATGGTGCACTGCCTGACATTTGTCTACTAAAACTGCCATAACTTTCTCTAGAAAAATAATTTTTATGAGCCATAAAATTTTTCAGAAAATAGACATCCGGATCTTTCCAAGGGTATATGGCTCATCTTCTGGTTCTTCATGAGTCAATACATTAAAATCCACAAAAATGATTGATCTGCCACGCTGAAATCACACAGTCTGACCTTTGTCTACTAAAACTGCCATAACTTTCTCTAGAAAAATCATTTTTTCAAGCCGTAAAATTCCTCAGAAAATAGAAATTCGGATCTTTCAAAAAATATATGGTTCATCTCCTGGTTCTTCCTAAATTAATACAGTAAAATCCACAAAAATGACTGATCTGTATAGGCAATTATGGCAATTTTAGTGAAACTCCTTTCCGAGTGCTTGTAAACCTGTAAGACAACGAAAATAACTCAAAGTAACAAATTCCTAAGCTAACAAATATACATTAAGGGGCCAAAATATGCAATATTTGGAACTCATCAAATACCTCCAAACTTTTATTTTGCTAGTCCCTTAGTAAAACAAAATAAAATACTAAATGGAAAACAAAGAACATAAAGATAAGTTCTTTACTCATGGTATCCAAAAATTTAAGGAGCATTCAAAACCATGATATTCATTCATGAGCAAGCTTAAAAAAGATATAACCCATCTTCGCAATGAATAGCAATTTTAAAACCTAATTACTTACAAGAGGCAGGCTAAGACATCACAAGCTTGAATCAGGGTAAAGTGAATTAGCATATATAGATGAGCTTTCCAAATAACTTCAAGGTACAATGTCTCCATGTCTCAAGATTCACAGAATTTCTCATCAGAATGAGCAACGATGGCATAGTTTTATTTTATTTTTTTATTATAAAGCTATGTTATATTTAGTTCCTTTAAGCTTTCTAAGTGACCTATGTATCGAGTGTTGAGTCAACGACTCCCATACCAGATGGTTTTAGGGCATTAGGTGTAAAGACACCCCTAAGGACTTACTAACTTGAGTTAAAAAGGCTACGAAACTAAATTGGCCTTAATACTATCAAGCAAAATTCCCACCTTTTTACGTGAACACTCATTGCGTACTGAGGTAAGAGGTCTAGTTGCTCAGTGAAAAGTTTATTGATAATCATTATAAATATTATATATATATATATATTTATTTATGTTTCTATGCCAAAGTGTTTATCCTACAAGTCATGCAGTTTCAGTTAAGTCAAGGAAACATACACATTGAAATCGCATGTCATACCTCACACAATTTTGTGCTAATGTGCTCGTGTCAGATTAGATCAAACATATGAATTCTCAAATCCCTAAAGTAAGTAACAAAGTATTAAAACTCTATCATCAAATCATGTGTTCACAATTTTAAGCTCACCAATGACATCACATCACAATATTTGTTTAGATCAACTAAAATTTCAAAATAACATGAGCATGCATTTACCTTCTTTCTTTTTCTTTTTTTAAATAAAGAAAAACAGCAACAAATTAGGACAAAGTGTGTGTAATGTGTCTTCCATACCCCCAAACTTAAATTACAAATTGACCCCGATGTGTGAATAATATGGAAAGAGCTAACCTGGGATATGAAAAACTATCTGGACTGGTATGACTTATAGCATACCCCCAAACTTGATATAAAGTACGCTTTGTCCCTGAAAAATAAAGACTGAAAAACAAACAACACTAGAGAAAAATTGTAACAAGAAATATGTAAAATAATAAACAAACAGAAAGGCTATGCTGTGGGGTACCTCCCATGAGCATTAAGTTTAACATCTTCAGCCAGACCCAGCATTAATAATCATGCCCAGCTAAGCGCTCCACCATCTAATCAATAAATGGGAGTAAAAAATGATCCTTCCTTGTGGTAGCATTCAACTTACAGTAGTCTAGATACACTTTTCATCCTGACTGAACACGAGTTGGAACTTACTCATCGTCTTTATTCATCACTACAGTCAATCCAGCCCGGCTTTGGCACGACATGAATCGGGCTCACCCACTTGCTATCAAAGATTGAATAAATGATCCCTACATCCAACAGCTTAATCACTTCAGTCCTCACAACCTCTTGCACAGGTAGGTTGAGCCTTCTTTGTGGCTCCCTCGATGGCTTGGCATTCTCCTCTAAATGTATCTTGCGAATCACCACCGAGGGGCTAATTCCCCTTATATCCTCAATAGTCCAGCCGATAGCTTCTTTGTGCTCTCTTAAAATGTCCACTAATTTATCCTCTTGAGCCTCAACCAAATCTGAAGCTATAATCACAAGCAAAGAATCTGCTGGACCTAGGAACTTATACTTAAGATTGTCTAGTAAAGGCTTAAGTTCTTTCTTGGGGGGTTCAAGTGTTGTGGTCTCCTCCGTCTCACTGCTCTTCTAAGGAGCAGACTTAAAAGTAGCATTTGCTTCCTCAAGCAACTTATCCAAATCTAAATCCTCTCCAAACTAAGCAAAGCATGCCTCTAGAGGGTCTTCAATGCTTGATTCACCCACAATTTCCTCCTTCTTACTGCTATCTTAAGGAGCAGACTCCAAGATAGCATTTGCTTGCTCAAGTAGCTTATCCAAATCCAAAACCTCCCCAAACTGAGCAAAGCATGCCTCCACAATGTCCTCAGACTGCCCTTCTTTCTTGGGCGCTTATAATCTCTCAGGGTAAGGCATTTTAGGTACAAACGACCCAGGAAGATCCTTAATAGTAGGTGTGGCTGTAGATCGCTCAGCATCTCTTTTCTCCTTATTGCCACTTTTTTACCCTTGCTGCATAGCAGGGTTTTCTTCCACTCGATTGTCCACTTGTCTCCCAGACCTCAATGTGGCAATTGATTATACTTGTTCCTGTCCGTGCGTAGGAGTCAATGAATTTTCCACCGCAAACTGTTCTTTTGGGTTGGGCACAAGTTGACTGGGGAACTTTCTCTTCTCTCATTTACCGACTTGACTTGCGATTTGATTCATTTGAAGCTCTAACTTGGCAATCACTTGGGTGTTTACTATTTACGCACTCCTTACTTCGCTAATGGAGTGGCTGGTCATCTTTATGAAATGCTTGAAGGTGTCCTCCAATGACTGTGAAACCGACACTAGCGCTTGGTAAGCGGGTGATGGGTTGAAATACCATAACTTGGAACTGGTGAAGAAAATCTGGGAGGGTATTGATTGTGAGCATGATAAGGGGCTCCTCCCTGATTTATCAATTGGTTCTGCTTCCATGAAAAATTAGGGTGGTTTTGTCTCGGAGTAAGATCCATTTGATTGCCACCGATAGTCATTGAAAGCGTTCATTTGTTCCATGGGATACTCGGCAAAAGCCATCGTAGATGCATAGATGGAACAACTATCATCATTGAATGAATTGGCTGTATTGATGGACTGGTCGGTCATCTTCATGAAATCCTTGAGGGTATCCTCTAAAGACTGTGAAACCAACGCTGGATTCATCCACATTTTTTTATACTTTTTTTATGGTCAATTGCCAATAGAAGCAAATAAACTAAAAGAAAATTGCAAAATAAAAATAAAACAAAAATACTAACTAAACTAGTAGAAAAATAAAATCAATTCAGACAAAAATTTAATTTTCACAAACAAAACAACACCCCGGCAACGGCACCAAAAACTTGTTGTGAGTTTTAAATTACTCGCAAGCGCATGAGTCATATGCAATATAGTGTTTTGCAAGTGTGAGGTCGAATCCACAGGGAATTGCATTGTAAAAATATAATTTTATCTAAACTAACCCTATTTTAACTTAGTTCCGAATTTTGGATTGAATCTTGCAAAGAAATATAAACTAAACTAAATTGACTTAAAAACAACTAATAATAGCACTAAATATTTATGAATCCACCCCACCAAAGTAAAGCATATCTCTTCATGTTCTATATAAAAATAATCTATCAAATCATTCCATGAATCCACCATTATACAAATCATGGCGAATACCCAAACTAAACCAAAACCATCCAATGTATCCGTTTAATTCACAAATCACAATGAATATCCAATCTAATTTGAATGATCTACCATATCCAACAGATGGGATACTACACGAGTGCGCTTGATCACAATCTTGTGCGCTCGAGCGCAGCATGGTGCATTGCCTGACCTTTGTCTACTAAAACTGTCGTAGCTTTCTCTAGAAAATCATTTTTATGAGCCATAAAATTCTTCAAAAAATAGACATGTAGATCTTTCCAATCATATATGGATTATCTCCTACTTCTTCCTGAATCAATACAGCAAAATCCACAAAAATGACAAATCTGCCATGCTGAAATCACACACAGCTTGACCTTTGTCTACTAAAACTACCATAACTTTCTCTAGAAAAATCAGTTTTATGAGCCATAAATTCCTCAAAAAATAGACATCTAGATCTTTCAAAGTATATATATCTCATCTCCTGGTTCTTCCTAAATCAATAAAGTAAAATCCACTAAAATGACTGATCTATACAGGCAATTCTGGCAATTTTAGTGAAACTCCTTTCCAAGTGCTTGTAAACCAGTAAAACAATGAAAACAACTCAAAGTAAAAAATTTTTAAGCTAACAAATGTAACTTAAGGGGCCAAAATATGCAATATTTGGCACTCATCAGATATTTACTAGGGGTGTGAGGTTAATAGCCTCAAAAGCAAGGTATATGTCAAAATTTGCATGACAGATAGAATCGAAATTAATGAATCTGCCCTTTATGATCTTTTTGTTACGGATCACAAAATTATTCATGCTTTTAGTGGTGAGGCTCTAGAAAAATGAGTCATCGAGCTCAATTCGTGCCTTCTTGCTCGATGAGCCATGCTTTCTTGCTTGATAAGCCAGCTAGCCCCTTCCCCTTAGCATCTGATGCTGAGAACTTCATAGTCCGAGGCCTTGTAGGTGCGTAAGGTCCTTCAATGAAGGTTTTTATATGTATTCTTTCAGACATTGTTGAAAAATCATTTTAGAGAGATTTGGGGAAATGTGGAGTTTTTAACCTTGAAAAGTTGAAAAGGGGATGATTTAGGGTATGATTGAAGGTTCTATGGAGTGGTTTTGAGAGAGTTTGGACTGAAATCAAGGTTTTTCTAGAGAAAAAAAGCTTAGGGTTTTCAAAAATGGCGTGAAAATTGAAAAATCTGAAGAGACTATTAGAGAATCATGATACCAGTCGACTGAGTTAGGGTACCAGTTGATTTGATCCTTCTTAATTTGGGAACGATTTGATATACCAATTGATTGGGTCGGGACACTAGTCGACTAGGTAAATTGGCAAAAAGGCACTAGTTAAATGGATGTACCATACTAGTCGACTGGGTAGGCCACCAAAATTTTAAAATTTTATCTCTAAACAATGTCTTGTAGTACCAATCGACTGGATGCTTGTACTAGTCGACTGGTAAAATGGGCAGTGGGATACCAGTCGACTCTGGTCAATCTACTAGTTTATTGGGTCCTTCAGAAGACTTAAAATTTTGAGCTCTAACTTGAAATTTTAGCATGAAATTGTTTATTGATGCCATCTTGAGTGAGAGATATATTAAATAAGAGTTAATACTCATTCACTAGATGCCAAATATGCATATGATGAATGTTGATGCAATCAAACATACATTTTATCATAGTCTTTCAAGCCCATCAATAGTCTGATTCTTGCAAAAATTATTTTCACTTAATGGTTTAGTAAGTATATCAGCTATTTGATCTTCCGAATGAATGTATTCTAGTCTAATATCACCTTTTTGAGCATGGTATCTTTTGAAGTGATGTCTTATTTCTATGTGTTTGGTTCTAGAATGCTGAATAGGGTTTTTGGTCAAGTTGATAGAACTAGTGTTATCACAATGAATTGGTATATCTCTAAAGTTCAAGCCATTGTCTTCTAACTTTTGTTTCATCTAAAACACTTGTGCATAATAACTTTCGGTTGCTACATATTCCACTTCGGCAGTTGATAGTGCAACCAAATTTTGTTTCTTGGAAAACCAAGAGGTTAACATTGCACCTAAAAATTGGCATGTTCCACTTGTGCTTTTTCTATCTAGTCTACAACCAGCAAAATCAGTATCCTAATATCCTACAAGCTCAAAAGTTGATTTTCTAAAATACCATAACCCTAGGTTTTGAGTCCCTAGTAGGTATCTAAGGATTCTTTTTTACTGCAATTACATGTGATTCCTTAGGATTAGCTTAAAATCTAGCACACATGCATACATTGAACATTATATTAGGTCTACTTGCAGTTAGATAAAGTAAAGCTCCTATCATTCTTCTATAAGTTCTAATATATACACAATTACCTTCATAATCTAGGTAAAGTTTTGTAGAGGTGATCATATGAGTGCCAATTGACTTTGAGCTTTCCATTCCGAACCTCTTCAATAGGTCCATGGTGTACTTTGATTGATTGATGGCAATGTCTTCTTTCAATTCTTTGATTTGAAGTCCAAGAAAGTAGGTAAGCTTTCACATCATGCTCATTTCAAATTCACATTGCATACACTTAGCAAACTGTTAACACATAGATTCATTAGTGACACCAAATATAATATCATCAACATATATTTGGACTAGTTGTGTGTCATTTTTGTGAGTTTTTGTGAAGAGAGTTGTGTCTATTTTTTCTCTTGTAAAATCATTTTCAAGCAAAAACTTACTTAGTCTTTCATACCATGCTCTTAGAGCTTGCTTCAATCCATAGAGTGCTTTAGAAAGATTATAAACATGATTTGGAAGACTAGGATTTTCAAATCCAAAAGGTTGTTCAACATACACCTCTTCTTTTATAAAGCCATTTAAAAAAGGCATTTTTTTACATCCATTTGAAATAGCTTAAACTTATTAAAGCAAGCAAAGACTAATAGCATACGAATAGCTTCTAATTTAGCTACGGGAGCATAGGTCTCATCAAAATCTATTTCTTCTTCTTTATTATATCCCTTAGCAACTAGTCTAGCCTTGATCCTAGTTACTATTCTATTTTCATCCATTTTATTTCTAAATGCCGATTTAGTTTCTATTATAGTGTGATTCTTTGGTTTAGGAACTAGATTCTATACTTAGTTTCTTTCAAATTGATTGAATTATTCTTGCATAGCATTTATCCAATCCACATCCTTCTCGGCTTCTACAAAAGTCTTATGTTCTACTTGAGAAAAATAAGCTACACAATTGCAAATATTTCTAATAGAGGATCGAGTTCTTACCCCTTGTGAAGGATCACCAATCACTTGATCGATTGGATGATAATTCACATACTTCCAATCTATGGGAAGACTATCCTCTTGTTGACTTATAGATGATTGATCAAGATTGTGAACATTTACCTCTTGATTTATTTGAGGTTCACTCTCCTTCGGGTTAACAATAGGAGTAGGTGTTTCTATCATTGGAATGAAATCTGCATCATCATTAAAAGAACCTACTCTACTACAAATAAGTTAGACTCATCAACAGCTACATGTATGGGTTCTTCAACCACTAGAGTTCTCTTGTTAAAAACTCTATAAGCTTTACTAGAGGTTGAATATCCAAAGAATATCCCCTCTGTTAACAAAAAGAATTGAAAAGAATTACGTATTATTCATTTTTTGAATACAATTCAACAGTCATATATATGGACTTAAAAATATCAAACCTAATAGGACTAAGAGATATAACTAGATAAGATAGTTATAAAATATATAAGGTTTAGGAAAACTACTATGACACATAGTAGAAAACGTAATTAGGACTCTCAACAACCTAATTAGAGCTCTCAACATAAACCTAATTAGGACTCTCAACACTCCCATTCAAGTTGGTGAATATGCATCCTTCATTCCCAGCTTGCATATAAGTCTAGATCTGCCTTTCAATCCGTCTTCACATTTGTTTTTGTCGTCATAGTAGAACCTTCAGGAGCTTGGGGTTCAAGTATCACTCTTCTTTGACTCTACTCTGCCCGAATCAGAGAGATGGTTTCGTTCAGAGAGAGCATCTCTTCTTTGCCGATTCTCTGCACCCTTATTTGATCAAGTTCAACATTAAGTCCTGCAAGAAAGTCATAAACTCGATCTTTTTCGATGAAATTCTTTAAGGTTGCTGCATCTTCTAGACATTTGGTCTCGAAACATTGATAATGGTCCACCTCTTGCCATAGATTCTTAAGAGCATTTGCGTACTTAATGACAGTTTTGCTGCCTTGTTTCATTTCAACGGTCTTGACTTTGATCTCGTACACCTGAGCTGCATTACGAGCTTTTGAATACATCTATCGAACAACATCCCAAATTTCATTCGCCGTGGATAGGAACATACAGGTGTCGTTGATTTCAGGAGTCATGGAATTCCATAACCAAGACATAATCATGGAATCTGCTTTATCCCACGCTACAAATTTGGGATCTTCCTTCTTCGTTCCTGTGCCCAGAAGATGACTTATTTTTCCCTTTCCTTTCAAATACGTGCAGATAAATTGGGACCACATCAGATAATTCTTCCCATTCAGCCTGAACGCTGCTTGAATGGTGTTTTCAGCCATGGTGGGTTAATGATGGAGAAGAAGGCAAGTTTAGAGGGAAGAAAAATTTGTAATAAAGGCTAGAGGTATAGTTGGCTATGAAGGCCAAACAAGGAAAGATTAAAGGGAAGAAAAAATTGGCGATAAAGGCCAGAGGTATAGTTGGCTATGAAGGCCAAAACAGATGAAGTGATGAAGACTTTGGAATTTTCAGTAACCAAACAAGGCAGATTTCTCTTTAACAAAGTAACCAAACATGTTCTAACCATGAAACCAAACAAATTATACCCATGTATCCAAACAGATGAAATCCAAGTAACCAAGCAAGGCAGATTTCTATTTATCCAAGTAACCAAACATGATAGATCTGGATCTGGGAACAGATTAGACGGTCAGATCTGCTACAAATAAACAAACGGTCAGATGTAGCTGGATTGGGTGCTGGAGCCAGGGGTTTTATCATCGGAGCAGGGCGACCCCAGTGAGGGTGTCCGATGACGATATAGCGCTAGAATCAGCTATCGGAGAAGGAATCGCACAGAAAAGTTATGTTTTGCAAGTGTCACGTTGCTGTTGCAGGATGTTGAGGACAGAGATGATGGATTTCTAGGTCGGGGAAGAAGGCCAAAAAATATATTGTAGGTGGTAAGGATGATGACGATTGATGTACAACTTTGGCTATTGATGATGATGACTGTTGTACAGCTTTGACTGTTGCAGGTCTCTTTTCTCTTCTTTAAAAAAAATAAATTATGTAGCATCCCAGGGAACAAATTACTTTGATACTATGTTAACAAAAAGAATTGAAAAGAATTATGTATTATTCATTTTTTGAATACAATTCAACAGTCATATATATAGACTTATGAATATCAAACCTAAGAGGACTAAGAGACATAACTAGATAAGAGAGATATAAAATAGATAAGATTTAGGAAACCTACAATGACACATAATAGGAAACCTAATTAGAACTCTCAACATAAATCTAATTATGACTCTCAACAACAACCTAATTAGGACTCTTAACACCTTCATCGGTCTTTGAGTCAAATTTACCCGAGTTAGTTTTATTGTTATTTAGGATAAAGCATTTATAACCAAAATCATGAAAATAAGAGATATTAGGCTTTCTACCTTTCCATAATTCATATGGAGTTTTGTTAAGCATAGGCCTCATTAAAACTCTATTTAAAGCATAGCAAGAAGTGTTTACAGCTTGTGCCCAAAAATATTTTGGCAAACTATTTTCACAAAGATTGTTCTTGCAAATTCTTCTAGAACTCTATTTTATCTCTCAATAACTCCATTTTTTTTAGGAGTTATAGGTGCTGAAAAATTGTGATCAATTCCATTTTCATCACAAAATTTTGAAAAACTTTGGTTTTCAAATTCCTTTCCATGATCACTTCTTATACTTGAAATAAAAATTCCTTTTTCATTTTGAATCTTCTTACAAAAGTTCACAAATCCTTTGTAAGCTTCATCCTTGTAAGAAATAAAAATAATAAAGGTATATCTTGAATAGTCATCAACAATAACAAGAGCATATTGATGGCCACCTAGACTAATGGTACTTATTGGACCAAATAAGTCCATATGAAAAAGTTCCAATGGTCTAGTTGTTGAGACTATTTTTTGATTTAAAAGAAATTCTAGTTTGTTTTCCCATTTGACAAGAATCATGTACCTTGTCTTTTTCAAATTTGATTTTTGTAAGTCCAATGACTAAATATTTTCTTGAAATGATTTTAAGCAAATCTATATTCACATGGCCAAAACATGGCCAAATCTTCTATGCCATAGCCATAGGTTTTCACTAAAGGCGGGAAAATATTTTTCATTTTTTAAAATGCAAAGATTTTAAATCAACTATATAGAGATTTTCATGTCTATGGCCAACAAAATTGATCTTGTTACTTTTGATGCCTATAACTAGACAATGAGATGTTTTAAATATAACTTTGTTGTTTTTGTCATATAGTTGACTAATTCTAAGCAAATTTGGCTTAAGACCTTGCACATATAATACATGATTAATGGTTGAAAAATCATTACCAACTTTTCCATGTCTGATGATCTTTATCTTTGTGTTATCGCCAATGGTGACATGTCTGCCATCCCTTAGAGTTAGCTCTTTGAACATGGTTTGATCACCGATCATGTGCTTTGAGCATCCACTATCAATGTACCAATAGTTACCTTTTTCCTTGGTGTGGAGACATATCTACATTACACAATGATACACATTTGCACTCTTAGGTACCCAAAATTTCTTGGGTCCTTTAGGGTTAATTCTATAAAATACTATTCCTTTAGGGACCCATACCTTCTTAACATTATAAGGTGCTCTATAATTATAGACATATTGATGATGCATAATCCTAGGATAAAAGTTATTGAAATTTCTAGGATTTCTTAATTGTGCATGTCTATAGCTCCTTGGATAAGCATTCCTAGGATATATTTTTCTATGATTAAAGTTATGAACAAGCATGTTATTACTAGGAAATGAATGATGGTAGCTCCTAGGATGTGCATTTGTAGTGTGAGCACACATATTATTTCTATAATACAGATGACGGTAATTCCTAGGATGTTCATGTGTAGTGTGCAAGTTATGAGTATACATATTATCTCTAGGAGGCACAAGATGGTTACTTCTAGGATGTGTATTTCTAGTATATGCATCTCTTGAATGCTCATTCCTAGCATTTGCATTTCTTAAGTGAGCACACATATCTGCAAGAGCATTTCTAGGATGCTTAATTCTAGTATATGTATTAGAATTTAAATTGGCATTCTTAGACCTACCAGCATATATTGAAGGAGTACTTTTAATTTTGCTAGAGATATTGGAAGTGGAGGCTCCATTCTAATATGTTGTTTTCATGAACAAAGTCTCTTTTGACTTTTGCTTGCCCAATGGAGAATAACCCAAGCCAAAATTTCCTCCATTCAATCTTTGGATAGATAGAACTTCATCTAGCTTTTCCTTTCCAATCGTAAGTCTGGATATGGTGCTATTTAATTCAAATATTTTCTTCTTTAAATTTTCATTTTCATTTTTTAGAAAATCTTGTGAAGAATCATAACGCATGGAAAATAATTTTTCTTTTTCTTTCTTTAAGCCTTCCATCTCTTTGGAAAGAGATGAGACTTCTTTCTTGAGAGCCACATTTCTAGAATTGAATTTCTTCAATTCTTCATGCATCTCATTTATAACTCAATTAACTCTTCACTACTACTAACAATGTTATTATTAGAAGGGGAAGAAGTTGATACCTCATTCTCATCGTCGATTTCCATCAAGAATAGGTTAGTAATCTCCTCGTATCCAACTTTGTTGTCCGAAGTTTCTTCCTCTTCGTCATCACTCCATATGGTTTGCTCGTTGTTGGACAATCGGCCTTGATGTGATTGGGCTTCTTGCAACTGTAACACACAAGAGGTTCCTTTTTCAGAGTGGAGTCCCTTGTGTAAGGTTTCTTGCTCTTTTTCAAGAACTTGTGAAACCTTTTGGTGATTAGAGCCATCTCACCATCTTCTTCGTTGCTCTCATCCTCTTCTTATTTCTCTTCATCTTTGTTGCTTGTAGAGGCCTTGAGAGCAACCATCTTTTTCTTCTTTTCATCATCATTGACAATGTAATTCGTTTCCTCCATCTCATATGTCAATAGTGATCCAAGAAGTGTTTCGACATCAAGTTTGTCGAGATCTTTAGCCTCTGTGATGGTCGTCTTCTTTGCTTTCCAAGTGGATGACAAATACCTTAAGATCTTCCTTATTAGTTCAAACTTCTCAATGTTCTTACCAAGAAGCTTTAAGTCATTAACAATATTGGTGAAACATGAGTGCATTTGATGAATTGCTTCGTTAGGAGAAATTTTGAAAGATTCATACTCAAACACTAGCATATAGATTTTTGATTTTTTAACTTCGCTAGTTCCCTCATATGTCACTTGCAGTTTATCCCAAATCTCCTTAGCCGAAACACATGCATAAACTTTATTATACTCAGAAATACTAAAGTACAATGTAAAATACTAGTGGCTCTACTATTTAGAGACATCATTCTACAATCTTTTTCATTTAACTCAGTTTTTAGTTTAGGCATTGTATGATTGATTTCTTCAATAGTTATTTCCTTTGTAGGAATTCTAGGTCATTCTTTAATAACTCTCCATAGAGTATAATCTTGTCTTTTGACAAAGATTTTCATTCTATTTTTCTAGTAGTTATAATTGGAACCATTGAACAAAATAAGGTCCAGTGAAGGAATGCCCTTCGGTATAACTATTTGATGCCATCGGATCAACTCAAGGATTTTAAGCCTGAAATTAAGTACGAAACTCTGATACCAGTTGTAAACTGAGGTTTAAACACAAGAGGGGGTGAATTTGGTTTTAAAACTTTTGCTAATTACTTTGCAAGTTTTTAAATAGTTAAACACATAAAGCACTCAAACAAATAATATGATTGAAAGTAAAAGAGTTTAAGGAAGAGAAAGTGAAAACTTCATTTATAGTGGTTTGGCAATATCAGATTCCTTCTGACTGTGCATCCACTATCTTCAAGGAACCTCTTTGAAGTAATCCACTAAAACTTTAGTCATACAACTTCATGGGTGTTGTACAAACCTTACAACCGATCTATTTCTTATAGAAGCTACAATGAAGTGTTTAATCATAAACACTCTAAGAGTTATACCAACTCTTTCTCTTTACAATAAATGAAATTCACTGTAAAGTACATGATAGAGAGATATCAATAAGTGCTTTTACAAATGAACAATATCTTTCTTTCAAGAACAAGCTTAAAGAATGGCTCAACAATAAATTTTTCAAAGCTTTTAAGCATTAATGAGCTATCTTTGGAATTGAATGTGTTATCTTCTTGTTTTAAATGCTCATTGAAGTGGGTTTATATAGCTTTGAAGCAATATCGCCATTTGACACTGACTTGGTAGCTTTAGGGTACTAAATGCTTTAGTCTCGCGTCTCAAATGGTCATATTTTTGAATTTCCAGTCGAATGGGTCAAATGAAGCTTTTTCACTTTTTAGGCTAAGAGAGAGTACGAGTCAACTGGGTCCTCAACACCAGTCGACTGAAAACTTTTTGTCCCATATCCCAGTCGACTGGTATAGGAACCTAGTCGACTAGGTTGTCCTTCAACCTTGTTTTCCTTTTCAAAAAGAGTTTTTCACTTAGAAACTTTTTGTATTTTTTGTTTGGTCAAAGTCTTTTGTAAATTGAGTTACAGATCAAGCTATATAATTGAACATAAGAGATTTACAATAGTTTCAATTACCTTAATGCCTATTCTAGATGTTCTGTCTTGTTTTAGTGTCTGAATCGCATTGAGTTCTTGCATCTTGTTTCTGTACAAAATGCTTTTACTGCTTAAACACTTAAATAAAAATATTAGTGCAATTAGAGTAGTATTTTGTCATTATTAAAATTAAATACGGGTCAACAATGCCTAAATCCTTCATATGAAAAAATGCACTTAGCAAATCTTTGAGCTAACCAATACTTGCCTCATCATCCCCCATAATGATCATGTCATCAACATTTAGGAAGATAATAGTAATACTTCTTGACATATGTCTCAAGAACATAGGATGATTAGCCTTACTCTATTGGAATCTAGCCTGAAGAATTGTAAAGTGAAAATTTTGAAACCATACTCTAGGAGCTTGTTTCAATCCATAGAGATATTTGCGAAGACGACATACAAGATTAGGCCGAGGAATAGAATATCTAGGAGGAGGCTTCATATATATGGTTACCTTGAGTTCTCCATGAATAAATGCATTTTTGACATCCATCTGATGTAGGTGCCATTTTCATCTTAGCAACTGGAGCAAAAGTATCCTTATAATCTAGCCCATATTCCTGCTTAAATCCTTGAGCAACAAACGAGTTGTATAACATTCCAAACTGCAATCTGCCTTCAGTTTAACTGTGAAAACTCATTTACTCCCAATGATTGATGAACTAAAAGGTGGAGATACTAGATCCCTAGTATCAATTTCCTCAAGTGCATGGAACTCTTCTTCCATAGCTTGTCTCCAGCACTCTTGACCAGCTGCTTGACGATAGTGAACAACTATAGAAACTGAATCTAAGGTGGTAAGGAATATGACTTACCATATCATTCTAGGGAATAACCATATCTAGTGGGAGGATTAGCATGTCTAGTGGAGCGACAGAGAATAGTAATATGAAGAGTTTTAGGAGTATTAGAAGTGGTAGTATCTTGGCCTGAATAACTAGATAAAGGGTTACGGGAAGAAATAGTGAGGATAGTAGGGTTTTGAGTGTCAGAAGTACTTATGATAATAGTATTCTGATATGATGAACTAGGGGACAAATCGGAAGAATAGATAGCTGAAGTTGCATTTATATCTCAAGTTTGATGTGACTCCAGATCATCATCATTATCTACAAGAGGTAATAGAGAAAAAGTCAAGGCAAGTATAGAAGTGACCGTCTTATAATAAAAATGATGTTAAAGGAAAACTGCATGACGGGACACTCGAACACGGTGATTAATAAGATCATAACAAAGATACCTCTTTTGGTGATTAACATAATCGATGAAAACACATTTAGCTGCTTTGGAAGACAACATATCTCGTTCCTTGTCTAGAAGATAAACAAAACAAATACATCCAAAAAATCACATGTCAGAGTAGTTTGAAGTTTTACTATACATAAAGAGGAAAAAAATGAGAATTGTTTTTCAAAACTAGAGTAGGTTGTCTATTAATGAGATTGATTACTGTTTGCATAACTTCTACCCAAAAGGCTTAGGGCATAGCAGACTTGAGAAGAAGTGCTATAGTACATTCCATAATATGTCTAATCTTTCTTTCAGCAATACCATTCTATTCAGGTGTATCAAGACAGGATCGTTGAGGAATAGTTCTTTTTTTACTATAAAATTGTAACAGGTTTGTCTTAATGTGTTCCACCCTGAATCAAAATGGAAAAGTTTAATGGTGTGAGAAAACTGTGTCTCAATCATCTTCATATCTATTTCAAAAATTATAAACCCATGTAAATTTGGTAAAATGATCAATAAATAAAATAAAATATCGATAACCCATGCGAGAAGTAACAGGAGATGGTCCCATACATCATTATGTACTAAATCAAAAGGATGAGAATATTCCGTTAAACTATTAGAAAAAGACAATTTATGAATTTTTTTATTGAACACAACTTTCACAAGAAAAAACATATGATGAAAAATGAACTTTTTTTTTTAAAGAACGTTACATGAGTTCTAATCATTGTGCATAGGGATGACCAAGTCTACGGTGCCACAAAGACCAAGATTTATTAGCAGACTCAATTTCAGATGATGAATCAGATAGTAAACATAAATGATCCGAAGTCTCCTCAAATCGAAGTAGAAACAAACGATCGCACTTACATCCCTTTGTGATCATCCTCCTATTTGTAGATCCGGAATGTTGGGATTTGTCTAAGAACTAAAGAGAGAAAAAATTTAGCATCCGGTACAAGTTGTGCACCGCGGCACAGGTTGTGCGCCGTGGCCTCCAGCAAGTGGAGGAAGTCCTCCTTCAGGTGAGCGTCGTGGCACGGACCAGTCACGCCGCGGCCTTCAGCAAGGCAGCAAGTTTCTACTGTTCTAAGCCTCAGCACGAAGCACACCTGACACCAATTTTTTAGCACTTTGAGATGGTGCGTGAGACTTGGTTAAAATGCATAAGATTACTTATACTCTTTGAGAGCCATGAGTCTTTGGTTCTTGAGATCTAAGGGTTGAGATTGATCTCAAAGATTGGATGAGGAAGTCATTGCTCTATTTAAAGGGTCTTCTAACAACAAGTGAAGACAAGATCTCAACAAGAGACATGACATGTGAATGTGTGTGAAATAGAACACATGGTCTGTGAGAGTGCAAAGACACAAAACACATAGGAGAGACTTATTCAAGAGAGGCTAGTTGTTTAGGGAGAGAGTACTAAAGATTGGGGATTCAAGGGCTTTGTAATTGGAATTTTCTTGGGGAAAATTCTAGGGAAACACTTAGTTCGTATCACTTTCTTCTTCTCTTCTTTTGTTCTTCAAGAACAAGAGGACTCTTGAAGAGGTGTTGCTGTAATTGTAAGAAATCCATTGATTTAGTGTCGAGAGCTCGAAGGAGCTCATGGGGACGTAGGCACATTGCCAAACCTCAATAACAATTGCTTGTGTTCTTTCTTTGATTGGTTTGATTCCTATTTTGTTTTGGTTTTATTTCAAGTCATTCTAGACTGGGGTGTTTGGAAAGATCACAACTTAGGATTCTGTAAAAAGGTGATTTTCAAACAGTGGTATCAGAGCTTGTATAGCTGGGTATCGGAGCAAGAACAGGGGGTATCAGAGCAAGACTCCAAGAATCAAAGGTCCACTTCTTGGGTGATTCAAGAACGGAGTAGAGATCAAGATTTGATCGTGTTCTTGAGGTTCAAGAGTGTTGTGATCAAGATTTGATCCTGTTCTTGAGATTTAGTAGTTGGAAAGCAATTATGGGTGCTGCATAAGTCTGGGATTTTCTCCGTAAGATGGGTTCAAACTTCATTGTTGAGAAGTTTGATGGAAAGGGATATTTTGCCCTTTGGAAGCGGAAAATCAAGGCAGTTCTTATGCAACAAAAGGTGGACTTGACAATTAGAGAAAATGAAGCTTTTCCAGCAAGTCTCATAGAGATCCAGCGGAATGAGATGAATAAGATGGTGTATAACACCATCTTTCTGCACATTTCAGATAGTGTGATAAGGGAGTGCGGAGACTCGGAAGATCCAGCTGTCATTTGGAAGAAACTAGATGAGTTATTTCTTACAAAGACTCTCCCGAATAAGATGTATCTTCTTACCCGAATCTTTGCTTTTAAAATTGATCCTGATAAAGAGTTACAAGATAATCTTGATGTGTTTAATAAACTAGTTTAGGATTTGGCTAGTTGTAGTATAACATTCCCGGAAGAACAATTGGCTGTTATGTTGTTAAATTCTCTTCCTGATTATTTTGAAAGCTTGATTAATGCTATTAAATATGGAAGAGATACACTAACCAAGGAAATTGTGAACAATGCTATAAGGGCTCATGATTTCAAAGCCAAGATGAGGGAAACATCAAGTGGAGAAGGGTTGTTCATTAGAGAAAGACCATCAACTCGGTATGGCAGCAACATACATAGCTACTACCGGGAAAAAGGTAGAGGACAAAGCCATGGGAGAGCGCACTCTAAACCGAGATTTGGAGGAAAAAGATGCTTCTACTGCCATAAGGAGGGTCATTTTAAGAAAGATTGCAAGAAGATGATAGAGGATTAGGGAAAAAGCTATACCAATGATGGAAAAGCTTCGATTGCCAAGGGAGAACAACAAGATGATGATGTTCTTGTTGCGTGCTCAAATGTGAGCAAGGGGCAAGAAGACAGCGAGAGATGGATCTTGGATTCCTGGTACACTTATCACATATGCCTTCACCAGGATTGGTTCAAGAATTTCAAGGAAACCAATGATGGAAAGGTTTTCCTGGGGAATGATACTTCTTGCCAAGTGATGGGGTTAGGAGACAACCAATTAAGGATGTTTGATAGAATGACATGGCTACTGAGGAATGTGAAATATCTTCCAGAGTTAAGAAGAAATTTGATCTCATTGGGGCAGCTAGATTCCATGGGGTACACATACAAAGCAGAGAGAGGAAAGATCAAGGTAACCAAGAGATCTTTGATAGTGATCAAAGCAGCAATGAAGGATGGACTCTATGAGATGATCGGAGACACGAAGATCAAGGGTCAAGCAGTAAGCTTGATGGTTGAGATGGATAAGGCAGCCTTGGGACATATGAGTGAAAAGGGCCTGCAAGTTCTCAGCAAGGATGGTCTACTTAATGGTGACAAAGTAGAGAAACTTGATTTCTGCGAATGTTGTGTTCTTGGGAAACAACATCGGGTTAGCTTCAACATTGGAGTGCACAAGTCTAAGGGCATTCTTGACTACATTCATGCGAATCTTTGAGGCCCAGCAAGAACACCAAAACAGGGAGGTAATTTTTACTTTTGTCTTTAATTGATAATTATTCTAGAAAGGTTTGGGTTTATTTGCTTAAAAATAAATCAGATGCTTTGGATAAATTTGTGGTGTGGAAAAAACTGGAAGAAACTCAAACGGGCAAGTAGTTAAGGTATTAAGAACCGATAATGGCTTAGAAGTTTTTAACAAGGAACTTGATCAATTCTGTAAGTTAAATGGGATTTTAAGACATAGAACGGTTGTGAAAACCCCTCAGCAAAATAGAGTTGCTGAGAGGATGAATAAGACCCTTATGGAAAAGGTTAGGTGCATGATTAGAGGATCCGGATTAGCCAAATATTTTTGGAGGGAAGCGGTGTCTACTGCTGCGTATTTGGTTAATAGATCGCCCTTTAGGGTTATGGACCTTAAAACTCTCGAGGAGATGTGGAGTGGTAAACCCCCTGACTTTTGGATGTACTGCGTTTGCACATCAAAAGGATGATAAACTTAACCCAAGGTCTAGAAAGTGTGTGTTTCTATGATATGGGGAAGGGGTTAAGGGGTATAGGTAATGGTCCTTAGAGAAAAAGGGATTTAAACTCATAATAAGTAGGGATGTCATTTTTTATGAGCATTTATTTCCCTATTTGGAGAAAACTAACCCTATAGGGGATAGTGAGCAAACCAGTTCGATATTTATGGAGCATAACATCAAGGAAAATTCAGTTCAGGTAAAACAAGGAAGGTAAGAGGGTTCGGACTAGGTAGAACACATTGATAAGGCCAAGCTTAGGACACTCATGAGGATGCTGAACTAGAAGGGGATGATGCAGCAAGTCAGAATGACTATCAGCTCATAAAGGACCAGGAAAGAAGGCTGGTCAGACCACCTTTGAGATATGGTTTTGCGAATGCTAATGTAGCAACTCCTTATTTAGAAGGAGGGATAAGTGAACCAAAAACTTACATTGATGCCATAGGATGTAAGGATTCGTCAAGATGGAAGCTATCCATAGAGGAAGAAATGCATTCTTTAAGGAGGAACAACTCTTGGGAATTGGTACACATTCCAGGAAAACAGAGAGTTGTGGATTGTAAGTGGACTTACAAAATCAAAGAAGGAAACCCTCCGGGGGATGAAGTTCGGTATAAGGCTAGGCTGGTGGCGAAGGGGTTCATGCAAAAAAGAGGCATAGATTTCACAGAAACCTTCTCACCTGGACATACTCTGAGAGTTAACGTTCTAATTGAACTTGACGAGCATGACTTGATTAAGTGTAGATTCTTTTTAAGAGTCCACATATCTGAAGCACGGGGAAATGAGCGAAGTCCCATGGCTATCTCTGGAGTAACTGAATTGAGGAGCCAAGTAACAATTTTGGCATTCTTGACAAGCCATTTGGATTTCTTAGTATCATCAATCAGTAGGTTCTTTTGTGGAACCATCGAAGAAGCCCATAAAGTCTTTTCCTTGCACAAAATTCTGAAGTGAAATTCCCAAAAGGCAAAATTTTTGCCATCAAGTTTGACTGAAATAGCATCTGTCGAGTGGTGTTCTATTGATCTAAAAATATTACGCTAAACCAGATGATGAACACTAACAATTCTTAAAGATACATTAAGTGGAGAGTACGAAGATTGCCAGAATTATTTGAGTGATATTGGTCTGAAGATTTATGGCTCTGATACCATGAAAATAACATTAAGGGAATGGGTAAAGAGGAAACAAAGAAAGCAAAACTGATTTCGTATTTTTTTCATGTCTATATATTACACATAATGGACCATTTTATACACATTCTCATCAGTCTATACAAGGCATATATAAACTAATTTACTGCAGCTAATAATTGATAAATATAATCCCTTAAGTTTAGCTTGCATCTAATAATTACTGATACATATAATCCTTTAAATTTTGCTCTTATTGAAAAAAAAAATGAGATGTAAACAATTGGAAAGGTTGAAACGGAAACACTTATTGAAAAAATTGAAAAATTGGAAAGGTTGAAACAAACACACATATTGAGATGCAAACAAATTGTCTTTACATTTTCTATACAAAATTGAGAAAACTAAAATCCCAAATATTTCTAACTCTTCAAATGTGATGTAGCAGATTACCACTTATTCTATTATTATTAAAACTACTCTAAGAAAAGTTAAAAGCTAGACCTTGTATTAAATTAAAGGCTACCACAATAAGTTATAATGGACTTTAGCATTTTAAATACTGTACTTTATTTAGATAGAACGCACCAAAATTAGATATTTTTAACTCTTCAAACGTGATCGAGTTTAAAGGCAAAAGGCTTTATGTTTGAGTCTTGTAATCATATGTTAGTAGAATTTGGATAAAGGCATTATCATACTCATATTTGAACCCTGAAATGGCTAGATCTCAAGAAATTTTTGAAATTGTTCACTTTGTTTGCCATATTATAGCCTCCTTATTACTACATTTTACTTCCTCAAACCCAATCGAATTTAGCCTAAAGCTCATCCTGAGAGATTCACCTGATTCTCCTTTATACCCTGGAAATCTCACCCAAGATGAAAGAATTCAGAGAATGGTCTTACAATGCACACCATTGAATATTACCATGTTGTAGAATTATCTCTTGGCATCCCCCAAAGTACTCAAATGCTACTTATGGACACTGGAGGTACTCTTACTTGGACACAATGTAGACCTTGCATAAATTGTTTCAACCAAATATATCCAATTTTCACTTCAACTTCTTCTAGAAGTTACCGAAAACTTCCTTATCAACACCAAATTTGTCTCTATGGAACCAGTGGTGTTGTCTCTATGGAAACATTTCGAGTTCCATTTAATGACGGCACTACAAGACCTCTCCAAAATGTGATCTCCGGCAGCTCGAGAGATAGCAGAGGTGTATCTTTAGCTTCAATATATCTGGGTTGCTTGGAATGAGTTCGTACCCACAATCTTTTATAAGTCAATTAGGAAACGGTGTCAATAGGCGCTTCTCTTACTGTCTGCCCTATGCTTACCAACCAATGACAGTGAATAGTGTGCTAAGGTTCGGTGAAGATGTCGTCTTTCGAAATCCGTCAAGCGTCTGAAGAACCCCATTCGTGCATCAAAATGTATCGCTCCACTATTACTTAAATCTATTAGACGTAAGTGTTGCAGCAATTGCTCAGGGTTTCCACCAGGAACTTTTGATCTAAGACAAAATGTTGATGGTTGCTCAATAGACAGCGGAAGTACCTTATCCTTCATCGATAGAGGACCTTACGAGGTTGTGATGAGTGTGTTCGAAAGTCATTTCAGGCGTTTTAGCCTTCGAAGGTTTCACTCCACAATCGAAGAACTGACTTTTGTGCAGGGATGTCATTCCATTTCCAAAGAATTGATTTTTATGTTGAACCGACATATATGCATGTCTATAACTTCAATGCAAGGTACTTTTGCGTGGCATTGATGCCAATCTCGGGTACAACCTTACTAGGGGCATGGCAACAACAAAATACACGCTTCGTGTATAACCTTAATAGGCAAGAAGTGCAGTTTGCTTCTGAGGATTGTTCAATAGATCGAGTATAATTTAATTTCCTACTTTCTTCTTTACATATTTTATTTATTATGCTAACTTTTTGTTTATATATATGGGGATTGCTAACTTACTCGACTGTAGGTGTAAGTTAACAATGTGCCTCAACCTTTTAGTTAGTGTGTGTGCGCGTGGATCTTTACAGATGGACCCTGCAACCTGGCTACTTAAGCAATTGCGGAATCATGATTTAAACCCCTTGTGCCTTGCACTTATAGTTAGATTTGAAGTTTATAAGTAATTTTTGAGAAAATAAACGAAATGAAGCTCAGAAGAAACGAGTGAATGAACATTTTTCCTACTACTTGTCTAGAATTGCTGATACAAATAATGTCGATACCTTCATAAGGAAAGGAATTTACAAAGAATTCCTTTTATTAGGTATCTGAAGCAATACCGAAAAGCACTAAATTTAGTTCATATTGGTGTTGGACGGCGTCCTTTGGGATTCAGACAGTAAACATTTGCTTTATACACTGATGGACCAGATGGCTGCCTTATAGACTTTGGAACTGCAGTAAGACATATTGATCAAATTGCTCAATAGTGAGGACAGCCCAAAAACTAAAATATAAATTGAGCTAATTAACTAAGCCCAATGAATCATTGAAAAAAAAATCAAAATGTTCTCATCATGCAAATACTCAAACAATACCGCCAAAAAAATTAATAATAAACTTATATATAAATAAAGTTGGAGATCAAACAAATTCTAACTTAAGCAACTGGTATGTGAGGGAAAAGCTATTTATTTCAAAAGCTAAAACCATGAAAGAAAGAAAAGCTACTGTTTCAACCACCATGGCTACAACACCACCCACCTCGAGAAAGATACAGCAATATATTGCCAGAGAGGTTAATTACTTAAGCATAGATATTTACAAATACAATGAGCTCTTATTTTTTTTTCTTTTCCATTATTTTCATAAGGAAATCCACACCCCAACTCTACTACCATTGCAACATGCCAACATGGCTAATTTTCGGTTCCAACTTCCAACCAATTTTCTTTCTTTCCAATCTTCTTACTGCAAAAACAAATATAGTGTTAGAATACCTTGCATATGCACCGCAAGCAAAAAAACAAGACGCGTCATTAATCCACTTTCTTTCAAGAATCTCTTCAAATTTCCCTTATGTGTGTTAGGATTCTACGGGGAATAAAGGAAGGCATAAGTTGAGCTAACTTTAGAAGGGCTGAAAATTGATGATTATTTTTTTTTTGTTTCTGTTTTCCAAAATCATTTTCCCACTTGTGTAAAAGATACTCTAGTAACATTTCTTGCTTTGCTTAGTAGTTATAATTAACCCTAATTTATAATAAACTTTGTGATGGGGAATGCGAGGAAAATTAGATTTAGGGATTTTAATCTAAGAATTGGGGATATGGGAATAATTATATAATTGAAAATATTAAGAATTATTATCTTAGTTAGCCTCCTTGATTAGGATTAGGTGTATCTCTAATGGTTATCTAATTTGTTGGATTAGGATTAGGCTTATCTCTGATGGTTATCTAATTTGTTGTTCTTACCTTCTTAAGGTTTAGTCTTATTTTATCTTTAGGTTAGGATTTTCCCTATATATGGGATTCTTATTTATTATTTGGCAGCTTATGAATAAATTTCGATTAAATTATCAATTTTCATATTCTGTGATTGAGTGTAGAATTGTTCATGTGATTTAGACTATTGTTCTATGTGGTTTGGTTCAGTGTTCGTGTGATTTGGGAAGATCCATATGATTTGGATCGTATCTATCTTTAATTCTCTATTTCTTTTCAATTCTTTTAATTCTTTTCCTACTATATGACATCAAGTAGTATCAGAGCCTAAACTCGATACCCCATCACCGCTCTCAAACACTGCACCCAAACAAGCCCTTAAACCTGAAACAAAAAAGTATTCAAACAAGCCCTTAACCAAAAACATCATCCAAACAAGCCTTTAAACCAAAACTGCATCGAAACCCATTGCCTACAGTAGCAGCACTTGATTCAGTGCTGTCACCACAGTCCACCAGCTCAGGAGCTCGCACCACCACTATAAATTGTGGAGTTCCCTAGAGACCAAAAGCCGAGAATCCTGACCCTGCTCATTGCCTTCTTAACCCTAAAAACAACTTCAAATTGTTTGATTTTTCACGTCATGATCTGGTCTTTCACAGCCTGACCTGGCTCCTCCAATCACCAGACGACCAAACTGGAACCACCATTATGACCAGCACAACATTTCTGGCACAACACCACCCGCCCATATCGTCTTGTCGTCCGACCCGCCTCTCATTAGCCACGACCTACTCGAGCTAAATCTCCAGATCCATCTCATCCTAGCCACCCAACTCCGGGACGGACACAACCATCATGATCGTAGGACGGTTCCGGCCAACAGACCCGAGGATCAATTCCGATCTGACCAAGAGTTCAACTGGTCAAATCCGACCCAAACACCCTAACCGGTTTAGCTACAGAGCCATAGGAAAGAAGAAGTCGCCTCGAGCCACAGACCAAGCCAAGCTGAACCGAGCCGATCCGTTTACCCAAGCCGAGCTGACCACCAAGTCGACTCGACTAGCCGAACTGAATCAGGTTTTTTAAGTATCTTGTAAATATTGTATTTTTTTATTAGAAAAAAAGTGAGAATGAGAAAAGAACAAAAAAATGTTTGAGCTATTTTAATTTACTATTATGTCTTATCGTACTGGAATTCGTATTCGAAACCTATATGCTCAACTGTCAAGTGCTTAATCTCGCTTGGATGACTTGAAATCCAAAGCCATAAGGTATGGTTGGCGTTATCTTCCCCTTTGTATGTATGAAGAATATGAAGAACTTAAATATTGGGTTTATCATGCTAAGAGACGACTTGAAGAGTTGGAGAACCAATATGTGTATGAGTATGAGCTTAGTTCTCGATATGTCCATGATTTGAATAGCACTGGTGACTATATTTATGATGATGAGAAGGTAGCTTATAAAAATTATTATTATGCTCCTAAAGCTGCTTACCATGATTGTGTTGAGTATGATCATGCTTCCGAAAGTTATGAGGGGTATGATGCCTACGATGAGCTTATGATAGAATAAAAGTCTAACCTATTTGCTTCCTCCCAAGTTCGAAAGAAGCTAATCCACCCACTAAAAGAATGTAAAGAAATAGTGAAAGAATGTAAAGCGATAGTGAAGGAATGTAAAGAATTGTGCAAACCTTTGGATATTGTGACTGTGAAAGATGATCTCAAACTTGATAACTCAAAGCTCTCTGTTGGGGAACAATAAGAGAATATTGTGGAATATAAGCCAGTTCCAACCCAAGATGAAGTCGATGACATTGAGATATTCTAGTGGAGGTTGCACTGGTTGAGCCAGTTTCATGTGCAGTTGACTTTGCTGAGCACATTAAGGTTGTTAAAACTATTTGAGATGAAGAGAAAGTTGCTTGGAGAAGTGAGGCTCTTGTGGATCCACTTGCTCTTGCTATTAAATTTATTCTTTCTACCTGGTTTCAAGTACCGAGCCTGAGTTCTTTCTAAGTGGTGGAGAATGATGGGGAACATAAGGAAGATTAGAAGTAGGATTTTAATCTAAGAAATGGGGGATATGAGAATAATTATGTAATTGAAAATATTAAGAATTATTATCTTAGTTGGCTTCTTTGATTAGGATTAGGCTTATCTCTAATGGTTAATTATCTAATTTGTTGGATTATGATTAGGCTTATCTCTCATGGTTATCTGATTTGCTGTTCTTATCTTCTTCATATTTAGTCTTAATTTATCTTTAAGTTAGGATTTTCCATATATATATATATGGGATTCTCATTTGTTATTTGGTAGCTTATGAATGAATTCAGATTAGATTATCAATTTTCATACTCTATGATTGAGTGTTGAATTGTCCATGTGATTTGATTTAGTGTTCCTATGTGATTTGTGAAATTCCATGTGATTTGGATCGTATTTATCTTTAATTTCCCTGTTTCTTTTCAATTCTTTTATTTCTTCCCTATTTTACGGCATCACTTTGTCTTTGTCTTTTAATGTAAAATATGTCAAAGAGAAATTCTTAGGTAGACCAGGCTACATCAACAAAGTGAACACATTTTTGGACACCAACTTATCAAGTAAGAATTAACCACGATTAAAAAACAACTACTTTGTAATAATCTAACATAAGTTGATATATAGTTCAAGCCTACTATCGATGGTAAGTCCAACCTACTTAAAAATTTCTTCTATTGCAAAGTAAGTATTTGTTAATTCTTCATTACATGAGTTGGGAATGTATGAAAACATAAATAAATCCAAAACCTTGCCCAAATATAAAAAGTAAAAAAAAAAAAGTAATAAATCCGAGCGAAAAATGCTACTTCATTACAAACCCTAAAATTTAATAACAACTTTAATTCAATAATCTTTAGATATTAAATGTATAAAAAAATTATTAAGATAAATAATCAAATTCAGGCGAAACAATCTTACCAAATTTGAAGGTTCAGGAGGCATTGAACTTGATCCTCCCGCTGGCTGATCATCGGGTACTACAATAGCCTCAATTAAAGTAGCTGTTCTTGTAATGACTTTTGTGCATGTTTGGAAACCCATTTAAAGTGGATGGTATAAATTGTCCTTTGAGGGATAACTTCATCCATGGATGAATTGTCGTTACTGTCAATTATGTAAAATGTAATTGTGAGAAGACTTCCACCGATGTTCTCACCATTCTTTAATGGCTTATTATAGGGTAGTATAGCAAACCCTGGTGCCAAAATAGCCACATAATAAGGGTTACCTCCATTTAAAACCATGGACATGGCAAAAATATCCATTGGGGAATATATTACGTAGGATCCAGTTTCATCTTTATAGCTCTTTTGCAAGTGCAAGATATCTATCTTGTTGGAGAAGACTACCATTAAAAGTACAAATGGGTTAAAATTTGGATAATAAATTGTGTAAATTAAGTAAAAGGGTATTTCATAACTTACATTGCCTTGTAGAATAGACATGCTGTTTTCTGGATTCTTGCCATTAACGACATAAGCAAGTTCTCGAATGATTTGTCGATTTGAAAGCATATCCGACTATATCACATCCAAGAGAGAACCAAAATAGAAAGAATAAAAAAACTATGATCTCTTGATAAATTCAGTATTTATAGAAGTTACAATACATAACAATAAAAATTAAAAGCAAGAAAACTCATATGGGTAAATCATCGGACGAACTACATTTCAAGATGTTGATACCTGGGTTCTTGTATTCTCATCGCGAAGGAATTCCAATAGTCTCTTGGGTGAGATTTGAAGCTAAATTGAGGTTGTGAAAGCTAATGTGCTACAAGGAGGCTTTCCAGCAAAAATTTTGATATCCCTTGTCATTACCCTAATATCTTCACCTTCACTTATGGGTAATGGCATCCATGCATTTCATGTAGAAGCATTTACATCTTAATAAAAGCTCCTCGTCATTCTCTTATAAAGTTTTAGCAGGCTCTCTCTCCCAACTTTCCGTATCAATACAATGCAAAGCAAACAAAAATAAAATTACAAATCAAGCTTTTAACAAAACTATAGTCTATGATTGATAGGAGAGAAATGTGAACTGAAAAAACATGAGAGAAAAGGAAAATGAAAAGAACTAAGAATTTGATCATTCCTCTATTGTTTGATAGAGAGGATGGGAGCTAGGACAAAAGAAAAATAATTCATTTTACTTTCCCTAACAATTTTGGCATCTAATTCCCTTGTGCCGTTTAATATAAACACTATTTTTATCAAACATAAAAAGGATACTTTACAGTGTAAAATACAAAGTTTGATCTCCCCTTATCTAATCAAAATAAAATGTAAAATATGTTTTTGATATCTCGAAATTTTCTATTAAAGGTAAGATTTAAATTAATTTGATTTGATTTGTTCTTCAAAACAATTTTCAAACATTTAGCAACTTTAATGTTGACTTGACCTTCAAATACAATAAAGTTTTCCCCTAAACTAGAATTTAAGGGTGAAAACTTAAACCCTTCAGGTAATGACTTTCAAAAATTGAATCTTAAACATAGTTGGAACCTTGTACTTTAATTTTTTTTCTAAAATTAAATATAACAAACCCTGAAATTTGGAAAAGATATCCCAAAAAATGTTAAAAATTAAGACAATGAAACTAGATTAATTTTTAAAAATTTTTGTATAAATCTCTTCTTTGTTGTTAAAACCGAAAATAGAGAGAGAAAAATGAAGTGAAGGAATTTATTATTGAAAAAAATAAAAAATTAGAAAGGTTGAAACCCACACACTTATTGAGATGTAAACAATTTGTTTTATGTTTCCTACACAAAATTAAGAAAACCAAAATCCCAAATATTTATAACTCTTCATACATGATCTAACAGATTACCACTTATTATATTATTATAAAAACTACTCTAAGAAAAGTTAAAAGCTAGACCCTGTATTAAATTAAAAACTACCACGATAAGCTCTAAGGGACTTTAGTATTTTAAATACTGTACTTTTTTTAGATAGAACGTACCAAAATTAGATATTTATAACTCGTCAAATGTGATCTAGTTTAAAGGCAAAAGCCTTTATGTTTGAGTCTTATAATCATATAAAAGTAGAATTTGGATAAAGGCATTATCATCCTCATATTTGAACCCTGAAATGGCTAGATCTCAAGGAATTTTTGAAATTGTTCTCTTTGTTTGCCATATTATAGCCTTCTTATTACTACATTTTACTTCCTCAAACCCAATCGGATTTAGCCTAAAGCTAATCCCCAGAGATTCACCTGATTCTCCTTTATACCCTGGAAACCTCACCCAAGATGAAAGAATTCAGAGAATGGTCAAATTTTCTTAAGCTTAACAATCACATTGCAGCCATGGACCCTGATAATATTCGTCTTACAATGCACACCATTGAATATTACCATGCTGTAGAATTATCTCTTGGCACCCCCAAAAGTACTCAAATGCTATTTATGGACACTGGAGGTTCTCTTACTTGGACACAGTGCAGACCTTGCATAAATTGTTTCAACCAAACTTATCCAATTTTAACTTCAACTTCTTCTAGAAGTTACCGAAAACTTCCTTGTCAACACCAAATTTGTCGTCAGTTCTATTAATGTGTCAACAATGAATGTGTATACCTATTGAGGTATACCAGTGGATCTGGAACCAGTGGTGTTGTCTCTATGGAAACCTTTCAAGTTCCATTTAATGACAGCACTACAAGACCTCTCCAAAATGTGATCTTTGGCTGCTCGAGAGATAGCGGCGGTGTATCTTTTGCTTCAACTCGAAGTATATCTGGGTTGCTCGGAATGAGTTCGTACCCACAATCTTTTATAAGTCAATTAGGAAACGGTGTCAATAGGCGCTTCTCTTTCTGTCTGCCCTATGCTTACCAACCAATGACAGCCAATAGTGTGCTAAGGTTTGGTGAAGATGTTGTCTTTCGAAATCTGTCAAGTGTCCGAAGAACCCCATTCGTGCATCAAAATGTATCGCTCCACTATTACTTAAATCTGTTAGACATAAGTGTTGCAGGCAATTGCCTGGGGTTTCCACCAGGAACTTTTGATCTCAGACAAAACGTTTGTGGTTGTTCAATAAACAGCGGAAGTACCTTATCCTTCATCAATAGAGGACCTTACGAGGTTTTGATGAGTGCGTTCGAAAGGCATTTCAGTCATTTTGGCCTTCGAAGGTTTCACTCCCCAATTGAAGAACTAGACCTTTGCTATAAACGTAAGGTGAATTTTCACCAATATGCAGGGATGACATTCCATTTCCAGAGAGCTGATTTTTATGTTTAACCAACATATATGTATGTCCATAACATCAATGCAAGGTACTTTTGTGTGGCATTGATGCCAATCTCGGGCACAACCTTACTAGGGGCGTGGCAATAACAAAATACGCGCTTCGTGTGTGACCTTAACAGGCAAGAACTACAGTTTGCTTCTGAGGATTGTTCAATGGATCGAGCATAATTTAATTTCCCGTTTTCTTCTTTACATATTTTATTTATTATGCTAACTTTTTGTTTATATATACGGGGATTTCTAACTTACACGACTGTAGGTGTAAGTTAGCACTGTACCTCAACCTTTTAGTTAGTGTGTGTGCGCATGGATCTTTACAGATAGAATTTACAAAGAATTCCTTTTATTAGGTATCCGAAGCAATACCGAAAAGCACTAAATTTAGTTGATATTGGTGTTGGACGGCGTCGTTTGGGATTCAGACAGTAAAGATTTCCTTTATAGGCTGATGGACCAGATGGCTGCCTTATAGACTTTGGAACTGCAGTAAGTCATATTGATCAAATTGCTCAAGAGTGAGGACAGCCCAAAAACTAAAACATACAATGAGCTAATTAACTAAGCCCAATGAATCATTGGAAAAATATCTAACAAGTGTCAGATTTGAAAGACAGCCATCGCCAAGAAAATGACAGAAGCAAAACCAAGGTAGTATTTCCCCTAACCCTAGCCAAACAAGGCACTCCAAAACTTCATCACGATTGTGCAAGAACAATACCACCAAAAAACTTATCTATAAATAAAGCTGGAGATCAAACAAATTCTAACTTAAGCAACTGGTACGTGAAGGAAAAGCAATTTATTTCAAAAGCTAAAACTATGAAAGAAAGAAAAGCTACTGTTTCAACCACCATGGATACTACACCACCCAACTCGAGAAAGATACAGCAACATATTGTCACAGAGATTAATTACTTAGCATAGATATTTACAAATACAATGAGCTCTTATTTTTTTTTCTTTTCCTTTATTTTCATAAGGGAATTCACACCCGAACTCTACCACCATTGCAACATGCCAACATGGCTAATTTCCGGTTCCAACTTCCAACCAATTTTCTTTCTTTCCAATATTCTTACTACAAAAACAAAGACAGTGATAGAATACCTTGCGTGTGCACCGCAAGCCAAAAGCCAAGATGCATCATTAATCCACTTTCTTTGAAGAATCTCTTCAAATTTCCCTTGTGTGTGTTAGGATTAGGCTTATCTCTCATGGTTATCTAATTTGTTGGATTAAGATTAGGCTTGTCTCACATAGATATTCAATTTGTTGTTCTTATCTTCTTAGGATTTAATCTTAATTTATCTTTAGGTTAGGATTTTCTCTATATATATGGAACTCTCATTTGCTATTTGGCAGCTTATGAATGAATTCAGATTAGATTATCAATTTTCATATTTTGTGATTGAGTATTGAATTGTACATGTGATTTGGACTATTATTCCATGTGATTTGGTTCACTGTTCATGAGATTTTGGAAGATTCTTGTGATTTGGATCGTATCTATCTTTAATTCATTGTTTCTTTCCAGTTCTTTAAATTCTTCCCTACTGTACGACATCAAGTGGTATCAGAGCCTAAACTCGATCCCCCACCACAGCTCACAAACACTCCACCCAAACAAGCCCTTAAACCCAAAACAAAAATGCATTCAAACAAATCCTTAATCCAAAAACAGCATCCAAAAAAGCCCTTAAACAAACAGTGCATCAAAGTCCATTTCCTACATTAGCAGCACTTGATTCAGTGCCGTCACTGGAGTCTGCCAACCATCGCCGGTTGCCACCGTGACCTTAGGAGCTCGCACCACCACCAAAAAGTGCAGAATTCCTGGGCAACCAAAACCTGAGAATTCTGCCCTTGCTTGTTTCCTCCTTTGCCCTCAAAACAACCATAAATCGTTCGATCTTTCATGGCCCGATCCGGCTCCTCTAGTCACTGACAAGTCGAAGCCACCACTATGACCAGCACAATACCACCTGCCCATATCGTCTTGTCATCCGACCCGCCTCCCACTAGGCTCGACCCAATCGAGCTAAATCTCCAAATCCACCTTGTCCCAGCTAACCAACACAGGGATGGACACAACTATTGTGACCGGAGGATGGTTTCGGCCAGGATACCTAAGGACCGGTTCCGATCTGACCAAGAGTTCAGCGAGTCAGATCCGACCCAACCACTCTACTTGGATCAGCTGCAGAGCCATAGGAAAAAAGAAGTTGCCCCGAGCCACAGACCAAGCTGAGCCGAGCCGATCCGTTTACCCAAGCAGAGCTGACCACTGAGTCGACCTGACCAGCCCAACTGAATCAGGTTTTTTTATTTTTTTTATTTAAGTATCTTGTATTTATTGTATTTTTTTATTACAAAAAAGAGAGAATGAAAAAAAAATGTTTGAGCTATTTTAATTTACTATTATGTCTTATCGTACTAGAATTTGTATTTGAAACTTACAAGGTCAACTATCAAGTTCTTACTCTCACTTTGATGGCTTGAAATCCAAAGCCATAAGGTATGGTAGGCGTTATCTTCCCCGTAGTATGTATGAGGAATATTAAGAACTTAAATATTGGGTTTATTGTGCTGAGAGACGACTTGAAGAATTGAAGAACCAATATGCGTATGAGTATGAGCTTAGTTCTCGATATTTCCATGATTTGAATAGTACTGGAGATTATACTTATAATGATGAAAGGGCAGCTTATAAAAATTATTAATATGCTCTTAAAGTTGCTTACAATGGTTGTGTTAAATATGATCATGCTTCTGAAAGTTATGATGGGTATGATGCTTATGACGAGCTTGTTATAGAACAAAAGTCCAACCCATTAGCTACCTCTCAAGTTCGAGAGAAGCTAATCCTCCTACTGAAAGAATGTAAAGAATTGTGCAAACCTTTGGATATTGTGACGGTGAAAGATGATCTCGAACTTCATAGCTCAAAGCTTACTAATGGGGAAGACTTCGCAGAACAACAAGAGAATATTGGGGAATATAAGCCAGTTCCAACCTAAGATGAAGTCGATGAGACTAAGATATTCTAGTGGAGGTTGTACCGGTTGACCCAGTTTCTTGTGTAGTTGACTTTGTTAAGCACATTGAGGTGGTTGAAATGGTTTGAGAGGAAGATAAAAGTTCTTGTAGAAGTGAGGCTCTTATGGATCCACTTGCCCTTGCTATTAAATTTATCCTCCCTACCTTGTTGCAAGTACCGAGACTGAATTCTTTCTAAGTGGTGGAGAATGATGGGGAGCACGAGGAAGCGTTGGGGAACACGAAGAAGATTAGAATTAGAGATTTTAATCTAAGAGTTGGGGAATATGAGAATAATTATGTAATTGAAAATATTAAGAATTATTAGCTTCCTTGATTAGGATTAGGCTTATCTCTCATGGTTATCTGATTTGTTTTTTGTCTTATTTTATCTTTAGGTTAAGATTTTCCCTATATTTATGAGATTCTCATTTGTTATTTGGCCGCTTATGAATGAATTCAAATTAAATTATCAATTTTTATACTCTGTGATTGAGTGTTAATTGTCAATGTGATTTGGACCACTGTTTCATGTGATTTGGTTCAGTGTTCTCATGTGATTTGGGAAGATCCATGTGATTTTGATAATATCTATATTTAATTTCCTTGTTTCTTTTCAATTCTTTTATTTCTTCTCTATTGTACGACATCACTCTATCTTTGTCTTTTAATGTAAAATATGCCAAATAGAAATTCTTAGGTAGACCGGGCTACATCAACAAAGTGTACACATTTTTTTAATTCCAACTTAACAGGTAAGAATTAACCACGATTAAAAAACTACTTTGTTATAATCTAACGTAAGTTTATATATAGTTCGAGCCTACTGTCGATGGTAAGTCCAACCTACTTAAAAATTTATTTCATTGCAAAGTAAATATTTGTTAATCATTCATTACATGAGTTGGGAATATATGAAAACATTAATAAATCCAAAACCTTGCCCAAATATAAAAAGTAAAAAAAAAAAAAAAAGAAGAAGTAAGAAATCCTATCGAAAAATGCTACTTCATTACAAACTCTAAAATTTAAGAAGTAGCTAAAATTATTAGGATCAATAATCAAATTTGGGGGAAACAGTCTTACCAAATTTGAAGGTGCAGGAGGCATTGATCTTGATCCTCCCGCTGGCTGATCATCGGGTACTACAACAGCCTCAATTAAAGGAGCTATTGTTGTAATGAATTTTGTTAATGTTTGGGAACCCACTTTAAGTGGGTTCCCAAACATGCACTTTGTAGATGGTATAAATTGTCCTTTTGAGGGATAACTTCATCCATGGCTGAATTGTTGTTACTGTCAATTATGTAAAATGCAATTGTGAGAAGACTTCCACCGATGTTCTCACCATTCGTTAATGGCTTATTATAGGGTAGTATAGCAAACCTTGATGCCAAAATAGCCACATAATCAGGTTTAACATCATTTAAAACCACGGACATGGCAAAAATATCCATTGGGGAATATATCACGTAAGATCCAGTTTCATCTTTATAGCTCTTTTGCAAGTACCAGATATCTATCTGGTTTAGAGAAGAATGCAATTAAAAGTACAAATAGGTTAAAATTTGGAAAATAAATTGTGTAAATTAAGTAAAAGTGTATTTCACAACTTACATTGGCTTGTAAAATAGACACGCGGTTTTCTGGATTCTTGCCATTAATGACATAAGAAAGTTCTCAAAGAAGATTTTGGTATGAAAGTATATCCCCCTGTATCACATCCCATAGAGAACCAAAGTGTACAGAAAAAATAAGACCTCATGATAAATTCAGTATTTATAGAAGTTACTCTAGATAACAATAAAAATTAAAAGCAAGTAAACTCATATGGGCAAATTATCAGACGAACTACATTTGAAGTTGTTGATACCTGGGTTCTCATATTCTCATCGCGAAGGAAATCCAATAGTCTCTTGGGTGAGATTTGAAGCCAAATTGAGGTTGTGAAAGCTAATGTGCTACAAGGAGGCTTTCCAGCAAAAAATTTGACATCCTTTATCATTACCCTAATATCTTCACCTCCACTGCTTATGGGTAATGGCATCCATGCATTTGATGTAGAAGCATTTACATCTTGACAAAAGCTTCTCATCATTCTCTCATAAAGCTTTAGCAGGCTCTCTTTCCCAGCTTGTCATATCAATGCTGTGCAAAGCAAACAAATATAAAATTACAAATCAAGCTTTTAACAAAACTATAGGCTATGATTGATAGGAGACAAATGTGAATGGAAAAAACATGAGTAAAGAAAAATGAAAAGAAGTAAGAATTTGATCATTCCTCAATTGTTTGATAGATAGGATGGAAAGTAGGACAAAAGAAAAAATAATTCATTTTACTTTCAACTCTGCAATCATCCTTAAGGATGATTGACAATTATAATTGAAGAGAAAAAGTTTGAGGAAAATGCAGATCCTCCATTTTTTTTACTCTCATGTTTTTCTCTTATCAATAACTAGAAAAGTGCTTTCCTCTTTCATTTCTTTCATTTTTCTTTCTTCCTCCAACTTTTCCTCCCTACTAAATCATAGCCTAATTATTGATTAACTTTCATCATAATTATCTTAACAAGAGGGAATGAACTTACTAAAATAGGAGTAAATATTTACTTCCTTCGCGGGTAGGAGTGCTTCTATCTTTCAAAGCTTCAAGCTCTTCACAATGTCGAATTATTGTAGCCACACAACGCTTTGCGCTAAACGCAAAATCTGAGGAAATTAGCAGCTAGAAAATACTATGAACTAATCTATTATCCACTTCAACATGCTCAACCCATATAACCTATAAGGACATCATGAATAAACACATGAAATTAAAAAAAAAAAATAGTGATATACAGATGAAGTTATTAAGAAAAGTTAAACAAAAAATTAATGTGATTTAACATATCTAATTAATTACCTTAGAGAATCCATTTCGCATTTCTTGGATTAAACAGCCTTATGGCTTTCTTCTGAATCTTGCTAGCGGATAAGGGAATAAACTTTCCCAGGATACATCAATAACTGCCCATGTCCCATGTGGCAGCTGTTTACAATACTTTGCGAAATAACTCCCGTGAACAAGAACAAATGCTGTTGGGAGATGAAATTCAGCTGTCATCTGAACATTGGATTGAGAATTTTTTACAACTAATTAATGATCATAAATAAACTATCATATCTCACGTGAAAAAAAAATTGAGTGCATAATTAAATTAAACAACTTTTCAGTTTATAAGATGGAAGATTCATTATTCAAGTGCATTTACAGAAAGTCAAAGAATTCATTATTCAAGTGCAAAATCTAGCAGCAGCACATTTTAGTAATCATGCATATAACAACATATAAGAGAGAAGGATTCACCCTCAACAACAAATTAGGGACGGTTATATATTTGAAGCTGTCAAAAAAGAGGGTAAAACATCATTTTGAGTGCTGGGAAGTATATGGGAGACCAGATGAGGAATCAAATAGCAATCCTCTATTTCTCCAAGACACTTGAACCTAAGCTTGAATATATAAATTATTTAGGATTCGTTTTAGATTTACACTACTAATCAATATCAATCCAGTACCAATTATGGAATTAATCCCAATTAGGCTTGAATGCGAAATTTTTGTGTCTCACATATATAATAATGATTGGAAATCGTATGAATGAGTTTCAATAATTTTCAACTTAATATTGTGAATTTATTTGCATCCAAAACTCAATACTGCTAGGCTCTAATCAAACTTTTGCTAATTAAACATAGAAACTTCAAAAGCCAAGATCGAGGGCTTAAATTAACTACGTATTATTACATATATTGTTGCATTTAATAAAGAAGATGAAGATTAGATGAAATTTAGAATTACCACTTGCAGCTTTCCATCATAATCCCCAGCCTCTCCAGTCGATAAAACTCCTATTAACATTGTGATGCAAGTGGACTACCTAGAACGGGTCACAGGCTCAGATTGGGCCCTGGAGATCCTAGTCTGATTGGAAATAGGCCAACGAACAAAACTGATAAATTTCAGCATAGCGGGATTTTAGCCAAAAAACGATGTTTAGGCCCTCAAATTGGCAGTTTATAGTTTTTAGGAAACTTTTTATTTTATTTAATTTAAATTCAGCCTTAATTTAAATTTCTTATTTTAGCTTCGACCTTATAAATAAGGTCATAGGGTTTCGTTATCATTATTATTGTATTTGCATAATTTTAAATAAAACATCAGAGTTGTTTCTTTGCATTGTTTAGGGTTTTTTTTCTTGTGTTACTCCCTGTAAACTATTTGTTCGACTAGCCTGCAAAATAATCACTATTCTGCCCGGGGTCACATTGCTATTGAAACTATGTTGGAAAATGCTAACAACCATTGATTCTGATTTCCAAAACAAAAAAAAAAAAACATATTTCAAGGAATTAACAAAACTAAAACTAATTGAAGCATGTACTTACACTATGAAGTGATAAATAAATTAGAGAGAAAATTGAAGAGAAAAAAACCCCTACCAAGTCCATGAACAATTTATGTAGGAGGATCCGAGTCAGATGATGCTGAGTTATCAGATAGCACGTTGTTGGCACTGAGATACCTTGAGTTGGCAGATCAGCGCAAAGATAGCAAGTGGGCTACCTAAACTGGTTTATATCATTTAGTGAGCCACGGGCTCGAATCAGGTCCCAAAGATCCTAGTTTGATTGGAAACAGGCTTCCGGGCAAAACTCAGGACGACGTTTAGGCCCTCAATTTGGCAGTTTTCAGTTTTTAGGAAACTTTTTATTTTATTTGCAATTACTTTTAATTCGGTCTTAATTTAATTTTCCTATTTTAGCTTGACCTTATAAATAAGGTTTTAGGGTTTAGTAAACATCATTATTGAGTTTCATAATTTTGAATAAAATTCAGAGTTACCTCTGTTTTTTAGGGTTTCTTCTTTTGTGTTATTTTCTTCCATGTGAATTATCTGTTGAAAACTAGCCTGTAGAATAATCACTATTCTGCCTAGTATCAGTTGGTATCAGAGCTTCAGCATCTTCCTGGGTGAGATTTGATCAGTTTCCATGGCTAGTTGTTGTGGTCGTGGTCGTCGCAGGCAGGTTCCGAACGAGAAAGCCCCACGCCGTGATCGTAACGTTCATGATGCAATGATTGAGTATTTACAGAGGCAAGTTGCAGAGTTAACCCAGCGTCTAGCGGCGCAGAATTTCGGTGATCGTGAGATGGAAGATCACGATTCTGATTCTAGTTTCAAAAACCCGTATCACAATCCTGCTCGATTTTGGGAGCACCGTGGTTGGGAGAATCGTTATGGAGACCTCGATTTCAGAGTAGATCTGCCCGAGTTTTCTGGAATGTTATAGGCCGAAGGATTCGTCGATTGGTTGAATGAAGTAGAGTGTATTTTTGAGTAAAAGGAAGTCCCAAATCGTGTCAAAGTGAAACTGGTCGCCATCAAACTCAAAGGCAGAGCATCTGCGTGGTGGGAGCAGTTAAGGCACTCACGCGACCGACAGGGAAAGGCCAAGATCACAGATTAGAAGAAGATGAAGAAGAAGATGAAAGGTCACTTCCTTTCTTTTGGCTACACTCAAACCTAGTTTCAGCGACTTCATTCGTTGAGGCAAGGCACGAGATCGGTGGATGATTACACGAAGAAGTTCTGTCAATTGATAGCCCAAAATGATTTATCTGAGACAGAGGAGTAGATGGTGGCACGGTATTTTGGGGGATTACGGCAGCCCCTACAGGATATCCTCAGCCTTCACTCGCTGTGGACCGTTTCAGAAGCATACCAGCGTGCACTTGTGGTGGAAAAATAGCAGAACAGGAGACCAATAAACAGAAGCGATCAAAGTAGTCAGCCAATTCACTCTCAGGAATCCCGTCCTACCCAGCAGCCACCCCAAAGTAACTCTAACCCAAATATTAGATGTTTCAGGTGTGGTGAACATGAGCATAAATCGACTGAGTGCAGGAAGCCTGCTAGTCATAAGGGTAAAAATCTTCTGATTGAGGACGACGGGGTAGATGAAACTGAAGAGATTGGAGAGCCTATGTATGATGATGATGATGATGAAGATGGAAATGTGTTGTATGGAGATGTCCATGAGACTTTGGTCGTTCGTAAGAGTCTACTGACCCCCAAGGGCGATTCAGGGGATGATTGGTTGAGAACCAATATTTTTCACACGACCTACATAGTTGCAGATAAATTCTGGAAGATGATCATTGACAATGGTAGTTGTGAGAACGTAGTGTCTGAAGAGACTGTCCATAAATTGCAATTGAAGACAAATCGTCATCCCAAGCCGTATAAATTGTTGTGGCTGAATAAAGGCAGTGAGGTAACAGTAGATAGACAATGCCTAGTGTCTTTTTCGATTGGTAGGAAATATTTTGATAATGCTTGGTATGATGTTGTGTCTATGGATGCTTGTCATGTATTGTTAGGCAGACCTTGGCAGTATAATCGCAGTGTTATTCATGATGGGCAAAAAAACACATATTCCCTTAGCATCAAAGGGAAGAAGATTGTGTTGGCACCTCGTCGGGAAAGAACCACTGCTACCTTGGTAGCCAATACTATTAATCTACTTTCGATGTCCAGGTTTTTAGCTGAGATTGAGCGTGGAGACGTGGTCCATGCACTGCTACCTTGTGGGAATAGTGCAACAGACATGAATCCAGATTTACCAGCAGAGGTGCAGCAGCTGCTAGTAGAGTTTTCTGACCTAATGCTAGAGGATCTTCCCCCTGGGTTGCCGTCTGATGTCTTTAATGTGAAACACCTGAGTCTTTGTTTTGGGGATTCCGATGAGGCTATTGTGAACTCGAGGACGAGTTTTTTCTAACTCGGGGCGACTGATGCAGGAGGATCCGAGTCAGATGATGCTAAGTTGTCAGATAGCACGTTGTTGGCACTGAGATACCTTGAGTTGGTAGATCAGCGCAAAGATAGCAAGTGGGCTACCTAGACCGGTTTACATCATTTAGCAGGCCACGGGCTCGAATCGGGTCCTGGAGATCCTAGTCTGATTGGAAATGGGCTTCCGGGCAAAACTCAGGACGGCGTTTAGGCCCTCAATTTGACAGTTTTCAGTTTTTAGGAAACTTTTTATTTTATTTGCTATTACCAGTTTTTAGGAAACTTTTATTTTATTTGCAATTACTTTTAATTCGGCCTTAATTTAATTTTCCTATTTTAGCTTGACCTTATAAATAAGGTTTTAGGGTTTAATAAACATCATTATTGGGTTGCATAATTTTGAATAAAATTCAGAGTTCCTCTGTTTTTTAGGGTTTCTTCTCTTGTGTTATTTTCTTCCCTGTGAATTATCTGTTGAAAACTAGCCTGTAGAATAATTGATATTCTGCCTGGTGTCAACAATTAAACTAGGCTAATAGGGTTCATACTAACAAAACCAACTTCTCTTGAGGCTTCAATATTAAATGGTTCAATCTCAAGTTCCTTAGGTAAAATTGGCATGTTTTCACCTCCATATTGCAAATCAAAATTGCATTCTAAGCACTGAGGTTCTCCTACCTCAACCATTCTTATAATCTCCTCTAAAGTTGCATCAAGGCTTCCAAATTCGCGCATATATTCAAATTCATTATTATATCCTTTACGCATATATTAAGTGGTTCAATCTCAAGTTCCTTAGGTAAAATTGGCATGTTTTAACCTCCATATTGCAAATCAAAATTGCATTCTAAGCATTGAGGTTCTCCTACCTCAAGCATTCTCACAACTAATTCGTGCATCAAGACTTCAATTTCATTATTATATCCTTTACGCTTCCATAAAGATTCTCCTTCAATCGCCATTTTCGATAGTTCATCCATGGCTGCAATTTCAAGGTCAGTAATTCTAGTTTTGTTTGTATGAGCAGAGATGGAGACAGCCATAAAAATGTCACTTTCCCTATCCATATGCTCATTTCTAACATTTGAGGATGACCTAGAGCCAGGTGAATCTTGAGGAGATTGAGGATTAATTACTAAAGGAGAGCCAACATCTTCATTGTCTTGCATAATTTCTTCAACCTGTAATCGGAGTAAATATTAGAATAAAGAAAACTCCATAATACAAAAATAACAATTGGAGAATGTACAATTTAAAGAACCGTTTAAGAGATCATCCGCATAATACTATATATATATAGCTAGTGAGATTCAAGAAATTATACACGTGACGATTTAACTTAATTCATTCATCTTGAACGTGTAATGCTGGTATTTTGGGTTTTACAATTTCATTAAACATATATAATGAGTAATTATGACTAAATCTTATGGATTAATTTCAGTGAGAAATTGTTCAATGTCACATTAGATCATAAGTAATTAAGTAATAAATGTTTCTTCATTAAAATAAATAAATAAACTACATATATTCATGGTTTAAGCCATCCTTACTTGTGGATCAACATTTGGTTGAGGTTCTAACCCTAAGGCTTCCTGCAGATCAAGACTGATCCATCCAATCAAAGATAGATTAGAATAACAATAATATCATAAAAATTAAAAAGAGAAAAATTACATATATATATATATATATGTATATATATATCTTTAATAATTTCTTCAAGAATTCCAAAGCACTCGCTTGTCCATTGCAGTATTTAGCTCATTCGCATTCTGCCCAACAAGAGCATTATTCAAGTCATCGTCTAGTTCATCATCTCTCAATTCTTTCAATATGATAACCCATGCTTCTCAATATCTGTAACCAAAAAATAAAAAAATAAAAATCATCACAATCAGCCTGAATTGATGAAACCAATCTATCTACAACTGAAATGAAGATAGACATCTGAAAAAAATAAGAAACGATGTCGTTATCAATATCTAAAAAATTGAAAAGGAAAAACACACTGATCACGCACAGTTACAGATGCAAAGGAAAATTGATAAGAGATGATAAAAAATATATATATCCAAAAGGAAATCGTGCCAAATCTACATACACATACATGTATAGATGAAATTTCTCACTTCTTATTTGAAAAGATCTCTTTCTCTCTCTCTCTCTCGTCAATATCGAGATTTATAAGTGTTACCTCACTTTCTTACTAGTCTAATTATTATTAGTGCGGGCTACAGAGAGATTCCGGTTGGTGGGAATGATACTGTACTAAATAAGTCATAGAATTTCCAGAAGAATTATCTTTTTGTTCCATTTCAAGTGAACTTTTTTTTTTTGATGGATAAAGATGAAATTTTATAGGCATGCCTCGTGACAACCAAACAGAAACATTACATTTACAACTATAGGAGCAAAGCTGAAAGGAAACAAATTTGAAAACAAACTAGCTAGCATTTTGGATCCATAACTTTATCAATGATATATATCACAATCTATACTCCATTCCTTTATTATTCGTTTCTATAGAAAGGATCTGATCAATTTCCAGATCTGGGTAAGAATATTGTAAGAAAAACTTATTTGTTCCATAGAAATTTAAACATAATATAAATTGATCAAGCAATTTTTAAACCCAAAACCCTTGTAGAAAATATCCCAATTTTGGGTTTGTACTAATTTTGATAATGCCGAATGACCTTATGCCCTACCTTTTCTCTTTTTACTATTCTACCGAAAATCCAATCCATAAAAATAATCTTTACTGACTATAGCATTTTCCAAGGATGAAAACAAAGCGTGTAAAAAACAATAAGAGGAATAAGATATGATGCTTAAGAAAGGAAAACTTAAAAGGATAGGATATCGCTCTAACCATAAATATTTTTTGGTAGATTACTGATCCGATCAAGAAATTGATAATTTATTTGAATGTAGCTTCAATGTGCTTCTCACCATTATAATCTTCACTAATGCTCTTCATTATGTTCTACGATGGCTCATGTAATCTAAGAAAAGAAAAGTTTAATAGTATGAGTTACTATATAGTGCAATTTTTATCTTCATTTGTTGAATTCTATCAACGAGCGACCGTGGTTTTACCTTTTGAAATTGTGGGTGGGTTTCCTTTCTAGTATTATGAATGATGTTGATTTGTCTTTAGTCAATAAAATTGTATAGCGAGCGACTATGGTTTTCCATTTATGGATTGTGAGCGGCGACCATGGTTTTGCATTTAGAAATTGTGGGCTGGTTTTTTTTCCATCAATATGAATTAAGTGGAATTTGTTCTTCATTCAATGAATTTTGTTAGTGAGCCACCATGGTAGTCCCTCTTTTATTGCCCCAATTCAAGAATTTATAAGTATTGAATATATATATATATATATACATACATATATATATATATATATATATATATAAATATATGTGTGTGTGTGTGTGTGTGGAGAATGCTAACTTGAGACACAAGTTAGCATTGTGTCAAAATTAATTTATACCAAAACTCTGAATATCCCTTAAAACCACATCAAAATAAGGATTTTTTGGTAATTTAAAAAAATTCAAAAGTAAGTATCAACAGGTATTGTTCATGAGGGTAACCCCATGCACAGATCAGTGGAGCATGGGGGTACATGCTGCTTCTTTAGGTGGCATAACGGGACGATGTTTCGACAGTTATGTAGATTGTCCAAAATCTGCCACGGTGGTGGTGGTGGTTTTCAACTTCATATAGTCACTGGAATAGTGAATATCTAAAGGCGGACCCCGTCCAGTCACACAAGCGGAACATAAAGGTGGTGAACCGGTGTCAAAATGTAGATCTCATCGAACTCTTTCCAACGATACTTAAGGTGCACTTTTCTGACCACTGGTTGGCTTGATATCGCAAAAAGTCTTCGGAGATTAAAAAATTAGATCAATAGATTTAGTGAATTACTTATTTTTCCTTCTGTTTATTTTAGAAAAATTAAAATAGTTCGGAACATTTTGGTCTTAAATAATTTGGACAATGCTAACTTGCATCTTAAGTGTGGAAAATTAGCATTCTTATATATGGTATTTGATCCTAAACCAGCTTTTGCCTAAGTGTTTGATAAAAGTCTTATGTAGGCTGGGTGTTTTATTAGTTCATTCTTATGTGTAGGAAATTTGGGCTAGGTTAGGTACCCATGATTGGCGACAAGACCTGCCAGATTAACTACAAATCAAAAGACATGAAGAAATCATACAAGATGCAACTTTTGGTTAAAGTCAACTGCTCATAACTACATTTCTCCTAGCAGTAAATATATACGTATTTCCAAAGAGAAAATGACTGTTGAAAAATCTAATTCTTAGAGAGAAAAGTTTTAATCTTCTTATTTTATAGAGACATGGTTCTTGGGTTGTGACAAGAATGTAATTTCCACATCCAATCTCCAGCAAGATTGAAGCATAAAGAACCGGAGAGGAGCCCAACTACTAGAAAATTTCGGGTCAAATCAGTAAGTACTCGATATTCTGCTGTGAAACTCTTTACTTTATGGTTGGTATTATTTCAAAGTGCATGTCTAGAAGTGAGGCATCCAATTTTAGATGCTTTGATTTCGGATTTCATATTGTAATTTTTATTAAACCGCACGGTATTGTAGTCCCTAATCCAGAAACAACACTAGAAGATATGAATGCTCCTAGCAGATAGTAGATAAAGACACTCTATTCTAGCTGATAAGGACTATCCTAGCTGATAAGGATACTCAATCTCCTAACAGACTTGTATTATCTCATCAGTAGATATTTATCAAACCTTTTGTAATCAGGAAAGCTTGCTATTATATAGCTGTAATATTCTTTATGTATTAAACACAGAACATACACAAAGTGTGAAATTTACTCAATCTTTTTTCTACTGTTCTTGAATTTCATTAATTTTGTCTTTGTTATTAGTTATAAATATATTTTTTATTTTATTTTTTTTGCTGATATTTTGTAAGTGATTTTCATGTTGGCCAAAGAGAAAATTGCTTTTACCTTCTGTTTCGAAGGAAAAGAATTGCAAGAAATTATTGTTTGCTTCTGTTTAGAATAAAAAGAACTGCAAGAATTTGCAAAAAAGTAAAACAAATTGGTTTCTGTTTGGCAGGGAAAATATAAGAAAGTGAAATGAAATGATTTTTTTCTCTAAAATTTCTTTAGGAGGTGGGAAAACCGTGGGTATGTAATTTGAGTGAAGTGGGTGTTTGATCTCAAAAAAAAAATGAAACAAAATGAGTGAAGTCTTTTAACTGAATGATGCTATTTGATACTTTTATGTCCTTGGTAAAACCTATTTTTGTTTGATCGGGCATCTGAGCAATTGATTATAGGGGCCTTTGATGTAGATAAATGCATTTTTCGTAATAAATAAAATGACAATACACATAATCTAAAAGACTTCAAGAGGTTGAAGATAGGGATTAAAAGTTATCACATCCTAAACCTTTGCAATTTGATTGAGAGATGGTTAACAAAATACCACACAATACCAGATAAAAAGGAAAAGAAATAAGATTTATTTAAAAATAAGAAACATCGACTCAAAAAGGCAACACCCTAAAACTTGGTTGAAACTCTTTTTTCCATCTTGTCTTGGTAAATTATAAAAAAGGTGCTTTTAGTGTTAAGGTTTAAGAGAGGAAGTAAGACAATACAAAGAAGAGAATTGTATTGAATGGTGTGATTTACTTACAAGTGAGCTATCCTATTTATAGGAGCCAATAAGAGAGCCAAAGATATACACAACCAATGTGGGATTAAACTAACTAAGCAATAACTATGCTATACATAATCTAACAGCCCCCCTCAAACTCAAGGTGGAATATGAGAAACCAACTTGAGTTTGAAAACAAGATCACGAAAACGCCCTGGAGGATGTGACTTGGTAAAGATGTCTGCGAGCTGATCTTTGGATGTGACAGAATGAAGCTGTAGGGAGCCTTGAAGAAGATGATGACGGATAAAATGACAATCAATCTCAATATGTTTGGTCCGTTCATGAAACACATCATTATGAGCAATCTGAATAGCACTTCTATTGTCACAGTATACAGGAGTGGCAGCAGAAAGTGATACACCCATATCTTGTAACAACCATCGTAACCAAAGAAGCTCAGAGGTAGTGTCAGCTAAAGCACGATATTCTGCCTCTGTACTAGATCGAGCAACAACAGTTTGTTTCTTACTACGCCAAGAGATAAGAGATGTGCCAAGTAGGAAACAATAACCGGTGGTAGAACGACGATCTGTAGGATCACCTGCCCAATCTGCATCGGTATAAGCACACAACTGAAGAGGAGACTTAGAGGAGAAAAAGAGCCCATGAAACAATGTCCCCTTTAGGTAACGAAGGATGCGAAGAACAGCAGCAAAATGAGTAGAGCGAGGAGCAGCCATAAACTGACTCACCTGATGGACAGCATACGAGATATCAGGTCGAGTAACAGTAAGGTAGACAAGACTGCCAACCAAATGTTGATATAAAGTAAAATCAAGAAGAAGTTCGCCATCATGGGGTGTAAGACGAGCATTAAGCTCAATTGGTGTGTCAACAACCTTACTGTCTGTGAGATTTGCCCGAGAAAGCATATCAGAGATATATTTGGCTTGTGTCAAATAATAACCATCAGAAGAAGATGAAATCTCAAGACCAAGAAAATAGTTGAGAGGACCAAGATCTTTCATCTCAAAATGTTGATTGAGAAACTGTTTAAGTTCCTGAATACCAATGGGATCATCCCCGGTGATAATCATGTCATCAACATATAACAGAAGAAGTATGATGCCCCGGTCTGTGCAGCGGACAAACAAAGCTGAATCATAGGAGCTGATGGAATATCCAAGGCTAGACAAAGTGTTGCTAAACTTAGCAAACCATGCTCGAGGAGCCTGCTTAAGTCCATACAGAGCTCGACGAAGACGACATACCTTGTTTGTTGGATTAGATAGTCCAGGAGGTGGTTGCATATAGACTTCTTCATTAAGATCACCATTAAGGAATGCATTTTTAACATCCATTTGAAAAAGTGACCAATGGCGAGAGGCTGCAACAGCTAGCAAAGCACGCACAGAAGATAGACGAGCAACTGGAGCAAAGGTCTCCTCATAGTCCACACCATACTCCTGAGTAAAACCCCTGGCAACAAGTCGAGCCTTGTACCTGTCAACAGTACCATCTGAACAAGTCTTAATTTTGTAAACCCATTTACTGCCAACCACAGACTTTCCAGGAGGCAAGTCAACCAAATCCCATGTATTATTCTTGTGTAAAGCATCAAGTTCCTCTTTCATCGCAGTCTGCCAAAAAGGGTTAGTGGAAGCCTCATGATAGGAGTGGGGCTCATGTAAAGTAGCTAAAGCATGAAAGCAATGAAAATTCTGGAGATGGGATGGAAGAGATCTTACTCTGGTGGATCGGCGAAGGTCTGGAGAGGAAGTGTGAACATGATCCTCATACGTAACAGACCCTGGGGGCTCAGGTGAAGTGACTTCGAGAGTATCAGGTGGGGTGGAATCAAGAGTATTAGGTGAGGAAGACTCGGGTAAGATATTACTAGTGTGAGGTGAGGGAAACTCGGGCAAGACATCACTAGTGTGAGTAGGAGAAATAGGAGGCTCCATAAGTGTGGTAAAAGGAGGAAAAGATGGCATGCTGAATTTTCCAATTTCATGAAATAGTCTATGCTCCTAGAAAACTACATGACGGGAAATGCGAAGACGACGAGACACAGGATCATAACACCGATAGCCTTTTTGTTCAATTCAATATCCAAGAAAGCAACACATCCGAGAACGAGGCTCAAGTTTGGTGCACTCATGAGGTTGGAGTAAAACAAAACAAGTAGAACCAAACACACGAAGATGGTGGTATGAAGGAACATAGCCAAACAACCGCTCGTAAGGAGTGCAATTATCAAGGATAGGGGTAGGCAGCCTATTGATCGTGTAAATAGCCGTTAGAGTGGCTTCACCCCAAAATGGGGTAGGAACAGATGTGGAAATGAGGAGGGCTAGAACAGTGTCTAAAATGTGCCTAAGTTTACGTTCAGCTCGACCATTTTGTTGTGAAGTGCCAGGACATGACAAGTGAGGAACAGTGCCATAACTTTTTAGGATGTCTTTAAAAGCATGTTGAGTATATTCTAAAGCATTATCAGAACGAAAAGCTTTGATAGGTTTTGAAAATTGGGTTTCAATCATTTTAGCAAAAGTACGATAAATATCCAATAATTCAGAACGAGATTTCATTAAAAATACCCAAGTGTAACGAGAGAAATCATCAACAAAAATTACAAAATAGCGTGAACCACTCATACTAGCAACGGGAGAAGGTCCCCAAACATCAGAATGAATTAAATCAAACGAAGCAGTAGCATGAGACTCACTATTATTAAAAGGCAAAGCCGGCTGTTTTCCAAGTTGACACGAAATACAATCAAAAGAACTTTTAGACACTGACCCTAACAACCCCTTTGAAGCTAAAAGTTGTACCCGAGATGCAGATGCATGACTAAGACGTGAATGCCAAAGTGTAAGGGATGGTGGTGACAATGAGGCAGCAGCAGAGACGTTAGAGGCGGGAAGGTTGGGCAGGTGTAAGGATGAGAGTTCGAACATGCGCCCAATTCTACGCCCGGTCCCAAGGGTCTGACCAGTACGAGGATCCTGCACATTCACACCAGAAAAGTCAAAGATAATTCTATATCCAAGTTCACATATTTGCCCAACGGAAAGAAGATTATAAGATAATTCTGGCACATGAAAAACTTCAGGAATAGAAAGAGAACGACTATTGATGGTGCCTATAGTTTTAACAGTCATAGTGGAGCCATCAGCTGTGCGAATGAATGAGGAATGAGGCGAAGGTACAGATGTAGTAAATGAAGCTGGGAAAGGTGTCATATGGTTGCAACAAGCGGAATCAAAAAGCCAAGAGGCAGAATTACCTGGCAAGACTGAGAGGGCAGAGGAAGATGCATTACCAGAACGAGACTGGATGACCTGATTAACTATTGCCTCGAAGTCAGTTGCAGATAAGGTGACAGTAGAACCTGATGACCCGTTAGAGAGTGCAACTGAAGATGAAGCTGTAGTCGCAGATGGATATGGAACAACTATAGAGAGAGTGCTCTCAGGATGAGCAACTGCTGCAGTGGGAGCATTGGATCTTCCCCTTTGCCAACATTTATCAATAGTGTGCCCTCGACGTTTACAAAAACGACAGAAATTGTTGTCACGAGGCTTAGGAGAAGGTCGAGGAGCACCAAACCTGTCAGAATGCTTTGGCTGAAATGATGAAGAACTAGATAATGGAGCAGCCAACACTGAAGGACTATGTTGAGAGTGCATAGTCTGTGATCTGCTTTCTGCAAGAACAAGTTCAAAGATAGCATTGTCCAAAGTAGGGAGAGGAGAGCGATGTAAAAGTTGCACACGAATAGGCTCAAAATCATCACGTAATGCCATAAGAAAATGGTGAAGACGATGTTGATCCCTTCGTTCAGCATACATTTTGGCATCTGTAGGATCCTTCCAAATAGGATCAGAGAGATCAATTTGATTCCATAAGAATTGCATGCGAGCAAGAAAATCATTAATACTCTGCCCCGGTTCTTGCTTCAGACAGAAGAGCTCAAACAAGAGCTGATATTCTCGAGCACCATCAACAGCAGAATAACGAGAAGCAAGCATATCCCAAGCACCCTTAGCTTCATCAAAGCTACCAAATAGGGCAGAAATAGATGGAATAGTAGTATTACGAAACCATGTGAGAATTTGATGATGATTACTTTCCCAATCAATGAGACGAGTGAGAAGAGCATCATTAGTTTCAGTAGCCCCTTTAACTGGCTTCTCGATAATACCAACCACGTAAGACCAAAGCTTACGACTTTTGAGGAAACTACGCATAGATTGAGACCAAACAATATAATTTGTACCATCCAATATAGACTGAACATGACGAAAAATATCTTTTTCTGCCATCTGGTCAAATCTGGTTGTCGGTCAACGGTCAACGGTCAACGGTTGAATAGTGACGTCGATGGACCAGCGGTTGAGATGACGTCGATGGAGAATGAGACTCCGACTATAGTGGTGACCCGACAGACAAGAAAAGGATATTCAAGAAGTTTTTCTGATGTGAAGGATCCACTAATAGTGGCAATCACAGAGCATACTCAACTCTTAATATACCGACAACCTTAAAGAAGTTTTTCTGATGTGAAAGATCCACTAATAGTGGCAATCACAGAGCATACTCAACTCTTAATATACCGAGAACCACGAAGGCTCTGATACCATGTTAAGGTTTAAGAGAGGAAGTAAGACAATACAAAGAAGAGAATTGTATTGAATGGTGTGATTTACTTACAAGTGAGCTATCCTATTTATAGGAGCCAATAAGAGAGCCAAAGATATACACAACCAATGTGGGATTAAACTAACTAAGCAATAACTATGCTATACATAATCTAACAAGCTTTATCAACACAGCTTACCAAGATGTTCTATACAGCCACAAAATATATTGTAAGAAAGTAACACTCCGTTTGGTATAAACTCAAGTATAGAATTCAATTCATTTTCAAATGAATTAAGACTAGAATTAATTCATAAATGAATTCACGTTTCATTTTCAAATTTAAACTAGAATTCATTTGTAAATGAACTTATATTACATTTTTAATTGAATTGAAACTAAAATTAATTTGCAAATGAACTCGAATGAATTTTCATGTTTGGTGTCCATAGAATTAAAATAAATTTTATGTTTGGAATCAACTAAGAATTCAATTTATTTTTTAAATTTTATTTAAGACCCTTAATTAAATAATGTTTTAATTCATTTAATAAGTAAATTTTAATTTTATTTCATTTAACTTATAAATTTTAATTTTATTGATATTATTCAACAAAATTTACACTATTCACTTTTTCAATTCACAAGATGAATTTATAATCCAAAAATAGAATCTGGTTTTTTTTTTTTTTTTTTGCTAGATGAAATCTGAAAATTAATTGTTAATTTAACATTTTTTTAAAATAAATGTTAGTTTTACTTTAATGTAGATCACTTTGAATATAGTAACATATTCATTTTATTTTTATAAACTATTCTTTCGTATATTTTTATTTTATTCTAAGACAATAAAGAAACAAGTGAACCAAAGGTATATATATTAATAACCTTGTAAAAAAAAATCACCTTCTTAGTAACATTAACCAGATAAATCGAATCGAACAAAGCCAAACCCTAGAAATCAAAACCACTTGAAAAAAATGTAGAGCAAAACTCAAAATATTATATGCATACATAATATGTTACAGAGATGGAAACCTTAACTGATTGAAGAGAGAAAAGGCATATCAGAAGCATGATGAGACCAAGGATTTGGACAGGCAAGAAAGCAACCTTAACTGTTGTTGAAGCCTGAAATGTTCTCGTTTGAGATCTGTTGAAGTTGTGAGTCGTCTTGTCTTGATACCTTTTGAGATTGTCTTCCATTACTCTTTCTCTTTCTTCTGTACTTTGTTTTTGAGAGAAATGGAAATCCAAATGAGAAATTAAAACGTGAAAAAAGAGAGGAAACAAAATCAAATTTAAACGAAAAAACATTTGAAAAGAGGAACTATACCACCAGCTATGAATAATCTCTGCCACAGGAGGGTAGGGACAAAAGAGAGGTTTCGATAAGGAAGAAAGGAAGAGAGAACTTGTGAAGCAATATAAAACGAAATATAGAAACCAACATGCTTTGATGGTAAAATTTTAATTTTGATTTGGAGGATATTAAGGTGGAAATTAAAATTGAAATATTTTCTAAAAAACTGTAGTGCGTGCACTTGGATCCTCCGGTAGTAGGAGAAAAGTTTGATTTAAATGTTTTCACTAATTATTTTATTCAATAAATAAAGTAAATCTTAATTGAATCACATAAAACTGTCAAGCTGGTGTGATCAAATAATAAGCATATTTATCCGCTTCACGATATACGCGATTAAGTGGCACGGTCCAAGACAATTCAACAACGTCCTGCAATCATTCACAATGGAATTAAAACATGGGAAGGCTGCGCATTTTGAAGGAAATCAAGTACAATTTTGGTATCTAATTCCCTTGCGTCGTTTAACAGTAAACACTACTTTTATCAAATATAAAAAAGATACTTTACCAAATAACATACAAAGTTTGATCTCCATTTATCTAATCAAAGAAAAATGTAAAATATGTTTTTGAAATCTCAATTTTTTTATATTAAAGGTAAGAGTTAAATTAATTTGATTTGATTTGTTCTTCAAAACAATTTTCAAACATTTAACAACTTTAATGTTGTCTTGACTTTCAAATACAATAAAGTTTTCCCCTAAACTAGATTTCAAGGGTGAAAACTTAAACCCTTCAGGTAATAACTTTCAAAAATTGAATTTTAAAAATAGTTGGAACCCAATAATTTAATTTTTTCTAAAATTAAATATAATGCAACCAGGAATTTGAAAATATTTCCAAAAAAATGTTAAAAATTAAGAAAATAACGCTAGATTAATTATTAAAAAATTATGTATCAATTTCTTTTTTGTTGTTAAAACCCAAAATAGAGAAAAAAAAAAAAAGGAAAGTGAATAAATTTATTATTGAAAAAACAAAAAATTGGAAAGGTTGAAACTAACACACTTATGAAGTGTAAACAAATTGTCTTTACATTTACTATACCAAATTGAGAAAACCAAAATCCCAAAATATTCATAACTCTTCAAATATGATCTAGCAGATTACCACTTATTCTATTATTATTAAAACTACTCTAAGAAAAGTTAAAAGCTAGACCCTGTATTAAATTAAAGGCTACCACAATAAGTTCTAATAGACTTTAGTATTTTAAATACTGTACTTTTTTTTAGATAGAACATACCAAAATTAGATATTTATAACTCAACGTGATCGAGTTTAAAGGCAAAAGGCTTTATGTTTGAGTCTTGTAATCATATATAAGTAGAATTTGGATAAAGGCATTATCATGCTCATATTTGAAACCTGAAATGGCTAGATCTCAAGGAATTTTTTAAATTGTTCTCTTTGTTTGCCATATTATAGCCTCCTTATTACTACATTTTACTTCCTCAAACCCAATTGGATTTAGCCTAAAGCTCATCCCCAGAGATTCACCTGATTCTCCATTATACCCTGGAAATCTCACCCAAGATGAAAGAATTCCGAGAATGGTCGAATTTTCTCAAGCTAGAGTACTTAACAATCACATTGCAGCCATGGACCCTGATAAGATTCGTTTTACAATGCACTCCATTGAATATTACCATGCTGTAGAATTATCTCTCGGCACCCCCAAAAGTACTCAAATGCTACTTATGGACACTGGAGGTACTCTTACTTGGACACAATGCAGACCTTGCATAAATTGTTTCAACCAAACATATCCAATTTTCACTTCAACTTCTTCTAGAAGTTACCGAAAACTTCCTTGTCAACACAAACTTATTGTGATTTTTAAATTACTTGCAAGTGGCAATATAGTGTGTGCAAGTGCGAGGTCAAATCCACAGGAAATTGCATCGTAAAAATATAATTTTATCTAAACTGAACTTATTTTAATTGTATTGTGCAAAAAATATAAAATAAACAAAATTGATTTAAAAAAATGATAAAAATACTAAGGTTTCTGAATCCACCCCACCAAATTAAAGCATATATTTTCTTGACTTTGTTACTACAACCGACAAGCAATTCCATCCTCTGCATGTTCTATATAAAAGGAATTTATCAAATGATTTCATGAATCCATCGATATACAAATCACAACGAATACCCTAATTAAACCAAATCATCCAATATATTCGTTTACATTAGAATCACAATGGATATCCGATTTACTTTGGATGATTCGTTGTATCCGTCAGATGAAACAAATGGAATATCCGATTGAACAATTTATAAACAAAACAATCAATCATAAGAATTTACTCAAACAATTGAATTGAAATAGAACATCAATACAAAAATGTCGGAATAATATATATGAAAATATAATACTAATCAATGGCAAGGTTTCATCTTCAACCTTAGATGAAGGTTTTAGCCTCTCATGATTATGAAAATAAATTTCACAATTAAAGTACTAAACATTAAACTTTAAAACTAAAAAAAATAAATTAAAACTGGCAATACATGGATAGAGAAATTCCACTCGCAGCTGCTATGCAACGCTTTCCCCCCTTAGTAGCAACGCCTTCCAGATTGCACACCGATTGCACACCGATTGCCCCTGAAGATGAAGTGAAATGGGGCTTTTATAGGGAAACTCCATGAGTGCAATGTGTTTCCAACCGATGTGGGATGTGGGATGTAGAATGTGTTTCCAACTTATGTGGGATGTGAGATTTAAGCCTTCACATGCCCTTCAAAACGTCTGTCCACACTGAAATCATGCACAACCTGACCATTGTCTACTAAAACTGCCATAACTTTCTCTAGAAAAAATAATATGTATGAGCCATAAAATTCTCTAGAAAATAGACATCCGGATCTTTCCAAGCATATTTGGCTCATCTCCTGTTTCTTCCTTAATCATTACAGTTTAATCCGCAAAAATCACTTATGCCACGATGAAATCATGCACAGCCTGACCTTTGTCTACTTAAACTGCCATAACTTTATCAAGAAAAATCAAATTTACAAGCCGTAAATTCTACAGAAAATAGACATCTGGATCTTTCCAAACATATATGGCTCATCTCCAGGTTTTTCCTGAATCAATACAGTTTAATCCAAAAATGACTGATTTGTACGGGCAATTCTAGCAATTTATTGAAACTCATTTCCAAGTGCTTGTAAACCTATAAAACAACAAAGAAACAACTCAAAGTAACAAATTCCTAAGTTAATCATATAAATAAATACTTGAGCGCTGTTCCACTCGATCGCAAGTCTCCTGTACTCGATTGCAACAGCAGATTCTAGTTTTTGCGTTTTTTTCACATTAAATCCCCAATTTTCTTTGCAATCCTACAAAACATTAAAAATCATATTAGGATACATCTAAAGATTTAACAAATATAAATTAAGGGGCCAAAATATGCAATATTTGGCACTATCAAATACCCCCAAACTTACATTTTGCTAGTCCCTTAGCAAAACAAAAACAAACAAAAAAATCTAAATGAAAAATAAAGAAAACAAAGATAAATCCATCATTCATGGTATCCAAAAATTTAAGTAGCACACAAAACCATGATATTCATTCATGAGCAAGTTTAAAATATAAACCAATCTTCGTAATGAATAGGAATTTTAAAATCTAATTACTTACAAGAGGCCGGCTAAGGCATCACAAGGTTGAATCAGTGTAAAGTGAACTAGCACATAAAAATGAAGCTTCAAAATAACTCCAATGTGTAATGTCTTCATGTCTCAAGATTCACCAAATTTCTCATCAGAGGGAACAATAATGGCATAGTTTTTATTTCTTTTGTTTATTGTGAGACTTTGCTATGTTTAGTTCCCTTATGCTTTCTAATTGACCCATGTTGTGAGTGTTGAGTCAATGATTCCCAAACCAGGTGGTTTTAGGGCATTAGGTGTAAAGACACCCCTAAGGACTTACTAACTCGAGTAAAAAATGCTATGAAATTAGACTGGCCTTAATGCTACCAAGCAAAATTCTCACCTTTTGATGTGAACACTCACTGCTTACTAAGGCAAGAAGTCCAGTTACTCAGCGAAAAGTTTATCAATGATCATTATGAGCAAAATTCCCATCTTTTGACATGAACACTCACTGCTTACTAAGGCAAGATGTCTAGTTACTCAGTGAAAAGTTTATTAATGATCATCATGAGCATTTTCTCTCTCTCTCTCTCTCTCTCTCTCTCTCTCTCTCTCTCTCTCTCTCTCTTTTCTATGCCAAAGTGTTCATCCAATAAGTCAATTTCAATTAAGCCATATAGCATACACATGAAAATCACATGTTATACCTCACACAGTTATGTGCTAATGTGCTCATGTCAGATTAGATCAAACATGTGAATTCTTAAATGCCTAAAGTAAGTAACTAAACTTTAAAACTCTATCATCAGATCATATGTTCAAGATTTTAAGCTCACCAATGACATCACATCACAGTATTTATTTAGATCAACCAAAGTTTAAAAATAACATGAGTATGCATTTATCTTCTCTTTAAAATGAAAAAACAACAACAAACTGGGACAAAGTATGTGTAATGTGTCTCCCATACCCCCAAACTTAAATTAAAAATTTTCTGTAATATGTGAATAATATGGAAAGAGCTGACTTGGGAGATGGAGAACTAGCTGGACTGGCATGGCTCCTAGCATACCCCCAAACTTAAACTGAAGTACGTATTTTCCCTGAAAAATAAAGACTGGAAAGCAAAAAATACTAGAAATAATCAGTAACAAGAAATATGTGAAATAATAAAAACATAAAGGATATGCTGTGGGGTGCATCCCATGAGCGCTAAGTTTAACGTCTTCAGCTAGACTCAACAATAGTAATTGTGCCCAGCTAAGCACTCCACCATCTGATCAATAAATGGGAGTGGAAAATGATCCTTCATTGTGGTAGCATTCAACTTACGATAGTCTAGACACACTCTCCATCCTGACTGAACACGAGTTGGCACCAACTCATCGTCCTTAATCTTTATTACCGTCAATCCAGCCCGCTTGGGCACAACATGAATCAGGCTCACCCACTTGCTATCAGAGATTGGATAAATGATCCCTACATCCAACAACTTTATCACTTCAGTCCTCACAACCTTTTGCATAGCTGGGTTGAGCCTTCTTTGTGGCTCCCTAGATGGCTTGGCATTCTTCTCCAAATGTATCTTGTGCATCACCACCAAGGGGCTAATCCCCTTGATATCCTCAATAGTCCAGCTGATAGCTTCCTTGTGCTCTCTTAGAACGTCCAATAATTTCTCCTCTTGAGCATCAACCAAATTTGAAGCTATAATCACAGGCAAAGAATCTACTAGACCTAGAAACTTATACTTAAGATTGTCCGATAAAGGCTTAAGTTCCTTGTGGGGGAGGGGGGGGAGCCTCAGGTGCTGCGGTCTCCTCCGTCTCACTACTCTCCCGAGGAGCAAACTTCAAAATGGCATTCGCTTGCTCAAGTAACTTATCCAACTCCAAATCCTCTCCAAACTGAGCAAAGCATGCCTCTAGAATGTCCTCAGACTTCTCTCATTTCTTGGGCGCTTATAATCTCTCAGGGTAAGGCATTTTAGGTACAAATAACCTAGAAAGATCCTTAATAGTAGATGTGGTTGTAGATGGCTCAGCATCTCTTTTCTCCTTGTTTCCATTTTCTTGCCCTTTGTTGTGAGTTTTAAATTACTCACAAGCGCACTTTTCCTTTTCAATATAGTGTTGTGCAAGTGCGAGGTCGAATCCACAGGCAATCGTTTTCAATATATTTTATTTATTATGCTAATTTTTTGTTTATATATACGGGGATTGCTAACTTACTTGACTGTATGTGTAAGTTAACATTGTGCCTCAACCTTTTAGTTAGTGTGTGTGTGCGTGGATCTTTACAGATGGACCCTGCAACCTGGCTACATAAGCAATTGCGGAATCACGATGTAAACCCCTTGTGCCTTGCACTTATAGTTAGATTTGAAGCTTATAAGTAATTTTTGAGAAAATAAATGAAATGAAGCTCAGAAGAAACGTGTGAATGAATGTTTTTCCTATTGCTTGTCTAGAATTGCTGATCCAAATATTGTCACTACCTTTTTAAGCTTCGGTAATGACATACCTCATAAGGGAAGGAATTTACAAATAATTCCTTTCATTAGGTATCCGAAGCAATACCGGAAAGCACTAAATTTAGTTGATATTGGTGTTGGACGGCGTCGTTTGGGATTCAGACGGTAAACATTTGCTTTATAGGCTGATGGACCAGATGGCTGCCTCATAGACTTTGGAACTGCAGTAAGTCATATTGATCAAATTGCTCAAAAGTGAGGACAACCCAAAAACTAAAATATAAAATGAGCTAATTAACTAAGCCCATTGAATCAGCTGAAAAATAAATGTAAATGTTCTCATCATTCAAATTCCAACAGGCATCCACAATTAAAGTATAAAATGAGCCTGGTTAGCTATTAGCTCAATACTCAACCCAACAGGCTATTAAAAAAACAGATCATGAAATCCCAACATGGTCAACAATTATAATATAAACTTTGTAATTAATTAAAATCCACTACTTCACCCAACAAACTATAGGAGGAAAATATCTAACAAGGGTCAGATTTGCAAGATAGCCATCGCCAAGAAAATGACAGAAGCAAAACTAAGGTAGTACTTCCCCTAACCCTAGCCAAACAAGGCACTCCAAAACTTCATCACAATTATGCAAGAACAATACCGCCAAAAAAACTTATCTATAAATAAAGTTGGAGATCAAACAAATTCTAACTTAAGTAACAGGTACGTGAGGGAAAAGTTATTTATTTCAAAAGCTAAAACTATGAAAGAAAGAAAAGCTACGGTTTCAACCACCATGGCTACAACACCACCCAACGCAAGAAAGATTGAGCAATATATTGTTAAAGAGGTTAATTACTTAAGCATAGATATTTACAAATACAATGAGCTCTTATTTTTTTTTTCCCTTTATTTTCTTAAGAATTATTATCTTAGTTAGCTTCCTTGATTATGATTACGTTTATGTCTCATGATTATCTAATTTGTTAGATTAAGATTAAGCTTATCTCACATGGTTATCTAATTTATTGTTCTTATATTCTTAGGATTTAGTCATAATTTATCTTTAGGTTAGGATTTTCCCGATATATATGGGATTCTCATTGTTTATTTGGTAGCTTATGACTGAATTCAGATTATATTATCAATTTTCATACTATGTGATTGAGTGTTGAATTGTCCATGTGATTTGGACTATTGTGCCATGTCATTTGGTTCACTGTTCATGTGATTTGGATCATATCTATCTTTAATTCCTTGTTTCTTTTCAGTTCTTTTAAATCTTCCCTACTAAACTTGATACTCCACCACCGCTCTCAAACACTGCACCCAAACAAGCCCTTAAACCCAAAACAAAAATGCATCAAGATCTTAATCCAAAAAAACATCCAAAAAAGCCCTTAAACCAACACTGCATCAAAACCTATTACCTACAGTAGTAGCACTTGATTCAGTGCTGTCGCCGCAGTCCGCTAGCCGCCGTCGGTTGCCGCTGTCAACTCAGAAGCTCGAAGCACCACCAAAAAGTGCAAAATTCTCGGGCGACCAAAACCCGAGAATCCCCACCCTGCTCGTTGCTTCCTTTAACCTGAAAATAATTGCAAATCGTTCAATATTTCACGGCCCAATCTGGATTTTCACAGCCCGATCTGGCTTCTCTAGACACCGGACGACCAAGCTAGAGCCACCACTGTGACCAGCACAACATTTCCGGAACAACACCATCTACCCAGGTCGTCTTGTCGTCTGATCCGCCTCCCACTAATCGCAACCTTATCGAGGTAAATCTCTACATCCACCTCATCCCAACCACCTAATGCCGGGACGGACACAACCATTGTGACCGGAGGACAGTTTCGACCAGCAGACCCACGGACCGGTTCTGATCTGACCAATAGTTCAATGGGTCAGATCCGACCCAAACACCCTACCCGATTCAGCTGCAGAGCTATAGGAAAGAAGAAGTCTCCCTGAGCCACAAACCAAGCAGAGTCGAGCCGATCTGTTTACCCAAGCCAAGCTGACCCAAAAAAGAAAGGATGAAAAAAGAACAAAAAAATGTTTGAGCTATTTTAATTTACTATTATGTCTTATCATACTAGAATTCGTATTCGAAAGCTACAAGGTCAACTGTAAAGTGCTTAGTCTCGCTTGGATGACTTGAAATCCAAAGCAATAAGGTATGGTTGGCGTTCTCTTCCCCGTAGTATATATGAAGAATATGAAGAACTTAAATATTGGGTTTATCATGTTGAGAGATGACTTGAAGAATTGAAGAATTGAAGAACTAATATATGTATGAGTATGAGCTTAGTTCTCGATATGTCCATGATTTAATAGTACTGGAGATTATATTTATGATGATGAAAGGGTAGCTTATAAAAATTATTATTATGCTCCTAAAGCTGCTTACCATGGTTGTGTTGAGTATGATCATGCTTCCGAAAGTTATGATGGGTATGATGCTACGACGAGCTTGTGATAGAACAAAAGTCCAACCCATTAGCTTCCTCTCAATTTTGAGAGAAACTAATCCACCCACTAAAAGAATGTAAATAAACAGTAAAAGAATGTAAAGAATTGTGCAAACCTTTTGGTATTGTGACAGTGAGAGATAATCTTGAGCTTGATAACTCAAAGCTCACTAACGGGGAAGACTCCGCAGAACAACAAGAGAATATTGTGGAATATAAGCCAGTTCTAACCCAAGAAGAAGTCGATAACATTGAGATATTCCAGTGGAGTCTGCACCGGTTGAGCCAATTTCTTGTGCAGTTGACTTTGTTGAGCACATTAAGGTGGTTGAAACGGTTTGAGAGGAAGAGAAATTTGCTTGTAGAAGTGAGGCTCTTCTGGATCCACTTGCCCCTAAATCAACAAGAGCATTATTCAAGTCATCCTCTAGTTCATCGTCTCTTAGTTCTTTCAATATGATCACCCATACTTCTCACTATTTGTAACCAAAAAAAAAATCATAATGATTTGCCTGAATTGATGAAACCAATCTATCTACAACTGAAATGAACATAGACATCTGAAAAAATGAGAAAAGATATCATTATCAATATTTAAAAAATTGAAAAGGAGAAACACACTAATCACTTACACTTACTGATGCAAAGGAAAATTGATAAGAGAAGATAAAAAATATATATATCCAAAAGGAAATCAGGCCAAATCTACAAACACATACATGTATAGATGAAATTTCTCAGTTCTTATTTGAACAGATCGCTTTCTCTCTCTCTTGTCAATATCGAGATTTATAATATATAAAAAAATATTTGGCAAAAAATGGAATAAATAAGAGAAGTTTGTATCACTGTACGGATGTTGTGCACGTTGATAGAGGAGTGCACTGCACCGCTGCCAGGTGAAAAGGTGCACCGTTGGTTTTCTGCAGAAATTTTTTACTGCACCGGTGCAAAATAAGATTCGGTTTTGTGGGGCTTTTGTGGCAGTCTAACGTGGCAATTTCCTTCACTGTGAATGGTCAGTTTCTTGCTTAAGTGTTACCTCACTTTCTTACTAGTCTAATTATTATTAGTGTGGACTACAGAGAGATTCCGATTGGTGGGAATGATATTGTACTAAATAAGTCATAGAATTTCCATAAGAATTACCTTTATGTTCCTTTTCAAGTGATTTTTTTTTTATTTTTATGGATAAAGATGAAATTTTATAGGCATGCCTCGTGACAACCAAACAGAAACATTACATTTACGAGTATAGGAACAAAGCTGAAAGGAAACAAATTTGAAAACAAACTAGCTAGTATTTTGATTCCATAACGTTATCAATGATATTTATCACAATCTATAGTCCTTTCCTTTATTATTTGTTTCTATAGAAAGGATCCGATCAATTTCCAGATCTGCATAAGAATATTGTGAGAAAAACTTATTTGTTCCATAGAAATTTAAACATGATATAAATCGATCAAGCAATTTTTAAACCCAAAACCCTTGTAGAGAACATCCCAAATTTGGGTTTGTATTAATTTTGATCATGCCGAATGATCTTATACCCTACCTTTTGTCTTTTTAGTATTCTACCGAAAATCTAATCCATAAGAATAATCTTTACTGACCATAGCATTTTCCAAGGATGAAAAGAAAGCGTGAAAAAAACAATAAGAGGAATAAGATATGATGATTAAGAAAAGAAAACTTAAAAGGATAAAGGATATTGCTCTAACCATAAATATTTTTTGGTAAATTACTGATCTAATCAAGAAATTGATAATTTCTTTGAACGTAGCTTCAATGTGCTTATCACCATTATAATCTTCACTAATGCCCTTCATTATGTTCTATAATGGCTCATGTCATCTTAGAAAAGAAAAGGTTGAATAGTGTCTGTTATTATAAATTGCAATTTTTATCTTAATTCATTGAATTCTATAACCGAGAGACCGTGCTTTTGCCTCTTGAAATTGTGGGCGGTTTCCTGTCTAATATTATGAATGATGTTGATTTGTCTTTAGTTAATGAAATTTTATAGCGAGCGACCATGGTTTTTCATTTGTAGATTGTGAGCGGCGACCATGGTTTTGCATTTAGAAATTGTGGGCGGGTTTTTTTTTTTCCATCAATATGAATTAAGTGGAATTTGTTCTTCATTCAATGAATTTTGTTAGCGAGCAACCATGGTAGTCCCTTTTTTATTGCCCCAATTTATATATATATATATATATATATGGAGAATGCTAACTTAAGACACAAGTTAGCATTGTGTCCAAATTAATTTAGACCAAAACTCTGAATATCCCTTAAAACCACATCAAAATAAGGATTTTTTTGGTAATGTTAAAATTGTTAAAATTAAGTATCAACATGTATTGTTAATGAGGGTAACCCCATGCACGGATCGGTGGCACGTTGGGGTACATGCTGCTTCTTCAAGTGGCATACCGGGACGACGTTTCGACAGTTATGTAGATTGTCCAAAATCCTCCACGATAGTGGTGGTGGTTTCCAACTTTATATAATCATCAGAATAGTGAAAATCTAAAGGTGGATTCCGTCCAGCCACACAAGCGGAACATGAAGGTGGTCTAGTCGGTGAAGGGTGGTGAACCAGTGTTGAAATGTAGATCTCATCGAACTCTTTCCAACGATACCTATGGTGCACTTTTCTAACCATTGGTTGGCTTGATATTGCAAAAAGTTTTCGAAAAATAAAAAATTAAATCAATAGATTTAGTGAATTACATATTTTCCCTTCTGTTTGTTTTAGAGAAATTAAAATAGTTAGGAACATTTTGGTGTTAAATAATTTGGACAATGCTAACTTGCATTTTAAGTGTGGCAAATTAGCATTCTTATATATATATTTGCTCGGCTTAATGGTCACTTCCTGATTCTCTATTTAGAAAACTTGGGTTCGATCCTTCTCCTTACCAATAGTAACCTAGGACAAAATAGCTAAAATGCATTCAGAAATTGATAAGTCGTTTAAATCAAAATACTCATTTCATCTTATTATTGGTATCTATGTGTTTTTTCTACTTTTTAAGTCTAATAATCTAAAAAGTTAATATTATTCACTATTCGAACAAAATATGTTTGTACTCTTTGAAAGATAATGAGAAAAGGGAGTGGAGAGTCGAAAAATGGTTTTTTAGTCAAGAAATTAGTGAGAAATTATCAATTGAATACTACAAGTCAGGCTTAAAACGGCACAATGGTTGCAGCACTATTCGAAATATAACCAAAAAGATATCGTTTTAATATATGAAGACAGGGCAAGATCATCTCACTACAAACTATAATTGGAAAAAGGACTAAGCCACCATTTACAGACCATGCTTAGAAATAGTTTTGCTTCTTTTTTTTTCCTTCTATAAACTAAATAATTCATTCTTAAAACAAAGTATACCATTAAGACAAGTTCTAGTACCTAACATTTTTGCCATAGCACTACCAACGCACTATCATATTCTTTTAAGCTAAGAGGGAAAACTTTCTTACATTGATCGATTGTTTATTAACTATTTGATTTGTATTAATTTTTCCATACTTAAAAAATAGATTATTTTTAATATAATTAGCATTTGATTCAATTTAGTTGATATTATTTTTGGAATTTTAATTTTAAATGGAGTTTGCATACCTCACATTTTGTTCTTTCTCTCAATATAAATTTCTATCTCCCTCTACTATAATTCCTCTTGACTCAAAGTTTCTCATATATATTTATATGTATAGTTACTTAAAGTTATATAGGATTTAATTGAGGAGAATCAACGAGTGCACAAGGAAGTATGGTGGTCCATTTGAAGACAGAAGGCCTATGAATGTATGAGATATATTCATGTAATAATCACCTTGGATTTGACCAATTTATTTACTTAATTGGCTCAAGTAAATCACCCTTAGAAGTCAATCTATAGTCATCCACCTAGATATATGTATGTTATGCATGATATGTATGTTTTATGCATTTGCCACATGATGTATGATGAGACCTAAGCATAATGACCAAAACCTCTTGTGCGTATTAATTAATATTAAGTCACAAACGAAAATTTAGATTTTCTATTAAAATATATAATACACATGAGGTAGATGAATGATATGATTTTATTGCGCTACCATATATCACAAATCTATTCTTATGAGAAATGGTGGGTTAAACTTAACTAAAATGTATATGATTTGTTGCACTACCATAAGATTATATGCATTTAGAGGCTAAATAAAGATTGAAACTTTCATGAGATGCAAATGATAAAAGTTATCTACCTATCAAGTGCCTTGTAGTTTGTAAGGCTATATGGTGCAAGTGATAGGATCCTAATCCACATTAGGAGACCTTCCAATGGTATCTTCCATATTCCTTATAAAAGATTGTGGAAATCGAAAAAAATAGTTGGAGGTATTATTTAGATTAGAGACCAAATCTTTATGGAAATTAATAAAATGAATAAATGCTAGTTTTATCTGTCTTATATCGTAGATTGTACTGGCTAAATCGACTATCACGCATACTTGATGCAAACAAATTACTGATCTAATTTCCTAGATTGGCTAAGGAATTTGAGAATCGATCTCAATTCTGAAGAAGAAAAAAAAATCGTCTATGTTCTTGATAAGTTGCTTCCAGCAACGGTTGCTAAAAATGCTTTAGAAGAAAAGGTGGCTACTTATGAGAAGTGACAAGAGGATGACTTGAAGGCTAGGTGCTATATATTAGCATATAGGTCTAATGAGCTTCAAAATTAACATGACAAGACGGAAAGTTCTTATGCGATGTTGCATCATTTACAAGAGTTCTATGGTTAGAATTGTTGCAATGCAAAATTTGAAGTCTTTGAAAAAACCTCTTTAAGGTTAAAATGCCTGAAGGATCAACAGTACATTTATAACTACATGAACAAAGTTGAAAGGAAACAAATTTTTAAACAAACTAAAAGCCCCATTTTTCCTTTCAGATCTCTTTATATAGCTCAGTTCAGCTTAGTAGGCCATTTAACAATTGTGTGCTTGGTTAATATGATTTTTCCACTTCTGCTTTGACTTGGTACAAATCTGTCTAGGATTGCATGCCACCCAAATTTCTTGTAAAACAATATGAGTAACAACCATATATAATTAGCTAAGGCAGTGAGTGGAAAAATTCTTGTGTAGGATCGGTCTTATAAGATCTCTAAAACTCTTCCAATCATATTGTGTTACCTATTAAAATATGAAGTAAAAGATAAAATGGTACATTGCGATATAATATGACTGGAGGAATTTTGAACCTTGTAAGATCGGTTCTACACAAACAAGTTAGAAAGGATCATGAAAGTAAAGGTTTCGAGATAAGTAAAGATTCCTCATTTTTCTTTTTAAATGCAAAAATGCTTAGATTTTCTATATGAAGAAACCATAATGCAGTACATGATAACAGACTGAACTCGACACCAATACATCAATGAGTTTAATCAACCCTTCACTGCAAAAAAGCCCCTGGTAGAGCCTGGAAAATAGGAATACAACCAAAGCAAACCATAAAAGAAGATCCGGTACAGTTTGCCACCAAACTCAACTATAGCTGAAACTATATACAAATACCAGAACTAAGTACAAACACTACTGATACTGAACCCCATACAACTAGGATTCTATCACTAGCCATAAGCAAAGACACTAGCGGAATCCCCAAAAAGCAAAAGAGCCAGTTCAGAGAGCACACCAAAAAAAGCCAGCTCAGAAAACACATAGACCTCATAATCACCATTAAGTTAACAACCCAGCTTGCATAAAGATGCTTCATAAATTGCATAGGCAAAAAACATTACAATACCGAATCAGCACAACCTGAGAACCTAATCTATTTAAGAGTAGTTAACCTAAGCTACAGCTACCTGGGAGCACTAACAAAGATCAATCTTGCTAAGAGGCAACCATGGAGTGACCTTCATTTTATGAACCATAAGTGCACTTTGGATAACTGAACAAAAATAAGTACAGCTGCTCTAGTAGTCAATACAGCCAGTCCTGAAGCACGACCAGGAAAAAAAACACATGACAACAACGCAGTGGTTGGCTAGCAGTGTTTAAGCAGCGCCTTGTATAGCTCAATCATTTCAGAGATGGACCTTAAGGCACAATATAAGTAACAGAAAGAACATCCTCAAAAATAAGAAAAACCATGACAACTGAAACTTTGACAGAAACCAAAAGCTGGGACCTATAATACCAAACCTCAAAGGGGATATAGCAATGAAGTCTAGATTTTGCTAATGAGTCAGCGAAAGTATTTTCTCCCTAGTATCAACTCCAAGCAGCATCTTTAGAATCTATCAGAAGAGAAAATAACATCAGCTGAACAATCAACCCATATCATCTAGCACACCAACACCCAAAAGATACGCCATGAACAAGAGATCAAGATCATAATAAATGCACAGAAAAGAAAAATAAGAGATCAAGATCAAAACACCATCAACCTTGTAACTACAGACTACACTTCACCTCCATCTAATAATGACAGTAGTTTATTCACTACCTTCCAATACTGATGCAAGAGGATCCGAGTAAGATGATGCTGAGTTGTCAGATAGCACGTTGTTGGCACTAAGATACCTTGAGTTGGCAGATCAGCGCAAAGATGGCAGGTGGACTGCCTAGAACAGTTGGATCAATCCAAATCTAAGGGTGCAGTTTATATCATTATGCGTGCCACAGGCTCGGATCGGGCCCCGAAGACCCTAGTCTGATTGGAAACGAGCCCCCGGTCAAAATCCAAAAATTGAGTGTAGTTGTTTTTAAGCCAAAAAACAACGTTTAGGCCTTCAATTTTGCAATTTTCAGTTTTAAGAAACTTTCCATTTGTAATTTCTTTTTGTATTCAAGTCAGAATTGACTGTCGTTGATTCTGCCTTAACACAATCGCTTAATTTTAGTAATTTCCATAGTTTTCTCTAGGATTATGTTTTCGGGGATTTTTGCCTTTTTTGCTTTGACCTTATAAATACGGAGGTCACATAAGGAAAAGACAGATTATTATTATTATTGAATAAAATTGTGTTTTTTTCCCCTGCGAATTCTCTGTTGAAAATGGCTTGCAGAATAATCGATATTCTGCCCGGGCGGCAGTTGATATCAGAGCTTCAGCATCTTCCTGGGGTGTGATTTCCTCAGTTTCCATGGCTAGTGGTCGTGGTCATGGTCGTCACGGGTAGGTTTCGAATGAGGAAGCCCCACACCGTGATCGTAACGTTCAGGATGCGATGATTGAGGATTTACAGAGGCAAGTTGCAGAGTTAACCCAGTGTCTAGCGGCACAGAATTTCGGTGATCGTGAGATAGAAGATCACGATTCCGATTCCGATTCCAGTTTCGAAAACCCGTATCACAATCCTGCTCGATTCTGAGAGCATCGTGGTTGGGAGGATCGTTATGGAGACCTTGATTTCATAGTGGATCCGCCTGAGTTTTTTGGTACGTTACAGGCCGAAGGATTTGTCGATTGGTTGAATGAAGTAGAGCGCATTTTCGAGTATAAGGAAGTCCCAGATCATGTCAAAGTGAAACTGGTCGCTATCAAATTCAAAGGCAGAGCATCTGCATGGTGGGAGCAGTTGAGGCGCTCACGCAATCGGCAGGGCAAGGCCAAGATCACTGATTGGGAGAGGATGAAGAAGAAGATGAAGGGTCACTTCCTTCCTTTCGGCTACACTCAAACCTTATTTCAGTAATTTCATTCATTGAGGTAAAGCATGAGATCGGTTGATGATTACACGGAGGAGTTCTATCAATTGATAACCCGAAATGATTTATCTGAGACGGAAGAGCAGATGGTGGCACGGTATTTAGGGGGATTACGATAGCCCCTGCAGGATGTCCTTAGCCTTCACTCGCTATTGACTGTTTCTGAAGCATACCAGTATGGACTTGCGATGGAAAAACAGCAGAATATGAGGCCAATGAACAGAAGTGATCAAAGCAGTCAGCCAGTTCACCCTCAAGAATCCCATCCTGCCCAGCAACCATCCTAGGGTAACTCTACCTCAAATATTAGATGTTTCAGATGTGGTGAACACGGACATAAAGTGATTGAGTACAGGAAGCCTGCTAGTCAGAAGGGCAAAAATCTTCTGATTCAGGATGACGTGGTAGACGAAACTGAAGAGATTGGAGAGCCTGCGTATGACAATGATGAAGATAAAGATGTGTTGTATAAAGATGGCCATGAGACTCTGATCATTTGTAAGAGTCTACTGACCCCTAAGGGCGATACAGGGGACGATTAGTTGAGAACCAATATTTTCTACACGACCTGCACAGTTGTAGATAAAGTCTACAAGATGATCATTGACAACGGTAGTTGCGAGAACGTAGTGTCTGAAGAGACTGTCCAGAAATTACAGTTGAAGGCTTATCCCAAGCCGTATAAATTGTTGTGGCTGAATAAAAGCAGTGAAGTAACAGTAGATAGGTGATGCCTAGTGTCTTTTTTTATTAGTAGGAAATATTTTGATAATACTTGGTGTGATATTGTGTCTATGGATGCTTGTCATATATTGTTAGGCAGACCTTGGCAGTATAATCATAGTGTTATTAATGATAGGCGAAAATATACATATTCCCTTAGCATCAAAGGGAAGAAGATTGTGTTGGCACCTCGTCGGGAAGGAACCACTCCTACCCGGTACCCAATAATACTAATCTGCTTTCTATGTCCAGGTTTTTAGCTGAGATTGAGCGTGGAGACATGGTCTATGCTCTGCTGCCTTATGGGAATAGTGCAATAGACATGAATCCAGATTTACCAGCAGATGTGCAGTAGCTGCTAACAGAGTTTTTTGACCTGACGCCAGAGGATCTTCCTATTGGGTTACCGCCTATGAGGGATATTTAGCATCAGATCGACTTTGTTCCGGGGTCCAGTTTGCCTAATCGATCAGTGTATCGCCCCAATCCCAAGGAATCTGAAGAGTCGTAGCGACAGGTGGTAGAGTTGTTGGAGAGGAGCTACGTCCGTGAGAGTATGAACCCATGCGTAGTTCCTGCCTTGTTGATGCCGAAGAAAGATGGCTCTTGGCGTATGTGTGTTGATAGCAGAGCAATCAACAGGATTATAGTGAAATATAGGTTTCCAATTCCCCGCCTGGATAATATGTTAGACCAACTGTTCGGTTCTAAGGTCTTCTCAAAAATTGACCTTAAAAGTGGATACCACCATATCAGAATAAGACTTAGAGATGAGTGGAAAACAACGTTTAAGACGCAGCATGGGTTGTATGAGTGGATGGTCATGCCTTTTGGGCTGTCTAATGTGCTCAGCATATTTATGAGATTTATGTATCAGGTTTTATGGGCTTTCGTGGGGAAATTTTTTGTAGTTTACTTCGACGACATCCCTATTTATAGCCCAACGTGGGCGTCACATTTTGATCACCTCCATGCTGTTTTTGATATGTTGAGGACGGAACACTTATTCGTCAATCAGAAGAAGTGTTCTTTCTTCACTACTTCTGTAACTTTTTTGGGTTTTGTTGTGTCTACTGATTTTGTTCAGGTAAATCAGTCGAAGATAGATGCGGTCTTGGAGTGGCCCAAACCAAAGACCTTGCACGATGTCAGAAGTTTCCATGGATTGGCATCCTTCTAACGGCGGTTCATCAGAAATTTCAACACTCTGATTGCTCCTATCACAGAGTGCCTTAAAGGAAGTGATTTCCAGTGGTCTGAGGAGGCAGAAACCAGTTTTCAACTGGTCAAGCAAAAAATGATAGAGGCACCATTTTTGGCACTTCTTGATTTTGAAAAAATGTTTGAGGTAAACTGTGATGCATCTGTGGTTGGTATTGGTGCTGTTCTGAGTCAAGAGGGGCACCCAATAGCTTTTTTAGTGATAAGCTATCAGGATCAAAGAAGAATTATTCCACCTATGATCTGGAGTTTTATGCCATAGTTCAGTCCCTGAAGCATTAGCGTCACTACCTAGTGCAGAGGGAGTTCATTCTTATCATTGATCATGGGGCCCTGAAGTACATCAATGGCCAACACAAGCTGAATAGACGGCATGCCAAGTGGGTGGCCTACTTACTGGAGTTCATGTTTGTCCTGAGGCACCAAGCAAGAAGTTTGAACTGTGTCGCAGATGCACTGAGCCGTCATACATTACTCCTCACCACCATGAGCACCAGAATTACAGGATTTGAGGTTTTCTTTGATATGTATTCTGCAGATCCTTCTTTCGGGAGGATAATTTAGGAGGTAACGGATGGTCAACAACATGATTTTATTTTTCATAATGGTTATCTGTTTCGTGGATTACAGTTGTGCATTCCAGATTGTTCACTAAGGCAGCAGATTATTAGTGAACTTCATAACGAGGGTCACTTTGGGCGAGATAAGACTTTGACTTTGATCTCTTCTAACTATTATTAACCCAAATTGACCAATGACATAGCTCATTATGTGGAGTGTTATTATATGTGTTAGTAGTCCAAGGGACTACTCACTAATACGGGCCTGTACCTGAAGCCCCTTAGTTTGATGTCAGTATAGACTTTGTGTTGGGCTTACCCCGTATCCAACGGGGCTTGGATTCTATTTTGATTGTGGTTGACAGGTTTTCCAAGATAACCCATTTTGTAGCTCGTAGGAAAACAATGGATGCTGCCCAAATCGCTCATCTTTACTTCAGGAAGATTGTGCGTTTACATGGTGTTCCCCGATCCATTACTTCAGATCGTGACACCAAGTTCATGAGTCAGTTTTGGAAGAGTTTATTAGAGAAACTAGGGACGAAGTTGAATTTTAGCAGCGCCTACCATCCCTAGATAGATGGTCAGACCGAGGTGGTGAACTAGAGTTTGGGGAACCTTTTGAGGAGCTTGGCAAGAACTAAACTGAAGCAGTGGGATTTGGCATTACCTCAAGCAGAATTTACCTATAATAGGTCGAAAAACAAAACCATGGGAATGAGCCCATTTCAGATTGTCTATGGTCAGAATCCATTTGGGGTGCTTGACACAGCCCCTATTCCACATGTGGGTCATTTGAGTCACAAGACAAATGAGATGGGAGAACATCTTCGGGGTATCCATGAGCAGGTGAAGCTAGCTATTCACGAGAGTAATGCCAAGTACAAGTTTCAGGGCGACAGTCACTATCGTCAGGTACCTTTTGATGTTGGTGATTTTGTTTGGGCAGTATTAACTTGTGATCGTTTTCTTGTGGGAGAGTATAATAAGCTTAAGGAGCGAAAGATTGGACCCTGTGAGATCCTGCAGAAGATCAATGATAATGCCTACAGACTTTGCCTCCCCAGTCATTTGAGGATTTCTGATGTCTTTAATGTGAAAAACCTGAGTCCTTGTTTTGTGGATTCCGATGATGCTATTGTGAACTCGAGGATGAGTTCTTTCTAACCCGAGGCGACTGATGCAGGAGGATCAGAGTCAGATGACGCTGAGTTGTCAGATAGCACGTTGTTGGCACTGAGATACCTTGAGTTGGTAGATCAGCACAAAGATGGCAGGTGGACTACCTAGAACGGTTGGATCGATCCAAATGTAAGGGTGCGGTTTACATCGTTTTACATGCCATGAGCTTGGATCGGGCCCCGAAGACCCTATCTGATTGGAAACGGGCCCCCGATCAAAACTGAAGAGTATAATTGTTTTTAAGCCAAAAAACGACGTTTAGGCCTTCAATTTTGTAGTTTTCAGTTTTATGAAACTTTCCATTTGCAATTTCCTTTTGTTTTCAAGTCAGAATTGACTGCCGTTGATTCTACCTTAATACAATCGCTTAATTTTAGTAATTTCCATAGTTTTCCTAGGGATTATGTTTTCGGGGATTTTTTTCTTTTTTGCTTTGACCTTATAAATAAGGAGGCCACATACAGAAAAGACAGATTATTATTATTACTGAATAAAATTGTGTTTTTTTTCCCTGCGAATTCTTTGTTGAAACTAGCCTGCTGAATAATCACTATTCTGCCCAGCGTCAAATACCCCACCAAAATCCTTATATGCCCAACACATGTAATTAAATTTTGACAAAAACCTCCTTATAAACCCCCTAAGCATTCCACTTCACCAAGTAGCCAAAACTCATCTATGCCCAAACAACTCACCTGTAGCCAAACACATTACTGCCAACACCAGAATTAACTAAATACACATCAAGTCACAAATCTTCTCCTCCTACAAAAACTCCATTTAATCTGATCAACCAATAAAAATAGAACAAAGACTGGCCATTGATGACCTACACTAATAAAATTCCAAATCAAAACCACTTCACCTCTGTATAATCATCATTGCTACAAAATGAAAAATTATGTTCCAGAGTCATCAAACAACCAAATTTAGGGTTAACACATTATTGGTTTGCACAACTTTATTAGAATTACTAAAAATAATTCCTCCTGGACCACCTACTTATTCCCCAAACCTCACCATTGCTCCTAAAAAAATGACATTCGTATACCTCATCCATAACCATCAACACCAAGATGAACTAATTTTAAATCAACAGTTTCAACCACTTTGAGATCATACAACTTCAACACAAAGCTTCCCTACAGCCCACCCTACACACCCCTTGCTTTGCTAAACCATCTACCATCTCATTAGCCTCCCTCCACGTATGCACAAACAAGACTGAAGGGAGTAACAAAATGAAATTATCAATGTCATTAAAAACTGTATTATATTTCCATGGAGCCAATTCCTTATCTACAAGCCATGATATAACCACCTTTGAATCACTCTCAATGACCACCGTTGATGAATCTCTTAAATTTATCGTACCACAAAATTCCAATGCTTTCCTGACGGTCATAAGCTCAGCATAATTCAACTCATCCACTCCAATATTTTCAAAAAACACTGCCATCACACACCCTTATGAATTCCTTAATACTCCTCCTACCCTAGCATGCCTGGGTTTACCTTTTGACGAACCATCAACATTAAATTTCACTGACCCAAAAGGTTGGGGACTCCACTCAACTACCTCTCTAACTTTCCTTTTCCTTGATGAGAAGGAAATATTACTAATATTCAATAAATAGTCGACTTATTGCTTTCACACCAAGTGGATTTATAACATCCCCAGAATCTATTATAAGTTAATTAGGCAACATTTTTAATAGACACTTCTCTTACTGCTTCGCTTATGCTTATCACCCAATGACAACAAATAGTGTATTAAGTTTCCTTTCGAAATCCTTTAAACGTTGGAAGAACCCCATTCATGTGTCAAAATGTTACACACTATTATCTAGTGACTCTATTAGATATTAGTGTTGCAGAAAATCACTTAAGGTTTCCACTAGAGACCTTTTCTTTGAGACAAGATCATACTGGTGGTTGTTTTGTAGACTGTGGAACTGTTGCCACCATCTTTGATAGAGGACCTTATGGGGTAGTGATGAAAGAGTTCGTAAGACATTTCAGGTGGTTTGGACTTCAAAGGATTCACTGCTCAGTCGAAGGACTAGAACTTTGTTATAGACAAAACGTGAATTCTCCAAACTAAGCAGGGATGACATTCCATTTCCAAGGGGCTGATTTGAATGTTGAACCAAATTTTATATACCTCCATAACAACAATGCAAGGTGCTTTTGTGTGGTGATGATGTTATTCGATGCAAAACTAATCTGGGAGCGTGGCAACAGCAACATACGAATTTTGTGAATAATTTTAACAGGCAGGAACTCTAGCTTGCTCCTGAGGATTGTTCACTTGATCGAGTATAAATTAATTCCATATTTGATTATTTTCTTCCTTTTTAATTATGTTTTTGTTGGAAAATCACCTTCTTGTAGAATCCCAGGTTGTGATCTTTCCAAACACCCAAGACTAGAATGACTTGTAAAGAAAAAAAACAGCAAACGATGCAAGATAGAACACAAGCAATTTGTTATCGAGGTTCGGCAATGTGCCTATGTCCCCATGAGCTCCTCCGAGCTCTCTGCACTAATCAATAAGTTCTTACAAGTTACAACAACTCCTCTTCAAGAAACCTTTAGTTCTTGAAAAATGAAAGAAGAGAACAAGAAAGTGATAAGGACTTGAGTTACCCTGGAATTTTCCCTAGAAAATTCCACTTACAAGGCCCTTGAATCCCCTCTCTATACTACTCTCTCTCTAAACAACTAGCCTCTCTACAATGAGTCTCTCTTGTGTTTGTGTCTTTGCACTCTCACATAATTCTCTTATTCACATGTTCTGTCACAATTATTTTTGAGATTGAAGATAGGTGACCCTTTATATAGTGCACCACTTCTTGAACTTATCTTGAAGGTCAATCTCCACCCTTAGATCTTGAGGACCAATCAATCATAGCCCTTAACAAAGTCTAAGTGATCCTATGCATTTTGATCATGCATCTACTCACCTTTCAAAAAGCTGGAAAAACAAGCATCAGTGTGCCATCAGGCAGTGGCCTAGAATAGGGAAAATCGCTGCTTGTAAGGGGCTGAAATCACACCATTCTTCATCCTTGCTGGAGGCCGCGGCCTAGGGTGGCTGAGCCATGACGCACAGGGTCAGGCAGAGGTGTGCACACCTTGGGCCGTGACGCACAGCACCAACCCCAAACCCTAGACTTCCTAAAGGCTGAGGCGCTCACATCTTGAGCCGAGGCGCTAAGACCTGATGCTGAACCCTTTTCTAACCTTATTTAAACCTTAGACAAATACCAACAATCTCTACCTTTGTCTAAATGATTAAACCTAAACCAATTGTGCGGAAAACTCAGGATCCAAACTCAACTTGAGTCACCATATCAACTGACTCCAATCCAAAGAAGTCCAAGGCAATGATTGAACTTACTTAGAGGTAGAACTTTGGTGCCTAAATCTGTAGGATTTTCTTTCTTTGCGACTTTTTCTGCATGAATGCATCCTTTCATAACAATTTCTCGAATGAAATGATACCGAACATCCACATGCTTAGTCCTCTCATGGAACACTGGGTTCCTACACAAGTGCCATGCATTTTGGCTATCCGAAGACACCACCACCTGCTCTTTTAGAACCTTTCACTCGTCCAACAACCCTTTGCACCACATAGACTACTTTATGGCTTGCGTAGCCGCTATGTATTCAGCCTCGATTGTTAAGAGTGGTACCACCGGTTACCACTGAGCCTTCAAGTACTTCAGCAATCACTTCATCCCAAGCCAAAGCTCATTTTCGAGATTACTCACACATTTGCTGAGAACTCTAATTGCCCGAGAAACCTTCAACCTGTTTCTCTCCCTTTCCAGGATTATTCTCATCCTAAGGATCTTTTGTGTAAGGCCAACATCCTTCCTCTCGAATTCCTCATTGAGTTGAGATTTTAATCTTTCCATCCTCTCCCTGCTGTTATCAACCAACAGTATATCATCCGCATAGATGAGGATACTCACCCTTTCCTCCACCTTGTGTCTAGGTGAGAAAATTTATGTGAAACCTATATCTTCTCTTTACGTGAACCCCCTTGCCACTAGCCTAGCCTTGTTTCAAACTTCATCCCATGGAGTGTTTCTTTCTTTGATCTTGTAAGTACACTTACAATCCACAACTCTCTATTTTCCTGGAATGTGCACTAATTCCCAAAAGTTGCTCTTCTCAAAGAATGCATTTCTTCCTCCATAGCTAGCTTCCATCTTGATGTATCCTTACATATCATGGCATCCATGTAAGTCTCTGGTTCACTTATCCCTCATTCTGTCCAAGGAGCTGCTGCACTCGCAGCCGTAAAACAATATCTCGAAGGTGGTCTGACCAGCCCTCTTTTCTGGTCCCTTGTGAGCTGATAGTCATTCTGACTTATTGTATCATCCCCTTCTAGTTCAGCCTCCTCTCGAGTGTCTTGAGCTTGGCCTTCATCAATGGGCTCTACCTGGTTCAAACCCTCTTGCCATCCTTGCTCTACCTGAATTGAATATTCCTTGATGCTATGCTCCACAAATTTCGAACTGGTTTGCTCACTATCCCTTGCAGAGTTAGTTTTCTCTAAATAGGGAAATAAATGCTCATTAAAAATGACATCCCTACTTATTATGAGTTTAAATCCTTTTTGCTCTAAGGACCACAATCTATACCCCTTAGCCCCTTCCCCATATCCTTGAAACACACACTTTCTAGATCCTGGGCTAAGTTTATCATCCTTTATATGTGCATACACAGCACACCCAAAAGTTCTAAGGTTGTCAAACTCAAGGGGTTTTTCACTCCATATCTCCTCGGGAGTCTTAAGCTCTGAAGCTGTAGAGGGTGATCTATTAACCAAAAACGCAGCAGTAGACACTGCTTTCTCCCAAAAACATTTGGGTAATCCGGATCAATTTAACATGCACTTAACCTTTTCCATAAGTGTCTTATTCATCCTCTCAGCAACTCCATTTTACTGAGGGATTTTCACAACCGTTCTATGTCTTAAAATTCCATTTAACGTATAGAATTGATCAAGTTCCTTGTTAAAAAATTCTGAGCCATTATCGGTTCTTAATACCTTAACTACCCTGCCCATTTGCGTCTCCTCCAGCTTTTTCCACACCACTAACTTATTCAAATCATATGATTTACTTTTAACCAAATAAACCCAAACCTTTCTTGAATAGTCATCAATTAAAGACTAAAAGTAAAGATTACCTCCATGTGTTGGTGTTCTTGCTGGTTCCCAAAGGTCCGCATGAATGTAGTCAAGAATGCCCTTAGACTTATGCACTTCGGTGTTAAAGCTGACCCAATGTTACTTCCCAAGAATGCACCTCTTGCAGAAGTCAAGTCTTTCTACCTTGTCACCATCAAGTAATCCATTCTTGCTGAGAAATTGCAGCCTCTCTTCGCTTATATGTCGCAAGTGATTATGCCAAAGAGTCGCCTTATCCATCTTAGCCATCAAGCTTGCTGCTTGATCCTCGATGTTCTTGTCTCCGATCATCTCATAGAGACCATCTTTGTTGCATTGATCACTATTAAAGATCCTTTAATTACCTTGATCTTTCCTCCCTCTGCTTTGTATGTGTACCCCATGGAATCCAGCAGCCCCAATGAGATCAAACTACTTCTCAACTCCGGAAAATACCTCACATTCCTCAGTAGCCTCGTCATTCTATTAAAAATCCTCAATTGGATGTCTCCTATCCCCCTCACTTAGCAAGAAATATCATTCCCCAAGAAAACAATTTCATCATTGGTTTCCTTGAAATTCTTGAACTAATCCCGATGAGGGCACATGTGATAAGTGCACCTGGAATCCAAGATCCATTTCCCACTGCCTTCTTGTCCTCTGCTCACATTTGAACACACAATAAGAACATCATCACCTTGTTATTCTCTTTTGGCAACTGAAGCCTCTCCATTCTTGGTATGGCTTCTTCCCTCATCCCTTAACCTCTTCTTGCAATCACTCTTGAAATGACCCTCCTCATGGCAGTAGTAGCATCTCTTTCCTCCAACCTTCGGTTTACAGTGCGCTCTCCCATGACTTTCTCCTCTACCTTTGTCCCGGTAGTAGCCATGTATATTGCTACCATTCCTAGTTGTTGGCCTTCCTTTAACGAACAACCCTTCTCCACTTGATGCTTCCCTCATCTTAACTTTGAAATCATGAGCCCTTATAGCATTGATCATAATTTCCTTGGTTAGTGTATCTCTTCCATATTCAATTACACTAATCAAACTTTCAAAGTAATCAGGAAAAGAATTCAACAAAATAACAGCCAATTGTTCATCCGGGAATTTTATACTACAACTAGCCAAATCTTGAATTAGTTTATTAAACACATCAAGATTATCTTGTAACTCTTTATTAGAATCCATTTTAAAAGCAAAGATTCTTTTAAGAAGATATATCTTATTAGGGAGAGTTTTGGTAAAAAAACAACTCATCTAGTTTCTTCCATATGACAGCTGGATCTTCTCCGTACTCCCTTGTGATACTATCTAAGATGTGTAGAAAGATGGTGCTATACACCATCTTCTTCATCTCAATCCGCTGGTCTTCCGTGATACTTACTGGAAAAGAGTCATCTTCTCTAATCACCAAGTCCACCTTTTGTTGCATAAGAACAACCTTGATCTTCCGCTTCCAAAGGGTAAAATCTCTCTTTCCATCAAACTTCGCAACAATAAAGTTCTAACCCATCTTGCAGAGAAAATCCCGGATTTGTGTAGCACCTACAATTGCTTTCCAACTTCTTCTAAATCTCAAGAACACGATCAAAGATTGATCTCAATATCGTTCTTGAATCACCCTCAAGAACACGATCAGATCTTGATCTTTACTCTGTTCTTGAATCACTCAAGAAGTTGATATTTGATTCTTAGAGTCTTGCTCTGATACCTTATGTTCCTGCTCCAATACCGGTTGACCAAAGCTCTAATACCACTATTGGGGTATCTTCTCTGGCTCTGATATCACTGTTGAAAAATCACCTTCTTACAGAATCCCAGGTTGTAATCTTTCCAAACACCCAAGACTAGAATGACTTTTAAAGAAAAGAAACAACAAACGAAGTAGGAAAGAACACAAGCAATTTGTTTTCGAGGTTCAGCAATGTGCCTACGTCCCTTAAATTGATGCATGTTGCATCCATGCATTAATTTGGATAGTAAGTAACAATGACGACTCCTAGTCATAGCCCTTACAAACAAATTAACCAGTTGGTCGTGAGAGGGAACATAGGTTAATGTGATGGTTCCAAATCTCCAATAAGATCACGAATATAATGATAGTCAACTTCTATATGTTTTGTGCGTTTACGAAAAAATGGATTCGTGGAAATCTAAATAGCACTAGAGTTGTTAGCCTGAACCTCGTAGAAGTAGTGAGAGATACACTAACCTTAGATAGTAGTCGATGAAGCCATACGATCTCAGTAATGGCAGATGACATATATTGATATTTAAGAGATGAGGGAAGAAGATTTCGATCTTGCTTCTTATATTTTTCAGGAGATGAGGGAATCCCCTAAAAACATACACCGTCTTGTGGTGGAAAGGTAGGTATGAAAGCACCACGTCCAATCAGCATCTTCATATCCTTCAAATCGAAGAGACGAAGTGGGAAAAAGAAAAGGCCAAAATTAGATGTACCATGTAGATATCTAGTAACTCGCAGCAAGGCATTATAATGAAGTTGACAGGGTTAGACACAAACTGATTGAGTACCTGAACAGTGTAAGCTATATTTGGGCATGTCATGGTAAGATAAATAAGACTGCCGACCAAGTGATCATATAAAGTTGGATCAGAAAGCAGTGCACTATCCTCTTTGGCATATTTTGTATTAATCTCCATGGAAGTGTGGGCTATCTTATTATCTATGAGATTTGTTAAGCGAATTAGATCAGTTACATATTTCTGTTGTCTAAGGAAAATACCTTGAGATGTATAAGTGACTTCCAATCCCAAAAAAATATGTTAATATACCTATATCTTTCTTATGAAAAATGCATTTAGCAAATCTTTAAGGTGACCAATACTTGCCTTATCATCCCCCGTAATGATCATGTCATCAACATATAAGAGGAAAATAGTAATACTTCCTGATGTATGTCTCAAGAACATAGAATGATTAGCAGTACTCTATTGGAATCCAGTCTGAACAATGATATAGTGACAATTTTCAAACTAGACTGTAGGAGCTTCTTTCAATCCATAGAGATATTAGCAAAGACGACATACAAGATTAGGCTAAGGAATGGAATATCCCGGAGAAGGCTTCATATATATGGTTTCCTTGAGTTCTCCATGAATAAATACATTTTTGACATCCATCTAATGTAGGTACCATTTTCAAACATAAGTAATTGCTAAGAGGGTACAAACTATTAGCACAACCCAGCAGCTTTGCATGATTTCTAGGAATCAGTGGAGTGATAAGGAGATCCAAAACTAACGGAGAGATAAGGATGGTTACTCCAACAAATCTGCCTATATTAGTGAACAGATGTTAGAGGATGAAGGAATTTCAATGGCAATGTTGTGAGTTCTAAATTACTCGCAAGTGCATGAATCGTTCGCAATATAGTGTTGTGCAAGTGCGAGGTCGAATTCACAGGGAATGCGTTGTGAAAATAGCTTTTTATCTAAACTAACCTTATTTTAACCTAGTTCCGAATTGTGAATTATATTTTTGCAAAACAAATATAAACTAAACTAAACTAATTTAATTTAATAACTAATGATGAAAACACTAAGGTTTCAGAATCCACCCAACCAAAGTAAAGCATATATCTTCATGTTCTATATAAAAAATAATCTATCTAACATTCCATGAATCCAACAAAAAACAACGAATATCCCAATTAAACAAAAAGCATCCAATATATCCACTTTTAACAAATCACAAAGGAAATCCAATTTAATCGAAAAGGATTCGATGTATCCATCGGATGAAACACGCAGAATATCCAACAGAACAATTAAAACTATCAATCGTAAGAATTTACTCAAACAATTGAAATAGAACATTTAAACTAAACATATCAGAATTGTATAAATATATCTGAAAATACAATGCTAAACAATGGCGAGGCTTCATCTTCAACCTTAGCTGAAGATTTTAGCCACCCATTATCATGAAACTAAATTTCACAATAAAAAGTGCTAAGCATTAAAAACTGAAAAAGAATTGAAACTAACTGTACATTGGGAGAAATTCCACACGCTGTTGGACAGCACTTCCCCTGGTGGTGGCAAAAGCCCTTAGGAGATCTACTAGAATGCTAGTAGAAATCCACCAGACTGCACACTGAATTCGATGTGGAATACTGCCTCTTTGCGATCGATCGCAAGTCTGGTGCGATGCAATGTGTCTGACGCGCTGCAAGTGCTTCCTATCCGATGTGGGATGTGCGAGTCAACTGTAATCGATCGCAGCCTTGTTGCGCTCGAGTGCATCACAGTGCACTGCCATATATATGCAGTATCAGATGTTTCCTCTCCAATGTGGGATGTGCGAGTTACTTGCGATCGATCGCAAGTCTTGTGCGCTCGAGTGCAAGTGCGATTGATCTCATGCCGTGTGCGCACGATCGCAGGTGCGATCGATCACATGTCTGGTGCGCTTGATCGCACTAGGCATCCTCAGCTTTTGCTCTTTAAGCCCTGAAGTTTCCACATTGCTTCATTTTATTCCAAAACCTATAAAAACATAGAAAACACAGAAAATAGATAAAATAACACGAAATAACATAGTTAAGAACTCAACAAATGTAAACTAAGGGGCTAAAACATGTAATATTTAGCACTTATCAAATACCCCCAAACTTACATATTGCTAGTCCTATAACAATACGAAACTAAAAACTAAATGAAAAACAAGAAATATAAAGATAAGTTCATAGCTCATGGTATCCATAGATTTTAGGAGCACACACCATCATGATAATGATTCATGAGCAAGCTTAAAAAGATAAACCCATCTTCGCAATGAATAGAAATGTTAAAATCTAATTACTTACAAAAGCAGGCTAATGCATCATAAATCTGACTCAGTGTAAAGTGAATTAGCAAATAAAAATGAAGCTTCCGAATGAGTCCAATGTGTAAGGTCTCTAGGTCTCAAGATTCACCGCATTTCCCATCAGAATGAACGAAAATGACATAGTTTATATATATATATATATATATATATATATATATATATATATATATATATATATATATAAGGCTCAGCTATGTTTAGTTCCCTTAAGCTTTCTAATTGACCCATGTAGCGAGTGTTGAGTCAATGACTCCCAAACCAGATGGTTTTAGGGCATTAGGTGTACAGACACCCCTTAGGACTTACTAATTCGAGTCAAAAAGGATACGAAATTAAACTGGCCTTAATACTATTAAACAAAATTCCAACCTTTTGACGTGAACACTCACTGCTTACTGAGGCAAGAGGTCCAGTTACTCAATGGGAAGTTTATTTATGAACATCACTTTTTTTTCTTCTTTTTTTTATATGCCAAAATGTTAATTCAACAAGTCATCCAGTTTCAATTAAGACAGAAACATACACATTAAAATCACACGTCGTACCTCACATAATGCGTACTAATGTGCTCGTGTTAGATTCGAGATCAAACATGTGAATTCTCAAATGCCTCAAGTAAGTAACTAAATTTTAAAACTTTATCAACAGATCATATGTTCCAAAATTTAAGCTCACCAATGAATCACATCACAAAAATTGTATAGATCAACCAAAATTTCAAAATAACATGACCATGCATTAAAAAAAAACAACAAATTAGGACAAAGTGTGTGTAATGTGTCTCCCATACCCCCAAACGTAAATTACACATTGACCCCAATGTGTGAATAATATGGAAAGAGTTGACCTGGGATATGGAGAACTATCTGGACTGGTATGGCTCATAGCATACCCCCAAACTTGATCTGCTGTACGCGTTGTCCCTGAAAAATAAAGACTAGAAAACAAACAATACTGGAAACAAACATTAAGCATAAATATGTAAAATAATAAACAAATAAAAAGATAAGCTGTGGGGTGCCTCCCATGAGCGCTAAGTTTAACGTCTTCAGCCAGACCCAACATTAGTAATCGTGCCCAACTAAACGCTCCACCATCTGATCAATAAATGGGAGTGAAAAATGATCCTTCAGTGTGGTAGTATTCAGCTTACGGTAGTCTAGACACATTCTCCATCGTGACTGCACTCGAGTTGGAACCAACTCGTCGTCTTTATTTATTACTACCGTCAATCTAGCCTGTTTTGGCACGACATGAATCGGACTCACCCACTCGCTATCAAAGATTGGATAAAGGATCAGAACCTCTTGTATAGCTGGGCTGAGCCCTCTTTGTGGCTCCTTCGATGGCTTGGCATTCTCCTCAAAATGTAACTTGTGCATCACCACTGAGGGGCTTATCCCCTTGATATCCTCAATAGTCCAGCCGATAGCTTCATTGTGCTCTCTTAAAAAGCCCAATAATTTATCCTCTTGAGCATCAACCAAATCTGAAGCTGTAGTCACAGGCAAAGAATATGCTGGACCTAGGAACTTATACTTAAGATTGTCCGGTAAAGGCTTAAGTTCCTTATTGGGGGGTTCAGGTGTTGTGGTTTTCTCTGTTTCACTGATCTCTTGAGGAGCAGACTCCAAAATAGCATTAGATTGCTCAAACAACTTATCCAAATCCAAATCCTCTTCAAATTAAGCAAAGCATGCCTCCAAAATGTCCTCTGACTCCCCTTCTTTCTTGGGCGCTTGTAATCTTTCAGGGTAAGGCGCTTTAAGTAAAAACGACCTAGGGAGATCCTTAATAATAGGTGTGGTTGTAGATGGCTCAGCATCTCTCTTTTCTTTGTTGCCACTTTCTTACCCTTGTATAAGAGTTGATAAATTTTCCTCCACAAACTGTTCCTTTGGGTTAGGATCAGGTTGACTGGTGAACTTTCTGTTCTCTCCTTCACCCAAATGACTTGTGATTTGACCCATTTGAATCTCTAGTTTGGCAACCACTTGGGTGTTTACTATTGTTGCACTCTTCACTTCACTCATAGATTGACTAGTCGTTTTCATGAAATCATTGAGAGCGTCCTCCAATGACTGTGAAACCGACACTGACGCTTGAATGGGAGCTTGGGAAGCGGGTGATGGTGTTGGATAGGCTGAGTGACCATAACTTGGAATTGGTGGAGGAAAGTCAGGAGGGTATTGATTGTGAGCATGATAAGGGGCTCCTCCCTGATTCATCAGTTGGTTCTGCTCCCATGAAAAATTAGAGTGGTTCCACCACCCTGGATTGTATGTTTCGGAGTAAGATCCATTTAATTGCCAACAACAGTCATTGAAAGCATTCGTTTGTTCCATGGGATACTCGGCAAAAGCCGGCATTGATGAACAATTCTGTGCTAAATGCATAGGACTACCACAAATGGAACAGCTACCAACATCGAAGGAATTGGCTGCACTGATGGACTGGTCGGTCATCCTCATGAAATCCTTGAGGGCGTCCTCTAAAGATTGTGAAACCGGTGCTGGATTCATCCACATTTTTATTCTCTTCTTTTTTTATTATTTTTTATTTATCAATGTAAAGAGAAACAAATAAAATAAAATAAAATGGCCAAAAAGAAAAATCAAACAAACAATGCTAACTAACTAGAAGAAAAATAAAATCAATTTAGACAAAAATTTCACAAACAAAAACATTCCCCGGCAACGGCGCCAAAAACTTGTTGTGAGTTTTAAATTACTCGCAAGCGCACGAATCGTTTGCAATATAGTGTTGTGCAAGTGCGAGGTTGAATCCACAAGGAATGCGTTATGAAAATAGTTTTTTATCTAAACTAATCTTATTTTAACCTAGTTCCGAATTGTGAATTATATTTTTGCAAAACAAATATAAACTAAACTAAACTAATTTAATTTAATAACTAATGATGAAAACACTAAGGTTTCAGAATCCACCAAACCAAAGTAAAACATATATCTTTGTGTTCTATATAAAAAATAATCTATCTAACATTCCATGAATCCAACAAAAAACAACGAATATCTCAATTAAACCAAAAGCATCCAATGTATCCGCTTTTAACAAATCACAAAGAAAATCCAATTTAACCGAAAAGGATTCGATGTATCCATCGGATGAAACACGCAAAATATCCAACAGAACAATTAAAACTATCAATCGTAAGAATTTACTCAAATAATTAAAATAGAACATTTAAACTAAACATATCAGAATTGTATAAACATATCTGAAAATACAATGCTAAACAATGACGAGGCTTCATCTTCAACCTTAGCTGAAGATTTTAGCCACCCATTATCATGAAACTAAATTTCACAATAAAAAGTGCTAAGCATTAAAAATTGGAAAAGAATTAAAACTAACTGTACATTGGGAGAAATTCCACACGCTGTTGGACAGCACTTCCACCAGTGGTGGCAAAAGCCCTTAGGAGATCTACTAGAATGCTAGTAGAAATCCACAAGACTGCACACTAAATAATGAGATGAGATAGTGTTTATATAAGGGAATTCTCGGAGTACAATGAGTTAAAAATTTGATTTGGGATACTGCCTCTTTGCGATCGATCGCAAGTCTGGTGCGATCAATCACAGCATAGTGCGATGCAATGCGTCTGGCGCGCTGTAAGGGCTTCCTATCCGATTTGGAATGTGCGAGTCAACTGCGATTGATCGCAGATCGATCGCAGCCTTGTTGCGCTCGAGCGCATCACAGTGCATTGCCATATATATGCAGTATCAGATGTTTCCTCTCCAATGTGGGATGTGCGAGTTACTTGCGATCGATCGCAAGTCTTGTGCGCTCGAGTGCAGGTGCGATTGATCTCATGCCATGTGCGCACGATCGCAGGTGCGATCGATCGCATATCTGGTGCACTCGATCGCACTAGGCATCCTCAGCTTTTCCTCTTTAAGCCCTGAAGTTTCCACATTGCTTCATTTTATTCCAAAACCTCTAAAAACATAGAAAACACAGAAAATAGATAAAATAACACGAAATAACATAATTAAGAACTCAACAAATGTAAACTAAGGGGCTAAAACATGTAATATTTAGCACTCATCAGGCAACAAATTCAACCCAAGATGGTAGTTAAACAAAACAAGGAAACTCCAACAGAAATGGAGGACGAGCACATCTTGGATTCAAATCAAATCAAATCACCTTTCCTTTGGTGTTGTTTGAAATCAATTAAGATGCAGAGCATATCGTCGAGAATATTTGCCCACGTATTTCATGCAATCTGTTACTATGTTTTTTTTATGTTTAAATAGAAATGCTTTGTATTTGTTTAAATCTATCGCCGCATGTTCATGTTTTAAATAATAAGAAAACAATATTTTTCTTCTCATCTCCATTATTTTTTTTTCTTTTCAATTCTTCTATTTGGTATCAGAGCTATGTGAGCACACGACACAACCCAGCACAGCTCCCTACAACCATGACTCTACTATCTCTCAATGTTGGAAATTTTATTACCCTTAAACTCAGTCCTACAAATTATGCCTTATGGCATGAATAAGCCTTAGCTCTTGCAAAAAAGCCAAGAATTGGTCAACCACCTTACTAATAAAGATCCCGTCCCTACCAAATTCAAATAACACCACAAATGCAGATTTTTCTATACCAAGATTAACCAAAGCATACATTGCCTGGCGAAAGGCGGATCATCTTCTTCGTGGGTGGATAATTAGAACACTCTCTGAAGAAATGCGCGGCCTCGTTGTTGGCTTAGACACAGCCCATGCTATCTAGTACGCACTCAAGAATGCATATGCGGAAGATTCCCAAGAACTTGAATTCACACTCAGAAAACAAGTAACATATCTTTGCAAAGAAGATGACAAAACCATTGGAGAACACATTTGCACCTTCACGGGTTTATGGGATAGTCTTGCAACTATCAAGAAATCTGTCCCAGAAAAAGATAAATTTTTCTACCTTCTCACTAGCCTTGGCCCTCAATATGAAACTTTCACCACTACCATGCTGAAGCCACTATGGCCATCATACTCTAAGCTAGTCTCATAACTCCAAAGTCTTGATCAGCAACACAGTTGGTTCTCTAATCATACAAATGCCCTAAACTCATTCACTCTTCAAATGGAATTTTATGGGCAACAAAAACAACACTTCCAGCAATCTTCCTTAGGATATCATGGCAATAAACAAAAATTCATATCAACTGGGAGAGGTTTTTAGGCACAACAACCAAAAGAACAAAACCGAGCTTATTCTACTAGTTCCACATCGGGCTCTCAACAAAGACATCCTTCACCACCTGGTGAATGTCATATGACTCTTGCACAATGAGATCTTTACCGTGAAGAAAAATATGAAGAATTGTGGCACGGTGGAACATATTGCAAAAATAATCTGGTGGGTGCCAAAAAGGCCAACTCAACATGATGACATACCACAAGCTCTTGTAGCCCTCACCATGATAACACCATCACTAAAACAGAGTGGACCTCAGACACAGGAGCCTCCAATCACATGACTGGTAAGCCAGGTATGTTAACCAATATTCGCAACTACTTTGGTACAGATTCAACTCTTATTGGTGATGGATCTTCTCTATCAATTATTGGTATTGGAGATTCTAGCACTAAGCAAAACAATAATACTTTTCCTCTTCACGATGTCCTGCTAGTTCCTGACATAAAAAAAATAAAAAATTTGCTCTCTGTAAGTCAGCTAACAAATCAGTTTCCTATTAATTGTGAATTCCCTAATGTTGAATTTTGTGTTAAGGAACGACAAATAGGACAATCTGTAATTATAAGGAGGCGCAAAGGTGATCTTTATGTTCTTCCCACTTCACCGGAGCTCTATTTTTCTCATCGATTCAATTCCAACTCAACAGACGGTTGGCATCAACGCTTACGACATCCTCAGTTTTTTACTTTATAGTTATTAAAGAATAAAGGAATGATTGATGTTATAGGTGCGGTAAAACCTGAACACATTTGTGATAGTTGTCAATTAAGAAAGTTTAGTAGATTACCGTTTTCCTATTATGAACATTTGAGTTATGGTATGTTTGAAAAAATTCATTGCGAGTTGTGGGGACCTGCTCCTATTTTATCAATTGGAAAATTAAGATATTGTGCATGCTTGGTAGATGAATTTTCTAAGTATACTTGAATCATTCCATTACAATATAAATCTGATTTTGCAAATGCTTAATTAGCCTTTGACCAGTACGTTACCAGACAATTCAACAAACAAATCAAGATTGTTGTTATTTGCCTAAGTTTCAAACATGTCCAAACATGGTCTAAGTTTGGTTAATGTCCAAACCAATTGTGGGATATCAAAGTTCAGCAAGTTATAAGGTTGCACACATGCGTGTGCTTCAATTTTGAGTATGGGAAGGTCAGGCACACTGCTGTGGAAGTTTCTGCCCACAGGCAGGAGGTGTGCGCACAGCATCAGGAGGCTGCAGCATCAGGTCACGCCGCAGCACACAGCACCACACCAAAACGCACAGCATCACTTGGAGAGTGATGAAGGGCTGATATTAAAGGAAGAACATGATCAAAAGGAGGATAATAACTCACAAGAATGTCTAAGAATTAAGAGGCTATAAAATGGGTTCTCAAGGCCTCATTTCATAAGATAATACAAGATACAAAAACACACATACAAGAGAGTTTTGTGACATTGTGAGATCATTGTAAACACTAAGAGAGAATTGTGCAGAGAGACATAAACACAAGAGGGACTCTTGTAGTGAGGCTGGTTGTAAAGAAGAGAGGTTAGTAGAGAATTGATAGAAAGCATTCTAATAGGTCTATCACTTTCTCGTTCTCTTCTTGGTTCTTCAAGAACTTGGATTCTTGAAGGGGATTGCTGTAACTTTGTAAGAACCATTGAGATAGTGCAGAGAGTTCGGAGGAACTCACGGGGACGTAGGCACATTGCCGAACCTCGACAACAAATTACTTGTCTTCTTTCTTTCTTTGATTTTCTGTTCTTGAGTTCGATTGCTGAAATTCTTTCTACAAGTCATTCAAGACTTGGATGTTTGGAAGATCACCACCTGGGCATCTTGTCAAGGTGATTTTCAACAGTGGTATCAGAGCTAAGCAGCTGGTTATCGGAGCAAGAAGTAGAAGGTACGGAGCCAAGACTCCAAGAATCAAAGATCAAACTTCTTGGGTGATTTAAGAACGGTGTAAAGATCAAGATCCGATCATGTTCTTGAAGGTTGATTCAAGAACGGTGTTAAAGATCCATCTTCGATCTGTGTTCTTGAGGTTAAAGAAAGTTGTTGTGGTTAGTGCACAAATTTGGGATCTTGTCCGCAAAAGATGGCTTCAAATTTCTGTGTGGAGAAGTTTGATGGAAAGGGGGACTTTACCCTATGGAAGTGGAAGATCAAGGTGGTTCTAATGCAGCAGAAAGTGGACTTGGCTATTGGAGAAGATGATGCTTTTCCAGCAAGTGTCACAGAGGACCAGCAAACCGAGATGAAGAAGATGGCCTACAGCACCATTTTCTTGCACATGTCGGATAGTATCACAAGGGAGTGCGGAGACTCGGAGGATCCGGCTGTCATATGGAAGAAACTAGATAAGTTGTTTCTTACCAAAACTCTTCCTAACAAAATTTATCTTCTTAAAAGAATCTTTGCTTTTAAAATGGACCCTAGTAAGGAGTTGCAAGATAATCATGATGTCTTTAATAAGCTAGTTCAAGATTTGAATAGCTGTAGCATTTCTTTTCCGGATGAACAATTGGTTGTTATTTTATTAAATTCACTTCCAGATTGCTTTGATAATTTGATTAATGCAATTGAGTATGGAAGGGATTCTTTGACAAAGAAGATTGTGATCAATGCCATAAGGGCACATGATTTCAAAGCCAAGATGAAGGAGACATCAAGTGGTGAAGGGCTGTTCATAAGAGGAAGGCCAGCAGCTCGGAATGGCAGTAACAATGGCTACTACCGGGACAATGGTAGAGGAGAAAGATATAGGAAAGCACACTCTCAACCAAGGGTTGAAGGAAGGAGGTGCTTCTACTGTAACAAGGAGGGCCATTTCAAGAAAGATTGCAAGAAGAGGATGTGGGATGAGAGGAGAAGCCATACCAACAATGGAGAGGCTTCGGTTGCCAAAACAGAACAGCAAGATGGTGATGTTCTTGTTGTGTGCTCGGATGTGAGCAAGGGGCAAGAAGGCAGCGGGAAATGGATCTTGGACTCCGGGTGCACTCACCATATATGCCCTCACAAAGAATGGTTCAAGAATTTCAAGGAGATCAATGATGAAAGGGTCTTCTTGGGGAATGATAATTCTTGCCAAGTAAGAGGGATTGGAGACATCCAATTGAGGATGTTTGATAGAGTCACAAGGCTGCTGGAAAATGTGAGGTATGTTCCAGATTTGAATAGGAACTTGATCTCATTGGGGCAGCTGGATTCCATGGGCTATACATGCAAGATAGAGGGAGGAAAGATCAAGGTGGCCAAGGGATCTTTGGCAGTGATCAAGGCAGTAAGAAACGATGGACTCTGTGAGATGATCGGAGAAACAGAAACCAATGATCAAGCAGTAAGCTTAATGGCTGAGCTGGACAAGGCAACCCTTTAGCACACTCGCTTGGGACACATGAGCGAAAAGGGTCTGCAAGTGCTTAGCAAGGAAGGTCTACTTGGTGGTGACAAAGTAGAAAAAATGGATTTCTGTAAGAGCTGTGTTTTTGGGCAGCAACATCGGGTCAGCTTCAACACCGGAGTGCACAAGTCTAAGGGCATTCTTGACTACATTCATGCGGACCTTTGGGGACCAGCAAGGACACCAACACAGGGAGGTAACATTTACTTTCTGTCTTTAATTGATGATTATTCAAGAAAAGTATGGGTTTATTTGGTTAAGAATAAATTAGATGCCTTGAATAAATTAGTGGTGTGGAAAGGGCTGGTTGAGACTCAAATGGGTAGAGTAGTTAAGGGGATAAGAACCGATAATGGCTTAGAAATTTTTAACCAAGAACTTGATCAATTCTGTAGGTTAAATGACATTCTAAGACATAGGACGGTTGTGGAAACTCCTCAGCAAAATAGAGTTGCTGAGTTGATGAATAAGACCCTTATAGAAAAGGTTAGGTGCATGTTAGATGGATCCGGGTTACCAAAATATTGTTGGGGAGAAGCTGTAGCTACAGCTGCATATTTAATTAATAGATCACCCTCTAGGATTGTATACCATAAGACTCCCAAAGAGTTATGGAGTGGAAAACCCCCTGAGTTGGACAACCTTAGGACTTTTGGGTGTGCTGCGTATTCACTCCAAAAGGAGGACAAGCTTAGCCCAAGGTCTAGAAAATATGTGTTTCTAGGATATGGGGAAGGGGCTAAGGGGTACAGGTTGTGGTCCTTAGAAAAAGAAGGATTTAAACTCATAATAAGTAGGGATGTTGTCTTTAATGAATTATTATTTCCCTACTTGGAGAAAACTAACCCTGCAGGGGCTAGTGAGCAAACCAATTCAGAAATTGTTGAGCATAGCATCATGGGAGATTCTGTTCAGGTAGAGCAAAGGAGGCAAGAGGATTCAGACCAGGTAGAGCCCTTGGATGATTGCCAAGCTCAAGAAACTCAAGAAGAGGCTGAACAAGAAGAGGATGCTGCAGCAAGTCAGAAGGACTTTCAGCTCATAAGAGACCGGGAAAGAAGGCTGGTCAGACCACCTTCAAGATGTGGGTTTGCGGATACTGCGGATGCAGCAGCTCCTTAGAAAGAATGAGGGATGGCTGAACCAGAAACTTACATGGATGCCATGGAGTGTAAGGATTCGTCAAAGTGGCAGCTGGCTATGGAGGAAGAAATGGATTCTTTGAGGAAGAACAACTTCTGGGAATTGGTAAAAATTCCAGGAAATCAGAAAGTTGTGGAATGTAAGTGCACTTACAAGATCAAAGAAGGGTGCCCTCTAAGAGATGAAGTCCGAAACAAGGCTAGGCTGGTGGCGAATGGGTTCACAAGAAAAGAAGACATAGATTTCACAAGAACTTTCTCACCTGGACACAAGGTGGAGAAGATGGTGAGTATCCTCATCTATGTCATTAATGGGCTGTTGGTTTGGAACAGAAGGGAGAGGATGGAAAGGTTTATATCTCAACTTAGTGAGGAGTTCGAGAGGAAGGATCTTAACCTTGCACAAAAGATCCTTGGGATGAGAATCATCCAAGAAAAGGAGAGAAGTCGATTGAGGGTTTCTTGGGCAATTAGTGTTTTCAGCAAATGTGTGAGTAATCCCGGAAAATAGCGTTGGTTTGGGATGAAGTGGTTGCAGAGGTACATGGAGGTTCAGTGGCAGCTAGTGGTAGCACTCATAACAACCAGGGCAGAATGCATAGCGGCTACGGAAGCCATAAAGGAGGCTATGGGGTGCAAAGGGTTATTGGATGAGTGGGAGGTCCTAAAAGAGCAGGTGATGGTATCTTTGGATAGCCAAAGTGCGGGGCACTTGTGGAGGTATCCAGTGTTCCATGAGGAGATGGAGCATATAGATGTTCGGTATCATTACATTCTGGAAAATGGTACAGAAGGAAGCATTCATGTTGACAAGAAGACCACGGAGAAAAGTCCTGCAGATTTAGGCACCAAGGTTCTACCTCTAAGAATGACCAATCATTGCCTTGGACTTCTTAGGAATGGAGTTGGTTAATTGGTAACTCCAGATGAGTTTGGATCCCGAAGCTTTCTGCACAATGGTTCAGGTTTTTGAACACTTAGACAAAGGTAGAGATTGTTGTTATTTGCCTAAGTTTCAAACATGTCCAAACATGGTCTAAGTTTGGTTAATGTCCAAACCAATTGTGGGATATCAAAGTTCAGCAAGTTATAAGGTTGCACACATGTGTGCTTCAATTTTGAGCATGGGAAGGTCAGGCACACTGCTGTGGAAGTTTCTGCCCACAGGCAGGAGGTGTGCGCACAGCATCAGGAGGCTGCAGCATCAGGTCACGCCGTAGCACACAGCACCACACCAAAACGCACAGCATCACTTGGAGAGTGATGAAGGGCTGAGATTAAAGGAAGAACATGATCAAAGGGAGGATAATGACTCACAAGAATGTCCAAGAATTAAGAGGCTATAAAAGGGGTTCTCAAGGCCTCATTTCATAAGATAATACAAGATACAAAAACACACATACAAGAGAGTTTTGTGACATTGTGAGATCATTGTAAACACTAAGAGAGAATTGTGTAGAGAGACATAAACACAAGAGGGACTCTTGTAGTGAGGCTGGTTGTAAAGAAGAGAGGTTAGTAGAGAATTGATAGAAAGCATTCTAATAGGTCTATCACTTTCTCGTTCTCTTCTTGGTTCTTCAAGAACTTGGATTCTTGAAGGGGATTGCTGTAACTTTGTAAGAACCATTGAGATAGTGCAGAGAGTTCGGAGGAACTCACGGGGACGTAGGCACATTGCCGAACCTCGACAACAAATTACTTGTCTTCTTTATTTCTTTGATTTTCTGTTCTTGAGTTCGATTGCTGAAATTCTTTCTACAAGTCATTCAAGACTTGGGTGTTTGGAAGATCACCACCTGGGCATCTTGTCAAGGTGATTTCCAACAAAGATTTTTCACTCTGATGGAGGAGGAGAATTCATAAACTCTAAGCAATCATCTCATCTTCTGTCCATCGGTATCATTCTGTAAAGAATTGTACAAACCTTTGGATATTGTGACAGTGAAAGATGATCTCGAACTTGATAACTCAAAGCTCACTGATGGGGAAGACTCCGTAGAACAACAAGAGAATATTGTGGAATGTAAGCCAGTTCCAACTCAATATGAAGTCGATGACACTGAGATATTCCAGTGGAGGTTAAATTGGTTGAGCCAGTTTCTTGTATAGTTGACTTTGTTGAGCACAATAAGGTGGCTGAAATGATTTGAGAGGAAGAGAAAGTTGCTTGCAGAAGTGAGGCTCTTATGGATCCAGTTGCCCTTGCTATTGAATTTATCCTCTCTACATGGTTTCAAGGACCGAGGCCGAGTTCTTTATAAGTGGTGGAGAATGATAGGGAACACGAGGAAGATTAGAATTAGGGATTTTAATCTAAGAATTGCTGGATATGAGAATAGTTATGTAATTGAAAATATTAAGAATTATTATCTTAGTTAGCTTCCTTGATTAGGATTAGGCTTATCTCTCATTGTTATCAGATTAGTTGTTCTTATCTTCTTAAGAATTAGTCTTAATTTATCTTTAGGTTAGGATTTTCCCTATGTATATGGGATTCTCTTTTGTTATTCGGTACTCATTTGTTATTTGGTAGCTTATGAATGAGTTCAGATTAAATTAACAATTTTCATACTGTTCCAAGTGATTTGGTTTACGGTTCCCTTGTGATTTGTGAAGATATATATGATTTGGATTGTATCTATCTTTAATTTCCCTGTTTCTTTTCAAATCTTTTATTTCTTCCTATCGTACGACATCACTTTGTTTTTGTCTTTTAATGAAAAATATGTCAAAGAGAAATTCTTAGGTAGACCAAGCTACATCAACAAAGTGAACACATTTTTTAACACCAATGTATCAAGTAAGAATTAACCATGACTAAAAAACTACTTTGTTATAATCTAACGTAAGTTGATATATAGGTTGAGCCTAGTATCAATTGTAAGTCCAACCTACTTAAAAATTTCTTCCATTGCAAAGTAAATATTTTTTAATTCTTCATTACATGAGTTGGGAATATATGAAAACACCAATAAATCCAAAACCTTGCCCAAATAAAAAGTAAAAAAAGGGTAAGAAATCCTAGCGAAAAATGCTACTTCATTACAAGTCCTAAAATTTAATAACAACATTAATTCAATGATCTTTAGATATTGAATGTATAAAAAATAATTAGGATCAATAATCGAATTCGGGCAAAGCAGTCTTACCAAATTTAAAGGTGCAGGAGGAATTGAACTTGATCCTCCTGCTGGCTGATCATCGGGTACTACAATAGTCTCATTTAAACTAGCTGTTGTAATGACTTTCTTGCATGTTTGGGAACCCACTTAAAGTGGATTGTATAAATTGTCCTTTGAGGGAGAACTTCATCCATGGATGAATTGTCGTTATTGTCAATTGTGTAAAATGAAATTGTGAGAAGACTTCCACCGATGTTCTCACCATTCGTTAATGGCTTATTATAGGGTAGTATAGCAAACCCTGATGCCAAAATTGCCATATAATCAGGTTTACCATCATTTAAAACCATGGACATGGCAAAAATATCCATTGGGGAATATATCACGTAGGATCCAGTTTCATCTTTATAGCTCTTTTGCAAGTACAAGATATCTATCTGGTTTGGAGAAGACTGCAATTAAAAGTACAAATGGGTTAAAATTTGGATAATAAATTGTGAAAATTAAGTAAAAGGGTATTTCACAACTTACATTGGCTTGTAAGATAAACACTCGGTTTGCTGGATTCTTGCCATTAACGACATAAGCAAGTTCACAAATGAGATTTGTCGGTATGAAAGTATATCCCACTTTATCACGCCCCACAGAGAACTTAAAATAGAAAAAAAAAAAAAAAAGATCTATTGATAAATTCAGTGTTTATAGAAGTTACAATAGATAACAATAAAAATTAAAAGCAAAAAAACTCATATGGGTAAATCATCCGACGAACTACATTTGAAGCTATTGATACCTGGGTTCTCGTATTCTCATCGCGAAGGAAATCAAATAGTGTCCTGGGTGAGATTTGAAGCCAAATTGAGGTTGTGAAAGCTAATGTGCTACAAGGAGGCTTTCCAGGAAAAAATTTGATATCCCTTGTCATTACCCTAATATCTTCACCTCCACTTATTGGTAATGGCATCAATGCATTTGATGTAGAAGCATTTACATGTTGACAAAGCTTCTCATCATTCTCTTAGAAAGCTTTAGCAGGCTCTCTCTCCCAACTTGTCGTATCAATACTATGCAAAGCAAACAAAAATAAAATTACAAATCAAGCTTTTAACAAAACTATAGCCTATGATTGATATGAGAGAAATGTTAAGGGAAAAAACATGAGTAAAGAAAAATGAAAAGAACTAAGAATTTGATCATTCCTCTATTGTTTGATAGAGTAGATGGGAAGTAGGACAAAAGAAAAATAATTCATTTTACTTTCCACTCGGCAATCATCCTTAAAGAGGATTGACAATTATAATTAAAGAGAAAAAAGTTTGAGAAAAATGCAGATCCTCCATTTTTTTACTCACGCTTTTCTTTTATCAATAACTAGAAAAGTGCTTTTCTCTTCCTTTTCTTTCATTTCTCTTTCTTCCTCCAACTAAATCATAGCCTAATTATTGATTAACTTTCATCATAATTATCATAACAAGAGGGAATGAACTTAGTAAAATAGGAGTAAATATTTACTTTCATCACGGGTAGGAGTGCTTCTAGCCATCAAAGCTTCAAGCTCTTCACAATGTCTAACTATGGCGCTAAATGCAAAACTTGAGGAAATTAGCGATTGAAAATACTATGAACTAATCTATTATCCACTTCAACTTGCTCAACCCATATAACCTATAAGGACATCATGAATAAACACATGAAATAAAAATATAGTGATATACAGATGGAGTAATTAAGCAAAGTTAAACAAAAAATTATGATTGTTACTATTTCAAAGTGCATGTCTCGAAGTAAGGTATCCAATTTTAGATGCTTTGATTTCGGATTTCATATTGTAATTTTTATTAAACCACACGGTTTTGTAGTCCCTAATCCAGCAACAACACCAGAATATATGAATGCTCCTAGCAGATAGTAGATAAAGTCACTCTATTCTAGCTGATAAGGACTATCCTAGCTGATAAGGATACTCAATCTCCTAACAGTCTTGTATTACCTCATCGGTAGATATTTATCAATCCTTTTGTAATCAGGAAAGCTTGTTATCATACAGCTGTAATATTCTTTATATATTGAACACAGATCATACACATAGAATGTGAAATTTACTCTATCTTTTTTCTACTTTTCTTGAATTTCAATAATTTTGTCATTGTTATTAGTTATAAATATTTATTTTTTATTCTATATTTATTTTTTTTGCTGATATTTTGTTAGTAATTTTCATGTTGGCCAAAGAGAAAATTGCTTTTACCATCTGTTTGGAAGGAAAAGAAGTGCAAGAGATTATTGTTACCTTCTGTTTAGAATAAAAAGAACTGCAAGAATTTGCAAAAAACTAAAACAAATTGGTTACTGTTCTGCAGGAAGATATAAGAAAGTGAAACGAAATGATTTTTTTTTTTCTCTAAAATTTCTTTAGGTGGTGGGAGAACCGTGGGTATGTAATTTGAGTGGAGTGGGTGTTTGTTCTAAAAAAAATGAAACAGAATGAGTGAAGCCTTTTAACTGAATGATTCTATTTTATACTTTTATGTTCTTGGTAACACCTATTTTTGTTTGATCGTGCAATTGATTATAGAGGTCTTGATGTAGATAAATTCATTTTTCGTAACAAATAAAATGACAATACACATAATCTAAAAGACTTAAAGAGGTTGAAGATGGGGATTAAAAGTTATCACATGCTAAACGTTTGCAATTTGATTGAGAGATGGTTAACAAAATACCACACAATACCAGATAAAATGGAAAAGAAATAAGATTTATTTAAAAATAAGAAACATCAACTTAGAAAGGTAACACCCCAAAACTTGGTTGAAACTCTTTTTCCATCTTGTCTTGGTAATTATAAAAAGGTGCTTTTAGCTTTATCAACACAGCTTACCAAGGTGTTCTATGCAGCCACAAAATAGAGTGCAAGAAGCTAACACTCTGTTTGGTATGAACTCAAGTATAGAATTCAGTTCATTTTCAAATGAATTGAAATTAGAATTTATTTATAAATAAATTGACATTTCATGTTCGAATGAATTGAAACTAGAATTCATTAGTAAATGAATTCACATTTCATTTTCAAATGAAGTGAAAGTACAATTCATTTGTGAATGAACTTATATTTCATTTTCAATTGAATAGAAACCTAAATTAATTTGCAAATGAACTCAAACGAATTTTTATGTTTGGTGTCCGTAGAATTAAAATGAATTTTGTGCTTGGAATCAACTAAGAATTCAATTTATTTATTAAAATTTTACTTAATACCCTTAATTACATCATGTTTTAATTCATTTAATATATATAAATTTCAATTTTATTTCATTTAACTTATAAATTTTAATTTTATTGATATTATTCAACAAAATTAACGCTATTCACTTTTTCAATTCACAAGATGAATTTATAATTCAAAAATGAAATCTTTTTTTTTTGGATATTAAATGTTAATTTACCTTTTTTAAAAAGAAAATTAGTTTTACTTTAGTGTACATCAATTTGAATATAGTAACATATTCATTTTATTTTTTTAACCTATTCTTTCGTATTTTCTTTTAATTTTATTCTAAAACAATAAAGAAACCAAAAGTTTAGTATTTTTAACTAAATATAGATCAAGCAAATAAAAGATAGAGATAAAGGATGAAGAGAAATAGAAGAGAGAGAAGAGTAGAGAAGTGACGCCTGGCAGAATAGCAATTATTCTGCAGGCTAATTTCGACATATATTTCACAGGGAAAACACACAAGAGAAATCCTAAAAACACAGAGAAACACTTCTGATGTTTAATTTAAAATTATGCAAATACTAATAATAATAATTTTTCCGTTTGTGGCCTCCTTATTTATAAGGCCAAAGATAAAAAAGGTAAAAAAAAATCCCCGAAAACATAAATTAGGGGAAAATTTATAGAAAATACTAATTCTGAAAAGAAATCGAAAAAGGAAAGTTTTCTAAAAACTGAAAACTGTAAAATTGAAGGCTTAAACGTCTTTTTTTTGGCTTAAAAATGACGACACTCAAATTTTTGAGTTTTGCCCGAAAGCCTGTTTCCAATCAGACTAGGGTGTCTGGGACCATATCCGGGCCTGTGACCCTCTAAACGATGTAAACCGGTCTAGGTAGCCTACTTGCTATCCTTGCACTAATCTGCCAACTCAAGGTATCTCAGTGCCAACAATGTACTATCTGACAACTCAACATCATCTGACTCGGATCCTCCTGCATCAATCGCCCCGGGTTGGAAAGAACTCGTCCTCGAGTTCACAATAGCCTCATCGGAATCCCCAAAATAAGGACTCATGTGTTTCACATTAAAGACATCAGAAGTTTTCAAATGACTGGGGAGGCGTAATCTGTAGGCGTTATCATTGATCTTCTATAGGATCTCACAGAGTCCAATCTTCCGCTCCTTCAGCTTATTATACTCTCCCACGGAAAAACAATCACGAGTTAATACTGCCCAAACAAAATCACTAACATCAAAAAGTACCTGACGACGATGATTGTCGCTATGAGCCTTGTACTTGGCATTACTCTTGTGAATGGCCAGCTTCACCTGCTCATGGATACCCCGAAGATGTTCTGCCATCTCATCTGCCTTATGATTCAAATGACCCACACGTGGAATAGGGGCTAAGTCAAGCACCCCAGATGGATTCTGACCATAGACAATCTCAAATGAGCTCATTCCTGTGGTTCTGGTTTTTGACCTGTTATAGGCAAATTCTGCTTGAGGTAACGCCAAATCCCACTGCTTCGGTTTAGTTCCTGCCAAGCTCCTCAAAAGGTTTCCTAATCTTCGGTTCACCACCTCGGTCTGACCATCTGTCTGAGGATGGTAGGCACTACTAAAATTCAACTTCGTTCCCAACTTCTCCCACAAACTCTTCCATAACTGACTCATGAACTTGGTGTCACGATCTGAAGTGATGGATCGGGGAACACCATGTAAACGTATAATCTCCCTAAAGTAAAGATGAGCGATTCGGGTAGCATACATTGTCTTCTTGCAAGGTATAAAATGGGCCATCTTGGAAAATCTGTTAACCACCACCAAAATAGAATCCAAGCCCCATTGGGTACGAGGTAAGCCCAATACAAAGTCTATACTGACATCAAACCAAGGGGCTTCAGGTACAGGTAAAGGTGTGTACAGGCCTGCATTAGTGAGAACTCCCTTAGACCACTGACACACATAACAACACTCTATATGATGAGCCACGTCATAGGTCAATTTGGGCCAATAATAATTAGAAGAGATCAAGGCCAATGTCTTATCTCGCCCAAAGTGACCCTCGTTATGAAGTTCACTAATAATCTGCTGCCTTAGTGAACAATCTGGAACGCACAACTGTAATCCACGAAACAGATAACCATTATGCAAAATAAAATTATGTCGTTGACCATTAGTTACCTTCTGAATTATCCTCCTGAAGGAAGGATCTGCAGCATACATATCCAAGAAAACCTCAAATCCTACAATTCTGGTGCTCATGGTGGTGAGAAGTAATGTATGACGACTCAATGCATCTGTGATACGGTTCGGACTTCCTACTTGGTGTCTCAGCGCAAACGTGAACTCCTGCAAGTACGCCACGCACTTAGCATGCCACCTACTCAGCTTGTGTTAGCCATTGATGTACTTCAGGGCCTCATGATCAGTGATAAGAATGAACTCCCTCTGCACTAGGTAGTAACGCCAATGTTTCAAGGATTGAACTATGGCATAAAACTCCAGATCATAGGTGGAATAATTCTTCTTTTATCCTGATAGCTTCTCACTGAAAAAAGCTATTGGCCGCCCATCCTGACTTAGAACACCACCAATACCAACCCCAGATGCATCACAATTTACCTCAAACACCTTTTCGAAATTAGGAAGTGCCAAAACTGGTGCCTCAGTCATCTTCTGCTTGACCAGTTGAAAGCTGGTTTCTGCCTCCTCGAACCACTGAAAATCATGCCCCTTAAGACACTATGTGATAGGAGCAATCAGAGTGCTAAAATTTCTGATGAACCGACGATAGAAGGATGTCAATCCATGGAAACTCCTGACATCATGCAAGGTCTTTGGTTTGGGCCACTCCAAGACCACATCTATCTTAGACTGATCTGCTTGAACACCATCAGTAGACACAACAAAACCTAGAAAAGTAATAGAAGTAGTGAAGAAAGAACACTTCTTCTGATTGATATACAGGCGCTCCGTCCTCAACATATCAAAAACAACACGGAGATAATCAAAATGTGACGCCCACGTCGGACTATAGATGAGGATGTTGTCGAAGTAAACTACAACAAACTTCCCCATGAAAGGTCGTAAAACCTGATGCATAAATCTCATAAATGTGCTGGGTGCATTAGACAGTCCAAAAGGCATGACTATCCACTCATATAACCCATGTTGCATCTTAAACGCTATCTTCCACTCATCTCTAGGCCTTATTCTGATCTGGTGGTATCCGCTTCTAAGGTCAATTTTTGAGAAGACCCTAGAATTGGACAGCTGGTCTAACATATCATCCAAGCGGGGAATTGGAAACCTATATTTCACTATAATCCTGTTGATTGCCTGCTATCAACACACATACGCCAAGAGCCATCTTTTTTCGGCACCAGTAGGGCAGGAACTGTGTATGGGCTCATATTCGCACGGACGTAGCCTTTCTCCAACAACTCTACCACCTGTCACTGCAACTCTTCAGATTCTTTGGGGCTAAGGCGATACGCCGGTCGATTAGGCAAACTAGACTCTGGAACAAGGTCGATCTGATGCTGAATGTCCTTCATAGGCGACAACCCAGGAGGAAGATCCTTTAGCATCAGGTCAGAAATATTTTCTACCAATCAAAAAAGACAGTAGGTATTATTAAAATATTTTCTACCAATCGAAAAATACACTAGGCATCGCCTATCTATTATAACCTCACTGCCTTTATTCAGCCACAACAATTTATACAGCTTAGGATGATGATCTGTCTTCAACTGCAGTTTCTGGACAGTCTCTTCAGACACTACATTCTCACAACTACCACTGTCAATGATCATCTTGCAGACCTTATCGGCAACTATACAGGTCGTGTGGAAAATATTGGTCCTCAACTAATCGTCCCCTGAATTGCCCTTGGGGGTCAGTAAACTCTTACGAACGACCAGAGTCTCATGGCCATCTCCATGCAACACATCTCCATCTTCATCATTATACACAGGCTCTCCAATCTCCTCAGTTTCGTCTACCTCGTCGTCCTCAATCAGGAGATTTTTGCCCTTATGGCTAGTAGGCTTTCTGCACTCAGTTGATTTGTGCCCATGTTCACCACATCTAAAACATCTAATATTTGGGTTAGAGTTACCTTGGGTTGGCTGCTAGGCAGGATGGGATTCCTGAGGGCTAACTGGTCGACTACTTTAATCGCTTCTGTTCATTGGCCTCCTGTTCTGCTGTTTTTCCACTGCAAGTGCACGTTGGTATACTTCCGAAACGGTCCACAACGAGTGAAGGCTGAGGATGTCCTGTAGGGGCTGCTGTAAACCCCCCAAATACAGTGCCACCATCTGTTCCTCTGTCTCGAATAAATCATTTTGGGCTATCAATTGATAGAACTCCTTCGTGTAATTATCCACCGATCACGTGCCCTACCTCAATGAATGAAGTCTCTGAAACAAGGTTTGAGTGTAGCCGAAATGAAAGAAGTGACCCTTCATCTTCTTCTTCATCTTCTCCCAATCTGTGATCTTAGCCTTGCCTTGCCGATCACGCGAGCGCCTCAACTACTCCCACCACGCAGATGCTCTGCCCTTCAGCTTAAATTTTTTTTTTATAAATTAAATATAACAAACCCTGGAATTTGGAAAAGATATCGCAAAAAAAAAAAGTTAAAAATTAATACAATGACACTGGATTATTTAAAAAAAATTATGTATCAATCTCTTCTTTGTTGTTAAAACCCAAAATAGAGAGAGAGAGAGAGAGAGAGAAAAAGCAAAGTGAAGGAATTTATTATTGAAAAAAAAATGGAGAGGTTGAAACAAACACACTTACTGAGATGTAAACATATTGTCTTCACGTTTCCTACACAAAATATGAGAAATCCCAAATATTTATAACTCTTCAAACGTGATCGAGCAGATTACCACTTATTCTATTATTATTAAAACTACTCTAAGAAAAGTTAAAAGCTAGACCCTGTATTAAATTAAAGACTACCACGATAAGTTCTAATGGACATTAGTATTATAAATACTGTACTTTTTTTAGATAGAACGTTACAAAATTAGATATTTATAACTCTTCAAACGTGATCGAGCAGATTACCACTTATTCTATTATTATTAAAACTACTCTAAAAAAAGTTAAAAGCTAGACCATGTATTAAATTAAAGACTACCACAATAAGCTCTAATGGACTTTAGTATTATAACTTCTGTACTTTTTTTAGATAGAACGTTACAAAATTAGATATTTATAACTCTTCAAACGCGATCTAGTTTAAAAGCAATAGGCTTTATGCTTGAGTCTTGTAATCATATATAAGTAGAATTTGGATAAAGGCATTATCATGCTCATATTTGAACCCTGAAATGGCTAGATCTCAAGGAAATTTTGAAATTGTTCTCTTTGTTTGCCATATTATAGCCTCCTTATTACTAAATTTTACTTCCTCAAACCCAATTGGATTTAGCCTAAAGCTCATCCCCAGAGATTCACCGGATTCTCCTTTATACCCCGGAAATCTCACTCAAGATGAAAGAATTCAGAGAATGGTCGAATTTTCTCAAGCTAGAGTACTTAACAATCACATTGCAGCCATGGACCCTGATAATATTCGTCTTACAGTGCACACCATTGGATATTACCATGCTGTAGAATTATCTCTTGGCACTCCCAAAAGTACTCAAATGCAACTTATGGACACTGGAGGTTCTCTTACTTGGACACAATGCAGACCTTGCATAAATTGTTTCAACCAAACATATCCAATTTTCACTTCAACTTCTTCTAGAAGTTACCAAAAGCTTCCTTGTCAACACCAAATTTGTCGTCAATTCTATCAATGTGTCAACAATGAATGTGTAAATCTATTGAGGTATGTTGATGGATCTGGAATCAGTGGTGTTGTCTCTAAGGAAACATTTCAAGTTCCATTTAATGACGGCACTACAAGACCTCTCTAAAATGTGATCTTCGGCTGCTCGAGAGATATCAGAGGTTTATCTTTTGCTTTAACTCGAAGTATATCTGGGTTGCTCGGAAGTTCATAGCCACAATATTTTATAAGTCAATTAGGAAACAGTGTCAATAGGCGCTTCACTTACTGTCTGCCCTATGTTTACCAACCAATGACAGCGAATTGTGTGCTAAGGTTTGGTGAAGATGTTGTCTTTCGAAATCAGTGAAGTGTTCGAAGAACCCTATTCGTGCATCAAAATGTATCGCTCCACTATTACTTAAATCCATTAGACATAAGTGCTGCAGGCAATAGCTTAGGGTTTCTACCAGGAACTTTTGATCTAAGACAAAATGTTGGTGGTTGTTCAATAGACAGCGGAAGTACCTTATCCTTCAACAATAGAGGACCTTACGAGGTTGTGACGAGTGCATTCGAAAGGCATTTCCAGCGTTTTGGCCTTCGAAGGTTTCACTCCCCAATAGAAGAACTAGATTTTTGTTATAAACGTAAGGTGAATTTTCACCAATATGCAGGGATGACATTCCATTTCCAAAGAGCAGATTTTTATGTTGAACCAACATATATATATATATCCATAACATCAATGCAAGGTACTTTTGTGTGGCATTGATGCCAATCTCTGGTAAAACCTTACTAGAGGCATGGCAACAACAAAATGCGCGCTTCGTGTATGACCTTAACAGGCAAGAACTACAGTTTGCTTCTAGGGATTGTTCAATGGATCGAGTATAACTTAATTTCCCATTTTATTCTTTATATATTTTATTTATTACGTTAACTTTTTGTTTATATATACTGGGATTGCTAACTTACACGACTGTAGGTGTAAGTTTGCACTGTGCCTCAACTTTTTAGTTAGTGTGTGTCTGCGTGTGTGTGAATCTTTACAGATTGACTCTGCAACCTGGCTACTTAAGTAATTGCAGAATCACGATTTAAACCCCTTGTGCCTTGCACTTAAAATATAAATTGTTCTCATCATTGGAAAAAAAATCTAAATGTTCTCATCATGCAAATTCCAGCAAGCATCCACCATTAAAATATAAAATGAGCCTGGTTAGCTATTAGCTCAAAACTCCACCCAACAGACTATTAAAAAAACCGATCATGAAATCCCAACAAGGTCAACCATTAACATATAAACTGTGAAATTAATTAAAGTCTACTGCTTCACCCAACAAACAATAGAAGAAGGAAAATATCTAACAAGGGTCAGATTTGCAAGACAGCCATCGCCAAGAAACTGACAGAACCAAAACCAAGGTAGTATTTCCCCTAACCCTAGCTAAACAAGGCACTCCAAAACTTCATCGCAATTGTGCAAGAAAAATACCACCAAAAATAATAATAATAAAGTTGGAGATCAATCAAATTCTAACTTAAGCAACTGGTACGTGTGGGAAAAGCTATTTATTTCAAAAGCTAAAACTATAAAAGAAAGAAAAGCTACTATTTCAACCACCATGGCTACAACACCACCAAACTCGAGAAAGATACAGCAATATATTGTCACAGAGGTTAATTACTTGAGCATAGATATTTACAAATACAATGAGCTCTTTTTTTTTTTTCTTTTCCTTTATTTTCATAAGGGAATTCACACCCCAACTCTACTACCATTGCAACATGCCAACAAGGCAAATTTCCGGTTCCAACTTCCAACCAATTTTCTTTCTTTCCAATCTTCTTACTGCAAAAACAAAGATAGTATTAGAATACCTTGTGTATGCACCACAAGCCCAAAAACAAGATGCATCATTAATCCACTTTCTTTCATCTCTTCAAATTTCCCTTGTGTGTGTTAGGATTCTATCAGGAAAAAAGGAAGGGATAAGTTGAGCTAATTTTAGAAGGGCCGAACATTGATGCGCTTTTTTTGTTTCTATTTTCCAAAACCATTTTGTAAAAGGTACTCTAGTAACATTTCTTGCTTTGGTTAGTAGTTATAATTAACCCTAATTTATAGTAAACTTTGTGATGGGAACACGAGGAAGATTAGAATTAGAGATTTTAATCTAAGAATTGGGGATATGAGAATAATTATGTAATTAAAAATATTAAGAATTATTATCTTAGTTAGCTTCCTTCATCATGATTAGGTTTATCTCTCATGGTTATCTAATTTGTTGGTGTAGGATTAGGATTATCTCACATAGTTATCTAATTTGTTTTTTATCTTCTTAGGATTTAGTCTTAATTTATCTTTAGGTTATAATTTTCCCTATATATGGGATTCTCAGTTGTTATTTGGTAGCTTAAGAATGAATTCAGATTAAATTATCAATTTACATACTTTGTGATTGAGTGTTGAATCGTCCATGTGATTTGGACTATTGTTCCATGTGATTCGGTTTAGTGTTCGTGTGATTTGGGAAGATTCATGTGATTTGAATCGTATCTATCTTTAATTCCTTGTCTCATTTCAATTCTTTTAATTTTTCCCTACTATATGACTTTAAGTAGTATCAGAGCCTAAACTTGATACCCCACCACCGCTCTTAAACAATGCACCCAAACAAGCCCTTAAACCAAAAAAAAAAAGCATTCAAACAAGCCCTTAATCGAAAAACAACATCCAGACAAGCCTTTAAACCAACACTGCATCAAAACCCGTTGCCTATAGTAGCAACACTTGATTCAATGCCGTCATCACAGTCCACCAGCCATCGTTGGTCACTGCAGTCACCTCAGAAGCTCGCACCACCACCATAAGGTGCAGATTTCCCAGGTGACCAAAACCCGAGAATCTCGACCTTGCTCCAGCCTCCTTAACCCTCAAAACAATTGCAAATTTTTTGATTTTTCATGGCCCGATCTAGTCTTTCACAGCCCTATCTGGCTCCTCCAATGATCGGACGACAAAGCTGGAGCCACCACTGTGACAAGCATAACATTTCTGACACAATACCATCTGCCCAGATCATCTTGTCGTCCGACCCGCCTCCCACTAGCCGCGACCTAGTCGAGTTAATTCTCCAAATCCACCTCGTCCCAGCCACCCAATGCTGGGACGGACATAACCATCGTGACCGGAGGACGGTTCCGACCAATAGACCCAAAGACCGGTTCCGAACTGACCAAGAGTTCAACAGGTCAGATCCGACCTAAACATCCTACCCGGTTCAGCTGCAGAGCCATAGGAAAGAAAAAGTCACCCGAAGCCATAGACCAAGCCGAGCCGAGCCGATCCATTTACCTAAGCTGAGCTGACCATCGAGTCGACCCGAGTAGCCTAATTGAATCAGGTTTTTTTTTTTTTTGAAGTATCTTGTAATTGTTGTATTTTTTTATTAGAAAAAAAAAGAGAGGATGAAAGAAGAACAAAAAAATGTTTGAGCTATTTTAATTTATAATTATGTCTTATCGTACTAGAATTCGTATTCAAAACTTACAAGCTCAACTGTCAAGTGCTTACTCTCGATTAGATGACTTGAAATCCAAAGCCATAGGGTATTGTTGGTGTTATCTTCCCTGTAGTATGTATGAAGAATAAGAAGAAGTTAAATATTGGGTTTATCATGCTGAGAGACGACTTGAAGAATTGAAGAACCAATATACGTATGAGTATGAGCTTAGTTCTCGATATGTCAATGATTTGAATAGTATTGGCGACAATATTTATGATGATGAGGGTATCTTAAAAAAATTATTATTATGCTCCTAAAGTTGCTAACCATGGTTGTGTTGAGTATGATCATGCTTCCGAAAGTTATGATGGGTATGATGCCTACGATGAGCTTATGATAGAACAAAAATCCAACCCATTAGCTTCCTCCAAAGTTCGAGATAAGCTAATCCACCCACTAAAAGAATGTAAAGAAACAGGGAAAGAATGTAAAGAGACACTGAAAGAATGTAAAGAATTGTGCAAACTATTGGATATTGTGACAGTGAAAGATGATCTCGGACTTGATAACTCAAAGTTCATTGATGGGGAAGACTCTGTATAACAACAAGGGAATATTGTGGAATATAAGCCAGCTCCAACCCAAGATGAAGAATTGTGCAAACCATTGGAATATAGTGCATGTTGCACCGATTGAGCTAGTTTCTTGTGCAATTGACTTTGTTGAACACATTAAGGTGGTTGAAACGGTTTGAGAGGAAAAAAAAATTTCTTGTAGAAGTGAGGTTCTTTTGGATCCACTTGCCCTTGCTATTGAATTTATGCTCTCTACCTGGTTTCAAGTACCGAAACCGAGTTATTTCTAAGTGGTGGAGAATGATGGGGAACACGAGGAAGATTAGAATTAGGGATTTTAATCTAAGAGTGGGAGAATATGAGAATAATTATGTAATTAAAAATATTAAGAATTATTATCTTAGTTGGCTTCCTTGATTAGGATTAGGCTTATCTCTCATGGTTATCTAATTTGTTTTTAGTCTGAATTTATTTTTAGGTTAGGATTTTCCCTATATATATGGGATTCTCATTTGTTATTTTGCAGCTTATGAATGAGTTCAAATTAATTTATCAATTTCCATACTTAGTGGGTTCCCAAACATGCACTTTATGGTTGGTTTAAATTGTCCTTTGAGGGACAACTTCATCCATGGTTGAATTGTTGTTACTGTCAATTATGTAAAATGTAGTTGTGGGAAGACTTCCACTGATGTTCTCACCATTCGTTAATGGCTTATTATAGAGTAGCATAGCAAACCCTGATGCCAAAATAGCCACATAATCAGGGTTACCACCATTTAAAACCATGGAAATGGCAAAAATATCCATTGGGGAATATATCTCATAGGACCCATTTTCATCTTTATAGCTCTTTTGCAAGTACAAGATATCTATCTGGTTTAGAGAAAACTGCATTCGAAAGTACAAATGGGTTAAAATTTGGATAATAAATTGTGAAAATTAAGTAAAAGGGTATTTCACAACTTACATTGGCTTGTAAAATAGACACGCGGTTTTCTGGATTCTTGTTATTAACGACATAAGCAAGTTCTCAAATGAGATTTTTCGATATGAAAGTCTATCCCGCTGTATCACATCCCAGAGAGAACCAAAGTTGACTGCAAAAAAAATAAGACCTCTTGATAAATTCAGTATTTATTGAAGTTACTTTAGATAACAATAAAAATTAAAAGGAAGTAAACTCATATGGGTAAATCATCAGACGAACTACATTTGAAGCTGTTGATACCTAGGTTCTCGTATTCTCATCGCGAAGGAAATCCAATAGTCTCTTGAGTGAGATTTGAAGCCAAATTAAGGTTGTGAATGCTAATGTGCTACAAGGAGGCTTTCCTGCAAAAATTTTGAAATCCCTTGTCATTACCCTAATATCTTCACCTCCAGTTACGGGTAATGGCATCCATGCATTTGATGTAGAAGCATTTACATCTTGAAAAAAGCTTCTCATCATTCTCTCATAAAGCTTAAACAGGCTCTCTCTCCCAGCTTGTCCTATCAATACTATGCAAAGCAAACAAATATAAAATTACAAATCAAGCTTTTAACAAAACTATAGGCTATGATTGATAGGAGAGAAATATGAACGAAAAAACATGAGTAAAGAAAAATGAAAAGAACTAAGAATTTGATCATTCCTCTATTGTTTGATAGATAGGATGGACAATTGGACAAAAAAAAAATTCATTTTACTTTCCACTCTACAATCATCCTTAAGTAGGATTAACAATTATAATTGAAGAGAAAAAGTTTGAGGAAAATGCAGATAGTCAATGTTTTTTACTCTCACGTTTTTCTCTTATCAATAACTAGAAAAGTGCTTTCCTCTTTCTTTTCTTTATTTTTCTTTCTTCCTCCAACTTTTCCTCCCCACTAAATCATAGCCTAATTATTTATTAACTTTCATCATAATTATCTTAACAATAGGGAATGAACTTAGTAAACTAGGTTAATAGGGTTCATACTAACAAAACTAGTTTCTTGCTTAAGTGTTACCTCACTTTCTTACTAGCCTAATTATTATTAGTGCGGGCTACAGAGAGATTCCGGTTGGTGGGAATGATATTGTACTAAATAAGTCATAGAATTTCCAGAAGAATTACTTTTTGTTCCTTTTCAAGTGAATTTTTTTTGGATGGATAAAGATGAAATTTTATAGGCATGCCTCTTGACAACCAAACAGAAACATTACATTTACAACTATAGGAACAAAGCTGAAAGGAAACAAATTTGAAAACAAACTAGCTAGCATTTTGGATCCATAACTTTATCAATGATATATATCACAATCTATACTCCTTTCCTGTATTATTCGTTTCTATAGAAAGGATCCGATCAATTTCCAGTTCTGCGTAAGAATATTGTGAGGAAAACTTATTTGTTCCATAGAAGTTGTCCCTCAAATGTAATTGTGAGAAGACTTCCACCGATGTTCTCACCATTTGTTAATGGCTTATTATAGGGTAGTATAGCAAACCCTGATGCCAAAATAGCTACATAATCAGGGTTACCACCATTTAAAACCAGGACATGGCAAAATATCCATTGGGGAATATATCACTAAGGATCCTGTTTCATCTTTATAGCTCTTTTGCAAGTACAAGATATCTATCTGGTTTGGATAATATTAAAAGTACAAATGCATTAAAATTTGGATAATAAATTGTGTAAATTAAGTAAGGGTAATTCACAACTTACATTGTCATGAAGAATAGACACACGGTTTTCTGGATTCTTGCCATTAACGACATAAGCAAGTTCTCAAATGATTTGTCAGTATGAAAGCATATCCCATTTTATCACATCATAGAGAGAACTAAAATATATAAAAAAAAAAAAAAATAAGATCTCTTGATAAATTCAGTATTTATAGAAGTTACTATAGATAACAATAAAAATTAAAAGCAAGAAAAATCATATGGGTAAACAGCTCTGATGTTTATTTAAAATTATGCAAATTCAATAATAATGTTTACGAAACCCTAAGACCCTATTTATAAGGTCGAAACAAAATAGGAAAATTAAATTAAGACTGAAATTAAAATAACTAAAATAAAAAGTTTCCTAAAAAGTGTACACTGCCAATTTGGAGGCCTAAACGTCGTTTTTTGGTTAAAATTTTGCCAGGTTGATTAAAAAAAATCAAGTTTTGTTCGTTGGCCCGTTTTCAATCAGACTAAGGTCTTTCGAGCCTGATCTGAGCCCGTGGCCCGTTCTAAGTAGTCCACCTGCCAGTTCTGCGCTGATCTGTCAACTCTGCATCATCTGACTTGGATCCTCCTGCGTCAGGTTGTGAAAGCTAATGGGCTACAAGGAGGCTTTCCAGAAAAAAAAAAAATTTATATCCCTTGTCATTACCCTAATATCTTCACCTTCACTTATGGGTAGTGGCATCCATGCATTTGATGTAGAAGCATCTACATCTTGACAAAGCTTCTCATCATTCTATCAGAAAGCTTTAGCGGGCTCTCTCTCCCAGCTTGTCCTATCAATACTATGCAAAGGAAACAAAAATAAAATTACAAATCAAGCATTTAACAAAACCATAGCTTATGATTGATAGGAGAGAAATGTGAAGGGAAAAAACATGAGAGTAAAGAAAAATGAAAAGAACTCAGAATTTGATCATTCCTCTATTGTTTGATAGAGTGGATGGGAAGTAGGAAAAAAGATAAAATAATTCATTTTACTTTCCACTCGGCAATCATCCTTAAGAGGATTGACAATTATAATTAAATAGAAAATGTTTAGGAAAATGCAGATCCTCCATTTTTTTTACTCTCACGTTTTTCTTTTATCAATAACTTTCATTTTACTTTCCACTCGGCAATCATCCTTAAGAGGATTGACAATTATAATTAAATAGAAAATGTTTAGGAAAATGCAGATCCTCCATTTTTTTTACTCTCACGTTTTTCTTTTATCAATAACTAGAAAAATGCTTTCCTCTTCCTTTTCTTTCATTTCTCTTTCTTCCTCCAACTTTTCCTCCCAATTAAATCATAGCCTAATTATTGATTAACTTTCATCATAATTATCATAACAAGAGGGAATGAACTTAGTAAAATAGGAGTAAATATTTACTTCCATCACGGGTAGGAGTGCTTCTAGCCATCAAAGCTTCAAGCTCTTCACAATGTCGAATTATAGTAGCCACCCAACGCTTTGGGCTAAACGCAAAACCTGAGGAAATTATCGGCTTGAAAATACTATGAACTAATCTATTATCCACTTCAACATGCTCAACCCGTATAACCTATAAGGACATCATGAATAAACACATGAAATAAAAAATAGTGATATACAGATGGAGTGATTTAGCAAAGTTAAACAAAAAATTATGATTGGTACTATTTCAAAGTGCATGTCTCGAAGTAAGGCATCTAATTATAGATGCTTTGATTTCGGATTTCATATTGTAATTCTTATTAAACCACACGGTTTTGTAGTTCCTAATCCAGTAACAACACCAGAAGATATGAATGCTTATAGCAGATAGTAGATAAAGACACTCTATTCTAGCTGATAAGGACTATCCTAGCTGATAAGGATACTCAATCTCCTAACAGTCTTGTATTACCTCATCAGTAGATATTTATCAATCCTTTTGTAATCAGGAAAGCTAGTTATCATATAGCTGTAATATTCTTTATATATTGAACACAGATCAAACACATAGAGTGTGTGAAATTTACTCAATCTTTTTTCTACTGTTCTTGAAATTCATTTATTTTGTCACTGTTATTAGTTATAAATATATATATTTTATTTTTTATTTTTTTGCGGATATTTTGTAAGTAACTTTCATGTTGGCCAAAGAGAAAATTGCTTTTACCATCTGTTTGGAAGGAAAAGAAGTGCAAGAAATTATTGTTACCTTCTGGTTAGAGTAAAAAGAACTGCAAGAATTTGCAAAGAAGTAAAACAAATTGGTTTCTGTTTGGCAGGGAAAATATAAGAAAGTGAAACGAAATGATTTTTTTCTCCAAACTTTCTTTAGGAGGTGAGAAAACCGTGGGTATGTAATTTGAGTGGAGTGGGTGTTTGATCTGAAAAAAAAAAATGAAACAAAATGAGTGAAGTCTTTTAACTGAACGATGCTATTTGATACTTTTATGTCCTTGGTAACACCTATTTTTGTTTGATCGTGCAATTGAGCAATTGATTATAGGGGTCTTGATGTAGATCAATGCATTTTTCGTGATAAATAAAATGACAATACACATAATCTAAAAGACTTCAAGAGGTTCAAAATGGGGATTAAAAGTTATTACATACTAAACGTTTGCAATTTGATTGAGAGATGGTTAACAAAATACCACACAATACCAGATAAAAAGGAAAAGAAATAAGATTTATTTTAAAATAAGAAACATCAATTCACAAAGGCAACACCCCAAAACTTGATTGAAACACTTTTTCCATCTTGTCTTGGTAATTATAAAAAGACGCTTTTAGCTTTATCAACACAGTTTACCAAGATGTTCTATGCAGCCACAAAGTAGAGTACAAGAAACTGACGCTCAATTTGGTATGAACTCAAATATAGAATTCAGTTCATTTTCAAATGAATTGAAAATAGAATTCATTCGTAAATGAATTCAAATTTCATTTTCAGATGGAGTGAAACTAGAATTCATTTGTAAATGAACTTATATTTTGTTTTCTATTGAATTGAAACTAAAATTAATTAACAAATGAACTCAAATGAATTTTCATGTTTGGTGTCCGTAGAATTAAAATGAATTATGTGTTTGGAATCAACTAAGAATTCAATTTATTTTTTAAATTTTACTTAATACCCTTAATTACATCATGTTTTAATTCATTTAATATATATACATTTTAATTTTATTTCATTTAACATTTTAATTTTAATTTTATTGATATTATTCAACAAAATTAACACTATTTTCTATTTCAATTCACAAGATGAATTTATAATTCAAAAATTGAATCTGGTTTTTTTTTGGGATGAAATCTGGATATTAAATATTAATTTACCATTTTTTTATAAAAAAAATGTTAGTTTTACTTTAGTATACATCAATTTGAATATAGTAACAATTCATTTTATTTTTATAACCTATTCTTTCGTTTTTTTTTAATTTTATTCTAAAATAATAAATAAACCAAAAGTTTAATGTTTTTAACTAAATATAGATCAATCAAATAAAAGACATATATAAAGGATGAAGAGAAATAGAATATAGAGAAGATGAGAGTAATTTTATCCTTCTAATTTTATAAAAACTCATGTTTAGAGTTCATTTGCAAATTTTATCAATTTTAATAAAATTTGTTCATAACTAATTCAATTCTATTAGAATTCCTTTGACAATGAATTATATGCTTTTATTAACAAACCAGACATGCGATTAATTCATTTGTAAATAAATTTTACACTTTATTAACAAACCAAACATATGGTCAATTAATTTGTAAATGAATTTCACACTTTATTAATAAACCAAACACAACAACCTATAGAATTCAAATGAATTCCACAAAAATTATGGAATTCATTTAAGCCAAATGGAGTGTAAATGCAAAGAGAATATAGCAAAGGCCACAAAGTTGTCATCAAGTTAAAGGATCATATAACCGCTTTAAATTTTTTTACAATTGTGAACATTTCTCTTTCACAAAACAGACTGTAAGTGCCACAAAGTTAAGGATAATCATCATTTGCTCCTTGTTTTTGCTTATGCGCAAACAAAATTATTCTGAAATTCGAATATAATAAATACAAAAAATAAGACTGACAAGTTTTGTTGAAGCCCGAAAAGTTATCGTCTGAGATCTGTTGAAGTGGTGAGTCGTCTTGTCTTGAAACCTTTTGAGATTGTTTTCCATTACTCTCTCTTTCTTCTGTACTCTGTTTTTGAGAGAAGTGGAAATCCAAATGAGAAATTAAAACGTGAAAAAAGAGAGGAAACAAAATCAAATTTAAACAAAACATTTGAAAGAGAGAAACTATACCACCAGCTATGAATAATCTCAGCCACAGGAGGGATAGAGAGAGAGTGGTTTTGATAAGGAAGAAAAGAAGAGAGAACATGTGAAGCAATATAGAACGAAATATAGAAACCAAGGCTTTGCTGGTAATATTTTAATTTTGATTTGGGGGATATTAAGGGGGAAATTAAAATTGAAATATTTTCTAACAAACTGTAGTGCTAGCACTTGGATCGCCAGTTAGTAGAAGAAAAGTTTGATTTAAATGTTTTTATTAATTAGTTTATTCAATGAATAAAGTATATCTTAATTGATAAAGTTGTCACAGTATTGACTAGGTGAACCACGTAAGACTGTGTGGTCAAATAATAAGCACTTTATCCATTTCACGATGTACATGATTAAGTTGCACGGTCCAAGACGATTCAACAACGTCCTGCAATCATTCACAATGGAATTAAAACATGGGAAGGCTGCTCATTTTGAAGCAAATCAAGATCAATTTTAACAGCAAACACTACTTTTATCAAATATAAAAAAGATATTTCACCAAATAACATACAAAATTTGATCTCCACTTATCTAATCAAAGTAAAATGTAAAATATTTTTTGAAATCTCAAAATTTTCGGTTAAAGGTAAGATTTAAATTAATTTGATTTGATTTGTTCTTCAAAACAATTTTCAAACATTTAGCAACTTTAATGTTGTCTTAACATTCAAATACAATAAAGTTTCCCCCTAAGCTAGAACTCAAGGGTGAAAACTTAAACCCTTTAGGTAATAACTTTCAAAAATTGAATCCTAAAAGAAGTTGGAAAAGATATCCCAAAAAATGTTAAAAATTAAGACAATGACACTAGATTAATTTTTAAAAAATTATGTATCAATCTCTTCTTTGTTGTTAAAACCCAAAATAGAGAGGGAGAAAAGAAGCAAAGTGAAGGAATTTATTATTGAAAAAAAAAATGAAAAATTGGAAAGGTTGAAACTAACACACTAATTGAGATGTAAACAAATTGTCTTTACGTTTCCTACACAAAATCTGAGAAAACCAAAATCCTAAGTATTTATAACTCTGCAAAGTGTGATCTAGCAGATTACCACTTATTCTATTATTATTAAAACTACTCTAAAAAAAGTTAAAAGCTAGACCATGTATTAAATTAAAGACTACCACAATAAGCTCTAATGGACTTTAGTATTATAACTTCTGTACTTTTTTTAGATAGAACGTTACAAAATTAGATATTTATAACTCTTCAAACGTGATCTAGTTTAAAAGCAATAGGCTTTATGCTTGAGTCTTGTAATCATATATAAGTAGAATTTGGATAAAGGCATTATCATGCTCATATTTGAACCCTGAAATGGCTAGATCTCAAGGAAATTTTGAAATTGTTCTCTTTGTTTGCCATATTATAGCCTCCTTATTACTAAATTTTACTTCCTCAAACCCAATTGGATTTAGCCTAAAGCTCATCCCCAGAGATTCACCGGATTCTCCTTTATACCCCGGAAATCTCACTCAAGATGAAAGAATTCAGAGAATGGTCGAATTTTCTCAAGCTAGAGTACTTAACAATCACATTGCAGCCATGGACCCTGATAATATTCGTCTTACAGTGCACACCATTGGATATTACCATGCTGTAGAATTATCTCTTGGCACTCCCAAAAGTACCCAAATGCTACTTATGGACACTGGAGGTTCTCTTACTTGGACACAATGCAGACCTTGCATAAATTGTTTCAACCAAACATATCCAATTTTCAGTTCAACTTCTTCTACAAGTTACCGAAAACTTCCTTGTCAACACCAAATTTGTCGTCAATTCTATCAATGTGTCAACAATGAATGTGTATACCTAGTGAGGTATGTTGATGAATCTGGAACCAGTGGTGTTGTCTCTATGGAAACATTTCGAGTTCCATTTAATGACGGCACTACAAGACCTCTCCAAAATGTGATCTTCGGCTGCTCGAGAGATAGCAGAGGTTTTTCTTTTGGTTTAACTCAAAGTATATCTGGGTTGCTCGGAATGAGTTCGTACCCACAATCTTTTATAAGTCAATTAGGAAACAGTGTCAATAGGCGCTTTGCTTACTGTCTGCCCTATGCTTACCAACCAATGACAGCGAATAGTGTGCTAAGGTTCGGTGAAGATGCTGTCTTTCGAAATCCATCAAGCGTCCAAAGAACCCCATTCGTGCATCAAAATGTATCGCTCCACTATTACTTAAATCTATTAGACATAAGTGTTGCAGGAAATCGCTTGGGGTTTCCACCAGGAACTTTTGATCTAAGACAAAATGTTGGTGGTTGTTCAATAGACAGCGGAAGTACCTTATCCTTCATCGATAGAGGACCTTACGAGGTTGTGATGAGTGCATTCGAAAGGCATTTCAGGCGTTTTGGCCTTCGAAGGTTGCACCCCCCAATCGAAAAACTAGATCTTTGTTATAAACGTAAGGTTAATTTTCACCAATATGCAGGGATGACATTCCATTTCCAAAGAGCTGATTTTTATGTTGAACCAACATATATGTATATCCATAACATCGATGAAAGGTACTTTTGTGTGGCATTGTTGCCAATATCAGGCAAAACCATACTAGGGGCGTGGCAACAACAAAATACGCGCTTCGTGTATGACCTTAACAGGCAAGAACTACAGTTTGCTTCTGAGGATTGTTCAATGGATCGAGTATAATTTAATTTCCTATTTTCTTCTTTACATATTTTATTTATTATACTAACTTTTTATTTATATATACGGGGATTGCTAACTTACACGATTGTAGATGTAAGTTAGCACTGTGCCTCAACTTTTTAGTTAGTGTGTGTGCGCCTGTACGTGGATCTTTACAGATTGACCCTGCAACCTGGCTACTTAAGCAATTACGGAGTCACAATTGAAACCCCTTGTGCCTTGCACATAAAATATAAAATGTTCTCATCATTGGAAAAAAAATGTAAGTGTTCTCATCATGCGAATTCCATCAAGCATCCACAATTAAAATATAAATAGAGCCTGGTTAGCTATTACCTCAATACTCCACCCAACAGGCTATTAAAAAAGCCGATCATGAAATCCCAACAAGGTCAACAATTAAAATATAAACTGTGTAATTAATTAAAGTCCACTGCTCCACCAAACAAACTATAGAAGAGGGAAAATATCTAACAAGGGTGAGATTTGCAAGACAGCCATCGCCAAGAAAATGACAGAAGCAAAACCAAGGTAGTATTTCCCCTAACCCTAGCTAAACACGGCACTCCAAAACTTCATCGCAATCGTGCAAGAACAGTACCACCAAAAAAATAATAATAAACTTATCTATAAATAAAGTTGGAGATCAAACAAATTCTAACTTAAGCAACTGGTACGTGAGGGAAAAGCTATTTATTTCAAAAGTTAAAACTATAAAAGAAAGAAAAGCTACTGCTTCAACAACCATGGCTACAACACCACCCAACTCGAGAAAGATACAGCAATATATTGTCACAGAGGTTAATTACTTAAGCATAGATATTTACAAATACAATGAGCTCTTTTTTTTTTCTTTTCCTTTATTTTCATAAGGGAATTCACACCCCAACTATACTACCATTGCAACATGCCAAAATGGCTAATTTCTGTTTCCATCTTCCAATCAATTTTCTTTCTTTCCAATCTTCTTACTGCAAAAACAAAGATAGTGTTAGAATACCTTGCGTATGCACCGCAAGCCAAAAAACAAGACGCGTCATTTATCCACTTTCTTTCAAGAATCTCTTCAAATTTCCTTTGTGTGTGTTAGGATTCTATGGGGCAAAAAGGAAGACATAAGCTGGGCTAACTTTAGAAGGGCTGAAAATTGATGATTTTTTTTTTTTGTTTCTATTTTCCAAAATCATTTTCCCACTAGTATAAAAGGTGCTCTAGTAACATTTCTTGCTTTGGTTAGTAGTTATAATTATCCCTAAGTTATAGTAAACTTTGTGATGGGAAACACAAGGAGGATTAGAATTAAGGATTTTAATCTAAGAATTGGGGATAGGGGAATAATTATATAATTGAAAATATTAACAATTATTACTTAGTTAGCTTTCTTGATTAGGATTAGGCTTTTCTCTCATGGTTATCTTATTTGTTGGATTAGGATTAGGCTTATCTCGCATAGCTATCTGATTTGTTGTTCTTATCATCTTTGGATTTAGTTTTAATTTATTTTTAGGTTAGGATTTTCCCTATATATGAGATTCTCATTTGTTATTTGGTAGCTTATGAATGGATTCAGATTAAATTTTCAATTTTCATACTTTGTGATTGAGTGTTGAATTGTCTGTGTGATTTGAACTATTGTTCCATGTGATTTGCTTCAGTGCTCGTGTGATTTGGGAAGATCCATGTGATTTGGATCGTTTATATCTTTAATTCCTCATTTCTTTTCAATTCTTTTAATTCTTCCTTACTATACAGCATTAAGTAGTATCAGAACCTAAACTTGATTCCCCACCACCGCTCTCAAACACTGCACCCAAACAAGCCTTTAAACCCAAAACAAAACAGCTTCCAAACAAGCTCTTAATCCAAAAACTTCATCCAAACAAGATGTTAAACCAATACTGCATCCAAACCCATTGCCTATAGTAGCAACACTTGATTCAGTGCTGTCATTGCAGTCCACCAGCCGTTGTCGGTCACCGCTGTCACCTTAGGAGCTCGCACCACCACCATAAGGTGTGGAATTCCCGAGCGACCAAAACCCGAGAATCCTGACCTTGATCATTGCCCCCTTAACCCTCAAAACAACTGCAAATCGTTCGATTTTTCACAGCTTGATCTGGTCTTTCATAGCCCGATCTGGCTCCTCCAGTGACCGGACCACCAAGCTGGAGCCACCACTGTGACCAGATCAACATTTTTGGCACAACACCACCTGCCCAGATCGTCTTGTCATCCAACCTGCCTCTCACTAGCTGCGACCTAGTTGAGCTAAATCTCCAGATCCACCTCGTCCCAGCCACCCAACGCCGGGACGGACACAACCATCGTGACCAGAGGACGGTTTCGACCAGCTGTAAAATTCTCTAGAAAATTGATATCTGGATCTTTCCAAACATATATGGCTCATCTTCTGGTTCTTCCTGAATCAATACAGTTTAATCCACAAAAATGATTGATCTGGATGGGCAATTCTGGCAATTTAGTGAAACTACTTTCCAAGTGCTTGTAAACCTATAAAACAATGAAGAAACAACTCAAAGTAATAAATTCCTAAGCTAAACATATAAATAAATACTTGAGCGCTGTTGTGCTTGATCGCGGGTCTCCTGCACTCGATCATAACAGCAGATTCCAGCGTTTGCATTTTTTTCACATTAAATCCCCAATTTCCTTTGCAATCCTCCAGAACATTAAAAATCATAGAACTAACACAAAATATCAGATTAGGACACAACTAAAGAATTAACAAATGTAAATTAAGGGGTTAAAATATGCAATATTTGGCACTCATCAAATACTCCCAAACTTAGATTTTGTTAGTCCCTTAGCAAAACAAAACAATAAAAACTAAATGAAAAACAAAGAACTCAAAGATAAATCCATTATTCATGGTATCCAAAAATTTAAGTAGCACACAAAACCATGATATTCATTCATGAGCAAGCTTAAAATATAAACCCATCTTCGCAACGGATAGGAATTTTAAAATCTAATTACATACAAGAGACTGGCTATGGCATCACAAGCTCGAATCAGTGTAAAGTGAATAGCACAAAAAAATGAAGCTTCCAAATAACTCCAATGTGTAATGTCTTCATGTCCCAAGATTCACCGAATTTCCCATCAGAGGGAACAATAGTGGCATAGTTTTTATTTCTTTCTTTTACTATGAGACTTTGCCATGTTTAGTTCCCTTAAACTTTCTAATTGACCCATGTAGCGAGTGTTGAGTCAATAATTCCCAAACCATGTGGTTTTCGGGCATTAGGTGTAAAGACACCCCTAATGACTTACTAACTCGAGTCAAAAAGGCTACAAAACTAAACTGGCCTTAATGCTACCAAGCAAAATTCTAACCTTTTGATGTGAACACTCACTGCTTACTGAGGTAAGAGGTCTAGTTACTTAGCAGAAAGTTTATCAATGATCATTATGAGCAAAATTCCCACCTTTTGACGTGAACACTCACTGCTTACTAAGGCAAGAGGTCCAGTTACTCAGTGGAAAGTTTTTTAATGATCATCATGACCATTTTTTTATCTCTTTTTTTTTTGTCTATACCAAAGTGTTCATCCAATAAGTCAGTTTCAGTTAAGCCATGGAAACATATACATGAAAATCGCATGTCATACCTCACACAATTATGTGCTAATGTGCTCGTGTCAGATTAGATCAAACATGTGAATTCTTAAATGCCTAAAGTAAGAAACTAAACTTTAAAACTCTATCATCAGATCATGTGTTCAAGATTTTAAGCTCACCAATGACATCACATCACAGTATTTATTTAGATCAACCAAAATTTCAAAATAACATGAGCATGCATTCATCTTCTCTTTAAAACGAAAAAACAACAACAAACTGGGACAAAGTATGTGTAATGTGTCTCCCATTCCCCCAAATTTAAATTACACATTGTCCCCAATGTGTGAATAATATGGAAAAAGTTGACTTGGGAGACGGAGAACTAGCTGGAGTGGCATGGCTCACAGCATAGCCCCGAACTTGAACTGAAGTACGCGTCGTCCCTGAAAAATAAAGACTGAAAAACAAAAAATACTAGAAATAAAGAGTAACAAGAAATATGTAAAATAATAAAAACATAAAGGATATGCTGTGGGTGCCTCCCATGAGCACGAAGTTTAACGTCTTCAGCCAGACTCAACAATAGTAATCATGCTCAGCCAACCACTCCACCATCTGATCAATAAATGGGAGTGGAAAATGATCCTTCCTTGTGGCAGCATTCAACTTACGGTAGTCTAGACACACTCTCCATCCTGATTGAACACAAGTTGGCACCAACTCGTTGTCTTTATTCTTCACTACCATCAATCCAGCCCACTAGGGCACGACATGAATCGGACTCACCCACTTGCTATCAAAGATTGGATAAATGATCCTTACATCCAACAACTTTATCACTTCAGTCCTCACAACCTCTTGCATAGCTGGGTTGAGCCTTCTATGTGGCTCCATCGATAGCTTGGTACTCTCCTCCAAATGTATCTTGTGCATCACCACCAAGGGGCTGATCCCCTTGACATACTCAATAATCCAACCGATAGCTTCCTTGTGCTCTCTTATAACGTCCAATAATTTCTACTCATGAGCATCAACAAAATTTGAAGCTATAATCACAAGCAAAGAATCTGCTGGACCTAGGAACTTATACTTAAGATTGTATGGTAAAGGCTTAAGTTCCTTGTGGAGGGGCTCAGGTGCTGCGGTCTCCTCTGTCTCACTGCTCTCCCGAGGAGCAGACTCCAAAATGGCACTTGCTTGCTCAAGTAACTTATCCAACTCCAAATCCTCTCCAAACTGAGTGAAGTATGCCTCTAGAATGTCCTCAGACTTCCCTCCTTTCTTAGGCCCTTGTAATCTCTCAGGGTAAGATGCTTTAGGTACAAACGACTTAGGAAGATCCTTTATAGTGGTGTGGCTGTAGATGGCTCAACATCTCTCTTCTACTTGTTGCCACTTTCTTACCCTTGATGCATAGCAGGGTTCTCTTCCACTTGATTATCCACTTGTCTCCCTGACCTCAATGTGATAATCGATTGCATTTGTTCCTGCCCATGCATCGGAGTTTATAAATTTCAAACCGTAAACTTTTCCTTCGGGTTAGGAACAGGTTGACTAGGGAACTTTCCCTTCCCTCCTTCACCCACGTGACTTGCGATTTAACTCATTTGACTCTTTAGCTTGGAAATCGCTTGGGTGTTTACTATTGTCGCACTCCTTACTTCGCTGACGGGTTGGTCGACCATCTTCATGAAATCTTTGAGAGTGTCCTCCAATGATTGTGAAACCGACATTGGCGCTTTAGTGGGAGCTTGGTAAGCAGCTGATGGTGTTGGATGGGCTGAGCGACCATGACTTGGAACTGGTGGAGGAAATCCTGGAGGCAATTGATTATAAGCATGAGGGGCCCCTCCCTGATTCATCGGTTGGTTATGCTTCCATGAAAAATTAGGGTGGTTCCGCCACACTGGATTGGAAGTCTCAAAGTAAGATCCATTTGATTGCTTCCGATAGTCATTGAAAGCGTTCACTTGTTCCATGGGATACTCGGCAAAAGTCGGCGTAGATGAACAATTCTGTGCTAAATGTCTAGGACTAGCACAGATGGAACAACTATCAGCATTGAATGTATTGGCTGCATTGATGGACTGACCAGTCATCTTCATGAAATCCTTGAAGGTGTTCTCCAATGATTAGGGCTTTAGATCAAAATGGGTAGCAATTGTTGGTGGCAACATTATTCAAGAAGGCTAGTTAGTCGCAACGGGTGCGAACAAATCCCTAAGGGATGTAGTGAAGTCCACGTTCCAAGCTTTAGGTTGCACTACATTCTCTAGTTGATTTGCATTATTTAAATTGTCCCTTATCTCAATCGTCTCTCTCTCAACAAGTGCTCTCTTATTTCTCCTAAGAGTTCTTTCTATTTCGGGATCTAAAAGTATCAACTCTAAGTTCAGCGATCTCCGACAAAGCATAAACCACACAAAAAGCAATAAAATAAACTAACTAGCAAAAACAAATGAATAAAATAAAATATAAATAACAAATAACAATAAAATAAAATAAATGCAAAAACAAAAAACACAGTACTCACAAAATGGGCAAACAAAAATTGGCAATTATATATATATATATTTGTTCTTTATGGGCAACTGCAAATAAAAACAGAATGAAATTTCAAAAATAAAAATGAAACAAAAATGCTAACTAAACTAGTAGAAAAATAAAATCAATTTAGACAAAAATTTAATTTTCACAAACAAAACAACTCCCTGGCAACGACACAAAAAAACTTGTTATGAGTTTTAAATTACTCGCAAGCCCACGAGTCGTTTGCAATACAGTGTGTGCAAGTGTGAGGTCGAATCCACATGGAATTGCGTCATGACAATATATTTTTATCTAAACTAAACCTATTTTAACCTTATTCCAAATTTTTAATTGTATTGTGCAAAGCATATAAACTAAACTAAATTGATTTAAAACAATTCATAAAAATACTAAGGTTTCTGAATCCACCCCACCAAGTTAAAGCATATATTTTCTTGACATTGTTCCTACAACCGACAAGCAATTCCATCCTCTACATGTTCTATATAAAAGGAATTTATCAAATGATTCCATGAATCTATCGATATACGAATCACAACGAATACCCTAATTAAACCAAATCATCCAATGTATCTGTTTACTCTAGAATCACAATGGATATTCGATTTACTTTAGATGATTCGTTGTATCTATCAAATGAAACACATGGAATATCCAATTGAACAATTTATAAACAAAACAATCAATCATAAGAACTTACTTAAACAATTGAATTGAAATAGAACATCAATACAAAAATGTCAGAATAACATATATGAAAATATAATGCTAATCAAGGGCGAGGCTTCATCTTCAACCGTAGATGAAGGTTTTAGCCTCTCATGATTATGAAAATAAATTTCATAATTAAAGTACTAAACATGAAACTTTAAAACTAAAAAGAAATGAATTAAAACTGACAATACATGGATAGAGAAATTCCACTCGCAGCTGCTGTGCGGCGCTTTCCCCCATTGGTCGTAACGCCTTCCAGATTGCACACCGATTGCACATCGATTACACACCAATTGCCCCTGAAGATGAAGTAAAATTGGGCTTTTATAGGGAAACTCCATGAGTGCAATGTGTTTCTAACTGATGTGGGATGTGGGTATGTAGAATGTATTTCCAACCGATGTGGGATGTGTGATTTAAGCCTTCACATGCCCTTCAAAACTTCTGCCCACGCTGAAATCATGCACAGCCTGACCTTTGTGTACTAAAACTGTCATAACTTTCCCTAGAGAAATCATATTTACGAGCCGTAAAATTCTTCAGAAAATAGACATCCGGATCTTTCCAATCATATATGACTCATCTCCTATTTCTTCCTGAACTATTATAGTTTAATTTGCTAAAATCACTTCTGCCACGCTGAAATCACACACAGCCTGACCTTTGTCTACTAAAATTGCCCTAACTTTCTCTGGAAAAATCATATTTACGAGCTGTAAAATTTCCTAGAAAATAAACATCTGGATCTTTCCAAACATATATGGCTCATGTCCTGGTTCTTCCTAAATCAATAGAGTTTAACCTGCAAAAATGACTGATATGTTCAGGCAATTCTGGTAATTTAGTGAAACTCCTTTCCAAGTGCTTGTAAACCTATAAAACAATGAAGAAACAACTCAAAGTAAAAAATTTCTAAGCTAAACTTATAAATAAATACTTGAGTGTTGTTATGCTCGATTGTAGGTCTCCTGTGCTCGATCGCAACAGTAGATTCCAGCTTTCGTATTTTTTTCACATTAAATCCCCAATTTCCTTGGCAATCCTACAAAACATTAAAAATCATATAACTAACACAAAATATCATATTAGGACACAACTAAAGAATTAACAAATGTAAATTAAGGGGCCAAAATATGCAATATTTGGCACTCATCAAATACCCCCAAAATTAGATTTTGCTAGTCCCTTGGCCAAAAAAAAATACTAAATGAAAAACAAAGAACACAAAGATAAATCCATCATTCATGGTATCCAAAAATTTAAGTAGCACACAAAACCAGGATATTCATTCATGTGCAAGCTTAAAATATAAACCCATCTTCACAATGAATAGGAATTTTAAAATCTAATTACTTACAAGAGGCTGGCTAAGGCATCACAAGCTCGAATCAGTGTAAAGTGAACTAGCACATAAAAATGAAGCTTCAAAATAACTCCAATGTGTAATGTCTTCATGCCTCAAGATTCATCGAATTTCCCATCAGAGGGAACAATAATGGCATAATTTTTATTTCTTTCTTTTATTATGAGACTTTGCCATGTTTAGTTCCCTTAAGCTTTCTATTTGACCCATGCAGCGAGTGTTGAGTCAATGATTCCCAAACCAGGTGGTTTTAGGGCATTAGATGTAAAAACACCCCTAAGGACTTACTAACTCGAGTAAAAATGGCTACAAAACTAAACTAGACTTAATGCTACCAAGCAAAATTCTCACGTTTGGATGTGAAAACTCACCGTTTACTGAGGCAAGAGGTCCAGTTACACAGCGAAAAGTTTATCAATGATCATTGTGAGCAAAATTCCCACCTTTTGACATGAACACTCACTGCTTACTAAGGCAAGAGGTCCAGTTACTCAGTGAAAAATTTATTAATGATCATCATAAGCATCTTTTTTTTGTCTAGGCCAAAGTGTTCATCGAATAAGTCTGTTTCTTTAATCAATGGAAACATACACATGAAAATCACATGTCATACCTCACACAATTATGTGCTAATATGCTCGTGTCAGATTAGATCAAACATGTGAATTCTTAAATGCCTAAAGTAAGTAACTAAACTTTAAAACTCTCATCAGATCATGTGTTCAAGATTTTAAGCTCACCAATGATATCACATCACAGTATTTATTTAGATCAACCAAAATTTTCAAATAACATGAGCATGCATTTATTTTCTCTTTAAAATGAAAAAATCAACAACAAACTGGGACAAAGTATGTGTAATATGTCTCCCATACCCCCAAACTTAAATTACACATTGTCCCCAATGTATGAATAATATGGAAAGAGCTGACCTAGGACATGGAGAACTAGCTGGACTAGCATAGCTTATAGCATACCCCCAAACTTGAACTGAAGTGCGCGTTGTCCCTAAAAAATAAAGCCTGGAAAACAAAAAATACTAGAAATAAATAGTAACAAGAAATATGTAAAATAAAAAAAAACATAAAGGGTATGCTGTAGGGTGCCTCCCATGAGCGATAAGTTTAACATCTTCAGCCAGACTCAGCAATAGTAATCGTGCCCAGCCAAGAGCTCCACCATCTGATCAATAAATGGGAGTGGAAAATGATCCTTCCTTGTGGCAACATTCAACTTATGGTAGTCTAGACGCATTCTCCATCCTGATTGAACATGAGTTGGCACCAACTCGTCGTCCTTATTCTTCACTACCATCAATCCAGCCCACTTGGGCACGACATGAATCGGGCTCACCCACTTGCTATCAAAGATTGGATAAATGATCCTTGCATCCAACAACTTTATCACTTCAGTCCTCACAACCTCTTGTATGGCTGGGTTTAGCCTTCTATGTGGCTCCCTCGATGGCTTGGCACTCTCCTCCAAATGTATCTTGTGCATCACCACCAAGGGGCTGATCCCCTTGATATCCTCAATAATCCAGCCGATAGTTTCCTTATACTCTCTTATAACGTCCAATAACTTATCCGCTTGAGCATCAACCAAATCTGAAGCTATAATCACAGGCAAAGAATCTGCTGGACCTAGGAACTTATACTTAAGATTGTCTGGTAAAGGCTTAAGTTCCTTGTGGGGGGGCTTAGGTGCTGCAGTCTCTTCCATCTCACTGCTCTCAAAAGGAGCAGACTCCAAAATGGCACTCGCTTGCTCAAGTAACTTATCTAACTCTAAATTCTCTACAAACTTGGCAAAGTATGCCTCTAGAATGTCCTCAAACTTCCCTCATTTCTTAGGCGCTTGTAATCTCTCAGGGTAATACACTTTAGGTACAGATGACCTAGGAAGATCTTTAATAGTAAGTGTGGCTGTAGATGGCTCAACATCTCTCTTCTACTTGTTGCCACTTTCTTGCCCTTGCTGCATAGCAGGGTTCTCTTCCACTTGATTATCCAATTGTCTCCTAGACCTCAATGTGATAATCGATTGCACTTTTTCCTGCCCGTGCATAGGAGTTGCTGAATTTCCAACAACAAACTTTTCCTTCGGGTTAGGCATGGGTTGACTAGGGAACTTTCCCTTCTCTCTTTCACCTACGTGACTTATGATTTGACCCATTTGACTCTTTAGCTTGGAAACCACTTGGGTGTTTACTATTATCACACTCAATACTTCGCTGATGGATTGGCCAATCATCTTCATGAAATCCTTGAGGGTGTCCTCCAATGATTGTGAAACCGACGTTGGCGCTTGAGTGGGAGCTTGGTAAGCGGGTGATGGTGTTGGATGGGCTGAGCGACCATGACTTAGAACTAGTGGGCAAATCTATGAGGGTATTGATTATGAGTATGAGGGGCTCCTCCCTTATTCATTGGTTGGTTCTACTTCCATAAAAAATTAGGGTGGTTCAGCCACCCTGGATTGTAAGTCACGAAGTAAGATCCATTTGATTGCTTCTGATAGTCATTGAATGCGTTCACTTGTTCCGTAGGATACTCGGCAAAAGCCGACATCAATGGATAATTCTGTACTAAATGCATAGGACTAGCACAGATGGAACAACTATCAACATTGAATTTATTGGCTACATTGATGGACTGGCCGGTCATCTTCATGAAATCCTTGAGGGTGTCCTCCGATGACAGGGGCTTTAGATCAAAATAGGTAGCATTGGTTGGTGGAAACACTATACAAGAAGGAGAGTTAGTCGCAATGGGTGCGAATAAATCCATAAGGAATGTAGTGAAGTCCACGTTCCAAGCCTTAGATTGCTCTACATTCTCAGGTTGATTTGCATTCCTTAAATTGTCTGCCATCTCAGTCATCTCTCTCTCAACAAGTGCTCTCTTATTTCTCCTAAGAGTTCTTTCTATTTCCAGATCTAAAGGTATCAACTCTAAGTTCAGGGATCTCCGACCAAACATATACCACACAAAAAAGAAATAAAATAAACTAACTAGCAGAAACAAAAGAATAAAATACAAATAACAAATAACAAATAACTATAAGATAAAATAAAATAAATGCAAAAACAGAAACACAATACTTACAAAATGGGCCAAAAAAAATTGGCAATTATATATATATATATATATATATATATATATATATTCTTTATGGGCAATTGCAGATAGAAACGAATAAGCTAAAATAAAATTGCAAAAACAAAAATACTAACTAAACTAGTAGAAAAATAAAATCAATTTAGACAAAGATTTAATTTTCACAAAAAAAACCAACTCCCCGGCAATGGCATCAAAAACTTGTTGTGCATTTTAAATTACTTGCAAGCGCACGAGTCATTTGTGATATAGTGTGTGCAAGTGCAAGGTCGAATCCACAAGGAATTGCGTCGTGAAAATATATTTTTATCTAAACTAAACCTATTTTAACCTAGTTACAAATTTTTAATTGTACCGTGCAAAGAATATAAACTAACCTAAATTGATTTAAAACAAATGACAAAATACTAAGGTTTCTGAATCCACCCCACCAAATTAAAGCATATATTTTTTTGACTTTGTTCTTATAACCGACAAGCAATTTCATCCTCTGCATGTTCTATATAAAAGGAATTTATCAAATTATTCCATGAATCAATCGATATACAAATTACAACGAATACCCTAATTAAACTAAATCATTCAATGTATCCGTTTACTTTTGAATCATAATGGATATTCGATTTACGTTGGATGATTCGCTGTATCCATCAGATGAAACACATAGATTATCCAATTGAACAATTTATAAACAAAACAATCAATCATAAGAATTTACTCAAACAATTGAATTGAAATAGAGCATCAATACAAAAATATCAGAATAATATATATGAAAATATATTGCTAATCAATGGCGAGGCTTCATCTTCAACCTTAGATGAAAGTTTTAGCCTCTCATGATTATGAAAATAAATTTCATAATTAAAGTGCTAAACATTAAACTTTAAAACTAAAAAGAAATAAATTAAAACTGACAATACATGGATAGAGAAATTCCACTCGCAGCTGTTGTGCGGTGATTTCCCCCTTGGTTGCAATGCCTTCTAGATTTCACACCGATTGCACATCGATTGCCCCTGAAGATGAAGTAAAATGGGGCTTTTATAGGGAAACTCCATGAGTGCAATGTGTTTCCAACCGGTGTGGGATGTGGGATGTAGAATGTGTTTCCTACCGATGTGGGATGTGGGATTTAAGCCTTCACATGCCCTTCAAAACTTTTGCCCACGCTGAAATCATGCACAGCCTGACCTTTGTCTACTAAAACTGCCATAACTTTCTCTAGAAAAATAATATTTATGAGCCATAAAATTCTTCAAAAAATAGACATCCGGATCTTTCCAAGCGTATATAGCTCATCTCCTGTTTCTTCCTGAATCATAACAGTTTAATCCGCAAAAATCACTTCTGCCACGCTGAAATCACACACAACCGGACCTTTTTCTACTAAACCTGCCCTAACTTTCTCTAGAAAAATCATGCATACGAGCTGTAAAATTCTCCAGAAAACAGACATCTGGATCTTTCCAAACATATATGGCTCATCTCCTGGTTCTTCCTGAATCAATATAGTTTAATCCACAAAAATTACTGATCTGTATAAGCAATTCAGAAAATTTGGTGAAACTCCATTCCAAGTGCTTGTAAACCTATGAAACAACAAAAAAACAACTCAAAGTAACAAATTCCTAAGCTAAACATATAAATAAATACTTGATCGCTATTGCACTCGATCGCAACAGCAGATTCCAGCTTTCACATTTTTTTTCACGTTAAATCTCAAATTTCCTTTGCAATCCTGCAAAACATTAAAAATCATATAACTAACACAAAATATCATATTAGGACACAAGTAAAGAATTAACAAACGTAAATTATGGGCCCAAAATATACAATTTTTGGCAATCATCAGTCAACACCAAATTTGTCGTTAATTCTTTCAATGTGTCAACAATGAATGTGTATACCTAATGACGTATAGCGGTGGATCTGGAACCAGTGTTGTTGCCTCTATAAAAATATTTCAAGTTCCATTTAGTGATGGCACTATAAGACCTCTCCAAAATGGGATATTCGGCTGCTCGAGAGATAGTAGAGGTGTATCTTTCGCTTCAACTTGAAGTATATCTGGGATGCGCAGAATGAGTTCGTACCCACAATCTTTTATAAGTCAATTAGGAAACAGTGTCAATAGGTGCTTCTCTTACTGTCTGCCTTATGCTTACCAACCAATGATAACAAATAGTGTGCAAAGGTTCAGTGAAGATGTTGCCTTTCTAAATCCGTCAAGCTTCTAAAGAACCCCATTTGTGCATCAAAATTTTTCACTCCACTATTGCTTGACATAAATGTTGCAGGCAATTGCTTGGGGTTTCCACCAGGAACTTTTGATCTAAGACAAAATATTGGTGGTTGCTCAATAGACAGCGGAAGTACCTTATCCTACATCGATAGAGAACCTTACGAGGATGTGATTAGTGCGTTCGAAAGGCATTTCAGGCATTTTGGCCTCTGAAGGTTTCAGTCCCCAATCGAAGAACTAGATCTTTGTTATAAACATATGGTGAATTTTCACCAATATGCAGGGATGACATTCCATTTCCAAAGAACTGATTTTTATGTTGAACTAACATATATGTGTGTCCATAACTTCAATGCAAGGTACTTTTGTTTGGCATTGATGCCAATCTTGGGCACAACCTTACTAAGGGCATGGCAACAACAAAATACGCGCTTCGTATATGACCTTAACAGTCAAGAACTATAGTTTGCTTCTAAGGATTGTTCATTGGATCGAGTATAATTTATTTTCCCATTTTCTTTTTTACATATTTTATTTATTATGCTAACTTTTTTTTTTTAATATATACGGGGATTGCTAACTTACTTGACTATAGGTGTAAGTTAACATTGTGCCTCAACATTTTAGTTAGTGTGTGTGTGCGTGGAACTTTACAAATGGACCCTGCAACCTGGCTACTTAAGCAATTGCGGAATCATGATTTAAACCCCTTGTGCTTTGCACTTATAGTTAGATTTGAAGTTTATAAGTAATTTTTGAGAAAATAAATGAAATGAAGCTCAGAAGAAACGTTTGAATGAACGTTTTTCCTATTGCTTGTCTAGAATTGCTGATCCAAATAATGTCAATACCTTTTTAAGCTTTGGTAATGACATCCCTTATAAGGGATGGAATTTACAAAGAATTACTTTCATTAGGTATCCGAAGCAATACCGGAAAGCACTAAATTTAGTTGATATTGGTGTTGGACGGCGTCATTTGCGATTCAGACAGTAAACATTTTCTTTATAGACTGATGGACCAGATGGCTGCCTTACAGGCTTTGGAACTGCAGTAAGTCATATTGATCAAATTGCTCAATAGTGAGGACAACCCAAAAACTAAAATATAAAATGAGCTAATTAACTAAGCCCATTGAATCAATTGAAAAAAAATGTAAACGTTCTCATCATTCAAATTCCAATTAGCATCCACAATTAAAGTATAAAATGAGCTTGGTTAGCTATTAGCTCAATACTCCACCCAACAGGCTCTTAAAAAAACAGATCATGAAATCCCAAGAAGGTCAACTATTAAAATATAAACTGTGTAATTAATTAAAGTCCACTGCTTCACTCAAAAAACTATAGAATGAGGAAAGTATCTAACAAGGGTCAGATTTGCAAGACAGCCATCGCCAAGAAAATGACAGAAGCAAAACCAAGGTAGCAAACAAGGCACTCCAAAACTTCATCACAATTGTGCAAGAACAATACCGCCAAAAAATTTATCTGTAAATAAAGTTGTAGATCAAACAAATTCTAACTTAAGTAACTGGTATGTGAGGGAAAAGCTATTTATTTCAAAAGCTAAACCTATGAAATAAAGAAAAGCTACTGTTTCAACCACCATGGCTACAACACCACCCAACGCGAGAAAGATAGAGCAATATATTGTTACAGACATTAATTACTTAAGCATAGATATATACAAATACAATGAGCTCTTTTTTTTTCTTTTCCTTTATTTTCTTAAGAATTATTATCTTAGTTAGCTTCCTTGATTAAGATTAGGCTTATCTCTCATGGTTATCTAATTTGTTTGATTGGAATTAGGCTTATCTCACATGGTTATCTAATTTGTTGGATTATCTTCTTAGAATTTAGTCATAATTTATCTTTAGGTTAGGATTTTCCTGATATATATGAGATTCTCATTGTTTATTTGGTAGCTTATGAATGAATTCATATTATATTATCAATTTTCATACTCTGTGATTGAGTGTTGAATTGTCCATATGATTTGGACTATTGTACCATGTCATTTGGTTCACTGTTCATGTGATATGGGAAGATCCATGCGATTTGGATCGTATCTATCTTTAATTCCTTGTTTCTTTTCAATTTTTTTAATTCTTCTCTACTGTACGACATCAAGTAGTGTCAAAGCCTAAACTTGCTACCCCACCACCGCTCTCAAACACTACACCTAAACAAGCTCTTAAACCCAAAACAAAAAATCATTCAAACAAGCTCTTAATCCAAAAACAACATCCAAAAAAGCCCTTAAACCAACACTGCATCAAAACCCATTGCCTATAGTAGCAGCACTTGATTCAGTGCCGTCGCCGCAGTCCACTAGCCGCCATCGGTCGCCGCTGTCACCTCAGAAGCTCGAACCACCACCAAAAGGTGCGGAATTCTCAGGCAATCAAAACCCAAGAATCTCGACCCTGATCGTCTAAATATTTCAAATCGTTTAAATATTTCATAGCCCGATCTGCCCGGACGACCAAGCTAGAGCCAGCACTGTGACCAGCACAACATTTCCGGCACAACACCACCTACCCAGATCGTCTTGTCGTCCGACCCGCCTCCCACTAACCACGACTTAGTCGAGCTAAATCTCTAGATCCACCTCATCCCAAGCACCCAACGCTGGGACAGACACAGCCATCGTGACCGAAAGACGATTCCGGCCAGCAGACCTAAGGACCAGTTCTGATTTGACCAATAGTTCAATGGGTCAGATCCAACCGAAACACCCTACCCGATTCAGCTGCTGAGCCATAGAAAAGAAGAAGTCGCCCCAACCCACAAACCAAGCCAAGCCGAGCCAATCCGTTTACCCAAGCGGAGCTGACCACCGAGTCGACCCGACCAGCCCAACTGAATCAGGTTTATTTATTTATTTAGTTTTAGGTATTCTATAATTATTTTATTTTTTATTACAAAAAAAAGGATGAAAAAGAACAAAAAAAGGTTTGAGATATTTTAATTTACTATTATGTCTCATCGTACTAGAATTCGTATTCGAAAGCTACAAGCTCAACTGTAAAATGCTTAGTCTCGCTAGGATGACTTGAAATCCAAAGCAATAAGGTATGGTTGGCGTTCTCTTCCCCGTAGTATATATGAAGAATATGAAGAACTTAAATATTGGGTTTATAATGCTGAGAGATGACTTGAAGAATTGAAGAACTAATAAACGTATGAGTATGAGCTTATTTCTCGATATGTCCATGATTTTAATAGTACTAGAGATTATATTTATAATGATGAAAGGGTAGCCTATAAAAATTATTATTATGCTCCTAAAGCTGCTTACCATGGTTGTGTTGAGTATGATCATGCTTCCGAAAGTTATGATGGGTATGATGCTACGACGAGCTTGTGATAGAACAAAAGTCCAACCCATTAGCTTCCTCCCAAGTTCGAGAGAAGCTAATCCACCCACTGAAAGAATGTAAAGAATTGTGCAAACCTTTAGATATTTGTGACAGTGAGAGATGATCTCGAACTTGATAACTCAAATCTCACTAATGGCGAAGACTCCGCAGAACAACAAGAGAATATTGTGGAATATAAGCCAGTTCAAACCCAAGAAGAAGCCAATGACACTGAGATATTCTAGTGGAGGTTGCACCGGTTGAGCCAGTTTCTTGTGCAGTTGACTTTGTTGAGCACATTAAGGTGGTCGAAACGGTTTGAAAGGAAGAAAAATTTGCTTGTAGAAGTGAGACTCTTGTGGATCCACTTGCCCTTAAACAAACAAGAGCATTATTCAAGTAATCCTCTAGTTCATCCCCTCTCAATTCTTTCAATATGATCACCCATGCTTCTCACTATCTGTAAGAAAAAAAATCATCATGATTAGCCTGAATTGATGAAACCAATCTATCCACAACTGAAATGAACATAGACATCTGAAAAAATGAGAAAAGATGTCATTATCAATATCTAAAAAATTGAAAAGGAAAAGCACACTAATCACTCACACTTACAGATGGAAAGGAAAATTGATAAGAGATGATAAAAAATATATATATCCAAAAGGAAATCGTGCCAAATCTACATACACTTACATGTATAGATGAAATTTCTCACTTCTTATTTGAACAGATCTCTTTCTCTCTCTCTCGTGAATATCGAGATTTATAATATATAAAAAAAATATTTGGCAAAAAATGGAATAAATAAGAGAAGTTTGTGTCACTGTACGGATGTTGGGCACGTTGATAGAGGAGTGCACTTCGCCGCTGACAGGTGAAAAGTTGCATCGTTGGTTTTCTGCAGAAATTTTTTACTGCACCGGAGCAAAACAAAATCCGGTTTTGTAGGGCTTTTGTGGCAGTCTAACGTGGCAATTTCCTTCACTGTGATTGGTCAGTTTCTTGCTTAAGTGTTACCTCACTTTCTTACTATTCTAATTATTATTAATGCGGGCTACGGAGAGATTCTGGTTGGTGGGAATGATATTGTACTAAATAAGTCATAGAATTTCGAATTACCTTTTTGTTCCTTTTCAAGTGAATTTTTATTTTTTGATGGATAAAGATGAAATTTTATAGGCATGCCTCGTGACAACCAAACAGAAACATTACATTTACAACTATAGGAACAAAGCTGAAAGGAAACAAATTTGAAAACAAACTAGCTAGTATTTTGGATCCATAACGTTATCAATGATATATATCACAATCTATAGTCCTTTCCTTTATTATTTGTTTCTATAGAAAGGATCCGATCAATTTCCAGACCTGCGTAAGAATATTGTGAGAAAAACTTATTTGTTCCATAGAAATTTAAACATGGTATAAATCGATCAAGCAATTTTTAAACCCAAAACCCTTGTAGAGAACATCCTAAATTTGGGTTTGTACTAATTTTGATAATGCCGAATGACCTTATACCATACCTTTTGTCTTTTTATTATTCTACCGAAAATCCAATCCATAAGAATAATCTTTACTGACTATAGCATTTTCCGAGGATGAAAGAAAGTGTGAAAAAAACAATAAGAGGAATAAGATACGATGATTAAGAAAAGAAAACTTAAAAGGATAAAGGATATCGCTCTAACCATAAATAAGTGATCCGATCAAGAAATTGATAATTTCTTTGAACCTAGCTTCAATGTGCTTCTCACCATTATAATCTTCATTAATGCTCTTCATTATGTTCTATGATGGCTCATGTCATCTTAGAAAGAAGAAAAAAAAAGTTGAATAGTGTCTGTTATTATAAAGTGCAATTTTTATCTTCATTCATTGAATTCTATAACCGAGCGACCGTGGTTTTGCCTTTTGAAATTGTGGATGGGTTTCCTTTCTAGTATTATGAATGATGTTGATTTCTCTTTAGTTAATGAAATTTTATAGCAAGCGATCATGGTTTTCCAGTTGTAGATTGTGAGCGGTGACTATGGTTTTGCATTTAGAAATTGCGGGTGGGTTTTTTTTTTTTCGATCAATATGAATTAAGTGGAATTTGTTCTTCACTCAATGAATTTTGTTAGCGAGCCAACATGGTAGTCCCCTTTTTATTGCGCCAATTTAAGAATTTATATGTATTGAATATATATATATATATATGGGGAATGCTAACTTAAGACACAAGTTAGCGTTGTGCCAAAATTAATTTAGACCAAAACTCTGAATATCCCTTAAAACCACATCAAAATAGGGATTTTTTGGTAATTTTAAAAAAATCAAAATTAAGTATCAACAGGTATAGTTCATGAGGGTAACCCCATGCACGGATCGGTAGCGCGTGGGGGTACATGCTGCTTCTTCAGGTGGCATACTGGGACGATGTTTCGACAGTTATGTAGATTTTCAAAAATCTGCCATGATAGTGGTGGTGGTTTCCAACTTTATATAATCATCGGAATAGTGAAGATCTAAAGGCGGACCCCGTCCGGCCACACAAGCGGAACATGAGGGTGGTCTCGTCAGTGAAGGGTGGTGAACCAGTGTTGAAAGGTAGATCTCATCGAACTCTTTCCAACGATACCTAGGGTGCACTTTTCTGACCACCAGTTGGCTTGATATCTCAAAAAGTCTTCGGAGAATAAAAAATTAAATCAATAGATTTAGTGAACTACCTATTTTCCCTTCTGTTTGTTATAGAGAAATTAAAATAGTTGGAAACATTTTGGTGTTAAATAATTTGGACAAAGCTAACTTGCATTTTAAGTGTGGCAAATTAGCATTCTTATATATATATATATACTCGGCTTAATGGTCACTTCCTGATTCTTTATTTACAAAACTTGGGTTCGATCCTTCTACTTACCAATAGCAACCTAGGAAAAAAAAGCTAAAATGCATTCAAAAATTGAAATGCCATTTAAATCGAAACACTTAATTCATCTTATTATTGGTATCTATGTGTTTTTTCTACTTTTTAAGTCTAATAATCTAAAAATTTAATAATATTTACTATTTGAACAAAATATGTTTGTATTATTTGAAAGATAATGAAAAGAGGGAGTGGAGAGTCGAAAAATGATTTTTTAGTCAAGAAATAAGTGAGAAATTATCAATTGAATACTACAATTCAGGCTCAAAACTACATAGTGGTTGCAGCACTATTCGAAATATAACCAGAAAGATATCGTTTTAATATATGAAGACAGGACAAGATCATCTCACTACAAACTATAATCGAAAAAAGGACTAAACCACCATTTACAGACCATGCTTAGAAATAGTTTTGCTTTTTTTTTCTTCTATAAACTAAATAATTCATTCTTAAAACAAAGTATACCGTTAAGACAAGTTCTAGTACCTAACATTTTTGCCATAGGGCTACCAACGCACTATCATATTCTTTTAAGCTAAGAGGGAAAACTTTCTTACTTTGATTGATTATTTATTAACTATTTGATTTGCATTAATTTTTCCATACTTAAATAATAGATTCTTTTTAATATAATTAGCATTTGATTCAATTTAGTTGGTGTTATTTTTGGAATTTTAATTTTAAATGGAGTTTGCATACCTCACATTTTGTTATTTCTCTCAATTTAAATTTCTATCTCCCTCTACTATAATTCCTCTTGACTCAAAGTTTCTCATATATATATTTATATGTATAGTTACTTAAAGTTATATAGGATTTAATTGAGGAGAATCAACGAGTGCACAAGGAAGTATGGTGGTCCATTTGAAGACTGAAGGCCCATGTATGTATGACATATATTCATGTAATAATCACTTAGGATTTGACCAAGTGATTTACTTAATTGGCGTTGGTATTTGTCTAAGGATCAAACAGGAGAAAGATTCAGCATCAAGTCAGCTTCAGATATAGCTGCGCGCCGCGACCTCCAGGAAAGGATAAAGAGTGGAGGTGCTCCCCCCAGGTGTGCGTCATGGCTCAGGGCGCAGCGCCCAGCACCTAGAGGTTGTGTGCCCTGTGTTGAGCCGCAGCCTGCTCTGTTCTGGGCCGTGGCTCCAGGCACACCTGAAGCATGGTTTTTTCAGCCTTTTGGATGGTGTGTGAGACATTGTTAAAATGCACAGGTTTACTTAGATTCTTAGAGAACCATGTGTCTTTGGTTCTTGAGATCTAAGGGTTGAAATTGATCTCAAAGATTGGTTGAAGAAGTTGGTGCACTATATAAAAGGTCATCTAACTTCAATCATAATGAGAGATAGATACACATAAGATACAAGATCATCATATAAGAGAATTCAAGTGAAAGTGTGAGAGTGCAAAAACACAAAACACAGGAGAGGCACTAGAATAGATCTCATTCAAGAGAGTGTGGTTGTTTAGTGAGAGAGTAGTATAGATTGGGGATTCAAGGGCTTTGTAAGTGGAATTTTCTTAGGGAAAATTCCAGGGAAACACTAGTCCTTATCACTTTCTTTTTCTCTTTTTCTGTTCTTCAAGAACAAGAGGGTTCTTGAAGGGGTGTTGCTGTAATTGTAAGAACTCCATTGATTTAGTGCAGAGAGCTAGGAGGAGATCGCGGGGACGTAGGCACATTACCGAACCTCGATAACAATTGCTTGTGTTCTTTCCTTGATTGGTTTGTTTCTGTTCATTACAAGTCATTCTAGAGTTGGGTGTTTGGAAGATCACCACCTGGGCATCTTGAGGTGATTTCCAATAGTGGTATTAGAGCTTTGGTAAACGGGTATCGGAGCTGGAACAGAAGGTATCAGAGCAATACTCCAAGAATCAAATATCAGCTTCTTGGGTGATTCAAGAACGGTGCTGGATCAAGATTTGATTGAATGTGTTATCTTCTTGTTTTAAATACTCATTGAAGTGAGTTTATATAGCTTTGAAGCAATATCGCCATTTGACACTGACTTGGTAGGTTTGGGGCACTAAATGCTCAAGTCTCGTGTCTCAAATGGTTATATTTTTGAATTACCAGTCAAATGGGTCCTTGTACCAGTCGATTGGGTCAAATGAAGATTTTTCACTTTTTAGGCTAAGGGAGAGTACAAGTCAACTGCGTCCTCAGCACCAGTCGACTGAGAACTTTCTATCCCATATCCCAATCGACTGGTATAGGGACCCAGTCGACTAGGTTGTCCTTCAACCCCGTTTTCCTTTTCAAAAAGAGTTTTTCAATTAGAATCTTTTTGTATTTTTTGTTTTGTCAAAGTCTTTTGTAAATTGAGTCACAGATCAAGCTATGTAATTGAACATAAGAGATTTACAATTGTTTTGGTGTCTGAATCGCATTGAGTTTCTGTTCTAGATGCTTTTACTGCTTAAACACTTGGATAAAACTTTTAGTGCAATTAGAGTAGTGTTTTGTCATTATTAAAATCAAATACAGGTCAAAAATGCCTAAATCCTTCATATAAAAAATTGCAGTTAGCAAATCTTTGAGCTTTCCAATACTTGCCTCATCATCCCCCATAATGATCATGTCATCAACATATAGTAGGATAATAGTAATACTTCCTGACTTATGTCTCAAGAACATAGAATGATTAGCAGTACTCTATTGGAATCCAGCATGAAGAATTGTAAAGTGAAAATTTTGAAGCCATACTCTAGGAGCTTGTTTCAATCCATAGAGATATTTGCGAAGACGGCATACAAGATTAGGCCGAAGAATAGAATATCTAGGAGGAGACTTCATATATATGGTTACCTTCAGTTCTCCATGAATAAATGCATTTTTGACATCCATCTGATGTAGGTGCCATTTTCAAATAGAAGTAATTGCTAAAAAGGTACGAACAATAGTCATCTTAGCAACTGGAGCAAAATTATCCTCATAATCTAGCCCATATTCCTGCTTAAATCCTTGAGCAACAAATCGATTTGTATAACGTTCCAAACTGCCATCTGCCTTCAGTTTAACTGTGAAAACTCATTTACTCCTAATGATTGATGAACCGAAAGGTGGAGATACTAGATCCCTAGTATCAATTTCCTCAAGTGCAGGGAACTCTTCTTCCATAGCTTGTCTCCAGCATTCTTGACCAGCTGCTTGATGATAGTGAACAAGGTGGGAAAAAAACACATGACAACAACGCAGTGGTTGGCTAGCAGTGTTTAAGCAGCGCCTTGTATAGCTCAATCAATTCAGAGATGGACCTTAAGGCATAATATAAGTAACAGAGAGAACGTCCTCAAAAATAAGAAAAATTATGACAACTGAAACTTTGACAGAAACCAAAAGCTAGGAACTATAATACCAAACCTCAAAGGGGATATAACAATGAAGTCTAGATTTTGCTAATGAGTCAGCGAAAATATTTTCTCCCTAGTATCAACTCCAAGCAGCATCTTCAGAATCCATCAGAAGAGAAGATAACATCAGCTGAACAATCAACCCATATCATCCAGCACACCAACACCCAAAAGATATGCCATGAACAAGAGATCAAGAACATAATAGATGCACAAAAAAGAAAAATAAGAGATGGAGATCAAAACAGCATCAACCATGTAACTACAAACTACACTTCACCTCTATCTAATAATGACACTAGTTTATTCACTACCTTCCAATACTGATGCAAAAGGATCCGAATAAGATGATGCTGAGTTGTCAAATAGCATGTTGTTGGCACTAAGATACCTTGAGTTGGCAGATCAGCGCAAAGATGGCAGGTGGACTACCTAGAACATTAGATCGATCCAAATCTAAGGGTGCGATTTACAATGTTTTACGTGCCACGAGCTCAGATCAGGCCCCGAAGACCCTAGTCTGATTGGAAACGGGCCCCCGATCAAAACTCAAATTTTGAGCATAGTTGTTTTTAAGCCAAAAAACTACGTTTAGGCCTTCAATTTTGCAGTTTTCAGTTTTAAGAAACTTTCAATTTGCAATTTCCTTTTGTATTCAAGTTAGAATTGACTGTCATTGATTCTACCTTAATACAATCCCTTAATTTTAGTAATTTCCATAGTTTTCCCCAGGATTATGTTTTTGGGGATTTTTGCCTTTTTTGCTTTGAACTTATAAATAAGGAGGCCACATATGGAAAAGACAGATTATTATTATTATTATTGAATAAAATTTTTTTTTCCCTATGAATTCTCTGTTGAAACTAGCCTGCAGAATAATCGTTATTTTGCCCGGTATAAGTTGGTATCAGAGCTTCAGCATATTCTTGGGGTGAGATTTTCTCAGTTTCTATGGCTGGTGGTCGTGGCCGTCACGGGCAGGTTCCGAACGAGGAAGCCCCACACTGTGATCGTAACGTTTAGGATGCGATGATTGAAGATTTACAGAGGCAAGCTGCAGAGTTAACCTAGCGTCTAGTGGCGCAGAATTTCGATGATCGTGAGATGGAAAATCATGATTCTAATTCTAGTTTTGAAAACCCGTATCACAATCCTGCTCGATTCTAGGAGCACCATGGTCGGGAGGATCGTTATAGAGACCTCAGTTTCAGAGTTTTTTAGTACATTACAGGCCAAAGTATTCGTCGATTGGTTGAATGAAGTAGAGCATATTTTCGAGTATAAGGAAGTCCCAGATCGTGTCAAAGTGAAACTGGTCGCCACTCAAAGGCAGAGCATCTGCGTGGTGGGAGCAGTTAGGTGCTCACGCGACTGATAGAGCAAGGCCAAGATCACTGATTGGGAGAGGATGAAGAAGAAGATGAAGGGTCACTTCCTTCCTTTCGGCTATACTCAAACCTTGTTTCAGTGACTACATTCGTTGAGGCAAGGCATGAGATAGGTTGATGATTATACGGAGGAGTTCTATCAATTGATAGCCCAAAATGATTTATCTGAGACGAAAGAGTAGATGGTGGCACGATATTTAGGGGGATTACGACAGCCCCTGTAGGATGTCCTCAGCCTTCACTCACTATGGACCATTTCTGAAGCATACCAGAATGCACTTGCGGTGGAAAAACAGTAGAACAGGAAGCCAATAAATAGAAGCGATCAAAGCAGTCGGCCAGTTCGCCCTCAAGAATCCCATCCTGCCCAGCAGCTACCCCAGAGTAACTCTAACTCAAATATTAAATGTTTCAGATGTGGTGAACATGGACATAAAGCGACTGAGTGCAGAAAGCCTGCTAGTCAGAAGGGCAAAAATCTCTTGATTGAGGATGACGTGGTAGACGAAACTGAGGAGATTGGAGAGCCTGCGTATGATGATGATGAAGATGGAGATGTGTTGTATGAAGATGGCCATGAGACTCTGGTCGTTCGTAAGAGTCTACTGACCCTCAAGGGCAATACAAAGGACGATTGGTTGAGAACTAATATTTTCCACACGACCTGCACAGTTACAGATAAAGTCTGCAAGATGATCATTGACAGTGGTAGTTACGAGAACATAGTGTCTGAAAAGACTGTCTAAAAATTACAGTTGAAGATAGATCGTCATCCCAAGCCGTATAAATTATCGTGGCTGAATAAAGGCAGTGAGGTAACAGTAGATAGGTGATGCCTAGTGTCTTTTTCAATTAGTAGGAAATATTTTGATAATGCTTGGTGTGATATTGCGTCTATGGATGTTTGTCATGTATTATTAGGCAAACCTTGGCAGTATGATCATAGTATTATTCATGATGGGTGGAAAAATACATATTCCTTTAGCATCAAAGGGAAGAAGATTGTATTGGCACCTCGTCGGGAAGGAACCACTCTTACCCCGGTAGCCAATAATACTAATCTACTTTCTATGTCCAGGTTTTTAGCTGAGATTGAGCGTGGAGAGGTGGTCTATACTCTGCTGCCTTGTGGGAATAGTGCAGCAGACATGAATCCAGATTTACCTGCAGAGGTGCAGCAGCTGTTAGCAGAGTTTTCTGACCTGATGTCAGAGGATCTTCCTTCTGGGTTGTCGCCTATGAGGGATATTCAGCATCAGATCGACCTTGTTCCGGGTTCCAATTTGCCTAATCGACCTGCATATTACCTCAGTCCCAAGGAATCTAAAGAGTTACAGCGACAAGTGGTAGAGTTGTTGGAGAGGGGCTACGTCCCTGAGAGTATGAACCCATGCGCAGTTCCTACCCTGCTGGTGCCGAAGAAAGATGGCTCTTAGCGTATGTGTGTTGATAGCAGAGCAATCAATAGGATTAAAGTGATATAAAGGTGTCCAATTCCCCCTTGGATGATATATTAGACCAGCCGTTCGGTTCTAAGGTCTTCTAAAAAATTGACCTTAAAAGCGGATACCATCATATCAGAATAAGGCTTGGAGATGAGTGGATGGTCATGCTTTTTGGGCTGGTTAATGCTCCCAACACATTTATGAGATTTATGCATCAAGTTTTATGGCCTTTCATGGGGAAATTTGTTATAGTTTACTTCGACGACATCCTCATTTATAGCTCGAAGTGGGCGTCATATTTTGATCACCTCCGTGCTGTTTTTAATATGTTGAGGACGGAACGCCTGCTCGTCATTCAGAAGAAGTGTTCTTTCTTCACTACTTCTGTAACTTTTCTGGGTTTTGTTGTGTCTACTAATAGTGTTCAGGCAGATCAGTCGAAGATAGATACGGTTTTGGAGTGGCCCAAACCAAAGACCTTGCACGATGTCAGAAGTTTTCATGGATTGGCATCCTTCTACCAACGGTTCATCAGAAATTTCAGCATTCTGATTGCTCTTATCAGAGAGTGCCTCAAAGGACATGATTTCCAGCGGTTCGAGGAGGCGAAAACCAATTTTCAATTGGTCAAGCAGAAGATGACAGAGGCACCAGTTTTGGCACTTCCTGATTTTGAAAAAGTATTTGAGGTAAACTGTGATGCATCTGGGGTTAGTATTGGTGGTGTTCTGAGTCAGGAGGGGTGCCCAAAAGCTTTTTTGAGTGAGAAGCTATCAGGATCAAAGAAGAATTATTCCTCCTATGATCTGGAGTTTTATGCCATAGTTCAGTCCCTGAAGCATTAGCGTCACTACCTAGTGCAGAGGGAGTTCATTCTTATCACTGATCATAAGGCCCTAAAGTACATCAATGGCCAACACAAGCTAAGTAGACGGTATGCCAAGTGGGTGGCGTACTTGCAGGAGTTCACATTTGCGCTAAGGCACCAAGCAGGAAGTCTGGACCGTGTCACATATGCACTAAGCCATCGTACATTACTCCTCACCACCATGAGCACCAGAATTATAGGATTTGAGGTTTTCTATGATATATATGTTGCAGATCCTTCCTTCAGGAGGATAATTTAGGAGGTAACTGATAGTCAACAACATGATTTTATTTTGCATAATGGTTATCTGTTTCATGGATTATAGTTGTGCGTTCCAGATTGTTTACTAAGGCAGCAGATTATTAGTGAACTTCATAAAGAAGGTCACTTTGGGCGAGATAAGACGTTGACTTTGATCTCTTCTAACTATTATTGGCCCAAATTGACCAGTGACATGGCTTATTATGTGGAGTGTTGTTATGTGTGTTAGTAGTCTAAGGGAGTACTCACTAATGCGGGCCTATACACACCTTTACCTGTACCTGAAGTCCCTTAGTTTGATGTCAGTATGGACTTTGTGTTGGGCTTACCCCGTACCCAGCGGGGCTTGGATTTTATTTTGATTGTGGTTGACAGGTTTTCCAAGATGACCCATTTTGTAGCTTGTAGGAAAACAATGGATACTACCCAGATCACCCATCTTTACTTCAGGGAGATTGTGCGTTTACATGGTGTCCCCTGATCCATTACTTCAGATCATGACACCAAGTTCATGAGTCAGTTCTGGAGGAGTTTATGGGAGAAAATGGGGACGAAGTTGAATTTTAGTAGCGCCTACCATCCCTAGACAGATGGTCAGACTGAGATGGTGAATTGGAGTTTGGGGAACCTTTTGAAGAGCTTGGCAGGAACTAAACCAAAGTAGTGGGATTTGGTGTTACCTCAAGTAGAATTTGCCTATAACAGGTCGAAAAACAGAACCACAGGAATGAGCCCATTTGAGATTGTCTATGGTCAGAATCCATCCGGGGTGCTTGACTTAGCCCCTATTCCATGTGTGGGTTGTTTGAGTCACAAGGCATATGAGATAGCAGAACATCTTCGGGGTATCCATGAGCAGGTGAAGCTGGCCATTCACAAGAGTAATGCCAAGTACAAGGTTCAAGGCGACAGTCACCGTCGTCAGGTACTTTTTGATGTTGGTGATTTTGTTTGGGTAGTATTAACTCGTGATCGTTTTCTTATGGGAGAGCATAACAAGCTTAAGGAGCGAAAGATTGGACCCTATGAGATCCTGCAGAAGATCAATGATAACACCTACAGACTACGCCTCCCCAGTCATTTGAGGACCTCTGATGTCTTTAATGTGAAACACTTGAGTCCTTGTTTTGTGGATTCCAATGAAGCTATTGTGAACTTGAAGACGAGTTCTTTCTAACCCAAGGCGACTGATGCAAGAGGATCCGAGTCAGATGATGCTGAGTTGTCAGATAGCACATTGTTGGCACTGAGATACCTTGAGTTGGCAGATCAACGCAAAGATGGCAGGTGGACTACCTAGAACGGTTAGATCGATCCAAATCTAAGGGTGTGGTTTACATAGTTTTGCGTGCAATAGGCTCAGATTGGGCCCCGAAAACCCTAGTCTGATTGGAAACAAGCCCCCGATCAAATATCAAAACTTGAGCGTAGTTGTTTTTAAGCCAAAAAACAACATTTAGGCCTTCAATTTTGCAATTTTCAATTTTATAAAATTTTTCATTTGCAATTTCCTTTTCTATCAAGTCAGAATTGACTGTCATTGATTCTGCCTTAAAATAATCGCTTAATTTTAGTAATTTCTATAGTTTTCCCCAGGATTATGTTTTCGAGGATTTTTGCCTTTTTTGCTTTGACCTTATAAATAAGAAGGCCACATACGGAAAAGATTGATTATTATTATTATTGAATAAAATTGTGTTTTTTTTCCCTGCGAATTCTCTGTTGAAACTAACCTGCAGAATAATCGCTATTCTGTCCGACGTCAAATACCCTACCAAAATCCTTATATGCCCAACATATATAATTAAATTTTGACAAAAACCTCCTTATAAACCCCCTAAGCATTCCACTTCACCAAGCAGCCAAAACTCATCTATACCCAAACAACTCACCTGTAGCCAAACACATTACTACCAACACAAAAATTAACTAAATACACATCAAGTCACAAATATTCTCCTACAAAAACACCATCCAATCTGATCAACCAATAAAAATAGAACAAAGACTGGCCATTGATGACCTACACTAAAAAAATTCCAAATCAAAACCACTTCACCTCTATATAATCATCATTGCTACAAAAAGAAAAATTATGTTCCAGAGTCATCAAACAACCAAATTTAGGGTTAACACATTATTGGTTTGCACAGCTTTATTAGAATTACTAAAAATAATTCCTCTTAGAGCACTTACTTATTCCCCACACCTCACCATTGCTCATAAAAAAAGGACATTCGTATACCTCGTCCATAACCATCAACACCAAGATGAACTAATTTTAAATCAACAGTTTCAACCACTTTGAGACATACAACTTCAACACAAAGCTTCCCAACAGCCCACCCTACACACCCCTTACTTTGCTAAACCATCTACCATCGCATTAGCCTCCCTCCAAGTATACACAAACGAGACTGAAGGGACTAACAAAATGAAATTATCAATGTCATTAAAAACTACATTATATTTCCATGGAGCCAATTCCTTATCTACAAGCCATGATATGACCACCTTTGAATCACTCTCAATGATCACCGTTGGTGAATCTCTTAAATTTAACCTACCACAAAATTCCAATGCTTTCTTGACGGCCATAAGCTCAGAATAATTCGACTTAGCCACTCCAATATTTTCAAAAAACATTGCCATCACACACCCTTCTGAATTCCTTAATACTCCTCCTACCCCAGCATGCCCGGGTTTACCTTTTGACGAACCATCAACATTAAACTTCACTGACCCAAAAGGTTGGGGACTCCACTCAACTACCTCTCTAACTTTCCTTTTCCTTGATGAGAAGGAAATATTACTAATATTCAATAGATAGTCGACTAATTGCTTTCACGTCAAGTGGATTTATAACATCCCCAGAATCTATTATAAGTCAATTAGGTAACATTTTCAATAGACACTTCTCTTACTGCTTTGCTTATGCTTATCACCCAATGACAACAAATAGTGTTTTAAGTTTCCCTTCGAAATCCTTTAAACATTGGAAGAACCCCATTCATGTGTCAAAATGTTACAAACTATTATCTAGTGAATCTATTAGATATTAGTGCTGCAGAAAATCGCTTAAGGTTTCCACCAGAGACCTTTTCTTTGAGAGAAGATCGTACTGGCGGTTGTTTTATAGACTGTGGAACTGTTGCCACCATATTTGATAGAGGACCTTATGGGGTAGTGATGAAAGAGTTCGTAAGACATTTCAGGTGGTTTGACCTTAAAAGGATTCATTGCTCAGTCGAAGGACTAGAACTTTGTTATAGACAAAACATGAATTCTCGAAACTAAGCAGGGATGACATTCCATTTCCAGGGAGCTGATTTGAATGGTGAACCAACTTATATGTACCTCCATAACAACAATGCAAGGCACTTTTGTGTGGTGATGATGCTATTCAATGCAAAACTAATCTGGGAGCGTGGCAAGAACAAAATACGAATTTTGTGTATAATCTTAGCAGACAGGAACTCCAGTTTGCTCCTGAGGATTGTTCACTTGATCGAGTATAAATTAATTCCATATTTGACTATTTTCTTCCTTTTTAATTATGTTTTTGTTGGAAAATCAACTTCTTGCAGAATCCCAGATTGTGATCTTTCCAAACACCCAAGACTAGAATGACTTGTAAAGAAAAGAAACAGCAAACGATGCAAGAAAGAACACAAGCAATTTGTTATCGAGGTTCGGCAATGTGCCTACATCCCCGTGAGCTCCTCCGAGCCCTCTGCACTAATCAATAAGTTCTTACAAGTTATAGCAACTCCTCTTCAAGAAACCTCTAGTTCTTGAAGAACGAAAGAAGAGAACAAGAAAGTGATAAGGACTTGAGTTACCCTGGAATTTTCCCCAGAAAATACCACTTATAAGGCCTTTGAATCCCCTCTCTATAATACTCTCTCTCTAAATAACCAGCCTCTCTACAATGAGTGTCTCTTGTGTTTGTGTCTTTGCACTCTCACACAATTCTCTTATTCACATGTTTTTTCACAATTATTTTTGAGATTGAAGATAGGTGACCCTTTATATAGTGCACCACTTCTTGAACTTATCTTGAAGGTTAATCTCCACCCTTAGATCTTTAGGACCAATCAATCATAGCCCTTCACCAAGTCTAAGTGATCCTATGTGTTTTGATCATGCATCCACGCACCTTTCAAAAAGCTAAAAATATAAGCATCAGTGTGCCATCAGGCCATGGCCTAGAACAGGGCAAGCCACTGCCTGTAAGGGGCTGAAATCACACCACTCTTCATCCTTACTGGAGTCCGCTGCCTAGGTTAGCTGAGACATGACGCACTGGGCCAGGCCATTACGTGCATGCCTTGGGCCGCGGCGCACAGCACCAACCCCAAACCCTGGACTTCCTGAAGGCTGAAGCGCGCACATCTTGAGCCGAGGCGACAAGACCTAATGCTGAACCCTTTTCAAACCTTATTTAAACCTTAGAAAAATACCAACAATCTCTACCTTTATCTAAGTGATTAAACCCAAACTCATTGTGCAAAGAACTCAGGATCCAAACTCAACTAGAGTCATCATATCAACCGACTCCAATCCTAAGAAGTCCAAGGCAATGATTGAACTTACTTAGAGGTAGAACTTTGGTGCCTAAATCTGTAGGATTTTATTTCGTTGTGACTTTGTCCACATGAATGCATCATTTCATAACAATTTCCCAAATGAAATGATACCGAACATCCACATGCTTAGTCCTCTCATGGAACACTAGGTTCCTACACAAGGGCCACGCATTTTGGCTATCCGAAGACACCACCACATGCTCTTTTAGGACCTTCCACTCGTCTAATAACCCTTTGCACCATCCTTCATTGGGAAAAAAATTTTGAACTAGTTTGGTCACTATCCCCTGCAGGGTTAGTTTTCTCTAAATAGGGAAACAAATTCTCATTAAAAATGACATCCCTACTTATTATGAGTTTAAATCCTTTTTACTCTAAGGAACACAACCTATACCCCTTAGCCCCTTCCCCATATCCTAGAAACACACACTTTCTAGATCCTGGACTAAGTTTATCATCATTTTGATGTGCATACACAGCACACCCAAAAGTTCTAAGGTTGTCCAACTCAAGGGGTTTTCCACTCCACATCTCCTCAGGAGTCTTGAGCTCTAAAGCTCTAGAGGGTGATCTATTAACCAAATACGCAGCAGTAGACACCACTTTCCCCCAAAAACATTTGGGTATCCGGATCCATTTAACATGCACTTAACCTTTTCTATAAGGGTCTTATTCATCCTCTCAGCAACTCCATTTTGCTGAGGGATTTTCACAACCGTTCTATGTCTTAGAATGCCATTTAACTTACATAATTGATCAAGTTCCTTGTTAAAAAATTCTAATCCATTATTGATTCTTAATACCTTAACTACCCTGCTCGTTTGAGTCTCCTCCAGCTTTTTCCACACCACTAACTTATTCAAAGCATCTGATTTACTTTTAACCAAACAAACCCAAACATTTCTTGAATAGTCATCAATTAAAGACAGAAAGTAAAGATTACCTCCTTGTGTTGGTGTTCTTGTTGGTTCCCAAAGGTCCGCATGAATGTAGTCAAGAATGCCCTTAGACTTGTGCACTTCGGTGTTGAAGCTGACCAGATGTTGCTTCCCAAGAACGCACCTCTTGCAGAAGTCGAGTCTTTCTACCTTGTCACCATCAAGTAATCCATTCTTGCTGAGAACTTGCAGCCCCTTTTCGCTTATATATCGCAAGCGATTATGCTAAAGAGCCACCTTATCCATCTTAACCATCAAGCTTGCTGCGTGATCCTTGATGTCCGTGTCTCCAATCATCTCATAAAGACCATCCTTCATCGCTGCTTTGATCACTATTAAAGATCCTTTGGTTACCTTGATCTTTCCTCCCTCTGCTTTGTATGTGTACCCCATAGAATCCAGCTGCCCCAATGAGATCAAACTTCTTCCCAACTCCGGAAAATACCTCACATTCCTCAGTAGCCTTGTCATTCCATCAAACATCCTCAACTGGATGTCTTTTATCCCCCTCATTTGGCAAGAAATATCATTCCCCAAGAAAACCCTTTCATCATTGGTTTCCTTGAAATTCTTGAACCAATCTTGGTGAGGGCACATGTGGTAAGTGCACCCGGAATCCAAGATCCATTTCCTGTTGCCTTCTTGCCTTTTGCTCACATTTGAGCACATAACAAGAATATCATCACTTGCTATTCTCCTTTGGCAACTGAAGCCTCTCCATTCTTGGTATGGCTTCTTCCGTCATCCCTTAACCTCTTCTTGCAATCACTCTTGAAATAACCCTCCTTATGGCAGTTGTAGCATCTCTTTCCTCAAACTCTCGATTTAGAGTGCGCTCTCCTATGCCTTTTTCCTCTACCTTTGTCCCAGTAGTAGCCATGTATGTTGCTGCCATTCCTAGTTGCTGGCATTCCTCTAACGAATAATCCTTCTCCACTTGATGCTTCCCTCATCTTGGCTTTGAAATTATGAGCCCTTATAGCATTGATCACAATTTCCTTGGTTGGTGTGTCTATTCCATATTCAATTACATTAATCAAAATTTCAAAGCAATTAGGAAGAGAATTCAACAAAATAACAGCCAATTGTTCATCCAGGAATTTTATACTACAACTAGCCAAATCTTGAATTAGTTTATTAAACACATCAAGATTATCTTGTAACTCTTTATTAGGATCCATTTTAAAAGCAAAGATTCTTTTAAGAAGATATATCTTATTAGGGAGAGTTTTGGTAAAAAACAACTCATCTAGTTTTTTCCATATGACAACTGGATCTTTCGAGTCTCCACACTCCCTTGTGATACTATCCAAGATGTGTAGAAATTTGGTGTTATACACCATCTTCTTCATCTCAATCCGCTGGTCTTCCATGATACTTGCTGGAAAAGCGTCATCTTCTCCAATCGCGAAGTCCACCTTTTGTTGCATAAGAACAGCCTTGATCTTTCGCTTCCAAAGGGTAAAATCTCTCTTTCCATCAAACTTCTCAACAATGAAGTTCAAACCTATCTTGCGGAGAAAATCCCAAATTTGTGTAGCACCCACAATTGCTTTCCAACTTCTTCTAATTCTCAAGAATACGATTGAAGATTGATCTCAATACCGTTCTTGAATCACCCAAGAAGTTGATATTTGATTCTTAGAGTCTTGCTCCGATACCTTCTGTTCCAGCTCCGATACCGGCTCACCAAAGCTCTGATACCACTGTTGGGGTATCTCTTCTAGCTGTGATACCATTGTTGGAAAATCACCTTCTTCCAGAATCCTAGGTTGTGATCTTTCCAAACACCCAAGACTAGAATGACTTTTAAAGAAAAGAAACAACAAACGAAGTAGTGAAGAACACAAGCAATTTGTTATCGAGGTTCAGCAATGTGCCTACGTCCCCATGAGCTCCTCTGAGCCCTCTGCACTAATCAATAAGTTCTTACAAGTTATAGCAACTCCTCTTCAAGAAACCTCTAGTTCTTGAAGAACAAAAGAAGAGAACATGAAAGTGATAAGGACTTGAGTTACCTTGGAATTTTCCTTAGAAAATTCCACTTACAAGGCCCTTGAATCCCCTCTCTATACTACTCTCTCTCTCTAAACAACTAGCCTCTCTAAAATAAGTCTCTCTTGTGTTTGTGTCTTTGCACTCTCACACAATTCTCTCATTCACATGTTTTGTCACAATTATTTTTGAGACTGAAGCTAGGTGACCCTTTATATAGTGAATCACTTCTTGAACCTATCTTGAAGGTCAATCTCCACCCTTAGATCATGAGAACCAATCAATCATAGTCCTTCACCAAGTCTAAGTGATCCTATATGTTTTGATTATGCATCCACACACCTTTCAAAAAGCTGGAAAAACAAGCATCAGTGTGCCTTCAGGCCGCGACCTAGAACAGGGCAAGCCACGGCCTGGAAGGGGCTGAAATCACACAATTCTTCATCCTTGCTGGAGGCCAAGGCTTGGGGTGGTTGAGCCGTGGCCCACAAGGCTAGGCCATGGTGCACACACCTTGGGCTGCGACGTACAGCACCAACCCCAAGCCCTGGACTTCCTGCAGGCCAAGGCACACACACCTTGAGCCGAGGCACCAAGACCTCATGCTGAACCCTTTTCAAACCTTGTTTAAACCTTAGAAAAATACCAACAATTGTGTTTATTATGTCATAGATGGCAAAGAAAAGGGTCAATAGTCTATCAAATTGATATTTAACAATAGAAACAGTTGCTTAAATCTCAATATAGAACCTTAATTCAAGTCATTTTTAAGTATTAACACCTTGAAAGAGAAAGGGTGGCATTTTTATCAACATTGTGTGACCATTTTCACACATAGACGAGATGCAAATAGTACCAATTAATACCTGATCACTGATCAAGGCTTATCTTACCCCATCACAAATGAAGAATTCGAATCCAAGGAACATAATTGCACATAAGGCACCACCAATATGAAAACTATTTTTAATTATAAAAGAAACATAAAATATATTGGAGATGTTTAGCAACCCACTTTAAATAGAAATAATAAAAATGTTCTTTACTCCTATTTAAAGTGGGTTCCATATGTCTCCATTATCTTTTCTCATTTAAGCTCCTTGAAACCAAAATGGGCATAATTTAACCAGTTCAATCCAACTTGATTTTTTTTTATTTGTTTGTTTTGTTAAAGGAGACCCATTGTGTCATTAAATACTAATGATATTAACAATAAAAAAGTATTTAGGATATACATATTAAATAGTTTTCAACAATACATTGATAAATTTAAATTTAATACAATGTTTTTTCTAAAAACAAATCAAAGGTCTGCCAAATCCAAGCCATCATCGTCCTCGGGTTGAGCATCATCCGAAGCAACAAGATATTATAGAACAAAGAAAATTACATTTGATATATATGTCATTACATATATATATATATATATATATATATATATATATATATACAAAAATTAATAATATTTAAAAGTTTTAACCTGTACTATTTAATCCAAACTGAAAACTAGCAAAATGGATCACATTTCTTCTCACGAGACACGTTCAAATCCATAGACTTGCTGATACCCCCGACTCATCCATTAAATTAGTATTTCATACTTTTCCCTAATAACCATTGAGGGTTAAACTTTCATTAGATCAAACCCATAGTTTTGCTAACCTGCAATCCGAAATGGATCCCGTTTGTTCTCACGAGTTGTGTTCCACTCCACGAACATTCCCACGAGTCATGTTTGATACCTGCAAATGCAAGCCTATTCTTGTGTCTAATAAACATGGCTGGAACTCTAAAATTTTCAATAGCAACTATCTTTAATTTTTCATCTAACACTTTCACATCTCTATGTCTGTTTTTCAAAATCAAATGGTTTTAACTTTTAATATAGAGTTGATCCATAGTGATTCCCCAAAATCACCTTTATATTTGAAAAATAATAGTTAGAGAATTGCTAAAAATGATACAGAGAAAGAAAAATTGATTTCCTATTTTTTTTATGTCCCTATACTACACATGATGGGACATTTTTTACACATTCTCATCAATCTATATATGCCATTACTGCACCTAATAATAACGGATACATATAATCTATTAAGTTGAGCTTGCACATAATAATTACTGAAACATATAATCCCTTAAATTTAGCTCAATCAATCTTTAAGGATCTTTTGTTGACTAAGACAATCATGGATGATTTGTCTCCATCAACACCTCCCTTAAATTGATGCATGTTGCATCCATGCATTAATTTGGATAGTAAGTAACAATGATGACTCCTAGTCATAGCCTTTGTGAACAAATCAGCCAGTTGGTCGTGAGAGGGAACATGGGTTAATGTGATGGTCAAATCTGCAATAAGATCACGAATATAATGACAGTCAACTTCTATATGTTTTGTGCATTTGTGAAAAAATGGATTCGCAGCAATCTAAATAGCACTAGAGTTGTTAGCCTGCAACCTCGTAGAAGTAGTGAGAGAGACACCAACCTTAGATAGTAGTCGATGAAGCCATACAATCTCAGTAATGGCAGATGACATAGATTGATATTTAGCTTCATAAGATGACTTTGAAACTCGATCTTGATTCTTATATTTTTCAGGAGATGAGGGAATCCCCTACAAACATACACCGTCTTGTGGTGGAAAGGTAGGTATGAAAGCACCCCGTCCAATCAGCATCTGCATATCCTTCAAATCGAAGAGACGAAGTGGGAAAAAGAAAAGGCCACAATTAGATGTACCATATAGATATCTGGTAACTCGTAGCAAGGCACTATAATGAAGTTAACAGGGTCAGACACAAACTGATTGAGTACCTGAACAGTGTATGCTATATTTGGGCATGTCATGGTAAGATAGATAAGACTACCGACCAAGTGATCATATAAAGTTGGATCAGAAAGTAGTGCATTATTCTCTTTGGCATATTTTGTATTAATCTCCATGGGAGTGTGGGCTATCTTATTATCTATGAGATTTGTTAAGCGAATTAGATCAGCTACATATTTCTATTGTCTAAGGAAAATACCTTAAGATGTATAAGTGACTTCCAATCCCAAAAAATATGTTAACATACCTATATCCTTCTTATGAAAAATGCATTTAGCAAATCTTTGAGGTGACCAATACTTGCCTTATCATCCCCCATAATGATCATGTCATCAACATATAAGAGGAAAATAGTAATACTTCCTGATGTATGTCTCAAGAACATAGAATGATTAGCAGTACTCTATTAGAATCCAGCCTGAAGAATAACAGAGTGAAAATTTTCAAACTAGACTCTAGGAGCTTCTTTCAATCCATAGAGATATTAGCACAGACGACATACAAGATTAGGCTAAGGAATGGAATATCCCGGAGGAGGCTTCATATATATGGTTTCCTTGAGTTCTCCATGAATAAATACATTTTTGACATCCATCTAATGTAGGTACCATTTTCAAACATAAGTAATTGCTAAAAGGGTACGAACTATTAGCACAACCCAACAGCTTGGCATGATTTCTAGGAATCAGTGGAGTGATAAGGAGATCCAAAACTATTGAAGAGATAAGGATGGTTACTCTAACAAATCTGCCTATATTAGTGAAGAGATGTTAGAGGATGAAGGAGTTTCAATGGCAACAAATTCAACCCAAGATGGTAGTTAAACAAAATAAGGAAACTCCAATAGAAATGGAGGACGAGCGCATCTCGGATTCAAATTAAATCAAATCACCTTTCCTTTGGTGTTGTTTGAAATCAATTAAGATGCAGAGCATATCGTCGAGAATATTTGCCCACAGATTTCATGCAATATGTTACTATGTTTTTTTATGTTTAAATAGAAATGCTCTGTATTCGTTTAAATCTATCGCCGCATGTTCACATTTTAAATAATAAGAAAATAATATTTTTCTTCTCATATCCATCATTTTTTTTCTTTTTAATTCTTCTATTTGGTATCAGAGCTATGTGAGCACACGACACAACCCAGCACAGCTCCCTACAACCATGACTCTACTATCTCTCAATGTTGGAAACTTCATTACCCTTAAACTCAGTCCTACAACTTATGCCTTATGGCATGAACAAGCCTTAGCTCTTGCAAAAAAGCCAAGAATTGGTCAGCCACCTTACTAATAAAGATCCTGCCCCCACCAAATACACCATACCAAATTCAAATAACACCACAGATGCAGATTTTTTTGCACCAAGATTAACCGAAGCATACATTGCTTGGCGAAAGGCGGATCATCTTCTTCGTGGGTGGATAATTGGAACACTCTCTGAAGAAATGCGCGGCCTAGTTGTTGGCTTAGACACAGCCCATGCTATCTAGGACGCACTCAAGAATGCATATGCGGAAGATTCCTAAGAACTTGAATTCACACTCAGACAACAAGTAACATATCTTTGCAAATAAGATGACAAAACCATTGGAGAACACACTTGCACCTTCAAGGGTTTATGGGATAGTCTTACAACTATCAAGAAATCTGTACCAGAAAAAGATAAATTTTTCTACCTTCTTACAAGCCTTGGCCCTCAATATGAAACTTTCACCACTACCATGCTGAAGCCACTATGGCCATCATACTCTAAGCTAGTCTCATAACTCCAAAGTCTTGATCAGTAACACAGTTGGTTCTCTAATCATACAAATACCCTAAACTCATTCACTCTTCAAATGGAATTTTATGGGCAACAAAAACAACACTTCCAGCAATCTTCCTCAGGATATCATGGCAACAAACAAAAATTCATATCAACTGGGAGAGATTTTTAGGCACAACAACCAAAAGAACAAAACTGAGCTTATTTTACTAGCCCCACATCGGGCTCTCAACAAAGACATCCTTCACCACCTGGTGAATGTCATATGACTCTTGCACAATGAGATCTTTACCGTGAAGAAAAATGTGAGGAACTGTGGCACGGTGGAACATATTGCAAAAATAATCTGGTGGGTGCCAAAAAGGCCAACTCAACATGATGACATACCACAAGCTCTTGTAGCCCTCACCATGACAACACTATCACTAAAACAGAGTGGACCTCAGACACAGGAGCCTCCAATCACATGACTGGTAAGCCAGGTATGTTAACCAATATTCGCAACTACTTTGGTACAGATTCAGCTCTTATTGGTGATGGATCTTCTCTATCAATTATTGGTATTGGAGATTCTAGCACTAAGCAAAACAATAATACTTTTCCTCTTCACGATGTCCTGCTAGTTCCTGACATAAAAAAAATAAAAAATTTGCTCTCTGTAAGTCAACTAACAAATCAGTTTCCTATTAATTGTGAATTCCCTAATGTTGAATTTTGTGTTAAGGAACGACAAATAGGACAATCTGTAATTATAAGGAGGCACAAGGGTGATCTTTATGTTCTTCCCACTTCACCGGAGCTCTATTTTTCTCATCGATTCAATTCCAACTCAACAGACGGTTGGCATCAACGCTTACGACGTCCTCAGTTTTTTACTTTATAGTTATTAAAGAATAAAGGATTGATTGATGTTATAGGTGCGGTAAAACCTGAACACATTTGTGATAGTTGTCAATTAAGAAAGTTTAGTAGATTACCGTTTTCCTATTCTGAACATTTGAGTTATGGTATGTTTGAAAAAAGTCATTGCGACTTGTGGGGACATGCTCCTATTTTATCAATTGGAAAATTAAGATATTGTGCATGCTTGGTAGATGAATTTTCTAAGTATACTTGAATCATTCCATTACAATATAAATCTGATTTTGCAAATGCTTAATTAGCCTTTGACCAGTACGTTACCAGACAATTCAACAAACAAATCAAGATTTTTCACTCTGATGGATGAGGAGAATTCATAAAATCTAAGTTATCATCTCATCTTCTGTCCATCGGTATCATTCTGTAAAGAATTGTGCAAACCTTTGGATATTGTGACAATGAAAGATGATCTCGAACTTGATAACTCAAAACTCACTGATGGGGAAGACTCCGTAGAACAACAAGAGAATATTGTGGAATATAAGCCAGTTCCAACCCAAGATGAAGTCGATGACACTGAGATATTCCAGTGGAGGTTGCTATGGTTGAGCCAGTTTCTTGTGTAGTTGACTTTGCTGAGCACATTAAGGTGGCTGAAATGATTTGAGAGGAAGAGAAAGTTGCTTGTAAAAGTGAGGCTCTTATGGATCTAGTTGCCCTTGCTATTGAATTTATCCTCTTTACCTGGTTTCAAGGACCGAGGCCGAGTTCTTTATAAGTGCTAGAGAATGATAGGGAACACGAGGAAGATTAGAATTAGGGATTTTAATCTAAGAATTGCCGGATATGAGAATAGTTATGTAATTGAAAATATTAAGAATTATTATCTTAGTTAGCTTCCTTAATTAGGATTAGGCTTATCTCTCAAGGTTATCAGATTAGCTGTTCTTATCTTCTTAAGAATTAGTCTTAATTTATCTTTAGGTTAGGATTTTCCCTATGTATATGGGATTCTCTTTTGTAATTCGATACTCATTTGTTATTTGGTAGCTTATGAATGAATTCATATTAAATTATCAATTTTTATACTGTTCCAAGTGATTTGGTTTACGGTTCCCTTGTGATTTGTGAAGATATATGTGATTTGGATTGTATCTATCTTTAATTTCCCTGTTTCTTTTCAATTCTTTTATTTCTTCCCAATTGTACGGCATCACTTTGTCTTTGTCTTTTAATGAAAAATATGTCAAAGAGCAATTCTTAGGTAGACCAAGCTACATCAACAAAGTGAACACATTTTTTAACACCAACGTATCAAGTAAGAATTAACCATGACTAAAAAACTACTTTGTGATAATCTAATGTAAGTTGATATATAGGTCGAGCCTATTATCAATGGTAAGTCCAACCTACTTAAAAATTTCTTCCATTGCAAAGTAAATATTTGTTAATTCTTCATTACATGAGTTGGGAATATATGACATCAATAAATCCAAAACCTTGCCCAAATAAAGAGTAAAAAAAGGGTAAGAAATCCTAGCGAAAAATGCTACTTCATTACAAGCCCTAAAATTTAATAACAACATTAATTAAATGATCTTTAGATATTGAATGTATAAAAAATTATTAGGATCAATAATCAAATTCGGGCAAAGCAGTCTTACTAAATTTAAAGGTGCAGGAGGCATTGAACTTGATCCTCCTGCTGGCTGATCATCGGGTACTACAATAGCCTCATTTAAACTAGCTGTTGTAATGACTTTCTTGCATGTTTGGGAACCAACTTAAAGTGGATTGTATAAATTGTCCTTTGAGGGACAACTTCATCCATGGATGAATTGTCGTTATTGTCAATTATGTAAAATGTAATTGTGAGAAGACTTCGACCGATGTTCTTACCATTTGTTAATGGCTTATTATAAGGTAGTATAGCAAACCCTGATGCCAAAATTGCCACATAATCAGGGTTACCACCATTTAAAACCATGGACATGGCAAAAATATCCATTGGGGAATATATCACGTAGGATCCAGTTTCATCTTTATAGCTCTTTTGCAAGCACAAGTTATCTATCTGGTTTGGAGAAGACTGCAAATAAAAGTACAAATGGGTTAAAATTTGGATAATAAATTGTGTAAATTAAGTAAAAGGGTATTTCACAACTTACATTGGCTTGTAAAATAGACACTCGGTTTGCTGGATTCTTGCCATTAACGACATAAGCAAGTTCACGAATGAGATTTGTCGGTATGAAAGTATATCCCACTTTATCACACCCCAGAGAGAACTAAAATAGAAAAAAAAAAAAAGATCTATTGATAAATTCAGTATTTATAGAAGTTACAATAGATAACAATAAAAATTAAAAGCAAAAAAAACTCATATGGGTAAATCATCCGACGAACTACATTTGAAGCTATTGATACCTAGGTTCTTGTATTCTCATCGCGAAGGAAATCAAATAGTCTCTTGGTGAGATTTGAAGCCAAATTGAGGTTGTGAAAGCTAATGTGCTACAAGGAGGCTTTCCAGAAAAAAAATTGATATCCCTTGTCATTACCCTAATATCTTCACCTCCACTTATGGGTAATGGCATCCATGCATTTGATGTAGAAGGATTTACATGTTGACAAAGCTTCTCATCATTCTCTCGGAAAGCTTTAGCAGGCTCTCTCTCCCAACTTGTCGTATCAATACTATGCAAAGCAAACAAAAATAAAATTACAAATCAAGCTTTTAACAAAACTATAGCCTATGATTGATAGGAGAGAAATTTTAAGGGAAAAAACATGGGAGTAAAGAAAAATGAAAAGAACTAAGAATTTGATCATTCCTGTATTGTTTGATAGAGTTGATGAGAAGTAGGACAAAAGAAAAATAATTCATTTTACTTTCCACTCGGCAATCATCCTTAAGGAGGATTGACAATTATAATTAAAGAGAAAAAGTTTGAGGAAAATGCAGATCCTCCAGTTTTTTTTACTCTCACGTTTTTCTTTTAACAATAACTAGAAAAGTGCTTTCCTCTTCCTTTTCTTTCATTTCTCTTTCTTCCTCCAACTTTTCCTTCCTACTAAATAATAGCCTAATTATTGATTAACTTTCATCATAATTATCATAACAAGAGGGAATGAACTTAGTAAAATAGGAGTAAATATTTACTTCCATCACGGGTAGGAGTGCTTCTAGCCATCAAAGCTTCAAGCTCTTCACAATGTCTAACGATGGCGCTAAATGCAAAACTTGAGGAAATTAGCGACTTGAAAATACTATGAACTAATATATTATCCACTTCAACTTCCTCAATCCATATAACCTATAAGGACATCATGAATAAACACATTAAATAAAAATATAGTGATATACAGATGGAGTAATTAAGCAAAGTTAAACAAAAAATTATGATTGGTACTATCTCAAAGTGCATGTCTCGAAGTAAGGTATCCAATTTTAGATGCTTTGATTTCGGATTTCATATTGTAATTTTTATTAAACCACATGGTTTTGTAGTCCCTAATCCAGCAACAACACCAGAATATATGAATGCTCCTAGCACATAGTAGATAAAGTCACTCTATTCTAGCTGATAAGGACTATCCTAGCTGATAAGGATACTCAATCTCCTAACAGTCTTGTATTACCTCATCGGTAGAAATTTAACAATCCTTTTGTAATCAGGAAAGCTTGTTATCATACCGCTGTAATATTCTTTATATATTGAACACAGATCATACACATAGAATGTGAAATTTACTTAATCTTTTTTCTACTTTTCTTGAATTTCAATAATTATGTCATTGTTCTTAGTTATAAATATTTATTTTTTATTCTATTTTTTTTTCCGATATTTTGTTAGTGATTTTCATGTTGGCCAAAGAGAAAATTGCTTTTACCATCTGTTTTGAAGGAAAAGAAGTGCAAGAGATTATTGTTACCTTCTGTTTAGAATAAAAAGAACTGCAAGAATTTGCAAAAAAGTAAAACAAATTGGTTACTGTTTTGCAGGAAAATATAAGAAAGTGAAATGAAATGATTTTTTTTTCTCTAAAATTTCTTTAAGCGGTGGAAAAACCGTGGGTATATAATTTGAGAGGAGTGGGCGTTTGATCTAAAAAAAAATGAAACAGAATGAGTGAAGTCTTTTAACTGAATGATTCTATTTTATACTTTTATGTTCTTGGTAACACCTATCTTTGTTTGATCGTGTAATTGATTATAGAGGTCTTGATGTAGATAAATGCATTTTTCGTAATAAATAAAATGACAATACACATAATCTAAAAGACTTCAAGAGGTTGAAGATGGGGATTAAAAGTTATCACATGCTAAACGTTTGCAATTTGATTGAGAGATGGTTAACAAAATACCACACAATACCAGATAAAAAGGAAAAGAAATAAGATTTATTTAAAAATAAGAAACATCAACTTAGAAAGGCAACACCCTAAAACTTGGTTGAAACTCTTTTTTCCATCTTGTCTTGGTAAATTATAAAAAAGGTACTTTTAGCTTTATCAACACAGCTTACCAAGGTGTTCTATGCAGCCACAAAATAGAGTGCAAGAAACTAACGCTCTGTTTGGTATGAACTCAAATATAGAATTCAGTTCGTTTTCAAATGAATTGAAACTCTCTTCTTTGTTGTTAAAACCCAAAATAGAGAGAGAGAAAAGAAGCAAAGTGAAGGAATTTATTATTGAAAAAAATAAAAAATTGGAAAGGTTGAAACTAACATACTTACTGAGATGTAAACATCCATGGATGAATTGTCGTTATTGTCAATTATGTAAAATGTAATCGTGAGAAGACTTCGACCGATGTTCTTACCATTCGTTAATGGCTTATTATAAGGTAGTATAGCAAACCCTGATGCCAAAATTGCCATATAATCAGGGTTACCACCATTTAAAGCCATGGACATTGCAAAAATATCCATTGGGGAATATATCACGTAGGATCCAGTTTCATCTTTATAGCTCTTTTGCAAGTACAAGTTATCTATCTGGTTTGGAGAAGACTGCAAATAAAAGTACAAATGGGTTAAAATTTGGATAATAAATTGTGTAAATTAAGTAAAAAGGTATTTCACAACTTACATTGGCTTGTAAAATAGACACGCGGTTTTCTGGATTCTTGCCATTAACGACAAAAGTAAGTTCTCAAACGAGATTTGTTGGTATGAAAGTCTATCCCACTGTATCACATCCCAGAGAGAACCAAAGTTGACTGCAAAAAAAATAAGACCTCTTGATAAATTCAGTATTTATTGAAGTTACTTTAGAGAACAATAAAAATTAAAAGCAAGTAAACTCATATGGGTAAATAATAAGACGAACTACACTTGAAGTTGTTGATACCTAGGTTCTCATATTCTCATCGTGAAGGAAATCCAATAGTCTCTTGGGTGAGATTTGAAGCCAAATTGAGGTTGTGAATGCTAATGTGCTACAAGGAGGCTTTCCAGCAAAAATTTTGAAATCCCTTATCATTACCCTAATATCTTCACCTCCAGTTACGGGGAATGGCATCCATGCATTCGATGTAGAAGCATTTACATCTTGAAAAAAGCTTCTCATTTAGCAGGCTCTCTCTTCCTGCTTGTCCTATCAGTACTATGCAAAGCAAACAAATATAAAATTACAAATCAAGCTTTTAACAAAACTATAGGCTATGATTCATAGGAGACAAATGTAAACGGAAAAAACATGAGTAAAGAAAAATGACAAGAACTAAGAATTTGATCATTCATCTATTGTTTGATAGATAGGATGGACAGTAGGACAAAAAAAATCATTTTACTTTCCACTCTGCAATCATCATTAAGTAGGATTAACAATTATAATTGAAGAGAAAACGTTTGAGGAAAATGCAGATAATCCATGTTTTTTACTCTCATGTTTTTCTCTTATCATTAACTAGAAAAGTGCTTTCCTCTTTCTTTTCTTTCATTTTTCTTTCTTCCTCCAACTTTTCCTCCCTACTAAATCATAGCCTAATTATTTATTAACTTTCATCATAATTATCTTAACAATAGGGAATGAACTTAGTAAACTAGGTTAATAGGGTTCATACTAACAAAACTAACTTCTCTTGAGGCTTCAATATTAAGTGGTTCAATCTCAAGTTCCTTAGGAAAAATGGGCATGTTTTCACTTCCATATTGCAAATCAAAATTGCATTCTAAGCATTGAGGTTCTCCTACCTCAACCATTCTTATAATCTCCTCTAAAGTTGCATCAAGGCTTCCAAATTCGCGCATATATTCAAATCCATTTAAGACTTCAATTTTATTATTATATCCTTTACGCTTCCATAAAGGTTCTCCTTCAATCACCATTTTGGATTGTTCATCCATAGCTGCAATTTCAAGGTCAGTAATTCTAGTTTTGTTTGTATCAGTAGAGATGGAGACTGTCATAAAAAAGTCACTTTGCCTATCTGACGCCGAACAGAATAGTGATTATTCTGCAGGCTAGTCGTAACAGATATCTCACAGGGAGAAACACAAAAAAAACACTAAAAATACAGAGAAACAGCTCTGATACTTTATTTAAAATTATATAAATACCAATAATAATGATAATCTATCTTTTCTGTATATGACCTCCTTATTTATAAGGTCAAAGTAAAAAAAGGAAAAAATCTCCGAAAACATAATTCTGGGAAAAACTAAGGAAATTACTAAAATTAAGCGATTGTATTAAAGCAGAATCAACGGAAGTCAATTCTGACTTGAATACAAAAGGAAATTGCAAATGGAAAGTTTCCTAAAACTGGAAACTGCAAATTTGGAGGCCTAAAACAGAATCAATGGCAGTCAATCGTTTTAGGTAGTCCAACTACCATTTTTGTGCTGATCTGCCAACTCAAGGTATCTCAATGCCAACAACGTGTTATCTGACAACTCAGCATCATCTGACTCGGATCCTCCTGTATCAATCGCCTCGGGTTGGAAAGAACTCGTCCTTGAGTTCATAATAGCTTCATTGGAATCCACAAAACAAGGACTCAGGTGTTTCACATTAAAGACATCAGGTGGCAACCTAGGAGGAAGATCCTTTGGCATCAGGTCAGAAAACTCTACTAGTAGCTGCTGCACCTCTGTTGGTAAATTTGGATTCATGTCTGCTGCACTATTCCCACAAGGCAGCAGAGCATGGACCACGTCTCCATGCTCAACCTCAGCTAAAATCCTGGACATCGAAAACAGATTAGTATTATTGGCTACCGGGGTAGGAGTGGTTCCTTCTCGACGAGGTGCCAACACAATCTTCTTCCCTTTGATGCTAAGGGAATATGTATTTTTTTGCCCATCACGAATAACACTACGATCATGCTGCCAAGGTCTGCCTAACAATACATGACAAGCATCCATAGACACAACATCACACCAAGCATTATCAAAATATTTTCTACCAATCGAAAAAGATACTAGGCATCGCCTATCTATTGTAACCTCACTGCCTTTATTCAGCCATGACAATTTATACGGCTTAGGATGATGATCTATCTTCAACTGCAGTTTCTGGACAGTCTCTTCAGACACTACATTCTCACAACTACCACTGTCAATGATCATCTTGCAGACTTTATCGGCAACTGTGCAGGTCGTGTGGAAAATATTGGTTCTCAACCAATCGTCCCCTAAATCGCCCTTGGGGGTCAGCAGACTTTTACGAACGACCAGAGTCTCATGGCCATCTCCATACAACACATCTCCATCTTCATCATCATCATACACAGGCTCTCCAATCTCCTTATTTTCGTCTATGACGTCATCCTCAATCAGGAGATTTTTGCCCTTCTGACTAGTAGGCTTCTTGCACTCAGTCGATTTATGTCCCTGTTCACCACATCTAAAACATCTAATATTTAAGTTAGAGTTACCCTGGGGTGGTTGCTGAGCAGGATGAGATTCTTGAGGGCGAACTAGCCGACTGCTTTGATCACTTCTGATCACTGGCCTTCTGTTCCACTGTTTTCCACCGCAAAGTGCACACTGATATGCCTCAGAAACGGTCCACAATGAGTGTAGGTTGAGCACATCCTGTAGGGGCTGCCATAATCCCCCCAAATATCGTGCCACCATCTGCTCTTCCATCTCAGATAAATCATTCCGGGCTATCGATTGATAGAACTCCTCTGTGTAATCATCAACCGATCTCGTACCTTACCTCAACGAATGAAGTCGCTGAAACAAGGTTTGAGTGTAATCGAAAGGAAGGAAGTGACCCTTCATCTTCTTCTTCATCCTCTCCCAATTAGTGATCTTAGCCTTTCCCTGCCAGTCGCGTGAGTGCCTCAACTGCTCCCACCACACAGATACTCTGCCTTTGAGTTTGATGGTGACCAGTTTCACTTTGACACGATCTGAGACTTCCTTATAATCGAAAATACATTCCACTTTATTCAACCAATCGACAAATCCTTCGGCCTGTAACATACCAGAAAACTCTGGCAGATCCACTCTGAAACTGAGGTCTCCGTAACGATTCTCCCGACTATGGTGCTCCCAGAATCAAGCAGGATTGTAATACAGGTTTTCGAAACTGGAATCGGAATAGTGATATTCCATCTCACGATCACCAAAATCCTGCGCCGTTAGACGCTGGGTTAACTCTGCAACTTGCCTCTGTAAATCCTCAATCATCACATCCTGAACGTTACGATCACAGTGTGGAGCTTCCTCGTTCGGAACCTACCCGCGACGACCACAACCACGACCACCAACCATGGAAACTGATGAAATCTCACCCTAGGAAGATATTGAAGCTCTGATACCAACTGACACCGGACAGAATAGCGATTATTCTGCAGGCTAGTCATACCAGATATCTCACAGGGAGAAACACAAGAAAAACCCTAAAAGCACAGAGAAACAACTCTGATGCTTTATTTAAAATTATGCAAATACCAATAATAATGATAATCTGTCTTTTCCGTATGTGGCCTCCTTATTTATAAGGTCAAAGCAAAAAAAATGAAAAAATCCCCGAAAACATAATCCTCGGAAAAACTAAGGAAATTACTAAAATTAAGCGATTGTATTAAGGCAGAATCAACGGCAGTCAATTCTGACTTTAATACAAAAAGAAATTGCAAATGGAAAGTTTCCTAAAACTAGAAACTGCAAATTTGAAGGCTTAAAACAGAATCAACGGCAGTCAACCGTTCTAGGTAGTCCACCTGCCATTTTTGCGCTGATCTGCCAACTCAAGGTATATCAGTGCCAACAACGTGTTATTTGACAACTCAACATCATCTGACTCGGATCCTCCTGCATCACTATCCGTATGCTTATTTCTAACATTTGAGGATGACCTAGAGCCAGGTGAATCTTGAGGAGATTGAGGATTAATTACTGAAGGAGAGCCAACATCTTCATTGTCTTGCATAATTTCTTCAACCTGTAATCGGAGTAAATATTAGAATAAAGAAAACTCCATAATACAAAAATAACAATGGGAGAATGTAAAATTTAAAGAACCGTTTAAGAGATCATCCACATAATACTATATATCTAGCTAGTGAGATTCAAGAAATTTACACGTGACGATTTAACTTAATTCATTCATCTTGAATGTGTAATGCTGGTTTTTTGGGTTTTACGATTTCTTTAAATATATATAATGAGTAATCATGACTAATTCTTATGGATTAATTTCAGTGCGAAATTGTTCAATGTCCCATTAGATAATAAGTAATTAAGTACTAAATGTTTCTTCATTAAAAAAAATAAATAAACTACATATATTCATGGTTTAAGCCATCCTTATTTGTGGATCAACATTTGGTTGAGGTTCTAACCCTACGGCTTCCTGCAGATCAAGACTGATCCATCCAACCAAAGATAGATTAGAATAAAAATAATATCATAAAAATTATAAAGAGAAAATTATATATATATATATATATCTTTAATAATTTCTTCAGGAATTTCAACGAACTTACTTGTCCATTACAGCATTTAGCTCATTCTCATTCTGCCCAACAAGAGCATTATTCAAGTCATCCTCTAGTTCATCATCTCTCAATTCTTTCAATATGATCACTCATGTTTCTCAATATCTGTAACAAAAAAATCATCGTGATCAGCAACTGAAATGAACACTTACAGATGCAAAGGAAAATTGATAAGAGATGATTAAAAATATATGTGTCCAAAAAAAAATCGTGCCTAATCTGCATACACACATGTATAGATGAAATTTCTCGCTTCTTATTTGAACAGATCTCTTTCTCTGTCTCTCTCTCTCGTCAATATCGAGATTTATAATAAATAAATAAAAATATTTGGCAAAAAATGGAATAAATAAGAGAAGTTTCTGTCACTGTATGGATGTTGGGCACGTAGATAGAGGAGTGCACTGCGCCACTGCCAGGTAAAAAGTTGCACCGCTGGTTTTCTGCAGAAATTTTTTACTGCACCGGTGCAAAACAAGATTCGGTTTTGTAAGGCTTTTGTGGCAGTCTAACGTGGCAATTTCCTTCACTGTGATTGGTCAGTTTCTTGCTTAAGTGTTACCTCACTTTCTTACTAGCCTAATTATTATTAGTGCGGGCTACAGAGAGATTCCGGTTGGTGGGAATGATATTGTACTAAATAAGTCATAGAATTTCCAGAAGAATTACCTTTTTGCTCCTTTTCAAGTGAATTTTTTTTTGGATGGATAAAGATGAAATTTTATAGGCATGCCTCTTGACAACCAAACAGAAACATTACATTTACAACTATAGGAACAAAGCTGAAAGGAAACAAATTTGAAAACAAACTAGCTAGCATTTTGGATGCATAACTTTATCAATGATATATATCACAATCTATACTCCTTTCCTTTATTATTCGTTTCTATAGAAAGGATCCAATCAATTTCCAGATCTACATAAGAATATTGTGAGAAAAACTTATTTGTTCCATAGAAATTTAAACATGATATAAATCGATCAAGCAATTTTTAAACCCAAAACCCTTGTAGAGAACATTCCAAATTTGGGTTTGTACTAATTTTGATCATGCCGAACGACCTTATACCCTACCTTTTTTTGTCTTTTTACTATTCTACTGAAAATCCAATCCATAAGAATAATCTTTACTGATTATAGCATTTTCCAAGGATGAAAATAAAGCATGAAAAAAAAACAATAAGAAGAATAAGATATGATGATTAAGAAAAGAAAACTTAAAAGGATAAAAGATATCGCTCTAACCATAAATATTTTTTGGTAGATTATTGATCCGATCAAGAAATTGATAATTTCTTTGAACGTAGCTTCAGTGTGCTTCTCACCATTATAATCTTCACTAAAGCTCTTGATTATGTTCTATGATGGCTCATATCATCTTAGAAAAAAAAAGTTGAATAGTGTGAGTTATTATATAGTGCAATTTTTATCTTCATTCATTGAATTCTATCAACGAGCGACCATGGTTTTGCCTTTTGAAATTGTTGGCAGGTTTCCTTTCTAGTATTATGAATGACGTTAATTTGTCTTTAGTCAATGAAATTTTATAGCGAGCAACCATGGTAGTCCCTTTTTTATTGCCCCAATTCAAGAATTTATAAGTATTGAATATATATATATATATATATATATATATATATATATATATATATATATATGGAGAATACTAACTTGAGACACAAGTTAGCATTGTGTCAAAATTAATTTAGACCAAAACTCTGAATATCTCTTAAAACTACATCAAAATAGGGATTTTTTTGGTAATTTTAAAAAATTCAAATTAAGTAACAACAAGTATTATTCATGAGGGTAACCCCACGCACGGATCAGTGGCGCCTGGTGGTGCTGCTTCTTCAGGTGGCATAACGGGACGACATTTCAACAATTATGTAGATTGTCCAAAATCCGCCATGGTGGTGGTGGTGGTTTCCAACTTTATATAGTCACCGGAATAGTGAAGATCTAAAGGCGGACCCCATCCAACCACACAAGTGGAACATGAGGATGGTCTAGTCGGTGAAGGGTGGTGAACCGGTGTCAAAATGTAGATCTCATCGAACTCTTTCCAACGATACTTAGGGTGCACTTTTCTGACCACTGGTTGGCTTAATATTGCAAAAAGTCTTCGGAGATTAAAAAATTAAGTCAATAGATTTAGTGAATTACCTATGGAGATGTTTGGCAACCCACTTTAAATAGAAATAAGAAAAATGTTCTTTACTCCTACGTAAAGTGAGTTCCATACATCTCTATTACCCTTTCTCATTTAAGCTCCATGAAATCAAAACGGGCATAATTTAACCAGTTCAATCCAACTTGTTTTTTATATTTTATTTTATTTGTTTGTTTTGTTGAAGGAGACCCATAATGTCATAAAATACTAATGATATTATTAAAAAAAATTATTTAGAAAATATATGTTAAATTGTTTTCAACAATACATTGATAATTTTAAATTTGATACAATTTTTTTTTTTCTAAAAACAAATCACGGGTCTGCCAAGTCCAAGGCGTCATCATCCTCGGGCTGAGTATCATTCAAAGCAACAATGTATTATAGACAAAGCAAACTGCATTAGACATATATGTCATAACATATATATTTAAAAAATATGTGAAAATTAATAATATTTAAAAGTTTTAACCTGCACTATTTAATCCAAACTTAAAACTAGTGAAATGGATCACATTTGTTCTCATGAGTTACGTTCAACTCCACAGACTTGCTGATACCCACGACTCGTCCATTACATTAATATTTCATACTTTTCCTTAATTACCATTGAGGGTTAAACTTTCAAAGCCCAAAGCCACACTTTTGCTGACCAGTAATTCGAAATGGATCCCGTTTGTTCTCACGAGTTATGTTCCACTCCACGGACATTCCCACTAGTCATGTTTGATACCTGCAAATGCAAGCCTATTCTTGTGTCTAATAAACATGGCTGGAACTCTGAAATTTTCAATAACTACTATCTTTAATTTGTCATCTAAAACTTTCACATCTCCATGTTTGTTTTTCAGCATCAAATGGTTTTAACTTTTAATATAGAGTTGATCCATAGTGGTTCCCCAAAATCACCTTTATATCTGAAAAATAATTGTTAGGGAATTGCTAAAAAGGATACAGAGAAAGCAAAATTGATTTCCTATTTTTTTATGTCCCTATACTACACATGATGGGACATTTTTTACACATTCTCATCAGTCTATATATGCCATTACTGCACCTAATAATAACGGACACATATAATCTATTAAGTTGAGCTTGCACCTAATAACTAGTGATACATATAATCCCTTAAATTTAGCTCAATCAATCTTTCAGGATCTTTTATTGACAAAGAAAATCATGGATGATTTGTCTCAGTCAACCCCCCCCCCCCCCCCCCCCCAAATTGATGCATGTTGCATCAATGCATTAATTTGGATATTAAGTAACAATGACGACTCCTAGTCATAGCCTTTGTGAACAAATCAGCCAGTTGGTCGAGAGAGGGAACATGGGTTAATGTGATGGTCGAATCTGCAATAAGATCAAGAATATAATGACAATCAACTTCTATATGTTTTATGCGTTTGTGAAAGAATGGATTCATGGCATTCTTAATAGTATTAGAGTTATCAGCCTGCAACCTCGTAGGAGTAGTGAGAGAGACACCAAGCTCAAATAGTAGTTGATGAAGCCATACGATCTCAAAATTGGCAGATGACATAGATTGATATTTAGCTTCATAAGATGACTTTGAAACTCGATCTTGCTTCTTATTTTTTCAGGAGATGGGGGAATTCCCTAAGACAATACACCGTCCTATGGTGGAACGGTAGGTATCAAAGCACCCCATCCAATCAGCATCTGCATCTCCTTCAAATCAAAGAGACGAAGTAGGAAAAAAGAAAAGGCCACAATTAGATGTACTACGTAGATATCTGATAACTCGTAGCAAGGAACTATAATGAAGTTGATGGGGTCAGACACAAACTGATTGAGTACCTAAACAACATATGATATAATTGGGCATGTCATGGTAAGATAGATAAGACTGCTGACCAAGTGATGATATAAAGTTGGATTAGAAAGCGGTACACTATCCTCTTTGGCATATTTTGTATTAATCTCCATAGGAGTGTGGGCTATCTTATTATCTATGAGATTGGTGAAGCAAATAAGATCAGCTTCATATTTCTGTTGTCTAAGGAAAATATCTTGAGATGTATAAGTGACTTCCAATCCCAAAAAAAAAGTTAACATGCCTAAATCTTTCATACGAAAAAATGCACTTAGCAAATCTTTGAGCTGACCAATACTTGCCTCATCATCCTAAGTAATGATCATGTCATCAACATATAAGAGGATAATAGTAATACTTCCTGACATATGTCTCCAGAACATAGAATGATTAGCAGTACTCTAATGGAATCCATCCTAAAGAATGGTAGAGTGAAAATTTTCAAACCAGACTCTAGGAGCTTGTTTCAATCTATAGAGATATTTGCGAAGAGAATATACAAGATTAGGCTGAGGATTGGAATATCCATGAGGAGGCTTCATATATATGGTTTCCTTGAGTTCTCTATGAATAAATGCATTTTTGACATCCATCTAATGTAGGTACCATTTTCGAATAGAAGTAACTGATAAGAGGGTACGAACTATTAGCACAACTCAACAGCTCGGCATGATTTGTGGGAATCAGTGGAGTGATGAGGAGATCCAAAACTGTTGGAGAGATAAGGATGGTTACTCCCACAAATTTGCCTATATCAGTGGAGAGATGTTGGAGGATGAAGGAGTTTCAATGGCAACAGATTCAACCCAAGATGGTAGTTCAATAAAATAAGGAAACTCCAACATAAATGGAAGATGAGCACATATCAGATTCAAATCAAATCAGATCACCTTTCCTTTGGTGTTGTTTGAAATCAGTCAATATGTAGAGCATATTGTTGAGAATATTTACCCATGGATTTCATGCAACCTGTTACTATGTTTTTTATGTTTAAATAGAGATGCTCTGCATTAGTTTAAATCTATTGTTGTGTGTTCACGTTTTCAGTAATAAGAAAGCAGTATTTCTCTTCTCTTCTCATCTCCATCATATTTATTTTCAATTCTTCTATTTGGTATCAAAGCCTATGTGAACACATGACACAACCCAGCACAGCTCCCTGTAACCATGACTTCACACTCTCTCGATGTTGGTAACTTCATTACCCACAAACTCAGTCCTACAAATTATCCCTTATGGCATGAACAAGCCTTGCCTCTTGCAAAAAGCCAAGAATTGGTCGGCCACCTTACTAATGAAGATCCTGCCCCCACCAAATACACCATACCAAATTCAAATAACACCACAGATGTAGAAATTTTTGCACCAAGATTAACCGAAGCATACATTGCATGGCAAAAGACGGATCATCTTCTTCGTGGGTGGATAATTGGAACAGTCCCTGAAGAAACACTCAGCCTCGTTGTTGGCTTAGACACAACCCATGCTGTCTGGGATGCACTCAAGAATTTATATGCGGAAGATTCATAAGAATGTGAATTCACACTCAGACAACAAGTAATATATCTTCGCAAAGAAGATGACAAAACCATTGGAGAACAAATTTGCACCTTCAAGGGTTTATGCGATAGTCTTGCAGCTTTCGGGAAACCTGTCCCAGACAAAGAAAAAGTTTTATGCCTTCTCACTAGCCTTGGCCCTCAATATGAAACTTTCAACATTACCATGCTGAAGCCACCTTCGCCATCATACTCTGAGCTAGTCTCACAACTCCAAAGTATTGATCAACGACGCAGTTGGTTCTCTAATAATACAAAATGTCCCAAACCCATTCATCCTCAAATTGTGTTTTATGGGTAACAAAAACAACACTTCCACCAATCCTCCTCAGGATATCATGGCAACAAACAAAAATTCATATCAATTGGGAGAGGTTTTCAGGCACAACAACCAAAAGAAGAAAATAATTCTTATTCCGCTAGCCCCACTTCGAGCTCTTAACAAAGACGTCCTCCACCACCTAGTGAACGTTGTATGACCCCTGCACAATGAGATCTTTACCGTGAAGAAAAATGTGAGGAACTGTGGCACGGTAGGACATATTGCAAAAATATGCTCGTGGGTGCCCAAAAAGCCAACTCAACATGATGACATGCCACAAGCTCTTGCAGTCCTCACCTTGGATAACACCATCACTGAAATAGAGTGGACCTCAGACACAAGAGCCTCAAATCACATGATAGGTAAGCTAGGTATGTTAACCAATATTCACAACTACTTTGTTGCAGATTTAGTTCTTATTGGTGATGGATCTTCTCTATCAATTCTTGGTATTGAGATTCTAGCATTAAGAAAAACAATAATACTTTGCCTCTTCACGATGTCCTGCTAGTTCCTGACTTAAAAAAAAATTTGCTCTCTATAAGTCAGCTAACAACTCAGTTTCCTATTAATTATGAATTCTCTAATGTTGAATTTTGTGTTAAGGAATGACAAACTGGACAACCTGTGATTACAAGGAGGCGTAAGGGTGATCTCTATGTTCTTCCCACTTGGCCGAAGCTCTATTTTTCTCATCAATTCAAATCCAGCTCAATAGACGTTTGGCATCAACGCTTATACATCCTCAGTTTTCTGCTTTACAGTTATGAAAGAATAAAGGATTGATTGAAGTTATAGGCGTAGTAAAACCTGAACACATTTGTGATAGTTGTCAATTAGGGAAGCTTAGTAGATTACCGTTTTCCTGTTATGAATATTCGAGTTACGGTATTTTTTAAAAAATTCATTGTGAGTTGTGGGGACCTACTTCTATTTTATAATTTGGAAAATTTACATATTATGTATGCTTGGTAGATGGTTTTTCTAAGTATTCTTGGATCATTCCATTACAACATAAATCTAATTTTGCAAATGTTTACGTAGCCTTTAGACAGTACGTTACCAGACAATTCAACAAACAAATCAAGATTTTGCACTCTGATGGAGGAGGAGAATTCATAAACTCCAAGCTATCATCGCATTTTTTGTCCACCGGTATCATTTTGTAAAGAATTGAGCAAACCTTTGGATATTGTGACAGTGAAAGATGATCTCGAACTTGATAACTCAGAGCTCACTGATGGGGAAGACTCCGTAGAACAACAAGAGAATATTGTGGAATATAAGCCAGTTCCAACCCAAGATGAAGTCTATGACACTGAGATATTCCAGTGGAGGTTGCATCGGTTGAGCCAGTTTCTTGTGCAGTTGACTTTGCTGAGCACATTCAGGTGGTTGAAACGGTTTGAGAGGAAGAGAAAGTTGCTTGCAGAAGTGAGGCTCTTATGGATCCACTTGCCATTGCTATTGAATTTATCCTCTCTACCTAGTTTCATGTACTGAGGCCAAGTTCTTTCTAAGTGGTGGAGAATGATGGGGAACACGATGAAGATTAGAATTAGGGATTTTGATCTAAGAATTGGGGGATATGAGAATAATTATGTAATTGAAAACATTAAGAATTATTATCTTAGTTAACTTCCTTGGTTAGGATTAGGCTTATCTCTCATGGATATCTGATTTGTTGTTTTTATCTTCTTAAGATTTAGTCTTAATTTATCTTTAGGTTAGAATTTTCCCTATGTATATGGGATTCTCATTTCTTATTTGGTAGCTTATGAATGAATTCAGATTAAATTATCAATTTCCATACTCTATGATTTAGTTTTGATTTGTCCATGTGATTTGGACTACTGTTCCATGTGATTTGGACAACTGTTCCATGTGATTTGGTTTAGTGTTCCATATGATTTGTGAAGATCCATATGATTTGGATCGTATCCATCTTTCTTTTCAATTCTTTTATTTCTTCCCAATTGTACAGCATCACTTTGTCTTTGTCTTTTAATGTAAAATATGTCAAAAAGAAATTTTTAGGTAGACCAGGCTACATCAACAAAGTGAACACATTTTTTCACTCCAACTTATCAAGTAAGAATTAACCATGATTAAAAAACTACTTTGTTATAATCTAACGTAAGTTGATATATAGTTCGAGCCTACTATCGATGGTAAGTCCAACCTACTTAAAAATTTCTTCCATTGCAAAGTAAATATTTGTTAATTCTTCATTACATGAGTTGGGAATATATAAAAACATCAATAAATCCAAAACCTTGCCCAAATATAAAAAGTAAAAAAAAAAAAAAAAAAAAAGGTAAGAAATCCTAGCAAAAAAAGCTACTTCATTACAAACCCTAAAATTTAATAACAACATAAATTCAATGATCTTTAGATATTTAATGTATGAAAAATTATTAGGGTCAATAATCAAATACATGCAAAACAATCTTACCAAATTTGAACGTGCAGAGGCATTGAACTTGATCCTCCTGTTGGCTGATCATCGGGTGTTGGCTGATCATCGGGTACTACAATAACCTCAATTAAAGTAGTTGTTGTTGTAATGATTTTTGTGCATGTTTGGGAACCCAGTTAAAGTGGATGGTATAAGTTGTCCTTTGAGGGATAACTTCATCCATGGATGAATTGTCATTACTGTCAATTATATATAATGTAATTGTGAGAAGACTTCCACTGATGTTCTCACCATTTGTTAATGGCTTATTATAGGGTAGTATAGCAAACCCTGATGCCAAAATAGCTACATAATCAGGGTTACCACCATTTAAAACCATGGACATGGCAAAAATATCCATTGGGGAATATATCATGTAGGATCCTGTTTCATCTTTATAGCTCTTTTGCAAGTACAAGATATCTATCTGGTTTGGATAATATTAAAAGTACAAATGCATTAAAATTTGGATAATAAATTGTGTAAATTAAGTAAGGGTAATTCACAACTTACATTGTCATGAAGAATAGACACACGGTTTTCTGGATTCTTGCCATTAACGACATAAGCAAGTTCTCAAATGATTTGTCAGTATGAAAGCATATCCCATTTTATCACATCATAGAGAGAACTAAAATAGAAAAAAAAAATAAGATCTCTTAATAAATTCAGTATTTATAGAAGTTACTATAGATAACAATAAAATTAAAAGCAAGAAAAATCATATGGGTAAATCATCCGACGAACAACATTTGAAGCTATTGATACCTGGGTTCTTGTATTCTCATCGCGAAGGAAATGAAATAGTCTCTTGGCTGAGATTTGAAGCCAAATTGAGGTTGTGAAAGCTAATGGGCTACATGGAGGCTTACCAGAAAAAAAATTTATATATATATAATTTATATCCCTTGTCATTACCCTAATATCTTCACCTCCACTTATGGGTAGTGGCATCCATGCATTTGATGTAGAAGCATTTACATCTTGACAAAGCTTCTCATCATTCTCTCAGAAAGCTTTAGCGGGCTCTCTCTCCCAGCTTGACCTATCAATACTATGCAAAGGAAACAAAAATAAAATTACAAATCAAGCTTTTAACAAAACTATAGCTTATGATTGGTAGGAGAGAAATGTGAAGGGAAAAAACATGAGAGTAAAGAAAAATGAAAAGAACTCAGAATTTGATCATTCCTCTATTGTTTGATAGAGTGGATGGGAAGTAGGACAAAAGAAAAAATAATTCATTTTACTTTCCACTCGGCAATCATCCTTAAGAGGATTGACAATTATGATTAAAGAGAAAATGTTTAGGAAAATGCAGGTCCTCCATTTTTTTTTACTCTCACGTTTTTCTTTTATCAATAACTAGAAAAATGCTTTCCTCTTCCTTTTCTTTCATTTCTCTTTCTTCCTCCAACTTTTCCTCCCAATTAAATCATAGCCTACTTATTGATTAACTTTCATCATAATTGTCATAACAAGAGGGAATGAACTTAGTAAAATAGGAATAAATATTTACTTCCATCACGGGTAGGAGTGCTTCTAGCCATCAAAGCTTCAAGCTCTTCACAATGTCGAATTATAGTAGCAACCCAACGCTTTAGGCTAAACGCAAAACCTGAGGAAATTAGAGGCTTGAAAATACTATTAACTAATCTATTATCCACTTCAACATGCTCAACACGTATAACCTATAAGGACATCATGAATAAACACATGAAATAAAAAATAGTGATATACAGATGGAGTAACTTAGCAAAGTTAAACAAAAAATTATGATTGGTACTATTTCAAAGTGCATGTCTCGAAGTAAGGCATCTAATTATAGATGCTTTGATTTCAGATTTCATATTGTAATTCTTAGTAAACCACACGGTTTTGAATTTCCTAATCCAGTAACAACACCAGAAGATATGAATGCTTATAGTAGATAGTAGATAAAGACACTCTATTCTGGCTGATAAGGACTATCCTAGCTGATAAGGATACTTAATCTCCTAACAGTCTTGTATTACCTCATCAGTAGATATTTATCAATCCTTTTGTAATCAGGAAAGCTAGTTATCATATAGCTGTAATATTCTTTATATATTGAACAGATCATACACATAGAGTGTGTGAAATTTACTCAATCTTTTTTCTACTGTTCTTGAAAAGTTATCGGCTGAGATCTGTTGAAGTGGTGAGTCGTCTTGTCTTGAAACCTTTTGAGATTGTTTTCCATTACTCTCTCTTTCTTCTGTACTCTGTTTTTGAGAGAAGTGGAAATCCAAATGAGAAATTAAAACGTGAAAAAAGAGAGGAAACAAAATCAAATTTAAACAAAACATTTGAAAGAGAGAAACTATACCACCAGCTATGAATAATCTCAGCCACAGGAGGGATAGAGAGAGAGTGGTTTTGATAAGGAAGAAAAGAAGAGAGAACATGTGAAGCAATATAGAACGAAATATAGAAACCAAGGCTTTGCTGGTAATATTTTAATTTTGATTTGGGGGATATTAAGGGGGAAATTAAAATTGAAATATTTTCTAACAAACTGTAGTGCTAGCACTTGGATCGCCAGTTAGTAGAAGAAAAGTTTGATTTAAATGTTTTTATTAATTATTTTATTCAATGAATGAAGTATATCTTAATTGATAAGTTGTCACAGTATTGATTAGGTGAACCACATAAGATTGTGTGGTAAAATAATAAGCACATTTATCCGTATCACGATATACACGATTAAGTTGCACGGTCCAAGACGATTCAACAACGTCCTGCAATCATTCACAATGGAATTAAAACGTGGGAAGGCTGCTCAATTTGAAGCAAATCAAGAACAATTTTAACTGTAAACACTATTTTTATCAAATATAAAATGATATTTTACCTAATAACATACAAAATTTGATCTCCACTTATCTAATCAAAGTAAAATGTAAAATATGCTTTTGAAATCTCAAAATTTTCGGTTAAAGGTCAGATTTAAATTAATTTGATTTGATTTGTTCTTCAAAACAATTTTCAACAAAAGGCAGGTTAAGGCATCACAAGTCTGACACTGTGTAAAATGAATTAGCTTTTAAAAATGAAGCTTCCAAATAATTCCAATGTGTAAGGTCTCCATATCTCAAGATTTACCGAATTTCCCATCAGAATGAACGAAAATGGCATAATTTTTATTTTCTTCTCCTTTTTTTTTTTTATTATAAGGCTCTGCTATGTTTAGTTCCCTTAAGCTTTCTAATTGACCCATGTAGCGAGTGTTGAGTCAATGATTCCTAAACCAAATGATTTTAGGGTATTAGGTGTAAAGATACCCCTAAGGACTTACTAACACCAATTAAGGAATTAATGCCAAACTCCTGTTTTCTTTGAATGCGAAATTTTCGTGTCTCATATATATAATAAATATTGGAAATCACATGAATGAGCTTCAATAATTTTCAACTTAATATTGTAATCATAGACTTTATTTGCATCAAAAACTCAATAGCTTGGCTCTAATCAAACTTTTGCTAATTAAACATAGAAACTTCAAAAGCCAAGATCGAGGACTTATATTAACTACGTACTATTACATATATTGTTGCATTTAATAATGCTGGAAATCACATTGACGAGATGCCCAGATGGTTCATTGCGAAGATGAGTTTATCTTTTTAAGCTTGCTCATGAATGAATATAATGGTGATGTATGCTCCTTAAATCTTTGGATACCATGAGTAATGAACTTATCTTTATGTTCTTTGTTTTTCATTTAGTTTTTAGTTTCGTATTGCTATGGGACTAGTAATATGTAAGTTTGGGGGTATTTTATGAGTGCTAAATATTGTATATTTTAGTCCCTTAATTTACATTTGTTAGCTTAGGAATTTGTTACTTTGAGGTGTTTTTCTTTGTTTTACAGGTTTACAAGCTTGGAAAGGAGTTTCACTAAATTTCCAGAATTGCCTGTGCAGATCAGTCATCTTTGCAGATTAAACTGTATTGATTTAGGAAGAACCAGGAGATGAAGCATATATGCTTGGAAAGATCCAGATGTCTATTTTCTGGAGAATTTTACGGCTCATAAAAATGATTTTTCTAGAGAAAGTTATGGCAGTTTTAGTAGACAAAGGTCAGGCTGTGCATGATTTCAATGTGACAGATCAGTCATTTTTGCGAATTAAAATGTATTGATTCAAGAAGAACCAGGAGATGAGCCATATATGCTTGGAAAGATCTAGATGTCTATTTTTTGGGGAATTTTATGGATCATAAATATGATTTTTATATAGAAAGTTATGACAGTTTTAGTAGACAAAGGTCAAAGAGAAAATGCTTGAATCTACAGTATCCCACATCGGATTGGAAACACATTGCACTTGTGGTGTTTCCCTATATGAGCCCCTCTTCACTTTATCTTTAGTAAACAATCCTGGTGCCATTTTGGTGCAATTTGAAGGATTTCTACTAGCATTCTGGAGGATCTCTAAGGGCTTTGCTACAAGGAGGGGAAACACTGCTCAACAACTGCGAGTGGAATTTCTCTCAATGTAAAGTCAGTTTTAATTTATTTCTTTTTGAGTTTTAATACTTAGCACTTTAATTGTGAAATTTAGTTTCATAATCATGAGTGGCTAAAATCTTCAGCTAAGATTGAAGATGAATCCTTTCCATTGTTTAGCATTATATTTTCAGATATGTTCATACAATTATGATATTTTTAGTATTAAATGTTCTATTTCAATTGTTTGAGTAAATTCTTACGATCGATAGTTTTTAAATTGTTAAAGTTGGATATTCCGTGGGTTTCATCTGATGGATACATCGAATCTCTTTGATTAAATTGGATATCCTTTGTGATTTGTAAATTAAACGGATATGTTGGATGGTTTTGGTTTAATTAGGATATTTGTTGTGATTTGTTTAAAGTTGGATTCATAGAATCATTTGATAAATCTCTTTTATATAAAACATGAAGATATATACTTTACTTTAGTGGGGTGGATTCAAAAACCTTAATGTTTTTATCATTTGTTTTTAAATAAATTTAGCTTGGTTTATATTTGTTTTGCAAAGTGCAATTCAAAATTCAAAACTAGGTTAAGATAAGGTTAGTTTAGATAAAATTATATTTTCACAACACAATTCCTTGTGGATTCGACCTCGCACTTGCACAATACTATATTGCAAACGACTCGTGCGCTTGCGAGTAATTTAAAACTCACAACATCCACCACCATGTTTGACCCCTTTGTCGATAGTATTAATACTCACACTAGATTCCCAAAATTCTGCAGGTTCTCTCTTCCCAACTGAAGATACAAATCGACATGGAGACCAGCAGCTCAGGTCTGAACCTGAGTCTGCGATGCAGCACCAACACCTTGAGCACGAGTCTGAGATGCAGCTGCCACAACTTTAGCACGAATGATCTCATCTTGAGTCTGACATACATGAGCAACCCATACATTCTTCACAGCCCAAGTTTGAGCCCTCTCAAACAGTCTCACAGCCCCAAATTCAACAAGTGCCCTCACATTCCATGGTTACTCGCTCATAAAGAGGAATTGTTAAACCTAATCCAAAATATGCCTTAACTTCCTCCACATCCTCAGCTAATATCCATCGTGAACCTCATAATACTCGATATGCCGTAGCTCACCCTGGCTGGAAGGCTGCAATGGCAAAGAACTAAGGCTCTTTATAAAAATCAGACTTGGCAACTTGTTCCTCGCATTTCTAACATGCATGTTATTGGCTCTAAATGGGTGTTCAAGCCAAAACTCAAACCCGACGGCTCACTAGATTGTCTCAAAGCTCGAATTATGGCAAAAAGGTATCATCAGGTTGATGGGTTAGATTGCATTGAGACCTTTTCTCCAGCCATCAAACCTGGAACTATCCGCATGGTCATCACTATAGCACTTGTTCAGAAATTGCCCATATGTCAACTTGACGTAAAAAGTGCTTTCCTGCATGGTTTAATTTCAGAATATATATACATGGAACAACCTCCAGGAATGGCTGACCCTAAATATCCAACACATGTTTGCAAGCTTCAAAAGGCTCTCTATGGTCTCAAACAAGCACCTCGTGCTTGGTTTGATCAGTTTGGTGTTTTTCTTCTTAATTATGGTTTCTTGTAATACCCATAATCATAAAGTAAGGGTAAACAAGTAATTTAATAAATATGATATGAAATTAAAATAAAATATAGGTGAAAGGTTTATTATTATTTGAATAAAAAATTCTTTAAAAAAAATCTAGACGTGTGGATGCATAGTTACAAAGAAAATGGAAATAAAAAAAAGATGAACATTATAAAGGAGAAAAGAAAAGAAAAAAAAGGAAAACGTTTGGTTTTAAAAAAAACAAAAAAAAAAACGTGGCAGCAAGTGTTGCCACCTACTACCAAGAGAAATGAGAATGGTGCATGGTTAACAAATGTCAAAACATGGCAGCCAAGGGCTGCTGAACTTAATTTTTTCTTTCTTTTATATATATATATATATATATATATATATATATATATATATACCTTAATTAAATTTTTCTTATCAAAATCTTTGGTTTTTTCCTTTCCTCAATTCAAACTACTCATTTTCTTTAAATACTTGGGGACCCAAAGAATGGTTGAAAGAGAAAAATTTTGAAAAGGCTTCGGGGGAATTTTATAGAGAGTCACGACAAGGAGGTGATCCACAGGTAGCTTTAAGTGCTACGTGGTGAGTTAGATTTACTTTAAGTAATCTAAATAAAAAATGAAATTATCTTGTGATAATATTAAATAAATTATTAACTTATGCTTTGGTGGTAGATAAAAATTTGATTGATAGGTATGATATAAATTTTGTTTATGTAGAAAATTATTAGGGGAGAAAAAATATTTTTGGAATAATAAGTTGATTTAATAATAAAAGCGATAAGTGAAATTCTTGATGAGCTATGGTTGATGTTTTGATATAAATTATGAGGAGATGAAATTAGTGGATCTTGACAAGATAAGATGGATGATTTGATGTGATTTATGATGAAAGGAAATCAGTGAAATTTTTTATAATAATTTGAGGAAAGACAGGATAGCAAAATTTAAATATTTGAATTCATGTTTTTTTTTTATGTTATTGTTCAGATGCATATTTCATATCATTGTTCATTTGCATATGCATTAAATAAAAAAAAAGAACCAGGAAGACAGCTGGTCTAATGAAAATGAAAGAACCGGGAAGGCAGTCAGTCTAATGAGAATAAAAGAACATGCAAGGCAGCCGTCTAAATGGGAAAGAAAAGAACCGGGAAGGCAGCCGGTCAAAGATAAAAACATGTCGAAATGTGAGAAAACATTCCCATAATAAAAATTCATGTGTTGCATCTATTATAATTATTGCTTGCATTATTGAAATGTTGATGTGAGGAGTGTTATTGTGAATTTATTTATAGATGGATAAGTCTCACAGAGAGATAGTTATGGTGATAACAACCATCTAAATGGTAGATTTTATGATGAGAACCTCATTACAAGATAATTTTGAGATAATTGATGGGCTTAAGGTGAACCAATAAATAAGAAGAAGAGATTGATAGAGAATGGGACTTATAATATGTGTAGTGATAGTGGAATGCTAGTATCAAGTTGTATGAAATATAAATGATAAAATATTGAAAGATTATTTATACATATTGAGTACTTCTAGTAAATTTAATTCACTGAACTTGTGAAGCTCATCCCTCATTGTACAATGATTTCAGGTAGCAGACAGGACAAATAGTTTGGGAGTTGAGAGTCAGACAAAATCATTTTCTGTAAGCCACATACGTGTCAACATCCTCAGACTAATGATAAAATAAATTAAAAATATATTTGTAAATATTCATGCATTTTACGTTGCATATTATGTTTAAGTTAATAATATATTGATGTATCTCTCTTGTTGAGGGTTGAGGATTGATGTAAAAGAAATTTTGTTTGTATTATTTTTATTGTTGCAAATATGTGTCGAGCTGAGATTTTGAAAATGTGATGACACTGTCTCAGGGGTAGCCAACCCGGGATGGGTCGTTACAGTTTTGGTATCAGAGCCTTAGGTTTTACGATTCTATAGACTGCATAAAAATTAATAAAGTCAAAGATTAAAATAAATTATATTTTAATAGTCTAAGGATGACACGTGAACGTGCTAGAGCTAGAGTTAGAGTTGTTAATTTGAAAGGGCGTGGTAGGCCCCAATATTTTTGACAAGTCCAAGTTGAGTCTGAATTTGTGGTTCCTAGAAGGGAACGTGTTGATAGTATGATTGATATTAGTAAAGGTATGAGAAGATCTGAAGTTGAAAGAGATGAGCTAAGATAAGCTCTTACACATGCTCTTCAAAAATGAATTTAACAGATGATAGAGTTGGTAGCCAATAACATAGACTTGATGAACAAGCTAGAGCAGTGCCTGAGGTTGTTGTAAATCCAGTAATGATAGATGTTTAAAAAGGGAGAAAAGTGAGTTTATGCAAGAGATGGAGGGAGATATATTAAGCTGAATGCCTTCTTGTTTAAAGGATCTATGAATCCTTTTAAGCTTGAGTTTCGGGAGAAACATGGAAAGAGATTTATTTGGTATTTTTACCAGTAACTGACAGGTAGATGGTTGCCTTTGCTTGGTTTGGTTAGAAGGAGAAGCTTTAGAATGGTGAGATGATATTCTTCACAAGGTAAGCGCAGATGTTGATAGACCTGTAACCTGGAATAGGTTTAAGGAGATTTTCCTTGATAAATAATTTCCTTAGACCTTTAGAGCCTAACAAGATAGAGATTTTATTTATTTGAGACAAATGGCTTGACTATGTCTCAATACAATAAGAGATTTGTGGCTTTGTCGTGGTTTGTACCGAAAATGGTAGACCTTGAGAAGAAGAAGTGTAAGAGGTTCATAGATGAACTATGCTTTAAGATTTGATTCAAAACCATCTTACATGAGGCTTATGAATTATGTCAGATTAGTGGATATAACACTCCAGATTAAGAAGGATGCGACATAAATTAGAGATATGAGGAATTGGCAGAAGAGGTCTAGATTTGAGGAACCCAAAGGTGGTACTAGTATGAGTGTGTAGGGTGGGAAACCACCCAGATGAGGTATTCCTTGTAACAGGGAATTGAAGTACAAGAATCAAAGGCAAGTAGGATCTATTACTTCTACAGCTCAGAATACTATCGGTGTGACCCTTACATTTGGGAGACAGGTTATAGGAACTGGGAGTCATGGTAGAGGAAGTAAGTATACCACCAAAGGGAAGTGGCAATCTGAGGTAGAATTGAGAGATAGAAGTTTGTTATAGATATATTCAGAAAAAATATTTATCCCAAAATTATCAAAATTTGAAGTGCTTTATGTGTGGAGAAGGTGGACATATCAATATTGGTTAAAAGCTAGACCCTGCATTAAATTAAAGACTACCACAATAAGTTCTAATAGGCTTTAGTATTATAAATTTTGTACCTTTTTTAGATAGAACGTACCAAAATTAGATATTTATAACTCTTCAAACGTGATATAGTTTAAAGGCAAAAGGCTTTATGTTTGAGTCTTGTAATCATATATAAGTAGAATTTGGATAAAGGCATTATCATGCTCATATTTGAACCCTGAAATGGCTAGATCTCAAGGAATTTTTGAAATTGTTCTCTTTGTTTGCCATATTATAGCCTCCTTATTACTACATTTTACTTCCTCAAACCCAATCAGATTTAGCCTAAAGCTTATCCCCAGAGATTCACCGAATTCTTCTGTATACCCTGGAAATCTCACTCAAGATGAAAGAATTCAGAGAATGGTTGAATTTTCTCAAGCTAGAGTACTTAACAATCACATTGTAGCCATGGACCCTGAATGTATTCGTCTTACAATGCACACCAGTGAATATTACCATGCTGTAGAATTATCTCTTGGCACTCCCAAAAGTACTAAAATGCTACTTATGGACACTGGAGGTTCTCTTACTTGGACACAATGCAGACCTTGCATAAATTGTTTCAACCAAACATATCCAATTTTCAGTTCAACTTTTTCTGAAAGTTACCGAAAACTTCCTTGTCAACACCAAATTTGTCGTCAGTTCTATCAATGTGTCAACAATGAATGTGTATACCTAGTGAGGTATAATGATGGATCTAAAACCAATAGTGTTGTCTCTATGGAAACATTTCGAGTTCCATTTAATGATGGCACTACAAGACCTCTCCAAAATGTGATATTCGGCTGCTAGAGAGATAACAGAGGTTTTTCTTTTGCTTTAACTCGAAGTATATCTGGGTTGCTCAGAATGAGTTCATACACACAATCTTTTATAAGTCAATTAGGAAACAGTGTCAATAGGCACTTCGCTTACTGTTTGCCCTATGCTTACCAACCAATGACAGCGAATAGTTTACTAAGGTTCGGTGAAGATGTTGTCTTTCGAAATCCGTCAAGCATCCGAAGAACCCCATTCATGCATCAAAATGTATTGCTCCACTATTACTTAAATCTATTAGACATAAGTGTTGCGGACAATCGCTTAGGGTTTCCACCAGGAACTTTTGATCTAAGACAAAATGTTGGTGGTTGTTCAATAGACAACGGAAGTACCTTATCCTTCATCGATAGAGGACCTTACGAGGTTATGATGAGTGCGTTCGAAAGGTATTTCAAGTGTTTTGGCCTTCGAAGGTTTCACTCACCAATCGAAGAACTAGATCTTTGTTATAAACGTAGGGAAAATTTTCACCAATATGCAGGGAAGACATTCCATTTCTTAAGAGCTGATTTTTATGTTGAACCAAAATATATGTGTATCCATAACATCAATACAAGGCACTTTTGTGTGGCATTGATGCCAATCTCGGGTAAAACCTTACTAGGGGCGTGGCAACAACAAAATAAGTGCTTCATGTATGACCTTAACAGTCAAGAACTACAATTTGCTTTTGAGGATTGTTCAACGGATTGAGTATAATTTAATTTCCATTTTCTTCTTTATATATTTTATTTATTATGCTAACTTTTTGTTTATATATACGGGGATTGCTAACTTACACGACTATAAGTGTAAGTTAGCACTATGCCTCAATCTTTTAGTTAGTGTGTGTATACGCATGTACGTGGATCTTTCCAGATTGACCCTGCAACCTGGCAACTTAAGCAATTGCGGAGTCACGATTTAAACCCCTTGTGCCTTGCACTTAAAATATAAAATGTTCTCATCATTGGAAAAAAAATCTAAATTTTCTCATCATGTGAATTCCAACAAGCATCCACAATTAAAATATAAAATAGAGCCTGGTTAACTATTAGCTCGATACTCCATCTAACAGGCTATTAAAAAAACCGATCATGAAATCCCTTCAAGGTCAACAATTAAAATATAAATTGTGTGATTAATTAAAGTCCACTACTTTACCAAACAAACTATAAAATAAGGAAAATACCTAGCAAGGGTCAGATTTGCAAGACAATCATCATCAAGAAAATGAAGGAAGCAAAACCAAGGTAGTATTTCCCCTAACCTTAGCTAAACAAGGCACTATAAATAAAGTTAGAGAACAAACAAATTCTAACTTAAACAACTGGTATGTGAGGGAAAAGCTATTTATTTCAAAAGCTAAAACTATGAAAGAAAGAAAAGCTATTGTTTCAACAACCATGGCTACAACACCACCCAACTCTAGAAAGATACAACAATATATTCTCACAGAGGTTAATTACTTAAGCATAGATATTTGAAAAATACAATGAGCTCTTATTATTATTTTTTTTCTTTTCCTTTATGTTCGTAAGAGAATTCACACCCCAACTCTATTACCATTGCAACATGCCAACATGGCTAATTTCCATTTCCAACTTCAAATCAATTTTATTTCTTTCCAATCTTCTTACTGCAAAACAAAGATAGTGTAGAATACCATGCGTATGCACCGCAAGCCAAAAAATAAGACACATCATTAATCCTGTTGGTATTTGTTTAAGTTTTAAACATGTCTAAACATGGCTCAAAGATGGTTAAAGTCTAAACTAATGTTGGAGTATTAAAATACAGCAATTTAAACGACTGCACACATGTATGTGCATCACTTTGGAGGAAGGTAAGGGTAGGCACACTAGTGTGTCCACTTCAGCACAGAAGCTGAAAAAGTGTGCGCACTGCTGTGTGAAGGGGTAGCATCAGTGTGCGCCGCACTGTCCCTTCACCAGTGCTGCACCGCACAGAATGGAGACCTCCTAAACCAAACCAGTACTACACCACTCCCCACCAGCATCGCATCGTCTAGAATGGGCTGCAAGTGTGCTCTGCCCAGCGCCGCATCGCCTCCTGTTGAGCGCCTAGGCGCTAGGCACACTAAAGCACACATGGACAGCATGCTTTAACCTCCTCTTAGGTGCGTGGGTGCAAGGTTAAAACACATAGCACCACTTAGGATTGATGGAAGGCCATGGTTAATTGGTAATCAAGATCTAAGGGTGGAGATTGACTCACAAGAATGGACAAGAAGTTGGTGCACTATATAAAGAGTCACTTAGCTTCATTCGCATTAATAATTGTTGTGACATACTTTGACATCAATTGTGATACAAGAGAGAATTTTGTAAGAGTGCAAAGACACAAACAAGAGGGACTCATTGTAGTAAGGCTGATTATAAAAGAGAGAGGAGTCTAGATTAGATAGAGAGCATTGTTAGTTCTTATCTTCTTCCTTACTTCTCTTCTTGGTTTCTTCAAGAACTTTAGCTTCTTGAAAAGGGTTACTGTATTTGTAAAGAACCATTGATTTAGTATGATTTCAAAGCCGAGATGAAGGAGACATTAAGTGGAGTCACAAGGTCGCTGCGAAAAGGGTTGCTGTATTTGTAAATAACCATTGATTTAGTACAGAGAGTTCGGAGGAACTCACGGGGACGTAGGCACATTGCTGAACCTCGATAAAAAATTGCTTGTCTTCTTTCTTTCTTTGACTTTTTGTTCTTGTTTTTGATTGCTGTATTTTTTTCTACAACTCATTCTAGACTTGGGTGTTTGGAGGATCACCACTTGGGCATCTTGTCAAGGTGATTTCCAACAGTGGTATTAGAGCTTTGGACTGTGATATCAGAGCAAGTACAGTTGGGTATCGGAGCAAGAACAAGGAGGTGACGGAGCCAAGACTCTAAGAATCAAAGATCAACTTCTTGGGTGATTCAAGAACGGTGTAAAGATCAAGATCTGATCGTGTTCTTGAGGTAGATTCAAGAACGGTGTTAAGATCCATCTTCGATCTGTGTTCTTGAGGTTGAAGAAGCATTTGTGGCTATTGCATAAATCTGGCATCTTGTCCGCAAAGATGGCTTCAAATTTCTGTGTTGAGAAGTTTGATGGAAATGGAGACTTTGCCCTTTGGAAGTGGAAGATCAAGGCGGTTCTAATGCAACAGAAAGTGGACTTGGCTATTGGAGAAGATGATACTTTTCCAGTAAGTTTCACGGAGGACCAACGGACCGAGATTAAGAAGATGGCTTACATCACCATTTTCTTGTACATGTCGGATAACGTCACAAAAGAGTGTGGAGACTCGAAAGATCCTGTTGTCATATGGAAGGAACTAGATGAGTTGTTTCTTACCAAAACTCTCCCTAACAAGATTTATCTTCTTAAAAGAATCTTTGCTTTTAAATTTGATCATAATAAAGAATTGCAAGAAAATCTTGGTGCTAAGATAAGGAGTGCATCAAGTGGTAAAAGGCTGTTCTTTAAAAGAAGGTCAGCAACTCAGTATGGCAGCAACCATGGCTACTACCAGGACAGAGGTAGAGGAGAGAGCCATGGGAGAGTGCACAGCAACATGCATGGCTACTACCGGGACAGAGGTAAAGGAGAGAGCCATAGGAGAGTGCACAACAACATGCATAACTACTACCGGGACAGAGGTAGAGGAGAGAGCCATGAGAGAGTGCACAACAGCATGCATGGCTACTACCGGGACAAAGGTAGAGCAGAAAGACATGGGAGAATGCATTCCAAATTGAGATTTGGAGGGAAGAGTTGCTACTATTGCCATAAGAAGGGTCATGTCAAGAAAGATTACAAGAAGATGACAAGGGATAGAGGAGGAAGCCATACCAAGAATGGAGAGGCTTCGGTTGCCAAAATTGAACAGCAAGATAGTGATGTTCTTGTTGTGTGCTTGGATGTGAGCAAGGGGCAAGAAGGCAGCAAGAAATAGATCTTGGATTTCGGGTGCACTCATCACATGTTCCCTCACCAGAGTTGGTTCAAGAATTTCAAGGAAACCAATGATGAAAGGGTTTTCTTGGGTAATGATATTTCTTACCAAGTAAGGGGCACGGGAGACATCCAGGTGAGGATATTTGATGGAATGACAAGGCTGCTAGAGAATGTGAGGTATCTCTTAGATTTGAGGAGGAATTTGATCTCATTGGGGTAACTGGATTCCATAGGATACACATGCAAGATAGAGGAAGGAAAGATCAAGGTGGTCAAGGGATCTTTGGTAGTGATCAAGGCAGCAAGAAACGATGGACTCAATGAGATGATTGAAGAGACGAAAATCAATGATCAAGCAGCAAGCTTGATGGCTGAGATGGATGAGGCAACCCTTTGGCACACTCGCTTGGGACATACGAGTTAAGAGGGCCTGCAAGTTCTCAGCAAGGATGGCCTACTTGGAGGAGACAAAGTAGAGAAACTGGACTTCTGTGAGAGTTGCATTCTTGGGAAGCAACACCGGATCAGCTTCAGCACCGGAGTGCACATGTCTAAGGGGATTCTTGACTACATTCATTCTGACCTTTGGGGACCAGCAAGAACACCAACACAGGGAAGTAACTTTTACTTTTTGTCTTTAATTGATGATTATTCAAGAAAATTTTGGGTTTATTTGGTTAAAAATAAATCAGATGCTTTGAGTAAATTAGTGGTGTGGAAAAGGCTGGTAGAGACTCAAATGGGTAGAGTAGTTAAGGGGATAAGAACTGATAATGACTTAGAAATTTTTAACCAAGAACTTGATCAATTCTATAGGTTAAATAGCATTCTAAGACATAGGACGGTTGTGGAAACCTCTCAACAAAGTAGAGTTGCTGAGTGGATGAATAAGTCCCTTATGGAAAAGGTTAGGTGCATGTTAAATGGATCCGGTTTACCAAAATATTTTTGAGGAGAAGCTGTATCTAAAGCTGCACACTTGGTAAATAGATCACCCTCTAGAGCTTTAGAGCTCAAGACTCCTATGGAGATGTGGAGTGGAAAACCTCCTGAATTAAACAACCTTAGGACTTTTGTATGTGCTGAATATGCACATCAAAAGGAGGATAAACTTAGCCCTAGATCTATAAAATGTGTATTTCTATGATATGGTGATGGGGTTAAGGGATATAAGTTGTGGTCCTTAGAAAAGAAGGGCATAAAACTGATTATAAGTAGGGATATTATTTTTAATGAATTGTTATTTCCCTACTTTGAGAAAACTAACCTTGCAGGGGCTAGTGAGCAAACCAGTTCAGAAGTTGTGGAGCATCGCATCAAGGAGAACTTGGTTAAAGTAGAGCAAAGGAGGCAAGAGGGTTCAGACCAGGTAGAGCCCTTGAATGAAGGCCAAACTCAAGAAATTCAAGAAGAGGCTGAACTACAAGAGGTTAATGCAGCAAGTTATAATGACCACCAGCTCACATGAGACCAGGGAAGGAGGGTGGTTAGACTACCTTTGAGATATGGGTTTGCGGATGCTACTGTAGTAGCTCCTTGGATAGAAGGAGAGGTTGAACCAGAGACTTACATTGATGCCATAGAGTGTAAGGATTCATCAAAGTGGCAGCTGCCTATGGAGGAAGAAATGGATTCTTTGAGGAAGAACAACTTCTGAGAATTGGTGCACATTCCGGGAAATCACAGAGTTGTGGATTGTAAGTGGACTTACAAGATCAAAGAAGGGTACCCTCTAGGAGATGAAGTCCAGAACAAGGCTAGGCTGGTGTCGAATGGGTTCACGAGAAAAAAAGACATAGATTTCACAAGAACTTTCTCACCTGGACACAAGGTGGAGAAGATGGTGAGAATCCTCATCTATGTCATTGATGTGTTGTTGGTTCGGAACAACAAGAAGAGGATGGAAAGGTTTACATCTCAACTCAGTGCGGAGTTCGAGAGGAAGGATCTCAGCCTTACACAAAAGATCCTTGGGATGTGTAGAATCCAAGAAAAGGAGAGAAACTAGTTAAGGGTTTCTTGGGCAATGAGTGTTCTCAACAGGTTCATGAGTAATCTCAGAAAGGAGCATTGGCTCGAGAAGCCTAGAAGTAGGGCTGGTTTATGAGAAGAGAGGTAAGTCAATCTGCCTTGAGGGTTTTGCAGATTCAGACTATAGAGTAGACCGAGATAAAAGGAGATCGATTACCTCCTACTTCTTCAACTTAAATGGGTGTTGTGTAAGTTGGAAGGCTCAGTTGCAACCAGTGGTAGCACTCTCAATAATTGAAGCTGAGTACATGGCGGCTACAGAGGCCAATAAGGAAGTTATGTGGTGCAAAGGGTTGTTGGAAGAGTTGAAGGTACTGGAATAGCAGATTGTGGTGTTTTTGGATAGTCAAAGTGCATTGCACTTGTGTAAGAATCCGATGTTCTAGAGAGAACAAAGCACATGGATGTTCGGTATCATTTCATTCGGGAAAATGTTACGTAAGGATGCATCCATGTGGATAAGGTAGCCACGGAAGAAAATCCTGTAGATTTGGGTACTAAAGTTCTACCTCTAAGTAAGTTCAATCATTGCCTTGGACTACTTAGGATTGGAGTAGGTTAATTGATGACTCAAGATGAGTTTGGATCCTGAAGCTCTCTGCAACAATGGTTCGGCTTTAAACACTTAGACAAAGGTAGAGATTGTTGGTATTTGTCTAAGGTTTAAACATGTCTAAACATGGTTCAAAATAGTTAAAGTCTAAACCAAGGTTGGAGTACTAAAATATAGTAAGTTAAAAGACTGCACACATGTGTGTGCATCAATTTGGAGCAAGTTAACGGTAGGCACACTAGTGTTTACACTTCAGCACAGAAGCTGAGAAAAGTGTGTTCACTGTTGTGTGAAGGGGCAGCATCAGTGTGCGCCGCACCACCCCTTCACCAGTGCAGCACCACATAGAATGGAGACGCCCTGAACCACACCAGTGCAGCACCGCTCCCCACTAGAGCCGCACAATCCATAATGGGCTACAAGTGTGCTCTGCCCAGAGCCGCACCGCCCCCTGTTGAGTGCTTAGGCGCTAGGCACACCAAAGCACCCATAGACAGCATGCTTCAACCTCCTATTAGGTGCATGGGTGCATGGTTAAAATGCACAGCTCCACTTAGGATTGATGGAAGGCCATGGTTAAGTAGTAATCAAGATATAAGGGTGGAGATTGACTCACAAGAATGGACAAGAAGTTGGTGCACTATATAAAAGGTCACCTAGCTTCATTCTCATTAATGATTGTTGTGACATACTTTGAGATCAATTGTAATATAAGAGAGAATTGTGTAAGAGTCCAAAGACATAAACACAAGAGGGACTCATTGTAGTGAGGCTGGTTGTAAAAGAGAGAGGATTCTAGATTAGATAGAGAGCATTGTTAGTTCTTATCTTCTTCCTTACTTCTCTTCTTGGTTTCTTCAAGAACTTGAGCTTCTTGAAAAGGGTTGCTATATTTGTAAAGAACCATTGATTTAGTGCAGAGAGTTCGGAGGAACTCACGGGGACGTAGGCACATTGCCGAACCTCGATAACAAATTAATTGTCTTCTTTCTTTCTTTGATTTTCGGTTCTTGTCTTTGATTGCTGTATTTCTTTCTACAAGGCATTCTAGACTTAGGTGTTTGGAGGATCACCACCTGGGCATCTTGTCAAGGTGATTTCCAACAAATCCACTTTCTTTCAAGAATCCCGTCAAATTTCCCTTGTGTTTGTTAGGATTCTATGTGGAAAAAAGGAGGCATAAGTTGAGTTAACTTTAGAAAGGCTGAAAATTGATGATTTTTTTATTTGGTTTCTATTTTTCAAAATCATTTTCCCACTCGTGTAAAAGGTGCTCTAGTAACATTTCTTGCTTTGGTTAGTAGTTATAATTGACCCTAATTTATAGTAAACTTTGTGATGGGGAATAGGAGGAAGATTAGAATTAGGGATTTTAATCTAAGAATTAGGGATAGGGTAATAATTATGTAATTGAAAATATTAATAACTATAATCTTATTTATCTTCCTTGATTAGGATTAGGCTTATCTCTAATGATTATCTAATTTGTTGGATTAGGATTAGGCTTATCTCTCATGGTTATCTGATTTGTTGTTCTTATCATCTTTGGATTTAGTCTTAATTTATCTTTAGGTTAGGATTTTCCCTATATATGAGATTCTCATTTGTTATTTGGTAGCTGATGAATGGATTCAAATTAAATTATCAATTTTCATATTCTGTGATTGAGTGTTAAATTGTCCATGTAATTTGAACTATTGTTCCATGTGATTTGGTTCAGTGGTCGTGTGATTTGGGAACATCCATGTGATTTGGATCGTATATATCTTTAATTCTTTGTTTCTTTTCAATCCTTTTAATTCTTCCTTATTGTACAACATCAAGTAGTATCAGAGCCTAAACTCGATACCCCACCATCGCTCTCAAACACTACACGCAAACAAGCCCTTAAACCCAAAACAAAAAAGCATCCAAATAAGCCCTTAATCCAAAAACTTCATCCAAACAAGACTTTAAACCAACACTGCATCAAAACTCATTGCCTACAATAGCAATACTTGATTCAATGCCGTCACTACAGTCCACCAGCCGCCGTCGGTCGTCGCCATCACCTCAGGAGCTTGCACCACCACCACAAGGTGTGGAATTCCCGAGTGACCAAAACCCGAGAATCTCGACCTTGATCGTTGCCTCCTTAACCCTAAAAAAAACTGCAAATCATTCGATTTTTCAGAGCCTGATATGGTTTTTCAGAGCCCGATTTGGCTCCTCCAGTGACCGGAAGACCAAGCTGGAGCCACCACTGTGACCAGATCAATATTTTCGGCACAACACCACCTACCCATATCATCTTCTCATCCGATCCACCTCCCACTAGCGGCGACCAAGTCGAGAAAAATCTCCAGATCCACCTCATCCCAGCCACCCAACGCCGGGACAGACACAACCATCGTGACCAGAGAACAGTTCTGGCCAGCAAACCCAAGGACTGGTTCCAATCAGACTAAGAGTTCAAAGGGTCAGATCTAACCCAAACACCCTACCCGGTTCAGTTGCAGAGCCAAATGAAAGAAGAAGTTGCCTCGAGCCACTTACTAAGCCGAACCGATCCATTTACCCAAGCCGAGCTGACCACCAAGTCGACTCGACCAGCCCAACTGAATCATTTTTTTTTTTAAGTATCTTGTAATTATTGTATTTTTTTATTTGAAAAAAAAGAGAGAATGAAAAAAGAACAAAAAAATGTTTGAGCTATTTTAATTTATTATTATATCTTATTGTATTGGAATTTGTATTCGAAACCTACAAGCTCAACTGTCAAGTGCTTACTCTCGCTTGGATGACTTGAAATCCAAAGCCATAAGGTATGGTTGGCATTATCTTCCCTTTAGTATGTATGAAGAATACAAAAAACTTAAATAATGGGTTTATCATGCTGAGAGATGACTTAAAGAATTGAAGAACCAGTATACGTATTAGTATGAGCTTAGTTCTCGATATGTCCATTATTTGAATAGTTTGGCGACTATATTTATGATGATGAATAGGTAACTTAAAAAAAATATTATTATGCTCCTAAAGCTGCTTACCATGGTTGTGTCGAGTATGATAATGCTTCCAAAAGTTTGATAGGTATGATGCCTATGATGAGCTTATGATAGAACAAAAGTCCAACCCATTAGCTTCCTCCCAAGTTCGAGAGCAACTAAGCCACCCACTAAAAGAATGTAAAGAAACAGTGAAAAAATTTAAATAGACAGTGAAAGAATGTAAAGAACTATGCAAACCTTTGGATATTGTGACAGTGAAAGATGATCTCGAACTTGATAACTCAAAGCTCACTAATGGAGAGGACTCTACAGAAAAACAAGAGAATATTGTGGAATATAAGCCAGTTCCAACCAAAGATGAAGTCGACAACACTGAGATATTCTAGTGCAGGTTGCACAGATTGAGCCAGTTTCTTGTGCAATTAACTTTGCTGAGCACATTAAGGTGGTTGAAACAGAGAGGAAGAGAAAGTTTCTTGTAGAGTGAGGCTCTTATGGATTAACTTGCCCTTGCTATTGAATTTATCATCTCTACTTGGTTTCAAGTATCGAGACTGAGTTCTTTCTAAGTGATGGAGAATGATGGGGAACACGAGGAATATTAGAATTAGAGATTTTAATCTAAGAGTTGGGGGATATGAGAATAATTATGTAATTTAAAATATTAAGAATTATTATCTTAGTTAGCTTCCTTGATTAGGATTAGACTTATCTCTCATGGTTATCTGATTTGTTTTTAGTCTTAATTTATCTTTAGGTTAGGATTTTCCCTATATATATGGGATTCTCATTTGTTATTTGGCAGCTTATGAATGAATTTAAATTAAATTATCAATTTCCATACTCTATGATTGAATGCTAATTGCCCATGTGATATGGACTACTGTTCCATGTGATTTGGTTCAATGTTCTCATATGACCTGGGAAGATCCATGTGATTTTGATCCTATCTATTTTTAATTTCCCTGTTTCTTTTCAATTTTTTTTATTTCTTACCTATTGAATGGCATCACTTTGTCTTTGTCTTTTAATGTAAAATATGCCAAAGAGAAATTCTTAGGTAGACTAGGCTACATCAACAAAGTGAACAAATTTTCTGACACGAACTTATCAGGTAAGAATTAACCACGATTAAAAAATTACTATGTTATAATCTAACGTAAGTTGATATATAGTACGAGCCTATTGTCGATGTAAGTCCAACCTACTTAAAAATTTCTTCAATTGCAAAGTAAATATTTGTTAATTATTCATTACACGAGTTGGGAATATATAAAAACAACAACAAATCCAAAACCTTGCCCAAATATAAAAAATAAAAAAGAGAGTAAGAAATCCTATCAAAAAATGCTACTTCATTACAAACCCTAAAATTTAAGAAGTAGCAAAAATTATTAGGATCAATAATCAAATTCGGAAGAAACAGTCTTACCAAATTTAAAGGTGCTGGAGGCATTGATCTTGATCGTCCCACTGGCTGATCATTGGGTACTACAGCAGCCTCAATTAAAGTAGCTATTGTTCTAATGATTTTTGTGCATGTTTGGGAACCCACTTAAAGTGGGTTCCCAAACATGCACTTTGTGGTTGGTTTAAATTTTCCTTTGAGGGATAACTTCATCCATGGTTGAATTGTCGTTACCGTCAATTATGTAAAATGCAATTGTGAGAAGACTTCCACAAATGTTCTCACCATTCATTAATGGCTTATTATAGGGTAGTATAGCAAACCCTGATGCCAAAATAGCCACATAATCAGGGTTACCGCCATTTAAAACCATGGACATGGCAAAAATATCCATTGGGGAATATATCACCTAGGATCCAGTTTCATCTTTATAACTCTTTTGCAAGTACAAGATATCTATCTGGTTTGGAGAAGACTGTAATTAAAAAAACAAATAGGTTAAAATTTGGATAATAAATTGTGTAAATTAAGTAAAAGGGTATTTCACAACTTACATTGGCTTGTAAAATAGACACTCGGTTTTCTGGATTCTTGCCATTAACGACATAAGCAAGTTCTCGAATGAGATTTGTCGGTATGAAAGTATATCCCACTGTATCACATCCCAGAGAGAACCAAAGTTGGCAGAAAAAAAAAAGTCCTCTTGATAGTATTTATAGAAGGAAATCCAATAGTCTTTTGGGTGAGATTTGAAGCAAAATTGAGGTTTTGAAAGCTAATGTGCTACAAGGAGGCTTTCCAGCAAAAACTTTGATATCCCTTGTCATTACCCTAATATCTTCACCTCCACTTATGGGTAATGGCATCCATGCCTTTGATGTAGAAGCATTTACATCTTGACAAAAACTTCTCATCATTCTCTCATAAAACTTTATAAAGCTCTCTCTCCCAGCTTGTCATATCAATACTATGCAAAGCAAACAAATATAAAATGACAAATCAAGCTTTTAACAAAACTATAGGCTATGATTGATAGGAGAGAAATGTGAAGGGAAAAGACTTGAGTAAAGAAAAATGAAAAGAACTAAGAATTTGATCATTTCTCTATTGTTTGACAGATAGGATGGGAAGTAGGACTAAAGAGAAAATAATTCGTTTTAATTTCCACTCTGTAGTCATCCTTAAGGAGTATTGACAATTATAATTGAAGAGAAAAAGTTTGAGGAAAATGCAGATCCTCCATTTTTTTTTTTTTTACTCCTATGTTTTTCTCTTATCAATAACTAGAAAAGTGCTTTCCTCTTTCTTTTCTTTCATTTTTGTTTCTTCCTCCAACTTTTCCTTCCTTCTAAATCATAGCCTAATTATTGACTAACCTTCATCATAATTAACTTAACAAGAGGGAATGAACTTAGTAAAATAGGAGTAAATATTTACTTCCATCACGGGTAGGAGTGCTTCTAACCTTCAAAGCTTCAAGCTCTTCACAATGTCGAATTATTGTAGCCACCCAATGCTTTGCGCTAAACGCCAAACCTGAGGAAATTAGCGGCTTGAAAATACTCTGAATTAATCTATTATCCACTTCAAAATGCACAACCCATATAACCGATAAAGACACATGAAATAAAAAAAATAGTGATATACAGATGGAGTAATTAAGCAAAGTTAAACAAAAAATTAATTAAGGAATTGTCAATTTGTGTGTGATTTAACATATCTAATTAATTACCTTAGAGAATCCATTTCGTATTTCTTGGATTAAACAGCCTTATGGCTTTCTTTTGAATCTTGCTAGTGGATAAGGGAATAAACTTTCCAAGGATACATCAACAACTGCCCATGTCCCATGTGGAAGCTGTTTACAATACCTTGGGAAATAACTCTCGTGAAAATGAACAAATACTGTTGAGAGAAGAAATTCTGCTGTCATCTGAACATTGGATTGAGAATTTTTTATAACTAATCAATGATCGTAAATATACTGTCATATCTCACATGAAAAGAAATTTGAGTGCATAATTAAATTAAACAACTTCTCAGTTTATAAGATGGAAAATTCATTATTCAAGTGCACTTACAAAAGTCAAAGAATTAGTTGCAAAATCTAGCAGCAATACATTTTAGTAATCATGCATCTAACAATATATAAGAGAGAAGGATTCACCCTCAACAACAAATTAGGGAAGGTTATATATTTGAAGCTGTCAAAAAAGAGGGTAAAACATCATTTTGAGGGCTGGGATGTATATGGGAGACCAGATGAGGAATGAAATGACAATCCTCTACTTCCCCAAGAGACTTTGAGTGCTGGTAAAATTGGTATTCACCTCTATATTGCAAATCAAAATTGCATTCGAAGCATTGAGGTTCTCCTACCTCAACCATTCTTATAATCTCCTCTGAAGTTGCATTAAGGCTTCCAAATTCGCGCATATATTCAAATCCATTTAAGACTTCAATTTCCTTATTATCTCCTTTACGCTGCCATAAAGGTTCTCCTTCAGTCGCCATTTTCGATAGTTCATCCATGGCTGCAATTGCAAGGTCAGTAATTCTAGTTTTGTTTGTATAAGCAGATATGGAGACTGCCATAAAAAGGTCACTTTCCCTATCCATATGCTCATTTCTAACATTTGTAGATGGCCTAGAGCTAGGTGTATCTTGAGGAGATTGAGGATTAATTACAGAAGGAGAGCCTACATCTTCATTGTCTTGCATAATTTCATCAACCTGTAATCAGAGTAAATATTAGAATAAAGAAAACGCCATAATACAAAAATAACAATGGGAGAATGAAAAATTTAAACAACCATTTAAGAGATCATCCACAATACTATATATCTAGCTAGTCAGATTCAAGAAATTCACACGTGACTATTTAACTTAATTCATTCATCTTGAAAGTGTAGTGCTGGTTTTCTGGGTTTTACGATTTCATTAAACATATATAATGAGTAATCATGACGAAATCTTATGGATTAATTTCAGTGAGAAATTGTTCAATGTCACATTAGATCATAAGTAATTAAGTACTAAATGTTTCTTCATTAAAATAAATAAATAAACTACATATATTCATGGCTTAAGCCATCCTTACTTGTGGATCAACATTTGGTTGAGGTTCTAACCCTAAGGCTTCCTGCAGATCAAGAATGATCCATCCAACCAAAGATAGATTAGAATAAAAATAATATCATAAAAATTAAAAAGAGAAAAATTATATACACACACACACACACACACACACACATATATATATATATATATATATATATATATATATATATATATATATATATCTTTAATAATTTCTTCAAGAATTTCAAAGCACTCACTTGTCCATTGCAGCATTTAGCTCATTCTCATTCTGCCCAACAAGAACATTATTCAAGTCATCCTCTAGTTTCATCATCTCTCAATTCTTTCAATATGATCACCCATGCTTCTCAATATCTGTAACAAAAAAATAATCATCATGATCAGCCTGAATTGATGAAACCAATCTATCTACAACTGAAATGAACATAGAAACATTACATTTACAACTATAGGAACAAAGCTGAAAGGAAACAAACTTGAAAACAAACTAGCTAGCATTTTGGATCCATAACGTTATCAATGATATATATCACAATCTATAGTCCTTTCCTTTACTATTCGTTTCTATAGAAAGGATCCGATCAATTTCCAGATCTGCATAAGAATATTGAGAGAAAAACTTACTTGTTCCATAGAAATTTAAACATAATATAAATCGATCAAGCAATTTTTAAACCTAAAACCCTTGTAGAGAACACCCAAATTTGGGTTTGTACTAATTTTGATCATGCTGAATGACCTTATACCTTACCTTTTGTCTATTTACTATTCTACTGAAAATCCAATCCATAAGAATAATCTTTACTGACTATAGCATTTTCCAAGGATGAAAAGAAAGCATGAAAAAAACAATAAGAGGAATAAGATATGATGATTAAGAAAAGAAAACTTAAAAGGATAAAGGATATCACTCTAACCATAAATATTTTTTGGTAGATTACTGATCCAATCAAGAAATTGATAATTTCTTTGAATATAGTTTCAATGTGCTTCTCACCATTATAATCTTCACTCATGCTCTTCATTATGTTCTATGATGGCTCATGTCATCTTAGAAAAAAAAAAAAATTTGAATAGTGTGTGTTATTATATAGTGCAATTTTTATCTTGATTCATTCAATTCTATCAACAAGCGACCGTGGTTTTGCCTTTTGAAATTGTGGGTGGGTTTCCTTTCTAGTATTATGAATGACATTGATTTGTCTTTAGTCAATGAAATTTATAGCGTGCAACCATGGTTTTCCATTTGTGGATTGTGAGTGGCGACCAAGGTTTTGCATTTTGAAATTGTGGGCGGGTTTTTTTCCATCAATATGAATTATGTGGAATTTGTTCTTTATTCAATGAATTTTGTTAGCAAGCCACCATGGTAGTCCCTTTTTTATTGCCCCAATTCAAGAATTTATAAATATTGAATATATATATATATAAATGGAGAATGCTAACTTGAGACATAAGTTAGCATTGTGTCAAAATTAATTTAGACCAAAACTATGAATATCCCTTAAAACCACATCAAAATAGGGATTTTTTGGTATTTTTAAAATATTCAAAATTAAGTATCAACAGGTATTGTTCATGAGGGTAACTCCATGCACAGATCGGTGGCATGTGGGGGTACATGCCGCTTCTTCAGGTGGCATAACGAGATGACGTTTCGACAGTTATGTAGATGGCCCACAATTCGCCACAGTGGTAGTGGTGGTTTCCAACTTTATATAGTCACCAAAATAGTGAAGATCTAAAGGTGGACCCCATTATCTAGTGAATCTATTAGATATTAGTGTTGCAGAAAATAGCTTACGGTTTCCACCAGAAACCATTTCTTTGAGACAAGATCGTACTGGTGGTTGTTTTGTAGACTGTGGAACTGTTGTCACCTTCTTTGATAGAGGACCTTATGGGGTAGTGATGACAGAGTTTGTAAGAAATTTTAGGCGTTTTGGCCTTCAAAGGATTCACAGCTCAGTCGAAGGACTAGAACTTTGTTATAGACTGTTGATGCCAAAAATGTGTTGTGCTGAGCTGGAGGCTAGGACTCAGATGTATCTGCACAGGGAGAGGAAGGTGAGCTAGAGGGCTGCCGGAGGGGGTGCTTCCGAGGATGCTCCGAAGCTTTAGTTAGAGTCAGAGCAAAAATATATAAGGGACGAGCGTTCCCTTTTTAAGTTGAGAAAATGTTGGATCGTTTGGAACGCGTACCTGACCTTTTTTATAGGGCTTTGGAGGCGGTATTTTGACCTAGGGCGGCAGTGATATGATGCCCCAACTAGGTTGGGTAATGATGCTTAGGAGGTCCAGCTAGGTGGCTGGGAGCCGTCCGCTAGGGCTTTGTCTTGCTGGCTTGATCAGGAGCCATCCAAGTATAAGGGCGGTTGGTGGCTTGACGCCCCAACTTAGTTGGACAATGATGCCTAGGAGGCCCAGCTAGGTGACTGAGGGCCGTCGGCTAGGGTTTTGTCTTGCTGGCTTAATCAGGAGCTGTTTGTGTTTAGGACAGTCTGCCGACCTGACACCCCAACTTGGTTGGGCAATGATGGCCTGGAGGGCGGTGGTGACGTTGAGGCCCAGCTGGGGGCAACGGAGCCCTGAAGGGAGGTTATGACCTGGAGGCTTAGCTATCCGGTCCTAGGTCGTCCACGTGTGTTCTTGTGACCTGTTTTCAGGAGGATCCACATGTTGTCTTCTTATTGGAGGGGTATTTTTTGGCAGTATCAGAGGCCCCCCACTTCCTTTAGTATATTTATGTGCTTAAGGAAGTATTGCAGGGATTAGTCTTCAATGAAAAGGATAGTGTACCGTGTTCTGCTAGAGCCGAGCAGGTGTGGAGCAATCCATCTGCTCGGCCATGGACGGGAAAGACATGAGTCCGAGCACATCTGGAGTAAATCCAGCTGCTCGAACCTTGGAGGGATGAGGTCTAGGCCGAGGCCGAGGACAGTGGGATGACATTGAGGCTGAGGATAGTGGGATGAGGCCGAGGAAAAGGGCAGTGAGACGAGGCCGAGATCCGTGGGTCGACGCCAAGGCAGAGGACCGTGGGTCGAAGCCGAGGCCGAGGACAATGGGTCGAGGCCGAGGCTGAGGACAGTGGCTCATGACCATCTGCTCGAACCCTTAGAGTTTGTGGCCAAGGTAGAGGACCGTGGGTCGAGGCCGAGGTCGAGGACATGGCCCCTGAGGGACGAGTGTGAGGACAGATTGAGCAATCCATCTGCTCGGACTTTAGAGCTTGTGGTCGAGGCCGAGGATCGTAGGTCGACACCAAAGCCGAGGATCGTGGGTCGATGTCGAGGTCGAGGACAGTCAGTCGAGGCCGAGGTCGAGGACAGTGGTTAATGACCATCTACTCGAAACCTTAGAGCTTGTGGCCGAGGCTGAGGATCGTGGGTCGAGACCGAGGTCGAGGACATGGCCCCTGAGGGACGAGTCCGAAGATAGATGGAGCAATCCATCTGCTCGGACCTTAGAGCTTGTGGCCAAGGCCAAGGACCATGGGTTGACACCGAGGTCGAGGACAGTGGGATGAGGCAGAGGCCGAGGACAGTGGGTCGAGGTCGAGCCCGAGTACAGTGGTTCATGACCATCTGCTCGGACCCTTACAGCTTGTGGCCGAGGTTGAGGACCGTGGGTCGAGGTCGAGGCTGAGGACATGGCCTCCGAGGGACGAGTCCGAGGACAAAAGGATCAATCCGTCTGCTCGGACCTTAGAGCTTATGGCTGAAGCCGAGGACCATAAGTCGAAGCCGAGGTTGAGCACAGTGGGTCGAGGCCAAGGCCGAGGCCGAGCACATGGCCCCTAAGGGACGAGTTCAATGACAGAATGAGCAATCCATCTACTTGGACCTTGGGTGTGCGCAACTTAGTTTGGCTGTGCGCACCGGTGTGCACTGATGCTCGGCCAGTGTGCATTAGTGTATACTGACGTTGGACCCCGTCCGAGGACTGTGCATTGCATTGGCTCAGAAAGGGGTGTGTGCACTACGACACTCTATCATGTGCGCTATATGATAACTCGGACAGGGGCGTGCGCACTACGGTGCTTAGCCGTGTGCGCTATGCAAGAGTTCGGACAGGGGCGTGCACACTATGGCGCTTAGCCGTGTGCGCTATGCGATAGCTCAGATAGGGGCATACGTAGTATGGCTGAGGAACTTGACCCAAACAGATGGGTGCGAGTACTGGCCTCTACTGCTCTTTTACCCACATCCCTAGCGGTGGATTTGGGTGTCATGACAATAGATGAATTCTTTAAACTTCTTCGCTGTTACTGGCAGCGAGAGATGGTGGTTTCCCACGGACAGCGCCAATCTGTTGATGCCAAAAATGTGTTGTGCTGAGTTGGAGGCTAGGACTCAGACGTATCTGCACAGGGAGAGGAAGGTGAGCTAGGGGGTCGTCGGAGGGGGTGCCTCCGAGGATGCTCCGAAGCTTTAGTTAGAGTCAGAGCAAAAATATATAGGGGATAAGCATTCCCTTTTTAAGTTGATAAAATGTTGGATCATTTGGAATGCGTACCTGACCTTTTTTATAGGGCTTTGGAGGCGGCATTTTGACCTAGGGCGGCAGTGATAAGATGCCCCAACTGGGTTGGGTAATGATGCCTAGGAGGTATAGCTAGGTGACTGGGAGCCGTCCGCTAGAGCTTTGTCTTGCTGGCTTGATCAAGAGTCATCCAAGTATAAGGGTGGTTAGTGGCTTGACGCCCCAACTTGGCTGGGCAATGATGCCTAGGAGGCCCAACTAGGTGGCTGGGGGCTGTCCGCCAGGGCTTTGTCTTGTTGGCTTGATCAGGAGCCGTTTGTGCCTGGGACAGTCTGCCGACCTGACACCCCAACTTGGTTGGGCAATGATGGCCTAGAGGGCGATGGTGACGTGGAGGCCCAGCTGGGGGCAACGGAGCCCTGAAGGGAGGTTATGACCTGGAGGCTTAGCTGTCCAGTCCGAGGTCATCCACGTGTATTCTTGTGACCTGTTGTCAGGAGGATCCACGTGTTGTCTTCTTATTGGAGAGGTATTTTTTGGCAGTATCATAGACAAAAGGTGAATTCTTGGAACTATGCAGGGATGACATTCCATTTCCAAGGAGCTGATTTGAATGTTGAACTGACTTATATGTACCTCCATAACAACAATGCAAGGTACTTCTGTGTGGCAATGATGCAATTCGATGCAAAACTAATCTAGGAGCCTGGCAACAGTAAAATACGCATTTTGTGTATGATCTTAACAGCAGGAACTACAGTTTGCTCCTAAGGATTGTTCACTTGATCGAGTATAAATTAATTCCCTATTTGATTGCTTTCTAGCTTTTTAATTATGTTTTGTTTATTATGTCATAGATGGCAAAGAAAATGGTCAATAGTTTATCAAATTGATATTTAACAATAGAAACGGTTGCTTAAATCTCAATATAGAACCTTAATTCAAGTCATTTTTTAAGCATTAACACCTTGAAAGAGAAAGGGCGGCATTTTTATCAACATTGTGTGAGTGTTTTCACACATAGATGAGACACAAATAGTACCGATTAATACCTGATCACTGATCAAGGTTTATCTTACCCCATCCCAAATGAAGAATTCGAATCCAAGGAACATTATTGCACATAAGGCACCACCAATATGAAAATTATATTTAATTAGAAAAGAAACATAAATTATATTGGAGATGTTTGGAAACCCACTTTAAGTAGAAATAAGAAAAATGTTCTTTACTCCTACTTAAAGTGGGTTCCATACATCTCCATTACCCTTTCTCATTTAAGTTCCCTGAAACCAAAATGGGCATAATTTAACAAGTTCAATCCAACTTGTTTTTTTTTTTTTTTTTTTAATTTGTTTGTTTTGTTAAGGCGACCCATTATGTCATAAAATACTAATGATATTAATAAAAAATTATTTAGAAAATACATATTAAATTGTTTTCAACAATAAATTGATAAATTTAAATTTGATGTAATGTTTTTTTCTAAAAACAAATCACGGGTCTGCCAAGTCCAAGCCGTTATCATCCTCGGGCTGAGCATCATCCGAAGCAACAAGATAATATAGACCAAAACAAATTGCATTAGATTTTTTTACGTCATTACATATATATTTAAAAAAATATATAAGAAAATTAATAGTATTTAAAAGTTTTAACCTGTACTATTTAATCTAAATTGAAAACTAGCGAAATAGATCGCATTTGTTCTCACAAGTCACGTTCAATTCCACAGACTAGCTGATACCCTCGACTCATCCATTACATTATTGAGGGTTAAGCTTTCATAGCCCAAAACCCACACTATTGCTAACCAGCAATCCAAAATGGATCTCATTTGTTCTCAAGAGTTATGTTCCACTCCATAGACATTCACATGAGGCATGTTTGATACATGCAAATGCAAGCCTATTCTTGTGTCGAATAAACATGGTTGGATCTCTGAAATTTTCAATAGCTACTATCTTAAATTTTTCATCTAACACTTTCAAATCACCATGTTTTTTTTTCAAAATCAAATGTTTTTAACTTTTAATATAAAGTTGATCCATAGGGATTCCCTAAAATCATCTTTGTTGGGTTTTTTGTCTAAGAATTAAAGATTGAAGATATCAGCTTCAGTAGATTTGGTGCTTAGGCACGGACCTTTGTGCCTAGGTGCAAGCTTTGCGTGCCTAGGCGTAGACCTCTGTGCCTAGGCACAAACCACCCGCACCGCGGTCGTCCGAATGTCAAGAAGTTCACCATTTTGGAGCGTGCCGCGGCACACCCTATTCCGCGCCACGGCGAGAAGTCTACCTGAAACCAGATTTTGTGCTTCTTCAACTGATGTGTTATTTTGGTTGAAGCACACAGGTTCACTTAAACCACTTAAATGGACATGATTGTTTGGTTCTCAAGATCTAAGGGTTGAGATTGGTTTCAAGTTGGTTATGGCAATTATTGCTCTATATAAAGGGTTATCTAGGAGCAACACCAAGAAAGGAAGAACTTGTATCGAATACATAAGTGTTCTTCTCATTCCAAGATTGGCGGCTGTTTAGAGAGAAAGGCTCTCAAATCTTCAGAGGTTTTTCTAGTGAGAGAGTGTAAGAAAGATTGAGGTTTTAGGGCTTTGTAATTGGGATTTTCTAGGGAAAAATTCCAGGGAAACACTTAGTTATTATCTCTTTCTTTTCTCTTCTCTCATTCATCAAGAACACATAGTTCTTGAAGAGGTGTTTCTGTAATTGTAAGAACTCCATTGATTTAGTGCAGAGAGCTCAGAGGTGCTCACGGGGATGTAGACAATTTGCCAAACCTCGATAACAATTGCTTGTGTTTTCTCTTTTATGGTTGTCTTGGTCCAAATCATTCTAGATTTGGGTGTTTGAAGGTCACAACATGTGATTAGTAAGGTGATTTTCAACTACCTTTATATACGAAAAATAATAGTAAGGGAATTACTAAAAAGGATATAGAGAAAGCAAAATTGATTTCCTATTTTTTTGTGTCCCTATATTACAAATGATGGGACATTTTTTTACACATTCTCATCAGTCTATATATGCCATTATTGTACCTAATAATAATGGATACATATAATCTCTTAAGTTTAGCTTGCACCTAATAATTACTGATACATATAATCCCTTAAATTTAGCTCAATCAATCTTTAAGGATCTTTTATTGACTAAGACAATCATGGATGATTTGTCTTAGTCAACACCCCCCCTCAAATTGAGGCATGTCATGGTAAGATAGATAAGACTACAAACAGTGATGATATAAAGTTGGATCAGAAAGCGGTGCACTATCCTCTTTGGCATATTTTGTATTAATCTCCATGGGAGTGTGGGCTATCTTATTATCTATGAGATTTGTTAAGCGAATAAGATCAGGTACATATTTCAGTTATCTAAGAAAAATACCTTGAGATGTATAAGTGACTTCCAATCCCAAAAAATATGTTAACATGCCTAAATCCTTCATATGAAAAAATGTGCTTAGCAAATCTTTGAGTTGACCAATACTTGCCTCATCATCCCCAATAATGATCATGTCATCAACATATAAGAGGATAATAGTAATACTTCCTGACATATGTCTCAAGAACATAGAATGATTAGCAACACTCTATTAGAATCTAGCCTGAAGAATGGTAAAGTGAAAATTTTCAAACCAGACTCTAAGAGCTTGTTTCTATCCATAGAGATATTTGCGAACACGCATAAAAGATTAGGTTAAGAAATGGAATATCCAATAGGACGCTTCATATATATGGTTTCCTTGAGTTCTCCATAAATAAACGCATTTTTGACATCCATCTGATGTAGGTGCCATTTTCAAACAGCTCGGCATGATTTGTGGGAATCAGTGGAGTGATAAGGAGATCCAAAACTATTGGAGAGATAAGGATGGTTACTCCCACAAATTTGCTTATATTAGTAGAGAGACATTGGAGGATAAATGAATTTCAATGGCAACAGATTCAACCCAAGCTGGTAGTTCAACAAAATAAGGAAATTCCAACAAAAATGGAAGATGAGCACATCTCGGATTCAAATCAAATCAGATCACCTTTCCTTTGGTGTTGCTTCAAATCAGTGAAGATGCAGAGCATATTGTCCAAAATATTTTCCCACGGATTTCATCCATTCTGTTATTATGTTTTTTATGTTTAAATAGAAATCCTCTATATTAGTTTAAATCTATCGTCGTGTGTTCACGTTTTCAAAAATAAGAAAGCAGTATTTTTCTTTTCATCTTTATCATTTTTTTTTTCAATTCTTCTATTTGGTATCAGAGCCTATGTGAACACACTACACAACCCAGCACAACTCCCTGCAACCATGACTTCACTATCTCTCAATGTTGGCAACTTTATTACCCTTAAATTCAATCCTACAAATTATCCCTTGTGACGTGAACAAGCCTTGGCTCTTGCAAAAAGCCAACAATTGGTCGGCCACCTTACTAGTGAAGATCATGCCCCACCAAATACACCATATCAGATTCAAATAACACCACAGATGCAGAAATTTTTGCACTAGGATTAACCAAAGCATACATTGCCTAGCGAAAGGTGGACCGTCTTTTTCATGGGTGGATAATTGGAACACTCTCTGAATAAATGCTCGGCCTTGTTGTTGGCTTAAACATAGCCCATGTTGTCTAGGACGCACTCAAGAATGCATATGAGAAAGATTCTCAAGAATGTGAATTCAGACTCATACAACAGGTAACATATCTTTGCAAAAAAGATAACAAAACCATTGGAGAACATATTTGCACCTTCAAGGGTTTATGCGATAGTCTTGCAGCTATTGGGAAACCTTTCCCAGACAAAGAAAAAGTTTTCTGCCTTCTCACTAGCCTTGGCCCTCAGTATGAAACTTTCACCACTACCATGTTGAAGCCACCAAGGCCATCATACTCTAAGCTAGTCTCACAACTCCAAAGTCTTCATCAGCGACACAGTTGGTTCTTTAATCATATAAATGTCCCAAAATCATTCACTCCTCAAATGGCGTTTTATGGGCAACAAAAACAACACTTCCAACAATCCTCCTTAGGATATCATAGCAACAAACAAAAATTCATATCAACTGGGAGAAGTTTTCAGGAACAAAAACCAAAAGGCCAAAACTGTGCTTATTCTGCTAGCCCCACTTCGGGCTCTCAACAAACACGTCCTCCACCACCTGGTGAATGCCGTATGACCCCTGTAGAACGAGATCTTTACCGTGAAGAAAAATGCCAGTACTGTGGCACGGTGGGATATGTTGCAAAAATATGCTAGTGGGTGCCTAAAAAGCCAACCCAACATGATGACATACTGCAAGCTCTTGCAACCCTCACCTTGGACAACACCATCACTGAAGCAGAGTAGACCTCAAACATAGGAGCCTCCAATCACATGACAGGTAAGCCATGTATGTTAACCAATATTCGCAACTAATTTTGTGTAGATTTAGTTCTTATTGGTGACAAATCTTTTCTATCAATTCTTGGTATTGGAGATTCTAGTATTAAGCAAAAAAAATAATACTTCTCCTCTTCACGATGTCCTGCTAGTTCCCAACTGAAAAAAAAATTTGCTCTCTGTAAGTCAGCTAACAACTCAATTTCCTATTAATTGTGAATTCTCTAATGTTGAATTTTGTGTTAAGGAACGACAAACAGGACAACCCGTGATTACAGAGAGGCGCAAGGGTGATCTCTATGTTTTTTCCATTTCTTCATAGCTCTATTTTTCTCATTGATTCAAATTGGCTCAATAGACGTTTGGCATCAATGCTTAGGACATCCTCTGTTTTCTGCTTTACCGTTATTAAAGAATAAAGGATTGATTGCTGTTATGAAGCGCGGTAAAACCTAAACACATTTATGATAGTTGTCAATTAGAGAAGCTTTGTAGATTACCGTTTTCCTGTTCTAAACATTTGAGTTATGGTATTTTTGAAAAAATTCATTGTGAGTTGTGGGGACCTGCTCCTATTTTATTAATTGGAAAATTCAGATATTATGCATGCTTGCCAGGTGATTTTTCTAAGTATACTTGGATCATTCAATTACAACGTAAATCTGATTTTGTAAATGCTTACTTAGCCTTTGAACAGTACATTACCAGACAATTCAACAAACAAATCAAGATTTTTCACTCTGATGGAGGAAGAGAATTTATAAACTCCAAGCTATCATCTCATTTTCTGTCCACCGGTATCACTCATCAGGTATCGTGCCCATATACTTAAGAACAAACAAGTATGGTTGAAAGGTGAAATAGGATAATACGGGAACTAGGTATGACTATGTTATTTCACAGTGTTGCCCCTCTATTTTTATGGGTAAAAGCTTTCACTACTTGATGAGAGTCATAAAATGCATCTTAACAATACTTATTTGTTAGCATTTTCAGGTTGATCAAGGTTTGAATAACACTTTTATACCTTAATAACTCTAAAGTGACATTCTTGGATCATTGACTTATTTCGGTGCATTTTCAGGTACTTTGAGTTCAAAAGAGATGGAAAGCTATCATAGCTTAAAGCACGATGCTTCGATGCACATTCGAGTGAGGGCATGATTATGGAAGGACAAAATGAAGAGAAACCAAGTCTTAAGTGTGGGTGTTGTGGCCTGAAGAAGTCTAAGCCTCGACCTCTATAATCAAGCCCAAAAGAGTAAGAAAGCCATCAGTGTGCACCGCGGCCTGGACCAGTCTTAGCCGCGGCACCCAGAGTCTCCACAAGTTAGCACCAGTGTGTGTCATGGCCTAGACTAGGCTGGGCCACGGTGCCCAGAAGCTCACCTAACCAAAGACCAAACAGAGCCACGTCGTGAGTAAGTGAGAGCCACGGCGTGCACACGAACCCCTGTTTTCCTAATTAGGGTTTTAGTTGATTATTTAGACCAAAAACACCCTTAGACCTTTGTATTATAAATAGATCACTTAGGATTTGAAAAAAGAGAAATTATTAAGGCTGGAAAACCTAAGAAGGCTACCACACTCTCCATTAAAGTGTTCAAGCATGAACCTCATGGCCAACTAATGTCCAAGCAAGGAAAAGAGATGAATCCTTAGGTGTAGTTGTTCTTATTTTCCATTATTGATCAGTTGTAGTTTGGATTTATTGTCAAAACATTGTTATGATTTACTCTTTGATTTAATTAGAAGATTTTCTGTTAATCCGGTGATTATATCTTCCTCCTCTATATAAGTTTAGTCATGCTCTTCTTATGTCAAGATTATTAGATATGATTGAGTTCGGTAGATATATCTTTTAGGTTTGTCCATTACTACGATATTGTCATTAAGATATATTGTCGTTTCTTGATAAATCTATAGGATAGCTCATTTGTGATTAAATCGAAAGTAAAGAGTATTTCATAGCAATTGCATTAGGGTTTACATATGCTTTGATTGAATATTTTTCGATTGCTTGTTTGGGATGTGAAACTAGCAATCGAGATAAAAACAATTGAATCAGGATTGGAATAAGGCAACAGACCTATGGAGGATTCCCAGACCCTTGTTGTTTCTCTATTATATTCATCAATGTATTTACACAATTTTCTCATATTACTTCACTATCAAAACACAAATTTTCTCACTTGATCTATATCGTTCGTGTTAAGGTTTACACTCTTCTTTATAGTACGCTTTTCCTCATGGGATCAACACCTCAACTGTACATAATAACCGCGTATTAGTTTAAGTGTAATCAAATTTTGGCGCCGTTGCCGGCGAGACACACTTAAATACAAGGAAGATTATCAACTTTGAGACAAGATGGTAATATTGTTCATTTCTCTAAGTTTTTGATTTTATGATTTTCTTTTATTATTCTGTTTTATTAATTTCCCCTTTAACTTATTTGGTGTATACTTAGATCAAGAGATTCACGAGGCAGATTCATTAAAGGACCCGAAATAGAGTTACCCTCTACTTCCTCATCCGTTAGTGAAACCTTGCCTAGATCAAACCACAGTTTAAACCCAAACGAGAATTTAGAGGATTTTGTTAACATGGCTGATAACCCCAATAAGAATGTTTCTAGGACACTTAAGGATTACTTGCATCCTAGTCGAACATCCACACCATCATGTGTTATGTTTCCAGCCAATACTCACCATCAAGATTTTAAAACAAGGATGATACAATTACTCCCTACATTTCATGGCTTGGAAAATGAAAACCCATATGTACATATTAGGGAGTTTGAGGAAGTAGTTGCAACTTTTCATAGTTAAGATGCAACTGATGACATCGTGAGACTCAAGTTTTTTCTTTTCGCTTTAAAGGATAAAGCTAAGAGTTAGCTATACTCACTGAGACCATGATCTATTAGGTCATGGAATGAGATGACTCAGGTCTTCTTTAATAAATACTTCCCTCAACATAAGACTAATGCTTTAAAAAGGCAAATCTCCACCTTTGCACAAAAGGACAGTGAGACTTTGTATCAGTCTTGGGAGAGATTTAAGGAGTTGTTGAGTATATGTCCTCACCATGGGTATAAGAATTGGTGCTTAGTGAGCTATTTTTATGGAGGACTTACATATAGAGAGCGTCAATTTGTAGAGATGATGTGCAATGGTGAATTTTTGTAAAAAGATCCTGATGAGGCCATAGAATACCTCAATGAGCTTGCTGAAAAAGCTCACACTTGGACTCGACCTAGTGCTACTGAAAGCACAAATAGGTCATGACCTGTAGGAAACCCAAGTGGTAGTGGAATATACCATCTTAGGGAAGAAGATAACCTCAAGGCTAAGGTTGAGATGCTCATTAGGGAGTTAGATGCATTAAAAACTAAAGGCTCAAAGCCAATATATGTGGCTAATCAAGCCGAATCTTTGGAACCATGTTTCATGTGTGGCGAGGTAGGCCATCCAGCCCAAGAGTGCCCCACATTTGTTGATATGAGAAAGATGTATAAGGAACAATGTAATGCCTTAAGCATGTACAAGAAGCCTTTAGCACCCTTCTCTAATACCTATAATCCGGGGTGCTGCAATCACCCCAATTTTAGCTAAAAGTCTGAAAACCACCAGCTTGCACAACCTCCTAGATCATACCTTGCACTATATCATGTACCCTCATCCTCTAAGAGTTCTTTAAAAGACACTTTGCATGCTTTCATTGAGGCACAGGGTAAGATAAACCAAATGTGTGAAGCATTAATTACATAGGTTGTTGAAGAGAATAAGGAAATAAGGAGCCAAGAGTCCAAATTAATGGGCTTCTTGAGGGTGAATAAGCGAGGTAAGTTCCCTTCCCAAGCTCAGTCCATACCCCATGGTCAATACATGGCACAAGAAAATCTGAAAGATGTGAATGCCATTGTGACAAGAAGTGGTAAGTCATTACACATCCCAACAACGAACAAATCAGAGGATGTGAAAAAGGGTCAAGGAAGTGGTGATACCGAACTACCCAAGGACTTTGAGGTTACTAAGAGCCCTGTTAAGACACCATTCTCTCAAGCCTTAAAATCAAACAAGAAAAATATGGACTTAAACAATAAAATCTTAGAGAACCAAAGGCAAGTAAAACTTAATCTTCCTATTTTGCATGTGATTAAACAAGTTCCTACTTATGCAAAAGTTCTAAAGGATTTGTGTACAATTAAGAGAAACACCATGTAAAGAAAATAGTATTCCTAATAGAGCAAGTTAGTGTTTTAATTGAGCGAAGGATTTCCCCCAAATACAAGGATCCTTGTTGTCCCACCATTGCATGTAGCATTTGAAATCATGAGGTTGGACAAGCATTGCTAGATTTAGGAGCTAGTGTAAATCTGATGCCATTTTCTATTTATTTGTAGCTGGGTTTGAGAGAAATCAAACCAACCACTATGGTATTGCAATTAGTTAACCGTTCAGTCAAAGTACCCCAGTGTCTGGTAGAGGATGTTCTAATTCAAATTGATAAATTTTATTATCCTGTTGATTTCCTAATCCTTGATACTACTTCTGTTGTTGACACTAACTCTAAAATTCCTTTAATTTTTGGTAGACCTTTCCTTGCTACTGCAAATACTCTTATTACCTGCAGGAATGGACTCATGAAGTTGTCCTTTGGAAACATGACCCTTGAGGTAAACATTTTCAATGTTGCAAAATAGCTAGAAGATGATGACGAGAGCCACCAGCTATACATGATTGAGTCACTCATCGATAGGGGAGTTTCTATAGCTCATGATTTTGATCATCTTAAGTATATTCTTGTTAATTTTGAGTTTGATTATATTAATGATAAATCTGACGTAATTGATATTTGTGCTATTTTTGATAAATCTCACGATTATGGCACTCGAGCATGGCAACTGAAGTTTGAATAGTTGCTTGAAAGAAGCGAGAAACAAATCCCCTCAAGTGTGGAAGCACCCAAAGTTGAATTGAAGCCACTACCTAAGGGTTGAAAGCATGTTTTCCTCAGTCTAGGTGATATTTTTCCTGTTATTATCTCAACTGAAATGTCTGAGTCTCAATGTAAGAAATTAATTCTGACCCTAAATGAACATAAATCAGCCTTAGGTTGGAGCATGGCTGATTTAAAAGGTATTAGTCCCCTGATTTGTTCTCATAAGATAAAATTGGATGAAAAAACTAGTCCTCATGGAGTCCCTCAATGTAAGCTTAACCCTACTATGAAAGAAGTGGTGAAAAATGAAGTGTTGAAACTATTAGATGCGAGAATTATATATCCCATAGCTGATAGTAAATGGGTAAGGTCTACATAAGTCGTTCCTAAAAAGTTCGGTGTCACTGTGGCAAAAAATGACCTAGGAGAGTTAGTCCCTACAAAACTGGTGACTGGGTGGCGAATGTGCATTGATTATAGAAAATTAAATGCTGCCACCCGAAAAGACCATTTCCCACTCCCTTTTATCGATCAAATTCTTGAGCGTGTAGCTGGTCATCCTTTTTACTGTTTCTAAGATGGTTATTCTGGTTATTATCAAATTGAAATTGCATTAGAAGACTAGGATAAAACCACCTTCACTTGTCCCTTTGGTACTTATACTTTTCGTAGAATGCCATTTGGATTGTGTAATGCACCTGCTACTTTTTAACATTACATGATGAGCATTTTTAGTGATATGGTTGAAAATTGCATGGAAGTTTTTATGGATGACTTGACTGTTTTTTTATCTTCATTTGATGCATGCTTATTGAATTTAGAGAGAGTATTAATTCATTGTGAGGAAAAGGAATTAGTCTTAAATTGGGAAAAATGTCATTTCATAGTACCTTCAGGTATTGTATTAGGGCATATTGTTTCTTCTAAGGGGATAGAGGTTGATCAATCTAAGATTGAATTAATTTCTAAATGCTTACGCCTAAGACAGTAAAGGATGTAAGATCCTTTCTTGGTCATGCTGGTTTTTATAGGAGGTTCATATAAAACTTTTCCAACATATCTAGACCATTATGTTCCCTCCTAGTTAAAGATGGCCCATTTGAGTGGACATAATCTTGTCAAAAGGCCTTTAAAATACTGATTGGCAAGCTTACTTCAGCACCCATAATGCAGTCACCTGATTGGACTTTACCTTTTGAAATAATGTGTGATGCTAGTGACTTTGCCGTAGGTGCTGTTCTTGGACAGCGAAGGGAGGGGAAACCTTTTGTCATTTACTATGCTAGTAAAACTCTAAATAGTGCTCAAATGAATTACTCCACCATTGAAAAAGAATTGCTAGCTATAGTATTTACTTTGGACAAATTTCATGATTCTTTAATTGGTTCTCTTATTCTTATCTTCACAGATCATACAGCCCTCAAGTACCTTCTTACAAAGAAGGATGCTAAGACACGACTAATACGATGGATCCTACTCTTACAAGAATTTGACATCACCATCAAAGATAAGAAAGGAGTAGAGAATGTAGTGGTTAACCATCTCTCGAGGCTCACATTTGAGGACACCTCTAATGACATGCCAATCAAGGATGATTTTCCCGATGAGCAATTACTCTCTATTACTTCTCGACCATGGTTTGCTCATATTGTGAATTATTTGGCTACTGGTGAGATACCAATGGATTGGAGCGCTCAAGACAAGAGGAAGTTCTTGAATAAGGTACGTAATTTTTATTGGGATGACCCCTATCTTTTCAAGTACTGCCCTGACCAAATTTTAAGGTGTTGCATCCCTAATGAAGAGATTGCTAGCATCTTGGAATTTTTTCACTCCCAAGCCTGTGGAGGCCACTTTTCAATGAAAAAAACCGCTGCAAAAATTTTGCAGTGTAGATTTTATTGGCCTACCTTGTTTAAAGATGCAAACATCTATTGTCGCTCATGTGAAAAGTGTTAGAAGTTAGGAGCTGTGTCTCGTCGTAATATAATGCCCTTAAACCCAATTTTAGTGATTGAAATCTTTAATTGTTGGGGCATTGATTTTATGGGACCATTTTCTCCTTTTTTGGGATATCAATATATTATTGTGGCAATAGATTATATGTCAAAATGGGTAGAGGCAGCAACTTGCCGAAGCAATCATAATAGAACGGTAATTAAATTTCTCAAAGAAAATGTGTTATCTCGATTTGGTACACCACGTGCTATAATTAGTGATCGAGGTACACATTTTTGCAACCGTTCTTTTGAAGCTTTGATGAAAAAATATGGGGTGTTATATAAGATCTCTACTACCTATCACCTTCAAACAAGTGGATAGGTAAAAGTTGCAAACAGGGAAATTAAGCAAATTTTAGAAAAAACGATCAACCCGGATCGCAAGGATTGGTCTTTGAGACTAGTTGATGCGCTTTGGGCCTACCGTACAGCTTTCAAAACTCCCTTAGGTATGTCACCTTATAGGTTCATTTTTGGAAAGCCTTTCCACTTACCTGTGGAGCTCGAGCGTCAAGCTTATTGGGCCATCAAGTCTTTCAATTTGGATATAGGAGAAGCGGATAAGCTTAGGAAATTTCAGTTGACCGAGTTAGAAGAGTTGAGAAATGATGCTTATGAGAACTCTAGAATCTATAAGGCTAAAATAAAAGTGTTTCATGATAAAAATATTTTGAGGAAAATATTTAAGCTTAATGACCGGGTGTTCTTATACGATTCTAGACTCCATAAGCATCCAGGAAAAGTTCGGTCGAGGTGGACCGTTCCTTTTGTAGTGAGGAATGTTTTTGCAAATGGGGCGGTAGAAATAGAGGATACTAGAGATGGTCAGATTATTAGAGTAAATGGTCAACACCTTAAAATCTTAATCGATAGGCCAGATCCGAAAGTGGATGACATTCTGCTTATGGATCCGGTCTATTCACCTTAACCAAACCACACAGGTGTTTTGTTTGTTTTATTAAGTTTATTTCAATTTTAATTTTTAGTTTTTCTACTTTGATTTAATTTAATTTTTAGTTTTAGGTGAAATTTTAGTAATTTTTTATACTTGTATGCTTTTTCTCTCTTTTTGTTTTGTTGTTTTTCAGCCCACTTGCAGCAGCCCGTGCACCTAGGCCCACCAGCAGCGAGCCTCACCCCACAGTGCCCGGCCCAGGTCACCCCTCCTTCGCGCCACGCCCCAGCCCCTTGCACGCTGCAGCGCACAGCATCCACATATTTGGGCTTTAAGTCTTCAAGGTGCGGCGGCCACCCGAGTATTAGCAATTTTAAACACCAAAATCTGCACTTTCTTCTTCATTTCGCTTTTGCAAACACACAGGACACTCATTTCTCTCTCAAACCCTCACTTACCCACTCACTTTTACTCAAAATTTCTTGATTCTATCATTTCTTAGAGGATTTAGCACTAATATTGCAGATTTTGATAGAAATTTCTCCATAAAAGCTTGGTTCTAAGAGGATTTTAGGCTCTTCAAGAAGATTTCAAGTTGGTGGGTACTCTTTCTTTTCTCCAACTTTGGGCATCAAGTAAGACCAATTTCTCCTCTTAGTAGTTCATTTGTGCTATTTGGGTGGTTTATTTTGAATTAGTTCTATTGTTCTATACATTTGATTCAAATGGCCCCTAAGACTAAGAGACCAAGGGGGAAACAACCTCAAGAATTTGATGAGAGCAAATTTGTTAGTTTTGAGGCTAGTGAGAGATATGTTAGGATGATGCAAACTAGAAAACCCATTCCTGAGAGAGGATTCACTATCACAGAGAGGGGAAACCGAACCTTGTTTAGAATGATTATTGATAAGCATTGGGGTACATTTGCTAGACAACCATCTCATTCCCTCACAAATGTGGTTAGAGAATTCTATTCTAATACAGAAGAACATAGGAATGGTAAGGTGAGGGTGAAAGGAAAAACAGTTTCTTTTAGCAGCACATCTATGAATAGATTCTATGGGCTACCTGACATAGAAAACAATGAGTATACTACATATGCGTCTAATATTAATTATGAAGAGGTTTTCAATACTCTCTGTATTTCGGGAACTACATGGAAAATGATGGGTGATACCCCTATAACCTTGCCCGGTAATTTTCTGACTGTCAATGCTCGAGCTTGGCAATATTTTTTATGTCAGAGATTGATACCTACTACGCAATATAGTGACCTTATTGTTGAGAGAGCTGTTGTGATTTATGCATTGACTATTGATGTGGGACAAATCATATTTAATTCTATCATACACACTGTTCAATAAAAGCTTGGATTGTACTTCCCTTCACTAATTACCCAATTATGCATTCAAGCCAGTGTCCAGTACATTCCTGATGAGGAGGACCAACAACCCAAGAATCCCATCGATGATGGCATGCTCACTCTGATTAAAGCCTCAAGGTCGTCAGCTCCGGGAGAGAGAACAGTGATTGCTGCCCCCCTCCTGCTCCTAGGCATTTCACTATTGTAGAGCGCCTTGAATGTTTAGAGATTCATTTTGACGAGCATCATAAACTATTGCATGATAGGTTTGATCATCAAGAACGATTCTTGGCTAGACAAACTGATTATCAAGCGGGGGTATACTCTTCGTTTGGTTAAATGTAGCAACACCTTACCTCTGCTACTGGTTGTGACATGGATCACTTTTCCACCTTGCCACCTTATCCGGGTTCATCTTTTGATCCAACTCCAAAGGAAGGTGAAGAGAATGAAGAGAATGAAGAAAAGGATGAAGACATAGAGGATTAATTTTGGGTTATCTCTTGTTTGTCTACTTTTATTTTGTTTTTATTATCAGATGATTGTACTAAAATTTATTGTGTATTCCTTTTCGTTATTTTGTTTTTCATACTTTATTTTTCGTTTTTAGTTATTTCCATTTCATGTGTTAACCTAACATACGACGGGAATCTTAATATTACACCGTAGTTACTTTCTTTTTGTTTGTTTTGTTCTATGTTATAGATTGAAATTTCAGTAAGAAGCATGGCATGCAGTTCAAATGGTGGTGCACAATTTTCAGCTTCTGTGCATTTTTACTTTCAAAGGGAGTTTCATTTACCTTTTCTTTCACATTGAGGTCAATGCAATTTTAAGTTGGGGGTGGAGGAAACGAATTTTTTTTCTTCATTGAACTGCTTGGTGTCATTTTCCCTTTTTGTTTGTTTTTAGCATGCTTTGTGTTAAGCCTTGTAGTTAATTCACATGTCAATGATATGAGCTTAATTGAGATAGCATACAGTATTTAGAAGAAGTTAAATCTTGCTTTGGTTTGAGAATAATTTAAGTGTCAATCTTCATTTGGTTTGAGACTCTAGTTTGCGGTAGGATTACAAGATTAGTCTAAAACATTTAGAGAAGTTTTATGTGTGATTTTTTTGTGAATACTTTTGCGGTCTCAACAAGCTCTAGAACTTATTTGATAATTCATTACACCTAAAGTATAACATGGTTATTGTAGTATGGCTTTGGGGTGTCGATTCCACAGGGAAATAAGTTAAGTACAAAGGAAAATGTGTGAACCTTAAAACGAACGATAAAAGTTAAACTAAAGATTTTTGAGCTTTGATAGTGAAATAATGTAAAGGAAAATTGCGTAAATGTAAATGAAATATAAATAAGAAATAACAAGATTCCGAGAATCCTCCTTAGGTTTGTTCCCTATTTCCAATCTTGATTCAATCGATTTTATCTCGATTGCAAGTTTCAACTCCCAAACAAGCAATCGGAATATATTCAATCAAGCACATTTATAACTCTTATATAATTGCTACGAATTAATCATTGATTTCGGTTCATGCACACATGACCGATCTTAAAGATTATCAAGAAACGACAATATATCTTAAAAGACAATATCGCAGTAATAGACAATCAATAAGATAAATCCACTGGAATCAATCACATCCAAACAACCTCAATGGAGGAGAAAGATGCAATCATCGAATTAAGAGAGTCTAAAAGAAGAAGAATAAAAAGTACATCTATCACATGAACTCAAATCTTCTTACTTAATCAATGAATAATTCATAAACAATATTTAACAATAAATCCGTACAACTGAATCAAGAACAGGAAATAAAGAACAAGAAATCCCTAAAGATTCATCAATTTCCCTTGTAAAATGATTAGTTGGCCATGAAAATCAAGGTGGAAGAACAATAAGGATGCTCTCCCCTTGATTTGGCCATGGAGTTCAAGGTGGATGAACAATATGGATGTTCTCCCCTTGATTTGCAACCAAAGAAAACTTAGAAATAAAATGGAAGAATGCTGGATTTGGATCCCTTGAATCCTCTCTTTTTTTCTCTCTTCAATGCCCAGCTGTACACTCCATAAAGATATATTTATAGAGCATGAGGGGGTGTTTTGGTCTTTGAGAATGTCATTTGCTCACCCTAATCGGTCAAAAGGTGAGTGGGCCGTGCTGTGTGCCTGGGCCTGCTGTGCTGGCCTGAACTGTTTCCACTAAAACTGCCATAACTTTCTCTAGAAAAATCCTTTTTACAAACCATAAAATTCTCCAGAAAATAGACTTCTGGATATTTCTAAGCGTATATGGCTCATCTCCTGGTTCTTCCTACATCAATACAGTTTAATATGCAAAGATGATTGATCTGTACGGGAAATTCTGGCAATTCAGTGAAACTCCTTCAGCTTGTATGAAGAAGTGCACACACTAGTGTGCCTACCCTTATCTTGCTCAAAAGTGATGCACACACTTGCGTGCAGTCTTTTAACTTACTTTAATTTATTACTCCAGCCTTGGTTTAGACTTTAACCATCTTTGAATCATGTATGGACACGTCTAAACCTTGGACAAAAACGAGCACCGACACCCAAGATCTTTTGGTGCTTTAAACATGGGTCGCTTTATTATCTCTTTTGTACTCAAAGCACCTGAAAATGCATCGAATTAAGTCAATGATTTATGAATATCACTTTAGAGTTATCAACATGTAAAAGTGCGATTACGACCAAGATCAACCCTAAAATGTTAACAATTAAGTATTGTTTAGATGCATTTTATGACTCTCCTCACAACCCCCAACTAGCTTATTGCTAGTCCCTAGCAATTCAAGCAAAAGGCAAGAATGAATTCTTTATTTAGAAATCAAAACAAAATACAGCAATGCTGGTGTTAACCAAGAGTGATTCAAAAATCTGTCTCAAAAATCATGCATAACATATAGCACATAGAATCATTAAATATCACTCAGGTCCAAGAATAATCCAAATGTCAACCTTAAAATCGTTATCGACTCTTACCATCCATCTTACCCCAATACATTAGTCCGAACACCCGGATGATTTTATGCACAACATAGCATGAACACAAGTCTTGGCCTCTAAAAACATATTAATTTGTGTGACATCAATCACAAATCAAGCTTCATATGCTCACTTTTCAAATCACTCTCCACTATGTAGAAAAATCACACTTCATCGGATCAATAGGTCTTTAATAAGCTTGCAACGTTAGGCTAGGGTAAAGGTCAAGAAAGAACGGGAAAGTTTAAACAAATAAAAGAACTAAGTCTCTTAATTTAAACCCAACCACTTTAAGCACAAGATAACCTTACTTCAACACCCAACTCTTTCAACCATTTTTCGAGCATTTCTCGCAATAAATCACCATTTGTTTTTTCTTCTTTCTTTGCCATAATTCATTTTTTCTCTTATTTTTTATTTTTTATTTTGGCATAAGATCATTCACCTCCTCTTTCATTCTTTTCTTTTCTTTTCCACAACCCCCAACTTATCTTTTTTAATGTACTTGGGTTATAGTAGTAATATTTTCTCATATTTCCACCTTTACTCCTTTTAAGTGCTTCTCACAACATGTGTATAACTAAGTTCTTTTAAAAGAGAGGTAAGGATAAAATATTTTTAGGCTCATAAAGGTAAGTAAATGGTTTATCGAAAGAAAGAAGGCTCAATTATTCTTTTCAAGAAAAAGGCTCAAATAGATGACTAGCGATAAATATAACAAGGGTAAGTTTAAAAAGGCTCAAACGGTCCAAAAATGGCCTACATCATATCCTAAGTAGTGTGCATTCTATGATTTTCGCCTCAAGTGATTATCAAATAATTTCTAGAGCTTGTAGAGACCGCAAAAGTATTCACAAGACGACCACGCATAAAACTTCTCCAAATGCTTTAGACTAATCATGCAATCTTACCACAAACCAGAGCCTCAAACCAAAGAAAAATTGACACTTATTTATTATCAAAGTGAAGCAAGATTTAACTTCTTCTAAATTCTATATGCTATCTCGATTAAGCTCATATCATTGACATGTGAATTAACTCCAAGGCTAACACAAAGCATGCTAAAAACAAACAAACATTTTTTTTTTATCCTAACAACGAAAAGAAAGAAAGTGACACCAAGCAGTTCAATGAAAAAAAAGAAAAGAAATGTGTTTCTTCCATCCCCAACCTAAACATTGTATTGACCTCAATGTAAAAGAAAAAGGAAAGAAAACTCCCAGTGTGGCCAAAAATGCACAGAAGCTGAAAATTGCGCACCACCAATTGAACTGCATACCGTTCTTTTCGCTGAAATCAACAAGAAACTAAAAATTAAAATAGACTTAACACAACCAAAATTCTAAGTTAATAAATACTTAACAACGAAATATTAATATTTATTTATTTTTTTTTTTGAAATTTGAACTAAACTAAAAACTAACAATTAAGATTGAATGAAAACTAACTAAAAACATAACAAAAATTAAAAGGAATAACGTACCTTTGTTGTGTGGTCAAGGTGAATAGACTGGATCCATAAGTGGCATGTCTTCCATCTCCGGATCATGTCTATCAATTAAGATCTTAAATCGTTGACCGTTTAATTTAAAGACCCGACCATCTCTAGTATCCTCAATTTCTACCGCCCCATTTTCAAAAACATTTTTTACTATAAAAGGGCCGGTCCGTCTTGACCGAAGTTTTCCAGGACGCCTATGAAGTCTAGAGTCGTATAAGAATACCCGATCATTGGGTTTAAATGTTTTCCTCAAAATGTTTTTGTCATGGAATACTTTCATCTTAGCCTTATAGATTCTATAATTTTCATAAGCATCGTTTCTTAATTCTTCTAACTCGGTCAGCTGATATTTTCGAAGTTTACCCGTTTCACCCATGTCAAAATTAAAAGACTTGATGGCCCAATAAGTTCGATGCTCGAGCTCCACGGGCAAGTGGCAAGGCTTTCCAAAAACAAGCCGATAGGGCGACATACCTAAGGGAGTTTTAAAGGCTGTACGGTAAGCCCAAAGCGCATCAGTTAGTCTCAAAGACCAATCTTTGCGATCGGGGTTAACTGTTTTTTCTAAAATTTGTTTAATCTCCCTATTAGCAAGCTCTACTTGTCCACTAGTCTGAGAATGATAGGCAGTAGAGATTTTATGTAATACCCCAAATGTTTTCATTAAAGCTTCAAAGAAACGGTTGCAAAAATGTGTACCTCGATCACTAATTATAGCATGTGGTGTACCAAATCGAGATAACACCTTTTCTTTAAGGAATTTAATCACCGTCCCATTATCATTGTTTCGACAAGCTTCTGCCTCTACCCACTTGGATACATAATCTATTGCTACAATGATATACTGGTACTCGAAGGAAGGAGAGAAGGGTCCCATGAAATCGATGCCCCAACAATCAAAGATTTCAATCACTAAAATAGGGTTCAGGGGCATCATATTTCGGCGAGACACAGCTCCTAACTTTTGACATCTTTCACAAGAGCGACAATAGATGTTTGTATCTTTAAACAAAGTAGGCCAATAAAATTCACACTGCAAAATTTTTGCAGTGGTTTTTTTCATCGAAAAGTGGCCTCCATAAGCTTGGGAGTGACAAAATTCTAAGACAATCGAAATCTCTTCATTAGGGATGCAATGCCTTAGAATTTGGTCAGGGCAGTACTTGAAAAGATAGGGGTCATCCCAATAAAAATTACATACCTCATATAAGAATTTCCTCTTGTCTTGAGCACTCCAATCCATAGGTATCTCACCTATAGCCAAATAATTTACGATGTGAACAAACCATAGTAGAGAAGTAATAGAGAGTAATTGCTCATCGAGAAAATCATCTTTGATTGGCATGTCATCACAAGTGTCCTCAAAAGTGAGTTTGGATAAATGGTCAGCTACTATATTCTCCACTCCTTTTTTTATCCTTGATGGTGATATCAAATTCTTGCAAGAGGAGGATCCATCGGATTAGTCGTGCCTTAGCATCCTTCTTCGTAAGAAGATACTTGAGGGCTACATGATCTATAAAAATAAGGATATGAGAACCAATTAGATGAGCACGAAATTTATCTAAAGCAAATACTGCAGCTAGCAACTCTTTTTTAGTTGCAGAGTAATTCATTTGAGCACTATTTAAAGTCTTACTAGCATAGTAAATGACAAAAGGTTTACCTTCCCTTCGCTGTCCAAGATCAGCACCTACAGCGTAGTCACTAGCATTGCACATGATTTTAAAAGGTAAAGTCTAATTTGGCGACTGCATTATAGGTGCGGAAGTAAGCTTGCCAATCAACGTTTTAAAGGCCTCTTGACAAGCTTGACTCCACTCAAAGGGGGTATCTTTAACTAGGAGGGCACATAGTGGTCTAGATATTTTTGAAAAATTTTGTATGAACCTCCTATAAAAACCTGCATGACCAAGGAAAGATCTCACATCCTTTATTGTCTTAGGGGTAGGCAATTTAGAGATTAACTCAATCTTAGATTGATCAACCTCTATTCCTTTAGAAGAGACAATATGCCCTAAGACAATACCAGATGGTACTATGAAATAGCACTTTTCCCAATTTAAAACCAATTCTTTTTCCTCACAGCGAATTAATACACTTTCTAAATTCATTAAGCATGTTTCAAATGAAGATCCAAAAACAGTTAGGTCATCCATAAAAACCTCTATGCAATTTTCAACCATGTCACTAAAAATGCTCATCATGCAGTGTTGAAAAGTAGCAGGGGCGTTACATAATCCGAATGGCATTCTACGAAAAGCATAGGTGCCAAAGGGACAAGTAAAGGTGGTCTTTTCTTGGTCTTCTAATGCAATTTCTATTTGATAATAACCAGAATAACCATCTAGAAAACAGTAGAAGGGATGACCAGCTACATGCTCAAGAATTTGATCAATAAAAAGGAGTGGGAAGTGGTCTTTCTTGGTGGCAGCATTTAGTTTTCTGTAATCATTGCACACACGCCACCCGTTCACAAGTTTGGTAGGGACTTACTCTTCTAGGTCATTTTTTATCATAGTGACTCCGGACTTTTTCGGGACGACTTGCGTAGGGCTTACTCACTTACTATCAGCTATGGGATATATAATACCTGCATCTAATAGTTTTAGTACTTCATTTTTCACTACTTCTTTTATAGTGGGGTTAAGCCTACGTTGAGGGTCTCTACAAGGACTGGTTCCTTCATCCAAATTTATTTTATGGAAGCATATCAGGGGACTAATTCCCGTTAAATCAGCCATGCTCCATCCCAGGGTTGATTTGTGTTCATATAAAGTTTAAATTAATCTCTTACCTTGGGTCTCAGATAATTTAGAAGAAATAATAACAGGAAAGGTATCATCTGGACCGAGAAAGGCATGTTTTAGACCCTTAAGTAGTGGCTATAATTCGACTTTAGGTGCTTCCACACTTGAGGGGACTTGAGTCTTGCTTCTTTCTGGCAGCTCCTCAAAACTTGGTTACCATGCTCGATTTCCATAATCCTGAGATTTGTCAAAAACAACAGATATATCAATTATATCAGTTTTATCATCAAATAAATCTATCTCAGAATTAACAAGAAAATTTTCAAGAGGGTCATAATCATGAGTTAAGAAAACTCCCTCATTGACGAGTGACTCGATCATGTAAAGCTAGTGGTTTTCGTCCTCATCTTCGGGCTGTTTTACAACATTGAAAATATTTACTTCAAGGGTCATGTTTCCAAAGGATAGCTTCATGAGACCATTCCTACAATTTATTAGAGCATTCGCAGTAGCAAGAAAAGGTCTACCCAAAATCAAAGGGATTTTAGAGTTAGTGTCTACAGCAGAAGTAGTATCAAGAATTAAGAAATCAACAGGATAATAAAATTTATCAATTTGAATCAAAACATCCTCAACCACACCTCGGGGTACTTTGACTGAGTGATCAGCCAATTGTAATACCACGCCGGTTGGTTTGATTTCTCCTAACCCCAGCTGTAAGTAAATTGAAAATGGCATCAGGTTTACACTAGCTCCTAGATCTAGTAAGGCTTGTCCAACCTCATGATTTCCAATGCTGCAAGCAATGGTAGGACAGCCTGGATCTTTGTATTTCAGGGGAATTCTTTGCTCAATTAGTGCACTAACTTGCTCAGTTAGGAAAGCTTTTTTCTTGACATGATGTTTCCTCTTAATTGTGTATAAATCTTTGAGAACTTTTGCATAGGTGGGGACTTGTTTAATCACATGCAAAAGGGGGAGATTAAGTTTCACTTGCCTTAAGTTCTCAAGGATTTCATCATTCATTTCTAGATTTTTCTTGTTGGTTTTTAAGGCTTGGGGGAATGGGGCCTTAACAGGACTTTTGGTCACTTCAGGGTCTGTTGGCAACTCGGTTTCACTACTGGTTTAACCCTTCACATTCTCGGGTTTATTCTCTGGTGGAATGTGTAGTGACTTACCACTTCAGGTCACAATGACATTTACATCTTTCTCATTTCCTTGTGCCATATGTTGACTGTGAGGTATGGACTGAGCTTGGGCAGGGAACTTACCTCGCTCAGTGACACTCAAGGAGCTCATTAATTTAGACCTTGGCTCCTTATTTCTTTGTTTTCCTCAACCAACTGTGTAATTAATGCCTCACACTTTTGGTTTATCTTGTATTGTGCTTCTATAAAAGTATGTAAGGTGTCTTCTAAAGAGTTCCTAGAGGATGAGGGTGCATGATAAGGTGCTGGGTACGATCTAGGAGGCTGCACATGCTGCTGATTTTCAGATTTCCAACTGAAGTTGGGGTGATTTCGCCACCCCGGATTATAAGTGTTAGAGAAAGGTGTTGAGGGCTTCTTGTACATGCCTAAGGTATTGCATTGTTCCTCGTACAGCCCTCTCATGTCCATAAATGTGGGACAATCTTGCGGGGATGATCAACCCCGCCACACACAAAACATGATTCTAAAAGTTCGGCCTGATTAACCATGTGTGTTGGTTTTTTCGTTTTTAATGCCTCCAACTCCCTAGTAAGCATTTCGACCTTGGCCTTGAGGTTATCCTCTTCCCTAAGATGGTAGATTCCTCCACCACTAGGTCATGACCTATTTATGCTCTCAGTAGCACTAGGTCCAGTCCATGTGTGAGCTTTCTCAGCAAGCTTATTGAGGTACTCAATAGCCTCATCAGGGTCTTTTTGTAGAAACTCTCCATTACACATCATCTCAACAAACTAACGTTCTTTATAGGTAAGACCCCCATAGAAATAGCTCACTAAACGCCAATTTTCATACCCATGATGTGGACACATACTTAACAGCTCTTTAAATTTCTCCCAAGACTGATACAAAGTCTGGTTTTCCTTTTGTGCAAAGGTGGAGATTTGTCTTTTCAAAGCGTTAGTCTTATGTTGAGGGAAGTACTTGTTAAAAAAGACTTGGGTCATCTCATTCCATGACCCAATTGATCGTGGTCTCAGTGAGCATAACCAACTCTTAGCTTTATCCTTTAAGGAGAAAGGAAAAAACTTGAGTCTCACGATATCATTAGTTGCATTGTGACTATGGAAAGTCGCAACTACTTCCTCAAATTCTCTAATGTGCACATAGGGGTTCTTGTTTTCCATGCCATGAAAAGTAGGGAGAAGTTGTATCATCCCTGTTTTAAAATCTTGATGATGGGTATTGGCTGGAAACATAATGCACGATGGTGTGGCTATCCGACTAGGATGTAGGTAATCTTTAAGAGTCCTAGCACCGTTCTCATTTGGATTTTCAGCCATGTTAACAAAATCCTCTAAATTTTCTGATGGGGTGCACTATGGTTTGATCTAGGCGAGGTTTCACCAATGGAGGTGGAAAGAGAGGGTAACTCTAATTCGGGTCCTCTAATGAATCTACCTCGCGAATCTCTTGGTCTAAGCATGCACCAATTAATTTAGAGGGGGAAACAAATAAATAAAACAAAATAATGAATAAATAAATAAAACAGAATAATGAACAAAAAAATAAAACAGAATAATAAACAAATAAATAAAATAGAATAATGAACAAATAAATAAAACAGAAGTAAAGGAATGATATGACCGTATTTACAAATTGCTGAAAAGAAAGATATTTATGATTTTTTTTTTTTTTTTTTTTTTTTTTACCATCACACTCAAAGTTGACAAGTTTCCTTGTACTTAAAAGTGTCTCCCCGGCAACGGCGCCAAAATTTGATTATGCCCAAAGTATAACACGGTTATTGTAGTATGGCTTTGGAGTGTCGATTCCACAAGGAAACAAGTTAAGTACAAAGGAAAATGTGTGAACCTTAAAATGAATGATAAAAGTTAAACTAAAGATTTTTGAGCTTTGATAGTGAAATAATGTAAAGGAAAATTGCGTAAATGTAAATGAAATATAAATGAGAAATACCAAGGTTCTGAGAATCCTCCTTAGGTTTGTTCCCTATTTCTACTCTTGATTCAATCGATTTTATCTCAATTGCAAGTTTCAACTCTCAAACAAGCAATCGGAATATATTCAATCAAGCACATTTATAACTCTTATATAATTGCTACAAATTAATCATTGATTTTGGTTCATGCACACATGACTGATCTTAAAGATTATCAAGAAACGACAATATATCTTAAAAGACAATATCGTAGTAATAGACAATCAATAAGATAAATCTATCGGAATCAATCACATCCAAACAACCTCAATGGAGGAGAAGGATGCAATCACCGGATTAAGAGAGTTTAAAAGAAGAAGAATATAAAGTACATCTATCACATCAACTCAAATCTTCTTACTTAATCAATGAATAATTCATAAACAATATTTAACAATAAATCCGTACAACTGAATCAAGAACAGGAAATAAAGAACAAGAAATCCGTAAAGATTCATCCCTTTCCCTTGTAAAACGATTAGTTGGTCATGAAAATCAAGGTGGAAGAACAATAAGGATGCTCTCCCCTTGATTTGGCCATGGAGTTCAAGGTGGATGAACAATATGGATGTTCTCCCCTTGATTTGCAACCAAAGAAAACTTAGAAATAAAACGGAAGAATGCTGGATTTGGATCCCTTGAATCCTCTTTTTTTCTCTCTTCAATGCCCAGCTGCACACTCCATAAAGATACATTTATAGAGCATGAGGGGGTGTTTTGGTCTTGGAGAATGTCATTTGCTCACCCTAATCTGGTCAAGAGGCGAGTGGGTCATGCAGTGTGCCTGGGCCTGCTATGTGCCTGGGCCCACTGTGCTGGCCTGAACTGTTTCCATTAAAACTGCCATAACTTTCTCTAGAAAAATCCTTTTTACGAATCGTAAAATTCTCCAGAAAATAGACTTCTAGATATTTCTAAGCATATATGGCTCATCTCATGGTTCTTCCTATATCAATACAGTTTAATCTGCAAAGATGACTGATCTATACGGGAAATTCTGGCAATTCATTGAAACTCCTTCAGCTTGTATGCAGAAGTGCACACACTAGTGTGCCTACCCTTATCTTGCTCCAAAGTGATGCACACACTTGTGTGCAGTCTTTTAACTTACTTTAATTTATTATTCCATCCTTGTTTTAGACTTTAACTATCTTTGAATCATGTTTGGACACATCTCATCCTTGGACAAAAACGAGCACCGACACCCAAGATCTTTTGGTGCTTTAAACATGGGTCGTTTTATTATCTCTTTTGTACTCAAAGCACCTGAAAATGCATCAAATTAATTCAATGATTTATAAATATCACTTTAAATTTATCAACATGTAAAAGTGCGATTACGACCGAGATCAACCCTAAAATGTTAACAATTAAGTATTGTTTAGATGCATTTTATGACTCTCATCAATAATCACTTGAGGCGAATTCCTAGAATGCACATTACTTAGGATATGATATAGGCCATTTTTGGACCATTTAAGCCTTTCAAACTTACCCTTGCTATATTTATCGCTAGTCATCTGTTTGATCCTTTTTCTTGAAAAAGAATTTGAGCCTTGTTTCTTTCGATAACCAATTTACTCACCTTTATGAGCCTAAAAATATTCTATCCTTACCTTTCTTTTAAGAGAACTTAGTCATACACATTTGTTGAGAAGCACTTGAGAGGAGTAAGGATGAAAATATGAAAAAATATTACTACCATAACCCAAGTGCATTAAAGGAGATAAGTTGAGGGTTGTGGAAAAGAAAAGAAAAAAAATAAAAAAGAAGGTGAATGGTCTTATGCCAAAATAAATAAAATAAAAAAGTGAATTATGGCAAAGAAAGAAGAAAAGAAAAAAATGTGGTGATTTATTGAGAAAAATGCTCGAAAAATGGTTGAAAGAGTTGGGTGTTGAAGTAAGGTTATCTAGTGCTTAAAGTAGGTAGTGTTTAAAACTAAGAGATTAAGTTCTTTTATTTGTTGAAACCTTCCCGTTCTTTCTTAACCTTTACCTTAGCCTAACATTACAAGCTTATTAAAGACCTATTGATCCAAGGTAGTGTGATTTTTCTACAATAGTGGAGAGTGATTTGAAAAGTGAGCCTATGGAGCTTATTTTTGTGATTGATGTCACGCAAATTAAATATTTTAGAGGCCAAGACTTGTATTCATAAATGTTATGCATAAAATCATCCGGGTGTTAGGATTAATGGATTGTGGTAAGATGGATGTTAAGAGTCGATAACAATTTTAAGATTGATGTTTGGATTACTTTTGGACTTGGGTGATATTTAATGATTCTATATGCTGTGTGTTATGTACAATTTTTGAGACAAAAAGTGGATTACTCTTGGATTAATGCTAACATTGCTTTCCTTTGTTTGATTCCTACCAAAGAATTCATTTCATATTGTCTTGTTTTCGCTTGAATTGCTAGGGACTAGCAATAAGCTAGTTGGGGGTTATGATGAGAGTAATAAAATGCATCTTAATAGTACTTATTTGTTAGCATTTAGGGTTGATCGAGGTTTGAATTATACTTTTATACCTTAATAACTCTAAAGTGATATTCTTGGATCATTGACTTATTTCGGTGCATTTTCAGGTACTTTGAGTTCAAAAGAGATGGAAAGCTATCATAGCTTAAAGCACGATGCTTCGATGCACATTCGAGTGATGGCATGGTTGCAGAAGGACAAAATGAAGAGAAACCAAGTTTTAAGTGTGGGTGCCTCGGCCTCCAAAACCAAGCCCAAAAGAGCAAGGAAGCCATTAGCGTGCACCGCGGCCTGGACCAGGCTGAGCCACGACACCCAGAGTCTCCATAAGTTAGCTCCAGTGTGCGTTGTGGCCTGGACTAAGCTGGGCCATGGCGCCCAGAAGTTCACCTAACCAAAGACCAGACAGAGCCACGACGCGAGTAAATGAGAGCCGCAGCACGAACACGAACCCCTATTTCCCTAATTAGGGTTTTAGTTGATTGTTTAGACCCAAAACACCCTTGGACCTTTGTATTATAAATAGATCACTTAGGATTTGAAAAAAGAGACATCATTAAGGCTGGAAAACCCAAGAAGGCTACCACACTCTCCATTAAAGTGTTCAAGCATGAACCCCATGGCTAACTAATCTCTAAGCAAGGTAAAGGGATGAATCTCTAGGCATAGTTGTTCTTATTTTCCATTATTGATTCAGTTTTAGTTTGGATTTATTGTCAAAACATTGTTATGATTTACTCTTTGATTTAATTAGAAGATTTTCTCTTAATCCGGTGATTGCATCTTCCTCCTCGATATAAGTTTAGTCATGCTCTTTTTATATCAAGATTATTGGATATGATTGAGTCCAGTAGATTTATCTTTTCGGTTTGTCTATTACTGCGATATTGTCATTAAGATATATTGTCATTTCTTGATAAATCTATAGGATAGCTCATGTGTGCTTAAATCGAAAGTAAAGAGTATTTCATAGCAATTGCATTAGGGTTTACATATGCTTTGATTGAATATTTATTGATTGCTTGTTTGGGATGTGAAACTAGCAATCGAGATAAAAACAATTGAATCAGGATTGGAATAAGGCAACGAACCTAGGGAGGATTCCCAAACCCTTGTTGTTTCTCTATTATATTCTTCAATCTATTTACACAATTTTCTCATATTATTTCACTATCAAAACACAAATTTTCTCACTTGATCTTTATCGTTCGTGATAAGGTTTACACTCTTCTTTGTAGTTCGCTTTTCCTCGTGGGATCGACACCTCAACTATACATAATAACCGCGTATTAGTTTGAGCGTAATCACTACTGCTATCTACCTTATTAATCGGTTGCCTTCATCTGCTTTTAATTTTGAAACTCCATACTTTACACTGCATGGCACTCATCCTGATTATTCTTCACTTTGTGTCTTCAGCTCTAAATGCTTTCCTTACACCTGGGATACACATCGACACAAGTTTGATCCAAAAACCATACTTTTCATCTTTGTAAGCTATAGTGATAAACATAAAGGATATAAGTGTTTTTATCCCTCTAGCAAAAAAAAATCTATCTCTCGCCATATGGTTTTTGATGAGTTATTTTTCCCTTATTAAAGTGTAACAACCAATCCCAGGTTGGCTACCCCGAAACGGTGTCATCACATTTTGAGAATCCCAGCACAATACATATATGCAGCAGTAAAAATAAATATTACCAAAAGAACTTTACATTAATCCGAAAAATGCATGAAGAGTTACAAATAAATTTTTCGTTTTATTCTCTCATTAGTCTGAGGATGATGACACGTACACGGCTTACAGAAAATGATTTCTTCTGAACCTCAACTCATCAAACTATTTGCCAAGCCTGCTACCTGAAAATAATTGTACAATGAGGGGTGAGCTTCACAAGCTCAATGAATTAAATTTACTAGAAGTATTCCAAATTCTATAAATAGTCTTTTGATATTTAATCATTTATTTTTCGCATAACCTGATGACAACTTTCTACTATCAATATCTTCTTCTCAATCATTGGTTCACCTTAAGACCATCAATTATTTCATAATTACCTCGTAATGAGGTTCACATCATAAAATCTACCATTTAGATAAGTCTTATCACCATAACTGTCTTTTTCTATGAGACTTAACCATCTATAATTAAATTCACAATAGTATACCACATCTCAACATTTCAATAATCTCGTCATCATAGCTGTCTCTTTTTATGAGACCCAGTCATCTATAATTAAATTCACAATAATATACCACATCTCAGCTTTTCAGTAATCTCATCATCACAACTGTCTCTTTTTAAGAGACTCAACCATCTATAATTTAATTCACAATTTATACATCACACATCAGTATTTCAAAAATACAAGCAATTATTAAAACAGATGCAATGCAATGAAAGCATATGATGGGAACGTCTTTCCACCTGTCGACAGGTTGTTATTATCTTAGAACGACTGCCCTCCCGGTTCTTTTATTCTCATCAAACCGGCTGCCTTCCCGGTTAATTTCAGCATATACCGGCTGTCACGGTTTTCACTTTTCATCCCAGCATATACCGGCTGTCACGGTTTTCACTTTTCATCCCAGCATATACCGGCTGTCACAGTTTTTTCTTTTCATCCCAGCATATATCGGCTATCACGGTTATTTCATTAGACCAGCTGCCTTCCCGGTTCTTTCGGTTATATTATTAAATGCATATGCGCATGAACAATGATATGAAACAGTAATATAAACAGTAATATAAAAATTCAAACCGCTTAAATTGGCTATCCTGATTATCTACAAATTTATATAACAAATTTTTTTTTTTTTTTTAAATTTCCTCACATCTAATCATCCTGATTTTTTCATCAAATTATATAAAAAAATTTCACTAAATTTTTCTCTTCCCAAATCACATCAAATAATCCATTAAAGTCTGTCGAGATCCACTAAATTTCATCCCAAATCATCTATCAAAAATTTGTCAAGATCCACTAAAATTCATCTCAAATCATCCATCAAAATTTGTCAAGATCCACTCAAATTCATCTCATCATAATTTGTATTAAAATATCAAAATATATAACAATAATTTATCTATCGCTTTTATTCTCAAATAAATTTATTATTTCCAAAAAAATATTATTTCTCACCGAAAAATATTTCTGCATGTCCAAATTTTCATTCATACTTATAAATCAATTTTTCCATCTATCACCCAAGCATATATCAATAATTTATTTTAATTTTTATTACTAGATATTTTATTTAGACTACTCAAAGTAAATCCAACTCACCCCGTAGCATTTAAAGTTACTCGTGGGTCACCTTCTTGCCTTTCTCGGTTCTTCTAAAAAATTTCTCTCGTTGTAGATAGTCAACACCTGACATAATATTTGTATGAAATTTCTAATTATTTCTTAAATTCATCGTAAACCAATACCTTTGAAAATTTCCACTTTGAGTTTCGGAAATTTCGTATATGCTAAAAATTCAAAAATAAATACTAAGCTATTACCTTATAATACTGATAGCTTCTCACTATCCTCTATGAAATTCCGCAGAAATCCCTTTCAAACTTTTGCTCTTTTGACTTTTTTTTGGGTCTCCAAGTGTTTTGAGAATAAAAGAATTTGAAGAAAGAAACTGAACGATTTCGTTCAGTTTATACATATATGCATATATAGGAAGAGTGAGCTGCCCCCTCTCCACCTAACTTTCAATTTTGTTCTAAAAAAAAAACCTCCACGTTTTAGTCTTCAGCAGCCCCCCACCTAACTCTCTCATTTTTTTTTTAAAAAAAAAAAAAGTCTCCACTAAAAGATAATGGTGGGAGCATGATTTCCACTACCCATTTTTTTAACAAAACTCTTTTTCTTTCTTTTTTTTTCTTTTCCTTTACTTTTTCCTTTCTTCTTTTTTTTATATTTATTCTTGTCTTTGGTCTGGGACGTTCACATCCCAGATTTTTTTTACTATTCACATTTTACTGTTCACGTTTTTTTTAAAGAATTATTTTATTCAATATTAATCCTTCGCATAAATATATTAATTAAAATTCATGACATATTTATAAAATTACTTCTTTACCCTTAATTCATGAATACGGGTATTATATAAAGTACTTGGAATCAAAGCATTACTTCTCCTACATCACATGTCATTAGCATATTTGATTCATAGTTACCTCATACCAACTCTAATCCTATTGCAGCGACTCAGTTGCCAACACTTACACCACCATGTTTGAGTCCTTTATCGGCAGTATCAATACTCACACCAGATTCACAAACTTCTGCAGGTTCTCTCTTCCTAGCTGAAGATACAAGTCAGCATGGAGCCCAATAGCCTAAGTCTAAACCGGAGTCTAAGATATAGCTGCAACACCTTTAGCATGAGTCTGAGATGTAGCTGCCATAACTTGAGCACGAATTATCTCATCTCGAGTCTGACATACATGAGCAACCCATACATTCTTCACAGCCTAAGTCTGAGCAGTCTCAAACAATCTCACAACCCCAAATTCAACAAGCACCCTCACATTCCATGGTTACTCGCTCACAAAGAGGAATTGTTAATCCTAATCCAAAATACACCTTGACTTCCTCCACATCCTCAGGTAATATCCCTCGTGAACTTCATAATACTCGATCTGCCTTAGCTCACCCTGGCTGGAAGGCTGCAATGGATGAGGAACTTGAGGCTCTTCATAAAAATCAGAGTAGGCAACTTGTTCCTCACACTTTTAACATGCATGTTATTGGTTCTAAATGGGTGTTGAAGCCAAAACTCAAACCCAACGGCTCACTAGATTGTCTCAAAGCTAGAGTTGGGCAAAAGGGGTATCATCAAGTTGATTGGTTAGATTACATTGAGACCTTTTCTCCAGTCATCAAATCTGGAACTATCCGCGTGGTCATCACTATAGCACTTGTTCAGAAATTTTCTATACGTCAACTTGACGTAAAAAATGCTTTCCTACATGGTTTAATTTCAGAAGATATATACATGCAACAACCTCCAGGAATGGCTGACCCTCGATATCCAACACATGTTTGCAAGCTTCTAAAGGCTCTCTATGGTCTCAAACAAGCACCTCATGCTTGGTTTGATCAGTTTAGTGTTTTTCTTCTTAAATACGGTTTCTTTTGTAGCCTAGAAGACCCATCCTTATTCATTTCTCATTCTAATTTTGGTACACTAATTCTTCTTCTTTATGTAGATGACATACTTCTCACATGATCCTCTACTACTCTAATTACAACCTTCATTCAGCTTCTGAGTTTAGAATTTGTGATGAAGGACTTGGGACCACTTCATCACTTTCTTGGGATCGAGATCTCTCAAACACCTTATGGTTTCCACCTGTCCAAGTCACACTATGCTTTACCATCCTTGAATGAGCCAGCATGGTCGACGTAAGCCCATGAGCACACCACTTGAAGCAAACACCAAGACCTCATCAAATGACACCTTATTAGAAGATCCAAGTAAGTTTCAAGGACATATTGGTGCTTTACAGTATCTAACACTCCACATCTAGATCTTTCATACAATGTTAACTATGTATCTCAATTCATTCATGCTCCTACTATCGTGCATTTAAAAATGGTCCGCCGTATCTTAAGAAACATCAAAGGCACTATTGACATAGGCTTACACTTTACTTCAAATACTACACTTGATCTATGTGCTTTCTCATATGCAGATTGGGTAGGCTGTCCCACCACTAGGCATTCCACCAATGAGTATTGCACGTTTCTTGGAGGAAATCTCATATCCTGGTGTGCAAAGAAATAATATACCATCTCTTGATCCAACACTGAAGTGGGGTATCGAGCCATGGTCAACAGTGCAGCAGAACTCACGTGGATGACATTTATTCTATAAGATCTTCACATTCTACTTGCATCTCCTTCGATCCTCTACCGTGATAACCTTAGTGCTCTTCATATGACTGTTAATCCTGTGTTTCATGCTCGTAGTAAACATATTGAGTTGGATTATCATTTTTTGTGTGAACAAGTTGCACTTGGACTTCTCATCACTCAACACATCTCCACTAATGATCAAGTAGCAGACCTCTTCACTAAACCAATGTCAAAGGCTGCTCTTAGTTACTTTTGGACCAAACTATGCCTTCAACCCCGACAAAGTTTGAGGGAGAGTATTCGCACAACCCAGCAGCTTGGCATGATTTGTGGGAATCAATGGAGTACTAAAGAGATCTAAAACTGTTGGAGAGATAAGGATGGTTACTCCCACAAATCTGCCTATATTAGTGGAGAGACATTGGAGGATGAAGGAGTTTCAATGGCAATAGATTTAACCCATGATGGTAGTTCAACAAAATAAGGAAACTCCAATAAAAATAGAAGATGAGCACATCTCAGATTCTAATCAAATCAGATCAGCTTTCCTTTGGTGTTGTTTGAAATCAGCCAAGATGTAGAGCGTATCGTCAAGAATATTTTCCCACAGATTTCATGCAATCTGATACTATATTTTTTATATTTAAATAGAAATACTCTATACTAGTTTAAATCTATCGCCATGTGTTCATATTTTCAATAATAAGAAAGCAATATTTTTCTTCTCATCTCCATCATTTTTTTTTCAATTCTTCTATTACGAACAATAGTCATCTTAACAACTGGAGCAAAAGTATCCTTATAATCTAGCTCATAATCCTGCTTAAATCCTTGAGCAACAAATCGAGCTTTATAACATTTCAAATTGCCATCTGCCTTTAGTTTAACTGTGAAAACTCATTTACTTCAAATGATAGATGCACCAAAAGGTGGAGATACCAAATCACAAGTATCATTTTCCATAAGTGCATGAAACTCTTCTTCCATAGCTTGTCTCCAGTACTCTTGACCAGTTGCTTGATGATAATGAACCAGTATAGAAACTGAATCCAAGGTGGTAAAGCATATGACTTGCCATATCGTTCTAGGGAATAACCATATCTAGTGGGAGCATTAATATATCTGGGAGCGATGGAGAGTAGTAATGTGAACGGTTTCAGGAGTACTAGAAGTGGTAGTATCTTGGCCTGAATAACTAGATAAAGGGTTACATGAAGAAATAGTGAGGATTGTAAGGTTTTGAGTGTCAAAAGTACTTATGAGAGTAGTATTCTGATCTGAAGAACTAGGGGCTAAATCGGAAGAACAAGTAGCTGAAGTCACATTTATATCTATAGTTTGATGTGACTCCAGATCATCATCATTATCTATAAGAGGTAATAAAGAAAAAGTCAAGGCAGGTATAGAAGTGATTGTCTTATAATAAAAATGATGCTAAAGGAAAACTGCATGACGAGACACTCGAACACGGTGATTAATAGGAATATAACAAAGATAACCCTTTTGGTGATCGAAATAATCGATGAAAACACATTTAGCTGCTTTGGAAGACAACATATCTCGTTCCTAGTCTAGAAGATAAACAAAACAAATACATCCCAAAAATCACATGTCGGAGTAGTTTGGAGTTTTACTATAAATAAAGAGGAAAAAAATGAGAATTGTTTTTCAAAACTGGAGTAGGTTGTCTATTAATAAGATTGACTATTGTTTGCGCAACTTCTACCCAAAAGGTTTGGAGCATACCAGACTTAAGAAGAAGTGCTCTAGCACATTCCATAAAATGTCTAATCTTTCTTTCAACAATACCATTCTATTTGGGAATATCAGGACATGATCATTGAGGAATAGTTATTTTTTTACTATAAAATTGTAACAGGTCTGTCTTAATGAATTCCCCCTAAATCAAAAGGGAAAAGTTTAATGGTGTGAGAAAATGGTTGGAAAAAACTATGTCTCGGTCATCTTATTTAAACATTGGATTATATGAGGAACCTATTATCTATTTCAAAAATTATAAACCCACGTAAATTTGGTAAAATGATCAATGAATAAAATAAAATATTGATAACCCATGTGAGAAATAACAAGAGATGGTCCCATACATCACTGTGTACTAAATCAAAAGGACGAGAATATTCCGTTAAACTACTAGAAAAAAGACAATTTATGATTTTTTGATTGAACACAACTTTCACAAGAAAAAGTATATGATGAAAAAAGAATTTTTTTTATTAAAAGAACGTTACATGAGTTCTAATCATTGTACATAGGGATGAGCTAGTCTACAGTGCCACAATATGTCCCCTTGCGATCATCCTCCATGTTCGTAGATCCGGAACAATACAACCAAGGTGTGAGAAAACAACTACACAATTTTGTTCAACTAGTTGACCAACACAGATAAGATTAGCAGTTAAATGAGGAACATAAAGTGCGTTGGTTAGTGCAAGAGGAAGAGAAGAAGGGAAAGAGATTGTGTCGGAACCAGTAATGGGTAGATTTGTGTCATTTGCTGTTATAATGTAATTTGTATTAAGTTTAGGTCGAAAAGATTTAAAGTGTCTTCGGTCTCCTGTCATATGGTTAGATGCAGCGAAGTCTATATTGCCACAAATATTGTGTGAATGGCCGAATTACCATTACCTTTGAGGGATCTCTCTATTATATAAACTTCTCAAGAGAGTTATACAGGGAAATAATTTAATTGCCGAGTGATTTCTGCAGTTTAGCTAACTGTATTAGCCTACGTAAATTAAGCAAGGTTGACCATGTAAACTATGTAATTTAAAGAAAGAAGATTGATAATGGACTTTGCTGTCCATTAACAGCCCCCCTCAAATTGATACGGGTTGATCAACAAGCATCAATTTGCTGCTTAAGAAACAATGTCGATGGCAAGTGAGAACTTTGGTGAATATACCAGCAAATTGTAGTTCAGTGGAAACATGTGGAAGAGTGATAGCACTAGCTTCAAATGCTTCACGAATAGAGTGACAGTCGACTTCAATATGCTTCGTGCGCTCATGATAGACAAGAATGGCTGTGATCTGAATAGCACTCATATTATCAGCATGTAGAGGTCTAGGATCAGTGTTATAAAAATCTAGCTCAGCAAGTAAACCTCGAAGCCAAATAATTTCGAAATAAGCAAGAGACATCGCCCGATACTCAGACTCTGTAGATGATTTGGAAACTCTGTCTTGCTTCTTACTCTTCCAGGAGATCAATGCATCACCTAAGAGCACACACCAACCAGTAATGGAGCGACGTATATCAGCACAACTAGCTCAATCAGCGTCGCTATAAGCAGTAAGTCGAGGAGAATTGCCTACAGGAAAGAATAAGCCATGGGCAAAAGTGCCCTGAACATAGCATATAATCCTATTGACAGCAACCAAATGAAGGTGACAAGGGGTCTGAAGAAACTGGCTGACTTGTTGTATTGCAAAGGAAATGTCTGGTTTAGTAATTGTGAGGTAGACAAGACTCCCCACCAACTTTTGGTATAAACTAGGATCAGCAAGTAAATCACCCTCCTTTTTGTGAAGCTTGACATTCAATTCAATGGGAGTATAAACAAAAGTGACCTCCTATAGGCCAGTTGTAGCCACAAGGTCACTAGCATACTTATATTGATTGAGTGAAATACTAGATGGACTACGATGCACCTCAAGACTAAGAAAATATGTAAGAGACCTAAGATCTTTCATATGAAATGACTCAGAGAGATAGGTTTTGAGCTGGCCAAGTAAAACAGAATCAGAACCAGTAATCACAATATCATCAACATAAACCAAAAGAACAACAATACTCATGTCTGATTTCCGAAGAAACAAGGAAGTGTCATACTTGCTCTGCTTGAATGAGAATTATAATAAATTAGTTCAAAATTTATCAAACTAGGCCCTTGGAGCCTGTTTGAGACCATAAAGGGAGCAACGAAGCTTACACACATGTGAGTTTGGAGAGGGAAACAATCCCAGAGGTGGCTTCATATAAATACACTCTTTAAGATCCCCATGAAGAAAAGCATTCTTGACATCCATCTGATGTATTGGCCAATCATTGGAAGCAGCAAGAGCTAGAATCATACGAACAGTGGTCATCTTAGCAGTCAATGTGTAAGTTTTGGGAAGGTAAACGATTAATCAAGTGAGTAGTAGTTTTCAGAGCCTCGACCCAGAACATGGATGGAACGGATGATTCTAACAAGAGAGTACGTACCACATCAAGAATATGACGATTTTTGCGTTCGGCTACTCCATTCTGTTGGGGAGTAGCAGGACATGAACGTTATGAATAATACCTTTAGAAGCCAAGAATGCTAGAAACTCAGTAGACAAATATTCACCACGAGAATCTGTGCGTAATGTCTTAATAGTCACAGAAAATTGATTGTCAACATAAGCTAAAAACTCAATGAAAGTTCAAGCACAGTCTAAGAAGGAGAAGACCCGACATCCGTCGATTGGTCTGCATCCGTGCGATCGATATGGCCCCAAAGTTCTTTTCCCTTGAGGAAAAGTTCAAACTGAAAGGCCCAAGTAGAGTAATTTTTGCCCGTAAATTTGACACACACGGGTGCAGAGTGCATTGAAAAAAAAAAACACCGAGAAAACTGAAACCTAAAGCCATAAAACACCCCTCTGAAAAATAGAGGATGCCGAGAATCACCAACAGAGTGGAACACCACTTCTCTGAGATAGAAGGTGCTGAAAATGGTCAAACCAGAAAGAGAAGGTGCCGACAACACCAACCCAGAAAGAGAAGACCGAAAAACAAGGAAGCTTTCACGTCGGGTTCACCGAGAACAGCACAGAACATGCTGAAATACGAAACCGAGAAAAAATACAAGCGAGAGAAGAACCTAAGCAACCGGCTCTGATACCGTGTCACAAATATTGTGTGAATGGCCGAATTACCATTGCCTTTGAGTGATCTCTCTATTATATAAACTTCTCAAGAGAGTTACACAGGGAAATAATTTAATTGCTGAGTGATTTCTGCAGTCTAGCTAACTATACCAGCCTACATAAATTAAGCAAGGTTGACCATGTAAACTACGTAATTTAAGGAAAGAAGATTGATAATGGATTTTGCCATCCATTGACAATTATGGACAGCTTTGCCGTCCATTGACATATATGCCAAGCAGGTTTGGTCAGTTTCTTACCAGAAAAATCAGCATCTGTAAAGTGCTGGAGATTGCACCTGGAAGAGTAGCAGCCATGGATTCTCGAAAATTTTTCTCTATGTCAACTTGGGTAGGAGATGTAGTATGTCGTTGAGCTGTATGATAGGCTCTATGGGATGATCGAGAATTTTGTCTTGCTCGTTTCCTGCATTCAGATATAATTTGGCCGGTTTTCTTACAGTAATTGTAAAAAAAAATTCTTGCGACAATCATGAGCCAAATGTCTGAAATCTTGACATTCATAGCATTGAATGCTATTGGAATCAACCGGAGATTTAGAAGAGGTATGAGAGGCTGCCATTGCGACATCTATCAATGAAGGATGAAGGGAAATTTCAGTCTGAAGATGAGTCTCTTCTCGACGCAAATCAGACAAGACAACCTCAATATCAGTAAGTGTTTCACGATTAAGAAGATTAGCTCGAACAATCTCATACTCAGGACTCAATTTCATCAAGAATTGGACTACCTGTGTTCTTTTTTGATCTCGCATTACCTCCTCTAATGCCTCAAAACATAATGTGGATTGAGACACAATGTCTTGCTCAGACCACAAATTGAGGATTCCAGAATAAAAAGAATGAATATCTCGGTCGCCTTGTACATACTCTGAGAGTTAACGTTCTAATTGAAATTCACGAGCATGACTTGATTGAGTGTAGATTCTTTTTAAGTGAGTCAACATATCTGAAGCACGGCGAAATGATCGAGGTCCCATGGCTATATCTGGAGTAACTGAATTGAGGAGCCAAGTAACAATTTTGGCATTCTTGACAGCCCATTTGGATTTCTCAGTATCATCAGTAGGTTCATTTGTGGAACCATTGAGGAAGCCCAGAAAGTCTTTTCCTTGCACAAAATTCTGAAAGTGAAATTCCCAAAAGGCAAAAATTTTGCCATCAAGTTTGACTGAAATAGCATCTGTCGAGTGGTGGTCCATTGATCTAAAAATATTACACTAAACCAGATGATGAACACTAATTTTTTGAGTGATATTGGTCTGAAGATTTATGGCTCTAATACCATGAAAATAATAGTAAGGGAATTGGTAAAGAGGAAACAAAGAAAGCAAAACTGATTTCGTATTTTTTTCATGTCTCTATATTACACATAATGGACCATTTTATACACATTCTCATCAGTCTATACATGGCATATATAAACTAATTTACTGCACCTAATAATAATTGATACATATAATCCCTTAAGTTTAGCTTGCACCTAATAATTACTGACACATATAATCCTTTAAATTTAGCTCAATCAATCTTTAAGGATCATGTATTGACTAAGACAACCATGGATGATTTGTGTCAGTCAACAAAATCCAGGAAAGCTAACCCAATTGGAAAATTTCCAAAGTTTAGTTGAAATTTCTGATTCTCAGGTTTCTCACTTGCAGTACTCAATGAAGGAAATCAAAACAAAAAATTTAACACTTCTATTGCTTGTCTAGAATTGCTGATCCAAATAGTGTCAATACCTTTTTAAGATTCTGTAATGACATTCCTGATAAGGGAAAGAATTTCAAAAGAATTCCTTTCGTTAGGTATCCGAAGAAATATCAGTATGCACTAAGTTTAATTGATATTAGTGCTTGACCAGACACGAAACATTTGCCTTAAAGGCTGATGGATCAGATGGCTGCCTTATAGAGTCTGGAACTGCAGTAAGGCATATATAACGTTGTTTTGGAAGCATTCATGCAATATTTTAGACCGTTTAACCTTCAAGATCTACTCCACCACCAAACACAACCAATCTTTGATAAAGATTATCAAGTGGTTTCCGTAATTTTCCGAAAATGATATTCCTTTCCCAAGGAGCTGATCTCGAGGTTTTGGAACAAAATGTTTTATTTTTTACTCGAATTTCTTTTGCTTATCACTTAGGCCAGAGAAGGGGCTTCCGGTCTTGGGAACATTGCAACAACAGACTGCATGCGGTTCCTGTATGATGTTGACAGAAATCAACTCTTGTTTGCTAGAGAAGATTTTACTAAAGATATAGCTTGATGTTTTCTTGGATTAATTTCCTTTAATAATTCTTGCGGATTGAAGATATTAACGTATTGTTCAAAAGAAGCAAAGATAAAGTAGAATAATTTGTCCTTGTACTTGTAAGCAACAAATTAACAAGCAAGAAAACCAAGAAATAAGTATTAATAATTGATGCAAGAGGATCCGAGTCAGATGATGCTGAGTTGTCAGATAACACGTTGTTGGCACTGAGATACCTTGAGTTGGCAAATCAACGCAAAAATGACAGGACTACCTAGAACGGTAGACTACCGTTGATTCTGTTTTAGGCCTTCAAATTTGCAGTTTTCAGTTTTAGGAAACTTTCCATTTGCAATTTCCTTTTGTATTCAAGTCAGAATTGACTGCCGTTGATTCTGCCTTAATACAATCGCTTAATTTTAGTAATTTCCTTTGTTTTTCCCAGGATTATGTTTTCGAGGATTTTTTTTCTTTTTTTTGCTTTAACCTTATAAATAAGGAGGCCACATACGGAAAAGATAAGACAGATTATCATTATTATTGGATTTGCAAAATTTTAAATTAAATATTATAGGTGTTTCTCTGTGTTTTTTAGGATTTCTCTTGTGTTTTTCCCTGTGAAATATCTATTGAAACTAGCCTGCAGAATAATCGTTATTCTATCCGGCGTCAATAACCAAGAATAGAGGTAAAATAAGTAAAAACTAAATCCAGAAATGAAAAGAGCACGTTGAAACAGTGTAAGAACCTATAAATAAAAAATAAAAAAACTGTTAAAACAATGTGAACTGATTGGTCAAACCAGCGAACAGATCTTACCGAACCAGTCAAAGAGAAAGTAACTAGAATTCAATCTAGAGTTAAAACAATTTTAGATTGAATTTATAGAAAAAATGAATACTAATTAGTGCATGCATGATAAATATTTAGATTTTGGTTTTACTAATTTTATACTAGAAACGTTGAAATAAATTGTCAACATCCTAAAATAAGGATTGCATAAATAACTTACGAACAAAAAAGTCTTGGGCTTAAGATGCGCATGGCATATACAACCGGTAAGAACAAACAGAGGCCACGTACTAGGTGACATTTATAAACAAGAAGACCCACATCAATCTGGGCAGCCATTTTAGCTGAGAAATTATCGGGTTCTCCTTCAAATTTTCCTCTTACTCATCGCTCTATCCAAATACACGCGTCAGTCGAAGTCATTCAATCAACATGAAAATATTTGAATTTCAATTGCCCCTTACTATCCTGCCAACTCAAATATTAATTTTTTTTCACCAAAGCCTATTGTTTTCATTTAACTTTCAGGTATGTTTTCCCTGTTCTCTCTCTTATTCATCCCTCACCCTCTCTCTGTCTCTCAATGTTGGTTCATCTTTGGGTTCCATTTTCTGTGGGGGCTCGATCAACGTGGTATCTATATTGGATTTATATTGGCTTGCAGGGTATTCTTTTAATTTGATGCTTATACCTGATCGTCATTTTGGTTTCTATATTGCTTTGTTGCTCACTTTTCGGGACGTTTTAACGTTGTAAACAGTGGTAGTTGATCCTAAACCAGCTTTTGCCTAAGTGTTTGATAAAAGTCTTATGTAGGCTGGGTGTTTTATTAGTTCATTCTTATGTGTAGGAAATTTGGGCTAGGTTGGGCACCTATGATTGGCGACCTGACCCGCCTGATTAACTACAAGCTAAAAGACATGAAAAAGTCATACAAGATGCAGCTTTTGGTTAAAGTCAACTGCTCGTAACTATCTTTCTCCTGGCAATAAATATATACGTATTTCCAAAGAGAGAAGTTTTAATCTTCTTATTTTATGGAGACATAGTTCTTGGGTTATGACAAGAACGTGATTTTCACGTCCAACCTCCAGCGAGATTGAAGTATAAAGAACCGAAGAGGAGTCCAAATACTAGAAAATTTCGGGTCAAATCAGTAAGTACCCGATATTCCGCTGCGAAACTCTTTTACATTATGGTTGGTATTATTTCAAAGTGCATGTCTCGAAGTAAGGCATCTAATTTTACATGCTTTGATTTCGGATTTCATATTGTAATTTTTATTAAACCGCACTGGTTTTGTAGTCCCTAATCCAGAAACAACACTAGAAGATATGAATGCTCCTAGCAGATAGTAGATAAAGACACTCTATTCTAGCTGATAAGGACTATCCTAGCTGATCTCAATCTCCTAACAGACTTGTATTATCTCATCAGTAGATATTTATCAATCCTTTTGTAATCAGGAAAGCTTGTTATCATATAGCTGTAATATTCTTTATGTATTGAACACAGATCATACACAGAGTGTGAAATTTACTCAATCTTTTTTCTACTGTTCTTGAATTTCATTAATATTTTCATTGTTATTAGTTATATAAGAAAGTGAAACGAAATGATTTTTTTTCTCTAAAATTTCTTTAGGAGGTGGGAAAACCGTGGGTATGTAATTTGAGTGAAGTGGGTGTTTGATCTTAAAAAAAATGAAACAAAATGAGTGAAGTCTTTTAACTGAATGATGCTATTTGATACTTTTATGTCCTTGGTAACACCTATTTTTGTTTGATCGGGAATCTGAGCAATTGATTATAGGGGTCTTTGATGTAGATAAATGCATTTTTCATATTAAATAAAATGCCAATACACATAATCTAAAAGACTTCAAGAGGTTGAAGATGGGGATTAAAAGTTATCACATCCTAAACCTTTGCAATTTGATTGAGAGATAGTTAACAAAATACCACACAATACCAGATAAAAAGGAAAAGAAATAAGATTTATTTAAAAATAAGAAACATCAACTCAGAAAGGCGACACCCCAAAACTTGGTTGAAACTCTTTTTCCATCTTGTCTTGGTAAATTATAAAAATGTGCTTTTAGCTTCATCAACACAGCTTACCAAGGTGTTCTATGCAGCCACAAAATAGAGTTCAAGAAAGTAACACTCCATTTGGTATGAATTCAAGTATAGAATTCAGTTCATTTTCAAATGAATTAAAACTAAAATTCATTTCATTTTCAAATTTAAACTAGAATTCATTTGTAAATGAACTTATATTACATTTTCAATTGAACTGAAACTAAAATTCATTTACAAATGAACTCAAATGAATTTTCATGTTTGGTGTCCGTAGAATTAAAATGAATTTTGTGTTTGAAATCAACTAATAATTCAATTTATTTTTTAAATTTTACTTAAGACCCTTGATTACATAATGTTTTAATTCGTTTAATATGTAAATTTTAATTTTATTTCATTTAACACATAAATTTTAATTTTATTGATATTTTTCAACAAAATTTACACTATCACTATTTCAATTCACAATGTGAATTTATAATCCAACCTGCTTTGATGGTGAAATTTTAATTTTGATTTGGGGGAAATTAAAATTGAAATATTTTCTAACAAACTGTAGTGCGTGCACTTGGATCCTCCGGTAGTCGGAGAAAAGTTTGATTTAAATGTTTGCACTAATTATTTTATTCAATAAATAAAATAAATCTTAATTGATAAGTTATCCAGTATTGGTTAGGTGAATCACATAAGACGGTCAAGCTGGTGTGATCAAATAATAAGCACATTTATCCGCTTCACGATACACGATTAAGTGGCACGGTCCAAGACGATTCAACAATGTCCTGCAATCATTCACAACGAAATTAAAACTTGGGAAGGCTGCTCATTTTGAAGCAAATCAAGAACAATTTTGGCATCTAATTCCCTTGCGTCGTTTAACAGTAAACACTACTTTTATCAAATATAAAAAAAGATACTTTACCAAATAACATATAAAGTTTGATCTCCACTTATCTAATCAAAGTAAAATGTAAAATATGTTTTTGAAATCTCAATTTTTTTTATTAAAGGTAATATTTAAATTAATTTGAATTAAATTGTTCTTCAAAACAATTTTCAAACATTTAGCAACTTTAATGTTGTCTTGACCTTCAAATACAATAAAGATATCCCCTAAAATAGAATTCAATGGTGAAAATTTAAACCCTTTGGGTAATAACTTTCAAAAATTGAATATTAAAAATAGTTGGAACCCAATACTTTAATTTTTTCTAAAATTAAATATAACAAACCCTGAAATTTGGAAAAGATATCCAAAAAAAATGTTAAAAATTTAGAAAATGACGCTAGATTATTTATTAAAAAATTATGTATCAATCTCTTTTTTGTTGTTAAAACCCAAAATAGAGAGAAAAAAAAAAGTAACGTGAAGGAATTTGTTATTGAAAAAAATGAAAAATTGGAAAGGTTGAATCTGACGCACTTATTGAGATGTACACAAATTGTCTTTAAGTTTCATATACCAAATTGAGAAAACCAAAATCCCAAATATTTATAACTGTTCAAACGTGATCAGAGCAGATTACCACTTATTCTAATATTATTAAAACTACTCTAAGAAAAGTTAAAAGCTAGACCCTGTATTAAATTAAAGACTACCACAATAAGCTCTAATGGACTTTAGTATTATAAATTCTGTACCTTTTTTAGATAGGACGTTACAAAATTAGATATTTATAACTCTTCAAACGTGATCTAGTTTAAAGGCAAAAGGCTTTATGTTTGAGTCTTGTAATCATATATAAGTAGAATTTGGATAAAGGCATTATCATGCTCATATTTGAACCCTGAAATGGCTAGATCTCAAGGAATTTTTGAAATTGTTCTCTTTGTTTGCCATATTATAGCATCCTTATTACTACATTTTACATCCTCAAACCCAATCGGATTTAGCCTAAAGCTCATCCCCAGAGATTCACCTGATTCTCCTTTATACCCTGGAAATCTCACCCAGGATGAAAGAATTCAGAGAATGGTCGAATTTTCTCAAGCTAGAGTACTTAACAATCACATTGCAGCCATGGACCCTGATAATATTCGTCTAACAATCCACTCCATTGAATATTACCATGCTATAGAATTATCTCTTGGCACCCCCAAAAGTACTCAAATGCTACTTATGGACACTGGAGGTCTTCTTACTTGGACACAGTGCAGACCTTGCATAAATTGTTTCAACCAAACATATCCAATTTTCACTTCAACTTCTTCTAGAAGTTACCGAAAACTTCCTTGTCAACACCAAATTTGTCGTCAATTCTATCAATGTGTCAACAATGAATGTGTATACCTAACGACGTATAGCGGTGGATCTGGAACCAGTGGTGTTGTCTCTATGGAAACATTTCGAGTTCCATTTAATGATGGCACTACAAGACCTCTCCAAAATGTGATCTTTGGCTGCTCGAGAGATAGCAGAGGTGTATCTTTTGCTAGAACTCGAAGTATATCTGGGTTGCTCGGAATGAGTTCTTACCCACAATCTTTTATAAGTCAATTAGGAAACAGTGTCAATAGGCGCTTCTCTTACTGTCTGCCCTATGCTTACCAACCAATGACAGCGAATAGTGTGCTAAGGTTCGGTGAAGATGTTATCTTTCGAGATCCGTCAAGCGTCCGAAGAACCCCATTCGTGCATCAAAATGTATCGCTCCACTATTACTTAAATCTATTAGACATAAGTGTTGCAGGCAATCGCTTGGGGTTTCCACCAGGAACCTTTGATCTAAGACAAAATGTTGGTGGTTGCTCAATAGACAGCGGAAGTACCTTATCCTACATCGATAGAGGACCTTACGAGGTTGTGATGAGTGCGTTCGAAAGGCATTTCAGACGTTTTGGCCTTCAAAGGTTTCACTCCCCAATCGACGAACTAGATCTTTGTTATAAACATAAGGTGAATTTTTACCAATATGCAGGGATGACATTCCATTTTCAAAGAACTGATTTTTATGTTGAACCGACATATATGTATGTCCATAACTTCAATGCAAGGTACTTTTGTGTGGCGTTGATGCCAATCTCGGGGAAAACCTTACTAGGGGCATGGCAACAACAAAATACGCGCTTTGTGTATGACCTTAACAGGCAAGAACTACAGTTTGCTTATGAGGATTGTTCAATGGATCGAGTATAATTTAATTTCCCATTTTCTTCTTTACATATTTTATTTATTATACTAACTTTTTGTTTATATATACGGGGATTGCTAACTTACTCAACTGTAGGTGTAAGTTAACATTATGCCTCAACCTTTCAGTTAGTGTGTGTGCGCGTGGATCCTTACAGATGGACCCTGCAACCTGGCTACTTAAGCAATTGCGGAATCACAATTTAAACCCCTTGTGCCATGCACTATAGTTAGATTTGAAGTTTATAAGTAATTTTTGAGAAAATAAATGAAATGAAGCTTATAAGATACGTGTGAATGAACGTTTTTCCTATTGCTTGTCTAGAATTGCTGATCCAAATAATGTCAATACCTTTTTAAGCTTCGATAATGACATACCTCATAAGGGAAGGAATTTACGTAGAATTCCTTTCATTAGGTATCCGAAGCAATACCGGAAAGCACTAAATTTAGTTGATATAGGTGTTGGACGGCGTCGTTTGGGATTCAGACAGTAAACCTTTGCTTTATAGGCTGATGGACCAGATGGCTGCCTTATAGACTTTGGAACTGCAGTAAGTCATATTGATCAAATTGCTGAATACTGAGGACAACCCAAAAACTAAAATATAAAATGAGCTAATTAACTAAGCCCAATGAATCATTGGAAAAAATATCTAAATGTTCTCATCATGCAAATTCCAACAAGCATCCACAATTAAAGTATAAAATGAGCCTGGTTAGCTATTAGCTCAATACTCCACCCAACATGCTATTAAAAAAACCGATCATGAAATCCCAACAAGGTCAACAATTAAAATATAAACTGTGTAATTAATTAAAGTCCACTGCTTTACCCAACAAACTATAAAGGGAAAATATCTAACAAGAGTTAGATTTGCAAGACAGCCATCGCTAAGAAAATGACAGAAGCCAAACAAGGCACTCCAAAACATCATCACAATTGTGCAAGAACAATACCGCCACTACAAGATAAAAGGTTATCGCCGGCGCTTTTTTTGCATATTTCGGCACTTTAAAGCGCCGCAATATGCATTACCGACACTTATTGCAAGCGCCGGATAAAGTGCCGGTATGTGTGGTATCGAAGCGCAAATACGGCCGCTTAAAGAAAGCGCCGCAATATGCATATTTTTTCGCTGCTTAAAAGCGCCGCTATATACTGGCGTTTAGAAGCGCCGCTATATACCGGCACTTATATAGCGGCGCTTCTAAGCGCCGGTATATTTCGGCACTTAGAAGCGCGCGGACATATTATGCATACTGCAACACTTTTAAGTGCCGCTAAAAGTGGTTTTAAGCGCCGCTAAAAGTGATTTTAATTATGTTTTTACATTATTTCCATATATCGTCGCATTTGATAGTTTTGGAGTTTTATTCACAGTGCATACATACATCAAGGATTTTAAGACTTTTATTAGATCCAAGATGTCGCATTGCGTTACTTAATTTACCATTAAAGGATATTCCTAGAATATAATTTGCTACAACCTACACGCTATAAGAGCCCAAGGTAGAGATTAGAGAAGTTACACTGCTTTTGCTTCATCTCCTATTGTGGTTCATGATGCAGTAGTTAAAAGAAAATATTCAAGACTGCACGCTTCAACAAAATTCACTTTCAACAAATCATAATCTTGTGCATTTCGGCATTTACAAGGAGAGTTCTAGCAAAATAACTACAAACTAATGAACCAAAATGGAGAGAAAACAAGAACGCTTCATTAACCCAAAAAACATGCCTCCTAAACCATATTATTAGCTAAGCTAGGCTCTTCTTCAGGATACCAGTACCTATTATATAACCAAAGAGAATCAGCTTCATTATCATGGTTACGATGCCAAATATTAATAGGCATGAGTTTGGTTTTTTATCTCAAGAATTGCATGCCCAAAGCTCGCTTCTCGGTATGCTGAGTAACTGGGTTGTGGATCAGTAAAACTGCATAAGCAAAGATTAACTTGGTAAGTAATCAAATCATTGGTAGAGGAAGGGGATTCTACCAAGAACAATACCTCTCTACAAAATCCATATTGGCACAAACACAGAATGAGGAGCTTTAAAATGTCAATAGCAAGAACTTAATACATTAATCATCATTTTGAAGTGCAAGCTTGCAGTAATTACCAAATAAGAACCAATTCCAAGCGCGAATCCCTGTGACAGTCTTCCAAGGTCAAGTAGCCAAGCATCCTTTCAAGACAATAAACAATTAATAGGAATAATTGAAAGAAAAAAATGACAAAATGTTATTAGAGCATTAGTAAATATAACCAAAATAACTGCAAATTACTGAACCAAAATGGAGAGAAAACAAGAACGCTTCATTAACCCAAAAAACAAATCAAGCTTGACCTAATGGATAGGAATTATAGACTCTTCAATGGTACAGAAAAACACCAATTCAATCAAGGCAAGAATAGAGTTCTGAGCATTTGTGATCCCCTGTATCGCAAGGCCATTTCCAGTGATTTCAGACGGTGGTCTGCCACCATGAGAAATAAACAAAGATATAAGCACAATCTCATTCCCATGCTCTCAGTGTCATTTCTCTTTGTTCCAACAATTTCCTGCACCTAAATATGTATCTCAACGTTCACCCACAATAGGAATCTCACATCAGAATGCAATTGACAAAAAGGGTTCACTATTATTCCAACCATTCCATGCGCTTCCACATTTCCAAAGAAGTACAGCCATATTAAGAATTTGGCATCAGAATGCAATTAAGGAGAAGGGTCTATTAATCAAGAATCAAAGAAGTCTATCAACCTGTTAACAAAATATGACCCAAAAAGTATATCACGGGACTAATCTTTTTTATAAACCTTAGTCGGATGAGAACTACTGACCTAATATTCAATATATGACCCAAAAAGTATGTCACGGGACTAATCAAATTGTTCGTAAATTTATTCGTGTGCATTCAGTAACCAATCAATGTTCCCTTAAAACCAAGAATAAGAACCTCAACTAGGGCCAGATAAGGATATAACCAATCAATGCATCACAAAACTGCATGGCTCACAGCTATAGTTAGATTGCACAAATAAGGATACAGCCCATGTAACTCATATATATTCAGTTAGTTTCAGTTTTCCTTTAAGGCATATTCAAATAATATAATGTTGATAAGCACCAAAGACCAGAAAAATACTACTACAAAATAATGCATTCATGACATTAGAGACAGAATGTACCTGACTTTAGTTTCTCATCAACAGCCCAGTCAAGAGCATTTTGAGTTGGTTCAGTCAGAGGAGGATGCTCAGGGCTGAAAAAATACATGTCAGATTTCCCCAGTAAATTTACTGTTTCATCTCGCATCTTGAAAAGCGTGATTCCATTAGCCCTCAAAAACTTAGCAGCTAAACTTGTTCCTGCAAATGAAAATGAAGGATTAAATTAGAGATAGAAGGTAAAGGAACACTAAGAAAACATTTAAACACCACAAAACACATGAAAGCCATTGAAAGAGATATCATGCCACTCTGGAGCATGATGAAAAACTTCCTGATTCTTAGTTTAATAGAGTTTTACCAGGTTAAATGTAACCCAAAATACCTTTTGCCCATTCTTTTATACAACTAATTATGGCCATCCATCTTCAGCAGAAGGGCATAACAATTCTTTTCTGAATTAAGTGAAAATGGTTCAACATCACATGAATTCCTAATGAAGGGAGATAGTATTAATCTAATGAAGAAAAGAAAGCTGTTTTAGTTGTTTCCCCGATCATCTAACCCTCTACTATAGAAGCAACAAAAGATGACAAGGAAAAGTGATTCCCCTGAGATATGAACCAGAATTAGCTCTAGGCTATATCTCTACTTATTCAGCACATGCCATATTTTTCAGGGTACCTGATGCATTCATTCATGAATTTTGCAGCATTATTCAGCTGAAAGGTAGTGTTTTCCTTTTTGTTAAAAGAATATTTAATACTCCAAATAATAACCATGAGGAAATCCTCTTAAATAAAAAGCAAATGAATGCTTAGAATCACTACAATTACAGCCATAATACCCTTGATCGATAATGGTACTGGTTTGCAGCAATTGTCAAAATTAAGGGAAAGTCTTTGAAATTGAGTGACTTTCTTATTAGAAAACAGTCCATTCCTGTAAAGGGTTTTCTGATTTAGCACACATGTTTCCCAATCAAATTTTCTGCAAATACGATATTTGTATTTCGGTATTATGGGTACAAAACGATGCATCAAAATTTTGGATAAAAAGAATACTAACCCTCCACTAAAATGCCCATTAGAAGCGCTTCAGTCCCTGTATTCGGATACTTGAGCTTTCTCGCCTCCAATTCCGCCATAGCAAACGATTTTATCGCCCTCGCTGACCATCTAAAAGCACAGCACAATATATAATAATTTTTAATACTTAATAAATACCACTTGAACAAACTAGATGCCTCTGTGGAAGTATATATACAAGTATACCATATATAATACCATTAACTCACTTTGGGAGTTTATCAGAAGAAGCCCTCTCTGGTTTCCTGCAAAAATCAACCCAACAATTGTCACTTAGAAAACCTTACAATCTCTAACAAAGATTCTTTAACAAACCGGAACTTTACATATTCGTGGCGTAGTCGATAGTCCGTACACTACCAGAGACCAAAGCGCGAGCCATGGAGAGAAGCAGAAAAATACACGAGCATGAATCTTCCATTTCCATCTCCATTTCTTGAACAATACTGAAAAATTAGATGGCTGGGGTGAACCGTGTCCGTGATGATGGCTATGTAACCCGACCTGTAAGCGAGCAGGGAAAAAATTTGGGGGAAAAGGCGCGGTGGAGCAGGGAGCGGCAAAAAAAAATTTAGGGGAAAAAATATCGCGGCAAAGTTATGTGTAATTTTTTTTTTTTTTCATATATCGGCTCTTTAAAGCGTCGGAAAATATCGGCGCTTCAAAGCGTCGGAATATACTCGAAACTCATTTCATATTCTGGTGCTTTGAAGCGCCGGTATATGTAGAAGAGCATATTCCGACGCTTTAAAGCACCGGAATATGAAATGGGTTTCGAGCCGGCGCTTTAAAGCGCCGGAATATGCTCGAAACCCATTTCATATTCCGGTGCTTTGAAGCGCCGGTATATGTAGAGGAGCATATTCCAGCGCTTTAAAGCGCCGGAAAATACTAGCACTTTAAAGCACTGGAATATACTTGAAACCCATTTCATATTCCGGCGCTTTGAAGCGTCGGTATATGCATAAGAGCATATTGCGGCGCTTTTAAGCGCCGGTATATTGCGGCGCTTCTAAGCGCCGCTATACGTATTAAGATTCATATATAACGGCGCTTTAAAGTGCCGTTATATGTTTTTTGTGTATTACGGCACTTCAAGAAAGCACCACAAAAGAAACGCCGGCGGTTATTATAAAGCGTCGGAAATAAAGCGCCGGCAAATATCAATTATCTTGTAATGCGCCAAAAAACTTATCTATAAATAAAGTCGGAGATCAAACAAATTCAAACTTAAGCAACTGGTACGTGAGGGAAAAGCTATTTATTTCAAAAGCTAAAACTATGAAAGAAAGAAAAGCTATTGTTTCAACCACGATGGCTACAACACCACCCAACTCGAGAAAGATAGAGCAATATATTGTTACAGAGGTTAATTACTTAAGCATAGATATTTACAAATACAATGAGCTCTTATTTTTTTTTCTTTTCCTTTATTTTCATAAGGGAATTCACACCCCAACTCTAATTTCTTTCTTTCCAATCTTCTTACTGCAAAAACAAAGAAAGTGTTAGAATACCTTGTGTATGCACCGCAAGCCAAAAAACAAGGTGCATCATTAATCCACTTTCTTTCAAGAATCTCTTCAAATTTCCCTTGTGGGTTAGAGTTCTATGGGAAAAAAGGAAGGCATAAGTTGAGCTAACTTTAGAAGGGCTGAAAATTGATGATTTTTTCTTTTTGGTTTCTATTTTCCAAAATCATTTTCCCACTTGTGAAAAAGGTTCTCTAGTAACATTTCTTGCTTTACTTAGTAGTTATAATTAACCCTAATTTATAATAAACTTAATGATGGGAACACGAGAAAAAATAGAATTAGAGATTTTAATATAAGAATTGGGGATATGAGAATCATTATGTAATTGAAAATATTAAGAATTTTTATCTTAGTTAGCTTCTTGATTAGGATTAGGCTTATCTAACATGGTTATCTAATTTGTTGGATTAGAATTAGGCTTATCTCACATTGTTTTCTAATTTTTCGTTCTTATCTTCTTAGGATTTAGTCTTAATTTATCTTTAGGTTAGGATTTTCCATATATATATGGGATTGTCATTTGTTATTTGGTAGCTTATGAATGAATTCAGATTAAATTATCAATTTTCATACTCTATGATTGAGTGTTGAATTGTCCATGTGATTTGGACTATTGTTCCATGTGATTTGGTTCACTGTTCATGTGATTTGGGAAGATCAATGTGATTTGGATCGTATCTATCCTTAACTCCTTGTTTCTTTACAATTCTTTTAATTCTTCCCTACTGTACGACATCAAGTAGTATCAGAGCCTAAACTCGATACCCTACCACCGCTCTCAAACACTCCACCCAAACAAGCTCTTAAACCTGAAACAAAAAAGCATTCAAACAAGCCCTTAATAAAAAAAACATCATCCAAACAAGCCCTTAAACAAACACTCCATCAAAACCCATTGTCTACAGTAGCAACACTTGATTCAATGTCATCGCCGCAGTCCACCAGCCGTCGTCGGTCGCTGCCGTCACCTCAGAAGCTCGCACCACCACCAAAAGGTGCGGAATTCCCGGGCGACCAAAACCCAAGAATCCCGACCCTACTAGTTGCCTCCTTCACCCTCAAAACAATTGCAAATTGTTCGATCTTTCAAGGCCCGATCTGGTTTTTCACAGCCCGATCTGGCTCTTCTAGTCAGCAAACGGCCAAGCTAGAGCCACCACTATGATAGCACAACATTTCTAGCACAACATCACCCGCCCAGATCGTTTTGTCATCCGATTCGCCTCCCACTAGCGGTGACCTAGTCAAGCTAAATCTCCAGATCTACCTCATCCCAACACTGGGACGGACACAACCATCGTGACCAGAGGACGATTCCAGCCAACACATCCAAGGACTGGTTCCAATCTGACCAAGAGTTCAATGGGTCAGATCCGACCCAAACACCCTCCTCGGTTCAGCAGCAGAACAGTTGGAAAGAAGAAGTCGCCCCGAGCCATAGATCAAGCCGAGCCAAGCCAATCTGTTTACCCAAGTCGAGCTGACCAGCGAGTCGATGCAACCAGCCCAACTGAATCAGGTTTTTTTTTTTTTAAGTACCCTTTAATTATTCTATTTTTTTATTACAAAAAAAAAAGAATGAAAAAAGAACAAAAAAATTGTTTGAACTATTTTAATTTACTATCATGTCTTATCGTACTAGAATTCGTATTCGAAACCTACATGCTCAACTGTCAAGTGCTTACTCTCGCTTGGATGACTTGAAATCCAAAGTCATAAGGTATGGTTGGTGTTATCTTCCCTGTAGTATGTATGAAGAATATGAAGAACTTAAATATTGGGTTTATCATGCTGGGAGACGACTTTAAAAATGGAAGAACCAATATACGTATGAGTATAAGCTTAGTTCTCGATATGTCCATGATTTGAATAGTACTGGCGATTATACTTGTGATGATGAAAGGGTAGCATATATGTAACGACTCATCCTAGGTTGGCCACCCCCGAGTCAGTGTTGTCACATTTTGAAAATCCCAGCATGACATATATATGCAACAATAAAAATAATACTAACCGAAATTGTTTTTTACATCAATCATCAACCCTTAACAGGGGAGATACATCAATATGATATTGACTTAAAACATTTTACACAACGTAATATGCATAAATATTTACAAATAAATTTTTATTTTTATTTTTTCATTAGTCTGAGGATGTGGACACGCACGTGGCTTACAGATAATGATTTCATCTGAACCTCAACTCCCAAACTATTTGTCATGCCTACTATCTAAAATCATTGTACAATGAGGGATGAACTTCAAAAGCTCAGTGAATTAAATTTACTAGAAGTACTCAATTTGTATAAATGATCTTTCAATATTTAATTAATTATATCTCACATAACTTGATAATAGCATTCTACTATCACTACACATATCATAAGTCTCACTCTCTATCAATCTCTTCTTCTTATATATTGGTTCACCTCAAGACCATTAATTTTCTCATAATTACCTCGCAATGAGGTTCACAGCAAAAAGTCTACCATTTAAATGGTTTTTATCATATCATACTTCTATGTTTCTTTCTCACCATAAATGTCTCTCTACGAGACTCATTCATCTATAAATAAATTCACAATAACAAACAATACATCAGTATTTCAGTAATGCAATCAATAATTAAAACAGATGCAATGCATGAATTATTATTAGGGAATTTCTTCCCACATGTCGACATGTTTTTATCTTAGACCGGCCCCCTCTCGGTTCTCTATTTCCAGCATAAACCGGCTGTTATGGTATTTATTTTCAGCATATACTGGCTATCGCGGATTTTATTTATTTCCAGCATATACCTGCTATCATGGTTTTCCTTTATTTCCCGCATATACCAGCTGTCATGGTTTTTAAATTAGACTGGCCCCCTCCCGGTTCTTTTATTTAATGCATATGCATATGAACAATGATTTGAAATATGTATATAAACAATAACATAAAAACAAATATGAATTTAAATATTTAAATTGGCTATCCTGATTATTCTCAAATTATTATAAAACAAATTTCACTAAATTCCCCTCCTCATAAATCACATCAAATCATCCATCATAGCTTGTCAAGATCCACTAAATTTCATCTCCTCATGATTCATATCAAAACACCAATTATAACTCATCAAGAATTTCACTTATCACTTTTATAATTAAATCAACTTATTATTCCAAAAATATTATTTCTTACCTAATAATTTTAAATATGTCTAAAATTCATATCATACCTATCAATCAATTTTTTATCTACCGCCAAAGCATAAGTTAATAATTTATTTTAATATTATCACTAGATATTTCATTTTTTATTTAGATTACTTAAAGTAAATTTAACTCACCACGTAGCACTTAGAGCTACCCGTGGATCACCTCCTTGCCTTTCCTGCTCCTCTCAGTAATTTCTTCCGGTTGCTGATCGTCAACACCTAACATGATATTTATTTTAAATCTCTAATTTATTCTTCGATTCTTCATAATTTACACCATTCGAAAATTACCACTTTAAATTCCGGGAAATTTCATGTATGCTAAATTTCTAAAATAAACTTCACATTATTACCTTATATTTTTCTTAGCGCTTCCTGTGCTTCTCTATAAAATTCTCCCGTAAACCCATTCAAAATTTTGCTCTTTCAACCTTTTTTTCGGTTCCCAAGTGTTTAGAGAAATAGAGTAATTGAATGAAAATCAAACAAGATTTGATAAGTAATAAAATAAACTAAAGTTATAATTATATATATACAATAATTTTTTTTCTCAAGCATTCAGCCATCCTTTCCTCCCTTGTTTTGTGCCACAAAAGGTGCATGTGTCCTACATGCAACCTTTCATTTTTCCATTGGCTTCTCTTGGTAGCAGATGGCAATACCTGCCACATTTTTACCTTCTTCTTTTTTTCATTTTCTTTGTAATTACGCCCTTATGCGTCTAGTTTTTTTTTTTCAAAAGAATTATTTTATTCAATACTAAATTCTTCGCATATATATATATATTATTTTAATTTTATTTCGTATTTATTAAATTACTTCTTTACCCTTACTTGACGATTACGGGTATTACAAATCTACCCACCTTATAAAAATTTTGTCCCCGAAATTTCCTTACCTAACTCAAGAAACAATTATGAATAATATTTCTTCAAAATTGTTTCATGATTTCACGTAATCTCTTCAACATCCTTATTCCGCCACAAAACTTAAACTAATGAAATTATTTTATTATACAAAATTTGTTCTTTTTATCTAAAATTCTCACTGGTACTTGTACATAAGCCCAAACTTTCTGAATTTCTACAGCTTAGCTTGAAATATTATGAGATTTATCCACTAAGCGATCTTGCCAAAGTGAAATATGGAATATATTATGTCATTGTTTCAACTTTAACTTTAGAGGCAAAACCATGCTATTCACAACTAGCCCAAATTTCTCAACAACCTCATAGGCTCTCACTTACTTTAGACTTAACTTTCCTTTCTTTTTGATCCTCAACACACTTTTCATGGAGATATTTTTAATTACATTTAATCACCTACTTAAAATTCAAGAGATCTTCTTTTATTATCAGCATAGCTATTCGGTCTACTCTGTGCTACTTTACGATTCTCTCTAACCAATTTGATCATCTCAATTGTTAACTCAATAATTGATGGACCAAATATATTTCTCTCTCCCACTTCTTCCCAACATATAGGAGTTCTACACCTCCTACCATATAATGCCTCAATTGGTTCCATCCCAATACTAGTTTGATACTGATTATTATAAGAAATTCCAATCGATGGCATGTAAGCATCCCAACTTACTCAGAAATTCGTCACATCTGCCCTTAACATATCTTCTAGTTCTTTAAAAATCCTTTCTGTCTGAGCATGAAAAATTATATTAAATTACAACTATGTACCCATGGATTTCTGAAAGCCTCTCCAAAACTAATATGCAAATCTAGAATCTCTATTTGACACTACGCTTAATAGTGCTCAACAAAACCTCACAATCTCAGCTACATCCTTCTTCAATCCTGACCACCAAAAATTCTGCCTTAATCCTCTATATATCTTATCGTTACTTGGTTGCATCGAATCTACATCATCATGTGCCTTTCTCATTATCTCCTTTCTCAATTCTGCATTATTGGGAACACAAATTCTATGTTCAAATACCAAAATACCATCACTTCAAATTCTGACTTATATTGCTTTCTAGTAAGCACTCAATGCTTAATCTTTTCTATCTCTTTATCTCTACCTTGTATCTCTAAAACTTTTTACTATAGATGACTGTACAACCATATTCGTTAACCATGATCCTCTATCACTGATATTCAACTTCATTCTTATCTCTTTTAAATCTATCATCAATTTCACATCAGAACTCCCAATAGCAGTTAACCTTCTTGTAGACTTTCTACTAAATGCATCAGCTATCACCTTCGCATTTCCTAGATGATAGTGAATTGTACAATCATAGTTACTAATCAACTCTATCCACCATCTTTGCTTTAAATTTAACTCTCTCTGGGTAGGTAAGTATGTTAAACTCTTATGATTAATGAATATCTCATAAGTGGCTCAATATAGATGACGTCTCCAATCTTTAAAGTAAACACTATAGCAGCCAACTCTAAGTCATGAGTAAGGTAATTTCTATCATGAATCTTCAATTTCCTAGAAGTATGGGCCAGAGCTTTCCTATGATACACATATCCCAATCATTGATGTGACACATCACTATACACTACAAATCCTTCATCACCAGAAGGAAATACCAATACTGGAGCTGTAATCAATTTTTCCTTTAGTAATTTGGAAAAGTTTTTCTCACACTTCCCTCACCATACAAATCTCACCTCTTTCCTGGTCAGTGTACTCAATAGTACTACAATAACAAAAAATTTCTGAAAGAATCTTCTATAATAACCAGCTAACCCCAAGAAGATTCTAATTTTAGTCACATTAGTTGGTCTCTCCCAACTTAACATTGTCTCTACCTTTTGTGGATCAACTGTTATACCATTTCCCGATATTACATGTTCCAAGAAAGTTATTTCGTTTAGCCAACACTCACACTTAGAGAACTTTGTATATAATTTCTTTCTCCTCAAAATCTCCAACACACTGTCTAATGTTTCATATATTGTTCTTCCTTCTTAGATTATATCAAAATGTCAAATAGAACCATAAACATTTTAAGATATAGTTTAAACACTCTATTCATCAAGTCCATGAATGTTTCTAGAACATTAGTTAATCCAAATGACATCACAAAACATGTCCTAAAAGCAGTCTTAGGCATGTCTCCCTTCTCTATCTTCAATTGGTGATAACTTAATCGCAGGTTTATCTTAGAAAACACTCTTACTCCTTGCATTGCTCAAACAATTTATTTATCATGAAAAAAAGGTATTTGTTCTTATTCAACTATCTATAGTCTATACACATTTTTATCGTTCCATCTTCCTTCTTCACGAACAACATAGGTGCTCCCCAAATACATTAGGTCTGATAAATTGTTTATCCAAAAATTCTTAAAATAGTATGTTTAACTCTCTCAATTCAGCTGGTGTCATTCTATAAGGTACTATTAAATATATGTGATGATCTTGGCATCACATCAATAGATAATTTAGTCTCCCTACTTGGAGGCAACCTAGACAACTCATCAAGAATTACATTAGAATAATCTTTCACCACTAAGATTTATTCTAACTTTCTATTTTCCTTTTAAGAATCCATTATGTATGCCAAATACTCCTCACAACCCTTCTTCAACCATCTCCTAGTGGTCAGACAAAAATGAGATAGTTCGAGAGTATTTTATGTTCTCTCTGAAAGTTACACTCCTCATGTCCATATCTTGAACACTACATTCTTTCTAAAACAATCACTTAGAAACAATACGTCGATAACCAATTCTTTCCCAAAATCGAATAAAGATCTATCATATTCAAAGGTAATAAATCAACTTCATATGAATACTGGATGCAAAAGAATGGGTTGCACCAGGATCAACCAACATTGATATGTCCACAATTTCTACATACAAAGCACTTCAAATTAGGACAATTCTAGGATAAATATCTTATCTGAATACATCTATAACAAACTTCTGTCTTTTGATCATACATCAGATTACCACTTCCCCTTGGTGGCATACTTATTTCCTCTACCATGACTCCTAGTTCCCATAATCTATCCCCCAAATCTAAGGGTCTCATCGATATAAATTTGAGCTGCATAAGCAATAGATTATGTTTGCCTCTGACTCTGTACTAAAGTTCTTTGTGACAAGGAACTTCTCATCTGGGTGGTCTCCCACCCTGCACATTCATACTGGTACCATCTCTGGATTCCTCAAATCTAGTCCTCTTCCGTCGATTCCTCCTACCTCTGATTTCCATCACATCCTTCTCAATCTGAAGTGCTATATCCACTAATCTGATATAATTCATTTGCCTCATGTAAGATAGTTTTGATCAAATCTTAAAACATTGTTCATCTATGAACCTCTTACACTTCTTCTCCTCTAGGTCTACCATTTTCGGTACAAACCTCAACAAAGTCATAAATCTTTTATCATACTGAGTCATAGTCAATACATTTGCTTTAAATAAAATTTATATCTTGTTGGGCTCTAAAGGTATAAGGAAAATACTTATCAAGGAAAAAATCCTTAAATCTATTCCAGGTTAAAGGGTCTATCAACATATGCACTTACCCTAGGAAATGTATCTTCTCATCATTCTATAGCTTCTCCTTCTAACTCAAATGAAGCAAAGGTGACCCTTTGCCTACTAGTCACTGGTAAAGTACCAAATAATCTCTCTATATGTTTCTCCCAAAACTTAGGCTTAAAATGATTCATAGATCCTTTAAACAACAAGGCATTCAATTTATTATATCTAACAAAACAATCTCTATGCATCTCGTGCATAAACTCACTTTTCCCCTTTTTGAACATTTACCATTACTGGATCTACAACAACCGCAAGAACTGCCCTAGCCTATTCATCAAGTCTATGCTATAGGCTATCAACTCTATCATCTGTTACATTCATTTTCTCAAGAGCATGTGTAATAGCTTATTTTAACTCATCTCTTTCAACTTCATATTTTCTCACACCTTTACTAGTATCAATTATACTGTCAACACGTTCCCTTCTAGGAACCACAGATTCAGACTCAACCTCAACTTGTCAAAAATATTGGGGGCCTATCACACCCTCTCAAATCAACAACTCTAACTCTAGCTCTAGGATGTCTATGTGTCATCCTCAGACTACTAAAATATAATTTATTTTAATATTCAACTTTCTTACTTTTTATGCAGTCTACATAATCATAAAACCTAATTCTCTGATACCAAAATTGTAATAACTCATCCCGGGTTGGCCACCCCCGAGATGATGTTGTTACATTTTGAAAATCCTAGCACGACGCATATATGTAACAATAAAAATAATACTAACAAAATATTTTTTTACACCAATCCTCAACCCTTAACAAGGGAGATACATCAATATGATATTGACATAAACATTTTACACAACATAATATGCATGAATATTTACAAATAAATTTTTATTTTTATTTTTATTTTCTCATTAGTCTAAGTATGTGTACACGTACGTGGCTTACAGATAATGATTTTATCTGAACCTCAACTCACCAAACTATTTGTCATGCCTGCTACCTGAAATCATTGTATAATGAGGGGTGTGCTTCACAAGCTCAGTGATTAAATTTACTAGAAGTACTTAATTTGTATAAATGGTCTTTCAATATTTAATCAATTATATCTCACATAACTTGATAATAGCATTATACTATCACAACACATATCATAAGTCTCATTATCTATCAGTCTCTTCTTCTTATAGATTGGTTCACCTCAAGACCATTGATTTTCTCATAATTACCTCATAATGAGGTTCATAGCAAAAAGTCTACCATTTAGATAGTTTTTATCATATCATACTTCTATGTTTCTTTCTCACCATAACTATCTCTCTGTGAGACTCATTCATCTATAAATAAATTCACAATAACAAACAACACATAAGCATTTCAGTAATGCAATCAATATTTAAAACAGATACAATGCATGAATTAATATTAGGGAATGTCTTCCCACATGTCGACATGTTTTTATCTTAGACCGACCCCCTCCCAGTTCTTTATTTCCAGCATATACCGGCTGTCACAGTTTTAAATTAGGTCGGCTCCCTCCCAGTTCTTTTATTTAATGCATATACATATGAACAATGATATGAAATATGCATATGAACAACAACATAAAAACAAACATGAATTCAAATATTTAAATTGGCTATCATGATTATTCTCAAATTATTATATAAAAAAATTCCACTAAATTCCTCTCATCATAAATCACATCAAATCATCTATCAAAGCTTGTCATGATCCACTAAAATTCATCTGCTCATGATTCGTATCAAAATATAAGCCATAGCTCATCAAGAATTTCACTTATTGCTTTTATTATTAAACCAACTTAATATTCCAAAAATATTATTTCTCACCTAATAATTTTCCACATGTCCAAAATTCCTATCATACCTATCAATCAATTTTTCATCTACCACTAAAGCATAAGTTAATAATTTATTTTAATATTATCACTAGACATTTTATTTTTTATCTAGATTACTTAAAGTGAATCTAACTCACCGCGTAGCACTTAGAGCTATCCATAGATCACCTCCTTGCCTTTCTTACTCCACTCAGCAATTTCCCCCGGTTGCTGATCGTCAACACTTGACATGATATTTATTTTGAATCTCTAACTTATTCTTAAATTCTTCATAATTTATACCCTTTAAAAATTCCTACTTTAAATTCCGGGAAATTTCATATATGCTAAGTTTCAAAAATAAAGTTCACGTTATTACCTTACGTTTTTCTTAACGCTTCCCGTGCTTCTCTATAAAATTCTCCTGTAAACCTCTTCAAAATTTTCCCTTTCAACCTTTCTTTCGGTCCCAAAGTTTTTAGAGAAATAAAGTAATTGAAGGAAAACCAAATAGGATTTGGTAAGTAATAAAATAAACTAAAGTTATAATTATATATTTTAAATTTTTTTTCTTAAGCATTCAGCCATCATTTCCTCCCTTGTTTTGTGCCACGAAAGGTGCATATATCCTACATGCAACCTTTCATTTTTCCCTTGGCTTCCTTTAATAGCTGGTGGCAACACTTACTACCACCTTTTTACCATTTTTTTAAAGAAAAAACAAAACTTTTTTTTCTTTTCTTTTCTCCTTCTCACACCGAACTTGTCCAGGTTTTTTTTTTCCATTTTCTTTGTAATTACACCCTCACACATCCAGTTTTTTTTTAAAAGATTTATTTTATTCAATACTAAATCCTTCGCGTATATACATATATATATTATTTTAATTTCATATCATATTTATTAAATTACTTCATTACCCTTACTTTACGATTACAGGTATTACAGTATAAAAAGTATTATTATGCTCCTAAAGCTGCTTACCATTATGATCATGCTTCCGAAAATTATTATGGGTATGATGCCTACGACGAGTTTGTGATAGAACAAAAGTCCAACCCATTAGCTTCCTCCAAATTTCGAGAGAAGCTAATCTGCCTATTGAAACAATGTAATGAAATAGTGAAAGAATGTAAAGAAACAGTGAAAGAATGTAAAGAATTGTGCAAACCTTTGGATATTGTGACAGTGAAAGATGATCTTGAGCTTGATAACTCAAAGCTCACTGATGGGGAAGACTCCATAGAACAACAAGAGAATATTGGAGAATATAAGCCAGTTCCAACCCAAGATGAAGTCGATGAGACTGATATATTTCATTGGAGTTTGTACCGGTTGAGCCAGTTTCTTGTGTAGTTGACTTTGCTGAGCACATTAAGTTGGTTGAAACAATTTGAGAGGAAGAGAAAGTTGCTTGTAGAAGTGAGGATCTTGTGGATTCACTTGCCCTTGCTATTGAATTTATCCTCTCTACTTGGTTTCAAGTATCAAGGCTGAGTTCTTTTTAAGTGGTGGAGAATGATGGGGAACATGAAGAAGAACAGAATTAGGAATTTTAATTTAAGAATTAGAGGTTATATGAATAATTATGCATTTGAAAATATTAAGAATTATTATCTAAGTTAGCTTCCTTGATTAGGATTAGGCTTATCTCACATGGTTATCTAATTTGTTGGATTAGGATTAGGCTTATCTCACATGATTATCTAATTTTTCATTCTTATATTCCAAGGATTTAGTCTTAATTCAGTATTTGTAGAACTTATTAGAGATAATTGTAACAACCCATCCTAGGTTGGCTTCCCCCGAGATGATGTTGTCACATTTTGAAAATCCCAACACTACACATTAATACCAACTAAAACTATTTACACAAATCATCAACCCTTAATAGGGGAGATGCATCAGTTAGATCTTAATATAATATGCATGAATATTTAAAAATATATTTTTTTCCATTAGTTTGAGGATGTGGATCACGTGGCTTACAGATAATGACTTCATCTGAATTTTAATTCACTAACTATACGTCCTGCCTATTGCCCAAAATCATTGAACAATGAGGGTTGAGCTTCACAAGCTCAGTGAATTAAATTTATTAGAAGTATTCAATTTGTATAAATCGTCATTTAACATTCAATCATCAATATCTCATAAAATTTGATAATAGCATTCTATTATCACTACTCATATCATAATCTCTATTTTGTATCAATCTTTTTTTCTCATATAGTTATCCATCCTAAAACCGTCAATTATACCTCATACTTACCTTTTTATGAGGTTCACAACATATAATCTATCATTTAGATAGTTCTTATCATATCATACTTTCATGTTTCTTTCTCACTATATCTATCTCTCTGTGAGACTCATTCATCTATAAATAAATTTACAATCAGGAATAGCACTTTAGCATCTCAAGCAATAACAACCAATATTTAAAGCAAATGCAATGCTTGAATTTAAATGTTATTATTATTGGGAACGTCTTCCCACACGTCGACATGTTTTAGCTTAGACCGGCTGCCTTCTTGATTCTTTTAGTTTATTTAGACTGGCTGCCCTCTCGGTGCTTTTATTTTATTTAGACTGACTACTCTCTCGGTTCTTTTATTTCCATCATATATAGGCTATCACGGTTTTGATTTATTTCTAGTATATACCAGCTGACATGGTTTTTATATATTTTCAGCATATACCAGCTGTCATGGTTTTTATTTAGACCGGTTGCTCTCCCGGATCTTTTATTTAATGTATATGCATATGAACAATGATATGAAATATGCATATGTACAATAATATAAAAATATGCATGTATTCAGACATTCAAATTTGTTATCCTGATTCTTCTCAAATTACTATTTGATTAATTTCACTATTTTCTTCTCCTCATATATCATATCAAATCATCATCCATATCTTGTTAAGAATATCACTTATCACATTTATTATTAAATCGACTCATTATTCCAATAATATTACTTTTCATAAAAAAAATTTCTACACATCAATTATTCCAATCATACCTATCAGCCAATTTTCATCTACCACCAAATCATAAGTTAATAATTTATTCAAATATTATCACTATATATTTCATATTTATCTTGATTACTTAAAGTAAATATAACTCACCACGTAGTACTTAGAGCTACCCATGGATCACTTCCTTGCCTTTCTTGTTCCTCTCAGCAATTTTCCTGGTTGCTGATCATCAACACCTGACATAATATTTATATTAAAATTTCTAATTTGTTCTTCAATTCCTTCATAATTCACACCCTTTGAAAATTCCCACATTGAATTCATGGAATTTTATGTATGCTAAATTTCAAAAATAAACTTCACATTATTACCTTCTGTTTTCTTTAGAGCTTCTCGTGACTCTCTACAAAATTCTCCCTTAAACTTCTTCAAAATTTTACTCTTTTAACTTTTTTTCCAGTCCCTAAGTGTTTAAAGAAATAGAGTAATTTGATTTGAAGTTGAAGAAAACCAAACAGGATTCGGTAAAACTAATAAAACAATTCAATATAAATAATAAAATTTTTACGACGGCACCGTTGCACCGCTTAGTGTCCACCAATTCTCATTTTGAGGATTAGTGTCCACTGAAGGCAACACCTGTTGCCACGTTTCTTTTTCTTTTTCTTTTTCTTTATGCTTTCCACATGTCTTTTTTTTTCAAAAGAATTTTTTTTTTAAAAAAAAATTAAAATTTTCGCATATATATATATATTATTTTAATTCCATGTCATATTTATTAAATTACTTTTTTACCCTTTCTTTTTTAATCCGAGTATTACAATTCAACCCACCTTACAAAAATTTTGTCCTCGAAATTTCCTTACCTGTTCTTTTCTCATTCTTGCTTCATGCTCCCAAGTGATTTTTTCAACATCTTTATTCTGCCATAATATTTGAATCAAAGGAATGACTCTATTGCATAAGACTTGTTCCTTTCTGTCTAGAATTCTGACTAGTACTTGCATAAAAGTCAAATCTTCCTGAAGTTCTATCGCCTGATTCGAGATACTATGGGATTCATCGTGTAAGCACTTTCTCAAAAGTGACACATGAAACACATTATGTAATTGCTTTAACTCTCTGGGAAAATCTAATCGATATGCTACTGGTCTAACTCTCTCAATCACCTCATATAGCCCCACAAATCTCGAGCTCAACTTTCCCTTCTTTTTAAACCTCAACATACCTTTCCACGGAGATGTCTTCAAAAATACCCAATCACCAACTTGAAACTCAAGAGTTCATCTTCTATTACCAGCATATATCTTCTGTCTATTTTGTGCTGCTCTAAGGTTCTCTCTAACCAGTTTGATCATCTCAGTAGTCAAATCTATCATTTCTGGACCAAATATCTTTCTCTCTCAAACTTCTTCCCAGTATACTAGAGTTCTACACCTCTGGCCATATAAAGCCTCAAATGGTGCCATCCTAATACTAGTTTGATACTGATTATTGTATGCAAACTCGATCAAAGGCAAATAAGCATCCCAGCTCACTGAGAAACTGAATATTCTTGCCCTCAGCATATCTTCTAGTATTCTGATGATTCTCTCTGTTTGTCCATCAGTTTGTGGATGAAAAGCTGTACTAAACTGCAATTGCGTACCCATAGCTTCTTGAAAACCTCTCCAAAATCTACAGGTAAATCTAGAATCTCTATCTGATACAATGCTCAAAGGTACTCCGTGTAATCTTACAATCTTCGCTATATACAATTCAACCAACTTTTCAGGACTCCAAGTAGTTTTAATAGGAAGGAAATGTGAAGATTTACAAAGTCTATCTACTATAACCCATACAGTGTCATGACCCCTTTATGTACAGGGAAAACCAAAGAAAAAATCCATACTCACATTTTCCCATGGCCACTCAAGTACTGGAATAAGTTGTAATAAACCTGTTGGATGTCTATTCTCAGATTTCACATATTGATAAATCAAACATTTAGAAATATGTTCCACTACATCCTTCTTTATTCCGGGCCACTAATAATTTTGTCTCAATCCCCTGTACATCTTATTATTTCCTAGGTGTATAAAATATACAGAATCATAAGCCTCTCTTAGTACTTCTTTTCTCATTTCCACATCATTGGGAACACAAACTCTATGCCCCAATACCACCATACTATCTTCTCTAATTCTAAACTCAGTCGGCTTCCAACTCAGTATTTCCTGTCTAATCTTCTCTATCCCTTCATCTCTACCCTGCATCTGTAATAAACGATCAATAATAGAAGCTTGTATCACCATATTTGACATCAATATTCCTCTATCATTGACACTCAACTGCATTCCTCATTCTTCTTAATTCTATCATTAAGCTAGTATTATGACTCCCAATAGCAGCTAATCTCCTTGTAGCATTTCTACTCAATGCATCAGCTACTACATTAGTTTTTCCTGGATGATAATTAATTGTACAGTCGTAATTACTAATCTACTTCATCCACCTCCTCTGCCTCAAATTCAACTCTTTCTGGGTAGGTAAATACGTCAAACTTTTATGATCAGTAAAAATTTCACAAATTGCTCTATATAGATGATGTCTCCAAATCTTCAAAGCGAAAACTATGGCAGCCAATTCTAAATCATGGGTTGGATAATTACTCTTATGGTTCTTCAATTGCCTAGATGCATAAGCTATAACTCTCCCATATTGCATTAACACACATCCCAACCCTTGATGTGCCACATCACTATATACCACAAATCCTTCATCACGAGAAAGAAGCACTAATACCAGGGCAGTAGTCAATTTTTTCTTTCAACAGCTAGAAACTCCTCTCGTATTCTTCTGACCACCTAAACATCACTTGCTTCCTGGTCAATATAGTCAATGGTCAAACAATCATAGAAAAAATTTGGATAAATCTCCTATAATAACCAACCAACCCCAAAAAGCTTCTAATTTCAGTTATACTAGTGGCTCTTTCCCAATTAAACATTGCTTTTACATTATGTGGGTCAACTGTTATTCCCTCTCCTGACACAACATGCCCCAAGAAAGATATTTCACTCAACCAAAACTCACACTTAGAGAACTTTGCATATAATTTATCTTTCTTCAGAATTTCAAACACTATCTCTAAATGTTGTATATGCTCCTCTTAATTCTTAGAATATACCAGAATATCATCAATAAACACAATCACAAATCTATCTAAGAATAGTTTAAACACTCGATTCATTAGATCCATAAATTATGCGGGAGCATTAGTCAACCCAAACGGCATGAACAGGAACTCATGATGGCTATAACGTGTCCTAAAAGCAGTCTTAGGCACGTCCCCCTCCTTTATCCTCAATTAATGATAACCTGATCTCAGGTCTATCTTAGAAAACACCCTAGCTCCCTATATGAACAAATCATCTATCTTGGGAAAATGATATATATTCTTGATGGTGATCTTATTCAACTGTCTATAATCAATACACAATCTCATTGTCCTATCATTCTTCTTGAAAAACAACACAGGGGCTCCCCAAGGTGACATACTAGGTCGAATAAACTATTTATCTAGCAACTCCTAAAGCTGAACTTTTAACTCTCTCAATTCAGTTGGTGTTATTCTATAAGGTGATATAGATATGGGTGCTGATCTTGGAATCACCTCAATAGAAAACTTAATCTCTCTATTGGGAGTAAACCCAGCCAACTCCTTAGAGAATATGTCAGAAAAATCTTTCACTACCAAGATTTCTTCTAACTTCTTAATCTCCTTACAAGAATCCACCACATATGCCAATACCCCTTAACCTTCTTACAAGAATCCACCACATATGCCAATACCCCTCATAACCCTTCTTCAACCATTTACTAGCAGTTAAGGCAAAAATAAGATAGTTAGCAAGTATCTTACGTTCTCCCTGAAAATTAAACTTCTCTTGTCCTGGTATCTTGAACACCACATTCTTCCTAAAACAATCTACCCAAGCATGATATGCAGATAACTAATTCATCCCTATAATTAAATCAAAATCTGTTATATCTAAAATTAGTAAATCAACTTCAAGTTCTCTATCAACCATATTAATCACACAATTTTGATAAATTGTCCTAATAATAACTTTATCCCTAGTAGGAACCTCAACAACAATAGCATGCATCAAAGGACTAACACTAGTATTAATAGATTTTATATGAACATTGGATGCAAAAGAATGGGTTGCACCAAGATCAATTAATAATCTAGCAGGCCTATCAAGGATAGATACCATACCCATAACAACATCAGAAGTGGCTTGTGCATCATGTAGGGTCAATGCATAGACTTTGTTGTATCTGTGTTGTAATTGGCTACCACGTCCTCTCTTAGCTATTGATCCTCGACCTCTGCCCCGAACACTCCCTGATCCACCACTTCTCTCCACTGGTCTTCTCCCAACACTTCTAACGCCTATATCAACAGATTTACCCACTGGAAAATCTACCGCAACATGTCCTCCCTCACCACATACAAAGCATATTTGCGTAGGGCAATTCTGAGACAGATTCCCCATCTGATTACATCTAAAGCAAAACCTTAGCTCTCGATCATACATCAGATTACCACCTCCCCTTTATGGCATACTTACTCCTCTACTATAACTCTCACTTCCCATAGCCTGTCTCTCGAATCTAGGGGTCCCACCGGTATTACTCTGAGCTACAGAAGCAACAGATCATGCTTGCCTCTGACTCTGTACTATAGTTCCTTATGATAAGGAATACCCCTTTTGGGGTGATCTCTCACCCTGCACACTTATACTACCACCACCTTTAGGTCCCTTAAATCTAGACCTCTTTAGCCACTCCCTCCTACCTCTAAACTCCATTAAATCCTTATAAATTTGTAATGCTTTATCCACCAGTATAACGTAATTTCCAATGCCCATATAAGAGAGTTTAATTCAAATGTCATTGTGTAATCCATCTAAAAATCTCTTACATTTTCTCTCCTCCGTATTCACTACTTCAGGTAAAAATCTTGATAGATCTATGATATTCGGCCAACAATAAATTATCCTACCTTAGATGAATAAAATCTCTCTTTTATTGTGCCCGAAAGGTATCTGAAAAATACTTTACAAAGAACTCATCCTTAATCTTACTCCAAGTTAAAGGTTGTTCTACCTGTGTGCTTACCCTGGGTAAAATATCCTCCCACCATTGACAAGCCTTGCCTTCCAGCATAAATAAAGCAAAAGCAACCTTCTGTCTATCCATCACTAGTGAGACTTCAAAATATTTCTCAAAATATCTAATCTACTGCTCAACTTCCACAAGATTTATAGATCCTTTAAAAGACTGGGGTTTAAACTTAAGAAATCTCATAAAACAATCACCTTGCATCTTATGTGCAAACACACCTTCTCCCTCATGAACCTTTTGTCTCACCATATCAGGTTCTATTCTACCCCTCTCATCTAATCTCCTCTACTTATTATCAGCATTTTCTTCAGCTGCATTCATCCTCTCTATAGCACGATTAAGAGCTTCTTTCAATTCATCCCTCTTAACCTCAGATCTCTCCTGGCTCTACTAGTACCAGTTGCACTATCAATTTGTTCCCTCACAGAAACCATAGACTCAACTTCCCTCTCTGCTTCAGTTCTTCTAAATATTGGGGGTCTACCACGTCCCCTCTGATTTAGAATTCTACCTCTAGCTCTAGCACGTCTACATGTCATCCTCAGACTTTGTATTAAAATATAATTTATTTAGATCTTCCACTCCTTTAAGTTCTTATACAGTCTACAGAATCATAAAACCTAATGCTCTTATACCAAAATTGTAACAACCCATCACAGGTTGGCCACCCCTGAGACACTATTGTCACATTTTGAATATCCCAACACAACACATGAATACCAACTGCAATCATTTACATAAATCCTCAACCCTTAATAAGGGAGATACATCATTCAGATCTCAACATAATGTGCAAGAATATTTACAAATATTTTTTCCATTAGTCTAAGGATGTGGACCACGTGGCTTACAGATAATGACTTTTTCTGAATTTCAGTTCACTAACTATTTGTCCTGCCTACCGATTACGCCCAAAGTATAACGTAGTAGTTGTAGCACGGCTTTGGGTGTCAATTCCACAGGGAGACAAACTAACTACAAGAGAAAGTGCAAACCTTAAAACAAACGATAAAAGTTAGATGAGAAAATTTGAGTTTGAAGTAGTGTGAAATAATTGTGTAAATAAAATAGAGAACAACAAGAGTCTGGGAATCTTCCTTAGGTTCATTGCCTTATTCTAATATTGATTCAGTTGTTTTTATCTCGATTGCAAGTTTCATATCCCAAACAAGCAATCGACAAATATTCAATTAAAGCACATATATAAACCCTAATGTAATTGTTATAAAATATTCTTTGCTTTCAAGCACACATGACCTAACTTATAGATTATCAAGAAACAACAATATATCATAATGACAATACTGCAGTAATGGACAAATATATAATAGAAATCTACCGAACTAAATCACACCTCAACAACATCACATAAGAAGAGCATTACTAGACTTATATGAGGGAGAAAGATGCAATCATCGGATTAAGGGGAAATCTTCTAATTAGATTAAAAAGTAAATCATAACAATGTTTAATGATAATAAATCCAAACTACAATGAATCAAGACTAGAAAATAAGAACAACTACACTTAGGGATTCATCCCTTCACCTTGCTTGGAGATTAGTTGGCCATGGGGCTCGTGCTTGATGGAGTTTTCCCTGGCCTCCAACCTCTCAAAAAGATGATCTTTTTCACAAACCCTAAGTGGTCTATTTATAATCACAAAGTCCAAGGGTGTTTTAGGGTTTAAAAAGTCATTAAAATCCCTAATTAAGTTGTAACTTGAAGACAAGGTATTGGGGTCACGCCGTGGCTCAGATTGGGTCAAGCCGCGGCTCAGAATCTTCAAGCTTCTTACACTTTCTGGAGGCCCTGGCCTGGATTGGTCTAGGCCATGGCGCACACTGGTGCTGTTCTGGAGGCTTGACCTTTGTCTACTAAAACTGCCATAACTTTCTCTATAAAAATCAATTTTATGAGCTGTAAAATTCTCCAGAAAATAGACTTCCAGATCTTTCTAAGCATATATGGCTCATCTCCTGGTTCTTCTTGCATCAATACAGTTTAATTTTCAAAAATGATTGATCTGTACGGGCAATTCTGGAAATTTAGTGAAACTCCTTCCCAAATGCTTGTGAACCTTCACTTCGGTGTTCATTGAGTCATTGTACTTTAAGAAATGATAGCTTTTCCATCTCTTTTGAACTTAAAGTACTTGAAAATGCATCAAAATAGATCAATGATCCAAGAATGACACTTTAGAGTTGTTATGGTATAAAAGTGCAATTCAAACCTAGATCAACCCTAAAATGCTAACAATTAAGTATTGTAAAGATGTATTTTATGACTCTCATCATAACCCCCAACTAGCTTATTGCTAGTCCCTAGCAATTCTAGTGACAACAAGAGATTAATTATACGGCGGGAATCAAAACAAAGTAGTTAGTGTTAAACCAAGAATAATTCACTTTTGTCTCAAAAATCACACATAACACACGGCACATAGAATCATTAAATTTAACCCAAATCCAAACGGAATCTAAACATCAATCTTAAAATTGTTATTGACTTTTAACATCCACTATTGTAGAAAAATCACACTACATTGGATCAATAAGTCTTTAATAAGCTTGTAATGTTAGGCTAAGGTAAATGTTACGAAAGAACGGGAATGATTCACAAGTAAAAGAACTCAATCTCTTAGTTTTAAACACAACCGCTTTAAGCACTGAATAACCTTACTTCAACACCCAACTCTTTCAAACATTTTTATAAGAGCTTTTCTCTCAATAAGTCACTACTTTTCTTATCTCTTTTTCTTTCTTTGCTATATTTCATTCTTTTTCTTTTGTATTTTTGGCATAAGACCATTCACCTTTTTTTTCATTTTTTTTTCTTTTCTTTTCCACAACCCCTAACGTATCTCCTTTAATGTACTTGGGTTGTGGTATTGATATTTTTTCATATTTCCATCCTTACTCCTTTTAAGTGCTTCTCAACAAATGTGTATAACTAAGTTCTTTTAAAAGAAATGTAAGGATAAAATATTTTTAGGCTCATAAAAGTGAGTGAATGGGCTATTTGAAAGAAACAAGGCTCAAATTCTTTTTCAAAAAAAAAAAAGCTCAAATAAATGACTAGCGATAAATATAGCAATGGTAGGTTTGAAAGGCTCAAACGATTCAAAAATGGCCTATATCATATCCTAAGTAATGTGCATTATAGGAATTCACCTCAAGTGATTATCAAATAAGTTCTAGAGCTTGTCGAGACCGCAAAAGTGTTCACAAAGCAATCACACATAAAACTTCTCTAGATGCTTTAGACTAATTATACAAACTTACTGCAAACTAGAGTCTCAAACCAAATCAAGATTGACACTTAAATTATTCTCAAACCGAAGCAAGATTTAACTACTTCTAAATTCTATATGCTATCTCAATTAAGCTCATATCATTGACATGTGAATTACATCCAAGGCTAACACAAAGTATGCTAAAAAAACAAAAAGGGAGAACGACACCAAGCAGTTCAATGAAAAAAAATGTATGGAAATAAAGGATATTGAAACAAAGAGATGCGTTTCCTCCACCCCCAACTTAAAAATTGCATTGACCTTAATGTAAAAGAAAGAGTAAAGGAAACTCCCTTTATAGCCAAAGGTGCACAGAAGCTGAAAATTGTGCTCCATCATTTGAACTGTTTCGTATATTTGTCCCTGAAAAAGAAATACCAAGTTAATACTGGAAAAAAGAAAAAAAATACGAACAATAAACAAGAAAAATAAATATGAAAATAATAAAAGTAAAAAGGATAAGATGTGAGGTGCCTCCCATGAGTGCTAAGTTTTACGTCTTCAGCCAGACACTTTTATTCCCTCCTAGACAAACATGAACTGAATGCACCAGCAACTGCTTCATTGTCAAATTGGGTGCTTGTATGCTTTGAAGAGGCCTAAAGGATGTCATCAGTAACATCTCCAGATTTTGGCTAAATATATGCTCTTGTGAACCCATGGGTGTGGATTGACTCCAACGGATTAAGGTGATGGACCTTTTCGATGGGTGAGTCAATTATATATACTTGGTGGCTCTCATCCACATCCTCTGATTTGTTATGTGTTGGGATGTGTAATGACTTATCACTTAGTGTCATAATGGCATTCACTTCCTTCAAATTCTTTTGTGTTAGGTTTTGACGATGAGGTGTGGACTGAGCTTGGGAAGGGAACTTACCTCGCTCATTCACACTCAAGGATGTCATTAATTTGGACACTTGGCTCTTTAAATCCTTATGTTCTTCAACAACCTGCGTAATTAAAGATTCAAGCCTTCGATTAGTCTTATCTTGTGCCTCAATAAACACATGCAAAGTTTCTTTTAAAGGACTCCTAAAAGGTGCAGGTGCATGATATGATCTAAGGGGTTGTGTAGGTGGCTGGTTTTCAGATTTCCAGCTAAGATTGGGGTGATTCCGCCACTCCAGATTATAGGTATCAAAGAAAGGTGAAAGAGGCTTATTGTACATACCTAAGGCATTACATTGTTCCTCATACATCCCTCTCATCTCCGTAAATGTGAGACATTCTTGGGCGAGATGATCTACTCCGCCACACACAAAACATGGTTCAAAGGACCTTGCATGATTAGCTACGTGTGTTTGTTGTAAGCCCTTAGTCTTTAACATATCTAGTTCCCTAGTGAGCATCTCGACCGTAGCCTTTAGGTTATCCTCTTCCCTAAGATGGTAAATTCCACCATTATTCGAGTTCCCTACAGGTCGTGACCTATTTGTGCTTTCAGTAGCACTAGGTCCAGTCCAAGTGTAAGCTTTTTCAGCAAGCTTATTGAGGTACCCTATGGCCTCATCAGAATCTTTTTCTAAAAATTCACCACTACACATCATCTCTACAAATTGGTGCTCCCTATATGTAGGTCCCTCATAAAAATAGCTCACTAAGCGTCAATTCTCATACCCATGGTGAGGGCACATACTCAACAATTCCTTAAATCTCTCCCAAGACTGATATAAAGTCTCACTATCCTTTTGTGCAAAGGTGGAGATTTGCCTTTTTAGAGCATTGGTATTATATTGAGGGAAGTATTTATTAAAAAAAATCAAAGTTATCTCAGTCCACGACCCAATAGATCACGGTCTCAGTGAGTATAGCCAACTCTTAGCTCTATCCTTCAAAGTGAAAGGAAAGAACTTAAGTCTCACAATGTCAGTTGTTGCATCTTGACTATGAAAAGTCACAACTACTTCCTCAAACTCTCTAATGTGCACATATGGGTTTTCACTTTTCAAGCCATGAAATGTAGGGAGTAATTATATCATCCCTGTTTTAAAATCTAAATGGTGAGTATTGGTTGGAAACATGATGCATGATGGTGTGGCTATGCGTGTAGGGTGGAGATAATCCTGAAGGGTCCTAGGGGGTTGATCTTCGTGTTCACTCATCTCTCTGAGACTAGATGGGTTGTCAAACAAATGATTTAGAAAATAATTTAATTCTGACTCTAACACAAGCCTACAAGCAAATCTACCCAAAGTGTCTCTATATTGGGGCATGCAAGATCACAAAATAAAAATACTATAAAAGGAAAGAATAAAATAAAATAAAATTAATGCATCACGCTAAAAGAGGGAACTAAGTTACTGCCTTTACAAACTACTGAAAAGAAAAATTATCTATAATTCTTCTACCGTCTTGTCTCAAAGTTGACAATCTTCCTTGTACTTAAGTGCGTCTCCTCGGCAATGGTGCCAAAATTTGATTACGATCAAAGTATAATGCAGTAATTGTAGCACGACTTTGGGGTGTCGATTCCACAGGGAGACAAACTAACTACAAGAGAAAGCGCAAACCTTAAAACAAACGATAAAAGTTAAATGAGAAAATTTGAGTTTGAAGTAGTGTGAAATAATTGTGTAAATATAACAGAGAACAACAAGAGTCTGGGAATCCTCCCTAGGGTCATTGCCTTATTCTAATCTTGATTCAGTTGTTTTTATCTCGATTGCAAGTTTCACATCCCAAACAAGCAATCAACAAATATTCAATTAAAGTACATATATAAACCCTAATGTAATTGTTATGAAATACTCTTTGCTTTCAAGCACACATGACCTAACTTATAGATTATCAAGAAATGACAATATATCATAATGACAATACCGCAGTAATGGAAAATCCTATAAGAGAAATCTACCGAACTCAGTCACACCTCAACAACATCACATAAGAAGAGCATTACTAGACTTATATGGGGGAGAAAGATGCAATCACCGGATTAAGGGGAAGTCTTCTAATTAGATTAAAAAATAAATCATAACAATTTTTAATGATAATAAATCCAAACTACAATGAATCAAGACTAGAAAATAAGAACAAGTACACCTAGGGATTCATCCATTCGCCTTGCTTGGAGATTAGTTGGCCATGGGGCTCGCGCTTGATGGAGTTTTCCCCAGCCTCCAGCCTCTCAAAAACATGATCTTTTTCACAAACCCTAAGTGGTCTATTTATAATCACAAAGTCCAAGGGTGTTTTAGGGTTTAAAAAGTCATTAAAATCCCTAATTAAGTTGTAACTCGGAGACAAGGTATCGGGGTCGCGCTGCGGCTTAGATTGGGTCAGGCCACGGCTTAGAATCTTCAAGCTTCTTACACTTTCTGGAGGCCGCAGTCTAGATTGGTCTGGGTCGTGGCGCACACTGGTGCTGTTCTGGAGGCCTGACCTTTGTCTACTAAAACTACCATAACTTTCTCTATAAAAATCACTTTTATGAGCCGTAAAATTCTCCAGCAAGTAGACTTCCAGATCTTTCTAAGCATATATGGTTCATCTCTTGGTTCTTCTTGCATCAATACAGTTTAATTTGCAAAAATGATTGATCTGTACGGGCAATTCTGGCAATTTAGTGAAACTCCTTTCCAAATGCTTGTGAACCTTCACTCCGGTGTTCATCGAGTCATTGTACTTCAAGCAATGATAGCTTTTCCATCTCTTTTGAACTTAAAGTACCTGAAAATGCATCGAAATAGATCAATGATCCAAGAATGACACTTTAGAGTTGTTAAGGTATAAAAGTGCAATTCAAACCTAGATCAACCCTAAAATGCTAACAATTAAGTATTGTAAAGATGCATTTTATGACTCTTATCACCTACTGCCTGAAATCATTTAACAATAAGATATGAGCTTCACAAGCTCAGTGAATTAAATTTACTAGAAGTATTCAATTTGTATAAATCGCCTTTCAATATTCAATCATCTATATCTTATAAAATTTGATAATAGCATTCTATTATCACTACTCATATCATAATCTCTATTTTGTATCAATCTCTTTTTCTCATATATTTTTCCATCCTGAGACCATCAATTATACCTCATACTTACCTTTTTATGAGGTTCACAACATATAATCTATCATTTAGATAGTTCTTATCATATCATACTTTCATCTTTCTTTCTCACCATATTTATTTCTCTGTGAGACTCAATCATCTATAAATAAATTTACAATCAAGAATAGCACTTTAGCATCTCTAGTAATACACAATCAATATTTAAAACTAATGCATTGAGTGAATTTAAATGTTGTTATTATCGGGAACATCTTCCCACATGTCGACATGTTTTAGCTTAGACCGGTTGTCTTTCTGGTTCTTTTATTTTATTTAGATCGGTTGCCCACTCGTTTCTTTTATTCTATTTAGACTGGCTGCCCTTCCAGTTCTTTTATATCCAGTATATACCGACTATCACGATTTTCATTTATTTCCAACATATACTAGCTGTCACAATTTTCATATATTTCCAACACGTACTGGTTGCCCTTCCGGTTCATTTATTTCATGTATATGCATATGAAAAATGATATGAAATATGCATATGTACAATAATACAAAAACATGCATGCATTCAGACATTCAAATTTGTTATCATGATTCTTCTCAAATTACTATTTGATTAATTTCACTAATTTCTTCTCCTCATATATCATATCAAATCATCATTTGTAGCTCGTCAAGAATTTCAATTATCACCTTTATTATTAAATCGACTCATTATTCTAATAATATTATTTTTCATAAAAAAATTCTCTACACATCAGTTATTTCAATCATACCTATCAACCAATTTTCATCTACCACCAAATTATAAGTTAATAAATTATTCAAATATTATCACTATATATTTCATATTTATCTTGATTACTTAAAATAAATCTAACTCACTACGTAGCACTTAGAGCTACCCGTGGATCACCTCATTGTCTTTCCTGCTCCTCTCAGCAATTTTTCCCAGCTGCTGATCATCAACACCTAACATAATATTCATATTAAAATTTTTAATTTATTCTTTAATTCCTTTATAATTCACACCCTTTGAAAATTCCCACATTGAATTCCAAGAATTTTATGTATGCTAAATTTCAAAAATAAAATTCATGTTATTACCTTCTGTTTTTCTTATAGCTTTCTGTGACTCTCTATAAAATTCTCCCGTATACCCGTTCAAAATTTTACTCTTTCAACTTTTCTTTCAGTCCCCAAGTGTTTAAAGAAATAGAGTAGTTTCATTTGAAGTTGAAGAAAACCATACAAGATTTGATAAAACTAATAAAACAATTCAATATAAATAATAAAATTTTTATGACGGCACTGTTGCACCTCTTTTTAAGAAATGAGCTCAGTGTCCCCCAATTCTCATTTTGAGGATTAGTGTCCCTTGAAGACAACACATGTTGCCACGTTTTTTTTTTTTCTTTATGCTTTCCACGCATCCTTTTTTTTCAAAAGAATTTTTTTTATAAAAATTAAATCTTTCGCAAATATATGTTATTTTAACTCCATGTCATATTTATTAAATTACTTTTTTACCTTTTCTTTACGAATACAGGTATTACAATAACAATAAAAATTAAAAGCAATAAAACTCATATGGGTAAATCATCACGAACTACATTTGAAGCTGTTGATACCTGGGTTCTCGTATTCTCATCACGAAGGAAATCCAGTAGTCTCTTGGGTGAGATTTGAAGCCAAATTAAGGTTGTGAAAGCTAATGTGCTACAAGGAGGCTTTCCAACAAAAATTTTGATATCCCTTGTCATTACCCTAATATCTTCACCTCCACTTATGGATAATGGCATCCATGCATTTAATGTAGAAGCATTTACATCTTGACAAAAGCTTCTCATCATTCTCTCATAAAACTTTAGAAGGCTTTCTCTCCCAGCTTGTTGTATCAACACTATGCAAAGCAAACAAAAATAAAATTACAAATCAAGCTTTTAACAAAACTATAGGCTATTATTGATAGGAGAAAAATGTGAAGGGAAAAAACACGAGTAAAGAAAAATGAAAAGAACTAAGAATTTTATCATTCCTTTATTGTTTGATAGAGAGGATGGGAACAATTTTGGCATCTAATTCCCTTGCGTCATTTAAAATAAACACTATTTTTATCAAACATAAAAAAGGATACTTTACCAAGTAAAATACAAAGTTCGATCTCCACTTATCTAATCAAAGTAAAATGTAAAACATGTTTTTGAAATCTTGAAATTTTCAGTTAAAGGTAAGATTTAAATTAATTTAATTTGATTTGTTTTTCAAAACAATTTTCAAACATTTAGCAACTTTAATGTTGACTTGACCTTCAAATACAATAAGGTTTTCCCCTAAACTAGAATTAAAGGGTGAAAACTTAAACCCTAGGTAATGACTTTCAAAAATTGAATCTTAAACATAGTTGGAACCCAGTACTTTAATTTTTTCTAAAACTAAATATAACAAACCCTGGAATTTGGAAAAGATATCCCAAAAAATGTTACAAATTAAGACAATAACACTAGATTAATTTAGAAAAATAAAATTATGTACCAATCTCTTCTTTGTTGTTAAAACTCAAAATAGAGAGAAAAAAGAAGTAAAGCGAAGGAATTTATTACTCAAAAAAATTAAAAATTGGAAAGGTTGAAGCCATCACACTTATTGAGATGTAAACAAATTGTCTTTACGTTTCTTACATAAAATTGAGAAAACAAAAATCCCAAATATTTATAACTCTTCAAACGTGGTCTAACAGAGATTACCACTTATTCTATTATTATAAAAACTACTCTAAGAAAAGTTAAAAGCTAGACCCTGTATTAAATTAAAAACTACCACAATAAGCTTTAATGGACTTTATTATTTTAAATATTGTACTTTATTTAGATAGAACGTACCAAAATTAGATATTTATAACACTTCAAACGTGATCTAGTTTAAAGGCAAAGAGCTTTATGTTTGAGTCTTGTAATCATATATAAGTAGAATTTGGATAAAGGCATTATCATGCTCATATTTGAACCCTGAAATGGCTAAATCTCAAGGAATTTTTGAAATTGTTCTCTTTGTTTGCCATATTGTAGCCTCCTTATTACTACATTTTACTTCCTCAAACCCAATTAGATTTAGCCTAAAGCTCATCCAGAGAGATTCACTTGATTCTCCTTTATACCCTGGAAATCTCACCAAAGATGAAAAAATTCAGAGAATGGTCGAATTTTCTCAAGCTAGAGTGCTTAACAATCACATTGCAGCCATTGACCCTGATAAGATTCGTCTTACAATGTACACCATTGAATATTACCATGCTGTAGGATTATCTCTTGGCACCCCCAAAAGTACTCAAATGCTACTTATAGACACTGGAGGTTCTCTTACTTGGACACAATGCAGAACTTGCATAAATTGTTTCAACCAAACATATCCAATTTTCACTTCAACTACTTCTAGAAGTTACCAAAAACTTCCTTGTCATCAAAAAATTTGTCGTCAATTCTATCAATGTGTCGACAATGAATGTGTATACCTATTGAGGTGTACTGGTGGATCTAGTACCAGTGTTGTCTCTATGGAAACATTTCAAGTTCCTTTTAATGATGACACCACAAGAACTCTCCAAAATGTGATCTTCGGATACTTGAGAGATAGTAGTGGTTATCTTTTGGTTCAACTTGAAGTATATCTGGGTTGTTCGAAAGGAATTCGTACCCACAATCTTTTATAAGTCAATTAAGAAACTGTGTCAATGGGTGCTTCTCTTACTGTCTGCCCATGCTTACCAACCAATGACATCGAATAATGTGCTAAGGTTCGGTGAAGATGTTGTCTTTCGAAATCCGTCAAGCATCCGAAGAACCCCATTCGTGAATTAAAATGTATTGCTCCACTATTACTTAAATCCATTAGACGTAAGTGTTGCATGCAATCGCTTGGGATTTCCACCAGGAACTTTTGATCTAAGACAAAATGTTGGTGGTTGCTCAATAGACAGCAGAAGTACCTTAGTACCTTATCCTTCATTGATAGAGGACCTTACGAGGTTGTGATGAGGTTGTTCGAAAGGCATTTCAAGCGTTTTGGCCTTCGAAGGTTTCACTCCCCAATCGAAGAACTAGATCTTTGTTATAAACATAAGGTGAATTTTCACCAATATGCAGGGATGACATTCCATTTCCAAAGTGCTGATTTTTATGTTGAACTGACATATATGTATGCCTATAACATCAATGCAAGGTACTTTTGTGTGGCATTGATTCCAATCTCGGGCACAACCTTACTAGACAACAAAATATGTGCTTCGTGTATGACCTTAACAGGCAAGAACTACAGTTTGCTTCTGAGGATTGTTCAATAGATCAAGTATAAATTAATTTCTCATTTTCTTCTTTACATATTTTATTTATTATGCTAACTTTTTGTTTATATATACATGCATTGTGCTTTAACCTTTTAGCTAGTGTATGTGTGTGTGCGCGTGGATCTTTACAGATTGACCCTGCAACCTGGCTACTTAAGCAATTGCGGAATCACGCTTTAAACCCCTTTTGCCTTGCACTTATAGTTAGATTTGAAGTTTATAAGTAATTTTTGAGAAAATAAATGAAATGAAGGTCAAAAGAAACGTGTGAATAAACGTTTTTCCTATTGCTTGTCTAGAATTACTGATCCAAATAATGTCAATACCTTTTTAAGCTTCAGTAATGACTTACCTTATAAGGGAAGGAATTTAAAAAGAATTCCTTTCATTAGGTATCCAAAGCACTACCGGAAAGCACAAAAATTTAGTTTATATTAGTGTTGGACGGTGTCGTTTGGGATTCAGACAGTAAACAATTGCTTTATAGGCTGATGGACCAGATGGCTGCCTTATAGACATTTGAACTACAGTAAATCATATTGATCAAATTGCTCAATAGTGAGGACAACCCAAAAACTAAAATATAAAATGAGCTAATTAACTAAAGTCCACTGCTTCACCCAACAAACTATGGGAGGAAAATATCTAACAAGGGTCAGATTTGCAAGACAGCCATCGCCAAGAAAATGACAGAAGCAAAACCAAGGTAGTATTTACCCTAACTCTTGCCAAACATAAGGTATGGTTACTCTCTTTGAAAGCTACAAGCTCAACTATCAAGTGCTTACTCTCACTTGAATGACTTGCAATCCAAAGCGATAAGGTATGGTTAGTGTTCTTAATGAGAGCTATAAAATGCATCTTAATAATACTTAATTGTTAGCATTTTAGAGTTAATCTAGGTTTTAATTGCACTTTTATATGTTAACAACTCTAAAGTATCATCTTTGGATCACTAATTTGTTTTGATGCATTTTCAGGTATTTTGAGTCTTAAAGAAATGGAAAAGCTATTGTTGAATGAAGCACAAAGATTCCATGTATACCGGAGCAAATGAGTGCTTTCGGAAAGGCTAAACAAAGAGATCCAAGCATTTGTGTCACGCCCTGGAACCAACTGGGCTGCACCCTCCAGAACAGAGGCTAAAGCAAGCAAAGAAGGCCATCAGGTCAGGGTGCACCTTGGACCAAGGGGCGCCGTGCCCTGAGGTGTGAGGTGAGCCCTGGATTAATCTAGGGTGTGCCCTGAAGGGCTGAGGTGCACCCTGGATAGAGCTGCGTCGCACCTTCCAGCAAGTTCACAAAGCTAGCCTAAAACCAAGCCTAGGCGCGCACACGAACTTTGTTCTCCGAATCATGATGTAATTAGGTTTTTAATGATTGTTTAAAACCTTAAAACACCTTTGGACCCTTGTGTTAAAAATAGATCACTTAGGGTTTGACATTAGACATTCATTAAGCTGGAAGACTCAAGGAAGCAGCAACTTCTCCTCCATCAAAGTGTTCAACCATTAGCCCCATGGCTAACTAATCTCCAAGCAAGGCGAAGGGATGAATCTCTATGTGTAGTTGTTCCTATTTTCCTTTATTTGATTCAGTTGTAATAGAGCTTTATCATTAAGACATTGTTATGATTTACTTTTTAATCTAATTATAAGATTTCATCTAATCCGGTGATTGTATCTTTCTCCTTGATATAAATTTAGTCATGCTTTCCTTATGTCAAGATTGTTTGGGTATGATTGAGTCCAGTAGGTTTATCCTTTAGGCTTGTCCATTACTGCAATATGGTCATAAAAGATATATCGTCGTTTCTTGATAAACCTATAGGATATATCATGTGTGCATGAATCGAAAATAAAATGTATTTCATAACAATCAAATTAGGGTTTATACATGTTCTCATTGAATATTTGCCAATTGCATGTTTGGGATGTGAAACGTGCAATCGAGATAAAAACAACTGAATCAAGTTAGGATTAGGACAACGAACCTAGAGAGGATTCCTGGATCCTTGTTGTGCCTCTATTATATTTTACAAACTACACAATTACTTCATCATCAATTTCAGATTCTCTACTTACTCTGATTGTATCGTCTCATATTAAAGTTTACATCTTTCTTTATAGTTAACTTATCTCCCTGTGGAATTGACACCCCAAAGTCGTGCTACAACTACCGCATTACTGTTTTGGGCGTAATCAAATTTTGGCGCCGTTGCCGAGGAGACGTGCTTACATACATAGAAGTTTGTCAACTCTAAGACAAGACGGTACTATCGTTCTTTCCTTTAAGTTTTATAATTTTCTTTTTCTGTTTTATTTATTTACTCTCTAATTCCTTTGGTGTATGCTTAGACCAAGAGATTCGCGAGGGAGATTCATTAAAGGACCCGAAATAGAAATATCTTTTCCTTTCACGTCTGTTAGTGAAACCTCGCCTAGATCAAACCCTAGTGTACACCCACCCGAAAATTTAGAAAATTTTGATAACATGGCTGAAAACCCTAATGAAAATGTTGCTAGGACACTTAAAGATTACCTACATCCTAGCCGAACAGTCACACCATCATGCATTATATTTCCAGCCAACACTCGCCATCAAGACTTTAAAACAGGGATGATGCAATTACTCCCTACTTTTCATGGTTTGGAAAACGAAAACCCATATGTGCACATTAGAGAATTTGGTGAAGTAGTTGCGACTTTTCATAGTCAAGATGCAACGGATGATATCGTGAGACTCAAGTTTTTTCCTTTTTCTTTGAAGGATAAAGCTAAGAGTTGGTTATACTCGCTGAGACCATGATCAATTGGGTCATGGAATGAGATTACCTAAGTCTTTTTTAACAAGTACTTCCCTCAACATAAGACTAATGCATTGAAAAGACAAATCTCCACCTTTGCACAAAAGAAAAACGAGATTTTGTATTAGTCTTGGGAGAAATTTAAATAGCTGTTAAGTATGTGTCCACATCATAGATGAAAATTGGCGTTTAGTGAGCTATTTCTATGAAGGTCTTAGCTATAGAGAATGCCAATTTGTAGAGATGATGTGTAATGGTTAGTTTCTGCAAAAAGACCTTGATGAGGCTATTGAGTACCTCAATGAGCTTGCTGAAAAAGCTCAAACATGAACTAAACCTAGTGCTACTGAAAGCACAAATACGTCACAACCTATAGGAAACCCTAGTGGTGGAGGAATCTACCGTCTTAGGGAAGAGGATAACCTTAAGGACAAGGTCGATATGTTTACTAGGGAGTTAGAGGCATTAAAAACTAAAAAACCAACACACATGGTTAATTAAGCCGAACCTTTATAACCATGTTTTGTGTGTGGCGGGGTTGATCATCCCATCCAAGATTGCCTCACATTTGTTGACATGATAAGGCTGTACGAGGAACAATGTAATGCCTTAGGCATGTACAAGCAGCCTCCAGTACCTTTCTCTAACACTTACAATCCGGGGTGGCAAAATCACCCCAAATTCAGCTGGAAATCTGAAAATTAGCAGCATGCACAGCCCCCTAAATCATACCCTGCACCTTATCATGCACCCTCATCCTCTAGGAACTCTTTAGAAGACACCTTACATGCTTTTATAAAAGCGCAAGGTAAAACAAACCAGAGGTGTGAGGCTTTAATTACACAGGTAGTTGAGGAAAACAAAGAAATAAGGAGCCAAGTGTCTAAATTAATGGGCTCCTTGAGTGTGACTGAGCAAGGTAAGTTCCCTTCCCAAGCTCAGTCCATACCTCACGGTCAACATATGGCACAAGAAAATTTGAAAGATGTAAATGCCATTGTGACCCGAAGTGGTAAGTCACTACACATCCCACCAATGAATAAATCTGAGGATGTGGAAAAGGGGAAAGCTAGTAGTAATACCGAGCTGCCCAAAGACCTTGAAGTGACCAAAAGCCATATTAAGGCACCATTCCCCCAGGCCTTAAAATCCAACAAAAAAATCTGGAAATAAATAATGAAATCCTTGAGAACTTAAGGCAAGTGAAACTTAATCTTGCTCTTTTGCATGTGATTAAACAAGTCCCTACCTATGCAAAAGTTCTTAAAGATTTATGCACAATTAAGAGGAAACACCATGTCAAGAAAACAACATTCCTAACTGAGCAAGTTAGTTCGTTAATTGAGCAAAGAATCCCCCCAAAATACAAAGATCTCGGTTGTCCTACCATTTCTTACAGCATTGGAAATCATGAGGTTAGACAAGCCTTGCTAGATTTAGGAGCTAATGTAAACTTGATGCCATTCTCCATTTACTTACAGCTGGGGTTAGGAGAAATCAAACCAACCGTTGTGGTAACACAATTGACCGACCGTTCAGTCAAAGTACCTCGGGGTGTGGTAGAGGATGTTTTGATTCAAATTTATAAATTTTACTATCCTGTTGATTTCTTAATTCTTGATACCACTTCTGCTGTTGACACTAACTCTAAAATCCCTTTGATTTTGGGTAGACCTTTTCTTGCTACTGCGAATGCTCTAATAAATTGTAGGAATGGACTCATGAAGCTATCCTTTGGCAACATGACCCTTGAAGTAAATATTTTCAATGTTGCATAATAGCCTGAAGATGAGGACGGAAACCACCAGCTTTACATGAATGAGTCACTCATCAATGAGGGAGTTTCCTTAACTCATGATTATGATCCTCTTGAAAATTTTCTTGTTAATTCTGAGATAGATTTATTTGATGATAAAACTGATATAATTGATATCTGTACTATTTTTTACAAATCTCAAGATTATAGCACTCGGGCATGGCAACCAAGGTTTGAGGAGCTACCCGAAAGAAGCAAGACACAAGTCTCCTCAAGTGTGGAAGGACCTAAAGTCGAATTGAAGCCACTACCTAAGGGTCTAAAACATGCCTTTCTTGGTCCAGGTGATACTTTTCCTGTTATTATTTCTTTTGAATTATCTGAAACCTAAGATAAGAGATTAATTCAAACTTTAAATGCACACAAATCAGCCTTAGGATAGAGCATGGCTGATTTAAAGGGAATTAGTCCCCTTATCTGCTCCCATAAAATAAATTTGGATGAAGGAACTAGTCCTCGTAGAGACCCTCAACGTAGGCTTAATCCCACTATGAAAGAAGTAGTGAAAGATGAAGTGCTGAAACTGTTAGATACGAGTATTATATATCCCATAGCTGACAGTAAGTGGGTAAGCCCTACGCAAGTCGTTCCTAAAAAGTCCAGAGTCACAGTGGTAAAGAATGACCTAGGAGAGCTAGTCCCTACTAAACTTGTGACCGGGTGGCGTATGTTCATTGATTACAGAAAATTAAATGTTGTCACCCGGAAAGACCACTTCCCACTCCCTTTTATTGATCAAATTCTTGAGCGTGTGACTGGTCATCCCTTTTACTATTTTCTAGATGGTTATTCTAGTTATTATCAAATAGAAATTGCATTACAAAACCAAGAAAAGACCACCTTTACTTATCCCTTTGGCACTTATGCTTTTCGTAGAATACCATTTGGATTATGTAATGCCCCTGCTACTTTTCAACGCTGCATGATGAGTATTTTTAGTGACATGGTTGAAAATTGCATGGAGATTTTTATGGATGACCTAACTGTTTTTGGTTCTTCATTTGAAGCATGCTTAATGCATTTAGAAAGAGTATTAATTCGCTGTGAGGAAAAATTGGTCCTAAAGTGGGAAAAATACCATTTCATGGTATCATCCGATATTGTCTTAAGGTATATTGTCTCTTCTAAAGGGATAAAGGTTGATCAATCTAAGATTGAATTAATCTCTAAACTACCTACCCCTAAGACAATAAAGAATGTGAGATCTTTCCTTGGTTATGCTGGTTTTTATAGGAGGTTCATACAAAATTTTTCGAACATATCTAGGCCACTATGTGCCCTCCTAGTTAAAGACACCCCCTTTGAGTGGACAGAAGCTTGTCAAGAAGCATTCCAAATGCTAATCGGCAAGCTTACTTTCGCACCTATAATGCAGTCACTAGATTGGAATTTGTCTTTTGAAATCATGTGTGATGCTAGTGACTACACTGTCGGTGCTGTTCTTGGACATCGAAGGGAAGGTAAACCTTTTGTCATTTACTATACTAGTAAGACTTTAAATAGTACTCAAATGAATTACTCTACAACTGAAAAAGAATTACTAGCTGTAGTATTTACTTTAGATAAATTTCGTGCTTATTTGATTGGTTCTCCTATCCTTATTTTTACAGATCATGCAGCCCTCAAGTATCTTCTTACAAAGAAGGATGCTAAGGCACGACTAATCCGATGGATCCTCCTCTTGCAAGAATTTGATATCACCATCAAGGATAAGAAAGGAGTGGAGAATGTACTAGCTGACCATCTATCGAGGCTCACTTTTGAGGACACTTGTGATGACATGCCAATCAAAGATGACTTTCCCGATGAGCATTTACTCTCCGTTACTTCTTTACCATGGTTTGCTCACATCGTGAATTATTTGGCTACAAGTGAGATACCAATGGATTGGAGCACTCAAGACAAAAGGAAATTCTTATATGAGGTATATAATTTCTATTGGGATGACCTCTATCTTTTCAAGTACTACCTTGACCAAATTCTAAGGTGTTGCATCCCTAATGAAGATATTGCAAGTGTTTTAGAATTTTGTCACTCCCAAGCTTGTGGAGGTTACTTTTCGATAAAAAAAACCGCTGCAAAAATTTGGCAGTGTGGATTTTATTGGCCTACCTTGTTTAAAGATGCAAACACCTATTGTCGCTCATGTGAAAGGTGTCAAAAGTTAGGAGTTGTGTCTCACTGAAATATGATGACCCTAAACCCTATTTTAGTAATTGAAATCTTTGATTGTTGGGGCATCAATTTAATGGGACCCTTTCCTCCTTCTTTCGGATACCAATATATCATTGTGGCAATAGACTATGTATCTAAGTGGGTAGAGGCAGCAGCCTGCTGAAGCAATGATAATAGAACAGTGATTAAATTCCTTAAAGAAAATGTGTTATCTCGATTTGGTACACCACGTGCTATAATTAGTGATCAATGTACACATTTTTGCAACTGTTCTTTTGAAGAATTGATGAAAAAATATGGGGTATTACATAAAATCTCTACTACCTATCATCCTTAGACTTATGGACAAGTAGAGCTTGCTAATATGGAAATTAAACAAATTTTAGAAAAAACGGTTAACCCAGATCACAAGGATTGGTCTTTGAGACTAGTTGATGCACTTTGGGCTTACCGTACAGCTTTTAAAACTCCCTTAGGTATGTCACCTTATCGGCTTGTTTTTGGAAAGCCTTGCCACTTACCCGTGGAGCTCGAGCATAGAGCTTGTTGGGCCATCAATTCTTTTAATTTTGACATAGGAGAGGCAAGTAAGCTTAGAAAGTATCAACTAACCGAGTTAGAGAAATTAAGAAACGATGCTTATGAGAACTCTAGAACCTATAAGACCAAGATGAAATCATTCCATGATAAAAAAAAAATTAGAGGAAAACATTTAGACCTAATGATCAAGTGTTCTTATACAACTCTAGACTTCATAAGCATCCTGAAAAACTTCGGTCAAGATGGACCGACTATTTTATAGTAAAAAATGTTTTTGAAAATGGGGCAGTGGAAATTGAGGACACTAAGAACGGTCAGATTTTTAAAGTGAATGGTCAACGACTTAAGATCTTAATCGATAGATAAGATCCGAAAGTGGAAGACATTCTGCTTATGGATCCGGTCTATTCACCTTGGCCACACAACAAAAGTATGTTTTTTTTAATTTTACTTTTCTTTTGTTTTGTGAGTTTATTTTTAGTTTTTAGTTTAATTTAATCTGATATATATATATATATATATATTATTTTTATTATTATTTTGGCTGATTTTATTTTTCTCTTTCTCTTTGGCAAACAAACAACTTTTTTTTTTAATCAGGTCGCGTGGCGCCCAACCAGAACCCGCGCCGCGCCCCACAGAACGCCTCCCACACTCCCACAGCCCAATCCGCAGGGCACCTTGAGCCAAGCCACGGCTTGCCCTGATTTGCCACCTGCACACACACTTAAAACCCTTTTTCACTCTCTCTTCTTCATATCATCACACAAACCCAGCAGCTCTTTTCCCCTTTTTCTCTTCCTCTCTACAAACCCAAACCTCCATCATCATTTTTCCTCAAAATTTCTTTATTCTACCTCTATGTCTTGTAGGATTTTGCACTAATCTTGCAACTTTTTTTGAAAATTTCTCCAACCCACTTGGTTCAAAGAAGCTTTTGGTGTTCATCAAGCAAACTTCAAGTTGGTGATTAGTTTTCTTTATCTCCAATTTTGAGTATCAAGTAAGCATAAATTCTTCCCTTCTTGTTCAATTGTGCTATTTGGGTGGTTGATTTTACCTTTATATTATTATTCCATACACTTGATTCATATGGCACCCAAATCCAAGAGACCAAGAGGGAAACAACCTCAAGAATATGATGAGAACAAGTTCGTTAGTTTTGAGGATAGTGAGAGATATAATAGCTTGTTAAATACTAAGAAAATCATTCTTGAGAGAGGATTCAATATCACTAAGAGGAGAAGCCCATTCTTATTTCAAATGATTATTGATAGAAATTGGGGTACCTTTTCAAGACAACCATCTAATTCTCTCCCAAATATAGTTCGCGAATTCTATGCCAATGCCGATGAACATAGGAATGGTAAGATTTTGGTGAGAGGAAAAATAGTCTCTTTCAGCCGTTCATCCATTAATAGGTTCTATGGGTTACCTGACATAGAACATAGTGAGTATCTTGCATATGTATCTAATACTGATTATGATAAGATTTGCCATACTCTCTGTGTTTCGGGCACAACTTGGAAAATGACGGGTAATACACATAAAACCTTGCCCGGTGCATCTTTGAATGTCAATGCTCGGGCTTGGCAATATTTTGTATGTCACAAATTAATACTTGATTTACATTATAGTGACGTGACTATTGAGAGAGCTGTTTTCATATATGCCATTTTGATGGGTATGACCATAGATGTGGGTGCAGTAATATCCAATTCTATCTTACACAGTGTGCGACATAAGCTTGGGTTATACTTTCCTTCTTTGATCACCCAACTATGCATCCAAGCTGATGTCCTGATAAGTGCTTAAATATTCATATTTAAGCCCTTTTATTTAAATTTGTTAGGTCCTTAGTTATGTTAATTTAGTTCATTTGTGTGTTTCACATGTTTTTTATAGGTCTTGGAGAAAAAGAAGTAGTCTTGGCACTTAAGGGAAGAAGCTGGAGATCCCAGAGCAGCTTCTGGTCAAAGTGCGATCGATCGCAATACTGCATGCGATCAAGCGCACATGCGATCATTCGCACACATAAAGGATCGAACGCATCACTACGATCGAGCGCAAGACGTATGCGATCGAGCGCACTTGTACGGGTGTGAACAGTAACTGCAGAACCCCATTTTGGAAATAAAGGAGTTTTGTGTTTTAGGAAAGTTTGGGAATTCATGAGCCTTCTAGGACTACTCAAGCCCTATAAATACACTTGTAAAGCACACACAAATCATCACCTCTTAGAGAACACTTCTTTTATCTTTTGCTTAGCTCGAAGTTCTAGGTTTTGAAGAGGATTGATAACCCGTCTCCCTAGTATTCTTCGGGTTTTATATTTTATGTTTAATACAAATTAGGTTTTTTATTTTTTATTTTTTTTTTGCCCATGCACACTGCTTGCCATCGATCGCACCATTCAATGCGATCGAGCACAAGAGTGCGATCGAGCGCACCAGTCAATGTGCTCGAGCGCACAGGTGCGATCGAGCGCACCCTACGTGCGATCGAGTGCACCCTGCGTGCGATCGAGCACACTCGTGGCAGAAGGTTTAGTTAGAAATCTGAAAATTTTCACTCACACACACTCACTCTCTCTCACTGTTCACTCGCACCCTAACACTCAGCAGTTCCCGCTCGCACTCTCCCATTACAAACCACCACTCTCACACTTTCCACTCCACCATCACCATCATCACTAACCATCACCGCCACATACCCGCTCCGCTGTTACATATTCCCTCTATCCACAAGGTACTCCTTTTCGTTCACACACACAAATTTTTAATGCTTTATTTACACCTTCAGTAAGTAAAAAATATCATGTGTGTGATTGGATGTTATTTTTCTGCTTGCAGGAGGTTAGGACAAATTCAAATCCTCAAGACCAGAGCTTGGATTTTTGGTGCAGACCACCTGTTCGACGAAATCCCTGACCGTGTGCGATCAAGCGCACGGCTGTTGCGATCGAGTGCATAGTCTAGTGTGTGATCGAGTGCATCTATTTGAGATTGATCGCAAATTAGGCAGAAACAAAAAGCAACATGTCCAAACCATCTGTTTCCACCTCCGGTGCATCCAACAGCCGTGCCTCGTCATCCCGGCCCAGTATCGAGCAACGAGAGCTCTTATTTGAGACTGCCTTCGCCATCGATGACGTATTCAAGCACATCGACGCCACTCAATGGGCCGTCCAAGCATTTAGACATCGAGGGTTGAAGAGGCTTTTCAAGCTGGTTTGCTCGACTACTTACTCCCAGCTCGTAGTCCAGTTCTATGCGAGCCTTTCTTTTAACTGTAGCAAACCGAGAGTACTGACTTCTTCGATCCAGGGCACACCCGTAGAGGTGACTAATGCTGATATAGTCGTTGCTCTTCATTGCACTAACGAGTCCCCTCCGGAGGACACTAATATCGAGGAACAGCCAGAGTCTTTTGCCCTGGCTGAGATTATTACGGATATGTGCGCTACTCAGTACACTAACAGACACAACAATGCAGCCAGTCGGTCAAAGTTGCCTCCATGACTTTGGCTTGTTAACACTATCCTTTAGCGCAATATGTGTCCATTGGGGCACAAGACACAGCGGAGAGACCAGTTTCTACAGACCCTATATGCCTTCCACAGAGGTCACTGGTACTCTATTCTGGCTATTATATGGAGCCAGTTGCACAAATTCTGGGATCACATCCATGGCCGACAGACCACCACGACCAATGCATAGGGCCTCCCTTTCCATTCCTACTCTCCTATATACTCAAGAAGAAAGGGATTAAGGGGACCACCAACGACAGACCAGTGCGAAAGCATCCCTTCTTCGGGAAGGCTCAGTGGACACATAGCCTCTCACACATGCCTCGAGGACTTTCAACATCTGCTCCAGCAGCTGAAAGAGTTGAGGAGGGTCATATGGAGACCGAGACCCCTGTCATTAGCCTAGTGTGAGAGAAGGACCATACGGACACGAGACCCACAGAGTCCCAGCACTTTCTAGCTAAGCTGTCCTCCTTCTGAGGTGAGGTCTTTGTCGCTACCACGCTCGTGCATCAGCGCATGGATAGTTTGAAGGCATGGTTTACACGATAGGAGGCTATGCTGCAGGTTATTCTTGATTGCCTACCTTTAGCACTCGGTGCCTCTCTGACTACACCACCTGATGATCAGCAGTGAGAGGATACCACGTCTGGCTGAAGACGTTAAACTTAGCGCTCATGGGAGGCACCCCAAAACATATCTTTTTTCGTATTTTTTTTTATTATTGTTAATGTTTACTTTTTCATTTTTGTTTATTATTACTTGTTTTCCCTTTTACGTTTATTTTTCTTTCTTTTTCAAGGACAGCATAAGTGCATCCAGTTGAAGTTTGGGGGCGTGCTACAAGCCATGCCAGCCATCAGTTCTCCATCTCCCAGGTCAGCTCCTTCCATACTATTCACACATTGGGGACAATGTGCAATTTAAGTTTGGGGGTATGGGGACACATTCACACACTCACTATATCCCACATTTTTTGTTGTTTTGTTGTGTTGTTGTTTTCATAGATAAATGCATGTCATACTGTTCTAAAAATTCTTGGTGATCTAAACAAAGAATATGATTTGACTTTATAAGTGAGCTTAACACCTTGAACATATAGGCTAATAATTAAGTTTTGAACATAGATCACTTCCTTTTAGGCATTTAAGGATTCACAAGTTTGACCTAAAACATCACAAGCACATTAGCACATAATTGTGTGGGGTATGACATGTAATTTTGATTTGTATGTTTCTTTTGCTCGACTGTGAACCAAATGGCCTATTAGACTAACATCTTGGCATAGGAAGATAGAAACAAATTGTTAGTACTCAAAAAGAAAAAAAATGCTCCTAATTATCAATAAAACAAACTTTCCACTGAGTAATTGGCCCTCTTGCCTCAGTAAGCAGTGAGTGTCACTTCAAAAGGTGGAAATTTTGTTAACTTAAAAGATCATTAAAAAGAATTTTTCTCTGAGTAACTGGCCCTCTTGCCTCAGTAAGCAGTGAGTGTCACATCAAAAGGTAGAAATTCTGATTGGTAGCATTGAGACCAGTTAGTTTCATAGCCTTTTTGGCTCGAGTTAGTAAGTCCTTAGGGGTGTCTTTACACCTAATGCCCTAAAACCATCTGGTTTGGGAGTCATTGGCTAAATGCTCATTACATGAGTCAAATAGAAAGCTTAAGGGGACTAACTTGGCAAAAATCTCACAAATAAAAGAAAAGAAGAAAACTTATGCCATCTTTGTTGATTCTAATAGGAAATTTGGTGAATTTTGAGTCATTGAAACACTACACATTAGAATTATTTGGAAACCTAATCTTTTATGTGCTAGTTCACCACACACCAAAATCGAACTTGTGATGTCTTAAACTGCCTCATAAAAGTGATTTGCATTCAAAACTCTTATTCATTGCAAAGATATGTTTATATGTGTTAAGCTTACTCATGAATGCGCATCATTATTTTGTGTGACAACCTAAAATTTTTGTGGATATTATGATTATTGGATTTATCTATGTGGCTTTACTTTTTTCATTTTAGTTTTTAGTTTTGTATTGCTAAGGGACTAGCAATATATAAGTTTTGGGGTGTGATAGGTGCTTAAATATTCATATTTAAGCACCCTTTATTTACACTTGTTAGGTCCTTAGTTATGTTAATTTAGTTCATTTTACTTCATTTGTGTGTTTCACATGTTTTTTATAGGTCTTGGAGAAAAAGAAGTAGTCTTGGCACTTAAGGGAAGAAGCCTGGAGATCCTGGAGTAGCTTCTGGTCAAAGTGTGATCGATCGCAATACTGCATATGATCGAGCGCACATGCGATCATTCGCACACATGAAGGATCGAGTGTAGAACTACGATCGAGCGCACATGTATGGGCGTGAACAGTAATTGTAGAACCTTATTTAGGAAATAAAGGAGTTTTGTGTTTTAGGAAAGTTTGGGAATTTATGAGCCTTCTAGGACTACTCAAGCCCTATAAATACACCTATACAGCACACACAAATCATCACCTCTTAGAGAACACTTCTTTTATCTTTTGCTTAACTCGAAGTTCTAGGCTTTGGAGAGGATTGACAATCCGTCTCCCTAGTATTCTTCGGATTTTATATTTTATGTTTAGTTTATATATGATGTTTATTTTAGACAGCATGTGTAACTAACCTTTTTATAGGGCTCAATTGAAGCCCTAGTTATGCTTTCTCATATATTTATTCATTGATAAAATCTTCGCCAATAGCCTTTATTATGTTGCTTAACTTGATTAATGCCTGTGCTTATTTAAATTCCTCATATGTATGTGTATGGCTAACGTATGCATGTGGTATGGATTGGTTAGTTAGATCAATTTGGATGACCGAGTCTTGGGTCTAACATTAGTAACAAAAGATATCCACACCGGATTCTTGAGTTAATCAACATGGAAAACCGGGAGTAGATACCATGCCCTAGGTCTCATGTGGTTGTCGATTTCCATAAATCTTATGCTTTCTTAAGGAACAACTCACGCATATACCATGTTGAATCCCTTAAGTAAGAAAAAGAGTTAGAGTAGATACCATGCCTAACTTATTGCTTATGGAAATCAATAGCTTAAGGAGTAGATACCATGCCCTTAGGTTGGCGACAATTAGGTATACATGATAAGGCTAGTGCACGGATACATTATACAATTGGGAAAGTATGACTAGTGGTGGATATCAAAGGCTTATATCTTTATTATTATCAAATCACATTCAACAGTTATTTATTTCTTTTTACTTTGAAGAATCTAATTCTAAAACCGAACTTTACCAATCCCTGTCGATATGATCTTGCTTTCGCACACTACACTACACTGTTGACCTTGTGCACTTGCAAGTAAAACTAGTACGATTATTTGCTTATTTATTTAGGTAAATAAATGCTTAACATATCCCTTACAGTAGTATTGAGGAACACCACCCACCCAAGAAACCCATCGATGATGGCCTACTCACTCTAATTAGAACCTCAAGGCCACAAATCCGGGGAGAGCAGGCAGTGATTACTGCTCCTCCTCCTCCCTCTAGAAATTTTACTGTTGTAGAGCACCTTGAGCATTTAGAGAGTCGTTTTGACGAGCACCAGAAACTATTATTTGATAGGTTAGATCGTCAAGACCGATTCTTGGCTTGTCAAGACCGATTCTTGGCTCGGCAAGCCGATTATCAAGCGGAGGTCAACTCTTCCTTTGGTCAGATGTACCAACACCTTGTCTCTGCTACTGGTTGTAATATGGGTCATTTTCCTACCATGCTAACCTATCCGGGTTCATCTTTTGATCCACCTCTCGAGGAAGGTGAAGAGAGTGAAGGGAATGCAGATGATGATGAGAATTTAAAGGAATAATTTTGGGTTCTATCTCTTATTTTCCCTTTTCCTCAGATTATTTTTTGTTATTTTCTTTTTCTCATTTTAGTGATTTTTCTACATTTTATGTGCTAACCTAACATATGGTGGGAATCTTAAGGGTACACCACAGTCGTTTTCTTTTTGTTGTCTTGTTCTATGTTGTAGATTGGAATTTTAGCAAGAAGAATGGCATGCAATTCCCTGGTGGTACACATTTTTCGGCACCTGTGCACTTGTGCTTACAAAGGGAGTTTTTCTTTACTTTCCCTTTAACATTGAGGACAATGCAAATTTTAAGTTGGGGGTGGAGACGTATTTCTTTAAAATTGCTTGGTGTTACCTTCCCTTACCTTTTGTTTTAAGCATGATTTGTGTTTGCCTTAGAGTTAATTCATATGTCAATGATATGACCCTAATTGAGATACCATATAGTGTTTAGAAGAAGTTAAATCTTGCTTCAGTTTGAAATTAATTTAAGTATCAATCTTCATTTGGTTTAAGACTCTATTTTGTGGTAAGATTGTATGATTAGTCTAAAACATTTAGAGAAGTTTTATGTGTGATTGCTTTGAGAATACTTTTGTAGTCTCGACAAGCTCTAGAACTTACTTGATAACCACTTGAGGCAAATTCTTAGAATGCACATTACTTAGGATATGATATAGGCCATTTTTGGACCGTTTGAGCCTGTCAAACCCACTATTGCTATATTTACCACTAGTCACCTATTTGAGCCCTTTTTCTTGAAAAAGAATTTGAGCCTTGTTTCTTTTAATAACCTACTTACTCACCATTATAAGCCTAAGAAAATATTTTATCCTTACCTTCCTCTTAAAAGAACTTAGCTATACACATTTGTTGAGAAGCACTTAAAAGGAGTAAGGATGGAAATATGAGAAAATATCACTACTATAACCCAAGTACATTAAAGGAGATAATTGGAGGTTATGGAAAAGAAAAGAAAAATGAAAAAGGAGGTGAATGGTCTTATGCCAAAATACAAAAGAAAAGAAAAGTGAATTATGGCAAAGAAAGAAAAAAAAAAAGAAAAGTGGTGATTTGAGAAAAATGCTCGAAAAATAGTTGAAAAAGTTGGGTGTTGAAGTAAAGTTATCTAGTGCTTAAAAGTGGTTGTGTTTAAAGCTAAGAGATTGAGTTCTTTAACTTATGAATCCTTCCCATTCTTTCTTAACCTTTACCTTAGCCTAACGTTACAAGCTTATTAAAGACCTATTGATCCAATGTAATGTGATTTTTCTACAATAGTGGAGAGTGGTTTGAAATTTAAGCCTATGGAGCTTGTTTTTGTGATTGATGTCACGCAATTTATTATGTTTTAGAGGCCAAGACTTGTATTCATGAATGTTATGCATAAAATCATCTGGATGTTCGGATTAATGGATTGCGGTAAGATGGATATAAAGAGTCAATAACGATCTTAAGATTGATGTCTGGATTACTTTTGAAGTTTGGTGAAATTTAATGATTCTTTTGGGTCATAAAAGATATATTATCGTTTCTTGATAAACCTATAGGATAGATTATGTGTGTATAAATTGAAAATAAAAATTATTTCATAACAATCAAATTAGGGTTTATACATGTTCTCATTGAATATTTGCTGATTGCATGTTTGGGATGTGAAACGTGCAATCGAGATAAAAACAACTGAATCAAGTTAGGATTAGGGCAATGAACCTAGGGAGGATTCCTGGATCCTTGTTGTCCCTCTATTATATTTTACAAACAATACAATTACTTCATCATCAATTTCAGATTCTCTACTTACTCTGATTATATCGTCTCATATTAAAGTTTACATCTTTCTTTATAGTTAACTTGTCTCCCTGTGGAATCGATACCCCAAAGCGGTGCTACATCTATTGCATTACTCTTTTGGGCGTAATCAGTTCTCTTCCACATAGTATGTATGAAGAATATGAAAAAACTAATATACATATAAGCATGAGCTTAGTTCTCAATATGTCCATGATTTTAATAATACTAGCGATTATATTTATGATGATGAAAGGGTAGCTTATAAAAATTATTATTATGCTCCTAAAGCTGCTTACCATGGTTGTATTGAGTATGATCATGCTTCTGAAAGTTATGATGGGTATGATGCCTACGACGAGCTTGTGATAGAACAAAAGTCCAACCCATTAGCTTCCTCCCAAGTTCAAGAGAAGCTAATCCACCCACTGAAAGAATGTAAAGAATTGTGTAAATCTTTGGATATTGTGACAGTGACAGATGATCTCGAACTTGATAACTCAAAGCTCACTGATGGGGAAGACTCTGCAGAACAACAAGAGAATATTGTGGAATATAAGCTAACCCAAGATAAAGTCGACGACACTGAGATACTCCAACAGAGTTTGCACCGGTTGAGCCAGTTTCTTATGTAGTTGACTTTGCTGAGCACATTAAGGTGGTTGAAATGGTTTGAGAGGCAGAAAATGTTGCTTGTAGAAGTGAGGCTCTTGTGGATTCACTTTCCCTTGCTATTGAATTTATCCTCTTTACCTGGTTTCAAGTACCGAGGCCGAGTAGTGGAGAATGATGGAGAACATGAGGAAGATTAGAATTAGAGATTTTAATCTAAGAATTGGGGGATATGGGAATAATTATGTAATTGAAAATATTAAGAATTATTATCTTAGTTAGCTTCCTTGATTAGGATTAGGCTTATCTCTCATGGTTATCTGATTTGTTTTCAGTCTTAATTTATCTTATATAGGATTCTCATTTGTTATTTGGCAGCTTATGAATGAATTCAGATTAAATTACCAATTTTCATACTCTGTGATTGAGTGTTGAATTGTCCATATGATTTGGACTACTGTTCTATGTGATTTGGTTCAGTATTCCCATGTGATTTGGGAATATCAATGTGATTTTGATCATATCTATATTTAATTTCTTTGTTTCTTTTCAATTCTTTTATGTCTTCCTTATTGACCGACATCACTTTGTCTTTGTCATTTAATGTAGACCAAGCTACATCAACAAAGTGAACACATTTTTTGACACCAACTTATCAGGTAAGAATTAACCACGATTAAAAAACAACTACTTTGTTATAATCTAACGTAAGTTGATATATAGTTCGAGCCTACTGTCGATGGTAAGTTTAACCTACTTAAAAAGTTCTTCCATTGCAAAGTAAATATTTGTTAATTCTTCATTACATGAGTTGGGAATATATGAAAACATCAACAAATCCAAAATCTTGCCCCATGTGAAAGCTATTTACAATATCTTGCAAAATAACTTTCGTGAACCAGAAAAAATTCTGTTGGGAGATGAAATTTTGTTGTCATCTGAACATTGGATTGAGAATTTTTTACAACTAATTAATGATCGTAAATAAACTTTGTTATATCTCACATGAAAAAGTTTTGAGTGCATAATTAAATTAAACAACTTCTCAGTTTATAATATGGAAGATTCATTATTCAAGTTCACTTACAGAAAGTCGAAGAATTGGTTGCAAAATCTAGCAGCAAAACATTTTAGAAATCATGCTTCTAACAATATATGAGAGAGAAGGATTCACCCTCAACAATAAATTAGGGACGGTTATATATTTGAAGCTGTCAAAAAGGAGGGTAAAACATCGTTTTGAGGGCTGGGAAAGATATGGAAGACTACATGAGGAATCAAATGACAATCCTCTACTTCCCTAAGAGACTTGAACCTAAGCTTGAATATATAAATTATTTAGGATTCGTTTTAGATTTACACTACTAATCAATATCAATCCAGTACCAGTTAAGGAATTAATGCCAAACTCCTGTTTTCTTTGGATGCGAAATTTTTGTGTCTCACATATATAATAAAGATTGGAAATTGCATGAATGAGCTTTAATAATTTTCAACTTAATATTTTAATCATAGACTTTATTTGCACCAAAAACTCAATACTACTCGGCTCTAATCAAACTTTTGCTGATTAAACATAGTGTTGGTATTTGTCTAAGGATTAAACGGGATGGAAGAATGAAGCTTCATCCATCAGGTCCAGGTGTACACCGAGGCACAGGTGGTGTGCGCCGTGACCACCAGCCAAGGTGGAAGTCCAAGGAGGTGTGCGCCGTGGCTCAACCTCCCCCACACCGCAGTACCCAGCAAAGATAAAGACCTGGAGGATTTCTCCCCTATGTGCTCCGCAGCCTGCCCTGTTCTAGGCTGCGGTGCTAAGCACATCTGAAGCCTCATTATCAGCACTTTGAGATGGTGTATGGGTCATTGTTAAAATGCACAGGTTCACTTAGACTCTTAGAGAGCCACGAGTCTGTGGTTCTTGAGATCTAAGGGTTAAGATTGATCTCAAAGATTGCATGAAGAAGTTGCTGCCCTATATAAAGGGTCATCTAGGAGAAATTCAACAAAAAGATATGTGAATGACATGCAAGTGTGAGAGTTCAAAGACATAAAACACACATAAGAGACTCATTCAAGAGAGGCTGGTTGTTTAGAGAGAAAGTAGTCTAGATTGGGGATTCAAGGGCTTTGTAATTGGAATTTTCTTGGGGAAAATTCCAGGGAAGCACTTAGTCCTTATCACTTTCTTTTTTTCTTCTTTCGTTCTTCTAGAATAAGAGGGTTCTTGAAGATGTGTTGCTATAATTGTAAGAACTCTATTGATTTAGTGTAGATAGCTCGGAGGAGCTCTCGGGGATGTAGGCACATTGTTGAACCTCAATAACAATTGCTTGTGTTCTTTCTTTGATTGTCTTATTGTTGTTTTTGTTAATTACAAATCATTGCGGATTTGAGTGTTTGGAAAGATAACAACCTGGGATTCCACAAGAAGATGATTTTCCAACACATAAAAACTTCAAAAGCCAAGATCGAGGGCTTAAATTAACTATGTACAATTACATATATTGTTGCATTTAATAAAGGCGATGGAGATTAGATGAAATGTAGAATTACCACTTGCAGCTTTCCAATATAATCCCTAGCCTCTCCAGTCGATAAAACTCCTATTAACATCACTCTTGAAACTATGTTGGAAAATGCTAACAAACATTGATTCTGATTTCCAAAACAAGAAAAAACATATTTAATGGAATTAACAAAACTGAAACAAATTGAAGCGCGTACTTACTTTATGAAGTGAAAAATAAATTATAGAGAAAATTAAAGAGAAAAAAAAAAAACCTTCCAAGTCCATGAACAATTCAATTAGGCTAATAGAGTTCATACTAACAAAACCAACTTCTCTTGAAGCTTCAATATTCAGTGGTTCAATCTCAAGTTCCTTAGGTAAAATTGGTATGTTTTTACCTCCACATTGCAAATCAAAATTGCATTCTAAGCATTGAGGTTCTCCTACCTCAACCATTCTTATAATCTCCTCTAAATTTGCATTAAGGCTTCCAAATTCACGCATATATTCAAATCCATTTAAGACTTCAATTTCATTATTATCTCCTTTACACTGCCATAAAGGTTCTCCTTCAATCCTCATTTTTAATAGTTCATCCATGGCTGCAATTGCAAGGTTAGTAATTCTAGTTTTGTTTGTATCAGTAGAGATGGAGACCGCCATAAAAAGGTCACTTTTCCTATCCATATGCTCATTTCTAACATTTGTGGATGACCTAGAGCCAGTTGAATCTTGAGGAGATTCAGGATTAATTACCGAAGGAAAGCCAACATCTTCATTGTCTTGCATAATTTCATCAACTTGTAATTGGAATAAATATTAGAATAAAGAAAACTCCATAATACAAAAATAACAATTGGAGAATTTAAAATTTAAATAACCATTTAAGAGATCATCCACATAATACTATATATCTAGCCAGTGAGATTCAAGAAATTTACACGTGACGATTTAACTTAATTCATTCATCTTGAAACTGTAATGTTGGTTTTTTTGGGTTTTACGATTTCATTAAACATATATAATGAGTAATCATGGCCAAATCTTATGGATTAATTTCAGTAAGAAATTGTTCAATGTCACATTAGATCATAAGTAATTAAGAACTAAATGTAAATAAATGAATAAACTTTATATATTCATTGTTTAAGCCATCTTTACTTGTGGATCAACATTTGGTTAAGGTTCTAACCCTAAGGCTTCCTGCAGATCAAGACTGATCCATCCAACCAAAGATAGATTAGAATAAAAATAATTTCATAAAAATTAAAAAGAGAAAAATTACATATATATATATATATATATATATATATATCTTTAATAATTTCTTCAAGAATTTCAAAGAACTCACTTGTCCATTGCATTTACAACTATAGGAACAAAGTTGAAAGGAAACAAATTTTAAAACAAACTATCTAGCATTTTGGATCCATAACGTTATCAATAATATATATATATATATATATATATACACACACACACAATCTATAGTCCTTTCCTTTATTATTCCTTTCTATAGAAAGAGTTGCATTTAAGAGAAGAAGTGAGACAATACAAAGAGAAGAGAATTGTATTGAATTGTGTGATTTTCTTACAAGGGAGGTATCCTATTTATAGTCTAACCTAAGGGGAATGTTTTCTATTCTAACCAATGTGGCACTAACATATACATTGTATATATATATATATACACACACACACACACATTAACAACCCCTCTCAAGCTCAAGGTAGTAAAATGGAGACCAACTTGAATTTGGAAACTAAATTTTGAAGGTGTCCAAGAGGATGTGTTTTAGTGATGATATCAATAGTTTGATCGGTGGAAGAAACTGATAATAGTTCAATAGTCCCACGAGTGAGATGATGACGCACAAAGTGATAATCAATCTCAATGTGTTTTGTGCATTCATACATCATTGTGAGCAATCTAGATAGCACTTTGATTATCATAGCTGATGATAGTGGTAGTAGAATGAGTGTCGCCCATGTCTTCAAGTAACCAGTGAAGCCAAAGAAATTCTTAAGTTGTATCAGCAAGGGCTCGATACTCAGCCTCTATACTAGATCGAGCGACTACTATTCGCTTCTTGCTTCGCCAAAAAATAAGAGAATCACTAAGAAAGAAGCAATAACCAGTGGTGGATCTACTATCAGTGGGATCACCTACCCAATCTACATCTGAGTAGGCACGAAGCTTAAGTGAAGAGTGAGAGAAATGGAGACCATTAAATAAGGTCCTCTTGATGTACCTGAGAATGCGAAGAGCTGCGACATAATGGGGTGTGCGAGGAGCAGAGAGAAATTGATTGACAATATGGATAGCATAAGAGATGTCAGGGTAGGTAATTGTAAAATAAACAAGACTGCCAACCAATTGGCGAAACAAGGTGGGGTCTTCCAAAGGTGTACCATCCATAAGAGTGAGTGTAGAGTTGAGCTCAAGAGGAGTGGTACATGTCTTACTATCTATGAGTCTCGCTCGAGTAAAAAGGTCAGAAGCATACTTTGCTTGAGAAAGATAATATCCCTCAGAGTTAGAAGTGATCTCCAGACCTAAAAAGTAACTGAGCTTCCCAAGATCTTTCATCTCGATATGTTGGCTAAAATAAGTCTTGAGATCTGAAATTATAGATGTCTCATCACCAGTGATGATCATGTCATCAACATAGAGGAAAAGAAAGACAGTACACTGGTCTGTTTTCCGAATGAAAAGAGCAGAATCATGTGAGCTGGGAGTGAATCCAAAATCTCCAACAATGGTTTTGAACTTAGCAAACTAAGCCCAAAGAGCTTGCTTGAGACCATAGAGAGCCCAATGAAGTTTGCAGGCTTGATGTAGAAGATGATGAGAACAAATAGGAGGACACATATAAACTTTTTCTGTGAGTTCACCATTAAGAAAGACATTTTTCACATCCATCTGAAATAATCCCCAATGATGAACGGTGGCAACTGTAATTAAGCTACGAACTGAAATAAGGCGGGAAGCCAAGGCAAAGGTCTCCTCATTGTTGATCCCGTACTCTTGAGTAAACCCTTTAGCTACCAAGCGAGCCTTGTATCAATCAATGGACCCATCAGAGTGAGTTTTGATCTTGTAAACCCACTTTCACCCCAGAACATGTTTGCCTTTTGGTAAGTCCACTAGATCCTAAATGTGAGTGTTTTTTAGTGCCCGTAGTTCATAATTCATTGTTTTTTTCCAAAGAGGATCAGAATTAGCTTCATGATAAGACTGTGGTTCATGGTGAGAAAGAATAGTAGAAAAAACCACAAAGTCACGAAGATTAACAGAAGGAGTTTTTACCCAGTTACTTCACCGATGAGGGAGATCAGAAACTATTGGAGCGGATCCATTGAAAGAGACAAGTTGCTCAGAAGAGGGTAAGGTGGATAACTCAATGGAGGTGTCTGTAGATATGTTAGATGGTAATGAAATATCTGATAAAGAGATATACTGTGTTGGTGGAGATGTTGACTTAGAAGAAGAATTTATCTCAAGAGTGTCGGGAAAAATATCTTTGGAAAGGTCAGTGAATAGGAGAAAGGTGTTTTCATGCGACAGGTCAAACTTAGATATGGAGGTGAACATCTTGTGTTCCTAGAAAACAATATGACGAGACACTCGGAGACGTTTGGAGTAGGGATCCCAACATCTGTAGCCTTTGTGTTCAACATTGTATCCTAAGAAACAACATAAACGAGATCTAGGTTCCAATTTGGTGCGCTCATGAGGCTGAAGGAGAACAAAACAGGCACAACCAAATACCTTTAAGAGTGCTATAGTCAGGAGGGTGACCACAGAGATGCTCAAAGGTGATTGATTCCTAATGATGGGAGAAGGTATATGGTTCTTAGTATAAACAGCTATAAGAGCAGCTTCACCCTAAAAACATTCAAAACACGAAATGGATATGAGAAGAGCACGAGTGGTATTGAGAATGTCTTAATGTTTGCGCTCAGCCCGCCCATTTTGTTGAGAGGTGTCTAGACATGAACGATGAGAAATAGTGCCATGTTGGTGAAGAAATTTAAGGACACTAGAGTCTATGTATTCAACAGCATTGTCAGCACTAAACACTTTGAAATTGCAAGAAAATTTAGTTTTGACCATAGTAGAAAAATCAAAGTACAATTGAGGTAATTTAGATCGATTACGCATAAGAAATATCCAGGTGTAACGGAAGTAATCGTCAACAAAAATGATAAGATATCTACAGCCTCCCATAGTAGCAGTGGGAGACAGCCCCAAACATCAGAGTGAATCAAGTCAAATGGTACAGAAGAATAAGAATCACTTTTGTGAAATGGTAATGTTGATTGTTTGGAAAGTTGACAAGAAAGACAATCAAAGTGTTCTTTATTAACAAGCCCTAAATGACCACTAGACACTAGGGATTGAAGATGACCAACAGACGCATGACCCAGACGAGAATGCTAGAGACTGAAGGATGGGGTAGATGAGACTGGGGCTACTGTCTGAACTGATGAAGAGAAACAGGATAAAAGGTGAAGATTGATGAGCTTAAAGATTCTTCCAACCTTATGACCTATTCTAAGAGTTTGTCCCGTCTTTGGATCCTACACACAACAACCAGAAGCAGAAAAAAAAAAAAAGATAGTTAGACTAAAGTCACATAATTGACTAATATATACGAGATTAAGAGTGAGTTAGGGAATATAATAAGTATCAAGAAGAGAAGTGTTTAATGTTGTAATTTTTTCTATATGACTCGCAATTATGGGAGAACCATCAGTAGTTTGAATAGTTGGAGTATGATTAGAAAAATGTTTGGTGGAAAAGATAGTAGAATCAGGAGTCATGTGATTATAACATGCAAAGTCAAATAACCAAGATGAATTACCTAAGGTGACTGACATAGTAGTAGAAGGTAGATTAGCAATGTGAGAAAGGACTTTTTTGAAAATTTCCTCTATGTCAGAGGTAAAAAACGTTGCAATGAAAGCAATGGGTGATGAACTTTCAGCAGTAGTGGTAGCAGATCTAGAAGAAGTACCATGAGACATGTATTACTAAGAGTGTCTGTTGAGGTTTTGGAAACAATCACGCTAAAGATGACCAGGGGCCTACTTCTTACAGAATTGATAAACTCGAACTGGGCATTCCAAGAGAATGTGTCCTAGTTTCTTACAGTAATTGCATAATTTTAAGGATTCAGATTGATGCCCTTTTTTGTTGGGTTGAAAAGATCCAGATGGATGCCCTTTGTTATTAAGTTGTGGTCCCCTAGGAGTGGCGAAAACAGCATTTGTAAGGGTTATCTTGTGAGGGGCAAGATGAGTTTCCTTCGAGAGAAGTTCAGTGATAGCTTAATCTAAAGTAGGTAAGGGACTGCAGTGAAGGAGAGATGCACGAACATGCTCAAACTCATTAGTGAGGGCCATGAGAATAGAACCAAGCGTTGCTGATCCCGATAGTTAGAAATTTTTTTAGTATTGGTGGTATCCGTAAACTCTGGTTCTGAGGAGACAAGTTGATCCCAAACATAGTGCATCTCAGATAAGAAATTATTGATGGATTGCCCAGGCTATTGTTGCATGCAATGTAGAGTGCCCAGAAGTTAGTATTGATGAGACAAATCCACGGTGGTGTAACGTTTCTCTAAAAAATTTCAAAGTGACTTAGCAGTCTTGAATCTACCAATCTAGAGACTAACGGAGACTACACACATGTTGCGAATCCAAGTGATGATCTGGTGGTTTTTGCTATCCCATTCCTTGAGACGGTCTATGTATTTGGTGTTGTCTTCTCCAGTGATTTTCTTTGGTTCGGTGATATTTCCAATGACATATTTCCAAATCTTTCTACCTCTTAAGAAAGCTTGACATAACCTCAGCCCATATAGTGTAGTTGAGTCATTCCATAACAATGGCAATGGGTAGTGAAGCCTCAAGATGCTCCATAGTGTGCAAGAAATGAACTGGTTAGGAAATGACTGACTGGGCCTGAACATGATGGAACTGAGTCATCTAATTGGCAAAGCTGACTGGGGTCAACGACTGATGGAGTGGCAGCTAAGGTGACATCGATGGAGAATAAGACTCTGATTATAGTGATTATACTCAACTCTTGATATACCAAGAACCACTAAGAACCTGGCTCTGATACCAAGTTGAATTTAAGAGAATAAGTGAGACAACAAAAAGAGAATAGAATTGTATTGAATTGTGTGATTTGCTTACAAGGGAGGTATCCTAGTTATAGCCTAACCTAAGGGGAATATTTTCCATTCTAACCAATGTGGGACTAACATATACATTGTGTGTGTGTGTGTGTGTGTGTGTGTGTGTGTGTGTGTGTGTATATATATATATATATATATATATATATATATATATATATATATATATATATAACAGAAAGGATCCGATCAATTTCCAGGTCTACGTAAGAATATTGTGAGAAAAAATATTTGTTCCATAGAAATTTAAACATTTTATAAATCGATCAATCAATTTTTAAACCCAAAACCCTAATAGAGAACATCCCAAATTTGGGTTTGTACTAGTTTTAATCATGCCGAATGACCTTCTACCCTACCTTTTGTCTTTTACTATTCTACCAAAAAAATCCAATCTATAAGAATAATCTTTACTGAAAGCGTGAAAAAGATATGATAATTATGAAAAGAAGATAAAGGATATCGCTCTAACCATAAATATTTTTTGGTAGATTACTGACCGATTAAGAAATTGATAATTTCTATGAACATAGCTTCAATGTGCTTCTCACCATTATAATCTTCACTTATGCTCTTCATTATGTTCTATGATAGCTCATGTCACCTTACAAAGAAAAAAAAAGTTGAATAGTGTGTGTTATTATATAGTGCAATTTTTATCTTGATTCATTGAATTCTATCAACGAGCAACCGTGGTTTTGCATTTTGAAATTATGGGCGGGTTTCCTTTCCAGTATTATGAATGACGTTGATTTGTCTTTAATCAATGAAATTTTGTAGTGAGCGACCATGGTTTTTCATTTCTGGATCGTGAGCAGTGACCATGGTTTTGCATTTAGAAATTGTGGGCAGGTTTTTTTCCATCAATATGAATTATATGGAATTTGTTCTTCATTCAATGAATTTTGTTAGCGAGCCACTATGGTATTCCCTTTTTTATTGCCCCAATTAAAGAATTTATAAGTGTGTGTGTGTGTGTGTGTATGTATGTGTGTGTATTTGTGTGTGTGTGTGTGTGTGAGAGTGTGTGTGTGTGTGTGTGTATATATATATATATATATATATATATATATATATATATATATATATAAACACACGTTAGAAAAGAGGAGAATCGAACCCGTTTTCTAAACTATGACAGACTCAAAAAGTGACCATTAAGTTGAGCATATATATATGGAGAATGCAAACTTGAGACATGTAGTATTAGTTTAAGTTTAAACATGGTTGGAAGAGGTTTAAAGAAGTTAAACATGGTTGGAAGAAGGTCAAGCATCAAGTCTTTCAAGCCTCAGCACACTACGAGTGTGCCTTAACATGCAAGCAACAAAAAGGGTCCAGCAAAATGAGTGTGCACACCAGGTCAGGCCGTGGCCCTCCCTAGTCCAGGCCGCAGCACCCAGAAGAGGAGGAAGCTGGTGGAAGGCCAAGGCTGTGGTGCCCAGAGAAGGATGAAGGTGCGCTCTACCTTAGGCCATGGCGCTAAGCACACTAAAGGCACATTGAAGCAGGTTGTTCAGCCTCTTGTTAGGTGCGTGGATGCAAGATCAAAATGCACAAGATCACTTAGATTAGATCAAAGGCTAAGGTTGATTAGTCCTCAAGATCTAAGGGTGGATAATGACACTCAAGATTGGTTAAGAAGTTGGTGCACTATATAAAGGGTCACCCAGCTTCAAAGAGGTGTATGTGATACAAGTGGAAACACAAGTGTGTGACAGAACATGTGAATGAGAGAATTGTGTGAGAGAACAAAGACACAAAACATAAGAGAGACTCATTAGAGAGGCTGGTTGTTTAGAGAGAGAGAGTAGTATAGAAAGGGGATTCAAGGGACTTGTAAATGGAATTTCTTGGGAGAAATTCCAGGGTAACTCAAGGCCTTATCACTTTTTTGTTCTCTTCTTTCGTTCTTCAAGAACATGAGGTTTCTTGGAGAGGTGTTGCTGATTGTAAAGAACCCATTGATTTAGTGTAGAGGACTCGGAAGAGCTCATGGGGACATAGGCACATTGCCGAACCTCGATAACAATTGCTTGTATTTTCTTTCTTGCTTTGATTGTTGTATCTTTTTGTACAAGTCATTCTAGACTTGGCTGTTTGGAAGATCACCACCTGGGCATCTTGTCAAGGTGATTTTCAATAGTGGTATCAAAACTTTGGACAGCAGTTTTAGAGCAAGATGGCATCAGAGCAAGAACAGAAGGTGGCGGAGTCAAGACTCCAAGAATCGGAGGTCAACTTCTTAGGTGATTCAAGAACGGAGTTAAGATCTATATCTGATCGTGTTCTTGAGGCGAATCAAGGACGGAATTAAGATCAATATCTGATCATGTTCTTGAGGGTGATTCAAGAATGGAGTAAAGATTAAGATCGGATCATGTTCTTGAGGTTGATTCAAGAACTGTATTGAGATCAATCTTCGATCTGTGTTCTTGAGATTTAGAAGAAGTTGGAGAGCAATTGTGGGTGCTGCACAAATCTGGGATCATCTCCGCAAGATGGCTTCAAACTTTATGGTTGAGAAGTTTGATGGAAAAAGAGATTTTTTCCTGTGGAAGCAGAAGATCAAGGTTGTTCTTAGGCAATAGAAGGTGGACTTGGCTATTGGAGAAGATGATGCTTTTCCAGCAAGTATCACAAAGGACCAGTGGATCAAGATGAAGAAGATGGCTTACAGCACCATTTTCTTACACATGTCGGATAGTGTCACAAGGGAGTGCAGAGACTCGGAAGATCCGGCTCTCATATGGAATAAACTAGATAAGTTATTTCTTGCCAAGACTCTCCCTAATAAGAGGTATCTTTGTAAACGAATCTTTGCTTTTAAATTTGATCCTAATAAAGAGTTGCAAGATGATCTTGATGCCAAGATGAGGAGTGCATTAAGTGGAAAAGAGCTATTCATTAGAAGAAGGCCAGCAACTCGGTATGGCAGCAACATCCATGGCTACTACCAGGACAGAGGTAGAGGAAAGAGCCATGGGAGAGTGCACAACAACATCCATGGCTACTACTAGGATAGAGGTAGAGGAAAGAACCATAGGAGAGTGTATAACTACATACATGGCTACTACCGAGACAGAGGTAGAGGAGAGAGCCATGAGAGAGTGCACAGCAACATACATGGCTACTACCGGGATAGAGGTAGAGGAGAAAGTTATGGGAGAATGCATTCCAAACTGAGATTTGGAGGGAAGAAATGTTACTACTGTCATAATGAGGGTCATGTCAAGAAAGATTGCAAGGAGAAGATGAGAGATGAGGGATGAGGGAAGAAGCCATACCAAGAATGGAGAGGCTTCGGTTGCCTTGTGTGCTCGGATATGACTAAAAGGCAAGAAGGAAATGGGAAATGGATCTTGGATACTGGGTGTACTCATCACATATGCCCTCACCAGGATTGGTTCAAGAATTTCAAAGAAACCAATAATGAAAGGGTTTTCTTGGGGAACGATATTTCTTGCCAAGTGAGAGGGATAGGAGACATCCAATTGAGGATGTTTGATGGAGTTACAAGGCTGCTGTGAAATGTGAGGTATCTTCTAGATTTGAAGAGGAAATTGATCTCATTAGGGCAGCTGGATTCCATGGGCTACACATGCAAAGTAGAGGGAGGAAAGATCAAGGTGGCTAAGGGATCTTTGGTAGTGATCAAAGCAGCAAGAAATGATGGACTCTATGAGATGATCGGGGAGATAAAAATCAATGATCAAGAAATAAGCTTGATGGCTGAGATAGTTAGGGCAGCCTTTTAGCACACTTGTTTGGGACACATAAGCAAAAAGGGCCTGCAAGTTCTTAGCAAGGATGGTCTACTTGGAAAAGACAAAGTAGAGAAATTGGATTTCTACGAGTGTTGCGTTCTTGGGAAGCAATGCCGAGTCAGCTTCAACACTATAGTGCACAAGTCTAAGGGCATTCTTGACTACATTCATTCGGACATTTGGGGACCAGTAAGAACACCAACACAGGGAGGTAACTTTTACTTTTTGTCTTTAATTGATGATTATTCAAGAAAGGTTTAGGTTTATTTGTTTAAAAATAAATCAGATGCATTGAATAAATTTGTGTGTGGAAAAGGTTGTTGGAGACTCAAACTGGTAGGATAGTTAAGGCTTTACGAACCGATAATAGCTTAGAATTTTGTAATAAGGATTTTGATAAATTCTGTTAAGTAAATGGCATTCTAAGACATAGAACGGTTGTGAAAACCCCTCAGCAAATTAGAGTTGCTGAGAGGATGAATAAGACCATTATAGAAAAGGTTAGGTGCATGTTAGATGGATCTGGATTACCCAAATGTTTTTCGGGGGAAGTGGTGTCTACTGCTGCATATTTGGTTAATAGATCACCCTATAGGGTTGTGTACCATAAGACTCCCATGGAGATGTGGAGTGGAAAACCCCCTGAGTTGAGCAACCTTAGGACTTTTGGGTGTGCTGCATATGCATATAAAAAGGATGATAAACTTAACCCAAGGTCTAGAAAATGTGTATTTCTAGGGTGTAGTGATGGGATTAAGGGATATAGGTTGTGGTCCTTAGAACCAAAAGGAATGAAACTCATAATAAGTAGGGATGTTATTTTTAATGAATTGTTATTTCCCTACTTGGAGAAAACTAACCCTACAAGGCTAGTGAGCAAACCAGTCCGAAATTTATGGAGTATCGCATCAAGGAGAATTCAGTTCAGGTATAGCAGAGAAGAAAAGAGGCTTCAGACCAGGTAGAGCCCATTAATGAGGCCATTCTCAAGGCACTCATGAGGAGGCTGAACTGAAAGAGGATGATGCAGGGATTCGGAAGGACTATCGGCTCACAAGAGACCGAGAAAGAAGGCTGGTCGGACCACCTTCAAGATATGGGTTTGCAGATGCTGTGAATGCAGCAGCTCCTTGGACAGAAGGAGAGATGAGTGAACAAGAGACTTACATTGATGCCACGGGATGTAAGGATTCACCAAGATGAAAGCTAGCTATGGAGGAAGAAATGGATTCTTTGAGGAAGAACAACTCTTGGGAATTGGTGCCCAAACCATAAAAACAGAGAGTTATGGATTGTAGATGGATCTACAAGATCAAAGAAGGAAATACTCAAGGAGATAAAGTCCGGTATAAAGCTAGGCTGGTGGCGAAGGGGTTCACACAAAGGAAAGGCATGGATTTCACATAAACCTTCTCACCTGGACATAAGGTGGATAAAGTGGTGATTATCCTCATCTATGCCAATGATATGCTGTTGGTTCGGAACAGCAGGGAGAGGATGAAAAGGTTTACATCTCAACTTAGTGAGGAGTTCGAGATGAAGGATCTCAACCTTACACAAAAGATCTTTGGTATGAAAAGCATTTGGGAAAGGGAGAGAAACAGGTTAAAGGTTTCTCTGTCTTCTATGGAAGATGGTAAACCAGTGAAAGTTCCCCTTGCTAGTCATTTCAAGTTCTCCAGTGAACAATGTCTTGGAATGGATGAGGAGAAGAAGAAAATGGTAAAGGTCCCTTACTCTAGTGCGGTTGGACCAGTCATGTCCATGATGGTAAGCACTAGACCCGACATTTCTCTGGCAATGGGTGTCCTCAGCAGATGTGTGAGTAATCCCGGAAAAGAGCTTTGGCTCAGGATGAAGTGGTTGCTAAGGTATTGGAAGGCTTGGTGGCAGCTGGTGGTAGCACTCTCAACAACGAAGGCAGAATACATAGTAGCTTTGGAAGCCATAAAGGAGGCTATGTGGTGCAAAGAGTTGTTGGATGAGTGGATGGTCCTAAAAGAGCAGGTGGTGGTGTCTTCGGATATCCAAAGTGTGTGGCACTTGTGGAGGAATTCAGTGTTCCATGAGATGACAAAGCATATGTATCTATATGTTTTTTTTTCTACTTTTTTAAGTCTAATGATCTAAAAAGTTAATAATATTCACTATTCGAACAAAATTTGTTTGTACTCTTCGAAGAATAATGAAAAGTGATGAGTCTTAAATATTGCATATTTAAGCCCTTTAATTTATATTTATTAGGTTCTTAATTTGTATTATTTCACTTTATTTTATGTCTTTCTTGTGTTTTGTGTATTTTTATAGGTTTGTGGAGAAAATGAAGCATTTTTAGAGATATCAAGCTTCAAGAGCAAAGAGGATGCATAGTGCAATCGATCACACGAGATATGCGATCGAGCGCACTTACCTACGAACGAGTGCAAGGTCAACATCCCACATCGAAATATTTGCAGTTCAGTGCGTCTGCAATCGATCGTAACAGACATGCGATCGAGCGCACATGCGATCGTGTGCACAAGACATGCGATCGAGTGCACATGTGATCGATCTCACCATTCTGCGATCGAGCACACTCGAGCCAGTATCCCACATCGAATCTGAAACCTACAGTGCTCCGAGACTCCCCCTATATAAACACCATCTGGCCTCATCATTTAGTGTAAAATTCCTGGGCCACTTTGGTGTTAATCGGTGGACGTCTGCTAGCATTCTGGTGGATCACGAAGGCTTTGCTACAACGAGGGGAAGCGCCGCCCATCAGCGAGTGGAATTTCTCCCATATAAAGTTATTTATTTCTTTTTATTTAGTTGTTTTAGTTTAATGTTTAGCACTTCTATTATGAATTGTAGTTTCATAACTATGAGTGGCTAGAATCTTCAGCTAAGTTTGAAGATGAAGCCCTGCCGTTGTTTGGCATAGTAGTTCAGATTTGCTTGTACAAATCTGACATTTTTTAGTATAAATGTTCTGTCAATTATTTGAGTTGATCTTGTGATTGATTAAGTTTAAATTGTTCTGTTGGATATTCCTTGTGTTTCATCTGATGGATACATCGAATTGTTTTCGATTAAATTGGATTTCCTTTGTGATTTGTTGAGAGCATATACATTGGATGCTTTTGGTTTAATTGGGATATTCTTTGTTTTTTGTCTTATAGTTGGATTCATGGAATGTTTTGATAAGCTATGTTTTGAGGACATATATGCTTAAACTTTGATGAGGTGGATTCGGAAACCTTAGTGTTTTTATTATTAGTTTTTAAAATCAATTTAGTTTAGTTTTAATTTGTTTACCAAAATATCATTAAAAATTCGGAGCTAGGTTAATATAAAGTTAGTTTAGATTAAATTATATTTTCACAACGCAATTCCCTATGGATTCGACCTCGCACTTGCACAACACTATATTGCAAACGACTCGTGCACTTGCGAGTAAATTAAAACTCACAACAAGTTTTTGGCGCCGTTGCCGGGGAATTGTTTGGTTTGTGAAAATTTTTGGTCTGAATTGATTTTATTTTTCTACTAGTTAGTTTAAAAAAAAATTAAAATTTGTTAATTTTTATGAGTAATGTGTTTGCTATTTTTGGTTTATTTTGTTGTTTCTGCTGGTAGTACCTCATTGTTTTCTGTTGGTGTATGCTTGGTCGGAGATCATTGAACTTAGATTTGATACATTTAGATCCTGACTTAGAAAGAACTCTTAGGAGACAAAGAAGAGCATTAGTTAAGAGAGAGACTGTTGAGATATGAGAGAATTTTAGGGATGCACATCATCCTGAACATGTAGAGCAACCTAGAGCTTGGAACGTGGACTCCACTACATCCCTTAGGGATTTGTTCGCACCCGTTGCGACTAACTCGTCCTCTTGCATAGTGTTGCCACCTACCAATGCCACCCACTTCGACTTAAAGCCACATGTTATCCAACTCTTACCCTCATTCCATGGCCTAGATCTTGAAAATCCTTATAGCCATCTAAAGAAGTTCAAAGACATTTGTGCCACATTTAAATTCTAGAACTTCTCTGAGGAGTCAGTCCATCTTCAACTCTTCCCTTTTTTCTCTTCACGATAGCGCTAAGGCGTGGTTGGATTCCAACACGCCCGGGTCTATTACATATTGGGAAAACCTGCTTAGCAAATTTTATCATAAGTTTTTCCCAATGTCTAGAGTGAATGAGTGCCGAAAGGAGATTAGCTCTTTTACTCAGGATGAGGATGAAAAATTTTCTGATGGTTAGGAGCGCTTCAAAGAGCTACTGATCAAATGCCCTCCATATGGATATGAAAAGTGGAGACTCGTTCAGTTCTTCTACCAAGGGTTAACTCAACCCAACCGCAGCATGATCGAGTCTATGAATAGGGGGCATTCTTGAGTCTGACAGGAGATAAAGCATATATGGCATTGGATAAGTTGTCCGACAACTCGCAACAGTGGGATTTTTCAAGCTGTCGAGATAAGTCCATTCGTGCTCCTAAGAGGGGAGGCATCTATGAGGTCAGGGAGGACACTGAATTGAGGATAAAGTTAGATGCCTTCACTAAGAAGATTGACGCTTTCACTGTGAGCTAATCCATTAATACTGCCAACACATTCAATGTTGAAAGTTGTTCCATCTGTGCTAGTCCCATGCATCTAGCACAGAACTGCCCATCAATGCCAGCTTGTGCCAAGTATCCTATAGAACAAGTAAGTGCTTTCAATGACTACCGAAGGCAGTCAAATGGATCGTACTCCGAGATGTACAATCCAGGGTGGTGGAACCACACAAATTTTTCATGGAGGGAGAACCGACCAATGAATCAGGGAGGAGCCTCTCATAATGCTCAAAATCAATATCCTCCCGGATTTGCCCAACAAATCCCTGGTCATGGTCATTCTGCCCATCCAGCACCATTACCTACTTACCAAGCTCCCACTCAAACACCAGCGCTAGTTTCACAGTCACTAGAGGACACCATTAAGGAATACATGAAAATGAATAGCTAATCCATTAGCGACGTAAGGAGTGAAACAATGGTAAACACCCAAGCAATTGCCAAGCTGGAGAGTCAAATAGGGCAAATTGTAAGTCATTTGGGTGAGAGAGAGAAGGGGAAGTTCCCTAGTCAGCCCGTGCCCAACCTGAAAGGATAATTTATGGTTGGGAGTTCATCAACTCCTACGCACGGGGAGGAACAAGTACAGTCAATTGTCACACTGAGGTCTGGGAGACAAGTGGACAATCGAGTGGAAGAGAGCCTTGCTATACAGCAAGGGCAAGGGAGTGGCAACAAGGAGAAGAGAGATGTTGAGCCATCTACAGCCACACCTACTGAGAAAGACCCTCCTAGGTCATTTGTACCTAGAGCACCTTACCCCGACAGACTACAAGCGCCCAAGAAAGGAGGGAAGTATGAGGAAATTTTAGAGGTATTCAAGCAAGTCCAAATCAATATCCCATTTTTTGATGCTATCCATCAAGTGCCATCATATGCCAAGTTTTTAAAGGACTTGATCACTATCAAAAGGAGGACGAATGTCCCAAAGAAGGCATTTTTGACCAAGCAGGTCAGCTCAATCCTTCAGTGCAAGCTAACCATCAAGTATAAGGACCCGAGGTGTCCTACCATCTCTTGCACGATAGGAGTCAGCCATATTGAAAGGGCTCTTTTCGATCTAGAGGATAGTGTGAATCTTCTACCCTACTCAGTCTATTTGCAGTTGGGGTTAGGAGAATTGAAGCCCATATCCACGATGCTTCAATTGGCTGACAGGTCAGTGAAAAGACCACGGGGAATAGTTGAGGACGTCTTGATAAAAGTGGATAAATTCTATTTCCCAGTGGATTTTATTGTGCTTGACACAGAGCCGGTCCAGAATGTAGGGATTCAAATATCGGTAATTCTAGGGTGACCATTCTTAGCCATGGCTAACGCCCTAATCAATTGTAGGACAGAGGTAATGAAGATCTCCTTCGAAAATATGACAGTGGAGTTACACATCTTTGATATCACTAGGCAACCACTGGAGTGTGAGAAATGTATGCTTGATAAAGGAGATTCTTGAGGAGACTATGGACGAATCAAGCATTGAAGATCCCCTGGAGGCGTGTTTGGCTCACTTTGGAGAGGACTTGGGCTTAGATAAGCTACTCGAGGAAGTGAATGCCATTTTGGAGTCTGATCCTCAAGAAAGCAATGAGACAGAGGAGACTGTTGAACTTGAAACCCCTAAGAAGGAACTTAAGCCTTTACGAGATAATCTTAAGTATAAGTTCCTAGGTTCAACCGATAGTTTGCCTGTGATTATAGCTTCAGATTTGGGTAAAGCTCAAAAGAGAAATTATTAGATGTCTTAAGAGAGTATAAGGAAGTTATCGGGTGGACCATTGAGGATATCAGGGGAATTAGCCCCTCGGTGGTGATGTACAAGATACATTTGGAGGAGAATGCCAAGCCATCGAGGGAGCCACAAAGAAGGCTCAACCCAGCTATGCAAGAGGTAGTGAGGGCAGAAATAATTAAGCTGTTAGATGCAGGGATCATTTATCCCATCTCTGATAGCAAGTGGGTGAGCCCGATTCATGTCGTGCCCAAGCGAGCGGGACTGACGGTAGTAAAGAATAAGGACGATGAGTTGGTGCCAACTCATGTTCAGTCAGGGTGGAGAGTGTGTATAGACTGCCGTAAGCTGAACGTTGCCACAAGGAATGATCACTTTCCACTGCCATTTATTGATCAGATGGTGAAGTGTTTGGCTGGGCACGAGTATTATTGTTTTTTGGATGGTTATTCTGGATATAACCAGGTCCCTGTGGACCCCAAAGATCAGGAGAAGACGACGTTTACCTGTCCTTTTGGGATATTCGCCTACCGTCGCATGCCCTTTGGGTTATGCAATGCACCTGCTACTTTTCAGCGATGCATGGTCAATATATTCTCTGACATGGTAAAGCGGTTCTTAGAGATTTTCATGGAAGACTTCTCTGTCTTCGGTTCAACCTTTGAAGAGTGCCGACACCGTCTCGCTTTGGTTTTAGTGCGGTGCAAGGAGAAGAACCTAGTGCTTAATTGGGAGAAGTGCCGTTTTATGGTTAAGCAAGGCATTATACTGGGGTATGTCGTATCTCATCAGGGGATTGAGGTCGACAAAGCTAAGGTGGACCTGATTTCCAACATTCCACCCCCACGTGCAGTGAAGAAGGTTCGATCTTTTCTGGGCCATGCAGGTTTCTACAGGCGATTTATCTAGAATTTCAGCAAAATCGCCAGGCCCTTGTGCCAGTTATTACAAAAGAATGCCCCATTTATATTTGATGAGGACTGTAAGAAAGCATTTTGAGATCTGAAGAAGATTCTGACGTCCACACCCATTATTCAGCCACCCAAATGGGGTGTGCCCTTTGAGATTATGTGTGACGCATCAGACTATACTGTTGGAGTTGTTTTGGGGCAGTGTGTTGATAAACTTCCCCATGTTATCTACTATGCAAGTCAAACTCTAAACGACGCACAACTCAATTACTCTAACACTGAGAAGGAGTTGCTTGCAGTTGTTTTTGCATTAGATAAGTTCAGATCCTACTTGTTAGGATCTAAAGTCATTATCTACTCGGACCATGCAGCCTTGAAGTATCTTTTCTCTAAAAAATATGCTAAATCTCATCTTATCCGATGGATCTTGCTACTTTAAGAGTTCGACATCGAGATTTGGGATAAGAAAGGTTATGAAAATGTGGTGGCGGACCATTTATCTAGATTGTTTGTGGATTTCACTGAGCCCGCCACTCCCATTTCTGAGACATTTCCTGATGAGCAATTAATGCTCATTGCTCAAAATCCCGCTCCATGGTTTGCTGATATAGTGAACTATCTTGTCACTGGACACATGCCTTTGCATTGGGGGCGACAAGATAAATCAAAGTTTTTAGCCATGGTGAAACATTTTTTCTAGGATGATCCTTATCTGTTTAAGTATTGTCCCGATCAGATCATCAGAATGTGTATTCCTATGCATGACCAATTTAATATCATCGCCTTTTGTCATGATCATGCTTGTGGAGGCCATTTCAGTGCTAAAAAGACCGCTGCAAAGATTTTGTAATGTGGATTTTATCGGCCTACCATGTTTCGAGACTCTCACACCTATTGTGTATCTTGTGAGCGTTGCTAAAAGCTAGGGAGTCTTTCTAGGAGGAATATGATGCCCCTCAATCCTATTCTGATTATTGAGATTTTTGACGTGTGGGGCATTGGTTTTATGGGACTGTTCCCAAACTCCTTTGGCAACTTGTACATTCTAGTTGCTATGGATTATCTGTCCAAGTGGGTGGAGGCCGTTGCGTGCAAGACCAATGACCACAGAGTTGTGGTCCAGTTTTTTAAGGACACTATTTTTGCTCGATTTGGTACGCCTCGAACAATCATAAGTGATGGAGGTAAGCACTTTTGCAACCAGATTTTTGAGCAATTGATGAAGAAGTATTTCATCACACACAAGGTTGCCACCCCATATCACCCACAAACGAGTGGACAAGTGAAAATTTCTAATCGCGAGATCAAATGCATTTTAGAGAAAACTGTGAACCCTAGTAGAAAGGATTGGTCTCTGCGATTGACTGATGCACTGTGGGCATATCAGACAGCCTTCAAGACGCCAATTGGCATGTCTCCCTATCGTATTTTGTACGGAAAGGCATGTCACCTTCCGGTCAAATTAGAGCATCGTGCGTATTGGGCTATCAAGCAACTGAATTTCAATCTTTCCAAGGCTGGCTCACAACGGAAGCTCCAACTCAATGAATTGGAGGAGCTGCAGAATGATGCTTATGAGTGTGCCCGATCATACAAGCACAAATGAAGAAGACTCATGACCAAAACATTTTGAGACGAGCTTTTGAGCCGGGTCAAAAAGTTCTTCTTTACAATTCACACTTGCATCTTTTTCCAGGTAAGCTCAAATCTCGTTGGACAGGCCCATTTATTATTCGGTCAGTTTTTCCTCAAGGGGCCATCGAGATTGAGGATCCCAAGAATGGTAACACTTTTAAGGTAAATGGACAAAGGCTAAAACCATTCTTGGAGTTAAGGAGTCCGGACATAGAGACGATATTATTAGAGGATCCTAGTTACTCTGATTGAGTGTCGTCTACTAAAGGGAGTTTGGCTGAAGACTTTAAACTTAGCGCTCATGGGAGGCACCCCACAGCTTATCTTTTCTGTATATTTCTTAATTTTTATGATTAATGTTTGTTTCCAGTATTTTTTGTTTTTTAGTTTTTATTTTTCAGGGACAATGCGTACTTTAGTTCAAGTTTGGGGGTATGCTACGAGCCATACTAGTCCAGATAGTTTTCCATATCCCAGGTCAGCTCTTTCCATATTATTCACATATTGGGGTCAATATGTAATTTAAGTTTGGGGTATGAGGGACACATCACAAACTTTGTCCTAATTTGTTGTCTTTTCGTTGTAAAGATAAATGCATGCTCATGTTATTTTGAAATTTTGGTTGATCTTAACATTTTCTGTGATGTGATGTCATAGGTGAGCTTAAAATTTTGAACATATGATCTGGTGATAAAGTTTTAAAATTTAGTTACTTACTTTAGGTATTTAAGAATTCACGTGTTTGATCTTATCTAACACGAGCACATTAGCACAAATTGTGTGAGGTATGACATGTGATTTTAATGTGTATGTTTCCTTGTCTTAACTGAAACTGGATGACTTGTTGGATAAACACTTGGGCATAGAAAAGCATAATATATATATATATATATATATATATATATATATATATATATATAAAATACTAATGATCATCATCAATAAACTTTCCACTGAGTAACTGGACCTCTTGCCTCAGTAAGCAGTGAGTGTTCACGTCAAAATGTGGGAATTTTATTCATAATGATCATTACGAAATTTTTCGCTGAGTAACTGGACCTCTTGCCTCAGTAAGCAGGGAGTGTTCACGTCAAAAGGTGAAAATTTTGTTTGGTAGCATTAAGGTCAGTTTAGTTTCATAGCCTTTTTGACTCGAGTTAGTAAGTCCTCAGGGGTGTCTTTACACCTAATGCCCTAAAACCATCTGGTTTGGGAGTCATTGACTCAACACTCGCTACATGGGTCAAATAGAAAGCTTAAGAGAATTAAACATAGCAGAGCCTCATATATTTGAAAAAATAAAAATAAAAATTAAAAATTATGCAATTTTCGTTCATTCTAATGGAAAATTTGGTGAATCTTGAGACATAGAGACCTTACACATTGGAGTTATTTGGAAGCTTCATTTTTATATGCTAATTCACTTTACACAGTGTCAGACTTGTGATGCCTTAACCTGCCTTTTGTAAGTAATTAGATTTTAACATTTCTATTCATTGTGAAGATGGGTTTATCTCTTTAAGCTTGCTCATGACTAAATATCATGATGGTGTGTGCTCCTTAAATTTTTGAATAACATGAGTGATGAACTTATCTTTATTTTCTTTGTTTTTCATCTAGTTTTTATTTTGTTTTGCTAAGGGACTAGCAAAATATACATTTTGGGGTATTTGATGAGTCTTAAATATTGCATATTTAAGCCCTTTAATTTATATTTGTTAGGTTCTTAATTTGTATTATTTCACTTTATTTTATGTCTTTCTTGTGTTTTGTGTATTTTTAGAGGTTTGTGGAGAAAATAAAGCATTTATGGAGATATCAAGTTTCAAGAGCAAAGAGGATGCATAGTGCGATCGATCTCACGAGATATGCGATCGAGCGCACTTGCCTACGAACAAGCGCAAGGTCAACATCCCACATCGAAATATTTGCAGTTCAGTGTGACTGCGATCGATCGTAATAGACATGCGATCGAGCGCACATGCGATCGTGCGCACAACACATGCGATCGAGCGCACAAGACATTCTGCGATCGAGCGCACTCGGGCCAGTATCCCACATCGAATCTGAAACCTACAGTGCTCCGAGACTCCCCCTATATAAACAGCATCTGGCCTCATCATTCAGTGTACAATTCCTGAGCCACTTTGGTGTTAACCGGTGGATGTCTGCTAGCATTCTGGTAGATCCCGAAGGCTTTGCTACCACGAGGGGAAACGCTGCCCATCAGCGAGTGGAATTTCTCCCATGTAAAGTTATTTATTTATTTTTGTTTAGTTGTTTTAGTTTAATGTTTAGCACTTCTATTATGAATTGTAGTTTCATAACTATGAGTGGCTAGAATCTTCAGCTAAGATTGAAGATGAAGCCCTGCCATTGTTTGACATAGTAATTCAGATTTGCTTGTACAAATCTGACATTTTTTAGTATAAACGTTCTATCAATTATTTGAGTTGATCTTGTGATTGACTGAGTTTAAATTGTTCTGTTGGATATTCCTTGTGTTTCATTTTATGGATACATCGAATTGTTTTCGATTAAATTGGATTTCCTTTGTGATTTGTTGAGAGCGGATACATTAGATGCTTTTGGTTTAATTGGGATATTCTTTGTTTTTTGTCTTTTAATTGGATTCATGGAATGTTTTGATAAGCTATGTTTTTAGGACATATTCGCTTAAACTTTGGTGGGGTGGATTCAGAAACCTTAGTGTTTTTATTATTAGTTTTTAAAATCAATTTAGTTTAGTTTTAATTTGTTTTCCAAAATATCATTAAAAATTCGGAGCTAGGTTAAGATAAAGTTAGTTTAGATTAAATTATATTTTCATAACGCAATTCCCTGTGGATTCGACCTCGCACTTGCACAACACTGTATTGCAAACGACTCGTGCGCTTGCGAGTAAATTAAAACTCACAATAAAAACATTAAGTAGAGTGTCGAAAAACGGTTTTCTAGTCAAGAAATTAGTGAGAAATTATCAATTGAATACTACAATTCAGGCTCAAAATGACACAATGGTTTCACCACTATTCGAAATATAACCAAAAAGATATCGTTTTAATATATGAAGATAGAACAAGATCATCTCACTACAAACTATAAATGGAAAAAAAAGGCTAAGCCACCATTTACAGACCATGCTTAGAAATAGTTTTGCTTATTCTTTTTTCTTCTATAAACTAAATAATTCATTCTTAAAACAAAATATACCATTAAGACAAGTTCTAATACTTAACATTTTTACCATAGCGCTACCAACACACCATCATATTCTTTTAAGCTAAAAGGAAAACTTTCTTACTTTGATTGATTGTTTACTAACTATTTGATTTGCATTAATTTTTCCATACTTAAATAATAGATTTTTTTAATATAATTAGCATTTGATTAAATTTAGTGGTATTGTTTTTGGAATTTTAATTTTAAATGGAGTTTGAATACCTCACATTTTGTTCTTTCTCTCAATGTAAATTTCTATCTCCCTCTACTATAATTCCTCTTGACTCAAAGTTCCTCATATATATTTATATGTATAGTTATTTAAAGTTAGATAGGATTTAATTGAGGAGAATCAACAAGTGCGCAAGGAGGTATGGTGTTCCATTTGAAAAGTGAAGGCCCATTAATGTATGAGATATATTCATGTAATAATTACCTAGGATTTGACCAAGAGATTTACTTAATTGGCTCAAGTAAATCACGCTTAGAAGTCAATCTATAGTCATCCACCTAGATATTTATATGTTATGCATGATATGTATGTTTTATGCATTTGCCGCATGATGTATGATGAGACCTAAACATAATGACCAAAACCCCTCATTTGTATTAATTAATATTAAGTCATAACGAAAATTTATATTTTCTATTAAAATATATGATACATATGAGGTAGATGAATGATATGATTTTATTGCACTACCATATGTCACAAATTTATACTTATGAGAAATGGTGGGTTAAACTTAACTAAACTGTATATGATTTGTTGGTCTACCATAAGATTATATGCATTTAGGGGCTAAATAAAGATTGAAAATTGCATGAGATGCAAATGAAAAAAGTTATCTACCTATCAAGTGCATTGTAGTTTGTTGCGCTATTGTAAGGCTATAGGGTGCAAGTGATAGGATCCTAATCCACATTAAGAGACCTTCTAATGGTGTCTTCCATATTCCTTATATAGGATATTGGAAATCGAAAAAAAAAAATTTGTTGGAGGCATTATTTATATTTGTAAACCAAGGTTCAAACCCCAGAAGAATGGGTGAATTGGGTTTTAAAAACTTTTTCTAATTTACTTGCAAGTTTTTAAATAGTTAAATACATAAAACATGCAATCAAATAATATGCTTGAAAGTGAAGGAGTTTAAGGAAGAGAATTTGCAAACTTCGTTTATAGTGGTTCGGCAATATCTGAATCTCTCCGACCCTACGTCCACTCTTTTCAAGGAACCTCCATGATGTAATCCACTAAAACCTTAGTCGTGTAACTTTACGGGTGTTGCACAAACCTTATAGCCAATCTCTTCCTCACGGAAGTCACTCTCTTCCTCACAGAATAGGGTTTTTGGTTAAGTTGATAGCACTAGTGTTATCACAATGAATTGGTATATCTTTAAAGTTTATGTCATAGTCTTCTAACTGTTGTTTCATCCACAACACTTGCGCACAAAAACTTCCAACTACTACATATTCTGCTTTGGTGGTTGATAGCGCAACCTAATTTTGTTTCTTAGAAAACCAAGAAGTTAGCATTGCACCTAAGAATTGGCATGTTCCACTAGTGCTTTTTCTATCTAGTCTACTACCCACAAAATTAGCATATGAATATCCTACAAGCTCAAAAGTTGATTTTCTAGAATACCATAATCCTAGGTTTTAAGTCCCTTGTAGATATCTAAGAATTCTTTTTACTACAATTACGTGTGATTCCATAGGATTAACTTGAAATCTAGCACACATGCATACACTGAACATTATATCAAGTCTACTTGCAATTAAATAAAGTAAAGCTCCTATCATGCTTCTATAAGTTTCAGTATCTACACACTTACCTTCCTCATCTAGGTCAAGGTTTGTAGAGTTTCTCATAGGAGTGCCAATTGACTTCGAGCTTTCCATCCTGAATCTCTTTAATAAGTCTTTGGTGCACTTTGATTGATTGATGAGGATACCTTCTTTCAATTGATTGATTTGAAGTCCAAGAAAGTAGGTAAGCCTTCCCATCATGCTCGTTTCAAATTGTTTGATTTGAAATCGCAAGCGCACGAATTGTAACAAGTAATAAAGTGAATGAGTAAGACTATCGTCCCACGACGATTGAAAAATTACTAATAAGTACCAAAATTTATTAAACTATAATCTATTTGATAATTCGAACAAGAGTGGATTGTTGACGTAGAGAGTTTAAAATAATGAAATTAAATAAGCAAGTTAAGATCAAGGAAACAAGATTCTAGGGCTTTCGATTCACCATAATTGATCCTATGCGATTTTCCTACTTGAACTAATTGCAATTATTTCCTATTGTCAATAATCAAGTCTCTAATTTATTCATTAATCTTTCTCAAGCATCAACAAAATATCCTAACAAACAAATCTTCTACATCTCTGTGAAAACTCTAAACCTGTCAAAATTTAGTAAGAACAAGAAACCCTATAAAGATTACGCAAGTCCATAGATATATCTATCCTACAGATTCCTTGTGGTATCTCAAACATATGTTGAAACAATTATCACTTCTCAGTCTCAAATTGAATCCCATGTCATGCAAATGTTGATCAATCATTCACAAGCATTAAGTCTAGAATGAAATACTCAACAATATGAAACAACTACTAAATTAGTTCAATTAAAGGAAGATTCACATAATCATAGTTAGGCTATATCTTAACCCTAGAAAATGGAGATTAGTTCATGATAAACTTGAATAAAAACATAATCAAAGAGTTTAACATCAAGAACTTGAAAGAAATTCAGAATAAAGAAAAAAAAAACTCAAAAATAGTCTCCTCTTTGTTGTTCTACTTCTTTTGATTGCTCCAGAAAATGAGTCCCAAAAAAAAAAACCAACATGCATCTAGTTCTATCCCAAGTGATAAACTCCTCTCCCCCCTTGTTCTGGAACCAACCTCCCCAAGAAAGAAAATAATTTCCTCTTTCCGAATTGTAGATTCTGTAGATTTTTGGCCTCTGATTGCAGAGTTGTTTCCACCTCCAAAACGTTCGAATAACGAAACTTCAATTTGATGAACAATTATAGCCCATTGATTTAGCTTTCTAGTACTTCTTGAGTCAGCTCAATACAATGTTGTAGGAGTAAGATATGGTGAGATTACTTGAGACTGTCCAGAGACATTTCCAATTCGAGATTATATTAAACCCACCATGCCTTCCATCTGTTTGATCCCTTCCATTCAGATTTCATTTCTTTTGATTGGGTTGGGCCAAGCCCACTTAAATTGAGCTCTATCTTTTAGGCGTTAGGCTTTATTATTTTTAGCTTCATCTTACTAAGATAACAAACTTGACTCGATTTGCATTGCAGGCTAAGGGACGTTCCATAACGTCAACAGTGCAGGTGCAGCAACTTCAAGCCCAGTTTCGACCTTGATGTAGCTAGTATCTCTCAAAACTCGAAACATGAAAATACATTGTCCTTGATGACGCCAATATCTCTCAAATCGTTTAAGGTTTACACCTGAGACCTTTTCTTTAACATAAGATCGTACTGGAAGTTGTTTTGTAGACTGTGGAACTGTTGTCACCTTCTTGGATAGAGGACCTTATGGGGTAGTGATGACAAAGTTTGTAAGACATTTCAGGCGTTTTGGCCTTCAAAGGATTCACAGCTCAGTCGAAGGACTAGAACTTTGTTATAGACAAAATTTTAATTCTCGGAACCATGCAGGGATGGTATTCCATTTCCAAGGAGCTGATTTGAATGTTGAACCGACTTATATGTACCTCCATAACAACAATGCAAGGTACTTCTGTGTGAAGATGATGCCATTCGATGCAAAACTATTCTGGGAGCGTGGCAACAGCAAAATGCGCGTTTTGTGTATGATCTTAACAGACAGGAACTCCAGTTTGCTCCTGAGGATTGTTCACTTGATCAAGTATAAATTAATTCCCTATTTGACTATTTTCTACCTTTTAATTATGTTTTGTTTATTATGTCATAGATAGCGAAGAAAATGGTCAATAGTTTATCAAATTGATATTTAACAATAGAAACAGTTGCTTAAATCTCAATATAGAACCTCAATTCAAGTCATTTTTTTAAGCATTAACACCTTGAAAGAGAAAGGGTGGCATTTTTATCAACATTGTGTGAGAGTTTTCATACATAGACAAGACGCAAATAGTACTGATTAATACCTGATCACTGATCAAGGCTTATCTTACCCCATCACAAATGAAGAATTCGAATCCAAGAAACATTATTGCACATAAGGCACCACCAATATGAAATCTATATTTAATTAGAAAAGAAATATAAAATATATTGGAGATGTTTGGCAACCCACTTTAAATAGAAATAAGAAAAATATTCTTTACTCCTACTTAAAACGGGTTCCATACATCTCCATTACCCTTTCTCATTTAAGCTCCTTGAAACCAAAATGGGAATAATTTAACCAGTTCAATCCAACTTGTTTTTTTTATTTGTTTGTTTTGTTAAAGGAGACCTATTATGTTATAAAATACTAATGATATTAATAAAAAAATATTTAGAAAATACATATTAAATCATTTTCAACAATACATTGATAAATTTAAATTTGATACACTGTTTTGTTTAAAAACAAATTACAGGTCTGCCAAGTCCAAGCCGTCATCATCCTCGGGCTGAGCATCATCCGAAGCAACAAGATATTATAGAACAAAACAAATTGCATTAGATATATATGTCATTACATATATATTTAAAAAAATATCTGAAAATTAATAGTATTTAAAAGTTTTAACCAATACTATTTAATCCAAACTGAAAACTAGTGAAATGGATCACATTTGTTCTCACGAGTCATGTTTAACTCCATAAACTTGCTAATACCCCATACTCGTCCATTATGTTAGTATTGTTGATATTTGTCTAAGGTTTAAACATAGTTTAAACATGGTTAAAGTTTAAACCAAGGTTGGAAGAATAAATTTCAGCATGTTAAAGGAGAGTACACAAGTGTGCACATCACTTTGGGTGTATGTGCACACCTCTATTCAGTACAAAGCAGCAAAAATAGGTATGCATAAGGTCAGGCCGCGGCACCCAGAGGGACAACAAATGTGCTCTGTTCTAGGCCGCACCTTGCCCTGTTTTAGGCCGCACCTTGAAGGCACACATAGTCCATTTGATTCAGCCTTTGTTAAGTACGTGGAGACATGTCCAAAATGCATAGGATCACTAAGGATTGATCAAGGGCCATGGTTGAGTGGTCATCAAGATCTAAGGGTGGAGATTGACTCTCAAGATTGGACAAGAAGTTGGTGCACTATATAAAGGGTCACCTAGCTTTATTCTCATAAAAAAAAAACATTGTGACATAATTTGAGATCAATTGTAAAGAGTGACAGACATACAAGAGAGAATTGTGTGAGAGTACAAAGACACAAAACATAAGAGGGACTCATTGTAGTGAGGCTGGTTGTAAAGAGAGAGTAGTATAGATTTGATAGAGAGCATTGTAATAGTTCTTATCATCTTCTTTCTTCTTTTCTTGGTTTTTTCAAGAACCTGAGGTTTTTTGAAGAGAGTTGTTGGATTGTAAAGAACCATTGATTTAGTGCAGAGAGTTCAGAGGAACTCACAGGGACGTAGGCTATTGTCGAACCTCGATAACAAATCGCTTGCCTTCTTTCTTTCTTTGATTTCTGTTCCTGTTTTTTATTTCAAATCTTTACAAGTCATTCTAGACTTGGGTGTTTGGAAGATCACCACCTGGGCATCTTGTCAAGGTGATTTCCAACAAGTATTTCATATTTTCCATAATAACCATTGAGGGTTAAACTTTCATAGCCCAAAACCTACACTTTTACTAACCAGCAATCCGAAATGGATCCTGTTTGTTCTCAAGAGTTATGTTCCACTCCACGGACATTCCGACGAGTCATGTTTGATACCTGCAAATGCAAGCCTATTCTTGTGTCTAATAAACAAGGCTAGAACTCTGAAATTTTCAATAGCTATTATCTTTAATTTGTTATCTAGCACTTTCACATCTCCAAGTTTGTTTTTCAAAATCAAATGGCTTTAACTTTTAATATAGAGTTGATCCATAGGGATTCCCCAAAATCACCTTTATATCTGAAAAACAATAGTAAAGGAATTGCTAAAAAGGATACAGAGAAAGTGAAATTGATTTCCTATTTTTTTTTATGTCCCTATATTACACATGATGGGCCATTTTATACATATTCTCATCAGTCTATACATGGCATATATAAACTAATTTACTGCACCTAATAATAATAGATACATATAATCTCTTAAGTTTAGCTTGCACCTAATAATTATTGATACATATAAATAGCAATCTAAATAGCACTAGAGTTATCAGCCTGCAACCTCGTAGTAGTAGTGAGAGAGACACCAAGCTCATATAGTAGTCAATGAAGGCATACGATCTCAGAACTGGCAGCGGACATAGATTGATATTCAGCTTCAATAGATGACTTTGAAACTCGATCTTGCTTCTTATATATTCAAAAGATGAGGGAATCCCCTAAGAACATACACCACCCTGTGGTGGAATGGTAGGTATCAAAGCACCCCGTCCAATCGGCATCTGCATATCCTTCAAATCGAAGAGACGAAGTAGCAAAAAAGAAAAGGCCACAGTTAGATGTACCACGTAGATATCTGATAACTCATAGCAAGGCACTATAATGAAGTTGACGAGGTCAGACACAAACTAATTGAGTACCTGAACATCATATGCTATATTTGGGTATGTCATGGTAAGATTGATAACACTGCCGACCAAGTGATAATATAAAGTTGGATTAGAAAGTAGTGCACTATCCTCTTTGGCATATTTTGTATTAATCTCCATGGGAGTGTGGGCTATCTTATTATCTAAGAGATTGGTTAAGCGAATAAGATTAGCTACATATTTTTGTTGTCTAAGGAAAATACCTTGTGATGTATAAGTGACTTCCAATCCCAAAAAATATATTAACATGCCTAAATCTTTCATATGGCAAAAAAAAAAGCACTTTAGCAAATCTTTGAGCTGACCAATGCTTGCCTTATCATCCCTCGTAATGATCATGTCATCAACAAGGAAGAGGATAATAGTAATACTTCCTGACTTATGTCTCAAGAACTTAGAATGATTAGCAGTACTCTATTGGAATCCAGCCTGAAGAATGTTAAAGTGAAATTTTTCAAACCAGACTCTAGGAGCTTGTTTCAATCCATAGAAATATTTGCAAAGACAGCATACAAGATTAGGCTGAGGAATGGAATATCCAGGAGGAGACTTCATATATATGGTTTCCTTGAGTTCTCCAAGAATAAATGCATTTTTGACATCCATCTGATGTAGGTTCCATTTTCATATAGAAGTAATTGCTAAGAGGGTACGAACAATAGTCATCTTAGCAACTAGAGCAAAAGTATCCCCATAATCTAGCCCATATTCCAGCTTAAATCCTTGAGCAACAAATCGAGTTTTATAACGTTCCAAACTGCCATCTGACTTCAGTTTAATTGTGAAAACTTATTTACTCCCAATGATAGATGCACCAGAAGGTGGAGATACCAGATCCCAAGTATTATTTCCTCAAATGCGCAGAACTCTTCTTCCATAGCTTGTCTCCAACACTCTTGAACAACTGTTTGATGATAATGAACAAGTATAGAAACTGAATCCAAGGTGGTAAGGCATATGACTTACCATATCGTTCTAGGGAATAACCATATCTAGTGGGAGCATTAGTATGTCTGGTGGAGCGACGGAAAATAGTAATGTGAAGAGTTTCAGGAGTACTAGAAGTGGTAGTATATTGGCCTGAATAACTAGATAAAAGGTTATGGGAAGAAATAATGAGGATAGTAGGGTTTTGAGTGTCAAAAGTACTTATGATAGTAGTATTCTGATTGGAATAACCGGGGGACAAATCAAAATAACAGGTAGCTAAAGTCGCATTCATATCTAAAGTTTGATGTGAGTTCGGATCATCATCATTATCTACAAGAGGTAATAGAAAAAAAGTCAAGGCAAGTGTAGAAGTGACTATCTTATAATAAAAATGATGCTCAATGATACCTTTTTTTGGTGATCGACATAACCGAGGAAAACCCATTTAGCTGCTTTGGAAGACAACTTATCTTGCTCCTTGTCTAGAAGATAAACAAAACAAATACATCCAAAAAATCACATGTCAAAGTAGTTTGTAGTTTTACTATATATAAAGAGGGAAAAAATGAGAATTGTTTTTCAAAACTGGAGAAGGTTGTCTATTAATGAGATTGGCTGCTGTTTGCACAGCTTCTACCAAAAAGGTTTGGGGCACAGCAGACTTGAGAAAGAAGTGGTCTGGCACATTCTATAATATGTCTAATCTTTCTTTCCGGAATACCATTCTGTTCGGGTGTATCAGGACATGATCATTGAGGAATTGTTCTTTTTTTACTTTAAAATTATAATAGGTATATCTTAATGTATTCCCCCTTGAGTCAATGGAAAAGTTTAATGGTGTGAGAAAACTGTCTCAGTCGTCTTATTAAAACATTGGATTATATGAGGAACCTCTGATATATTTCGAAAATTATAAACCCATGTAAATTTGGTAAAATGATCAATGAATAAAATAAAATATGGATAACCCATGTGAGAAGTAAGAGGAGATGGTCCCATACATCAGAATGTACTAAATCAAAAGGATGAGAATATTCCGTTACACTATTAGAAAAAGACAATTTATGAATTTTTGATTGAACACAACTTTCACAAGAAAAAGAAAATGATGAAAAATGAATTTTTTTTATTAAAAGATCGTTACGTGAGTTCTACTCATTATACATAGGTATGACCTAGTCTACGGTGTCACAAAGCCCCAAGATTTATTAACAGACTCAATTTCAGATGAAGAATCAGACAGTAAACATAAATGATCCGAAGTCTCCTCAAATCGAAGTAGAAACAAAAATGATCGCACTTACGTTCCCTTGAGATCAACCTCCCTGTCCGTAGATCCTAAACAATACAACCAAGTTGTGAGAAAACAACTACACAATTTTGTTCAACTAGTTGACCAACGCAGATAAGATTATCAGTTAAACGAGGAACATAAAGTGTGTTGGTTAGTGTAAAAGGAAGAGAAAAAGGGACAGAGATAGTGTCGGAACCAGTAATGGGTAGATTTGTGTCATTTGCTATTAAATGTATTCTATAATAGGTTTAGGATGAAAAGATTTAAATTGTCTTCGGTCTCCAGTCCTATGGTTACATGCAGCGAAGTCTATATGTCAAGACGGTTTGGTCAATTTCTTACCAGAAAAATCAGCATCTGTAAAGTGCTGGACATTGCACCTGGAAGAGTAGCAGCCATGGATTCTCGAAAATTTTTCTCTATGTCAACTTGGGTAGGAGATGTAGTATGTCGTTAAGCTGTATGATAGGCTCTATGGGATGATCGAGAATTTTATCTTGCTCGTTTCCTGCATTCAGATATAATATGGCCGGTTGTCTTACAGTATTGTAAAAAAATTTCTTGGGACAATCATGAGCCAAATGTCTGAAATTTTGACATTCATAGCATTGAATGCTGTTGGAATCAACCGGAGATTTAGAAGAGGTATGAGAGGCTACCATTGCGACATCTATCAATGAAGGATGAAGGGAAATTTTAGTCTGAAGACGAGTCTCTTCTAGAAGCAAATCAGACGAGACAACCTCAATATCAGGAAGTGTTTCACAATTAAGAAGCTAGCTCGCATGATCTTATACTCAGGACGCAATTTCATCAAGAACTGGACTACCCGTCTTCTTTTTTTTATCTCGCATTACCTCCTCTAATGCCTCAAAAGATAACATGGATTGAGACAACATGTCTTGCTCAGACCACAAATTGAGGATTCCAGAATAAAAAGAATGAATATCTCGGTCACCTTGTACATAAGAGTTAATATTCTAATTGAAATTGATGAGCATGACTTGATTGAGTGTAGATTCTTTTTAAGTGAGTCCACATATCTGAAGCACGGCGAAATAAGCGAAATCCCATGGCTATCTCTGGAATAACTGAATTGAGGAGCCAAGTAACAATTTTGGCCTTCTTGACAGCCCATTTGGATTTCTCAGTATCATCAGTAGGTTCTTTTGTGGAACCATCAAGGAAGCCCAGAAAGTCTTTTCCTTGCACAAAATTCTTAAAGTGAAATTCCCAAAAGGTAGAATTTTTGCCATCAAGTTTGACTGAAATAGCATCTGTCGAGTGGTGTTTCATTGATCTAAAAATATTACACTAAACCAGATGATGAACACTAGCAATTCTGAAAGATACAATAAGCGGAGAGTACGAAGATTGCCAGAATTTTTTGAGTGATATTGGTCTGAAGATTTATGGCTCTGATACCACGAAAATAACAGTAAGAGAATTGGTAAAGAGGAAACAAAGAAAGCAAAACTGATTTTGTATTTTTTTCATGTCTCTATATTACACATAATGGACCATTTTATACACATTCTCATCAGTCTAGACATGGCATATATAAACTAATTTACTGCACCTAATAATAATTGATACATATAATTGTTAAATTAGGCATAAATCAAATTTTCCTATTTTATGTAATTGCCTTCCTAATTTAGATTGTGTATTAGCTTGATTCTAGGGTTTCCCTAGAATCAAGCTCTATAAATACCATTGTAACTATAGAGATGAGAAATAATGAAAACGTGAATCCTTCTTTTCAATAATAATCCCTTAAGTTTAGTTTGCAACTAATAATTACTGATACATATAATCCTTTAAATTTAGCTCAATCAATCTTTAAGGGTCATGTATTGACTAAGACAATCATCAATGATTTGTGTCTGTTAATGTGTGTGTGTGTGTGTGTGTGTGTGTATATATATGTTAGTCTCACATCGGTTAGAATGGGAACTACAAATGTATATGTTAGTCCCACATCAGTTCGAATGAGAAACATTCCCCTTAGGTTAGGATATAAATAGGATACCTCCCTTGTAAGCAAATCACATCATTCAATACAATTCTCTTCTCTTTATATTGTCTCACTTCCCTCTTCTTAAATTCATCATGGTATCAGAGCTATTGATCTTGTTTTGAGAGTCGTCTTTTAAGCTTCCGCAATTTTGGCGGGTAGTGGGCCTATAACCCACAGGTCCTAAGTTCTTAGTGGTTCTCGGTATATCAAGATTTGAGTATGATCTGTGATTGTCACTATTAGTGGATCCTTCACATCAGAAAGACTTCGTGTATATCCACTTCATACATATTGGGTCATCACTATAGTCGGAATCTTATTCTCCATCGATGTCATCTCAGTCATCGCACCATTGACGTCACTATAGTCGGAGTCTTATTCTCCATCGACGTCATCTCAGCCGTCGCTCCATCGACATCACTATAATCAGAGTCTTATTCTCCATCGATGTCATCTCAGCCGTCGCTCCATCAACGTCACTATATTCGGAGTCTTATTCTCCATCGACGTCATTTCAATCGCCGCTCCATCGACATCACTATAATCGAAGTCTTATTCTCCATCGACATCATCTCAACCGCCGCTCCATCGACGTCACTATAGTCGGAGCTTATTCTCCATCGATGTCATTTCAGTTGCCGCTCCATTGACGTCACTATAATCGAAGTCTTATTCTCCATCAATGTCATCTCAACCACCGCTCCATCGACGTCACTATAGTCGGAGTCATATTCTCCATCGACATCATTTCAAATGTCACTCCATCGATGTCACTATAAGCAGAGTCTTATTCTCCATCGATATCATCTCAGCCGCCGCTCCATCGATGTCACTATAATTGGAGTCTTATTCTCCATCGACACAAACTTAGTCACCACTTCTAGGAGACCTCAATTCAACAACAAAGGGTATTTATCTGGATCTTTTTAACCCAACAACAAAAGGCATCAATCTGGATCCTTAAATTCTGCAATTACTGTAAGAAACCAAAACACATCCTCTTGGATGCCTTCAGGATTTAGTTTTCAAACTCAAGTTGGTCTCCATTTTACCACTTTGAGTTTGAGGGGGGTTGTTAATGTACATATATATATACAATGTATATGTTAGTCCCACATCAGTTAGAACGGGAAATACAAATGTATATATTAGTCCCACATCGGTTAGAATGGGAAACATTCCCCTTAGGTTAGGCTATAAATAGGATACCTCCCTTGTAAGCAAATCACGTCATTCAATACAATTCTCGTCTCTTTGTATTGTCTCACTTCTCTCTTCTTAAATTTAACAGTGTCAGTCAACAATATCCAGGAAAACTAGCCCAATTGGAAAATTTCCAAAGTTTATTTGAAATTTCTGATTCTCAAATTTCTCACTTACGGTACTTGATGAAGGAAATTAAAACAAAAAATTTAACACTTCTATTGCTTGTCTAGAATTGCTTATCCAAATAGTGTCAATACCTTTTTAAGATTTTGTAATGACATTCCGGATAAGGGAAAGAATTTCAAAAGAATTCCTTTCATTAGGTATCCGAAGAAATATCAGTATGCACTAAGTTTAGTTGATATTAGTGCTTCACCAGACACAAAACATTTACCTTAAAGGCTGATGGATCAGGGGGCTGGCTTAAAGACTCTGGAGCTGCGGTAAGGCATATTGATTAAATTGTTTATAATGTTGTTTTGGACGCATTCACGCAATATTCTAGACCGTTTAACCTTCAAGATATACTCTGCCACCAAACACAACCAATCTTTGATACAGATTATCAAGTGATTTCCATAATTTTCCGAGAATGACATTCCTTTCCCAAGGAGCTGATCTCGAGTTTTTGGAACAAAATGTTTTTATCACTTAGGCCACAGAAGGGGCTTACGGTCTTAAGAACATTGCAACAATAGACTGCGCGCGGTTCATGTATGATGTTGGCAGAAATCAACTCTTGTTTGCTCGAGAAGATTGTACTAAAGATGTAGCTTGATGTTTTCTTGGATTAATTTCCTTTGATAATTTTTGCTGATTGAAGATATTAACGTTTTGTTCATATGAAGCAAAGATAAAGCAAAATAATTTGTCCTTATACATGTATGCAACAAATTAACAAGCAAGAAAACCAAGAAATAAGTATTAATAACCGACCATAGAGGTAAAATAAGTAAAAACTAAATCCAAAAATGAAAAGAGCACATTGAAACAGTGTAGGAACCTATAGAAAAAACTGTTAAAACAATGTGAACTGATAGGTTAAACCAACAAATAGATCTTACCGAACCAGTCAAAGAGAAAGTAACTAGAATTCAATCTAGAGTTAAAACTGTTGAATTTAAGAGAGGTATTGAGACAATACAAAGAGAAGAATTGTATTGAATAGTGTGATTTACTTACAATGGAGCTATCCTATTTATACAAGCCAATAAGAGAGGAAAAGCTATACAAAACCAATGTGGGACTAAACTAACTAAGCCCATATAATACATTAACATCCCCGCTCAAACTCAAGGTGGTAAGTGGGAGGTGAACTTGAGTTTGGAAACCAGATAGTGAAAGTATCCGGGTGGATGAGCCTTAGTGAAAATGTCAGTTGTCTGATCAGCTGAACTGACGGATTGTAGATGAACCGTATTCTGGAGAATATGATCAAGGATAAAGTGGCAATCGTTCTCGATGTGTTTTGTATACTCATGGAAGACATCATTGTGAGCGATTTGAATAGCACTCCTATTGTCACAGTGAAGGATAGTGCCAGCAGGAGAAGAGTTACCCATGTCAGCGAGCAGCCATCGAAGCCAGAGAAGTTCTTGAGTTGCTTCAGCCATGGCACGATATTCAGCTTTAGTGCTGGAGCGAGCAACCACAGTTTGTTTCTTATAATGCCAGGAAATGAGAGAATTGCCCAAAAAGAAATAGTAACCAGTGGTTGAACGTCTGTCAGTGGGGTCTCCGGCCCAATCGGCATTAGAATAGGCTTGTAAAACGGGGGCAGACTGTGCTGAGAAATGAAGCCCATAAAATAAAGTACGGGGGCAGCTTTAGTTCTTGAGTTGCTTCAGCCATGGCACGATATTCAGCTTTAGTACTGGAGCGAGCAACCACAGTTTGTTTCTTATAATGCCAGGAAATGAGAGAATTGCCCAAAAAGAAATAGTAACCAGTGGTTGAACGTCTGTCAGTGGGGTCTCCGGCCCAATTGGCATCAGAATAGGCTTGTAAGACGGGGGCAGACTGTGCTGAGAAATGAAGCCCATAAAATAAAGTACCCATGACATACCGAAGAATGCGAAGAATAACCGAGTCAGGGTGGTCTGAGGAGCGGACAAGAACCTACTGACCTGATGAACGGCATAGGCAATGTCAGGGCGAGTGACAGTAAGATATACAAGACTTCCAACCAGTTGGTGATATAGAGTGGCATCCTGAAGAGGTGAACCATCGAGTGGGGTAAGTCTAATGTTCGGCTCGAGAGGAGTAGTGGCAGTGGTTGAGTCAGTGATTCCAACCATGGAAAGGAGATCCGAGGCATATTTGGCCTGAGAGAGAAAAAATCCGTCAGAACTAGATGAGACTTCGAGGCCAAGAAAATAGGTGAGCACACCAAGATCTTTCATCTCGAATTGGCCACTGAGAAACTTTTTGAGTTCAAAAATACCATGTAGATCATCTCCAGTAATAACTATATCATCCACATACAGTAAAAGAAGGATAATACCATTGGCAGTATGGCGGATAAACAGAGTCGAATCATGAGCACTCGGTGTGAACCCAAACTGATGAATACTAATGCTGAATTTGGCAAACCAGGCACATGGAGCTTGTTTCAAACCATATAAGGCACGGCAAAGGCGATAAACTTTGTTTCGAGGGGCATCCAAGCTGGGAGGGGTATGCATATAGACTTCCTCAAGAAGATCCCCATTGAAAAATGCATTTTTGACATCCATTTGAAACAGAGTCCATCTTCGAATGGCGGCAACAGCAAAGAGTGTACGGACAGATATGAGCCTCGCCACTAGAGCAAATGTCTCTTCATAGTCAATACCATATTCCTGAGCAAATCCCTTGGCAACAAGTCAGGCTTTATATCGTTCAACGGAGCCATCAAAAAGTGTCTTGATCTAAAACACCCATTTGCACCCAATAGGAGTTTTTCCAGGGGGCAGATCAACAATATCCTATGTATGAGTTTTAGCTAGGGCTTGAAGTTCTTCATCCATTGCTTTCTGCCAAAAAGGATTAGTACTAGCCTCCTTATAGGATTGACTCTCATGCAGATGAAGTATAGTGGAATAACAATGATAATCATAATAGTAATCACCAAGATGAGAATGGCGATGAGTTACCCTGGTAGATCTGTGGGGGTGATCTGGAGGATGGCTCTCAGAGGGAGTCGGTGCAGACTCATCAGACATAGGAATATCCTCGGGCATGTCGGAGAAGTGAGGTCAGTTGATGGTTCTGGAGCTGGAGCTGGGTCTGGAGAGGTAGGATCAGCTAGTGGTTTTGGAACGGAATGGGTGATATCAGCTGGTGATTCTGAGGTGGGCTCAAAAGTACCTAAAACTGGATTCTCAGGAAATAACTCAATAGATGGATCAGTAAAGAATCTGGAGTTAGTGATGGTTGACATGTCAAATGACCGTAAGGAAGAAAACATTTGATGTTCCTAAAAAATGACATAATGAGAGATACAAAGAGTTTTAGAAATAGGATCCTAACACTGATACCCTTTATGTTCAATACCAAATCTAATGAAACAACACAGATGAGCATTTGGTTGCAATTTATTGTGTTCATGTGGTTTGAGAAGAACAAAACAAGCGCAACCAAAGACTCTGAGGTCAGAGTAATCAGGAGGTTTACCAAAAAGGCACTCGAATGGAGACTGATTCTAGATTGTAGTGGAAGGGACACGATTGATTGTGTACATTGCCGTTAAGGCAGCATCACCCAAAAAATGTTCAGGACATGATGATGAAATTAATAGAGCACGAACGGTGTCAAGAATATGTAGATGTTTGTGTTCGGCTCGTCTATTTTGTTGGGAGGTTCTAGGGCACGAGCGGTGGGGGAACATGCCATTTTTGTGAAGTAAGTTTAGAAAAGCACGGTCTTTATATTCCATTGCATTATCTGAACGAAAAATTTTGATATTCCAAGAGAATTTAGTTTAAACCATAGAAGAAAAATCAGAATATATTTGAAAGAGTTCAGATCTGCTTTTCATAAGAAACAATCAAGTATAACGAGAATAGTCATCCACAAATATAACAAAATAGCGAGCACCACTCATTGATGCATGAGGAGAAGGCCCCCAAACGTCATAATGTACTAAATCAAAAGGTGCAAGGGAAATAGACTGACTCTCATTAAAAGGTAAAGCTGATTGTTTTGTAAGTTGACAATGAATACAATGAAGATACCCATGTTGAAATGAATCTAACTTACCACTAGAAATAAGAGAACATAAAGGGTTGGATGAAGTGTGACCTAACCGAGAGTGCCACAATTCCATGGGTAAGAGCGCTGGGATGGATGCAGCTGATTGGTTTGGTGATGGTGAGGATGGGACTTAGAGGTGAGTGAGCTCAAAGAGGTGTCCAACTTTACGGTCGGTTCCAAGGAGTTTTCCTATCTGAGGGACCTGCACACGACAATCAGTAGAAGAAAAATGCAAATAAAGTCCAAGATCACATAGTTATCCAACAGATATAAGGTTAAGCGTAATATTAGGAGCCAAATATGTGTCAGGGAGAGACAAATGAGAACTATCAATATGTCCAGTGTGGTTAACCAACATATTTGATCCATTAGCAGTGTGAATAGTAGGTGCATGCTCATCATGGGTTTTAGAGGAAAATATAGAGGCATCAAAAGTTATGTGATTGCAACAGGCAGAATCAAAATACTATCAAGATGTACCTGGTGTAGCTGACATGGCTATATTGTTACCAGTTTTATTTAGAGCCTCGGTAAGAACGGTGTAGAAACCACTCTAATCAGGTGGAGAGTTGGATGAAGTTAGTGTAGCATCAGTGGCTACAGTAGCAGTATTCTTTGGCTTGGAATGTAATTGATTGTATGAGCCTCGAGAGCGATATTGGTTCCCATTTGACTGATTTTCAAATGGAAGTTTAGAGTAGTCTATAAGATAGTGACCTGGTTCTCTACACACTTTGCACAGGCAAGAAAGACATTTGAATAATTCATGCCCTTGTGAATGACAATACCTGCAATATAAGGGCTTCTGGTATGGGTTTGCCTTGGAAGCTGGTGTGGCAAGAGCAACGGGTGCTGCAAGGACTACATCTGTATGAGATCTTTATAATGTGGCAAGACGTGTTTCCTCTATGAGTAGATCAGAAAGGACGTCGTTTAGGGGAGGTATAGTGCCTCAGTGTAGGATTGAAGCTCGTACAGGTTCAAATTCCTCTCTCAAGCCCATCAGGAATTGCATAATGGGTGTCTCAGTTTAGTACTTTCCATGAACATCAACGTTTTTTGTGCATTCCCAAGTTGGCTTAGTGAGAGCTAATTGGTTCCACACGGCAGTCATCTGAGATAGAAAACTATTGACAGTTTATCCAGGTTCTTGGCGCATGCTATGAAAGGTGGAAAGAATATGATACTGATTTGAGATGTCTGCCTTGGTGTAGCAATATTGGAGAAGATCCCAAGCTTCTTTAGCTGTATGGAGTGTACCAAATTGAAGTTTGATTTCTAGAATAATAGTAGTACGAAACCATGTGAGAATCTGGTGATTTTTATTATCCCAGTCTTCTAGACGGTCAACATATTTGTCAACATTTTCGTCGGCCTTCTTCTTGGGTTTAGTGATATTTCTAATCATGAAACGCCACAATTTTCGTCCACGAAGGAAACAGACATTTTTTGAGCCCACACAACATAATTAGATTCATCCAGAACAGTAGTAATAACTCGGGGTAAGTTCGATTTAGCTATAGACGCAAAAAAGGAAGGTGAACCTCCAAGAAACCGGTGACGTGGCGGTCAATTGATGATGTGGCAGTGACATGGTAGCAGCGTGTCTGAAACAGGAGTGGCGGCAGAGATGACGTCAATGGAGAATGAGACTCTAACTATAGTGATGACCTGACAGGTATGAAAAGGATATACTAGAAGTTTTTCTGATGTGAAGGATCCACTAATAGTGGCAATCATAGAGCATACTCAACTCTTAATATACCGAGAACCATTATGGCTTTGATATCATGTTGAATTTAAGAGAGGAAGTAAGATAATACAAAGAGTAGAATTGTATTGAATGGTGTGATTTACTTACAAGGGAGCTATCCTATTTATACAAGCCAATAAGAGAGGCAAAACTATACAAAACCAATATGGGACTAAACTAACTAAGCTCATATAATACATTAACAGAAATAATTCTAGATTGAATTTATAGAAAAAATGAATACTAATTAGTGCATGCATGATAAATATTTAGATTTTGGTTTTATTAATTTTATACAAGAAAAATAGAAATAAATTGTCAACATTCTAAATTAAGGATTGCATAAATAACTTACGAATAAAAAAGTCTTGGGCTTTAGATGCGCATGGCATATATCAACCGGTAAGAACAAACAAAGGCCACGTACTAGGTGGCATTTATAAACCAGAAGACCCACATCAAGCTGGGCAGCCGTTTTAGCCGAGAAATTATTGGGTCCTCCTTCAAATTTTCCTCCTACTCATCGCACTATCCAAATACACACGTCAGTCGCAGTCATTGAGTCAACATGAAAATATTTGAATTTCAATTGCCCCTTACTATCCTGCCAACTCAAAAATTAATTTTTTTCACCAAAGCCTATTGTTTTCATTTAACTTTCATGTATGTTTTCCCTGTTCCCTCTCTTATTCATTCCTCACCATCTCTCTCTCTCAATGTTGGTTCAGCTTTGGGTTCCATTTTCTTTGGGAGCTCGATCAACGTGGCATCTATATTGGATTTATATTGGCTTGCAGGGCATTCTTTTAATTTGACGCTTATACCCAATTGTCTTTTTGGCTTCTACTTTGTTGCTTGTTTTTGGGGAGGTTTTAACGTTGTAAACAGTGGTAGTTGATCCTAAAACAGCTTTTGCCTAAGTGTTTGATAAAAGTCTTATGTAGGCTGGGTGTTTTATACTTTTATTAGTTCATTCTTGTGTGTTGGAAATTTGTGCCGGGTTGGGCACCCACGAACCCATCTGATTAACTACAAAACAAAAAACATGAGAAAATCATACAAGATTCAAATTTTGGTTAAAGTCAACTACTCATAACTATCTTTATCCTGAGAGTAAATATATATGTATTTCCAAAGAAAAAATGACTGCTGAAAAATCTATTTTTTAGAGAGAGAAAAAGACTTTAGAGAGAGGTTTTAATCTTCTTCTTTTATAGAGACATGGTTCTTAGGTTGTGACAAAAACGTGATTTCCATGTCCAACCTCCAGCGAGATTGAAGCATAAAGAAATTGGAGAGAAGTCCAAATATTAAAAAATTTCGGGTCAAATCAATAAGTACCTGATATTCCGCTGCGAAACTCTTTTACATTATGGTTGGTAATATTTCAAAATGCATGTCTCGAAGTAAGGCATCCAATTTTAGATGCTTTGATTTCGGATTTCATATTGTAATTTTTATTAAACCACACGGTTTTGTAGTCCCTAATCCAGCAACAACACCAGAAGATATGAATGCTCCTAGCAGATAGTAGATAAAGACACTCATCTATTCTAGCTGATAAGGACTATCCTAGCTGATAAGGATACTCAATCTCCTAACAGACTTGTATTACCTCATCAGTGGTTATTTATCAATCCTTTTGTAATCAGGAAAGCTTGTTACCAACTGTAATATTCTTTATGTATTGAGCACAGATCATACACAAAGTGTGAAATTTACTCAATCTTTTTTTTACTGTTCTTGAATTTCATTGATTTTGTCATTGTTATTAGTTATAAATATATATTTTTTATTTTATTTTTTTCCCTGATATTTTGTAAGTGATTTTCAGGTTGGCCAAAGAGAAAATTGCTTTTACCTTCTGTTTGGAAGGAAAAGAATTGCAAGAAATTATTGTTACCTTCTGTTTAGAATAAAAAGAACTGCAAGAATTTGCAAAAAAGTAAAACAAATTGGTTTCTGTTTGGCAGGGAAAGTATAAGAAAGTGAAACGAAATGATTTTTTTCTCTAAATTTCTTTAGGAGGTGGGAAAACCGTGGGTATGTAATTTGAGTGAAGTGGGTGTTTGATCTTTAAAAAAAAAGAAACAAAATGAGTGAAGTCTTTTAACTGAATGATGCTATTTGATACTTTTATGTCCTTGGTAACACCTACTTTTGTTTGATCGTGCAATGAGCAACTGAATGATGCTATTTGATAAATGCATTTTTCGTAATAAATAAAATGACAATACACATAATCTAAAAGACTTCAAGAGGTTGAAGATGGGGATTAAAGTTATCACCTGCTAAACGTTTGCAATTTGATTGAGAGATAGTTAACAAAATACCACACAATACCAGATAAAAAGGAAAAGAAATAAGATTTATTTAAAAATAAGAAACATCAACTCAGAAAGGCAACACCCCAAAACTTGGTTGAAACTCAGTTTCCATCTTGTCTTGGTAAATTATAAAAAGGTGCTTTTAGCTTCATCAACACAGCTTACCAAGGTGTTCTATGCAGCCACAAAATAGTGTGCAAGAAACTAAAGCTCCGTTTAGTATGAACTCAAGTATAGAATTCAGTTCATTTTCAAATGAATTGAAACTAGAATTCATTCATAAATGAATTCACATTTCATTTTCAAATTGAAACTATAATTAATTTGTAAATGAACTTACATTACATCTTCATTTGAATTGAAACTAAAATTCATTTGCAAATGAACTAAATTGAATTTTCATGTTTGTTGTTCGTAAAATTAAAATGAATTTTGTGTTTGAAATCAACTAAGAATTCAATTTATTTTTTAAATTTTACTTAATACTCTTAATTACATCATGTTTTAATTCATTTCATATATAAATTTTAATTTTATTTCATTTAACATATATATTTTAATTTTATTGTATTATTTAACAAAATTAACACTATTCACTTTTTCAATTCACAAGATGGATTTATAATCCAAAAAATTGAATCTGGTTTTCTTTTTTGTGGACGAAATTTGGAAATTATATGTTAATTTAACCCTTTTTTTAAAAATAAATTTAGTTTTATTTTATTCTAAAACAATAAAGAAACAAGCGTAACAAAGGTATATATATTAAATACCTTGTTAAAAAAATCACATTCTAAGTAACATTAACCACATAAATCGAAGCCAAACCCTAAAAATCAAAACCACTTGAAAAAAAAATGTAGAGCAAAACTCAAAATATTATATGCATACATAATATGTTACAAAGATGGAAACCTTAACTGATTGAAGAGAGAAAAGGCATATCAGAAGCATGATGAGACCAAGGATTTGGACAGGCAAGAAAGCAAAGATGGAAACCTTAACTGTTGTTGAAGCCTGAAATGTTATCGTTTGAGATCTGTTGAAGGGGTGAGTCGTCTTGTCTTTATACCTTTTGAGATTGTTTTCAATTACTCTTTCTCTTTCTTCTGTACTTTGTTTTTGAGAGAAATGGAAATCCAAATGAGAAATTAAAACGTGAAAAAAGAGAGGAAACAAAATCAAATTTAAACAAAAAAACATTTGAAAGAGAGAAACTATACCACACGAGTGATAGGTAGAAAGAGAGGCTTTGATAAGGAAGAAAGGAAGAGAGAACAAGTGAAGCAATATAAAACGAAATATAGAAACCAACATGCTTTGATGGTAAAATTTTAATTTTGATTTGGAGGATATTAAGGGGGAAATTAAAATTGAAATATTTTCTAACAAACTGTAGTGCGTGCACTTGGATTGTCCGTTAGTTGGAGAAAAGTTTGATTTTAATGTTTTTACCAATTATTTTATTCATTAAATAAAGTAAATCTTAATTGATAACTTATCATAGTATTGGTTAGGTGATCAAATAATAAGCGCATTTATCCGCTTCACGATATACATGATTAAGTGGCACAGTCCAAGACGATTCAACAACGTCCTGCAATCATTCACAATGGAAATAAAACGTGGGAAGGCTGCTCATTTTGAAGCAAATCAAGAACAATTTTGGCATCTAATTTCCTTGCGTCGTTTAACAGTAAACACTACTTTTATCAAATATAAAAAGAATACTTTACCAAATAACATACAAAGTTTGATATAATCAAAGTAAAATGTAAAATATGTTTTTGAAATCTCGAAAATTTTATTAACGGTAAGATTTAAATTAATTTGATTTGATTTGTTCTTCAAAACAACTTTCAAACATTTACCAATTTTAATGTTGTCTTGGCCTTCAAATACAATAAAGTTTTCCCCTAAACTATAATTCAATGTGAAAACTTAAACCCTTCGTGTAACAACTTTCAAAAATTGAATCTTAAAAATAGTTGGAACCGAGTACTTTAATTTTTTCTAAAATTAAATATAACAAACCCTGGAATTTGGAAAAGATATCCCAAAAAATGTTTAAAATTAAGAAAATGACGCTATATTAATTATTAAAAAAAATTATGTATCAATCTATTTTTTTGTTGTTAAAACCCAAAATTGAAAAAAAAAAAAAAAAAAAAAAAAAAAAAGAAGTAAAGTGAAGGAATTTATTATTGAAAAAAATGAAAAATTGGAACTAACACACTTATTGAGATGTAAACAAATTGTCTTTACGTTTCCTAAACCAAATTGAGAAAAACAAAATCCCAAATATTTATAAGTCTTCAAACATGATCTAGCAGATTACCACTTATTCTATTATTATTAAAACTGCTCTAAGAAAAGTTAAAAGCTAGACCCTGAATTAAATTAAAGACTACAACAATACGTTCTAATGGACTTTAGTATTTTAAATACTATACTTTTTTAGATAGAACGTACCAAAATTAGATATTCATAACTCTTCAAACGTGATCTATTTTAAAGGCAAAAGGCTTTATGTTTGAGTCTTGTAATTATAAATAAGTAGAATTTGGATAAAGGCATTATCAAGCTCACATTTGAACCCTGAAATGGCTAGATCTCAAGGAATATTTTAAATTGTTCTTTTTGTTTGCCATATTGTAGCCTCCTTATTACTACATTTTACTTCGTCAAACCCAATCGGATTTAGCCTAAAGCTCATCCCCAGAGATTCCCCTGATTCTCCTTTATACCCTGGAAATCTCACCCAAGATGAAAGAATTCAGAGAATGGTCGAATTTTCTCAAGCTAGAGTACTTAACAATCACATTGCAGCCAGGGACCCCGATAATATTCGTCTTACAATGCACTCCATTGAATATTATCATGTTGTAGAATTATCTCTTGGTACCCCCAAAAGTACTCAAATGCTACTTATGGACACTGGAGGTACTCTTACTTGGACACAATGCAGATCTTGCATAAATTGTTTCAACCAAACATATCCAATTTTCACTTCAACTTCTTCTAGAAGTTATCGAAAACTTCCTTGTCAACATCAAATTTGTCGTCAATTCTATCAACGTGTCAACAATGAATGTGTATACCTAATGACATATAGCGGTGGATCTGGAACCAGTGGTGTCGTCTCTACAGAAACATTTAGAGCTCCAAAATGTGATTTTCAGCTGCTCGAGAGATAGCAGAGGTGTCTGTCTCGGCGTTGGGTGGTTAAGATGAGGTGGATCTGGAGATTTAGCTCGACTAGGTCGAGGCTAGTGGGAGGCGGGTCTGACAACAAGACGACTTGGGCGGGTGGTGTTGTGCCGAAAATGTTGTGCTGGTCACAGTGGTGGCTCCAGCTTGGCCATCCGGTGATTGGAGGAGCCAGATCGGGTTGTGAAAAACCAAATCGGGCCTTGAAAGATCGAACGATTTGCAGTTGTTTTGAGGGTGAATGAGGCAACAAGCAGGGTTGGGATTCTCGGGTTTTGATGTAGTGTTGGTTTAACAGCTTGTTTGGATGATATTTTGGATTAAGGGCTTGTTTGAATGCTTTTTAATTTCGGGTTTAAGGGCTTGTTTGGGTGGAGTGTTTGAGAGCGGTGGTAGCGTATCAAGTTTAGGCTTTGATACTACTTGATGTCGTACAGTCGGGAAGACTTAAAAGAATTGAAAAGAAACAAGGAATTAAAGATAGATACGATCCAAATCACATGAATCTTCATAAATCACATGTACAGTGAACCAAATAATAAGCACATTGATTTAAATGTTTTTACTAATTATTTTATTCAATAAATAAAGTAAATCTTAATTGATAAGTTATCACAATATTGGTTAGGTGAATCACATAAGACTGTCAAGCTGGTGTGATCAAATAATAAGCACAATTATCCGCTTCACGATATACAGGATTAAGTTGCACGGTTCAAGACGATTCAACCACGTCCTGCAATCATTCACAATGGAATTAAAACGTGGCAAGGCTGCTCATTTTGAAGCGAATTAAGAATAATTTTCGCATCTAATTCCCTTGCGTCGTTTAACAGTAAACACTACTTTTATCAAATATAAAAAAGATACTTTACCAAATAACATACACAATTTGATCTCCACTTATCTAATCAAAGTAAAATGTAAAATATGTTTTTGAAATCTCGAATTTTTTTATTAAAAGTAAAATTTAAATTAATTGGATTTGATTTGTTCTTCAAAACAATTTTCAAACATTTAGCAACTTTAATGTTGTCTTGACCTTCAAATTCAATAAATTTTTCCTCTAAACTAGAATTCAAGGTTGAGAACTTAAACCCTTCGGGTAATAACTTTCAAAAATTGAATCTTAAAAATAGTTGGAACTCAGTACTTTAATTTTTTCTAAAATTAAATATAACAAACCCTGGAATTTATCGCTCATCATGCATCAAAATTGAATCTTAAACCCCGAAGAACCCCATTCGTGCTTCAAAATGTATCACTCCACTATTACTTAAATCTATTAGACATAAATGTTGCAGTAAATCGCTTGGGGTTTCCACCAGGAAATTTTGATCTAAGACAAAATGTTGGTGGTTACTCAATAGACAGGGGAAGTACCTTATCCTACATCGATTGGGGACCTTACGAGGTTGTGATGAGTGCATTCGAAAGGCATTTCAGGCATTTTGGCTTTCGAAGGTTTCACTTTAATGTGTTGGGATGACATTCCATTTCCAAAGAACTTATTTTTTTGTTGAACCGACATATACGTATGTCCATAACTTCAATGCAATGTGCTTTTGTGTGGCATTGATGCCAATCTCAGGCACAAACCTTACTAGGGGCATGGCAACAACAAAATACGTGCTTCATGTATGACCTTAACAGGCAAGAACTACAGTTTGCTTTTGATGATTGTTCAATGGATCGAGTATAATTGAATTTCTCATTTTCTTCTTTACATATTTTATTTATTATGCTAACTTTTTGTTTATATATTCAATGGATTGCTAACTCACTCGACTGTAGGTGTAAGTTAACATTGTACCTCAACCTTTTAGTTAGCGTGTGTATGCGTTGATCTTTACAGATGGACCCTGCAACCTGGCTACTTAAGAAATTGCAGAATCACCATTTAAACCCCTTGTGCCATGCACTTACAGTTATATTTGAAGTTTATAAGTAATTTTTGAGAAAATAGATGAAATGAAGCTCAGAAGAAACGTGTGAATGAACGGTTTTCATATTGCTTGTCTAGAATTGCTTATCCAAATAATGTCAATACCTTTTTAAGCTTCGGTAATGACATACCTCATAAGGGAAGGAATTTACAAAGAATTCCTTTCATTAGGTATCCGAAGCAATACCGGAAAGCACTAAATTTAATTGATATTGGTGTTGGACGGGGTCGTTTGGGATTTAGACAGTAAACATTTGCTTTATAGGCTGATGGACCAGATGGCTGCCTCATAGACTTTGGAACTGGAGTAAGTCATGGTTAGCTATTAGCTCAATGAATCATTGGAAAAAAAAAATCTAAATGTTCTCATCATGCAAATTCCAACAAGCATCCACAATTAAAGTATAAAATGAGCCTGGTTAGCTATTAGCTCAATACTCCACCCAACAGGCTATTAAAAAAACCGATCATGAAATCCCAACAAGGTCAACAATTAAAATATAAACTGTGTAATTAATTAAAGTCCACTGCTTCACCCAACAAACTATAAAAGGAGGAAAATATCTAACAAGGGTCAGATTTGCAAGACAGCCATCACCAAGAAAATGACAGAAGCAAAACCAAGGTAGTATTTCCCCTAACCCTAGCCAAACAAGGCACTTCAAAACTTCACAATTGTGCAAGAACAATACCTCCAAAAAACTTATCTATAAATAAAGTTGGAGATCGAATAATTTCTAACTTAATCAACTGGTATGTGAGGGAAAAGCTATTTATATCAAAAGCTAAAACTATGAAAGAAAGAAAAGCTACTTTTTCAACCACCATGGCTACAACACCACCCAACTTGAGAAAGATACAGCAATATATTGCTACAGAGGTTAATTACTTAAGCATAGATATTTAAAAATAAAATGAGCTCATATTTTTTTTTTCTTTTCCTTTATTTTCATAAGAGAATTCACACCCCAACTCTACTACCATTGCAACATGCCAACATGGCTAATTTCCGGTTCCAACTTCCAACCAATTTTCTTTCTTTCCAATCTTCTTACTGCAAAAAACAAAGATAGTGTTAGAATACCTTGCATATGCACCGCAAGCCAAAAAACAAGGTGCATAATTAATCCACTTTCTTTGAAGAATCTCTTCAAATTTCCCTAGTGGCTTAGGGTTCTATGGGGAAAAAAGGAAGCCATAAGTTGAGCTGACTTTAGAAGGGCTGAAAATTGATGATTTTTTTTTTGTTTCTATTTTCGAAAATCATTTTCCCACTCGTGTAAAAGGTGCTCTAGTAACATTTCTTGCTTTGGTTAGTAGTTATAATTAACCCAAATTTATATAAACTTTGTGATGGGAACACGAGAAATATTAGAATTAAGGATTTTAATCAAAGAATTGAGGATATGGGAATAATTATGCAATTGAAAATATTAAGAATTATTATCTTAGTTAGCTTCCTTCATTAGGATTAGGCTTATCTCTCATTGTTATCTAATTTGTTGGATTAGGATTAGGCTTATCTCTCATGGTTATCTGATTTGTTGTTCTTATCTTCTTAGGATTTAGTCTTACTTTATCTTTAGGTTAAGATTTTCCATATATATACATGGGATTCTCATTTGTTATTTGGTAGCTTATGAATGAATTCAGATTAAATTATCAATTTTTATACTCTATGATTAAGTGTTGAATTGTCCATGTGATTTGGACTATTGTTCCATGTGATTTAGTTCACCGTTCATGTGATTTGCGAAGATCCATGTGATTTGGACCGTATCTATCTTAAATTCCTTGTTTCTTTTTATTTCTTTTAATTCTTCCTTACTGTAGGTTACGATTTTTCCTATATATATGGGATTCTCATTTGTTATTTGGTAGCTTATAAATGAATTCAAATTAAATTATCAATTTTCATACTCTGTGACTGAGTGTTGGGAAGATCCATGTGATTTGGATCATATCTATCTTTAATTCCTTGTTTCTTTTCAATTCTTGTAATTCTTCCCTACTGTACGACATCAAGTGGTATTAGAGTCTAACCTCAATCCCCCACCACCGCTCTCAAGCACTCCACCCAAACAAGCCCTTAAACCCGAAACAAAAAAGCATTCAAACAAGGCCTTAATCCAAAAACAGCATCCAAACAAGCCCTTAAACCAACACTTCATCAAAACCCATTACCAACAATAGTAGCACTTGATTCAGTGCCGTCGCCGCAGTCTACCAGCTGCCGCCAGTCGCCGCCGTCACCTCAAGAGCTCGCACCACCACCAAAAGGTGTGGAATTCTCGGGCGACCAAAACTCGAGAATCCTAACCCTGCTCATTGCCGAGCCAATCCTTTTATCCAAGTTGAATTGACCACTGAGCTGACCCGACCAGCCCAACGAATCAAGTGTTTTTTTAAATATCTTGTAATTATTTTATTATTTTATTACAAAAAAAAGAATGAATGAAAAAAGAACAAAAAAATGTTTGAGCTATTTTAATTTACTATTATGTTTTATCGTATTGGAATTCGTATTCGAAACCTACAAACTCAACTGTCAAGTGCTTACTCTCGCTTGGATGACTTGAAATCCAAAGCCATAAGGTATGGTTGGCATTATCTTCCTTGTAGTACGTATGAAGAATATGAAGAACTTAAATATTGGGTTTATCATACCGAGAGATGACTTAAAGAATTGAAGACCCAATATGTGTATGAGTATAAGCTTAGTTCTCGATATGTCCATGATTTGAATAGTATCGGCGATTATATTTATGATGATGAAAGGGTAGCTTATAAAATTTATTATTATGTTCCTAAAGCTGCTTACCATGGTTGTGTTGAGTATGATCATGCTTTCGAAAGTTATGATGGTTATGATGCCTATGATGAACTTGTGATAAACAAAAGTCCAACCCATTGGCTTTCTCCCAATTTCGAGAGAAGCTAATTCACCTACTGAAAGAATGTAAAGAAACAGTGAAAGAATATAAAGAATTGTGCAAACCTTTGGATATTTTGACAGTGAAAGATGATCTCGAACTTGATAACTCAAAGCTCACTGATGGGGAAGACTCCGCAGAACAATAAGAGAATATTGTGGAATATAAGCCAGCTCCAACCAAAGATGAAGTTGACGAGACTGAGATATTCCAGTGTAGCTTGCACTAGTTGAACCAGTTTCTTGTCCAGTTAACTTTGCCTAGCACATTGAGGTGGTTGAAACGGTTTGAGAGGAAGATAAAGTTGCATGTAGAAGTACGGCTCTTGTGGATCCACTTGCCCTTGCTATTGAATTTATCCTCCCTACCTGGTTTCAAGTACCGAGGTTAAGTTCTTTCTAGGTGGTGGAGAATGATAGGCAACACGAGGAAGATTAGAATTAGGGATTTTAATATAAGAATTGGAAGATATGGGAATAATTATGCAATTGAAAATATTAAGAATTATTATCTTAGTTAGCTTCCTTGATTAGGATTAGGCTTATCTCTCATAGTTATCTATTTTGTTGGATTAGGATTAGGCTTATCTCTCATGGTTATCCAATTTGTTGTTCGTTTCTTTTTAGGATTTAGTCTTAATTTATCTTTAGGTTAGGATTTTCTCTATATAGGATTCTCATTTGTTATTTGGCAGCTTATGAATTAATTCAGATTAAATTATCATTTTCCATACTCTATGATTAAGTGTTAAATTGTCCATGTGATTTTGACTACTGTTACATGTGATTTGATTCAGTGTTCCTATGTGATTTGGGAAGATCCATGTGATTTAAATCGTATCTATCTTTAAGTTTTCTACTTCTTTTCAATTCTTTTATTTTTTTTCCCTATTGCAGTGCATCACTTTGTCTTTGTATTTTAATATAAAATATGCCAAAGAGAAATTCTTAGGTAGACGAGGCAAAGTGAACACATTTTTTGACACCAACTTATCAGGTAAGAATTAACCACGATTAAAAAACTACTTTGTTATAATCTAACGTAAGTTGATATATAGTTCGAGCCTACTGTCGATGGTAAGTCCAACCTACTTAAAATTTCTTCCATTGCAAAGTAAATATTTGTTAATTCTTAATTACATGAGTTGGGAATATATGAAAACATCAATAAATCCAAAACCTTGCCCAAATATAAAAAGTAAGAAATCCTATTGGAAAATGCTACTTCATTACAAACCCTAACATTAATTCAATGATCTTTAGATATTGAATGTAGCAAAAATTATTAGGGTCAAAAATCAAATTCGAGCGAAACAGTCTTACCAAATTTGAAGGTGCAGAAGGCATTGAACTTGATCCTCCTGCTGGCCGATCATCAGGTACTACAGCTGCCTCAATAAAAATAGCTGTAGTTGTAATGACTTTTGTGCATATTTGGGAACCCACTTTAAGTGGGCTTAAAGCCGACCTTTCTTAATAAAAGCTGGCTTTAAGCCCACTTAAAGTGGGTTCCAAAACATTCACTTTGTGGATGGTATAAATTGTCCTTTGAGGGATAACTTCATCCGTGGATGAATTGTCGTTACTGTAAATTATGTAAAATGAGAAGACTTCAGTTCTCACCATTCGTTAATGGCTTATTATAGGGTAGTATAGCAAACCCTGATGCCAAAATAGGCATATAATCAGGGTTACCACCATTTAAAACCATGGACATGGCAAAAATATCCATTGGGGAATATATCACTTAGGATCCAGTTTCATCTTTATAGCTCTTTTGCAAATTCAAGATATATATCTGGTTTGGAGAAGACTGCAATTAAAAGTACAAATGGGTTAAAATTTGGATAATAAATTGTATAAATTAAGTAAAAGGGTAATTCACAACTTACATTGACTTGAAGAATAGACATGTGGTTTTCTAGATTCTTGCCATTATCTACATAAGCATGTTCTCGAATGATTTGTCGGTATGAAAGCATATCCCACTGCATCACATCCCGGAGAAAACCAAAATATAAAAATAAAATAAAAATAAAAAAATAAGATCTCTTGATAAATTCAGTATTTATAGAAGTTATTATAGATAACAATAAAAATTTAAAAGCAAGAAAATTCATATGGGTAAATCATCAGACGAACTACATTTGAAGTTGTTGATACCTGGGTTCTCATACTCTCATCGCGAAGGAAATCAAATAGTCTCTTGGGTGAGTTTTCAAGCCAAATTGAGGTTGTGAAAGCTAATGCGCTACAAGGAGGTTTTCCAGTAAAAAATTTGATATCCCTTGTCATTACCCTAATATCTTCACGTCCACTTATGGGTAATGGCATCCATGCATTTGAAGTAGAAGCATTTACATCTTGACAAAAGCTTCTCATCATTCTCTCGTAAAGCTTTAGCAAGCTCTCTCTCCCAGCTTGTTGTATCAATACTATGCAAAGCAAACAAATATAAAATTACAAATCAAGCTTTTAACAAAACTATAGGCTACGATTGATAGGAGAGAAATGTGAAGAGAAAAAACATAAGAGTAAAGAAAAATGAAAAGAACTAAGAATTTGATCATTCCTCTATCGTTTGATAGAAAGGATGGGAACTAGAACAAAAGAAAAAAATAATTCATTTTACTTTCCACTCTGCAATCATCCTTAAGGAGGATTGACAATTATAATTGAAGAGAAAGTTTGAGGAAATGCAGATCCTCTATGTTTTTTTACTCACATTTTTCTCTTATCAATAACTAGAAAAGTGCTTTCCTCTTTCTTTTCTTCATTTTTCTTTCTTCCTCCAACTTTTCTTTCTGCCTAATTATTGATTAACTTTCATCATAATTATCATAACAAGAGAGAATGAACTTAGTAAAAGAGGAGTAAATATTTACTTCCATCACGGGTTGGAGTGCTTCTAGCCATCAAAGCTTTAAGCTCTTCACAATGTCGAATTATAGTAGCCACCCAACGCTTTGCACTAAACGCAAAACCTGAGGAAATTAGCGGCTTGAAAATACTATGAACTAATCTAATATCCACTTCAACATGCTCAACCCATATAACCTATAAGGACATCATGAATAAACACATGAAATAGAAAAATAAGTGATATACAGATGGAGTAATTAAGCAAAGTTAAACAACAAATTAATTAAGGAATTGCCATTTTGTGTGTGATTTAACATGTCTAATTAATTACCTTAGAGAATCCATTTCGCATTTCTTGGATTAAACAGCCCGATGGCTTTCTTCTTAATCTTACTAGCGGATAAGGGAATAAACTTTCCCATGTGAAACTTGTTTACAATACCTTGAGAAATAACTCTCGCGAACAGGAACAAATGCTGTTGGGAGATGAAATTCTGCTGTCATCTGAACATTGGATTGAGAATTTCTTACAACTAATTAATTAATTAAACAACTTTTTCATATCTCACATGACAAAATTTTGAGTACATAATTAAATTAAACAACTTCTATGTTAATAAGATGGAAGACTCATTATTCAAGTGCACTTACAGAAGTCAAAGAATTGGTTGCAAAATCTAGCAATCATGCATCTAACAATATATAAGAGAGAAGGATTCACTCTCAACAACAAATACGGTTATATATTTAAAGCTGTCAAAAAAGAGGGTAAAACATCATTTTGAGGGCTGGGAAGTATATGGGAGACCAGATGAGGAATCAAATGACAATCCTCTACTTCCCCAAGAGACTTGAACCTAAGCTCGAATATATAAATTATTTAGGAATCGTTTTAGATTTACACTTTCAATCCAGTACCAATTAAGAAATTAATGCCAAACTTCTGTTTTCTTTGAATGCGAAAATTTTTTGTCTCACATATATAATAAAGATTGGAAATCATATGAATGAACTTCAATAATTTTCAACTTAATATAGTAATCATAGACTTTATTTGCATCCAAAACTCAATACTGCTCGGCTCTAATCAAACTTTTGCTAATTAAACATAGAAACTTCAAAAGCCAAGATCGAGGGCTTAAATTAACTACGTACTATTACATATATTGTTGTATTTAATAAAGGAGATGAAGATTAGATGAAATTTAGAATTACCACTTGCAGCTTTCCATCATAATCCCCAGCCTCTCCAGTCGATAAAACTCCTATTAACATCACTCTTGAAACTATGTTGGAAAATGCTAACGACCATTGATTCTGATTTCCAAAACAAGAAGAAAAAAAAATATTTCAAGGAATTAACAAAACTGAAGCTAATTGAAGCACGTACTTACATTATGAAGTGAAAAATAAATTAGAGAGAAAAAAAAACTACCAAGTCCATGAACAATTCAACTAGGCTAATAGGGTTCATACCAACAAAACAAACTTCTCTTGAGGCTTCAATATTAAGTGGTTCAATCTCAAATTCCTTAGGTAAAATTGGCTTGTTTTCATCTTCATATTGCAAATCAAAATTTCATTCTAAGCCTTGAGGTTCTCCTACCTCAACCATTCTTATAATCTCCTCTAAAGTTGCATCAAGGCTTCCAAATTCGTGCATATATTCAAATCCATTTAAGACTTCAATTTCATTATTATATCCTTTACACTTCCATAAAGGTTCTCCTTCAATCGCCATTTTCGATAGTTCATCCATGGCTGCAATTGCAAGGTCAGTAATTCTAGTTTTGTTTGTATCAGCAGACCTGGAGACCACCATAAAAAGGTCACTTTCCCATCCGTATGCTCATTTCTAACATTTGTGGATGACCTAGAGCCAGGTGAATCTTGAGGAGATTGAGGATTAATTACCGAAGGAGAGCCAACATCTTCATTGTCTTGCATAATTTCATCAACCTGTAATCGGAGTAAATATTAGAATAAAGAAAACCCCATAATACAAAAATAACAATGGGAGAGTAAAATTTAAAGAACCATTTAAGAGATCATCCACATAATACTATACATCTAGCTAGTGAAATTCAAGAAATTTACATGTGACGATTTAACTTAATTCATTCATCCTGAAAGTGTAATGCTGGTTTTTTGGGTTTTACGATTTCATTAAACATATATAATGAGTAATCATGACTAAATCTTATGGATTAATTTCAGTGAGAAATTGTTCAATGTCACATTAGATCATAAGTAATTAAGTGCTAAATGTTTCTTCATTAAAATAAATAAATAAACTACATATATTCATGGTTTAAGCCATCCTTACTTGTGGATCAACATTTGGTTGAGGTTCTAACCCTAAGGCTTCCTGCAGATCAAGACTGATCCATCCAACCAAAGATAGATTAGAATAAAAATAATATCATAAAAATTAAAAAGAGAAAAATTACATACACACATATATATATATATATATATATATAATAATTTCTTCAACAATTTCAAAGCACTCACTTGTCCATTGCATTTACAACTATAGGAACAAAGCTGAAAGGAAACAAATTTTAAAACAAACTAGCTAGCATTTTAGATCCATAACGTTATCAATGATATATATCACAATCTATAGTCCTTTCCTTTATTATTCCTTTCTATAGAAAGGATCCGATCAATTTCCAGATCTGTGTAAGAATGTTGTGAGAAACTTATTTGTTCCATAGAAATTTAAACATGATATAAATGGATCAAGCAATTTTTAAACCCAAAACCCTTGTAGAGAACATCCCAAATTTGGGTTTGTACTAATTTTGATCATGCCGAATGACCTTATACCCTACCTTTTGTCTTTTTACTATTCTACCGAAAATCCAATCCATAAGAATAATCTTTAGTGACTAAAGCATTCTCCAAGGACGAAAAGAAAGCGTTAAAAAAACAATAAGAGGGCTAAGATATGATGATTAAGAAAAGAAAACTTAAAAGGATAAAGGATATCGCTCTAACCATAAATATTTTTCGGTAGATTACTGATCCGATCAAAAAATTGATAATTTCTTTAAATGTAGCTTCAATATGCTTCTCACCATTACAATCTTCACTCATGCTCTTCATTATGTTCTATGATGGCTCATGTCATCTTAGAAAGAAAAAAAGTTGAATAGTGTGTGTTATTATATAGTGCAATTATGGCCTTTATTTATTGAATTCTATCAACGAGCGACCCTGGTTTTTCCTTTTGAAATTGTGGGTGGGTTTTCTTTCTAGTACTATGAATGACGTTGATTTGTCTTTAGTCAATGAAATTTTATAGAGAGCGACCATGGTTTTCCATTTGTGGATTGTGAGCGGCGACCATGGTTTTGCATTTAAAAATTGTGGGCTGGTTTTTTTCCATCAATATGAATTATGTGGAATTTGTTCTTCATTCAATGAATTTTGTTAGCGAGCCACCATTATATTCCCTTTTTTATTGCCCCAATTCAAGAATTTATCAGTATTGAATATATATAAACACACATTGGCAAAGAGGAGAATTGAACCCATTTTCAAGACTGAGACAGACTCAAGAAGTGACCATTAAGCCGAGTATATATATATATATGGAGAATGCTAACTTGAGATACAAGTTAGCATTGTGTCAAAATTAATTTAGACCAAAACTCTGAATATCCCTTAAAACCACATCAAAATAGGGATTTTTCGGTAATTTTAAAAAAATTCAAAATTAAGTACCAACAGGTATTGTTCATGAGAGTAACCCCATGCACGGATCGGTGGCACGTGGGGGTACGTGCTGCTTCTTCAGGTGGATAACGGGACGAAATTTTGATAATTATGTGTATTGTCCAAAATCCGCCTCGGTGGTGGTGGTGGTTTCCAACTTTATATAGTCACTGAAATAGTGAAGATGTAAAGTCGGACCCCATCCAGCCACACAAGCAGAACATGAGGGTCATCTAGTCGGTGAAGGGTAGTGAACCGGTGTCAAAATATAGATCTCATTGAACTCTTTCCAATGGTACCTAGGATGCACTTTTCTAACAACCGGTTGGCTTGATATCGTAAAAAGTCTTCGGAGATTAAAAAATTAAATCAATAGATTTAGTGAATTACCTATTTTCCCTTCTATTTGTTTTAGAGAAATTAAAATAGTTGAGAACATTTTGGTCTTAAATAATTTGGACAATGCTAACTTGCATCTTAAGTGTGGCAAATTAGCATTCTTTTATATATATATATTTGCTCGGCTTAATGAGCACTTCCTGATTCTCTGTTTAGAAAACTTGGGTTCGATCCTCCTCCTTACCAATCGCAACCTAGGAATAGCTAAAATGCATTCAGAAATTGATAAGCCATTTAAATAAAAACACTCATTTCATCTTATTATTGTTATCTATATGTTTTTTCTACTTTTTAAGTCTAATTATCTAAAAAGTTAATAATATTCACTATTTGAACAAAATTTGTTTGTACTCTTCGAAGGATAATGAAAAGAGGGAGTGGAGTGTCGAAAAATGGTCTTTTAGTCAAGAAATTGGTGAGAAATTATCAATTGAATACAACAATTCAGGCTCAAAACAACACAATGGTTGCAGCACTATTCAAAATAGAACCAAAAAGAAATCGTTTTAATATATGAAGACAGAACAAGATCATCTCACTACAAACTATAAATGGAAAAAGAGCTAAGCCACCATTTACAGACCATGCTTAAAAATAGTTTGGCTTATTTTTTTTTCTTCCATAAACTAAATAATTCATTCTTAAAACAAAATATACCATTAAGACAAGTTCTAGTACCTAATATTTTTACCATATCGCTACCAACGCACCATCATATTATTTTAAGCTAAGAGGGAAAACTTTCTTACTTTGATTGATTGTTTATTAATTATTTGATTTGCATTCATTTTTCCGTACTTAAATAATAGATTCTTTTTAATATAATTAGCATTTGATTAAATTTGGTTGGTATTATTTTTGGAATTTTAATTTTAAATGGAGTTTACATACCTCATATTTTGTTCTTTCTCTCAATGTAAATTTTTATCTCCCTCCAATATAATTCCTCTTGACTCAAAGTTTATCATATATATTTATATGTATAGTTACTTAAAGTTAGATAGGATTTAATTGAGGAGAATCATGGAGTGTACAAGGAAGTATGGTGGTCCATTTGAAGACTAAAGGCCTATGAATGTATGAGATATATTCATGTAATAATTACCTAGAATTTAACCTAGTGATTTACTTAATTGGCTCAAGTAAATTACCCTTAGAAGTCAATCTATAGTCATCCACCTAGATATATGTATGTTATGCACGATATGTATGTTTTATATATTTGATGCATGATGTATGATAAGGCCTAAGCATAATGACCAAAACACCTCAAGTGTATTAATTAATATTAAGTCGTAAACAAAAATTTATATTTTCTATTAAAAAATATGATACACAGGAGGTAGATGAATGATACGATTTTATTGCGCTACCGTATGTCACAAATTTAAACTTATGAGAAATGGTGGGTTAGACTTAACTAAAATGTATATGATTTGTTTCGCTACCGTAAGATTATATGCATTTAGAGGCTAAATAAAGATTGAAAATTGCATGAGATGCAAATTATAAAAGTCATTATAATTTGTTGCCCTATTGTAAGGCTATAGGGTACAAGTGATAGGATCTTAATCCACATTAGGAGATCTTCGAATGGTGTCTGCTATATTCCTTATAAAGGATTGTGGAAATGGAAAAAAATAGTTTGAGGTATTATTTAGATTAGAAACTAAATCTTTATGAAAATTAATAAAATGAATAAATGCTTGTTTTATATGTCTTATATCATAGATAGTAATGACTAAATCCACTTTCATGCATACTTGATGCAAACAATCTGACTGATCTAATTTCCTGGATTGGCTAAGGAAATTGAGAATTGATCTCAAATTCGGAAGAAAAATAAATCGTCAATGTTCTTGATAAGCCGCTTCCAGCAACTATTGCTAAAAATGCTTTAGAGGAAAACGTGGCTACTTATTAGAAGTGGCAAGAGAATAACTTGAAAACTATGTGCTATATATTAGCATATATGTCTAATGAGCTTCAAAAGTAACATGACAAGATAGAAAGTTCTTATGAGATGTTGCTTCATTTACAAGAGTTATATGGTTAGCATAGTCGCAATGCAAAATTTCAATTCTTTGAAAAACCCTCTTTAAGGTTAAAATGCCCAAAGGATCATCAGTACATTTATAACTACATGAACAAAGTTGACAGGAAACAAATTTTTAAACCAACTAAAAGCCCCATTTTTCCCTTCAGATCTCTTTATATAGCTCAGGTCAGCTTAGTAGGCCATTTAACAATTGTGTGCTTGGTTAACTTAAAATTCAGTTGGATCTGATTCTAAATGATCTTCTTAGAGCCTGTTTGATTTGCACAAGGAATGAAATAAGTTAATAGTTTAAATATGAAACTTTTAGGGAGATAAATATTAGTGGATGAAATGCTTTAATTTTTGTTGGTCGGGTATATTTTCTCGTATCACTTAATAAGAATAAAATTGTCAAATTTAATATGTTAATTTTATTCCTTTTCGTCATATAAAAGTCAATATATTTTAATTATCAACACATCATCATGTCAATCCCACTCAAGCTTCATAGAGCATTAATCGTGTTTCTTTTTTTGGTATATTGGCGGGCAGGGAACGTATTAAACCCGAGTCTCTTATACGAAGGACCCAAAAATAACCTATAGACCAAAATGCTCAGATTAGCATGCATTAATCATGATTCGTTTCTATTCCAATATTCCTTGGACAAACTGGAGCTGGGAGTAATTGCAAACTTGGAAAGAAAGAATAGATTATCTTTGTCTTCTCTGTTGAACTACAAAATTAAAGCCACAAGCTGTATTAATATGATTTTTCCTCTTCTTCTGCTTTGACTTGGTACAAATCTGTCTAGGATTGCATGCAACCCAAATTTCTTGTAAAAAAATGAGTAACAATCATATATAATTAGCCAAGGCAGTGAATGGAAAAATTCTTGTGTAGAATTGGTCTTATAAGATCTCTAAAACTTTTCCAATCACACTGTGTTATCTATTAAAATATGAAGTAAAAGATAAAATAGTATATTGCGACATAATATGATTGGAGGATTTTTGAACCTTATAAGTTCGGTTCTACACGAACAAGTTAGAAAGGATCATGAAACTTAAGGTTTTGAGATAAGTAAAGATTCTTCATTTTTTTTTTTAAAAGCAAAAATGCAGTACATGATAACAAACTGAACTCGACACCAATAAATCAACGAGTTTAATCAACCCCTCACTGCAAAAAAGCCCCTGGTAGAGCCTACAAAACAGGAGTACAACCAAAGCAAACCATAAAAGAAACTCCGATGCAGTTTGCCACCAAACTCAACCATGGCTGAAACTATATACAAATACCAGAACCACGTACAAACACTACTGATACTGAACACCATGCAACTAGGATTCTATCACTAGCTATAAGCCAAGAAACTAGCGGAATCCCCAAATACCAAAAGAGCCAGTTCAGAGAGCACACCAAAAAAGCCAGCTCAGAAAACACCTAGACCTCAGAATCACCATGAAGTTAACAACCCAGCTTGCATAAATATGCCTCATAAATTGCATAGGCAAAAAACATTTCAACACCGAATCAGCACAACCCGAGAACCTAATCTCTTTAAGAGTAGTTAACCTAAGCTACAGCTACCTGGGAGCACTAACAATGATCAATCTTGCTCAGAGGCAACCATGGAGTGACCTTCATTTTATGAACCATAAACGCACTTAGGATAACTGAACAAAAATAAAAAGCACAGCTGCTCTAGTAGTCAATACAGCCAGTCCCGAAACACGACCAGAAAAAAAACGCGTGACAACAACGCAGTGGTTGGCTAGCAGTGTTCAAGCTGCGCTTTGTATAGCTCAATCAACTCAGAGATGGACATTAAGGCACAATATAAGTAACAGAGAGAACTTCCTCAAAAATAAGAAAAACCATGACAACTGAAACTTTGACCGAAACCAAAAGCTGGGACCTATAATACCAAACCTCAAAAGGGATATAGCAATGAAGTCTAGATTTTGCTAATGAGTTAGCCAAAGTATTTTCTCCCTGATATCAACTCCAAGCAGCATCTTCAGAATCCATCAGAAGAGAAGATAACATCAGCTGAACAATCAACCCATATCATCCAGCACACCAACACCCAAAAGATACGACATGAACAAGAGATCAAGATCATAATAGATGCACAGAACAGAAAAATAAAAGATCAAGATCAAGATCATAACACCATCCACCATGTAACTACAGACTACACTTCACCTCCATCTAATAACGACACTAGTTTATTCACTACCTTCCAATACCCCACCAAAATCCTTATATGCCCAACACATGTAATTAAATTTTGACAAAAACCTCCTTATAAACACCCAAAACATTCCACTTGACCAAGCAGCCAAAACTCATCTATACCCAAACAACTCACCTGTAGCCAAACACATTACTGCCAACACCAGAATTAACTAAATGCACATCAAGTCACAGATCTTCTCCTACTACAAAAACTCCATCCAGTCTGATCAACCAATAAAAACAGAACAAAGACTGGCCATTGATAACCTACACTAATAAAATTCCAAATCAAAACCGCTTCACCTCTGTATAATCATCATTGCTACATAAAGAAAAATTATATTGCAGAGTCAGCAAACAACCAAATTTAGGGTTAACACATTACTGAATTGCACAGCTTTACTATAATTACTAGAAAAAACTCCTCCTGGACCACCTACTTATTCCCCACACCTCACCATTTGCTCCTAAAAAAACGACATTTGTATACCTCGTCCATAACCACCAACACCAAGATGAACTAATTTTAAATCAACAGTTTCAACCACTTTGAGATCATTCATTCAACTTCAACACAACACTTCTCAACAGCCCACCCTAGACACCCATTGTTTTGCTAAACCATCTACCGTCGCATTAACCTCCCTCCACGTATGCACAAACGAGACTGAAGGAAGTAACAACATGAAATTATCAATGTCATTAAAACTGCATTATATTTCCATGGAGCCGATTCCTTATCTACAAGCCATGATAAGACCACCTTTGAATCACTCTCAATGATAACCCTTGATGAATCTCTTAAATTTAACCTACTACAAAATTCCAATGCTTTCCTGACAGCCATAAACTCAGCATAATTTGACTCAGCCACTGCAATATTTTCAGAAAACATCGCCATCACACACCCTTCTGAATTCCTTAAAACTCGTCGTATCCCAGCATGCCCTGGTTTCCCTTTTGACGAACCATCAACATTAAATTTCACTAACCCAAAAGGTTGGGGACTCCACTCAACTACCTCTCTACCTTTCCTTTTCCTTCATGAGAATGAAATATTACTAATATTCAATAACATGTCTTGAACAGTATAGGGTATATCCGGCCATAGAGCTTTAATCCACTCCACCCACCTAATTTTAACCAGCTCACATACAGTATCTACATTAAAAATTCCACCTTTAAATACCATAGCATTCCTACATAACCAGATTTTCCAAACTAATGCGAAAAACTCCGTAAACCGTTGCTTTACAATCTCTCTTCTTGGACATAACCCTTCCCAAAAACTGAAAAAGAACTGGAATCGATTTAGGCATCACCCACACTACACCCCACCATGTCAACCAACTATATCACACCACCCAAACCTTTTCACATTCCAAAAACCAATGGCCAACAATTTCAAGAAGCTTACCACACAGAGGGCACAACGCCGCCTCTTCCTCTAAGCATCTTCTTTTAATGAGTTCTCCTCATTGAAGCATTAAAAGTAGTACATACATCTATAATCTATTCTAATGAATGGAAGAGTAGAAGTAACGACTCACATCCCACTATAATAATGTAACAAAAAATGATCTTGGTTTATATGTATACAAAAAACGTCTTTAGCTAGCATTTTGGATTCATAATGTTATAAATAATATATATTAGAATCAACTCAGGTCACTACACATTACATGTTGATCATGGTATTTTGAGTTGACCACAAGTTGATGATAATATATGCTATCAACGAGTCATAACGCAAAAGTGTTCATTTGCAATAAGAGCATAAACGGGGAATATCTTGACGTAGTTACGTAAACAAACATTAATTGGATTTTTTAAAAGAAAAGAATGAGACCATTGTGTTACAAATGATAAGCAATGACGGTTTTCTTACCATCCTCACAGCACTTTTGAGCGTGTTTTTTCATCAAGTGGACTGATTTGTTGTCACCCATGCCACTTTTGTGAGAATTCAGTCACATTGCCCGATTTGATATCGAATTCAGTGTGTTCACATATTTCATTGGCATGGATTAAGGTTGATAAACGTAGATGAACACCAATATGACTCAAAAGCTTAAGCTCGTTAGTCTTGGGTCTAAACCATATATATAATCCACTCTTATTTTTTATTTCTGTTTGATAGGAGATAACTCGCATGTGAATCTCCTAACAAATCTCCCCCTCACATGTGAGTTATATACCAAACTCCCCCTTGAACGGAACCACCTGTCACTCGATCAATAAGAAAAGCCAAACCAAATTCAATCATGAGAGAGACAAACCATTGGAATTCTCACGGGACAAACAATCTTGGGCACATAAACACTTCTCATTCATAGACTCAATGACACCGGGCAGAATAGTGATTATTCTGCAGACTAGTTGAACAGATAGTTCACAAGGAGTAACACAAGAAGAAACTCTAAACAATACAGAGAAACAACTCTGGTGTTTTATTTAAAATTATACAAATACAATGATCATGATTACGAAACCCTAAGACCTTATTTATAAGGTCGAAGCTAAAATAGGAAAAAATAAATTAAGGCCGAATTTAAATTAAATAAAATAAAAAGTTTCCTAAAAACTGTAAACTGCCAATTTGAGGGCCTAAAAATCATTTTTTTGGCTAAAATCCCGCTTGTTCGTTGGCCCGTTTCCAATCAAATTAGGGTCTCCGGGGCCCAAATCCGAGCCCGTGGCCTGTTCTAGGTAGTCCACCTGTCAGTTTTGCGCTGATCTTCCAACTCTGCATCATCTGACTCGGATCCTCCTACATTAGTCACCTCGGGTTGGAAAGAACTCGTCCTCGAGTTCACAATAGCTTCATTGGAATCCACAAAACAAGAACTCAGGTGTTTCATATTAAATACATCAGAAGTCCTCAGATGACTGGAGAGGTGTAGTCTGTAGCCGTTATCATTGATCTTCTGCAAGATCTCACAGGGTCCAATATTTCGCTCCTTAAGCTTATTATACTCTCCTACGGGAAAACGATCACGAGTTAATACTGCCCAAACAAAATCACCAACATCAAAAAGTACCTGACGACGATGATTTTCATTCTGAGCCTTGTACTTGGCATTACTCTCGTGAATGGCTAGCTTCACCTACTTATGGATACCCCGAAGATGTTCTGCCATCTCATCTGTCCTGGGATTCAAACGACCCACTCGTGGAATAAGGGCTAAGTCAAGCACCCCGGATGGATTCTAACCATATACAATCTCAAATGGGCTCATTCCAGTGGTTCTGTTTTTTGACCTGTTATAGGTAAATTCTACTTGAGGTAATGCCATATCCCACTGCTTCGGTTTAGTTCCTGCTAAGCTCCTCAAAAGGTTTTCCAAAATTCGGTTCACCACCTCGGTCTGACCATCTGTTTGAGGATGATAGGCGCTGCTAAAATTTAACTTCTTCCCCAGCTTCTCCCATAAACTCTTCCAGAACTGACTCATGAACTTGGTGTCACGATCTGAAGTGATGGATCAGGGAACACCATGCAAACGTACAATCTTCTTGAAATATAGATGAGCGATCCGGGTAGCATCCATTGTCTTCCTGCAAGGTATGAAATGGGCCATCTTGGAAAATCTGTCAACCACAACCAAAATAAAATCTAGGCCCCGTTGGGTACGAGGTAAGCCCAACACAAAGTCCATACTAACATCGAACCAAGGGGCTTCAGGTACAGGTAAGGGTGTGTATAGGCCCGCATTAGTGAGAACTCCCTTGGACTGCTGGCACTCATAACAATGCTCCACATGATGAGCCAGGTCACTGGTCAATTTGGGCCAATAATAGTTAAAGAAAATCAGGGCCAACATCTTGTCTCTCCCAAAGTAACCCTCGTTATGAAGTTCACTAATAATCTGTTGCCTTAGTGAACAATCTGGAACGCACAACTGTAATCCACGAAATAGATAACCATTATACAAAATAAAATCATGTCGTTGACCATTAGTTACCTCCTGAATTATCCTCCCAAATGAAGGATCTGCAGCATACATATCCGAGAAGACCTCAAATCCCACAACTCTGGTGTTCATGGTGGTGAGGAGTAATGTACGATGGCTCAGTGCATCTGCGACACGGTTCAGACTTCCTACTTGGTGTCTTAGTGCAAACGTGAATTCCTGCAAGTACGCCACCCATTTGGCATGCCGTCTACTCAGCTTGTGTTGCCCATTGATGTACTTCAGGGCCTCATGATCAGTGATAAGAATGAACTCCCTCTGCACTAAGTAGTGACGCCAATGTTTCAGGGACTGAACTATGGCATAGAACTCTAGATCATAGGTGGAGTAATTCTTCTTTGATCCTTATAACTTATCACTGAAAAAAGCTACTAGTCGCCTCTCTTGACTTAGAACACCACCAATACCCACCCCAGATGTATCATAGTTTACCTCAAACACCTTTTCGAAATCAGGAAGTGCCAAAACTGGTGCCTCTGTCATCTTTTGTTTGATCAGTTAAAAGCTGTTTCTGCCGCTTCGGACCACTGAAAACCACACCCCTTAAGGCACTCTGTGATAGGAGCAATCAAAGTGTTGAAATTTTCGATGAACCGACGGTAGAAGGATGCTAATCCATGTAAACTTCTTACATCGTGCAAGGTCCTCGGTGTGGGCCATTCCAAGACCGCATCTACCTTCGACTGATCTACTTGAACACCATCAGTAGATACAACAAAACCCAGAAAAGTAACAGAAGTAGTGAAAAAAAAACACTTCTTCTGATTGATGTATAGACGCTATGTCCTCAACATATTAACAACAGCACGGAGGTGATCAAAATGTGACTCCCACATCAGACTATAAATGAGGATGTCATCGAAGTAAACTACAACAAACTTCCCCATGAAAGGCCTTAAAACCTTATGCATAAACCTCATAAATGTGTTGGGCGCATTGGACAGCCCAAAAAGCATGACCATCCACTCATACAACCCATGCAAAACCCATGCTGCATCTTAAACGCTGTCTTCCACTTATCTCCAAGCCTTATTCTGATCTAGTGGTATCCACTTCTAAGGTCTATTTTGGAGAAGACCCTAGAATCGGACAGCTGGTCTAATATATCATCCAGGCGGGGAATTGGGAACCGGCATTTCACTGTGATCCTGTTGATGGCTCTGCTATCAACACACATACGCCAAGAACCATCCTTCTTAGGCACTAGTAGGGCAGGAACCGCACATGGGCTTATACTCTCACGGATGTAGCATCTCTCCAACAACTTTACCACATGTCACTGCAACTCTTCAGATTCCTTAGGGCTAAGGCAATACACTAGTTGATTAAGCAAACCAGACCCTGGAACAAGGTCGATCTGATGCTGAATGTCCCTCATAGGCGGCAACCTAGGAGGAAGATCTGCTACACTATTCCCACAAGGCAGCAGAGCATAGACCACATCTATATGCTCAACCTCCATTAAAAACCTAGACATCGAAAGCAGATTAGTATTATTGGGAATCGGGTTAGGAGTAATTCCTTCCCGACGAGGTGCCGACACAATCTTCTTCCCTTTGATGCTAAGGGAGTATGTGTTTTTTTGCCCGTCATGAATAACACTACGATCATACTGCCAAGCCCTGCCTAACAACACATGACAAGCATCCATAGACACAACATCACACCAAGCATTATCGAAATATTTCTTACCAATCGAAAAAGAAACTAGGCAACGTCTATCCACTGTTACCTCACTGCCTTTATTCAACCAAGACAATTTGTATGGCTTAGGATGATGATCTGTTTTCAACTGCAGTTTCTGGACAGCCTCTTCAGACACCACATTCTCACAACTGCCACTATCTATGATCATCTTGCAGACTTTATCGGCAACTGTACAGGTCGTGTGAAAAATATTGGTCGTCAACTAATCGTCCCCTGAATCGTTCTTTGGGATCAGTAGACTCTTACGAACGATCAGAGTCTCATAGCCATCCCCATACAACACTTCTCCATATTCATCATCGTCATACACAAGCTCTCCAATCTCCTCAGTTTCATTTAACTCATCATCCTCAATCAGAAGATTTTTGCCCTTATTACTAGCAGGCTTCCTGCACTCAGTTGATTTATGCCTATGTTCACCATATCTGAAACATCTAATATTTGGGTTAAGGTTACAATGGGGTGGTTGCTGGGCAGGACGGGATTCCTACGGGCGAATTGGTCGACTCTTTTGATCGCCTCTGTTCATTGGTCTCCTGTTCTGTTGTTTTTTCACTGAAAGTGCACGCTGATATGCTTCCGAAACTGTCCACAGTGAGTGAAGGCTGAGGACATCCTGCAGGGGCTGTTGTAATCCCCCCAAATACCGTGCCACTATTTACTCCTCTGTCTCAGATAAATCGTTCCGGGCTACCAATTGATAGAATTCCTCTGTGTAATCATCCACCGATCTCGTGCCCTACCTTAACAAATGAAATCGCTGAAACAAGGTTTGAGTGTAGCCGAAATGAAGGAAGTGACCCTTCATCTTCTCCCAATCTGTGATCTTGCCTTTGCCCTGCCGATCGTGCGAGTGCCTCAACTGCTCCCACCATGCATATGCTCTGGCCTTCAGTTTGATGGCGACCAGATTCACCTTGACACGATCTGGGACTTCCTTATACTCGAAAATACACTCCACTTCATTCAACCAATCGACGAATCCCTTGGCCTGTAATGTACCAGAAAACTCTAGCAGATCCACTCTGAATCTGAGGTCTCTATAACGATCCTCCCGACCATGTTGCTCCCTGAATCGACCAGGACTATGATACGGGTTTTTGAAACTAGAATCGGAATCGTGATCTTCTATTTCATGATCACCTAAATTCTGCGCCGCTAGACGCTGGGTTAACTCTGTAACTTGCCGCTGTAAATCCTCAATCATCGCATCCTGAACATTACGATCACGGTGTGGGGCTTCCTCATTCGGAACCTACCCACAACGACCACGACCACCAGCCATGGAACTGATGAAATCTTGCCCTAGGAAAACGCTGAAGCTCTGATACCAACTGAAACCGGGCAGAATAGAGAATATTCTGCAAGCTAGTCGAACAGATAGTTCACATGGAGTAACACAAGAAGAAACCCTAAACAATACAGAGAAACAGTTCTGATGTTTTATTTAAAATTATGCAAATACAATAATCATGATTACAAAACCCTAAGACCTTATTTATAAGGTCGAAGCTAAAATAGGAAAAAATAAATTAAGGTCGAATTTAAATTAAATAAAACAAAAAGTTTCCTAAAAACTGTAAACTGTCAATTTGAGGGCCTAAACGTCGTTTTTTGGCTAAAATCTCGCTAAGCTAATTGTGTAATAATCAGTTTTGTTTGTTAGCCCGTTTTCAATCAGATTAGGGTCTCTGAGGCCCAATTCGAGCCCGTAACCTGTTCTAGGTAGTCCACCTGCCAGTTTTGCGCTGATCTACCAAGTCTGCATCATCTGACTCGGATCCTCCTACATCACTCAACCACGGGACAATATCCCTTCACAATATAGGTTATTTTCTACGACAAAAGGTATGCAAATCATGTTTGATGAAAGTCCTCTTTGAACTACCCAGCTCATTGTTTTACTAATTGCGGGCTGAGGTCCCTATTTTTCCTAATCATTTTTCTTGGGTTGTATCAATCCACTAATTCTACAAAATTCTCCTTTAAAGATTTCTATGTGGACAAATGAGTGGTAAAATCTTTAGCTTGCCATATAGGCATTTGAGAAAAGTCAGCTATGAAATGCTTGGAATTTTTTTATTAACTTTATGGGAGATGCTCACTTTTTTTTTTCTTTAATTGAAACGATGAAAACCAGATCAAAACTAAAACATTACTTTCGATCAGGGAAGAGTTTCAATTACTAAACTAAGTTCATGGTACTGAGACATACTCACTTAGTTTGATTTTTGCTACAAAAAATAAATAAAGACATAATATTTGCAGAGATATAAGAATATCAATGCTCTCATAAAAATTCTATTACTTGTTTCCAAAATGAAAATGGCTTCCTCTAGGTGGCAATTTACCTGTTACAAATTCTTTCTCCAGTAATGTCTTTTTAATATCTTTATTATATATTATGCAAATGCTTCAGTATTATTCTATTTTTTCCTCTATGAAAGAGGGTGTCGATGTGTGAATGTTACCACATGTAAATCAGACAGATGCAAGTGTTGGTTCATATCAAACCAAAATTTTAAATTGTGGTTGCGACTATGAAGACGGTCGCGTATTGTTTATCACTGTTGTATACAATTAATGCGAGTGTTAAAATGCAAATCGTTGGCATCACGATTGTGATTTTTTTTCAACTTAGTAAAAAATGAAAATTAAAGAGTTATATACTTTAATTAATTTAAGGTGAAATATGTTGATTATGTGGTTTGAATAGTTGAGTTTGAGTTGAAATTGAACTTTTGATCATATAGTTAAAAAATACACACAAAAAGATGGAAAATGGAAAGTGGTCTTCGCGTTTTCATAGCTGCTACGTATTGTGATAACTGTGAATACTACACTCAAAACAATAACGGTCAATAGCAATAATGGGAATAATTCGTGTGTAGTAAGGCCCTCCAAATTACTCCAATCACATTATGTCATAACATGCCACTTTATCTTTTATTTTCTATTTTTAATAAGATAACACAATGTGATTGCAAGACCTTTAGAGGGATCTTAAAGGGTTAGTCCCACATAAGAATTTTTCCAATAACAGAACGATCACAACCACTATTAAAGAACCTTTGCCAAATCACCCGGCAATGCCCAGCTCAAACTTGAATCAAAATACTATTGAGGAGGAAAGCAAACCTCAATCACGCTATTAAAGTTTCGATGGCAAAATTATTCTATCATCGCTTTTGAAATGTTACTGTAAATGTATATACTCTTAATGTAAATACTATTAAAAATTTCTAATCTATTGTAAATAAGAAACCTTAGTCCTATTAAAACACTCTAATATACCCTAATCCTATTAGGTCACTCTTTTGTAAATACCCTATAAATATGAGTTTCTAATACAAAAATATTAAGTAGTTAGAATATATAAACCCTAAATTTCTATTTCAATCTCTTCATGGTATTGAAGCAGTATGATCCAAAGACCTTAAAAACTTGTTTCGCCACACACGACTCCTCAGCCCCCTTTGTTCCATCAACTGGTCCTGTCATAATCATACCTACACCTACAACCAGTCCTTCACTTGTTACTATAGCAGGTCCTTCACTTTGTTCCTCACTCTCCCTCATTAATTCCCCAACTCACCCACCTTTCTCTAATCTCCCTCTGTTCTCCACTCCTAGTATCACCTACCTGGTTAATATTAAACTCGATAATTGTAATTATATTCTTTGGCGCACTCAATTTCTCCCAGTCTTTATAAGTTATGACTTAATCGGGTACGTTGATGGTACTTTCCCTATTCCCACCCAGTATTATTATTCTAGTGATGGCACCACAACCCTTAACCTTGTTTTTTTACCCTTGCTCCATACGGACCAATGCCTTCACTCTTGGATTAATGCAACCCTTACTTTAGACATACTCCAAGACATCAATGATTTTCATACTTCTTGGGATGTCTGGTTGGCCTTGGAACATTGTTACCTTGATCAATCTAATGCAAATAAGTTTGACCTTCACCTGAAGCTTCATCAGCATACTAAAGCTGGTAAATCTATGGAACAATATATTCGGGATCTCAAAGCCATAGCCGATGCTCTTGTTGCCATCAATTCACCTCTCTTCAGCAAAGACCTCATCTCTTATGCCTTAGCACGTCTACCTACCGCGTATGAAAGCTTCATCACCACGGTCACCAATGCCAATATCGCTCTTACCTTTGACAGTCTATGCACTAAGCTGCTCATCCATGAACAACTCTTGAAGCGTCTTATCTTCAGGTCTCTTCTCAGTTTTCTGACCATCATACGGCCTTTTCCACCACCACCATCTTTGGCGCTTCTCGTGGTCGTGGCAAGAGTCATTCTAGTTATCGGGATCGTGGTCGGGGACGTGGCCGCAACACTGGTCATGGTGCCTCCTCCCATCATAGTTCAGGTACTAATCAGTCCTCTCACTTTTCTCCTATATTTAATCGGTCTACTGGTATTTTCCCTTACAATCGTGAAAGTTTATTGGAACTGCATCCTCTATGTTATGTCTAATTTGTCACACCACCGATCACCTTACATTAAATTATCCTCATCGGTTCTATCATGTTGTTGTCTCTCATGACTTGCCAAAATATTTTGCGACCATGTCACTTAGTGAGTCTAATGCCGCTCATTGGTACCCTGATATGGCTGACTCCGCTCACATGACTCATCGGTAAGGTATACTTACTAACCTTACACCTTATTTTGGAAAAACCAAAATTTTGGTTGGTAATGGACAATTACTTGATATTAATAATGTTGGTTCTACTTTCTTACACACCTCCACCAAACCACTTCACCTTAAAAGTATCTTGTATGTCCCACAATTATCTCACAATTTACTTTCTATTAAACATTTGTATTATGATAACAACTGTTATGCTAACTTTGATGCATCTTATGTTGTTATTAAAGACAATAGTATGGGGAGAACTCTTCTCAAATCCACCAGTAATAGTGACCTCTACCCTCTTCCACCCGGCTCAGTCACTCTCTCTCCTCTGGCACAAGTCTCTCGTCAAGTCTCTGGTGATGTTTGGCATCATCGACTTGGTCATTTAGGTTTCCATGTATTTTCTCTTTTACAAACTCGCAAGAATATTTCATTGTCTTCTAAATATTCTGGTTTTTGTTCGGAGTGTCAGTTAGGCAAGTCTAAACATTTACCTTTTGATTATGTTCAGCATTGTACTGACCAACCTTTGGCTTTAATACATTCTGATGTTTGACATTCTCCTATTTTATCAAATTTGGGTTATCGATATTATGTTATTTTTGTGGATGATTTTTCTCGTTATTCTTGGATATTTTCTATACGTAAAAAATCTGAAGTCTTTCAACATTTTTGTACCTTTAAAGCTCTTGTTAAAAATCAATTTTCTACAAAAATAAAAACTTTTCAAAATGATGGTGGTAAAAATTTTGATCAAACGTTTTTCAAACAATTTTTTGTTCACCATGGTATTACTTTTTGCATGTCTTAGCCAAACACTCTTCAACAAAATGGTGTCGCTGAACGTAAGCATAGACACATTAGTGAAATGACACGTACCCTCTTAATTCACTCATCTCTTCCTAAGTCATTTTGGGTCAATGCTACATACACTGCATTTTACATCATCAATCGTTTCCCTACTCATGTTTTGCAAAATCAAGCTCCTTATACAAAATTGTTGTCTAAAATTCCTGATTACTCCTCTTTTCGTGTCTTCGAGTATGCCTACTATCCTAATCTCACTCACAAGCTTTTACCTCGATCAAAAAAATGTGTCTTCTAAGATTATGCTCAAAATTACAAAGGATATAGGTATCTAGATCTCACCACTGGTCATGTCTATACCAGTTGTCATGTTGTCTTCCATGAACTATGTTTTCCCTATCCTACTCTCATGGCACCTATCCCCTCCCCCACACCTAACCACTCGTCCATTCCTCCACTTATTCATACTACGGTCGAACCCCTGCATCAATCTTCTCCCTCCCCCCTATGTCTCCAGTAACTCAAGTTCCTAATCTCCATTCTCTACCACCAGCTCCCATTGCCTCGTTGTCTCCACCTTTGGTCTATACCTCTAAACCCCTAATTTCCTCTCCCGTCACTCAACCTACCCACCATTGTCTCTCCCCTTACCATCTCCTTTATCCATCTCCTTAGCCCCAACCTTAGCTTCTTTCACTCCCATTATCATTCCCTCTCCTGAACCAACCATTCCTTCTACCTCCACTTTTCCACCACCATCCCACCCTGCCCCTTGTCACCCCATGATCACTTGTTCTAAAACTAGAATTCAAAAATCCAAACAATTGCTCTCCCTTTCCACTACTACCCAGCAAACTGAACCAACTTGTTTTTCTCAGGCAAATAAAGATCCTAAGTTGCGGTCAGCTATGTTTGATGAATTTAATGCACTTTTAACTAACCACACTTGGGATCTGGTTCCATATAATCCAATGAAAATTTTAGTTGGGTGTAAATGGGTTTACATAATTAAATATCAAACTGATGGGTATGTGGAGCGCTACAAAGTGAGGTTGGCCGCTCAGGATTCCATCAACAACTAAGTATTGACTATCATGAAACTTTTAGTCTTGTTGTTAAACCTACTACTATACACACTATTTTATCCTTGGCAATTTCTTATTCGTGGGTAATTCAAAAACTTGATGTTAAGAATGCATTTCTTCATGTTATCTTAATGAAGGGGTGTACATGAAATAACCTCTTGGTTTTATTGATACTCTTCATCCCACTCATGTCTGTAAATTACGTAAAGCCATTAATTGTCTGAAACAGACTCATCGGGCTTGGTTTCACCGCTTCAGTTCTTTCCTTTTTACTCTTGGTTTTTCTTGTAATCAGACAGACACTTCAATGTTTGTTCTTACATCATCCCATTAAATCTTACTATTGTATGTTGATGACATTATTCTCACCTGTAATACTTCTAGTCTTCTTTTTCATTTTATTCATACTTTATCTAATCAATTTGCTATGAAGGATCTTGGTGATCTTCATTATTTCTTGGCATTGAAGTTGTTCATCATCTCATTGGTTTGTTTCTCTCTCAAACGAAATACACCAACAACCTTCTACTTAAATTTTCTATGTCTTTAGCCAAACCAGTTAAAACTTTTCTACTTTCCCAGACTGCACCTTCACTACACGAGGGTGACCTACTGACAGATCCTTTGGAATTTAGGAGTATGGTTAGAGGTCTTCATTACTTAACCATGACCCGACCTGATATTACATATATTGTTAATCTAGCTAGTCAGTTTTTGCACGCTCCCTGCATGGCTCATTTTCAGCTTGTTAAACGTATTTTCTGCTATTTATGTGGTACTACTAATCATGGCTTACTTCTTGCTTCTGCAAATTATTTTTCTCTTTCATGCTATCCAGATACTGACTGGGCAATGTTGCCTTAACAGTTGTCGATCCACCAAAAATTATGCTATCTTCCTTGGACCAAATATTATTTCTTGGAAAGCAAAGAAACAACCCAATATATCTAGTTCTAGCACTGAATCTGAATACCAATCCCTTTCCTATGTTGTAGCTGAAACCTACTGGATTCGCTAACTTCTATATGACTTACATGTGTTCTTAACTCGTCCAATTCGAGAGTATTGTGATAATATTGGTATCACTTATCTTGCTGCTAATCCAGTGTTCCATGCTCGTACCAAGCATATTGAGATAGATTTTCACTTTGTTCGCGAAAAAAGTAGCTCAAAGAGATGTCTAGATTCGGTATATTCCTATTGATGCCCAACTTGCAGATATATTCATAAAAGGATTGTCATTAACTCGGTTTCTTCAACATAAATGCAATTTCTATGTGGTTTCACCTCATTCAGATTGAGGGGGTGTGTAAATGTATATACTCCTAATGCAAATGATATTAGGAATTTTTAGTCTATTATAAATAGAAACCTTAGTCCTATTAGAACACTCTGATATGCCCTAGTCCTATTTAGGTCACTCTTCTGTAAACACTCTATAAATATGAGTTTCTAATACTGCAATATTAAGCAATCAGAATATACAAACTCTAAATTTCTATTTCAATCTCTTCAGTTACGTTTTCCTCAAAGAGCATTACTACCTCTTGTACTATTCCTTGTCTCTGTTTAAACAAATCAAAAACCTTCTTGAGTAAGAAACATGAGGGGAGTAAAGAGTCAAGTAGTCCTTTTGTTTGTTTTTTTTGTTCATGCAGAACATGAAACATTAAAGAAGGCATGAAACAAAGCTGATGGGTATAGAAAAATGTGATGCCGTAATTCTTCACCTAAAAGCTTGAAGGACAACCCAAATTTGTTGTCAACAAGTTCTCATAATTAATCATACATGCAGTACTGTCGAGAACCTGAAGGTCATGAAAGCGTGTACTGTGTATAGTTTTTTTTTCCTAGAAGCCAAACAGAGACCATAGGTTTAGTCCTAGAGGTATGTATCTTTTGTTAGTTTTTCAAAATGTAAAAACAAGATGGGTAGCGTACTAGCTAGCATTTCTTATCTTTTGTTAGTTTTTCACAAGAATAGTACATTGACCATGTGCGCCATGTCTGAAAGGTATCGATCCATCAACATTGTTTCATTAAGAGGTCTTTGAATTATTAGTGCGGAGCATTTAAGTCCTCAGTCTACCATTTTGGTAATCAGAGATCCACTGATTTGTTTCAATCACTTTCTTGACCTCATGTCCTGTCCTATTTTATAAACACAATTAAGCTCCGTTGAGATTTGATTTAAATCTAACTTAAAATAAATAAAAAAAAATTATAATTAACTAATTTTTATTTTAAATTAGTCTTCAAGTAAATCTCAAACGGTGTATAAGTCAATAATGACATGCAATCTATTTTATTGTTGAAAACATCACAAAATCTCATTAAGCAGGATTGAAAAAGATTATATGATATCAAATCTTTTAAAAAACCAATAAATCTGAAAATAAAATTTAGCATTATATAATCTCTTTACGCTTTGCATGAATGATAGTGTGTGATGGCAATGATTAACATTAAAGTCATTTCCATGTAAAATTAGACAATGTGCCATCGCATGATTTGACAATTTTAACAAAATTAAATTGAATATAGAGTCGAGTAATGGATTGCAAGAAATCAATAGTTTGAAGATCTTCAATTTCAAATTTGTCGATTGAGAAAACCTAAATGTTCTAACTTATATAATTTATAGGAATAATATTTCACAATGACAGGTCTATTTAATAGAATATTGTGTGGTGTATATGAGATCAAGGCCTACCACTATTTAATTTCTAGAGTGAAAAATACCTAAATATTTAATGTGTTGTCATACTTGTCTTGGTGCCATCTATATGATATTTTTGTAATTTTTCATGTGGGTCAATATATTTCATTTAAGCCTTTTAATTTGTTTATTTCTAGGTTCATTTTTTTATTTCTGTCATAAAATTTTCATAATCAAGATCTATGTGATCAGCAACTTAAACCTTTTCCTAGTAACGATTTTTGAAAAATTTTGTAGTACTAATTAAAACCAGTGTTTTCAGAGGCGAAGGCGTTGGGCGAGGCGTTTTGCCTCAATGAGGCGAGGCGTAAGCCCCGAGGCGTTGGGGCGTAAGTCTTTTGAAACGTTGGGGCGTTTTGAATAAAATAATATTAATTAAATTATAAAAATATTAAATAATAAAAATAATAAAAATTAATTAATTATCAATAAAGTTTACTAACTTAAGACTTATAAATGAATATTTATCAAAATATTTCAGAAACACACGTTAACATCACAAACACAATGTTAAGTGGTTGTTATTTACACACTTACAATAATATAACAAATTTACATACATCTCATCTTTCATAAATAAATCATAAATCACACTCCAAAAACCAAATTCTAATTTTCAAATTAACCAATCTATTCATCACAAGATACAAACACGCTCCAAATTCCAATAAGTATAAAAATAACACAATATTAAATATCAAATGTTTATTGATTAGTGTTTACACATTTATATTGATATAACAAATTCAATATATATAAATCTATTAAAAGTAACAAATTAGATAGCATAGATAATGTAATCCTAATGATGTTATAAAATGATATTAATAAAATATATAATATATAATATATAATATGAAGCATATTTAATGAATTTGCTCGGTGAAAATAAAAGATAAAAAAAATAAAAGAAACAGTGGAAAGTAGAAACAAAGGAGACAAAAAAACAAAAAACAAAAAAAAAAACAAACAAACAAGAAGAAGAAGAAGGCGGCAACAGCTGAAAAAAAAAGAAAAAAAAAAAGAAGAATTCAAAAGGCAGCAGCGGAAAGGAGGGGAAGGGGAAAAAAAAAAAAAGCAAAACATGAACTTCATGCATGGCCAGGGCTCGAACCCAGGTCAGAAACATGGCCAAGTATGATTCTACCATTAGACCATTAGTATGTCTTAGTTGATCTATGACTAACAAATATATATATTATATATAGAAGGTCTGATTTTTTTTGTTGCATTGGGCGCCCGCCCAGACGCCCGGGGCGTAAAAGGCGTACGCCCCGGGTCTGGGCGAACGCCCCGACCCGAAAAACGCACGCCCAACGACACTTTCGCCCCAACTTTCACGCCTCGGGGCTTTTTAGCCCCGTTTCGCCCCTGGGCGCGCCCGGGGCGCGCCCAGACTTCGTTTTTTAAAACACTGATTAAAACCAATTCATAAAAATAGCAAAACCTCTTTCTTAGATTCTGAGTCTATCTAAAATGTTTTAAGCGCAGTCAATTGACCAATACCATAACCAATGCCATAGACCATAGGTCACAGGTCAAATCTGAAATCGATATCTCTCTTTTCGTTCTCTTTTTTTTTTTCGTCTCCATTCTAAGTTTAAATATTTGGATCTTTTGAAATTTAGGGTTCGATTCTCTAGACCAATAAAAAAATCAAAAAAGAAAGAAAGGAAAATACAAGAAAAAAATAGAAACAATAACTGCAAGATTAATTATATATAATTATTGTCTGTTGGGTATACAACCAAAGTCCCACATTGGTTAGAAGTGGGGAGGATTATGAGTATATAAGGATGGACAATATCTTCATTAGTATGAGACCTTTTTGGTAAAAACCCAAAAGCAAATCCATGAGGGCTTAGGTCCAAAGTGGACAATATCATACCAATGTAGAGATATGTGGTGTCTATAGTCCTTACAAGTGGTATCAGAGCCATGCTCCGGAGTTAGCCATGTGAATGAATCCTCGGAATGCCGAACAAAAGGTGGTGGGCCTAGGTTAAATCACGATGAGATCCGTGGATTGAGCTCGGTTTGACAGGCGGTGTGCTCCAGATTCTTCATGGACGTGTCCTGATTGGTAGAGAGTGGACGGATGGATGATCATTTGAGGGGAGGCTCGGTGGTTTTTTGTTTGAGGGGAGGATTGTTGGGTATACAATCAAAGTCCCACATTGGTTAGAAATGGGGAAGATCATGGGTATATAAGGATGGACAAATATCTCCATTGGTATGAGGCCTTTTGGGTAAAAACCCAATAGCAAATCTACGAGGACTTAGGCCCAAAGTGAACAATATCATACCAATGTGAAGATATGTGGTGTCTATAGTCCTTACATTATCTTTAATTAATTATTTACAATTAGAGATTATATGAGAAAGTTTGGTGACTAATCTGTCTCTATATGCAACTCTACATGTGGTGGCATGTGCATAGGCAGTCCTTATGGCACACGTGAGCATGAGTGCCATGTGCTATTTTTTTCATGTATGCAGTCTTGTAAAGCGACAACTGAAGATTGAAAGAGCTATTCTTCTAACTATGACCCAAAAAAAAAAAATCGATCCTGATCATTTGAAAAGAAAAATACAAAGTGTTTGACCTAAATTTAGGAACAATTTCTTTAAAAAAAATTCATGTTATATTGGATCCCACTAATTAAACTAGTGGCCTCCCCTTAAAAAAGAGAAGAAAAAAAAAAGAAATAAGTAGTGGCCTCACGTCTCTTCTCCGTGTCATTGAAAATGAGAGCAATCACCCTCAAATTTCCTTGTTTAAACGTGCAATTAAACAAGAGTACTGTTAGGTAGACACTCGGAATGTCACCCATCGACTGTCAATTTTGCGTCATTCCCCTTCACTCGTTACAATTAAAAAAAAATCATCATATATCAATAAATTTCCTACAGAAATATTTACCGATAAAATATAAATGTTAGGGTACATAGCCTTTTGTTCTCTTTTAATTCTAATATATAAAATTGAAAATAATCTAAAGAAATACAAAATAGTTTATTTATTTTTCTAATGTGTATCTGTGTAAGCTGCATTAGGTTCTTTCAAGAAAAAAGATATGTTAACGGTTGAGATCAACTAATCTATTGTAAAATATTGTAAAGTAAAACATGTACGTTCGATCTCCATGATTTTATAGTTAAATGGCTAACAACAAGATGACATCAGGGTTTGATTTAAGCCCTCTTTAATTTGACACCTTGAGAATGTTTTTTAAATTGGATTGAGATCTTCACGAAACCTTCCAGCAAAGATTGCTGTAAGAAATAAAATGCAAAGTCAATGATGATAGATTAATTAAAGATGCTATCAAGTTCTGTTCATGTAACATAAAATTAGTTATGCAGAAGCAGAAGGGTTATTGGGGCTCAAGGGCTCTTAACAGTGTGTTTTAAGGGTTCGTGTGCAGATGTTTTGTTGAGTCGATTCTAAAACTCACAGGGGTTAGCTGATCAATAGCAGGACAAGCCAAAATAAATATCTCACTGGCTTAGGTCTTGAGTTTGATTCTCAACTTGAATATATATAACTCTTTTTAGCTTGTGCATAGTTTGCATTTACTTGAAAATTAATCAGATCGAAAGCCCAAATACCTTATTATCTAAGAAAAATAATAATTTGTACGTTCAAAACGAGGATAATAGAAGGAAAGATGACAGTTGTGGTGACTTATTAAAAAAACAAGGTAATTTACCTTATTTATAAATTTTGTCACAAAACAAATATTTTTAATAGTAAAAATTTATATTTCTACTGGTAAAACGTAATACTTTTGGCTTTAAAGTTGTTTTTTTTTTACCATTGATATTTTATTTTTACCATTAAAAATATAAACTTAATATCAAAAGTATGTGTTTTGTCATAAAATATATTGTTGTAACAAAATCGATAAAAATAACAAATAGAAATCAAATTAACAAGCACACACAATAAATAAATAATTAATGACACAAGATTTACGTAATTCAGTTGGTTAAACCTACGTCTATAAACAAGAGCAGATATAAATTCACTATCAAAAATTGAAGGGTGCAAATAAAGTCGAGTCGATCGCCAATGATTTTTCGAAACCCTGACAAAACTTTTATATAATAGGTTACAAAATGAATCTTATCTATTCAACCTTTCACTTCGTGAATTAAATCTCAATTTTTTTTCATTTCGAACTGTTCAAAATTTCGAAAAGAAAATGGGTCTTCGAATCAAACATTAATGCAAGACATGTTACCATGCATGTGTAAGACAAATTGTCAAGCACTTTAGGCTTTTCTTTTTTTTTTTCACAAAAGGTAAAATAGCTTAGTAAAATATGTTAAATTCTTTTATATTTTTTTCTTTAAACATCTGAACAAGTTATATATAATATCTGTTTTCTTTTCTTTTTTTTTCCTTATCAGAATAGAAGATTACAAAAATGACGGTTAAGCAGTTTGCATATAAGCAAAAGTCTGGTGATGGATAGGATCGCTGGATGGACAAGACCCCTCCCTCATTGTCCTATGCAAAAGGACTCCCACAACGGAGACAAATATGTATTCTTGGTGCTTAATCCACAAGGTTGAATCTCTAGATACTAGGTTAAATTCCTACCGGTGTGTGTTATTTGTTGATTTTTTTTTTTTTTGGTTATTTGTCTTACTTTAAATCGGTATCGTGAGTTTTTATATGGTTATGAGTAATATTACTAGCTTATATTATGATTAGAATGTTGTATTATTTAATAAAAAAAATTAGTGTATCATTGTACTTGTAGCAGGGTTTTTATAAAAATAATTGGTGGAGAGAAATATTAAAAGCCCATTTAGTTGTGAAAAATATTTTTTATTTTCTATCTCCATTTTTCTTTATATTTTTTTCAACAATTCATATATCCTTCACATAATTTGAAATACAATACGTATTCTCTTTCCCATGTAATATTGAAAAAGTTGAAAATCAATTTTTCTCAATCTTTTCAATATCATATTAGAAAGAAAATTTTAATATTAAAAAAAAATTAAAAAAATAGAGACATTTTTCATAACTAAACGGACCCTAACTGTTTACTTGAAATAATTGTGCAGTTAAAAAATTGTTGTGTTTGGTTAAACAGTTATTCTGACATAAATTTAATTTTTTAGAAATTTTTCTTCAGCTTTTAACTTTTTTCAAAATTTATTTTTAAGAGTATTTAGCCTAATTTTTATTTATTAAAAAAAACTATTACATAAAACCTTCGGCAAAGTCATCAGAAATTATATCAAATAAGCTTCTGGGGGTTCTCAAGCAAACAGGCTGCCTAATTATATCTTCTCAATTTAATTTGTATAACATCACTAATAATTTTATCTCAAGGTTGGCAACAGAAAGTTTAGAATGCATCATCTCCTCCAAATAAGATCAAGCTAGAGTTAATTAAGAAATAAGATGTGCCAAATTTAGCAATCTCTTACGGCCTTTATTCAATCATTCAATTTACATTATTGAAAAAAAAAATTAACTGCATCAGCATTATTGTGCTAGCATATAGGGACCATACATGCAGTTACGAAAAAGAGAATATTCATTGATAAATTTAGAGCAGGTATCCTTTTAGAGTTTGTGTGTCGTTAGTTTTACTAGCATTTCAACACACGTTACATGTATGTTGATTCTGTTTTTTTATGTGATCATTATATTTAGCTTGTTTATAGATAAAAAAATAAGAGAGATAAAGAAAGTGGAAAAGTTAAGTCTGAGTGGGATAGTAAGAGAGAAAAACATAGAAGAAAGATGTGAGTAGTTGTAGTCAATTTGAGTTATATATATAATCTTATTTAAATATTTTATTTATATATTTAAGTAATGGTTTATGAGATATTTTGATGGATAGACACCAAATGAAGTTTGGCTTTATTAATAATGTGTGTATATATATATATATATATATATATATATATATATATATATATATATATATATATCCGGAGATTAGTTCATAATTAATATACTTGGCATTTTCCTTTTTATTTTTTTTTAACACAATGATTTCCTTTCCTACCCTTGAAGCCAAATGATAATATCTCATCAAAGTAATAATTTTTTATTTGTTATTATTTTTACTCAAGGGGATTATATTTTTTTGGGTAAATATCAATTTTGACCTTAAACTTAGAATGAATAACAATTTGATCTCTGATGTATCAATTCTTACAATTAATTAATCCTTAAAGTTTTCATAACGCAATAATTAGGTCTCTATTTGCAACTCCATTAGAGAAAATTAATTGAAGTGGGTAACATGATGAACACATAACCTACAGTTGGCAAAAGAGGGGGCACACGTGTGACTATCATCTCTTATCTTTTAATGGAATTTTGGATTTTATTCCCAAAATTTTTCCCCACTTTTGCCCTAACCATCGTCCTAACCTTTAGATAACCAGATATTTCAGAGATTCCTCGACAAAAGTCATAGTTGGGAGAGAGATTCAGTGCGGCTTCTTTATCATCTGACCTACTTCTGTTAATTTCTTTTAACAAAGTTGCAAATAGGGATTCAATTGGTGCATTATGAAAATTTTAAAGGTTTAATTACAAAAATTGATAAGTTGGAGACCAAATTGCTATTTAACCTTAAGTTCAATAACCAAAACTGATATTAACTTGACGCGAAACCAAGAAAATTCATTAATAATTATGAAAAAAAATAAATAATAACTGTATAAAAAAATTTAAAACACCAAAATTACTACCCAATTAAAAAAAACTCAATGCCTCAATCATTTGGCTGGAGTACATTTGCTCAACGTCAGATGAAAGCAAACAAGTCATTATAAAATTTGGCAACGAAAGCGAAAGTCCTAACTCAATAAGTCATTCTTTTGGTTTCTAAAAAACTGTGTTTTCCTTTTATTTTATGTTTGTTTCTGTGCAAAGTCAATAGTCCCATATATCATTTTTATTCCATCTAATAATGGCTGGCTCTATGTATTTTTCAACGGATGACTGTATATATACGAAGGAAAATAAAGATATAGTAAAATCAACGTCGCAATCCAAAGTATTCCTTCTTCTCAGGATTTAAGAAAGAAAAAAAAAAAAAAGCCCCTCTAAGAAACAAAAACACAAACACCTGACCTACAAGATATAGCACCAACATTAATTATCCTCTACGTACGTGATGAACCATTTTAACGTGATAAATATTTGATGCAAATATATAACGAAGAGTCCAAGACTATGTTTGGAAAATGAAATGGGAGTAAAAGAGAAAGTATGGATGTAAAATAGAAGAGGGTAGATGAGGGAATTTAGATGATTATCCTTCCTTTTATTTCTCTAATTTAAAGAATGGATGAAATGGGATCTTTAATGGATTTAAAGGGTTAAGCATACCGCCAAATCTTTTCTCCTTCATTTGAAAAAATACTCAATACTCCACATTTTATCCGCTACTCCACTTTATTTTCCTCACGGACAAACATAGTGTAAGAGAGACAATCTTTTCCCTTTGATTTGAATTTGGTGATTATTAGCAACAGATGAAGACATTAATTGTGGCATGGATCAAAGTTAAGGGACAGTTGTTAGTCATTGCAAAAGAATAAAATGATCAAAGTTTTTTATTAAAATTTTTGGTAGGAAAGGAAACAGAAAACACAAAAACAAAAACAAATTAAAACGACCAAAGAACTAGTCTAAACTTTTTGGTGACTTGAGTGATTCATTCAACGTATTAAGTGGAAATATAAGTCCACCCCTAGAAACTTTAGGCAAACGAAATCTCTGTTGGTGCATATCTAATCCTACAACCACAAAATTAATCCAAAAAAAATAAGTCCTACAAAAGGTCAAAGCCTCCCTCTCTCTCTCTCTCTCTCTTCAAGATTCCATTATATACCTCATCATTCTAAAAAAAAAAATTATTGTTTTCTCTCTAGTATATATAGTTCCAAAAGAGGGTTTCTCTTGAGCTAGCCAACAAATTTCATTTTGAACATCTTCTCCTTTCTTGGTTCATATTATATATACATGGAAAACTCCATGAATTCTATGAGCAAAGCAGCCTCTTTTAATGCAAGAAAAATTGATGATCAGTCTCCTGATCATGAGGAGACTAGTACTTGGACCATGTACTTTGAAGATTTCTTCACTAATTACATGAACAATGATGATCAATGTAATGAAGATGATAATTATTATGACATCAGCTCTCTTTTAATCTCTGATGCTGCTTCTTCAGCTGCGAAAAAGATTGCCGATGATCATGAGAAAGCTGTGGATTTGCCTTTAGATAATAGATTGCGTTTCAAGATGAGAAAGATCAAAAGAACTCCTTTGGTTGATAATGATTTGGAGGATACTGCTAGTTCTCCTGCCCATTGTTCCAAGGTCAGTTTCTTTTTTCCTTAATTTTGTGTTGGTGCCTTGATGGGTTTTTATATTTATTCTTTATTTATTTGCAAGTCAACTTTATAACTTCCTTACTTATTGACAATTTTTTTCTTCTAAATTAGGTTTTTAATATGATGAACCAGTTCGATAAGAACCTAAAACAGAAAGATATTAGGGAGATAACTCAGGTAAGACATCAATTTTTTTTCTTTTTGATTGTACCTTTTGCTTCTTCCTGATGCTTAATAAAATAATTTGTTTGCTCTTTAAAAAAATTGTTTTGTTTACATGGTTTTGGTTATAGTTTGACTGTATCTACGTTGGTTTTAGTGGTTAATGATTTAGTCCTTACCTAACAAAGTGTTTTTTAATTACTTTTATGTAGGAGAAAGGAGGTACTTCAAACCAGATAGATGAGAGAACTGGTCTCTAATGACAGAGATAGTGACTTAACAGAATTGAAGAAAAGAGGCCTTTGCTTGGTTCCTTTGTCCATGGTGGCCAACTATCTTGGTTGATCTCATTTTATTTTCAGTACCTCTTTCTCTATCTCAGTCCATGGACCATTACTTAATTTATGTTTGGAATTTGACGCCCAATGAACAACGTAATCATAATAATAAAAATAAAATAGAAAGGAATTGTCTATATTTATAGTCTTTTCAAACTTGTTCACCAAGTTTCTTGCTCATCAAATAACTTGATCTTTATATCTAGTAATTTCAAGATCCACACCAAAAAATTATAAGTCAAGAAAATCACAACAGCAACCAAAATTTCCAACTCTTTAGGTCGAATTTGCCTCTATCCGATCAAAACCTCACAATTTCAATCAGACATTCTATACCGCTTAATCAGAATATTTTGTAGCATTGCATGAACAATTTAAGGGGATGTTTTGTTGCATATATTGATATTAAGACTTGTCAGTCTTTCTGTCTGCAGCAATTGAAAGTAGATATTTATGCAAAATTATCTTTTTATCATCAAACATAATTATCAAAGAATTATTTTGAAGAATTCTTATTCCTGAAAGAGAATGACCCTTTTTTATTAAAACTTCTTGTTCGGATCGGTCCAGGATTGATTTTTAAACCAAGCCATTTAGAAAGTGACAGTCCCAATAACAATTAAATATAAGAGAGTTTGCATGGAAGTTAAATACTAATGGACTTTCATACGGTTATTGGTGGAGCTTCCTCCATCTAGGACTAAATTCCTAGACCTACCATGGACAAGAATCACTCCTTTTAGTATTAAATGCTAAGGATTTAATGGGACAAAACTCGCAACTTTATCAGCCGCATATCATAACATTTTTGCTGTAACACCTGCGTATCACCCCAATTCCATTTTCATATCTCCACACCATAAACTCCCTTCACCTCCTTAAACATCCACCTATAATTCTGATCCATTCCAAAGTTAGTTTTTCACCACTTTCCTTTAAAAATGATTTATTTTCACAAGAAATTTCTATAATCATTTTTCAATAAAAGTTTTATCAAATAAAGTGAGAGATTTAAGACCAAAACCTCGTTTTATCCATCGGTTGCTTAACCACACCTCACCTCATCAAGTGATACTTGTATTCCTTTGCCCGTGTTATCCAAAACGAAAACATTCTTTGAATATTTTTCAAACTATTAGCTACCAAACTAAAAATGGGAAAGAGAGACATGGAGTAGATGTGAAAGTTAGAAAAAAGTGTTTTTGATAAGAGTAAGGTTTCCCCCTTTTGAGATGTAGTGATTCATCCACCCGGCTAACATTTTCTCAAACATTTCCATAATAGGATTCCAAACAATTTTGTTTTTGAATTTAGCCCCAAGAGAAAATGCCAAGATAAGTAATAGGAAGCAACTCCATATTGCACTCTAACAAGCTTGCAAAAAAACAGTCATTAATATTCTCACCTAAAGGGATCAAACAAAGAAGAACACACCAAATATGTAAAATTTGAAGAGCTTTCGTCCACAAAAAGAAGGTGAGACACTCACATTACCTCTCCTCACTTTAAAATCACTCAAAAGATTTCTATCAATTGTTGTCACCAATATTTTGCTAAAAGTCTCCATCATCAAAGTGAACAAGAAATGAGACAATGGGTCCGTTTGTCTAAAACACCTCAAAGATTTAAAAAAGCCAGAAGGACAAATATTAACAAGGATAGAGAAGGAAGTCAATAATATATACTTGAAAATCCATTTGTACCATTTGTCCCCAAAACCCATTATTTTCAATAGATAAATCACAAAGCTCCAACAAACATAGTCATAAACTTTCTTCATATCAATTTTACAAATCATTCCTCCTCCGGTTCCTCCATCGTGCATCCACAACTTCTTTAGTTATCAAAATGACATTCAAAATTTATCTACCTTCAATGAAAGCATTTTGACGAGGACTTACCATTTTTCTCATAACTTTCTTTAATCTAAAAGTACTTGCAGTGGTAAGTTTTAATAGCATTTGTAACGTTATGAGCTCATCTCCCAAAAGTACTAATAGATTGTCCATCCCTCAAAAGATCAACTAATTATCTTGCTTTTTGTGTCAATATATCGTTAATTTTCTTTCTTTGATGGTTTATTTTTTTAAATGGTGATAATTCATTTCTTCAATCATTCTTGTAAGAAAATATTAACAAATTAAGCTAGAGTTGTGTTACCCAAAAATATAACGTAGAAAACATGAAATCAGAGGAAATAATTCTTTATCATTTGCAAATATTACTTGCCACATTTTGTCAAGCCAATTTAGTTTCAAATCTTGAAATTGGAGCATTAATTTCGGCTTGTTTCTCTTATTAATGAAATATATAAACATCTCAAGTCTCAACAATCCCCTCAACAACCCACCCCTACTTTAGATTCTTGAACATTTTCAAAGCTATACTTCTTAATTTCATTGATCAAGTGGAAAAGGAAGAGGGTTTTGAAATGACCAAATGTGGCATTTGGTAAGACTTTGTATGGAAAAGAATGTTACTAAATAAGAAAGTTTGTTGGATTTTGTTGTCATCCCATGGTTGCATTAGATTAGAGGAAGATCATTGCTTCACACAAACGCTATTGAGGAAGCAAATATTATCACTCCATCCTCCAGTTTAGTCTCTTGAAAGTAGATATCATCCATTGAAATTAATTCCCTTTATTAATGTCACCCATTAAGCAAATAATATTGGTTGGTCAGATCTGATGTTGTCATCACCTAAAGAATAATAAGATAAATTCCAAAGGCCCCATTTGATGTCCCATATATATATATATATATATACACACACACATCATTTCATAATTTAAATTAGAGTTTTTTTATTGCCGGAATTAGTATATTTGTGTTTGATCCACGTGTACATACTCTCTGTGTACATACTCTCTCCCTTTTAATGTTTTTTTTTTCTTCCACCAAAAAAAGCTTCAAAAAGGAACTTTAAGACGCATAGGCTATGTTTGGGGAGGGTTTTCCAAAACCCTTTTCAATGTTTAAAAACTAAAAACTCTGTTCAAAGGCTTACAGTCATGTTTGGGGGCTAATGTTCCAAAATAGAGTTCAGTGTTCAGTGTTCATATTTTAGGGTTCAAACACTGAAATGAGAACACTATAAATCAGTGTTTTCAGTCTGAAATCAGTGTTCTCATTTTCGACCTCTTCTCTCGTCTCTCGCGACCTTGCCTCTCTCTGCAATCAACAGAGCTCCTCCCTCTCTTTGCAACCACAGAGCCCGTCCCTCTCTCACGACCACGACTCTCTCTGCAACCACAGAGCTCGTCCCTCTCTCACTACCTCGCCTCTCTCTGCATCCACAGAGCTCGTCCCTCTCTCTGCAACCACAGAGCTTGTCCCTCTCTCGCGACCTCGCCTCTCTCTGCAATCCTCCAAAATATTACACCCTACAAAATTCCTCTCATCGTCTACTTCAAAAAACCCAACCACTCCAGCACCTGTAGATCTCAAACCTAGAAACCCATCGCGACCGCTCATCTCGCCGTCTTCACTCCTCCAGACACAGCTGATGTACGGTAAGTCGCTATCATTTTCTCTCCTCTCTCTCTTGTTCTCGATTACTAAGGGCATGTTTGGTAGATTTCAGTGTTTTTGTTGCTTTTAGTGCCTGAGAATTTAGTTTGTGCCTGAGAATTTCATGGTTTTTTCTGCTGTTTGTGTCCGTGTATATTTTATTTCACAATTTTGGGCTGTAGCTGTGTTGAATTTGGTTGGTATTTGTTGTAGTTTTTGAAATTCATCTTTTTGGGGTTAAATAATTTTATAAGTGTTACAGTGATAATTTGGGGGGTTTGGATTCTTGGAGTTATCGGGTTATGCTTAGTTTGGCTTGAAAGGGATTGTTTCTAGGTGTTGTATATACTCCAACAGCACAATCTTTTTCCTGTTAGCGGAATTTTGGATTGATGCTTTGGCATGAATGTTGGATAAGTGGTAGTCATACCTATTTTTCAGCTTAATTTAGTGTTTAAGATGGATTTGAAATGCTTTAAATTGAAAATAGAAGTAAGTAAGTTGTTTTATTATAGACAGTTAGTTACTAGATTATCTTATTTTGCTTGAACTTATAGATAGTTTGCTTGTATTCCCTGAATGCTTGAATTAGACTATATTTTCCTTCATTCTCTGATGTGCTTGAGTTGGCGATGAAAAAACTTTGAGGACAAAATTTTCCCGTGGCTGCATTGAACTCAGTTAGTGTTAGTAAGATCAAGAAAATGTTCAGGCTTTTGGGAAGAACTAAAGTGCTGTCTGTGGTATGACTAAGCAGTTTTACTGCTACGAAGGAATATATGGTTAGTTAATTTATAGAACCTGCTAGTTTTATAGTAAAAAGATGTTTTATCTCCAATTTCTCCTGACCAGTTGCTTTTTTTTTTTCAATTTTCTTTTTGAGTTAAGATCAGTTTAGTTTTGTTTGATGACATGAGGGACATTCAATATCAATCACTGGCATGGTGGATGCTTATGTATCAATCCCATGTTTTCAAGTGTCCTTCATTACTTTGGATGCCTATGTAAGAGTCCACTTTAGAATACTTGTTGGGCAGTGATTGCAGTCAGATATGTAGTGCAGTAAAGACAGTATAATCTTTGAAAAAGTAAATTTTCTTCCTTTTAAGTTGCCTTGGCTGGTTCAGCAAACCTTAGTAAGTTTCCCTAGTTGTGTAACTTTCATGCGAACCCCACCATTAACCCCAACTCCCTCCCTATATACGTGCACATGCACACTTCTACTAAACTACATGCTACAGCAACTGGTAAGTAGATAGTCATCTAATCAAGTAGTTGTTTAAAACTATAAAATGAGCTCTGCAACTTCAACTATCTTCCTATTTACTCACCAATTCTTTGTATCTTACTCTACTAATCTACTTATCATATATTGTGCAATGTGCATAAGCAGGCATATAAACACAAAAATGTACAACTAAAATTCCCCAAATTTCTATTTGTTTTAAGCTTGATTTCACACATTTCTTTACTGCACTGCATATCTGACTGTTGCTAGGTTTCATAAAATTTTCAGTCAATATGCTAGTGATTCTGGTAATGCAACAGTTGGATGAGTCAAGTATCAAAAGATTTTTTGATGAATTACAATTTCGACCTTTAAATCCTGTATATTCTAACATAGTAAATTGATTCCTCCATAATACAATGAGCATGTTGGCTCAGCCAAAACAAAAAGAAAATAGAAGCTGATTCTGAAAATGATAATCTTCTATGTCATTTTTTCTAGTTGAGAACCTAATGGAAACTGTTAGTCCTCAATCTTCTGTGTGCTAGCCTTAATCAGTTTATTGAATCATTTTACCTTCTGTCTTTTCCTGTGTTGATCCCCAAATTGCTTAGAATTCCTATTTAGTGCCTTTTGTAGACTTTAATGGAACTGATTTTCCTCAATCTTATATCTTTGCTTATAAGATTGTATTGCTATGCTTATAAGATTTTATTATATTACATGTTCTATTCTTTTGTTTTTGGATTGTGACCTTTAATGCTTTACAAAAACAAACATGATGACTTCATTGGAAGTGGGTTTAGAAGATATATAATTAAGCTAGAAATGTTAAAAAACTCTCTTTTATTAATTTAATCCGTGAAAATGATTTTTTTTTATTAAATGGGTGAAAATGACTTTCCAGCCACTTTTTCTTTTCTTCATTTTCTTTAATTCTCTTCTTTCTTTTACCATCAGATCAATGGTCTTTTAAGCTCATTTTTCTTTATTTCAAAACATTACATATGTAGAAGATGATGTTTGTCTTGAACATATTTAAATCAATTTAATTTAAATTAATTTAAATAAGATAATATGGTTTTAATATTAAAATAGAGGGTATGTGTGGTTTTATGATTTTCTGGTTTTATGAAGAAAAAAAAAAATATATATATATATATATATATATTTCACATGATATGTGGCTAAGGTACATCAAGAACTCTTAAATTAGTATCTAAAACTATGTGGGATGTAGTTTATTTGAATTTTCAAAGATGCATAAACAGTCTTTTTTAACAGTTTCTTCAAATGGAGAATGTCATGCCCTGAACCTGCAGTTATGTCCATGACGATTTTGTTGCGCACATAGATTTTTAAAGCTGCAATCATTAATAAAAATCGAGTGAGCTTGAAAGCTTAATCTAATCTAATCAACTATGGATTCAAAATAGGAAAAAATATATGTTGGATTTTACTCTTAAAATCAACCTACTTATAATAATAATTAGGTAAGTAAACAAACAAATATCAAGTAAATCTAGATCAAATATTTTGCAATATCAATAATTAAGATTCATCCCAAAAATAACTTCCTGCCCTCTCTACTGTTAGTTTTTATTGTTCAGTAATAATCTGTTAATGTCGCTTTTATTATAGATGGCTTTTGAAAACATTGATATATCTTTATGGGGTGTTGAGAGAGAGAAATTTTTTATCGATATCATGGTTACTGAGGTCAACAAGGGAAACATGAAAGATGGTGTGTTTCATAGAAGGATTTGGGATATCATTCTCAAAGAATTGAATTTGAAGACCAACAAGGTGTTTACATTGAAACAATTGAGGGAAAAATTTCAAAGGTTGCGTTTGAAACACCGTTTGTTTAGTCAATTACTTGAACAAACTGGGTTTGGTTGGAATGCTGAAAGTAATACTGTCACAGCCTTAGATGAGACTTAGGAAAATTACATTCGGGTATTGTCTTTCTCCCTAGTCTTACATAGTGTGGATTTATCTTACGAATATTTTTTTTAAATCGATAATTACTTTTATATATTAATTTTTTTTCGTAGGCACACCCAAAAGCTTCCCAATTTCGTAAGCTAGGCTGTGAACACTATAAATTGTTAGGAATCCTGTTTAACAAGTCAACCGCCGCAGGAATTCTTCACCATGCTTCAACCCAAGATCCACCTAATTCCGATGAAGAGAATGCATTGCATGAAGCTTTTCTCAATAGTGGCATGCATGTAGATGTTGATGTTGATGGAATTGGTAACCTGGATGACCTAAATACTCCAGTTGACCTTGAAAGCCCAAACACTCAGCCCACTCAGCCAGAACCTTCTGCTAAGCGGTCTAAAATCAATGAGAAGAAAAAACAGAAGGAAACTAGAAATAATCAATTGAGTGAAGTTTTTGCTTGTTTCATGGAGGCCACAAAAGCAAGGACAGAAGCTTCTTTGGCTAGGGCTCAGAGGTATAGAGAGAAAAGCGTTGAGGTAACAAGTTCGATGGTTTCTGCTGATTATTCAGTTGCAGTGTGTTTGAAAATACTTGATGAAATGGAAAATCGGGTGGATGATGACACATATTTGAAGGCATTAGAGAAATTTACAGGTAATTTTGAGTTGAGGGAGGCATTCATTAAAATGCCTTTGGAGAGGAAGAATGCGTGGTTAGCTAAGATTGGTTGAGAGTAGGAGACATTGCATTTGGGTTTAAATTATGTTTGTGTTAAGGATATTATTTGTGAGTTGATGTGTGTTTATGTTTGTACTTGGATCTTTTTATTACTTTTTTTAACTTTATGGATGTTATGTTGTTTCTTTAGATTAAACTTATGCGTTTGACATTCCATGTATTGTTGGAATATGAATGATTAAAATTTTGTATATAGGTCTAATTATATTTGAATGATTAGAATTGTGTATACAGGTATAACTAGATTTGATAATTCATAAAAAACAGAGGAGGTGCTGTCAATTTTTTTAAAAAATAGAATTAAACTTCAATCTATTTAGAATTGTGGAATATGAACTATACTACATGATAACCATAATGGGATTCTATTTTTTTGTTTAGGTTAAGAAATTGACAATTCAGACCCCAATAATTGTGGTAGCCAATCAAATTCATCAAGTTCGTCTGCTGAAGATGAGTATGAAATGCTCTCATTGTTAATGCTTACTATGTTTGCCGAATATGATGAAAAATTTATGAATAAATTACCTATGCGAACATCACGACTCAGTGGACATGAATATATAACCGAATTGTTAAATGGTCGTTCAGAGGTAGTTTATGAATTGTTTCGCATGGACAAAGAAACATTTATGCACTTATGTAACACATTGAAGCAATATAATTATATAGAAGACTCAAGGGATGTCACAGTAGAGGAAATGATGGCCATTTTCTTGTTTGTTATGGGGCACAATGTGGGGCACAGAGTTGTTGCTGATCGGTTTCAACATTCATTAGAAACAATTAATCGGCATTTTAAGACAGTGATGAGAGCAATGAACAAGTTTGCGAAGCACATAATATGTCCATCGAATGATCACGTGGTGCCTCCACAAATTAGACATGATCGAAGGTTTCACCCTTATTTTAAGGTAATGTATCATATGCTTGATTTTCATTTTATTAGTTTGGCTTTATATATACAATATATAATACCAATGAATGTTATCGTATGCAATTTAATGCTTCACCAGAAATGCATTGGCGCAATTGATGGAACGCACATCAGTGCATGGGCGCCAGCAGAAAAAGCTACCAGTTATAGGGGTAGAAAATCGGTTGTCACACAGAATGTGATGTGTGCATGTTCCTTCGACATGAAATTCACATATGTGTATAGTGGGTGGGAAGGTACAGCTAACGATTCACGAGTTCTTTTGGATGCTTTAACTCGATTGGATGCTCAATTTCCTTGGCCTACTAATGGTAAATCTATTTTAGTATTAATTTGAAGTTATATACTAATTGATTAATATGTACTAAGAGAATTTGTATGACTTATAGGTGAGTATTATTTGGTGGATTCCGGTTATCCATGTACAGCTGGGTTTCTTCCACCGTTTAGGGGTGAACGGTATCACTTAAATGAATATCAAGGTAGAACACGACAACCAACGGGTTATAGAGAACTATATAACTATAGGCACTCATCTCTACGGAATGTTATAGAACGTTGCTTTGGGGTTTTAAAGGCGCGCTTTCTAATTTTAAAAATGATGCCTAGATTCAAGCCTGCTAGACAACCTCTTATAGTTGTTGCTTGTTGTGTCATACATAATTTTGTACGCCAGTGTTCTCAGAGTGATCAACTGTTTAATGAATGGGAAGCAGAGGGTCATGAAGCAGAAAACGAAGGAGGTTTGAGCACATTGACAAATAATTATACAGTTAATTTGTCTGATGCGTCTGCAGCAGCTATGGCTGTATCTCGTGAGCTTATTGCCAATCAGATGTGGGCAGACCATTTTGGTATTTGATTTACTATATGGTAATTATGTTAATCTGTGTCGGTAAGATTTAGTTAATTTAACGTCATTATTTGTATTAATTTAGTGTTTTTTAGTTAATGAATTATGTTTTTTTTTCTTAGGAATATATTTCACATATTGATACATTATTTGACTTATAGGATATGAGGATGACAAACCAACCAAATTGGACTGTTGAGGCAAACCTGTTTGAAGGAAGAATTTTGGGCCGTTCATTTTTATTTTATCAATTTATCAAAGTTGTATTTGATCAATGAATATTGTATCTTAAAGTTGTCCTCAACTATTTTATTTTTAAGAAGAAAAGTATGTCATCTTTTAGATATTGAACAAACATGAATATTATATTTGATGGGTTAGTTATTCAAATATTATCAAATTGTAAAAGTTGTATTGTTAATTTTATTTTTTTAAAGAATTTATTTAACAAACAAACATGACATGACAAAGGGAAGAGTGTTATCATGTTTGAGCGATGATATATAAAAAATATTAACATTTTAAAAATAAAATAATATTAATTATTTCAAGTATTTGGCGTGTGCTTAAAAAATTGTATTTAATAAATATGATAAATAAAATTAATTTTAGATATTAAAATTTAAACTGAACACTGAAAGCTGAAAACAATTACAAGAAAGTGTAATCCAAACAGTTTTCTATTTTCAAAATAGTTTTCGAAAACTGATCCTACAAACAACATTTCACTGAAAACTGTTTTGGAAACAGTTTTCGAAAACTGTTATCCAAACATGTTTTCGAACACTGAAAACTGAAAACTATTTTCAAAAACTTTTTTCGAAAGCAGTTTTCAAACACTGAAATGAGAAAACTCTCCCCAAACATGCCCATACAAATTTGAAAAGTTTTCCAAAAAAAATTCATTTGCAAAGCAATTTTGAGAAATTTTCCTAAGAATTTTTCTTATATATATATATGAATGCTCTCTTAAAAAAAAAATTAATTGGATCAGGTTATTGCGACACACATCACATGCAAAAAATGTCTTTGATGCATGCATAATGTTTCATTGTCAAGCAACAAGTTCGAAAGACTGAAAAAAAAAGAAATAAAAAACAATTTACTAATGTGATGCGCATCGGGAGATCGAACCCCGGGCAGTACCGTGGGTGGGTACTATGATACCACTACACCAGATGCGCCCTTTGGACTTCAGGAGTGGAACAATCATAATTACTACAAAATATTATAGGTCATTTTTGTCTCTCCCATCCGTGTTCTTCCTTCTTATTTTCTTAAATTTATTTGCGTTTTAACTAATCATTGATGATATTTTCCCATAGTATTCAGATTTTACTAAAAATAGTAGAAAAATGATAAATATTTTCACTGGCCAAACATGTTTTGTAGCCAAATGACAAAGAAATTTTGATCCCATGAAATTTCGTGGGAATTATCACGAAATCAGATAAATTTATTAGTAATCACATAAAAATAAAATAGTAACTGAATATTTAAATTTCTTATTTTTTAATTATTTTTATTCAATTACTATTTCATTAATAGTGAATTTATTCGATTCCATAATAACTCTTACGAAACTGGTTACGTGGAATAAGCATTCAATGACAGGTATTGAGATGTAATTATTTTCTTAAAATTAAAAAAGAAATTATTCAGTGAAATGATCGTTCCATATCATCTGTATGATCACACAATAGTGATTGTCCATGTTGTTGAATTATTAATCTATGTCACTTATATCTTCTGACGAGCTCCATCCATACCGATGACTGTATGATTCAATCATCCTACTTAATAATTTTCCAAATATTTTCATTTTTTATACTTTTATAGTGAAAGAAAGTGTTCTTATATAAGCTCTTAGAAGATACGTAAACTCCAATGGCAATCAGACCCAATCATGTAGCTGGCCTAACGTGTGTGTTCCAGCAGTCTTTAACTGCAAATCATAGAAGCAGGTCTTGAAATATTTTGGGTGACCCACTCTAAATTTCTGTTAAGACCCTGCTAATTTTATTTTACCCTAGTTTTACCAATTTATAGTATTTCAAATAAATATATTGCGGAATTTTCGGAAGAGGGTAGTCTTTGGCAAAGCCACCATGGCATATTAATCAGGACACAAGCCATCCCTGAGAATAGACCCCGAGTTGGGGATCCATTTTCCTACTGACCAGACCAACACACAACACTATCAAATTCATTTTTCACCACTCCATGAGAAATCAGCAAGCTTTATCAATGAGGCTTCATTCAAAAATTCATTTCATTATTATACATTTTTATTACAATTCTATTTGAACCTTTTAATGAACGAGAAATTCAGCAACTTTTTGGCACTTGAAGACTTCAAGTACACTGGTCTATTTTTTTTCAGGAAGCTTCTCCAATAACTCCGGTATCACCTCAAAAAGATCGCCTACGAGTCCATAATCAGCTACCTGCATTTCAATCATAATAAGAGAATTGAATGCAAGCACAATCTAACATGGAATCTCTGTCCATTATAAACTTGAGCTCAAGAAAAGTAACAGCGAAGCAAGTTTTTCATGAAATCTTTGAAAGACGGTCTATAGTTTGGTTTCGTTTACATCTCAAAGGGGACACATCAAGATTCAATTTATCAGTTAATTTAGTTTGCCAGAGCAATTGCATGCGTATGAGAAAATAGACTATGTTACCAGTAATATGGACAACTGTGTCACAAGTGCAGGGACAAATTGTATGTCACTCACAGAGAGACATGGTAAAAATTATAATTACTAAGCTCATCCAGAACTTTGATTAATTACCAAGAGTGCAGAGTTTTATTTCACCTAATAAATCAGTATAAAAAACAAAATATAAGTTTAGAATTTGCATCTTTAGATCTTCCTATCGACTTACTTGGGATCTTGAACTGCCTACTCCGTTTAATTTTTTCCTTAAACTATCATTTCAGTTCACAATTTTGAACCATCAAGAATAAAATGCATCACATAAATCCTAGAGATCCAGCTGGATAATCGTAATAATATTCTTCAATGACCCAAGTAATATCGTTTATGAGTACAGCATGCGTGTACTTGTGTGTGTATTTGTGTGCGTGCGCGTTCACGTGTATGTTTGAGCATGAGTGAGAGAGAGGTGCCAACTGTCACCTGAAAAATGGGTGCATCTGCATCTTTGTTAACAGCAACAATGACCTTGGAATCTTTCATGCCAGCTAAGTGTTGAATGGCGCCTGAGACACCAAAAGCCATATACAAATCTGGAGCAACAATTTTTCCAGTTTGACCAACCTGAGAAGCAAAGCAGTCACATGTCAGGAACACGGAAGCAATCACATAAAGGAACAGGGAAGCAAAAGAAGTATGAGATCTTGTGGTAGCCCAATATGCTAGTTATAACATGCCACATAGAAGTGAGCCATTGAAATTAATGCAATGGCCTTCAGAGTTCAGAGGTTTCAGATTCTTGTTGAAAGGCAAGCAGAAAAGCTTCCATTCCGACACAAGGAGAATAGATTATGAGTTCAAACTTCAAGAAAGATTCATCAAAAAGCAAAAGGCAAAACGCCAGTTATACTCTATGTTGCTCATACTCTCCATTTTTTGCAACGCACACCATCCTGGAAGGGGTATGGGATCCTTGTCTGACACTCCCCTAGAACTTTGGACACTTCTCATTCTCAGCTCAAATAAATGAGGTGGTGTTAGGGGAACTAGGCTGACTGTTCCTAGGCTGTTCATACTCTTGTTGGCCCATTATTATTGGCTGCTAGCTTGCTACAACATTGTCAAGGCTAACATTAAAACATACATTCATATTGCTTCTTTAAATGTTTAGAAGATCTTATTACTATCAAATATATAACGAGTCAGTGCACCTGTATCCGCTTTTTGGACCCTTTTAAGTTGTATCCCCATGTCTTAAACTTAGGAAAATTCACGAGTCAGACGCTTAGATACATACTCGCACCCAAGTCTGAGCAACATAGGTTATACTTATACATGAAACCATGGGCACACTTTTAGATCCCTAGTTCCCAACTTTGTTGTCTCAGTCTCATAGAGCAAGTAGTTGAAGCGAATGGTTTAAACCCTTTCTCTTTCTCTGGCTTAACAAATGAAAATTAGGCACAGGTCTTTAATAAGATGGAAGGGTTATCTTAGAACTTAATATAGACAAGTAATGATTTCTGCTTATAAGTTGGAGAGAACCACTGTGGTTATTACCTGAAGTTCATTAGGAACGAATCCAGCATCAACAGCAGCACGGGTAGCACCAACTAAACAAAAGAAAAGTAAATATTATTAAGTTATATTACGAAAATAGAATACCATTTCAACAGAAGACAAGGTCATGCTGACAACAAAATCATATTCTATTGGTTCCAGACAGTAAGCAATTTTTAATAACATGACAATTTTATGTTTGAACACAAGTATGTGCGTAACTTCCATTATAAATTTGAGAAAATCAATTTGTTTTACCCAAAGAATCACAATAACAACAGCAACAAGAAGTCAACAACAAGAATAAATAAAATGAATTTTACAAAAGTTAAATATAAGAAACACTGTTAAAAAAAGAGAATAGCAACAATAAATTAAGTAAATTTTGCAGACATTCTGCATAAGGACTGTAGAAGACTACCAGCTGCACCAAGTTTCTCTGCAAGCTTCTCTATGAGTTTGAAATTCTCAGCACTCTTCAACGCTCGCCCCCCAGTGACCACAACTTGTGCACTTCCAAGATCGGGACGTTCTGTATCCTGAGATGTATGCTTCACATATCTAGATTTATCAATACAGTCTGCAATGGAAGAATATAAATTGTTCAGGGCATGGCATAGACTCCATTCGTAGATTTATCAGGTAAATAAATCTAATTGCTGGGGTTATCCAAAAACATGTTTAATCCTATAGCAATGTGTGCGTGTATCCAGCGAGAAGTTCAAAAAGGACGAAATGGCTCCTTTTATTTCTTTAGTTTTGCTTTCTTCTACACATGCAAAGCAGAGACTAGCCTTCTAAAACATCTATACATTAGAAAAAAGTAAACAAACCTTCATTGAAGATTGAGAGATCGACCTGGGAAATAGAAGCCTCATTAGATGTTGAAGCAGCTGAGATAGTGGGCACCGGGAAAGATGTAGATCTAATGGTCAACATACAAGGGTTAGCACCAGTGTATCGAACTGTACAAAGGGCATTTCCAGCATAAATTGGCCTGCCACACATAGTGAAGAGGTTACTTTAAATCAGATAATCATTCAGCCAAGAGACATTATGTATATTTTTCAAACTAACATGGCCAATAGTTATAATCAGTCAATGAATATTAGATTTATATTTATAGTGCTCTTGTTGGAGCAAATGTAATTTAACCTACAGACAACTAAAGATATGGAACCAACATCAAGATATCCTGTAGGTGCTCTAGGCAGCTTGATACTGGATACACGTTGCAATTCATTCAAAATTTCAAGAATAACACTGCTGCCACTCACTCCATTCAAAGAGGAAAGCACTGAGTTTGCACAATAAAGAACAGTCTAATCAATAAGAGTAGCTATCACCGCAACGGCAGATATACCTGACAAACTGAAAGGATCCAGAAATTTCAGTAACATCAGTAATTGGAGAAACATCTAATAAAGCAGCTGCACGAGGTAATATATTTTTCCCAAATGAACTTGAAGTAGTAATTATGTGTGAGTAGGCCCCACTTTGCTGAACCAAATGTACCAATTTAGCCCAACGTTCTGCTAGAGGATATGTAAATTTATCTGAATCAGCTATGAGTACCTACAACAAAGAGCATTTAACTCATATTAACCTCCTAAGTTTTACATTCTCAAGACTGCATTTCAATGTTCTTTTCTTGGCCATTACTGCACCGAAATGGCTGTCATAGTAGTAAATATCTCTTCAGCCTCATTAAGTCATTGAATGTGCAAAAAGTTCAAGATGATCAAATCTAGCAGTTTGTCAATCCATAGAGCAGTGTGAAAAAGGAAGACACGATGTTTAACAATCGAAATTTATAAAAACTTTGTGTATCCTGATTATATGAATAGGAAATGTACTACATATGCACGAAATCAAACAACATCCATTTTTTTCCTTTTGTTCCATTTCCCATATTGTTTTCAAAACTATTAAACAAAACTCAACACTGATTTCATGTCTAGTAAGAAACAACCTTATAATATTTCTAAAAGCTATGTTGCCAAACAATAAACAATAATCGCCAAAAGAAATGAATTAAAAAAATTAATAATCAAAGAAATAGGGCAACCCATGTGCAACTATAAATTCAAATTTAAAAGAAGCAAAAGGAACAAGTGAGCTACCTGAGAAATGGAAGGATGGCAGGAGGCAGCATGAGCAGCAGCTTCTTTAAGGGAAGGACCTGACCCAGCTAATAGCATAGAAATGGAATTGTCCTCACTCAATGCCTTTGCGGCCTCTACTGCACTCACAGATTGGGCCTTGACAGAACCACCCTCAGTTTCCGCTAGAATCAGCGTGCTTATCTATTCAAAGAAGCAACTGAGCAAAAATGAAAAACAAAGTAGATTGATACACTCTGGTCAATTATTGTTAGTGGAGAATTGCTAAAGAATTGCACTCTCATGCAAACACCTGTAATGAGCAGGCCCCAACAGTTCATTTGGCACAGGCTGTACGAAGTAGGCCTCTATTCCAGCCCATTTCTCCAAATAACCTAATATTTGTAGAAGTTTTGTGACTGTCGCTAGTATTTCTCATGTCTACAGATGAAGAATACTACAAACAGAAAGTACGTGATGTACTTAATAAAGCCACTTGCTCGTATGATCATGGTTTAGGACTCAACTAAGCCTTAGCAATGAACTTAACACAATTGTAAAACTGCAGCTACCATCAGAAGCCTTCCCCAAGAGCAAATTGACCAATGATTTAATATTAATGAGAAACAAAACTACAACGATAATAATAATCTCAAAAGATATACCATCAAATATTTTCTCAGCATCTACCATTAAAAAATTTCCCTTGCTTTAAACAAAAAATAAAATAAAAAATTTCTACTACTCCAAAAAGAAAGGAGAAAAATATCCCAAGTACATAAAATTCGTATCCACGCTTTGATTCCAAAAACGAGAGATAGTATGAAAAAGGACGCCATTGTATCTTTATTTTAGTGAGTGGACATTTTGTTATTCGCGTGAATTATCATGATAAGATAAACAAAACACCAATGTCTTAATTGAACTTGATGCTAAAAAAAGTCCTAATTGAACCAATAATTTTATCATGTTGATTCAATAGAAATCCTATAAAATATAACTAATCTCTAAACATTATAAGCACGAAAATTACTCATAAACGATTAAAAGAAAAGTATGAGTAATATAGAGAGAGACAGTGATATGCTTATGTGGAGCTCAATTAAGAGATAAGAGGAGCTTACAGATCTAGAAATGGAGATTGTGCAGAGAAATTGATAAACAGAGAAAGGGGGAGTTGGTTTCGTTAGAGCTCTTAGCATAGTTCGAGTTGCCATTTTCGTTTCGTAGTTGAATTTGCTTCTCTCTGGATTTTGAGATTTGGATGATGACGGTGACAAACGGGTTTTATTGAAACGCAAGGGGGCGACGGCTGTGGCAAAATCTGATCCGACCGAAAACCGGATCCGGTCCAGATCCCCATCCATAAATAACTCGAACTTGACCCTACACCAATTCGAATGATTCGGAATTCTGATTTTGATTCAAAACGATCTGAATCTGATTTGATTCAAACTCGAAATGAAACAGAAATTTGAAATGACTTAAATTCGAAAAAATCTTACCTAAAATGACTTGAAAATATTTCTTTTATAAAAAAACAATTTATTTTTTAAAACTGTGATAATAGTTAATTTACTAGTTGTCAAATAAAACAAATTACATAACAATTAATTAATTATTGATTTGCATAGCTCAATATTCTATTAATACAACTAATCTCATTAATTTCAAATAAAAAATCAAGAAAAATAATAAATTTTACATTGTTCTTAAATCACAATAAAACTTTATTTTTAATTGTGCTGAAAAAATATAATGGAATGAACTGATTATATGAAGTTTAATCTCCAAAATTTGGTATAAGACGTCATCATTAGTGAGAATAACTTTGTAGATAAGTTGTTTAAAATCATTTAAGATTAAATTTTGAGATTAAGAATCATAATAATACATATTGCATTAAAAAATTAAGTATTAATTTATTATTAATTAATTTTCACGTATTTGACAATATAACTTATTTAGTCTTATTATATATAATATTATATTTTTTAATTAAACATAAATATATATTTTATTGACACAACTTATTCTGAGATGATTCGAAATTAAAATGATTTAAACCCGATCCATTCTGACCTGAAATAATTCAAACGACTCGAGATTTAACATAATCTGACCCAAGCTCAATTGACCCGATCTGTCCTGTCCTGTCCCGTTTGCCCCCTCTACTTTAAGCGGCTTCGGTAGACGGAGTTTATAGCCAGTGTTTCAAATAGCAAAAACAGTGGCCCACATTTGTGACTGTTGCGATTTGCAAATGGTAAATTTGTAATATCTAATTTCTTTCTTTTTAAAAATTTTCCATCACCTTTTTTATTATTTTATTATTTTTACTTCCTCCATTGGATATCTTTTCCTGCTCACATATTTAGTCACTCTTTATTTCCTATATCTTATAAATTTAAAAAAAAAAGGTTATATATTTTGAATTTGAAGGCAAAATTATGAATTTTTCTTAAAGGGGAAATTTGACATAATAGCTTAGCTTTTTATTTGGGATTTTATAATATTTTTTAAACAAATCTAAATTTTCCTTTTAAATGGAACATTTTTTTAAAAAATAATTAGTATTTTTTATCAAGCATTTGTAGTAGGTGTAGTAAATATAACAAATAAAAAAAATGATACGTGATATTTGTTTTAAATAGAAAATAAAAAATCATCTTAATTCTACTTTTATATATTGCAACAAGAATATCAAATTTTAGAATCTTGATCACATAGAACAAGTTTCATGAAAGTTACCACGGAACTCGAAAAGTCCATTAGTAATGGAGAAATTCAATAACAATTGTTTCAAAACAAAATCGAAAAAATAAATAAATATCAAAATTACTATTCAATTTTCTCCTGATTAATGAATTTTCTCGGTTCATGATGATTTCTATAGATTCGATTCCATGGTATCACCACTTCAAATTAAAAAGCCAACAAACCAGCAACTTCTACTTTTACTACAAAAAAAAAAATACCTACAAGTTATTTTTCTAAATATAATTTTTTTTTATGAAATTAGGATGGAGGATTTGAGCTTAAAATATCTCGCTTAAAAGAAAAGTGTGGTTATCGATGAGAATAGTCACGAATTTTGATAAAAAAAAACATTTTATGTAGTTTAATTATATATTTATCTAAATGTTTTAGTGTAATTAATTATAAAAAAAAATATTATTCTAGCAGAGCAAAAGAAGTACTCCAATACATACCGATAATTTGAGAAAGAGACAAAAGAAGAATTATTAGTTGTGAGAGAAATTTTTGAAAGTGTTTTTTTAATATGTAGATTTTCTTTTTGATAAATTTTTATATGTAGAATTAAACATTATGATTATTATCGTAAATTATATTTTATGCTCTTTCTTCCTCGCATAATAGCATGTTAATATTTTTTTGCTAAAATTCATTTTAACCCTCAAAGTTTTCAAGGTCTTGCATTTTAATACATAGGTTTTTAATTTTGGCATATTATACCACAAGGTTTTAAAATTTATTGCAAGTATTAGGAATGGTAATGGGTAGGTTACCCATGAAATTTGATATATCTATTACCGTATCTGTTTAATTACCATGATATCTGAATTCGAACCTAAAACCATTAAAAATTATAAAATATTATTCGTAACAACGAAAAACTCATTTATTTCTATCCATACCCGCTTAAACGTATACAATTCAATCGATTAACCACAAAAAAACTCGTGAATTACCATCTCTATTTACCTAGGAATGACAATAGGTAGATTACCTGCGAAATTTGACATATCCACCAATGTACCCGTTTAGCTATCCTATTATCCGAATCCGAATCCAAAATCGTTAAAACCATTAAGTACTATCCGTAATCACGAAAAAACCCATTTATTTCTATCCATAATGTAGACTGAGGTTCCAACCCAAGAGGGGGGTGAATTGGGTTTTTAAAAACTTTCGCTAATTACTTTCAATTTATAAAAATAGTTAATTGCACAAGCATACAAACAAGTAATGTGTTTTAAGTAAAAGAGTTTAAGGAAAAGAAAATGCAAACTCGGTTTATAGTGGTTCGGCAATATCGGACTCGTTCCGACCCTACGTCCACTCTCTTTAAGGAACCTCCTTGAAGTGATCCACTAAAACTTTTAGTCGTACAACTTCACAGGTGTTATACAAACCTTACAACTAATCCCTTCATCTCGGAAGCTAATCTCTTCTTTGCGGAAGATAATCCCTTTTATAATAAATATAAGTTGCTGTAAAGTAAATAGTAGAGAGATAGCAATGAATGATTTTACAAATGAACAATATCTCTCTTTTAAGACAAAGCTTGATGAATGGTTCAACAATAAATTTTTCAAAGCTTTTGAGTATTAATGAGCAAACTTGTGAATTGAATGTGTAATCTTATTGTTTTAAATGCTCATTGAAATGGGTTTATATAGCCTTCAATGAATATAGTCGTTAGACACTAACTTGGTAGGTTTGGTGCATTAAATACTCAAGTCTTACATCTCTAACGGTCATATTTTTCGAATTACCAATCAACTAGGTCTTAGTACCAGTCGACTGGGTCAATTGAACAACCTCACTTTTAGGCTATGGGAGAGTACCAGTCGACTGGGGCCTAAGCACCAGTCAGCTAGGAGCTCACTGTCTTAGATGCCAGTCGACTAGGTGTCTTACACCAATCGACTGGGGACATTATGTCTCATACCCCAGTCGACTGGTATAAGGAGCCAATCAACTGGGTTGCCCTTCAACCCAGTTTTTCATGTGTTCAAAGTGTTTTTGACTTAGAAAAGTTTGAATAATTATGTTTGTCAAAATTCTTTTATAAAAATAGCCATAAGACAAGCTACTTACTTGAACATAAGAGATTTACAGTTTGTTTCAATATTTTAATGCCTATACTATATCTTCTATCTTGACTCGGTGTCTGATTCGGGTTGAGTTCTTGTATCATGATTTTTTGCTGAAAGCTTTTATCGTTTAAACACTTAGAGAGAATTGTTAGTACAATTAGAGTAGTATTTTGTTATTATTAAAATTTAGATAAGGGTTAACAATCTCCTCCTTTTTTATGATGACAAGACTAATGAGAAAAAACAGTTTTAAAAACTAAGTGTTGGGTTTTTAGAAAAAAAAAATGGACAGAGTTTCCTATGTTTTTTGGATAAAACCAACCTGTAAAACAGTTCAAATGCAGTTTATAAACAACCCAACAAAGCAACTCAACATAGTCTTATATTCAATAAGATCTTCGGAGTAATGCTTCCCTTATATCTATTCTCTATTTTGAGTCTACAGTTATATTTCTCAGTTTCTCATTTTTCTCTCCCGTTTTAACAACAGGAGAAAAAGGGATGCTAATCTAAAAAATAAGCAACGTAGATACTATGGACAGTAAGATTATCTATAAATAAACTTGCATACGAAAACTAGGTATTATTTGGAGCTGGGAAGACTTCCCAGGAACAACCGAAATTTTCCACACTAGCATAAGTAGTTAAAACATATTTCCGAGTAAAAGGGATTTAAACTAAGTAATCATATAGCGTAAAAGTAAAGTAAGTATATGAATAATAAGATAATCATGAAATATAGTCAAATAAATCCAAATATCCATACATCATGGGCTTTTAGGAGCCGAAAATAAAAACTGAAATATATGATAATGTGATAAATGTTCGTGCCAAGAACAACTAAAAGCTATATACAACTAAAAAGATAACAGCAGACAACTCAGCGAGCGGAAGAATCAGAGCCATCTCGTATAAGATCTCGAAACTTCAGGGTTTTGAAAATGACGTAAAACCCTAAAAAACTAAAGCGACTATTTATAGAATCCTGATACAAGTCGACTGGGTTAAGGCACCAGTGGACTAGGTCCTTCACAATTTGGGAATTTTTTATCATAACAGTTGACTGGGTCAGGACATCAGTCGACTGGGTAAACTGGCAGAGATATACCAGTCGACTGGGTCTTCCATACCAGTCGACTAGATAGTTACCAGAAATTTAAAATTTTGGCTCCAAACAAGGTCTTGTTCTACTAGTCGACTGGGTGCATGAACTAGTCGACTGGGTAAAAAGACAGTTTGTTACCAGTCGATTGGGATCACCTTACCAGTCAACTGAACCCCAAAAGAAACTTCCAGCTTAGAGTCTTAGCACAAATTTTGTTTATCTGTGTCATTTTTAGTGAGGAAATATTAAATAAGGTTTAATACTCATTCACTATATTTCAAATATGCAAATGACGAATGATGATACAATCAAGCATACAGTTTATCATAGTTTATTAATCCCATTGACAGTCTAATTTTACAAAAACTAGCTTCACGGTTTTATAAGAATGTCAGCTATTTGATCTTCTGAAGAAATGAATTATAGTCTTATATCATCTTTTTGAGCATGATCTCTTAAGAAATGATATCTAATTTCTATATGTTTGGTTCTAGAGTGCTGAATAGGGTTTTTAGTTAAGTTGATAGCACTGGTATTATCACAATGAATTGGAATAATTTTAAAGTTCATGCTATCGTCTTCTAGTTGTTGTTTTATCCACAACATTTGCGCACAACAACTTCCGACTGCTACATATTCCGCCTCGGCGGTTGATAGTGCAACCGAGTTTTATTTCTTGGAAAACCAAGAGGTTAGCATTGCACCTAAGAATTGACATGTTCCACTAGTGCTTTTTCTATTTAATTTACACCCCGCAAAATCAGCATCTGAGTATCCTACAAGCTCAAAAGATGAAGCTCTAGGGTACCATTATCCTAGGTTTTGAGTCCCTTGTAGATATCTAAGAATTCTTTTTACTGCAATCACATATGATTCCTTAGGATTAGCTTAAAATCTAGCACACATGTATACACTGAACATTATACCAGGTCTATTTGCAATTAAATAGAGTAAAGCTCCTATCATGCTTCTGTAAGTTTTAGTGTCTACACACTTACCTCCTTCATTAAGGTCAAGTTTTGTAGATGTGCTCATAGGAACAACTTCTAACTGCTACATATTCCGCCTCGGCGATTGATAGTGCAACCGAGTTTTGTTTCTTGGAAAACCAAGAGGTTAGCATTGCACCTAAGAATTGACATGTTCCACTAGTGCTTTTTCTATTTAATTTACACCCCGCAAAATCAGCATCTGAGTATCCTACAAGCTCAAAAGATGAATCTCTAGGGTACCATAATCTTAGGTTTTGAGTCCCTTGTAGATATCTAAGAATTTTTTTTACCGCAATCACATGTGATTCCTTAGAATTAGCTTGAAATCTAGCACACATGCATACACTGAACATTATATCAGGTCTACTTGCAGTTAGTAAAGCTCATATCATGCTTCTGTAAGTTTTATTGTCTACACATTTACCTCCTTCATCAAGGTCAAGTTTTGTAGATGTGCTCATAGGAGTATCAAGTGACTTTGAGCCTTCCATCCCGAACCTTTTTAATACGTCCTTCATGTATTTTGATTGATTGATGAAGATGTCTCATTTCAATTGTTTGATTTGAAGTCCAAAGAAGTAGGTAAGCTCTCATATCATGTTCATTTAAAATTTACCTTGCATGCACTTGGAAAACTCTTGACACATAGATTCATTAGTAGCACCAAATATGATATCATCAATATATATTTGGACTAGTAGTGTGTCATTTTTGTGAGTTTTGTGAAAAGAGTTGTGTCTATTTTTCTTCTAGTAAAATTGTTGTCAATCAAAAATTTATTTAGTCTTTCATACCATGCTCTTGGAGCTTGCTTCAACCCATATAGAGCTTTAGAAAGCTTGTAGACATGATTTAGAAGACTATGATTCTCAAATCCTAGAGGTTGCTCAACATATATCTCTTCTTTTATAAAGCCATTTAAGAAGGCACTTTTTACATCTATTTGAAATAATTTAAACTTGTTAAAACATGTAAAGGCTAATAACATTCGAATAGCTTCTAATCTTGCTACAGTAGCATAGGTCTCATCAAAGTCTATTCCTTCTTCTTGATTATATCCCTTAGCAACCGATCTAGCCTTGTTCCTAGTCACTATTCAATTTTCATCCATCTTGTTTATAAATACCCATTTAGTTCCTATTATTGTATGATTTTTTGGTCTAGGAACTAGATTCCATTCATTGTTTCTTTTAAATTGGTTTATTTCTTCTTGCATGGCATTTATCCAATCAACATCCTTCTCGGCTTCTACAAATGTTTTAGGTTCTACTTGAGACAAATAGTTACTTAGTTGCGAATATTTCTAATAGAGAAATGAATTCTTACCCCTTGTGAAGGATCACCAATCACTTGATTGATTGGGTGATAATTTACATATCTCCAATCTTTAGAAAGACCATCCTCTTGTTGACTTGTAGATGGTTGGTCCAGTTTGAGAGCTTCTATCTCTTGATTTGTTTGAGGTGGGCTCTCCTTTGGGTCAACAATGGGAGTAGGCGTTTCCGTTTTTGGAATGAAATCTGCATCATCATTGAAAGAAACAACTCTACTACTAATTGGGTTAGACTCATCAAGGGCTATACGTACAGATTCTTCTACCACTAGTGTTTTCTTGTTGAAGACTCTATAAGCTTTACTAAGGGTTGAATATCCTAAGAATATCCCCTCATCGGTCTTTGAGTCAAATTTACCCAAGTTAGTTTTATTGTTATTTAGGATAAAACATTTACAACCAAAGGTACGAAAATAGGAGATATTAGGCTTTTTACCTTTCTATAATTCATATGGAGTTTTGTTAAGCATATGCCTAATTAAAATTCTATTTAAGATATAGCAAGAGGTGTTTACTGCTTCAGCCCAAAAGTATTTTGGCAAGCTATTTTCACAAAGCATTTTTCTTGCAAATTCTTCTAGAACTCTATTTTTCCTCTCAACAACTCCATTTGTTGAGGAGTTCTAGGAATCAAAAAGTTGTGATCAATTCCATTTTCATCACAAAATTTTGAAAAACTTTAGTTTTCAAATTCTTTTCCATTATCACTTCTAATGCTTGAAATGCAAATTCATTTTTCATTTTAAACCTTTTTGCACTGATGGCCACCTAGACTAATGGTACTTATTGGACCAAATAAATCCATATGTAAAAGTTCCAATGGTCTAGTAGTTGAGACTGTCTTTTGTTTTTATTTAAAAGAAATTATAGTTTTTTTTCCCATTTGACAAGTGTCACACATTTTATCTTTTTCAAATTTGATTTTTGGAAGTCCAATGACTAAATCTTTTCTTAAAATGATTTTAAGCAAATCCATATTCACATGACCAAGCCTTCTATGCCATAGCCATGGCTTTTAACTAAATGCGAGAAAATATTTTTCATTTTCCGAATGCAAGGATTTCAATTCAACTATATAGATATTTTCGTGTTTATGGCCAACAAACTTGATCTTATTACTCTTGATGTCTATAACTAGACAATGAGAGGATTCAAATATGATTTTGTTGCCTTTGTCACATAGTTGACTAATACTTAGTAAATTTAGCTTAAGATCTTGCACAAATAATACATTATCAAGGGTTGAGAAGTATTACCAACTTTTCTATGCCTAATGATCTTTATTTTTGTGTTGTCTCTAATGGTGACACATCCACCATCTCATAGAGTTAGCTCTTTGAATACATTTCGATCACCGGTCATGTGCTTTGAGCATCCACTATCAAGGTACCAACAGTTACCTTTTTATTTGGTATGGAGACATATCTACATCACACAATGATACACAATTGCACTCTTAGGTACCTAAAACTTCTTGGGTCCTTTGGGGTTAGTCCTAGAAAATACGGTTCCTTTAGGGACCCATACTTTCTTAATAACATAAGGTGTTCTATATTTATAGACATGCTGATGATGCACAATCTTAGGATAATAGTTATTGAAATTTCTAGGATTTCTTAGTTGTGCATGTCTATAATTCTTTGGATAGGAATTCCTAGGATACATGTTTCTATTGTGAGGATTATGAACATGCATGTCATTTCTAGGAAATGTATGATAATGATTTCTAGGATACATGCTTGCATTATTATGAATATTCATATTATTTCTATGATACACATGATGGTAATTCCTAGGATATGCATGTGTAGTGTGCAAGTTTTGAGTATACATATTATCTCTAGGATGCACATGATGGTTACTTCTAGGATGTATATAAGCATTTTTTGAATGAGCATACATATAAGCATGAGTATTTCTAGTATACTTAATTCTTGTATTAAAATTGATATTTTTAGACCTACTAGTATTCATTGAGGGAGTGCTTTTGACCTTGCTAGTGGTTTTTGAAGTAGAGGTTTCATTCATACATAATGTTTTCATTAATAAGCTCTCTTTTGATTTTTGCTTGCCTAAGGGAGAATAACCTAACCTGAATTTTCCTTCATTTAATCTTTGGCAAGATAGAACTTTATCTAGTTTTTCTTTTCCAAGCATAAGTCTAGATATAGTGCTATTCAATTCTATTATCTTCTTCTTTAAGTTTTCATTTTCATCTTTAAGAAAATCTTGAGAAGAATCATAAAGCAAGGAAGATAGTTTTTCCTTTTCTTCTTTTAAGCCTTCCATCTCTTTAGAAAGATATGTCACCTCCTTTTTGAGAATGATATTCCTAGAATCAAATTTTTTTAATTCTTCATGCATTTCATTTATGACATCTATTAATTCTTTACTACTACTAACAATGTTATTTTTAGAAGGGGAAGAATTCGATACCTCATATTCATCGTCGATTGCCATAAGACATATGTTGGCAATCTTCTCGTATCCAGTCTCTTTATCCGAGGAGTCTTTTTTTTCCTCATCATTCCAAGTGGTTGCAATCATAGCTTTTTTTAAAGCTCTTATATGGTTTGCTTGTTGCTGTACAATCGGCCTTGATATGATCGAGCTTCTTGCAACCATAACACACAAGTGGTTCCCTTTTTGAAGTGGGATCCTTTGTGTATGGTTTATTGCTTTTCTTTAAGAATATGTGAAACCGTTTGGTGATTAAAGCCATCTCACCATTTTCTTCGCTGCTCTCCACCTCTTCTTCCATTTCTTCTTCTTTGTTGCTCGTAGAGGCTTTGAGAGCAATCACCTTTTTCTTATTCTCATCATCATTGACAACAAGATTCATTTCTTCCATCTCGTATGTCAATAGTGATCCGAGAAGTGTTTCGACATCAAATTTGTCGAGATCTTTAGCCTCCGTGATGGTTATCTTTTTTGCTTTTCAAGTGGGTGACAAAGATCTTAAGATTTTTCTTGTTAGTTCAAACTCCTCAATGTTCCTACCAAGAAGCTTCAAGCCGTTAAAAATAGTGGTGAAACGTGAGTACATTTGAGAAATTGTTTCGTTATAAGACATTTTGAAAGATTCATACTTGGACACTAGCATATAAATTTTTTATTTTTTTACTTCGATAGTTCCTTCATATGTAACTTGCAATTTATGCCAAATCTCCTTAGCAGAAACACAAGCAGAAATTTTATTATATTCAGAAATATCTAAAGTACAATGTAAAATACTTGTGGCTATACTATTTAGAGACATCATTCTACAATCCTCTTCATTGAACTCAGTTTTGAGTGTAGCCATTGTATGATTGATTTCTCTAATAGTTATTTCTTTTGTAGGTATTCTAAGTCATTCCTCAATGACTCTCCATGGATTGTAATATTGTCATTCGACAAAGATTTTCATCATGTTTTTCCAATAGTTATAGTTGGAGCCATTGAACAAGGGAGGCCTAGTGTAGGAATGCCCCTCAGAATAGCTATTTGATGGCATCGGATCAACTCAAGGATTTTAATCCTGAAATTGAGAACGAGGCTCTGATACTAATTGTAGACTGAGGTTCTAACCAAAGAGGGGGGTGAATTGGGTTTTTAAATTTTTTTACTTATTACTTGCAAGTTTATAAAAATAGTTAACTGCACAAGCATACAAACAAGTAATGTGCTTTAAGCAAAAGTGTTTAAGGAAGAGAAAATACAAACTCAGTTCATAGTCAATATCGGTTTGGCAATATTGGATTCGTTTCGACCCTACGTCTACTCTCTACAAGGAACCTCCTTGAAGTGATCCACTAAAACTTTTAGTCATACAACTTCACGGGTGTTGTACAAACCTTACAACCAATCCCTTCATCTCGGAAGCTAATCTCTTCCTTGCGGAAGTTAATTCCTTTACAATAAATATGAGTTGTTGTAAAGTAAATTGTACAGAGATAGCAATGAATGCTTTTACAAATAAACAATATCTCTCATTCAAGAAAAAGCCTGATGAATGGCTCAACAATAAATTTTTCAAAGCTTTTGAGTATTAATGAGCAAACGTGTGAATTAAATATGTAATCTTCTTGTTTTAAATGCTCATTGAAGTGGGTTTATATAGCCTTCAATCAATATGGCCATTAGACACTGACTTGGTAGGTTTGGTGCATTAAATGTTCAAGTCCCGCATCTCTAACAATCATATTTTTCGAATTACTAGTCGACTGGGTCAAGTGAAAAATCTCACTTTTAGGTTGTGGGAGAATACCAGTCGACTGGGTCCTAAGCACCAGTCGACTGGGAACTCACTGTCCCAGATGCCAGTCGACTGGGTGCTCTACACCAGTCGACTAGGGACATTCTGTCCCATATCCCAGTCGACTGGTATAAGAAGCCAGTCAACTGGGTTGCCTTTCAACCCAGTTTTTCATGTTTCAAAGTATTTTTGACTTAGAAAAGTTTGAATATTTATGTTTGTCAAAATTCTTTTATAAAAAGAGCCACAAGACAAGCTACTTACTTGAACATAAGAGATTTACAGTTTGTTTCAATACCTTAATGCCTATATTATATCTTCTGTCTTGACTCGGTGTCTGATTCGGGTTAGTTCTTGCATCTTGATTTTTTGCTGAAAGCTTTTATCGTTTAAACACTTAGATAAAACTGTTAATATAATTATAGTAGTGTTTTGTCATTATTAAAATTTATATAAGGGTCAACACATACCAACGAAAAACCCGTGAATTACCTTCCTTACTTGTTTCGAGTCAAACATATTTGCATGCATTGAAGTCTTTAGTTCAATTTCTCAAGTCAAATTTTTTTTTTTCAGTTGTTGTATGCATGAGATAGGTTAGATCATCATGAAAATAATAATAAAAATTATAAATGTTTGAATGATGGTGTTATATCAAATATTATGTATGATTTGAAATTTGACATGTATGACTTATATAAATAAAAGAATTAATCCAACTATTGGTTTAATAAAAAAAATAAGTTGTGCAAAACAAAAAAAACAAAAAATGATATAAGATATTGATATTCTTTCTTTGTTATCAATTGAATTTTTTTCCTAGGTGTTCTCAATAGATCTTGGTCATGTAGCATTACTTAAAATGGCATAGAAGTAACTACTAGCTTAAGAGTTGAAATTTTCTGAGGTAGAGAAAGAGTTTTGAACTCCTAGATGATTATTAATGGCGTGGATTACGAGCGACGATAATATAAAATTGGATTCACATAAATTATTAAGAAATCGAAAAAATTTATTAGTAGTAATAAAAAAATTAAATAATAATTTTGATATTTAAAATTTTAATATAATTATTATTATTTAATTTTTTATAATTATTAATAATTTTTTTGATATTAAATAAATTACTATTGTGCACGACGTAATGATCCAAATCATGGATCAGACGGTCAATATTTCCTTCGAAATTAAGTTTCCCGACCGCTAAACGTTGCTACTTAGTGTCACGTAACCACCATTTAAAGAGTAAAGAATCTAAACTCGACAGTTTCTCGTTTCTCATTTTTTTATGATGCACTCGCTGATACACTATCATTCCCCGTACGCACCAGCTAGATACAGTGAAGGCAAAGAAGAATTAGAAAAAAAAAAGGAAAATCCGAATAAAACGCAAGCTCAATAGAGGAAAGTGTCTTGAGAAACTCGTTAGAGAGAGAAGGCGAATGCACAAGAGCTCATTCGCTTCTCTAGTCTCTCTAATCTCTAGTCTCATCACCAGATCTATTATGCCCTCGTTTCTTGGGGTTTGAACTCTGTTTCGCTCTCACTCTCTCTACTTTTAGCAGCCATGGTTTCGACAAACAGGATCAAATCCGTTGATTTTTACAGGTTAGATCTCCATTTCTCATTCTTTTCGTAACATTCAATAGATTATACTTGATTTGCAGTATATCTGTTTAAGGACACAACTGTATACGCAAAAAGTTGTTTTACATGTGTTTCTATGTAATTGATTGTATATTTGTCTCAATTGGAGGTGTTGATTTAATGAAAATATAATTTTTAGTTGCTGCGATATTGTGATTTATATGCGTATTGTGTATTTCATTGATCCGGACTCTGAATCCTGTATGATGATCGTTCGATATATGAACGTAGGTATCTGTTTTTAGTGCTTAGAGTGTAATATGATTCTCTTTTTCTTGTGAAACTGGTGCATGTTGCTGGTTACAGAGTGTTCGTGGTGTTGTTTTTCATTAGACTTATATAACGATGAAGGTAGGGTTAATTGTGGAAAATTTTGAGTGGAGTTTGTTAGCTTCATGGATGATTCGACTGATTGAATGAGGTTATGTTGGTGTTTTGGTTATGATTTAATTGATTAGACGAAATGGTGTCTCTCCATATACTTCCTTTTGAAGAACTATGCATATAATCGAAGAACAGTTGTATTTGTTAAATTATGGGAATGTAAAGCTTATAACCTAAAGTATATTTGCGAACTGTGACAAAGTTTGACAGTATGTTCCCTTGGCAATCTGAAGTACGAGATGAAATTGTTGATTAATGCATTTGCTTCAATTATAGGAGGAAAGAGTAGGCATGCTTAACAGGGTGGTTTTAGTCAAAGGAACAATACAGTTTGTGAGGAAAAGTATGTTAAGGGGCAAAGGTAAGTACAGAGTGGGGTATGGTGTCTTTCTGTCTTAGAGTGCAGAGAAAAGCAGTTACGAGATCACTTCTAGGAGCTTGAAATGAAGCACCTTTAATAATGTGCTAGGTAATGGTCCTAGGAGGAGATACCTAGAAGAAGCGAGATTAGCATTTGTTTCATGTCAATTTACTGTATACTAAGAGAATAAAGGGCAAATATTTATTTTATTGCAAGAGTTAACTTTGATAGTGGTAAATAAGAATGTCAACATGGGTGAAAAAGAAGAAAGTTTGGCAACAAGCATATGGAGTGAAATTTCAAGAAAAGCTATAAATCTGGATAAGATCCCAACTTGCTTCCTAAGTTGCTTTGAAGAAATAGCCCTGCACATAAGGCATGTTTGGTTTTGATTGATTAATGACTAAAGTTGATTTGATTGGTTTTCTATTTGAATTTAGTTTTTATTTAACCAAAAAAATAACTTAAATCTTACTCAATTTACCAAAAAGAACCTCTGCATGAATAAGTTCTAGTAGAAAATTATGATGAGGACAATTAAAAGGTACTCTTCTAAGCTGTTTCATGTATTAATCAAACAAAATTATGCATCAATTGGTTTGCATTACTCTTTTTTTCTTCTTTTGATTAGTAAAAAATATATTACTAAAAGGCACCAAGGGGGTGCCAACATGCATACAAGGAACTCTATAAGCTCTTCTTCATTTACAAAAGAAGGTCATTAGACCAAAAATTTAGCATATGAAGCTACATATCATTGATAAAGAAAATAGACCTTTCCTCTCCATCGAAAGCCCTCCGATTATTTAATTAACATTTCGAGTAATCCAAACCAATTACACCTTTAGTTCATAATTATTGAATAAAGCTTGATGATATGGGTCCATGGCTATCAAATACAGCCAATACATGTAGTTTTTTCAACTTTTCGTTGATGTAGTGTACTGATGACCCATGGAGATATCGACATGTACTCAACTCTTTTGGGTACAAGGAGGGAGATAATTAACCCAGTGATGTACATCAAATGCTTGGTCTTGTTTCATTTTAACATTCTTACTTGTAGAGTTGTGGTAAATTCAGACAAAATGAATCTTTTCTACATGATGCCCTAATTACTGGGTGATAATTTTAATTTTTTGGTCACTTTTTCTCTCCTGTCTACAGGAAAATTCCGAGAGATTTGACAGAGGCCTCAATATCTGGTGCAGGATTATCCATAATAGCAGCCCTCTCTATGATGTTTTTATTTGGAATGGTAGGCAGCTTGTGTGGTTGTGCCTCCTTAATTTGATATTTATGGGCTTGATAAGTGGAGCTTTTTTGTATTTGTTGTTGTTCAAGGTTAACTTTTAAACCTATAACATGCTGACGTCTCACGTTTTCATCTCGATAAAGTTTCTATTTCTCACTTTTATTAGTATTCTATTACTTTTTTCTCCCTCTTATTTGATTTCATTTTTCATGCAATCTTTGAATTCATTATAACTTCTCTACTGCTGCCTTACATCTAGTCTTTTGTCCCCCTCCCTAAAAAGAAGTTGGTAGCTCCTTTGGTGATCTTTTAATCCTAATAATGTCTTTTTTCCCCTTGTATTCTGATCAAGTTATGATGTTTATCTGCAGGAACTAAATAATTATTTAGCAGTCAGCACCACTACATCTATCATTGTTGACAAGAGTTCTGATGGGGACTTCTTACGCATTGATTTTAACATCAGGTAGATTACTGTTGTATCAATTTATCTTATACTTTAACATGGCTATGAAGTTTTTACTAGTTGCGATTTAGACTATAAAAACATGTGTTTAAATATTTACATTCATGTTTCCAAGAACTTTTTTTATAAGTAAAATTGTATTAACAAAGCACCAAGAGGGTGCAACTCAAAGCCAAAAGCTAATTACAGGAAAGAGGGTCCACAAAATCAAGTCAAAAACATTTACAAAAGAATTCTCTCTAAACCAAAAATTAAGGGAATTGAACGAACTATCCCTAATGACTTCAATAGGCTTTTCAATTCCATTAAAAGCACGCTTATTTCTCTTATTCCACACTATTCAAAAAATAAAGAGGGGAATCAACAAGTAAGCTTTCTTAATCTCCTTAGCCGCCTTCAACCCACTCAAAGCCCACAATTCATCTTTCATAGATCCTACAACCACCCAAGAAATCCCAAAATCCTATAGGCCATCCCCCATAAACTTCTAGCCAATGGGCACTCCACCAAAAGATGAAATACGGACTTGATGCAATCTTTGCATATGTAACACCTATTAACAAGCACTTCCCACTCCATTGTAAATTGTCTATAGTAAGAATATTCTCCCACGATGCCTCCCACGCAAAAAAAAAAAAAAAAAAAAAAAACTGCTTTCATGGGTGCACAAGAAACCCAAATAGCTTTCCAAGGGAAGTTAGGAGAACCATCCCATGAAGCCTCTTCAAGAAGAACCTTATAAAAAGATTTTACCTCAAAACCTCTTCTCGGACACGGCCCCCATTGAGCTACATCATTCCTAGTCACATCCAACCTAACGAAATATAACTTCGTCAAAAACCTCCCAAGCACCTCAACCTCTCATTCATGTACATTCCGAATGAAAGGTACATCCCACATTTCTAAGATCTTGATATTAAAATTTTCTGTTGTATTGTATAACCCTCATATGATTAATAAATAAGTAGAACTGGAATTTTTTCCTATCCTGAAATGAAAAAAGGGGGGCTAGAATTAGATTTAGCCATTTATATATACTTCCATAAAATTGTACGTTTATATTATAAGAGGCTCTTGGTACTGATTCTGATACTCTATAGTTGTAAATGTTATAACTAGGTTTATTGTTAATGTGGTACTGAGGTGCAAGTGAACTGCATTCTCTCAGAAAAAGTAGAGAGAATTGGTTACTAGGTTTAGGGCAGAGTTACATGATGATTAGTTAGGATTGTTACTAGAGTCCTAATTGAGTGATGGGAAGGAACGTTGAATGTACTAAGTGTTGATTGAATGATATAACGTAATGGAAGTGTTGACACGGTGATGCCTAAATTTATTGTTAACCTGACATTTTAGTTCTAGTGAGCTTATAATAGAAATTGAAAGCACTTGTTGTTGCTAAGGATCCGGATCAAGGACAAATTTTTCTTACTTGAGTGGTGTAGGAGCAATGAGATTGCTTCAGCGCTTTAGAAAGGGCTGCCTTTGTTTATGCAATGCTTGTTGCTTTTATGTTCTTGAGTCTGATGTCACTGGGATAAGTTTCCATATTAGTTATTGGAGAGATCAACTTTACATTGCCACTCATTGTCACCTTCTATTCAAGTTTGGACTTGATTCTCGATTTTATGTGTGCTTTAAATTGTTATTGGAGCATTTTGTCTGTTTTTCTTCAAACTTTTTTGGTCCATTTATTTTTAAATTTTGCCTGTTATATTAATGTATATCTTCTTATCTTGTTGCTTGGCTTCTCATTCTACAATGTTAATTTATAAAGTGTCAACTCATATTTATTTTTCTTTTTGGTTGACTGACTATTTCTCAAATGTTGTGTAGCTTTCCAGCACTTTCATGTGAATTTGCTTCTTTGGATGTGAGTGACGTGTTGGGAACTGTAAGTTTCTATCATTTCGTTTATTTAATCTAATTGCACTTATTGAAAACAAAACTTGTGGTTCTGGATTAGTTTTGAATACCTTGACCCTAATGTATAGGAAAACTTTAAGGATTTGAGTCATTGATTGTCAATCATTTAAACAATTTTGTGATGTATAGGCATTATGCTTTAATTCTCTTGAGGAGCTTTATTGATAAATGGTGAATAGTTTGAATACCTTGAACATATTATGTAGGGAAAATTTATGCAATTACTTTAGTTCCTTTCAAAATAAAAGGTGAATGTGTTCTTTTATAGAACCAACCACTAACAACTAAGGACTTGAGTCATTTGTTATCATTCATTTTAACAATTTTGTGATGTAGAGGCATGGTGCTTTAATCATTTTGAGGTGGCTTTATTGGTAGATGATACTGGGAATACTAAAGATTTAAATTTAGGAGAATAGAAACCAGCTGTAGAGGAGGTTGATGTATCTCTGTCCAGATTTTTGGCAGTCCCTATCTCCGGCACCAGGTGGTGATTTTGAAACAAGACGGTGTATGCGTCCAGAATCTTGGATTCTGATATTTAGCCAGTTATGTATTAGCAAAGGAAACTTACTTACATTTACATGTAATTTTTTTTCTGGTACACCATTTTCCCTTTTTCTTTCCACTTGAAATGAAAACAGTAAAGAATGCAATACATTTTGTTTCACCATTTTCTTTCTGAAGGTTATAAAACATCTAGGATGACGGATAAATCTATACTCTGGGACATTATGTTGACCTTGCTTGTCAATCTATTAGCAGTGTCAATTCCCAGAATAAACCTGAATGTTCTTTGATGGTGTGTGCGGGATTGGCACCATGTATGGTTGACTTTTGCCTATTTTGTGCCTTTTTAATTTCAGAACAGGCTGAATATAACAAAAACAATTCGCAAGTTTTCGATAGATCCCAATTTAAGACCCACTGGGTCTGAGTTTCACTCTGGACCAGTTTCAAGTTTCATTAAGCATGGAGATGAAGTTGATGAAGAATCTGTTGAAGGTTCTGTACCACTAACTGGTACTAATTTCGATAGATTTTCACGTCAGTAAGTGGACTGATTCTGAGTTAGAAATTTTGTGATCATTGTGTTGTAATGTTCTGAGGAAGATTTTCTTTGTTTTGTGGCTACTGCTATTATTTTGATTTAATTTAAAATATCTTTGCAGTTATCCAATTTTGGTTGTCAATTTTTTTGCTCCATGGTGCTACTGGAGTAACCGCCTGGTAATTATGTTATCTCCATTTTTCTCTGAAATTTGTCTTTAACATGTTGCTAAGACCTTTGTGGACTAGTTCCCAGTTACTGTTTCTAATTGGCTCAACATTCATATTGATATTTATGTTGATATAGTTGCATAATTTATCTGTTAAGTGTGTGATTTAAGAACTAGATTTACTTTTAAGTGCTGCAGTCGGCTCTGTATTTTATTCATAGCGCTGTAGCTATCTGTTCAAGACCTTAGTTTTGGTTCCTTGCTTTCTTGATTTGGTTTATTTCCTTCTAGATATACATTTGTATTTGTTTGCGGTTCTTACTTTCTTCTTGTACTGATTAATGTTTTTTTTCCTTTCTGGAGGGGTGGCAGTGAAAAAATTTATGTCAATTTAATATTTATTCAATTTGCATTTTGGAGCCTTTAAACACCAAATTTGACATATTAGAGAGTAATGAACTTTTGCAGCTTTGCACATCTTTACAATGACTAAACTGTGTTGCCACCACTCCTTGAAAATGTGAAATTATTTTGCTGAGACAAATGCCCATTGTTAATTTTTTTTTTTACTGTATAGAGTCTAAAGGAAATAGATAGTGAAGGCCCTATTGTGCAGTGTATGTAGTGTGAATAACTCTTATTTAGTGTGAAGACTATGTTATACAGAACACTAAATGCTCCCAGCCATGTGAATAGCTCTTTAGCTGTTCTCTCTATTTATTTGCACTGATGTGATTAGGTGAAACAGAAGAAATTGATAGATACTATGATATATTCATCGAGTTTTCAGTTGTTTGCTTGTTCTCCAACATGGTTGGGTTTTATCTCAAAGATCTTCAATTTTGACGAATGCCACTATGAGCTTTGCTAGTGGCTTTACTTCTCTTTCGCCTCACTATTTTGTTTGTCTTTTTTTTTTCTCCAGAAACCTTCATGGGAGAAAGCAGCCAACATAATAAGAGAAAGGTTTGAAATGTCTACTGTTTGGAAATGAATTCAGTAGCCTTTTTCCAATAATGTTATATCTGGAATCTTGTGTGCACATTTGTTTTTGCAGATATGATCCAGAACTAGATGGGCGTATTCTTTTGGGAAAGGTTGATTGTACTGAAGAAGTTGATCTGTGTAGGAGGTAATTTCTAAGTTATTGCTTTCTCACTTGTGACTTGTGAGTTGTTTATCTGTTATGTGAAAGTTTAATTATATGTTTTACATCTTGCTGAAAGTTAATTTTTTGTTTCTTTTTTATAAAAAAATTTGTTTCTCTATGTAGTTGTTGTTATAAGAAAATTAAAAATTCTGATCTTACATGTTTCGATTATTGGAACAATGGATTTATTGCTACCCTACCCTGGAATTTTCGGAAAATAACTAAATGTTATGTTGCTCGTGGCTTTTGAAGTGGAAAAGAATCTGAAAGCCTTTTCAATACACGAGCTTTCTTAGGGGTTTATTTTGATTGGACATAAGAAAAAGAAAAATACTTTGCACCCCAGGTAATTCCTTTGAGAAATAGATAAATAGATATGTTAAAATCACTTTATACTAATGGTAGGGGCTCTAGAGCTTTATGGTTGTAATATTGGTAAGCTATATTAGTCTCATTGATTTTGAAATGAATCGAAGTGGTATCTCTATCCTACTTTCCTTCATTTGACAGCATGTTAACAATTTGGAGGAGTGCAAAGGAAAGAGAGAGAGGGGGGGGGGGGGGGGGGGGGGGGGTTTGCCATGGAATCTGGCAGAGTCCCATTGAATTTTGGAGTATTAGGGAAATAAGGAATGTGCCAAGATAAACTTTTACTGATACTTCGTCAATAGGAGTTGGTCAAGCTTGGTCATACCTCAAATATAAGTTTTGCACTTCACATTTTCGATACAAATACTATATGTCAGAACTTTTCATGATTCTTTTGTTTGGAATACAAAAAAATGTTTGTATTCCTTGTGAAATACAGAATTATTTCTTCCATGTCAATATTTATACATGTTTATCATATCTTTGCCTTCAAGTTTATCTTTTTCTTTCTCTTCTACCTTCTCTTTTTTGGTTTATTAATTTCCCATTTTCAGCTCTTAACATGCTATTTTATTATGAATGTTCAGGAATCACATACAAGGGTATCCGTCTATTCGCATTTTTCGTAAAGGCAGTGATGTTAGGTAAGAAAAATATATATTTCTGTGTACATTTACTACCTTTTTTCAAAAAAATTACAAATTGATGTTTATACCTTCTTCTTTGGATAAAGTAGACCATCAGTGTTGCTTATTTTCTTCTTTGGCTCTTAGCATGAAAACAATTGTGCTCACATAATCCAATTTGTAGATTTATAATTGTTTCAAGTGTATGTCCATCTTTCAGATCTCCAAATATTTTGCTTCATGTAGAACCATACTACATCACATAATTTTAATTTTTTTTAATTTGAAGATTATACTTCTGTGGGTGTGTGGATTAAGGTTGCAATCGTCTTTATAGTTTTAAAAGCATTGAGTTATACTTTTATTGCGATGCCTTATGTTTGCGTTGCACATTTAAAAGTGCAATTGGCCATTGCATGCCCTCTAATTAGTGTCTGCATTATATGATGAATTAAAATTTCTCTCTCTCTCTCTCTCTCTTTTAAACTTCAATATGGTAATAGAGAATTTTGATTCATGTATATATATCTCTTCCTTTTGCTACAACATTTTCTTGTCCTTACTAACAAATTTCATGCTTTTTTTGGGGTTCCTTTGGCGAAGGACTTGGGGCTGTCTATATTTTAGGTTTCAGTATGGTTTCCATAGTTTTGCAGCTTTGATTGCTCATCTTTTGGAGTTTGACCTTTTCTTATCACAACTATATGCTAGTATATCACTGCATCTTGTTCATGTGCTTACTCTTAGTGATTATGCAGGAATCAGACTTCAGAATCACTTACTGCTTGCCTTCCCTTCATACTGAATTTTAGGATCAAAGTTTCCCTCTTTTTCCTTCTTATTCTTCCATATCCCCTGGACCCTTTTCTATTTAAAGTGAAATCTATATATGGTTAGTAAAGGTTCTCATTGATTGTGGTGCAGCAATCTCTAGTTTTCAGTATTTCTGTTTGCTTTTTATAATGCCAGTAGCCTTGCTTTAACTAACTCATCTTTGGAAGTTCTAATTTGCGCGTTTTATGCTCAAGAGTCAAGATAAGTGTCTTTGTTACAACAAGCATAGTTCTTTGACAGTTCTGAAACACCATCTTTTTAGTTTAGTCTCTTGTGTCTCTCTCCATTTTGAAGATTTTTCCCTGACTTATTACTTGCATGTTGCGGGTGGTTTAGTCCATTTAATTACATAACTGAAACCCAAGGGTTGTTTAGCAGTTCCTAACTGAAAGTGACATCTCATGAAGCAGATTCCCTGAGTTCAAGTCTTGCTACTAACTTCTTGGGGCCATCCCCAGTGATAATCCCCCTTAATCCCCCTGATTGCCAGGTGTTGAGTGGGATTAAGGGGACTGCTTATGCCTGCTGAAAGTAGGGAGGCCACGAGCAGAGCCGCTTGGAGCTGCTCGAAGCTCGACTCACTAGCGGCGCTTTTAATTTATCAAGCCGAGCTCACACCTTGCCAGATTGGCTTGTGAGGCTTGCGAGCTGACTTGATTATATATTTTATATAAGAAAATTATACTATATAAATATACTTTTTTATTTTCTCAAGTTGATAATATATATATATATATATATATATATATATATAAGTTTTCTGTATGCTCTATTAAGCTCGATTATGGCTGTCTCGAGCTAAAGAGGCACTGAGATTTAGCTCAGAAAATCCTTGTGACCGGAGCTTGAGCTAAGCCCTCTCTGGCATGGCTAAGCTCAGCTTGTTTCCACTCCTAGCTGAAGAGCCTCAGACATGCGATCAGGGCAGAAAATAGTAATAAGAAATTATCAAAATTTACTTACTATGACACATTGTTTTTGTTTCAATGCTTAGTCCTCAATGTTAGATTTTTCTGATAATTGTTTCCAATTATCCATTGTTTCTACTTATCAAAAAGTTCTCATTGTTTCTATGTGGTTTTGTCAGGTTTTGTCAGGTTCTGTCATCTGTTTCTTATTTTATATATCTGGCTTTCCTTATTCTACCTTGTTCCCTGACTTTTGTGCCTTACAGGGATGACCACGGACACCATGAGCATGAGTCTTATTATGGAGATCGTGATACAGAGAGCCTGGTTAAGGTATGAACACATTTAAGTTTCCATGGGCCTTGTTTGTTACAAGATTGGCTGTGAAATGATTAAGTTATGGGTGTGACTGTCATGTATTCTCATTTCTTACATCCTGTCCTTTTAGTAAGTGTTTACCTTTTCTGAATTTTCATTTCTTGCAGACAATGGAAGGCTTGGTTGCACCTATCCCGACGGAGTCTCAGAGGCTAGCTTTGGAGGGTAAATCTGATAATAAATCAGCGAATGTTAAAAGACCTGCGCCATTGGCAGGAGGATGCAGAATCGAAGGATATGTGCGTGTAAAGAAGGTGAACTTCTTAGAGGAACTGAATCACGTGCTTAGCCTAGATCGTAATTTTGTATCATTGGTTACCTTCTTTTTCTTGTAACTTGTGCTGTGTGATGATTAGGATATGAGATAAAAAAGTGAAGTACGAAACTGCTTCACTGTTTTAATTGAGATTCCGTGCCTCTACGTTTTTAAGATATGCTGCCCTATACTTTTCAGGTCCCAGGCAACCTTGTTATTTCAGCTCGTTCAGGATCCCATTCCTTTGATGCTTCACAAATGAACATGTCACATGTCGTTTCTCATCTTTCATTTGGTCGGAAAATTGCCCCTCGGGTGATGAATGATATGAAGCGATTGATACCTTATCTTGGTGGAAGCCATGACCGGTTAAATGGCCGGGCATTCATAAATAACCATGATATAGGTGCAAATGTTACTGTAAGTTTATAACTTCAGATCATACTTCTTATTTATTCATTTACTTTTCTTTTCAAATCCTTTCTGCATTCTTTTGCCATCAGAATTTCAATATAGTATTTTCTGACGTGTCTCAGAGATCAACCATGTTTTTTGTGGTATGTGCATGAGTATATAGGCATAGCCTTCAGGTTGTACAGAGCCTACAAAAGGACAGGATTTGCATTTTCTGATCATCGTACATATCACTTGTGTGAATTATGTTAGTTTAATACTTATGTCGTTGTTATCATCATTATTATTTTGCTAGAATTCTATTTAGCAGATATAGCTTATTAGAGATTATTTATTGTTCCGACCTTAATTAAAATCTCTCCCTCCTCCAACAATCCGACAAAAGAAGAGAGTAAAACGAGAAGGGTGGGGTGAGTTGATAAACCACCCTTTCAATAGGTTTGCAACTACTGAATTTTTAATTGAAATGTATAATCTTTTGGAATTTGTAGAATATTTTACTGCTCTAGAACTATGTAGATATCCAAAAGAAAATTATTATTGCATTTGCAGATAGAGCATTACCTTCAAATAGTTAAAACAGAGGTGGTGACAAGATCTCATACTTTGGTCGAGGAGTATGAGTACACAGCACACAGCAGTTTGGCACAGAGTTTTCACATACCTGTTGCACAATTCCATTTTGAGCTCTCTCCCATGCAGGTTTAGCAACTATCATTACTGTTAATATATGAAGGTTTTAATGTTCATGCTTCCTTTTTTTTCATACTATTTCCCCCTTTGCTCCCAGGTTTTAATAACAGAAAACCCGAAGTCCTTTTCACACTTTATCACCAATGTCTGTGCCATAATTGGGGGCGTCTTCACGGTTAGTATTTTATATTTGTGAGCTTTTGCATGGTAGTTCATAGATGTACTGCTGATGGTTCTTTCTCGTGGCTTTCAGGTTGCTGGGATATTGGATTCGATTCTTCACAATACGGTTAGACTGATGAAAAAAGTTGAACTAGGCAAAAATTTTTGATAGGAAGGTGAATTTCGTTTCTGTAAAGAATTCTAATTTTTCCGTAGTCAATTACTAGTGAGGATTTTTGTTTTATGGAAACAGTTACGGATTATCCCTGTTCAAATATGAAGAAGCATGACAAGTTTCATTCCCCATTCAAATTGCTAGTATGGAAAATAATTTTAATAAAACTCTAAATACCTTTACGCTTGCAATCTTTTTCTTGCATGATTGTTCACTACTTTTTAGTGTGTGGAATATTTTATAGAATTTATTTATAATTTTATATTTGTTATGTTTGAAAAGACAAAAACCTATGAAATTTATTTTAAAATGAATTCATTATGGAATAGAGTTAGTTTGTCTATCAATTTTGATAGAATTTACAAATGAATAAAAACTAAGAAGTTATGATATTTTGAACACTATTTATTTCATTTTCTACTTCCTCTCCTCTCTCCTCTCTTTTCCCCATTTTCTTATTTTTAAAATTTTTATTTATTTTAAATATTTTAAACATGAAGATTCAATTTAATTCTATGATTTAACATAAGAAACTAAACATAATTTTTTAGGAAATGAATATTTTTTTAATTCAATTCAAAATAAAATATTTTATTTTCATGTAATTTTAAAAGGAAATTAGTAAGAGATTTTAGAATAGTTTAATCAATCATTATAAAACCTTTTTTTTTTTATTGAGATAATGAGTTTTTGTAGTCTCAATGGAGTACACTCATTTAGTAAATCATATTAAAATTAAGAAGTCGGTGAGATTAAATGGTTTTTATAAATTAATAAATAAGATTTATTTGATCAAATATTAAATTAAAAAATCATTATATTTTATTATATATTTTATTTTATCATTTTTTTAATCCGACCGATATAAACACAACTGCTCCTCTTAGTTTGGAGAAATCAGTCGAGTAGAAATTTTTTCCTTGTATGAGAAGAAATGTCGTAGATTCTTCCATGGATGATAAAACACTACATGCGCATTCCCTGGCGTAAGGAAAATAACAAAAACACGAGACTATTTGAATACACAGTGAAAAATCATTTATTTCTTTATGTATACATTGTTCTTACAGGTGGGATACAAGCACACAGACTACAACTATCAACTTATTCCTCATCCCATCTGTGACAAACAATTACCAGACCCAGTTGAACCAACTGAGCTCAAAATAGGGTAAAATCATGGTTTAAAAAACAAAAAAGAATGAAAAAGAACAAAGAAATCAAACTTATCATGCAAATCTTAGCTTAGATCAATACTAGGAGCAGAGACAATGAGCCAACAAATGCTTCAATTGAACCAATGGAACTCATAAAATTGGAAGAAGCTGCATTTGGTGGATGAGACTCCGCAGATGGAGCTGGAGCTGAAGCTGGGTTTATCTCTACCGTTCCCGAGGGTGGAGAAGGTGCCTCCTCGGCCGAAGGTGCAGGAGATGGAGTCATGCCCATTGAACCTGAAGGTGCAGGAGATGGAGTCATGCCCATTGAGCCTGAAGGTGGAGGAGAAACTGTGGTCGTTTGGTTTGTAGTCGAAGAGTGATTGCTTCTGTCTGCCAAGACAATAACCAACAACTTTTCCATCTTGAGACAGTTGGTTTTATTTCCACTGATGAAGTAGTAAGACCCGGATTGATTCAAAGTGAAGGAAGTGTGGCCATCGGTGAACTTTTCTATGTGTGAATCAGTGTTGCAATTGACGTAGGCATCGTTACTTACATGAAGTACTGAGTCTTGGTTTGTTGGGTAGACGAACACTGCAGTTTTAGAACCATAGATGAAGTAAAACTACATGTTACAGAGGGATGATAAAATCAATTAATTTTGGGTCTATATATTCAGTGCCCCATGATCACATGCTTTACAGCCTAATTGGTACGTATATTTTGCGAGAAGTTCTTAGGATTTTGGTGCATAAGTTCAGAATTTTTTTTAGTCATTGGTGGGACCACAATAAATTCTCTCTTTTCACCGTTAATGGATGATAATGAATGTGACACATAAATTTATGATGCGTTTAAATTTTTTTTTTTTTAAATCATATTTTGCTATTTGTGAGTGATGAATCATATGTTAGATAATATAATAGTTAAATAACTTATGTTTAGTGGATTAATCTCTCTAATTTATGATTGGTAGAAAAGAAAAGTGAAAGGAAAAAAAAAAAAAAAAATTCTGTTGATGGGTACAAAAAAAAAATGAGAAAATAGAAAATTAAAATATATATTTTTTCTTTCACTTCTTCATTTCCAAGTTATAATCAATACTCTCAAATTTAAATGATTATAGAATAAAGAGTAAAATGAGTTAAATTTTTTTTGTTATTTTCTTTTCTTTTAAGTATCCATCCTCACTAACCCAACACAATCAATTTTTTCTTCCTTCTCGATTTTCTTTCTTCTTACATTTCTCCCTTATCAATCATAACTTTAGGAAAGTTTTTTTTTGACATTAATATATGGTAATCTATGTGTATTTCTTCTAAAACTAGTTCAAAATAAGTGATAAATTTTCTAGATATCCATCAGACAAAATTGTGAATGTCTAATCTAAAAGAAATTTTTATTATAAAACTCATTGCAAATGCTTTTTAGGAAACAAACTATGTACGATACTATATGAACTTACACAGAGAATCCCCAATTTGAAATCGGTTACTTTCTGCCCATTGATTATAGCTTTGTGAGCTGTTGTCAGTTGGAACACTCCAACCCTTCGATCCTCCAACTCGAAACTCTTTTGCACAAGCCTTGTGCATCAACAACATGAGACACAGGATACCCAATCCATAAAATGCTCTGTTTTGGTGGTTTGATCTAACAATGGTACTTCTAGCCATTGAAAAATAGCAAATGGGTACTGAAAAAAAAAACAGAGTATTCAGTCAAAAACTGAAATCTAAGCTTATTTTTGGTGAAGCTAAAGTGGTGAATGGCAAGGGTTTTTGTAGGCCGAGTTGACTGAACTTTACAAAATGTGGCAGAGAAGCTTTTGCTTCTTTTTCATATTCTGTTTTCTTTGGTTTTCTTAGTTTATAGTGCAAAGTATATGTTCACCTTAATTATCAACTATACAAGAGGCTAGGTTGTTCTTGAGTTCGATCTCTTTATGAATCTTTTATGTAACTTGGCCTGTGGGTTTATACTTTGCTTGACCCTTATGAAGCATATTCATGTCTTGCACGTTGGGTTAAACAAATGACAAATATCCATTAAGGGTCAACACTTAAGAGTAGCTTTTGTTCACATGATAGCTAACTACTCACTACTTCAATTCTACAGTTGCACTGCAAATTTGCTTAATTTCAAACTTCTCCTCTTCTTCTTTTTTGAAAATCGAGATAATCAGCCACACATTCCTTGAAAGAGTTATCAAATGATTCATGATTCCTCAATTTACATATAATAATTAAGTTTTTTTATAAGTAAATCTAAAATAACCATGCGATAGACACGTAGTCCAATCAAAGATTGATATGTGTCAAGCTTGCATTGAGATAGGTTGCCAATGGCAAGAGTAATCACACCTCTCAAAATCATTTGGAACTGCCTGAAAGATTTAGATAAGAGGGTGAAGTGTAAAGAACTCCTCGGTAGTCCTTTCCACATCAGTGGCCCTTGCAGAGAATTGGGATCATACTCTATTATGACTATTCACATGTTACTACTCATATCCACATGTTTTGTAACTTCGACACATGCCTTTGACAGTGTGCGTGACAGCATAAGCTTCTTATGATGGACATGTAGTTTGGGGGACAAGGCTTACTATAAATACCTTATTATTGTACATAAGAGGACGATTACTGCTCTCAACATAGTACGTTTTTGGGATTTGAGCTCTCTGACTGTCTGTCAGGATTCTTACCGTTGGTCCCTGGATGCTTTGACAATGCTCCGCTTTCCCTTCAACCTTGCTCTTCAGACTGATTTCTGACCCAATGTTCTACGTTTCACTCAAAACAACACTATGCTTAAAACTTTAAAATGATTAATTAAGTCCTTAATTAATATTTTGTAGCAGAAACAACCCTTGCAAGTTAGAAACCCAACACCTTGCTATATGTCATAGTGACTTGTAAATGCTGCAAGATTCAATGGCTAAAAGTTTAAAAGCTGCCGAAAAACTCTGTACTTTGCATTTGTCTTTCAAGACTGCATAATATCATACAGCCCAAACCATCTTTGGATGACTAGATGTAGCAACCAACCTTCTAACATAGACTGAAATTTTCCAAAGGGAATGAACAAGGAGACATTACAACAGAACATGAGATGCTATATATACAGCTATGATATCAGCTGGGTCACTGCAAGATAATTCCACCTTCAATTTCAGACTACAAAGGCAGAGAAAATTGAAACTATGTTAGGGTCCAATCAACTTTCAAATTTGGCTTAATTGCAAAGTTCCTTTAAATTTAAGAGATTTGTAAAAGTTTGTCTTTTGAATTTTCAAAATGAGTAATTTAATCTCTGATTTTGTTAATTTAAAGCAATTCAATCTATTGATCTCATTTCGATCAAATTCTTGATTAAATTTCGATCAAAAAATTACCGAAAACTTAATATATTTATAATTTTGCCTTCAAATTTCTAATAACAATTTACTGACTTTTACTCTAGAAATATGCAGCCTTTTGCCATTCCAAATTTATAGAATACTTCTTATTGGGTTTGGGTCAAATGATCCAAGTCAACCATCATTATTTGGACTTTTACAACTTTATTGGGGCTCACGGCCTTTCATTTTCAACGCACCCAACCTAGTCTTACCATTCTCTGCGTGTCTCATTCACGCGCCTACAGAAGCGTTTGGGAGAAACACCCTACAACCTCATGTACCTCTTTTTTTTCTTTTTTAAGTTTTATGATGTTTTTTTAAAACAGTACCACCTTGTAACTTGTAAGAATTATTCCTCTCCTCTTATTTCCCGCGGAAAATGGTGTTAAAGAAAAACAAAGTCCATAGATCATACGCATTTCTCGCACTGTTTTCGTCAACCAATAAAAATCAAGCAATTGAAGAAAAAAAACAAAAAGGTAGCAAACTTATAAAATTAATAATATTCTCTATATTATAAAGCAGAAAAAGTAGAAATAGTTTTTTTGAGGGATATATACAGAAATTTTATTGGAAGATGGATAATTTCACAGGTTGAATTATTTAAATAAAACACAAAAAAAATGGGAATAAATGAAGTTAAAAAGGATATTAATCCAATTTTGAAAAGATAAAAATAGATAAAACAAAATAAGGAAAGTCCAACTTGAGAAAATGGGAAAAAATAGTCATACTTTTTAGAGAGAGAGAGAGAGAGAGAGAACAAGGGGCGTTAAATTAACGCATTAAACGGCCAATGGATTAGTTGTTGTCATGAGATGGGTCTCCTTCTCACAAGCTTTGACAGAGTAATAACCACGACCACCACCATGGCCACCACCAGCTTTGACATAAAAAACAGCTAATTATTGCTATTAAAAAACAACGAAAGCACAAAAGAAAAAGAAAGAAAAAACCCTTCTGCTTTGAACTTGTCTTGGTCTTCTTCCCAGCTGGGCCCCCCTCTATTTGATCTTTCTCCACAGGGGTATCTGAAAAACGCAATTTTTTTATTGATCTCTTGAAGGGGGTCCAGCTCCTGGGTATATTGGTTTTGGGTCTGATTTGGAATCAGTTTCTTTGTTTTTTGGAAGTGTTTCTGGTGTTTTTGTAAATGTGGAGGGACGCTGGAGAACCTGCTGATTCTTACTACGAGGTCCGGCCTGAGTGCACCGATGTACCCAAAACCAAATTCAAAATCAGGGTTTGTTATTCCTTAATTATTCTCTTTTTCCTTTTCCGGTTTAGTTTGGGATACCAATTATATTAATTTGGATCATTATCTTATAAATAACAGAAATGCTGTGTAATATCTCGTTAGATTTGATTTTTTTAATGAATTATTGGATTTAAAAGCTGCATTATGTTATTGGGATAATAGTAATGTAATTTACAAGGCTTGCGTTAATGTTAATTCTGATTAAGATTAACAAATGTGTGGCCGAGTTTTTTTTTTATACGTATCTTATATTGCACTATACTAATATCTCTTTGAAGGTGGAAAATACCGAAAAGAATACTCCATTATTCTGCTTGGGCTAAAATTTTTGAAATTTGTCAATATCAGAGACTGGTTAACTAAGCATCATAATTTCTATCTATGCACGTATAACCGTGCAGTTGGTTTTTTTATTAGCTGCAAATATGTTTTTCTTTTACATATTTAGATAATGGTCTATCACAATTTCGCTCAAAGTTAATGAGTTTAGAAATTGAAATGATAATTTCCTTATGAGGTGAATGCTTTATTATCATCACTAGTGAATTAACTTTCTTGCTTCCAGTTGCAAAGAGAATAAATTTTATGTATTTCCTTGTTGGTGAAATATATTAAGTTATATTTGGATAGGCAAAAACGATGTTTGACCTGAATTTTCTAATGAGTATCCGAAAATGTGGAGCGTTACATTCTCGTTATCTGGTTGCTAGGTTGCTAAATGCTCATAAAATTGTGGTGTACCTAAAAATGTAGAAAAAAAGATGGATAATAATAGTAAATTGATATCAAATTGTTATTTAATCGTTGTAGGTTGTTTGTGGTGGACTTTGTTGAGGTGTTAATGGTTAACTGAACCTTCTTGTTTCAATTGACTTATGCAGGCTGGTAAAACTCTAAGTGTAAGGAAATGGAAGGCTGCATTTACTCCAGAAGGGTATCTGGATATTGGAAAGACTCTAAGTCGAATCCAACATGGGGTAAGTGTATCTTCATGATTATATAAGCTGCCAGAAAGTACGTTTTGGTATATTCTGCATGGTAGTAAATTAAAATTAGTTTGTTTTTATCCTCACTGGACATACTAGATATTTATTGCTTTTTTAGGAACTTGAACTGCATTCTCTTTCCTTAATAGTCAGGTTGCAAATTCACCTGGATAATCCACGTGCTTATTGTTGTTTTTGTGAAGTACAATTCTTTTAATATTTAGTTTTGCTTGTATCAGCATATTCGACTGTTTTTCCTTATAGTTACTTTGTCCAACATATCTATAATCTTCTTTTCTTTTTTGGTATGCATTCAGCTTCATGATGATGATCCTCATTAATTCAGTCACTTTCATTTGTCAACCCTCCTATCATCCTCGAAGTACCTTTGACTTGCAGTAAATCGTTCTCTCTTTGGATTGTCAAAACATCAGTTCTGTGGCATTCTTCTGTAGCAAATGTCATATATTTGTATTTCGTATGTGCTGCACTTTTACCAGTAATTACTCATCATTCACTTATATTAATTATTGGCCATATAAAAGAAATTGAAGTAAGTTCATAGATTGTTCACAGATTTGAAACTATTCTCTATAAGATTTTCTTACCATATGTATGAGCAGATGTAGAATTAAACCCAGAAAAAAAAAGATAAAAAAAGGAAAAGCATTCAGAATTCAGGTCCCCGTTTGACCATGTCTAAGAATTGAATCTAAGACGACTTCTAATTAAATGCCATTTCCACCACGATTATGGAATTTAGTGAAAATTTCAGATTAAACTAATGAACTTTTATAAATGACGTATCAATGTATGACAACAATCTAGCTGGAACAAGCAGTACATTTTATAACTATATGACCATCTGATAGGCAACGCAATATTTGATCATGCCTTTATATATGTACATATGTACATATGGGTATTTATAAGTATCTATATACAGATGGTTAGCTCTATTATATTGATAGTTGTACTCTATTGAGAGTTTAGATAATTATGTTAACTCTATTTGAGCTAGTGCATGGTCTAATGTGAACATTCAAACAAGTATACAATTCTCATTTATAAATGTAATGCAAATCGGTTTTTGTTCCTGATTTATTAGTAGAAAATTTTATACGCAAGTTCTGGTCAATCTTGGTAGCAATGCTGCTAAGACTGCTTTAGCCCTGATGGAGTATTATATTTGTTCTTTTAGGAAGATTAGGTACACTTGCATAGATGCTCGGGATCTTTTATGCATTGTTTCTTCTTGTATGAGTGTTTGGATGTTCTCTCTTCCTACGGGCATTAAGTATTTCTTTTTTATTTGGCTGACCTAGGGGGTCCATCCATCAATTAGAGGAGAAGTTTGGGAGTTTCTACTTGGTTGTTATGATTCCAAGAGCACGTTTGATGAAAGAGAGCAAATACGGCAACAACGAAGGTAGTCTTATTTTTCCTTCTTTATTACTTGGGCTTTAGGGTATTATGAAATTCAAAAGTGGTACATTGAGTTTTGTAGTGGGTAATAAGTGGTGAGCAACTCATGGGCAAGGGGAATGGACTATGGTATAATAATTTTAGGGTCTTACTTCCATTCGAAATTGAGGACGTAAATGACGTTTGTTAATTGTACTTCTATATAATGGTTCGTTGTATTCCCCCAAAATCCTGGATATATCCAGTTGAAAACTAAACTGGCACTGATTATTGTCACTATTAAGGAACTTGTCCCATTTCTATATTCCTGAAACATATTTTAGAAATGGAATAACTTGTACCGCATTACCAAAAGGAAAAAAGGAGACCTGTATTGTCCTCACATGGATGAGTTAGAATAACAAAAATTTAATCTGGTCAGCCAGAAAAATAATTCCTTCTTGATATTACAAGTATCCTTAAGTTATATTTTCTTACCATTTTTAAGAGTTAAAATCTCTTCTGCACTTTCTTCCAATATGAAGAGATCCTTTGTTAACATGTTGTTTGTTATGTGAACACTTTCAGGATGCGATATGCTTCGTGGAAGGATGAATGTCGGCAAATATTTCCTGTCGTTGGAAGTGGCAAATTTATTACCGCACCTGTAATAACTGAAGAAGGTCAACCCATTAATGATCCTTTAGTACTACAGGAAACAAATGCAGGCAAGGCACTGGTTTCACATCCTTAAAATAATGGTTATGCTGAAACTGGCAATACTTATTAATATGCAAGTGATTGCTCAGGTGTAAACAATTCCAATGGTTCAGACATGGTAAAGGAGCTTACTAGTCATGGACCTTTGGACAAGAAAGTAATCCAATGGATGCTTACACTACATCAAATAGGTTGGTTGCATTCTTTAACTTCTCAGATGGACATCTATCTCTAATTTCTGTGGAATTCACTTTTATTCTTCAGTCAATGCTCTGTTTCCTATGTTTTCTGAATTTGATTAACTTATCGCAGAAAGGATACATGTAATACTATTTTTATGCCCTAGTAATGGATAATGATTAATGAGTGCTACTGTCTCTTGATTGACCTTTCTATGCATGCATGACCATCTTCATTGTGATTGAAATTCCATTGTCACAATCTCCTAAAGATGCCATCTCTGTATTAGTCATTCCAGCATAACTTTTGGTAGCCTCATGTACTTTAGTATGTCCATGCTATCTTTTCTAATGATAATTTGGAACTTCTTGTATTTAGTCATGGCAGCACCCATCTTATCTTAATTAGTTTTTTATTGACTGTTTGTGACCCTTTCTTCTTGGATTAATATTTATTCAGGTCTTGATGTGGTTCGCACGGACAGGACATTGGTGTTCTATGAGAAGCAGGAGAACTTGTCCAAACTTTGGGATATTCTAGCTGTTTATGCCTGGATAGATACAGATGTTGGTTATTGTCAAGGTGGGTATTTAAATGAACTTTACTATGTAGGCCTTTCTAAAATGATGAAAAGAGTTGCTATTGAGTACTTAGTTTAACCTTGAGACTGTAGGCTGTAGCTTATAGGGCTGTAGCATCTATCTTACTTTGCAGCAAGCTGAAGTGATCCTATAAAAAAGTACATATCAGTTGAAAATTTATCGAGGAATTTTCTTTAGTATTTATGGACTGTTACATCAGCTGCGGTGTGGTTTTCCTCTGTCTCATATGGGTGATATTCTCTGTCAACCATTGAAACAGGTTAATCATACCTTAGTATACTTGTCTGTATGTCTAAGTGATGTTATTCAAGATCATGTTCAACTTGATGCTGCATTAATCAGTGTCTAAGAAACTACTGGGAAGTGAGAATATGAATAGAAGGGACTAAGAATAAAAAGGCTTTCACTTAGATGCATTTGAAGTTTTCAAACTTGCACACTTTGTCTGGTCCTGAGTTAAAATCTCAAACATCTAAGCTTGGAGTTCAAAGTTAATTGTTCATAACATTTTAATGAAAGTTGATGGAGGAATCACCATATTAAGTTGATTTTCGGTTTACACGACCTATTAAATTATTCTATTGGATTGTGGGTCCTAAGTCATAGCTTACAGAACCATGCTTTCATGGTGATATCGTGGCTTGATGTGATATTATTAGAAATTAAACAAAGATTTAACGGTCATAGATGTATGGAGCATCCCATATTAATAACAGTTTTGGGCATTAGGGTAATCACATCATCCTTCATTATTTTTCTTTCCCTCTATTTATCTTCCATTATCTCAAAAGTTATGGTATTCCTCTCTAATATAGTAAGAAGTAGTTTCTTGCAGTTTTATTTATTTTTTTATTGAAAGAAAAATAATGGCTGGAACAACGATTAATTGTAGAGTTAAGTTCCTTTCCCAGAATGAATTGGTAAGCAGTTCACCTGACAGTTTACGTTGGGTGTGATAGACTTATATAGTGATATGTTTTCTTGAGATTTTTCGTTAAGTTTAGCTCTCCTGACTATACTCTAATATCCATAATTTGCAATGTTCTGATGATGAAGTCGTAACTCTATGACTACTCTGAGCAGGAATGAGCGATCTTTGTTCCCCCATGATAATGCTTCTTGAAGATGAAGCTGATTCATTTTGGTGCTTCGAACGTTTGATGCGCAGATTGGTACTTCCTTTTCTTTCTATTTTTTGCTTCTTTCCAAATGAAGAAAGTATTGAAACATTTTTTTTTTAAATTTCCATATATGTACTTGGTGTTTAAATATCATGTCTTTGGAGGGTTCCCTTGAGAATTCATGTATAATGATTGTGACAATAATGCTATCTAGAGCTTGATGTTGTAAAGTTGTATGCCTATTCTTCCCTTAACTTGTCCCTGGTTATGGGGAGGCCTATGGCCACCCTTGAATATCTCTTAATTTTGGCTTGCGATCACTGATTAAAGCGTCACTACACCAATTATTGCTTCAATTTTTACTTACCGGGACTTATGGCACATATTTAATAGAGGCTTTGACACATGACCTGGCCATTAGTATGAGTTACCCTATTGTTACATGGGCTTCACTGTGATCAAACTACTACATGCGGTATTTGTACATGTTTTTAATTCGCTTTAATCAGTCAGTCTCTTATATCCAGGGGATTCAAAGGTCAACCCTTCCCTGGGTCCCAAAAAAGGAAAAAGAAGAAGAAAGAACCCAATACACACATCATTATTGTGGGTCTGAATTGCTCTGAATCTCTTACAATTCCTACAAGATGCTCCTTTAAAGCTTTCCTTTGTTTATTTTGTCAAGACCTATGCTTGGTTATGTCTTTAATCTTGCTAGGTTGCTCCTCTCCAATGCATTGCTAATTAACTTGTTCATTAATGTATTGCGATTAACTAATTACAAGAGAAACATCTTTCAGTTTCTCGTACTTAATCCAATTACACAGTACATTCAGCATGGTCCAAAAAGCACCTTTTTGTAGACTAAAGGTCTGATCTTAAAAAAGTTGGTCAATGTGCTAAATCAAAGTCAGTTTTGTTCATTGTCTGAGCCTGTGCACTTGAATGACCGACGTGATCGTGCAGTTTCTGAAAAAGGTTTTGGGTAAATTATTCTTTGATGTGTTCCTGCTCAATTAAGAAAAAAACTGGAGCAGATATATTTCTTCTTTTTTTTTTCTGTGTAATCTGTTAAAATATGGTTCTTTTTTATTGATCATAGTTTTGTTTGATTCTTCTTTTCAACTTCATTTCCAGTTTCTTATGAAGTGTATTCTTATCTGAAATCTTAAAGCGAGGAAACTTTAGATGCACTGAGAGCTCTGTTGGGGTGGAAACACAGCTTACTAATTTGGCTGCAATTACTCAAGTGATTGATCCAAAACTTCATCAGCATTTAGGTATTTCTTGAAACTTATGTTTTGCATATGTTTAAACAATCATCCATTTATACATTGATTAGTAAATGTTATTTGTATGAATTTGTGATTCACTACTCTTTGCTTGATCTTAAAAGAGTATATTGACTGTAAAATAAAAGTATAATAAAATAATTCTTGACCTTGGAGTTCTGTATATTGCTCGTAACAAAGAGCCTGAAAGTACTCTTTGTTGGGGCAGCTGTGAATACGTTTAGTGACCATGGTTGGGGAGATTATCAACTTATTTTTCTTTGATGGAGTTTTTTTCCTACTTTAAAGATGTAAAGAAGGGTGCCCAGATGACTGATGGCAGACTTTCTGAGTGTTGTTAATCAAGGTGTCTTAGAGAGAAGCAAAACATTTCTGTAATATCTAATTTAAGTTGTCAAAAATCCTAACAGATTCAGATCTTAAAATCAGGTTTTCATCATTTCATGAATTTAAGGAGAAAGAAATGGGAATACATTCCCTGGAATCTCTTTTTGAATCAATAAATTGGAAGAAGGGACAAGGGTGATGGAGAAAAACAGCCTGATTCTCGGTGGCTTTTATCCACAGATTTTCTTCTCACCCTTCCCACCAAGCTACCAGTGTTATACTGTCAAATGACTCAAAATCAAACCCACTTATGATTTGCTTTCTTCAAGTAATGTAGATGGCAGTTCTCAGCTGTCAGGGGCATTCAATTGTTTAGGACTTTTTTGTACTTGACGTTAATTACATTATTTTATAATTTAATTGTTGAAATTATTTATCTTACAATAATACATTATTTTTTTTGTTGCACATCTCTTGATTTAATGCTTCAAAAAGAACGTAACAAGGTATCTTGTCTTTTGATCTTGGAGCGCAGAGACATTAGGTGGAGGTGACTATCTATTTGCTTTCCGAATGCTAATGGTTTTGTTCCGTCGAGAATTCTCATTTTGCGACTCGTTGTATCTTTGGGAGGTATGATTCAGCTTCTCTAATTTCCCTTTGATAATTTGAATTGGGTTTATTAATATGTTAACATGCTTTCTGGATTGCGTGGTATTATTCCTTGAAAATAATATTTAATTTCCAAATTTCTTAAACTCAGGATTTTCTTCTCCTCCCTCCCCACCCAAAAAAAAAAAAAAACTTTCGATGTTCACAGCCTGATTGTGAAATTTTCGTAAAAATTTCTGTTTATGAAATTGGTTAACTTTAAAGTTTTCAAACTAGATTTTAAGTTGATTGTCAAGTTATTCATAAATTGTTGCATGCATATTCTAGTGAATTGTATTGAACTATTCCACGACACAAGTCCTTTAACCTAGGATATGAACAGTATTTTAAAAGGCGGCCTCTGGATGCGCCCGGGGCGCGCCTAGAGGCGAAGCGTTTTCAAAACGCCTCAAGGCGTGAAAGGGGGCGTTTTTTACTGTTAGGCATTCGCCTTTTGCCTTGGAGCGTACGCCGGGGCACCCGAGGCGTAATTTTGCGCCCCGGGCGTACGCTCCGCGTTCCTTCTGCTGGACGCTCGCCTTTTGCCTTGGGGCGTACACCCTGTGAAGTTTTTTTAAAAAGCTTAAAATTTAGGAAAAAAACGCACATTAAAGGCTCAAACCCATGACCAATTAAGTGTTATAGGTCTTAATCAATAACCACTAAGTTAGTGTTCTTGTTGTGACATTATTACACTTCATAAATATATAATATATGTTATCTAGTTTAATAATAATTACAAACTATTTAATTAATCACTTACAAGTTACAACAATATAGAAATATAAGTTATACTTCATATAATTTATATATTAATATTTATAAAATTATAATCATCACACTATAGAGAGTTAGTAAAGTATTAAGCCTTATTAAAAATCTATTAATTATTTTAAATTATTTTTATTTTATTATTCTAATTAATTCATTAATATTATTTTATTAAAATTTTGAAACACCCCAACAGTTTCAAAAGACTTACACCCCAACACCTTGCCTTGCCTCGCCCAATGCTTTCGCCTATGAAAATACTGGATATGAATGCTTGTTTGGATGCCCAAATATTGGTCAAAGTTGTGATTTTAATGGTTTCGTGTGATAAATGTGGGTAGATCTGCCTTATTGGTGCATGAATCCATGTGATAAAGCTGTGGAGTTTATTTGCATTGTTTTCATGCATGAGTGGCATAGTGTAGACAAATCCTAGTTCCCTGAGGATCTGCCAGTCTAACTAACTGGATAATCTCTAAATACTCATATGGAGCTAAAAAATGATGGGGTTTTTCCTTCTCCCTTCTTTCTGTTTATTGGTTATTTTTGGACCACCAATAGGCAAGCACACCCCAACCATCCTACCTCATGATAACCCAGCAATTGATCTGAGGACCTCTTGCATGAGTAATAAATACTCTACCACTGAAACCAAAGGTCTCATTAAGCAAAGGGATTGACATAGGTGTAATTTCTTGGGTGGTCGAGGGGTCAGGGAATGGGACCAGTAGACAATACTGAGATCTAGTAAAATTGTACGTTCATAAAGCTGGAGAAGCAAAACCAGTGAGTGTGATAATACGAAATGTGTGATGCCTCTCCAAGTTTGAAAGCTCTTTCGAGGGGTTGGCTGAGGTGATGTAAGAGTCAATTATATAAAGTCTTGTATACCTCAATGGTACCCTAACAGTCGGCATGAATTTTTTGGCCTACATAACCATGTGCATATCCTTGTTCTTGTATCCTTAGTTTGTTCCCTTCTATTCCATTGCTCATTTCCATTTGTGTGCTTGCACGCACATTGTGCATGGTGTGTAAAGATAACTTTAGCCCATCAAGCTTTTTGCTTATGAATATTAAGTTTTGATTCTCACAACAGTTTGTTTTGGCTTGGCTATTTAAACATTTTAACAGATGATGTGGGCCTTGGAATACGATCCTGATTTGTTCTCTATGTATGAAGAGCATGAATCTACTAGAGAAAAAGCTGATGGATCTAAAGGAAAACCAAAGTCAACACGTCAGTGCGGGAAGTTTGAGAAAGAAAATATAAGAAATGGAGCAAAGAATGCAGAAGCTACTCTCCCGATCTCCGTTTTCCTTGTTGCCAGTGTCTTAAAAGATAAGAGCTCAAAGCTACTGCATGAAGCTCGAGGCCTGGACGATGTTGTTAAGGTCAGTTAATGAGTTCTCAACTTATGGTACTTAATGGTTACTTTACTTATAGGAAGGCAGTATACCAGTTTTAACTAGGGTAAATTGAATCACTGCAGCATCAAAATTCACATTTGAAAAGTCAATTACCCAGTTTTGAGATTACTTTGCTTGGAGCCCGATGTTACTGAAATATGATAAAAACATAGCTTGGAGGATCTTTCTTTTGGAAAAAGTTCCCCCCTTTTTTCTTTCTTTCTTTTCTCTCATCTCATGTTAGCAATATTCAAACCTAAAACCTACGGCACTTGAGGCAAATGCTCAAGGTTGGTTTGGAGTGCTCATTTGCCATAGTTTTAGGGTATTTTATACTTTATAGTTTTCTTAAATCCTAAAGAAAGAAAGAACAAACATTTATCAAGAGTTGGTGTTGATAAAGCATTTTCTATGCATTAATAAATTGATGCTAATAATTATCTAATTCTTGTTGTAGCTTTGTGGGGCTGTATTGGAGCCTCTTGTCCTTTATGTTGCTCAAGGAATTTCTTACCCATCTTTTTTCTCACTTATTTTTCCCTTTTCTTTATTTCTTTTTTTTTTTCAGATATTGAATGACATGACTGGGAATTTAGATGCTAAAAAGGCTTGCACTGGGGCAATGAAACTTCACAAGAAATATTTAAAAAAGGTATTTCCTTTCCTTGGATTATTGTTATAAATTTTGATGTTGCATTTAACGTCTTCCATGTCTATGCGCATTTGGACCGCGTCTGGCTTTATTTATCTATTTCTTTTCCCTATTCCAGAGAAATTCTTCCGGTTAATTATCCGTTGAAGTAACAATCATTCATTATTACAGGCGAAGAAGACATAGCATTCGATCAAGTGCATGATCTTTTGGCTCGGTGATCAGGAAATTTTGGGATGCTCTTTGAATGCTGTGACTAATAAAATACTCCCCCGTGTAATTCTTGGGTCGGAGATTACAAAATTGTACAATTACTCCGGCCAAAAAATACTTTTGTAGCTGTGTATTATGTGAAATTCAATCTCCCTCATTATTTGTTATCCAAAACTTTTTTCGTAAGCTGTTAAACAAATTCATATTGTATCACCAAATATTGTTTGTAATTCAATGAAAATTCAAAGAAAAGAACATGTTGTCTGCTTGCCCTTTTGAATTTGATCCTTTCAAATGTCTAAATTTTAATTGACTTTTTTTCTTCCCTTTTAAATGGTCTCTCATACATCATAAGGAATATTCTATGATGGCCTTTTCACGTTTTGCCAAAAGATTTGGGTGTGTTTGAGAAGGCTTTTGCACATAGAGAAAGAGGTGATAGGAATAGATTTGATCGTTTTTTTTTAAATTATTGTTTAGTAAAATTTCATTACTACAATTTTTTTAAAAACAGCTATTAGTAAAAGCTAAAAGTCTTATTTTTTTTTTTTTAAATTAAGGGTGGGAGAACTTTTAAAATGTGCTTGATCGGAAAGCTCTTAAAGTTTTAATGGATTTTATATAAAATCGAAACTGTTTTTATCACATTTTCATTAATTTTCATCTAACTCCTTTTATATTCAAATTATCTAAATCTTTAATTCTCAATTTCTCTTCGTTGAAACAACAAGCTCGGCCATGAAAATGACACTTAGAAAAAGCGGCCAAAGAAAACAAAGATTGTAGATATATTTTTATTTTATGATTAAGTAATAAATGATTTTATTAATATAAAGTTATTTATTATTATTAGATAATGAATAATTTTTTTTGTTGTTAATAAAGAATACATCTTTAGTTAAAAAAATAATTCATTAAAACTGTATATCTTTGAACCATGTCTATTTTAATAATTTTAAGTTTTATAACACTATTAAGATTACAATTACCAAACATTATTGTTGATCACAACACCTTCACAGTGTTTTTGTAAGACAGTTTACCAAACGCTATGTTAAGTTTTTAGTAACAACATTTCTCACAGCTTTTTTAGTACTAGTACTCTCACAATTTTTTTGACTCCAGTGCAGCTATAACACAATACTCCCAAACGTACCTAAATCCGAAGTGTATGATAGGTCCATTCCTTATATGCAACCTAAACCTCATTCCTCCTCAAGTCATCCTTCGGATCCATTGAGGCTCTTGAAACGACTGAGATGATTAAGGTGCTTGTTACTTTGGTAAAAATGTATGGGTTTGGTTAACCGGTGCTCTAGAACACTTGTTAACAAGTAAAAGATCCTAATAAACATACTTAAGTTTTAAAATTGTATGTAAGTTTAAATGTCATTCTAACTATATATTTAATTTATAAGTACATATAAATATTTATATTTATACTATTAATAAAGCAAAAACTTTTATTTGATGTCTACTCTTTAAAATATTCCATAAACCCTACTTAAATGTATAAATCAAATATTTAAATAAGATTATATATATAACTCAATGGATTCCAACTCTCCAAATCTTTCTCTCATATTTTTTTCTTTGACTATCCCATTCAGGCTTAACTTATTCACTCTTGTTATCTAGACTATCCATACTTACTATTAATAAAGTCAAAATTCTCATTTAGTATTCACCCCTCAAAATGTCTCATAAACTTCTACTTAAATATATAAATCAAATATTTAAATAAGGTTACATATGTAACTCAACTGACTCCAACTTCCTACATTTTTCTCCCATACTTTTCTCTTCCACTACTCCACTCAGGTTTAACTTCTTCACTCTCTTGATCTCTCAATCTTCAAATATATGTACGAGAAAAAATTTCAACAAACCAACTTGATGTTTCTGTATTTAGAAAAGGGGCTACCTAATATTTTGATTATAAAATTTCCTTTAAAAAAACAAATATATATAAAAATTGATAACATGATATAAGTCATAATAAATTATCATTTTTATAGTAGATCAACACACGTGTAGTGTGTGTTAAGATGCTTATTTATATATAAGGGTAATATTTGTAAATTCAAATCAAATTTTACGTTAATTTTAACATAATTACTTTATTTGATATTTCTTAACAAGTGTTTTAAAGTTAACGGTTAACCGGACCTATAACTTACATGCATTAGTAACCTTAAAAACGTGAAAATAAACTAGTTTTTTGTTTTCAATTTCACATAAAATAAAATAAAAGAGTAAAAATATAAAAAACTTTTTTTTTAAGATAATGAAAATAAATATGTTCAAATTCAGAAATTAACTAATTGTTATTTTCAGTAAGATCGATATAAAAATAAAAAGAATTTTCTATGAAATAAAAATGTGAAAATGAAAATGGTTTTCATTAGATAAGGAAAAAAATCAAAGTACTTTTTTCCAAGCCAATTACATACATCATTTTTTATTTATCAAAGTTTTTTTGGGGTGGAAGGAGGTTTGATATGGACCTCAAACAGTTTATTAATATAAAATTTAAAAAAAAAAATACAAAAGGGCACATTGACCAAAAGTCCGCCGAAAAATTAAATTACACATAAATAGTTGAGGGGACATGAACCCAAACCCCAACTAAGGACTGGGTGGTATAGCAACAAGCCATCCACCAAGAGAGGGCAGTACAAAACACTAACAAAAAGCAATGCCATGAAGGTTACATAGAGAAAGAAAAACAACCTACCCTTTCTTTTTCGGCCCAAGCATCAGCCACTCTAATGCTTTCCCGTAAAGTATAAGAAATAGTTATCCCAAACTGAAGAAGATTTCTTATAGCTCGAATGGAATAGATACACTCCCAAGAGCAAGAACCTACTCCATTAACAGCATCAATAACAGCTTTAGAATCACCTTCTGTAGCCTGAACCGCCAAGCCCTTAGCAGCACAAATTTACAGACCATCTCAAAGAGCCAGGACCTCGGCATCCATATTAGAAGCTTTGTAAATTAAGTCTTAATAAATATGAAGTAAGATCAATCAGTTATTACTGTTTAACCTAACTGTAATTTCAGTTTTTAACTGTTAAAATGGTTTTTGAAACATTTTTTTTATAATCCCAATAGACAGCTTAAGATTGTTAATTTAACACCCACTTAGCATTCACTAAGACATCAACTATTGTGGATATATATCTCCTACCAGCTTGTTTGTATAATTCATCAAGCAACTTGATTGTTTTACCGACTAAACCAGTGCTTAGTGCTTACTATTTTCCCTCTAAAGCTACCTTCCTTTTTAACCTACATTGTAGGAGCAGTTTAACATTCAATGGTACCAGCTAGGGCATTTGATCATCTCTGCTAAGCGAAAGCATTAAATTTTGTTTCACATGGCACGCGATTTGAAATAATTTCATAGCATGAAATAAGAACACTTCACCCCTCCAAAGTCTTTTACTTTTGATGTGAATTATTCCTTATACTTTCGATGAGTAATAAGCACATAATCCATAAAACTATGATTGGTAGGGAGAAGAAAAATGAGCGGACGAAAAGAAATAATATAGAAAAATAAGAAAATTGATTTTTTCATCACGCATATAATAAAAATGATGAAAAAAGTGAGGAAATATGAAGATAACAAAAAATTAACTTATTTTAGCTTCCACTTCACATTCATTTGTCTCTATTTAGGGAGAAATACTTGGCTGGTTAAGGTTTAAAATATAAGTTATAATTTTAAGAAATTTTACTGTTAATGTTAGTTTTTTGAGTCTCACATTTATACTTATGCTATCAGTGAAGCTCCTAAAAATTTCTTGTGCAGTTTTGAGCAGGTTTAAAGCATTGGTTTTAAACTCGAGCTAACCAAGAATCTTCCGTATTTAAGAAGATTGTGACTTATACATCAGAAGAAAAAAAAAACATTAATATTCATCCCATTTTTGCCCTTTAACTTTATTTTCTTATCAAATGATACAATACTCACTTTTCTTTCTTTTTCTTTTTTTCTTTTCACTTTTTTTCTCTATCAATTATAGTCTAAAAATATGTTTTGATCCAAAGAAAGGAAAGGATGAGAGTATTTTTCCAAATTTCTCATTTCTGATCTCCCTTACTTTCCATCCAAACTTCCAAGCAAGGAGGATTTAAATTTTTTGGAGTTTTGAGACCACTTAGAGGGGTACCTTTACCCCTCCAAATCATCTCCTCTCCATTGAGCGCAATCAAATTTTAATAAAATCCTATTGGAAATTCCTTTTTGTTAAATACAATTGTACTACCATTAGAAAATGATCAAAAGACAATCAAGATTTTGGTCAAATGGTTCAAGACCACAAGGAAGTTCTATTACTACCAGAAGCCTACTAAAATAACAAAAATACCTTCCTTGTACAATCAAATTACATTGACAAACAAGACATTACGCAGAACACCACAACTTATATATAATAACTACTGGTAAAGGTAAAATCATAATCTTTTTTTTTTTCATAGTATAATGTCTGTTTCAATCAACTTTTTACAATTCCCTTTATCTGCCCTTGAGAAGTAATTAATAGTACAAGCAAAATCCTCAGAAATCATCGATCATCTGCTATTCCGCCCAAGTCCACAGTCACCCCTCTTGTTCTGCTCAACACAACCATTATGATTATTAGAAAAAAGTGAAAACAAATTAGAAAAAAAGTTTTGTTAAACTAAAAGGCCAAGCAACTTAAATTCTCACCTGAACTAATTCCCTACAATTTGATCCTCAATGGAAGTGATCTGTCATCAGCATGAAAGTAATGATCGCGATGAAGATAGCAGAGATGAAGCTGATACTAGACCTGTGCCCTGCACTTTTCTTAGGAAAATGCTTCGGAAGTGAGCATTCTTCCCCATTGAAGAATACCCTTTTAGGGAAACCATCACCGTTTATTATATTTAGGCCTGCTATGTTTTTCTTGGTGAAGGAAATCATTGTCTGTTGTTTTCCAGGAACCGGGGGATCCTTCTTTGGATCAGTACCGTTTACTTGTCCAGCCAAATAATTCATACCAGGCAAGCCCTGGAAGAAGACTGTGCTATTGTCCCCTGTCAGCTTTGTCCCGTTTAATGAGTAAACATTCTCGTATCCAGGAGAAGCCTTTCCAAAATTAATCGCGGTGAACCAGTCCTCAAACGCGAAACCCCTCCAATTGAAGACAGTGATTCGAGCTGCCCAACCGTTGTTGTAATCAGAGTTTACGTGCCAATTTATGCTAACCCCGCAATTGTCGGGGCAAGGCAATTTCTTGGGAATAGCGAGGTGTTTCTGCTGAGCCCAAGCTTTCGCTTTCAGCGTCCTGTTAGCAAATGGAACAAGGAGAGCGTCTGCAGGGAGAAGCAACGCTCGTGCGTCGGGGTTGCAAGTGTCTGTATCGATATCATCGCAGCCGCACGCGCAAGTGTTGCAAGGGATGACGGATTCGTTGTAAAAAGCCGAGAACGAAACGCAGCATCTGGCCGCCTGTTCTTTAGGCTTTGTAATGTTGCAAACCACCTCCCAGCTTGCAATTGCGAAACTTGTAGCTTGCAGCCCACTAGAATCGGGGAATGGAGTGGGATCCACCCTCATTGGTGGGCCACATTTGTATTGTGGGTTAAGTACCCCATCGATCTTCCAATGCTGTGGAGGGTTGAAAGCTGTTCTGTTCAAATCAGGGGGCATTTTGAAAACCTGTAACTGGAAAATTGACCTTGATTTCCAGGGATCCATTATTGAAGGCAAGAGGGTGCCGTTTTTACAACAATAAGGCAATTTCCCGGTGACATTGTCGTCTTTTCTCTCGGCAGGCAAATCAGCAATCACTGGGTTCTTCTCACAATTCATAACATTGGTGAAATCCATGCCTTGGTAGTATTGTCCTGCTTTTCCGTAAATGCATTCAGACGGATCTTTCTTGTGGGTATAAGCTCCTTTCATGGAGTAAATGAATTCTCCTCTCATCCATTCCCAAGTGAGATTCCAATGATCAAGACGGCCTAAAGGATTGTGGTTATCGATGGTGACTTGGGCCATGTAGTTGTTGTCGAAGGCTTGAAGAATGTCATAAATAATGTTGAGATCACCATATTGTCGAGGCATGAATTTGGTTTTTGGTTTGGGTTTGACCTTGAATTTGGGATCCCTTTTACAACATACATGCATGGATCCTCCTGATCAAAATAAGGCTCAGACAACAAGAATTAATTACTATTTTTTTAGGATTAATTAATGCCGATTAAAATTCTTGAGTAGACTAAGTTTATCGGTTAACAATTAATCAATCTTGAAATTTAAAGATTTGTTAAAATTCAACAAAATAAAGTTTTTATTTGATTTTTTTAAAAGGAAAAATATATATTTGATCACGGGCCTCATTTATTCCAAAGGGAAACAATTTTTTCTTTTAAAATCTCTTGTAAATGTATACAATTCCTTTCAAAAGAACTAATAAATTAGTGTCCGCATCTTAATGAAAAAATTTAATCAGGGATTTCAAAATTATATTTGATGAATAGTACATTTGAGCAAATAATATAGCATAGAGGGAGTAATTCTTTAAAAAACAATGAATTATAATTATAATTAAACGTGTTCCTTCACGTCATTGTACCACCTTGCATGATCAAATCAAAAAGTTTAAAAAAACAAAAGGAAAACACTTTACAATCATTAATTAACCCCATGCAACAACATCAAATTAACCTTATAAACGGCGATCAATAAATAGAAAGAAAAACAAAAAGGAGCCATACCTTGTCTCTTTACCGCAGGGCACAAATACCCATCATTCTTAAGCTTAATGGTTTTGGGCATTGGCGTCACCGACGGCTTGACTCCAAAGACAGTGCCGGTAATATCAAATTTGGCTGAAATCTGATTATAGTCACCGGCCGTCTCAATGGAGGTCTTGAGATCTGTGTTAGGGTATCCGGCGAAGGTTGTCCCGTTCTCTGAGGAGACCGGGAAGTCACTTCCGTCGATGGGTACCGCACCCGTGGTGGAGACCAAAATCTCCTTATGTTGAAACCCTACGAACATCTGCCACCCCTTGAGCTCATCCCGCCCAACGTTCACTATCGTGGCGCTAGACTTGAACGACCATGGTTGAGCGGTCACGTTCTTCAGGTGAGGGTATTCTTTTTCCCGGCCCTGAAAATCGTAACTCAAGTATATCCCATTGCAGTCGTTCATGCCAGGAGGCGAGGCCACCGGAGCAGTACCTGAGTCATCGGAACTGAAGTCTTGGCCATAGCAAACCTGGATTGTTGAGGAAACAAGGACCAAAACAATGAGAGGTGTTATTAGTACCCTAATAATAATATTAACCCAAGGTATCTTCATCCCAGTTTGGGCTTTGATTTCTTCCATTGGTTTCTCTGTTTCTAAGGTTACTTATGGCGTAAGAAAGATAACACAGGTAAATAGGTATTAAGGTTAGGCCGGGCACGGCAAGATCTCGACGGAAGAGAAAGAGCAAAAAGCAAAAGAGTTGCCGGGTTATCACCGCGGCAAGGGAATCTCAAAAGAAACCCCTGGTGACAGTGGGAGAACATGGTTATAAAAGAAGCAAAAATGGAGACCGAGTCAAGCTAAATTCTGTTCTCCTCTAATTTTCGCAGCTTTTGTCGGAGGAAGATAAAAAAGGAAAAAAGATAAACTTACATGCTGTATTTAGAATGGAGGAAGTTACTGAAGCGTGTCGTTTCTTGTTTGGTAGACGAGGGATAACAGAGACAGAGATTTATGTGGTGTTTTCTGTTACAGTTTTTGTTGCTATATTTGTTCTGGCATAACTGATTACGACCAGGCATAAGCTGACTCTAGATCTGAACAAAGGTTAGGGCTGAACTAAATTCTAGACTGTTCAATAATTTATGGTTGGAATTGGGTGAAGGATCCTCTCTTACCTATGAATCCCTTTGGGAGAGATTACTAAATGATATCTATTTTCTATTTTTAGAATTTAGGTTAAATAATTTTAATAAAATTCGATTTACAAAACGATTTTTGTTTTTAAAAATTTAAAATTGTATCAAAAAAATTGTTTACACAGCTATTTTATTTAAATAATTTATTATGGTATCAAAATTTCATTGGCACTTAATAGATTAAATTTAAGGATACCTTTCACGTGACTTTTGACGGTTTGTTGGACAGAATGTTCAATTGACCTGAAAAATAAAAGTTATAGACAAATTGACACTCTCTCAAATCTTAAGATCAAATTAACCCAACCATAAAATATCAAAGATAAATTTTTTTTTCTCTAAATTTTAATAAGGTTGACGGCCAATTTAGTTAGAACTGGATAAATGAGTCTCATAAGCAATAATTAATTTATAAATATTATATGAACAATTATTGGCATTTTATTAACAAAAACTTAAGGAACAGGTTTATGGGTCTATATATCTCAACGAATAGGTAAATTTATAAAGGGATAAAAGAATAATGTATTTAACTTATAATTATTTCATGGATTTTTCTTTTCAGAAAGCTAAAACATAATTTAAGAAAAATATTTTCCTTCATATTCTTTTGTACATCCAAAAAGTTAAAAAAAAATCTTCTTCTTTCCTTTTTTTCCCTTTATTCTTTTCTTTTTTCTTTCTCTTAGATTTTCTAAGATCGAAACAGTGTAAAGGATGTTTGTACCAAAAAAAAAATTAAGAAATTGTCTTGATTATGCCACTCGTAAAGGTCTCAGCAAACAAGAGAGAAGATGTTTGAAAAAAAATAAAGCACGATGAAATATTAATTAATCGTTAAAAAACTTGCTAAACAATAATTTTAAAAGATGAGAAGTTCAAAGGACAATATTGAGTCAGGAATGATAACTCGAGAAATCGAGGCTGTGACTGTGAGCTCAAGTATAAAAGAGATTATGATGGCAAACCTTCAACATCTCGACTTTGAACCCAATGGATGAGTCATAACTACCAACTCAACTATTCAAGTATCGAGAATCAGTTAAAAGTCGTGCATTTAACTAATAAATTGTAAAAGTGATTAGGATTAAATACAACACGTACACATAGTGAAATTAGAGACCGTAACATATGGCATGTTCAGTGCATTTTATAAAAAAAACACGTGAAGAAGTAGAAACGTGGCAGACACCCGAGAATTATCAACACAATTATCTAAGCCAGAATAAGTATAAATAGTAGCAGAATTAACCATAAGAAGAGATAAACAATCGTTCAATACTTATTATCTTTTCTAAATTCATGTTTTTTACTTTCCAATAGCCATAGTTATAGTTGTAATCGTAGTGGTAGTTTACATTCTTCACCCCCTTTTCTGTCTCAAAGTTGAGTCAAGCCAAGGCAGTATTGAAGGCTTGGTATACATATATCAGGCTCGAGAAGTTTGCATATGATACTTTGAGATTTTAATCCTATAAACTCTTATATCAAAGTTGCTTGAGTTAGAAATATACCGAATTTGTTGTTGTTGCAAAGTTGCTATTTATTTCAATCACTACCTGCAAAATTAAATTTGTGTTCTTAAATTTATAACGACATATCATTAAAATCCACTTTATTTAAAAAACATCGAACCTATCTAGAGAAGCTCAGTCCTAATCGAATCAACTTTGATTGATATATAATTATTTCTTGTGCAAACAAATAAAACTATAATGTTAAAAGTTACTATCGGTATGTGAGAAAAGTGATAGATAGGAAAGAAAAAATATGAAAAAAATTAAGAGTAAAAAACACTTTTTTCTATTTAATTGGAGAGAAAGAAGTAAAACAAAAAATAAAGGATTGAGATTTTATTTTCTCACACATAGAAACCCAAATTAAAAGGATTAAAATCTGAAAAGTGAAATGAGCTTCTTTTTCTTTTTTCTTATTACTTTTCTATTCTCTTAAACACATGATGAGATGAACAATTTCTTTTTCTTCTCATTTTTCCTTCATCTCTCTCTTCTTTCCTCTCATTTTTCTTTACTTTCATATTTCACTCCCACCAATCAAAACCTTAGAGCATCACCAGCATGGCAAATTTTCAACTATAGCACTAACAGAGAACAAAGAATTTCGAAATCCAAAAATCACTATAACGAAAAAAAATAATCTACAGACAGCAAATGAAATTAACTTCCACAATTTATATATATAAGAACTCATTTTCCACGCATGCAAACAGCCTAAACATAGATACGAGTCCAGAAAACTCTGGGCCTTTGATTTGTCAAATTGATCAGAGCTTTGATTGAATTCCTTCCAACCGTACTAACAATTTACAAAGCTTATCGGTGTTGTAAGTCATCAGGAACAATTTACTCGGATCCATTTCTCTATGCAGCTTACACTGAGAAAGCTTACAGACAGAAAGAACATAATTTTTACCAGGCCTAATCAAGCCGCTCGAAACCTTAACCAAATCCTCCGAAGTCAAACCTCTAGCTGCAAATAAGAGAGTACTCCATGGCCCTTTTTTTTTTGTTACCATTATGAAAATTCATCTACACAAAATTAAGTTTAATCCCTCCTTTCCATCATGAGCCTAGTATAGCTTTCCCCTACTTATATGTGACATGAAGGGGGGCATAACTGAGTCAAATAGCAATAATCTCTACCACACTGCTGATTTCTTCAGTAAACTGTGATTTTGGCTCCAAATCAATGAATTGGTTAGACTTGCTAGCTAGATGTGAGATGCTAACCCTCCCTTTGCGGTTAATATAGTCTGCGACAGCTTTCATCTCTTCCTGTGAGATGTATATGTATTTTCCTCTATCATCCATGACACCAGAAAAGTCGCCCTAATACAAACATCGATTTCAATGTCAAATTCCTCAAAAAGAGTGTTGAACTTTATTTATTAAAGTAAAATACTAGAAATCAAATTGAAACAAAGCAGGCTAGGAAAACAGACTCCATTGATTATGGTGAAGAAATGATTTGTTTCCACATCCCCGTATAAAACTTAAGGCAACCATATTTTGTACCACTGCTTGTCCACTTATAAAGAGGGGGGGTTGACCATTAAGCTCCAATGATGAGATTGACACTAGACACTGGACTATAACTGATATCTGACTATCACGTACCAGGAATAAGAGCATTGCTATCCATCTATGGTGTTCGTGTACGGTCATCACACAGACATAGTAGGAAGAAGTTTTGGCAGATCAGTAAAGACCATGCATACTTTATGGGGCATAAATTTGAAACCAACAAAATAAAGCCATTTCTTAAGGTGCTAGAATTCAAAACAGAAAAAAAATCGTTGAAAATGTTTTTCATTTTCCTTAACACTTTCCTCAACAACTTGGACATTCTTAACATAATTTGAAAAACAACACTCCCCTTTCCAACATAATATCGGAAAAGTTAGGAAACAACTTTTTTTTTGTTTCACAATTTTTCCAATGTTATGTTGTTTTTCAAATTACGTTAAGAATATCTAAATTGTAGAAGAAAGTGCTAAGAAAAATAGAGGATGAAAAATAGAAAACATTTTCCAATACTAAAGGCACCCTAAGGGGTTTTTATTTTATCATACATGAATCATACAGTTTAAGTCAAATACCAATGTGCACCCCACACTTTTAATTGCTACAATGTCCACCCCGCACTTTAGCCTAATACCCAATAGTACCCTATTGTCCAAAATACAGTCAAAATTGGTGATTTTTTCACATGTAAAGCCTCACAAACCTTCGCACATGCTCTTTAAAGGTTAAAAAGAGATTTTCTTCGGAAACAAATGAAAAATTCAAGGAAAAAATGAAAACTGTTACGCAAGAGATACTTTAGTTTTTCACTTACCAAAAAAGAAGAGATAATTATGGTGCATTTAATTATGAAAAATTTTCATTTCTATTTTTCTTAACGTTTTTTTCAACAATTTGGACATTTGAAAAAAAACATTTCTCTTTCCAACATAATATTGGAAAAGCTGGAAAATTACTCTATTTTGTTTCCCAACTTTTCTAATATTATGTTGGAAAAGAAATGTTCTCCAAATTATGTTAAAAATGTCCAAATTATTGAAGAAAGTGCTACGGAAAATAGAGATGGAAATTTTCCACAACTAAACGCACCCTTAGTTTTCCTTCTTAATATGTTCTTAGATGGCACGTGTTGCATATAGTTCACAAGCATCTCGCTATTGGGTATTAAGGCAAAATGTAGGGTGGGGATTGCAGCAACTGAAAGTCTGGGTGCACATTGGTATTTCGCTGAAAGTGCAGGGTGCATATATGATAAAACCAAAGACAACTTTAAAAAGCATTCAGCTAAAGACGACTTAGAGACACTGAAATGAAAGAGAAACTTGGAAGTCTTTGATTGGTCAAGGTAATATATCCAATACAAGCAAAAGAACATGGAAGAATACATACCCATACTTTCCAAGGAGGTGATCCGATTGATACATTCCTGCATTAACCAAACGTTGGTCATAAACATAGAAAACCATAGTTTGTGTAAAAACAAAGCAAAATTACAACATACAAAGCAAGTCTATTTTTACTTGGACAGATGATGCATGCATAAAATATACATTATTGAAGCACTCAGACACACTTAACCAATTCTTCGATTAATAAAGAAAAAATATAACATATATTGTTACCCTTGTATTAAGAACATATTCTATACTACATCTCCAATGAGGTAAGTGTTTATGCAATAGGTCTACCGGGGAAAATAAGTTAGAATGTATACCTGGGTCCGTAACTTAAATTCAGCAGCAAGATCTTCTAATGGAACACATTTATGAATCTGCAATCATATTAAAAGGGGAAGAAAAATCAGCATCACAAAAACCTTTAGTTTGAAGCCTCATCAACACCTTTGACATTTCTGACAATCGAGAACGTACATATGCATATGCCAGCAGGTGTATTATTCTTAAGCTTTTTCGATTACTCGTTAAAATAGATTCTCTTTGAAAATAAGAAACAGAAAAATTGACTGTCAAAGATGACTGCTATTGGGGTTTCTAACACCTACCAAGGGAAAAAATTGTGCATAATACAAAGTATAGAAAGCCTAATAGAGTTTAATAAGAGGACAAATAAGAAATTACCTTTATGAATTCAACAAAATCAGAAAGCAAGTCCCGACTCCCATCTTGCACTTCATTTACCGTAGTACCTTCATCTTCAACAGAAAATTCCCCTTTCCACTTCTCAAAATCCAATGCAGCATCTTCCTCTTCCTTGGCCTTCCGAGCTTTTGCTTCTTCTTCCTATATAAACCATGTCCAATTACCTCAGCTGGGAAATTTACTATCCACCCCCTGCATACACATACACAACACCCCCTTTGCCCACACACACCACAAAAGTACCAGAAACAAAAAATAAAAGTAAAGGAAAGAAAAGAAAAGGAAAAATGTAACCAACCCACCAGCATACGCTCCCGTGCCTCATGCTCTTCATCCTTCCTCCTCCGCATTTCTGCATAACGGTCTTGTTTTGTCTGCCTTGACTCACGTGAAGCTTCTTCAGCCTTCATCACAATGATCCAGAAGTCAGCAGAGTAAACAAATGATGCAACAATATACATGAAAAAGAAAGAAAGAAAGAATTATGCGAAGGAGGACTGCAACAAGAAGCCAAGACCGCCACAAACATTTTTTCTTCTTCTTTTTCTTTTTCTTTTTTTTTTTGGGGGCGGGGGGGGGGGGGGGGGGGGGGGAGGGGAGGGGAATATGTACACATACTTCTACCTCAACAAGTGTGGACAACATTTGATTGGACAAATAATCCCAAAATGTTCTCATTCTCATGAGACCATAACTGCTACTTAAGAAAAATTCTTTTGCAGAATCCTTTTTTTTATGAGTAGTTCTTCTGCAGGAATCTAATGTTAATACCCGGAAATTCATCAGAACATTTAGGTCTTATGGACACTCATGATACAATTAAGCCTGAAAAAATCAGATATGAGACAAACGGGGAGGGGGGACACATGATACCTGTCTTTCTGCTTCCCTCTCCTGTCTTCTCTTTCCTTTCTTCTTTGATGCTTTGTCCTCATAATTTCCACCCGCAACAGCTTCATCATCACTTTCATCAACAGCTTCTGTGTTCACATTTATATGAATAAGTACTTCAGAATTAGTGAATAGAATATCAGTTTTCCATTTCACAGAGGACACTCGAGATAAACAATGGGCAGTGACATGAGAAAATTGTTTAACTAAGAAGTAATTATTTCGTGGAATGTGAGGGGTGTGCATGATTTGAATAAAAGATCTTTGGTTAAGTATTATCTTAGAGAGTGGAAAGGGGTTGTGGTTTGCCTTCAAGAGACTAAAACGGAGGTGATTGATGATGCAGTTATTCGGAGTTTTTGAGGTCTTAGATCTTGTGGCTAGAAAACATTATTGGCGATCGGTGCTTAGGGGGGGTTGTGATTATGTGGTACAAGAAGGTGCTTGATTTGACTTATTTCCATGTCGAGTTGTTCTTGGTGTCATGTGTCCTTAAGAGAGGGTATTGAACAAAGTCTATGGCCCAAATGAGCGTGGGGAGAGAAGTCTCTTTTGAGGAGAGTTGGCGCTGATTAGAAGTCGGTGAGATCTCCCGTGGGTGGTGATTTTAATGTTGTTTTTTTTATCCCCATGAGAGAATGGGGAGTTACCATGAGGTCAATTCGATGATTGAGCTTTTGGAGTTCATGAGGAGTCATGATCTTACTGATTTTCCGTTTTTCGGGGGGCTCCTTTACTTGATCAAGTTTCACGGAGATTCCATCGTTTTTAGGATTGACCGCTTCCTTGTCACCGGTTGTTGGGAAGCCCTCTTCCCGAGTTTAATCCAGTAGCTTTTACCTTGCCCCACTTCGGATCATCATCCCATTGTTCCTGAAGTGAGGGGTTTGCAATGGGGTTCAACCTAGTTCCAATTTGAGAATATGTATCTTAAGGTGGATGGATTTCGTGGTCTAGTCAAACGGTGGTGGGAGTGTTCCATTGTGGAAGGTTATGCTAGTTTTGTGGTTGCTTCAAAGTTAAAATTCTTGAAAGAGGAATTGAAAAGGTTGAACAAAGACACCGTCAGAAAGTGAATTCCTCGTTAAATGCTTTGTTAAGTAAGATTAACGGGATCGATGAGAAGGAGATAGTGGAGGGTCTCTTGAGGGAGGACAAAGAAAGAAGGGATTGGGTTAAGAATGAACTTTCTAAGCTCATTTCTATCGAAGAAATCTCGTAGCATAAAAAATCGAGAGAAATTTGGCTTCCGAAGGGTGATAGGAACACAAAGTTTTTTCATCGTATGGCCAATGCACATAGGCGTTACAACTTTATTATCTCGATTGAAGTTGATGGTTCTATGTTTGAGGAGGAGTGAGTATGAAAGAGGCGATTTGTTAGTTCTATAAGGATCTCTATACGGAGAGAAGTGATAGGAAGCCAAACTTGGATTGGTTTTTTCTAGTACCGATGGTGGGGAAGTAATTTGGCTTGAGCGGCCTTTCGATGAGGAGGAGATTCTTATTGCTCTCTATGAATGTCATGGTGATAAAGCGTCAGTCCCCGATGGTTTTACTATGGTGTTTTTAATTCATAATTGGGAAGTTCTTAACAGGGATATTCTTAGATTTTTTGTGAAGTTCCATTGTTTTTTGGGGAGTTTGTGGGGAGTCTTAACTCTACTTTTGTTATCCTTATCCCGAAGAAGGTTGGCACTTCCAATGTCAAAAACTTTCAACCTATTAGTCTTATAGGGTGTATTAATAAGCTCTTATTGAAGGTCCTTATTTCAAGGTTAACGAATGTAATTTGGAAGGTGGTGAGTCCTCAACAAAATGCCTTCGTTGAGGGTAAGCAATTTTGGATGCTGCTTTAATAGCTAATGAAGTTGTGGACTCCCATTTAAAATAAGGTGGGGGAAGAGTGATTTGTAAGCTTGACATAAAGAAGGCTTATAATTGTGTGTGTTGGGGCTTTCTGATTTATTTATTGAAAATGATGGGTTTTGGGGACAAATGATGTAAGTGGATTTACAAGTGCATTTCTTCAGCCTTCTTTATCCTTGTTAATCTTTCAGAGTTTTTTGAAGCCTCGAGGGATCTTAAACAAGGGGATCCATTGTCTCTTTTTTTGTTCACTATAGTGATGGAGGCATTTAGTAAGATGTTGGTGAAAGCGGTGGATGCAAGGCTTTTGAGTGACTTCAAGGTGGGGAGGAATGAAGGTAGTGTGAGCGTGTCTCACCTTTTTTTGCCCATGACACAATTGTCTTTTTGTGGGGCGGAAGCTATTCAAATTTTGCATCTTCGGTGTGCTTTTCTTTGTTTTGAGGCAGTTTTAGGGCTTAAGATTTATCTTAGTAAAAGGGATTAAATCCCTCTTGGTGGGAATATCAATGGTCGCTTTCTTCTGAGGTTATTCGGGTGCAATGTGGGATCACTTCCTATTACTTATCTAGGCTTCCTCTTGGGGCCAAATTTAAAGTAAAAGTATTTGGAATCCTATTGTGGAGAGATTTCAGAAACGGTTAGCACGATGGAAGAATAACTATCCTTCAAAAAGGGGAAGACTCACTCTTCTCAAGCCTTCCCATACACTTTGTCACTTTTTCCTATTCTTAATTCGGTGGCTAATCGATTGGAAAGCGTTCAAAAAAGGTTCTTTTGGGGCAACACGGGGAGGAATACAAGTATCACTTAGTAAGGTGAGGTGTTGTTAAGCAACCAATAGAAAGATGGGTCTCGGTCTTAAATCTCTCACTATTTTTAGTAAAGCCCTTCTTGGTAAATGGTTATGGAGATTTATTGTGGAGAGGGATCATCTCTGGAGGAAATGATGGAAACTAAGTTTGGGTTGGATCCTAGCGGATGGATGTCTAAGGAGGTGAGAAGGTCCTACAGAGTAAGGGTATTGAAATAGATTCGAAAAGGGTGAGAGGATTTCTCTCCTTGTGTATCCATATTGGTGGATAATAGGGAAATAACTCGGCTTCGTATGACACTTGGTTTGGAAAGAATCACCTTAAAGACCAATTTCCGTGGATCTTTGATATTGTGTGAGATAAAGAAGCTCTCATTGGTTCGTGCGTCTCATTCTCTAATGGAGTGATTTCTTGGGATGTGCCTTTCATTCGCAATGTCCAAGATTGGGAGATGGAGATGGTTGAGAGATTCTTGGAGACTTTATACCGTGCTTGGACGGATGTGACTAGAGAAGATTCGGCTAGGTGGAGGCTTAACCCAAACAAATACTTTGAGGTGAAATCTTTTTGCAAGACTCTCCTTGATGGGGCTCCTTCAGAAGGCTCTCATGACTTTCCATGGAAAGCTATTTGATGCCCTCGCGCCCCTAAGAAGTAAGTTTTTTTGTGTGGGAAGCCTCTTGGGAAAGATTTTTACTCTTGACAATTTACAAAAAAATAGGGAAAGTGTTTGTTAATAGGTGTTACATATGCAAAGATTGTGCGGAGTCTGTATTTTATTTTTTTTTTTGGATTGTTCTTTGGCTTGAAGTTTGTGGAAGATGGATTATAGGGTCTTGAGGGTTTCTTGGGTGGTTGCCGGCTCCGTGAAAGATGAAGTGTGGGCTTGGAGTGGTTTGCAAGCCTTTAAGGAAATTAAAGGCTTACACGTTGATCCCCTCTCTATTTTTTGGATTGTGTAGAATGAGAGGAATCATAGAGCATTTGATGGATTAGACAGACCTATAGAAGTAATTAGAGATAGATGATTTAATACCCTTAATTTTTGGTATAAAGGGAATTTTCTTGTAAATGGGGTAGACCTTTTAGATGTTGTGGAGCTTCTTCTTTTGTAATTAGCCTTTGGCTTTGAGTTGCACTCTTTTGGTGCTATTTAATACAATTTAACTTATAAAAAAAAAAGCAATTATAATGTGCTTCTGCATCTTACAGTTGCACCAATGCAAAGATAAAGACTGAAAATGGTAATTTCTTAGTGTTCTCTGATCATCAATCTTAACTAATCTCTCATTTTACTTGCAAGGCAACATAAATTACAATCTATACAGTCAATGATGCTCTTCCTTATCTTAAAAGCTTCCAATTTTGATGCATCTGTCACCGATTCTAGATTATTATTTTGGCCTGCCTCAAGTTCATAAATCAAAACTTGATCATAAGCAAACCGTATACAACATGGGATCTGGCCTGCTTGTAATTTGTCTTGCACGTGATCATAAACATTAGTCTAAATGTTATCAAACTAAGATCCACAATTACACTAGCTATTCAATACCATTGTCTAAAGAGTTGCAAAGCACCTTAGAAGAACTGGTGTCATAAGCCCAGGAAAAAGAACCATTAAATTTAAAGGCATTGAAACTAGAGAACAAACATCACAACATATACTTTGAAAACCATCTAATTTACTTGACAAGTGATCAAATACCTCAATAAACAGGCACCGGAATTAAAACAAAAAGATATTATTTCGTCATCACGAAAATTAAAATATGAAACAGAATGAGCAACAAAACAGAATATTACACCACAAACCTTCAACATTTGCTGATGACGTGCTAGCTCCAGAAGTTGCTGGTCTCCGACGCATACGACGAGCACCAGTGGCACGCACCACAGCTTCCCTTTGCTGGACATGCAATTTATCAGTCATCACAGATAACTAAGAAAATAAAACAAACACCTATGGTGCGTTCAGTTATGGAAAATTTTCAACTCCATTTTACTTGACACTTTCTTTAACAATTTGCGCATTCTTAATATAATTTGGAAAACAGTATTTTTCTTTCCAACGTAATATTGGGAAAGTTGGGAAAAATATTTCTCAACTTTTCCTATATTTTTTTTATTGGTAAAGCGCGCACAGTCACCACTCGAACCTGAACCCTTAGGACGCAGGGCTTCAACCTTAATCATTGAGCCAAGCTCTAACTTTTCCAATATTATGTTAAAAAGAGAAGTGTTGTACAAATTGTTACAGAAAGTGTTAGTAAAATGGAAATTGGAAAGTGAAAACATTTTCCACAACTAAACCACCCATAAAGATTAAAATTTCAAATTCTAAAGAATAATAAGCCTTAATAAATCTCCTATTAACAATACAAAACCTCTGCACTTGCTACAAACTACAAACAATAGAGTAAAGGGGAAAAAAAACCTAAGCTTCACTGAGAATCAAAACTTGAATCAACACTAAACGCTTAAAACTGAGAACTGACCAGGGGAAAAAATAATATAAAAGAGTACCTGACGTGGTTCTTCGTGTTCCTCAGATGAAGGAGAATCTTGACGGCGTTTCCACAGATATAACGGAATTAACGCCACAACGAGAAGCATCGAGAGAATCACAACCAAAATTTCCTCCATCTTTTAACAAGCATCAAGACAATGAGGACAATTCAAAACCAGAAAATAAAAATCTATAAAAAAACAGAAAATCGAATCGGTGATATTAAGTTAATTAGGGACCAGTCAATTAACATAAACAAAAAATAGTATCTAGAATTTGATTTTAATTGGATTTTTTATCCATTCCCTGAGCTCTCTCGGCAACCAAACATAGGTTAAAGGTTTAATGATTTAACATACCTTGAAACAGTGACGTGCAGGCGACTTTTTGTGAGAATTACAGTTGTCTTTGACGCCGAAGGTGTATTGGAGGAGATGGAGGAGAAGTGGAGAACACTGCAAATTTTAGATGTGTACGAGCATCGAGGACAGGAGAACGACGTCGTGTCGAGTTAATCTTTTTTCGTAGTGGAAAATTAGTGGAATTTTATCAACACGACACAATTACAAATATATTTTGGCAAATTTATCTACGGGGATATTTGACCATTTTATTGCAAGAGCATCACCGCTAGGTTTTCAAAAGTTACCAATGGGTTCTTGACATGATTTAATAACATTTACCAATCAAATGCACAAAAAAAAATAGTTGATATTTTAGAAGTCACACATAACTCCATAAGCATAAAGCATTTCCTGAGATAAATCCAAATTTCTTTTTACTAATATTAAATGATAAATTACAAATAAATTATTATAGTTTAATTATAATTATAATTATAATCCACTCCACTAGTATCAAAATATGATAACTTTGTACATCAAATGAATACTAAAAAAAATCCATCGAAAACTAACAAGCTTTCATACCCCAGCCTTCTATATGATTTTAGCATATTTTCTTTTCTTTTATCTCTAAAACCTTAGAAAAAAATTGAAAATCCACAAGGAAACACAGTTGTTAGTGTGCTTTCTTTCATCATGTAAAATTGCATCTCTTTAATTCATACCATGAGCAATTTTGGTATTTTTAAAAGCATGTGACTGAAACATGCTGTTACATCATCATTTTTTTCACAAATGTGAGTGATTTAGATCAACTCGTACACTATATAATAGAATGGGGCACACACCAGGAAGAACTCCACCATGGGATCACCATGATTTAATGTACAAAGAAAAAGAAACTGAGTCATATAATTATGTTTGTATTTTGGATTGATTATTTCTTCTTTTAGAAGGTAATTAATGGTCAAAATATTTAGGAAATAACAAAGAGAACAAATATAGAAAAAAAAAAGACTCAATTATAGAAAGGGGTAGTTTTGTACAATAAACTTACAAAAAAATGTTTAGCTCTAGCTCTAATATTTTGTACTCGGACAATATCGTCACTCTAATGATTATTGTCCTGAGTAAAGAATACTTCAGTCTTGTGGATGTGGTTTAATTTTTAGGCCAATCATATTTTTGTGTTGATAAAGATAATAATTGTGTGAGTTGGAAAAGAATCCAAGTTAACGGATATGGGCTGGCATTGGCGCGGGCCAAGCAGCCAAGAAGATCCACGATCCGGACCAAAACAATTGGCAGGCTAAGCAAAGCTGGACCATGATAGGTAGCGGGCTGAGCCAAACAGGCATTACACAAACGGGCTGGCATTACAGGATACAAGTGGCTCACGTTGATGACTCAGTCTGGTGTGCAGACTGACCAAGTCAATCAACATATGCAAAATGTGGATAACTATTAGTGGACGGTTACTTGATGAGTGGATAAAGATCAAGGGCCATGATTAGATAGTGCTCCTAAAACCTAGCAGTTGGCGGTGTCACCTGGTGGCTATAAATAGCCAAGGCATTTCATTTCATTCACGGAGAGAGATCTCAAGAGAGAGTGAGAGCTAAGAGTGCTAGAGAGAGAAACACTTCTAGAGAGAGAAGGTGTTTGAATAGCACTTTGCCTTATAAGCGTTTGGTTAATTCTTTGTACATTGTGTGAATAGCAATACAACAAAGAAAGGGTAGTTGCCCATAAACACTTGTGTGCACTTGTGCTTTGTGGGTGTGTTGGATTGGCTGGCTAGTTTTAGGGAAGCTAACGCCATCACAGGGCAGAAAATTCGATGTCGAAGTAAGTCCAAGCAGCCAAGAAAATCCACAGACCAGACCAAAACAGTTTGCGAGCTAAGCAAAGTTGGACTAAGACAGGTAGCAAGTCTTACACAAACGGGCTGGCATTGTAGGATGCAAGTGGCCCCCGTTGATGACCCAGTCTGGTGTGCAGATTGACCAAGTCAATCAACATGTGCAAAATGTGGATAACTGTTAGTGGATGGTTATTTGATGAGTGGATAAGATCAAAGAATCATTATCAGATGGTGCTCTTAAAACCTAATAGTTGGGGTTATCAGCTGGTGGCTATAAATAGCCGAGGCATTTCATTCATTCAGGGAGAGGGATCTCAAGAGAGAGTGAGAGCTAAGAGTGCTAGAGAGAGAAACACTTTTAGAGAGAGAAGGTGTTTGAATAACACTTTGTCTTGTAAGCCTTTGTCTAATTCTTTGTATATTGTGTGAGTAGCAATACAACAAAAAAATGGCAATTGTCCATAAACACGTGTGTGCATTTGTGCTTTGTGGGTGTGTTGGGTTGGTTGGCTAGTTTCAGGAAGCTAACGTCATCACACGGTAGAAAATTTGGTGTCGAAGTAAGCCTCTGTGATAATAAATACTGTAAACGCAGACTAATGAATGCTCTAGTTAAAATCTGTCATTTTTTTTAAAGAAAAAAGGTAATGGAAAAATTACAATTTATTTTTGTTTAAGTTGCCAATAAATTTACTATTAGTGGTACATTTGGATCCTCAAAAATGTTCAGAATAGAAAGATCTAGAAGAAAATAAAAAAGAAAAGAAAATTTCGTTTGAAGCTCAATTTTTTTACTAAATTTTGTTGAATTGTGTTATTTTCTTTCAACTTATCTATTAAATCCAAACAAGTTAAAGAAAAATATTTCCCTATTTATTTCTTTTTTCAATTTTCTTTCTTATTTTCCAGTGTGAGGTAGTTCTTGTTAATTACTTCATTTTATTCAACATTCTCTTTGTTCTTTATTTGGCCAGTAGTAGAAAGTGATGTTTTTATTCAACAAGGACAGTATTTTTTACACCAAAAAAAACTTTAAAATCCCCTCTCCACTCTGTTAAACCAGAAGGATTAATAGGCGATAAGTGATAAGAAGACTTGAGTAATGAAAATTGATCATTTTTACCATTTTATTTCTGAAAGAAATTGAAGACAGAGATACAAGAGGGAGAACTTGATGAACAGTTAAATTTATGATGACTTGATGAGCCATGATATTTGGTTAATTTACATGCAGCAATTGCAAATCAAAGACAGGCTGCTACACATAGAAGTGAGCCTAGGAAGCACTTTAGAGCTACAAAAATACGTGATTAGCTCCAATTAGGACTGCTAATCACAGGTTTTAGTGACTGTTAAAAATGCTGAGATTGGTGCCAATCTAAATATGCTCAAGACACAAAACAAAGTTCACATGGAAATGCTTCACAGAATTGGAAGGCATGTTTAGATAGTATTTTTTAAAACAGTTATCTGTTCTCAAAATATATTTGATTAGCGTTTTCAGAAGAAAAACAAAATATGTTTTGAAAACTCTTTTAGAAAACAAGTTTCTAAATCTATTCTCGAAAACAAGTTTATGATCATTGAACTGTGAAGATTAAGGTCTAGCTAAGACTTACCAATACAATGTCATAGAGCTATGACAATGAAGCTGTATATCTCACTCGCAATTTTTAGGAAAATGTAATTTTATTTTACCCATCTCGTTAGATTTTGCATTTTGGTCCCTTTTTTTAGAAGCACTTCGCTGCTTGCATAAGCATATTCTGCCCACTATTTTAGAAGCATTTTACTGCTTCCACAGCCAATAATAGTCCAAGAAAAGACATGATCATGATATTATGATATTTCTAACCAAGACTACAACCCACTAAAGGGAGAACACGGCACACAACACTGATGCCATGCATGCTATCAAGAAACTTTTGCAGTGCTGTTATCCATAATGATTGCCAAAGGAGGAGAAAGGAAAAAGGGAAATATAAGCCAGAAAGGTAAGAACAGCTACAAGAACTAGATGCTTTTTCACTGCAAATATCCAACAAAGTTTTCATGAAAAAAGAAACAATGAGACAAGCTCATATTTTTAACAAAACTCACCGCATAATCACATGATCAACCATCCATTACTAAAGCCCTTTCCTACAACCTACTATTATTCCAGTTTCTCGTCTTCCTTATTTTCAACTGTTCCTACCATTAAGCGTCCACGATTTCAGCAGAATCCACAGCAGCTAAGATCAGCTCAGGGTGAATGCTTCCATCGTATGTTCCATCCAGAGCGTTAGGAAGTCCCAACGATTTTAGGGCAATGTGAGCTGCCTTCTGCCCTGATATCATCATAGCTCCAAAGGTTGGTCCCTGCATTACCAATAGCCATATTACTTGTTTGTTAGTGACCATTTTAAAGCAATTTCATCTGAAAATTGTTGTGCTCCCCTAATTACAGCTTCTTATGAAAGAAAATGTAAAATCTTCTATTCATTCGCTCTAACATTAGGAGAAACAAGGAGGAAAAGATAAATGGAAGGAATAAGGCTCAATATTTCCCCTTTTCTCCTCTTTTCTTCTGGTTATTTCAAGATTAAGAAAGGAATGGAAAGAAAATTTCTAGACAAGCTAGGCATAATTGTTTGACACAAAGCACAAGTTCTCTGATTTAAAATATGGATAAGAGGACATTTTTCTGTCCTGCTTTTTCCTTAAAGCTTCCAACCAACCAAGCAATCAAACATACTAGGAGTGTTAATTATTTCACATAAACAATGAATTAAGAAAACAACGATAGAAAAGGTAAAACATTTACCATTCTTGGAGCACCATCAATCTCAGCAACCTCCATGCCAGTAACAATCATCCCGGGCACGATCTCCCTAGTCAGCTTCACAATAGCATCCTCAGCTGTATTCATATCAAGTGCCTTCATCCCTGGCACGCTATCAATCATTCCGATGCTCTTCAGCCTCTTGACCCCAGTGGCTCCAAACGGTCCATCATGGCCACAAGAGCTCACCACCACCTTGGCCTCCATCACGTTGGGGTCCATGCATGACTGTGTGTCATGGTTCATGGACACCAGGGCCCAGTTGGTGACCACACCACCAACTCTGCCTTCCTTCACTATCAAGTCCTCTGCTGCTACAGCATTGAACAGCTTCACGTTAGGACGTGCTAGAAGTTTGCTCATGATGGTAGAGGTGAAGAGCGCGGCATGCTTGATCACCACATAGGTGTCCTTCTCATCATACTCAATGCCAAGCTCATCAAGGAAGACGTGAGCTGGTTTGCGCACAACCTGTCATTAGTACATACGGGTTGTGTAAATATCATCAATTACCAAGGAACCAAATGATATGCAGTGAGAAATTTGTCATATAAGATTATTTTTCAAATTTTGATTTGAACCTTTAGCTTAAAGCTAAACAAATGAAAGAAGTTAATACTAGAAATTGAAGGGAAAGCTTTTTAGTGAGCTCAAGCTCATAGCTGTTAGATCCAGAGAATATTCGAATCTTCCATGGATCCAATGGTTGTTACAGGAAGGTAACTTTTACTACTAATAGTTTTATTTACGAAGTAAGAAGTGACTTATGCAATATTCAATCAGCCATTTTTCAATAAACTAATAGAAAGTTCTTGTTAACTTATTTTGCCTTGATTTCATCGATATCTAAAAACAGTTTAAAAATCAATAATATAATAATAAAAGTACTGGGTTTGTTAGATATTTAACGTTACCATGGCAGAGAAGAGTTGGCCACCGAGCCACGCGCCACCACCGGGGCTAACAGACTGCTCGATAATGGCAACCTGTACGGAAGGGTTCTTGCTGAGTTCATAGGCACAGGAGAGCCCAGCAGAGCCCGCGCCGACGACGACAACATCGGTGTCTGCATAAGTGATCATGTCCGTCATGTACCTGCGCGTCATCTCACGCGACACGATCGACTCCTTGATGGGATCGAACTTGAAAGAATTCAGATCGTACGGTGGAGATGATGACGCAGAAGCAGATACTGATAGACGAGTGCTACTGTTGTTGCATGGTGGTGATTTTGCTTTGAAACTGAAAGGGATTGGGGCAATAACGCGTGAGCCATTAAAAGAGGAATCGAAGAGAGGGTGTTTCTGGATTTTTGATGTGGGGATAGAAAGGGTGGAAGCCATTGTTGCCATTTTTTTCTTTTGAGGTTGTACTGTTGAGAGGAAATGGTTAATGAGCAGGGTACTGGGAACAGTGATTAGTGAGTATATTTATGGAGAAGAAAAGGTAAAAGCGGAAATACCAAAGAGGTGGAATGGGGGCACGTGGGAGAGGATAGGGTATGAAGGGTCTAGAATTTGTTGGGATTTTTTTATTATCTTTATATTTTATTTTATATTTTAATATTCATTAGTTAGCAAAATGTATTTAATAGTTTTTTTCTGTTAAAATTTTAATGAAATTAATATGGATGCATGTATAATTTATATGTACGTTTTATTTGAATTTAAATGTGAAAAGATAATTATAATTTTATATTTTTTATAAATTATTTTATATTTTTTTAATTTCAAAATTTTTAATTTCTCAATCAACAATTTATAAAAATAATTTTTATAAAATATTATTAAAATTATTTTTCACATTCAATTGTATTACATTTGTAGATCAATTATAATTTGATCATAATTTCAATCAAAATGATCTTTTAAACATCTCTATAATATAAGTTATAATGTAAAAATATATTAAAACATAAACCAAAATGCAAAGATTTCTCTTATAAAAGATTTGTAGATGTTTTCGTCTAGATTTTCTGCGAGTGGCATGCATGAATGAAAGCGCTCCTGGGTTAAATCAAACCTCCGACATTTTGGTAATTGCATTATCAAATATGACAGATCCCTTAAGCACCCACCCACCCACCCAATTTGAACGGATGATGAACGGATTTAAGTTGGACTGCTTAAATCCATCTTAAATAATAAATCACTTAATGAGTGAGATTTTTTTTAAGGTAAATTGGTTAATTTAAATGGGTTAAGTTTTGAGTCTGCATATGAAATTTGAACATAAAAGATTTTTTTAGGATTAACAAAAAAGATTTTTTAGTTACTTAATAAATGACTTTCAATTTATATTTATATTTTTATTATTGTATGCTTATTATTATATTACACTTTATTAATAATAAAAAAACTTATTAAAAACATATAATTAAAAAGCCATTAAATATTGTTAAATAAAAGAAAATATAACAATTGCTCATACACTCATAATAGCATATCATTTGTATACATTATATATCATATATAATTAAGAAAACAATCAATATTAAATTAGTGCAATCAAAAAGAAAAAAAATAGTTGAGATTGAAAAATTCATAGAAAACTAATAAAAATGCCTTGGTTAAATATTTTATTAGTTTCTTAAATGAACTTTTCATTATATAATTTGTTTTTTTAAAGGTATACAGCACAAGCCTCGTTGAAGATTTTTAAAAATCTTAAAAATCAAAAGAAAAAAAAAAGCAAATTTAAAGTTAAATCCATGATCAAATGAATGGGAATATAAATGTTAACCACTAAGCTAGTCATTCTTGCTATGAGATCATTGCGCTTCACAAATATTTATTATATGTTATCTGGTTTAATAATTAACTATAAACTATTTAATTAATCACTTACAAATTACAATATAAAAATAAATATATATATATAATGTATATATAAATATTTATATATTCTAAAGAGTTAATAAAAATATTAAAATTTGTTGAAAACTAATTTATTTAAATTTTTTATTTTTATATAATTCATATTATTTTAATCAATTACTTATTATTATTATTATTATTATTTTATTAAAATTTTAAAACGTCACAACATTTCAAAAAATTTATATCTCAATGGTTTGAAGCTTAAATTTTATTTTATTAAAAAAACGCTTTTACTCACCGTTATCGTCTCTAAAAAATAAATATATAACACTGACGTATTTGTATCCTTTACAAACATATTGGTTATTATCAAAACTAAAATGATCTCAAATGTAATTTGGGACCATCATGGCATGAGGTAGCTCCCTATTTATAAAACCAAATGTTCAAAAGAATTGAAAACGACGTAACAATTTATTTTGTCCTTTTAGGTCCACGACAGAACGTTATTGAAAGGAATTTTGTGGAATGTTTGCTTTTGGCAATGGTATATTCTAAATTTCTTAGACAACTAAGCATTCACATAAATTTGTTTGATTTGTTTTAAAAGGAAAAAAATGTTGATGGTGATTTTGTGACTAGTAAAATACTACTCCGTATAATAATTTGGGTGAGACTTGCGAGTTTTTTTTAAAGGAAATCTATTCAGTGCATGAACTATACGGTTAAAAAAATATGATAAATTATAAATATAATTGTGATTTGATTTTAATTACAGTTTTCTTTGATAAATATAAAAAAAAAACGTGTTTCCTTTTGAATTTATTTTGTATAATCTACGAGTTTATCCAACTCGATCATCTCAACGAAAAAATGATGATATGAAGCCAATAAAAAAATTCTAGGTTATACTAGGTCCAAATTTCTTGATTTACACTAATAGAACCTTGATTGGTAATTTTTAAAAACTTTATTAATAATGACAGTTGTTTATATCAAATATTATTAATGAAGTTTTCAAAAATTACCAAGCAAGTTTCCAACCCCTCGGTGCTATCAAGAATTTCTCGAGCTAGCCACATGCATATAAAAATACCAAATTGCCTTCGACCTTGATTGTCGGGTTTTTTTTTTTTTTTTTAAGGCTAAACCAAGAAAAGAGAGAATAAAGAATAAAGAGAGAAGGTTAGCCAATTTTCTCAATTCCATTGCCAAGTATTATTCCGCTATCTTTGGTAGCAATTCAATCCCTCTCTCTTAGACAACATAATTTTGCCGCCGTACACAGCGCGCCATCACTACCAATCTTTGCTGCAGGCTGCAGGCATCCTCACTCCCCCTGAAGTCTTGTCCTTCAGAATTCAAAAGCCAAACACATACATACAAACACTGAATGGAGAGAGTAGATATCGAAACCAGAGACACAAAGCACTGAGATTGTGAATCGTAATTCGGTGTTCCAAAACAAAAGAATTGTTTTCTTCGCTGAAACCATTCTCAGGTACCTCAAAGTCACAGATATAATCAGTATCAGAGACTGGGAAAAGAAGAAGGAAAAAAAGAAAGAAAAAAAGAAAGTGGCGTGGAAAAAGAAAAAAAATAGAAAAGGGGGTGAGAAATGATGTAAAAAAGAAAACAGAGCGGAACATAAAGCGGAATGAAAGACTGAAATATAAAAGCATGATAAATCTTTTTTGTTTACTCACATGTGCGCAAAAATTGGTACAAATAAGAGCAAGTTTGATTTTTCATATTTTCAGCTAACGAGATTGAGATTGAGTTATCATATCTTGATAACTGAATTGTAATTAAAATTAAATAGAAGCATTTATAATTTACCTTATAAAATTATTTTGCATTATTTATCTTTATTTTATGAGCAGAGTTTAATCTTTTAACATCTTTGAGAATAGCAGCAAATAACTCCACCGATTGCACACCCACTAGAAGTTTGTTTGCACAAAAGCGAGAGGGGTCGTGGTTTATTAATTATTTTGGCTATACGTGTCAACTGGCCTAAAAGAAGCTGTGGTCAAGATATTAAAATCAGCGTAGGAGAGAAAAGGGTTTGTGTAGGCCAATTTAAAAGAAAAAATCAGCGTCGGTTATATTCTGACGAAGACCTGGAATTGATAAAAAAAAAATGAAATAAGATAATAAAATCAGCGTAGATGATCTTTTGATGACTTGAAATTAGAAAATGGATGAAATCATTAAAGAGTAGGACGACCCGGTTGACTGGCGTATAACCAACCCAGTACCTATTATAGGGAAATCCACTAGCGAGTACGTAGCATCAATTTACGCCAAATACAAACCAGGGCCGAGAACTGATCACACGGCATCAGGCCTTACATAAGAGTCGTTGCCCATGTGAGAAGAAGCTTATGTGTTGACACATTGACATAAAAAAAAAATTCATAACACAAAAATCTATTTCACCAATATAAAAAAAAATTATTTTCATAACGCTATACTACACAAGAATTTTTCACAAAGGAGATGATTAATCATTTTAATCATATAGACCCGAAATTCTGATGAAACCCCAATTCTGTGTTAACTATTTTATAAGGTTTTTAAAATTTCAATTGATCCATCTTAAAACTAAACGAGAGGATTTGATCCAGTGACATCCATTGTTTTTTTATTCTATCTATCCTCTCAAAAAGGCCTATCAAGTAGCAATTCTAATCCTAACCACAAATTATCTAGATTATCTCAATCGCTTGCTGAATATCATTTCAGGTTAAATAACTAAATCTGGCCTTATTAACAACCACACCAACTAAAAATGAATAAGGTAATTATGCATCCGAAAATAATAACTAGTCCAAATAGGGGAAGCATATTCTCCATATACCTCATAACAATCCCACATTACAGAAAACAACTTAACTAGAAAACACCAGAAACACAAGGAGCATATAACATAACAATCCACAACGACAGGACACTAAGACGTCTATATCATATCAATGCAACAGAGATGACATAACAGCAGAGACATATATTAAAGGTCCAGATAGTATGTTATGCACTGACAAAGGACCAGCATGACCAGCATGAACTGTGCAGAAATTTAGAGTCTCTGCAGCTCAGAAACCATGGATTTTGATATTTTCCTTCTTCACAATGCCAGCCTGTTCAACAAGAAGAAAAAAAGGAAAAGAATCATAAACTGACTAATTATACTACATGGCACTTAATTTGATTCATGCTATAAATACATACCAAAACACAAAAACAAAAAGATATAGTGCACACTCTAGCCGAAAGCGACGTTTTAATTTGGTGATGACGATTACCTGAACAAGGAAGGTGGACACGTTCTTCCGCTGGTCACCTTGAAGCTGAATAACCTACACATGCTCTGGACGATAAGAAACCAAGGAAAACAAGACGAAACTGGTAATGATTAAGGGGGTAAAATGCAGACCTGTCCTAATTCAGGGTCCTGAACCACAGTACCATTGCAGCAGAACTCCTTTTTAAGGTCCTTGAGTATCTTGTTGTAGCTGAATTCTTTCTTCAGCCCCTGGACAGTTGTCAAGCTTTTCCTACCATTCCGCTGCTGAATACGAATGTGCACATACTCCTTTCCCCCAGCACCTGAGTCCTCAGCATTTGCATCAGCAAAGGGATCTATAACACAAGCATAAAACAGTTACCATGTAGCTTTGCCAAGAGAGGAGGAGGAGAAGAGTAAATCAGTTGCAATAAGTTCATGCATGAGGCAGACATCTTAGGAGAGCACAAAGGGTAGGCAGATCTAACCATTATAAGCGAAGAGCCACTATAAGAACATTATAGGATTTTATGATAACGTTTGAAAACCAACATCAATGACTCCATATGTGAAATAAGTTAAAAACTATGTGCTCACAAGATGTACTACTCAAACTCATAAAAAGAAGTCTTACCAAAGGTAGTAGGAATTTGGATGTCGAGTTCAGACATGAAACTTAACTTATAGAAGGGGCCTAACAACCAGAATGCTCAGACCTATATCGAAAGGAGAAATCCACATCAGAAAACTCCAAAGTAATGATGAGAACAACATACGCCACAACACAACATATCAACCACTAGAGTATACAGTGCAGAATATGATGCCACCTTACAAACCACCAGCAGCAATCAGCCACAACATAAGCTAATACAAAAGATAATGAAATTTACAGATTTAGCAGAATAAAACACCATACACATTAGAAAAAACAAAATTCTCATCTCTTCAGGCCGAGCATAAAACAACATAGGCGCAAAAAATGCCCAAGTATGAAGCATAAACGAAAAGCTCGCAAAAAGCCACTTACAAATCTTTTTGGATTACACCCACTATCTCAACTCAATTTCTAGATCAAACAAATTCATTGACACAAATAGTACCCGGAAGAAACTTGATTTATTCGAGCCCTGGAGGATTAGCCGGGCGAACTGCTAATTTTCTGAGATGAGATATCCATCCTAGTTACTATGGGTGTATTTTCCCTATTTACACGTAGCCAAACTTTTTGGATTTTAAGCAATTCATGCTAGGATTGGTCGTTGGGGTTCTCTATAAAGTCCATTTTAAAACCAAAAACATTCCCTCCCAACACATCTGACCCAATGAATTCACAAGAACAATACCGCGGATTAAAAAAAAAAATCGAAAGACCTAGGTTGGAATTGTTTCATGGAAACCGCAATTGAGCATATTAAGTAACTTGAACCCTAAGAATTTCAAAAAGATTAATTAAATCAAGCAAAGACAGAAATTGATAGATAAAATCCAATTCTGAATCAACTACCGATTCCTAAACAAGTTTCCTTTCCAAGTAACAGGTTAGACTTCCAAACAAATATAATAGTAGCTTCTTAAAACATAATGATATGATTAAATCAGGAATCAATGAACCCAGTGGATCACGAATACCAGAAAATGCCAATGAATTGCTATCTTAACATTCCATTAAGTATGATTAAAGAAAAAAATCCAGGCAGGATGTTAAAAAATCAGAAATACGAGTTCAATACATGCATCAACCATACAAGCCCAAATCTTTCAGAGAAATTATTATAGTAATCAATTTGTTTAAACCAATTTTAGAGGAAAACTAAAAATAAACAGTATCTAGAGAAAAATATCCGTTGTATATGTGTACGGTACCTAACCTGAAAATATATACACAAGGGCGCTACATATAAGATGCAAAATCAAGAAACTAACAGGATAGGGGCCAAACAGAAAGGAAAACTTGACTGTACTACGACAAAATCTTATTTACCAAGAGGAGAAAACACTATAATCCACACCACAAACATGAAATTTTAAAATAAAAAAATTAATCATAAAATCAAGGCGATCAAAACCGATAATTAAGGCACAAAAAAACGATCTTTGAATAGAATTAACTGTATTATCAATTTCGATTCATTATTATTTACTAATCATCCAAAACATAAAATTGATCACGAGATTGAAGGAAAGAGTACCTGATCCGAAGATTAGGGTTTGGAAATGAGGGACTGATGGGAGAAACTAAAACCCTAAAATCGGATAAGTCTAAGCTCTCTGTTTGGGTAGCGATAAAATTATAAAAGAACGTCCTAAAAAAATCGAGATATATAGAAAAGCTAAGGCCAATACTTATTTCTATTTGGTTTCTTTGGCTTAGGTCGGTTGCACACACTTTCTTTTTACTCGCTAAATTTAGAGGACGAAGATTGATAGGGTACACGTGTTTGACAATGAATGAGAGTATATTATATTCTTCAAATCAGGAGAGTGGGGAAAGTTATTTAGTTAAATTGTCAACTCTGGACTCCGATTAATCTAATCTCTGGAAAAACGAAAAACATTGTTTGGGTTTTTAAAAATTGATTTTTAAAAGAAATATTTTAAAACAGTTTTTAAAAAATCAAATTTTAAAATCTATTTTACAAAAATTTTAAATTAATTTTTTAATATAATTTTTAAAAAATTAGTGTTTATTTTTTTGTTTTATGTTTTTTATAATATATAAAAAATATTAAAATATTAAAAATAAAATGATATTAATTATTTTTAAATATTTAATAAATATAAAAAATAAAATTAATATATATTTTAAATTTAAATTCAAAATTCAAAATAATTATAAAATAATTTTTAAAATATAATTATTTAAATAATATTTTACTATTTTTTGTTTTGAAAATAAATATCAAGGTACGGTTAATCATTTTGAATTTTCACTTTCGAATAAACGGGAACATGGACATGTACTAAAACGACGCAGTAGTAAGAAGACGTTTGGGTTAAAAACACTCGTTGGGCTAACCTATGCTCATTCAAGGCTTATCCAAAGTGCACTAGGCCCAAGCATATTTTCTGGCCAAGCCCGGCCTATAACCAACTAAAGTCTTCCAACTTTGTTTTTAGAAAAGTATTTAAACCTTCCTAAAATTAGGATAACGTACACTTTTTTGTTTGTTTTTTAGAGTAAGGATAATATACACTTAATTACACTTTGTTTGGATTGAGAGAAAATATAAAAAAAAATAAAGAAAATGGCATGTGTGTATCTTTTGTTTGGAAAATTTTTAATTAAAAAAGAAAATTGAGAAATATATGTACCTTTCATTTTTTTAAATCCTACTTTTTTTTTTCAATTCCTCGAATTAAGAGGATTTTATAGAGAGAATGTATATCTTTTAATTTTTTTACTACACTCACCATAATTACATTTTTATATTGATAAAAGATGTAATTACACCTCTTTTACAGTTATATTTCTTTTTTTTCCTTCTTTTATTTTTAAACATCCAAACAAGAAGTATATATCCTAAATTTTCTATGGTTTATTTTCTCTTCAGATCATTTCCCTTCTTTTTTTCTTTACAAACATATGCATTCTTATTTTTCAAAATTAACTATTAAGGTTGATGACAAGAAATTTGTTAATTGTTGACGGTTTCAGTGAAAAGACAATCAACCCATAATAAAAGGGTCTCTAGAAAACAAGAAAAAGAATTTATATTCTAACATTTCGTTTGGTTGTTTTAAATTGAAGTTTGGAATTATAAGTGAAGTGGAATCATTTTTTTTAAACAATAAAATGGTTAAAATTAAAGACAATGATTCTACTTCAATTCCAATTCCAATTCCAATATCACAAAAAATACTAATGATGAAAAAAATTAAATCAATTATTACTTTCAATTACCTTATTGTCTTTTTGTTTGAATTAGATAAATTTTAATTTTTGAAGGTATTTTGGTTAAAAAAATTAGGTACAATGCTAACATACATGTACAATAAAGTAATTTAGCATTCTCCATATAAAATATATTTTATATATAATCTATTATATATATATTTTTTTTATTTTAATACATATCTAATCATATTTCATGTGGGTATTTTATTCTATAATCATATTCTTATTGCAATTTTAGACACCGAGAATAAATATTCAAAATTATCTATAAAACCTTTTACACAATCACTAATGGAGATATTCGTGTCCAATTACTATAATATCTATATAATATTAATAAAGTTAGAGTACCTTTTTGACATCCTCCCATTTGAAATGATTTTTAAACCAATCATAAATAAAAAATAACCTTATAAAAAATTAAATGCTTAAAAGTCAAAAAGTATTTTAGTATAAAAAAACATCAATTATTATTTCTTTCTTCCTTTTTTTTACTTTACCATGTGATTTTTAAAAATTAAATAACTATCCTCTCTATTCTCCATCTCCACGGTAATAACTACTCTCTCTATATATCGTTTCTATCTCATATTTATTTATTAATCTCTTCTATCGTTTTGTACAAAGTTTCATTAGGCTTGCGACTTGCTTTGATCATCAAATCTATTAAATCATCATAATTTTTCTCAACTCAGTAATTTTTTCCTTTTTCCTATGCTTGATTTTTTTCCATTTTTACTGAAAATTTAAAAAATTTATGAATTACGAGTTAAGTCGCAATGAGCCATGAGCTATGATCTATCAGATAGATTTTCATTCTCGATGGTCTCTTTCTTTGACAATTTTTTCTTTCTCCTATGCATGATTTTTTTTTTATTCTTGCAAAAAAATTAAGAAAGGGTCAAATTACGAGTTTGATCGTAATGAATTAAGATTTATCAGATGGATTTTTATTTTTAATAATCATATTTTCCTTTTTTTATCTTTTATTTTTTATTTTATTTTTAATTCATAAAATAAAATAATACACGTGTTGAAGCGTTAATTTTTATTAACAGTAAAGTATTAATTTTTCACTACTCGTATTGTAAACATGAATCACATTTAATTAATTCTCAGATAAAAAGTCCGGTGTAAAAAAAAATTCACAGCTAATAAATGCTGGTGAAAGTGGGGTTCTATAGATTGAGGTGTTCTCACAGGTGTCAAAAACCACCTGCGTACTGGGTCCGATCTCAACATAAATCCCAAACCTAAAAAACACTTTCACGTATCCCAAAAGAAGAATCATATAAAACCAAACAAAACCGATTATTACAACCACTAGGGAATGTGATGAGCCATACACTTCCAAATTTATAATCTGAGACAAGAAAATGATTGAAGTTGGGAAATTTTAGTAATTTTTTTTTTGTTCGGGTCTAAAATATTAAGTTTAGATCAGTTAAAATTTTTAGATTATCGATAATTTTTTTTATTAATAATGTTAATTTTTTAGTCTTACACTTATATTAATGTTATTATTTAAGTTCTTCAAATTACCAGTAAAATTTTTAACTGATTTAAACCATTAGATTTAAATCCGAACCGAATTTTTGTTGTTGAAAATATTCAATTCCTCAGTTATAAAAAAAAATTTAATTATTACTTGCATTAGCATGTAAAATCTATGTGTAACCCAACTCTACCATCTTCCAAAACATAACCTGCCAGCACAACTTATACGTACACTACAAGATAATTGACATTTTTCGGCACTTTACAAAAACACCGCAATATAATACCCGTCGATGCTTCTTTTGTGGTGCTTGTTTGAAGCGCCGCAATATTCAAAGAACATAAAACGGTGCTTCAAAGCACTGCAATATACCGACGCTTTAAAGCACTGGAATATGCTCATCTGCATATACCGGCACATTAAGGCGCCGAAATATGCTCATTTCATATACTGGCGCTTTAAAGCGCCAAAATATGAAATGGGCATATTCAAACGCTTTAAAGCGCCGGTATATGCAAAAAATTACACATATAAAAACCTTTGCCGTGATATTTTTTCCCTTAAATTTTTTGTACCACTCCTTGCTCCACTGCGCCGTTTCCCTTACAGGTCGGGTTACATAGCCATCACCGACACGGTTCACCCCAGCCGCCGTGAACCCTCCACGCACCTAGCCTTTGAGCCGCTGTGCCGTTCATCCATTCTCTCTCTATTTTCAAGTAAGCTGCCATTCAAGCTGTTGTAAAGCTACTGTGCCACCTTTGGGTTACGTGAAGAAGGTAAAATCGCTGCCCCGACAGTGCGCAACCACTTTCATCTCCGGTAAGCCATTGCTTTCCACTCTGTCCTCCGTTCTTCTCATTCTTGCAAGCTAATGGGCTTCAATTGTTCGATCCACAGCAGGCAGTATTATCGCACTGTAGCTGAAGCACTTCTGCTCGTGACAGTGCCTTGGGATCCTCGACCATCTCGCCAATAACGTGGCCTTGATTCGCGAGATTAATGGTAATATCTTGATGGTTCTTTCGATTTACTCTGATTTGTCTGTTAATTTCTCGAACGTTGTCCATCGACGGGAGGATCAAGAAGGGGACCCAGATCCAGAGTACGAACTCTTCAAAAAATCGATTGATGGCAATTTGAGTAATTTTGATAAACTTTAATTAGTACTCCATCAATTTTAAGCTTTAAATGAGCTTTGGTTCGTGTTTTTATGTCCCTATTTGGGGTCCGTCTGTGTTATGTCATGTCACTTGTGTGTTTAGAATAAAATCAGTGAGTGCTTTGTGTGGTCTGTGTCATGTGTTGTTTAGTAGTTTCTTACAGTTAAATGGTAGGGTTAGTTGATCATAAATTTGGTGGCTTGGTATGCTCATACGGTTTGTTGTTATATTTATTCTCTGTGTTGTAAGGACTGCACTGTTTTTCCGCATTATCTCCCCGCATACCTAATAAGGTATTTATGTTCTGTTTGCTTTCTTTTGTCTCTCTTTATTTTGCTATTACTTTCCTTTTTTGTTTCATGATTTTGGTTAACTGGTTGGTTGGCAATTGGGGTGAGGTTCCTCAAATTTTGATGGTGATGATGTTACTGGAAAAGAATGCCCCCTGCACTATATTGTCACTTGAGTAGGTCACCCAATTTTGATACTTAGGTCTCTGTCTGCCCTTGCACCCAGAACAGTGATCCTACAGACGGAGTATATCATTAGAGAATATCATGGTTAGTAGTTTAAGATGATTAGAGAACTTTGGTTAGGTCCTGAATTCATAGCTCAATCTTTATTTTACACTATTTTCAATGTCAGTTCAAGGGTTTTCTGAGTTAGGCTCAAATGTATTGATTAATTTCATGATTTGGAATTTGTTTTTGTTGTTTGAAATGTCACAACATGGAGGCCATCAAATCTGAAAGTAAAGAGAAAATTCAAAATTACATGGCATTTGCTTGCTTTCTGCCTACAGAAAAGTTAGTGCCAGTTGAATAGGCTGGTAAATTCATATTTCTTAATTGCATTTTCTTTTCAAAAAAAGCTTCTCTCTTTCTTATTGAAGTGTCCACCGACTTCATTCTTACCACTATTGTATTGATGTTCGTAATTGTAATAGGGGTTGTTTTGTTGTAGTAGTGGTTTGTAATGCTACAACTGTTTGGATTGGAATTTGTTCTTCTTGCTGGTTAATAATGCTATAATTGTGGCTATAGTTAATAGTTTAATACCTCTTTCCATGATCAAGCTGGTTGAGTAACATGTAAAATATGTGGTAAAAATCTTGAGATCAATTAAAATTTTTGGGAATATGATACGAAATCACTTTTTTTTAACAGTGAAGTTTTTTATATATAGTAATTCAGAGGCTAAGTTCTTATCATTGGTTAATTTGAAAGTTTCCCAGTTTCTTTCCCTTTTTGGATCAATTTTCTTTGAATTGGATATATAAGAGTTGATTTTATATTATACAGGTTTATTTAGATTTGCAAATGTCTTAAAAACATGGTTTATTTTGTCAATTTCTTTTAAAAAGAATTATTCTAGCCATGGTCACAGAGATCTTTGTGAAAGTTAGAGATAGTCTTTTCTCTTAGATGAATTTGTTTTATCCTCTGTTTCTTTTTTTGTCGTTTCCTTGTTAAATTGTGAATTGGCTACTTTGTTTGGATTGTATATTTGTTTTTATTTTGCAGGAGGTTTTATGGAAAAATAGGGGAAATTCTGCCCCTTTTTCTATAAAATATGATAAGCAACTTCTGTTTTATGTAAATTTTGCTGCAATTAGCTACTCAATATTCGGAGGAGTTTAATCTTTATTGTTTCGTAATTTTAGGTGACACCTGAAGCTCGTGTTGCCGAACTTGTTGCAGCTTCAGGATCCTCTGATGCTAGCAATACAAAATGAAGTCTTCACCGAGCTTATGGGTCAAGAAAGTTCTAGTCGTATCCAAGGTTAAGGGTTTAGAGTTGCGCCCTCTGCCATGTATGGACTTTCAGCTTAAATGAGGAATGATATGGGATACCATTGGGCTTATGCTGAAGAGATAAATAGTCTGAGAGCACAAATGGAAGAAAACAATCAACAGTATGCGCATCAAATTGAACAGTATATGCATCAGATTGAACAACAGGCGCATCAGATTCAAGAAATAACAGCTAAGCACGATGATCAAATGAACAATATACAATCTCAAGTTGATGAGCTGAAGTCTTTACTACAATGGTTGGTTAATAGAGGACTTCATAATTGATGTCAAGTGTGATGGTAAAATAATTTTTCAAACTACATTCCATTATTTTGTTTTGTATGAATTTTATATGTTAACTATGATTGTGTTTTTTTTTTTTTTTTTTGTAAATGAGATGACTTTTGTATTGAGTAAAGGAATTTTTATGGATATTTGATGGCACATTTTATATATTGAAGAACATTTGAAATTTTATAGATTTGATGGTATGTTTTATTTATTGAAGGGTATTAGTCTTGATATTTAAACCAAAATAATGTAAAAACACAATTAAAACACTTTTAGCGGCACTTAAAAGTGCTGCAATATGCATAATATGTCACTTATATAGCGGCGCTTCTATGTGTTGGTATATTTTAGTGGTTAAAAGGGCCAAAATATACCAACGCTTAGAAACACTGCTATATAAGTGCCGGTATATTTTGACGCTTAAAAGGGCCGGTATATAGCGGCGCTTAGAAGCTCTGAAATATACCAATGCTTACAAGCTCCGAAAAAATATGCATATTGCGGCGCTTTTTTTAAGCACCAGTATTTGCACTTCGACACCACACATACCGGTGCTTTATCTGGCACTTGAAATAAGCACCAGTAATGCATATTGTGACACTTTAAAGCGCCAAAATATGCACACAAAAAAAGCACCGGCGATGACCTTTTATCTTATAGTGGTACTTGTCATTCAAAGACCTAACTCTCCTATAAATACTCATCTTCTCCCCCACCCCATTTCACACCCTTCACTACTACTTTAAACTATACAGTAACCAACTATATGGCAAACCTAACACTCCTCCTAGCCACTTTTGCCCTCTTCTTCTTCCTCGCCAACACCTCCATTTACCACACCAGTGTGGAGATCGACGATAAAAACCTTAATGACATCGGCTTCGATTTCAACTTTGTTGATGAGGAAAACTAGCAAAAGTAGGGTCGATGTCGTCGAGAGTTCCAAACCCACCTGATGGAGCACACAAAACCCTAGTCCAATAGGACGTCTACACATGGAGTCTGGCATAATCAATAGGACACTGACGCATGTCAATACTCTACAGTATGACAAGGCACACGTGGAACGGGCAAATCACACAATCGCCATGTCAAAGCACGATTAGTGAGCCTAACCCCTTCTGAAACATGTGACCCTCTGAGACACGTGACTCTCTGAGCACGCAACTAAGACCTAACTCTAGAAGCCCGGGATCACAAGGGTAAGGCCATCTCGCCCCCACGTGGGTGACCTCCTGTCGGAATACTATAAATAGCCTATGGTATATAAGTTTGAGACACGACTTTTTCACTTCACAAACACACAAGAAACAATCTGTGCTAATTTACTTTAAAATTAATCCTCAGCCTTTTTTAAACCATCATCCTAACTAGAGCGTCAGAGCGCTTTTGGAGGTCCCCCCTCCCTTCCTTCCGAGTGTCCTCTAGTTCACTCTTGTTCGCTTGTGCAGATCCCGAGAAATCAACCCTGGATCCCTGGAAGTCAACGCTAGGTCAGCAACATTCTTTCGGCATCAAAAGATTGGCGCCGTTCGTGAGAAACCACCATCTCTCGCTAACAACAAAAGCAAAGAAGTATAAAAGAATTCATCTGTTGCAATACCGCCCATAAACACCACCAAAAGGACCACTAAGGGAGCCCCAACAGCGTGCTCTGCCCCCACCCGAGGCAATGCCCAGAGTCAATAATCCAGGCCAAGATTCCTTGTGATCCCTAAACGAGTAACCCCAGGGTCAAGCAGATGGGCTCCCGCTAGAGAACCGCGTCCTTGCCACTCCAGAATTGACTCCCCTGACTCCGAAAGAGTAACCACGCATCCTCATAATGCCCCAGTAACTTAGGCTCAGTTCCAAGAGCTCTCCCGAATGATAGCTAACTTGGCGGCCAAAGTCTGAGGCGGGGGTCGACAACCCTCCCCTCCTCCTCACCAAGTTCTTGGATAAGCGAAATCCTCTGGAAGTGAAGAACAGGATTACAGCCGTTCTACCGTTGAGCCTTCGCTGCCCTACACCCGATCTAAAGAAAGTTCTTCCTCCAAAAGCAATCTAAAACTAGACAGGAAGATCAAAGAAATGGAAGAAAAAATCGACAGAGCTCTCAAGCATAGAAGCCACAATATCTTGGATGAATTTGGTGTCCAAGACCCTCTTCCGTTCACGGAAGACATCCTCGAGACCCCACTCCCTCACAACTTCAGAATGCCACAAATCAAAATGTATAATGGTTCGGTAGACCCACTAGACCATCTACAACATTACAAGATGATCATGACGCTGTATCGACATTCCAACTAACTCTTCAACGTCCTTGGGCGTATCGAACGACCATTCGTACTCCAACAGGGGAAACTCCATTCTTCATGGTATATGGTTCAGAAGCTATTACACCCGTTGAAGTTGGCATACCATCGATACTCATGTAACACTTCTAACAAAGTAACAATGAAGAGGGCTTGCGGATGAACACCGACATGGTTGACAAAGCCCGAGTTAAAGCCCAGATCCGCTTAGCTGCATATCAGCAGAGGATCGCTCGATTCTACAATTCACGAGTTCGAAGTATGAACTTCAAACTACATGACCTTGTTCTCCGAAAAAGCAAAGTATCTCATCCTAGGGAAAAGAGAAAGCTCATTTCAAATTGGGAAGGCCTGTACAGGATCAGAAAAGTGTGCTGAGTCGGCACCTTCGCCCGTCCTGCACCCTTGGAACGCGAAAAATATTTGTAAATTCTATCAATGACGAGAAATGTAAATATAAGAAATAAAGAAATAAGAAAGCTGAGTTCGTAAAGGATTAATTTCATTTAAATAAGATCGGGTTATAAAAACGGGCGCTATCGGCCCTTGTATACAAGAAAGAGAAAAAGAAACAAAGTTATACTAATCATCCCAAGGAGCCTCATCCTTGGGGGCCTCCTAAGGCTCGAATCTAGTTGTGTCCTTGGCGTCCCCGCCAGCAGCAGCAACACCCTCCCCCGAGGAAGACTCTAGCTCAAGACCGGAGAAGTCAATCTCTGAGAAGAAAAACTCAGCCTTCCTCTTGGCCTCGTAGAAGCCCCTGAGGAATTGGCCACCAACCTATTTTAATAAGTTATTCTCTTTCACGGCCTTGCACATAGCTTCTGCTAATTTTTTTTTAGCCTGGCGCTCGAACTCACGAATCGCATCCCTCTCTGCCTGAAACGCACCCTCGACTTAGGGCCTCTGGTCCCTCTCCTGGATGGCCTTGTCCCTAGCTTTCTCGGTCACCTTGAGGGAGGAGGACAACACCCGGATGAGATCCTTAGTCTCATCGTGCTTTTGCTTGACCTTCCCAAGACACTCTGCCATATCCATGCTGCGCCGAGAGAGGACTCTGACAAGGACACTGGTCTGAAACAAACACAGACGTCAGTAAAAACATTTAAAATTTTGAAGCTAAAGCTAAATACTATAGGGTAAGGCGAATGATGCTACCTGGGAAGTCATAGCCTCCACAGTTGAGCGCAACCCCTCGAAAGTCCTCCGAGTGAGCTCCACCATGTCACGAGGAAGTATCCCCATGATAAGGTACTCCCAGGAGACCCTCGAGTGGGCGAACACCGAGTCATAGACTTTCAGTGCCCACCGAGGTGTGAAGGGAGCAACAACCCAAGACACCTCCCTGGACGAGAAAGGGCCCTGAGAAGGAGCGAGCATAGCTAGAGCAGCTCACGGCTATGGAACAGGAGGCCTTAAAGGGCTCTCCACGGCAAGGAAAACTGGGCTGAATGCTTGGGCCTTCTTTTTCTGCTGTTCCATGGTCAAGTTTTTCCCCTTCGAGGCCCGTTTTCTTTCATTGGCCATCATCTTGGCCCCCTCTCTCGCTTACACAACCATCTCCATCTCTGCCCAAAGAGAAAGCATTAGCAACTTAAGATGAAAAAACAAACAAGTGAAAATTTACTAAGTACTGAAAGTTACCATGCTCCATGCCCAGTAGAGGGTAGGAAAGGCAGAGGCCGCGCCTATGAAGCTTTTCATTGTCAAAAAGAACCTCAGCGTCCAAAGGCACGACCAGTATCGCCTTCAATGTCTTCTGCTCTCGATGTAGAAGGTGCGGCTTCTTGCACTTGTCATCACGATCTAAGCTCCAACCGAGGGGGATGTTGAAGCTCTCAGCACTTCGAATGAAGAAGAACGATTTCTTCCACTTCTTTATAGAGGATGGATTTTTCTTCAGCACACCCCTCTTGGCCCTCGAGCTGACCATGACCTACCCGGACTGCCCATGCTTACTGATATGGAAGTGGGCCTTGAAGACGCTAAGATTCATACTGTCACCCACTTCTTGGCACACGGCTATAAAAGCTATGATCAGGCACACCGAGTTGGACACTGATTACACCTAAAACATACGCGGTTTTTGTAGCACGGCTTTGGGGTGTCGATTCCATAGGGAAACAAGTTAACTAAAAAAGAAGGTGTGAACCATAACACAAACGATAAAGATTTAAGTGAGTAGATATGAATTTCTGGTAATGAAGTAATTGTGTAAAACAGATTTTAAAATATAATAGGAGTATAACAAGGATCCATGAATCCTCTCTAGGTTTGTTGCCCTACACCTAACTTGATTCAGTTATTTTTATCTCGGTTATAAGTTTCACATCCCAAACAGGCAACTGACAAGTATTCAATGAGCATATATATAAACCCTAATATGCTTGTAATGAAATACTTCTTATTTTTGATTCATGCACATATAATCTATCCTATAGGTTTATCAAAAAATGATAATATATCTTTGTCGACAACATTGCAGTAATGAACAAATCTAAAAGCTAGATTTAACAGACTCAATTATACCTAAACAATCTTGACACAAGAGAAGCATGACTAAATTTATATCAAGGAAAAAGACACAATCACCGAAATAGATAAGATCTTATAATTAGATAAAGAAGTAAATCATGACAATGTCTGACAATAAATTCTTATTACAACTGAATCAAGTGAGGGAAGATAGGAACAACTACACCTAGGGATTCATCCCTTCGCTTTGCTTGGAAGTTAGTTAGCCATTGTGTTCATAGCTAAACACCTTTATGGATGAGAGCTGCTGCCTTTAGTTTTCTGGGTTTTTCTCCACAATCCAGATCCCCTATCTTAAGCCCTAAGTGTCCTATTTATAGTATAAGGGTCCAAGGGGTGTTCTTGGGTTTTAATCTAATGTTTGAAACCCTAATTAAAGTCTAACTAGGAGATACAATCCAGTGTGCGCGCTGCAGTGCTACTTGAGGAGCACTGCGATGCTAGGTATAATATGGCTAGGCGAGCTTCTGGGCACCGCCGTGCTGGTTGAGGAGCACTGTGGTGCTGGCTATTTGTTCACAACATAAGAGTTTCTGGGCACTACGATGTTGACTGAAGAGCACCATGGTGCTGGCTGTTTGTTGATTTTCTTCATGCTTTGCCTCTCCGCAGCCACTCATATGCTTCGTCGTGCATGGAACCTTGGTGCTTTTAAACAACGATCGCTTCTTCTTCTCTTTGGATTCAAAATACCTGAAAATGCACTGGAATAAGTAAGTGGTCCAATAATATTACTTAAGAGTTATCAACACACAAAAGTGCAATAAAGACCGAGAACAATCATAAAATGCTAACAATTAAACATCAATGAGATGCATTTTATGGCTCTTATCACAACCCTGAACTAGCTTATTGCTAGTCCCTAGCAATTCAAGCAAAAATAAGAGATGAAATCCACTGTGGGAATCAAAATAAAGTAAAGAGAGTAATCCACATTTTGTCTAAAAAATTTCGCATAACACACAGCACATAAAATCGTTTAAATTCACCCAAGTTCGAGAGTAATCCAAACATCAATCTTGAAATCGTTATTGACTCTTAACATCCATCTTACCACAATCTATTAATCCGTACACCCGAATGATTTTATGCATAACATTCATGAATACAAGTCTTGGCCTTTAAAAATATAATAAATTATGTGACATCAATCACATAAACAAGCTTCATAGGCTTATTTTTCAAATCACTTTCCACTATTGTAGAAAAAATCACACTACGTTGGATCAATAGGTCTTTACTAAGCTAGTAACGTTTGGCTAAGGTAAAGGTTAAGAAAGAACGGGAATGATTCAACAAGTAAAAGAATTTAATCTCTTAGTTTTGAACACAACTCTTTAAGCACTGGATAACCTTACTACAATACCTAACTCTTCCAATCATTTTTTGAGCATTTCTTTCAACAAATCACCATTTTTTTTCTTTCTTTGCCATAATTCACTTCTTTTTTTATTTTGGCACATAAGACCATTCACCTCATTTTTCATCATTTTTTTTCTTTTCCACAACCCCCAACTTATCTCTTTTCATATATTTGGGCTATGGTAGTAATATTTTTTTTTCTCATATTTTCATCATTACTCCTCTTGAGTTCTTCTCAAAAAATGTATATAATTAAGTTCTTTTAAAGGGAAGGTAAGGATAAAATATTTTAGGCTAAAAAAGGTGAGTAAATGGGCTATTGAAAGAAACAAGGCTCAAATTATTTTTCAAGAAAAAGGCTCAAATGGGTGACTAGTGATAAATAAAGCAATAGTAAGTTTGGAAGGCTCAAACGATTCAAAAAATGGCCTATATCATATCCTAAGTAGTGTGCACTCTAGAAATTCGCCCAAATGATTATCAAATAAGTTATAGAGCTTATCAAGACCACAAAAGTATTCACAAAACAATCACACAGAAAACTTCTCTAAATGTTTTAGACTAATCATACATTCTTACCACAAACTAGAGTCTCTAACCAAATCAAGAGTGACACTTAAAGTATTTTCAAACCAAAGCAAAATTTAACTTTTTCTAAATGCTGTATGTTATCTCAATTAAGCTTATATCATTGACATGTGAATTACATCCAAGGCAAACACAAATCATGCGTAAAACAAAAGGTAAGGAAAGGTAACACCAAGCAATTTTAAAGAAAATGTGTCTCCACCCCCAACTTAAAATTTGCTCAATGTTAAAGAGAAAGTAAAGAAAAACTCCCTTTGTAAGCACGAGTGCACAGGTGCTGAAAAACATGTACCACCAGGTGAATTGCATGCCATTCTTCTTGCTGAAATTCCAATCTACAACATAGAACAAAACAACAAAAAGAAAACAACTATGGTGTACCCTTAAGATTCCCACCATATGTTAGGTTAGCACATAAAATGTAGAAAAATCACTAAAATAAGAAAAAGAAAATAACGAAAAATAGACTAAGGAAATGGGAAAATAAGAGATAGAACCCAAAATTATTCCTCTAAATCTCATCATCATCTGCATTCCCTTCACTCTCTTCACCTTCCTTGGGAAGCGGATCAAAAGACGAACCCGGATAGGGTGGCATAGTAAGAAAATGACCCATATTACAACCAGTAGTGGAGGCAAGGTGTTGGTACATCTAACCAAAGGAGGAGTTGACCTCCGCTTGATAATCGGCTTGCCGAGCCAAAAATATGTCTTGACGATCTAACCTAGCAAGCAATAATTTCTGCTAACTCTCTATCCGTTCAAGTCGCCCGGCAACCGTGAAATGCCTAGAGGTGGGGGAATGAGCAGTAAATACTGCCTCCTCTCATTGAATTGGTGGCTTGGAGGTTTTAATGTGAGCTAGCTGGATATCATCAATGGGTCTTTTAGGTGGCTGAGTCTCCTCATCAGGGTTGTATTGGACTCCGGCTCGATGCACAATTGGGTTATTAAAGAAGAAAAATATAATCCGAGCTTTTGTCTAATAGTGTGTTTGATCGAATCATATATGACTTGGCCTACATCGATAGTCATTCCCATCAAAATTGGATAGATTAACAAGCTCGCTCAACAGTTAAGGCACTATAGTGTAAAGCAGACATCATCCACTGACATATAAAATATTGCCAAGCCCTAGCATTGATATTGAGAGAAGTACCGGGCAAAGTGACAGGGATATCTCCCATCATTTTCCATGTAGTGCCCGGAACACAAAGGGTAGTGCAAATCTCTTCATAATTAATGGTGGACACATATGCACTGTATTCACTATGTTCAATGTCAGGTAAGCCATAGAAGCTATTAATGGTTGAGCTGCTAAAAGAAACTATTCGCCCTCTTACTCTTACTTTACCATTCCTATGCTCGGGTGCATTTGTGTAAAATTCTCTAACAAAATTTGGAAGGGAAGGAGAGGATGGTCTTGTAAACATACCCCAATTCCTATCTAGAATCATTTTAAATAAGGTCGGATTTCCCCTCTCGGTGATGTTGAATCCTCTTTCGAGAATGAGTTTTCAACTTTGCAACATACTAATATATCTCTCACTTGCCTCAAAACTCACAAATTTGGTGTCATCATACTCTTGTTGTGCTTTCCCCTAGGTCTCTTGGTCTTAGGTGCCATTATATATATATATATATATATATATATATAGTAGACTTAAGGCAAAATGTAACCACTAAATAGCACAAATAAGCAATAAAATGGAAGAAAGTGGGCTTACTTGATGTCTATGTTAGAGAGAAGAAAGACTACCTTCCTTTTGAAGTGTGCTTTGAGAAACCCCAAGTCTTCTTGTAACCAAGATTTAGAGAGAGAAGGTAGCAAAACAGCAAAATTAGTAAGCAATGATGGTAGAAACAAGAAAGTTTTGAGTCCAAGTGAGTGGAAAAGTAAGGATTTGTTGCAAAGTGGAGAGAGGAGGAAATGTACTGCTGGTTTTGTGAAAGGAGAAATTAAGAAGGAGGCTGCAAAATGGCTTTTATAGTGCAGAATTAGGGTTGGCATTGTGATGGGCTTGAGCTAGTGTTGTGCAGTGCGCTGCGGTGTTGGGCTGTACGCACCGGGCCTGGCATGCTGTGTGCTGCGATGCTGGCCTATGTACATCGCGGTGCTGGGCCTGGCCTGCAGAAGAAAATTTTTATATTTGGGTTTTTGCTAAATGAAAGAGAAAAATAAAACAAAGTCAGCTAAAATAAAATAAAAATTAATCGTAAAAATTTAAATTAAACAAAGAACTAACAATGAAGATGGACTAAAAATTAATTATAAACAGAACTAACAAATCAAAATAATAAAAAAACGTACCTTTGGTGTGTGGTCAAAGTGAATAGACCGGATCCCACTTCCGGATCTTGTCTATTGATTAAGATCTTAAGTTGTTGACCGTTTACTTTAAAGACCCGACCATCTCTAGTATTCTCAATTTCTACCGCCCCATTTTCAAAAACATTTTTCACTATAAAAGGACCGGTCCATCTTGACCAAAGTTTTCCAGGATACTTATGAAGTATAGATTCGTATAAGAACACTCAATCATTAGGTTTAAATGTTTTCTTCAAAATGTTTTTATCATGGAATACTTTCATCTTAGCCTTATAGATTCTAGAATTTTCATAAGCATCGTTTCTTAACTCTTCTAACTTGGTCAACTGATATTTTCTAAGCTTACCCGTTTCGTCCATATTAAAGTTAAAAGACTTGATGGAAGCTCAATACTCGAGCTCCACGGGTAAATGGCAAGGCTTTCTAAAAACAAGCTGATAAGGCGACATACCTAAGGGAGTTTTAAAGGCTGTACGGTAAGCCCAAAGTGCATTAGTTAGTCTCAACGACCAATCCTTGCGATCAGGGTTAACTATTTTTTCTAAAATTTGTTTAATCTCCCTATTAGGAAGCTCTACTTGTCCACTAGTCTGAGGATGGTAAGCAGTCAAGATTTTATGTAATACCCCATATTTTTTCATCAAAGACTCAAAAGAACAGTTGCAAAAATGTGTACCTCGATCACTAATTATAGCACGTGGTGTGCCAAATCGAGATAACACATTTTCTTTAAGGCATTTAATCATCGTTCCGTTATCATTGTTTCGACAAGTTATTGCCTCTACCCACTTAGATACATAATCTATTGCCACGATGATATATTGATATCCAAAGGAAGAAGGAAAGGGTCCCATGAAATCGATGCCCCAACAATCAAAGATTTCAATTACCAAAATTGGGTTTAGGGGCATAATATTTCGGCGAGACACAGCTCCTAACTTTTGACACCGTTCACATGAGCGAAAATAGGTGTTTGTATCTTTAAACAATGTAGGCCAATAAAATCCACACTGTAAAATTTTCACAACAGTTTTTTTCATTGAAAAGTGGCCTCCACAAGCTTGGGAGTGACAAAATTCTAAGACACTCACAATCTCTTCATTAGGGATGCAACGCCTTAGAATTTGGTCAGGGCAGTACTTGAAAAGATAAGGGTCATCCCAATAGAAATTACATACCTCATATAAGAATTTCCTCTTGTCTTGAGCACTCCAATCCATAGGTATCTCACCTGTAGCCAAATAATTTACGATGTGAGCAAACCATGGTAGAGAAGTAATGGATAATAATTGCTCATCGGGAAAATCGTCCTTGATTGACATGTCATCACAGGTGTCCTCAAATGTAAGTATCGAGAGGTAGTCGGCTACTACGTTCTCCACTCCTTTCTTGTCCTTGATGGTGATATCAAATTCCTACAAGAGGAAGATCCATCGGATTAGTCGCGCCTTAGCATCCTTCTTTGTGAGAAGATACTTGAGGGCTGCATGATTTGTAAAAATAAGGATAGGCGACCCAATTAAATAAGTACAAAATTTATCTAAAGCAAATACTACAGCTAGCAATTCTTTTTTTCGTTGTAGAGTAATTCATTTGAGCACTATTTAAAGTCTTATTAGCATAGTAAATGACAAAAGGTTTTCCCTCTCTTCGCTGTCCAAGAATAGCACCTACAGCGTAGTCACTAGCATCACACATGATTTCAAAGGGCAAAATCCAATCCAGTGACTGCATTATAGGCGCGAAAGTAAGCTTGCCGATTAGTATTTGGAATGCTTCTTGACAAGCTTCTGTCCATTCAAAGGGAGTGTCTTTAACTAGGAGGGCACTTAGAGGTCTAGAGATGTTTGAAAAATTCTGTATGAACCTCCTATAAAAACCAGCATGACCAAGGAAAGATCTCGCATCCTTTATTGTCTTAGGGGTAGTTAATTTAGAGATTAATTCAATCTTAGATTGATCAACCTCTATTCCTTTAGAAGAGACAATATGTCCTAAGACAATACCGGATGGTACCATGAAATGACATTTTTCCTAATTTAAAACCAATTATTTTTCTTCACAGCGAATTAATACTCTTTCTAAATTCATTAAGCATGCTTCAAATGAAGATCTAAAAACAGTTAGGTCATCCATAAAAACCTCCATGCAACTTTCAACCATGTCACTAAAAATACTCATCATGCAGCGTTGAAAAGTAGCAGGGGCGTTACATAATCCAAATGGTATTCTACGAAAAACATAGGTGTCAAAGGAACAAGTAAAAGTGGTCTTTTCTTGGTCTTCTAATGCAATTTCTATTTGATAAGAACCAGAATAACCATCTAGAAAACAATAAAAGGGATGACCAGCTACACACTCAAGAATTTGATCAATAAAAGGGAGTAGGAAGTGGTCTTCCTGGGTGGCGGCATTTAATTTTCTATAATCAATGCACATACGCAATCCGGTCACAAGTTTGGTAGGGACTAGCTCTCCTAGGTCATTCTTCAGCACAGTGACTCCGAACTTTTTAGGGACGACTTGTATAGGGCTTACCCACTTACTATCAGCTATAAGATATATAATACCCGTATCTAACAGTTTCAGCACTTCATTTTTTACTACTTCTTTCATAGTGGGGTTAAGCCTACGTTGAGGGTCTCTACGAGGACTAGTTCCTTCTTCCAAATTTATTTTATGGGAGCAGATTAGGGGACTAATTCCCTTTAAATCAGCCATGCTCCATTCTAGGGCTGATTTGTGTGCATTTAAAGTTTGAATTAATTTCTTACCTTGGATCTTAGATAATTCAGAAGAAATAATAACAGGAAAGGTATCACCTGGACCGAGAAAGGCATGTTTTAGACCCTTAGGTAGTGGCTTCAATTCGAATTTAGGTGCTTCCATACTTGAGGGGACTTGTGTCTTGCTTCTTTCGGGCAGCTCTTCAAATCTCGGTTGCCATGCCCGATTACTATAATCTTGAGATTTGTCAAAAACAGCACATATATTAATTATATCAGTTCTATCATCAAATCAATCTCAGAATTAACAAGAAAATTCTTAAGAGGATCGTAATATGGGCTAAGGAAACTCTCTCATTGATGAGTGACTCAATCATGTAAAACTGGTGGTTTTCGTCCTCATCTTCAGGCTGTTTTGCAACATTGAAAATATTCACTTCAATGGTCATGTTGCCAAAGGACAACTTCATAAGTCCATTCCTACAATTTATTAGAGCATTCACAGTAGCAAGAAAATGTCTACCCAAAATCAAAGGGATTTTAGAGTTAATGGCAACAAGATAGTAAAATTTATCAATTTGAATCAAAACATCCTCTACCACACCTCGGGGTACTTTGACTGAACGGTCAGCCAATTGCAATACCACACCGGTTGGTTTGATTTCTCCTAACCCTAACTGTAAGCAAATAGAGAACGGCATCAGGTTTACACTAGCTCCTAAATCTAGCAAAGCTTGTCAAACCTCATGATTTCCATTGCTGCAAGCAATGGTAGGATAACCTGGATCTTTTTATTTTGGGGGAATTCTTTGCTCAATTAACGCACTAACTTGCTCAGTTAGGAATGTTGTTTTCTTGACATGGTGTTTTCTCTTAATTGTGCATAAATCCTTGAGAACTTTTGCGTAGGTGGGGACATGTTTAATTACATGCAAAAGAGGGAGATTAAGTTTCACTTGCCTTAAGTTCTCAAGGATTTCATTATTAATTTTTAGATTTTTCTTGTTGGACTTTAAGGCTTGAGGGAATGGGGCCTTAATAAGACTTTTAGTCATTTCAGGGTCTTTAGGCAACTCGGCTTCATTACTAGTTTGACCATTTCTCACATCCTCGGGTTTATTCATTGGTGGGATGTGTAGTGACTTACCACTTCGGGTCACAATAGCATTTACATCTTTCAAATTTTCTTGTGCCATATGTTGACCGTGAGGTACGAATTGAGCTTGGGATATCTCACTCAGTCACACTCAAGGAGCCCATTAATTTAGACACTTGGCTCCTTATTTCTTTGTTTTTCTCAACCACTTGTGCATTTAAAGCCTTAAACCTTTGATTTGTCTTACCTTGTGCTTCTATAAAAGCATGTAAGATGTTTTCTAAAGAGTTCCTAGAGGATAAAGGTGCATGATAAGGTGCTAGGTATTATCTAGGGGGTTGTGCATGCTGCTGATTTTCAGATTTCCAGCTGAAGTTGGGATGATTTCTCCAGCCCGGATTGTAAGTGTTAGAGAAGGGTGCTGGAGGCTTCTTGTACATGCCTAAGGCATTACATTATTCCTCATACAGCCCTCTCATGTCAACAAATATAGGGAAATCTTGGGCAGGATGATCAACCCCACCACACACAAAACATAGTTCTAAAGGTTCGGCTTGATTAACTATGTGTGTTGGTTTTTTAGTTTTTAATGCCTCTAACTCCCTAGTAAGCATCTCAACCTTGGCCTTAAGATTATCCTCTTCCCTAAGATGGTAGATTCCTCTACCATTATGGTTTCTTATAGGTCGTGACCTATTTTTACTTTCAGTAGCACTAGGTCCAGTCCATGTGTGAGCTTTTTCGGCAAGCTCATTGAGGTACTAAATAGTCTTATCAAGGTCTTTTTGTAGAAATTCACCATTGCACATCATCTCTACAAATTAGCGTTCTCTATAGGTAAGACCCTTATAGAAATAGCTCACTAAATGCCAATTTTCATACCCATGATGTGGGCATATACTTAACAGCTCTTTAAATTTCTCCCAAGACTGACACAAAGTGTCGTTTTCCTTTTGTACAAAGGCAGAGATTTGTCTTTTCAATGCATTAGTCTTATGTTGAGGGAAGTACTTGTTAAAAAAGACTTGGTTCATCTCATTCCATGACCCAATTGATCATTGTCTTAACGAGTATAACCAACTCTTAGCTTTGTCCTTCAAGGAGAAAGAAAAAAACTTAAGTCTTACGATATCATCGATTGTATCTTGACTATGAAAAGTCGCAACTACTTCCTCAAATTCTCTAATGTGCACATAGGGGTTTTCATTTTCCAAGCCATGAAAAGTAGGGAGTAATTGTATCATCCCTGTTTTAAAATCTTGATGGCGAGTGTTGGCTGGAAACATAATGCATGATGGTGTGGCTGTTTGACTAGGGTGTAGATAACCTCTAAGTGTCCTAGCAACATTTTCATTAGGGTTTTCAGCCATGTTAACAAAATTTTCTATATTTTCTGTTGGGTGTACACTAGGGTGTGATCTAGGTGAGGTCTCACTAACGGACGTGGAAGGGAAAAGTATTTCTAATTCGGGTCCCTTAATGAATCTCCCTCGTGAATCTCTCGGTCTAAGCATACGCTAACTGAGTTTTTAAAAGTGATAAATAAAACAGAACACAACAAAATCAGAAAATCAAAACTAATAGAAAGGAACGATAGTGCCGCCTTGTCTTAGAGTTGACAAACTTCCTTGTAAGTAAGCACATTTCCCCGGCAACGGTGCCAAGATTTGATTACACCCAAATATACGCGGTTGTTGTAACACGACTTTGGGGTGTCGATTCCACAGGGAAACAAGTTAACTGCAAAAGAAGGTGTGAACCATAACACAAACGATAAAGATTTAAGTGAGTAGATATGAATTTCTGGTAATGAAGTAATTATGAAAAATAGATTATAAAATATAATAGGAGGATAACAAGGATCCGGGAATCCTCCCTAGGTTCGTTGCCCTACAACTAACTTGATTTAGTTATTTTTATCTCGGTTGCAAGTTTCATATCCCAAACAGGCAACTGGCAATTATTCAATGAGCACATACACAAACCCTAATATGCTTGTAATGAAATACTTCTTATTTTCGATTCATGCACATATGATCTATCCTATAGGTTTATCAAGAAACGACGATATATCTTTGTCGACAATATTGCAGTAATGGACAAACCTAAAGGCTAGATTTACCAGACTCAATTATACCCAAACAATCTTGACATAAGAGAAGCATGACTAAATTTATATTAAGGAAAAAGATACAATCACTGGAATAGATAAGATCTTATAATTAGATAAAGAAGTAAATCATGACAATGTCTGAAAATAAGTTCTTATTACAACTAAATCAAATGAGGGAAGATATGAACAACTACACCTAGGGATTCATCCCTTCGCCTTACTGGGAAGTTAGTTAGCCATGGTGTTCATAGCTAAACACTTTTATGGATGAGAGCTGCTGCCTTTAGTTTTCTGGGTTTTTCTCCATAATCCAGATCCCCTCTTGATTACGCCCAACGTATAACACGGTTATTGTAGTATGACTTTGGGGTGTCGATTCCATAAGGAAACAAGTTAAGTACAAAGGAAAATGTGCGAACCTTAAAACGAACGATAAAAGTTAAATTCAAGATTTTTGAGCTTTGATAGTGAAATAATGTAAAAGAAAATTGTGTAAATGTAAATGAAATATAAATGAGAAATAACAAGGTTCTGGGAATCCTCCTTAGGTTTGTTCCCTATTTCCACTCTTGATTCAATTGATTTTATCTCGATTGTAAGTTTCAACTCCCAAACAAGCAATCAGAATATATTCAATCAAGCACATTTACAACTCTTATATAATTGCTACGAATTAATCATTGATTTCGGTTCATGCACACATGACCGATCTTAAAGATTATCAAGAAATGACAATATATCTTAAAAGATAATATCGCAATAATGGACAATAAATAAGATAAATCTACTGGAATCAATCACATCCAAGCAACCTCAATGGAGCAGAAAGATGCAATCACCAGATTAAGAGAGTCTAAAAGAAGAAGAATAAAAAGTACATCTATCACATGATCTCAAAAGTGAGTCTGGATAAATGGTCAGCTACTACGTTCTCCATTCTTTTTTTATCCTTGATGGTGATATCAAATTCTTGCAAGAGGAGGATCCATCGGATTAGTCGTGCCTTAGCATTCTTCTTCGTAAGAAGATACTTAAGGGCTGCATGATCTGTAAAAATAAGGATAAGAGAACCAATTAGATGAGCACAAAATTTATCTAAAGCAAATACTACAGCTAGCAACTCTTTTTCAGTTGTAGAGTAATTCATTTGAGCACTATTTAAAGTCTTACTAGCATAGTAAATGACAAAAGGTTTACCTTCCCTTTGCTGTCCAAGAACAGCACCTACAGCGTAGTCACTAGCATCGCACATGATTTCAACAGGTAAAGTCCAATCTGGTGACTGCATTATAGGTGCGGAAGTAAGCTTGCCAATCAACATTTTAAAGGCCTCTTGACAAGCTTGACTCCACTCAAAGGGGGTATCTTTAACTAGGAGGGCGTATAGCGGTCTAGATATTTTTGAAAAATTTTGTATGAACCTCCTATAAAAACCAGTATGACCAAGGAAAAATCTCTCATCCTTTATTGTCTTAGGGGCAGGCAACTTAGAGATTAACTCAATCTTAGATTGATCAACCTCTATTCCTTTAGAAGAGACAATATGCCCTAAGACAATACCGGATGGTACCATAAAATGACATTTTTCCCAATTTAAAACCAATTCTTTTTCCTCACAGCGAATTGATACTCTTTCTAAATTCATTAAGCATGTTTCAAATGAAGATCCAAAAACAGTTAGGTCATCAATAAAAACCTCCATGCAATTTTCAACCATGTCACTAAAAATGCTCATCATGCAGCGTTGAAAAGTAGCAGGGGCGTTACATAATCCGAATGGCATTCTACGAAAAGCATAGGTGCCAAAGGGACAAGTAAATGTGGTCTTTTCTTGATCTTCTAATGCAATTTCTATTTGATAGTAACCAGAATAACCATCTAGAAAACAGTAGAAGGGATGACCAGCTACACGCTCAAGAATTTGATCAATAAAAGGGAGTGGGAAGTGGTCTTTCTTGGTGGCAGTATTTAATTTTCTGTAATCAATGCACACACGCCACCCGTTCACAAGTTTGGTAGGGACTAACTCTCCTAGGTCATTCTTTATCACAGTGACTCCAGACTTTTTTGGGATGACTTGCGTAGGGCTTACCCACTTACTATCAGCTATGGGATATATAATACCCGTATCTAATAGTTTCAACACTTCATTTTTCACTACTTCTTTCATAGTGGGGTTAAGCCTACATTGAAGGTCTCTACGAGGACTGGTTCCTTCATCCAAATTTATTTTATGGGAGCAGATTAGGGGACTAATTCCCTTTAAATCAGCCATGCTCCATCCTAGGGCTGATTTGTGTTCATTTAAAGTTTGAATTAATCTCTTACCTTGGGTCTCAGTTAATTCAGAAGAAATTATAACAGGAAAAGTATCACCTGGACCGAGAAAGGCATGTTTTAGACCCTTAGGTAGTGGCTTCAATTCGATTTTAGGTGCTTCCACACTTGAGGGGACTTAAGTCTTGTTTCTTTCGGGAAGCTCCTCAAACCTTGGTTGCCACGCCTGATTTCCATAATCCTGAGATTTGTCAAAAACAGCACATATATCAATTATATCAGTTTTATCATCAAATAAATCTATCTCAGAATTAACAAGAAAATTTTCAAGAGGGTCATAATCATTAGTTAAGAAAACTCTCTCATTGACGAGTGACTCGATCATGTAAAGCTGGTGGTTTCCGTTCTCATCTTCGGGCTGTTTTGCAACATTGAAAATATTTACTTCAAGGGTTATGTTGCTAAAGGACAACTTCATGAGACCATTCCTACAATTTATTAGAGCATTTGCAGTAGCAAGAAAAGGTCTAGCCAAAATCAAAGGGATTTTAGAGTTAGTATCTACAGCAGAAGTAGTATCAAGAATTAAGAAATCAACAGGATAATAAAATTTATCAATTTGAATCAAAACATCCTCAACCACAGCTCGGGGTACCTTGACTGAGCGATAAGCCAATTGTAATACCACACCGGTTGGTTTGATTTCTCCTAACCCCAGCTGTAAGTAAATGGAAAATGGCATCAGGTTTACAGTAGCTCCCAGATCTAATAAGGCTTGTCCAACCTCATGATTTCCAATGCTGCAAGCAATGGTAGAACAGCCCGGATCTTTGTATTTCGAGGGAATTCTTTTCTCAATTAGTGCACTAACTTGCTTAGTTAGGAAAGCTATTTTCTTGACTTGATGTTTCCTCTTAATTGTGCATAAATCTTTGAGAACTTTTGCATAGGTGGAGACTTGTTTAATCACATGCAAAAGGGGAAGATTAAGTTTCGCTTGCCTTAAGTTCTCAAGGATTTCATCATTCATTTCCAGATTTTTCTTGTTGGATTTTAAGGCTTGGGGGAATGGGGCCTTAACAGGACTTTGGGTCACTTCAGGGTCTTTAGGCAACTTGGTCTCACTACTGGTTTGACCCTTCACATTCTCGAGTTTATTCTCTGGTGGAATGTGTAGTGACTTACCTCTTCGGGTCACAATGGCATTTATATTTTTCACATTTTCTTGTGCCATATGTTGACCGTGAGGTATGGACTGAGCTTGGGCAAGGAACTTACCTCGCTCAGTCACACTCAAAGATCTCATCAATTTAGACACTTGGCTCCTTATTTCTTTGTTTTCCTCAACCAACTGTGTAATTAATGCCTCACACTTTTGGTTTGTCTTGCCTTGTGCTTCTATAAAAGTATGTAAGGAGTCTTCTAAAGAGTTCCTAGAAGATGAGGGTGCATGATAAGGTGCTGGCTACGATCTAGGGGGCTGCACATGCTGCTGATTTTCAGATTTCCAACTGAAGTTGGGGTGATTTCGCCACCCCGGATTATAAGTGTTAGAGAAGGGTGCTGAGGGCTTCTTGTACATGCCAAAGGTATTGCATTGTTCCTCGTACAGCCCTCTCATGTCAACAAAAGTGGGACAATCTTGGGTGGGATGATCAACCCCGCCACACACAAAACATGATTCTAAAGGTTCGGCCTGATTAACCATGTCTGTTGGTATTTTCGTTTTTAATGCCTCCAACTCCCTAGTAAGCATTTCAACCTTGGCCTTGAGGTTATCCTCTTCCCTAAGATGGTAGATTACTCTACCACTAGGTCGTGACCTATTTGTGCTCTAAGTAGCACTAGGTCCAGTCCATGTGTGAGCTTTCTCAGCAAGCTCATTGAGGTACTCAATAGCCTCATCGGGGTCTTTTTGCAGAAACTCTCCATTACACATCATATCGAAAAATTGATATTCTCTATAGGTAAGACCCTCATAGAAATAGCTCACTAAACGCCAATTTTCGTACCTATGATGTGGACACATACTTAACAGCTCTTTAAATTTCTCCCAAGACTGATACAAAGTCTCGTTTTCCTTTTGTGCAAAGGTGGAGATTTGTCTTTTCAAAGCGTTAGTCTTATGTTGAGGGAAGTACTTGTTAAAAAAGACTTGGGTCATCTCATTCCAAGACCCAATTGATCGTGGTCTCAGCGAGTATAACCAACTCTTAGCTTTATCCTTTAATGAGAAAGGAAAAAACTTGAGTCTCACGATATCATCAGTTGCATCGTGACTATGGAAAGTCGCAACTACTTCCTCAAATTCTCTAATGTGAACATAGGGGTTCTCGTTTTCCATGCTATGAAAAGTAGGGAGAAGTTGTATCATCCCTGTTTTAAAATCTTGATGACGGGTATTTGCTGGAAACATAATGCACGATGGTGTGGCTGTCCGACTAGGATGTAGGTAATCTTTAAGAGTCCTAGCACCATTCACATTTGGATTTTCAGCCATGTTAACAAAATCCTCTAAATTTTCTGATGGGGGTGCACTATGGTTTGATCTAGGCGAGGTTTCACAAATGGAGGTGGAAGGAGAGGGTAACTCTAATTCGGGTCCTCTAATGAATCTACCTCGCGAATCTCTCAGTCTAAGCATGCACCAATTAATTTAGAGGGGGAATAAATAAATAAAACAATATAATAAACAAATAAATAAAACAGAATAATAAACAAATAAATAAAACAGAGTAATAAATAGATAAATAAAAAAAGAATAATAAACAGATAAATAAAAACAGAATAATAAACAGATAAATAAAAACAGAATAAAAAAAGAAAATTACAAAATCAAAACAAAAGTAAAGGAATGATATTACCATATTTACAAACTGCTGAAAAGAAAAATATTTACAATTTTTTTTTTTTTTTACTGTCACACTCAAAGTTGACAAGTTTCCTTATACTTAAGCGAGTTTCCCCGGCAACGGCGCCAAAATTTGATTACGCTCAAACTATAACGCAGTTATTGTAGTACGGCTTTGGGGTGTCGATTCCACAGGGAAACAAGTTAAATACAAAGGAAAATGTGTGAACCTTAAAACGAACGATAAAAGTTAAACTCAAGATTTTTGAGCTTTGATGGTGAAATAATGTAAAAGAAAATTGTGTAAATGTAAATGAAATATAAATGAGAAATAACAAGGTTCCGGGAATCCTCCTTAGGTTTGTTCCCTATTTCCACTCTTGATTCAGTTGATTTTATCTCGATTGCAAGTTTCAACTCCCAAACAAGCAATCAGAATATATTCAATCAAGCACATTTACAACTCTTATATAATTGCTACGAATTAATCATTGATTTCGATTCATGCACACATGACCGATCTTAAAGATTATCAAGAAACGACAATATATCTTAAAAGACAATATCGCAGTAATGGACAATCAATAAGATAAATCTACTAGAATCAATCACATCCAAGCAACCTCAATGGAGGAGAAGGATGCAATCATCGGATTAAGAGAGTCTAAAAGAAGAAGAATAAAAAGTACATCTATCACATGATCTCAAATCTTCTTACTTAATCAATGAATAATTCATAAACAATATTTAACAATAAATCCGTACAACTGAATCAAGAACAGGAAATAAAGAACAAGAAATCCCTAAAGATTCATCCATTTCCCTTGTAAAATGATTAGTTGGCCATGGAAATCAAGGTGGAAGAACAATAAGGATGCTCTCCCCTTGATTTGGCCATGGAGTTCAAGGTGGATGAACAATATGGATGTTCTCCCCTTGATTTGCAACCAAAGAAAACTTAGAAATAAAATGGAAGAATGCTGGATTTGGATCCCTTGAATCCTCTCTTTTTTCTCTCTTCCTTGCTTTCTCCCTTCAATGCCCAGCTGCATACTCCATAAAGATATATTTATAGAGCATGAGGGGGGTGTTTTGGTCTTGGAGAATGTCATTTGCTTGCCCTAATCCGGTCAAGAGGCGAGTGGGCCGTGCTGTGCGTCTGGGCCTGCTGTGCTGGCCTGAATTGTTTCCACTAAAACTGCCATAACTTTCTCTAGAAAAATTCTTTTTACGAACCGTGAAATTCTCCAGAAAATAGACTTTCGAATATTTCTAAGAATATATGGCTCATCATCTGGTTCTTCCTACATCAATACAGTTTAATCTGCAAAGATGATTGATCTGTGCGGGAAATTCTGGCAATTCAGTGAAACTGCTTCAGCTTGTATGCAGAAGTGCACACTCTAGTGTGCCTACCCTTAACTTGCTCCAAAGTGATGCACACACTTGTGTGCAGTCTTTTAGCTTACTTTACTTTATTACTTCAGCCTTGGTTTAGACTTTAACCATCTTTGAATCATGTTTGGACATGTCTAAACCTTGGACAAAAACGAGCACCGACACCCAAGATCTTTTGGTGCTTTAAACATGGATCGCTTTATTATCTCTTTTGTACTCAAAGCACCTGAAAAATGCATTGAATTAAGTCAATGATTTATGAATATCACTTTAGAGTTATCAACATGTAAAAGTGTGATTATGACCGAGATCAACCCTAAAATGTTAACAATTAAGTATTGTTTAGATGCATTTTATGACTCTCATCACCTCTCTTAAGCCTTAAGTGTCCTATTTATAGTATAAGGGTCCAAGGAGTATTCTTGGGTTTTAATCTAATGTTTAAAACCCTAATTAAAGTCTATCTCAGAGATACAATCCCGTGTTCGCGCTGTGGTGCTGCTTGAGGAGCACCGCGGTGCTAGGCACAATTTAACTGGGCGAGCTTCTGGGCATCGCGGTGCTAGCTGAGGAGCATCGCAGTGCAGGCTATTTGTTCACAACATGGGAGTTTCTGGGCATCGCGGTGCTGACTGAGGAGCACCTTGGTGCTGGCTGTTTACTGATTTTCTTCATGCTTTGCCTCTCCGCAGCCACTCCCATGCTTCGTCGTGCATGGAACCCTGGTGCTTTTTCTTCTCTTTGGACTTAAAATACCTGAAAATGCACTATAATAAGTTAGTGGTCGAATAATATTACTTAAGAGTCATCAACACATAAAAGTACAATAAAGACCGAGAAGAATCATGAAATGCTAACAATTAAACATTGTTGAGATGCATTTTATGGCTCTTATCAGACACCAGTTGGCTCAGTGCTATGTCGAAGTACCGGAGCACCGAGCGAAAGACCGTGTGGAGGGGGAACCTAAACCCAGCCTTCATGTGTTATTCATAGGCGCACAGCTCATAAGGCACGTGGCTCGGAAGGGCATCGCAAGCCCTCTCCGCATCCTCTAGTACCTGAAAGGCATAGTCTAACAAAATCTGGTAGGCCATCCTCATCCTCTGGAGGTTCGCCTCCTCAACTACGCTCGCCTCAGAATTGGCCTCGAATGATTATTCCTCCCTCTCCGCCATCGAGGCATCATCCCTGAAATTTATTAGCGTACAATCAACCTCATTCTCCTCTTCAGAAATGCCTTCTCCCTCCTCCTCACTTTCCTCTTCATCGTCCTCCTTGGGGACGAAGGGCACCAGGGCAAGGGTGCCCTCCCAAAGAACGATCTCCAAGGAAGAGGCGTCCTCATTGAAGGAGACACCCATGCCATCCTCCAGCTCCCCTGATAAATCTCTACTACCCTCGCTACCGCTATTCACCCTATGATCAGACATGGTATAAAGCGGTAGAAAACTCACCAAGGGAATGAACGAGGGTTGTGTATGTACGGCTTCGGTTCCTCCAAGGAAGTCACCACTCTGTAGTTTAACTCCCGAGTAGCTTGAACTTTCAAATCACCAAACCTCCCGAATTGCTGATCAAGTACTCCAAACTCTCACGAGTGCTCTAAAGGTTTCTTTCTCTCTTTCAAAGCTCTAAAATTGCAAGTGAGGAGAAAATGGGAGGAAATCATCCCTATATAAGGATTGCAGTAGCAGGGACGAAGGACATTAATTTCCCCTACTTGAAAAGACGTGACCCATGATGTCACCTAGGCGCCGTTCGCTCTCCCCAAAGCACCAGCTGGCATAAAGATACAATCTTTCCTATACCCCGGGCATCGCCATACTAAAAGTAGCCATCCAAATATTTAATACATTCTGGATAAGGCCCATGGGGCCCAAGAAGATGAGGCCCAGGGGATCTAAAGTCAAAAGACCAAGGAAAATAAGGGTTCAAATGAAAATCTCTAAAGACCAAGCATGTGAGCTGCTTGTCACATGCTCGCGCCTAAAAATCTCCAAGTTCGAGCCTATGGACTGCTTGTCAAACATTCGGCCTGAAATCTCCAAAGAACGAGCATGTGAGTTGCTTGTCACATGCTTGGCCTAAAAATCTCCAAGTCCGAGTGCATGGACTGTTTGTCAAATGCTCGGCTTGAAATCTCTAAAGATCGAGCATGTGAGCTGCTTGTCACATGTTCGGCCTAAAAGTCTCCAAGTCTGAGTGTATGGACTGCTTGTCAAACACTCAGCCTGAAATCTCCAAAGACCGAGCATGTGAGCTACTTATCACATATTTGGCCTAAAAGTCTCCAAGTCCGAGTATATAGATTGCTTGTCAAACACTAGGCCTGAAATCTCCAAAGACTGAGCATGTGAGCTACTTTTCACATGCTTGGCCAAAAATTCTCCAAGTCCGAGTAGGTGAGTTTCTCCTCACACGCTCAGCCCAAGATCTCCAAGACCGAGCATGTGAGTTGCTCCTCACATGCTCTGCCCAGGATCTCCAAGACCGAGCATGTAAACTGCTCCTCACACACTCGGCCTAGGATCTCCAAGATCGAGCATGTGAGCTGCTCCAAGATCGAGCATGTGAGCTGCTCCAAGATCGAGCATGTGAGCTGCTCCTTACACGCTCGGCCCAGGATCTCTAAGAGCGAGCATATGAGTTGCTCCTCACACACTCAGCCCAGAATCTCCAAGACTGAGCATGTGACTTGTTCCTCACACACTTGGCCCAGAATCTCCAATATCGAGCATACGAGTTGCTCCTAATACGCTCGGCTTAGAATCTCTAAGACTAAGCATGTGAGTTGCTCCTCACACACTTAGCCCAGAATATTCAAGACTGAGCATGTGAGCTGCTCCTCACATGCTCTACCCAAAACCTCCAAGACCAAGCACGAAAACCAAACTCGCTCTAAAGTTCCCTAGTCCGTGGATGAGAGTCATTCGTTTCCCAATATCTCCAAGTATAAATGCTCGGCCACGGCACAAACATCACATCTTACTTTCTCAAGGCACACAAGTACCTGAGGAAGTGGGGGGCCTATGATGGAGCCTACAAAACCCTCGTCTAATAGGACGTCTACACGTGGAGTCTGGCATAATCAATAGGATGTTGACTTATGTCAATGCTCTGCAGCATGCAAAGCACACGTGGAACGGGTAAATCACACAATTGCCACGTCAAAGCGCGATTAACGAGCCTAACTCCTTCTGAAACATGCGACCCTCTGAGACACGTGACTCTCTGAGAATGCAACTAAGACCTAACTCCAGAAGCCCGGGATCACAGGGGTAAGACCATCCTGCCCCCACGTAGGCTACCTTAACTCGGAACACTATAAATAGCCTAAGGTATGTAAGTTCGAAACACAATTCTTTCACTTCACAAACACACAAGAAACAATCTATGCTAATTTACTTTAAAATTAATCATTGGTCTCTCTTAAACCCTCGTCCTAACTAGAGCGTCGGAGCGCCTTCGAAGGTCCCCCCTCCATTCTTTCCGAGGGTCCCCTAGTTCACCCTTGTTCACTTGTGCAGATCCTGAGAAGCCAACCCTGGATCCTTGAAAGTCAACGTCAGGTCAACAACTTTATTTCGGCATCAACACCACTAATAACTCAGGGCCTGCTAGCGATTCATATGGAAATAGGCCTTATCCCCATGCGACGACATTGAGGAAGAAGTGTTCGACAACTCCGAGGAAGACAACCAACAACTCCTTCGTCATTGTTGCCAGTAACTAAAACAAATCGACGTGCCGTGCAGGTGCCCATCATTGAAGCGGGCAGTGAGACTACAAATTCAGAAACAGAGACAACAACCACCTCTAGAACTAGAACTACCGCAACAACAAAGACAATAAGGACAAGGACGACAGGGATAGTAGTTTTGTGGGTGGAAGGTAAAGAAGATGCTTGCCATTGCTTCCAACATACCTTCAATGTGCCAGATTGCGCCTAGGAGCTATTCTTTCGAGTTACCACGATGGTGGTTATATGAGTAAAATAACACAAAAATGCTAGTACCTAGCAAAGGCACACGATGTGAATTATGTCATAATTAAATAAAGTTCACTCTTGCTCTGGTGTTTTAGCTAGAGATTAGCTAACTAGCTACAATGACTAGTTAGCTATAGTGATAAAACACATTGTCGTGTGTTTAGTAGTATGTAGATGGAGTAGGTAGTTGAGGATATGTGTAATCAGAAGTCTCTTTAATAAGAGTAGTGAAGATCTTGTTTTCTTAAGTAAGAACCTCTTTCTAGGTTTGATCTCTTCTTAATTAATAATTTAATAGAAAATAATAAAAATACTTGTTTAATTAATTATATTGGAGTTGCATGGTAATTACAAATGAAAACCATAAGACACGTAATTTTAAAATTTTCTATTATGCGTGCATAGCCTCTACAATTGAATCTTTAAGAGTTATATGTAAGTTAGTAACTATTGTACAATTTTATGGATTAATAAATAAAATGTTCAAAAAGAAATATTTGAGGCTATATATATAAATTACATGTGTAGCTACAATTGAAATTTTAGAGTTACAAGTAAGTCCTTGTTTGGTTGGGATTTATTTGTCTACTCATGGGTTTATTTATACTTTAAGACCCAAAAATGTTGTTTATCGTCAGTTATTGATCTTAATTCAATCACTTATCAATATCAACAATTTGTTACTTATACATGTCCTATAAGTTTGGTTCAAGGATTTAACCCTACCATTTCTCTCTCCTCACTCTCAAACCCTACTCCAATTATTCTCGTATTCGCAAATTAATTCTCTCATCTTCCGTGATAAACTATTTGACTTACGAGAAGTTCTTGTCTGATATAGTGTCATAAGAGATATATGACATAAGAGTCCATCTCACCGTTAAATGGTATGAGAAGAGAGAGAAAAAAGATATTTTATTCTTATTTAAGGGTGAGATGGACCCTTGTGCCATGTATCTCTCATAGCACTTAGCTAGACAATAATTTTTCTTGACTTATACTTTTTTTAAATTCTTCTTTATTTTTGGTATTTTTCTTTTAATTCTAAAAATTGAACTCAGTTTTTCCATACAGTTTTTTTCCTCCTTATATGTGTAGTTGGTGAATTTCTCTCAGGTTCTCATGAGAATTTTTCGGCAAGTAAATTGTTAAAAGTTTCTTGATTATAGATGGGCTAATATAAATATGGAGAGAGATTGTGTAGAACATACGACAGTTCTACACCATGGATCATATAATTTGCCATGATTCATGAAAATTATTGCATAACTTTTAAAATATAATATAATATTATGAATTCTTGGTTCAATAACATAATATAATAGTTTGTTAATTTTGGTGGAAAAATGAGAGAGTTATGATGAAAATTAGAATTTTGGTCGTTTGACCTGCATTCTAGTGGAGCCAACCTAGAGGTTAGAGATGACATTGTTCATGTAACAAATTACATTTTGACCCCATTTTATGAAAACTTTAGAAATGAACCAAAATTAATCATTTTAACGGAAGTTATTATAAATGTATATACTCTTAATGTAAATAATATTAGGAATTTCTAGTCTATTGTAAATAGGAAACCTTAGTCCTATTAGAACACTCTGATATACTCTAGTCCTATTAGGACACTCGTATATAAACACCCTATAAATATGAGTTTCTAATACTGCAATATTAAGTAGTTAGAATATACAAATCCTAAATTTCTATTTCAATCTTTTCATGGTATTAGAGCAGTAAGATCAAAAAAACCCTAAACATTTGTTTACTCCCTCTAAATCCAAAATCATGGAAAACATTGCCCTAATTACTTTTTCCTTCACCGAAATCCCCTACCCTGCTATAGTCCTCAGTAACATCATGGCTGACATCACCTATGTGCCTAGCGCCGCATATAACTCCTCAGTCCCCTTTGTTCCATCAGCTAGTCCTGTCATAATCATGCCTACACCTACAGCCGGTCTTTCACTTATTATTACAGCCGATCCTTCACTTGGTTCCTCACTCTTTATCTCACCTGCCAATTTTTCTACTCTCCTTACTACACCTAGTCCCATACCCATCACCTCCCATCAACACTCTCTCTCTCACCCAGTCACTCTCCCTCTAGCACTCGGTTCCTCACTCTCCCTCTCACCCGCCACTTATTCTCAACAGACACACCAATTTCCTACAGCACCCGCTCCTACACATCTCCTTCCCTACGATGCCACACTACCACAAATACCAGAATTTTCTATTTTTCCCACCTCGCCAACCAACACAATGCCCAATACATAATTAATTCCTCTATCAAGGTCTGTACCCTCCTCTCTAATCTCCCTCTGTTCTCCGCTTCTAGTATCACCCATCTGGTTAATATTGAACTTAATAATTCTAATTATATTCTTTGGCGCTCTTAATTTTAACCAGCCTTTATAAGTTACGACTTGATCATGTACGTTGATGATACTTTCCTTATTCCTACCCAGTATTAGTATTCTAGTGATGACACCACAACTCTTAACCCTGCTTTCTCACACTGGCTCTGTACGGACCAATACCTTCGCTCTTAGATTAATGCAACCCTTACCTCAGACATACTCCAAGACATCCATGATCTTTGTACTTCTCGAGATGTCTAGCTGGCCGTGGAACAATGTTACTTTGATCAGTCTAATACAAATGAGTTGGACCTTCGCCTGAAGCTTCATCAGCATACTAAAGCTGACAAATCTATGGAACAATATCTTAGGACCTCAAAGCCATAGTTGATGCTCTTGTTGCCATCAATTCACCTCTCTTTAGCAAAGGGCTCATCTTATATGCCTTAGCAGGTTTGCCTACTGAGTATGAAAACTCCATCACCACAGTCATCAACACCAATATCACTCTTACTTTTGACAGTATGCACACTAAGCTGCTCCTCTAAGAACAATGTGTGAAGCATTTTAAGGTCTCTTCTCAGCTTTCTGACCCTCCTACAGCTTTTGCTACCACCATTACCTCTGGTGCTTCTCGTGGTTGTGGCGGGGGTCGTTCTAGTTATTGGATTCGTGGCCGAGGATGTGGCTGCAATACTGGTCGTGGTGCTTACTCCCAGTATAGTTCATGTACTAATCAGTCCTCTCACTTCTTTCTTATATTTAATCGATCTGCTGGTATTTTCCCTTACAGTTGTGAAGGTTTATTAGGATTGCATCCTGGTGCATCCTCCACGTCATGTCAAATTTGTCACACCACCAATCACCTTGCCTTAACTTGTCCTCATCGGTTCAATCATGTTGTTATCTCTCATGACTTGCCAAAATATTTTGCTACCATGTCATTTGGTGAGTCTAATGCCACTCAGTGGTACCCTGATATGGCTGCCTCCGCTCACATGACTCTTCAATCAGGTATACTTATTAACCTTACACCTTATTCTGGAAAAAACTAAAATTTTGGTTAGTAATGGACAATTGTTTAATATTAATAATGTTGGTTCTTTTTTCTTAAGCACCTCTACCAAACCACTTCACCTTAAAATGTCCTGTATATCCCACAATTATCTCACACTTTACTTTTTATTAAATGTTTATATTCTAATAACAACTCTTTCACTAACTTTAATGCATCTCATGTTGTTATTAAGGAAAAGAGTACGAGGATAACTCTTCCCAAATCCCCTAGTAATGGTGACCTCTACCTTATTCCACCCGGCTCAGTCACTCTCTACCCTTTGGCACTAGTCTCTCGTTAAGTCTCTGATGATGTTTGACATCGTCGACTTGGTCATTTAGGTCCCCGTGTATTTTCTCTTTTACAAACTCGCAAGAATATTTCATTATCTTCTAAATATTTTGGTTTTTGCTCGGAGTGTCAGTTAGACAAGTCTAAACGTTTAACTTTTGATTATGTTCAGTATTGTACTGACCAACCTTTGGCTTTAATACATTCTGATGCTTAGCAATCTCCTATTTTATCAAATATGGGTTATCGATATTATGTTATTTTGTGAATGATTTTTCTCATTATTCTTGGATTTTTCCTATGCGTAAAAAATCTGAAGTCTTTCAACACTTTTGTACCTTTAAAGCTCTTGTTGAAAATCAATTTTCTGGAAAAATAAAATCTTTTCAAACTGATGGTGGTAAAGAATTTGATCAAACACCTTTCAAACAATTTTTTGCTCAACATGGTATTACTTTTTCCATGCCTTGCCTGGACATTCCTCAACAAATTGGTATAACAGAACGTAAGCATAGACACATTAGTGAAATGACACGCACCCTCTTAATTCACTTATCTCTTCCTGAGTCATTTTGGGTCGATGCTACATACACTGCACTTTACATCATCAATCGTCTCCCTACTCCTATTTTGCAAAATCAATTTCCTTATACAAAATTGTTATCTAAAATTACTGATTACTTATCTTTTTGTGTCTTTGCATATGCTTGCTATCCTAACCTCACTACCAATGTACCCAGCTTATACCTCGATCCAAACAATGTGTCTTCTTAGGTTATGCTCAAATTTACAAAGGATACAGGTGTCGAGATCCCACCACTGGTCGTGTCTATACTTGTCGTCATTTTGTCTTCCATGAACTATGTTTTCCCTATCATAATCTCACTACACCTAATCGCTCATCCATTCCTCCACTTGTTCTTACTGTGGTCGAGCCCCTGCATCAATCTTCTCCCTCCCCCTATATTTCCTTTAACTCATGTTCCTAGTCTCCTTGTTCCTAATCTTCATTCTCCACCATTGACTTCCATTACCTCATCCACCTTCGGTCTCTACCCCTGGACCCCTAATTTCATCTCCTGTCACTCAACCTACCCTACCAATGTCTTTCCCTTACCATATTTTTTATTCGTCTCCTAAGCCCCAACCTCAGTTTTTTCCACTCCCATTGTCATTCCTTCTCTTGAACCAACTGTTCTTTCTATCTCCACTTTTCCACCACTATCCCACCCTACCCCTTGTCACCCCATGATCATTCGTTCTAAAACTGAAATTCGCAAACCCAAACAATTATTCTCTCTTTCCACTACTACCCAACAAATTAAACCGACTTGTTTTTCTTAGGAAAATAAAGATCCCGAGTGGTGGTTAGTTATGTTTGACAAATTTAATGCACTTTTAACTAACCACACTTGGGATCTGGTTTCATATAATCCAATGAAAAATTTAGTTGGGTGTAAGTGGATTTACAGAATTAAATATTGGGTTAATGGGTCTGTGAAGCACTACAAAGTGAGGTTGGTCGCTTAGGAATTCCATCAATAACCAGGTATTGACTATCATGAAACTTTTAGTCCTGCTGTTAAACCTACTACTATACGCACTGTTTTATCCTTGACAATTTCTTATTCGTGGATGATTCGACAACTTGATGTTAAAATGCATTTCTTCATGGTTATCTTAATGAAGTGGTGTACATGAAATAGATTCCTGGTTTTGTTGATACCTTTTGTCCCACTCATGTTTGTAAATTACACAAAGCCATTTATGGTTTGAAACAGGCTCCTTGGGCTTCGTTTTACCGCTTTAGTTCTTTCTTTTTTACTCTTCAGTTTTCTTGTAGTCGAGTAGACACTTCAATGTTTGTTCTTGCATCATCCCATGGTCTTCTTATCTTACTACTGTATGTTGATGACATTATTCTCACTGGTAATAATTCTAGTCTTCTTTTTTGTTTTATTCATACTTTATCTAATCAATTTGCTATGAAGAATCTTGCAAATATTCATTACTTCATTGGCATTGAAGATGTTCTCATCCCATTGATTTGTTTCTCTCTTAAACTAAATACACCAATGCCCTTTTACTTAAATTTTCTATGTCTTCAACCAAACCAGTTAAAACTCATTTACCTTCCCAGACTGCACCTTCACTACATGAGGGTGACCTACTAGTAGATCCTTCAGAATTTAGGAGTATGGTTGAAAGTATTCAGTACTTAACCATGACCCGACTTGATATTGAATATACTGTTAATCTGGCTAGTCAGTTTTTGCATTCTCCCCGCATGGCTCATTTTCAACTTGTTAAATGTATTTTTCGCTATTTATGTGGTACTACTAATCATGGGTTACTTCTTGCTTTTGTAAAGGATTTTTCTCTTTCATACTATGCAAATCCTGACTTGGCCAGTTGCCCTGACAGTCGTCAGTCCACCACATGTTATGCTGTCTTCCTTAGACCAAACATTATTTCTTGGAAAGCAAAGAAACAACCCACTGTATCTCGTTCCAGCATTGAATCTGAATACCGATCCCTTTTTTATGCTGTGGCTGAGACCTACTGGATTCGCCAGCTTCTATATGACTTATATGTGTTCTTAACTCGTCTAGTTCGAGTGTATTATGATAACATTGGTGCCACCTATCTTGCTACTAATCCAGTGTTCCATGCTCGTACCAAGCATATTGAGATAGATTTTCACTTTGTTTACGAAAAAGTAACCCAAGGAGATGTCTAGATCCGGTATATTCCTACTGATGCCCAACTTGCAGATATCTTCACAAAAAGATTGTCATCAACTCGGTTTCTTCAACATAAAAGCAATCTCTATGTGGCTTCACCTCATTCGGATTGATGGGACGTGTAAATATATATATACTCCTAATGTAAATAATATTAGGAATTTCTAGTCTATTGTAAATAGGAAACCTTAGTCCTATTAGAACACTCTGAGATACCCTAGTCCTATTAGGACATTCTTCTGTAAACACTCTATAAATATGAGTTTCTAATACTACAATATTAAGCAGTCAAAATATACAAACCCTAAATTTCTATTTCAGTCTCTTCAGCTATCAATAATAATCTGGTTTGGTTTTTGTTCTCTATTTTAATTTATTTTAAGTAATTATTCTTTTACTATTTATTTATTTTAAAAATAGATTAGATCAAGGTTGGGCTCACACTTTTTAGGTGAATCTATTAGGAAAAATATTGCAAATATGTATATTTAATAATATCTATTTAAATATATTAAATATTTATAAATTATGTTGGGCTCAAATTTTATAAATTTATAAAAACTTAACAATAGAAAAGATTGGAATCACATTTTATAAATTATTGAGTATTAATTTTTTTTATGAATTTTTAATTATTTAAGTTTTAAATTATTCATATAGGTCCTATTTAAAAGTAAGATGTACTATGAAAAAATTACAATCAGTCACCAGTCAATTGTTACTCGTAGTAAATTAAGTTAATGAAAATATCTTAAGGTCATTTGGAAAAAAGTATTTATTGGGGAGATTTTTGGTGTTAAAACGAATTTAGACTTTATTATCTTTTATGGCCACTTTATGTGTTATTTTATTTTTATAATTTTATGCTTTTTTTTTCTTTAAAAAAATTGCTCTAATAATTACTGTATTAAATAGACATTCTTATTATAAAAAAAAACTTGTATGCATGGGTTGCCTATAAAAAAAAAGATTGATTAATTTGAGTTAAACAAAAAATCAATACTTAATGACAAATTATTGCATATTGGAGTAATATATTATTAATTTTTAATTTTAAAAATAATGATACAAAAAATTTTAATTTGAAAAATTAATGATACAATAATTGAGTTGTTAATCCAACACCATGATCATCAAATCAATACTTGATATGGTTCTTTAATATTATTAAGAAAATAGAAAATCTATTCTTTTTACATATGTATAATGATCAATAGTTTACCTTAAGGAAAAGTTCTTATCTAGATCTGGTCCATTAAATTTTTATGGATAAAATTAAGTATTCTTCATCGTCAAATGAAAAAGAAAAAGAGAAAAAATTCTTCTTCCTCTTTCTTCGTCTAGTGATGAAAAATATGTTTGATCCATGAAAAATCTCTGGATCAAGTTTAGGTAAGAATCTTTCAATTTTAAAAGGGCACTTACATTGTATTAAACGAATCGTAGTGTAATAATTTGAGTTTTTTTTCCTAAACTAGAGTAGTTAAAAATCTTAATTTCCAATACGAAGTTGTTTTAAACTTATTTTCTAAATTATGGTACTTTTTTGTAACATCATCACACTAAAGAAAAGTAAATTATATTAATGGTTTTTATAATTCGACATGAAGTTCAAATTAATCACTAAAAATCCTATCTCTGTAACATCTTTTTTAACCTCACAGATGCACCCCTTTGAAAATAAAAACTTAAATCAACCATAATCTGTCTCTCATTTCTTTCTAAACATACACAAATTAGTATCTGTATCGCAAGGCATGCCAATATCTGTATCATAATAAGAGCCATAATGCAGGCTGTAACGGATCCATCGTAACGAAGGGGCAATTGCTTGTCACCTAAGTTGCGCTCTATGTGCTACATTCATAGAAAAGTTACCAAACAAGGAAATAGGTAAATAAAAATGTTCATCCATTTTTTCATTAAAAAATATATATTTTCTGATTAAAATTCTTGCTCTCTGATGTGCGTCCTTTCGGTTGTTCACATGAATTTATATGGAGAGGTACATACAAAAAGGAGCCCTGACTAATGAAATAATATTTTTTTAGGTGAAAGATGGAGACTCATCTTCAATAATTAATATAAATATTAATTATTGTATTCTTTATTAAATTAAAGCTTCACTTTGGGCTTTGCTTCAATACAATGCTCTTTATTTCATAGTTATATATGTTAGATATATATAATTAATTGCCAGATAAAAGAGAAAGAGATAAATAAGGAAAACGAAAACAGGAATCACATATTGTATATGCAGATCGTGCTTAATGTGGGATGCAAAAAAATTAGAATTTGAAAATTCTACATTGAATTAGAGCACAAGAACACCATCAGGACCAAACCGTCACTCTGGGGATGAGAGCTTCTGGCATTCAGCAAACCCCTCATCTCGTACCTCCTCCTCCTTTAGAACTCGACAGGGGTTCCCATAACTCTGACGTCTTCCAAGGGTATTGAGGAGTAAATATTACAAACTCTGCCATTTGATACAAGTTTGTAGTAGCTCATTTGCTACGGGGGTCCATCCCTCCGTTGAACGAGGCCATGATTGGGGACTATCTCTTCGATAAGCTCTCATCATCCCTAGTTAAGTCTTTCCAGAAGGTACAATTTCCCATACCTAGTGCATTTTTAAGCTTTTTTCCGTTATTATCTAATGCAATTATTTCTTTTCAAATGGTCATGCTGGCGGCCTTAGCTTATGAGAAAATCCTCCAATGGACAAAACCATCACCTACCTCCGAGAAAGCTCTCCAAACCGACCTTGATGTTGCTGTTGAGCTAGCCAAATCCATCTAAGAAGAAAAGGCAGCAAAAGTTGGCTGACTTCGCGAGTAGCTCTAGAAGGCAAAAGAGGCTGCCATTAAGGAGTATAGGAAGTCTGAGACTTACAAGAACAACCTTCTCAATAAGGCCGTTGAGTTCCTCTCGATGGATTTTGAGCCGGCTAAAGAGGAGAGGGCCAAGCCATAGGTTGACATTGATTGGTCCCGCATAGTTATGCCCGAAGCTGAAGGTGAGACCATAATAGTTTGATGAGGAGAAGGTAAGGTTGAGGTCAGCCTGGAGGCTACCTCTAGGGCACGCCAAGAGGAGGTACCGAGGAGGTGGATGCCGAGTCCAGGGATTAGATCTAGATTTTTTTTTATCATTTTGTAATTGACCTGAATGCTCTTATTTTTAACATTTTTATTTTGTTAATGAACTGATGTTTTATTTCTCGTCTTACCACTTTTCATTTGATGTATGTTTTGAGTTTTAACTTTGTCTCCAATTTTTCAAAGTGTTGGACTTTGGTCCTTTACTTTGACTTGCAAACATCCTGACCCACATCAAGGCATCTCTTTGGTGCTTAGATTTCGAGTTAGGATTGATGTTTGGTTCGATTGAACCTTAAATTTTTCCTAGTGTTGGACATCAATCTTCATTTCGACTTGCAAATTTAATGACCCATGTCAAGGCATCTCTTTGTTGCTTTGACTTCGGGCTAGGATTCATGCTTGGGTTGACTCAAGGTTTCTAAGTTATCTCACTTAGGATTTTTTTATAAGCATTTGATGGCTTAGTTCTGACTGATATTGAGAGTACATGTTGATCCGAGCGAAAGCATCTCTTTGGTGCTTTGGCTTTGGATTTGTTTTGTTTGGGTTAAGGCTCTTCCACGGAGCCTTAACTTCGGATTTTGAATTGGTACCAGATTCGGACCAGGACATCTCTGCTGTGGCTTGGTTTTAGCACCTAGTGCATGATGTTGAGAAAAATTTGACTTCGAACGAAAGTAGATAGCTATCTCAAAGTTCCATCTGTGTGGCAAATGTGTTCCATCCATTTTCTCTAATTTGAAGATCCCTTATTTGATCATTTTCTTGATATGATACAGTCCCTCCTAGTTGGAAGCGAGCTAATCTGTGCATGTCATGAGGATCAAAAACCCTTGTCTTGCAGAGTACAAAGTCTTTAAGCCTCAACGTTCTTTGCTTAACTCTGGAGTTGTAATACTTGGTTGTTTTTTGCTGATATGCTGCAAGCTTTAGCATTGTTTCATATCTGACTCCTTCTATCAGGTCTAGATTCATCTTCAGTTATATGCATTGTTATCGGCATCAAAGAGTTGCACTTGGAAGGAAGGTTCTCCCACCTTGATAAGGACCACAACTTCAAATACGAAGCCAAATAGAAAGAAGTTTCGCTTGTCGGGGATCGGGTATGGTTTTGTAAGCCCAAAGTGCATGTGATAGCTCTTTAACTGGTAGTCATTAGACATTTTCAAGTCAATTCTTCTAAGCTTGTAGTATGATCTAGTTTGTCACCTCGACTTGTCCATTGGCTTGAGGATATCAAACAAAAGAAAGCCAGTGATCAATTTGCAAGTCTTAGTAGAAGTCCTTGAAACGAGTACTTTCAAAATGCTTCCCATTGTTTGTCACTAGGACTCTTGGTATCCTATATCGACAAACTGTGGACATCTACACGAAATCTTTTGATTTCTCATCTGTGATCTTGGCGAGGGTTTCTGCCTCTGCCAATTTTGTGAAATAATCAATTGTTATGATAAAAAATTGTAGCTGACTTGGGGCTTTAAGAAAGGGACCAAGTATGTCGATGCCCTACATTATGAAATGTATTGGATTGGTGATGATTGTTAGAGGATTAACGGGATAAGGAGGTATTGGGAAAAACTTCTAGCATTGGACATACTTCTTGACAAAGTCTAGCATTTTGTTTTGAAGCTAGCCTTGACCAATAACATCCTTGCCTTAGGATTTTTTGCGCTAGAGCTCGACCGCCTAAGTGATTTCCACGAATTCCTTTGTGAAATTCTTTCCATGTATAGTTTGCGAGGGTTCAATATCCAAAACAACTTTGGCCTTTTTTCTAAGTCGACAAAACATGCATAGGCTTTTACAGAATGGACAAGGAGAGAAAACATCGAAGCTCGAAAAAGAAATTGACTAGCGTGTAAAAAAAGTGTATACTTAGAATAATGAGCATTTATAGGTTAAAAATCTTACCCTAATGGGAAAGGTGGTGGTCTCCTAAATGAAGTTACCATTTTCCCCAATGAATGAGAATGTGCTTTTACATGTCACATGTCTTTCTTAAATTGGTGGTTGTGCCTAAGATGTAAAATTACACTTATATCCTTGAGAGTTCACCACGTGTTTGGCTCCTTTTGAATGTTGTATTTTACCCACATCAGTTTCAATTTAACACAAACTTTCAAAATCAAGAAAATCATTACCTTTAGATGAAAATTTATGTAAAGCACTTAACGAAAATCTACATAAATGCCACGTGCATAGGACAATAAAATATATAAATTCTTCACTCAATCCGCTTTGGGAGTAGAATTATTTTCAGTGACTTGACGAAATTGATTTGGTTGATTTTAAGAGCAAATGTGTCAAATTGCAATTAAAAGTATATACAGAGAGTAAAATAACCCCATCAAAATATAGGGCCCTAAATAGGTTCATATATAGTAGTATTTTGTTAATTAGGTAGGGAAGTGACCGAATATGATTACATATACTATATTGAGTGGTCCAGTCTTAATTAAACAGGGGAAAGCTCTGAAACAAAGTAAAAGGAAAAAGAAAAAAAAATGAAATGACAGTTTTGCTATATATATATATATAAATGGTAATGTTTTAAATAATAAAAAAAAACTTGTCACTTAGAGATATTATTTAATATTATAGAAGTATTGTTGATTTCTCTCACATGAATATTAAAAATTTTCTCTACCACCTGAACTTTATAAATACTCATGTACTCCTGTAAGATAGAATTTCTCAATTAACACTATTTACATATGGAATATATTTATTATGAACTTAAAAATCATAATCAATTACTGTAAAGGTAATTGAATCACCCAAAGTCACTCAATTTTGACATATGCTCGAACAATCAATTATAAACCCAAATCTATTTATTATAATATTAAATAATAAATTTTTAAATTTAAAATAATAATTTATCAATCAAGTTTTTACAAGTATCACTTGATTACTAACTGACTCGCCAAAGATAGAAAAGAGTGAAAAAAGGAGGGTTCATATGGCAATCTCCATTATGTATCACCGTTTAGCACTTTTGTATACTGTGGTGTATCTTTATATATCCACGTTATATATATTAGAACCCCAAGAAAGAGTTTGAAGTTGGTGACTTTTTTAAAACCAAGTTACCTTTTAATTAAACTTGATAAATCATGTTGAATTTAGTTTAACAAGGAATAATTTATTAATAAAGCAAAACAGCGGTACAAAGTCAGCAAATACAATAACAATAGGAATGAATTAACTGTCCATCAATTAATAATTCAACAACACATGGTCCGTAAAAATACTTTATTAGATTATATTTAAAATTAATATTTTAAATTTTAAAACTTTATTAATAATTTAAATTTTTTTTATTAATAACATTAATATAAGTGTAAAACCTAACAAATAATATTATCAATAAATTTTTAAAATTATTAATTTAAAACATCAGTTTTAAATTTGATATAACAAAAAATCCATGCGGAAGAGAATGACTAAAAAAAAAAGCTCTCCCAAAGTAACCCTACATGCCCGTTCTGTTTTCTTTTCTTTTCTTTTTTTTCCTTTTTCTTCTCTCTTTCTTATTTTCTTTTTAAAATTGGACATGAAAGCCCATCAAATGGTACTGATAATAATGGGCTTTGTTCCATTAATTGATGTGCGTTGAAGCGGATTTATGAGTATGCTGCAAGTATCCGGATCGAAAGGACTAAACTGTAAAGGGGGCAAATAATTAGAGAACATAACGAAGATCAAATTAAGCTAGAGACTATAAACAAGATCATAAAGACTCTTGTTAAAGATAGATTTGATTGCAAAGCCTCAAGTACTATACATACTAATAACACACGATAATGTGTTTTATCACTACTACCTAACTAGTCACCGTAACTAGCTAGCTAGTCTCCAGCTAAAACGCCAGAGCGAGAGTTAACTTTATTTAAATACTACATCGTACACATCGATCGTGTGCTTTTGCTACGTACCAGCCTTTTGAGTTAATTTACTCATCTAACCACCATTGTGGCATCTTGTAAGGACAGATCATAGGCATAATCCCGCACTTTAATGGTAGACTGGTAGCAGTGGCTTGCATCTTCTTTACCTTCCATCCAGGGACCTTCTGTCCTTGTCCTTGTCCTTGTTCTGCCTGTTAATGTATTATATGGGCTTTATATCGTTCAATAGAGCCATCAGAAAGTGTCTTGATCTTAAACACCCATTTGCACCCAATAGGAGTTTTTCTAGCGGGTAGATCAACAATATCCCATGTATGAGTTTTAGCTAGGGCCTGAAGTTCTTCATCCATTGCTTTCTGCCAAAGAGGATTAGTACTAGCCTCCTTATAGGATTGAGGCTCATGCAGATGAAGTATAGTGGAAAAACAATGATAATCACAATGGTAATCAGCAAGATGAGAAGGGGGGTGAGTTACCCTGGTAGATCTGCGGGGGTGATCTGGATGATGGCTCTCAGAGGGAGTCGGTGCAGACTCATCAGACATAGGAATATCCTCGGGCACGACCGATTGAGTCAAAGAGGTGAGGTCAGCTGATGGTTCTGGAGCTGGAACTGGGTCTGGGTCTGGGTCTGGAGAGGTAGGATCAACTGGTGGTTCTGGAACGGAAGGGGTGATATCAGCTGGTGATTCGGAGGTGGACTCAACAGTATCTGAAACTGGATTCTCAGGAAATAACTTAATAGATGGATCAGTAAAGAATCTGGAGTTAGTGATGGTTGATATGTCAAATGACCGTAAGGAAGAGAACATTTGATGTTCCCAAAAAATAACATGACAAGAGATACGAAGAGTTTTAGAAATAGGATCCCAGCATCGATACCCCTTATGTTCAATACCATATCCAATGAAACAACACAGATGAGCCCTTGGTTGTAATTTGTTGTGTTCATGTGGTTTGAGAAGAACAAAACAAGCGCAACCAAAGACTCTGAGGTTAGAGTAATCAGGAGGTTTACCGAAAAGGCGCTCGAATGGAGATTGATTTTGGATTGTAGTGGAAGGGACACGATTGATTGTGTATACTGCGGTGAATGCAGCATCACCCCAGAAATGTTCAGGACATGATGACGAAATGAGTAGAGCACGAACGGTGTCAAGAATATGTCGATGTTTGCGTTCAGCTCGTCCATTTTGTTGGGAGGTTCCAGGGCACGAGCGGTGGGGGAGCGTGCCATTTTTGTGAAGTAGGTTTAGAAAAGCACGGTCTTTATATTCCATTGCATTATCTGAACGAAAAATTTTGATATTCCGAGAGAATTGAGTTTGAACCATAGAAGAAAAATCAGAATATATTTGAAAGAGTTCAGATCTGCTTTTCATAAGAAACAACCAAGTATAACGAGAATAGTCATCCACAAATATAAAAAAATAACGAGCACCACCCATTGATGCATGAGGAGAAGGCCCCCAAACGTCAGAATGTACTAAATCAAAAGGTGCAAGGGAAACGGACTGACTCTCATTAAAAGGTAAAGCTGATTGTTTTGCAAGTTGACAATGAATACAATGAAAAGACTCATGCTGAAGTGAACCTAACTGACCACTAGAAATAAGAGAACGTAGAGGGCTAGATGAAGTATGACCTAACCGAGAGTGCCACAATTCCACAGGTGAGAGTGCTGGGATGGATGCGGCTGATTGATTTGGTGATGGTGAGGATGGGACTTGGAGATGAGTGAGCTCAAAGAGGCGTCCAACTTTACGGCCGGTTCCAAGGAGTTTTCCTGTCTGAGGGTCCTGCACACGACAACCAGTAGAAGAAAAATGCACATCAAGTCCAAGATCACATAGTTGTCCAACAGATATAAGGTTAAGCGTAAGATTAGGAACTAAATATGTGTCAGGGAGAGACAAATGAGAACTATCAACATGTCCAGTATGGCTGACCAGCATATTTGATCCATTGGCAGTGTGAATAGTATGCGCATGCTCATCACGGGTTTTAGAGGAAAAAATAGAGGCATCAGAAGTCATGTGATTGCAACAAGCAGAATCGAAATACCATCGGGATGTACCTGGTGTATCTCTTCTCCTGCTGCCACTATCCTACACTGTGACAACAGGAGTGCTATTCAGATCGCTCACAATGATGTCTTCCACGAGCGTACAAAACACATCGAGAATGATATCCACTTCATCCGTGATCACATTCTCCAGAATACGGTTCGTCTACAATCCGTCAATTCAGCCGATCAGACAGCTGACATTTTCACTAAGGCTCATCCACCCGGACGCTTTCACTCTCTGGTTTCCAAACTCAAGTTCACCTCCCACTTACCGCCTTGAGTTTGAGGGGGGATGTTAATGTATTATATGGGCTTAGTCCCACATTGGTTGTGTATAGCTTTGCTTCTCCTATTAGCTTGTATAAATAAGATAATCCCACATTGGTTGTGTATAGCTTTACTTCTCCTATTAGCTTATATAAATAGGATAGCTCCCTTTGTAAGTAAATCACACCATTCAATACAATTCTTCTTTTTGTATTGTCTCACTTCCTCTCTTAAATTCAACATGTTAATGTATTATATGGGCTTAGTCCCACATTGGTTGTGTATAGCTTTGCTTCTCCTATTAGCTTGTATAAATAAGATAATCCCACATTGGTTGTGTATAGCTTTACTTCTCCTATTAGCTTATATAAATAGGATAGCTCCCTTTGTAAGTAAATCACACCATTCAATACAATTCTTCTTTTTGTATTGTCTCACTTCCTCTCTTAAATTCAACATGGTATCAGAGCCTTAATGGTTCTCGGTATTTTAAGAGTTGAGTATGCTCTGTGATTGCCACTATTAGTGGATCCTTCACATCAGAAATTCTAGGTATATTAAGAGTTGAGTATGCTCTGTGATTGCCACTATTAGTGGATCCTTCACATCAGAAAAACTTCTAGTATATCCTTTTCATACCTGTCGGGTCATCACTATAGTCGGAGTCTCATTCTCCATCGACATCATCTCCGCTGTCGCTTCTGTTTCAGAAACGCTGCTGCCACGTCAGCCCTAAAAGCCACATCAGCGCCACCTCACTGCCACCTCAGTGCCACGTCACCCATTGACATCATCTCCGCTGCCACGTCACTCGTTGATATCATCTCCGCTGCCGCTCCTGTTTCAGACACGCTGCTGCCACAGTAGCACCACATCAACAACACGTCAGCACCACGTTACTCGTTGACCGTCACATCATCAGTTGACTGCCACGTCATCAGTCGACCGCCACATCACCGGTTGACTGCCACGTCATCAGTTGACCGTCACATCACTGGTTTCTTGGAGGTTCACCTTCCTCTTTGCTCCTATGGCTGAATCGGACTTACCCCACCGACAGAGCACACACCAGAAGCCCTTATATTGCAAGTATTGTCATTCACAAGGGCATGAATTGCTCAAATGTCCTTCTCGCCTATGTAAAGTCTGCAGAGAACCGGGTCACTATCTTGCAGACTGCCCTAAACTTCCATCTGGAAATCAGTCAAATGGGAACCAATATCACTCTCGAGGCTCACACAATCGGTCATATTCCAAGCCAAAGAATACTGCTGCCATAACCACTGATGCTGCACCAACTTCATCCAATTCTCCACCTGATTGGAGTGGTTTCTGCACCGTTCTTACCGAGGCTCTAAAGAAGAATTGTATTGAATGGTGTGATTTACTTACAAAGGGAGCTATCCTATTTATATAAGCTAATAGGAGAAGTAAAGCTATACACAACCAATGTGGGATTATCTTATTTATACAAGCTAATAGGAGAAGCAAAGCTATACACAACCAATGTGGGACTAAGCCCATATAATACATTAACATCCCCCCTCAAACTCAAGGCGGTAAGTGGGAGGTGAACTTGAGTTTGGAAACCAGAGAGTGAAAGCGTCCGGGTGGATGAGCCTTAGTGAAAATGTCAGCTGTCTGATCGGCTGAATTGACGGATTGTAAAGCCCATATAATACATTAACACTGCCTGTTTCTGGATTTGTAGTTTCACTGCGCATTTCAGTGATGGGCACCTGCACGGCTCGTCGATTTGTTTTAGCTGCTGGCAACAACGTTGAAGGACCTGTTGGTTGTCTTCCTCGGAGTTGTCGAACACTTCTTTCTCAATGTCGTCGCGTGGGGACGAGGCCTGTTTCCGTATGAATCGCTGGCAAGCCCTGAGCTGTTGGTGCTTCTGGAACTCTAGGAGGCATCGTCTCTGCTTTTGGTTTCCATCGTCAATCTCCACATCGTCGATCTCCACACTGGTGCGGTAGATGGAGGCATTGGCGAGGAGGAGGAAGAGAGAAAAAGTAGCCAGGAGGAGTGCGAGCTTTGCCATTGTTGGAGTAATTTTTATATGTAAGCTTTAATAGTACTATGGGTGTGGAAACGGAGTGGGGGTTGATGGGTATTCATAGGAGAGTTAGGGCTGTGCATGGCGAGTACGTGTAAGTTGAGGTTTTGGAAGTTGGTGGATTATGGTCACACGTAGATTTTACATGCTAATGGTGCCAACATTTGAGTGGGTTTTGTTTGGTTGTGAAACTGCCTTCGGGATTTGGAAAATTTTGTTTTTGGGTCTTTGATGGTTTCAAAGGCGTTAGAATTTGGGTACAGATGAATTAAAGAGTTGGTTGGGGGAAGGGGGTGATGATTCCGAAGAATCTAATGCTTTTGTGGTTTTGAAAGAACGGTGATAGTTGTGATAGTGTTTTTAAAATGAACTTGAATTAGAGATTTACATATTTGAGTTTTTTTATAATAGCTCAAAAAGCAAGTTAGTTAGGTGTTTGAGATGACGCAGTTTTTGAGATTTTGTTTTTTTAATGAAGGGTTTTGTTGCATGTTCAAAAATGGCGCACTCTTTGAAATCTTGCTTTCACTCTTGCGTGTCAGAAGTTTGTAAATGGTGATAGCTTCATCACCTGTTGGGTCACGTGTCGTTCGGTCATTGTCCGAACATTAGAGGGAAGTTATTCGCGTATTATTAAACGACTGGAAAGTGTCTGTTATTGATGTGATCACATATCTTTCGATCATTAGAGAAAGAGCTATCCATATTTCATCAAATTATTGAGATGAATTATTTGCTGCATCAATTTTCATGTTATTAATTTAAACTTTGAGTGAAGTGGCTTTGATATGTTTGATTGTTGAGCTCATGCTTACACTTAGGGTCTTTCATTTAAGTTGAAATATAATTTTGATCGGATTGTTATTGTCTCATGTGAAATGTATATGAATTTTTTGAGATTTTGAGTTTGATTTTTTATGCTTATAATTTTTTTTATTATTATAAAATAAAATGTAATATATTGACGGATGGTTATATTGATTTTATATCGATAGATTTTAAATCCGTCAGTAAAATCGTGATTTTTTACTGGGAAATTAAATAGTGTATTACTATAGAATATGTATTTATTGATAAATAAAATTATTTGTTATTATAAATTATGTTTATACTTACGGATAAAATATTTTATCACTTGTACAATATATATTTACACAACCTAAAATCCGTAAATATAAACCATAAAATATGCTGATGGAATAATAAAGTAGACGGTATAGACCTCAAATATAAACCATCACTTTACCCGCGCGTTCAGTTTTTTTTGTTGAGCATTGTAATATTTAATGAAATTTGTTTTGAAACTCCGACTCTCATCTCTCTCTTACTCTCTCACTCTTTAGGCTGTCTCAGAGAGCTCCGAAACCATACCCATTCTTCTCTGTCTCTTGCTCTCAATACCCATTCTCAGTGATTTAGCCGACTCTCGCACAGACAATGACCCAAGTTTGAAGGTTAAGATTTCTTTTCTTTTGTGTGTGCCGGTTTTCGAAAGTGTTCGTATTAAGTGATTGGGTCGGATTCAAGATTAGGTTTTTTATCTTTTGAATTTAGGTTTCTTAAATTATGATAGGGTGTAGATTATAAGGTTGATTAAACCTAATAAGAAAGAGGAAAAGTAGATTAAAAATTGTAAATATACTTTAGAAGAGGAACACAACGATTTTCCCTTTCCTTTTATTTTGTTGCTGCTGAGATCCAAAAAAAAAAAAAAAACTTAATGTTACCTCGTGCTAGTCTGTGGGATAGAGGTGTTTTCAGGGGCTTTTGCTTGTTCTTTTTTTGTTTGAATTTTTAGGATTTTAAATTAGTTGATAGGAAGTAGATTATAAAATTTTAAATTTAATTAAATTAATAAGAACGAGCAGAAGGATATTAAAATATGGTTGTCTGTGTGATTTGTTCTGATTTGAAGGTGTTTTCAGTAGCCTCCGCTTGTTCCTTCTTGTTTTAAGTCACATTTATGAATACATCTGATTTTGACCATGTTTAGCTCATCATGAGGATGCTTTGACATTGTAAATGCTGTAGATATCTGGTTTTTGATTTGTTGTTGTTATGCTTCTAAAATAATGAAGAACTTTGTGGTAAAAGAATATCAAATTGGGACATGTCAGAGTATTTAGACATTCTGTCTTCTTATTCGTTATGCATTTCAGGTGATACACTTGGTTCCTTTGTATATGTTCCATCTGAAGTGATGAAGCAATGAATGCAACTTCAAGGCACAAGAACATCTTGGAGTTCTGTTATCACGAAATAGAACATCCCCATTAAATCTGGAGGTTAAATGTATGGTTACTACACTGGAATGTTTCAAGCTGGCTGTTCTATATAGAAAGAGCAGGAGCCAATGGGATTATATGCTGGGTAAATGTTGGTTTCTTCTGATGTTATATTACATGTATTTTTCTGAATTCTTGCAATGATAAAAACATGGAGAGATAAATAAATATTTAGTGCATAGTTCCAAATTTCTTGTGCGGTTGCTTTGGCAGATACTGGTCTACACTTGCAAGGGATGTGAATTTTTATATTTGGGTTCTATTGTATGTTGTATTGATTCTTAAATTGATATTAGGTTTCTATTACATAGTTTTACCCATGTCCTCTTTATTTTAATTTATTTCAGTAATTTACTACTAACACTTTCCAAGAGAATGGGGATCAGCGGATTTGCATAAGTTGATATGCTCTGTTTGAATCAAGAAACTATAAACTGATAATCCAAGTATTTTCTTCAGAACATGCCTAATAATTTATTTTTCCCTTGAATATGTAGTTTTAGTAAATGCTCGTCATTATCATACCCTTCCAAGGAAATAAATTGTTATTCTTTTATCTGTACTCTTCCAAGATAAGTGGTGTTCTCAACTATTATTCTGAAAACATAATTTTGCTATTGGAATAGTTTCTGATTATCTTGTCTGCATCTTTTGCTCCAAAACCAGAGTAACTCCTGATTTGAAATCCCTGTTAGAGAAGTGTAAAACTTCTTGCAAGGTTATGTTCCTAGCAATGGAAAGATGTTTCAGCTATTCGGGGAGATGATTTAATCTTGCATTAGCATATCTGTGAAGTAGCTGAAGGAGAACGTCAAATATTCTAACAATTAGTGTCCCTATAATGTTTGGGTCCATGCTATTCGATTACATCTGTAACTTTAGTTGACTTTTAAAAAAAAAAAGAATTATGGAAGCTTTAGTTGACTTAAGATTCTTTAAATTATAATGTTTTGATTGTTTTCAAAGTCAAATTTAATGGTTCAAGCAATTGGTCAATTTATATATGGTTTTATATACAGCTCAGTCGGCATCTAGTTACGTCAGAAATGTGAAAAGAGTATTGATTTAAGAGAAAATCTAAGTATTAACCAATGTAGCCAGTACGATGAATATGTAAGAATGGAACCTCAAAATATATAAATTGAGAAGAAATGTGAGAATTTCTAAAGTGGATTCAAATGGTAACCAAATTGAATACTGATAAACAGGATTGGTACAATAGGGTCCTATTTCTGATGGCTGATTATCTCGAATCTACTGTGGTTTATGTCTGTACTTATAGACGAAATAGACTTCTGTTTTGTGTTCTGATCAAATAGTGATGTTAATGAATAATAGAGAATTGAGATATCTGTGATTCTTCAGTGTTGCACTCTCTTGTTTTCTTTCCATTTTTATTCTTCTTATCTTCCCCTTTTCTGTTTGATAAAAGCTTGTGGTTCTACATTAAATGGTATTAGTTGTCCTACATCACTCTAATTATCAGCTTTAGTTTGTTACTTTCTCCTTAAGAACTGTTGTCATATTCAATCTCATATACACACCCACGCAACAAAAGTTGGGCATTTATTGTTATTTTCTTACATATATTGTTTGAAAGCTCTCATCATTCATTGTACTCTTCAGGTTATGTTTTACGAAGGGCTGAAAGATTTGAAATAATATGGGAAGCAAAAATGGATCCCTAATTCGGATTATCGTATTAATGGTTCTATCGAGGGACTCGTGTTAGGAGCATTAGCTGGTGGTATGTCTGTTGTGCTTCATCCTAATGCTGGAGTTGTACATTATTTAATGATTGAGCTCAATGATTAATTTTCTGAATCTATGCAGGTATTAGTGCATAACTGACCACTCCCTTAGATGTTGTAAAAACAAGATTGCAAGTGCAGGGATCATCTATATAAGGTATCACTTTATTTATGCATTTGTCTTTCAGGAGAGGCAGTTATTTATGTTGGCCGTGCATGGATCATCTATAAGGTATCACTTTAGTTTGGTCTCTTCTAGGCCTCTGGCACTTAGACAGGTAGCATATCCAATCTTTTCATGACGTATGAGATACTCTTATATCTAATTGTTTTGCTACCATTTTTGTTATCAAATGCAGTTCGTCAGCTTTTCCTCTGTAAAAATAAGAGAAAATAGCATTTGATTTGCATTCGCTGCTTATGACTCCCTACTTCCTTAATGACTAAGTGGTTTCTATCACAACTATTTTTTACTTCCTAATATATCTGTAGTTTCTTTGCTCATCATTTTATCTATTGTATTACTCTTTGGGTTTATCTTACATGAGCTCACCATGCTGTAAAGTAGCTGATTGACACTACTATTCTGGTTGTTTTTATGAGCGTTCTAGATAGATGATCTTTGGTTTATTTTAATTGTAGTTAGGTTACTAATATAGTATTCTGGTTGTTTTTATGAGCATGGTGAGTGAGGTGATCTTTTTTTTTCTTCTTTTTGGGTGGGTATTTTGGTTACTAATTAGGTTATTACATAACTTTCATTTCTCAACAGAAGGAGCATGAGTCAGAAGATACAAAACAGAGCACGTACGGCTGCAGCTTTTGTAATGAAGTTTTCATGTTTTAATTTCCTAAAACGCTCCAAGGAATTAGGATCTCAAACATTTAAGATATAATGGATTCTTTTTTTCAATTCCAAAGATGTTCTACTCTTATGTTAGACTAGGTAAGATTTCATCTTTCGAATTGTTGCATATGTACTTGTATTTAGAATAATGGAATTATTTCTTTGTATAGTGTTTATGTACTTGTTTTTGGATAATGAAAAGATTTCTTCATGCAACGATTGTGTACTCAATGATATTATGATTTATTATGTACTAAGTAGGAAATTTAAGGAAAAAAACAAAAAAAATGGTTATATTTATTAAAAACTGTCACTAAAGCATGTAATTATAGTTGTCATATAGGATATACTAATTGGTAAAACCGTCACCATAGGTGAAGATTTGTATCAACGGATTTAAAAACCGTAAGTAAAGTCCATCCATAGTTATGGTATTAAAACCGTTGGTATAGGTTGAAGACCTATACCGTCGGTTTTAACAACCGTAAGTACATCTCTCTTGCCTATACCGACGGACTAAAATTCGTGGTATATTAATCTAGCTATGTTTTTTCTTACCATGCTTTTTAAAACTGTTGGTATAACCCAACGTCTATACCAACGGTTTTTGGGCTTTTGCTACGGATTTACTTCATCAGTAATGTCATTTTTTTGTAGTGTATAGATAAAAATAATTTTTGTGTGAGTGAGTAAAGATTATAAATATGTTAAATCATCACTATAAATAAATAAAACATGAGTGATCCTCAACTCCATAAATTTTAATTGTTAACTATTATTTAGTTGTCATTGAAAACATAAGCGATCAAACAAAAGTTTGGGAGTTTACAATTACATCTAATGACATAAAGTTTGGAAGCAAGCATGTGTAAAATGTTTTATTTTATTTCTATTGGAGTATCATTTAAAATTAAAATAATAAAAATATTATAAAGGTGAAATTTTCAAAAATTCGTGAGAACCATGGTCGCCACTTGTCTCTTAGAAGATTTGTCCCTAATATTATGCGTGTCAATTAGTTTAGTTGGTAAAGTTATTTGTCATTACATAAGATGCCAGAGTCTAAACTCCACTCACACTACAGATGAGAGAATACTATTTTTCATTGTGTAGCTAATAACCCAATATATTTTATTTGAAAAAAAAAATACTTGAAGCACAAGAAGAATAAAACAAGCAAAAACCACCACCATAAAGTTTAAGTGGCTTAAATTTTTGGTGAGATCCTCTCAATAATTTAGGAAAATATTTTTTCTAATACACCGTTAAATAAATGCGACTCATGATTTATAACATTAACATGGAAATCATCTAATAGTGCATCGAATTATATTAACCTGCCATATTAGTGGATAATTAAAAGTTCCACTGACCCGTTCAGTTGTAACTAATGGGGACGACCCCAACTGGGTTCAGGCACAATCTGGGCGACTAGCACAACAAGATTGTCGTAATGGCGTCGGAGTTGCTAGTGTTCAGTTTGATCAACCGAAGCTAGAGCGTTTTCAACTTAGAGGTCGACCAGAGGATTAGGCTGGACCTGCTCATCAGTTGGTTTGAGGTTAAGCAGCTCCCTAAAGCATGATGAGGGTTGTGTTTGTTTGTGAATCCCGACGTTGGATTGACTTTGGGCAGTTCTTTTCTCTCCCTCTCGGAGGTTAAGTGTACAATTCTCTTTAGAATAGGTAGCATATGAGGTTTTCTTAACAGCATTTTTCAGATAAATTTGTTGATCTCCACTGACAACGCCACTCTGTTGATACTGAAAAACCGTTAAGGTCTAATTTCGTCAAGTAGTCTGTTGATGTCGAAAAATGATTAAAGTCTAATTTCGTCAGTCCTTATATCTATCCAAGTTAAGGTGTTGAGAGATATATGGTGTCAAGTTTTAGTCGGATTCACGTTAGTCAAGCAAAGGAATACTTGATAAAGAAGTTGTTCGCTGGTTTTATTCTCTGGAAGGACCTTACGATGCATAGGCCAGCATATAACATAAATGCAAAGAGAGAATATTTTGAGAAGCATGTAAAAAATGAGGCACCTGGAATAATGAACATTTATATAAGGTGAGAAATCTAAACCTAATGGGAAAGGTAGTGGGTCTTCTAAATAAAGTTACCATTTTGCCCTCTAAATGAAGCGATGCTTTACATGTCACATGTTTCTCCTGAATTGGTGGTTGTGCCTAATATCTAAAATTACCTTTATATCTTTGAGTGTTCGTCACGTGTTTGGCTTCTATTGGATAGTGTATTTCAATCCACATCAGTTTCAATTTAATACATTAACTTTCAAAATAATTACTTTCTTATGAAAATTTATGTAAAGTATTTAACGAAAATCCACGTAAACGTCACGACAATAAAATATATAAGTTCTTCGCTCAATCTGCTTCGTGAATAGAATTATTTTCAATGTCTTGACGAAATTGATTTGATTGATTTTAAAAGCAAATGTGCCAAACTGAAATTAAAAGTACAGAAAGTAAAATAATCCGACCAAAATATAGGGCCCTAAATATGGTTTATATATGGTAGTATTTTGTTAATTAGCGAGGGAAATGATCGAATATGATTATATATACTATATAGAGTGGCCCAATCTTAATTAAATAAGGGAAAGCTCTTGAACAATGTAAAAGGAAGAAGAAAAGAAAAAGAAACGACAATTATCAATATAGGCATATTGATAAGCCTGGTTGGAATTTAAGTTGGACATGGGCTAATAAGGAGATTATATGGTCAATGTCTGGTGCCTTTGCTGCTCAACAAGGGAGCTGCCCTCCTTCATACAAGGACCAGATCCCTCATTCTTGCAAGAGAGACCCTTCAATTCTTGATCTGATGCCAGATGCCCCTCCGGAAAACAGGACAGAATACTGCTGCCGTGGTGGCGTTCTTGATGCTTGGGCCATCAACCCTGCTATATCATTTTCATCATTTGATATAGCATTCAACACTTAGAAAATACTATATAGAGTGGCCCAATCTTAATTAAATAAGAGTATTGTTGTTTTTAAATAATAGAAAAAAAATCTTTTCACTTAGAAAAATTATTCAATATTATAAGAGTATTGTTGTTTTCTCTCACATAAATATGTGGCTTTCATATAAAAAATTTTGATAAATTTTAATTTTCACTTTATTGTTTAAAACGAGTTTATAAGTTCATTTTGTGGTTAAAAAGGTTTACCGTAATCCCTTGATGTTGTTCCGTTACCCCACAAGGGTTACATTGTTAGTTGTGGATGTGTCTAAAACTTGTATTGAGTAAATGCATTAAAATTGTCACATACCATATTTTCAATTAAATATGATCTAATAAAAAAAACCCTCTATAAATCCAGTTTTCACAGAATAACTGATAATTTGATGATTTTCGTAAGTTTAATTTGAAATCTGGTAATCTTACGTCGTCCCTTTCATCTTTGCCTTCTTCGTATTGACAATTTTAAACCAAAAAATGGAGTTTTTAAACTACTTAAACTATAAAGTGGAAAAGTGAAATTATTGAGTGGAAAAAAATAACACTTTTGGAACCACCTGAACTTTATAAAGAATCATATACTCTATGAGATAAAATTTCTCAATTAACACTATTTATATATAGAATATATTTATTATGATAGAATGAATCATAATCTCAAGTGCAAACATCGAGATCATCGAGATTCACTCTTATGCAGTAAAAATTACGAAGTAAAGTCTGCAGTACACTACTTTTGTACATGAATTTAGATTTTTTAAATATTAAAATTTAGTGAGAATAGTTTGTCACCAAAATTTGTGTGTACTGTAAGCTTTACTTAACAATTTTTTTTACTTGAGATGAGTCATTACAGTAAATGTAATTGAACACCTCCCAACTAGTCACTCATTTTTGACGGATATTTCAAAAACCAATTATAAACCCCAAATCTAGTTGTTATAATGCAAAATAATGATTTTTTAAATTTAAAATGATAATTTATCAATCAAGCTTCTGCATGTATCACTTAATTATTAATCGACAGTCCAAGGATAGGAAAGAGTGAAAAAATGAGGGTTCATACGGCAATCTCCATTATGTATCATCGTTTAGCACTTTTGAATATTGTGGTGCATCTTTATACATCCACGTTATATGAATTTTTTGATTTTTTTTTTTTTGGCTGTTAGAACCCCAAGGTGAGAGAGTTAATTTGAAGTTGGTGACTTGTTTTTAAACCAAGTTACCATTTAATTAATCGTGATAAATCATAGTCGATTTTTTTTCTTTAACGTGGAATGATTTATTAATAAAGCAAATAGGATCCATATTTGAGAATAGATTTTTATTTCCGGTTTGTTATAATTTTATGTGAAAGTGTTTTTATTTATTTATTTTTTTTTTTACGAAATTATTTCAAAATCGTTTCCCTTACAAAGTGTTTTTATTCTCTTAACTTTTTAAAATTTAAGCATTTTGGGTTTTTACTAAACACGTATGAAAAGAATTTTGATTATTAAAAGTGTGTTTTTAGCTATCTATCAAAAAGCTACAACAAACAAGGCCCTAGCCTATCAAATTTTTTTGGATTAAAAATATTTTCCATTATCAGATTAAAAGATTAAAAGAAAATATCTCCAACCTCTATGTCTATCTAATAGTGAAAAATACGTTCTTAGAGTAAGATTATTGCCTATGACACCGTTTGTCTAAGAAAAAAATATTTATCCCATTAATGGTTTGTTCCCACAAATCCGTTATAGACAATAATTTTTCTTCTTTGAATCAAAGCTGATTGCTTTTGATTGAGAAGATCGAACATTTTTAGGGAAAAAAAAGCCAAAAAGGTCTCTCAAAATAACCTTACATCCCAATTTTTTTTTTCCTAACACAGTATCATGTGATATAGATAATACAAGTGTCTATCTCACCATTAAATGGTATGAGAAAATAGAGAAAAATTATATTTTATTTTCATTTAAAGGTTGATAAACTTTTATACCATGTATCTCTCATAATAAGATACTAAGTAAAAAATTTTCTTGCATGCCCATTTTGTTTTTTGTTTTCTTTATTCTTCTTCCTTTCATATATTTCTCACTCTTCATTTTTCCCTTTTTTTTTTCTTCTTTTTCTTCACTCTCTCTCTCTCTCTCTCTCTCTCTTAATCTTATTTTCTTTTCATTGTTTTTCCTTTTGAAATTGGACATGAAAGTCCATGCTTTGTTCCATTAATTAATGTGCTTTGAAACGGATTTATGCGTATGATGAAAGTATCGTAGGTGTGGAAATGGGCCGTATCGGCACCAAACAAACGAGGCATGACATGGTCCACACTACCACAGGTTGTGCCGTGTTTGGCACAGTCTAAGTGAATAGATCGTGTTGGACCTAGCTTTTGAAGTCCACAACACGACACGAAAAAAAGGTAGGGCATGGCACAACACGAGGCCTAACATGAGGCTCGGTAAAATGAACAATCCAACCCAGTATGAGGCACAACTCATAATATCTAATGATATTAAAAAATACATATAATTTTATGTCACTAGAATGATGAGTAAAAAAGAATTAGATGATGATAAATTTGATATTTTAGGATGATACAAAAAAATGAAAATTATTACCCTACTCTTAGCATAATGGCACGTGATCTACTAACTGTTCCAATGTCTACCATAGCATCGGAATAAGCTTTTAGTGCATGTTCTAGAATTTTGAATGAATTGCGATCAAGACTATTACCGGGAACGTTGCAAATGCTAGCATGTACAAATTATTGGCTAGATGCAAAAGACCATACAAGCAACATACAACATATCAAAGAAAGATCAATATAACGGATTGAGTAACTCTGGGCCCCTTAGAGTATAAATTGTGAATGATTAAAAAATAATAATAATGTTTTTTGTCTTTTTAATTTTTAAAAATTTAAATTGTTTTTTTATATTTCACTCATTTGCAAGTCATTTCATCTTTTTGTTTATTTTATATATTGTTTTTTTTTGTAATTTATTTATTTGGAAGATTTTTGAAAATTGTAATTTTTTTCTTCAATTTCTAAGTTATTTTTAATATTTATTAATATTTAACCACATCAATAAAATAATTGTTTTTCTATGCAATCATAAGCATTCAATTCAATATTTATAACTTTTTTTTTACTATTTTCAATAACAGAAAAAAAAAATGAGCTTTGAAAAAAAATGAGCCTTGGACCGTTGCCGGCTCTTAAATTCTTAAAAAACAACACTACATGATACGACACGAAAAAAGAGAAACACGGCACGGTGGGTCATGTGACGGCAAGGTCCATTGCCATGCCAAAAGTGTCCAGATAGATTGGACTAAACTCTAAAGGGAGCAAATAATTAGAGAACATAACGGAGATCAATTTAAGCTAGAAACTAATAAACAAGATCATAAAGACTCTTGTTAAAGATAGATTTGATTGCAAAGCCTCAAGACTCTTGTTACCGTGACTAGCTAGCTAATCTCCAGCTAAAACACCAGAGCAAGAGTTAACTTTATTTAAATATCACATCGTAGACATCGATCGTGTGCTTTTGATAGCTACCAGAAATTTTGAGTTAATTTACTCACCTAACCACCATCGCGGTATCTTGAAAGGACAGATGAAGGGCGGAATCTGGCACATTAAAGGTATGTTGGAAGCAGTTACAAACATCTTCTTTACCTTCAATTCAGGGACCTTGTTACAAAGTTTGTCGCCTTCGCCGTGCCCTATATGGTTTGAAACAAGCTCCACGTGCCTGGTTTGCCAAATTCAGCACTACTATTCATCAGTTTGGGTTCACACCGAGTGCTCATGATTAAGCTCTGTTTATCCGCCATACTGCCAACGACATTATCATTCTTTTACTATACGTGGATGATATGGTTATTACTGGAGATGATCTACGTGGTATTTCTGAACTCAAAAAGTTTCTCAGTGGCCAATTCGAGATGAAAGATCTTGGTGTGCTCATTTATTTTCTTGGCCTCGAAGTCTCATCTAATTCTGATGGAGTTTTTCTCTCTCAAGCCAAATATGCCTCGGACCTCCTTTCCAAGGCTGGGATCACTGACTCAACCACTGCCACTACTCCTCTCGAGCCGAACGTCAGATTTACCCCACTTGATGGTTCACTTCTTCAGGATGCCACTCTATATCGTCAACTGGTTGGAAGTCTTGTATATCTTACTGTCACTCGCCCTGACATTGCCTATGCTGTTCATCAGGTCAGTCGGTTCTTGTCCGCTCCTCGGACCACCCATTACTCGGCTGTTCTTTGCATTCTTAGGTACGTCAAGGGTATTTTATTTCATGGGCTTCATTTCTCAGCATAGTCTGCCCCCGTTTTACAAGCCTATTCTGATGCCGATTGGGCCGGAGACCCCACCGACAGACGTTCAACCACTGGTTACTGTTTCTTTTTGGGCAATTCTCTCATTTCCTGGCGTAGTAAGAAACAAACTGTGGTTGCTCGCTCCAGTACTGAAGCTGAATATCGTGCCATGGCTGATGCAACTCAAGAAATTCTCTGGCTTCGATGGCTACTCGCTGACATGGGTATCTCTTCTCCTGCTGCCACTATCCTACACTGTGACAACAGGAGTGCTATTCAGATCGCTCACAATGATGTCTTCCACGAGCGTACAAAACACATCGAGAATGATATCCACTTCATCCGTGATCACATTCTCCAGAATACGGTTCGTCTACAATCCGTCAGTTCAGCCGATCAAACAGCTGATATTTTCACTAAGGCTCATCCACCCGGACGCTTTCACTCTCTGGTTTCCAAACTCAAGTTCACCTCCCACTTACCGCCTTGAGTTTGAGGGGGGATGTTAATGTATTATATGTGCTTAGTCCCACATTGGTTGTGTATAGCTTTGCTTCTCCTATTAGCTTGTATAAATAGGATAATCCCACATTGGTTGTGTATAGCTTTGCTTCTCCTATTAGCTTATATAAATAGGATAGCTCCCTTTGTAAGCAAATTACACCATTCAATGCAATTCTTCTTTTTGTATTGTCTCACTTCCTCTCTTAAATTCAACAGACCTTATGTCATTCTTGTTCTGCCTGTTTCTGAATTTGTAGTCTCACTGCATGATTCAGTGACGGGCACCTGCACGGCTAGTACATTTCCTTTAGCTGCAGGCAACAATGATGAAAGATCACTTGGTTGTCTTTCTCGGAGTTGTCGAACACTTCTTCTTTAATGTCGTCGGGTGGGGACGAGGCTTGTTTCCGTATGAATCGCTGGCAAGCCCTGAGCTGTTGGTGACTCTCGAATTCTTGGTCACATGGACCTGGCAATTGAAAGTTATCCTCATCAACAAAATCGAAATCGTTAGGGTTTTCATCGTCGATCTCCACACTGGTGCGGTAGATGGAGGCATTGGCGAGGAGGAGGAAGAAAGCGAAAGTGGCTAGGAGGAGTGCGAGCGAGTGCGAGCTTTGCCATTGTCGGAGTAATTTTCATATGTAAGCTTTAATAGTACTATGGGTGCGGAAGTGGAGTGGGGGATTGATGGGTATTTATAGGAGAGTTAGGGCTGTGCATGGAGAATACGTGTAAGTTGAGGTTTTGGAAGTTGGTGGATTATGGTAACACGTAGATTTTACATGGAAATGGTGCCAAGGGTTGAGTGGGTTTTGTTTGGTTGTGAAACTGCCCTCGGGATTTGGAATTTTTTTTTTTGGCTTCGTCTTTGATGGGTTCTAAGGTGTTAGAATTTGGGTTTCCATGTTATTAATTTAAACTTCGAAGTTGAGATGGTAATCGATAGCTGGTTATTTTGAGTGAGGTGGCTTTGATATGTTTGATTGTTGAACTCATGCTTACACGTAGGGTCTTTCATGCAAGTTGAAATATAATTTTGACCGGATTGTTAGTCTCATGAAATGTATATGAATTCTTTGAGATTTTGAGTTTGATATTTCATGTTTACAACTAATTTTTCATTAAAAAAATGTGATATATTGATGAATTGTTATACTGTTTTTATATGGATGGATTTTAAATCTGCTAGTAAAAATGTAATTTTTTCTGATGAATTAAATATTGTATTACTATAGAATATGTATTTATTGATGGATCAAATTATTCTTCACTATAAACTATGTCTATATTTATGGATAAAATTATATTGATAGAATAATAAAACTGTCGATATAAATTTAAAAATAAAATATCACATTACCTGCATGTTTATTTTTTTATTTTATTTTATTTTTTTGTTGTTGAGCATTGTAATGTTTAATGAAATTTGTTTTGAAAATAAAGAAAAGAAAAATGTCCAACACTCCGGCTCTCATCTCTCTCTTTCTTTAGGCCATCTCAGAGAACTCTGAAACGATACCCATTCTTCTCTCTGTCTCTTGATCTCGATACCCATTCTCAGTGATTAAGCCATCTCTTGCACAAACAATGACCCATTCTCTCATCTCTCTCTCACTCTCAACCACGCGTACCCTTTCTTGTCTCTCTCACGAAACCCATACCCAGAAAACACATAATTGGCCATTCTCATCTCCCTCTCAATCTTTCTGTTTAATCAATCTCTCCATTAGTGGTGGAAGCAGAGCAGCGAAAAAGCTGAAGTTTGAAGATCAAAGAGAGGCTATCGTTTTAGATATGTGTAGCCATTGAAGATTCAAAGAATAGAGTGGAAATATGAAGTTTGAAGTTTAGGATTTCTTTTCTTTTGTGTGTGCCGGTTTTCGAAAGTGTTCGTATCAAGTGACTGAGTCGGATTCAAGATTAGGTTTCTTTTCTTTTGAATTTAGGTTTATTAAATTGTGATAGGGTGTAGATTATAAGGTTGATTAAACCTAGTAAGAAAGAGGAAAAGTTCATTAAAATTTGTAAATATACTTTAGAAGAGGAACACAAAGATTTTCCCTTTTCTTCTATTTTGTTGCAGCTGAGATCCAAACAAAAAAAATGAAACTTAATGTTGCCTTGTGCTAGTCTGTGGGATAGAGGTGTTTTCAGGGGCTTTGATAGGTTAATTGATTGTTGAACTCATGCTTACACGTACGCTCTTTCATCCATGCAGTGATACAATTTTGAGAGCTGCTTTTGATTCGTTGCTTGAAATCAAATATATTTGAGTGAGTTAAGATCCGACTACAATTATTCATGTTAACAACTCTCTTCCGGATAAAAAAAAAATTATAAGTAAAAGAAAAATTAGAGATAAATTAAATCATTGATCTATGTAAATAAATAAATAAATAATGATTCTCAATTTAATAATTTTTAATTGTTAATTGTCATTTAGTTATCATTGAAAACAATATACATAATAAGAAAAAGAAATCATAAGTGATCGAAGAAAAAAAAACTATTACTTTCTATATTTCTTTTTGTTCTAGTATTTGAAAGATGATTTAGTTTTTGCTTTTGTTCAAAAGTCTTGAATACCATTAAGAATGCAAAGGGTCTTGTTAGATTCAATATAGGAAAATAAATGAAGATTTAATGATAGGGTTAATTCAAAGGAAAAACATGTAATTGATTTTCTGTAAAAAGATTTTCTATTAAAAAATAAATAAATGGTCTAACAAAGGTCTATTAAAAAAATTATACTTTAAGAATTTATATAGAAAATAAAAACTTAATTAACGTGGACAACCAAAAAAAGAAGTGATTTTGTCACTTCTTCATAGGCTTTGATAATATGAGTTTAAGATTTTTCTCTTTGAAATTGGTAATAATCCTATAAAAGAAAAGTGTAAATAAAAAAAATATTTTCTAACTATTTACGATAACTTTCTCAAGAAGAAAAGGAATTACATAATCTAATCCATTTTTATCAAATGTGTACAGAAGACAAATGATATTTGAGTAGTATACACTTAAAAAAATTTTGATGAAAATTTTTAAATAATGACATGTTAGTTTACACATAAAGTTTGGGAGCAAGTATATATAAATTGTTTTATTTTATTTCCATTGGAGTATCATTTAATTTAAAATTAAAAAAAATAGTATAAAGGGGAAATTTTCAAAAGTTTGCGGGAACGATGGTCGCCACTTATCTCTTAGAAGATTCATCACTTATATTATACGTGTCAGTTAGCTTAGTTGATAAAATCATTTGTCATCTCACAATATATTAGAGTTTAAACTCCACTCATACCAGAGATGAAAGAAGACTATATTCCATTATGTAGCTTATAGATCCAATAGATTTTATTTGAAAAAAATAATTAAATACTAAAGGATAAATTACACTATAACTACTTTTAAATTTGCTGAAATGATACTAACATACCAAAACCTTTTTAAAACTCACGATATCCCTCGAAACATCAATTTTTACTATCAAGCAGTCCAAAATGATTTTTTTTTAAGAATCAAAATTTACACTGAATATTACTTTTCATGATCTGAAGGATCAAAAGGAGTCAAATGTTGAAGAAAAATGTGGCACAAAGTGTTTTTTTTTTTTTTATATTTTCCATTAGAGATGGCAATAATCGACCGATCATTTGAGAAAACGATTCATCCGTTCTAATTGAATTAATTTTTATTTTTTTTAATAGTGAGTGATAAATAGATAAAGATGTGAAAGTCATTAATAAGAATATATATATATATATATATATATATATATATATATATATTATGGTTACACGTAGATTTTACATGGTAATGGTGCCAAGAGTTGAGTGGGTTTTGGTTGTGAAACTGCCTTTGGGATTTGGAAAATTTTGTTTTTGGCTTGTGTCTTATATGGTTTCTAACGCGTTAGAATTTGGGGTTTGCAAGTTGAGATGGTAATCGATGGCTAGTTAAATTGAGTGAGGTGGCTTTGATAGGATTGATTGTTGAACTCATGCTCATACGTAGGGTCGTTCGTGCAAGTTGAGATTTAAAACATTTTTTTTATATTCTGAAACTCTTTTTGAGCGTTTTTGTTGGATTTTGCTGTGTTTTGTGGTTGTTTTTTTTTTAATACAGTAGTAATTAATTATTTATTAAAACAATTAAATATTAAATGTGTCAATTAATTTAATTAATAAAATTATTTGTTAATCATATAAGATATAATAGTTTAAACTTCACTCTTCTCAATGATGGGAGACAACATACTATCTCACGGTGTAGTCTATATATAAATCCAAAAAATTTATTTGAATAAAAAAATAATTAAATACTTAAAGCACAAGAAGAATAAAAGAAGCAAAACCCTTTCAAGAAGAATAAATTTTAAACAGTTTAAAATTTTGGTGAGATCCTTCTAGGAATATTTTTTTTTCTTCTGTTAATACATCATTAAATAAATGTGATATAATGTATATTATATGTATGTGTGTATGAAGACCTCATTTTAGAAGAAATTTAAATAAATTTAAATCAACTTGCTTAAATCTCTCCAATGTAAAAAAAATGTATTGCTAGGTCATAGTGTTAAAGTGAAAGTCATATAATAAATGATGCTTCGAATTATATTAGTCAGCCATTTTAATAGATAAAGGGAAGTAGTATTATCACAAAATATATGAATATTTTTTAGATTCATGCCATAGTCTTCTAGTTGTTGTTTCATCCATAATACTTGGGCACAACAACTACCAGCTGCTACATATTCCGCCTCAGTGGTTGATAGTGCAACGAAATTCTGTTTCTTGGAAAACCAAGACGTTAACATAGCACCTAAGAATTGGCATGTTTCACTTATGCTCTTTCTATCTAACCTACATCCAGCAAAATCAGCATCTTAATATCCTACTAGCTCAAAAGATGATTCTCTAGAGTACCATAATCCTATGGTCTGGGTTCCTTGTAGATATCTAAAGATTCTTTTTACTGCAACGACATGTGATTCCTTAGTATTAGACTGAAATCTAGCACACATGCATACACTGAACATTATATCAGGTCTATTTGCAGTCAAATAAAGTAAAACACCTATCATGCTTCTATAATATTTAGAATCTACATTTTTACCTCCTTCATCAAGATCAAGTTTAGTAGTTGTGCTCATAGGCGTTCCAATTGGCTTTGAGCTTTCCATCCCGAACCTCTTTAGTAGGTCTTTGATGTACTTTTGTTGATTGATGAAGATACCTCCTTTTAGTTGCTTGATTTGCAGTCCAAGGAAGTAGGTAAGTTCTCTCATCATGCTCATTTCAAATTCACCTTGCATGCACTTTGCAAACTCTTGACACATAGATTCATTAGTAGCACCAAATATAATATCATCAACATATATTTGAACTATCAAAGTGTCATTTTTGTGAGTTTTTGTGAAGAGAGTTGTGTCTATTCTACCTCTTACAAAATCATTGTCAATCAAAAATTTACTTAGTCTTTCATACCATGCTCTTGGAGCTTGCTTCAACCCATATAGAGCTTTAGAAAGCTTGTTGACATGATTTGGAATACTAGGATTTTCAGATCCAAGAGGTTGCTCAACATAAACCTCTTCTTCTATCAATCCATTTAAAAAGGCACTTTTCACATCCATTTGAAATAGCTTGAATTTATTAAAGCATACAAAGGCTAATAACATTCGAATAGCTTCTAATCTAGCTACGGGAGCATAGGCTTCATCAAAATCTATTCCTTCCTCTTGGTTATATCCCTTAGCAACTAATCTAGCTTTATTTCTAGTTATTATACCATTTTCATCCATTTTATTTATATATACCCATTTAGTTCCAATTATTGAATGATCTTTTGGTCTTGAAACTAGTTTCCAAACATTGTTTCTCTCAAATTGATTTATCTCTTCCTGCATTGCAATTATCCAATCATTATCTTTTTCAGCTTCTATAAATGTCTTAGGTTCTATTTGAGACAAATAAGCTACAAAATTGTAAATATTTCTAATGGAAGAGCGAGTTCTTACCCCTTTGTGAAGGATCACCAATCACTTGATCAATTGGATGATGATTTACATACCTCCAATCCTTGGGTAGATTTTCCTCTTGTTGACTTGAGGATGGTTGGTCTAAATTGGGAGTTGCCATCCCTTCATTTGCTTGAGGAGATCTCTCTTTTGGGTCAACAATGGGAGTAGGAGTTTCCATGCTTGGAATAAAATCTGCATCATCTTTAAAGGAAACTTCTCTACTACTCATTGGATTAGATTCATCAATGGTTACATGCACAGATTCTTCTACTACTAGAGCTCTCTTATTGAAAACTCTATAAGCTTTACTAGTAGTTGAATATCCTAAAAATATTCCTTCATCGGTCTTGGAATCAAATTTACCTAAGTTAGTTTTATTGTTATTTAAGATGAAGCACTTACTACCAAAAGCACGAAAATAGGAAATATTGGGTTTTCTCCCTTTCCATAGTTCATATGGAGTTTTATCAAGCAAAGGTGATGAGAGTCATAAAATGCATCTAAACAATACTTAATTGTTAACATTTTAGGGTTGATCTCGGTCATAATCACACTTTTACATATTGATAACTCTAAAGTAATATTCATAAATCATTGACTTAATTCGATGCATTTTCAGGTGCTTTGAGTACAAAAGATATAATAAAGTGATCCATGTTTAAAGCACCAAAAGATCTTGGGTGTCGATGCTCATTTTTGTCCAAGGTTTAGACATGTCCAAACATGATTCAAAGATGGTTAAAGTCTAAACTAAGGCTGGATTAATAAATTACAGTAAGCTAAAAGACTGCACACAAGTGTGTGCATCACTTTGGAGCAAGTTAAGGGTAGGCACACTAGTGTGTGCACTTCTGCATACAAGCTGAATGAGTTTCACTGAATTGCCAGAATTTCCTGCACAGATCAATCATCTTTGCAGATTAAACTGTATTGATGTAGGAAGAACCAGACGATGAGCCATATATGCTTAGAAAGATCCGGAAATCTATTTTCTGGAGAATTTTACGGTTCGTAAAAAAGGATTTTTCTAGAGAAAGTTATGGTAGTTTTAGTGGAAACAGTTCAGGCCAGCACAGCAAGCCCAGACGCACAGAAGGCCCAGACGCATAGCACGGCCCACTCTCCTCTTGACCGAATTAGGGCGAGCAAATGACATTCTCCAAGACTAAAACACCCCCCTCATGTTCTATAAATATATCTTTATGGAGTTTGCAGCTGGGCATTGAAGAGAGAAAGCAAGGAAGAGAGAAAAAAGAGAGGATTCAAGGGATCCAAATCCAGCATTCTTCCATTTTATTTCTAAGTTTTCTTTGGTTGCAAATCAAGGGAAGAACATCCATATTGTTGATCCACCTTGAACTCCATGGCCAAATCAAGGGGAGAGCATCCTTATTGTTCTTCCACCTTGATTTCCATGGCCAACTAATCATTTTACAAGGGAAAGGGATGAATCTTTAGGGATTTCTTGTTCTTTATTTCCTGTTCTTGATTCAGTTGTATGGATTTATTGTTAAATATTGTTTATGAATTATTCATTGATTAAGTAAGAAGATTTGAGTTCATGTGATAGATGTACTTTTTATTCTTCTTCTTTTAGACTCTCTTAATCCGGTGATTGCATCCTTCTCCTCCATTGAGGTTGCTTGGATATGATTGATTCCGGTAGATTTATCTTATTGATTGTCCATTACTGCGATATTATCTTTTAAGATATATTATCGTTTCTTGATAATCTTTAAGATCGGTCATGTGTGCATGAACCGAAATCAATGATTAATTCGTAGCAATTATATAAGAGTTGTAAATGTGCTTGATTGAATATATTCTGATTGCTTGTTTGAGAGTTGAAACTTGCAATCGAGATAAAATTAATTGAATCAAGAGTGGAAATAGGGAACAAACCTAAGGAGGATTCCCGGAACCTTGTTATTTCTCATTTATATTTCGTTTACATTTACACAATTTTCCTTTACATTATTTCACCATCAAAGCTAAAAAATCTTGAGTTTAACTTTTATCGTTCGTTTTAAGGTTCACACATTTTCCTTTGTACTTAACTTGTTTCCCTGTGGAATCGACACCCCAAAGTCGTACTACAATAACCGTGTTATACTTTAGGCATAATCAAATTTTGGCGCCGTTGCCGGGGAAACGCGAATAAATATAAAGAAACTTGTCAATTTTGAGTGTGACGGTAAAAAAAAAAATCGTAAATATTTTTCTTTTCAATAGTTTGTAAATACGGTAATATCATTTCTTTACTTTTGTTTTGATTTTCTAATTTTTTTTTTTATTCTGTTTTTATTTATCTGTTTATTATTTTATTCTGTTTTTATTTATCTGTTTATTATTCTGTTTTATTATTCTGTTTATTACTCTGTTTTTATTTATTTGTTTATTATTCTGTTTTATTTATCTGTTTATTATTCTGTTTTTATTTATTTGTTTATTATTCTGTTTTATTTATCTGTTTATTATTCTGTTTTTATTTATCTGTTTATTATTTTGTTTTTATTTATTTGTTTATTATTCTATTTTATTTATTTGTTTATTGTTTTGTTTTATTTATTTATTCCCCCTCTAAATTAATTGGTGCATGCTTAGACCGAGAGATTCACGAGGTAGATTCATTAGAGGACCCGAATTAGAGTTACCCTCTCCTTCCACCTCCATTGGTGAAACCTCGCCTAGATCAAACCATAGTGCACCCCCATCAGAGAATTTAGAGGATTTTGTTAACATGGCTGAAAATCCTAACGAGAATGGTGCTAGGACACTTAAAGATTACCTACATCATAGCCGGACAGCCACACCATCGTGCATTATGTTTCCAACCAATACCCGTCATCAAGATTTTAAAACAGGGATGATATAACTTCTCCCTACTTTTCATGGCATGGAAAACGAGAACCCCTATGTGCACATTAGAGAATTTGAGGAAGTAGTTGCGACTTTCCATAGTCATGATGCAACTGATGATATCGTGAGACTCAAGTTTTTTCCTTTCTTCTTAAAAGATAAAGCTAAGAGTTGGTTATACTCGTTGAGACCACGATCAATTGGGTCATGGAATGAGATGACCCAAGTCTTTTTTAACAAGTACTTCCTTCAACATAAGACTAACGCTTTGAAAAGACAAATCTCCACCTTTGCACAAAAGGAAAACGAGACTTTGTATCAGTATTGGGATAAATTTAAAGAGCTGTTAAGTATGTGTCCACATCATGGGTACGAAAATTGGCGTTTAGTGAGCTATTTCTATAAAGGTCTTACCTATAGAGAACGCCAATTTGTCGAGATGATGTGTAATGGAGAGTTTCTGCAAAAAGACCCTGATGAGGCTATTGAGTACCTCAATGAGCTTGCTGAGAAAGCTCACACATGGACTGGACCTAGTGCTACTGAGAGCACAAATAGGTCACGACCTAGTGGTGGAGGAATCTACCATCTTAGGGAAGAGGATAACCTCAAGGCCAAGGTCGAAATGCTTACTAGGGAGTTGGAGGCATTAAAAACGAAAAAAACCAACACACATGGTTAATCAGGCCGAACCTTTAGAATCATGTTTTGTGTGTGGCGGGGTTGATCATCCCGCCCAAGATTGTCCCACTTTTGTTGACATGAAAGGGCTGTACGAGGAACAATGCAATACCTTAGGCATGTACAAGAAGCCCTCAGAGCCCTTCTCTAACACTTATAATTCGGGGTGGCGAAATCACCCCAACTTCAGTTGGAAATCTGAAAATCAGCAGCATGTGCAGCCCCCTAGATCGTACCCAGCACCTTATCATGCACCTTCATCTTCTAGGAACTCTTTAGAAGACTCCTTACATACTTTTATAGAAGCACAAGGCAAGACAAACCAAAAATGTGAGGCATTAATTACACAGTTGGTTGAGGAAAACAAAGAAATAAAGAGCCAAGTGTCTAAATTGATGAGCTCATTGAGTGTGACTGAGCGAGGTAAGTTCCCTGCCCAAGCTTAGTCCATACCTCACGGTCAACATATGGCACAAGAAAATGTGAAAAATGTAAATGCCATTGTGACCCGAAGAGGTAAGTCACTGCACATTCCACCAGAGAATAAACCCGAGAATGTGAAGGGTCAAGCCAGTAGTGAGACCAAGTTGCCTAAAGACCCTGAAGTGACCCAAAGTCCTGTTAAGGCCTCATTCCCCCAAGCCTTAAAATCCAACAAGAAAAATCTGGAAATGAATGATGAAATCCTTAAGAACTTAAGACAAGTGAAACTTAATCTTCCCCTTTTGCATGTGATTAAACAAGTCCCCACCTATGCAAAAGTTCCCAAAGATTTATGCACAATTAAGAGGAAACATCATGTCAAGAAAATAGCTTTCCTAACTGAGCAAGTTAGTGCACTAATTGAGCAAAGAATTCTCCCGAAATACAAAGATCCAGGCTGTCCTACCATTGCTTGCAGCATTGAAAATCATGAGGTTGGACAAGCCTTACTAGATCTGGGAGCTAGTGTAAACCTGATGCCATTTTCCATTTACTTACAGCTGGGGTTAGGAGAAATCAAACCAACCAGTGTGGTATTACAATTGGCTGATTGCTCAGTCAAGGTACCCCGAGGTGTGGTTGAGGATGTTTGATTCAAATTGATAAATTTTATTATCCTGTTGATTTCTTAATTCTTGATACTACTTCTGCTGTAGACACTAACTCTAAAATCCCTTTGATTTTGGGTAGACATTTTCTTGTTACTGCAAATGCTCTAATAAATTATAGGAATGGTCTCATGAAACTGTCCTTTGGCAACATGACCCTTGAAGTAAATATTTTCAATGTTGCAAAACAGCCCGAAGATGAGGACGAAAACCACCAGCTTTACATGATCGAGTCACTCGTCAATGAGGGAGTTTTCTTAACTCATGATTATGACCCTCTTGAAAATTTTCTTGTTAATTCTGAGATAGATTTATTTGATGATAAAACTGATATAATTGATATATGTGTTATTTTTGACAAATCTCAGGATTATGGAAATCGGGCATGGCAACCAAGGTTTGAGGAGCTGCCTGAAAGAAGTAAGACTTAAGTCCCCTCAAGTGTGGAAGCACCAAAAGTCGAATTGAAGCCACTACCTAAGGGTCTAAAACATGCCTTTCTCGGTCCAGGTGATACATTTCCTGTTATAATTTCTTCTGAATTAACTGAGACCCAAGGTAAAAGATTAATTCAAACTTTAAATGAACATAAATCAGCCCTGGGATGGAGCATGGCTAATTTAAAGGGAATTAATCCCCTAATCTGCTCCCATAAAATAAATCTGGATGAAGGAACCAGTCCTCGTAGAGACCCTCAACGTAGGCTTAACCCCACTATGAAAGAAGTAGTGAAAAATGAAGTACTGAAACTATTAGATGTGGGTATTATATATCCCATAGCTGATAGTAAGTGGGTAAGCCCTACGCAAGTTGTCCCGAAAAAGTCCGGAGTCACTGTGATAAAAAATGACCTAGGAGAGTTAGTCCCTACCAAACTTGTGAATGGGTGGCGTGTGTGCATTGATTACAGAAAATTAAATGCTGCCACCAAGAAAGACCACTTCTCACTCCCTTTTATTGATCAAATTCTTGAGCGTGTAGCTGGTCATCCCTTCTACTGTTTTCTAGATGGTTATTCTGGTTACTATCAAATAGAAATTGCATTAGAAGACCAAGAAAAGACCACCTTTACTTGTCCCTTTGGCACCTATGCTTTTCGTAGAATGCCATTCGGATTATGTAACGCCCCTGCTACTTTTCAACGCTGCATGATGAGCATTTTTAGTGACATGGTTAAAAATTGCATGGAGGTTTTTATGGATAACCTAACTGTTTTTGGATCTTCATTTGAAACATGCTTACTGAATTTAGAAAGAGTATTAATTCGCTGTGAGGAAAAAGAATTGGTTTTAAATTGGGAAAAGTGTCATTTCATGGTACCATCTGGTATTGTCTTAGGGCATATTGTCTCTTCTAAAGGAATAGAGGTTGATCAATCTAAGATTGAGTTAATCTTTAAGTTGCCTGCCCCTAAGACAATAAAAGATGTGAGATCTTTCCTTGGTCATGCTGGTTTTTATAGGAGGTTTTTACAAAAATTTTCAAAAATATCTAGACCGCTATGCGCCCTCCTAGTTAAAGATACCCCCTTTGAGTGGAGTCAAGCTTGTCAAGAGGCCTTTAAAACGTTGATTGGCAAGCTTACTTCTGCACTTATAATGCAGTGGCCAGATTGGACTTTACCTTTTGAAATCATGTGCGATGCTAGTGACTACGCTGTAGGTGCTGTTCTTGGACAGCGAAGGGAAGGTAAACCTTTTGTCATTTACTATGCTAGTAAGACTTTAAATAGTGCTCAAATGAATTACTCTACAACTGAAAAAGAGTTGCTAGTTGTAGTATTTGCTTTAGATAAATTTTGTGCTCATCTAATTGGTTCTTTTATCCTTATTTTTACAGATCATGCAGCCCTCAAGTATCTTCTTACGAAGAAGGATGCTAAGGCACGACTAATCCGATGGATCCTCCTCTTGCAACAATTTGATATCACCATTAAGGATAAAAAAGGAGTGGAGAACGTAGTAGCTGACCATTTATCCAGACTCACTTTTGAGGACACTTGTGATGACATGCCAATCAAAGATGATTTTCCGGATGAGCAATTACTCTCCATTACTTCTCTACCATGGTTTGCTCACATCGTAAATTATTTGGCTACAGGTGAGATACCTATGGATTGGAGTGCTTAAGACAAGAGGAAATTCTTATATGAGGTACATAATTTTTATTGGGATGACCCCTATCTTTTCAAGTACTGCCCTGACCAAATTCTAAGGTGTTGCATCCCTAATGAAGAGATTTCGAGTGTCTTAGAATTTTGTCACTCCCAAGCTTGTGGAGGCCACTTTTCGATGAAAAAAAACCGCTGCGAAACTTTTGCAGTGTGGATTTTATTGGCCTACTTTGTTTAAAGATACAAACACCTATTGTCGCTCTTGTGAAAGATGTCAAAAGTTAGGAGTTGTATCTCGCCGAAATATGATGCCCTTAAACCCTATTTTAGTGATTGAAATCTTTGATTGTTGGGCCATCGATTTCATGGGACCCTTCCCTCCTTCCTTCGGGTACCAGTATATCATTGTAGCAATAGATTATGTATCCAAGTGGGTAGAGGCAGCAGCTTGTCGAAACAATGATAATGGAACGGTGATTAAATTCCGTAAAGAAAATGTGTTTTCTCGATTTGGTACACCACGTGCTATAATTAGTGATCGAGGTACACATTTTTGCAACCGTTCCTTTGAAGCTTTAATGAAAAAATTTGGGGTATTACTTAAAATCTCTACTGCCTATCATCCTCAGACTAGTGGACAAGTAGAGCTTGCTAATAGGGAGATTAAACAAATTTTAGAAAAAACGATTAACCCTGATCTCAAAGATTGGTCTTTGAGACTAACTGATGCGCTTTGGGCTTACCGTACAGCCTTTAAAACTCCCTTAGGTATGTCGCCCTATCGGTTTGTTTTTGGAAAGCCTTACCACTTACCCGTGGAGCTCGAGCATCGAGCTTATTGGGCCATCAAGTCTTTCAATTTTGACATGGGCGAAGCGGGTAAACTTCGAAAATATCAGCTGACCGAGTTAGAAGAATTAAGAAACGATGCTTATGAAAATTCTAGAATCTATAAGGCTAAGATTAATCTATAAGGCTAAGATTAACGAAAAGCACTTAAAAAAAATGCTATCCTTACCTCTCTTTTAAAAACACTTAGTTATACACATGTTGTGAGAAGCACTTAAAAGGAGTAAAGGTGGAAGTATGAGAAAATATTACTACCATAACCAAAGTACATTAAAAGAGATAAGTTGAGGGTTGTGGAAAAGAAAAGAAAAGAATGAAAGAGGAGGTGAATGGTCTTATTCCAAAATAAAAAATAAAAAAAAGAGAAAAAAATAAATTATGGCAAAGAAAGAAGAAAAGAAAAAAAATGGTGATTTATTGCGAGAAATGCTTGAAAAATGGTTGAAAGAGTTGGGTGTTGAAGTAAGGTTATCTTGTGCTTAAAGTGGTTGTGTTTAAATTAAGAGACTTAGTTCTTTTATTTGTTTAAACTTTCCCATTCTTTCTTGACCTTTACCCTAGCCTAACGTTGCAAGCTTATTAAAGACCTACTGATCCGATGAAGTGTGATTTTTCTACATAGTGGAGAGTGATTTGAAAAGTGAGCATATGGAGCTTGATTTGTGATTGATGTCACGCAAATTAATATGTTTTTAGAAGCCAAGACTTGTATTCATGCTATGTTGTGCATAAAATCATCTGGGTGTTCGGACTAATGTATTGTGGTAAGATGGATGGTAAGAGTCGATAACGATTTTAAGGTTGACATTTGGATTATTCTTGGACCTGAGTGATATTTAATGATTCTATGTGTTGTATGTTATGCATGATTTTTGAGATAGATTTTTGAATCACTCTTGGTTAATACCAGCATTGCTGTATTTTGCTTTGATTTCTAAATAAAGGATTCATTTCTTGCCTTTTGCTTGAATTGCTAGGGACTAGCAATAAGCTAGTTGGAGGTTGTGATGAGAGTCATAAAATGCATCTAAACAATACTTAATTATTAACATTTTAGGGTTGATCTCGGTCATAATCACACTTTTACATGTTGATAACTCTAAAGTGATATTCATAAATCATTGACTTAATTCGATGCATTTTCAGGTGCTTTGAGTACAAAAGAGATAATAAAGCGATCCATGTTTAAAGCACCAAAAGATCTTGGGTGTCGATGCTCGTTTTTGTCCAAGGTTTATACATGTCCAAACATGATTCAAAGATGGTTAAAGCCTAAACCAAGGCTGGAGTAATAAATTAAAGTAAGCTAAAAGACTGCACACAAGTGTGTGCATCACTTTGGAGCAAGTTAAGGGTAGGCACACTAGTGTGTGCACTTCTGCATACAAGCTGAAGGAGTTTCACTGAATTGCAAGAATTTCCCGCACAGATCAATCATCTTTGCAGATTAAACTGTATTGATGTAGGAAGAACCAGATGATGAGCCATATATTCTTAGAAAGATCCGGAAGTCTATTTTCTGGAGAATTTTACGGTTCGTAAAAAAGATTTTTCTAGAGAAAGTTATGGCAGTTTTAGTGGAAACAGTTCAGGCCAGCACAGCAGGCCCAGACGCACAGCAGGCCCAGGCGCACAGCACGGCCCACTCGCCTCTTGACTGGATTAGGGCGAGCAAATGACATTCTCCAAGACCAAAACACCCCCCTCATACTCTATAAATATATCTTTATGGAGTTTGCAGCTGGGCATTGAAGAGAGAAAGCAAGGAAGAGAGAAAAAAGAGAGGATTCAAGGGATCCAAATCCAGCATTCTTCCATTTTATTTCTAAGTTTTCTTTGGTTGCAAATCAAGGGGAGAACATCCATATTGTTCATCCACCTTGAACTCCATGGCCAAATCAAGGGGAGAGCATCCTTATTGTTCTTCCACCTTGATTTCCATGGCTAACTAATCATTTTACAAGAGAAAGAGATGAATCTTTAGGGATTTCTTGTTCTTTATTTCCTATTCTTGATTCAGTTGTATGGATTTTTTGTTAAATATTGTTTATGAGTTATTCATTGATTAAGTAAGAAGATTTGAGTTCATGTGATAGATGTACTTTTTATTCTTCTTCTTTTAGACTCTCTTAATCCGGTAATTGCATCATTCTCCTCCATTGAGGTTGCTTGGATGTGATTGATTCCGGTAGATTTATCTTATTGATTGTCCATTACTGCGATATTGTCTTTTAAGATATATTGTCGTTTCTTGATAATCTTTAAGATCGGTCATGTGTGCATGAACCGAAATCAATGATTAATTCGTAGCAATTATATAAGAGTTGTAAATGTGCTTGATTGAATATATCCCGGTTGCTTGTTTGGGAGTTGAAACTTGCAATCGAGATAAAATTAATTGAATCAAGAGTGGAAATAGGGAACAAACCTAAGGAGGATTCCCGGAACCTTGTTATTTCTCATTTATATTTCGTTTACATTTACGCAATTTTCCTTTACATTATTTCACCATCAAAGCTCAAAAATCTTGAGTTTAACTTTTATCGTTCGTTTTAAGGTTCACACATTTTCCTTTGTACTTAACTTGTTTCCCTGTGGAATCGACACTCCAAAGCTGTACTACAATAACCGTGTTATACTTTGGGCGTAATCAAAAAGCCTTATCAAAATTCTATTTAATATATAGCAAGAAGTATTCACGGCTTCAGCCCAAAAGTATTTTGGTAAACTATTTTCACAAAGCATAGTTCTTGAAAATTCTTCTAGAACTCTATTTTTCATCTCAACAACTCCATTTTGTTGAGGAGTTCTAGGAGCTGAAAAGTTGTGATTAATTCCATTTTCATCACAAAATTTTGAAAAGCTTTGATTTTCAAATTCTTTGCCATGATCACTTCTTATGCTTGAAATACAAATTCCTTTTTCATTTTGTACCTTTTTGCAAAACTTTTCAAATACTTTGAAAGCTTCATCCTTGTAAGCAATAAAAATAACAAAGGTATATGTTGACCCTCGCCCGTATTTTAATGATAGCAAAACACAACTGTTATTTAACTAACATGTTTAAACTAAGTTGTATTAAGGATCAAACACATTCAACCAAGGAACAAAGTGCAAAAACTCGAACCAAATCAAGTATCAAGTGAAGACTGAAGATCTAGTATAGGTCTTAAGGTTTAGAACCAATGTAAGTCTCACTCATACATTGTATTAGCTTGTTTAATGGCTCAAACACAAATGGTTTTTCTAAAACCATTAATTTTAAAATGTTTTTAATGAAAAACAGAAGAAAAACTGGGTTGGAAGACAACCCAGTCGACTGGGTACATATACCAGTCGACTGGTATATGGGTCAGAAGGTACCCAGTCGACTGGATGAATTAACCCAGTCGACTGGTACTTTGACCAGTAATTTTCCAGTCGACTGGATGAATCAACCCAGTCGACTGGTAAAATGGACAGAAAGTCCCCAGTCGACTGGATGATATATACCAGTCGACTGGATACCCAGAAGGTCTGAAAACGTATATTTTTCAAGTGAACCCAGTCGACTGGTATCTCGACCCAGTCGACTGGTAGTTCAAAAATATGACCGTTGGACTCCAAATCTGAACGTTTTAAAGTAAATCTTTTTCAAATTAAAGTCCAAAACGGCCATATTAATTGATTGCTATATAAACCCACTCAGCAAAGCATTCAAAAACAAGCAGCACATATTCAAAAAGAGTTGATCTCATATAATCAAGTTTTTATACTCTTGAAACACAAAAAGCTTTGAAATAATCTTATCGAGCCATTTCTTCAAGCTTTACTTTGAAAGAGAGACATTTCTGTTGTAATAAGCTTTCATTTGTTGTCTCTCTACCTTTTACTTTACACCATCTTTGTAAAGGGATTACTTCCGAGAGGAAGGGGAAACTTCCGAAAGGAAGGGGATTTTTCGGTTTAAGCAATTCCTGTAAATTGCTTGTGTACGGTTTGTGCAACACCCGGCTAAGTTGTGCGACTAAGTTTTCTTAGTGGATTACTTCAAGGAGTTCCTTGAAGAGAGTGGACGTAGGGTCGGAACGAATCCGATATTGCCGAACCACTATAACTGTGTTTGCATCCTCTTTCCTTAAACTCTTTATTTACAACTTTCTACTTGTATTAATTATTTGTTGCTTATCAGTTTTTATAAACTTGTATAAATTCCGCGAAAGTTTTTAAAAACCCAATTCACCCCCCCTCTTGGGTTGAAACCTCGAGCTACAATTGGTATCAGAGCCTCGTTCTCTTTATAAGGCTTAAATTCCTAGAGTTGATCCAATGGCAGCAAATAGCTACTCTGAGGGACACTCTTATACTAGACCACCATTGTTCAATGGATCAAATTATAACTACTGGAAAAATAGAATGAAAATCTTCGTCGAAGGACAAGATTACAATCTATGGAGAATTATAGAAGAGGGACCTAAAATTCCCTCAAAAGAAATAGTTATTGGAGAGACTCTTCATACAATGCCTAAACTCAAAACTGAGTTTACTGACGAGGATTGTAGAACGATGTCTCTCAATAGCAGAGCAACAAGCATGCTACATTGTGCATTAGATATTTCTGAATATAACAAAATATCTGCATGCGTTTCTGCTAAAGAAATATGGGACAAATTGCAAGTCACATATGAAGGAACAAGTGAAGTAAAAAAGTCTAAAATTTACATGCTAATTTCTGAATATGAATCTTTTAAGATGTCTCCTAACGAAACCATTTCTGAAATGCACTCACGATTTACTACTATTATAAATAGTTTAAAACTGCTTGGCAAGAATATTGAGGAAGTTGAACTAACCAGAAAAATCTTAAGATCTCTACCTCCAGAATGGAAACCAAAGAGGACAGCCATTCAAGAGGCCAAAAATCTTGACAAGCTTGATGTTGAGACGCTGCTTGGGTCATTATTGACATACGAGATGGAAGAAATGACTCCCATCGTCAATGATGATGAGAAGAAGAAGAAGCAAATTGCTCTCAAAGTTTCTACGAGCAACAAAGAAAAGGAATTAGAACAAGAAGCAGAGAGCAGTGAAGAGGATGGTGAAATGGCTTTAATCACCAGACGATTCCATAGGTTCTTGAAGAAAAGCAAGAAACCTTACTCAAAGGATCCCACCTCAAAAAGGGAACCACTTATGTGCTATGGCTGCAAGAAGCCAGGACATATAAAAGCTGACTGTCCGGTTTCAAGCAAACCATACAAGGGCTTCAAGAAGAAAGCTATGGTAGCAACTACCTGGAGCGATGACGAAGAAGATGAGTCATCAGACAAAGAAATTGGATACGAAGAGATTGCCAACCTCTGTTTAATGGCAATCGATGATGAAAGTGAGGTAACATCTTCTCCCTCTTCAAAAAATAATATTGTTACTAGTAGTGAAGAATTACTAGAAGTCATAAATGAAATGCATGAAGAATTAAAGAAATTTGATTCTAGAAATTCTGTTCTTAAGAAAGAAGTATCATCTCTTTCTAAGGAAATGATAGTTCTTAGAGAAGAAAAAGAAAAATTATCATCTTTACTGTATAATTCGTCTCAAGATTTTCTTAAAGATGAAAATGAAAATTTGAAAAATAAAATTTCTGAATTAAACAGCACTGTATCTAGACTTATGCTTGGTAAAGAAAAACTTGATGAAGTGCTTTCTTCCCAAAGATTAAGTGGAGAAAAATCTGGTGTAGGATATTCTCCTTTGGGAAAACAAAAAACAAAAGAGAGCTTATTCATGAAAGCCTCTTGTGTAGATGGAGCTTCTACTTCGAAAGCTCCTAACCTTGTTAAAAGCACTCCCTTAATAAATCCTAGGAACTCTAGAAACTTAAATGATCATACTAAATTGAAGCATCCTAAAAATACTCATGCTTATTTGTATGCTCATTCTAGAAATGCTCATACACATCCTAGAAATAATCATCATGCTCATTCTAGGAACAATGTGTATAATCAAAGAATGCATTCTGCTCATGCTCAACCTAGGAATCACCATCATAGCTATTCTAGAAATAACTTGCATACATATGCTAGCATGTATCCTAGAATGCATAATCGTTCATTTTCTGGAAATGACATGCATTTTCATACCCCTTACCATAGAATCATGTATCCTAGGAACTATCATCCTAAGGATTATAGGAATGCACATGTAAAATTTCCTAGAAATTTCTATGACTATAATGATAGGTCTGTGCATCATCAACATGTTCATAGAGCACCATATATTGTTAAGAAAGTATGGGTCCCAAAAGGAACCGTATTTTCAAGGACTAACCCCAAAGGACCCAAGAAATTTTGGGTACCTAAAAATGCTATCGTATATCCTTGTGTGATGTAGATTTGCCTTCACACCAAGGAGAAAAGTAACTGTTGGTACCTTGATAGCGGTTGCTCGAAGCATATGACCGGTGATAAAAGCGTATTCAAGGAGCTAACTCTAAGAGATGGTGGACTTGTGACCATTGGAGACAATACTAAAATAAAGATCATCGGGCATGGAAAAGTCGGTAATGATTTCTCAACTTTAGATAATGTATTGCTAGTACAAGGCTTAAAGCCAAATTTACTTAGCATTAGTCAATTATGTGACAAAGGATATAAAGTCACATTTGAAACCTCTCATTGTCTAGTTATAGACATCAAGAGCAACAAGATCAAATTCATTGGCCATAGACATGAAAATGTCTATATAGTTGATTTGAAATCCTTACATTCCAATAATGAAAAATGCTTTCCTGCTTTTAGTGAAAATCAATGGCTGTGGCATAGAAGGCTTGGTCATGTAAACATGAACTTGCTAAAAATTGTTTCAAGAAAAGATTTAGTTATTGGTCTTCCTAAAATCAATTTTGAGAAAAACAAAATTTGCAATGCTTGTCAAATGGGAAAACAATCAAGGATATCTTTCAAAGCAAAAAATGTTGTCTCAACTACTAGACCTTTGGAACTTTTGCATATGGACTTATTTGGTCCAATTAGTACCATTAGTCTAGGTGGCCATCAATATGCTCTTGTTATTGTTGATGACTATTCAAGATATACCTTTGTTATTTTTATTGCTTATAAGGATGAAGCTTTCAAAGGATTTGAAAAGTTTTGCAAAAAGGTACAAAATGAAAAAGGAATTTGTATTTCAAGCATAAGAAGTGATCATGGCAAAGAATTTGAAAATCAAAGCTTTTCAAAATTTTGTGATGAAAATGGAATTAATCACAACTTTTCAGCTCCTAGAACTCCTCAACAAAATGGAGTTGTTGAGAGGAAAAATAGAGTTCTAGAAGTATTTTCAAGAACAATGCTTTGTGAAAATAATTTACCAAAATATTTTTGGGCTGAAGCCGTGAATACTTCTTGCTATATTTTAAATAGAATCTTGATAAGGCCCCTGCTTGATAAAACTCCTTATGAACTATGGAAAGGGAGAAAGCCAAATATTTCCTATTTTCGTGCCTTTGGTAGTAAGTGCTTCATCTTAAATAACAATAAAACTAACTTGGGTAAATTTGATTCCAAGACCGATGATGGGATATTTTTAGGATATTCTACTACTAGTAAGGCTTATAGAGTTTTCAATAAGAGAACTCTAGTAGTAGAAGAATCTGTGCATGTAACTATTGATGAATCTAACCCAATGAGTAGTGGAGAAGTTTCCTTTAAAGATGATGCAGATTTTATTCCAAGAATGGAAACTTCTACTCCCATTGTTGACCCAAAAGTGAGTTCTTCTCAAACAAATGAAGGGATGGCAACTCCAAATTTGGACCAACCATCCTCAAGTCAACAAGAGGAAAATCTACCCAAGGATTGGAGGTATGTAAATCATCATCCAATTGATCAAGTAATTGGTGATCCTTCACAAGGGGTAAGAACTCGCTCTTCCATTAGAAATATTTGTAATTTTGTAGCTTATTTGTCTCAAGTAGAACCTAAGACATTTATAGAAGCTGAAAAAGATAATGATTGGATAATTGCAATGCAGGAAGAGATAAATCAATTTGAGAGAAACAATGTTTGGGAACTAGTTCCAAGACCTAAAGATCATTCAATTATTGGAACTAAATGGGTATATAGAAATAAAATGGATGAAAATGGTATAGTAACTAGAAATAAGGCTAGACTAGTTGCTAAGGGATATAACCAAGAGGAAGGAATAGATTTTGATGAAACCTATGCTCCCGTAGCTAGATTAGAAGTTATTCGAATGTTATTAGCCTTTGCATGCTTTAATAAATTCAAGCTATTTCAAATGGATGTGAAAAGTGCCTTTTTAAATGGCTTTATAGAAAAAGAGGTTTATGTTGAACAACCTCTTGGTTTTGAAAACCCTAGTCTTCCAAATCATGTCTACAAGCTTTCTAAGGCTTTATATGGGCTGAAGCAAGCTCCAAGGGCATGGTACGAAAGACTAAGCAAATTTTTGATTGATAATGATTTTGTAAGAGGAAGAATAGATACAACTCTCTTCACAAAAACTCACAAAAATGACACTTTGATAGTTCAAATATATGTTGATGATATTATATTTGGTGCTACTAATGAATCTATGTGTCAAGAGTTTGCAAAGTGCATGCAAGGTGAATTTGAAATGAGCATGATGGGAGAACTTACCTACTTCCTTGGACTGCAAATCAAGCAACTAAAAGGAGGTATCTTCATCAATCAACAAAAGTACATCAAAGATCTACTAAAGAGGTTCGGGATGGAAAGCTCAAAGCCAATTGGAACTCCTATGAGCACAACCACCAAACTTGATCTTGATGAAGGAGGTAAAACTGTAGATTCTAAATATTATAGAAGCATGATAGGTGCTTTACTGTACTTGACTGCAAGTAGACCTGATATAATGTTCAGTGTATGCATGTGCGCTAGATTTCAATCTAATCCTAAGGAATCACATGTAGTTGCAGTAAAAAGAATCCTTAGATATCTACAAGGGACCCAGACCATAGGATTATGGTATTCTAGAGAATCATCTTTTGAGCTAGTAGGATATTCGGATGCTGATTTTGCTGGATGTAGGTTAGATAGAAAAAGCACAAGTGGAACATGCCAATTCTTAGGTGCTATGTTAACTTCTTGGTTCTCCAAGAAACAGAATTCAGTTGCACTATCAACCGCTGAGGCGGAATATGTAGCAGCTGGCAGTTGTTGTGCCCAAGTACTATGGATGAAACAACAACTAGAAGACTATGGCATGAGTCTAAAAAATATTCCTATATTTTGTGATAATACTAGTGCCATCAACCTAACCAAAAATCCTATTCAGCACTCTAGAACCAAGCATATAGAGATTAGACATCATTTCTTAAGAGACCATGCTCAAAAAGGTGATATAAGATTAGAATTTATACCTTCAGAAGATCAAATAGCTGATATTCTTACAAAACCCTTAAGTGAAGCTAGTTTTTGCAAAATAAGAAAGTTGATGGGATTGCTTGATTTTGATAAATTGAATGTTTGATTGCATCTCATTTCATCATTTGCATGTTTGACATTGAGTGATAGAGTATTAATCCATGTTTAATTATTCCCTTCACTCAAAAATGTCATAGATAAACAAATTCGTGCTAAAAATTCAAGACTGGAAATTTTACTAATGGTCCAGTTGACTGGTAAATGTGCTCCAGTCGACTGGTAAATCACTGCCTGATTGTCCAGTCGACTGGTAATTTTAACCCAGTCGACTGGTAACTCTCTGCCAAAACTTCCAGACGACTGGTAAGTCTTCTCCAGTCGTCTATAAAACCAAACCATGCTTGGAGCCAAATTTTTCATTTTTTTTGAACCCCCAGTCGACTGGTAACGATAGCCCAGTAGACTGGTATCTCACTGTCAGTTGATCCAGTCGACTGGTACGTTTACCCAGTCGACTGGTAAGAGAAACTGTTCATCTTTTCAAAAGGGCACAGTCGACTGGTAAGTTTACCCAGTCGACTGGTATCGCGATTCTATAAAAGGGACTGTTCATTTTCGCTCTTCTTACGCCATTTTCAAAGAGCCCAAGCTTTCTCTCTCTAGAAAAATTCATCTTTTTGATCTAAAAACCATCCAAATCCCTTCTAAACACACCGATCTACTCATTCCTAAAGAGATTTTTAACTTTCTACGGTTAAAATCTCTCATTTTTACCAAATTTCCTTTTTCCAAAAACTTCAAATTTCTCGAAAATGAGTGACAAAATCCGTATAAAACTCACAACAAGTGGACCTAATGCGCCCAAAAAGCCTAGGTCTTCAAAACCTTCGGCTTCGGAATCAAAAGGGAAGGGAGTAGCAGGGTCATCCAGCAAGGAGCCCAGAACAGAGTTGGAGCAGGCTCTGTTTTTCAGCCCAGCTGCTCATAAGAGGTATAACTCTATAATCCGTCACAAGAAAATCATGACGGGTAGAGTCGTTGATTTCGACTCCATTCGTCATGGTAATTTCGATATTCTACCAGCCTTTGAGGCAATAAATCTGACCCCACTGGTCAGTATTCATGAAAAATATTACCCGCGACTGATTCACCAGTTCTATGCGAACTTGGTGAAACCCAGTCCTCTGGCTCTGAGATTCAGAACCAGAGTTAGCGGTGTGGAGTTTGAGGTCAACACTGACCTCTTGATGAGCATTCTGAGAATCCCTATAAGGGGGGTTCAATGGAGTCTGGATGGATGGCCAGACAACTTTGAAGTTGAGGAGGCCTGTCGGATAGTCAGGGGCGACCCTAACTATGTGTACAGACCCACTACATTTCACACATGTAGTGACTTGCCCCTCGACTCAAAAATGTTTCAATTGATTGTCAGTTGGACCATCCACCCGAGACTCGGGAGTCGAGGGTATCTATCTAAAATAGATACGGTATTGATTTGGTGCCTAAAATCTGGGCACCACTTCAATATATATCCTCTGCTGCTCGTCAACATGATAAACGGTGAAGCAAACGACTCCGGGTGTCTTCCTTATGGGATGCTCATTACACTCATCCTCCAGCACTTCCGGGTACCTTTGCCTGCCTCCGAGGCTCAGGATATCGGATTGACGGATATCATCAACATCTCATCTCTAAAGAAGATGGGATGTACTGTTCGTGAAGGGTTTCTCTATCCTAAGGCCGGAAAGCGCCTAAGGATTCGAGAGGATGCGAGTGACAGTGATGAGGATGCTGATACGGCTGCTGAGATGGAGACAGATACCCGAGCACCTCCCATTGGTGACTCGAGTACTGGTCAGACTGGATATGGTGACATCCTACGAGCTATCGCGAGTCTTCAGATGACGATGGAGTTCGGTTTTCAGTCCATGCAGTCCGATTATCAGAGGCTGAGCTCCTCCATAGACCACCTACGGGATGACTTCGAGTTACATCGAGAGCACACCGAGGGTTCCCTAGCTGAGATTAGGGAACTTCTTCGTGACAACTCGGACTCTCCCGCACCATGAGTCTCTTTCGTTTATCAGTTCTTAGCACTTTTCCAGTTTTTGTCACATAGCACGGACATCTCATGTTTGTTTTTCTTAGTTATGGCTCTATGAGGCCCTACTTGTATTGACTTTTTCTCTATGATAATGTAATACTATTAACCATATTTATTGCATTTATTTACGCTATTTGTGATATGTTAGAACTGTTTTAAATATCTGTTTAGTCACTAAATTTGATATAAAATGCTTATATGCTTGAAAAACTTCCGGTTCTTCCCAGGAAGGCTTCTGAATTTCAAATGAAGCCACATCTTTGCGTACATATTTGTGTTCTTACAACCTATTTGACTGTATTGGCTAATTAGCTTATTTTTTATGTTATGCCCCCTTTGGTTGCTGTTGTCAAAACGGGGGAGAAAAATGAGAAAAACGAGAAAATCTAAGTAAAACGCAACCAATGCATAGATTTAGGGGGAGCATTGCTCCATATCTGTGTAAAAATGTTTATTGATTGGTTGAGTTTAATTTTAGATTGGTTGAAAGAAATATAAACTGTGTTTGCTTGTTTACAGGGTGGTTTTTCTCGAAAAACAGAGGAGACTCTGTCCAAATTTTTGTAAAATCTTAACACTTAGTTTTTAAAACTGTTTTTACATTATTAGTTTTGTCATCATCAAAAAGGGGGAGATTGTTGACCCTCGCCCGTATTTTAATGATAGCAAAACACAACTGTTATTTAACTAACATGTTTAAACTAAGTTGTATTAAGGATCAAACACATTCAACCAAGGAACAAAGTGCAAAAACTCGAACCAAATCAAGTATCAAGTGAAGACTGAAGATCTAGTATAGGTCTTAAGGTTTAGAACCAATGTAAGTCTCACTCATACATTGTATTAGCTTGTTTAATGGCTCAAACACAAATGGTTTTTCTAAAACAATTAATTTTAAAATGTTTTTAATGAAAAACAGAAGAAAAACTGGGTTGGAAGACAACCCAGTCGACTGGGTACATATACCAGTCGACTGGTATATGGGTCAGAAGGTACCCAGTCGACTGGATGAATTAACCCAGTCGACTGGTACTTTGACCAGTAATTTCCCAGTCGACTGGATGAATCAACCCAGTCGACTGGTAAAATGGACAGAAAGTCCCCAGTCGACTGGATGATATATACCAGTCGACTGGATACCCAGAAGGTCTGAAAACGTATATTTTTCAAGTGAACCCAGTCGACTGGTATCTCGACCCAGTCGACTGGTAGTTCAAAAATATGATCGTTGGACTCCAAATCTGAACGTTTTAAAGTAAATCTTTTTCAAATTAAAGTCCAAAACGGCCATATTAATTGATTGCTATATAAACCCACTCAGCAAAGCATTCAAAAACAAGCAGCACATATTCAAAAAGAGTTGATCTCATATAATCAAGTTTTTATACTCTTGAAACACAAAAAGCTTTGAAATAATCTTATCGAGCCATTTCTTCAAGCTTTACTTTGAAAGAGAGACATTTCTGTTGTAATAAGCTTTCATTTGTTGTCTCTCTACCTTTTACTTTACACCATCTTTGTAAAGGGATTACTTCCGAGAGGAAGGGGAAACTTCCGAAAGGAAGGGGATTTTTCGGTTTAAGCAATTCCTGTAAATTGCTTGTGTACGGTTTGTGCAACACCCGGCTAAGTTGTGCGACTAAGTTTTCTTAGTGGATTACTTCAAGGAGTTCCTTGAAGAGAGTGGACGTAGGGTCGGAACGAATCCGATATTGCCGAACCACTATAACTGTGTTTACATCCTCTTTCCTTAAACTCTTTATTTACAGCTTTCTACTTGTATTAATTATTTGTTGCTTATCAGTTTTTATAAACTTGTATAAATTCCGCGAAAGTTTTTAAAAACCTAATTCACCCCCCCTCTTGGGTTGAAACCTCGAGCTACAGTATATCTTGAATAGTCATCAACAATAACAAGAGCATATTGATGGCCACCTAGACTAATGGTACTAATTGGACCAAATAAGTCCATATGCAAAAGTTCCAAAGGTCTAGTAGTTAAGACTATATTTTTTGCTTTAAAAGAAATCCTAGTTTGTTTTCCCATTTGACAAGCATTGCAAACTTTGTCTTTTTCAAAATTGATTTTAGGAAGACCAATAACTAAATCTTTTCTTGAAACAATTTTTAGCAAGTTCATGTTTACATGACCAAGCCTTCTATGCCATAGCCATTGATTTTCACTAAAAGCAGGAAAACATTTTTCATTATCAGAAGGCAAGGATTTCAAATCAACTATATAGACATTTTCATGTCTATGGCCAATGAATTTGATCTTGTTGCTCTTGATGTCTATAACTAGACAATGAAGGTCTCAAATGTGACTTTGTATCCTTTGTCACATAATTGACTAATGCTAAGTAAATTTGGCTTAAGGCCTTGTACTAGCAATACATTATCTAAGGTTGAGAAATCATTACTGACTTTTCCATGCCCGATGATCTTTATTTTAGTATTGTCTCCAATGGTCACAAGTCCACCATCTCTTAGAGTTAGCTCCTTGAATACGCTTTTATCACAGGTCATGTGCTTCGAGCATCCGTTATCAAGGTACCAACAGTTACCTTTCTCCTTGGTGTGGAGGCAAATCTACATCACACAAGGATATACGATAGTACTTTTAGGTACCCAAAATTTCTTGGGTCCTTTGGGGTTAGTCCTTGAAAATATGGTTCCTTTTGGGACCCATACTTTCTTATCATGTGGTGCTCTATGAACAAGTTGATGATGCACAATCCTAGCATGATAGTCATAGAAATTTCTAGGATGTCTTATATGTGCATTCCTATAATCCTTAGGATAATAGTTCCTAGGATACATGTTTCTATGGTAAGGAGTATGAAAATGCATGTCATTTCTATAAAGAGTATGGTGATGCATTCTAGGATACATGCTAGCATTATTTTGTGTGTGCATATTGTTTCTAGGATAACCATGATGGTAATTCCTAGGATGAGCATGAGTAGAATGCATTATTTGATTATACATATTGTTCCTAGAATGAGCATGATAATTATTTCTAGGATGTGTATGAGCATTTCTAGAATGAGCATACATATAAGCATGAGTATTTTTAGGATGCTTCAATTTAGTATGAACATTTAAATTTCTAGACTTCCTAGCATTCATCGAAGGAGTGCTTTTAGCCATGCTAGGAGCTTTTAAAGTAGAAGCACCATCTACATAAGAGGCATTCATGAATAAGCTCTCTTTTGTTTTTTGTTTTCCCAATGGAGAATATCCTACACCAGATTTTCCTCCACTTAATCTTTGGGAAGAAAACACTTCATCAAGTTTTTCTTTACCAAGCATAAGTCTTGATATAGTGCTATTTAATTCAGAAATTTTATTTTTCAAATTCTCATTTTTATCTTTGAGAAAATCTTGAGAAGAATCATACAGTAAAGATGATAATTTTTCTTTTTCTTCTCTAAGAATTATCATTTCTTTAGAAAGAGATGATACTTTTTTCTTAAGAACAGAATTTTTAGAATCAAATTTCTTCAATTCTTTATGCATTTCATTTATAACTTCTAACAGTTCTTCACTACTAGTAACAATATTATTTTTTGAAGAGGGAGAAGATGTTACCTCACTTTCATCATCGATTGCCATCAAACAAAGGTTGGCAATTTCCTCGTATCCGATTTCTTTGTCTGATGACTCATCTTCTTCGTCATCGCTCCAGGTAATTGCTACCATAGCTTTCTTCTTAAATCCCTTATATAATTTGTTTGAAACCGGACAATCAGCTTTTATGTGTCATGGCTTCTTGCAGCCATAGCACATAAGTGGTTCCCTTTTTGAGGTGGGATCCTTTGAGTAAGGTTTCTTGCTTTTCTTCAAGAACCTATGGAATCGTCTGGTGATTAAGACCATTTCACCATCCTCTTCACTGCTCTCTGCTTCTTGTTCTAATTCCTTTTCTTTGTTGCTCGTAGAAGCTTTGAGAGCAATTTACTTTTTCTTCTTCTCATCATCATTGATGATGGGAGTCATTTCTTCCATCTCGTATGTCAATAATAATCCAAGCAGCGTCTCAACATCAAGCTTGTCAAGATTTTTGGCCTCCTGAATGGCTGTCCTCTTTGGTTTCCATTCTGGTGGCAGAGATCTCAAGATTTTTCTGGTTAGTTCAACTTCCTCAATATTCTTACCAAGCAATTTTAAACCATTTATAATAGTGGTGAACCGTGAGTGCATTTCAGAAATGGTTTCGTTAGGAGACATCTTGAAAGATTCATACTCAGAAATTAGCATATAAATTTTAGATTTTTTTACTTCACTAGTTCCTTCATATGTGACTTGTAATTTGTCCCATATTTCTTTAGTAGAAATGCATGCAGATATTTTGTTATATTCAGAAATATCTAACGCACAATGTAGCATGCTTGTTGCTCTACTATTGAGAGACATCGTTTTACAATCCTCGTCAGTAAACTCAGTTTTTAGTTTAGGCATTGTATGAAAAGTCTCTCCAATAACTATTTCTTTTAAAGGAATTTTAGGTCATTCTTCTACAATTCTCCATAGATTGTAATCTTGTCATTCGACAAAGATTTTCATTCTATTTTTCCAATAGTTATAATTTGAGCCATTGAATAATGGTGGTATAGTATAAGAGTGTCCCTCAGAGTAGCTATTTGCTGCCATTGGATCAACTCAAGGATTTTAAGCCTAATTAAGAGAACGAAGCTCTGATACCAATTGTAGGATTTCTGAACACCAAGGATTCATCCCTTCCCAAAATGAATTAAGAATAGGATTTTAAGCCTAATTAAGGATTTTGTTATTATTTTTTGATTCGGGAGCCAATAATCATATGACACATGATTTGTCCTTATTCTCCACTTATACTTGGGCCATGACGCCAACTGTTATCTCTCTACATGATGGATCTCATGCTTTGGTTGAACATATTGGGACTATACCCTTTAATCACTTTCAACTACACAATGTTTTACATGATCTTAATTTTCGTCGCAATCTTTTATCCGTTAGCAAAATCACTGAACAATCAAATTGCACCAGCAGAATCATTAGAAATTTGGTTAAAGATCTTGATTCAAATTGTGCTTGATTTTCTCTTGATATTGATTGATCAAATATCTGGCGTGATATAGAAAGTCCTGTAATATTGAAGAAGTTTACATGTCTCTACCACTTGGGTACTGTAGAAAAAGGGAGAACCTTGTCTGTAGATTACACAAATCCTTATATGGTATAAAACAAGCATTCCGACAATGGTTTCACAAATTTTATTCTACCTTAATTCATTTTGGGTTTACCCAATCTCAGGCTAATCACTCATTATTTATTCTCTCTCGCAATAATGTTCACGTCTTTATTCTTTTATGTAGCTCGAGGTTTCAACCCAAGAGGGGGGTAAATTGGGTTTTTAAAAACTTTTTGCGGAATTAATACAAGTTTATAAAAACTGATAAGCAGCAAACAATTAATACAAGTAAAGTGCTGTAAATAAAGAGTTTAAGGAAAAAGGATGCAAACACAGTTTATAGTGGTTCGGCAATATCGGATTTGTTCCGACCCTACGTCCACTCTCTTCAAGGAACACCTTGAAGTAATCCACTAAGAAAACTTAGTCGCACAACTTAGCCGGGTGTTGCACAAACCGTACACAAGCAAATTACAGGAGTTGCTTAAACCGAACAATCCCCTTCCTTTCGGAAGTTTCCCCTTCCTCTCGGAAGTAATCCCTTTACAAAGATGGTGTAAAGTAAAAGGTAGAGAGGCAGCAAATGAAAGCTTATTACAACAGAAATGTCTCTCTTTCAAAGTAAAGCTTGAAGAAATGGCTCAACAAGATTATTTCAAAGCTTTTTGTGTTTCAAGAGTATAAAAACTTGATTATGTGAGATCAACTCTTTTTGAATATATGCAGCTTATTATTGAATGCTTAATTGAATGGGTTTATATAGCAATCAAATAATATGGCCATTTAGGACTTTAATTTGAAAAAGATTTACTTTAAAACATTCAGATTTGGAGTCCAACGGTTATATTTTTGAAATACCAGTCGACTGGGTCGAGATACCAGTCGACTGGATTCTCTTGAAAAAATCACGTTTTCAGACCTTCTGGGTATCCAGTCGACTGGTATATTTCATCCAGTCGACTGGGGACTTTCTGTCCATTTTACCAGTCGACTGGGTTGATTCACTCAGTCGACTGGGGACCTTCTGTCCCATATACCAGTCGACTGGTATATGTACCCAGTCGACTGGGTTGTCTTCCAACCTAGTTTTTCTTCTGTTTTTCATAAAAAAAAAAACATTTGTTTTAAAATTAATGGTTTTAGAAAACCTTTTGTGTTCGAGCCATTGAACAAGCTAATACCATAAATGAGACTTACATTGGTTCTAAACCTTAAGACCTATATAGATCTTCAGTCTTCACTTGATACTTGATTTGGTTCGAGTTTTTGCACTTTGTTCCTTAGTTGAATGTTTTGATTCTTAATACAACTTAGTTTAAACTTGTTAGTCAAATAACATTTGTGTTTTACCATCATTAAAATACGGGCGAGGGTCAACATTTTATATATAAAATAAATGATATTATCCTTATAGGCTCAAACACTTATCTTATTCAGCATGTCCAAGATTTTCTTCGCAAGAAATTTCATATCAAAGACCTTGGTATATTAAAATACTTCTTAGGCCTTGAAGTCGCAAGATATAAACAAGGGCTCTACCTTTCACAATGGAAATACACTCTTGATATTCTCTGATACTATGGTCTCACTGGATCACTCCCAACTGACTTTCCCATGGAACAAAATCTTAAATTGATAGACTTCATTGGAAAATCGCTGCCTAATCCCTCTATTTATCGCCATCTGGTCGACTGACTGATCTCATGCATCAACTCAGATAACCTCATTTGGATGCTACTCATAGACTACTCTAGTATTTGAAAACGACACCAGGGCAAGGTATTTTTTCCTCTGCTCAATCATCATTGCAACTTCAAGCATATTGTGACTCTGATTGGGCTAGTTTCCTAATGACCCGACACTTAATAACTAGGTATTGTATATTTCTTGGAGATAGTCCCATCTCATGGAAGATAAAAAAACAATCCATTGTCTCCCGTTCATCCGCAGAAGTCGAATACCGCGTTATGACAGTCACCACTTGCAAGCTTCTTTAGTTATGCTACTCCTTAAAGATCTTGGTCTCAGATACACTTTGTCGATGCCTTTGTATTGTGATAACCAAGTGGCTCTCCACATAGCCACTAATCTAGTATTTCACGAACGCATTAAGCACATAGAGATTGATTGTCACGTTGTTCATAAAAAAACAACAAGGTATAATTCAACCCACCAAGATCTCCACTACCTCTCAAATTGCCGACATCTTCACCAAATCTCTTGGCTCACTTTCTAAAGTCCAAGTTGAACGTTCGTAACCTTCACACTCCACCTTGAGGGGAAGTATTACGGGACTTTCTATATCACGCAAGCAAGATCTTTGATCAATCAATATTAAGAGAAAATCAAGCACAATTTGAATCAAGATCTTTGACCAAATTTCTCATGATTCTACTAGTGCAATTGGACACAGATGTAATTAGCTTGATTATAGGGATCTAATATGATTGTAATTAGCTTAATTATAGGAATTAGATATGTAATCTTTCTGTATAAATATCAGCTCCTGCACAATGTCTACAACAAGCAATAATACTGCCATCTCCTTCTCATTTTTTTGGGTCTGATTCCTCTTACTATATAAGCTTGTTGCACATTTTATTATACTCTCTAAAATTAGAATCAATTCACACGGTAGCTTAAGCCATTGGTTTCTTAATCTCAACTTGTGCTTGCTCACGTCCCTTAAACCATTGATTTCTTTAAATTTACAAAAGCTGGCACAATAAGATCCACTTATCTAAAATAGATGTCTCTTCAATCATGTCTCCAACCAAAATCCTAGGAGATCACATAATTTTCTTTATAGAATTTGTGGTGAAGACTGACAATCCTTTTTAATTTTCTTACTAGCATTGTAGTTTCGAATAGCAAAAGATCACATCAAACAAACAAAAATTAAGATCCAACATGGTTTAGTCCTACCACGATTCAACACGTACTAAGATTTAGCTCTAGTTTATAAAAATCAACTCGTACTAAGATATTTTTTAGTGAAGAATTTTCTTAAAAATTAGTAGATGAATTATTTAAGCGTTGTAATGATAAAATTTCAAAGGGATAAACGACCCCAATTGGTTGCTGGAGGGAAAAGAAAAAGTTACCTAGTTAAACAAGGGACTGAAACGACGCCGTTTAAAGGGGATGCCAGCGCGTATGCAATTGCGTCAGATAGGAGCAAGGTGTCATTAGTAAAAAGGCCAAGAATAGTATCGCCATTATATCCGTCTCACGAAAAGAACTCGAGGATTAGAAAACGCAATTTATTTTGGCAACGGACTAATCATAAATAAACACCTGTCGTCATATCATTGGTTGTTATTTTAATAGACTCCTTAATTAGGTCGGTTACAGCCAATAAATAAAGGTACCATTAGCCCATATCCATAAACCGATCGTCTCTCCCAATTATTATTGAAGCTCTTTTAGGAACTGTTTTCCCCTCTCAAGTTTCAAGGTGAGTTCCTAAAATTCTTTTTATCTTCGAAGTCTTTATGTTTTCTTTGATTCCTCCTTTTTTTTTTTTTTAATTTCAGTTAAATATCGTTGATTGAAAGGTTTGCTACGTCATGATTGATAGTTGATTCCTTGTAGGTGGTTTTTTTTTTTTGTTTAGTATTCTCTCTCTTTGCAGCTAGTGGTTTATTTTTTTTGGTTGGATCTATGAACAATGACTAATTTTGATTGCTAATTTGACGTGTGGTTATCTTTCTGGTGTTTATCGTGATTGTCGATTTAGGGTTTTCTGTATCGGCTGATTGTTGTTGTTGTTTTGTCTCTAAAGTTCGACATTTCATGAATAGATTATGTTGGGTTTTTTTTTTTTAATTTGTTATTATGCTCTGAATTTTTGGATGGATGGAAAAAAAAAAGGAGAAACATATCTCATTATCATTCTAATTTTGCTCAGCCGTTTATCGCTTTTGAATACTTCTATTTAAATTCATTTTTGGGATATTTTAAAGGTGATTGATTTTTCGATGATCTGTACAAGTAGTTTGATTTAGGGTTTATTTGTACGCATTAGGTCTTGTTAATTGATAACGAGACCTTATTTTAGATTGAGCTTTGGCCGTTGGTTTGATATGAGAGTTTTTTTTATCGAGAAGGAAAGAATTGTAAGATTTCTTCTTAACTTGCATATCTTATGTTCTGCTGATTGAGAAATAATACAAGGTTTTGCATAGCTTGATATACGTTTTTCATTTTTCATTTGTAGTAAAACTTTTTTTCTTTTTTTCATTTGTAATAGTATAAATTCTTTTCATATAATATTGTTGGATTTGCGATATGATTCCTCCATGTTGCTCATCACTCCTTTTGTTTTTGATTTTTTAAAGATGCTGTTAACTGCTATATGAGATGCTTAGGTTTTGGCTGATCACTGTATGTTTCATTGATTTTATTTCTGCTTTTACAGGAGGTTGTATTGTATTTTTTCTTTACCTTTTATTTTGTAGTATTTAAGTTGTAATTGGGTCATATCGATATATGTATTCCGGAGATTCAGTATCATAGAATGATGCTTCAGTTTTTCTAAATTTGTGTTATTTTGATTTAATAGATGCAAATTTTCGTGAAAACCCTCACTGGCAAGACCATCACCCTTGAGGTCGAGAGCTCTGACACAATTGATAATGTCAAAGCCAAGATTCAGGACAAGGAGGGTATTCCCCCAGACCAGCAGAGGTTGATCTTTGCTGGCAAACAGCTTGAGGATGGTCGTACCCTTGCTGACTATAACATTCAAAAGGAATCCACCCTTCACCTCGTCCTTCGTCTCAGGGGTGGCATGCAAATCTTTGTGAAAACCCTTACTGGCAAAACTATTACCTTGGAAGTGGAGAGTTCTGACACAATCGACAATGTGAAGGCCAAGATCCAGGACAAGGAGGGCATCCCACCAGATCAGCAGAGATTGATCTTTGCTGGTAAACAGCTTGAAGATGGCCGGACTCTTGCCGACTACAATATCCAAAAGGAGTCGACCCTTCACTTGGTGCTTCGTCTTCGTGGTGGTATGCAGATCTTTGTTAAAACCCTTACAGGGAAGACTATAACCTTGGAGGTGGAAAGTTCTGACACTATTGACAATGTCAAAGCCAAGATCCAGGACAAAGAGGGAATCCCACCAGACCAGCAGAGATTGATCTTTGCAGGAAAGCAACTTGAAGATGGCAGAACTCTTGCCGACTACAATATCCAGAAGGAGTCGACTCTTCATTTAGTGCTTCGCCTTCGTGGTGGTATGCAGATCTTTGTTAAAACCCTTACCGGGAAGACTATCACCTTGGAGGTGGAAAGTTCAGATACCATTGACAATGTTAAGGCTAAGATCCAAGACAAGGAGGGAATCCCACCAGACCAACAGAGGTTGATTTTTGCTGGTAAGCAGTTGGAGGATGGGCGGACCCTTGCAGATTACAACATTCAAAAGGAGTCAACTCTCCATTTGGTGCTTCGTCTGCGTGGTGGGATGCAGATTTTTGTGAAGACGCTAACTGGAAAAACCATCACTTTGGAGGTTGAGAGTTCTGATACAATTGACAATGTGAAGGCTAAGATCCAGGACAAGGAGGGGATTCCACCTGACCAGCAGAGGTTGATCTTTGCTGGTAAGCAGTTGGAGGATGGACGCACATTGGCAGATTACAATATCCAGAAGGAGTCTACTCTGCATCTCGTTCTTCGCCTTCGTGGTGGTTTCTGAATTGTTTTCTTTTGTTTCTGAAAGTTGTGTTGGGTCTATGTGATTTTTCTGATCTTGTTTGTCTTATCTGGCTTTTGGCATAATAGCTCTAATAAGTTGGAGAACTATATTATTAAACTATATGTTTGGTTTATGGATATGGTAAACTGTTTCTAAGATGTGGAGATGGCTGTGTAGAGCATGCTGTCACATTTAAGATATTATTTGATATTTTATGTGGTACTCCCTTTTGTTCTACTTGTGGTTTGCCTCTTTACATATCTTACTACTTTGGGTGAGGTTCTTGTTTGGAGGAGTCTAAAGTCAATGTTTGGAGTATCTGTATCTAGCATTTTGTGCATAGTTCTCAAGAGGTTTTTGGCTTTTTGCTTCTTAGACTTTGCTCTTCATGTGAGCTGCGAGTCTGTGACTGATCGTGTATAGTAAAGTGCATGTTAAATGCTTCTGTGGGAAATGAGTAACAGCTTAGTTTAGGTTGGGGACTTCGGTTTCTGTTATGTTGTAAGAAAAGTACTATGAGCTATTTTTGTGCAGGACCAATCTTATAATGTCTTTCAAAATTCTCCCAATCACATTATGTCACAATATATCACTGTCTTTTAGCTTTAAAAGGGCTTTATAAGATCGGTTCTACACAAGAATTTTGCCTGACTACTGCTTTGTATTGGTATTTCCTTGTTGCTCCTGGTGGTATTGATTTCTGTTATGTTGTAAAGTACTACTGGCTACTGCTTTAATTGTGTTGGTTTTTTCCCGTTGCTCCTGGTGGTGTTGATGCATGCCAATTATGGGGAACCATCTTTTTTTTCTTCTCGTGTGTGAATTGGTGCATAATCTGCCTCATCAGGGTGATAGATTTGCTGATTATGTCCTTGATGATATACCGTGGTAGGTCATTTTGTACATGTGGTGGTTTTCTTATGCTTGCATTGTAAGTTTGGAACTCATGGCGACCGAGAAACTGCGTCTTGAAATATGGAGTCTGGAGTGGTAATATACACTTAATATATATATATATATACATTAATGCCATGGAAGCCATTAGGGTGAAAAGAATTTTGTAGGAATTAATTTTAAGAAAAAATTCTTAAGAATTCCTAGGTTGTCCGGCAGAAAGTTGAATTCCGAGGCAGCCAATTTGGTTCAGTGTGTATGGTATGTGGTACTTTTGCTCTGTTTAAAGTCAATGTGTAGCAGTAATAGTATTGGTTTTGCATTAAAATACTAATTAGTCTACCTTTGATGAAGACTATTGTGCTTCTATTTCGTGTAAGTGTTAATTTTGTTGAGATCTGTTCCATACTGGTTGTGAGTTTCTCTTTTCTAAACATCCCTATCGATGAAACAAGGGAATCCTTCTACCGTTTTTGCTTGTTCTCTGAATTGATTCCTTTTTTTGTATCAGGTTAGAAAGTTGTAAGAACTCTGTAACCCTGTGTTGCAGTGATTTCTAGTCCATTGTTGTGTGGTGGATCTCGATGACCTATTTTATTTCTTAATTGGGAACCTGGATTGATTATGTTTATTTAGCCAGATTGAGTACCATTTCAAAATGGCTTGAGATTGAGATTCTGACAACAAACCCTGCTTAAACTCAGCCCTTGCCATAAGAATGTACCTTGTCCATAATGTCTTTGGTCATTATGTTGAATCATGGAATTTTCTGGACCATAGTTAGTCTTTGACCCTGAAATCTACCGATCCAAGAAAATCTCATTAACAGGATTTGGAGAAGAATCTATCGATTAGTTACTGATATATGGGTTGTGGGTGAAACTAAGATTTCTGATATATTGGTTGTGGGTGAAACTAGGATTTCTGATTTATGGGGTTGTGGGTCAGACTAAGATCAAACAGGGGTTTTGTCAAAAGCTTGAAATCTTAAGCAAAGACTTACATGGTTAATCACATTATCTAGGAAAGACTTGCAACAAATCTCATGTTAGTTAAGAACACAAGTTTTCAAGCACACGCTATTGTGCATGGTATGACCATATAACTGATACAAGAAAATTGAGAGGGACACGTGAGGTTGCGGCTGTGAAGGGAGATGGTGTGGCCGCGGGTAAAATTTCAGAAGGATTTCGGTTTGATTCTTCCATGTCTTCTTCTTCTTCGTCCTTAGAACTTTTTCTGAAATTTGATAAAATTTCACTACTACAATTTTTCTCAAAACAACTGAAAGAGGTGTCAAGGATTGCAAAATATCTTTTTTTTTGGTTGAAAAAATAAGGTTAGTGCTACTTCTAAAGTGTACTTGAGCGGATAACTCCTAAACTTTTAATAAAATGGAACTACTGTTACAACATTTCACCAATTTTCACGTAACTCAACCATAATCCTCATTTCTCTCTTGTGTCAGCCTCTAACTTCTCTCTCAAACTGACGGCCCAATCTCTCTCGGCAACTGCAACTGCAACGGCGATGGTGATGGCGATGGCAACAGCAATAGCAACAGCAACTGCGACGGCAACGGCGACATCAACCGTGCTGCGTCATCCCGTCCTTCTGCAGTAAGTCCTCGTATGTTTGTCTTGTTGGGTACTTGAATGGATCTCATATGGATATTTACATGAGTTTGATTGTCTGTTTTACTGAAATTTTGGACTTCAAAATTGAGTGTAATATGGAGTCTTTGATGCTGAGAAACTTTGAATTTTTTTTGTTTATGAGCTTCTCTCTTTCTATATTCTCAATTCTTTCCTTTTATCTCTTTACAAAGGGAAAACTGTTTTCATGATATTCTGTTCATTTCTTGTCAATTGTTTTGTTGTTCTTTACAATCAAATCTTATGTTTGTGACCTTTTAACCTTCCAAAATATCCTCATAAGAAGGAAATGAATTTTAAATTAAGGGATAAAACTAGCTGAAAGATGGATGTGTTAGGGTTAAACTATCCTATTCCTACGGATCTTGAGATGCGAATATAGAGAAGAAAATAGAAATAAATCAAAGACAAATACACAGCACACAGATTTAGGTGGTTCACCCAAACTCGGGTTACGTTCATGGAGTTGCAACGATTTCACTATGTCTTGAAGAACAATACAATGAGGTCTCACACCTAGACACCCGCACAGTATTCACAAAAAAAAAAAGACAGTTCGCTCACTTACACAAAAGAATAAGATGAAACCCTTATATTTCTGGGTTAAAATAAAACAGATACCAAACAGTGCTGAAAAGACCAGATTGAACAAAATATAAAAAAAAACCACCAGGCTCCACACATAGCCTAACAATCTCCCACTTGGAGACTGGTCCAATCACCAACACCAAGCACCACATGCCTTCAAACAAAGCAACCATCACCGCAACTCATTCACCTGTCCTCAAGCTTGAAGACCAACTGAAACTGAGCACAGCTTCAATTTCTCAATAGTGACACCCTTAGTCAACATATCTGCTGGATTCTCAGTTCCACGAATCTTCTCCAGTACCAACTATTCACTGTCGAGAAGAGAGCGAATAAAGTGATATCTCAACTGTATATGCTTCGTCCTGGAATGAAACACTGGATTCTTAGCAAGAAAAATAGCACTCTAACTATCACTATGTGGAGTACCCTTCTCATTCTTCTTACCCAGCTCATCCAACCCTGTAACCAAACCATCTCCTTCCTAGCTTTAGTTATGGCTACATACTCAGCTTCTGTAGTAGAGAGAGCAACGATTTTCTGCAACTTAGAAGCCCAACTTACAGCTGTACCACCAAGAGCATACACAATCCTGTAGTACTTTTCCTGCTATCAGCATCACCAGCTAAATCCGCATCAACAAAACCCTGTAGTTTTAAACCTGCCCATGTGAAGCATAGAGATGTATCTGAAGTGCCTTTCAAATACCTCAAGATCCATTTGACTGCCTCCCAATGTTGTTTTCCCGGATTACTTATGTACCTACTCACTACTCCCACTGCATGTGTAATGTTCAGTCTTGTGCAGACCATGGCGTATATATGACTTCCAATAGCTGAGGCATAGGGAACCCTACTCATGTAGTCCTTCTTCTGCTTTGTTTTTGGTGACTGATCCTTAGATAGTCTAAAATGACTAGCCAAATATGTGCTCACTGGTTTAGCACTATCTATGCTAAATCGACTGAGAACCTTCTTCACATACTCTGTCTGTGAAAGTTTCAAAGTCCCACTGACTCTGTCTCTGATGATTCTCATACCAAGGATTTGTTTTGCAGCACCCAAATCCTTCATTGCAAACTGTTTTGACAACTGCCTCTTGAGATTATTAATTTTCTCAATGTTAGACCTTGCAACGAGCATATCATCCACATACAACAATAATAGGATATAAGAGTTGTTAAAACTCTTAACATAGAAACAATGGTCTGCCTGGCACCTTGTGAACCCGATGCTACACATGAAGCTGTCAAACTTCTTGTACCATTGTCTTGGAGCTTGTTTCAACCCATACAAACACTTTCTTAGTTTGCAAACCTGATTTTCCTTTCTCTGCACTGCAAATCCTTGTGGCTGATGCATATAAATATCCTCCTCCAATTCACCATGAAGGAATGCTGTCTTCACATCTAACTGCTCAAGATGTAGGTTCTCTGCAGCCACAATTCCCAGTACCAGCCTAATTGTTGTTAGCTTCACAACTAAAGAGAAAATATATGTGTAATCAACACCCTTTTTCTGTTGAAACCCTTTCACAACCAATCTGGCCTTGTAGCGCTTGCTACCATCATGCTTTTCTTTTACTCGGTAAAGCTTTCTTCCTTTCTGGCAATTCAGTTAGTTCCCATGTCTGATTCGTCATCAGTGAGACCATCTCATCCTTCATGGCCAACTCCCACTTGCTAGAATTTTTAACCTACAAAGCTTCATCATAACATTCTGGCTCACCACTATCAGTCAACAAAATATAGAACAAGGATGATGAGAACCGCTATGGAGGTCTAATGTTCCTAGAAGACCTTCGGACAGCACTTATGAGCGTACACTGTTCTATCTGTGGGTCTGTATTCTCATCATTTTCTTGACTCCTACTCTACACTGTGCTCTCAAAAAATTCATCCAAATCAACAAACTCGGACTTCTTTGGTTCTGGCCTTGTAACAATAGATTCTGCACTTGATCTGTCTTTGTACATAACCTATTCATTGAAAATTACATTTATACTCCTGATGATTTTTTTTATTTTGATTATCCCGAAACTGATAACCAAAAGCTTCATCACCATAGCCAATAAAGAAACATTTTCTGGATTTAGCATCTAGTTTACTGCGAGCATCAGAGTCAATATGAACATAAGATAAACAACCAAAAACTTTTAAGTAAGAAAGTTTTACCTCCTTTCCACTCCACACCTCTTCAGGTATCTTGCAATCCAAAGGAACTGACGGTCCTCGATTTATCAAGTGAGCTTTTGTGCTAACTGCATCGGCCCAAAAAGTTTCTGGCAACCTAGCATGCAACCTCATACTTCTAGCACGCTCATTGAGGGTCCTGTTCATGCACTCAGCCACGCCATTCTCCTGTGGTGTCCCAGGAATAGTCTTCTCCATCCTAATCCCATTAGTAGCACAAAATTCTCCAAACCCCTCATCTATGTACTTTATCAGACCTCAAACATTTTACCTTCAAACCTGTTTTAGTCTCAACCATAGCCTTCCATTTCTTAAAGGTCTCAAATACCTCAGATTTATTTTTCAGAAAACAAACTAATACCTTCCTGCTTGAGTCATCAATAAATGTGATATAATACCGTGAACCTCCAAGAGATGCAACCAGGGAAGCTCCCCACAAATCTGTGTGTACTAACTCCAATTTTTTAGACTTTGGAGTTCTGCCTCCTTTCAAGAAATTGACATTTCTCTGTTTCCCAATAATGCAGCTCTCACACAAATCAAAGTCAAGGGATTTCAACTCTGGCAGTTTCCGTTTAGACAACATCACTTTCATCCCTTTTTCACTCATGTGACTAAGCCTGCGGTGCCATAGGTTTGTATCAACTTTTGCATCAACCACTGTAATAGTATCTCTCACACTTGAGGTCATGTATATAGTACACGTTTTTGTTCCACGAGCCACTACCATGGTTTCCTTTGTAATCTTCCAAGTACCAGCCCCAAATGTCACCATGTGACCTTCAATATCAAGTTGTCCTACAGAGATCAAGTTCCTCATCAATTTTGGAACATGTCGCACTTTTTGTATCAACCACACAGACCCATTCGGCAATTTAATGCGATGTTTCCCATACCCACAATATCCAAGGCTTCTCCATCAGCCAAATATACCTTCCCAAAATCACCTGTCACATAGTGCTCTATGATTTCTCGGTGTGCAGTAGTATGGAAAGAAGCTCTTGAGTCCAAAACCTAAGAGTCAATGGGACTGTCAACAGAAAGTAATAGGGCATCCTGTAGTTTTTCTGTCACAACATTTGCAGCATCATTCTTATTCATTTTCTTCTGCGGTTCTCTATAATTTTTCTTAAAGTGGCCAGTCTTGCCATAATTCCAGCATTCCAGTTGTCGTCCAGATTTGGATTTACTCCTACCTCATCTTCTGGATTTTGATCTACTCTGATTTGAATTTCTATCCTATGCTCTACCTCTTGTCTCAAGATTTAAAGCAGAACCAGAACCCGAGGTTTCACCCGCATCTCTCCTGCGAACCTCCTCGCTTAAAATCAAATCCCGAATATCTTCATATTTGAGTTTATTCTTCCCTGCAGAATTACTCACCGCCATTCTCATGGCTTCCCAACTGTTTGGAAAAGAAGCCAAAACAATTAAAGCACGGATCTCATCATCAAAATCAATCTCAACATAGGACAATTGATTAACAATTGTATTGAACTCATTCAGATGCTGCGCAACAGGGGTACTTTCCACCATATTCAAATTGAACAATTTTTTCATCAGATGCACTTTGTTGTTAGCCGACAGTTTTTCATACATACTGGACAAAGCCGCCATCATATCCTTGGTGGTCTTCTCCTTCATAACATTGTGTGCAACTGATCTTGATAGAGTTAATCGAATAACTCCCAGTACCTGTCTATCAAGAAGATTCCATTCATCTTCTTTCATACTGTCTGGCTTTGCCCTTAAAAGAGGCAAATGTAATTTCTTCTCATAGAGATAATCCTCGATTTGCATCCTCCAATACCCAAAATCTGTGCCATCGAATTTCTCGATTCTTATCGCCTTTCCTTCTTCTCCAGTCATCGCTCCCACTCAAAAAACCGATAGCTCTGATACTAGTTGTTAGGGTTAAACTACCCTATCCAGTTGTTAGAGTTAAACTACCATATCCCTACGGATCTTGAGATGCGAATATAGAGAAGAAAATAGAAATAAATCAAAGACAAACACACAACACACAGATTTACGTGGTTCACCCAAACTCGGGTTACGTCTACGGAGTTGCAGCGATTTCATTATGTCTTGAAGAACAATACAAGGAGGTCTCACACCTAGACACCCGCACAATATTCACAAAAAAAAAGACAGCTCACTCACTTACATAAAAGAATAAGATGAAACCCTTATATTTCCGGGTTAAAATAAAACAGATACCAAACAGTGCTGAAAAGACCAGATTGGACAAAATAAAAAAAACCACCAGGCTCCACACATAGCCTAACAGAATGAACTTCAAATGAAGATTTTTATAATTAAATGTCTGGTCAACTTAAGCATATGATATGTGGAAATATAAAGCATAAACTGCACATAGATATGGAAATTTTTTTTTTTTTTTTTTCGGATAATTAATACCTCGATGAGCTTTTGTGGATGATAGGTGTTACTATTTTTTTTTTTTAGCTAATGAGTCTAATTTAGAAGTACCCATAAGAGATTCTGTTTTTATACACCGGATATGAATATGAATATGATATAAATACTTGCTTGATCTGAAATCTGAAGTACAAGGTACTGAATAGCTTCAAATCAATATATAGGATGATAAGTGGCATAAGGGAAATGGTAAGTAACTGAGAATTGTTCCAGTTTTATGTCAGAGGCAAAGGGTGATGGTTAGTGCTTAGAAGGTTCATAAGAACATTAAAATTTGTTGAGTTACCTGCTAAACAGGGCATTTAAGCTGCTTCCTTGTGTTGGTTTCTTCAAGTCATTTTAGGATTATAATGAGATGAGATTGATAAGTTCTAGGTGAATAGGGGATTTTGATCATGGCACTTTCAAATATTATGTTTGTAATGTGTTGTAACTATCTTTTGCATAGTCATCATTTTGCTTCATGTGCCTTGCTTCTTTCACGTTAATTTATCATCTGCAGATGACTCTGTATTCCAAAAAGTTTCTGTGTTAATGCCTGGAAACAATGTTTTTACCTTCATTGCACACCCGGCCCCCATGGCTTGTCCTCCCGAACGTAATCTGTGGCCTCACTATAATTCATTGCCAAATCCCACCACAAATTCAATTCAAGCTCAGTACAAGAAAGCTGAAAACCATGGATGTCACCTTTATGAGCCCAACCGAGGGCAACATTTCCTTTGGTGATAATGTTTTTTATTTGTAAAATTATTACGGACGATAATATTTTTTTTTAAGTAATTATAAAGTCTATTTTAATTTTTGTGGATTTAGTTAAAATTTAATGACGACGGAAAACAATATCACCAATGAAATATTTGGTCGATGATACTATTTAGCCTTATCATAGAGGGGTTCACTTCTCTCAATGTGATATAGTGACATTGGAGATATATGTCACAAGAGTTTATCTCATCATTAAATCGTACGAGAAAAAAGAAAAAAAAAAATTATTTTTAAAAGCGAAATAGATTTTTGTATCGAATATCTCTTATTATTAGACAAATTTTTTTTCTAATCCGTCGTAGAAAATCAATATCATTGATGGATGCATGTTTGTGAGTGATAGTTGATAGCAGATAATGATTTTTTTTTTTTTTTTTTGTAATGCTTTGATACATATTGTAATTTTGATCGTTATTTTATAAAGGGATTTTAAGTGTGGAGCAACGTAGAAGAATTCTTTGAACAATTTTACTCTCTGATCACACAAGAGAGGAAGTCTACAAGATTTGAATTACAAAAGTGCCACTATATTGATACTAATCTAAGATAAGTATTTAATTATTTTAAAAATAAAAAAGTGTTTAATTAATTTCTTTTTCAAAGAAAATCATTAAGTGTCACCGTTTGGGTTACTGGTAGGAAAATGTTATGATTTAGTTTATGGTTTATGAGAAAACAATATTAAAGTTATAAACCGTTTGTGTGTGGCAAAATAATTTATGAATTAAGTGTCTTTGATAGATAAATTAAAAAATGTTTCTGACCATTTAAATTACCAATAAAGATAAATCAATAAAAGATGACAAATTTTGATTTATAAATTGTGTTATTTTCATTATTTGACTTTAGTAATTGTACTATAAAATAATAATTTAATATGATACACATATTTATTAATAATCATGAGAATTAAAAAGGTGTTAATATCAAAAATTTATTTCTTGTGGCAAGGTTGTAAATACTTGAGCCATTCACAAACAAAATATAAAAATGTATGTTAGTCATTAAAAATGATTTATGATCTACTCTTGAAAATAGTTTATACTTTTTATTTATAAACCATTTTGTTAGAAAAAAAACGTTTATTTTTTGTTTAATCTATGTGCTATACAATGGAAGTTTACTCTGTCCAATCTTTGATATAAGTGGATATTGAACTCTGATTTCGATAATAAGTAACTCTAACAACTAAGCTAGTTGACACATAAAATATGTAATCATATTATTTTTTAATCAATACTGTATTTTAAAAAATAACAATCACACAACATTTAAAGCGCTGTTTAAGAGAATTTTTCATTAATTAAGTGACATTTGTGTAGGGGATTTGACGGATAGTTTATCATTTTAATTTTAAAAAGAATTTCTTTTTGTTTAGTTCGAATTCATAAAAAGTACATAGCACATACAAAGGCTATTTCACAATTAAATGAAAAAAAACTATATATATATATATTCTTACGTTATTTAATAATGAGATTGATCTTATATTTTATAAACCGGTAAGATCTTCTCTTTAAACAGTTACTGTTTAACATTATAGTGAGAGGGAAAAAAGTTTTTGATTATTTGATTGATGAGGAGATAGTAAGAATGGGTGGCAAAGTTTGAATATCTCTTTTATCTTTGTTTGCATGACAAAATCCAACAAAAATGCTCAAAAAAAATTTCAGAATCAAACAAAATTGTTTTGTCTCGTTTTGCACGAAAGACCCTTCGTGTGTAAGTACGAGTTCATCCGTCAAACCTACGAAAGCCACCTCACTCAAAAATAAAATGACCAGCCATCTCAATTTTCACAAATAGTTAAATTTCATGCAGCAGTATCACGAAAGGTACATAAGTAAAAGAGTTTATTTTATTTTTAAATAAAAAACAAATATTTTTTTTATATCAATAAAATAAATTTTTATATTATATATTTTTTATAACATTATGTCAGACAAAACTTTTCTTTAATTAAAGTCATCAGAGACAAAGTGAAAACAAAATTTTTCAAATCCATCAGGCAGTTTCACAAGTCACAGCCAAAACAAACTCTTGGCACCATAATTAGAATGTAAAATCTACGTGTGACCGTAGTCCACTAACTTCCAAAATCCCAACTTACACGTATACTCGCCATGCATAGTCCTAACTCTCCTATAAATACCCCCACCACTTCACCCCATTTCCACACCCATCAGTACTATTAAAGCTACATATACGAAGTACTACCATCAGTAATGGCAAAGCTCACACTCCTCCTAGCCACCTTCGCCCTCTCCTCCTTTCAAATGCTACTGCACCAGCGTGGAGATCGATGACGAAACCCTTAACGATGACGACATTGATTTCGACTTTGTTGATGAGGAAAACCCGCATAGGCAGAGTCGATGCCGCCGAGAGTTTCAGAGACACGAACAGATCTGGGCCTGCCAGCTATTCACAAGGAAACAGTCCTCATCCCCGCGTTACATTGAGGAAGAAATGTTCGACAACTCCGAGGAAGACAGCCAACTGCTCTTCCTCCATTGTTGCGATCAGCTAAGAGAAATCGACGTGCCGTGCAGGTGCCCAGCACTGAAACGGGCTCTGAAACTACAAATTCAGAGACAACAGCCACCTCTAGAACTAGAACTACCGCAAGGACTAGGACAGGGACAACAAGGACAGGGACAACCGGGATAAGAGGGACAACATGGACAGGGACAACCGGGACAACACGGACAACAAGGACAGGGACAACCGGGACAGCAGGGACAACAAGGACAGGGACAACCGGGACAAAAAGGACAGGGACAGCAGTTCCATGGCTCGAAGGTAAAGAAGATGATAGCCACTGCTTCTAACTTACCTTCGATGTGTCAGCTTGCGCCAAGGAGATGTCCTTTCAAGTCACCATGCACGATGGTGGTTAGATGAGTAAATTAACTCAAAAGGCTGGTGCCTAGCGAAAACACACGATGTGTATGATGTAAAAATAAAAAAAAAGTTCACTCTTGCTCTGGTGTTTTAGCTGGAGATTAGCTAGCTAGCTACAGTGACAATTAGTTAGCCAGTAGTGGTAAAGCACATTAGCGTGTGTTTTTTGTGTGTAGAGTACTTGAGGCTATGTAATATTCAAATCTTATCTTTATAACAAGTATCCTTCTGATCTTACGATCCTTTTGATTTCTAGCTTAATTTTATCTTTTCTAAGATTTTTCTGCTGTAAAATCTGTACAATAAAATAAAATATACATAAATTTTACATATAAAATGACCTCTATTAAATTTTTTAATAAATTCAAATTTATATACAAAAATAATATATTACATGTTTTACTATACAAATTTTACAGATGAGTCAATCCCCGTTCATTATCATAACAAAGCCCATTATTGTCAGTACCATTTATTGGGCTTATAAGTCCAATTTTAAAAAGTAACAGAATGAAAAAGAAAATAAGAAAGAGAGAAGAAAAAGTAAAAAGAAGGTCAAATTAGTATAGTAAAAAAAGGATGAGAATGAAATAGACATAAGAAAACACCTTCTTTGGCACTTAAATTTGATACTTAATTATCACTCAAGTTTTTAAATAAATTAATGCATTCTCCTGCCACACTCGGTCTCCCCTTGCTACAGTACATCAACTGTGGCTCCACATTTTAATAAATAAAAATTCAATTAAATCATTTATTGTTTAATTTTTCTCTATATGCACACAGGCAATAGTTACATGCCCTGATTGAGGAAGTAAAAGTCAAAACGATTAAATTTATATTTATGAAATTAACACCTAAGGTACAAAAGCAAAACACAAGAGGTAAAGACTCTTGGGTTGATTTATTCTCATAGCATAACTGCACCATCAAAACCCTAGAGATGGATCTTTGAAGCAAAAATCACATCAGGAGTCAGCTGTTAAGTTTGTTACACGCCCTGATTGAGGAAGCAAAAGTCAAAACGATTAATTTTGAATGTAATCTGATTTAGTCTTCCTTAAGTCTAAGCCAGCTTGACTCTTCCTTAGATACAAGAGTCAGTTGTTAAGTTTGTTATACTTATTGTACTATTTAAACGATTGGTATTGATGAAAGAAATGCAAATTCCACAAATATTGATTTTTACATGGTATCAGAGCAGCTCATCTTTCTCTCCTATTAAAATTTTTCTCTTTTTCTCCTCACATACCATGATGACTACCCCAACCAGCACACCCACTCTCCCCAGCACCAATGAATCCCAACTCCTCACAATCAACACAGCTGCTTAAGCTCCTCTCAAACTTACCTCCTCCAACTATCTCTCATGGAAAATCCTATTTGAAACACTCTTCATCGGTTATGATCTCCTTGGGTACATAAATGGATCCAAACCATGTCCACCCAAAACTCTAACTACAAACAATGTCACCACACCGAATTCTGCCTACAACCTCTGGGTTCGCCAAGATCAATTGATCCTCAATGCTCTCATCGGTTCTCTATCACCCACACTTATTTCATTTATTGCTCGTGCCAATACCTCTCGCGAAGCATGGATTGTTCTAGCAAATACATATGCCAAACCATCTCGTGTTCGCATCAAACAAGCCAAGAACCTTCTAAAAAATCTCACCAAGGTACTATGACTGTCATTGATTTTCTTCACTCTGTCAAAGCCCGTGCAGATGAACTGGCCATACTAAGCGCCCCAATGGAAGAAGAATACCTTATAGAGAAGATCTTGGATGGACTAAGTGATGACTACAAAGAGCTTGTTCATGCTGTTCAAGCTCGTGACACCTCCATAACCTTCGATGAACTCCATGAAAAACTCTTATCCTTTGAAGCCTCCCTCTCAGCCAACTCAAAATCTGGGGTACATTTTCCAATCACTACTAATCCTACAAACTGGACAAAGACCATCAACACTAATTGGTGGCCACACAAGACCCACAACAACTGATGTCCCAATCACTCCTCTCTTACAGGTAACACAGGTTGGCGCCCATTCAACCAACTTTGGCCGCCCACCTATAGTCACCAATTCAAGTGCTCCAACTCGCAACAATTGCCCTCCACCTCGTCCATATCATGAATTTTTCCAAATCTGTGGCATTCAAGGTCACACAGCCAAGCACTACCCATCCTTTCAACTTATACCAATCCAACCATCTACTACAAGTGCTACATCACCAAATAACTCAGCTACACCTTGGCAGCCACAGGCTCACTATGCTGCAAATACTCCATCATGGTTGCTAGACAGTGGCGCCTCTCACCATGTCACTATAGACTTAAGAAACCTGTCTCTTCATGCACCATACACTGGCTCAGACGATGTTATGATTAGCAATGGTACAGGTCTATCCATATCTCACATCGGTTCTGCTTCTCTTCCAACATCAACCACCACTTTTACCTTGAATGATATTTTCTACGTACCAACTATGAAAAAGAACTTAATTTCTATTTCTCAATTTTGTACTACTAATAATGCCTCTGTTGAATTTTTACCCTCTTCTTTTCATGTGAAGGATTTTCGTACGGGGACAGTTTTTTTTATGGGCAACACTAAGGATGGAATGTATGAGTGGCCAGCTGCACAACCTAGATCTTCTCCAATAATAGCATTCTCTCATGTCAAAACTACATCATCAAATTGGCACCATCGTTTAGGCCATCCAGCTTTTCCCAATTTAAAACACATTATTTCCAGTTATCAATTAGAGTTCTCTTCACCTTTGCTAAAAGAATTCTCATGTAATGCTTGTCTTAGCAATAAAAGTCATAAGCTACCTTTTCTCCATTTTGTCTCTTAACTCAACACAACCTCTTGAAATAATTTTTTCTGATGTGTGGACTTCCCCTGTTGTGTCACAAGATGGATTCAAATATTATATCATTTTTGTTGATCATTTCACAAAGTATATATGGTTTTACCCCTTAAACGAAAATATGAAGTTCAAGAATTCTTTAAACGTTACAAAGCCATTGTGGAAAATTATTTCTCTCACGAAATTATCACTCTCTAATCTGATAATGGGGGTGAATACATGAGACTCAAAGATCTCAAAGACTATCTTTCTCTCCATGGCATCTCCCACTTAACCACTCCACCACATACACCTGAACACAATGGCTACTCTGAAAGAAGACATTGCCATATCTTTAAAACTGGCCTCACCTTACTTTCTCATGCTTCTCTTCCAACCACCTTCTGGCCTCATGCCTTTGCTACTGCTGTCTACCTAATTAATAGACTACCAACCACTGCACTAAATTTGTCCTTTCCCTATGAATTAATTTTCCACAAAAGTCCCAATTACTCTAAGCTAAAAGTTTTCGGATGCTTGTGTTACCCTTGGCTTCGTCCATACATCTCTCATAAACTCAATCCACGATCTAAACCATGTGTGTTTCTGGGGTACTCTTTATCTCAAAGTGCCTATCTCTGCCTTGACCTATCTACCTCAAAAATCTATGTTTCTCGTCATGTTCAATTTGTTGAATCAGTTTTTCCATACACCTCACTGCACAACAATCTCCCACATCCCATTCCTACTACCATAACCACTTGGATTCCTCATGTCCTCACTGTTTCTATTCCCACATCATCCCAGCAGGCAGCCAACACTCCATCTGCAGCAAGCACTCAAGAATTGCCTCTATTCAAGGCCACTCCACAACCAACCGAATCATCACCATAACACGCTACACCTGAACGTCAACCACTTCCCAATCCTTTCCCTCAATCCACCAAACCACACATCACAATCCCACACACCAACCAACATCAAATGACTACCCAAGCCAAAAACAACATCACCAAACCAATTCAGCAGCTCAACCTTCACACCCACAAAACCACTTTCCAAAGTACTGAACCTACATCCATTTCACAAGCTCTTAAAGACCATAATTGGCATCAAGCTATGTTCGAGGAGTATGATGCACTTGTTCGTAATGGAACTTGGGAACTAGTTCCTCCTGATGGCATTTCTAATCTAGTTGGTTGCAAATGGATTTACCATATTAAACGATATTCTGATGGTTCTATTGATAGGTTCAAAGCTCGCCTTGTAGCCAAAGGCTTTCATCAAAGATCGGGTATGAATTACCATAAAACCTTCAGTCCAGTTGTTAAGCCATCACTGTGAGACTTGTGCTTAGTATTGCAGTAAGTAATGGCTGGTCTCTCCGTCAATTGGATGTCAACAATGCCTTTCTCCAAGACAAGCTCTCTAAAAATGTCTTTATAGCTCAACCACCAGGTTTTGTGGACTCTGATCATCCCTCATATGTCTATAAACTCCATGAATCCATCTATGGTCTCAAGTAAGCTCATCGGGCTTGGTATCACAAATTGCATCAGTTTTTGTTAGATTCTAGATTCAAGAATTCCTACTCAGATACCTCTCTCTTTGTTCTTCACAACAACCATCATACTTTGTATCTTCTCGTGTATGCTGATGACATTATCTTAACTGGTAACAATGATGCTCTTCTCTCATAGGTTGTTGAATGTCTTGCTCTCTGTTTCTCTCTCAAAGACCTTGGTTCATTTTCTTATTTTCTTGGAGTTGAAGTTGTCCCATATCATCTTGGCATCTTACTCTCACAAAGAAGATACATTCAAGACTTATTCAAATAGACCAATATGGAATATGCAAAACCTATCCTCACTCCCTTACCTACAAATTTAGCAGTAATCTCTTTAAACTCGGGCATACCTCTCTCAGATCTCACTCCATTTCTTGCAGCAGTTGGTAGCCTACAATATCTCTCTTTAACTCGACCAGACATTTCTTTTGTAGTCAACAGAATGGCCCAGTTTATGCACAAGCTAACCAACGAGAATTGGGTTCTTGTTAAGCGTATTTTACATTATTTGTGTGGTACACTAGACAAGGGGCTTCTTCTCTATCACTATTCCCCCTTAACTTTTCATGGCTTCTCTGATTCTCTTTATGCTTTCTCATATGCAGATTGGGCTAGTAATAAAGATGATTATTCTTCAACTAGCGCCTATCTGGTTTATCTTGGGCGGAACCTTGTCTCCTGGAGCTCGAAGAAGCAACAAACTGTTGCTCGCTCCTCCACAGAAGCAGAGTATCGCTCTGTTGCTGCCACCGCTTCTGAACTTTGCTGGGTTTGTTCTTTCCTTTCAGAACTTGGTTTTGGTTTAACGAACTCTCCAGTTGTCTAGTGTGATAATATTAGTGCCACATAGTTAAGTTCCAATCCTATCTTCCATTCTCACATGAAACACATCGCTGTTGATTATCACTTTATCAAAGATCAGGTCCAATCTGGTCTACTTCGAGTAGCTCATGTCTCTTCTGCTGACCAACTAGTTGATCTTCTCATTAAGCCATTACATACTTCTCAGTTCCTACTGTTACGAGACAAGATTGGCCTCTCTAATCATGGTCTATCTTGAGAGGGCATATAGAAGATGTAAAGTAGCAGTTCAAATTGCATTTGAGTTTTGAATATAATATGAAAATATTTCTGTTTAGTCTTCCTTAAGACTAGGCCAGCTTGACTCTTCTTGAGATACAAGAGTCAGTTATGATATAGCAGTTCAAACTACATTTTGATTTTTGAATGTAATCTGATTTAGTCTTCCTTAAGTCTAGGCCAACTTGACTCTTCCTTAGATACAGGAGTCAGCTGTTAAGTTTGCTATACTCATTATACTATTTAAACGATTGGTATTGATGAAAGAAATACAAGTTCCACAAATATTGATTTCTACACTTTGAAGCAAAAATCACACTAGGTCTTCTTTTGTGACATTCTACACATATGTACTGATAATTAGTTTTATAATCCAACCCATCAAAATAACTTGAGAATCTGCTGATTATCATGGATAGAAGCGTTGCAATAATGCATGAATATGAGTGAATGAATGAAGAGTGCTGGAAAGCGTGGGTATCTGTCCTCTTGTGTTGGGAATATTTACGTGTGAATAAAATAAATGTAAAAGATCAATCCTATATCCGATAGAAATTAGAAACAAGATTTGTTTACATACATAGTTTAAACTCATGATTCATGAGTTTAATTTTTTGGGTCAAATTGATGCTTATCTATATATATCAAGTCACTTGCAAGGTCTCTCTGATTCTTAATAAGTGGTATCAGAGCCAATAGTTCGAGTTTGGGCAAAGTGATCATAGACAAATGTTGAATCCCATGATGAATAAACTCCGATGGTGTTGAATGAACTCCTTGTGGTTCGTGTGACACTTGATAATAATATAAATGGCTAGCTTCTTCCATTAAAGAGAGAGCGATGAAGACTCACACATAAGGAAGAGATTGTCGAGAATATTTATGTGTAAGTAAGAGAAGATGTGGAAGATCAATCCCACATCGGATTGAAATTAAAAATAAGAGTGACTTATATACATGGTTTAGGTTTAAAATTCATAGGTTAATCTTTTAAATCAAATTGATATTTATCCATGTATATCAAACTGTATACACCTTTTTTTTCACCATATTGCCTAAACAAGACGATCATAACATATGCTTGCAACTGAAAATGGGGACTAAAAATCTGATTGGGCTCTTAGTTTAATGCGGCATAATTTTCAGCTTTGTTAGGTTTTTGTTATATATAAAGAAGAATTGAACGTGAATAAATTCAAAACCATGACCATAAGCTGATACTACAGACAAAAAAAAAGATCTATGGGAATTGAAATTGATTTTGCTTGGGTTACTTTATACATTAAAAAATTATTGAGTTAACAAATAAACTTTTTTTTTTTTTAAAATACCGTTACTTACACGCTCAAATCAGTGAGTTGCTAAATAAATCCAAAAAGCTGAAAATCACAAAATCCAGACTATTCAACAATTTGAATCCGATTTATATACCCATATACAAAAACCCAACTACCAGATAATTAGAAAGTAAAGAGAGAGAACCGAGATAACAAGAATGGGTGGAAGAGATGCATGAGTAGAAGAGAGAAAGAGAACTCACAGGTAACATAGAAATAAAGCTGCCAAAGGAATGCTAATTTTGTCCAATTAATTTTATACAAACTCAAGTCAAGAGTTTGTTTTCAAATTCTCTTGTTCAAAACTTTTGTTGGGACTTTACCTCTAAAATCCACGTACTTAATCTTAGACTAAAAACAAAAGCACAACAATCAAATAGAAAAAATAAATAAAGAGTAAAAACACCAATAATTAATGTGGTTTGACAACCTCTTTGTCTACATCCATTAACAAATTCACTGCATTATTAATCTTCAACTACAACTTTAGAAAGAACAAAGTTGTCAATCTCTCACCCCGAAGTCCCAATACAATAAAAGCTCTTAGCCTAGCTTTAGTTGCAATTGTCCTCTCTAACAACCCAAATCCGCAATACACTCAAAGCTCTCATCCTAGCTCTAGTAGTAAACTCATTTACAATGTATATGGAAATTATGAGTGTGCCTCAAATTTTCTCTGAGACCCGTAGATATTTTCCTAATACTATTAGGAAAATAACAACATATAGACTAGTACTACTTATACAATCAACAATCTAATAGCAAATTACTACTATTCTTACTAAAACAAGCAACTAAAAAATAGGAAATAACTTTTTTCAGACCAATTAAAAGTCTTCTTTATGGGAATTGAGTCAAAATCCTAATAATCTTTTCAATTCTACTAGAATTCATTTAAAAATAAATTCTACATTTTATTAGCAAACCAAACATGTGAGTTTGTGACCAATTCATTTGTAAATAAATTTTATACTTTATTAACAAATCAAACGTAATAGCCTATGAAATTCAACTGAATTCCATAAAAACTATGTGAAATTCATTTAAACCAAACGAGCCATTTGTGCCGCATTTCTCTTCAACATTCGATTCCCTTTGGTCCTTCTTATCTGGATACTTGCATGATTTATACCAGTGTTTTCAGAGACGAATCCGTTGAATGAGGTGTTTTACTCCAATGAAGCGAAACGTAAGCCCCGAGACGTTGGGACGTAAGCTTTCTGGAACGTTAGGGTGTTTCGAAATTCTAATAAAATAATATAAGTAATTAGTTAATTAAAATAATATAAAAGATATAAAAATAAATAATAATAATTTAAATTTAAATAAATTAATTTTCAATAAATTTTAATACTTTTATTAACTCTAGAGCATATAAATTAAAATCATAATTTTATAAATATTAATATATATTTATACATCCATTATATATATATATATATTATATTGTTTTAATTTGTAAGTGATTAATTAAATAGTTTATAGTTATTATTAAATCAGATAACATGTAATAAATATTTATGAAGCACAATAATATTACAACAAGAACAATTAGCTTAATGATTAAAGTTTGTATTCCTACTCATTATGGGTTTGAATCTTAGACTTGATTTTTTTTTTCTTCTTACTATTAAGGCTTTTATATAAAAACTTCAACGGGGGCTTACGTCTCGATCACCGAGGCATAAAAGGCGTACACTATGGACGTGAGCGTAAACCCCGGAGCAAAAGACATACACCAATGAAAGAACACCTAAAATATTGCTCTTTGGTACGTTTTGCCTACGCCCCGCCTCTCGGGGAGCCAAAAAACACATTTGAAAACACTGATTTATACCTATCATCCGCTTCAACATTCATTATCACAAAGTCAAACTATTATCAGAACATTTCATAGGCTTATACATACACGTCTATAATTTTCTTTTTAAACAGCAAAAGAAAAATATTATTAATCATCAAACTTATAAGAACAACAAAGCCAAAATAGGCAACTACAAACGAAACAAATTCCAGAACTAAAAACTAAGCAATCAAACACCTAAAACCAAACAATGCCAAAAAAAAAATCTAAGTCAGAAGAATTAACGTAGCAGATCCAAACCAGCACCATAGAGCAGCCAACGACAACCCCCAAAACGCAGAAAACCACAACAACAACCATCGAAACGTAAAAAACCACAACGACACCCAATCAGAGAGTAATCATCTAAAAAAAAATGAGATGAGAATAAGCTAACGAGAGCAACATATAATCCGGACCAACAACATTGTTGGGAAAAACATGAATCCGTGAATGGAAGCCACTTAATACCAAGATTTAATTGAACTATGTACACACACGAATTTAATGAAAAAAAAAACAAAAATAAGTAAAGCAACTGAACACACAAGATTTATATGGTTCAAGATAATCTTATCTATATCCACAGAGAGAATAAACTCGTTTTTTAGCATGAGAGAAATACAAGAAAATTATATATTGAATTTTTATCCTCAAAACCCAATCCTAATAACTCTTGTACACCATTTCTCAACCTAAAGAGAACTCTTTCACTCTTATATCTTGTGTGTTGCCCTCATATTCCCAATGGACACATATATGGTCACCAAAACTTGCTCCCCGAGCTATTTAGTCTCCAAATCATAAAAGACTTCTCATTCAAGTATCTTGTTTTGTCTTTAAGTTTCTAGGGTCCCATATAAAAAATATGAGTCATATCCTAATAAATCTCCACCTTAGCAAATATTTTGTCACCTTGAAGATTAGTTGTATCTCCATCTGCTTGTCAATGCCGCAAACAGAAACCATTGGCCTTCAAGTCCACCAGCTACACAACTCGAATCAGCAAACGGTCATGACTCCATTTAATTCGAAAAACACGACCAATACATATGTGTAGCTGCCCTGAGTTGTTAGAGTTGGAGCATACTTCATGAGTCCAGATATGTGTTCAATCTATTTGGTAGGGCGGTGAGTTGGATGAGCAAGAGGCAAAGTGTTGTTGCTCTTTCATCCACAGAAGCAAAGTATATTGCGATAACTAATGCTGGAAAGGAAGTGGTTTGGCTTCAAAGGTTGTGTGCTGCGCTTGAGTTTAAAAAAAAAGAGCAGTGAAGGTGAAATGTGACAATCAAGGTACTATCTTCTTAGCAAAGAATCCTGCATTTCATTCACGGACGAAGCACATTGATATCTAGTACCACTTCATCCGGGAAAAGATTGAAAAAATATGAAAATCTTGGAGAAAGTCGATGCAACGGTGAACAAGCAGATTTCTTGACTAAAGCAGTTAGTCTAGCAAAGTTTGAGTGGTGTACTACTGAAATGGTCTTGAAGAAATAGAGTTCTTAGAAGTTTTCCATGTGTGTGAAGTATTTACCAAGTGGGAGATTATTAAAGTTGGTACATACTTTACAGATCCAAATCTGTAGAACCCCCAATCCCAAAAACCCTTATACACATTTTCTTAACCTAAAGAACACTCTCTCACTCTTGTGTCTTTTGTGTTACCCTCATATTCCCAATGTACACATCTATATTGTCACCCAAAACTTGCTCCTCAAGTTACTTGATCTACAAGTCAAAAAATACTTATCATTCAAGTATCTTGCTTTGTACTCAAGTTTCTAGGATCTCACGTCAAGAATATGAGTCATATCCCAACAAACATAAATTATAAAAGAATGGAAAAATTGAAAGAAAAGAAATAAAATAAAATAAAAAAGTAGTAAAACAATGAAGAGTAAAAAATAGTATGAACAAAACTTATGCCATCAACCTAACCAAAAATCCTATTCAGCACTCTAGAACCAAGCATATAGAGATTAGACATCATTTCCTAAGAGACTATGCTCAAAAAGGTGATATAAGATTAGAATTCATACCTTCAGAAGATCAAATAGTTGATATTCTTACAAAACCCTTAAGTGAAGCTAGTTTTTGTAACATTAGAATATTGATGGGATTGCTTGATTTTGATAAACTGAATGTTTGATTGCATCTCATTTCATCATTTGCATATTTGACATTAAGTGAAAGAATATTAATCGTTGTTTAATTATTTCCCTCACTCAAAAATGTCATAGATGAACAAAATCGTGCAAAAATTCAAGACTAGAAATTTTACTAAGGGTCCAGTCGACTGGTAAATGTTCTCTAGTCAACTGGTAATTCACTGTCAGATCTTCCAGTCGACTGGTACCTCTGACCCAGTCGACTGGAAACTCTCTACCAAATATTTCAGACGACTGGTAAGTCTTCTTCAGTCGTCTATTAGGTCAAATCCCTGTTTGGCGCCTATTTTTGAAAAACCTTTGTCCTCCAGTCGACTAGTAAAAATAGCCCAGTCGACTGGTAAATGACTGCCAGTTTATCCAGTCGACTGGTACGCAAACTGTTCATCTTCTCAATGGGACCCAGTTGACTAGTAACATGATATTATAAATAGGAATGTTCATTTGTGTGAAATTTTATGCCATTTTCAAGCTCCCAAATTTTCTCTTTCTAGAAAAATTCACCATTTTGATCCAAAAACCATCCAAACTTCATCTAAACACACCGATTTACTCATCCATAAAGAGATTTTTGACTTTCTACGGTTAAAATCTCTTATTTTCGCCAAAATCCATTTTTCCCAAAAACTCATTTTTCTTCAAAATGAGTGATAAGATCCGTATAAAACTCACAACAAGTGGACCTAATGCGCCTAAAAAGCCAAGGTCTTCAAAACCTTCAGCTTCAGAGTCGAAAGAAAAGGGAGTAGCGGGCTTATCCAGTAAGGAGCCCAAAACAGAGTTGGAGCAGACTCTGTTTTACAGTCCAGCGGCTCATGCAAGGTATAAGTCTATAATCCGTCACAAGAAAATCATGACGGGTAGAGTCGTTGATTTCGACTCTATTCGCCATGGAAATTTCGATATTCTACTAGCCTTTAAGGCAATAAATCTGACCCCACTGGTCAGAATTCATGAGAAATATTACCCGCGACTGATTCACCAGTTCTACGCGAACTTGGTGAAACCCAGTCCTCTGGCTCTGAGATTCAGAACCAGAGTTAGCGGTGTGGAGTTTGAGGTCAACACTGACCTCTTGATGAGCATTCTGAGAATCCCTGTAAGGGGGGTTCAATGGAGTCTGGATGGATGGCCAGACAACTTTGACGTTGAGGAGGCCTGTCAGATAGTCAGGGGCGACCCTAACTATGTGTATAGACCCACTACATTTCATACATGTAGTGACTTGCCCCTCGACTCAAAGATGTTTCAGCTGATTGTCAGTTGGACCATCCACCCGAGACTTGGGAGTCGAGACTATCTATCTAAAATAGATACGGTATTGATTTGGTGCCTAAAATCTGGGCACCACTTCAATATATATCCTCTGCTGCTCGCCAACATGATAAACGGTGAAGCAAACGACTCTGGGTGTCTTCCTTATGGGATGCTCATTACGCTCATCCCCCAGCACTTCCAGGTACCTTTGCCTGCCTCCGAGGCTCAGGATATCGGATTGACGAAAATCATCAACATCTCATCACTGAAGAAGATGGGATGTACTGTTCGTGAAGGGTTCCTCTATCCGAAGGTCGAAAAGCGCCTGAGGATCCGAGAGGATGCGAGCAACAGTGATGAGGATACTGATACGACTGCTGAGATGGAGATGGATACCCGAGCACCTCCCATTGGTGACTCGAGAACTGGTCAGACTGGTTACGATGACATCTTACGAGCTATCACGAGCCTCCAGATGACGATGGAGTCCGGTTTCCAGTCCATGCAGTCTGATTACCAGAGACTAAGCTCCTCCATAGACCACTTACGGGACGACTTCGAGAGCACACCGAGGGTTCCCTAGCTGAGATTAGGGATCTTCTTCATGACAGTTCGGACTCTCCCGCACCTTGAGTCCATATCTTTATCATGTACTTAGTGTTTTCCAGTTCTTATCACATAGCACGAACATATCATGTATTATTTTGTCTTAGTTATGGCTCTGTGAAGCCCGTTTGTGTATTGACTTTTTATAAATGTATTTCTATTAGCCATATTTCTTGCATCTATTTATGCTATTTGTGATATGTTAGCTCTGTTTTAAAACTCTGTTTAGCCACTAAACTGCTCTAAAATGCTTATACGTGTATGAAAACTTCTAGTTCTTCCCAAAAAGGCTTCCAAAACCCGAATGAAGCCAAATTTTCGCGTACAAGTTTGTTTTCTTATACTCTAGATGACTGTATTGGCTAAATAGCTTATTTTTTGTGTTATGCCCCCTTTGGTTGCTGTTGTCAAAACGGGGGAGAAAAATGAGAAAAACAAGAAAATCTAAGTAAACGCAACCAATGCATAGTTTTAGGGGGAGCATTGCTCCATAGCATTATAAAAATGTTTATTGATTGGTTGAGTTTGATTCTGGATTGGTTGAAAGAGATATAAACTGTGTTTTCTTGTTTACAGGGTGGTTTTACTCGAAAAACAGAGGAGGCTCTGTCCAATTTTTTGTAAAATCCTAACACTTAGCTTTTAAAACTGTTTTCACATTATTAGTTTTGTCATTATCAAAAAGGGGGAGATTGTTGACCCTCGCCCGTATTTTAATGATGGAAAAACACAACTGTTATTTGACTAACAAGTTTAAACTAAGTTGTATTAAGGATCAAAACATTCAACCAAGGAACAAAGTGCAAGAACTCGAACCAAATCAAGTATCAAGTGAAGATTGAAGATCTAGTATAGGTCTTAAGGTTTAGAACCAATGTAAGTCTCACTTATGGTATTAGCTTGTTCAATGGCTCGAACACAAAAGGTTTTCTAAAACCGTTAATTTTAAAACAATTTTTTTTTTTATGAAAAACAGAAGAAAAACTGGGTTGGAAGATAACCCAGTCGACTGGGTACATATACCAGTCGACTGGTATATGGGACAGAAGGTCTCCAGTCGACTGGATGAATCAACCCAGTCGACTGGTAATTGGACAGTAAGTCCCCAGTCGACTGGATGAATCAACCCAGTCGACTGGTAAAATGGACAGAAAGTCCCCAGTCGACTGGATGAAATATACCAGTCGATTGGATACCTAGAAGGTCTAAAAACGTGATTTTTTTTCAGAGAACCCAGTCGACTGGTATCTCAACCCAGTCGACTAGTCGTTCAAAAATATGACCGTTGGACTCCAAATCTGAATGTTTTAAAGTAAATATTTTTCAAATTAAAGTCCTAAACGACCATATTATTTGATTGCTATATAAACCTATTCAGTTAAACATTCAATAATAAGCTACATATATTTAAAAAGAGTTGATCTCACATAATCAAGTTTTTATACTCTTGAAACACAAAAAGCTTTGAAATAATCTTGTTGAGCCATTTCTTTAAGCTTTACTTTGAAAGAGAGACATTTCTGTTGTAATAAGCTTTCATTTGCTGTCTCTCTACCTTTTACTTTACACCATCTTTGTAAAGGGATTACTTCCGAGAGGAAGGGGAAACTTCCGAGAGGAAGGGGAAACTTCCGAGAGGAAGGGGAAACTTCCGAAAGGAAGGGGATTGTTCGGTTTAAGCAACTCCTGTAATTTGCTTGTGTACGGTTTGTGCAACACCCGGCTAAGTTGTGCGACTAACTTTTCTTAGTGGATTACTTCAAGGTGTTCCTTGAAGAGAGTGGACGTAGGGTCGGAACAAATCCGATATTACCGTTTGCATCCTCTTTCCTTAAACTCTTTATTTACAGCACTTTACTTGTATTAATTGTTTGCTGCTTATCAGTTTTTATAAACTTGTATTAATTCCGCAAAAAGTTTTTAAAAACCCAATTCACCCCCCCCCCCCCTCTTGGGTTGAAACCTCGAGCTACATAAAAGAATAAAGACGTGAACATTGTTGCGAGAGAGAATAAATAATGAGTGATTAGCCTGAGATTGGGTAAACCCAAAATGAATTAAGGCAGAATAAAATTTGTGAAACCATTGTCGGAATGCTTGTTTTAGACCATATAAGGATTTGTGTAATCTACATACAAGGTTCTCCCTTTTTCTACAGTACCCAAGTGGTAGAGACATGTAAACTTCTTCAATATTACAGGACTTTCTATATCACGCCAGATATTTGATCAATCAATATCAAGAGAAAATCAAGCACAATTTGAATCAAGATCTTTAACCAAATTTCTAATGATTCTGCTGGTGCAATTTGATTGTTCAATGATTTTGCTAACGGATAAAAGATTGTGACGAAAATTAAGATCATGTAAAACATTGTGTAGTTGAAAGTGATTAAAGGGTATAGTCCCAATATGTTCAACCAAAGCATTAGATCCATCATGTAGAGAGATAACAGTTGGCGTCATGGCCCAAGTATAAGTGGAGAATAAGGACAAATCATGTGTCATATGATTATTGGCTCCCGAATCAAATATACATATAGATGATTTTACCGTGGATAAATTATAAATAGAATTACCTGTGAAATTCGTTAAGGGGCTTTTATCGGTGGGAAGTAGGCTTAGGAGTTATTACACTTGATCTTCGGTAAGTTGGGCTATGGGTTGAACGGGCTGATCTGTTTTTGTGTTATGAACCATCTATGTTGGGCCAATTGTACCTGACTTATCATTATGAGATGCGCTAGCCCATATGGTTGTTGCAACATTTGATAGTATAAGCCACTCGACTTCCACCGAGTTAAGGCACATGATTAGAGAATTTTTTAGAACCAATAATACATCTCATTGATGAAGATGAAGAACCTGAGCCACTGCGCTTATTGTAATGTAGTGGAGGATCTTTATTGTCAGGATAGCCATGGTTTTTTAAGCTTCTGGACTTAATGTGACCATCCATATCACAGAAGGTACAGTGATAGAGTGGTTTGGAATGGTTGCTATTGGTGGAGCTTCAGGATTGAGATTGGTGTTTTTATGCCACCATGGCTATGAGTTCAGTAGTGACTGGTCTGTGGTCATGCAATACTCGTTGTCTTTCTCATTGGAGCAACAAGGAATATGCTTTGGTTACTAAAGGTAAAGGATATGACTTCGTATGGGGTTGTAGGCATTGTTTAAGCCTTGAAGAAAATCCATGAGGTATTGAACCTCAAATAACTTATTAAGTTTTGATAAGGCACCACAGCTATAATTAGGTATGGATTGGTAAGAGTTGAGTTCATCTCGATAGCATTTGATGTTTGCATAATAGGAAGTTAAAGAGTCAGAGCCTTGGTTAAGATCTGAAATTGCACGACAAATCTCTAAAATGCGGGGTGAATTATTTTTGAAGACCTTTCGTGGAGGTTCAACCATCTTTAGCTGTATCACACCAGAGAACATAATGGGCAATGTCGAGGTTGTGGAATGAACTAGCTAAGACCGCACCATAAAATTGCAGCGGGTCCATAAAGGTAAGTGGGAGAGTTTGGTTCTAGTTTTGATATGCTACCATCAATGAAAGTTAGTTCGTTTTTTTGTCTCCAAAGTCATTGTAATGGCTTTGCTCCATTTGACATAATTGTTGCCATCAAGAAGTTGGGTAACAAGGGTAATACCAGGTTGGTCTGAAGAAAGTAAGGAATATGAGGAGTTGTTTTGGTGTGTAAAAGCTTCCACAAGTGAAGCTCTGCCTTCATTGTCAATAACAAAGTTTGAGGTGGTAAAGCTCATACTGTCAAGAATGGAAAAAAAAAATGAGATACTCTGATAACATATTAAGAGGAATCAGACACAAAGAAAATGAGAAGGAAATTGCAGTATTATTGCTTGTTGTAAAACCTTGTACAAGAGATGATATTTATACAAAAAGATTACATAATTAAATCTTTTAATTACGCTAATTACAATCATATTTGATCCCTATAATCAAGCTAATTACATATGTCCAATTGCAACAACAGAATCATGGAAAATTTGGTTAAAGATTTTGATTCAAATTGTGCTTCATTTTCTCTTGATATTGATTGATCAAAGATTTTGGTGGCGTGATATAGAAAGTCCCGTAATATTATATCCGATGAAAATGATAATTTACTTGGGCTTAGTCTTTTGTATCACAAAGGATGGTGAGAAGGAAAATTTCTTAGCTGGTTCGAATTTAAAACATTGGTTTTAGACCCGTTGGAAACTTCATTAATAATTTTGAGTAACTTTATTGATAACATCAATATAAATGTGAGACCCGAAAAATAACATTACTAGTAAAACTCTTCAAATTACTAGTAAAGCTTTTAGTTGGTCTAAAACTTATGCTTTAGACCTGAGCAAGCCAAGTATTTCTCGGTGAAAAGGCATATAGTCTATTCTAAATAAACTATGTGAGAAGTTTGAGGCTCGCAATTTTGAGATTTTGCTATGTGACAAGAAATGTTCAGGCATAATGAGTCTGTTCTAAGTCTCAGCTAACTAGATTAGCATTTTTAATTGAGCAATGGTCTCCTAAACATAAGGATTTTCTTCCCCAATTATAAGATTATTAAAATCACTTGTTTTCGGCATAAGACTTTACAGGTTTACAAAAAGGAGCTGATGCAATTACGGAAGGTGAATTAAATTTTCACTGTTAAGGTTTAAGAGAGGAAGTGAGACAATACAAAGAAGAGAATTGTATTGAATGGTGTGTTTTACTTACAAGTGAGCTATCCTATTTATAGGAGCCAATAAGAGAGCCAAAGATATACACAACCAATGTGGGATTAAACTAACTAAGCAATAACTATGCTATACATAATCTAACAGCCCCCCTCAAACTCAAGGTGGAATATGAGAAACCAACTTGAGTTTGAAAACAAGATCACGAAAACGCCCTGGAGGATGTGACTTGGTAAAGATGTCTGCGAGCTGATCCTTGGATGTGACAGAATGAAGCTGTAGAGAGCCTTGAAGGAGATGATGACGGACAAAATGACAATCAATCTCAATATGTTTGGTCCGTTCATGAAACACATCATTATGAGCAATCTGAATAGCACTTCTATTGTCACAGTATACAGGAGTGGCAGCAGAAAGTGATACACCCATATCTTGTAACAACCATCGTAACCAAAGAAGCTCAGAGGTGGTGTCAGCTAAAGCACGATATTCTGCCTCTGTACTAGATCGAGCAACAACAGTTTGTTTCTTACTACGCCAAGAGATAAGAGAGGTGCCAAGTAGGAAACAATAACCGGTGGTAGAACGACGATCTGTAGGATCACCTGCCCAATCTGCATTGGTATAAGCACACAACTGAAGAGGTGACTGAGAGGAGAAAAAGAGCCCATGAAACAATGTCCCCTTTAGGTAACGAAGGATGCGAAGAACAGCAGCAAAATGAGTAGAGCGAGGAGCAGCCATAAACTGACTCACCTGATGGACAGCATACGAGATATCAGGTCGAGTAACAGTAAGGTAGATAAGACTGCCAACCAAATGTCGATATAAAGTAAAATCACGAAGAAGTTCGCCATCATGGGGTGTAAGACGAGTATTAAGCTCAGTTGGTGTGTCAACAACCTTACTGTCTGTGAGATTTGCCCGAGAAAGCATATCAGAGATATATTTGGCTTGTGTCAAATAATAACCATCAGAAGAAGACGAAATCTCAAGACCAAGAAAATAGCTGAGAGGACCAAGATCTTTCATCTCAAAATGTTGATTAAGAAACTGTTTAAGTTCCTGAATACCAATAGGATCATCTCCGGTGATAATCATGTCGTCAACATATAACAGAAGAAGTATGATGCCCCGGTTTGTGCGGCGAACAAACAAAGCTGAATCATAGGAGCTGATGGAATATCCAAGGCTAGACAAAGTGTTGCTAAACTTAGCAAACCATGCTCGAGGAGCCTGCTTAAGTCCATATAGAGCTCGACGAAGACGACATACCTTGTTTGTTGGATTAGATAGTCCGGGAGGTGGTTGCATATAGACTTCTTCATTAAGATCACCATTAAGGAATGCATTTTTAACATCCATTTGAAAAAGTGACCAATGGCGAGAGGCTGCAACAGCTAGCAAAGCACGCACAGAAGATAGACGAGCAACTGGAGCAAAGGTCTCCTCATAGTCCACACCATACTCCTGAGTAAAACCCCTGGCAACAAGTCGAGCCTTATACCTGTCAACAGTACCATCTGAACAAGTCTTAATTTTGTAAACCCATTTACTGCCAATCACAGACTTTCCAGGAGGCAAGTCAACCAAATCCCATGTATTATTCTTGTGTAAAGCATCAAGTTCCTCTTTCATCGCAGTCTGCCAAAAAGGGTTAGTGGAAGCCTCACGATAGGAGTGGGGCTCATGTAAAGTAGCTAAAGCATGAAAGCAATGAAAATTCTGGAGATGGGATGGAAGAGATCTTACTCTGGTGGATCGGCGAAGGTTTGGAGAGGAAGTGTGAACATGATCCTCATACGTAACAGACCCTGGGGGCTCAGGCGAAGCGACGTCGAGAGTATCAGGTGGAGTGGAATCAAGAGTATTAGGTGAGGGAGACTCGGGCAAGACATTACTAGTGTGAGGTGAGGGAGACTCGGGCAAGACATCACTAGTGTGAGTAGGAGAAATAGGAGGCTCCATAAGTGTGGTAAAAGGAGGAAAAGATGGCATGCTGAATATGCCAATTTCATGAAATAGTCTATGCTCCCAGAAAACTACATGACGGGAAATACGAAGACGACGAGACACAGGATCATAACACCGATAGCCTTTTTGTTCAATTCCATATCCAAGAAAGCAACACATCCGAGAACGAGGCTCAAGTTTGGTGCGCTCATGAGGTTGGAGTAAAACAAAACAAGTAGAACCAAACACACGAAGATGGTGGTATGAGGGAACATAGCCAAACAACCGCTCGTAAGGAGTGCAATTATCAAGGATAGGGGTAGGCAACCTATTGATCGTGTAGATAGCCGTTAGAGTGGCTTCACCCCAAAATGGGGTAGGAACAGATGTGGAAATGAGGAGGGCTAGAACAGTGTCTAAAATGTGCCTAAGTTTACGTTCAGCTCGACCATTTTGTTGTGAAGTGCCAGGACATGACAAGTGAGGAACAGTGCCATAACTTTTTAGGATGTCTTTAAAAGCATGTTGAGTATATTCTAAAGCATTATCAGAACGAAAAGCTTTGATAGGTTTTGAAAATTGGGTTTCAATCATTTTAGCAAAAGTACGATAAATATCCAATAATTCAGAACGAGATTTCATTAAAAAAACCCAAGTGTAACGAGAGAAATCATCAACAAAAATTACAAAATAGCGTGAACCACTCATACTAGCAACGGGAGAAGGTCCCCAAACATCAGAATGAATTAAATCAAACGAAGCAGTAGCATGAGACTCACTATTATTAAAAGGCAAAGCCGGCTGTTTTCCAAGTTGACACGAAATACAATCAAAAGAACTTTTAGACACTGACCCTAACAACCCCTTTGAAGCTAAAAGTTGTACCCGAGATGCAGATGCATGACTAAGACGTGAATGCCAAAGTGCAAGGGATGGTGGTGACAAGGAGGCAGCAGCAGAGACGTTAGAGGCAGGAAGGTTGGGCAGGTGTAAGGATGAGAGTTCGAACATGCGCCCAATTCTACGCCCGGTCCCAAGGGTCTGACCAGTACGAGGATCCTGCACATTCACACCAGAAAAGTCAAAGATAATTCTATATCCAAGTTCACATATTTGCCCAACGGAAAGAAGATTATAAGATAATTCTGGCACATGAAAAACTTCAGGAATAGAAAGAGAACGACTATTGATGGTGCCTATAGTTTTAACAGTCATAGTGGAGCCATCAGCTGTGCGAATGAATGAGGAATGAGACGAAGGTGCAGATGTAGTAAATGAAGCTGGGAAAGGTGTCATATGGTTGCAACAAGCGGAATCAAAAAGCCAAGAGGCAGAATTACCTGGCAGGACTGAGAGGGCAGAGGAAGATGCATTACCAGAACGAGACTGGATGACCTGATTAACTATTGCCTCGAAGTCAGTTGCAGATAAGGTGACAGTAGAAGCTGATGACCCGTTAGAGAGTGCAACTGAAGATGAAGCTGTAGTCGCAGATGGATATGGAACAACTGTAGAGAGAGTGCTCTCAGGATGAGCAACTGCTGCAGTGGGAGCATTGGATCTTCCCCTTTGCCAACATTTATCAATAGTGTGCCCTCGACGTTTACAAAAACGACAGAAATTGTTGTCACGAGGCTTAGGAGAAGGTCGAGGAGCACCAAACCTGTCAGAATGCTTTGGCTGAAATGATGAAGAACTAGATAATGGAGCAGCCAACACTGAAGGACTATGTTGAGAGTGCATAGTCTGTGATCTGCTTTCTGCATGAACAAGTTCAAATATAGCATTGTCCAAAGTAGGGAGAGGAGAGCGATGTAAAAGTTGCACACGAATAGGCTCAAAATCATCACGTAATGCCATAAGAAAATGGTGAAGACGATGTTGATCCCTTCGTTCAGCATACATTTTGGCATCTGTAGGATCCTTCCAAATAGGATCAGAGAGATCAATTTGATTCCATAAGAATTGCATGCGAGCAAGAAAATCATTAATACTCTGCCCCGGTTCTTGCTTCAGGCAGAAGAGCTCAAACAGGAGCTGATATTCTCGAGCACCATCAACAGCAGAATAACGAGAAGCAAGCATATCCCAAGCACCCTTAGCTTCATCAAAGCTACCAAATAGGGCAGAAATAGATGGAATAGTAGTATTACGAAACCATGTGAGAATTTGATGATGATTGCTTTCCCAATCAATGAGACGAGTGAGAAAAGCATCATTAGTTTCAGTAGCCCCTTTAACTGGCTTCTCGACAATACCAACCACGTAAGACCAAAGCTTACGACTTTTGAGGAAACTTCGCATAGATTGAGACCAAACAATATAGTTTGTACCATCCAATACAGACTGAACATGACGAAAAATATCTTTTTCTGCCATCTGGTCAAATCTGGTTGTCGGTCAACGGTCAACGGTCAACGGTTGAATAGTGACGTCGATGGAGCAGCGGCTGAGATGACGTCGATGGAGAATGAGACTCCAACTATAGTGGTGACCCGACAGACATGAAAAGGATATTCAAGAAGTTTTTCTGATGTGAAGGATCCACTATAGTGGCAATCACAGAGCATACTCAACTCTTAATATACCGACAACCTTAAAGAAGTTTTTCTGATGTGAAAGATCCACTAATAGTGGCAATCACAGAGCATACTCAACTCTTAATATACCGAGAACCACGAAGGCTCTGATACCATGTTAAGGTTTAAGAGAGGAAGTGAGACAATACAAAGAAGAGAATTGTATTGAATGGTGTGTTTTACTTACAAGTGAGCTATCCTATTTATAGTAGCCAATAAGAGAGCCAAAGATATACACAACCAATGTGGGATTAAACTAACTAAGCAATAACTATGCTATACATAATCTAACATTCACCCTTTACAATCTTAGTGTTTCTAAGTGAACTTCATCTAGGCTATTATTTTGGTCTACTTTTTATGTGGAACTTATTCTGGACTTTGAGCAGGCAACGAATTTGCCACTTGGGTTGTGGTCAAATGGCAAAAGTGGGGAGAGGCAAGATAGAAACCTTAATTTGATTAGATAAAGATCATCCAATGCATAGAAAATAAAAATTAGTGCAAGTTGAATTTGAGTTGTTGGGGTTAACAGAGGGCCAACTCTTTGTTCATATTTTACAAATCTTTTCCCTTTTCTTTTCTTTTCTTCTCCAAAATATGGATTTGTAAGCATGACTATAGAATCTTGAAGATCTTTGCTAAGTCATAATTTTGAGAAACTTTTAACACTGAAATATTATGTCAAGGATTCAAGATAGTCATTTTCCATATTTCTTCTCCAAACTCCAAATTGGTTACTTTTTTGCTGTTTGATTTTTGATAAAACAATGGTGTAAACTTTGGACAAAGGTGTGCATTTTCATGTTGATTTGACAGTTCGGATGAAGTATTCTATCAGTAGCTTTAAATACAGTGATGTTATCCTTTGTTGTTATGCTTCTTAGATTCTCATAGTACATTGAGCAAGTGCACCATGTTTAAGAAGTATCAATTAATTCATCCACACTGTTTCATTATAAATTCACTAAAAAATTATATGTATAATTTGTGTCTATGATAGGTCTACCTCAGCAAGTATAACTTAGATGACATCATTGGTTGCTCGTAAATGCAAAGAGGAGAAGGTTAGCCCTGGCAGATGGGTTGTGCTGCCCTGTCCAGGTTCCTTTGGTATTAACACTTAGTTTATCGTGTGCATTATTCTTGGTTACCCTCCCCACTTAAATGTGATGTTATATATATCTTCTGAGCAAAACAAGATATGGTCTTTTTTTTTTGTGTGTGTGTGTGTCAGACTTGGATTATTGCAGCCATGGTGTATCTTTTGATTTTTATTGGTTGCTGCTGTCAGAAATATTTTTTTTTGTCTCCTTAATTTGTTGCAAGTGTATTGCTCTGTAATAGTGGTTGATGCCTAGGAGAGAGGATCTCTTTTTTGTTTATGTTGATGCATCATTGCAGTCAGGATCTCTTAAAGCACAGATGGGAGTGGTGGCTTTTGATAGAGTTAGTTATAAGATTGTGGGATTTCGCTTGTCCGGGAGGGGACTTGGTGTAAGTTGCTTAAAGTTCTTAGAGGTAGTTAGAACTGTCCATATGGTTGCTAAGTTAGTTATAGTAATTACTCTTAGCGAATGTAAACGCTTGGAATTATTAATGTGGTGTTCTATATTTCGAGTTGAAAAAATATATATAATATTTTATTTTTTTGTGTAATGACATGTTATGTGTCTGTAGGATTATGTGGATCGATCTTATTTTTGGGTATAGTATTAAGTACAAACAGGTCAATTAAAAGCAATTCATTCAGGGACCAAAATGAATTAAAAAAAAATATTACAATGGTAGGTGTTGCTGCGTTATGTTTTTTTTGTAATAACAATTATTTGCAATACTCCTTTTAGATTTACTTTAGTAAGCGTGTTGCAACCACAATTGTTGTTGCGAATGAGTGCATAGCAACAAAAACTGTAATTGTTTTATATTCGATGAGTTTATTGCAATGGCAAAAGTTGTTGCTTTAAAATGTTTTGCAATGTAATTGTCGCTGCAAAACGGTAAAAAAAAAAAAGTTGGAGGTGTGAGTTTTAGTAACGGCAACATGACACAACAAATTTTTACTGTTACATAAAATCGTATTGCAAGCACCGACAAATATCGTTGCAAAACTCCTTTCAATGGCTTTTTAGGCTTTTTACAAAGATTTTTACTATTGCGAAAAGTGATTTTTCTTGTAGTGATGTATGACAAAACTCTACTGATTTATATTTATGTATGATCGAAGTTTTAAAACAAAAGTCTTTAGCTGTTGTTATGTACATTCTTTTTTTTTTTTTTAATTTTATATTTGTCTCCCATTTTTAACCTAGAGATAGAACATCATATTATACAATATTCTTTACATTAACTAACAAAAAATAAAAAAAATTAAATTAAATTATTTATGTATATTATTAAAAATTTATTTTTAAGTGTTTTTATTATTTTAATAATAAACTTTTAAAATAACTTTTTATGCATAACAAGGAACATACGAGAAGTAAATGATAAAAGGGTTCGGTTAACAAGTGCTATAAGGTACTTGACTTGAATTGATAAATATACCTTTATATATAACAAGTGCTATAAGGTACTTGACTTGAATTTATAAATAAACTTTTATATATATATATATATATATATATATATATTATATGCACACTTATAAATTAAAGGCATATTCGGAATGACATTATAACACAAATGCAATTTACCAGTTGCATCTGGATCTGGGTCTTAGAATTCGCTTTAGGGCCAATCTGGGACCTTAGATAGCCCAACAACTATTAAAAAACTTGACCCAGCAAAGGCCCATTTCAGTCCCACTCCTCTCTCATAGTCATAGTGAACAGTATAATACAGCAAAAAGTATCTTTTATCTCACGAAGCAAATCATATAAGAAAATAGGACCAAACCAAAGATTTTCGAGTTTGAGATCTCAAAACAATGGCTCCTGTTGGTCCTCGATCTGGTGATGCAATCTTCGCCAACGTTGAACGCGTGGTAAGCGAAGAAATAGATATTCTTGGATTGATTTATTAATATCTGAAATTAATTCGATTTTTCATTACTGTGTTTAATTGACAAATGGAATATATATTTTACGATTGGATTGCTATGTTGTACTTTCAATTGCCTTATTGAACTCTATAATCAAGGTGATTTTTCTTTTTTGACGGATTTCACTTTGCTGAATTTTCTTGGTTGGCAACCAATTTTATGATTGGATTGACGTGGTATTGTTAGTGGATGTGTTATTGATTTTCGGAATTGAATTGGTGTAGAATGCTGAGCTGTTTACCTTGACTTACGGGGCGATTGTGCGTCAATTGCTTACGGATCTGGAGGAGGTTGAGGAAGTCAACAAACAGCTTGATCAAATGTACAATTTCTATACTATCTTGATTTCTAGCTATAGTGACTGTTACTATTAATTGATTTCTTAGATTTGCAGCCTGTTAGAGTCACTCTTTCAATGCTTCATATTGAAAGTTTGATTAGAAAATAGTAGTAATGTTTTTCATATTGAGTCTGGGATTAAACATATTGAACCTGGATTGTGTTGGGACTCAAGACCTCTGGCGGTTGAAAACAAAGCTCAAATACGGAGAGACATTAGAGTCCTTTAAATTTTTCCAAGTTACACAGCAAGCTAAAGTTCAGATTGTGAGCTTGCCGATAGAGAGAGATGCTCAAGTCAAGTATGAGGTGACATATCTTAGTTTGAATTGAGCTTGAGAGGAGCTAATTTAGGATTTTTATTGAACTTTTGACAACCAAATATGGTTCTTTCAGTTTCTCAAGTTCCTCAACCTGAAGCATGTAACATCCATAGTCGCGTCATGTCATTAGGCTCCTTAGAATAATAAGCTTGCTGAAGGTAAAAAGTAGTGTGGAGAGAGGGGGGGGGGGGGGGGGGGTGTATTCCAAGAGGGAACAAGGAGGACAAACTTAATAATTGTTTTTAAGTGGGTCTCATTCCTTCGGTGAAATAATGAGAAATAATGTCACCATTCCTACACAAAATCAACCACAAATTCAGATCCCCTTAATAGCACAACTAGAGACTAAGGACGTGCTTTTGGTACAAAAGTTGGTTTAAAACAAAATATATAAGGTGCTAAAGACGGAAGATCATTTATTACACACTTTTGCAAAAAGACTTAAAGCATTGACATTCGAGATAAAGCCAAGAGATCAATCCATAGCAAAGTAAGAGGCCAAGTCCATTGGACATTGTAAAGGTTCAATCTCAAGTGTAAGAGGCCTTCCACGAGTGTCCCTCTATGTTTAAAAGACGGGTTATGGTTGGGGATTTTTATATTAATAGGAACCTCTCCTCTCCTCTACTTATTTTCTTAAGAAAATCTCAGATTTTTGTGAATCCTACATGGATCTCACATCACAAAGAGTAAAAGGGGACTCCTCTTTGAAAAAGAAAACAAAAGCCTTTCCTGCCAAATTCTCAAGTGATGTGAAAGCCCGGTATTCTAGAGTCAAGCGTTGCTTAAGCCAAGCTCAAATGTTTCACAAGCGGCTGGGTTTACTTGCATGCTTATTCATGTTATTGGGGTTGAAATCCAAAAGTCCATTCTTTGTTTAGTTCAATTAATGGTTGAAAATCTAGAAGTGTCTTTAGAGAATTTATATATTGATTTAGTTGGTCCTAGGAAAGACACAGAACAAACTGAAAGTGCTAATAACTAAACCAAGTCAACCATGGTGGTTGGTCCAGTTTGGTTCATTGGTTACCCAAACTTGTATTCTTTAGTTATGATGGATTGTCAATGCATGTAATAGTGACTATTCATAGTAAGACTAGAAGTAGACTGACTTTTTATTAAGATTAGAAGTACACATGTTGGGTTTTTTGTCTAAGAATTAAAGATTGAAGATTTCAGCTTCAGCAAATTCTGTGCCTAGGCGCAAGCTTTTTGGCCTAGGCACGGACCCCTGCGCCGAGGCACGGACCACCCGTGCTGCGGCCACCTGCAAGTGTGGAAGTTCATCATCCTGTAGCGCGCCGCGGAACAAGGTGTGCCGCGGCGCGAAGCATACCTGAAACCTGATTTTGAGCTCTTTCAGCTGGTGCGTTGGTTTTGGTTGAAACGCACAGGTTCACTTAAACCACTTAGAGGGCCATGATTGTTTGGTTCTCAAGATCTAAGGGTTGAGATTGGTTTCAAGTTGGTTATGGTAGTTATTGTTCTATATAAAGGGTAATCTAGGAGCAATAAGAACAACAATAACAAGTGCTCTTCTCATTCCAAGATTGGCTAGTGTTTAGAGAGAAAGGCTCTCAAATCTTCGGAGGTTTTTCTAGTGAGAGAGTGTAAGAAAGATTGGGGTTGTAGGGTTTTGTAATTGGGATTTTCTTGGGGAAAATTCTAGGGAAACACTTTGCTCTTATCTCTTTCTTTTCTCTTCTCTCATTCATCAAGAACACATGGTTCTTGAAGAGGTGTTGCTGTAATTGTAAGAACTCCATTGATTTAGTGCAGAGAGCTCAGAGGAGCTCACGGGGACATAGGTAATTTGCTGAACCTCGATAACAGTTGCTTGTGTTTTCTCTTTTGTGGTTTGATTATTGTCTTGGTCCAAATCATTCTAGATTTGGGTGTTTGAAGGTCACAACCTGGGATTCTTAGGTGATTTTCAACATAATCACCTGACATCTACACAACTGTTCTTTATGATAATTATTGTGTTACTTTCATTCCAAAATTTTTGCACTTTGAGTCTTTCTAGTGACTGAATACCATTTCGTAATTAAACTTTTTTCATTCTTGTCTTGTTGTTTGTCTCTGAATGTGGATTGTGGTGAAACTTAAGAATGTATTGTCTTTTTCATGTACATCTTGTTAATTCTTTGGGTGCTTGTTACTTTATTGAATGACTTGATTCTACTCATCACATGTTGCAGTATTGCAACTTTTCGGTTGTTATGTGCAATCTTGTATGATTAACAGGTCAAAGTGTTAGCATTGCACTATCTGATACCGGATTTAAATAGAATTGAAGGAAACTAAACAAACAAACAACAAAATGAAAGATAGGAGTTCACCACCCAAGAGATAACACCAAAGAGATACAGAATATCACCACCCAAAGGATTAACACAAGGGATACAGAACTATAGGAATTCACCACTCTAAGGATTATATCAAAGAGATACAGAATTATAAGAAGAAGAAAACTCTCTTCTAAAAGCCAAAGGCTGATTTCAATTTATAAACTCAAGTCTGATTTTTCAACTTACAAACACAAATATTTATAGAGCTTAGAACAACCCTTTAAGCTTAGGACAAGCAAGAAAACAAGGCATAAAACATGCAAGCAAACAATCCCTAAAACATGCAAGGAAACAATCCATAAAACACGCAATGAAACAATCCCTAAAACAAGGAAGGAGACAATCCGTAAAACATGCAAGGAATCAAGGAAAATGCCAAAAGAAGAATACAATCCCTGAATTTCAGGAGGACCCAACTGGCAGAATTCAAACGGTCATATCTTCTTTCACACATCTCCAAATGGGCTGAAACTTGTTGAGTTGGAAAGATGACATCTTGAACTTCAATTTAGGCTCAAGAAAGTCTCAAAAAGCAGATCGTTTGGGCCTGTTATGATGGGCCTAAATCTAATAGGCTGTTGCATCCGAATCTTCTTCCACTTTGAGCTTGGACCTTTTACCTTGCTTAGTTGATAAGAGATTTTGTTTTTATTTTGTTGGGCAGGCCCATGTTAGGTTGGACACACCTGTGTTACTATCTAATGGGCTTTTGTTGTTAAGATGGTTGATTATACAATGTTGAAATTAGACCATGTAGATTTGACTATTTATTTACCTTGCAGGGGCTATAACATTGGAATTCGATTGATTGATGAGTTTCTGGCAAAATCTAATGTCTCCAGATGCGTCGACTTCAAAGAGACTGCTGAAATGATTGCAAAGGTCTACTTTGACTAATTTGCTTAATATGAATTGAAAACTTGTCGTTGTAAAGTTTCTTCCCAAGAGTTCTTAAGCCTTTTGGCAGTCTTGCTTGACGTAAATATGACCTCTGCAAATCAGTTAATGAATTGGTTCCTTTCCCAATTTACTATTGGTGTTGATACTACTATTATCATCATTGCTATTGTTATTGTCATTGGTCTCTTCTATGTTCATGTTAAATTTTGAAAGTTTGGCTGAATGATAAGGAAAAAGGTATTATTTAGGGGTTTAGTTGATTTAGGTTAGCACCAGAACCATCAGCAGGGTTATACTGGATGTCATCTTCATCTCATCAGCTGAATAGAATTCTTTGGTCATATTGGATGTCTTTTGCTTTTCACCAAGAATCAAGATCAGTCATGACAGTACTTAAAACAAAAAAGATCAATTAGAATCTTTGCTTTTTCTTTCCATGTGTCAATTTTAGAGCTGGAATTGATAGGCTGGGTGGGGAATCTTGCTCCAAGCCTGGGGTGTTGGGCATGTCAACTCTGGACAATTTAGAGATAAGAACAAGATCGTGTTTCTAAACATATCGAGTGAAAAAGATGCATTACTCTGTGTGTTTTTGGAAAAAAAAATCATCTTAATTATCTTGCATAGTTGGTGGCAGAAGTGCCAAATATACTGAAATCAGATTGGACTTTGCAAACATTTTGGTCACAAATGTATCGTTGGAGAACATTATTGAGTATGTTATAATATAGGAGCCTAATGTCTTCGTTCTGGGGAATCTACACCCATATAGGACAATTTGGGGTGGCCTGCAGCTGGTCCTGGACTCCTCTTTTCTTGATAATAGCATGATCTCAGTCACAATTACTTGTAGACCCCATATATTGTAGTTTGAGAGCTCAAACCTGAGACATCGAAATTTCTGAGCAAATGCCTTAGCCAGTTTCCTTCCATTTACCCCCTGGTGAGAGTTATTGGGCAGAAGCCCTAGGAATAATTGGATGTAAATGTTTAAATACTAATTTATTGCTGCCTATTATCAATGATATCTCCGGAAGTGTTTTGGTTACTGGATGACTATGGGAGTTGTTTCACATAAAGTTTAATTCTGAGACAGGTGCTTTAAAGTTCAAAATATATTTGATCAGTGAATATAGCAGAAAAGGTAATTATGCCTCTCAATATGACCTTTGAAGAAACCTGTTCAACCTCTTTGTTTAGACCTAGTTTGGCCTTCAAATTACTCCAATGTATCTGACTTGCACTTTTATTCAAATGTCTGATGTGCAATGAAGGGGGTTTCAGTTTAAGGTCCGCTGTGTGGGTTCTGATGAACTGGATTTGCATTTTCTAGTTTTGTTTCACGACTAGTAAGAGTCATCACTATTATTTTAAAAAGTCTCTGTTTAGAATTAGAAAGTAATGCTTTGATGTATTGCCTAGACTTGAAAAATATGTCTGAATCATGATCATGTGATTGCACTTTGATTTATTGCCTCAATTTTCCCTTTCAAACTATGGTAAGGCATTATTTATTTATTCTTATAAGTAGTAAGGCCTTATCCATTTTGACATAACAAGTATCTTTTACAGGTGGGTTTTAAAATGTTCTTGGGTGTGACTGCATCTGTGGCCAATTGGGATGCTGATGGGACTTGTTGCAGTATTATATTGGAGGATAACCCTCTAGTAGATTTCGTAGAGCTGCCTGATACATGTCAAGGTCTGTACTATTGCAACATCTTAAGTGGAGTCATTAGAGGAGCCTTAGAGATGGTGAGTGCCTTGCCCCCTTTATGGCACAGCTTTGACTATTTTTCTCTAACCTTGTAACAATTACGTAGTTTCTTTTTCTCTTGGTTCAATTTGCTGCCATTTATCAGTAAGGCCTTGTATGTGCATCCTCTCATGACAGGTCTTTTGTTGTTAAAGATTATACACTTGAGATAGTAATAGTGCGTTTTACTGTTGTCAATCTAATCATCACCATTTATCCAAAGAATTAATCACATTAAGCTAGATCAATAGTGGATTTTCTTTTTTCAGAATTAGTTCTTATTTCATCATGGTGGATATTGTGGACTTCTAAACCATTTTATATGCACAAAGTCATGAGTTTTAGCAACCTTGTTGTTTTAATGTTGATTGGCAGCCCCTTGGCGGCTTGCAAAACTATACTTTTTATATATCAAAAGGGTATTTTAATGCTTTAATGCCATCATCTCTCTCCTTACCCCTGACTGGGTAATAAATGAAGAAAAATGCTATTGATTTTTTTATTTGTATTGACTTTTATTGTGCTTGCAGTGTGGATATTGTGGTGATTCCTTGAATTGTCAATAAATAGATTATGACTTCATGAATACCATGCTATCATAAAATATTTATAATGGAGACCTAGGTGGAGACGTGAGTTCGATCCCCCTCCCCGTCAATGTACCAAAAAAAAAAATTATAATAGATATTAGGAACAATCCATTCCTTTATCTAGATTTTACTTATTTATCATCTACTTTCCTTCTCTTTCTTGACATGACATTGCTCCGCATTTTTTTGTCTTTCTAAATCATGTTTAAGGTATCGATGAAGACGGAAGTAACATGGATCCGTGATGTGCTTCGAGGGGATGATGCATATGAGTTACAGGTGAAACTTCTGAAGCAGGTTCCAGAGGAATACCCTTACAAGGATGATGAGTAGTATCCTATCTTGGCACTGGATGTGATGCTACCTTACGCTGTTCATACCTTATAATTTCTTATGTCATAGTAATTTGACAGCTTGTCTTGTATTATGGATCTAGGAACATTGATTAGATCTTGTTTACTTCGTATTTTTTTTGGGCAATTTGAAGAATTTATGGTTGGGCATAAGCTGCATAATCAGCCAGTCTAGTTGATGCAATTAATGTTTTTGTTTTGACTTTTTTTTTTGAACTTTCTGAGAGTGAATTATGTAAATACAACTTTTCTTCTTGGGTGGGCTTGAACTGCTAACCTCTTATTAACCTTAGTTCATCAAAAATTGCTTTAGTTACCATATTGATATTTTAGTGGTTTGATTATGAAGAATTTGAGTTGGCTAATATCAGTTGTTAAGAGGTGAAACCTGGATAGTGAATTCTAAATACCTTGTGATAACTCTGTGATTCAGTGATAGCTGTGTTTGTAGCTCGTCGATTGAGCTAAAAAAATGCTATTTCTTAGGACTTTATTCTGATGTTGAGGGTAAAAAATCCATGGATTTTGCATATTACCTCAGTCTTAGGTCATCGTTCTCTTGTGCGTCTAGTGGTAGGAAGCCATTCACCTTACCACTTTATGAGTTTGAGGTTATGGGTTCGAATCTGACAAGTTTCACTAACGCTCATTGTGCCCCGTGCCATGATGGATTCCAAGTCTAAACGCCTTGACTGATTCTGAGTTGAAGTGGGTTGGGGATGTGAATTTTGTTTGGGTGGGTGGGGGACATGGAATTTTTTTTCTTAGCAAGAAAAAGGTCAATCTCTTGTGCTTGGAATTAGCGGAGAAACGTAATTGTTTGTAAGAGGTAGTGTACCATAAATTATCCATAGTGAATTACTGACGGTTAACTGTCTTATGTTTTGACAATAGGGTTAAATTAAAATGTTATTATCAGAAGTGTGAACATAAATATAATTATTATTGATGTAAAATATAATCAAGTTTTAACCATTAAATTACTATAGGCATGAGGCTTTCGTGGACTTTGTAAGACAATACATAAATGTAATGATAATTTCTAATAAAAAAAACAGTATTTTTAATATCATTATTTTTAGTTAAATTAAGAGAAATGATTTTGTGAACTTGAGCTTACAATCAATATTCTTTTGATTTAAGTAATAGTGGATGAGTTAAAAAATATCTTTTTTTAAAAAAAATAAAACTTAACTATGATTATTTTTGCTTATGTAAACTCAAAATATGTCAATTTTTTTATTTGATTTCAATTGATGTGGTAAGGATTACCTTTTTAATAATTTCTCATTCATAGTAGAATTAATACTAGAAAAGGGTTGATACATGTACATCTCAGAAGTATAGTGTAATCGCACATTTTTTAAGAGCTCCATTGATAATTTTTTGTAACTATATTAATAATTTTTATGAAGTTTATTCATGATACGGCAGGATTTAAAATAAAATTTTCTTTACTTGAGTCGGTTGGGATGAACTCTTTAAATTTATTTATACCAAAAAAGTTGGAGACTAGCAATCTGCAAACACCATAATCCTTCTCTGAGGTACATGTCAGGTCAGGTCAGGTCACTTTTAAGTCTTGGCGCATCTGTTGTGATAATGTTCCATGTGTCTCTGTTTGGAAACTATGGTAATTTGTCCGAAATTATTATTCCTTTCCAAAGTATACAAATCCAGGAATAGTGGACAGCAACAACTACAAGTTGTTTAGATCCAGCAATCTTTTTAGTACACGTGGCACCCTTCTTTTGGTGCCGACGTTACTATTCCATACCATTTGTGGCAATGATGTTTAATGAATAGATTTTGAAATGCCGACAGCCATTTAGCACAAAGTACTTCGTAAAAAAGTAGGTTACGTTCTATTTAATAAAGTCATCTGTCCCTTTCAAAAATAAAGTCACCTTCCTATGATAGCTAATTTCCCCATCGGGGATTGCAAATGTCTTCAGACCCGACGTAGACTTGACACCATCAATCCGACGAGCGCGGGTTTAGAGATTTTATTCTCAAGAAACAGGTACGAAAAATTTAAATTTTTTTGACGATTATGGAAATAAAGAATTTTTTTTATGTATTCACTTTTTATAAATATATTAGTTTAAAATTTTATAATTATAAAATTGTCTTTAACTATATAAATACTTAATTAAAAGAATAAAGTTTTTAAGTGTCATTGAATTTTATTTTTAACATGTAAGGTTTAACGGATTAACAATAATGAGTTAAAAGAAATATTTGTATTTGTTAATAGTGAATTTTCATTCTCATTTATAAATAAAATATTAAAGGAGATTTAAGTTTTGAAAATTTTTATTAAAAACGTAAATAAAAGATAAAACATAATATTCATCGAGAACGAAAACAAAAATAAAGATGGTGTATATAAATAAGGACAAAAGCAAGGAAGTCATTTCTCACTCTAACACATGACTTCTTGTCTTCTTACATGTATACGAAATGATAGGAAAGGGAAAAAGAACTTCAACTAATTCTTCATTAGTACTAACTTATTTAATCCTATTAAAACTAAATGTTCATTTTTTTTATAAAAAAATTCCAAATTTAAGGTTGAAAACTACTCTAGCCATAATATTGACTTTTAACTTTTCATATATGTAAAGTTACTCCGATAACACCTTACTATCGACTATCTAGCATACAAAAAGTAGTAGATCCTTATTTAGTTAACTGTTACAACATTTTTTTTAGAAAGAATAAATTTTAAGTTCATCTCTTGATTTTGATTTTGATTTTGATCCTAATTAATAAAATGATTGGAGACTAACTTGCTTTCTTCCATTGCATATGTCAGAATATATACATCTACAATAGGGAAATCCGTCCCTTAATTGTAGGGATTACAAAATAATTATAGTGTATGATTCTAAGAATAATTATAGTAAAATACAAGAATTGGGTTGCTATTACAGTCCGTTTGGTTTAAATGACAATTGAATGGAAAAAGCGAAAAGATCATGAGGTTTTGCTTACCTTATATTCGTAATTGTTGTCATTTTGACTCTATAGATACTTGAAATTTTAAAAATGAATTCTAGTTTCGTTTTCTTGGGTTATGCATGCTTAAGCTTTTGGCAGGTTAATGGTGCTGCTAACAGACAAGTGCAAAAAATTGTAATTCTTCTAAGGGTATTTAAGTTAAGTTTATGAAATGAATTGAGTTTTTGTTGATTTCAAATGCAACATTCATTTCAATTCTACAGTTTAAGTAAGAATATACCAAATATAAAAATTTATTTGAGTTTATTTGAAAATGAATTCTAGTTTCAGTTCAATTGGAAATGAACTGAATTCTATGCTTAAGGTCATACCAAACAGAGTGTTGATGGTAAAGTTGACTTTGGTTGTGATCTCCTAACATTCCCTTTCAAGTTCGAGCATAAAGATTTGTAATGCCTAACTTCTAGTCAAAGATTGAAAATGAACTTTGCCAAGGAGTTTGGTATGTCAGCAAGCTGTGATGTAGGAACATGTGAGGTTGTAAGGATTAGCAATGAGTTTTTAAAGAACCAAACAGCAATTGATCTCGATGTGCTTTGTATGTTCATGAAAGACTATATTTGAGGCAATGTGAAGCACTGCTTGGTTGTCACAATACAAATGTATAGGACAAGAAAATGGAATACCCAAATCAAGTAAATTTTAATGACCCGACCTCTCAATTGGCACAATATTTTCCGCATTGTCACACCAGGCCTTACGATTTTAAAACACATTATGAAAGTGGAGGTGAAAAATCACTTATAAACAGCCTTGTCATATCCTCCCTAGCCGATGTGGGATACTAAGACTTGACCCCCATCTTGAGGCATCACAATCTCCTTCTTTTGGGCACAGTGCTCTCGCTATGTGGTGTGGTCCACATCCGGTAACCCATCGGTTGAAATTGCTAGTCGAGCTTTCGCGAGTCAGCTCTGATACCATTTTAATGAACCGACCTCCTTTTTGGCACAATATTGTCCGCTTTGGCACATTAGGTCTAACGGTTTTAAAACATATTATGCAAGTGGAGGTGATAATCACTTATAAATAGCCTAGTCGTATCCTTTCTAGGAAGTGTGAGATACCAAGGCTTGACTCTTATCTTGGGGTGTCACAATCTCCCCTCATTTGAGCACAATGTCGTCACTGTGTGGTCCCACACTCGGAAACTCACCATTGAGCTTTCGAGAGTCAGCTCTGATACCACTATAACGATCTGACCTCTTATTTGGCACAATATTCACCGTTTTGGCACACTATGTCTCATTGTTTTAAAATGCGTTGTGCAAGTGGAGGTGACAAATCACTTATAAATAGCCTAGTCATATCCTCCCTAGCCGATATGGGATACCAAGACTTGACCCCCATCTTGGGGCATCACAATCTCCCCTCCTTTGGGCACAATGCCCTCATGGTGTAGTGTGGGCCACATCAGGTATCCCACTGGTTAAAATCGCCAGCCGAGCTTTCGAGAGTTGGTTTTGATGCCATTTTAATGAACCAACTTCTGCCTTGGCACAATATTGTTCGCTTTGGCACACTAGGTCTCATGGTTTTAAAACGCGTTGTGAAAATGGAGGTGACAATCACTTATAAACAGGCTAGTCACATCCTCTCTAGGAGTTGTGTGATACCAAGACTTAACCCCTATCTTGGGGCATCATAATCACCCTTCATTTGGGCACAACGTCCTCGCTATGTGGTCCCACACTCGGCAACTCACAACCAAGCTTTCGAGAGTCAGCTTTTATACCACTATAACGACACTTAACCTCCCATTGGATACAATATTGTCCACTTTGGCACATTAGGCCTCACGGTTTCAAAACGCATTGTGCAAGTGGAGGTGACAAATCACTTATAAATAGCTCAGTCATATCCTCCCTAGCCGATGTGGGATACCAAGAATTGATACACATCTTGGGGTATCACAATCTCTCCTCCTTTGGGAACAGCGCCTTAGTTGTGTGGTATAGTCCACATCTGACAACCCACCAGTTAAAATCGTCAGTTGAGCTTTCGAGAGTCGGTTCTGATACCATTTTAACGACCCAACCTCCCACGAGGCACAATATTGTTGGTTTTGGCACACAAGATCTCACGGTTTTAAAACGTATTGTGCAAGTGAAGGTGACAATCACTTATAAACAGCCTAATCATATCCTCTCTAAGAGATGTGAAATACCAAGGCTTGACCCCCATTTTGAGGCGTCACAAAAAGGGTATTGAGCTAAACTCACATGTAGTAGTGGCCATGGCACGATACTTCATCTTTGCAGAATAGCGAGATACAATGGATTTTCTTTTGTCTTCCAAGATATAGGATTGTCACCAAGAAGTGTGAGATACCCAACAGTAGATCATATTTTGGTGGGATACAAGCCCAGTCAGAATCCATGTAAGTAGATAAATCCAATTTGCTAGAAGAAGAGAGAAAAATTCCCATACTCAGAAAAGCTTTGATGTAGCATTAAACACGAATTGCTGCATCGAAATGGGGCTTGCGAGGCTAGTGCATGGACTGACTTAGAAAATTAACAACAAATACAATGCTAGGTCTGGTGATTGTAAGGTCGATCAAACAAATAACCAGACGATGATACGAAGCAAGATCAGAAAGAAGCTCACCATCATCTATAAATAACTTACAATGTTGCTCCATAGGAAAGGAAGTTGGTCGTGCACCCAAATGTCTGCTATCTTTGAGAATATCTAACACATACTTATGTTGTGAAAGGAAAATACAATAAGGAGAATGAGTCACTTCAATGCCCAAAAAATATTTTAAGGTGCCAAGATCTTTGATGTGGAAATGGTGTTGTAGAAAATCTTCAAGGAAACTATAGTTGTGGGACTATTACTAGTGACGATGATATTGTCAATATAAACTAAGATAGTCATAAAAATTGATTGATGAGAGCAAGTGAAAAGTGAATGATCAACAAATGATTGTAAGAAACCAACATCTCATAAGGCGGTGGAGAAATTTTCAAACCACTTTCTTGAGGCATGTTTAATCTTATAAAGAGAGTTTCGAAGACGACACACCCTTTGCTCCCCCTGTTTAGCAAATCTCGGAGGAATAAACATATATACCTCTTTGTGAAGATCGCCTTGAAGGAAATTATTATGGACATCAAGTTGATGAAGAGACCACTATCTGATAGCTGTAACGACTAAAAGGAATATCACAGTGACAAGCTTGGCAATAGGTGCAAATGTTTCATGATAGCCAATACATTCTGTTTGTATGTATTCCTTGGCTACAAGCCTAGCTTTGTACCATTCTATAATGCCATCAGTCTTCCATTTGATTTTATATACCCATTTGCATCCTATGGGTTACTTCACTAGAGGTAGTGGTTATAGTGTCCATGTTTGTTTGTTTTTCTAGAGCCTTAATTTTTTCTTCCATATCTATACATGAATGAAGGATCTTTACGACTTGAGAGAACAAGGAAGGTTCACTATAAGAGAAAATGCTTGTTAACAAGGCAAGGTGAGGAAGAGAAAAAAATACCATAAGAGATTAAATGAGATAATGAGTAAGGAGTACATGTAATAGGTTACTGATAAGTTGGAGTGAGTGATGGGCTTCTTCGGACTATAGAGCATACAAAATATCAAAGTGAGTAGGACGAACAAGTTGGCAATTTAAACGTCATGGTATAAGAGGAATTGATTGAGAGGGATGTGATATATGCTGGCTAGACTAAGGAAAAAGGTGTTTCTTGTTGGTTAGGATTGTGCTTTAGGTGGGAAACACCCTCTAGAACATGTGTTGCTGCTTTAAGAACTGGTAGTGGTAATATTGGGTCTGTTGTGACACTGTGATGGACATTAGAGTATTTGAAAGAGAATTCCATCCCAACAAAACGAGCATCTTTGATAGTTTAGATGCACTTAGATTCAAGATCATGGACACGGTAACCCTTTTGTGCAAATGGATATCAAATAAAGACACATTTTGAAGAACGAGGAGCAAACTTACAGTGCTGGTATTTAAGGGTTGTTGCAAAACAAAGACACCCAAAAATTCTCAAATGATCATAGGTAGCAAGATGCTTCAAAAAAACTTTATATGTTGCTTTACCATGCAAATTGGGAGTAAGCATTCCATTGATTAAATGGGTAGCTATAAAGACAAACTCATCCAAAAAAGATAAGGGTAAATTGGCTTGAAAATGAAGTGCATGAGCTACTAAAATTAGGGATGGCAACAGGGAGGGTTTAAAGTGAATAATGTTATTTTTGTCCATGTCCCCATTTACAAAAATATTTTACATCAAATATTTTTTTATTAAAAATAAAACTAGATATAAGACTCAACTACACTATATTAAAAAACTCTATTTTTTTATTAAAAAACTCAACTACACTATATTAAAAATCAAAATAAAACTAGATATAAGATAAGGTACAACATCATTAGAAAAAATCAAAATACAAAATAAATGTTCAATAAAAAGTACAAACACTAGATCATTTCTCCACACCGCAAATCCAATTACATATCATCAAATTAAAATTAAATCACAAAATAATTTCTACCTTAAATGCCTATTATGTAGCTACGGGTAATTGAGAAATTATTAATTTTATTTAACATATTTATATAATACATAAAAACCTAATGTACACGGGGGACGAGTTTTGGGTCGAAGACTACCTTCTTCATCCATGCCCCTATCCCCGCTAAATATTTTTAAAAATCTTCATCTTCGTCCCGCCGAGATAAAATCTCCTTCATACCCCTCTCGAATGTGTCGAATAGTACTAAAACTTCGTTGGAAACAAAGACTTTTGCCATCATTAACTTTAAGAAGATGTCTATGTTTGCGTTCGGCTATCCCGTTTTATTGAGGAGTGTCAACACAAGAATGTTGAAGAACTATGCCATATTGATGGTAAAATGATTTCATGCCATTTGAATCTTGCCCATCATCAGAACAAATTTGTTTAACACGAGTATCAAACTAAGTATAGATCACGAGATAAAAAATTTAAAGAAAAAATGATGCTTCTGACTTGTAGCAAATAAGATAAACCCAAGTACATCAGGTATGATCATCAACTATAGAGAGAAAATAATGAGCTCTAATGTTTTGTGGAGTGCGATAACCACTCCAGATATTGCAATTTATTAAATCAAAAGGATGAACACTTCTATTATTGCTTAAAGGAAAATGATTACAAGTTTGCTTTGCCATATGACAAATTTCACAAAGAGAATTTAAAGGAGTACTTGGTAAACAACTTGAAAGGAAACATGCTAAACATTCATTTGATTGGTGCCCAAACGCATGTGCCATAAGGTTGGGGAATTAACAGCAACCATAGAGAAAAGAATTATTGCAAGAGGTTGAATATAATGATACAACCCATCATGCGTTTCACCTATTCCAATCAGCTTCTTTGTTGACCAATCCTGAAAAACACAGAAATTAGGGAAGAATATTAGAAAAAAAATTTAAAGATTACATTATTTTGCTAATAGATAATAGATTGAACTGGAAATTTAGAACACAAAGGACCTCATGCAAGGAAAAATCAAAGGACAATTTAATTGAACCAATATGGCTAATAGGAATTGTATCCCTATTGGGCAATCTAACTAGTTTGTTGACCTTGTTGAAAACATTATTTTTTAAAAGAGAAACATAAGTGGTCATATGGTCGGAAGCACCACTATCGATGATCCAAGTGGATTCACTAGAATTTAAGCCATGAATGGGATCAGAAACAATAGGGAAAATTACATTAACCCAAATGAGGTTCGTCCATGGTTATAATTACCTAACCAAGTTTCTAAAATATACACTTACCTACCTGCTTTTAGTCCTCTGTTAGTCAACCGTAAAAATTAGGTCAAAGGTTATGTCAACTCATTAAAACAATTTAGAAACCCTATTTTACCCCTATCATCTATCTTTTTAGTTTTTTTCTTAATTTATTTGTACTATTAATTCAATTAAAAAAATTCAACTTTAAAAGAATATTAATAAACAACAAAACATGAAACTAACAGGCGAACCCTAGCCACTCATCTTCTGTGTTTCTAAGGCGAACCTTAGCCACCCCGTCTTCTGCGTTTCCACGATGAACCAACCGTCACTAACAAAAATCTTGTTAGCACTTGCTTCTCTTGCATAGTTACCTTCCAACATCATGATATCACAATCTCAATATGAAGTTGTTGGAGGTGAAGTTTTGCTTGATAATGAAGATAATGACGGTTGGCTGGTACTGGAGAACATGATTTAAATTTCTTCTAAACCAATCGAACCAAAATGAGCCTTTGAGTCCGGGGTCATTGTCTTCCCCGACGTTAGTCCAGTTCAGCTCAGCTCGTCTCTATCACGATGCAAGTGTCTCTCCTCATTCCAACATGTCTTCCAATGTTAGTACCTCTCCAGCTCGATGCACGACTCTCATTCCCTGGTGTTAGTCCTGTATCTTAGGCGAGTTTCAGATATGCAGATCTACTTCTAGTTCTGTGACTAGTTCTGATCTGATCTGATTCGGTCCGATCACCCTAGGTTTGGATCCGTTGAGCTGACATGGATCAAAACAATGTCATAGTCGGTTCCATTTCCACGCGCCAGCGTCGATACCGATGATATTCTCCGACCAAAGCGAATGTCACTTTCTGGATCAGAATCCTCTGATCTTTTCAGTTTAGGTGTCCATTTATAATATTTGTCTCTTTCAATGGTTTTTGCTCTTGTTTTTTTTTTTTTTTCATCTTTCCTTCGTGTTGTTCTTGATTTGTAGTTCTTGATGTTTCTTGATTCAGGTTTGATATTATTTTGTTCATTTTTTATTAGAAAAGATATTTTTGTCATCCATTGAAATTTTTTAATAGACTTGATTAAAATGTTCAAATTATGCTTGTTTTTTATACTTTAATTTTAAGAGGTGATGATGTGTAATATCGTCTTTTTATTATTTCAGTTAAGTTTTTATTGATCCTTCAAAATTCAAACATAGTCAAGGTAGGTAAGTTTATGTTTTGAAACTTTGTGTGGTAAGTGTAACCAAGAACATACCTCAGGTGGGTTTTTGTAATTTCCCCAAAACAATATTACCAGTAAGATTAGAAGTAGGGGCTGTAGTGATGAGAATGCACATTAACTATCTATATTGATTTGCGGTCAAGCCTAATATAATAGAGAAGACACATTGTGTAAGGAGGAACCAATGTTGAACGTGTGAAGGGATTGATTTGGGGATGTAATAAGTGCACTGTTTGAAGGCACAATATTGGTAAAATGTTGATAGACAACATTGCGAGGGTTTGATTTGTTCCAATTGTATGGATATACAATAATTTTACAGCACTTGGCCTTTGAGTGGCCATCACCTTTACAATGGGTACAATGATAACGAGAATTGGATCGACTGTTGAAGCCACGAGTGGTCTGATTCCCATGTTTTTGATTATAGGGTGATTTATGCACAATAGCATCTACTATTAGAGGAGCTATATACATCAAACATAGTTTCTTTTCTTAATTGTTAATGAAAAAGGCTTTATTTACAGTAGCTAGAGGTTCCATGGCCAAAATTTGATTGCGAAAGTGAGAATAGCTATCGTTAAGGCGTATCATGAATTGGTGTACTTGTTCCTATTATCAAGAATGCTAGATTTCCTTGAGTGCACCACATGAGCACTTTATAATCGTAACATAATAATCCAACTCATCCCAATGAGTTTTCAAGGTCGTGTAATAAGTAACGAGAGAGTTTTTCGCCTGATTGTGATTGTAAATTTCTCTATACAAATGATGGATTCGATGATTTTTGCTTTGGGAAAAATTCTCTTTGAGATCTAGCCAAACTTCAGGAAGAGTGCCACTATAAATCACGCTACCAGCAAGATCTTTGCTAATAACATTAATAATCCATGATAATACCACATTGTTGCATCGTTCCCATGCCTGAAAATTAGGGGAAGAATATAACAGTTTGGTCAACTTTCCATCAACAAAAATAAGTTTATTTTTTGCATTTAATGCCATTTTCATGGCCTTCCTCCAAGTAGATTAGTTATCTCAAGTCAAAATAGATGTAACCAAGATTGCACTAGGGTGATCAAAATGGTTCAAGAAATATGGGGAAGTTTGGTCATTGATGGATGAAGAAGATTGATTTACCATCACTTTTAAAAAAAAAGATCACAAAGATCAGGAATATAGAAACAAATCACAAAGATCAGGAAAAAAAGATGGCAAAAAAAAAAAAAAACTGTAGAAAAATGGACCACTTTTGCTATAATACCATAAAAAATTTACATTATTATCAACCCTTGAATTTTTTGTTAAGTCTAAACAATTAATATTATCACAAATCTAGAGAGATAACAAAAGTGAGAGGAAGAGGTCTATGATGAGATGGAGATGAATAATTGATGGGAAAGATGTTGAGCATAGTGAAAGCCAAATATATATATATATATATATATATATATATATATATATTGTTGGAATATATAGATATATGATGCTAAAATTCTAAATAAATATAAGGAATTATTAATATGAACTAGACAACTAAATACGAACAATAGACGAGATTTGTAAGGAAGAGTCGCTTATCTATTGCGGCGCACGTAACACTATTCTTAAAGGTTGATTCGCACTCCTCTGAGTTGTAAATCGGTTCAATTAGGTTCTCTAACGCGTAACCCTCCAGGATACACACAATAGTTGTGCAACATAAGCGTGCACTCGCAAATACGTAGAACTGGTTTGAACAACTCTTTTGACCGTTACTTGAGAAGTGGAATGTTTGACAAAAGGAAGGCTAATTTGCTTTTTCAAAGAGTGAATTTAGGGTAAGGATATTGGTGCCAGTAAAATTGAGTGTTTAGGAAATACGAGGTAAGATCCTTTTTTTTATAGGAAATGAGAGCTAACCAAGTTATGACACCTAGCATGCTAGTAATCAGAATTCTGTCAAGACTCATGCCACCTCTTGGCACTTGTATGCCATATGTGAGAATATTAACCCAACTTGTTGAAATGTGTATAGAATCATGCCACTACATGACACGTGTTATGTCATGTGTCATCACCATACTAATCCATTTGACATGTGTCATTCCATATGTAATCATAAAAAATAATATGCGAAATTTAATTAGTTTAAACCAATTCTAACAATAAATTAATTTAATTTAAATCAATTCTAACAATCCCACACATAATTTAAATTAAATTAAGGAAGGAATAGCGAAAGAATAAGAACTTGAGATAGCCATGCATCGATGTACGTGGTACCCAAAGGTTTGAACCAAATCTAGGATAAACAAGATTGGGTCACTAGAATTAGGTGGATTTAATGTCATTGAACCTAATCCTATTGATGTGACGGCCAACCTTGTCACCAATATGAGTATCTCTAGTCTAGAACCGTTCTTTTGGGAGTTGGATCCTTATTTAGGATATGGGCCTACCTGGATTCTAATGAGTGCTCTAGAGACTTGTCCATGTCTCATGGAAAATGGCACCACCTCCACACTAACGTAGATGGCATCCACTAGGAGTGTGCTATAGTTGACACTCCATCCCAAAATTAGAGACTATGGATCCTTTAAGAGTTTTAAGGTCAACCTCTAATACTACAGTGGCACTACCATACATTATAAGGAATGACTCATCACCATCATCTCAACATGATAATGCCCCATAAAAGTCTTATGACTTCATTTTTCCCATTGAACCACATTCATGGGATCTTCAATCATCTTGGTTGGGTATTCATCACATTGTTTTATGATCTAGGCATTAGTTCCATCCCTCTCAATGTTTCACATACTAAATTTATAGCTAGTGGTTTAGTCTGGAGATCCACCAAGTTCTTCTCTGACCTTACAGAGTCCATGGACATAACACCATTCTCAAATAACTGGCTCACAATATTACCTCTCTGGTGAATATACCTACTCTTCCCATCGTAAATTTTATTATTTTCTCAAGTAATGATAACTTAACAATCATAGTGAATAGACACAGCTGGTAGCGGTCTATTCCACAAAGGAATATCCACCAATAAATATCTTAGCCATTCGACTTCAGACCTAATTTTTTTAAGCCTATAAATTTCGGTTCTATAGTGGATCTTGCTATGCATGTTTGCACCTTCAGTTAGTGTAAACACATAACTGCTAGTGAGCTTTAACTCACTAGAGTTTGAGATCTAGTTAGTATCACTATACCCTTCAAGGACAACAGGATAATCACATTATGCTAGATCATAATCAGTGGCTCATTTCAAGTATCTCAATTCTCTTTTTATAGCAACCCAATGTTCTTTTTTTATTTTTTATCTGTAAATAAAAGTTGTATTGATCAAAAACTTGTACAAAAATCACTGGGCATACCCAAGGGATTTACAGAGAGAGCTTATATAGAAACAAATTAAAACAGCTTACAAAAGAAGCCTAATCAAAACATGAAGACTTACAATGATGCTAAGTAAGCCCAATGAGTATACAATGTTAGGAACATAGACAAGCATACAAGTATACAAGCTGAACTTACAGCAGCATCCTTACAAAATTCTCTGGGCATACCCAGGAGATTAACAATGAGAGTATTTACAAAAGAGACAACAAAATAACAACAAATAAGCTTACAAGGGAAGCCTACTCCCTGGAGAAACAAGAACAAAAGCAAAAAGTTGGACTTACAGCAGTAGTCTAATCTATGGGCAGGTAACATATACAACTTTGTAGATTATAACTTAGATCTTCTTTGCTAGACTAGAGGGTAGCACAGGGGCTTGTTCAAATAGTTTTGCATTTCTGGCCATCCAAATGTAGTACACTGTGCATGCTAGGGCAAGTCTTTTTGCAATGGCTAGGGGGCCAGTTCCCTTGATTCTTTGGGTCCACTTGCTTGCACTTTCAATAGTAGACATTAGCCTTCTACAGCTAAGCCATTTTTTTATAGCATCCCAGGTTTCCTTGCTGACCCTGCAAGTGAAAAAGAGGTGTTCCTTAGATTTATCATGGTCTTTGCATAAGGGGCAGAGTTTGTCTTCCGCTTCAAGATGAAGTTTATCTTTGGTGAGCAGCCTGTTCTGGATGGCAAGCCAAAGGATGAAAGAGTACTTGGGAGGGCAGTAACCATTCCACACCAATGAGGCCCAGTTGACTTCATTACCTTTCTGCCTGATTGAGTTATACACCTTCTTAATGCACAGATCATCCTGGACAATCCAGTCATTGAGTTTGTCTCTGGCTTGTTGGGGGAAGGATGGATGATCAGATAAGCTATCTCTGATTTCAAGAATTCTCTTCCATAAAGAGGAGTCACCCTTACTGGCTCTGATCTCCCAGATAGAACTACTCATTAGGTAATAATGTTGCACCCATTGAATCCATAAAGAGTCTTTCTTCATGTGAATGTTCCATAAGACTCTTGTGAGGAGAGCCTTGTTCCAGGCTTTGAGATCAACCAACCCTAAACCTCCTTCAGACTTAGGTTTACATAGATCTGCCTAGGCTACAAGAGCCTTCCTCATGCCACTGCCCTTACCATTCCATAAGAAGATCCTGCACATCCTAATAATTTTCTCCAGGATATTGCCAGGAATTGGGAATATGGTAAGCCATAAGCACTCAACACCTTGAAGCACTGACTTAATCAACTCAGTTTTACCAGCATAGGACAATGAAGAGCCAGCCCAGACATTGATGTACCCAGCTATTTTGTCAATGAGGGGGGAGTAGTGTGTGACATTTAATCTAGTTGATGCCAGAGGAACTCTTAGATATTTAAAGGGAAGGCTGCCCTCTTCCATTCCAGTAATTCTTCTAATTTCAGTCTGTTCCTCAGCCTTGACTCCAGTATGATAGATGTTGGACTTGGCTAAGCTTGCTTGCAGCCAGAGCACTCACTAAACTAGTTGATGCATTTCATTAGCATCCCAACAGATTTACTATCCTCTCTAGTAAAGAGAATAAGGTCATCAACAAAAGTTAAATGGGAGATCTTTAGTTTGTCATATTTAGGATGAAATCTGAAACCATTCTCTTCCTTTAACCTCCCAAAGAGCCTGGACAGATACTCCACTATCATAACAAACAGGTAGGGAGAGAGGGGATCACCCTGCCTAAGGCCTCTTTTGTCTGCAAAGAACCCATGCATACTCCCATTGATGGATATGGAGAATGATGTTGTAGTGAAACATTCCATAATCCAGTCCCTAAACTTTCCAGAAAATCCAAGACCCTCAATAAGACTATTCAGGAATTCCCATTCAATAGAATCATATGCTTTCTTGAGGTCTATCTTGATCATGCATCTAGGGGAGATTCTTTTCCTACAGTACTTTCTTAGAAGTTCCTGAACCAAATAGATGTTCTCTGTTATGCTCTTTGATTTGATGAAGACAGCTTGAGCTTGGTTGACAATAAGATTTAGGCAGGGAACTAGTCTTGAATCAAGAATCTTGGAGATAATCTTGTATATAACATTGCAACAGGAAATAGGTCTGAAGTCTTCAACTCTTGTTGCTTGTTTACCTTTTGGGATCAGAGCCAAGGAGGTGTGGTTTAGCTGTTTTAAAAGCCTCCCATTCTGGAAGAATTCCTTCACTGCCTCAATGATATCTTTGCTGACTACATCCCAAGCTTTCTTGAAGAATCTAGAAGAATAGCCATCAGGGCCAGGGGACTTATCCTCCCCTATACTCCACAGAGCTTCCTTAATCTCAGCCTCAGAGAGATCGTTGATCAACTGATCAGCTTGATTCTCTTGGACAAGAGGGCCAGCTCTAATGACATCCAATTCTATGGGGCTGCAACTTGATGAAGAACCAAGAAGGACCTTATAGAACTTAAGAAATTCCTCCCTCACTCCATCTTCAGAGGTAGTCAATGATCTAGTAGAGGAAACCACATCATCTATATGGTTATTGCTAGTCCTTCTTTTAACCAGATCATGAAAAAACTTAGAGCCCCTATCACTATTGAGGAAGTATCTACACTTAGCCTGTTGGGATAGGAAACTCCTCTCAGCTTCAACTAGTTGAAAGGCCTTGAGTTTCATAGAAGTCACCATAGCTTGAAGCTTTGGGTCAGCTGGGTTATCATGAAGCTCCTTTTGGAGACTAGTAAGGGTAGAGGATGCTTCCAGGGCTCTTTTAGAGATGTGACTAAAGTGTTTTTCATTGAGCAGTTTGAAGTGGGATTTGAGGGCTTTCGGGTTTCTACAAAGTTTGAACAGCTTAATACCCCCCAAAGTCCTGCCCCAGTGGGCTCTAACTGTATCCAAGAACTTGTCATGGTCAGTCCACATATTGAAGAACTTAAAAGATCTTCTACCCTCTCTAACATTATCCATCAAGCTCACAAGGCAAGGAGAGTGATCAGATAGACACCCTGCTGGTAGGAAGGAAGCTTGGGCTCTCAGCCCCTTTTGATACCAAACATTATTCACCATTATCCTATCCAACTTACTCCAGACTTTGTTGTTAGTCTAAGTGAATAGGCACCCAGTAGCACTGACATCAGATAAACCTGTCTCTCTACAACCCAATGTTCTTTATTAGGACTTTTAGTGTATCTGTTTAATCTGCCCACTATAGAAACAGTATCAAGACGAGTGTAATTCATCAAATATATTAAATTACCAATAATTCATGTATAGTCAGATTGAGATACACATTCTCCTTTATTTTTAACTAAATGCATGTTGGAGTCAAAAAGAATAGATGCAGGTTTATAATTAAAATGATCAAATTTTCTTAACATAGTGTGATTGGGATAAGCATATCTCATTCTCAATTCTAATGATTTTTATTTCCAAAATCATATTAGCTTCACCCATATATTTCATATCAAAATGAGGTAGTATCAGGATTAATTTTTTTTTTTAAGAGTAGTTTAATTGGTATCAAAGTTGATGAAGATTTATTAAGGAGTTAGGCAAATGATATATATTTCTCTATTGAGTTACTTCCAATTAGATATCAGTTGGGAGGAAATATGCGCCATTCTTCTTCTTTGCAGCCACTAGTGGATAAAATTTTGAAGAAACTTTTGACTTGGAAAAGTCGATTCATATCAATGGGAGGCAGAGTGTGCTTGATTAAAGCCTCACTAAGTCATATTCCTACGTATTACATGTCAATTTATAAGATCCCAATGATTGTAGCTAATTTGATTGAGTATATACAAAGAAGGTTCTTATAGAGCGGGTGTAGTGAAAGAAATTGGGAGAAATGTTGTTTAAATAAAAATGAAGGATATTTGGGACTCAAAAGTATTAAAGCAATGAACAAGGCACTGCTTGGTAAGTGGGTTTGGCATTTTTCATATAAAAGGGACTCTTTTTTTAGAAAAGTTTTGGTTGCCAAATATAGCTTGATAGAATCCAGTTTACATCATTATCCAATTAGATGGAGTAGATGCTCAAGTATATGGAAATATATCGATTTTCTGTTTTTGCTAAAATTTTCCAAAAAAAGTATTGGATTTGTGGTGGGAAATGGGAATTTAAATAATTTTGGGGAAGATGAATGGATGGAGGGATTTAAATTAAAGTACAATTTTCCTCGAATATTTGCTCCAGCATGCAACAAATTAGGAAAAGTTGCTGAATTTTGTAAATGGGAGCACGGTAGCTGATAGTGGGATGTAGCTTTAAGAAGACAACCTTTTGAGTGGGAAAGGGAATAATGGTCTAGTTTCAACTCCTTACTAAGGCAAAAGAGACTTACTCATTTAAATCTTTTTGCCGTTATGTCTCTAATAACTCAAGTAGGGTGGAAACTCTATTGAGGTCAGTATAGCTAAAATTCTTTCCACCAAAAGTGGAGTTATTTGTATGGTAGCTTGTTCAAAGAAGGATAGGAGTGAAAATAGAGCTTTGTAAAAGACATTGCCTTACTTTAACAGATGATAAATGTGAATTTTCTCTTCTCATGAGGAATCAGCTGATCACTTATTTTTACTATGCTCCAAGATATGACATTTATGGTGTGAGGTATTATCTTTGTGGGAGATTACATGGACTGATCTAGGAACTGTTAGAATGCTAATATTTCAATAGAAAGGCTTTGTGACCAAAGAAAAAAGTGTTAGGCTTTTAGAAATTGATTTTCTATGCAATAGTATGGTCCATTTGGTTAGCAAGGAATGATCTAATTATTAATCAAAAGCCTTTTGAGGTGCGAAGTATTTTAGACTTGATTAAAATTTGTTTTACTTGGTGGTCTAAAGTAAATGGTCCGAGAGGGTTGAACTTCTTGTCAATAACTGAAATAGTCCAAAACATTTCCAAGATTGGAGTTTGCTTGAGAAATAATGATCCACAGAGATTGGTGGTGTCCTAGTGGAGTTTGCTTGAGAAAGAATGATCCACAGAGATTGGTGGTGTCGTAGTCATCGCCAACTGCTGAAGGGTGGTGTATTAAATTTAATATAGATGGTGCATCAAACAAAAGCCTGACAATGCAAGGTTTGGAGGAGTTTTGAGAAATTGTATTGGCAATATAGTTGCATTGTTCTATAAGAGTATTGGAGTGGTTGACTCAAATCTAGCTAAATTAGTTGCAATTAAGGAGGCATTGAGGTGGTTTGCCCAGCATATGTTGCAGATAGGCCAAAATTCTATATTGAATCTGACTCGCTAGCCCTCACCTGGGTAAGAGATAAAAATAGTAGGCCTTGGAGGTATACTCATATATGCGATGAGTTAGATATTTTGAGAAAAGAGATTGGTTTGTTAAAATACCAAGAGAGGCTAATGAATATGTTGATGGTTTAGCTAAGGCTAGTGTCAATAGGGGTGTTGATTTGGTGGAATGGATGGTATGATTCTCTAGTTTGCAGGGTGAAATGTATCTGGTTTGCAAGGTGAAACACCTTCCTGCCATGGTTGATTTTGTGGCTATAACGAATTGTTTTTTTTTCTTTTTCAAATTGTTAAATTTGTGGAAGTGATTGCAAGTAGTACTTATGTAATATGGACTGGTAGATTTTTGTTCAGTAGATGTGTTAGATGCTCTGCTTTGGAGTTTAGGGATCAGAATGAGTCTTTAGGTACTCATAAGGAGTTGCTGCTTAATTGTTTTGTGAGGTTTTTTGTTCAAGTTGTTGTTAAGGGATTGGTATATGTTTTTTAGGCTTGGTCGACTTATGTACATCAATCGGGTTATGAGGGTGGGTGTCAGCATCTTTGAATTTGGGTCAAGTTGTACGGCTTTATGCCTTATTGATCATTAAGAATAATGATACTTATTTTGCTGTTCAAAAAATATATATCGGTATCCAAACTTTTCATTAGAGGTGACAAAATCTGACCCGACCCGAAAAACCTGACTGGATTAACCCGAAACCCGAAAACATATTAAAATAAAGTGACTCGAATCTAAGACACTCAAAACCCAAAACGACACGTGCCCAAAATGACCCGAAACCCAAAATTTTTTGAATGACCTAAAACCTTAGAGAACTCAAATCCAAACCCGACTTGACCCGAAACCCGAAACAACCCTACTTAAAAGCCCAAATTAACCTAATCTTTTTGTAACAAAAATATATTTTTTTTGTTAAAGTGATGGTGATAAAGTAGAAATTGTTATCTCATTATCTCATATATAGTCATAATTATAAATAAAATTGAGGTAAAATGAATTCAATTTGAAATTTACTTATAAGAAACATGATACTAATATAATATAACTCTATAAATTGTTCATTTTACTTTTATAGTTTTACTGTTTGGCCATCGATTTGACAAATAAAAAATAATGTTTGATATTTGTATACGTTGAAGTATAATACTAGTTCAATTAAATCCAGTAACACTATGCTTGGTCGATAAAAGACAAATTTATCTTATTGAATTTATTTTTACATTACATTACATTTACATGATTAAATTAAATTCTAATAAATGGATCTTGGTAGATATCTTGAAGAAAATTTTCTTCCTCCTATGTGTCACTCTTCCTAAACACATTTTTTGGATCGAGGAAGATGGTTATCGAGAATATTTTTCCCATTTTTATTTATGGAGTACTATTCTCTTTTAATACCTTAATCAAGAAACACACAATTGAAAGAGAAAAGAAGATAATCATATATAAGATTGACAATAGACATCAGCTCTAAAAAAAGTATTTGACTTTTGAAACTGCAAAATGAAACTTAAATATAACTTTCTTAAAGCACACATTTTTTTTTATAAGTTAGTACTCTTCAAGTAGGTTATATGAATTATTTAAAAAATGTATAATTTTAATTTAATTTGATGTATTTTTTTTAAGGAAAAAAGGGTAAAATCTTCCCTTAATGAAAAGTATAGTTTTTATAATATAATATTTTAAAAAATATATGTTAAATAATTCAATTTTCTGATTATAATCTGAATATCGACGGATTCGGATATGCATTGAATTTTATCACGACTTAAATTAGAGTTTAATATATTATGTTATTAATAAAGAGAAAAATAAGAACAAAGTTTTTCTACATTTATTAACGCTAACATGAACTTGATTAGTAATTACATTGAAATTTAAAAAAATAAAAATAATCTAATTTTGCGAGTCAACTTGAATTTTAAAAAATGGTGCAACCTAATGGGTCAACCCAAAATTCGAGTTGACTTGCAATCTGAATGGCTCGAAATCGAAGATGATCCGTAACCCGAAACCACCCGAGTCTGAAACAATCCTAACTCGAAACAACTCAACTCAAATGACCTGAGCTCGACCTGAAATAACCCGGTACCTCTACTTTTGAGTCATGTCCATGGTGAAAAGAGTTCAGTGGATATGGATTGTCTAAACAGGATACGGATAACATCTCACATGCATGCCCCAACTTCATTTGGTAGGAAGCCACACGCATGCAAGTGCAATATTAAGTAAGAAAATTTTCAAATCTGCCAAAGAAGATTTGAATCCAATTATTTTGTATTAGATATTTACATCAATCATGCATTTTGGGTTATTTTGTAAAATTGAATAAAACTATCTTAATATATACTCCTTTTCATTTATTTATTTATTTTTCATTCAAAAGCCAGAAACAATTATTACTTAGGAGATTGAATATGATATAGCTGGCCATCAAAATCATGTGATTGATTCTCGTTTGCCAATGAAAAAACAAGAAGAAGACTTGAGTAAAAAGACATTGATTGTGTTTTTGAAGTATATATGTTGCATTCTATTTAAATCATTAACTTTTTTTTTTTTGGTTGTATGAAATACTCTTTAACGTTATTGTTTGATTTCAATTGGATATTTCAGTGATTCTGCTCAAAACTCCATCAGTTTATTTCTTACATGGCATCCACATACATGCCATCCCATTTCTTATTTAAATTAGCTATAAACACAATCATCAAAAAAAATTTTAACTAGTTCGGATTTAAATTCATTGATTTAAATCATTTAAAAACTTTACTGATAATATTAATTTTTGAATCTCACATTTATATTGACGTTATCAATAAAACTGATTTAAATTACCAATGAAATTCTAACTGGTCGAACTAACTAAAATTTTTTACAATCATCAAAAGCTAATACAGCTTGCAAAACCACAGAAGCTGTATCAGATTCTAAACTATTGGCATATTGGGCTAATACAGGAGCTGCGATATTACTAGAACGATGCGAGTATTGAAAAGAACATTCAGTAAACGAAGATAAAACCATTGATTTCAGATCTTTAATCAGCAGCCCCCAAAATAACACAGATCTTCATTACATAGTTTAGTTAACTATATTACACAGGTTAAGCCAAGAATAACAGCAGCACCATAGACAACCAAGCACTAATGATCCATCACAGCCTTTCCTTGACTTTGCTTCTTCAAGTCTCTTTTTCCATCCTCTCAATTTTTCCCAACAAATAAGTGATTATTTTTAAATCGATTTCGACTTTCTTTATCTGTTGATCGCTAAAATTGATTAGACTTGTCTTAGTACTATATATATAGAAATACTAGCCAGATTGTCTTATTACTATATACGTCTTTTTGGCATATAGTGAGAGACGTGGGACTGTGGGAGGAGATGGGTAGACAAATTAAGATGCATGAGAGAGACTTGGAGGAAGGAGAACCAATTAAAAATTTGGAAAATGAGAATGTAATTAATTTAATTGTTAAAAAAAATAAAAATTGTAAAATCATTAGGCTTTCTGAGCAACAGGGGCTTTGATCAACTTTATTTTCTCTGATAACATATTTAGACGCGTGTTCTTTGCTTCAGCCATAAATTCTTAGTCTGCAAAGCTTAACACAAGTATTTTTATGAGCCACTAACTACTCTTTTTCTTTCAAGTTCCAAAAACCATATATGTATCATGTAAGTTAATTAATTATGATGCTTTTATTTTCAATAACTTTTTCTCATAGAGAGTTGAAATGCACTTGTAAGAGCAAGAAATTATCAGAATTAGAGAATTGCTTTTAGTTGAAGTACTGAGTAATTAATTCCTCAATTGGTCGTTGTATGTTCATTGCAGATATGATGTATATATGCTTTTGGTCCTCCTCACGCCCATCTACTATCTGTTTAACAATATCTCCGCGATGATGATCCAACGCAGAAAAATCCGCCAAAGTTACAGAACCACAGGTGAGGAAGTTTACATTTGATCTGCTACTATCTGCTTTCTTTTTGGTTCATAATCAGTACTTAATTAGTCACATTTCATTGCCTATTAAGGCAAAAAAATTTCTCCATATATGGACATTGTTCCATATTGGGGGTGATTGGATTTCTGGTTATAGTGCAAGGTTTTCAAATAGATTATGTGTCATCGTATATAACCACACATTCTGAAAAGTTAACTTTCTAACCAAATCATTTGAAGCCTTGTATATAAGTTTGATGGTATTTGAGTGCATATTTTTTTGGGGTTTTGGCCCACCAAAAACAAAAGGATTAAAAGCAGGATTTTTATCGGTAATACTTTTGGAGGACATGAATGGAATCAACTTATAAAGTGCTATAGACTGCAGCCACAGGTATACTTAGAGCAAAACTTTATGAACTTTTTTGTCTAATTGGTCTTTATAAACTTTTTTTTCTAATTGGTCTAATAGTTGGGTTATAAAATAGAAAACAGCTCTATCCTTTCTCGTGATGGGAGGCAGTTAGAAATTTAGATTTGCCTTTCAAAAAAAACTTCAGTATTATTTGATCCCAAAACTTTTATACAATAATCAAATCAATTAAACTAGCCACACTCTACAGAAATAGAAGTAATTCTTAAGTGTAACATTGGATGAATGCCACACCAAAACTATGGATGATGTGGCGTTCATTCAAAGGTGCACTTGGAGAAATTTTTCCCCAAATTATTGGAGATGATCTTCACTCATAAATGTTTTATTACTTTTAAAGGTATTTTTTTTTCTTCTGTATTACGGATTTCTAAGATTATCTCCAATAATTTGGGAAAAAAAATTCTCATGTGCACTATTGGATGAATGTCATGTCATTCATAGTATTAACGTGGTATTCATCTAATGATAAACTTGAAAAAAAAAAACCAAATCACTATAGAGAATCTTAGTCTTGAATGCATCTTAACTATAATGGCTGATTCTGTGATTCATAGTACTAATATGTAATTAATTAATTTCAAATTTTGTATGAAACAATTCGATGACAATTATTGTATAAAATCCACAGGGTAGGTAGAGAAGACAGTACAAGGATTTCCTTTCTGTTTTTTTCTCCATATAAAATGGATATTGAACCTCCATTTCAAAAGAGCTACAAAACCCTCTTCTTCAAAAACTCTAATATCAAACCAAATGTGGACAATAATCTTTTCAAGTTTGAGGACTGTTTGCTGCCTGAGATTAATCTCGATCATCTAAATTTTGGACAATTAGAGCGAGAAAACTGCGTAAAAGAGATCGTTGAAGCTGCTAGTCAATTGGGTTTCTTTCAAGTTGTGAATCATGGGATTCCACAGGAGGTTTTGGAGAGAATGCTTTATGAGGAAAAGAAGTTGTTTCACCAACCCTTTTCAAAGAAAGCTCAAGAAAATTACTTGAATTTATCGGCCAATAGTTACCGTTGGGGTAACCCTAAAGCTACTTGTCCGATTCAGTTCCTTTGGTCAGAAGCCTTTCACATATCTCTCAAAGATACTTCAACAATGGATGAAACCAACACTCTTAGGTAGGTACTTTACAGTTTTTTCAGTCCAAACAATATTTTTTATTTTATGGTAACTATTATTGCAAGGGTTCATTACCATAAGAGTTTTAAAGAAATGCATGTTTCCTGATATGAGGCAAGTTGTTTCTGGTTAATCACTAAAGTTTTGGCTTGGCGGAAAATTATTAATAACAAGCCAACACCTTAGGGGTTTATGATACCATTTGTCTACGTTCTGACAAAAAAGTTTTCAAACGTTTTTTGATAAAACAGTTATGAAACTAAAACTTGTTTAATGTCTTATACGTAAAATAGTTGTGGAGTTTAATTTTGTTTTTTTGATATTTGATTTGACTTGTTTCTTTTAAAAATCGAAAGTGTTTTGGAAAAATATCAACTAAAACAAAGAAGCTGTTAATCTTGTGTACGGATAGAAGCGTAGTCATTGGTTGAAAAATGGACTTGGAGATACCTTGTGGCTTAAACAAGACCAGAAAAAAGGAGGAAAAATATCTAAAGTGATTTGAAAGATCTTTTTATGTTTGATGAATACCTAGTGTTTCCCATGGTACGTAAAAAAAAAATTAATGTTATTGATTGTTTCTTTTTTAATAAAAATTATTAAATACGTCTTTAGTTAACACTCAAATTAACATTCTGAATAACTTAATTAAAATTATTTAAAAATTTTAATAATAATTATCATTTCAAATTTTATAATGTTAAAAACAAACGTTTAAGAGATATGTTTAAATAACATCATCATTCTTTACATGTGAAAAGGAAGTTTTCAGTGTGAAAGAAAAAATAATGTTTTATTACTCTATAACTTTATGTTTAAAATTAGTATACAAGTATGTTTAATTTTCTTGTAAGAAGTGATTGTGAATTTAGTTGATTGGTTACACTTATTTTTATATAAAATTAATGTTTCGATTTTGATTCGAATTGTCATTATTTTAAAATTAATACACAAATATTTAATAATGTTATTTTTTATGAACTATTTGTTTCATTTTATTTTAATATATTCAGTCATTCATTTGCCCAAACCCCAAATACTAAATCCACTTAAAATATCATTAATTAAAGTATACTATTAGTTATTATTTCAAATTAAAAATGAACAAAACCGAACGAAAGCTTAATTAACACTCAAATAAGATATGAAAAGAATACTAATTTTTGTATACCCATAAAAAAAAACACTTAAAATTTTAAATAATAATTATTTAAAAATTTGAATAATAATTAACACTCAAACTTTTTAAACGTTTTAAACTAATTTTTGAATAACACTGTTCATAACATTTATAGTAATAATTTTTTTTTTTTGGCTTTGTATTTAAAAAATTTATTTGTACAGAGGAAAAGAATGTACTCAAGTCAAGTCAGTCTTTGTCCTTGATGTTGTCATTAATGCATAGTGAGTGGTTATTTGTCTACATATACACATATGCCAAGTGCTAGACATTTGCATACCCGACACATGGGTATCGCACGAGGAGTCACCATGGTGTCTCAGATGGTTTATCACGTGACTACTAGGTTAAAAGTAAAGTGTGCCCCCTGACCATTTTTGCTTCATCTAAATCTTTGACACTTTTTTTGCTGTGTGCTGATTTAATAATGCCCAATCAATGTCACATCTGAAATGTTGTTTTTCTGTCTTACAGGATATATTAAAAATATTTCTGAATATTTAAGTATAGAGGGATGACGTACTTGATTTTTTTTGAAAATTATAATGAAATTAAAAAAATATTAATAATTATAAAAAAATTAAATAATAATTTTAGTACTTAATTTTTTTTTTAATTTTTAAATAGTTATATATTACTCAACTTCTTCATGATTATTAGTGAATCTTTTCAATTCCGTGGTAAATCTTACGAAACCGAATCATGATATCACCACTTTTCTTATGAAAAGACAAAACAATTTTTTTTTCGATGAATTAATGAATTTTTTTTAATCGAAGTTAATCATCCTCGATTGTTTTTAAAACATAACGGCAAATCGATGATCATGTATGTAAAGTAACTTCTAACTTAATTATATATTTAACTTTATAGTTTGTGTAAATTTTATTTTAAACTTTGGAAATTTTTTATTCATTAACAAATCAAACCCCTAATAAAAATTAGATAGTGTGCGATAATAAAGAACAACCTCAACCATCAAGGTCTCGTGATATTGGAGAGGATGTCCAACTTCAAACGAGCATTGATAACAACCTTGCAACAAGTAAGGCTACCAAGCAACCTTGTCATCGCATGCTAACACCATGCTAACACGATGATTGAGGTTTCTTGTTATTAAAGATAATTTAGTTTTGGAAGATATTCAGTTTGCTTAAGAATAAAATTTTGAGATTCGATTTACCATTAAAAAAATTAATTATCACTCAAATCACATGTTAAAACACGTAATTAACTTTTCACATCAATTTCTTATATCCAAAGAGCAATTCCTTATTTACTTCAATTTCAAACACATTTCCAAATATATGATTTTGAGTCTTATAAGGTTTCAGATCAACGATTGAAGTATACGCGACAAAAGTTGAAAGCCTTGCTAGAAGGTTATGTGAAGTTTTAGCAAAGAACTTGAGCAGTGTCAAATCTACTTACTTTGACGAGAATTGCCCAACGAGCAGCAGTTATCTTCGATTGAACAGATACCCTCCTTGTCCATTCTCTTCTCAAGTCTTTGGACTGGTGCCTCACACTGATACTGATTTTCTCACCGTAGTATTTCAAGACCAGGTTGGAGGGTTGCAACTCAAAATGGGTGGACAATGGTTTAGTGTAAAACCATCTCCAAAAGCTCTAGTTATCAACATTGGTGACTTATTTCAGGTAATTTATAATAATAATTATTTATATATATGAGTTTGATATATGTTATTGTCTCATTTTCCATTAACTGAAGTTTTTAAGATAATTAATAGCTAACGTAGTATCAAAGCTAAAAGGTGTTTTATTCAAATCTTGATAGCCTCGTTTATTTGTGTATTTGTGATAAATATTTGGTTTACTGTTTGTCTTTATTTTGAGTAAATGAGTTTATTTTGTTTCTGTTTCGGGTTTTAATAGGTCTACGTCAATTCTATACAGATAAGAAGATGTGTTAAAGTATGTTTATAGAACTTGATAGACATTGTTGACCTAATTTTTTTTAGCTTAAAATTTTGAGATATAAATACATAAATTTTTTAAGATATAAACGTTAGCTAAGTGCATATAATTTAAAAATGATTGGTTCAATTTCCTTTTTAATAGAAGTTCATCACTTTTTAGATTTAAAATTGAAACCAAAATTCAAGGTTAGATCACCAACAAAATTATGAATGAGTTTGTACCAAATAAGAAAATATGAAATTTGACTTAAATTGAATTGACATAAAAAAAAAACTTCAATAATTTTATATTCACTACTTAAGACCTAAACTAAAGGGCATTGGAGTCAATTTGCTGTTAACATGGTACACAAATAATCTTTGTCTCAAAATGAATGTTAACTTTAACTATTCATCTAATTAAATGATTAACTATTTTTTAATAATAATTTAATATAATAATTATATATTTTTAAAATATACTCATAAAATTAACAAGTATTCAAAAATTACTTTTTAAAATTTTTAAATTAAAAAATTTAGAGTCAAAATTGCTTCTATTTATATGAATTTAAAAAATCTTCTCTAAATAATCCGCATGAAAGTCACATGTGAGGCACTGACATGGCCTGCCCAGTTGATGCTAATGAGTGAGATCTTAGCTGTCAAAGATAATGAACTTTCCCACAAAAAAAATCACTAATTTGTCTATAAATAGACGCATTTTAATGGTTTGTAGGGATCTAAAACTTTTTTTTTTCTTTGATGGAGAAACTGAAGAATTCCTATTTGATTTTCATTGAGCGTCATGAACGTCGCGATTCAGATTCTTCTCTTCTATTTAGATCTTTATAAATAGATTTAGAGTGAGAAAATTAATAAAGCAATTTTTTATTTTTAGATTCTGTGACCGACGACGCTATATTTATTATTAAATTTGTGGTTTTTGAAATTTCACCTTTGTAACTTCAAAAAAATCAGCTGTGAAATTTCATTTATGCAAATGGCTTTAACACTCCAAAATCAACTTTGGACACTCTTTCATGTGAGATTAAAAAGTTCGAATTTTGAAAAGCGAATGTCATCTTCCTTTCTTTTAATTAAGTTTGGGTTCCCATATATATGATGCAGGCATTGAGCAATGGTATTTACAAGAGTCTTGAACACCGAGTCGTGGCTCCTCGAGAAGTTGAAAGGTTCTCTACAGCATACTTCTTCTGCCCCTCTTACGATGCTGTGATACAAAACTGCAGCAAGCCAGCACTCTACAGGAAGTTCAGTTTCATAGAGTATAAATTGCAAACCCAACAGGATATTGAAGTAACTGGTGACAAAGTAGGGCTCTCTAGGTTTCTCTTATGAAACAAATTTAGACTAAGAACATAAATAACTTTTATGCAACAGCACTAAAGGTGTTTTTTTTCCTAATTAGCTGGTATTGCTATGCTCTGTTTTTCGGTAGTTTGGGTTGCAATTTCGATTTTGCAAGACCTTTGCATATCCTTATAATAAAGTTTTTTTGGCTTTTTAAAAAATCATGTGTTAGACACTGACATTAATATCCTTACCATAATAATGTTTTTAGTAATTATATATATATATATATATTAGAAGTAGTCAACTACATAATTAACTCCATGGAAAAAAAGCGCGATTATTCAAAACATGTCGGGACACTCAAATTTAAATCATTTCTCACATCTCATTCGTCATTCTGATTTTGTAGGCCTTAGTACTCATTGACCATCGATTAGTACTTATGTTAAAGTTTGCAGTTTTTCATTGATCAGCTCCATCCCGACAATCTTGTTTTCAAAGGATCAAATTTGTTAAGATTCTAATCCCTGGATCTCAACCAAGCAGCCCATTAACTATCATTGACCCTTTTTTTTCTCTCTACACTTCAAACAACACCACCACCATAAGTTAAAGCTTGCAGAAACTACATACGTTTTTTTTTTTTATCACAAATACTAGGTTTTTGTTTAGAAAATTATGTAATAGGTCGGGTTCAATAATACCTTTCCATTTTACAAAAGCTCACTAGCCAAAAATCTCATATTTTATGTAATTGGTTCCATTTTTCTAAAGCAAGTCAAGTCTCTCAAGTTCGTTGAATTCTCCAAGAGCACGGTGGATCTCTGAGGGCAATCGCTACACGCAGAAAAAATCTTTCTTGAAAAAGATTAGTAATATTTTATGGTTAATTCGTCCTAGCTCTGTATGCTAAAGAAAGAAAACAAGAACATGCTTTTAATTATGCTTAAACCTCCGTGAACTCGCTGTGAATGAGTTCCCAGCATTTTTAGAATGAATTTATGTATTGTTTTTTACCATTTGCCTTGACTAAAATCAGTTTTTTTGTATAAAAAAAAATCATGTCATCTAATGGCAGAACCCATATCGGTACCCTGTGGTCACCAATTGTGAGCCATACAATACCGATCCACAACCTTGTGGCTCTGATCAATATTTACTTGGTAGAAGCTTTTAAAAATGTTTAAATATTGTTGTTTTGATCCATGAATGCTATGTTCATGCTGGTTCTTCTTATATATGCAGTTAAATCTCATCAAATACTTCTTTAGTGTCTAAATGTACTTTATTTTGCTTACATATTTGAATCCATTTTATTTTTGCTTTATAATCCCTGCTAAACATGTAATTGAATGAGCTTATCGTCTTTAGGAGGACAATGTTGTCCAATCAATTATGTTCAGTAATCTATCAAGTATACATGCTCTTCTTTTACATGTGATGATTGCTATAATTACTTTGGATGATATAATTGTAATTGTGTGCTTGTCATGCAAGTGTATAGTAATTTATTTAGGTTAAATTTTTAAAACTTTCTTTAAAACATAAATGGTAGGGCTAGACTTTAGGTAAGAGTGAGAGCTTTAATTCCTCTTTTTTTTACACCAAAATCTCCTTACCCCATAATCTTACACATAAACCAATGACAAAAGATTTCGCTCATTTCAAGGTCAAATGATTGCTCCTTAACCATCATCTTTGTTGTGTTTGGATGACATAAGGTCAATATGGAAAATGTACCCCGACTTAAAAGAGTACTTATCGAGAGAGTCTCCTTACTAATTGACAAAGGGCAGTGTAGCGCGCGGTATCCACAGATTCATTAAAGGTAAAATAGATAAACGTGAAAAAATGATTAGTCTAACTTTTGTCAATTATTAATTAGTTTATTACTAGTATAGATTTTACCAATTACATATGGTCTAAATCGGTGAAAAAAGCGTGTGGTTTATATATCTTTACCGCTATGAAAATTGTATTTTGACTTGTAGCTTGGTTTAAACACTCAATTTTGTTCCAAATATTGAAACAAACAACATAAGAGGGCTGATGATGAAATTTGGATCCCAAGACGCTAAAGATGGATGAATATAGTGTATAAACTGAATTTTGAACTAGAATTGATCAATCAAACTTAAACCAAATCAAAACAGGCCAAAAATAAAATAAAAAATCGAGGAAACAAGGCCCAGCCAACTAGTCGGGTCTAGGAGCTTACCGGATGGGTCTAAGACTATGGGTATCATACCCTACACCATCCTTTGTCAATTAGTAAGGGACTCTCTCAAGGATAACACTTCTAGGTCGGGACATATTTTTCACATTTTGGACTTTATGTCATCAAAGCACAGAGTAAGGATAATGGACAAAGAGTCGTCATTTGACCTTAAATGGGACCAAATCTCTTTTCATTAGTCTATGCATGAGAGATAACTAGGCAAAGAGATTCGAGTACAGAAGAATGAAGAATTAGAGCTCAAGTACATTTTGGGTTTAATTATTTTGTAATTGGTCGATTACTTCAAAGATAGCAGACCTTTACATTAGCCTACAATAGCCAAATTTGAGTATTCTATTGTAATCGGTTCACCATCTCAAAACAAGTCTAAGTTCTCAAGTTCATCCAATCTGGAGAAGCACATTGGATCTTTGTAAGCTACACCACAACTATATATGGATTATCCTAAGCATTATAAAAGGTTGATGAATTTTCGTTTTCTGTCTTCCAATTATAGTTTTTTTGCTACGACTTTGGAATGAGAAAAATGTTTGCATGATGTTAAAAAAAGATTAACTCTATATTGATTCAATATTTCATTTAGTTTATACCTCAAATTTGTTCATAAAAGATAATCCAAATGCCATGTGATTTAAGTTTTATTTAGGAAAGAGTATTTTGAACCAAGTTATCATGAAATATAGCTTTATGTTATGTGTTTCAATTTCAAGTTTCTGCACCTAAGCATGTCAGGGTCGGTTGGTCCCCCTTGGGACCCGATCGGCCTACAAGCTGAGCCAATCGGCCCAAACCTTGGACCGATCGACCCAGGTTCTGTTCAGGCAGAAACTCCTGCTATGTTTTCCCTTGTTTTTCACCAGCATATTTTCTTCAAATTAAATGTTTTTTCCAGCATGTTAAAATGATTTTAGTAATTATGTTTATACCGTTCTTATTTATTTAGTAATTCTATTTTTTTATAATTGAACTTGTTAATTGTTGCTTTAAAAACAATTGAGTGAGTTAAGCTCATTGTCCTTGTGAGGAACAAATTGTCCAACAAATGAATGTTGGGTTAGTAATCTCCCAACTATATATGTTTCTCTCTCATTTGTGATGATTTGTTTTTATTATGCCATTGGGGGATATAAATTATGATTGTATGTGTTAAACAGTGTTTTTAAAAACGTTTTTGGGGCGCATCTCGAGGCAATTTCCTGCTAAAACGCCCCAGGGCGTGAAACCTGGGGCGGAAGTACTGCTGGGCGGGCGGACAATTTTGGGGCTTGGGCGAACCGGACGATTTTGGGGTCTGGGCGTTTGCCCAGGCCCGAGGCCTACGCCTGCGTACACCCAGTGATTTTTTACTCAAATCCAATTAAATCCCATCCGAATAACATCACAAAAACATGAAATGCCATAAGAAAACAATGATTCAACGAAAATACAGGTTCTAAAATCACATGAACTGAAAAAAATAGAAAGACAAACTGAGATTCAAAACTCAACCATTTTCCAGATCTCTGTATGTGCTCAAGACACTCTTCAGGAGCTGAGCTGCGTCTATGCGGCTTTTCTTTAAGATTTAGAGTGGGAATTATTGAGCGGCAAGCTACAACTCTGTCAACAACCAAAGAAACTCTCCGGAGACACTAGAGACTCAAAGCCGTTTAAGGAACAAGAAAATGAAGGAAAATCTCTCTTTTGGACTCAATTTCCTCGCATCAACGAAAAACGCACACTGATGTTTTAAGAAAAAAACTCTTGCTCGCTGTTTCTTGTTTTCTTCTTGGCGGAAAAGAAGGGATTGAGTGTTTGTTGGATGGGAAAAGTGATGCAGAGAAACCTCTTTCTCTGCCCTCTCTCTCTCTCTCTCCATCTCTCTGGAAATTTCTAGGAGCCAGGAGAAAATATGCCTTCTGGGCTTCTGTAGTGTAATATATATTTGCCATATTTATTTATTTATTAACTATTATGGGCTGGACTGCAGTCCAATATCACTTTTAGTCCAATATCATTGCTGGCTTTTTAAACTCATTTTTTCAGGCCCATGGAAATTGAACAAATATGAGAGAAACATGGAAATCAGTTGCCGTTCAAGTTCCCAAATGGACCAATAAAATTTCGACTTTAAATTGAATTCCGAAATTATGAGCTTGCTTAACCGGATGAAGTTGTTGATAGACTCCCAAATTCATATGATTTAGTTTAATAATAATTATAAATTATTTAATTAATTATTTATAAATTACAACAATATAGAATATAAGTTATATTTCATATAATTTATATATAAATATATTAATATTTATAAAATTATAATTATTACACATAGAGTTAGTAAAGTATTAAACTTTGATAAAAATTAAAATTAAAATTAAAATTAAAATTAAAATTAAAATTAAAATTAAAATTAAAATTAAAATTAAAATCAAAATTAAAATCAAAATCAAAATCAAAATCAAAATCAAAATCAAAATTAAAATTAAAATTAAAATTAAAATTAAAATTAAAATTAAAATTAAAATTAAAATTAAAATTAAAATTAAAATTAAAATTAAAATTAAAATTAAAATTAAAATTAAAATTAAAATTAAAATTAAAATTATTTTATTATTCTAAATAATTAATTAATATTATTTTATTAAAATTTCGAAACGCCCCAACGTTTCAAAAGGCTTACACCCCAACGCCTCGGGGCTTATGCCTCGCCTCATTGAGGCAAAATGCCTCGCCCAACGCCCTCACCTCTGAAAACACTGGTGTTAAATACTAGTTTGTGGTAGATATAATTTTACTTAAAACTTGAACCATTTGTCCTAGAAAATAAAGGGCTAGGCCTCGATTTAAGCTTCGCGATCGACTGAAGCTTAAGTTTGGCCGACCGAATTTGAGACTTTTCAAATGGTAACATATTTCGTTCAACCAGAGAGAAAGTCTAGTTGAACGTGTTAGAGTTGGTGCATACTTTACGGCCCTGTACATAATTTAGGTCTGGTTTTTTGCTTGACGGTTTGAGCTTGGACCCATGAATAGTCGTGCTTTTGCAGTAGGGTGGAAACCCTAATTAGGACGTCTTAAGTTGCTTATAAATACTCCCTATGTACTAAGCGCAGATTGTAACGAGAGATTTGTGATGTTGATTATAGTGAAACTTTTGGCAGGACGTAACCCTATTCTGGGGTGAACTCGGGTGTATCGTGTCTTATTTTTTTTTTGTTTATTATTTATGTGATTGACAAGTCTTGAATAGTTCATAACAGACTTATGGTTTTTTTTTTTTTCATATTTTGATTTTTAAAATGTAACTTTTCAAGAGCTATATCTTCTCAAACTCATACATCTTCACTTCTATATATTGTTGAAAGTTAAGAGACATTTTGAAACAATTCAATTTACTGATTTCCAACCACTTTCTCTGATTCTTCATCATATATTAAACTCTACTACTTTTATAATTATTATCTCATAAAAAGAGTCCTTAGGAAATTCTTAAGATTTTCTATATGCAGTGCCCATAAGATTTTATTGTATCTTGTGGGAATATTTATCTATAATCCATTAACAAACTCTTAATCGAGTGAGGACAAATAAAACCTTAAAGAAAGTGTTCTTAAATGTGCCTAAAGGTCTTGTTTTATTTACTGTTTTCCAAACTCCTACTAAATTTTCAATAATTTTAAGGCTTTATTCGTTTTTTATTTCGTTCTATATCAATGGAGTCTGAATCAGTCAAAGTGGTGAAACTGAATGGTTTTGTATATGAATAAAGTCATCGGTAGCGCTGTAAAATGCAGTTCGAGTGAAAACTTGAAAGAGCAATAATTTGAGGAATTAAAGTTTGATTATTTTTCTTCAAAACCTGAAGGTACACTTGACTTTTTTTTAGTACTACCTAGTTTACACAAGGTGGGTAACTCAGATGCCTTACAAAAGAAAAGAAAGACAATTTGCCTTTAGTGATAAATATATTCATTTGGTGATAATTGTTTTCCTAATTGTTTTTACCATCAAAAATTAAATTTACTACTAAATGTATGTGGTTACCATAAAAAAAACAAATTGTCTTTTTTTCTCAAGCTACCCTAGAATCTACCTTTACACAAACAATAAAGTATGTGTGTCATTGCTCTCTCTCTCTCTCTCTCTCTCTCTATATATATATATATATATAATAAAGTATGTGTGTCGTTGCTATATATATATATATGTGTGTGTGTCTATATACATACATACATACAAACATGTTATGTGATTAGAATGTATGTGTGTCATTGCTCTCTCTCTCTCTCTCTCTCTCTCTCTCTCTCTCTCTCTCTATATATATATATATATACACTTTTAAATTTTAAATTAAACTAGAATTAAAAGAATAATGAGTCAAACTATACTTCTTTTTTCTTATAATTGGATGGAACATTTGAATTTGGAACCTCCAAAAATAAGTGTGATTAATAATTAAGCTATTTTCAGTTGGACTATACTCAATTATAACTACTTATTTTCAATTGGATTGGATGTTGTTCGGTCAATCACACTTGTATCTATTAGGTTTTTTGCTAACAAGCTCCAACAATTGTTAGCTGATTGTTTGGTAAAATAATAGTAAAAATAGTTTTCTTGAGATAAATTTAAGTTCTACAAGACAAATTATTTCATAAATCGTTTATTTTTGGCTTAATTAACTTTGATCTTAAACTCTCTCTAACAGAAAAAAAAAAAAAAAAATACACACACACAAGATCAGAATCGAATTCCTCCTAAACCACAAGGTTATTTGAAATTAAGCTTAAAATGTTACACCAACAAGTTTCTGATTTGACTATGGGACTTGGCATATTCTAATTGAAATTGAGCAGGATAAGTAGGGAAACAAGTACTCCGAGTCTCCAACATCAACTGCAACACCATTGTCTTGAAAGGCAATTGCAATTTCTTGACGACAATAATGTAACTAGCTAGGCCCCCATTTCTTCTCGACACTAGGTCAGACTATTGTCAATCTGATTGAACTCTTAAGATTGGACTACTTATCTATTTTTTTTTTAATTTTTATCAGAAGCAGGGAATAGACAATTTATCTAAAATTGGTATGTTTCTATTCTACTTAAAGTGGGAAACATTTGGATTTTTTTTATCCACATGTGATGGCCCATGAAGGTACCCACATACAAGAATTTAGAGTATGTCACACCCTCTTTCGTGACACAAAAATTGAACATATACTGCTGCCAGAGGTTGAGGATGCTCAACTCAAGTGGGAGGTCCCCCTTCTTTCTCTTCTCTGCCTGATCATGACAATATTAGGAAGTGATTAGGGACAAATGTCCACATGCGCTGGTGGTCTCCTACGAGTACTACATATGGAGGGGCGTGAGCTGGAGGTCTCCTACGAGTATTATATCTCACAGTTTGTTAATAAAAATTTATTTTTTTTCTACGGTGATTTCTAAAGATACATTATTAAGTTATTAATGAAATTTTATGACTTAACGCAATATTTTTTTGTTGATAATTTTTATTGTCAAAATTCGATTGATATTTTGGGAATTTTTTTTTATCTTTGCCAATGCATTGAGATTAATATTAAAACATTCATTTTTTAAAGATTTTTTTAAAAAAATTATTCAAAAAACACAAGTGAAAAAAGAGAAAAAAATCTCTTTAACAAAATTATGAAGCTTAAATAGAACACTATTATACTCTACTCGTTTACACCTATTAAATAGACCCTTATATTTTTTCTCTTTTCAATATTTGCTGTCTTATGGTATGTTCTGAAAGTGAAAAACATGATTCAATAGTAAAATTTTAAAGATAAATTTATAATTTAAAAAAAAAATATTATTAAGCCTGTGCAACTTAATTTAATTTTTTTTCCTTGTCTTCTCTTCTTTACACAAGCTATATAGCTAGCTGGTGACCTATTGCACCATGTAAGTATTGCTATATTCTCTTCTTTAATAATGTGAAAGTGGAAACATGGGAAAACATATGGTATCATCTAATGAAACACCAGGATGGCATAATTTGTTTTTTTTTTCTTTCTAAAAGAGAGTGCTACGTACTGTGATTTTGACGTAAGATGCTGTTTGGTTTAGTCTTTAAAACATTTTTAATTTTAAAAAATAAGTTAAATAAAGAACAAATAAGAAAAATTAAAAGTTGAAATATTAATTTTAAGAATCTCTACTATTGTCTTACCAATTAACAAATGATAAACATTAAGCCATTTTAGTTTCATAACTATTTTACACTAATGCTCTTTATAGATTAACATAGGGTTTAATTATTAATTCCTAAAAAACAAAAACTTATCGATCTTTACAAGTCTAGAATCCTCTCTTTCTTAGCCCTTTCTCTTTCTTCTAAACGCATTCTTTTGTTGGATATGAAACTAACAAACAAATCCAAAGCTTTTTTTTGGTCATTACAATGAAGGGGTGTGGGTTTGAACCCTGTCCACAAAGAGAGAGAAAATGTCTCTTCATCATTGCACTAAGGTAAGGGGAACAATCCAAAGCGCTTTTTAACAAGAGGAGTAACCTTCTTAAGTGCCAATTGAAGCAGGCCAGCTACTACCTCTATGTTCATGCCTCCTTTAATCAAGGCTACCAAAAATATTGGAGTATTTACGTACATGCAATATGTTTCTTTTTCCCTTTCTCTCTGTCAATTCCTTCCTTCCTAGTTCTATTTTTCCTTCCCTTCAACCAAAAAATATCGAATATAATAATGTCCTATAGTGATGGTCTGATATTCACAAAAATATGGTTTATTTACTCTTTTTTTTTCTTTCTTTGCTTTCAGTAATAGCGCAAGAAGCTTAATTTTAGCATTGTTCTTTTATCTTTCCGTCATATCAAGTGAGAAAATAAAGAAATATATATATTATTATTTGAAAAATCAAAATTTAAGATTTAATCATATATTTCAGATCATTTAAAAAATAAAAAACACAAAAAGAATTCGAAAGAATTCTGATGTGCTTGATTAAAGCTTCACTGAGTTGTATTCCTATGTATTACAAGTCAATTTATAAGATCCCAATGGTTGTAGCTAATTTGATTGAGCATATACAAAGAAGGTTCTTATGGAGTAGGTGCGGCAAAAAAAATAGATTTCATTTCGTTGAATGGGAGAAATGTTGTTTACATAAAAATGAAGGAGGTTTGGGACTCAAAAGTATTAATGCAATGAACAAGGCACTGCTTTGTAAGTGGGTTTGGCATTTTGCCAATGAAAGGGGCTCTTTTTTAAGGAAAGTTTTGGTTTCCAAATACAGCTTGATAGAATCCAATTTACATCCTTGTCCAATTAGATGGAGTAGATGCTCAAGTATATGGAAAGATATTCTGTTTTCTGTTTTTGGTTATGATGTTTTTGCTAAAATTTTCCAAGAAAGTATTGGATTTGTGGTGGGAAATGGGAAGTTAACTAATTTTTGGTAAGATGAATGGATGGAGGGGTTTAAATTAAAGTACAATTTTCCTCAAATATTTTCTCTAGCATGCAACAAATCAGGCAAAGTTGTTGAATTTGGTAAATGGGAGCATGGTAGCTGATAGTGGAATGTAACTTTGAGAAGACAAACTTTTGAGTGGGAAAGGGAACAATGGTCTAGTTTCAACTCCTTACTAAGGCAAAAGAGACTTACTCGGTTAAATCTTTTTGCCATTGTGTCTCTGTTAACTCAAGTAGGGTGGAAACTCCATTGAGGTCAGTATGGCTAAAATTCTCTCCACCAAAAGTGGAGTTATTTGTATGGCAGCTTGTTCAAAGAAGGATATGGGTGAAAATAGAGCTTTGTAAAAGACATTGCCTTGCTTTGCAGATGATAAATGTGAATTTTCTCTTCTCATGGGGACAGTTGATCACTTGTTTCTACTATGCTCCAACATATGACAATTATGATGTGAGGTATTATCTTGGTGGGAGATCACATAGACTGCTCTAGGAACTGTTAGAATGCTATTCTTTCAATATAAAGGCTGTTATACCCATAAGTAATCTAACACACACCAAACACACACAAACACAATAATTTACGAGGTTCGACAATTTGCCTACATCCCCGGGCAGAGACAGTTGATTTTTGTATATTGAGGAGGAATTACAAAGAGAACCCTCACACTAGAAAGCAAACTACACCTCACTCTAATGGCTTACTCACTATGCTCTCTTCTGAGTATTTGATAACTCAGCTGCTCTCTCTATTTATACATAAACAAGGGAATGATTGAGAGGAATAAAACAAGGGCCCCTCACATGGGCTCATTTCTTTTCCACCGAAAGGTGGATTGGCCTTTCATGGCCACCATTTTCTTTTCCACCGAAAGGTGGATTCTTCAATAATTATGCTGGAGATTGAGCCACAAACTCTACAAATCTCCACCTTGGCAAAAATCTCATCGCCTACACAAATCAACTTCCTGCCAAGGTGCCCTAAGACACCATACACCCTAGGTGTTTAATACTGCGAGATGTGGATCAATTGGAACTTGACCCCAGTAACAATCATCGTTAACATGTCCGCCGGATTATCTGCTGTACCAATTTTCTGAAGTTCTATATCCCCATCTTCCAAAATCTCGCGAACAAAGTGGAAACAGACCTCAATATGTTTCGTGCGAACGTGGTGCACTTGATTCTTCGTCAAGTGGATTACGCTCTGACTGTCACAATAGACGGTAACCTGTTCCTGCTCGATGCCAAGGTCTGCTACCAATCCATGTAACCAAATGGCTTATTTGATGGCTTCTATCACAGCCATGTACTCAGCTTTCGTAGTGGATAGCGCAATCGTGGACTGCAATGTAGAACACCAACTTACTGGTCCTCCTGCCATAGTGAACACATAACTAGTAGTGGAACGACGTTTGTCGAGATCACCTGCATAATCGGAATCAACATAACTGACTACCAGATGGCCGACTGCATCACTTCTCTTGAGCTTCAAACCATGGTCCATGGTCCCCTGAATGTACCGTAGAATCCATTTGGCCGCATGCCAGTGTGCCTTTCCTGGATTGTGCATGTATCTGCTCACCATGCTGACGGCCTGGGAGATATCAGGTCTTGTGCACACCATTACATACATCAGGCTAACAACCAAATTTGCATAAGGGAATTTTGCCATGTAATCCTTATCCGAATCATTGCTGGGAGACTGCATTGCACTGAGCTTTAAGTGCGGAGCCAACGGAGTGCTAACTGGTTTCGAGTTCTTGTCCAAGCCGAAACGTTACAAAACTCGCCTCAGGTACTGCTTTTGAGTTAGGTGAACTATGCCTTTCACCTTGTCTCTGGTAATCTCCATGCCCAGAATTTTTCGTACTTCTCCTAGGTCCTTCATTGCGAATTCTTGGCTCAACTTAGCCTTCAAACGATCTATCTCCACCTTGCTCTTAGATGTCACTAACATGTCATCGACATATAAGAGCAACTAGATGAAGGAACCATTTGCAAGTTTCCTGAAATATATGTAGTGATCGAATTGACTGCGCGTATAATCCAGATCTAACATGAAGCTGTCGAACTGCCTGTACCACTGTCAGGGGGATTACTTCAATCCATACAAAGACTTCTTCAGACTACAGACCAGCTTTTCCTTACCAACTTCTTTGAACCCATCTGGTTGAGACATATAAATATCATCTACCAAGTCACCATGGAGAAATGCTGTCTTCACATCAAGTTGTGCCAACTCGAGGTCAAACTGGGCCACTAAAGCTAGCAAAATACGAATCGAAGAATGCTTAACAGCCAGAGAGAACATTTCATTATAGTCTATTCCCTCCGTCTGAGCATAGCCCTTGGCTACCAGTCTAGCTTTGTAGTGTACTCCATCTCTACTGGTTGGATCCTCCTTCTTGGTGAACACCCACTTACAGCCAATTACTTTTTTGTTCTTTAGAAGTGGCACAAGCTCCCAAGTCTGATTCTTGTAAAGAGACTGCATCTCCTCACCCACAGCTGTCTTCCAGTCAGCCCACTCAGTGGACTATGTAGCTGCCCTGTAAGTGGTAGGGATATCATCCCCAACTGTTGGTAGTGCATATGTGACGTAATCTTCTAGACGAGCGGTTTAACTAGCTGTCTCCTTAGTCTGTTGACTGCAATAGATTCAGGCTATAGTGGAGGTGCAGTGGTTGGGCTATCATTATTAGCATTCTGATCATCCTCCTCCTTCTCATCGACGGCTGAATCATCTACATATGTTGGAGCCTCAAGCTCTACCTTGTGCGAATTCCTGGCTGATTCGCTGCTACTGCTGCTGATTTCACTAGAGCGTTCATGCTTCTGTGGATGAAGCATTTCAGACTCATTGAACTTTACATCTTTTATGATAATGATTTTCTTTGACTTGATGCACCAGAGTCTATACCCCTTCACGCCTGTGCTAAAGCCCAAGAATTTTGCTTTCTTGGCTCTAGGGTCGAGCTTGTCTTCCTGAACATGATAATAAGCAGGGCAACCAAATATATGAAAAGAATCATAATCCGTAGCAGAAGTACCTTTCCACATTTCCATTGGTGTTTTCCCACCGTTTGAAGCTGTGGGCAATCGGTTGATCAGGTGGCTAGCATAAACCAATGCTTCAGCCCAAAAATGTTTCCCAAGTCCAGCACTCAGAAGCATACACTGGACCTTATCCATCAAAGTCTTGTTCATTCGTTCTGCCACCCCATTCTGTTGCGGTGTCTTCCGCACGGTGAAGTGTCTGACAATACCTTCTTTTCGGCATAAGTCAAAAAATGGATTCTCTGTGTATTCTCCTCCGTTGTCTGATCTGAGCCGTTTAATCTTTCTGTCGGTCTGGGTTTCCATCAATTTCTTCCAATTTTGGAAGATCTCTAATACTTCTTTTTTGTGTTTCATCATGTACACCCACACACGACGAGAGTAATCATCAACAAAAGTAACAAACCAGTGTCTACCGCCAATCGATGCTTTTTGGGATGGTCCCCAAATGTCAGTATGCACATAATCAAGAATTCCCTTCGTCCGATGAATTGCAGTGCCAAACTTGATCCTGGTTTGTTTTCCCATAACACAATGCCCACAAAAAGATAACCTGCAAGTCTTGGCACCTTTGAGCAAACGCTGTCTTGCTAGAATCTGCATGGACTTCTCCCTGGGATGACTAAGACGCATGTGCCAAAGTCTGGTCGTGTCCGCATCAGTCTCGTCTAGCTTCTCACAAACTGTGGAAGCTCCACCTCCAATGGTACTCCCTTGTAGGAAGTACAGGTTGCCATGCTTCATTCCCTTCATAACCACTAGAGCTCCCATTACCACATTGAGAACTCCGGCTTTAATGCTGATTCTGAACCCTTTCGAGTCCAGGGCTCCGAGTGAGATGAGGTTCTTCCGCAAGTCCAAAACTTCTGTCAATGGCCTGATAGTTCCATCATGCAACTTCAAACGGATGGTGCCTATCCCCTTCGTCTTACAGGCAAAGTCGTTGCCCATAAGTATTGATCCACTGTCAATCTCTGTGAATTCAGCAAACCATTCCTGGTTGGGACACATGTGATAGGTGTATCCGAAATCTAAGATCCACTTATCATATTGGGACGTGAGTGAAGATCTGGTGAAAGCAAAATCTTCTTCATCATTAGCTGTGTTGGCTGTGAAGGGTTTATCCTTCTGCTGCCCTTTTAACTGTGGGCAATCATTCTTCCAGTATCCCTTGTTGCGACAGTAGGAACACTCGTCTTTGGCAGGTCTTCGTCTGTCTGATGGACCACGAGATCTTCCATGAGGCCTTGACCAAGAATTTCTTATATTCCTCTTGCTTGCAGGCTGCTTTGTTTCTGATCTGCTTCTAACTGCAAAGGCTCCGCCGGAAGTATCTCTGTGTATCTGCTTGTCTATGCTGCGACACTCATTGTTCTGAAGTACACTAGATACTTCGTCAAATTTAATCTTTTCTTTCCTGTACAACAGTGTGGTAATTAAGTGTTCATATGTGTCGGGCAAAGAGTTTAACAAAAGCAAAGCTTTATCTTCATCTTGAATTTTGACATCTAAGTTTTGCAAATCAGCTAAAATTTTATTATAATTATTTAAATGTTCGGCCATAGATATACCTTCACGAAACTGGAACCTGAAAAGCCTTTTTTTCAAGTAGATGCGGCTCTCTATGCTCTTCGTCATGTACTTGTCCTCCAATTTCTTTCAGAGTACCTTCGCATTTGCCTCCTTCATCACAAAGTACTTCTGGTCCTTCATGAGACAAAGTCGAATTGTGCTGCAGACCTTGCGATTCATTTTTTCCCAGTCTACATCCGTCATATCCTGGGGCTTCTTCTCCTCCAGGGCAATCTCCAGGTCTTGCTGGAACAAGACATCCCTCACTTCGCATTGCCATATGTTGAAGTTGTTCGTACCATCAAACTTTTCCACCTCAAACTTCGCGTTGGATGTCGTACTCCTTCGTGAGTAGCTGCTCATTGTAGAGCTGCTCGGTGTGGTGGTATCTGTATTCTGTCTTTCTTTTGCCATGCTAACAATTTTCTGCTATCAGAAAATCTCTCCAAAGGCTCCACTAAGGTAGAACAGCAACTTAGGAGCAAAATTACCAGAAACAGAGACCAAAGTTGTGTCCGGAATGGGCGAAAATGATGGGAACAGTTTGAACTGGCAAAAAAAGGGCCAAAATCGGACCAAAAAGGGCAAAAAATGAATCCGGTCAACGCCAGCCAACGCTGATCAATGATGGTCAGCGGTCAACGCCGGTCAAAGTCTGGTCAGCAGGTCCAAATACGGGTCGAGTCGGTCCAATCAACCGCGTGCTGGACCGTTCTAAATGAACTGGGCTAAATGAAGTGAACTGGGCTGGTCAACTCTGGCCTTGACCAGTGGACTTGGGCTGGGCCAAGTCAAGTCTTTACTAGGCTTTCTGATGTTGGGCCGGGCCTCTGCAATTGGGCTGAAAAAAATGGGCTGGTCTAAGCAAAATGGATCGAGTTGGGTTACTGAGTAACCAACCAAGTCATCGAGTCACCGAGTCGACTCAGTTACTGTTCATATTCTCTGCATAAATTCTGAATTTCAGAGTTAAGGCCGTGTTTGGTAAAAACGTAAAAAACAAAAGCTTTAAACGGCTGCTACGGCCTTGTTTTAGCTCCGATTTTGACGCATAAGATACCGTTGAACTCGTATCGATGAGCTCTACAATCAAAACTCTAAATTTGAGCTGTTCAAATCGGGTCAAATTGTGGACCTGAGCTCTGATACCATCTTTGTTATACCCATGAGTAATCTAACACACACCAAACACACACAAACACAATAATTTACGAGGTTCGGCAATTTGCTTACATCCCCGGGCAGAGACATTTGATTTTTGTATATTGAGGAGGAATTACAAAGAGAACTCTCACACTAGAAAGCAAACTACACCTCACTCTAATGGCTTACTCACTATGCTCTTTTTTGAGTATTTAATAACTCAACTGCTCTCTCTATTTATACATACACAAGGGAATGATAGAGAGGAATAAAACAAGGGCCCATCACATGGGCTCATTTCTTTTCCACCAAAAGGTGGATTGGCCTTTCATGGCCACCATTTTCTTTTCCATTGAAAGGTGGATTCTTCAATAATTATGCTGAAGATTGAGCCACAAACTTTACAAAGGCTTTGTGCCCAAAGAAAGAAGTGTTAGGCTTCTAGAAATTGATTTTCTATGCAACGGTATGATCCATTTGGTTAGCAAGGAATGATCTAATTTTTAATCAAAAGCCTTTTGAGGTGCGAAGTATTTTAGACTTGATTAAAATTCGTATTACTTGGTGGTCTAAAGCAAATGGTCCAAGAGGGTTGAACTTCTTATCAATAACTGAAATTGTCCAGAACATTTCCAAGATTGGAGTTTGCTTGAGAAAGAATGATCCACAGAGATTGGTGGTGTCCTGGTCACCATAAAGTGCTGAAGGGTTCTGTATTAAATTTAATATAGATGGTGCATCAAACGGAAAGCCTAGCAATGCAGGGTTTGGAGGAGTTTTGAGAAATTGTATTAGTAAGGTAGTTTCATTGTTTTATAGTATTGGAGTGGTTAACTCAAATCTAGCTGAATTAGCTGCAATCAAGGAGTCATCGAAGTGGTTTGCCCAGTATATGTTATGGATAGGCCTAAATCCTATATTGAATCTCACTCGTTAGCCCTCACCTGGGTAAGAGATGAAAATAGTAGGCCTTGGAGGTATACTAGTATATGCGATGCGTTAGATATTTTGAGAAAGCAGATTGTTTGTTAAAATACGAAGAGAGGCTAACGAATATGCTGATGGTTTAGCTAAGGCTTGTGTCAATAGGGGTGTTGATTTGGTGGAATGGATGGTATGATTCTCTGGTTTGCAGGGTGAAATGTCTCTAGTTTGCAGGGTGAAATGACTTCCTGCCATGGTTGATTTTGTGGCTACAACGAATTGTTTTTTTCAAATTATTAAATTGGTGGAAGTGATTGCAAGTAGTACCAATGTAATATGGACTGGTAGATTTTTCTTCAGTAAATGTGTTAGATGCTCTGCTTTGGAGTTTAGGGATGAGAGTGAGTCTTTAGGTACTCACAAGGAGTTGCTGCTTAATTATTATTTTTTTTTTCAAGTTGTTGTTAAGGGCTTGGTATATGTTTTTTAGGCTTGGTCGACTTATGTACATCAATCGGGTTATGAGGGTGGGTGCCGACATCTTTGAATTTGGGTAAAGTTGTATGGCTTTAGGCATCTTTGAATTTGGGTAAAGTTGTATGGCTTTATGCCTTATTGATCACTAAGAATAATAATACCTATTTTGCTGTTAAAAAAATAGATATCAGTATCCAAACTTTTCATTAGAGCTGACAAAATCTAACCCGATCCGAAAAACCTGACCGGATTGATCCGAAACCTGAAAACATATTAAAATCAAGTGACCTGAACCCGAGACACCTGAAATCCAAAACGACTCATGCCCAAAATGATCCAAAACCCGAAATGACCCGTATTCGAATGACCCGAAACACAAAATGTCCCGAACGACTTGAAACCTGAGAGAACTCAAATCCGAACTCGACTTGACTCGAAACCCGAAACAACCATACTTAAAAACCCAAATTAACCTGATTTTTTTGTAGCAAAAATATCTTTCTTGTTAAAGTGATGGTGGTAAAGTATAAATTGTTATCTCATCATTTCATATATACTCATAATTATAAATAAAATTAAGGTAACATGAATTGAATTTGAAATTTACTTATAAGAAACATAATACTAATATACTGTAACTCTATAAATTGTTCCTTTTACTTTTACAGTTTTACTGTTTGGCCATCGATTTGACAAATAAAAAATAATATTTGATATTTTTATACTTTGAAGTATGATACCAATCCAATTAAATCCAGAAACACTATGTTTGGTCGATAAACGACAAGCTTATCTTGTTAAATTTATTTTTAAATTACATTATATTTACATGATTTAATTAAATTCTAATAAATGGATCTTGGTAGATGTCTTGAAGTAAATTTTCTTCCTCCTATGTGTCACTCTTCCTAAAAACATTCCTAAATCACATATTTTTTATGACTCGTGAGAAAGACGAGTCATATAACTTAAATATAACTTTCCTAAAGCACATATTTTTTTTAGAAGTTAGTACTCTTTAAGTAGGCTATATGAATTATTTAAAAAATGTAGAATTTTAATTTATTTTGATGTATTTTTAAGGAAAAAAGGGTAAAATCGTCTCTTAATAAAAAGAATAGTTTTATAATAAAATATTTTTAAAAATATATGTTAAATAATTTAATTTTTCGATTATAATCTGAATATCGACGAATTCAGATATGCATTGAATTTTATCACGACTTAAATTAGAGTTTAATATATTATGTTATTAACAAAGAGAAGAAAAAAAATAAGAACAAAGTTTCTCTACATTTATTAATACTAACATGAACTTAATTAGTAATTACACTGAAATTTAGAAATGATAAAAATAAGCTAACTTTGCGGGTCAACCTGAATTTAAAAAAAATGGTGCAACCTAATGGGTCAACCCGAAACTCGAGATGACCTGCAATCTGAATGGCCCGAAACCTGAGATGAACCGTAACTTGAAACCACCCGAGCCTGAAATGATCCTAACTCGAAACAACCTGTAACCCGAATAACCTGAACTCGACTCGATCCAAACCCGACCTAAACCTGACCCGTCTGATTGCTACCTCTACTTTTCATAGTTATGTCCATGGCGAAAAGAGTTCAGTGGATATGGATTGTCTCAACAGGATACGGATAATATCTCACATGTATGCCCCAACTTCATTTGGTAGGCAGCCACACACATGCAAGTGCAATAATAAGTAAGAAAAATTTCAACTTCCAAACTCAAGCTCCTGAATATCTTGAATGCCAAAGAAGATTTGAAAGTCCAATTATTTTGTATTAGATATTTACACCAATCATGCATTTTGGGTTATTTTGTAAAATTGAATACAATTATCTTATTGTATACTCATTTCCATTTTATCTTCTTTTTTTTTTTCATCCAGAAGCCAGAAACAATTATTAATTAGGAGATCGAATATAATAGAGCTAGCCATCAAAATCGTGTGATTGATTCTCATTTTCCAATTAAAAAACAAGAATAAAACTTTAGAGTAAAAAGACAATGATTGTGTTTTTGAAATATACAAGTTGCATTATATTTAAATCAATAATTACCTTTTTTATTGTATCAAGTACTTTTTAATGTTACTGTTTAATTTCAATTGGATACTTTAGTGATTCTGCTCAAAACTCCGTCAATTTAATTCCTACGTGGCATCAACATACATAGCATCCAATGTTTCATGTATTGCTAGCCTAGGTTTCGAGAGTCGGCTCTGATACCATTTTAATGAACTTTCCTCCCACTTGGCACAATATTGTCCGATTTGGCAAACCAAGTCTCATGGTTTTAAAACGTGTTGTGCAAGTGGAGGTGAGAATCACTTATAAACAGCCTAGTCACATCCACTCTAGGAGTTATGTGATACCAAGACTTGACCCCCATCTTGGGGCGTCACAATCTCCCCTCATTTGAGCACAATGTTCTTGCTATGTAGTCCCACACTCGATAACTCACCACTAAGCTTTCGAGAGTTAGCTTTGATACCACTATAACGACAACTGACCAGAACAGTCAAGGGTAAAATCACCCCAACTTCTCTTGGACAACAATCAGAACAGTCAAGGACAGCAAAGGAACTTCCAACCAGCAGCCCACTCAGTTCCCAAATCAAAGAAAAATGACCTAGAAAGTCTTGTAAGGCAAGTGGCAACTCAACAACAATAGTTGGTATCTCAACAACAATAGTTGATGATCTCACAAGATCAGTTCATAGCAGAGGAAAGGCAATTTGGGATTGAGATAAGACAAACCACGGCAAAACACGAACAAGTTATTCAAAGGTTAGAGGTACAAATGGGGCAACTGGCTAAAGAACTGAGTGGCAGAAAGCAAGGTGAGCTTCCAGCTCAACCACTACCTAATCCAAGAGGACATCAGCAACTGAATGCCGTGACAACTCTCTGAAATGGTAAGATCATAGGCATTGATGAGCCTGTACAAGTATCTCCAAATAAAGCGTCCACATCAAAGGTAAGTGAAATGGAGAAATGGAATGCACCACCATTCCCTCAAAGGTTAGTAAAGCCAAAGAAAGAAAATAAAGTGCTTGATATCTTTGAAACTTTGAGAAAAGTAGAGATTAACATTCTTTTATTAGATGCAATTAAACAAATTCCTGAATATACTAAATTTTTGAAAGATTGTTGCACTAACAAAAGGAAGTTTCAGGAACATGAGACAATGGCTTTAGCTGAAGAGGTAAGTGCTATGTTATTAAGAAAACTACCACTAAAACTAAAAGATCCGGGTAGTTTTACCATTCCTTGCAGGATAGGTGATCAGCTTTTTGAGCATGCATTATTGGATCTAGGGGCGAGTGTAAATTTGCTGCCATATACTATGTTCAAGACACTAGGTTTAGGGGAGCTTCAACCAACTTTCATACCCTTGCAACTTGCAGACAGAAGCATCAAACGACCAAGAGGCATTCTTGAGGATGTCTTGGTGAAGGTAGGTGAATTTATTTTACCTGCTAATTTTATAGTATTAGATATGGAAGAATGTCTTATGCCATTACCTCTGCCCGTAATCTTAGGAAGACCTTTTATGATAACTGCTGATACGAATATTTGTGTAAAAAATGGTATTGTCACTATGAATGTAAATGGTGAGGAGATAGAATTCAAAATATTTAATACATTAAATTCACCCAAAGATGATATGGACTGTTCTAATGTAGGCTTGATGCAAGGTGTTGCTAAGCAAGTTTTTCAGGTCTAGCACATTAATCCGTTGGAGACCACCATAACCCAGTCTTTCAAAAGATTGGATATTGAGCCTGCATCCGAAGATGTTACTGATGACATCTTTGAGGCTGTGCACCTCCCTGAAGTCTACCCTAAGCATCCAAGACTGGGTGATAAGAAGAAGTTGCATGTGAATGAGCTGGAAAAATTGAGTCATGATGAATATGCAGCACCACCAAGAGCACTTGAGCTACATATAGTGGGCTTTTAGTACTCCTTGCCAAAAGACTAAAGTTGAATATGTTATAGAGAGCGCTTGAGCTGTTCAGACTTTGACAACCATATAGCTCAAGTGCCTCTATTAAGGTCAGTGGTACTGAGGCCACTGAGTACGATACGGTTTTATTTTTGTTAATTGTTCTCATTATTTTTCATTTCTTTTTAGTCCTTTTATAGTTTATTTGATTACCAATACTTTCTGCCCTTGCCATCGAGCACACTACACAGTGTGCTCGAGCGCACTCTCGCCCTGTTCTCCATAGTGATCGAGCACACTCGGGGCAGACAATCACATGATGGTTTTAAACATATTTCCCTCACTTATCACACACTGTCCCTCACCATACACTCAATCACTCACACTCTCTCTCTCTCTCTCTCTCTCTCTCTCTCTCTCTTTATTGCCCAGCAGCTACTCCACTCACCCTCAACACTCTCACCACCAACACCCACCACCCACCACTACCCTATCACCATAAAACCTCACTTCCCCCACTTTACATAACCCTGCACCATTTCTTCCCTTCTTACATTCCATTCCCCATTTTCTCCCTACATTGATAAGCCAATTCCATTTTCCATACATTCTCACAAATATTATATTGCATATACACTTGTTGTTTCTTGTGGGGCTGTTTTAGTGGAATTGCAGGGGGTTAGAACCATTTCAGAGTCCCCTCCGTGAGATCAGTCTTTAGGTTGCTCCCAACCTGTTCGATCATTTGCCTGAATTTGTGTGCTCGAGCATAAGACATCTGTGATCGAGCATAGTACACCAAGTGCGATCGGGCGCACATCATCTGTTATCGAGCGCAAACTGGACAGAAACTTGCCAGGATGCCTAAACAGTTCGCTTCTAACTGTCGTTCCTCCAACGTCCATACCCAGTCATCCCGGCCCAGTTTTGAACAAAAAGAGATCTTGTTCGAGACTACTTTTAACATTGATGCCGACTTCAAGAGCTTGGGCGCCACTCGATGGGCAGTTCAAGAATTCAAGAACCGGGGACTAAAGAGGCTATTCAAGCCTATTTATTCGACTGCATACACTTGGTTTGTGGTCCAGTTCTACGAGAACTTATCCTTCGACTGCAACAAACTGGGGATCTTATCTTCATCAGTCCAGGGCAAGTTTATAAAGGTGACCACTACTGACATAGCTACTGCTCTTCACTGTTATGATGAGTCACCTCCTGAGGATACGCAGATAGAGGAGCAGCCGGAGCCCTTTCCCTTACCCCAGATCATTGAGGACATGTGTGCGGGCCAGTACGTTGATCGGCACAACAATGCTAGGAGCCGATCCAAGTTGTCTCCACGACTCTGGCTCGTGGATTCCATCCTCTAGCGGAATGTGTGTCCATTAGGGCACAAGACCCAGATGAGAGACCAGTTTCTTTAGGCCTTATATACATTATACCATGGCCATTGGTATTCCATTCCGGCTGTCATATGGAGCCAGCTCTATAAGTTCTGGGACCACATCCACGACCATTAGACCATCACGGCGAATGCATAGGGGCTCCTCTTCCCGTTCCTCCTCAGTTATATATTCAAGAAGAAGGGGATCAAAGGCTCTTCCATTGATGGACCCGTGAGTGATCACCCATTCTTTGGGAAGAGCCAGTGGATTATGAGCCAGTTCTACATGCCTAGAGGACCCCGAGGGTATGCACCTACTGATGAGCGAGTGGAGGATAATCTTGTGGACACCGAGCACCCCATAGAGAGCCATACTTGAGAAGAGGACCAGTCAGACATGGGACCCACCGAGTACCTGCACCTTCTTGATGAGCTGTCCTTTTTTCGATGTGAGCTCTCTGACATTTGTCGGGAGGATAGGGAGGCAACATTACAAGTAAATTAGCACATTGATGGCTTGGAGGCCCGTTTAGAGAGGCAGGAGGTGATGCCCAAAGCCATTCTTGATCGACTACCTCCCGCCCCTGGTACCTCATCGACTGCACCACAAGGAGACCAGCAGTGAGAGAGGTGCCCTGTCTAGCTAAAAACGTAAAACTTAGCGTTCATAGGAGGCACCCCATAGTATATCCTTTTATTTTCAGCATTTTTACATTTCTTGTTAGTATTTTTTTTTATAATTGTTTACTATTAGTATCTTTATTTTCTGGTATTATGTTTGTTTTTCTTTTTCATGGACAATGTGTGTACACCAATTCAAGTTTGGGGGTGTGCTACGAGCTATGCTAGCCATCTAGTTCTCCATTTCCCAGGTCAGATCTTTCCATGTCACTCACACATTGGGGACGATGTGTAAATTAAGTTTGGGGGTATGGGAGACATATTCACACACTTTGTCCCAGTTTTTTTTAGTATTATTGAAAAGATAAATGCATGTTCATATCATTTTGAAAATTTTGGTTGATTTAAAACAAATATTATGATAAAACTTCATCAGTAAGTTTAAAATCTAGAACACATCGTCTAATAATAAAGTTTTAAAAGTTTAATTACCTACTTCAAGGAATTTAAGAATTCACAAGTTTGATCTAAATATGACATAGGCACATTAGCACATAATTGTGTGGGGTATAACATACAATTTTTAAATATATGTTTTCATGACCTATCTATAATTGGATAACTTGTTAGAAGAATACTTTGGCATAGAAAAATAGAGAAAAAATGTTTATTGCACAAAAAGAGAAATAAAATGCTCCTAATGATCATTAAATAAACTTCCCACTGAGTAATTGGACCTCTTGCCTCAGTAAGCAGTGAGTGTTCACGTCAAAATGTGGGAATTATGCATACAATGATCATTAAATAAAGTTTTCACTGAGTAACTGGACCTCTTACCTCAGTAATCAGTGAGTGTTCACGTCAAAATATGAGAATTTTGCTTGGCAGTATTAAGACCAGTTAGTTTCGTAGCCTTTTTTACTCGAGTTAGTAAGTCATTAGGGGTGTCTTTACACCTAATGCCTTAAAACCATCTGGTTTGGGAGTCATTGGCTAAACACTTACTATATGGGTCAATCAGAAAGCTTAATGGAACTCAACATGGCAAAAATCTCATAATAAAATAAAAAGAAATAAATAAAACTATGCCATTATTGTTCATTTTGATAGGAAATGCTTAAATATTCATATTTAAGCCCCTTAATTTACAATTGTTAAGCTTTTTATTTACGTATTTTAGTATATTCTACTTCATTTTTATGTTTTCTGTGTTTTTTATAGGTTCTTGAAGAAAATGTAGCATTTTGGAGCTCTAAGGAAGAAATTTGAAGACCTGGAAGCAGCCAAGTGCGATCGAGCGCAAGGTATCTATGCTCGAGCACACAAGCACTCGTGTGTACACATAGAAGGCTTGAGTGCAACCCTGTGCTCAAGTGCAAAAGCATGGGATCGAGTGCACACGTGCAGTAAAGTGGCAGAGCCAGTTTTGGAAAGATTGATTCGGGTCTTGTTTTGGAAATTAGGGTTTCGGGGTATCTTTAGAATCTTATAAATAGGCCTGTAAAACACAAAAAACATCATTTTTTAATCTTCATTTCAGTTGTAAGCTTTAGAGAGGAATTGATGACTCTTCTCCATAGTATTTTTTGGGTTTATTCTTTTCTACTTATTTTATGTTATGGTGATGTTTAGCATGACTAGCATGTGTAACTAACTTCTTAATAGGGCTCGATTGAAGCTCTAATTATAATTTTCCATATATGAGTATTGTTGACTTTGCAAATAGCCATGTTATGATGCTTTAATTGATTAATGCCTATTTTATTGAATTCTTCATATGTGTTTGTCTAATCAACGTATGCATGTGGTATGAAGTAGTTAGTTCGATCAATTTGGATGACCGAGTCTTGGGTCTGACAATAGTAATAAAAGAAATCCATGTTGGATTCTTAGCTTAATCAACATAGAAAACCGCGAGTATACAACATGCCTTAGGTCTCATGTGGTTGTCGATTTCCACAAACCTTATGCTCTCTTAAAGAGCAACTCAGTATACACCATGCTGAATCCCTTAAGAGAGAAAAGAGTTAGAGTGTACACCATACCTAACTCATTGCTTAGGGAGATCAATAGCCTAAAAAGCGGACCAAGCCTTTAGGTTGACAACCATTAGGTATTCATGGTAGGGCTAGAGCATTGGCACATTACTTATTGGGAAAGTATGATTAGTGGTGGATATCAAAGCTATATGTTCTTATCATTATCAATCTAAACTCAATATTTATTTATTTCATTTTATATTATGAAACTGATTCTAAAACGAAATTCACCAATCCCTGTGGAGATGATCTCGCATTTGCACACTATGCTACTGTTGACCTTGTATACTTGCAAATAAAACTGTACGATTATTTGCTTAATAATTTAGGTAGATTTTTGCACGATAGGGTTTAAAGTGAAGAATGTTATTTTCGTCCCTGTCCCCATTTGAAAAAATATTTTATGTCCTCATAATTTTCCTTAAAAAATCATGGATTTTAGTCCTCTATTAGTCAACCGTTAAAAATTAGGTCAAAGGTTATGCCAGCTCATTAAAACAATTTAGAACCCCATTTTACCCCTATCATCTCTTTTTTTAGTTTTTTTCTTAATTTATTTGTACTATTGATTCAATTAAAAAAATATAACTTTAAAACAATATTAATAAACAACAAAACATGAAACTAAACGATGAACCCTAGCCACTTCATCTTCTGCGTTTCCAAGGCGAACCCTAGCCACCTCGTCTTCTGCGTTTCCATGGTGAACTAGTCGTTACTAACGGAAATCTTGTTGGCGCTCACTTCTCTTGCACAATTACCTTCCATCGTTGCGATCTCACAATCTCAATATAAAGTTACTGGAGGTGAAGTTTTGCTTGATAATAGATAATGACGGTTGGCTGGTACTGGAAAGTATGATTTAAATTTCTCTTAAACCAATCGAATCAAAATGAGCCTTTGAGTCCAACGTCATTGTCTTCCCCGACGTTTAGTCCATTTCAGCTCAACTCATCACCTTCATGATGCAAGTGTCTCTCTTTAGTCCAACTCGTCTTCCAATGTTAGTGCCTCTCCAGCCCAATGCACGACTCTCATTCCCTGGCGTTAGTGTTATATCTTAGGCGAGTTTCAGATCTGCAGATCTACTTAAAGTCCTGTGAATAGTTCTGATCTGATCAGATCCGGTCCGATCAACCTAGGTTTGGATCCGTTGAGCTGACCAAGATCAGAACAGTGTCATAATCGGTACCATTTCCATGCGCCAGCGTCGGTGCCGATAATCTTCTCTGACCAAAAAGAATGTCACCCTCTAGATCAGAATCCTTCAATCTTTTCAGTTTAGGTGTCCATTTATAGTACTCATCTCTTTCAATGATTTTTGCTCTTGTTTTTTCCTCTTTTCTTTGTGTTGTTCTTGATTTTTTGTTCTTAATGTTTCTTGATTCAGGTTTGATATTTTTTTGTTTATTTTTTTTATTAGAAAAGATATTTTTGTCATCCATTGAAATTATTTAATAGACTTGATTAAAATGTTCAAATTATGCTTGTTTTTTATACTTTGATTTTAAGATATGATGAGAAGTAATATCGTCTTTTTATTATTTTAGTTAAGTTTTTATTGATTTGTCAAAAGTCAAACATGGTCATGGTAGGTATGTGTATGTTTTCGAAACTTTGTGTGGTAAGTGTAACTGAGGATGTACCTCATGTGGGTTTTTGTAATTTCTTGAAATAATATTACTAGCAAGATTAGCAGTAGGGGCTGTAGTGATGATAAGACACATTAACTATCTATATTGATTTGCGATCAAGCCTAGTATAATAGGGGAAGATACATCGTGTGAGGAGGAACCAATGTTGAAAGTGTGAAGGGATTGATTTAGGGATGTAATGAATGCACTGTTTGAAGGCGCGATATTGGCAAAATGTTGATAGACAACATTATGTGGCATGGGTCTGTTCCAATTGTATGGATATACAATAATTTTAGAGCACTTGGCCTTTGTGTGGCCATCACCCTTACAATGGGTACAATGATAACGAGAATTGGATCGACCGTTGAAGCCACGAGTGGTATGATTCCCATAGTTTTGATTATGTGGTGATTTATGCACAATAACATCTACAGCCAGATGACCTATATGCATCAAACGTTGTTTCTCTTCTTGATTGTTAATAGAAAAGGCTTTACTAACTGTAGTTAGAGGTTCCATGGCCAAAATTTGATTACGAAAGTGAGAATACGTATTGTTGAGGCCTATCATGAATTGGTGTACTTGTTCCTACTATCAAGAATGATGGATTTCCTTAAGTGCACCACATAAGCACTCTGGAATCATAGCATAATAAGCTAACTCATCCCAATGAGTTTTCAAGGTCGTGTAATAAGTAACGAGAGAGATTTTCTCCATATTGTGATTGCAAATTTCTCTATACAAATGATGGATTCGATGATTATTGCTTTGGGAAAAATGCTCTTCGAGATATAACCAAACTTCATGAGCAGTGCCATTATAAATCATGTTACTAGCAATATCTTTGCTAATAACATTAAGAATCCATGATAATATCACATTGTTGCATCGTTCCCATGCCTAAAAATTAGGGGAAGAATATGACAGTTTGGTTAAGTTTCCATAAAAAAAAAATTAGTTTATTATTTGTAGTCAATGCCATCTTTATGGCCTTCCTCCAAGTAAATTAGTTTTGTCCAGTCAAAAGAGATGTAACCAGGATTGCACAAGGGTGATCAAAATGGTGCAAAAAATATGGGGAAGTTTGGTTATTGATGGATGAAGAAGATTGATTTACAGCGAAGGTGTAACCATCAGTTACCATCACTTTTAAAAAAAGGATCACAAAGATCAGAAATATAGAAACAGATCACAAAGATCACGAGAAAAGGATGGAAAAAAACTATAGAAAATTGAATCACTTTTGCTATGATACTATAAAAATCTTATATTATTATCAACCCTCAAATTTTTTGTCGAGTCTAAGCAATCTAAAGAGATAACAAAGTGAGAGAAAGAGGTCCATGATGAGATGAAGGTGAACAGTTCATGGCATAGATATTGAGCAATGTGAAAGCCAAATATATATTGTTGGAATATATAGATATATGATGCCAAAATTCTGAATAAAGATAGGAAATTATTAATATAAAATAGACAACTAAATACGAACAATAGAAGAGATTTACATGGAAAAGTCACTTATCTATTGTGGCGCGCATAACACTATTCTTAATGGTTGATTCGCACTCCCCGGAGTTGTAAATCGGTTTAATTGGGTTCTCTAACGTGCAACTTGTAATACTCGTGTTCTTAAAGTATGGGTAAAGAAGTAATTTGATAAATATGACATGAAATTAAAACAATATATATATATATATATATATATATATATATATATATATATATATACATGAAAGATTTATTATTGAATAAAATAATTCTTTTGAAAAAAAAAACAGACTATTGAGGAGCCAACACCTGGACACCCAGGTATTGGCTCTAAAATGAAAGGCAATTGAAAAAATGGTGGTGGTGGTGAAGTGTTAATATAAATTGAGTTTTTATTTATTTATTACTTACCAAATCCCGTTTGGTTTCCTTTTTTCTTCAGTTCAAATTTTTTTCTTTCTTTAAATACTTGGAGACCGAAAGACAGGTTAAAAGAGTAAAACTTTGAAGGGGTTTACGAGAGAATTTTAAAGAGAGTCGAGGAAAGCTCTAAAAAAAACAAAAGGTAATAATGTGAATTTTATTTTTTGAATTTAGCATACATTAAATTTTCCGGAACTTAAAGTGAGAATTTTTAAAGGGTATGATTTCTGGAAGAATTGAAGAATAAATTAGAAATTTTAATATAAATATTATGTCAGGTGTTGACGATCAGCAATTGAAAGAAATTACTGAAAGAAACAGGAAAGGCAAGAAGGTGATCCACAGGTAACTCTAAGTGCTACGCGGTGAGTTAAATTTTACTTTAAGTAATCAAGATAAATATGAAATATATAGTGAAAATATTTGAATAAATTATTAACTTATGATATGAGGATAGATGAAAGTTGGTTGATGGGCATAACAAAAATAATTGATATGTAGAGAATTATTATATGAGAAGTAATATTATTAGAATAATTAGTCGAATTAATAATGAATGTGATAAATGAAATTCTTGACTAGCTATGGTTAATGATTTGATATGATATATGAGGAGAAGAATTTAGTGAAATTGATCAAATAATAATTTGAGAAGAAGTGGGATAGCTAATTTGAATGTCTGAATACGTGCTTGTTTTTATATTATTGTTCATATGCATATTTCATATCATTATTCATATGAATATACATGAAATAAAAGAACTGAGAGGGGGCCGGTCTAAATGAAAACTGTGACAGCCGGTATATACTAGAAATAAATAAAAATTATGACAGCCGGTATATACTAGTGAGAAATGAAAAACCGTGACAGCTGGTATATGCTAGTGAGAAATGAACACCGTGACAGCTGATATATGCTGGTGAGAAATGAAAACCGTAACAGCCGGTATATGCTGGTGAGAAATGAAAACTGTAACAGCCGGTATATGCTGGTGATAAAAGAACCGGGAAGGCAGCCGGTCTAAGATAAAAACATACCAGTATGTGGGAAGACGTTCCCAATAATAATAACATTTAAATTCATGCATTGCATTTGCTTTAAATATTGATTGTTATTGTTTGAGATGCTAAAGTTCTATTCATGATTGTAAATTTATTGATAGATGAATGAGTCTCACAGAGAGACAAATATGATGAGGAAGAAATATAATATGATGAGAATTATCTGGGAGACTAATTATATGTTGTGAACCTCATAATGAGGTAATTATGAGATAGAATTGATAGTCTCAAGATGATTAATTATATGAGAATAAGAGATTAATAAAGGATGGAGATTTTGATATGAGTAGTGATAATAGAATGTTATTATCAAAATATATGAATAAATATTGGAAGATTAATTATACAAATTAAATACTTTAAGTAAATTTAATTCATTGAGCTTGTAAAGCTCACTCCTCATTGTACAATGATTTCAGGTAGTAGGCATGACATATAGACTTGTGAGCAGAGTTTCAGACTAAATCATTTTCTGTAAGCCTCATGGTTTGGTCCACATCCTCAAACTAATGAGAAAAAAAAAACATTTGTAAATAATCATGCATATTATGTTGTATAAAATGTTTAAGTTGAGATCTGAATGATGTATCTCTCCCGTTGAGGGTTGATGAATGATGTAAATAAGTGCAATTGCTATATTTTTTTGTTGCATATATGTGTCGTGCTGGGATTTTCAAAATGTGACAACACTGTCTTAGGGGTAGCTAACCCTAGCTGGGTCATTACACAACCCTCCAGGATACACACAATAGTTGTTCAACGTAAACGTGCACTCATAAATACGTAGAACTGGTTTGAACAACTCTTTTGACTGTTACTTGCGAAGTGGAATGTTTGACAAAAGGGAGGGTAATTGATTTTTCAAAGAGTGAATTTAGGGTGAGGATATTGGTGCCAGTAAATTTGAGTGTTTAGGAAATAGGAGGTAAGATCCCTATTTATAATAAATGAGAGTTAACCAAGTTGTTACACCTAGCATTCTAGTAGTCAGAATTCTGTCAAGACCCATGCCACCTCTTGGCACGTGTATGCCATGTGTGAGAATATTAACCCAACTTGTTGAAACATGTATAGAATCATGCCACTACATGACACGTGTTATGCCGTGTATCATCACCATACTAATCCATTTAACATGTGTCATTCCACATGTAATCATCATAAATAATATGCGAAATTTAATTAGTTTAAACCAATTCTAATAATAAATTAATTTAATTTAAATCAATTCTAACAATCTCCCATATAATTTAAATTAAATTAAGGAAGGAATAGGGAAAGAATAAGAACATGAGATAGCCATGCATCGATGTACGTGGTACCCGAAGGTTTGAACCAATTCTAGGATAAATAAGATTGGGTCACTAGAATTAGGTGGACTTAATGTTATTGAACCTAATTGTTGGTATTTGTTTAAGAATTAAACGGGAAAAGAGTTCAGCATCAGGTTAGCCTTGTGCACCGCAGCTCAGCCTTGTGCACTGCAGCCCACAGCATGCCCAGAAGTCCCCCTCTACAGGCCGTGCCGCAGCCCAGCCTTCCCAAGCCGCGGCATCCAGCAACTGAAGAAGAATGGTGAAGGTTCAGCCCTGTCTGCGCTGCAGCCAGCCCTGTTTTGGGCCGTGGCGCCAGGCACACCTGGAGCATGTTTTTCAACCTTTTGAGATAGTGCGTGGAGCATGGTTAAAATGCACAGGTTCACTTAGACTCTTAGAAAGCCTTGAGTCTTTGGTTCTTGAGATCTAAAGGTGGAGATTGATCTCCAAGATTGGATGAGGAAGTCATTGCCTTATATAAAGGGTCATCTAGGAGCCATTCAAGGTGTGATGGAATAATCTCAACAAGAGAGAATGACATGTGAATGTGTGAAATAGAACACATGGTGTATGAGAGTGCAAAGACACAAAACACATAGGAGAGACTCATTCAAGAGAGGATGGTTGTTTAGAGAGAGAGTAGTATAGATTGGGGATTCAAGGGACTTGTAATAGGAATTTTCTTGGGGAAAATTCCAAGGAAACACTAGTCGTTATCACTTTCTTTTTCTCTTCTTTCGTTCTTTAAGAACTTGAGGATTCTTGAAGAGGTGTTGCTGTAATTGTAAGAACTCCATTGATTTAGTGCAGAGAGCTCAGAGGAGCTCACGGGGACGTAGGCACATTGTCGAACCTCAATAACAATTATGTGTGTTCTTTCTTTGATTGCTATTTGATTCCAGTTCATTACAAGTCATTCTAGACTTGGGTGTTTGGTAGATCACCACTTAGGCATCTTGAGGTGATTTCCAATAGTGGTATCAGAGCTGTGGTCCAATAACAGTGGTATTAGAGCTGTGGTCCAAAAACAGCTGGGTATCGGAGCAAGAACAGTGAGTATCGGAGCAAGACTCCAAGAATCAAAGGTCAACTTCTTGGGTGATTCAAGAATGGGGGAAAGATCAAGACCTGATCATGTTCTTGAGGTTCAAGAACGGTATTGAGATCAATCTTTGATCGTGTTCTTGAGATCTAGAAGTTGGAAAGCAATTATGGGTGCTGTATAAATCTGGGATTTTCTCCGCAAGATGGGTTCAAACTTCTTCATTGAGAAGTTTAATGGAAAGAGGGACTTTTCCCTTTGGAAATGAAAAATCAAGGTAGTTCTCATGCAACAAAAGGTGAACTTAACGATTGGAGAAGATGACACTTTTCCAATAAGTATCACGGAGTTCCAGCAGAATAAGATGAAGAAGATGGCATACAACACCATCTTTCTGCACATATCGGATAGTGTGACAAAAGAGTGCGGAGACTCAGAAGATCCAGCTATCATTTGGAAGAAACTAGATGAGTTATTTCTTACCAAAACTCTTCCTAATAAGATATATCTTCTGAAACAAATCTTCGCTTTTAAAATGGATCCTAATACAGAGTTGCAAGATAATCTTGATATGTTTAACAAACTAGTTCACGATTTGGCTAGTTGTAGTATAAAGTTCCTGGATGAACAATTGGCTGTTATTTTGTTAAATTCTTTTCCTGATTGTTTTGAAAGTTTGATTAATGCAATTGAATATGGAAGAGATACACTAACTAAGGAAATCATGATTAATGCTATAAGGGCTCATGATTTCAAGGCCAAGATGAGGGAAGCATCAAGTGGAGAAGGGTTGTTCGTTAGAGGAAGGCCAGCAACTTGGTATGGCAGTAACATACATGGCTACTACTGGGACAAAGGTAGAGGACAAAGCCATGGGAGAGCGCACTCTAAACAGAGATTTGGAGGAAATAGATGCTTTTACTGCCATAAGGAGGGCCATTTCAAGAAAGATTGCAAGCAGAAGAGGAGGGATGAGGGAGAAAGCCATACCAAGGATGGAGAGGCTTCAGTTGCCAAGGAAGAACAACAAGATGATGTTCTTATTGTGTACTCAAATGTGACCAAGGGGTAAGGAGGCAGCGAGAGATGGATCTTGGATTTCGGGTGCACTTATCACATATGCCCTCACCGGGATTGGTTCAAGAATTTCAAGAAAACCAATGATAGAAAGGTTTTCCTGGGGAATGATACTTCTTGCCAAGTGAGGGGGATAGAAGACATCCAGTTGAGGATGTTTGATGGAATGACAAGGCTGTTGTGGAATGTGACGTATCTTCTGGATGTGAGAAGGAATTTGATCTCATTAGGACAACTAGATTCCATGGGGTACACATACAAAGCAGAGGAAGAAAAGATCAAGGTAACCAGGGGATCTTTGATAGTGATCAAAGCAGCAATGAAGGATGGTCTCTATGAGATGATCAGAGACATGAAGATTAAGGATTAAGTAGCAAGCTTGATGGCTAAGATGGATAAGGCAGCCCTTTGTCACACTCGCTTGGGACACATGAGCGAAAAGTGCCTGCAAGTTCTCTACAAGGATGGTCTACTTGGTGGTGACAAAGTAGAGAAACTTGATTTCTGCGAGTGTTGCGTTCTTGGGAAGCAACAACGAGTTAGCTTCAATACTAGAGTGCATAAGTCTAAGGGTATTCTTGACTACATTCATGTGGATCTTTGGCGGCCAGTAAGAACACCAACACAGGGAGGTAATCTTTACTTTCTGTCTTTAATTGATGATTATTCTAGAAAGGTTTGGGTTTATTTGCTTAAAAATAAGTCAGATGCTTTGAATAAATTTGTGGTGTGGAAAAGACTGGAAGAAACTCAAACAGGCAGGGTAGTTAACGTGTTAAGAACTGATAATGGCTTAGAATTTTTTAATAAGGAACTTGATTAATACTGTAAGTTAAATGGGATTCTATGACATAGAATGGTTGTGAAAACCCTCTCAGCAAAATGAAGTTGCTGAGAGGATGAATAAGACCTTTCTGGAAAAGGTTAGGTGCAAGATTAGAGGATCCGGATTACCCAAATATTTTTGGAGGGAAGAGGTGTCTACTACTGCGTATTTAGTTAATAGATCGTCCTCTAGGGTTATGGATCTTAAGACTCCCGGGGAGATGTGGAGTGGTAAACCCCCTGAGTTAGATGATGAGTCTTAAATATTGCATATTTAAGCTCTTTAAATTATATTTGTTAAGCTCTTAGTTTGTATTATTTCACTTTATTTTAAGTTTTTTCTGTGTTTTGTGTATTTTTATAGGTTTGTGGAGAAAATGAAGCATTTCGGGAGATGTCAAGCTTTAAGAGCAAAAGGATGCCTAGTGCAATCGAGTGCACGAGACATACGATCGAGCGCACCTGCCTACGAACGAGCGCGTGGTCAACATCCCACATCAAAATCTTCTCAGTGCAATGCACGTGCGATCGAGCGCATCGGGCACACGATCAAGCGCACATGCGATCGTGCGCACAAGACATGCGATCGAGTGCACATGCGATCGATCGCAACATTCTGCGATCGAGCGCACTCGGGTAGTATCCCACATCGAATCTGCAACCCATTGTGTTCCAGGACTTCCCCTATAAAGGCAACATCTCACTTCATCATTCAGTGTGCAATTCCTGGGCCATTTGGTGTAATCTAGTGGACGTCTGCTAGCATTCTGGTGGACCCTGAAGGCTTTGCTACCACGAGGGGAAGCGCCGCCCAACAGCGAGTGGAATTTCTCCCATGTATAGTAATTTATTTCTTTTTATTTAGTTTTAAAGTTTAATGTTTAGCACTTGTATTGTGAACTTTAGTTTCATAATTATGAGAGGCTAAAATCTTCAACTAAGGTTGAAGATGAAGTCTTTCCTTTGTTTAGCATTATATTTTCAGATTTGCACATAACAATTATGATGTTTTTAGTATAAATGTTCTGTTCAATTATTTGAGTAGATCTTATGATTGATTGCTTTTAATTGTTAAATTGGATATTCCTTGTGTTTGATTTGATGGATACATCGAATCATTTTTGATTAAATTGGATTTCTTTTGTGATTTGTTAAAAGTGGATACATTAGATGCTTTTGGTTTAATTGGGATATTTGTTGTTTTTTGTTTAAAGTTGGATTCATGGAATTTTTTGATTACTTTTATATAGAACATGAAAATATATACTTTACTTTGGTGGGGTGGATTCAGAAACCTTAGTCTATTTATCATTTGCTTTAAAAAAAATTTAGTTTAAGTTTATATTTCTTTTGCAAAAATATAATTCAAAATTCGGAACTAGGTTAAGATAAGGTTAGTTTAGATAAAATTATATTTTCACAACACAATTCCCTATGGATTCGACCTCGCACTTGCACACACTATATTGCAAACGATTCGTATGCTTGCGAGTAATTTAAAACTCACAACATTGGACAACCTTAGAACTTTTGGATGTGCTGCATTTGCACATCAAAAGGATGATAAACTTAACCCAAGGTCTAGAAAGTATGTATTTCTAGGATATGGGGAAGGGGCTAAGGGGTATAGGTTGTGGTCCTTAGAGCAAAAACGATTGAAACTCATAATAAGTAGGGATGTCATTTTTAATGAGCATGTATTTCCCTATTTGGAGAAAACTAACCCTGCAGGGGCTAGTGGGCAAACCAGTTCAGTATTTGTGGAGCATAACATCAAGGAAAATTCAGTTCAGGTAGAGCAAAGAAGGCAAGAAGGTTCGGACAAGGTAAAGCCCATTGATAAAGGCCAAGCTCAGGACACTCATGAGGAGGTTGAACTAGAAAGAGATGATGCAGCAAGTCAGAATGACTATCAGCTCACAAGAGACCAGGAAAGAAAGCTAGTCAGACCACCTTTGAGATATGGTTTTGCGGATGCTATTATAGTAGTTCCTTATTCAGAAGGAGGGATAAGTGTACCAGAAACTTACATTGATGCCATGGGATATAAGGATTCGTCAAGATGGAAGCTAGCCATGGAGGAAGAAAAGCATTCTTTGAGGAAGAACAACTCTTGGGAATTGGTGCACATTCCAGGAAAACAGAGAGTTGTGGATTGTAAGTGCACTTACAAGGTCAAAGAAGGGAACCCTCCAGGGGATGAAGTCTGGAATAAGGCTAAGCTGGTGGCGAAGGGGTTCACACAAAGAGGAGGCATAGATTTCATAGAAACCTTCTCACCTAGACACAAGGTGGAGGAAGTGGTGATTAGTGAGGATAGAAAGGTTGACATCTCAACTCAGTGAGGAGTTCGAGAAGAAGGATCTTGGGCTTGCACAAAAGATCCTTGGAATGAGAAGAATTTGGGAAAGAGAGAGAAACAGGTTGAAGGTTTCTCAGTTTTCCTACATAGAAAAAAGATGTTGTACAAGTTTTCTATAGAAGATAGTAAACCAGTGAAGATTCCCTTTGCTGGCCATTTCAAGTTCTCCAGCAAACAATGTCCTAGAACAGATGAGAAAAAGAAGGAAATGGAAGAGTTCCTTTACTCTAGTGCGGTTGGATCAGTCATGTTCATGATGGTAAGCACTAGACCCGACATTTCTCAGGCAATAGGTGTTCTCATCAGATTTGTTAGTAATCCCGAAAAGGAGTTTTGGCTTGGGATGAAGTGGTTGCTGAGGTACTTGAAGGCTCAGTTGCAGTCGGTGGTAGGACTCTCAATAACCGAGGCTGAGTACATAGCGGCTACTGAAGCCATAAAGGAGGCTATGTGGTGCAAAGGGTTGTTGGACGAGCGGAATGTCTTAAAAGAGCAGGTAGTGGTGTCTTTGAATAGCCAAAATGTGTGGTACTTATGTAGAAACCCGGTGTTCCATGAGAGGACTAAGTATATGGATGTTCGGTATCATTTCATTCGGGAAAATGTTACAGAAGAATGCATTCATGAGGACAAAGTCGCAACGAAAGAAAATCCAGCAGATTTAGGCACCAAAGTTCTACCTCTAAGAATGTTCAATCATTGCCTTGGAATTCTTAGGATTGGAGTTGGTTGATATGGTGACTTAAGTTGAGTTTGGATCCTAAGTTCTCTGCACAATGGGTTCGAGTTTAATCGCTTAGACAAAGGTAGAGATTGTTGGTATTTGTCTAAGGATTAAATGGGAGAAGAGTTCAGCATCAGGTCAGCCTTGTACGCAGTGGCCCACAACATGCCCAGAAGTCTCTCTCTCTAAGCCGCGCCATAGCCCAGCCTTCCTAAGCCGCGGTGCCCAGCAACTGAAGAAGAATGGTAAAGGTTCAACCCTATGTGCACTGGCCGCCGCAGCGCCAGGCATACCTAGAGCATGTTTTTCAGCCTTTTGAGATAGTGCGTGGAGCATGGTTAAAATGCATAGGTTCACTTAAACTCTTAGAGAGTCATGGGTCTTTGGTTCTTAAGATCTAAAGGTAAAGATTGATCTCCAAGATTGGATGAGGAAGTCGTTGCCCTATATAAAGAGTCATCTATGAGCCATTCAAGGTGTGATGGAATAATCTCAACAAGAGAGAATGACATGTGAATGTGTGTGAAATAGAACACACGGTGTGTGAGAGTGCAAATACACAAAACACACAGGAAAGACTCATTCAAGAGAGGTTGGTTGTTTAGAGAGAGAGTAGTATAGATTGGGGATACATGGGCTTTGTATTTGGAATTTTCTTGGGAAAAATTCCAGGGAAACATTAGTCGTTATTACTTTATTTTTCTCTTCTTTCGTTCTTCAAGAACTTGAGGATTCTTGAAGAGGTGTTGCTGTAATTGTAAGAACTATATTGATTTAGTGTAGAGAGCTCGGAAGAGCTCACGGAGACGTAGACACATTGTCGAACCTCGATAATAATTACTTGTGTTCTTTCTTTTATTGATGTTTGATTCTGGTTCATTACAAGTCATTCTAAATTTGGGTGTTTGGAAGATCACCATCTGGGCATCTTGATGTGATTTCCAACACTAATCCTATTGATGTGACGGCCAACCTTGTCACCAACATGAGTATCTCTTGTCTAGAGCTGTTCTTTTAGGAGTTGAAGTCATATTCAGGACATAGGCCTACCAGACTCTAATGAGTGCTCTAGATACCTGCCCAAGTCTCATGAAAAATGGCACCACCTCTACACTAATATAGGTGGCATCCACCAAGAGTGTGCTATAGTTGACACTCTATCTTGAAATTAGGGACTATGGATCCATTAAGAGTTTTTAGCTCAACCTTTAATACTATAGTGACACTGCTATACATTATATGGAATGACTCATCACCATCATCTCAACATGATAGTGCCCCATAAAAGTTTTGTGACTTCATTCTTCCCATTAAACCACATTCATGGGATCTTCAATCACTGTGGTTGGGTATTCATCACATCATTTTATGATCTAGGCGTTAGCCCCATCCCCCTCAATGTTTCGCATACTAAATTTATAGCTAGTGATTTAGTCTGGAGATCCACCAATTTCTTCTCTGACCTTACAGAGTCCATGGGCATAACATCATTCTCAAGTAGCTGCCTCACAATATTATGTCTTTGCCGACTATGCTTGCTCTTCCCATTGTAAAGTTTATTCTTTGCTAAAGTAATGACAGCTTAACAATCATAATGAATAGACACAGGTGGTAGTGGCCTATTTTACAAAGGAATATACATCAACAAATATCTTAGCCATTAGACTTCAGATTTAATTTTTTAAGGCTATAAATTATGGTTCCATAGTGGATTTTTCTATGCATGTTTGCTTGGATGATTTCTAAGAAATTGCACATTCAGTTAGTGTAAACACATAACCACTAGTGAGCTATAACTCACCAGAGTTTAAGATATTGTTAGCATCACTATACCCTTCAAGGACAATATGATATCCACATTATGCTAGCTCATAATCAGTGGCTCATTTCAAGTATCTCAATTCTCTTTTTATAGCAACTCAATGTTTCTTATTAGGACTCTTTGTGTATCTGTTTAATCTGCCCACTATAGAAACAGTATCAGGATGAGTGTAATTCATCAAATATATTAAACTACCAATAATATATTTATAGTCAGATTGAGATACACATTCTCCTTTATTCTTAACTAAATGCATGTTGGAGTCATAAGGAACAAATGCAGGTTTACAATTAAAATGATCAAATTTTCTCAACATAGTGTGATTGGGATAAACATATCTCATTCCCAATTCTAATGATTTTTATTTCCAAATTCACATTAGCTTCACCTATATCTTTCATATCAAAATGAGGTAGTGTCAGGATGAAAAATTATTTTTTTTCAAGAGTAGTTTAGTTGATATCAAAGTTGATGAGGATTTATTAAGGAGTTGGGCAAAGGGCATATATTTCTATGTTGAGTCACTTCCGGTTAGATATTGATTGGGAGGAAATATGCGTCATTCTTCTTTTTGGCAGCCAGTAGTGGATAAAACTTTGAAGAAACTTTTGACTTGGAAAAGTCGATTCATATCAATGGGAGGCAGAATGTGCTTCATTAAAGCCTCACTGAGTTGTATTCCTACGTATTACAAGTCAATTTATAAGATCCCAATGGTTGTAGCTAATTTAATTAAGCATATAAAAAAAAGTTCTTATAGAATAGGTGCGACGAAAGAAATAGAAATCATTTTGTTGAATGGAACAAATGTTGTTAACATAAAAATGAAGGAGGTTTGGGACTCAAAAGTAATAGAGCAATGAACAAAGCACTTCTTGGCAAGTGGGTTTGGCATTTTGTAAATGAAAGAGGCTCTTTTTTTAGTAAAGTTTTGGTCGCCAAATATAGCTTGATAGAATCCAGTTTAAATCCTTGTCCAATTACATGGAGTAGATGCTCAAGTATATGGAAAGATATTTTGTTTTCTGCTTTTAGTTATGATGTTTTGCTAAAATTTTCCAAAAAGAGTATTGGATTTGTGGTGGGAAATGGGAAGTTAACTAATTTTTGGGAAGATGAATACATAAAAGGGTTTAAATTAAAGTACAATTTCACTCGAATATTTGCTATAGCATGCAACAAATCAGGCAAAGTTGCTGAATTTGGTAAATGGGAGCATGGTAGCTAATAGTGGGATGTAGGTTTGAGAAGACAACATTTTGAGTGGGAAAGAGAACAATGGTCTAGTTTCAACTCCTTACTAATGCAAAAGAGACTTACGCAGTTAAATCCTTTTGTCGTTGTGTCTCTGTTAACTCAAGTAGGGTGGAAACTTCATTGAGGTCAGTATGGCTAAAATTCTCTCTGCCAAAAGTGGAGTTATTTGTATGGAAACATGTTCCAAGAAAGATAGGGGTGAAATAAGAGCTTTGTAAAAGACATTGCCCTGCTTTGACAGATGATAAATGTGAATTTTCTTTTTTCATGGGGAATTAGTTGATCACTTGTTTCTACTATGCTCCAAGATATGACAGCTATGGTGTGAGGTATTATCTTGGTGGGAGATCACATAAACTTCTCTAGAAACTGTTAGAATGCTATTCTGTCAATAGAAAGGCTTTGTGTCCAAAGAAAGAAGTGTTAGGCTTCTGGAAATTCATTTTATATGCAATGTTATAGTCCATTTGGTTAGCAAGGAATGATCTAATTTTTAATCAAAAGCCTTTTGTGGTGCGAAGTATTTTAGACTTGATTAAAATTTGTATCACTTGGTGGTCTAAAGCAAATGGTCCAGGAGGGTTTAACTTCTTGTCAATAAATGAAATAGTCCAAAACATTTCCAAGATTGGAGTTTTCTTGAGAAAGAATGATCTATAGAGATTGGTGGTGTCCTGGTCACCGCTAAGTGCTGAAGGGTGCTGTATTAAATTTAATATAGATAGTGCATCAAACGAAAATCCTGGCAATGCAGGGTTTGGAGGAGTTTTGAGAAATTGTATTGGTAAGGTAGTTGCATTTTTCTATAAGAGTATTGGTGTGGTTATATCAAATCTAGCTGAATTAGCTGTAATCAAGGAGGCATCGAAGTGGTTTGCCCAGTATACATTACGGATAGGCCTAAATCCTATATTAAATCTGACTTGCTAGGCCTAACCTGGGTAAGAGATGAAAATAGTAGGCCTTGGAGGTATACTCATATATGAGATGAGTTAGATATTTTGATAAAGGAGATTGGTTTGTTAAAATACCAAGAGAGGCTAACGAATATGCTGATGGTTTAGGTAAGGCTTGTGTCAATAAGGTGTTGATTTGGTGGAATGGATGGTATGACTCTCTGGCTTGCAGAGTGAAATGACTATGGTTTGCAGGGTGAAACACCTTCCTACCATGGATGATTTTGTGGCTATAACAAATTGCTTTTTTCAAATTGTTAAATTGGTGGAAGTGGTTGCTAGTAGTACCTATGTAATATGAACTGGTAGATTTTTGTTCAATAGATGTGTTAGATGCTCTGCTTTGGAGTTTAGGGATGAGAGTGAGTCTTTAGGTAGTCACAAAGATTTGCTACTTAATTGTTTTGTGAGATTTTTTCTTCTTCGAGTTGTTGATAAAGGCTTGGTATATGTTTTTTAGGCTTGGTCGACTTATGTACATCAATTGGGTTATGATGGTGGGTGTCAGCATCTTTGAATTTGGGTAAAGTTGTATGGCTCTTTGCCTTATTGATTACTAAGAATAATAATACTTATTTTGCTGTTAAAAAAGTATATATCGATATCCAAACTTTTCATTAGAGATGACAAAATATAACCCGACCCGAAAAACCTGACCAGATTAATCCGAAAACATATTAAAATAAAGTGACTCGAACCCGAGACACCCGAAACCCAAAATGACTCTTGCTCAAAATGACCCGAAATCTAAAATGACTCGAATTCGAATGACCCAAAACCTAAAATGTCCCGAACGATCTGAAACCTGAGAGAACTTAAATCTGAACCCGACTTGACTCGAAACCCGAAACAACCTTACTCAAAAACGCAAATTAACCTAATTTTTTTGTAGGAAAAATAACTTTTTGGTTAAAATGATAATGGTAAATTAAAAATTGTTATCTCATTGTTAACAAAGAGAAGAAAAAAAAAGTAAGAACAATGTTTCTCTATATTTATTAGTATTAACATGAACTTAATTAGTAATTACATTGAAATTTAGAAAAGATAAAAATAAGGTAACTTTGCGGGTCAACCTGAATTTAAAAAAATGGGTCAACTTGAAACTCGAGATGACTCGCAGTTTGAATGGCCAGAAACCCGAGATGATCCGTAACTCGAAACCACCTGAGCCTGAAACGATCCTTACTCGAAACAACTTGTAACCCGAATGACCTGAACTCGACCCGACCTGACCCGTCTAATTGCTACCTCTACTTTTCATAGTCATGTCAATGGCGAAAAGAGGTCAGTGAATATGGATTATCTCAAAAGGATACGGATAATATCTCATATGCATGCCTCAACTTCATTTGGTAGACAGCCACACACATGCGAGTGCAAATATTAAGTAAGAAAAATTTCAACTTCCAAACTCAAGATTCTTAATATCTTGAATGCCAAAGAAGATTTGAAAGTCCAATTATTTTGTATTAGATATTTACATCAATCATGTATTTTTGGTTATTTTTTAAAATTGAAAACAATTATATTATTTTATTCTCATTTCCATTTTATCTTTTTTTTTTCCATCCAGAAGCACATTATAGTTTGATTTCAATTGCATACTTTAGTGATTCTGCTCAAAACTCTTTTAATTTAATTCCTACGTGGCATCAACATACATGCCATCCCATGTTTCATGTATCGCCAGCCTAGCTTTCGAGAGTCGACTCTAATACTATTTTAACGAACCGTCCTCCCACTTGGTACAATATTGTCCGCTTTGGCAAACCGAGTCTCACAGTTTTAAAACGCTTTGTGCAAGTAGAGGTGACAATCACTTATAAATAGCCTAGTCACATCTTTTCTAGGAGTTGTGTGATACCAAGACTTGACCCCCATCTTGGGGCATCACAATCTCCCCTCATTTGGGCACAATGTCCTCGCTGTGTAGTACCACACTCGGTAACTCATCGCTAAGCTTTTGAGAGTTAGATTTGGTACCACTACAACGAAACCTAACCTCCCATTTGGTACAATATTGTTCACTTTAGCACACTAGGCCTCATGGTTTTAAAACGCATTGTGCAAGTGGAGGTGACAAATCACTTATAAACAACTCAGTCACGTCCTCCCTAGCTGATGTAGAATACCAAGACTTGATCCACATCTTAGGGTATCACAATCTCTCCTCCTTTGGGCACAACACTCTCGTTGTGTGGTGTAGTCCACATCCGGCAACCTACCAATTAAAATCACTAGCTGAGCTTTTGACAGTCGGCTCTAATACCATTTTAACAACCCAACCTTCCACGTGGCATAATGTTGTCTGTTTTGGCAAACCAAATCTCACGGTTTTAAAATGTGTTGTGCAAGTGAAGGTGACAATCACTTATAAACAGCCCAGTCACATCCTCTCAAGCAGATGTGAGATACCAAGACTTGACCCTCATTTTAGGGTGTCATAAAAAGGGTCTTGAGCCAAACTCTCATGTAGTGGTAGCCATAGCACTATACTTTGTTTTTGCAGAATAGCAAGATACAATGGATTTTTTTTGTCCTCTAAGATATGGGATTGTCACCAAGAAGTGTGAGATACCCAGTAGTATATCATATCATGTTGGGGCAGCAAGCCTAGTCAGAATCCATGTAAACAGATAAATCCAACTCGCTAGAAGAAAAGAGAAAAATTCCCATGCCAGGAAAAGCTTTGATGTAGCATTAAACATGAATTGCTACATCGAAATGGGGCTTGCGAGGCTTGTGCATGGATTGACTTAGCAAATTAATAGCAAATACAATGCTAGGTCTGGTGATTGTAAGGTCGATCAAATAGGTAACCAGACGACGATACGAAGCAAGATCATAAAGAAGCTCACCGTCATCTACAAATAACTTACAATGTTGCTCCATAGGAAAGGAAATTGGTCGTGCACCCAATTGTCTGCTATCTTTGAGAATATCTAACACATACTTGTGTTGTGAAAGGAAAATACAATAGGGAGAATGAGTCACTTCAATGCCCAAAAAAGATTTTAAGGTGCCAAGATCTTTGATGTGGAAATGGTGCTGCAGAAAATCTTTCAAGGCAACTATAGTTGTGGGATTATTACTAGTGACGACGATATTGTCAACATAAACTAAGATAGTCGTAAAACTTGATTGCCAAGAGCAAGTGAAATATGAATGATCAACAAAGGATTGTAAGAAACCAACATCTCATAGGGCGGTGGAGAAATTTTCAAACCGCTCTCTTGAGGCATGTTTAAGTTTGTAAATAGATTTTTGAAGACGACACACCCTTTGCTCCCCTTGTTTAGCAAATCTCATAGGAATAAACATATATATCTCTTTGTGAAGATTACCTTGAAGGAAATCATTATAGACAACAAGTTGATGAAGAGACCATTGTTTGATAGCAGTAACGACTAAAAGGAATCTCACTGTGACAAGCTTAGCAATAGGTGCAAATGTTTCATGATAGCCAATACCTTCTGTTTGTGTGTAGCCCTTAGCTATAAGCCTAGCTTTGTACCGTTCTATAATGCCATCAGTCTTCTATTTAATTTTATATACCCATTTGCATCCTATGGGTTAATTCCTTATGGCATCCACATACAGGCCATCCCATGTCTCATGAGCTGTGATATTACAAGAACGATGTGAGTCCTGAAGAGAACATTCATCAAACGAAGTTAAAACCTTAGACTTCAGATCTTTAATCAGCAACCCCCAAAATAAAACAGATCTTCATTACATAGTTTAATTAACTATACTACACAGGTTAAGCCAAGAATAACAGCAGCACCATAGACAACCAAGCACTAATGATCCATCACAGCCTTTCCTTGACTTTGCTTCTTCAAGTCTCTTTTTCTATCCTCTCAATTTTTCCCAACAAATCAGTGATTACTTTTAAATGGATTAAGACTTTTATTTCTGTTGATCGCTAAAATTGATTAGACTTGTTTTAGTACTACATATAGAAATACTAGCCAGATTGTCTTATTACTATATACGCCTTTTTGGCATATAGTGAGAGACGTGGGACTGTGGGAGGAGATGGGAAGACAAATTAAGATGCATGAGAGAGACATGGAGGAATGAGAACAAATTAAAAATTTGGAAAAAGAGAATGTAATTAATTTTGTTGATGTCAAAAATGTGTACAGCTGAGCTGAGGCTGGTTACACCTGTTCCTGCACAAAGAAAGAGAGACTATGGGTCGCCGGAGGGGTGCCTCCGGAGATGCTCCGATGCTTAAGTCAGATAAAGTAAATTATATGGAGACTTGTCGTATTGTTCTTAGTGATTAAGGGAAAAACCTTGGGTCTTTGGGATACATACCTGGCCCTCTTTATAGGGTGTTTAGAAGGCAGTCTCCTGCTTGGGGCGGCACTGAAATGATGTTGCAACTGGACTGAGTGATGATGCCTAAGCGGCCCATCTAGGCGTTTAAAGGTCGTTCTTTTAGGACCTTATCTTGTTGTTTGATCAGGAGCTGTCGAGTCTAATGGCGGTTCTGTGATCTGACAGCTCAACTTAGTCAGGTGATGATGCCTAGTAGTCCCAGCTAGGTGACTGGGGACCGTTTACTAGGGCTTTGGCATGGCTGGCTCAACTAGGAACCGTTCGAGTGTGAGGGCAAACTGTTGTCCTGACGGCTCATCACGGTTGGGGCATGATGGCCCTAAAAGCGGTGGAACTGACAGCTCAACTTGGTCAGGTGATGATGCCTAGCAGTCCCAGCTAGGTGACTGGGGACCGTTTACTAGGACTTTCGCATGGCTAGCTCAACTAGAAACCTTTCAAGTGTGGGGGCAAATTATTGCCCTTACGGCTCATCATGGCCGGGGCATGATGGCCCTGAAGGCGGTGGTGATGTGAGGTGACTGAGTTTTGGAAGGCGGTGGTTTATAATGGGGCCGAGCGTATCCAATCCTGGCTCATCCACGTGTCCTCCCATGATCCATTTTACCAGGAGAAGCCACGTGTTGTCCCCCCATTGGAAGGGTATTTTTTGGCAATATCACAAGCCCCCCACTTCCGTGAGTACAATTTATGTGTTTAAGGAAGTATTCGTGCTACATTTCTGCTTCGTTTTGGAGTAGCGGGCTTCGATTTAGTGGAGCAATCTAACTCTTTGGACTTTGAAGAGAGTGGGCCGAGGACCAGTGGAGCAATCCATCTCCTCGGCCAAGAATACAATAGACGAGGACAAGCGGAGCAATCCATCTCCTCGGACTTTGAAGAGAATGGGCCGAGGACTTGTGGAGCAATCCATCTCCTTGGCCAAGAATACCATATGTCCGAGGACAAGTGGAGCAATCCATCTCCTCGGCCAAGAATACCATGGGTCCAAGGACAAGTGGAGCAATCCATCTCCTCGGACATTGAAGAGAATGGGCCGAGGACTTGTGGAGCAATCCATCTCCTCGCCCAAGAACACCTCGAGTCTGAGGACAAGTGGAGCAATAAATCTCCTCGGACTTTGAAGAGAATGAGCCGAGGACTTGTGGAGCAATCCATCTCCTCGGCCAAGAACACCTTGAGTCCGAGGACAAGTAGAGCAATCCATCTCCTCGGACTTTGAAGAGAATGGGCCGAAGACTTGTGGAGCAATCCATCTCCTCGGACAAGAACACCTTGAGTCCGAGGACAAGTGGAGCAATCCATCTCCTTGGAATTTGAAGAGAATGGGCTGAGGACTTGTGGAGCAATCTATCTCCTCGGCCAAGAACACCTTGAGTCCGAGGACAAGTGGAGCAATCCATCTCCTCGGACTTTAAAGAGAATGGGCCGAGGACTTGTGGAGCAATCCATCTCCTCAGTCAAGAACACCTTGAGTCCGAGGACAAGTGGAGCAATTCATCTCCTCGGACTTTGAAGAGAGTGGGCCAAGGACCAGTGGAGCAATTCATCTCCTCGGCCAAGAATACCATGGGTCCGAGGACAAGTGGAGCAATCCATCTCCTCGGACTTTGAAGAGAGTGGGCCGAGGACCAGTGGAGCAATCCATCTCCTCGGCCAAGAATACCGTGGGTCCGAGGACAAGTGGAGCAATCCATCTCCTCGGACCTTGAAGAAAGTGGGCCGAAGACCAGTGGAGCAATCCAACTCCTCGGCCAAGAATACTATGGGTCCAAGGACAAGTGGAGCAATCCATCACCTCAGACCTTGAAGAGAGTGGGCCGAGGACCAGTGGAGCAATCCATCTCCTCAGCCAAGAATACCGTGGGCCGAGGACCGAGAACCAGTTGAGCTACGAGAAAGTGTTTCTTGTCAAAGACGGTGGCTGGAGTAACACGTGGCCTTCCTTGCGTAAATGACAGGGCATGAAAATCGATGATGTTTCCTTGGAATTTTAAACAGCCGTTTTAGGGAAAACGACGGCCACCTCGTGGGACGTAACGCCCCTTGGGGAAGTGTGATGGTCGCTTTGGGACTCTAAAGATTCCCCTTGGTTTCTGTATTTGCATTAAATGGTCCTCGTTGGCCATGACCCTTTTCTTATATAAGGGGCTTTGGCTTCCCTTTCTTCCTTACTCATTTCAAAATCCATTTTTTTTTCAGAGACAAGTTTCTGTAAGAGCCCTTAGCCTCGTCCCAATTTTGTTTGAGAGTATTCGTCCTCGTCTCTTCAAAGAGAAAGAATTTTCCTTTTTCGTGAGTCTTCATCTTCTGTCTCAACGCTATGGGGAGTTTTTGGTGCTGGGGTTTTTTGGGTGATCGTGGTGTTTGCGAGATCGTAGGGAGGAGTGCTCTTGGACAAATATCGAGCGTTTAAGAGGAGTTCAAGTCCAAATCCTTCGGACTTCGGTGAGTTCGTGTCTCTTTTATATTTAAATCATGTTTTCTTCGTTTGATACATACCGCGATAGGCCTAATAGTAATGAGAACGGTAGGAGTAGTGTAGATGATACGAGCGGCAGCAGCTCCGAAGAAGTAGAGGTGTCCTCGTCCTCTTCCACGGGGGAATACCCCCGTAACGGGTATGCCAAGGGCAGACCCCATGGCATTAGTGCCCTACGTTCCTTTGGAGGTGAGGAGGGAGTATGAAGAAAACTCCTTGTCTGGTGACGACACACTTAGGGCGTTGACTGATATAAGGGAGACCTCGGCTGGAGAGGAGAGGAAGAAGTGGAACTATACAGCCAACGAGATCCCTAGTCAACTGAGGGAGGAGGATTTGGAGGTAATCAGGAAGACATACCACATTCCGAGTGAGTACAGTCTTCGGATGGCCAAGGTGGGAGAAAGGGCCTATGATGTCCTCCCAGACTTAGCCCTGTTTGAGCTCTGCGTGTACGAGCATCACATGCAGGCTGGGCTCCGGTTTTCCCTTCACCCCTATTTTTGTACTATTCTAAAGTACTTTGATATAGCGCTGTGTCAGTTGGTGCCTAACTCGGTACGGTTGATTATGGCCTTTATCTGCGTTTGTTTGGAAGTGGGCCGACCGATGACGATGGATATTTTTAAGGCCCACTTCCTGATCAGCCGGCACGGTCAGACTGGGTGAGTGGTCTTTAGTACTCGGCCGAGGAGGAGGTTGCTGAAGAAGACCCCTTCATCGATCAAAAGATGGAAGAAGAATTTCTTTTTCATCCAATCCACCGAGGACTTCGGCTTACCTCGTGCGTGGAGTATGGACCGCACCGGGAAATGCAAAAAGGTGGGCCTTCTTCCGTATGAGTAGGAAACGGTGAACGCCATGGTGGCCTCACCTTTGGACGTCAGAGTCCTATATAACAATGAAGAACTGCCCGGCGAGGTCTTTGTTCTTCGTGCCCCAAGCCTTCGCTTGAGAGCGGTAAAGGCTTTGGTTTACCTTCCACTTTCTTTATTTTTATTTGCATCGTAATCCTGTGATTTGTACTTACGCTATTTTTTTCCTTTTTTTATATGGTTTGAATAGAGATGGAGGCGGCTGCCCGTGCCCGAGAGCATGCCAAGAAGTTGGCTTTGGAGCAGAGGAGGTCGACTCGGTCTGAGAAGCAAATAGCCTCGAGCTCGCGGCCTAGGAAGAGGTCCTGAGCTCCGTCTCCGACTCCGATTGACTTGGAGACTCCCCTAAGGCCGCATTCCCAGTCATAGACCCCTCCGGTCTGTAGTGCCCCTCCGCCGATTCCAGTGACTACGGGGACCTCCACTGTTCCGGGCACCAGCCAAGGGGCAGTTCTTGAGGCCTCGATCTTCATGCCCAACTGGGCCATCAAGACGGATGATTTCATCTTCGCACATCCTCGGGTGGTGAGGGAACATCTATTTAAGGGCACCCCTCTTCGCAACATTGCTGAGTTGGGTCGAAAGACCGCGGACTCTCTCTGTGCGGCGACCGAGGCTTTGGCTTCTCAAGTTAGCTTTTGTTTTTACTTTGCTTTATATTCTGCCTTTACGGAATTTCGTTTCATGCATGGCTTCTGGTCTCAGATTGATGTTCTGGTGGGCGCGGTCACCCGTCGCTGTATGGAGATAGCGGAGCTCCTAAGACGTACCCAGCGCCAGCTGGAAGAGAGGACAGAGGTTGTTTACCGGTTGCAGGCCTCGTTGGAGTCTGCTATCCTGGCTAAGGCCGAAGCTGAAGCCATTGCTCGGGCAGCTGCTGAGGAGGTCGAGGCTCGCCTTAGTGCTGCAGCGGAGGAGGCTGAGGCTCGTCTTTGTGCTACTGCAGAGGATGCTGAGGCTCGTACTCGGGCGACCGTGGAGGAAGCCTTAGCGTCTTTCCAGAGTTCGGAGGCCTATCGCCTGGCTGTTGTTTCCGATGGTGGCCAGCAGTACCTTACGAGGTTCATGGAGGCCAAGAAGAAGGCTGAGGCCATGTACCCGGAGCTCGATTTCTCCGCATTGGACCTGCTGGGGCTCGAGGATGAGGAGCTACTGGCTTCAGACGAGGAGAATGCTGATGGACAGGACCAGGCTGGAGGGCATGACGGACGATCAGACACGGGGTCTCCTGCCCCTGGAGATCATCCAGGCTCAGGTTGAGGGTAGTCTGTTGTAGCCTTTTTTGCTTTGGCCCGGCCAGTTTTTTGTTTTAGTTATGTATTTTGAGGCTGTTAGTGCCCTACTTTGCCTTGTTTTAGGCTTTTTGTTTTAGTTTTTAGAAAAACAGATGTAATGAAAGTCCTTTATTTATGAAACAAGACTTTGTTTAAATATGCGCAGCACTTTTCATTGATAAAAACGTCGAAGATGTTCTGCATTCCAAGTACGAGGAATGGTCTTTCTGTTCAATTCTTAGAGTTCGAAAGTTCCCGAGCGGCATACTTTTTTGATTCGATATAGCCCTTCCCAGGTCGGGACCAACTTTCCAGTTTCTCGTGGCTGGGATACTTCAGTTTTTCTTAGGACGAGGTCTTGGAGCGAGAAATGTCTTCCTCTTACTTTTGAATTGTAATACCTAGCCGCACGCTGTTGGTAGGCTGCTACCCGGATTTGGGCTATGTCTCGGGCCTCGTCAAGAAGATCAGCATTCATGCTCAAGACTTCTTCATTACTCTATTCCTCGAAGCCCTGTATACGGTACGAGGGGACTCCTATCTCCAACGGAATTACAGCCTCCGATCCAATGGTCATAAAAAAAGGGGTTTCCCCGGTTGGTGCTCGAGCTGTTGTTCGATAGGCCCAAAGTATATTGGGCAAATGGTTCACCTATTTTTTGTTTGCTTCATCCAGTCTTCTCTTGATACCTTGGAGAAGCGTTCGGTTGGTGACCTCAGCTTGCCCGTTAGCTTGAGGATATCCTACCGAGGAGAAACGATGCTCGATATGCAGCTCCTCTTAGAATGTTCTGAATCGACCACTGTCAAACTGTTTGCCATTATCGGTCACCAATACTCGAGGTATTCCGTAACGACATATGATTGACTTCCAAACGAAGCCTCGAGCTTGATGGTCGGTGATATTGGCCAAGGGCTCGGCTTCTACCCATTTTGTAAAATAGTCGATGGCCACGATGAGATACTTCTATTGGCCGGTTGCTACGGGGAAAAGTCCGAGAAGATCCATCCCCCACATAGAAAAAGGGAGCAGACTGGTGATTGGTTTGAGGAGGGTTGCTGGTCGATGCGAGATGGAGGTGAATTGTTGACAGTTTTTGCATTTTTTAACCAACTCCGCGGCTTCTTCCCTTATTTTAGGCCAATAGTACCCCTGGCGAAGGATTTTGAACACTAAGGCTCTTCCTCAAAGGTGATTTCCACATATCCCTTCATGTACCTCTCGGAGAGCATAGTTGGCTTCGGTTGGACCGAGGAATTTCAAATAGGGCATCGTGAGACCTCTCTTATACAATTGATCGTCCAAAATAGCGTACCGTGCTGCCCTTGACATGACCTTCCGAGCTTCGTTCTTGTTACCTGGGAGTTTATCGTTACGTAGATACTCGAGGAGAGGACTCATCCATGTTTCTTGATCATCTGCTGGTAGTATCATGATTTCGGCGATGCTAGGCGTGACAAGTGTCTCGAGGTAAACTGCCTGCTTTGGTTCAAACGGGCAGGATGACGAGAAGCGGGCTAAGGAGTCTGCTTTTGAATTCTCGGTCCGTGGAATTTGGTTAATACGGAATACTTCGAACTGCTCGGCCAATGCTTTGGCTTTAACAAGGTAACGAGTGATCCTTTCCCCTCGGGCTTCAAACTCTCCGTTGATCTAGTTTACTATTAATTAAGAATCGCTGTAGGCAGTCAGAATTTTCACGGAAAATACTAGGGCCAGCCTCATGCCTGCGAGTAGAGCTTCATATTCGGCTTCATTGTTGGATGCTTTGAACTCAAACTTCAAGGTGTATTCAATGGTGAAGTTTTCTGGACCGCTTATGATGAGTCCGGGCCCACTTCCAGTGTCAGTGGATGAGCCGTCGATATGGAGGGTCCATTTCGAGACCATACTTGGCTCTTCACTCATCTGAGGTGGTTCTTCTGATGCTGGTAGAGTGGTTTCCATGATAAAATCGGCCAAGGCTTGGGCCTTTATAGTTGCTCGAGGTCGGTAGCGAATGTCGAACTCACCAAGTTCTATTGACTATTTAACCATTCTGCTGGAAACATCAGGTTTGTAGAGTACTTGCCGAAGGGGTTGGTTGGTGAGGAGAGTGATAGTGTGCGCTTGAAAGTACGGTCGGAGTTTTCGAGCTGAAATCAAGAGACCATACACCATTTTCTCCACAGGTAGATATCGTGTTTCAGCATCATGGAGCACCTGGCTTACATAGTACACTGGTTTCTGTATTCCTTCCTTCTCCCGAATCAGAACGGAGGCCACTACTTCGAGTTCAGCCGAGAGATATAAGAAGAGTTCTTCTCAGGCCGTGGGTTTGGTGAGAACAGGGGGCGTACCCAGATATCTTTTCAATTCTGTAAATGCTTCCTGACAATCCAAAGACCAAACGAAATCTTTGTGTTTTTCGGATGGCTTTAAAGAAAGGAAGAAACCTCTCGGCTGATTTTGACATGAACCGACTCAAAACCGCTATTCTTCCAGTGATTTGTTGAACCTCTCTTATGGTCCGCGGTGGGTTCATGGTGAAAATGGCATCTATTTTTTTTGGGTTTGCTTCTATGCCTCGATGAGTGACTATAAATCCCATAAACTTCCCTCTGGTGACTCCGAAAGCACACTTAGTGGGGTTTAACTTCATTTAGTGGTGACAGAGGACATCAAAAGCTTTTTGTAAATCAACCTCATGGTTTTTGGCTTTGGCGCTTTTAACTAGCATGTCGTCGACATATACTTCCATGTTCCACCCTATCTATCTTTAAAAAATCTTGTTCACTAGCCTCTGGTAGGTGGCCTCGATATTTTTCAAACCGAAAGGCATGACCTTGTAGCAGTAGAGTCCTTGTTCTGTAACGAACGTCATTTTTTTCCCAGTCTGGTCGGTTTATGAAGATCTGATTATATCCTGAATAAGTATCCATAAAGGTCAGCAACTCATGTCCTGACGTGGCATCGACAAGTTAATCGATCCTCGGTAGTGGAAAACTATCTTTTGGACAGGTTTTATTAAGGTCCGAGAAATCAATGCAAATTCGCCACTTGCCGTTCGCTTTCTTTACCATCACAACATTAGATACCCATTATGGATAACTTACTTCCCTGATGAACTTGGCTGACAGTAGCTTGTCCACTTCGGCTCGGACGGCCGCCTGCCGCTCCGGAGCAAATGACCTTTTCTTTTGGATAACTGGTTTATGGTTTAGATCCACGCTCAATCTGTGGACTATAACATCTGGGTCGATTCCGGGCATATCGGCAGCTGTCCAAGCAAATAAATCTTGGTTTGCCCAAAAAAGGGTAGCAGGTCTGAGCCGATTTGAATTATTCGGGTGTTGTCTTTGGTGAGGGGGACAACAGTTAATTTGTCCATCGGTTGACCTTTTAGGCGGCTCCCTTCATCTCTAAGGTCATCCAGCTCAAGTGGGAGGGCTTCTGCCTTCTTTCCTTCTCGCACTGCGCTGAGATAACAGGACTTTGAGATTTGTTGGTCTCCTTTGATTTCACCTACTTATTTATCAGTGAGAAATTTGATTTTGAGATGAAGGGTGGAGACAACGGCTCGGAGTTTGTTCAGCATTGGTCACCCGAGTATCATGTTATAGGACAACGGCTGTCATACGATCAAAAAAGTGGTTTGTACAGTCGCTTCCCGGGGGGCTTTTCCTGCTGTTACCGGAAGGGTTATGCTACCCTCTGTAAAGACTGGTCCTCCTGAGAAACCATAAAGTGGGGTAGGGACCGACTCTAATTGGGAGTCCCCTGACTGCATCTGTTGGAAGGCATCGTAGAAGAGAATGTCGGCTGAGCTTTCGTTATCGATCAGAACTCACCTAATCTCATGATTGGCCACGAGGTGGGAAATTATGATTGCATCGTCGTGAGGAGTCTGGATCCCTTGTAAATCTTCATCTGAAAAGGAAATGATTTCGCCCGCCTTTTGCCGTTTATGGGGCCCAGAAACAGAGGCTATCGACCTGGTGTAAGCCTTCCTGCTATTACTAGATCTGCCCCCAGCTGCGGGTCCTCCGCAAATGGTCTTAATGATTTTTGCCGTGGGGGCCTCTGCTATTTTCTGGCTCGATTCTCCGTGGTTTGGCCCAGGGCTCTTCCGAGCTGGTCGTGTAGGCTTGTTTTGCTCAAGGGGGCGCTCAGGACTCCTTCGGGATCGCTTCACAAATCTTTCCATCCGTGGCCCAATGAATTCTTTAAAATATCCTTTATTAATGAGGGCCTCGATCTGGTGTTTTAGGGCTTTGCATTCTTCGGTATCATGGCCGTAGTTTCTGTGGAACCTACACTAGGTGTTTCGATCGGGATTGAGGTTTGGTGGCCTTGGGGGCCACTGTAGGAGACCCCTGTCATGGATTTGCATCAAGACATTAGTCCTGGATGCATTTAAGGGAGTGTAATTGTCGGATGACCCCGAAGTCTTGGAGTTGGTTTCGAAGGTCCTGAGAGCTCGAGGCCCGTTACCGAAAGACCTTGGGGGTCTGGGTCTTTCATCATGAAATGGCCGCTTCGCCGTTTCACGAACCGGACTAGCAGGACCTCTCTTTCTTCTCTCTGCATCTCCTTCTCGCTCTCTGCGGAATGCCTGGTCATCCTCTGCCAGCATATATTTTTCGGCCTGGGCCAAAATTTCGCTCATGTCTTCAGGTGGGTGTCTGGTTAGTTTTGAACTAAAGGCCCCGGATCTTAGCCCATTTTTTCTGCCAGCAACTGGACGCCGGGGTCAAGGTCAGGAATCTCCCAAGCAGCGGCGTTGAACCTTGAAATATAGGCTTGGAGTTTTTTGCCTTTCAACTGGACAATATTGAATAATGACTCCGAGGTTTTCATTGGTCCCTTGCTACTAATGAAATGAGAGACGAAGGTGTAGCTAAACTCTTTGAAGGTATGGGTCCCTCCGGGTTTCAAACGGGCATACCACGTTCCAGCGGCTTTTTCTAGAGTTAAGGAAAACGCTCTACACATCACAGGGGTCGGAGTGTCTGTGGAGGGTCATGGTCATTCGGTAGTGTTGGAGGTGATCCAATGGGTCAGTTGACCCATCATATGGTTTGATTTGTGGCATGCGAAAGTTCGGTGGGAGAGGGGCTTCGAGAATCTCCTGAGCGAAAGGTGGGTCATGTACATCGAGTTCGTCTATTATATTGTGACTACGCCCTTTGAACGCCTCATTGATTCGTTCCTCTATGTCCCCGATCCGTTTGCCGAGACCTTTGTTGTTTCTGGACGAAGGACTTCCTCCAGACCTAGCCACATGAGATGGAGGTGGGGCGATCACCGAGCAGCTCTCGACCAGTAATTGACGGGCCGACCCATGAGGGCTTGGTTCCAGCTGCAGAGGTGGGGGTGGTGTACGCTGGGCTCTTCCACGGACTTCAGCGGCTAAGTCGGCCACTAGTTTCGAGAGTTCGGCGTATTGGGCCTGGAGAGTGACCACGTTGGGTTGGGCTTCCGAGTCGGCTGAAGAACTTGCTTCAGACCTCATTACTCCTTCGCTATGGTCCCTTCCGGGGGTTTTGGGTGGCATGACAACAAATGAGTTCTGTGTTTCTTTGCTGTTACTATTAGCAAAAGATGTAGTTTCCCACAGACGGCGCCAATCTGTTGATGCCAAAAATGTGTACAGCTGAGCTGAGGCTGGTTACACTTGTTCCTGCACAAAGAAAGAGAGACTATTGGTTGTCGGAGGGGTGCCTCCGGAGATGCTCCGATGCTTAAGTCAAATAAAGTAAATTATATGGAGACTTGTCGTATTGTTCTTAGTGATTAAGGGAAAAACCTTGGGTCTTTGGGATGCATACCTGGCCCTTTTTATAGGGTGTTTAGAAGGTGGTCCCCTGCTTGGGGCGGCACTGAAATGATGTTGCAACTGGACTGAGTGATGATGCCTAAGAGGCCCATCTAGGCGTTTAAAGGTCGTTCTTTTAGGACCTTATCTTGTTGTTTGATCAGGAGCCGTTCGAGTCTAATGGCGGTTCTGTGATCTGACAGCTCAACTTGGTCAGGTGATGATGCCTAGTAGTCCCAGCTAGGTGACAGGAGACCGTTTACTAGGGCTTTGGCATGGCTGGCTCAACTAGGAACCGTTCAAGTGTGGGGGCAAACTGTTGCCCTGACGGCTCATCATGGCCGGGGCATGATGGCCCTGAAGGTGGTGTTGACGTGAGGTGACTGAGTTTTGGAAGGCGGCGGTTTATGACGGGGCCGAGCGTATCCAATCTTGGCTCATCCACGTGTCCTCCCATGATCCGTTTTGCCAGGAGAAGCCACATGTTGTCCCCCCATTGGAAGGGTATTTTTTGGGATTATCAAATTTGATTGTTAAAAAAAATAAAAATTGTAAAATCATTGGGCTTTCTGAGCAACAGAGGCTTTGATCAACTTTATTTTCTCTGATAACATTTAGACACGTGTTCTTTGCTTCAGCCATAAATTCTAAATCTGCAAAGCTTAACACAAGTATTTTTATGAGCCACTAACTACTCTTTTTCTTTCAAGTTCCAAAAACCCTACATGTATCATGTAAGTTATAAAGTGCTATAGACTGCAGCCACAGGTATACTTAGAGCAAAACTTTATTAACCTTTTTTCTTTCTAATTGGTCTAATAGTTGGGTTATACAATGGAAAACAGCTTTATCCTTTCTTGTGATGGGAGGCAGTTAAAATTTTTGATTTGCCTTTCAAAATAAACTTCTTGAATTCGAGGTAAAAGCATTATTTGATCCCAAAACTTTGATATAATAATCAAAGGATTTTATCAATCAAGCTAGTCACACATTACAGAAATAGAAATAATTCTTTAATTCATTTAATTTCATTGGAAAAATGTGATCATCATGATCTAATTTTTTTCTTTTAATTTCGAACAATAGGCAAATTTTGCAATAACAATAGATTATATCCTGTTGAGATTATAATGCCCATTGATCTCAAATCATCTATGCTCTATGCTGATCAAGTAGCTTAATTGAATTACTGTACCAACTAGAATTAAGAAAGCTGCCAAATGGGCAAAACATTTCCCAAATTGAAATAAAATTGAAAACACGCACGTAAATTAGGGGAAAATGAATTAAAGGTAGAAAATTAGATATAGATTAATTTTATAAAGTTATAATAGTTATATTATGGAGGAAAGAAGGCCAAGTATTCTATTTTTCTTCTTTTTACTATAGCAAACGTTAAGATCCTCTCCAATAACTTGGTAAAATTTTTCTTAAGTGCAACAATGGATGAACACCGCGTCAAAACTATGGACGATGTGGCGTTCATCCAATGGCGCATTTGAAAAATAATTTTCCCAAGTTACTAGAGATGACCTTTACTCATAAATGTTTTATTACTTTTAAAGGTATTTTTTCTTGTATTACTGATTTCTAAATGGGAGAAGATCATATCCAGTAATTTGGAAAAAAAATTCTCATGTGCACTATTGGATGAATGCCACATCATTCATAGTGTTGACGTTTTATTCATCCAATAATACACTTGAAAAAAAAAGTCAAATTACTAGAGAGAATCTTAGTCTTGAATGCATCTTAACTATAATGGCTGATTCTGTGATTCATAGTACTAATGTGTAATTAATTAATTTCAAATTTTGTATGAAACAATTCAATGACAATTATTGTATAAAATCCACAGGGTAGGTAGAGAAGACAGTACAAGGATTTCCTTTCTGTTTTTTTCTCCATATAAAATGGATATTGAACCTCCATTTCAAGAGAGCTACAAAACCCTCTTCTTCAAAAACTCTAATATCAAACCAAATGTCGACAATAATCTTTTCAAGTTTGAGGACTGTTTGCTGCCTGTGATTAATCTCGATAATCTAAATTTCGGACAATTAGTGTGAGAAAACTGCGTAAAAGAGATCGTTGAAGCTGCTAGTCAATTGGGTTTCTTTCAAGTTGTGAATCATGGGATTCCACATGAGGTTTTGGAGAGAATGCTTTATGAGGAAAAGAAGTTGTTTCACCAACCTTTTTCAAAGAAAGCTCAAGAAAATAACCTGAATTTATCGGCCAATAGTTACCGTTGGGGTAACCCTAAAGCTACTTGTCCAACTCAGCTCCTTTGGTCAGAAGCCTTTCACATATCTCTCAAAGATACTTCAACAATGGATGAAACCAACACTCTTAGGTAGGTACTTTACAGTTTTTTTAGTCCAAACAGTATTTTTTAATTTTATGGTAACTATTATAGCAAGGGTTCATTACCATAAAAGTTTTAAAGAAATGCATGTTAATCATTAAAGTTTTGGCTTGGCAGAAAATTTTCTTTGAACTTCAAAGAAGAAACGTTATTAATAATAAACCAACACCTTACAAAACTTTCAGAGCAGCAAAACAACACCACCCTTTAGGTAAATCGGTACCCTTTAGATAGAAGTAGATAGAAGTACTTGGGATTGAATTTTTATGTCTTAGGGTTTTATGATATCCTTTGTTTAGGTATCGTTAGGTTGACTGGTGAAAGTGTTTTCAAATGGTTTTTGATAAAATAGTTATGAAATTAAAACTTATTTAACGTCTTATAATTAAAATAGTTGTGGAGCTTATTTTTTTTTTTATTTGACTTATTTCTTTTAGAAATAGAAAGTGTTTTGGAAAAATACCAACTAAGGCAAAGTTGTTAATCTTGTGTATGGATAGAAGAGTAGTCATTGGTTGAAAAATGGACTTGGGGATACCTTGTGGCTAAACGAGACCAGAAAATAAAAAAAAGAAAATATCTTTTTATGTTTGATGAATATCTGGTGTTTCCCATGGTACGTAAAAGGACCAGGGAAAGAAGAAAAAAAATTAATGTTATTGATTGTTTCTTTTTTAATAAAGATTATTAAATACACTCATTAGTCGACACTTAATTTAACATTCTAGATAATTTAGTTATAATTGTTTAGAAACTTTAATGATAATTGCCATTGAAAATTTTATAATGTTAAAAACGAGTGTTTAAGGGGTGTATTTGAAAATTTTATAATGTTAAAGTAACCTTCTCATCGCATGCTAACACAATGATTGAGGTTCTTTGTCATCGAAGATCATTTAGTTTTGATCGATGTTTGATTTGCTTAAAAACAAAATTTTGAGATTCGATTTGCCATTAAAAAAATTAAGTTAAAATGAGATCACTCAAATCACATAATTAACTTTTCACATCAATTTCTTATATCCAAAGAGCAAATCCTTATTTACTTCTTTCAAACACATTTGCAAATATATGATTTTGAGTCTTATAGTTTTAACCATCTTTGTTTCAGATCAACGATTGAAGTTTACGTGACAAAAGTTGAAAGCCTTGCAAGAAGGCTATGTGCAGTTTTATCAAAGAACTTGAGCAGTGTCAAATCTACTTACTTTGATGAGAATTGCCCAACGAGCAGCAGTTATCTTCGATTGAACAGATACCCTCCTTGTCCATTCTCTTCTCAAGTCTTTGGACTGGTGCCTCACACTGATACTGATTTCCTCACCGTCGTATTTCAAGACCAGGTTGGAGGGTTGCAACTCAAAATGGGTGGACAATGGTTTAGTGTAAAACCATCTCCAAAAGCTCTAGTTATCAACATTGGTGACTTATTTCAGGTAATTTATAAGAATAATTATTTATATATACATATGAGTTTGATATACGTTGTCGTCTCACTCAAAATGGGTGGACAATGGTTTAGTGTAAAACCATCTCCAAAAGCTCTAGTTATCAACATTGGTGACTTATTTCAGGTAATTTATAAGAATAATTATTTATATATACATATGAGTTTGATATACGTTGTCGTCTCATTTTCCATTAACTGAAGTTTTTAAGATAATTAATAACTAACATAGTATCAAAAGCTAAAAGGTGTTGTATTCAAATCTTGATAGCCTCGTTTGTTTATGTATTTGTGATAAATATTTGGTTTAGTGTTTTTCTTTATTTTGAGTAAATGAGTTTATTTTGCTTCTGTTTCGGGTTTTACTACGTCTATGTCAATTCTATACAGATGAGGGGATGTGTTAAAGTATGTATATAGAACTTGATAGATATTGTTGACCCAATTTTTTTTAGCTTAAAATTTTGAGATATAAATACATATAAAAAATTTAAGATATAAATGTTAGCCAAGTGCATATAATTTAAAAATGATAGGTACAATTTCCTTTTTAATAGAAGTTCATCACTTTTTAGATTTAAAATTGAAACCAAAATTCAAGGTTAGATCATTAACAAAATTATGAATGAGTTTGTACCAAATGAGAAAATATGAAATTTGACTTAAATTGAATTGACATAAAAAAAAACTTCAATGATTTTATATTCACTACTTAAGACCTAAACTAAAGGGTATTGGAGTCAATTTGCTGTTAACATAGTACACAACTTAAAGATAATCTTTGTCTCAAAATGAATGTTAACTTCAACTATTCATCTAATTAAATGATTAATTATTTTTTAATAATAATTTAGTATAGTAATTATATTTTTTCAAAATATACTCATAAAATTAACAAGTATTCAAAAATTATTTTTTATAATTTTAAATTAAAAAATTTAGGGTCAAAATTGCTTATATTTATATGAATTTATACATTGCCACGTGAATTTGTTTCATCGGATGTCAAGAGTGGTTATAGCACGTAGACTATATAGTGGTTGTAAAGAATCCTTCTCCAAATAATCCACATGAAAGTCACATGTGAGGCACTGACATGGCATGTCCAATTGACGCTAATGAGTGAGATCTTAGCTGTCAAAGATAGGGGTGGCAATTTTGAACCCGACACAACACGAAATAAAGCATGTTAGTGTTGAGTATCATCGGGTTCGTGTCGTAATTGTGTCGACACGATTATGACACGAAATAATCGTGTTATGTTGTGGGTTGACCCGCCAACCCGAAATGACACGATTAATGGGTTGATGGGTCGTGTTGACACGATTATGACCCATTTAAAAAATGTATATATTAAATTTAAAAAAAAAACTTAGTATATATATAAATAAACCCTAAATTCATTTGCGTGTTTGGTCAACTCTCCTTGCACACCACTCTCTCTCTCTTCCGTCATCTCTTCTCACTTTCTCTTGGTTTGTGCTCGCCATCTCTCTCCTCACTCTGTCTCTGATCTCTTCTACCTCTTTCTTTGCTACCGCGCGCTACCTTCATCTGTTACCTCAGCGCAAAAGTGTATTTTTGAGGGAATTTTTGGTTGATTTTTTTAGGCGTAATTCTCCAACCTTCTAACTCTATAAATACTGATTTAGTGTTTTCATTTTGTAGGTTTTTTCAGCACAAGGGGAGAGTGGAGAAAGAAGAGAATAAACACTGAAGATCTCAAGTGTTTTCTTCTAATTTCTTCGTGGAAATTTTAAGAGAATACGAATGAGCTCTAGATTTTAGGGTTTTATTTCTTCGTAAGTTTTTTGTAAATCAATGAGTTTGGGTTGGATTTTAGATTGGGAAAACTAATGTTACTCTACTTTGAACCTCTGATTTCGGGTTACACTTGGCAAAGGAATTCTCTCAAAATTTAGAGAAGCTATCCTCTCTGCACTCAGGTATAATTTCTCCCTTTGTGTTCCATTTCTCTCATTGTGCGTGTTGTGATGTGAGTTTGACTTGCCATTTGGTTCCTAAATGTTGTATAAGTGCTTAGATCTCTCTATACAAGTTACTGTGATGCATCTAGGATTTATTTGAGTATTTGGATGATACTGTAGGGTCAAATGTGCATTAGAGTATGATGTCACTCCTTTCTTGGAGTCCTATATTTGAGTATAGTGATCTGAGCATTCAAAATCATTATTTTGTATCGTTGAAAAGAAACCAACACTCTGTGTGAGCCATTTATCTCTGAAAATCCACATTAAACAGTCATCAATCTTTAAGTTTCTTGACAGATTCAATACCTCTGTTCTCATCTCTAGCAGTAATTAAGTTTCAACTTGAAATTTATGGACCTTTTGAAAATGTCAAGCACTATTTTCAAGATATATGTTCCATTGAACCAATTCGTTATCCGAGTCTCTATAAACAAGCACTAAACCAAATGATAAATTGAAAAATTTATCCATTAATATGGTCTTCGAGTCTTTCAAGTATGCTGTGATATTTTTGGCAAATTGAATTAAAGAGTAAAAGGTATAATAGTGAGGTTTAGACTATAGAGATGGTTTTTTCCCCCCTATATCTATTGGATTCGCTGTATACACTAAGGATCATTGAAAATTTCAACATATGATTATGTATGTCACTTATATGAGACTAGTAAACAGGCCATTAATAAAACTCTATTTTCATTTTTAGATTTGTATTTTCTATTTGTACCATTGCAAGACTCAGATATCTCCCTATTTTCTTGGAATGTATGATATATATTTTTAATATTTATACATATTTTGATATTTTTGGTATCTTGTGTTTTGAAGCAAATTATCAATATGAGTTCTCAATCACTAGCTCAAAAGGTAACAAGAAGGGCAAAGAGATAAACTACTTAACTTGGACTCCTGATATGGACAGTGCATTATCTAGTGTAATGTTAGAGCAAATGAATCTTGGTCATAGATTAGATGGTAAACTTGTTTGGAAAATAGTTGTTGACTGCTGCTATTAATATTTTGAAAGAGCGAGTGGGTAAAATTGTGACAAAATAAAATGTCCATTCTCCACTACTTGCCATTGATGACTTGCAAACTGTTGGCTGGCAATGATTATGGTTATTTTGGAATGAAATATTGGTGTTTACTCTTATTGTTGTATGGAGAACAAGGTAACAAGTAATCACAAATAATATTATTGAACTGACCATGCTAATATTTTTATTTATATTTCTAATTTCTCTTTGAGTGTTTTTTTTTTTTGCTTATGCCTTATATTATATTCAGATTTGCAAAGACTCGTGGCTTGCTTGTTTGAACATTTGTTTTATTTTTTTTCTTTGTAGAAATGGCCACAAAAGCAATAGAGGAGCTTACTTCTGATGTAATGGATATGAATATGAATATGAATGAGAATGAATCATTTTCACCTCCATCTGAGGGTTCTGTTGCTAATTTGGTTGGCTAATGTTGTAATATTGTGTACTTGTAATTGAATGGCTTGTGAGTTACGACTTATGGTGTGATTGTTTCTTTCTTCTTCTTTTTTTTTGCTTATGTAATAAACAGATCATGGTGGGTTAATCGTGTTGTGTTGTCGTGTCGTGTCGTGTCGGATTATGAAAAATTAGGCGTGTCGTGTTGTCGTGTCGGGTCTAACACGACCCGTTTGTTAAACGGGTTAAGCATGTCGTGTCATGTCGTGTCGTGTCGAGCTTAACACGACCCGTTTAGTAAACGGGTTAAGCGTGTCGTGTCGTGTTATCCGTTTAATAATCGTGTTGTGTTCCTGTTGGGTTTTCTTGACACGATTAATAATCATGTCGTGTTCGTGTCGACCCATTTAGTGTTACACCCAACTTTGACACGACACGAACACGACCCGTCAACCCGAATTGCCACCCCTAGTCAAAGATAATGAACTTTCCCACAAAAAAAAAAAAACCACTAGTTTGTCTATAAATAGACGCATTTGAATCGTTTGTAGGGATCTAAAACTTTTTTTTCTTTGATAGAGAAACTGAAGAATTCCTATTTGATTTTCATTGAGCGTCATGAACGTTGCGATTCAGATTCTTCTCTTTTATTTAGATCTTTATAAACAGATTTAGAGTGAGAAAATTAATAAAGCAATTTTTTATTTTTAGATTTTGTGACCGATGACTCTATATTTATTATTAAATTTGTGGTTTTTGAAATTTCACCTTTGTAACTTCAAAAAAATCAGCTGTGAAATTTCATTTATGCAAATGGCTTTAACACTCCAAAATCAACTTTGGACACTCTTTCATGTGCGATTAAAAAGTTCAAATTTTGAAAAGCGAATGTCATCTTCCTTTCTTTTAATTAAGTTTGGGTTCCCATATATATGATGCAGGCATTGAGCAGTGGTGTTTACAAGAGTCTTGAACACCTAGTCGTGGCTCCTCGAGAAGTTGAAAGGTTCTCTACAGCATACTTCTTCTGCCCCTCTTACGATGCTGTGATACAAAACTGCAGCAAGCCAGCACTCTACAGGAAGTTCAGTTTCATAGAGTATAAATTGCAAACCCAACAGGATATTGAAGTAACTGGTGACAAAGTAGGGCTCTCTAGGTTTCTCTTATGAAACAAATTTAGACTAAGAACATAAATAACTTTTATGCAACAGCACTAAAGGTGTTTTTTTTTCTCCTAATTAGCTGGTATTGCTATGCTCTGTTTTTCGGTAGTTTGGGTTGCAATTTCGATTTTGCAAGACCTTTGCATATCCTTATAATAAAGTTTTTTTGGCTTTTTAAAAAAATCATGTGTTAGACACTGACATTAATATCCTTACCATAATAATGTTTTTAGTAATTATATATATATATATATATATATATATATATATATATATTAGAAGTAGTCAACTACATAATTAACTCCATGGAAAAAAAGCGCGATTATTCAAACCATCGTTCGGGACACTCAAATTTAAATCATTTCTCACATCTCATTCGTCATTCTGATTTTGTAGGCCTTAGTACTCATTGACCATCGATTAGTACTTATGTTAAAGTTTGCAGTTTTTCATTGATCAGCTCCATCCCGACAATCTTGTTTTCAAAGGATCAAATTTGTTAGGATTCTAATCCCTGGATCTCAACCAAGCAGCCCATTAACTATCATTGACCCTTTTTTTTCTCTCTACACTTCAAACAACACCACCACCATAAGTTAAAGCTTGCAGAAACTACATACGTTTTTTTTTTTTTTATCACAAATACTAGGTTTTTGTTTAGAAAATTATGTAATAGGTCGGGTTCAATAATACCTTTTCCATTTTACAAAAGCTCACTAGCCAAAAATCTCATATTTTATGTAATTGGTTCCATTTTTCTAAAGCAAGTCAAGTCTCTCAAGTTCGTTGAATTCTCCAAGAGCACGGTGGATCTCTGAGGGCAATCGCTACACGCAGAAAAAATCTTTCTTGAAAAAGATTAGTAATATTTTATGGTTAATTTGTCCTAGCTCTGTATGCTAAAGAAAGAAAACAAGAACATGCTTTTAATTATGCTTAAACCTCCGTGAACTCGCTGTGAATGAGTTACCAGCATTTTTAGAATGAATTTATGTATTGTTTTTTACCATTTGCCTTGACTAAAATCAGTTTTTTTGTATAAAAAAAAATCATGTCATCTAATGGCAGAACCCATATCGGTACCCTGTGGTCACCAATCGTGAGCCATACAATACCGATCCACAACCTTGTGGCTCTGATCAATATTTACTTGGTAGAAGCTTTTAAAAATGTTTAAATATTGTTGTTTTGATCCATGAATGCTATGTTCATGCTGGTTCTTCTTATATATGCAGTTAAATCTCATCAAATACTTCTTTAGTGTCTAAATGTACTTTCTTTTGCTTACATATTTGAATCCATTTTATTTTTGCTTTATAATCGCTGCTAAACATGTAATTGAATGAGCTTATCGTCTTTAGGAGGACAATGTTGTCCAATCAATTATGTTCAGTAATCTATCAAGTATACATGCTCTTCTTTTACATGTGATGATTGCTATAATTACTTTGGATGATATAATTGTAATTGTGTGCTTGTCATGCAAGTGTATAGTAATTTATTTAGGTTAAATTTTTAAAACTTTCTTTAAAACATAAATGGTAGGGCTAGACTTTAGGTAAGAGTAAGAGCTTTAATTCTTCTTTTTTTTACACCAAAATCTCCTTACCCCAGAATCTTACACATAAACTAATGACAAAAGATTTCGCTCATTTCAAGGTCAAATGATTGCTCCTTAACCATCATCTTTGTTGTGTTTGGATGACATAAGGTCAATATGGAAAATGTGCCCCGACTTAAAAGAGTGCTTATCGAGAGAGCCTCCTTACTAATTGACAAAGGGCAGTGTAGCGCGCGGTATCCACAGATTCATTAAAGGTAAAATAGATAAACGTGAAAAAATGATTAGTCTAACTTTTGTCAATTATTAATTAGTTTATTACTAGTATAGATTTTACCAATTACATATGGTCTAAATCGGTGAAAAAAGCGTGTGGTTTATATATCTTTACCGCTATGAAAATTGTATTTTGACTTGTAGCTTGGTTTAAACACTCAATTTTGTTCCAAATATTGAAACAAACAACATAAGAGGGCTGATGATGAAATTTGGATCCCAAGACGCTAAAGATGGATGAATATAGTGTATAAACTGAATTTTGAACTAGAATTGATCAATCAAACTTAAACCAAATCAAAACAGGCCAAAAATAAAATAAAAAATCGAGGAAACAAGGCCCAGCCAACTAGTCGGGTCTAGGAGCTTACCGGATGGGTCTAAGACTATGGGTATCATACCCTACACCATCCTTTGTCAATTAGTAAGGGACTCTCTCAAGGATAACACTTCTAGGTCGGGACATATTTTTCACATTTTGGACTTTATGTCATCAAAGCACAGAGTAAGGATAATGGACAAAGAGTCGTCATTTGACCTTAAATGGGACCAAATCTCTTTTCATTAGTCTATGCATGAGAGATAACTAGGCAAAGAGATTCGAGTACAGAAGAATGAAGAATTAGAGCTCAAGTACATTTTGGGTTTAATTATTTTGTAATTGGTCGATTACTTCAAAGATAGCAGACCTTTACATTAGCCTACAATAGCCAAATTTGAGTATTCTATTGTAATCGGTTCACCATCTCAAAAACAAGTCTAAGTTCTCAAGTTCATCCAATCTGGAGAAGCACATTGGATCTTTGTAAGCTACACCACAACTATATATTGATTATCCTAAGCATTATAAAAGGTTGATGAATTTTCGTTTTCTGTCTTCCAATTATAGTTTTTTTGCTATGACTTTGGAATGAGAAAAATGTTTGCATGATGTTAAAAAAAGATTAACTCTATATTGATTCAATATTTCATTTAGTTTATACCTCAAATTTGTTCATAAAAGATAATCCAAATGCCATGTGATTTAAGTTTTATTTAGGAAAGAGTATTTTGAACCAAGTTATCATGAAATATAGCTTTATGTTATGTGTTTCAATTTCAAGTTTCTGCACCTAAGCATGTCAGGGTCGGTTGGTCCCCCTTGGGACCCGATCGGCCTACAAGCTGAGCCAATCGACCCAAACCTTGGACCGATCGACCCAGGTTCTGTTCAGGCAGAAACTCTTGCTATGTTTTCCCTTGTTTTTCACCAGCATATTTTCTTCAAATTAAATGTTTTTTCCAGCATGTTAAAATGATTTTAGTAATTATGTTTATACCGTTCTTATTTATTTAGTAATTCTATTTTTTTATAATTGAACTTGTTAATTGTTGCTTTAAAAGCAATTGAGTGAGTTAAGCTCATTGTCCTTGTGAGGAACAAATTGTCCAACAAATGAATGTTGGGTTAGTAATCTCCCAACTATATATGTTTCTCTCTCATTTGTGATGATTTGTTTTTATTATGCCATTGGGGGATATAAATTATGATTGTATGTGTTAAACAGTGTTTTTAAAAACGTTTTTGGGGCGCACCTCGAGGCAATTTCCGGCTAAAACACCCCAGGGCGTGAAACCTGGGGCGGAAGTACTGCTGGGCGGGCAGACAATTTTGGGGCCTGGGCGAACCGGACGATTTTGGGGTCTGGGCGTTTGCCCAGGCCCGAGGCCTACGCCTGCGTACACCCAGTGATTTTTTACTCAAATCCAATTAAATCCCATCCGAATAACATCACAAAAACATGAAATGCCATAAGAAAACAATGATTCAACGAAAATACAGGTTCTAAAATCACATGAACTGAAAAAAATAGGAAGAAAAACTGAGATTCAAAACTCAACCATTTTCCAGATCTCTGTATGTGCTCAAGACACTCTTCAGGAGCTGAGCTGCGTCTATGCGGCTTTTTTTTAAGATTTAGAGTGGGGATTATTGAGCGGCAAGCTACAACTCTGCCAACAACCAAAGAAACTCTCCGGAGACACTAGAGACTCAAAGCCGTTTAAGGAACAAGAAAATGAAGGAAAATCTCTCTTTTGGACTCAATTTCCTCGCATCAACGAAAAACGCACACTGATGTTTTAAGAAAAAAACTCTTGCTCGCTGTTTCTTGTTTTCTTCTTGGGGGAAAAGAAGGGATTGAGTGTTTGTTGGATGGGAAAAGTGATGCAGAGAAACCTCTTTCTCTGCCCTCTCTCTCTCTCTCTCCATCTCTCTGGAAATTTCTAGGAGCCAGGAGAAAATATGCCTTCTGGGCTTCTGTAGTGTAATATATATTTGCCATATTTATTTATTTATTAACTATTATGGGCTGGACTGCAGTCCAATATCACTTTTAGTCCAATATCATTGCTGGCTTTTTAAACTCATTTTTTCAGGCCCATGGAAATTGAACAAATATGAGAGAAACATAGAAATCAGTTGCCGTTCAAGTTCCCAAATGGACCAATAAAATTTTGACTTTAAATTGAATTCCGAAATTATGAGCTTGCTTGACCGGATGAAGTTGTTGATAGACTCCCAAATACATATGATTTAGTTTAATAATAATTATAAATTATTTAATTAATTATTTATAAATTACAACAATATAGAATATAAGTTATATTTCATATAATTTATATATAAATATATTAATATTTATAAAATTATAATTATTACACATAGAGTTAGTAAAGTATTAAACTTTGATAAAAATTAAAATTAAAATTAAAGTTAAAATTAAAATTAAAATTAAAATTAAAATTAAAATTAAAATTAAAATTAAAATTAAAATTAAAATTAAAATTAAAATTAAAATTAAAATTAAAATTAAAATTAAAATTAAAATTAAAATTAAAATTAAAATTAAAATTAAAATTAAAATTAAAATTAAAATTAAAATTAAAATTAAAATTAAAATTAAAATTAAAATTAAAATTAAAATTAAAATTAAAATTAAAATTAAAATTAAAATTAAAATTAAAATTAAAATTAAAATTAAAATTATTTTATTATTCTAAATAATTAATTAATATTATTTTATTAAAATTTCGAAACGCCCCAACGTTTCAAAAGGCTTACACCCCAACGCCTCGGGGCTTACGCCTCGCCTCATTGAGGCAAAATGCCTCGCCCAACGCCCTCACCTCTGAAAATATTGGTGTTAAATACTAGTTTGTGGTAGATATAATTTTACTTAAAACTTGAACCATTTGTCCTAGAAAATAAAGGGCTAGGCCTCGATTTAAGCTTCGCGATCGACTGAAGCTTAAGTTTGGCCGACCGAATTTGAGACTTTTCAAATGGTAACATATTTCGTTCAACCAGAGAGAAAGTCTAGTTGAACGTGTTAGAGTTGGTGCATACTTTACGGCCCTGTACATAATTTAGGTCTGGTTTTTTGCTTGACGGTTTGGGCTTGGACCTATGAATAGTCGTGCTTTTGCAGTAGGGTGGAAACCCTAATTAGGACGTCTTAAGTTGCTTATAAATACTCCCTATGTACTAAGCGCAGATTGTAACGAGAGATTTGTGATGTTGATTATAGTGAAACTTTTGGCAGGACGTAACCCTATTCTGGGGTGAACTCGGGTATATCGTGTCTTATTTTCTTTTTGTTTATTATTTATGTGATTGACAAGTCTTGAATAGTTCATAACAGACTTATGGTTTTTTTTTTCATATTTTGATTTTTAAAATGTAACTTTTCAATAGCTATATCTTCTCAAACTCATACATCTTCACTTCTATATATTGTTGAAAGTTAAGAGACATTTTGAAACAATTTAATTTACTGATTTCCAACCACTTTCTCTGATTCTTCATCATATATTAAACTCTACTGCTTTTATAATTATTATCTCATAAAAAGAGTCCTTAGGAAATTCTTAAGATTTTCTATATGCAGTGCCCATAAGATTTTATTGTATCTTGTGGGAATATTTATCTATAATCCATTAACAAACTCTTAATCGAGTGAGGACAAATAAAACCTTAAAGAAAGTGTTCTTAAATGTGCCTAAAGGTCTTGTTTTATTTACTATTTTCCAAACTCCTACTAAATTTTCAATAATTTTAAGGCTTTATTCGTTCTTTATTTCGTTCTATATCAATGGAGTCTGAATCAGTCAAAGTGGTGAAACTGAATGGTTTTGTATATGAACAAAGTCATCGGTAGCGCTGTAAAATGCAGTTCGAGTGAAAACTTGAAAGAGCAATAATTTGTGGAATTAAAGTTTGATTATTTTTCTTCAAAACCTGAAGGTACACTTGACTTTTTTTTAGTACTACCTAGTTTACACAAGGTGGGTAACTCAGATGCCTTACAAAAGAAAAGAAAGACAATTTGCCTTTAGTGATAAATATATTCATTTGGTGATAATTGTTTTCCTAATTGTTTTTACCATCAAAAATTAAAATTTACTACTAAATGTATGTGGTTACCATAAAAAAAACAAATAGTATTTTTTTCTCAAGCTACCCTAGAATCTACCTTTACACAAACAATAAAGTATGTGTGTCATTGCTCTCTCTCTCTCTCTCTCTCTCTCTCTCTATATATATATATATATATATATATATATATATATATGTAATAAAGTGTGTGTGTCGTTGCTATATATATATATATGTGTGTGTGTCTATATACATACATACATACAAACATGTTGTGTGATTAGAATGTATGTGTGTCATTGCTCTCTCTCTCTCTCTCTCTCTCTCTCTCTCTCTCTCTCTCTCTCTCTCTCTCGTTCTCTCTCTCTCTCTCTCTCTCTCTATATATATATATATACACTTTTAAATTTTAAATTAAACTAGAATTAAAAGAATAATGAGTCAAACTATACTTCTTTTTTCTTATAATTGGATGGAACATTTGAATTTGGAACCTCCAAAAATAAGTGTGATTAATAATTAAGCTATTTTCAGTTGGACTATACTCAATTATAACTACTTATTTTCAATTGGATTGGATGTTGTTCGGTCAATCACACTTGTATCTATTAGGTTTTTTGCTAACAAGCTCCAACAATTGTTAGCTGATTGTTTGGTAAAATAATAGTAAAAATAGTTTTCTTGAGATAAATTTAAGTTCTACAAGACAAATTATTTCATAAATCGTTTATTTTTGGCTTAATTAACTTTGATCTTAAACTCTCTCTAACAGAAAAAAAAAAAAAATACACACACACAAGATCAGAATCGAATTCCTCCTAAACCACAAGGTTATTTGAAATTAAGCTTAAAATGTTACACCAACAAGTTTCTGATTTGACTATGGGACTTGGCATATTCTAATTGAAATTGAGCAGGATAAGTAGGGAAACAAGTACGGGAAACAAGTACTCCAAGTCTCCAACATCAACTGCAACACCATTGTCTTGAAAGGCAATTGCAATTTCTTGAAGACAATAATGTAACTAGCTAGGCCCCCATTTCTTCTCGACACTAGGTCAGACTATTGTCAATCTGATTGAACTCTTAAGATTGGACTACTTATCTATTTTTTTTTTTTTAATTTTTATCAGAAGCAGGGAATAGACAATTTATCTAAAATTGGTATGTTTCTATTCTACTTAAAGTGGGAAACATTTGGATTTTTTTTATCCACATGTGATGGCCCATGAAGGTACCCACATACAAGAATTTAGAGTATGTCACACCCTCTTTCGTGACACAAAAATTGAACATATACTGCTGCCAGAGGTTGAGGATGCTCAACTCAAGTGGGAGGTCCCCCTTCTTTCTCTTCTCTGCCTGATCATGACAATATTAGGAAGTGATTAGGGACAAATGTCCACATGCGCTGGTGGTCTCCTACGAGTACTACATATGGAGGGGCGTGAGCTGGAGGTCTCCTACGAGTATTATATCTCACAGTTTGTTAATAAAAATTTATTTTTTTTCTACGGTGATTTCTAAAGATACATTAGTAAGTTATTAATGAAATTTTATGACTTAACGCAATATTTTTTTGTTGATAATTTTTATTGTCAAAATTCGATTGATATTTTGGGAATTTTTTTTTATCTTTGCCAATGCATTGAGATTAATATTAAAACATTCATTTTTTAAAGATTTTTTTAAAAAAATTATTCAAAAAACACAAGTGAAAAAAGAGAAAAAAATCTCTTTAACAAAATTATGAAGCTTAAATAGAACACTATTATACTCTACTCGTTTACACCTATTAAATAGACCCTTATATTTTTTCTCTTTTCAATATTTGCTGTCTTATGGTATGTTCTGAAAGTGAAAAACATGATTCAATAGTAAAATTTTAAAGATAAATTTATAATTTTAAAAAAAATATTATTAAGCCTGTGCAACTTAATTTAATTTTTTTTCCTTGTCTTCTCTTCTTTACACAAGCTATATAGCTAGCTGGTGACCTATTGCACCATGTAAGTATTGCTATATTCTCTTCTTTAATAATGTGAAAGTGGAAACATGGGAAAACATATGGTATCATCTAATGAAACACCAGGATGGCATAATTTGTTTTTTTTTTTCTTTCTAAAAGAGAGTGCTACGTACTGTGATTTTGACGTAAGATGCTGTTTGGTTTAGTCTTTAAAACATTTTTAATTTTAAAAAATAAGTTAAATAAAGAACAAATAAGAAAAATTAAAAGTTGAAATATTAATTTTAAGAATCTCTACTATTGTCTTACCAATTAACAAATGATAAACATTAAGCCATTTTAGTTTCATAACTATTTTACACTAATGCTCTTTATAGATTAACATAGGGTTTAATTATTAATTCCTAAAAAACAAAAACTTATCGATCTTTACAAGTCTAGAATCCTCTCTTTCTTAGCCCTTTCTCTTTCTTCTAAACGCATTCTTTTGTTGGATATGAAACTAACAAACAAATCCAAAGCTTTTTTTTGGTCATTACAATGAAGGGGTGTGGGTTTGAACCCTGTCCACAAAGAGAGAGAAAATGTCTCTTCATCATTGCACTAAGGTAAGGGGAACAATCCAAAGCGCTTTTTAACAAGAGGAGTAACCTTCTTAAGTGCCAATTGAAGCAGGCCAGCTACTACCTCTATGTTCATGCCTGCTTTAATCAAGGCTACCAAAAATATTGGAGTATTTACGTACATGCAATATGTTTCTTTTTCCCTTTCTCTCTGTCAATTCCTTCCTTCCTAGTTCTATTTTTCCTTCCCTTCAACCAAAAAATATCGAATATAATAATGTCCTATAGTGATGGTCTGATATTCACAAAAATATGGTTTATTTACTCTTTTTTTTTCTTTCTTTGCTTTCAGTAATAGCGCAAGAAGCTTAATTTTAGCATTGTTCTTTTATCTTTCCGTCATATCAAGTGAGAAAATAAAGAAATATATATATTATTATTTGAAAAATCAAAATTTAAGATTTAATCATATATTTCAGATCATTTAAAAAATAAAAAACACAAAAAGAATTCGAAAGAATTCTGATGTGCTTGATTAAAGCTTCACTGAGTTGTATTCCTATGTATTACAAGTCAATTTATAAGATCCCAATGGTTGTAGCTAGTTTGATTGAGCATATACAAAGAAGGTTCTTATGGAGTAGGTGCGGCGAAAAAAATAGATTTCATTTTGTTGAATTGGGAGAAATGTTGTTTACATAAAAATGAAGGAGGTTTGGGACTCAAAAGTATTAATGCAATGAACAAGGCACTGCTTTGTAAGTGGGTTTGGCATTTTGCCAATGAAAGGGGCTCTTTTTTAAGGAAAGTTTTGGTTTCCAAATACAGCTTGATAGAATCCAATTTACATCCTTGTCCAATTAGATGGAGTAGATGCTCAAGTATATGGAAAGATATTCTGTTTTCTGTTTTTGGTTATGATGTTTTTGCTAAAATTTTCCAAGAAAGTATTGGATTTGTGGTGGGAAATGGGAAGTTAACTAATTTTTGGGAAGATGAATGGATGGAGGGGTTTAAATTAAAGTACAATTTTCCTCAAATATTTTCTCTAGCATGCAACAAATCAGGCAAAGTTGTTGAATTTGGTAAATGGGAGCATGGTAGCTGATAGTGGAATGTAACTTTGAGAAGACAAACTTTTGAGTGGGAAAGGGAACAATGGTCTAGTTTCAACTCCTTACTAAGGCAAAAGAGACTTACTCGGTTAAATCTTTTTGCCGTTGTGTCTCTGTTAACTCAAGTAGGGTGGAAACTCCATTGAGGTCAGTATGGCTAAAATTCTCTCCACCAAAAGTGGAGTTATTTGTATGGTAGCTTGTTCAAAGAAGGATATGAGTGAAAATAGAGCTTTGTAAAAGACATTGCCTTGCTTTGCAGATGATAAATGTGAATTTTCTCTTCTCATGGGGACAGTTGATCACTTGTTTCTACTATGCTCCAACATATGACAATTATGATGTGAGGTATTATCTTGGTAGGAGATCACATAGACTGCTCTAGGAACTGTTAGAATGCTATTCTTTCAATATAAAGGCTGTTATACCCATGAGTAATCTAACACACACCAAACACACACAAACACAATAATTTAAGAGGTTCGACAATTTGCCTACATCCCCGGGCAGAGACAGTTGATTTTTGTATATTGAGGAGGAATTACAAAGAGAACTCTCACACTAGAAAGCAAACTACACCTCACTCTAATGGCTTACTCACTATGCTCTCTTCTGAGTATTTGATAACTCAGCTGCTCTCTCTATTTATACATAAACAAGGGAATGATAGAGAGGAATAAAACAAGGGCCCCTCACATGGGCTCATTTCTTTTCCACCGAAAGGTGGATTGGCCTTTCATGGCCACCATTTTCTTTTCCACCGAAAGGTGGATTCTTCAATAATTATGCTGGAGATTGAGCCACAAACTCTACAAATCTCCACCTTGGCGAAAATCTCATCGCCTACACAAATCAACTTCCTGCCAAGGTGCCCTAAGACACCATACACCCTAGGTGTTTAATACTACGAGATGTGGATCAATTGGAACTTGACCCCAGTAACAATCTTCGTTAACATGTCCGCCGGATTATCTGCTGTACCAATTTTCTGAAGTTCTATATCCCCATCTTCCAAAATCTCGCGAACAAAGTGGAAACAAACCTCAATATGTTTCGTGCGAACGTGATGCACTTGATTCTTCGTCAAGTGGATTACGCTCTGACTGTCACAATAGACGGTAACCTGTTCCTGCTCGATGCCAAGGTCTGCTACCAATCCATGTAACCAAATGGCTTCTTTGATGGCTTCTATCACAGCCATGTACTCAGCTTTCGTAGTGGATAGCGCAATCGTGGACTGCAATGTAGAACACCAACTTACTGGTCCTCCTGCCATAGTGAACAGAGAACTAGTAGTGGAACGACGTTTGTCGAGATCACCTGCATAATCGGAATCAACATAACTGACTACCAGATGGCCGACTGCATCACTTCTCTTGAGCTTCAAACCATGGTCCATGGTCCCCTGAATGTACCGTAGAATCCATTTGGCTGCATGCCAGTGTGCCTTTCCTGGATTGTGCATGTATCTACTCACCATGCTAACGGCCTGGGAGATATCAGGTCTTGTGCACACCATTACATACATCAGGCTAACAACCAAATTTGCATAAGGGAATTTTGCCATGTAATCCTTATCCGAATCATTGCTGGGAGACTGCATTGCACTGAGCTTTAAGTGCGGAGCCAACGGAGTGCTAACTGGTTTCGAGTTCTTGTCCAAGCCGAAACGTTACAAAACTCGTCTCAGGTACTGCTTTTGAGTTAGGTGAACTATGCCTTTCACCTTGTCTCTGGTAATCTCCATGCCCAGAATTTTTCGTGCTTCTCCTAGGTCCTTCATCGCGAATTCTTGGCTCAACTTAGCCTTCAAACGATCTATCTCCACCTTGCTCTTAGATGTCACTAACATGTCATCGACATATAAGAGCAACTAGATGAAGGAACCATTTGCAAGTTTCCTGAAATATATGTAGTGATCGAATTGACTGCGCGTATAATCCAGATCTAACATGAAGCTGTCGAACTGCCTGTACCACTGTCAGGGGGATTACTTCAATCCATACAAAGACTTCTTCAGACTACAGACCAGCTTTTCCTTACCAACTTCTTTGAACCCATCTGGTTGAGACATATAAATATCATCTACCAAGTCACCATGGAGAAATGCTGTCTTCACATCAAGTTGTGCCAACTCGAGGTCAAACTGGGCCACTAAAGCTAGCAAAATATGAATCGAAGAATGCTTAACAGCCAGAGAGAACATTTCATTATAGTCTATTCCCTCCGTCTGAGCATAGCCCTTGGCTACCAGTCTAGCTTTGTAGTGTACTCCATCTCTACTGGTTGGATCCTCCTTCTTGGTGAACACCCACTTACAGCCAATTACTTTTTTGTTCTTTAGAAGTGGCACAAGCTCCCAAGTCTGATTCTTGTAAAGAGACTGCATCTCCTCACCCACAGCTGTCTTCCAGTCAGCCCACTCAGTGGACTGTGTAGCTGCCCTGTAAGTGGTAGGGATATCATTCCCAACTGTTGGTAGTGCATATGTGACGTAATCTTCTAGACGAGCGATTTAACTAGCTGTCTCCTTAGTCTGTTGACTGCAATAGATTCAGGCTATAGTGGAGGTGCAGTGGTTGGGCTATCATTATTAGCATTCTGATCATTCTCCTCCTTCTCATCGACGACTGAATCATCTACATATGTTGGAGCCTCAAGCTCCACCTTGTGCGAATTCCTGGCTGATTCGCTGCTACTGCTGCTGATTTCACTGGAGCGTTCATGCTTCTGTGGATGAAGCATTTCAGACTCATTGAACTTTACATCTTTTATGATAATGATTTTCTTTGACTTGATGCACCAGAGTCTATACCCCTTCACGCCTGTGCTAAAGCCCAAGAATTTTGCTTTATTGGCTTTAGGGTCGAGCTTGTCTTCCTGAACATGATAATAAGCAGGGCAACCAAATATATGAAAAGAATCATAATTCGTAGCATAAGTACCTTTCCACATTTCCATTGGTGTTTTCCCACCGTTTGAAGCTGTGGGCAATCGGTTGATCAGGTGGCTAGCATAAACCAATGCTTCAGCCCAAAAATGTTTCCCAAGTCCAGCACTCAGAAGCATACACTGGACCTTATCCATCAAAGTCTTGTTCATTCGTTCTGCCACCCCATTCTGTTGCGGTGTCTTCCGCACGGTGAAGTGTCTGACAATACCTTCTTTTCGGCATAAGTCAAAAAATGGATTCTCTGTGTATTCTCCTCCGTTGTCTGATCTGAGCCGTTTAATCTTTCTGTCGGTCTGGTTTTCCATCAATTTCTTCCAATTTTGGAAGATCTCTAATACTTCTTTTTTGTGTTTCATCATGTACACCCACACACGACGAGAGTAATCATCAACAAAAGTAACAAACCAGTGTCTACCGCCAATCGATGCTTTTTGGGATGGTCCCCAAATGTCAGTATGTACATAATCAAGAATTCCCTTCGTCCGATGAATTGCAGTGCCAAACTTGATCCTGGTTTGTTTTCCCATAACACAATGCCCACAAAAAGATAACCTGCAAGTCTTGGCACCTTTGAGCAAACGCTGTCTTGCTAGAATCTGCATGGACTTCTCCCTGGGATGACTAAGACGCATGTGCCAAAGTCTGGTCGTGTCCGCATCAGTCTCGTCTAGCTTCTCACAAACTGTGGAAGCTCCACCTCCAATGGTACTCCCTTGTAGGAAGTACAGGTTGCCATGCTTCATTCCCTTCATAACCACAAGAGCTCCCATTACCACCTTGAGAACTCCGGCTTTAATGCTGATTCTGAACCCTTTCGAGTCCAGGGCTCCGAGTGAGATGAGGTTCTTCCGCAAGTCCAAAACTTCTGTCAATGGCCTGATAGTTCCATCATGCAACTTCAAACGGATGGTGCCTATCCCCTTCGTCTTACAGGCAAAGTCGTTGCCCATAAGTATTGATCCACTGTCAATCTCCGTGAATTTAGCAAACCATTCCTGGTTGGGACACATATGATAGGTGTATCCGAAATCTAAGATCCACTTATCATATTGGGACGTGAGTGAAGATCTGGTGAAAGCAAAATCTTCTTCATCATTAGCTGTGTTGGTTGTGGAGGGTTTATCCTTCTGCTGCCCTTTTAACTGTGGGCAATCCTTCTTCCAGTATCCCTTGTTGCGACAGTAGGAACACTCGTCTTTGGCAGGTCTTCGTCTGTCTGATGGACCACGAGATCTGCCATGAGGCCTTGACCAAGAATTTCTTATATTCCTCTTGCTTGCAGGCTGCTTTGTTTCTGATCTGCTTCTAACTGCAAAGGCTCCGCCGGAAGTATCTCTGTGTATCTGCTTGTCTATGCTGCGACACTCATTGTTCTGAAGTACACTAGATACTTCGTCAAATTTAATCTTTTCTTTCCTGTACAGCAGTGTGGTAATTAAGTGTTCATATGTGTCGGGCAAAGAGTTTAACAAAAGCAAAGCTTTATCTTCATCTTGAATTTCGACATCTAAGTTTTGCAAATCAGCTAAAATTTTATTATAATTATTTAAATGTTCGGCCATAGATATACCTTCACGAAACTGGAACCTGAAGAGCCTTTTTTTCAAGTAGATGCGGCTCTCTATGCTCTTCGTCATGTACTTGTCCTCCAATTTCTTTCAGAGTACCTTCGCATTTGCCTCCTTCATCATAAAGTACTTCTGGTCCTTCATGAGACAAAGTCGAATTGTGCTGCAGGCCTTGCGATTCATTTTTTCCCAGTCTACATCCGTCATATCCTGGGGCTTCTTCTCCTCCAGGGCAATCTCCAGGTCTTGCTGGAACAAGACATCCCTCACTTCGCATTGCCATATGTTGAAGTTGTTCGTACCATCAAACTTTTCCACCTCAAACTTCGCGTTGGATGTCGTACTCCTTCGTGAGTAGCTGCTCATTGTAGAGCTGCTCGGTGTGGTGGTATCTGTATTCTGTCTTTCTTTTGCCATGCTAACAATTTTCTGCTATCAGAAAATCTCTCCAAAGGCTCCACTAAGGTAGAACAACAACTTAGGAGCAAAATTACCAGAAACAGAGACCAAAGTTGTGTCCGGAATGGGCGAAAATGATGGGAACAGTTTGAACTGGCAAAAAAAGGGCCAAAATCGGACCAAAAAGGGCAAAAAATGAATCCGGTCAACGCCAGCCAACGCTGATCAATGATGGTCAGCGGTCAACGCCGGTCAAAGTCTGGTCAGTAGGTCCAAATACGGGTCGAGTCGGTCCAATCAACCGCGTGCTGGACCGTTCTAAATGAACTGGGCTAAATGAAGTGAACTGGGCTGGTCAACTCTGGCCTTGACCAGTGGACTTGGGCTGGGCCAAGTCAAGTCTTTACTAGGCTTTCTGATGTTGGGCCGGGCCTCTGCAATTGGGCTGAAAAAAATGGGTTGGTCTAAGCAAAATGGATCGAGTTGGGTTACTGAGTAACCAACCAAGTCATCGAGTCACCGAGTCGACTCAGTTACTGTTCATATTCTCTGCAGAAATTCTGAATTTCAGAGTTAATGCCGTGTTTGGTAAAAACGTAAAAAACGAAAGCTTTAAACGGCTGCTACGGCCTTGTTTTAGCTCCGATTTTGACGCATAAGATACCGTTGAACTCGTATCGATGAGCTCTACAATCAAAACTCTAAATTTGAGGTGTTCGAATCGGGTCAAATTGTGGACCTGAGCTCTGATACCATCTTTGTTATACCCATGAGTAATCTAACACACACCAAACACACACAAACACAATAATTTACGAGGTTCGGCAATTTGCTTACATCCTCGGGCAGAGACATTTGATTTTTGTATATTGAGGAGGAATTACAAAGAGAACTCTCACACTAGAAAGCAAACTACACCTCATTCTAATGGCTTACTCACTATGCTCTTTTTTGAGTATTTAATAACTCAACTGCTCTCTCTATTTATACATACACAAGGGAATGATAGAGAGGAATAAAACAAGGGCCCATCACATGGGCTCATTTCTTTTCCACCAAAAGGTGGATTGGCCTTTCATGGCCACCATTTTCTTTTCCATTGAAAGGTGGATTCTTCAATAATTATGCTGAAGATTGAGCCACAAACTCTACAAAGGCTTTGTGCCCAAAGAAAGAAGTGTTAGGCTTCTAGAAATTGATTTTCTATGCAACGGTATGATCCATTTGGTTAGCAAGGAATGATCTAATTTTTAATCAAAAGCCTTTTGAGGTGCGAAGTATTTTAGACTTGATTAAAATTCGTATTACTTGGTGGTCTAAAGCAAATGGTCTAAGAGGGTTGAACTTCTTATCAATAACTGAAATTGTCCAGAACATTTCCAAGATTGGAGTTTGCTTGAGAAAGAATGATCCACAGAGATTGGTGGTGTCCTGGTCACCATAAAGTGCTGATGGGTTCTGTATTAAATTTAATATAGATGGTGCATCAAACGGAAAGCCTAGCAATGCAGGGTTTGGAGGAGTTTTGAGAAATTGTATTAGTAAGGTAGTTTCATTGTTTTATAGTATTGGAGTGGTTAACTCAAATCTAGCTGAATTAGCTGCAATCAAGGAGTCATCGAAGTGGTTTGCCCAGTATATGTTATGGATAGGCCTAAATCCTATATTGAATCTCACTCGCTAGCTCTCACCTGGGTAAGAGATGAAAATAGTAGGCCTTGGAGGTATACTAGTATATGCGATGCGTTAGATATTTTGAGAAAGCAGATTGGTTTGTTAAAATACGAAGAGAGGCTAACAAATATGCTGATGGTTTAGCTAAGGCTTGTGTCAATAGGGGTGTTGATTTGGTGGAATGGATGGTATGATTCTCTGGTTTGCAGGGTGAAATGTCTCTAGTTTGCAGGGTGAAATGACTTCCTGCCATGGTTGATTTTGTGGCTACAATGAATTGTTTTTTTCAAATTATTAAATTGGTGGAAGTGATTGCAAGTAGTACCAATGTAATATGGACTGGTAGATTTTTCTTCAGTAAATGTGTTAGATGCTCTGCTTTGGAGTTTAGGGATGAGAGTGAGTCTTTAGGTACTCACAAGGAGTTGCTGCTTAATTATTATTATTTTTTTCAAGTTGTTGTTAAGGGCTTGGTATATGTTTTTTAGGCTTGGTCGACTTATGTACATCAATCGGGTTATGAGGGTGGGTGCCGGCATCTTTGAATTTGGGTAAAGTTGTATGGCTTTATGCCTTATTGATCACTAAGAATAATAATACCTATTTTGCTGTTAAAAAAATAGATATCAGTATCCAAACTTTTCATTAGAGCTGACAAAATCTAACCCGATCCGAAAAACCTGACCGGATTGATCCGAAACCTGAAAACATATTAAAATCAAGTGACCTGAACCCGAGACACCTGAAATCCAAAACGACTCATGCCCAAAATGATCCAAAACCCGAAATGACCCGTATTCGAATGACCCGAAACACAAAATGTCCCGAACGACTTGAAACCTGAGAGAACTCAAATCCGAACTCGACTTGACTCGAAACCCGAAACAACCATACTTAAAAACCCAAATTAACCTGATTTTTTTGTAGCAAAAATATCTTTCTTGTTAAAGTGATGGTGGTAAAGTATAAATTGTTACCTCATCATTTCATATATACTCATAATTATAAATAAAATTAAGGTAACATGAATTGAATTTGAAATTTACTTATAAGAAACATAATATTAATATACTGTAACTCTATAAATTGTTCCTTTTACTTTTACAGTTTTACTGTTTGGCCATCGATTTGACAAATAAAAAATAATATTTGATATTTTTATACTTTGAAGTATGATACCAATGTAATTAAATCCAGAAACACTATGTTTGGTCGATAAACGACAAGCTTATCTTATTAAATTTATTTTTAAATTACATTATATTTACATGATTTAATTAAATTCTAATAAATGGATCTTGGTAGATGTCTTGAAGTAAATTTTCTTCCTCCTATGTGTCACTCTTCCTAAAAACATTCCTAAATCACATATTTTTTATGACTCGTGAGAAAGACGAGTCATATAACTTAAATATAACTTTCCTAAAGCACATATTTTTTTTAGAAGTTAGCACTCTTTAAGTAGGCTATATGAATTATTTAAAAAATGTAGAATTTTAATTTATTTTGATGTATTTTTAAAGAAAAAAGGGTAAAATCGTCTCTTAATAAAAAGAATAGTTTTATAATATAATATTTTTAAAAATATATGTTAAATAATTTAATTTTTCGATTGTAATCTGAATATCGCCGAATTCAGATATGCATTGAATTTTATCACGACTTAAATTAGAGTTTAATATATTATGTTATTAACAAAGAGAAGAAAAAAAATAAGAACAAAGTTTCTCTACATTTATTAATACTAACATGAACTTAATTAGTAATTACACTGAAATTTAGAAATGATAAAAATAAGCTAACTTTGCGGGTCAACCTGAATTTAAAAAAAATGGTGCAACCTAATGGGTCAACCCGAAACTCGAGATGACCTACAATCTGAATGGCCCGAAACCTGAGATGAACCGTAACTTGAAACCACCCGAGCCTGAAACGATCCTAACTCGAAACAACCTGTAACCCGAATAACCTGAACTCGACTCGATCCAAACCCGACCTAAACCTGACCCGTCTGATTGCTACCTCTACTTTTCATAGTTATGTCCATGGCGAAAAGAGTTCAGTGGATATGGATTGTCTCAACAGGATATGGATAATATCTCACATGTATGCCCCAACTTCATTTGGTAGGCAGCCACACACATGCAAGTGCAATAATAAGTAAGAAAAATTTCAACTTCCAAACTCAAGCTCCTGAATATCTTGAATGCCAAAGAAGATTTGAAAGTCCAATTATTTTGTATTAGATATTTACACCAATCATGCATTTTGGGTTATTTTGTAAAATTGAATACAATTATCTTATTGTATACTCATTTCCATTTTATCTTCTTTTTTTTTTTTTTCATCCAGAAGCCAGAAACAATTATTAATTAGGAGATCGAATATAATAGAGCTAGCCATCAAAATCATGTGATTGATTCTCATTTTCCAATTAAAAAACAAGAATAAAACTTTAGAGTAAAAAGACAATGATTGTGTTTTTGAAATATACAAGTTGCATTATATTTAAATCAATAATTACCTTTTTTATTGTATCAAGTACTTTTTAATGTTACTGTTTAATTTCAATTGGATACTTTAGTGATTCTGCTCAAAACTCCGTCAATTTAATTCCTACGTGGCATCAACATACATAGCATCCAATGTTTCATGTATTGCTAGCCTAGGTTTCGAGAGTCGGCTCTGATACCATTTTAATGAACTTTCCTCCCACTTGGCACAATATTGTCCGATTTAGCAAACCAAGTCTCATGGTTTTAAAACGTGTTGTGCAAGTGGAGGTGAGAATCACTTATAAACAGCCTAGTCACATCCACTCTAGGAGTTATGTGATACCAAGACTTGACCCCCATCTTGGGGCGTCACAATCTCCCCTCATTTGAGCACAATGTTCTCGCTATGTAGTCCCACACTCGATAACTCACCACTAAGCTTTCGAGAGTTAGCTTTGATACCACTATAACGACAACTGACCAGAACAGTCAAGGGTAAAATCACCCCAACTTCTCTTGGACAACAATCAGAACAGTCAAGGACAGCAAAGGAACTTCCAACCAGCAGCCCACTCAGTTCCCAAATCAAAGAAAAATGACCTAGAGAGTCTTGTAAGGCAAGTGGCAACTCAGCAACAATAGTTGGTATCTCAACAACAATAGTTGATGATCTCACAAGATCAGTTCATAGCAGAGGAAAGGCAATTTGGGATTGAGATAAGACAAACCACTGCAAAACACGAACAAGTTATTCAAAGGTTAGAGGTACAAATGGGGCAACTGGCTAAAGAACTGAGTGGCAGAAAGCAAGGTGAGCTTCCAGCTCAACCACTACCTAATCCAAGAGGACATCAGCAACTGAATGCCGTGACAACTCTCTGAAATGGTAAGATCATAGGCATTGATGAGCCTGTACAAGTATCTCCAAATAAAGCGTCCACATCAAAGGTAAGTGAAATGGAGAAATGGAATGCACCACCATTCCCTCAAAGGTTAGTAAAGCCAAAGAAAGAAAATAAAGTGCTTGATATCTTTGAAACTTTGAGAAAAGTAGAGATTAACATTCCTTTATTAGATGCAATTAAACAAATTCCTGAATATACTAAATTTTTGAAAGATTGTTGCACTAACAAAAGGAAGTTTCAGGAACATGAGACAATGGCTTTAGCTGAAGAGGTAAGTGCTATGTTATTAAGAAAACTACCACTAAAACTAAAAGATCCGGGTAGTTTTACCATTCCTTGCAGGATAGGTGATCAGCTTTTTGAGCATGCATTATTGGATCTAGGGGCGAGTGTAAATTTGCTGCCATATACTATGTTCAAGACACTAGGTTTAGGGGAGCTTCAACCAACTTTCATACCCTTGCAACTTACAGACAGAAGCATCAAACGACCAAGAGGCATTCTTGAGGATGTCTTGGTGAAGGTAGGTGAATTTATTTTACCTGCTAATTTTATAGTATTAGATATGGAAGAATGTCTTATGCCATTACCTCTGCCCGTAATATTAGGAAGACCTTTTATGATAACTGCTGATACGAATATTTGTGTAAAAAATGGTATTGTCACTATGAATGTAAATGGTGAGGAGATAGAATTCAAAATATTTAATACATTAAATTCACCCAAAGATGATATGGACTGTTCTAATGTAGGCTTGATGCAAGGTGTTGCTAAGCAAGTTTTTCAGGTCTAGCACATTAATCCGTTGGAGACCACCATAACCCAATCTTTCAAAATATTGGATATTGAGCCTGCATCCGAAGATGTTACTGATGACATCTTTGAGGCTGTGCACCTCCCTGAAGTCTACCCTAAGCATCCAAGACTGGGTGATAAGAAGAAGTTGCATGTGAATGAGCTGGAAAAATTGAGTCATGATGAATATGCAGCACCACCAAGAGCACTTGAGCTACATATAGTGGGCTTTTAGTACTCCTTGCCAAAAGACTAAAGTTGAATATGTTATAGAGAGCGCTTGAGCTGTTCAGACTTTGACAACCATATAGCTCAAGTGCCTCTATTAAGGTCAGTGGTACTGAGGCCACTGAGTACGATATGGTTTTATTTTTGTTAATTGTTCTCATTATTTTTCATTTCTTTTTAGTCCTTTTATAGTTTATTTGATTACCAATACTTTCTGCCCTTGCCATCAAGCACACTACACAGTGTGCTCGAGCGCACTTTCGCCCTGTTCTCCATAGTGATCGAGCACACTCGGGGCAGACAATCACATGATGGTTTTAAACATATTTCCCTCACTTATCACACACTTTCCCTCACCATACACTCAATCACTCACTCTCTCTCTCTCTCTCTCTCTCTCTCTCTCTCTCTCTCTCTCTTTCTCTCTCTCTCTCTCTCTCTATTGCCCAACAGCTACTCCACTCACCCTCAACACTCTCACCACCAACACCCACCACCCACCACCCACCACTACCCTATCACCATAAAACTTCACTTCCCCCACTTTACATAACCCTGCACCATTTCTTCCCTTCTTACATTCCATTCCCCATTTTCTCCCTACATTGCCAAGCCAATTCCATTTTTCATACATTCTCACAAATATTATATTGCATATACACTTGTTGTTTCTTGTGGGGCTGTTTTAGTGGAATTGCAGGGGGTTAGAACCATTTCAGAGTCCCCTCCGTGAGATCAGTCTTTAGGTTGCTCCCAACCTGTTCGATCATTTGCCTGAATTTGTGTGCTCGAGCATAAGACATCTGTGATCGAGCATAGTACACCAAGTACGATCAGGCGCACATCATCTGTTATCGAGCGCAAACTGGACAGAAACTTGCCAGGATGCCTAAACAGTTCGCTTCTAACTCTCGTTCCTCCAACGTTCATACCCAGTCATCTCGGCCCGGTTTTGAACAAAAAGAGATCTTGTTCGAGACTACTTTTAACATTGATGCCGACTTCAAGAGCTTGGATGCCACTCGATGGGCAGTTCAAGAATTCAAGAACCGGGGACTAAAGAGGCTATTCAAGCCTATTTATTCGACTGCATACACTTGGTTTGTGGTCCAGTTCTACGAGAACTTATCCTTCGACTGCAACAAACTGGGGATCTTATCTTCATCAGTCCAGGGCAAGTTTATAAAGGTGACCACTACTGACATAGCTACTGCTCTTCACTGTTATGATGAGTCACCTCCTGAGGATACACAGATAGAGGAGCAGCCGGAACCCTTTCCCTTACCCCAGATCATTGAGGACATGTGTGCGGGCCAGTACGTTGATCGGCACAACAATGCTAGGAGCCGATCCAAGTTGTCTCCACGACTCTGGCTCGTGGATTCCATCCTCTAGCGGAATGTGTGTCCATTAGGGCACAAGACCCAGATGAGAGACCAGTTTCTTTAGGCCTTATATACATTATACAATGGCCATTGGTATTCCGTTCCGGCTGTCATATGGAGCCAGCTCCATAAGTTCTGGGACCATATCCACGACCATTAGACCATCACGGCGAATGCATAGGGGCTCCTCTTCCCGTTCCTCCTCAGCTATATATTCAAGAAGAAGGGGATCAAAAGCTCTTCCATTGATGGACCCGTGAGTGATCACCCATTCTTTGGGAAGAGCCAGTGGAGTATGAGCCAGTTCTACATGCCTAGAGGACCCCGAGGGCATGCACCTACTGATGAGCGAGTGGAGGATAATCTTGTGGACACCGAGCACCCCATAGAGAGCCATACTTGAGAAGAGGACCAGTCAGACATGGGACCCACCGAGTACCTGCACCTTCTTGATGAGCTGTCCTCTTTTCGATGTGAGCTCTCTGACATTTGTCGGGAGGATAGGGAGGCAACATTACAAGTAAATTAGCACATTGATGGCTTGGAGGCCCGTTTAGAGAGGCAGGAGGTGATGCTCAAAGCCATTCTTGATCGACTACCTCCCGCCCCTGGTACCTCATCGACTGCACCACAAGGAGACCAGCAGTGAGAGAGGTGCCTTGTCTAGCTGAAAACGTAAAACTTAGCGCTCATGGGAGGCACCCCATAGTATATCCTTTTATTTTCAGCATTTTTACATTTCTTGTTAGTATTTCTTTTTATAATTGTTTACTATTAGTATCTTTATTTTCTGGTATTATGTTTGTTTTTCTTTTTCATGGACAATGTGTGTACACCAATTCAAGTTTGGGGGTGTGCTACGAGCTATGCTAACCATCTAGTTCTCCATTTCCCAGGTCAGATCTTTCCATGTCACTCACACATTGGGGACGATGTGTAAATTAAGTTTGGGGGTATGGGAGACATATTCACACATTTTGTCCCAGTTTTTTTTAGTATTATTGAAAAGATAAATGCATGTTCATATCATTTTGAAAATTTTGGTTGATTTAAAACAAATATTATGATAAAACTTCATCAGTAAGTTTAAAATCTAGAACACATCGTCTAATAATAAAGTTTTAAAAGTTTAATTACCTACTTCAAGGAATTTAAGAATTCACAAGTTTGATCTAAATATGACACAGGCACATTAGCACATAATTGTGTGGGGTATAACATACAATTTTTAAATATATGTTTTCATGACCTATCTGTAATTGGATAACTTGTTAGAAGAATACTTTGGCATAGAAAAATAGAGAAAAAATGTTTATTGCACAAAAAGAGAAATAAAATGCTCCTAATGATCATTAAATAAACTTCCCACTGAGTAATTGGACCTCTTGCCTCAGTAAGCAGTGAGTGTTCACGTCAAAATGTGGGAATTATGCATACAATGATCATTAAATAAAGTTTTCACTGAGTAACTGGACCTCTTACCTCAGTAATCAGTGAGTGTTCACGTCAAAATATGAGAATTTTGCTTGGCAGTATTAAGACCAGTTAGTTTCGTAGCCTTTTTTACTCGAGTTAGTAAGTCCTTAGGGGTGTCTTTACACCTAATGCCTTAAAACCATCTGGTTTGGGAGTCATTGGCTAAATACTCACTATATGGGTCAATCAGAAAGCTTAATGGAACTCAACATGGCAAAAATCTCATAATAAAATAAAAAGAAATAAATAAAACTATGCCATTATTGTTCATTTTGATAGGAAATGCTTAAATATTCATATTTAAGCCCCTTAATTTACAATTGTTAAGCTTTTTATTTACGTATTTTAGTATATTCTACTTCATTTTTATGTTTTCTGTGTTTTTTATAGGTTCTTGAAGAAAATGTAGCATTTTGGAGCTCTAAGGAAGAAATTTGAAGACCTGTAAGCAGCCAAGTGCGATCGAGCGCAAGGTGTCTATGCTCGAGCACACAAGCACTCGTGTGTACACATAGAAGGCTCGAGTGCAACCCTGTGCTCGAGTGCAAAAGCATGGGATCGAGTGCACACGTGCAGTAAAGTGGCAGAGCCAGTTTTGGAAAGATTGATTTGGGTCTTGTTTTGGAAATTAGGGTTTCGGGGTATCTTTAGAATCTTATAAATAGGCCTGTAAAACACAAAAAACATCATTTTTTAATCTTCATTTCAGTTGTAAGCTTTAGAGAGGAATTGATGACTCTTCTCCATAGTATTTTTTGGGTTTATTCTTTTCTACTTATTTTATGTTATGGTGATGTTTAGCATGACTAGCATGTGTAACTAACTTCTTAATAGGGCTCGATTGAAGCTCTAATTATAATTTTCCATATATGAGTATTGTTGACTTTGCAAATAGCCATGTTATGATGCTTTAATTGATTAATGCCTATTTTATTGAATTCTTCATATGTGTTTGTCTAATCAACGTATGCATGTGGTATGAAGTAGTTAGTTAGATCAATTTGGATGACCAAGTCTTGGGTCTGACAATAGTAATAAAAGAAATCCATGCTGGATTCTTAGCTTAATCAACATAGAAAACCGCGAGTATACAACATGCCTTAGGTCTCATGTGGTTGTCGATTTCCACAAACCTTATGCTCTCTTAAAGAGCAACTCAGTATACACCATGCTGAATCCCTTAAGAGAGAAAAGAGTTAGAGTGTACACCATACCTAACTCATTGCTTAGGGAGATCAATAGCCTAAAAAGCGGACCAAGCCCTTAGGTTGACAACCATTAGGTATTCATGGTAGGGCTAGAGCATTGGCACATTACTTATTGGGAAAGTATGATTAGTGGTGGATATCAAAGCCATATGTTCTTATCATTATCAATCTAAACTCAATATTTATTTATTTCATTTTATATTATGAAACTGATTCTAAAACGAAATTCACCAATCCCTGTGGAGATGATCTCGCATTTGCACATTATGCTACTGTTGACCTTGTATACTTGCAAATAAAACTGTACGATTATTTGCTTAATAATTTAGGTAGATTTTTGCACGATAGGGTTTAAAGTGAAGAATGTTATTTTCGTCCTTGTCCCCATTTGAAAAAATATTTTATGTCCTCATAATTTTCCTTAAAAGATCATGGATTTTAGTCCTCTATTAGTCAACCGTTAAAAATTAGGTCAAAGGTTATGCCAGCTCATTAAAACAATTTAGAACCCCATTTTACCCCTATCATCTCTTTTTTTTAGTTTTTTTCTTAATTTATTTGTACTATTGATTCAATTAAAAAAATATAACTTTAAAAAAATATTAATAAACAACAAAACATGAAACTAAACGATGAACCCTAGCCACTTCATCTTCTGCGTTTCCAAGGCGAACCCTAGCCACCCCGTCTTCTGCGTTTCCATGGTGAACTAGTCGTTACTAACGGAAATCTTGTTGGCGCTCACTTCTCTCGCACAATTACCTTCCATCGTTGCGATCTCACAATCTCAATATAAAGTTACTGGAGGTGAAGTTTTGCTTGATAATAGATAATGACGGTTGGCTGGTACTGGAAAGTATGATTTAAATTTCTCTTAAACCAATCGAATCAAAATGAGCCTTTGAGTCCCACGTCATTGTCTTCCCCGACGTTTAGTCCATTTCAGCTCAACTCATCACCTTCATGATGCAAGTGTCTCTCTTTAGTCCAACTCGTCTTCCAATGTTAGTGCCTCTCCAGCCCAATGCACGACTCTCATTCCCTGGCGTTAGTGTTATATCTTAGGCGAGTTTCAGATCTGCAGATCTACTTAAAGTCCTGTGAATAGTTCTGATCAGATCCGGTCCGATCAACCTAGGTTTGGATCCGTTGAGCTGACCAAGATCAGAACAGTGTCATAATCGGTACCATTTCCATGCGCCAGCGTCGGTGCCGATAATCTTCTCTGACCAAAAAGAATGTCACCCTCTAGATCAGAATCCTTCGATCTTTTCAGTTTAGGTGTCCATTTATAGTACTCATCTCTTTCAATGATTTTTGCTCTTGTTTTTTCATCTTTTCTTTGTGTTCTTGATTTTTTGTTCTTAATGTTTCTTGATTCAGGTTTGATATTTTTTTGTTTATTTTATTTATTAGAAAAGATATTTTTGTCATCCATTGAAATTATTTAATAGACTTGATTAAAATGTTCAAATTATGCTTGTTTTTTATACTTTGATTTTAAGATATGATGAGAAGTAATATCGTCTTTTTATTATTTTAGTTAAGTTTTTATTGATTTGTCAAAAGTCAAACATGGTCATGGTAGGTATGTGTATGTTTTCGAAACTTTGTGTGGTAAGTGTAACTGAGGATGTACCTCATGTGGGTTTTTGTAATTTCTTGAAATAATATTACTAGCAAGATTAGCAGTAGGGGCTGTAGTGATGATAAGACACATTAACTATCTATATTGATTTGCGATCAAGCCTAGTATAATAGGGGAAGATACATCGTGTGAGGAGGAACCAATGTTGAAAGTGTGAAGGGATTGATTTAGAGATGTAATGAATGCACTGTTTGAAGGTGCGATATTGGCAAAATGTTGATAGACAACATTATGTGGCATGGGTTTGTTCCAATTGTATGGATATACAATAATTTTAGAGCACTTGGCCTTTGTGTGGCCATCACCCTTACAATGGGTACAATGATAATGAGAATTGGATCGACCGTTGAAGCCACGAGTGGTATGATTCCCATAGTTTTGATTATGTGGTGATTTATGCACAATAACATCTACAGCCAGATGACCTATATGCATCAAACGTTGTTTCTCTTCTTGATTGTTAATAGAAAAGGCTTTACTAACTGTAGTTAGAGGTTCCATGGCCAAAATTTGATTACAAAAGTGAGAATACCTATTGTTGAGGCCTATCATGAATTGGTGTACTTGTTCCTACTATCAAGAATGATGGATTTCCTTAAGTGCACCACATAAGCACTCTGGAATCATAGCATAATAAGCTAACTCATCCCAATGAGTTTTCAAGGTCGTGTAATAAGTAACGAGAGAGATTTTCTCCATATTGTGATTGCAAATTTCTCTATACAAATGATGGATTCGATGATTATTGCTTTGGGAAAAATGCTCTTCGAGATATAACCAAACTTCATGAGTAGTGCCACTATAAATCATGTTACTAGCAATATCTTTGCTAATAACATTAAGAATCCATGATAATATCACATTGTTGCATCGTTCCCATGCCTAAAAATTAGGGGAAGAATATGACAGTTTGGTTAAGTTTCCATAAAAAAAAATTAGTTTATTATTTGTAGTCAATGCCATCTTTATGGCCTTCCTCCAAGTAGATTAGTTATGTCCAGTCAAAAGAGATGTAACCAGGATTGCACAAGGGTGATCAAAATGGTGCAAAAAATATGGGGAAGTTTGGTTATTGATGGATGAAGAAGATTGATTTACAGCGAAGGTGTAACCATCAGTTACCATCACTTTTAAAAAAAGGATCACAAAGATCAGAAATATAGAAACAGATCACAAAGATCACGAGAAAAGGATGGAAAAAAACTGTAGAAAATTGAATCACTTTTGCTATGATACTATAAAAATCTTACATTATTATCAACCCTCAAATTTTTTGTCGAGTCTAAGCAATCTGAAGAGATAACAAAGTGAGAGAAAGAGGTCCATGATGAGATGAAGGTGAACAGTTCATGGCATAGATATTGAGCAATGTGAAAGCCAAATATATATTGTTGGAATATATAGATATATGATGCCAAAATTCTGAATAAAGATAGGAAATTATTAATATAAAATAGACAACTAAATACGAACAATAGAAGAGATTTACATAGAAAAGTCACTTATCTATTGTGGCGCGCATAACACTATTCTTAATGGTTGATTCGCACTCCCTGGAGTTGTAAATCGGTTTAATTGGGTTCTCTAACGTGCAACTTGTAATACTCGTGTTCTTAAAGTATGGGTAAAGAAGTAATTTGATAAATATGACATGAAATTAAAACAATATATATATACATGAAAGATTTATTATTGAATAAAATAATTCTTTTGAAAAAAAAAAACAGACTATTGAGGAGCCAACACCTGGACACCCAGGTATTGGCTCTAAAATGAAAGGCAATTGAAAAAATGGTGGTGGTGGTGAAGTGTTAATATAAATTGAGTTTTTATTTATTTATTACTTACCAAATCCCGTTTGGTTTCCTTCTTTCTTCAGTTCAAATTTTTTTCTTTCTTTAAATACTTGGAGACCGAAAGACAGGTTAAAAGAGTAAAACTTTGAAGGGGTTTACGAGAGAATTTTAAAGAGAGTCGAGGAAAGCTCTAAGAAAAACAAAAGGTAATAATGTGAATTTTATTTTTTGAATTTAGCATACATTAAATTTTCCGGAACTTAAAGTGAGAATTTTTAAAGGGTATGATTTCTGGAAGAACTGAAGAATAAATTAGAAATTTTAATATAAATATTATGTCAGGTGTTGACGATCAGCAATTGAAAGAAATTACTGAAAGAAACAGGAAAGGCAAGAAGGTGATCCACAGGTAACTCTAAGTGCTACGCGGTGAGTTAAATTTTACTTTAAGTAATCAAGATAAATATGAAATATATAGTGAAAATATTTGAATAAATTATTAACTTATGATTTGAGGATAGATGAAAGTTGGTTGATGGGTATAACAGAAATAATTGATATGTAGAGAATTATTATATGAGAAGTAATATTATTAGAATAATGAGTCGAATTAATAATGAATGTGATAAATGAAATTCTTGACGAGCTATGGTTAATGATTTGATATGATATATGAGGAGAAGAATTTAGTGAAATTGATCAAATAATAATTTGAGAAGAAGTGGGATAGCTAATTTGAATGTCTGAATACGTGCTTGTTTTTATATTATTGTTCATATGCATATTTCATATCATTATTCATATGAATATACATGAAATAAAAGAACTGAGAGGGGGCCGGTCTAAATGAAAACCGTGACAGCCGGTATATACTAGAAAAAAATAAAAATTATGACAGCCGGTATATACTGGTGAGAAATGAAAAACCGTGACAGCTGGTATATGCTAGTGAGAAATGAACACCGTGACAGCTGATATATGCTGGTGAGAAATGAAAACCGTAACAGCCGGTATATGCTGGTGAGAAATGAAAATTGTAACAGCCGGTATATGCTGGTGATAAAAGAACCGGGAAGGCAGCCGGTCTAAGATAAAAACATGCCAGTATGTGGGAAGACGTTCCCAATAATAATAACATTTAAATTCATGCATTGCATTTGCTTTAAATATTGATTGTTATTGTTTGAGATGCTAAAGTTCTATTCATGATTGTAAATTTATTGATAGATGAATGAGTCTCACAGAGAGACAAATATGATGAGGAAGAAATATAATATGATGAGAATTATCTGGGAGACTAATTATATGTTGTGAACCTCATAATGAGGTACTTATGAGATAGAATTGATAGTCTCAAGATGATTAATTATATGAGAATAAGAGATTAATAAAGGATGGAGATTTTGATATGAGTAGTGATAATAGAATGTTATTATCAAAATATATGAATAAATATTGGAAGATTAATTATACAAATTAAATACTTTAAGTAAATTTAATTCATTGAGCTTGTAAAGCTCACTCCTCATTGTACAATGATTTCAGGTAGTAGGCATGACATATAGACTTGTGAGCAGAGTTTCAGACTAAATCATTTTCTGTAAGCCTCATGGTTTGGTCCACATCCTCAAACTAATGAGAAAAAAAAAACATTTGTAAATAATCATGCATATTATGTTGTATAAAATGTTTAAGTTGAGATCTGAATGATGTATCTCTCCCGTTGAGGGTTGATGAATGATGTAAATAAGTGCAATTGCTATATTTTTTTGTTGCATATATGTGTCGTGCTGGGATTTTCAAAATGTGACAACACTGTCTTAGGGGTGGCTAACCCTAGCTGGGTCATTACACAACCCTCCAGGATACACACAATAGTTGTTCAACGTAAACGTGCACTCATAAATACGTAGAACTGGTTTGAACAACTCTTTTGACTGTTACTTGCGAAGTGGAATGTTTGACAAAAGGGAGGGTAATTGATTTTTCAAAGAGTGAATTTAGGGTGAGGATATTGGTGCCAGTAAATTTGAGTGTTTAGGAAATAGGAGGTAAGATCCCTATTTATAATAAATGAGAGTTAACCAAGTTGTGACACCTAGCATGCTAGTAGTCAGAATTCTGTCAAGACCCATGCCACCTCTTGGCACGTGTATGCCATGTGTGAGAATATTAACCCAACTTGTTGAAACATGTATAGAATCATGCCACTACATGACACGTGTTATGCCGTGTGTCATCACCATACTAATCCATTTAACATGTGTCATTCCACATGTAATCATCATAAATAATATTCGAAATTTAATTAGTTTAAACCAATTCTAATAATAAATTAATTTAATTTAAATCAATTCTAACAATCTCCCATATAATTTAAATTAAATTAAGGAAGGAATAGGGAAAGAATAAGAACATGAGATAGCCATGCATCGATGTACGTGGTACCCGAAGGTTTGAACCAATTTTAGGATAAATAAGATAAGGTCACTAGAATTAGGTGGACTTAATGTTATTGAACCTAATTGTTGGTATTTGTTTAAGAATTAAACGGGAAAAGAGTTCAGCATCAGGTTAGCCTTGTGCACCGCAGCTCAGCCTTGTGCACTGCAGCCCACAGCATGCCCAGAAGTCCCCCTCTACAGGCCGTGCCGCAGCCCAACCTTCCCAAGCCGCGGCATCTAGCAACTGAAGAAGAATGGTGAAGGTTCAGCCCTGTCTGCGCTGCAGCCAGCCCTGTTTTGGGCCGTGGCGCCAGGCACACCTGGAGCATGTTTTTCAACCTTTTGAGATAGTGCGTGGAGCATGGTTAAAATGCACAGGTTCACTTAGACTCTTAGAAAGCCATGAGTCTTTGGTTCTTGAGATCTAAAGGTGGAGATTGATCTCCAAGATTGGATGAGGAAGTCATTGCCTTATATAAAGGGTCATCTAGGAGCCATTCAAGGTGTGATGGAATAATCTCAACAAGAGAGAATGACATGTGAATGTGTGAAATAGAACACATGGTGTATGAGAGTGCAAAGACACAAAACATATAGGAGAGACTCATTCAAGAGAGGATGGTTGTTTAGAGAGAGAGTAGTATAGATTGGGGATTCAAGGGACTTGTAATAGGAATTTTCTTGGGGAAAATTCCAAGGAAACACTAGTCCTTATCACTTTCTTTTTCTCTTCTTTCGTTCTTTAAGAACTTGAGGATTCTTGAAGAGGTATTGCTGTAATTATAAGAACTCCATTGATTTAGTGCAGAGAACTCAGAGGAGCTCACGGGGACGTAGGCACATTGTCGAACCTCAATAACAATTACGTGTGTTCTTTCTTTGATTGCTATTTGATTCCAGTTCATTACAAGTCATTCTAGACTTGGGTGTTTGGTAGATCACCACTTAGGCATCTTGAGGTGATTTCCAATAGTGGTATCAGAGCTGTGGTCCAATAACAGTGGTATTAGAGCTGTGGTCCAAAAACAGCTGGGTATCGGAGCAAGAACAGTGAGTATCGGAGCAAGACTCCAAGAATCAAAGGTCAACTTCTTGGGTGATTCAAGAATGGAGGAAAGATCAAGACCTGATCATGTTCTTGAGGTTCAAGAACGGTATTGAGATCAATCTTTGATCGTGTTCTTGAGATCTAGAAGTTAGAAAGCAATTATGGGTGCTGCATAAATCTGGGATTTTCTCCGCAAGATGGGTTCAAACTTCTTCATTGAGAAGTTTAATGGAAAGAGGGACTTTTCCCTTTGGAAATGAAAAATCAAGGCAGTTCTCATGCAACAAAAGGTGAACTTAACGATTGGAGAAGATGACACTTTTCCAATAAGTATCACGGAGTTCCAGCAGAATAAGATGAAGAAGATGGCATACAACACCATCTTTCTGCACATATCGGATAGTGTGACAAAAAAGTGCGGAGACTCAGAAGATCCAGCTATCATTTGGAAGAAACTAGATGAGTTATTTCTTACCAAAACTCTTCCTAATAAGATATATCTTCTGAAACAAATCTTCGCTTTTAAAATGGATCCTAATATAGAGTTGCAAGATAATCTTGATATGTTTAACAAACTAGTTCACGATTTGGCTAGTTGTAGTATAAAGTTCCTGGATGAACAATTGGCTGTTATTTTGTTAAATTCTTTTCCTGGTTGTTTTGAAAGTTTGATTAATGCAATTGAATATGGAAGAGATACACTAACTAAGGAAATCATGATTAATGCTATAAGGGCTCATGATTTCAAGGCCAAGATGAGGGAAGCATCAAGTGGAGAAGAGTTGTTCGTTAGAGGAAGGCCAGCAACTCGGTATGGCAGTAACATACATGGCTACTACTGGGACAAAGGTAGAGGACAAAGCCATGGGAGAGCGCACTCTAAACAGAGATTTGGAGGAAATAGATGCTTTTACTGCCATAAGGAGGGCCATTTCAAGAAAGATTGCAAGCAGAAGAGGAGGGATGAGGGAGAAAGCCATACCAAGGATGGAGAGGCTTCAGTTGCCAAGGAAGAACAACAAGATGATGTTCTTATTGTGTACTTAAATGTGACCAAGGGGTAAGGAGGCAGCGAGAGATGGATCTTGGATTTTGGGTGCACTTATCACATATGCCCTCACCGGGATTGGTTCAAGAATTTCAAGAAAACCAATGATAGAAAGGTTTTCCTGGGGAATGATACTTCTTGCCAAGTGAGGGGGATAGAAGACATCCAGTTGAGGATGTTTGATGGAATGACAAGGCTGTTGTGGAATGTGACGTATCTTCTTGATGTGAGAAGGAATTTGATCTCATTAGGACAACTAGATTCCATGGGGTACACATACAAAGCAGAGGAAGGAAAGATCAAGGTAACCAGGGGATCTTTGATAGTGATCAAAGCAGCAATGAAGGATGGTCTCTATGAGATGATCAGAGACATGAAGATTAAGGATTAAGTAGCAAGCTTGATGGCTAAGATGGATAAGGCAGCCCTTTGTCACACTCGCTTGGGACACATGAGCGAAAAGTGCCTGCAAGTTCTCTACAAGGATGGTCTACTTGGTGGTGACAAAGTAGAGAAACTTGATTTCTGCGAGTGTTGCGTTCTTGGGAAGCAACAACGAGTTAGCTTCAATACTAGAGTGCATAAGTCTAAGCGTATTCTTGACTACATTCATGTGGATCTTTGGCGGCCAGTAAGAACACCAACACAGGGAGGTAATCTTTACTTTCTGTCTTTAATTGATGATTATTCTAGAAAGGTTTGGGTTTATTTGCTTAAAAATAAGTCAGATGCTTTGAATAAATTTGTGGTGTGGAAAAGACTGGAAGAAACTCAAACAGGCAGGGTAGTTAACGTGTTAAGAATCGATAATGGCTTAGAATTTTTTAATAAGGAACTTGATTAATACTGTAAGTTAAATGGGATTCTATGACATAGAATGGTTGTGAAAACCCTCTCAGCAAAATGAAGTTGCTGAGAGGATGAATAAGACCTTTCTGGAAAAGGTTAGGTGCAAGATTAGAGGATCCGGATTACCCAAATATTTTTGGAGGGAAGCGGTGTCTACTACTGCGTATTTAGTTAATAGATCGTCCTCTAGGGTTATGGATCTTAAGACTCCCGGGGAGATGTGGAGTGGTAAACCCCCTGAGTTAGATGATGAGTCTTAAATATTGCATATTTAAGCTCTTTAAATTATATTTGTTAAGCTCTTAGTTTGTATTATTTCACTTTATTTTATGTTTTTTCTGTGTTTTGTGTATTTTTATAGGTTTGTGGAGAAAATGAAGCATTTCGGGAGATGTCAAGCTTTAAGAGCAAAAGGATGCCTAGTGCGATCGAGTGCACCAGACATACGATCGAGCGCACCTGCCTACGAACGAGCGCGTGGTCAACATCCCACATCAAAATCTTCTCAGTGCAATGCAACTGCGATCGAGCGCATCAGGCACACGATCGAGCGCACATGCGATCGTCCGCACAAGACATGCGATCGAGTGCACATGCGATCGATCGCAACATTCTGCGATCGAGCGCACTCGGGTAGTATCCCACATCGAATCTGCAACCCATTGTGTTCCGGGACTTCCCCTATAAAAGCAACATCTCACTTCATCATTCAGTGTGCAATTCCTGGGCCATTTGGTGTAATCTAGTGGACGTCTGCTAGCATTCTGGTGGACCCTGAAGGCTTTGCTACCACGAGGGGAAGCGCCGCCCAACAGCGAGTGGAATTTCTCCCATGTATAGTAATTTATTTCATTTTATTTAGTTTTAAAGTTTAATGTTTAGCACTTGTATTGTGAACTTTAGTTTCATAATTATGAGAGGCTAAAATCTTCAACTAAAGTTGAAGATGAAGTCTTTCCTTTGTTTAGCATTATATTTTCAGATTTGCACATAACAATTATGATGTTTTTAGTATAAATGTTCTGTTCAATTATTTGAGTAGATCTTATGATTGATTGCTTTTAATTGTTAAATTGGATATTCCTTGTGTTTCATTTGATGGATACATCGAATCATTTTTGATTAAATTGGATTTCTTTTGTGATTTGTTAAAAGTGGATACATTGGATGCTTTTGGTTTAATTGGGATATTCGTTGTTTTTTGTTTAAAGTTGGATTCATGGAATTTTTTGATTACTTTTATATAGAACATGAAAATATATACTTTACTTTGGTGGGGTGGATTCAGAAACCTTAGTCTATTTATCATTTGCTTTAAAAACAATTTAGTTTAAGTTTATATTTCTTTTGCAAAAATATAATTCAAAATTCGGAACTAGGTTAAGATAAGGTTAGTTTAGATAAAATTATATTTTCACAACACAATTCCCTATGGATTCGACCTCGCACTTGCACACACTATATTGCAAACGATTCGTGCACTTGCGAGTAATTTAAAACTCACAACATTGGACAACCTTAGAACTTTTGGATGTGCTGCATTTGCACATCAAAAGGATGGTAAACTTAACCCAAGGTCTAGAAAGTATGTATTTCTAGGATATGGGGAAGGGGCTAAGGGGTATAGGTTGTGGTCCTTAGAGCAAAAATGATTGAAACTCATAATAAGTAGGGATGTCATTTTTAATGAGCATGTATTTCCCTATTTGGAGAAAACTAACCCTGCAGGGGCTAGTGGGCAAACCAGTTCAGTATTTGTGGAGCATAACATCAAGGAAAATTCAGTTCAGGTAGAGCAAAGAAGGCAAGAAGGTTCGGACAAGGTAAAGCCCATTGATAAAGGCCAAGCTCAGGACACTCATGAGGAGGTTGAACTAGAAAGAGATGATGCAGCAAGTCAGAATGACTATCAGCTCACAAGAGACCAGGAAATAAAGCTAGTCAGACCACCTTTGAGATATGGTTTTGCGGATGCTATTATAGTAGTTCCTTATTCAGAAGGAGGGATAAGTGTACCAGAAACTTACATTGATGCCATGGGATATAAGGATTCATCAAGATGGAAGCTAGCCATGGAGGAAGAAAAGCATTCTTTGAGGAAGAACAACTCTTGGGAATTGGTGCACATTCCAGGAAAACAGAGACTTGTGGATTGTAAGTGCACTTACAAGGTCAAAGAAGGGAACCCTCCAGGGGATGAAGTCTGGAATAAGGCTAAGCTGGTGGCGAAGGGGTTCACACAAAGAGGAGGCATAGATTTCATAGAAACCTTCTCACCTAGACACAAGGTGGAGGAAGTGGTGATTAGTGAGGATAGAAAGGTTGACATCTCAACTCAGTGAGGAGTTCGAGAAGAAGGATCTTGGGCTTGCACAAAAGATCCTTGGAATGAGAAGAATTTGGGAAAGAGAGAGAAACAGGTTGAAGGTTTTTCAGTCTTCCTACATAGAAAAAAGGTGTTGTACAAGTTTTCTATAGAAGATAGTAAACCAGTGAAGATTCCCTTTGCTGGCCATTTCAAGTTCTCCAGCAAACAATGTCCTGGAACAGATGAGAAAAAGAAGGAAATGGAAGAGTTCCTTTACTCTAGTGCGGTTGGATCAGTCATGTTCATGATGATAAGCACTAGATCCGACATTTCTCAGGCAATAGGTGTTCTCATCAGATTTGTTAGTAATCCCGAAAAGGAGTTTTGGCTTGGGATGAAGTGGTTGCTGAGGTACTTGAAGGCTCAGTTGCAGTCGGTGGTAGGACTCTCAATAACCGAGGCTGAGTACATAGCGGCTACTGAAGCCATAAAGGAGGCTATGTGGTGCAAAGGGTTGTTGGACGAGCGGAATGTCTTAAAAGAGCAGGTAGTGGTGTCTTTGAATAGCCAAAATGTGTGGTACTTATGTAGAAACCCGGTGTTCCATGAGAGGACTAAGTATATGGATGTTCGGTATCATTTCATTCGGGAAAATGTTACAGAAGAATGCATTCATGAGGACAAAGTCGCAACGAAAGAAAATCCAGCAGATTTAGGCACCAAAGTTCTACCTCTAAGAATGTTCAATCATTGCCTTGGAATTCTTAGGATTGGAGTCGGTTGATATGGTGACTTAAGTTGAGTTTGGATCCTAAGTTCTCTGCACAATGGGTTCGAGTTTAATCGCTTAGACAAAGGTAGAGATTATTGGTATTTGTCTAAGGATTAAATGGGAGAAGAGTTCAGCATCAGGTCAGCCTTGTACGCAGTGGCCCACAACATGCCCAGAAGTCTCTCTCTCTAAGCCGCGCCATAGCCCAGCCTTCCTAAGCCGCGGTGCCTAGCAACTGAAGAAGAATGGTAAAGGTTCAACCCTATGTGCGCTGGCCGCCGCAGCGCCAGGCACACCTAGAGCATGTTTTTCAGCCTTTTGAGATAGTGCGTGGAGCATGGTTAAAATGCATAGGTTCACTTAAACTCTTAGAGAGTCATGGGTCTTTGGTTCTTAAGATCTAAAGGTAAAGATTGATCTCCAAGATTGGATGAGGAAGTCATTGCCCTATATAAAGAGTCATCTATGAGCCATTCAAGGTGTGATGGAATAATCTCAACAAGAGAGAATGACATGTAAATGTGTGTGAAATAGAACACACGGTGTGTGAGAGTGCAAATACACAAAACACACAGGAAAGACTCATTCAAGAGAGGTTGGTTGTTTAGAGAGAGAGTAGTATAGATTGGAGATACATGGGCTTTGTATTTGGAATTTTCTTGGGAAAAATTCCAGGGAAACATTAGTCGTTATTACTTTATTTTTCTCTTCTTTCGTTCTTCAAGAACTTGAGGATTCTTGAAGAGGTGTTGCTGTAATTGTAAGAACTATATTGATTTAGTGTAGAGAGCTCGGAAAAGCTCACGGAGACGTAGACACATTGTCGAACCTCGATAATAATTACTTGTGTTCTTTCTTTTATTGATGTTTGATTCTGGTTCATTACAAGTCATTCTAAATTTGGGTGTTTGGAAGATCACCATCTGGGCATCTTGATGTGAGTTCCAACACTAATCCTATTGATGTGACGGCCAACCTTGTCACCAACATGAGTATCTCTTGTCTAGAGCTATTCTTTTAGGAGTTGAAGTCATATTCAGGACATAGGCCTACCAGACTCTAATGAGTGCTCTAGATACCTGCCCAAGTCTCATGAAAAATGGCACCACCTCTACACTAATATAGGTGGCATCCACCAAGAGTGTGCTATAGTTGACACTCTATCTTGAAATTAGGGACTATGGATCCATTAAGAGTTTTTAGCTCAACCTTTAATACTATAGTGACACTGCTATACATTATATGGAATGATTCATCACCATCATCTCAACATGATAGTGCCCCATAAAAGTTTTGTGACTTCATTCTTCCCATTAAACCATATTCATGGGATCTTCAATCACTGTGGTTGGGTATTCATCACATCATTTTATGATCTAGGCGTTAGCCCCATCCCCCTCAATGTTTCGCATACTAAATTTATAGCTAGTGATTTAGTCTGGAGATCCACCAATTTCTTCTCTGACCTTACAGAGTCCATGGGCATAACATCATTCTCAAGTAGCTGCCTCACAATATTATGTCTTTGCCGACTATGCTTGCTCTTCCCATCGTAAAGTTTATTCTTTGCTAAAGTAATGACAGCTTAACAATCATAATGAATAGACACAGGTGGTAGTGGCCTATTTTACAAAGGAATATACATCAACAAATATCTTAGCCATTAGACTTTAGATTTAATTTTTTAAGGCTATAAATTATGGTTCCATAGTGGATTTTGCTATGCATGTTTGCTTGGATGATTTCTAAGAAATTGCACATTCAGTTAGTGTAAACACATAACCACTAGTGAGCTATAACTCACCAGAGTTTAAGATATTGTTAGCATCACTATACCCTTCAAGGACAATATGATATCCACATTATGCTAGCTCATAATCAGTGGCTCATTTCAAGTATCTCAATTCTCTTTTTATAGCAACTCAATGTTTCTTATTAGGACTCTTTGTGTATCTGTTTAATCTGCCCACTATAGAAACAGTATCAGGACGTGTGTAATTCATCAAATATATTAAACTACCAATAATATATTTATAGTCGGATTGAGATATGCATTCTCCTTTATTCTTAACTAAATGCATGTTGGAGTCATAAGGAACAAATGCAGGTTTACAATTAAAATGATCAAATTTTCTCAACATAGTGTGATTGGGATAAACATATCTCATTCCCAATTCTAATGATTTTTATTTCCAAATTCACATTAGCTTCACCTATATCTTTCATATCAAAATGAGGTAGTGTCAGGATGAAAATTTTTTTTTTTTTCAAGAGTAGTTTAGTTGATATCAAAGTTGATGAGGATTTATTAAGGAGTTGGGCAAAGGGCATATATTTCTATGTTGAGTCACTTCCGGTTAGATATTGATTGGGAGGAAATATGCGTCATTCTTCTTTTTGGCAGCCAGTAGTGGATAAAACTTTGAAGAAACTTTTGACTTGGAAAAGTCGATTCATATCAATGGGAGGCAGAATGTGCTTCATTAAAGCCTCACTGAGTTGTATTCCTACGTATTACAAGTCAATTTATAAGATCCCAATGGTTGTAGCTAATTTAATTAAGCATATAAAAAAAAGTTCTTATAGAATAGGTGCGATGAAAGAAATAGAAATCGTTTTGTTGAATGGAACAAATGTTGTTAACATAAAAATGAAGGAGGTTTGGGACTCAAAAGTAATAGAGCAATGAACAAAGCACTTCTTGGCAAGTGGGTTTGGCATTTTGTAAATGAAAGAGGCTCTTTTTTTAGTAAAGTTTTGGTTGCCAAATATAGCTTGATAGAATCCAGTTTAAATCCTTGTCCAATTAGATGGAGTAGATGCTCAAGTATATGGAAAGATATTTTGTTTTCTGCTTTTAGTTATGATGTTTTGCTAAAATTTTCCAAAAAGAGTATTGGATTTGTGGTGGGAAATGGGAAGTTAACTAATTTTTGGGAAGATGAATACATAAAAGGGTTTAAATTAAAGTACAATTTCACTCGAATATTTGCTATAGCATGCAACAAATCAGGCAAAGTTGCTGAATTTGGTAAATGGGAGCATGGTAGCTAATAGTGGGATGTAGGTTTGAGAAGACAACATTTTGAGTGGGAAAGAGAACAATGGTCTAGTTTCAACTCCTTACTAATGCAAAAGAGACTTACGCAGTTAAATCCTTTTGCCGTTGTGTCTCTGTTAACTCAAGTAGGGTGGAAACTTCATTGAGGTCAGTATGGCTAAAATTCTCTCTGCCAAAAGTGGAGTTATTTGTATGGAAACATGTTCCAAGAAAGATAGGGGTGAAATAAGAGCTTTGTAAAAGACATTGCCCTGCTTTGACAGATGATAAATGTGAATTTTCTTTTTTCATGGGGAATTAGTTGATCACTTGTTTCTACTATGCTCCAAGATATGACAGCTATGGTGTGAGGTATTATCTTGGTGGGAGATCACATAAACTTCTCTAGAAACTGTTAGAATGCTATTCTGTCAATAGAAAGGCTTTGTGTCCAAAGAAAGAAGTGTTAGGCTTCTGGAAATTCATTTTATATGCAATGTTATAGTCCATTTGGTTAGCAAGGAATGATCTAATTTTTAATCAAAAGCCTTTTGTGGTGCGAAGTATTTTAGACTTGATTAAAATTTGTATCACTTGGTGGTCTAAAGCAAATGGTCCAGGAGGGTTTAACTTCTTGTCAATAAATGAAATAGTCCAAAACATTTCCAAGATTGGAGTTTTCTTGAGAAAGAATGATCTATAGAGATTGGTGGTGTCCTGGTCACCGCCAAGTGCTGAAGGGTGCTGTATTAAATTTAATATAGATAGTGCATCAAACGAAAATCCTGGCAATGCAGGGTTTGGAGGAGTTTTGAGAAATTGTATTGGTAAGGTAGTTGCATTTTTCTATAAGAGTATTGGTGTGGTTATATCAAATCTAGCTGAATTAGCTGTAATCAAGGAGGCATCGAAGTGGTTTGCCCAGTATACATTACGGATAGGCCTAAATCCTATATTAAATCTGACTTGCTAGGCCTAACCTGGGTAAGAGATGAAAATAGTAGGCCTTAGAGGTATACTCATATATGAGATGAGTTAGATATTTTGATAAAGGAGATTGGTTTGTTAAAATACCAAGAGAGGCTAACGAATATGCTGATGGTTTAGGTAAGGCTTGTGTCAATAAGGTGTTGATTTGGTGGAATGGATGGTATGACTCTCTGGTTTGCAGGGTGAAATGACTATGGTTTGCAGGGTGAAACACCTTCCTACCATGGATGATTTTGTGGCTATAACAAATTGCTTTTTTCAAATTGTTAAATTGGTGGAAGTGGTTGCTAGTAGTACCTATGTAATATGAACTGGTAGATTTTTGTTCAATAGATGTGTTAGATGCTCTGCTTTGGAGTTTAGGGATGAGAGTGAGTCTTTAGGTAGTCACAAAGATTTGCTACTTAATTGTTTTGTGAGATTTTTTCTTCTTCGAGTTGTTGATAAAGGCTTGGTATATGTTTTTTAGGCTTGGTCGACTTATGTACATCAATTGGGTTATGAAGGTAGGTGTCAGCATCTTTGAATTTGGGTAAAGTTGTATGGCTCTTTGCCTTATTGATTACTAAGAATAATAATACTTATTTTGCTGTTAAAAAAGTATATATCGATATCCAAACTTTTCATTAGAGATGACAAAATATAACCCGACCCGAAAAACCTGACCAGATTAATCCGAAAACATATTAAAATAAAGTGACTCGAACCTGAGACACCCGAAACCCAAAATCACTCTTGCTCAAAATAACCCGAAATCTAAAATGACTCGAATTCGAATGACCCAAAACCTAAAATGTCCCGAACGATCTGAAACCTGAGAGAACTTAAATCTGAACTCGACTTGACTCGAAACCCGAAACAACCTTACTCAAAAACGCAAATTAACCTAATTTTTTTGTAGGAAAAATACCTTTTTGGTTAAAATGATAATGGTAAAGTAAAAATTGTTATCTCATTGTTAACAAAGAGAAGAAAAAAAAAGTAAGAACAATGTTTCTCTATATTTATTAGTATTAACATGAACTTAATTAGTAATTACATTGAAATTTAGAAAAGATAAAAATAAGGTAACTTTGCGGGTCAACCTGAATTTAAAAAAATGGGTCAACTTGAAACTCGAGATGACTCGCAGTTTGAATGGCCAGAAACCCGAGATGATCCGTAACTCGAAACCACCTGAGCCTGAAACGATCCTTACTCGAAACAACTTGTAACCCGAATGACCTGAACTCGACCCGACCTGACCCGTCTAATTGCTACCTCTACTTTTCATAGTCATGTCAATGGCGAAAAGAGGTCAGTGAATATGGATTATCTCAAAAGGATACAGATAATATCTCATATGCATGCCTCAACTTCATTTGGTAGACAGCCACACACATGCGAGTGCAAATATTAAGTAAGAAAAATTTCAACTTCCAAACTCAAGATTCTTAATATCTTGAATGCCAAAGAAGATTTGAAAGTCCAATTATTTTGTATTAGATATTTACATCAATCATGTATTTTTGGTTATTTTTTTAAAATTGAAAACAATTATATTATTTTATTCTCATTTCCATTTTATCTTTTTTTTTTTCCATCCAGAAGCACATTATAGTTTGATTTCAATTGCATACTTTAGTGATTCTGCTCAAAACTCTTTTAATTTAATTCCTACGTGGCATCAACATACATGCCATCCCATGTTTCATGTATCGCCAGCCTAGCTTTCGAGAGTCGACTCTAATACTATTTTAACGAACCGTCCTCCCACTTGGTACAATATTGTCCGCTTTGGCAAACCGAGTCTCACAGTTTTAAAACGCTTTGTGCAAGTAGAGGTGACAATCACTTATAAATAGCCTAGTCACATCTTCTCTAGGAGTTGTGTGATACCAAGACTTGACCCCCATCTTGGGGCATCACAATCTCCCCTCATTTGGGCACAATGTCCTCGCTGTGTAGTACCACACTCGGTAACTCATCGCTAAGCTTTTGAGAGTTAGATTTGGTACCACTACAACGAAACCTAACCTCCCATTTGGTACAATATTGTTCGCTTTAGCACACTAGGCCTCATGGTTTTAAAACGCATTGTGCAAGTGGAGGTGACAAATCACTTATAAACAACTCAGTCACGTCCTCCCTAGCTGATGTAGGATACCAAGACTTGATCCACATCTTGGGGTATCACAATCTCTCCTCCTTTGGGCACAACACTCTCGTTGTGTGGTGTAGTCCACATCCGGCAACCTACCAATTAAAATCACTAGCTGAGCTTTTGACAGTCGGCTCTAATACCATTTTAACAACCCAACCTTCCACGTGGCATAATGTTGTCTGTTTTGGCAAACCAAATCTCATGGTTTTAAAATGTGTTGTGCAAGTGAAGGTGACAATCACTTATAAACAGCCCAGTCACATCCTCTCAAGCAGATGTGAGATACCAAGACTTGACCCTCATTTTAGGGTGTTATAAAAAGGGTCTTGAGCCAAACTCTCATGTAGTGGTAGCCATAGCACTATACTTTGTTTTTGCAGAATAGCAAGATACAATGGATTTTTTTTGTCCTCTAAGATATGGGATTGTCACCAAGAAGTGTGAGATACCCAGTAGTATATCATATCATGTTGGGGCAGCAAGCCTAGTCAGAATCCATGTAAACAGATAAATCCAACTCGCTAGAAGAAAAGAGAAAAATTCCCATGCCAGGAAAAGCTTTGATGTAGCATTAAACATGAATTGCTACATCGAAATGGGGCTTGCGAGGCTTGTGCATGGATTGACTTAGCAAATTAATAGCAAATACAATGCTAGGTCTGGTGATTGTAAGGTCGATCAAATAGGTAACCAGACGACGATACGAAGCAAGATCATAAAGAAGCTCACCGTCATCTACAAATAACTTACAATGTTGCTCCATAGGAAAGGAAATTGGTCATGCACCCAATTGTCTGCTATCTTTGAGAATATCTAACACATACTTGTGTTGTGAAAGGAAAATACAATAGGGAGAATGAGTCACTTCAATGCCCAAAAAAGATTTTAAGGTGCCAAGATCTTTGATGTGGAAATGGTGCTGCAGAAAATCTTTCAAGGCAACTATAGTTGTGGGATTATTACTAGTGACGACGATATTGTCAACATAAACTAAGATAGTCGTAAAACTTGATTGCCAAGAGCAAGTGAAATATGAATGATCAACAAAGGATTGTAAGAAACCAACATCTCATAGGGCAGTGGAGAAATTTTCAAACCGCTCTCTTGAGGCATGTTTAAGTTTGTAAATAGATTTTTGAAGACGACACACCCTTTGCTCCCCTTGTTTAGCAAATCTCAGAGGAATAAACATATATATCTCTTTGTGAAGATTACCTTGAAGGAAATCATTATAGACAACAAGTTGATGAAGAGACCATTGTTTGATAGCAGTAACGACTAAAAGGAATCTCACTGTGACAAGCTTAGCAATAGGTGCAAATGTTTCATGATAGCCAATACCTTCTATTTGTGTGTAGCCCTTAGCTACAAGCCTAGCTTTGTACCGTTCTATAATGCCATCAGTCTTCTATTTAATTTTATATACCCATTTGCATCCTATGGGTTAATTCCTTATGGCATCCACATACAGGCCATCCCATGTCTCATGAGCTGTGATATTACAAGAACGATGTGAGTCCTGAAGAGAACATTCAGCAAACGAAGTTAAAACCTTAGACTTCAGATCTTTAATCAGCAACCCCCAAAATAAAACAGATCTTCATTACATAGTTTAATTAACTATACTACACAGGTTAAGCCAAGAATAACAGTAGCACCATAGACAACCAAGCACTAATGATCCATCACAGCCTTTCCTTGACTTTGCTTCTTCAAGTCTCTTTTTCTATCCTCTCAATTTTTCCCAACAAATCAGTGATTACTTTTAAATGGATTAAGACTTTTATTTCTGTTGATCGCTAAAATTGATTAGACTTGTTTTAGTACTGCATATAGAAATACTAGCCAGATTGTCTTATTACTATATACGTCTTTTTGGCATATAGTGAGAGACGTGGGACTGTGGGAGGAGATGGGTAGACAAATTAAGATGCATGAGAGAGACATGGAGGAATGAGAACAAATTAAAAATTTGGAAAAAGAGAATGTAATTAATTTTGTTGATGTCAAAAATGTGAACAGCTGAGCTGAGGCTGGTTACACCTGTTCCTGCACAAAGAAAGAGAGACTATGGGTAGCCGGAGGGGTGCCTCCGGAGATGCTCCGATGCTTAAGTCAAATAAAGTAAATTATATGGAGACTTGTCGTATTGTTCTTAGTGATTAAGGGAAAAACCTTGGGTCTTTGGGATACATACCTGGCCCTCTTTATAGGGTGTTTAGAAGGCAGTCCCCTGCTTGGGGCGGCACTGAAATGATGTTGTAACTGGACTGAGTGATGATGCCTAAGCGGCCCATCTAGGCGTTTAAAGGTCGTTCTTTTAGGACCTTACCTTGTTGTTTGATCAGGAGCTGTCGAGTCTAATGGCAGTTCTGTGATCTGACAGCTCAACTTGGTCAGGTGATGATGCCTTGTAGTCCCAGCTAGGTGACTGGGGACCGTTTACTAGGGCTTTGGCATGGCTGGCTCAACTAGGAACCGTTCGAGTGTGAGGGCAAACTGTTGTCCTGACGGCTCATCACGGCTGGGGCATGATGGCCCTAAAAGCGGTGGAACTGACAGCTCAACTTGGTCAGGTGATGATGCCTAGCAGTCCCAGCTAGGTGACTGGGGACCGTTTACTAGGACTTTCGCATGGCTAGCTCAACTAGAAACCGTTCAAGTGTGGGGGCAAACTATTGCCCTTACGGCTCATCATGGCCGGGGCATGATGGCCCTGAAGGCGGTGGTGATGTGAGGTGACTGAGTTTTTGAAGGCGGTGGTTTATGACGGGGCCGAGCGTATCCAATCCTGGCTCATCCACGTGTCCTCCCATGATCCATTTTACTAGGAGAAGCCACGTGTTGTCCCCCCATTGGAAGGGTATTTTTTGGCAATATCACAAGCCCCCCACTTCCGTAAGTACAATTTATGTGTTTAAGGAAGTATTCGTGCTATATTTCTGCTTCATTTTGGAGTAGCGGGCTTCGATTTAGTGGAGCAATCTAACTCTTTGGACTTTGAAGAGAGTGGGCCGAGGACCAGTGGAGCAATCCATCTCCTCGGCCAAGAATACAATAGACGAGGACAAGTAGAGCAATCCATCTCCTCAGACTTTGAAGAGAATGGGCCAAGGACTTGTGGAGCAATCCATCTCCTCGGCCAAGAATACCATATGTCCGAGGACAAGTGGAGCAATCCATCTCCTCGGCTAAGAATACCATGGGTCCGAGGACAAGTGGAGCAATCCATCTCCTCAGACATTGAAGAGAATGGGCCGAGGACTTGTGGAGCAATCCATCTCCTCGGCCAAGAACACCTCGAGTCTGAGGACAAGTGGAGCAATAAATCTCCTCGGACTTTGAAGAGAATGAGCCGAGCTTGTGGAGTAATCTATCTCCTCGGCCAAGAACACCATGAGTCCGAGGACAAGTGGAGCAATCCATCTCCTCGGACTTTGAAGAGAATGGGCCGAAGACTTGTGGAGCAATCCATCTCCTCGGTCAAGAACACCTTGAGTCCGAGGACAAGTGGAGCAATCCATCTCCTTGGACTTTGAAGAGAATGGGCTGAGGACTTGTGGAGCAATCTATCTCCTCGGCCAAGAACACCTTGAGTCCGAGGACAAGTGGAGCAATCCATCTCCTCGGACTTTGAAGAGAATGGGCCGAGGACTTGTGGAGCAATCCATCTCCTCAGTCAAGAACACCTTGAGTCCGAGGACAAGTGGAGCAATTCATCTCCTCGGACTTTGAAGAGAGTGGGCCAAGGACCAGTGGAGCAATCCATCTCCTCGCCCAAGAATACCATGGGTCCGAGGACAAGTGGAGCAATCCATCTCCTCGGACTTTGAAGAGAGTGGGCCGAGGACCAGTGGAGCAATCCATCTCCTCGGCCAAGAATACCATGGGTCCGAGGACAAGTGGAGCAATCCATCTCCTCGGACCTGTGGAGCAATCCATCTCCTCGGCCAAGAACACCTTGAGTCTGAGGACAAGTGGAGCAATCCATCTCCTCGGACATTGAAGAGAACGGGCCGAGGACTTGTGGAGCAATCCATCTCCTCGGCCAAGAACACCATAGGTCCGAGGACAAGTGAAACAATCCACCTCCTCGAACCTTGAAGAGAGTAGGCCGAGGACCAGCGGAGCAATTCATCTCCTCGGCCAAGAATACCGTGGGTCCGAGGACAAGTGGAGCAATCCATCTCCTCGGACCTTGAAGAAAGTGGGCCGAGGACCAGTGGAGCAATCCAACTCCTCGGCCAAGAATACTATGGGTCCAAGGACAAGTGGGGTAATCCATCACCTCGGACCTTGAAGAGAGTGGGCCGAGGACCAGTGGAGCAATCCATCTCCTCAGCCAAGAATACCGTGGGCCGAGGACCGAGAACCAGTTGAGCTACGAGAAAGTGTTTCTTGTCAAAGACGGTGGCTGGAGTAACACGTGGCCTTCCTTGCGTAAATGACAGGGCATGAAAATCGATGATGTTTCCTTGGAATTTTAAATAGCCGTTTTAGGGAAAACGACGGCCACCTCGTGGGACGTAACGCCCCTTGGGGAAGTGTGATGGTCGCTTTGGGACTCTAAAGATTCCCCTTGGTTTCTGTATTTGCATTAAATGGTCCTCGTTGGCCATGACCCTTTTCTTATATAAGGGGCTTTGGCTTCTCTTTCTTCCATACTCATTTCAAAATCCATTGTTTTTTCAGAGAGAAGTTTCTGTAAGAGCCCTCAGCCTCGTCCCGATTTTGTTTGAGAGTATTCGTCCTCGTCTCTTCAAAGAGAAAGAATTTTCCTTTTTCGTGAGTCTTCATCTTCTGTCTCAACGCTATGGGGAGTTTTTGGTGCTGGGGTTTTTTGGGTGATCGTGGTGTTTGCGAGATCGTGGGGAGGAGTGCTCTTGGACAAATATCGAGCGTTTAAGAGGAGTTCAAGTCCAAATCCTTCGGACTTCGGTGAGTTCGTGTCTCTTTTATATTTAAATAATGTTTTCTTCGTTTGATACTGTTGACCCTGAATGATTTTGATAGTAACAAAAATCTTAATTAAGCACTAATGAGTATTACTTAAGTAATATAGATTGTTAATAGTGCTTATACATCAAAAGAGATCAAGATTGTAGAAATTGGTGAATAAATGATGATGATCTCAAAAGTCAATAAGTTCTCCAAAAGATCAAATTCAAGGAGAATAATTTAAATGCATCTTCAAAGTCAATAAGAATAAATTATAGATTTGAATCCTAAGATGCTCTTTGTAAGCATTTCAATTGTTAGGAGCTAATTATATTTGCATTGCATTTTATTATATAGTCTTAATTAATTGAAGATATAAAATCTCCAAGTGATTTTATTAAATGCAAATAAATTCTTTGGGCTCAATTCTTAACATTCTCTAATTAAATTTAAGTCGACTGGGTGAATAGTGCAGTCGACTGGTAAAAGTGGCAGAAGGTTCCCAGTCGACTGGTATGACTTACCAGTCGACTGGTAACACTGCAGCAGCAAAAATGTGAATTTTTAAGAGGACCCAGTCGACTGGTATCACGACCCAGTCGACTGGTAGTTCAAAAATATGACCGTTGGGACTCGAAATCTAAGATTTTAAAGGCACAATCAATTCAAATTAAAGTCTAACGGCCATATTAATTGATGGCTATATAAACCCACTCAATTCAGCATTCAACAAGGAGGAGAAGACATTCAAAAAGAGAAGAACATACACACTCAAGTCATTCATTCTTTGAAACTCAAAAAAGCTTTGAAATACTCATGTTGAGCTATTCTTCAAGCTTTTCTTTGAAAGAGAGACATTATTCAGTTGTATAAGCTTTCATTTGTTGTCTCTCTACCATTTACTTTACAGCTTTTATTGTAAAGGGATTACTTCCAAGAGGAAGGGGATTGTACGGTTTGAGCAACACCCGTAAGTTGCTTGTGTTTCGGTTTGAGCAACACCCGTAAGTTGCTTGGTTTAGTGAAAGACTTCAAGGAGGATCCTTGAAGAGAGTGGACGTAGGGTCGGAAGGATTCCGATATTGCCGAACCACTATAAATCGAGTTTGCATCTCTCTAACTCTATCTTCTTAATTACTTTCATAATTACTTGCTTATAATTATTTATTATTCAAGTAAATGAGATTGATTGCTTAATTATTTTATAATTCAATTATCATTTCTATATTAAGCAATAAACTCTCTCATCTTTGTGCTAGTAATTTAGAAAGATTTAATTACGCATATATTTTGTTATTTGAGATTGCAAAAAGTATTTAATTTTTTTAATACCCAATTCACCCCCCTCTTGGGTATTGCCATAGTATATTTTGGACCTATAATTGGTATCAGAGCCCCGTTCTCTATTTTAGGCTTAAAATCCTAGAGTTGATCCTATGGCAACTATATTTTTAGAAGGAAGAGATCCTTCTAGTCCTCCTCTTCTCCATGGAACAAATTTCACCCATTGGAAAGCTCAAATGAAGATTTTTATTCAAGCACATGATTATTATGCTTGGTATTTCATTCTTGAAAATGAAAATGACTTTGATGTAAATGATAGTAAATTCATTCAACTAAATGCTAAAGTTATGAACATGTTTTAGAGTTCTCTTGATCAAAACGAAGTTGATAAAATTTCCTCATGTAAGACTGCAAAAGAAATTTGGGATTTATTGGAAGTCATACATGGAGGAAATGAGCAAGAAAAGAATTTCAAATTAAAAAATTTTGTTCATGACTTAGAGCATTTTAAAATGAATGAAAATGAATCAATTTTTGATTCGCAAACTCGTTTTACCATACTTGTTAAAACTTTATCTTTCATGGGTAAAATTTATTCTAACCTTGAACTTGTGAGAATATTTCTTAGGTCTTTGTCAAATCAATGGAAAATTATTTTGACAAAGCATTCTACAAGTGAAAGTTTAGAAGAGCTTGTGGAATCCCTCAAGAAGCATGAAAGCTACTTGGATTACAAAATTGATGGTTCCACCACATCCTTACCTTTTATGGAAATTGAAGATCTTAATCGTGATGGTGATGAAGAAGAAGAAGACTCCTCGAATAAAGAGATCGAATGCGAGGAAATTGCCAACCTATGTCTTATGGCAATCGACGACGAAAATGAGGTATCAACTTCTTCCTCTTCAAAAAATAACATTGTTAGCAGTAGTGAAGAATTGATAGAAGTCATAAATGAAATGTATGAAGAATTGAAGAAATTTGATTCTAGGAACACCATTCTTAAAAAAGAGGTGTTATCTCTTTCTAAAGAGATGGTAGGTTTAAGAAAAGAAAAAGATAAACTATCTTCATTACTTTATGATTCTTCTCAAGATCTTCTTAAAGATGAAAATGAAAACTTAAAGAAGAAGATAATAGAATTAAATGATACTATATCTAGACTTATGCTTGGAAAAGAAAAGTTAGATGAAGTGTTATCTTGCCAAAGATTAAATGGAGGAAAATCCGGGTTAGGTTATTCTCCATTAGGCAAGCAAAAAGCAAAAGAGAGCTTATTCATGAAAGTATCATGTGTAAATGAAGCCTCTACTTCAAAGACCTCTAGCAAGGTTAAAAGCACTCCCTCTATAAATGCTAGGAAGTCTAGAAACTCTAATGCATATCCTAGAAATACTCATGCCTATATGTATGCTCACACACATTCTAGGAATAATCATCATGTACATTCTAGGAATAATCATTATGTGCATTCTAGGAATAAATTGTATAATCAGAATTTGCACACTGCACATGCTCATCCTAGGAATTACCATCATGGTTATCCTAGAAATAATGTGCATACTCATAATAATGCAAGCATGTATCCTAGAAACCATCATCATACATTTTCTGGAAATGGTATGCACATTCATACTCCTCACAATAGAAACATGTATCTTAGGAACTCATATCCTAAGCATAATAGGCATGCACATCTAAGGGATCCTAGAAATTTCAATAACTACTATCCTAGGATTGTGCATCATCATCATGTCTATAGAACTCCATATGTTGTTAAGAAAGTATGGGTCCTAAAAGGAACCATATTTTCAAGGACTAGCCCCAAAGGACCCAAGAAATTTTGGGTACCCAAAAGTGCAATCGTGTATCATTGTGTGATGTAGATATGTCTCCACACCAAAGAAAAAGGTAACTATTGGTACCTTGATAGTGGATGCTCGAAGCACATGACCGGTGATAAAAGTGTATTCAAGGAGCTAACTCTAAGAGATGGTGGATATGTCACCATTGGAGACAACACCAAAATAAAGATCATCGGGCATGGAAAAGTTGGTAATGATTTCTCTACCATAGATAATGTATTGCTAGTACAAGGCCTTAAGCCAAATTTACTTAGCATTAGTCAACTATGTGATAAAGGCAACAAAGTCACATTTGAGACCTCTCATTGTCTAGTTATAGACATCAAGAGAAATAAGATCAGATTTGTTGGCCATAGACATGAAAATGTCTATATAGTTGATTTGAAATCTTTGCATTTCGAAAATGAAAAATGTTTTCCTGCTTTTAGTGAAAATCCATGGCTATGGCATAGAAGACTTGGTCATGTAAACATGAACTTGCTGAAAATTGTTTCAAGAAAAGATTTAGTCATTGGTCTTCCTAAAATCAATTTTGAAAAAGACAAAGTATGTGATGCTTGTCAAATGGGAAAACAAACCAGGATTTCTTTTAAAGCAAAAAATATAGTTTCAACTTCTAGACCTTTGGAACTTCTGCATATGGACTTGTTTGGTCCAATAAATACCATTAGTCTAGGTGGCCATCAATATGCTCTTGTTATTGTTGATGACTATTCAAGATATACCTTTGTTATTTTTATTGCTTACAAGGATGAAGCTTTCAAAGGTTTTGAAAAGTTTTGCAAAAAGGTTCAAAATGAAAAAGGAAATTGTATTTCCAGCATAAGAAGTGATCATGGAAAAGAATTTGAAAACCAAAACTTTTCAAATTTTTGTGATGAGAATGGAATCAATCACAATTTTTTAGCTCCTAGAACTCCTCAACAAAATGGAGTTGTTGAGAGGAAAAACAGAGTTCTAGAAGAATTTTCAAGAACAATGCTTTGTGAAAATAGTTTACCAAAATATTTTTGGGCTGAAGCCGTGAACACTTTTTGCTATATCTTAAATTGAATTTTAATTAGGTCTATACTTGATAAAACTCCATATGAACTATGGAAAGGAAGAAAGCCTAATATTTCCTATTTTAGTACATTTGGTTGCAAATGCTTCATCCTGAATAATAATAAAACTAACTTAGGTAAATTTGATTCTAAGACCGATGAAGGGATATTTTTAGGATATTCTACTACTAGTAAGGCTTATAGAGTTTTCAATAAGAGAACTCTAGTAGTAGAAGAATCTGTGCATGTAACTATTGATGAATCTAACCCAATGAGTAGTGGAGAAGTTTCCATTAATAATGATGCAGATTTTATTCCAAGAACGGAAACTCCTACTCCCATTGTTGACCCAAAAGTGAGTTCTTCTCAAACAAATGAAGGGATGGCAACTCCAAATTTGGACCAACCATCCTCAAGTCAACAAGAGGAAAATCTACCCAAGGATTGGAGGTATGTAAATCATCATCCAATTGATCAAGTAATTGGTGATCCTTCACAAGGGGTAAGAACTCGCTCTTCTATTATAAATATTTGCAATTATGTAGCTTATCTGTCTCAGGTAGAACCTAAGACTTTTATAGAAGCTGAAAAAAAATAATGATTGGATTATTGCAATGCAAGAAGAGATTAATCAATTTGAGAGAAACAAGGTTTGGAATCTAGTTCCAAGACCTAAGAATCATTCCATCATTGGAACAAAATGGGTCTATAGGTATAAGATGGATGAAAATGGTATAGTAACTAGAAATAAGGCTAGACTAGTTGCTAAGGGATATAATCAAGAAGAAGGAATAGACTTTGATGAGACCTATGCTCCCGTAGCTAGATTAGAAGCTATTCGAATGTTGTTAACCTTTGCATACTTTAATAAATTCAAGCTATTTCAAATGGATGTAAAAAGTGCTTTCTTAAATGGCTTTATAGAAGAAGAGGTTTATGTTGAGCAACCTCTTGGTTTTGAAAATCCTAGTCTTCCAAATCATGTCTATAAACTTTCTAAAGCTCTATATGGGTTGAAGCAAGCTCCAAGAGCATGGTATAAAAGATTAAGTAAATTTTTGATTGACAATGATTTTGTAAGAGGTAAAATAGACACAACTCTCTTCACAAAAACTCACAAAAATGACACTTTGATAGTTCAAATATATGTTGATGATATTATATTTGGTGCTACTAATGAATCTATATGTCAAGAGTTTGCAAAGTGCATGCAAGGTGAATTTGAAATGAGCATGATGGGAGAGCTCACCTACTTCCTTGGTCTTCAAATCAAGCAACTTAAAGGAGGTATCTTCATCAATCAATCAAAGTACATCAAGGACCTACTTAAGAGGTTCGGGATGGAAAGCTCAAAGCCACCTGGAACACCAATGAGCACAACCACCAAACTTGATCTTGATGAATGAGGTAAAATTGTAGATTCTAAATATTATAGAAGCATGATAGGTGCTTTACTTTATTTGACTGCAAGTAGACCTGATATAATATTCAGTGTATGCATGTGTGCTAGATTTCAGTCTAATCCTAAGGAATCACATGTAGTTGCAGTAAAAAGAATCCTTAGATATCCGCAAGGAACCCAGACCATAGGATTATGGTATTCTAGAGAATCATCTTTTGAGCTAGTAGGATATACGGATGCTGATTTTGCTGGATGTAGGTTAGATAGAAAAAGCACAAGTGGAACATGTCAATTCTTAGGTGCTATGTTAACTTCTTGATTCTCCAAGAAACAGAATTCCGTTGCACTATCAACCGCTAAGGCGGAATATGTAGCAGCTGGCAGTTGTTGTGCCCAAGTATTATGGATGAAACAACAACTAGAAGACTATGGCATGAACCTCAAAAATATTCCTATCTTTTGTGATAATACTAGTGCTATCAACCTAACCAAAAATCCTATTCAGCACTCTAGAACCAAGCACATAGAGATTAGACATCATTTCTTAAGAGACCATGCTCAAAAAGGTGATATAAGATTAGAATTTATACCTTCAGAAGATCAAATAGCTGATATTCTTACAAAACCCCTATGTGAAGCTAGTTTTTGTAAGATTAGAATGTTGATGGGATTGCTTGATTTTGATAAACTGAATGCTTGATTGCATTTCATTTTTTCATTTGCATGATTGACATTGAGTGAAAGAGTATTAATCCATGTTTAAATATTTTCCTCACTAAAAAATGTCATAGATTAACAAATTCGTGCTAAAAATTCAAGACTGGAAATTTTACTAATGGTCCAGTCGACTGGTAAATATGCTCCAGTCGACTGGTAAGTCACTGCCTGATTGTCCAGTCGACTGGTAATTTTGACCCAGTCGACTGGTAACTCTCTGCCAAAAACTCCAGAGGACTGGTAAGTCTTTTCCAGTCGTCTATAAAATCAAATCTTGTTTGGAGCCATTTAATACTCAAATATTAATTGTTCTTTGATAAATTCTCTTTGATTTGGCATTGGATAAATCAAGTGATGAGCTTGAATTTAGATTTGAGAATTATTTTTGAGTTATTTATCTATCAAGCATGAGCTGAATATGAAACTTTCTATTATATATGCTTGAGTTTGAAATTAATGATTATCTTTGCATTGAATTGATAATCATCTAATTATTGAATCTAACATACCCTGAAAATGATATTTGATTGATAATTGAAAATTATACTTCGGTGCATATATGCAGGGGAAGTAAATTTTTTTTTTTCAAATACTTATAGATATTTCCAATTTGAACATCTTTTTGAGTAGTTGATGAGCTTTTTTATCTTGATTATTCAATCAATCAACTACCAATAAGGCCTGTTAAGTTTTATCCAATTTTATTTCTCTTAAAAGTTAAAAATAATTACTTTAGACCTTTTGAAAGGGGGAGAAAATCTGATTTATTGGTAAAAGAGAAAACCTATTGGTAAATCAAGCAATGAGTTCAAACCTATTGTTTTATATTTCTTGATATCTTATAAAACGATTCTTTTCTCAATATGTTTCATCAAAATATTTTCAATAGCATATTTTGAGGGGGAGCACTTCTTTGAAATCCACCCTTTTTTATTATGACAAAAAGGGGGAGAAAAATAAGAATATTAGAGATCTTGTTAGACCTTATTCTTAAGATTTTTGTCACCATCAAAAAGGGGGAGATTGTTGACCCTGAATGATTTTGATAGTAACAAAAATCTTAATTAAGCACTAATGAGTATTACTTAAGTAATATAGATTGTTAATAGTGCTTATACATCAAAAGAGATCAAGATTGTAGAAATTGGTGAATCAATGTTGATGATCTTAAAAGTCAATAAGTTCTCCAAAAGATCAAATTCAAGGAGAATAATTTAAATGCATCTTCAAAGTCAATAAGGATAAATTATAGATTTGAATCCTAAGATACTCTTTGTAAGCATTTAAATTGTTAGGAGCTAATTATATTTGCATTGCATTTTATTATATAGTCTTAATTAATTGAAGATATAAAATCTCCAAGTGATTTTATTAAATGCAAATAAATTCTTTGGGCTCAATTCTTAACATTCTCTAATTAAATTTAAGAAGAATTTATGTTGGCATAGAAAATTACTTGAGCATTTGTAATGTATCATTCTTCATATATCTTGCACACACATTATGCTTATTTTTGTAATATGTTTTGTCAATCATCAAAAATGCCTCAATCAAGAAATTGATTAGATTAATTTTGATGATAACAAAACACTTTTGAAGTGTTTAACTTGTGTGTTTAATGTGCAAGAAAGTTTGATTAAATTAGGAGATTTTTTGAGACTCAAAAATCCAAAAAGAATAAAGAGATATGAAGAAAATTATGCTGAAAACACTGTTCATCCAGAAATCACTGTAGCAGCGCTCCAACAGTGACCTAGTCGACTGGGTGAATAGTGCAGTCGACTGGTAAAAGTGGCAGAAGGTTCCCAGTCGACTGGTATGACTTACCAGTCGACTGGTAACACTGCAGCAGCAAAAATGTGAATTTTTAAGAGGACCCAGTCGACTGGTATCACGACCCAGTCGACTGGTAGTTCAAAAATATGACCGTTGGGACTCGAAATCTAAGATTTTAAAGGCACAATCAATTCAAATTAAAGTCTAACGGCCATATTAATTGATGGCTATATAAACCCACTCAATTCAGCATTCAACAAGGAGGAGAAGACATTCAAAAAGAGAAGAACATACACACTCAAGTCATTCATTCTTTGAAACTCAAAAAAGCTTTGAAATACTCATGTTGAGCTATTCTTCAAACTTTTCTTTGAAAGAGAGACATTATTCAGTTGTATAAGCTTTCATTTGTTGTCTCTCTACCATTTACTTTACAGCTTTTATTGTAAAGGGATTACTTCCAAGAGGAAGGGGATACTTCCGAGAGGAAGGGGATTACTTCCGAGAGGAAGGGGATTACTTCCGAGAGGAAGGGGATTGTACGGTTTGAGCAACACCCGTAAGTTGCTTGGTTTAGTGAAAGACTTCAAGGAGGATCCTTGAAGAGAGTGGACATAGGGTCGGAAGGATTCCGATATTGCCGAACCACTATAAATCGAGTTTGCATCTCTCTAACTCTATCTCCTTAATTACTTTCATAATTACTTGCTTATAATTATTTATTATTCAAGTAAATGAGATTGATTGCTTAATTATTTTATAATTCAATTATCATTTCTATATTAAGCAATAAACTCTCTCCTCTTTGTGCTAGTAATTTAGAAAGATTTAATTCCGCATATATTTTGTTATTTGAGATTGCAAAAAGTATTTAATTTTTTTAATACCCAATTCACCCCCCTCTTGGGTATTGCCATAGTATATTTTGGACCTATAGATACATACCGCGATAGGCCTAATAGTAGTGAGAACGGTAGGAGTAGTGTAGATGATACGAGCGGCAGCAGCTCCGAAGAAGTAGAGGTGTCCTCGTCCTCTTCCACGGGGGAATACCCCCGTAACGGGTATGCCAAGGGCAGACCCCATGGCATTAGTGGCCTACGTTCCTTTGGAGGTGAGGAGGGAGTATGAAGAAAACTCCTTGTCTGGTGACGACACACTTAGGGCGTTGACTGATATAAGGGAGACCTCGGCTGGAGAGGAGAGGGAGAAGTGGAATTATACAGCCAACGAGATCCCTAGTCAACTGAGGGAGGAGGATTTGGAGGTAATCAAGAAGACATACCACATTCCGAGTGAGTACAGTCTTCGGATGACCAAGGTGGGAGAAAGGGCCTATGATGTCCTCCCAGACTTAGCCCCGTTTGAGCTCTGCGTGTACGAGCATCACATGCAGACTGGGCTCCGGTTTTCCCTTCACCCCTATTTTTGTACTATTCTAAAGTACTTTGATATAGCGCTGTGTCAGTTGGTGCCTAACTCGGTACGGTTGATCATGGCCTTTATCTGCGTTTGTTTGGAAGTGGGCCGACCGATGACGATGGATATTTTTAAGGCCACTTCCTGATCAGTCGGCACGGTCAGACTGGGTGAGTGGTCTTTAGTACTCGGCCGAGGAGGAGGTTGCTGAAGAAGACCCCTTCATCGATCAAAAGATGGAAGAAGAATTTCTTTTTCATCCAATCCACCGAGGACTTCGGCTTACCTCGTGCGTGGAGTATGGACCGCACCGGGAAATGCAAAAAGGTGGGCCTTCTTCCGTATGAGTAGGAAACGGTGAACGCCATGGTGGCCTCACCTTTGGACGTCGGAGTCCTATATAACAATGACGAACTGCCCGGCGAGGTCTTTGTTCTTCGTGCCCCAAGCCTTCGCTTGAGAGCGGTAAAGGTTTTGGTTTACCTTCCACTTTCTTTATTTTTATTTGCATCGTAATCCTGTGATTTGTACTTACGCTATTTTCTTCCTTTTTTTATATGGTTTGAATAGAGATGGAGGCGGCTGCCCGTGCCCGAGAGCATGCCAAGAAGTTGGCTTTGGAGCAGAGGAGGTCGACTCGGTCTGAGAAGCAAATAGCCTCGAGCTCGCGGCCTAGGAAGAAGTCCTGAGCTCCGTCTCCGACTCCGATTGACTTGGAGACTCCCCTAAGGCCGCATTCCCAGTCATAGACCCCTCCGGTCTGTAGTGCCCCTTCGCCGATTCCAGTGACTACGGGGACCTCCACTGTCCCGGGCACTAGCCAAGGGGCGGCTCATGAGGCCTCGATCTTCATGCCCAACTGGGCCATCAAGACGGATCATTTCGTCTTCGCACATCCTCGGGTGGCGAGGGAACATCTATTTAAGGGCACCCCTCTCCGCGACATTGCTGAGTTGGGTCGAAAGACCGCGGACTCTCTCTGTGCGGCGACTGAGGCTTTGGCTTCTCAAGTTAGCTTTTGTTTTTACTTTGCTTTATATTCTGCCTTTACGGAATTTCGTTTCATGCATGGCTTCTGGTCTCAAATTGATGTTCTGGTGGGCGCGGTCACCCGTCGTTGTATGGAGATAGCGGAGCTCCTAAGACGTACCCAGCACCAGCTGGAGGAGAGGACAGAGGTTGTTTACCGGTTGCAGGCCTCGTTGGAGTCTGCTATCCTGGCTAAGGCCGAAGCTGAAGCCATTGCTCGGGCAGCTGCTGAGGAGGTCGAGGCTTGCCTTAGTGCTGCAGCGGAGGAGGCTGAGGCTCGTCTTCGTGCTACTGCAGAGGATGCTAAGGCTCGTACTCGGGCGACCGTGGAGGAAGCCTTAGCGTCTTTCCAGAGTTCGGAGGCTTATCGCCTGGCTGTTGTTTCCGATGGTGGCCAGCAGTACCTTACGAGGTTCATGGAGGCCAAGAAGAAGGCTGAGGCCATGTACCCGGAGCTCGATTTCTCCGCGTTGGACCTGCTGGGGCCCGAGGATGAGGAGCTACTGGCTTCAGACGAGGAGAATGCTGATGGACAGGACCAGGCTGGAGGGCGTGACGGACGATCAGACACGGGGTCTCCTGCCCCTGGAGATCATCCAGGCTCAGGTTGAGGGTAGTCTGTTGTAGCCTTTTTTGCTTTGGCCCGGCCAGTTTTTTGTTTTAGTTATGTATTTTGAGGCTGTTAGTGCCCTACTTTGCATTGTTTTAGGCTTTTTGTTTTAGTTTTTAGAAAAACAGATGTAATGAAAGTCCTTTATTTATGAAACAAGACTTTGTTTACATATGCGCAGCACTTTTCGTTGATAAAAACGTCGAAGATGTTCTGCATTCCAAGTACGAGGAATGGTCTTTCTGTTCAATTCTTAGAGTTCAAAAGTTCCCGAGCGGCATACTTTTTTGATTCGATATAGCCCTTCCCAGGTCGGGACCAACTTTCCAGTTTCTCGTGGCCGGGATACTTCAGTTTTTCTTAGGATGAGGTCTTGGAGCGAGAAATGTCTTCCTCTTACTTTTGAATTGTAATACCTAGCCGCACGCTGTTGGTAGGCTGCTACCCGGATTTGGGCTATGTCTCGAGCCTCGTCAAGAAGATCAGCATTCATGCTCAAGACTTCTTCATTACTCTATTCCTCGAAGCCCTGTATACGATACGAGGGGACTCCTATCTCCAACGGAATTACAGCCTCCGATCCAATGGTCATAAAAAAAGGGGTTTCCCCGGTTGGTGCCCGAGTTGTTGTTCGATAGGCCCAAAGTATATTGGGCAAATGGTTCGCCTATTTTTTGTTTGCTTCATCCAGTCTTCTCTTGATACCTTGGAGAAGCGTTCGGTTGGTGACCTCGGCTTGCCCGTTAGCTTGAGGATATCCTACCGAGGAGAAACGATGCTCGATATGCAGCTCCTCGTAGAATGTTCTGAATCGACCACTGTCAAACTGTTTGCCATTATCGGTCACCAATACTCGAGGTATTCCGTAACGACATATGATCGACTTCCAAACGAAACCTCGAGCTTGATGGTCGGTGATATTGGCCAAGGGCTCGGCTTCTACCCATTTTGTAAAATAGTCGATGGCCACGATGAGATACTTCTATTGGCCGGTTGCTACGGGGAAAAGTCCGAGAATATCCATCCCCCACATAGAAAAGGGGAGCGGACTGGTGATTGGTTTGAGGAGGGTTGCTGGCCGATGCGAGATGGAGGTGAATTGTTGATAGTTTTTGCATTTTTTAACCAACTCCGCGGCTTCTTCCCTCTTTTTAGGCCAATAGTACCCCTGGCGAAGGATTTTGAACACTAAGGCTCTTCCTCAAAGGTGATTTCCACATATCCCTTCATGTACCTCTCGGAGAGCATAGTTGGCTTCGGTTGGACCGAGGCATTTCAAATAGGGCATCGTGAGACCTCTCTTATACAATTGATCGTCCAAAATAGCGTACCGTGCTGCCCTTGACATGACCTTCCGAGCTTCGTTCTTGTTACCTGGGAGTTTATCGTTACGTAGATACTCGAGGAGAGGACTCATCCATGTTTCTTGATCATCTGCTGGTAGTATCATGATTTCGGCGATGCTAAGCGTGACAAGTGTCTCGAGGTAAACTGCCTGCTTTGGTTCAAACAGGCAGGATGACGAGAGGCGGGCTAAGGAGTCTGCTTTTGAATTCTCGGTCCGTGGAATTTGGTTAATACGGAATACTTCGAACTGCTCGGCCAATGCTTTGGCTTTAACAAGGTAACGAGTGATCCTTTCCCCTCGGGCTTCAAACTCTCCGTTGATCTGGTTTACTACTAATTAAGAATCGCTGTAGGCAGTCAGAATTTTCACGGAAAATACTAGGGCCAGCCTCATGCCTACGAGTAGAGCTTCATATTCGGCTTCATTGTTGGATACTTTGAACTCAAACTTCAAGGTGTATTCAATGGTGAAGTTTTCTGGACCGCTTATGATGAGTCCGGCCCCACTTCCAGTGTCAGTGGATGAGCCGTCGATATGGAGTGTCCATTTCGAGACCATACTTGGCTCTTCACTCATCTGAGGTGGTTCTTCTGATGCTGGTAGAGTGGTTTCCATGATAAAATCGGCCAAGGCTTGGGCCTTTATAGCTGCTCGAGGTCGGTAGCGAATGTCGAACTCACCAAGTTCTATTGACTATTTAACCATTATGCTGGAAACATCAGGTTTGTAGAGTACTTGCCGAAGGGGTTGGTTGGTGAGGAGAGTGATAGTGTGCGCTTGAAAGTACGGTCGGAGCTTCCGAGCTGAAATCAAGAGACCATACGCCATTTTCTCCACAGGTAGATATCGTGTTTCAGCATCATGGAGCACCTGGCTTACATAGTACACTGGTTTCTGTATTCCTTCCTCCTCCCGAATCAGAACGGAGGCCATTACTTCGAGTCCAGCCGAGAGATATAAGAAGAGTTCTTCTCAGGCCGTGGGTTTGGTGAGAACAGGGGGTGTACCCAGATATCTTTTCGATTCTGCAAATGCTTCCTGACAATCCAAAGACCAAACGAAATCTTTGTGTTTTTCGGATGGCTTTAAAGAAAGGAAGAAACCTCTCGGCTGATTTTGACATGAACCGACTCAAAACCACTATTCTTCCAGTGAGTTGTTGAACCTCTCTTATGGTCCGCGGTGGGTTCATGGTGAAAATGGCATCTATTTTTTTTTGGGTTTGCTTCTATGCCTCGATGAGTGACTATAAATCCCATAAACTTCCCTCTGGTGACTCCGAAAGCACACTTAGTGGGGTTTAACTTCATTTAGTGGTGACAGAGGACATCAAAAGCTTCTTGTAAATCAACCTCATGGTTTTTGGCTTTGGCGCTTTTAACTAGCATGTCGTCGACATATACTTCCATGTTCCACCCTATCTATATTTGAAAAATCTTGTTCATTAGCCTCTGGTAGGTGGCCTCGACATTTTTCAAACCGAAAGGCATGACCTTGTAGCAGTAGAGTCCTTGTTCTGTAACGAACGTCATTTTTTTCCCAGTCTGGTCGGTTCAAGAAGATCTGATTATATCCTGAATAAGTATCCATGAAGGTCAGCAACTCATGTCCTGACGTGGCGTCGACAAGTTAATCGATCCTCGGTAGTGGAAAACTATCTTTTGGACAGGCTTTATTAAGGTCCGAGAAATCAATGCAAATTCGCCACTTGCCGTTCGCTTTCTTTACCATCACAACATTAGATACCCATTATGGATAACTTACTTCCTTGATGAACTTGGCTGACAGTAGCTTGTCCACTTCGGCTCGGACGGCCGCCTGCCGCCCCGGAGCAAATGACCTTTTCTTTTGGATAACTGGTTTATGGTTTAGATCCACGCTCAATCTGTGGACTATAACATCTGGGTCGATTCCGGGCATATCGGCAGCTGTCCAAGCAAATAAATCTTGGTTTGCCCGAAAAAGGGTAGCAGGTCTGAGCCGATTTGAATTATTCGGGTGTTGTCTTTGGTGAGGGGGACAACAGTTAATTTGTCCATCGGTTGACCTTTTAGGCGGCTCCCTTCATCTCTAAGGTCATCCAGCTCAAGTGGGAGGGCTTCTGCCTTCTTTCCTTCTCGCACTGCGCTGAGATAACAGGACTTTGAGATTTGTTGGTCTCCTTTGATTTCACCTACTTATTTATCAGTGAGAAATTTGATTTTGAGATGAAGGGTGGAGACAACGGCTCGGAGTTTGTTCAGCGTTGGTCACCCGAGTATCATGTTATAGGACAACGGCTGTCATACGATCAAAAAAGTGGTTTGTACAGTCGCTTCCCGGGGGGCTTTTCCTGCTGTTACCGGAAGGGTTATGCTACCCTCTGTAAAGACTGGTCCTCCTGAGAAACCATAAAGTGGGGTAGGGACCGACTCTAATTGGGAGTCCCCTGACTGCATCTGTTGGAAGGCATCGTAGAAGAGAATGTCGGCTGAGCTTTCGTTATCGATCAGAACTCACCTAATCTCATGATTGGCCACGAGGTGGGAAATTATGATTGCATCGTCGTGAGGAGTCTGGATCCCTTGTAAATCTTCATCTGAAAAGGAAATGATTTCGCCCGCCTTTTGCCGTTTATGGGGCCTAGAAACAGAGGCTATCGACCTGGTGTAAGCCTTCCTGCTATTACTAGATCTGCCCCCAGCTGCGGGTCCTCCGCAAATGGTCTTAATGATTTTTGCCGTGGGGGCCTCTACTCTTTTCTGGCTCGATTCTCCGTGGTTTGGCCCAGGGCTCTTCCGAGCTGGTCGTGTAGGCTTGTTTTGCTCAAGGGGGCGCTCAGGACTCCTTCGGGATCGCTTCACAAATCTTTCCATCCGTGGCCCAATGAATTCTTTAAAATATCCTTTATTAATGAGGGCCTCGATCTGGTGTTTTAGGGCTTTGCATTCTTCGGTATCATGGCCGTAGTTTCTGTGGAACCTACACTAGGTGTTTCGATCGGGATTGAGGTTTGGTGGCCTTGGGGGCCACTGTAGGAGACCCCTATCATGGATTTGCATCAAGACATTAGTCCTGGATGCATTTAAGGGAGTGTAATTGTCGGATGACCCCGAAGTCTTGGAGTTGGTTTCGAAGGTCCTGAGAGCTCGAGGCCCGTTACCGAAAGACCTTGGGGGTCTGGGTCTTTCATCATGAAATGGCCGCTTCGCCGTTTCACGAACCGGACTAGCAGGACCTCTCTTTCTTCTCTCTGCATCTCCTTCTCGCTCTCTGCGGAATGCCTGGTCATCCTCTGCCAGCATATATTTTTCGGCCTGGGCCAAAATTTCGCTCATGTCTTCAGGTGGGTGTCTGGTTAGTTTTGAACTGAAGGCCCCGGATCTTAGCCCATTTTTTCTGCCAGCAACTGGACGCCGGGGTCAAGGTCAGGAATCTCCCAAGCAGCGGCGTTGAACCTTGAAATATAGGCTTGGAGTTTTTTGCCTTTCAACTGGACAATATTGAATAATGACTCCGAGGTTTTCATTGGTCCCTTGCTACTGATGAAATGAGAGACGAAGGTGTAGCTAAACTCTTTGAAGGTATGGGTCCCTCCGGGTTTCAAACGGGCATACCACGTTCCAGTGGCTTTTTCTAGAGTTAAGGGAAACGCTCTACACATCACAGGGGTCGGAGTGTCTGTGGAGGGTCATGGTCATTCGGTAGTGTTGGAGGTGATCCAATGGGTCAGTTGACCCATCATATGGTTTGATTTGTGGCATGCGAAAGTTCGGTGGGAGAGGGGCTTCGAGAATCTCCTGAGCGAAAGGTGGGTCATGTACATCGAGTTCGTCTATTATATTGTGACTACGCCCTTTGAACGCCTCATTGATTCGTTCCTCTATGTCCCCGATCCGTTTGCCGAGACCTTTGTTGTTTCTGGACGAAGGACTTCCTCCAGACCTGGCCACATGAGATGGAGGTGGGGCGGTCGCCGAGCAGCTCTCGACCAGTAATTGACGGGCCGACCCATGAGGGCTTGGTTCCAGCTGCAGAGGTGGGGGTGGTGTACGCTGGGCTCTTCCACGGACTTCAGCGGCTAAGTCGGCCACTAGTTTCGAGAGTTCGGCGTATTGGGCCTGGAGAGTGACCACGTTGGGTTGGGCTGCCGAGTCGGCTGAAGAACTTGCTTCAGACCTCATTACTCCTTCGCTATGGTCCCTTCCGGGGGTTTTGGGTGGCATGACAACAAATGAGTTCTGTGTTTCTTTGCTGTTACTATTAGCAAAAGATGTAGTTTCCCACAGACGGCGCCAATCTGTTGATGCCAAAAATGTGTACAGCTGAGCTGAGGCTGGTTACACTTGTTCCTGCACAAAGAAAGAGAGACTATTGGTTGTCGGAGGGGTGCCTCCGGAGATGCTCCGATGCTTAAGTCAAATAAAGTAAATTATATGGAGACTTGTCGTATTGTTCTTAGTGATTAAGGGAAAAACCTTGGGTCTTTGGGATGCATACCTGGCCCTTTTTATAGGGTGTTTAGAAGGTGGTCCCCTGCTTGGGGCGGCACTGAAATGATGTTGCAACTGGACTGAGTGATGATGCCTAAGAGGCCTATCTAGGCATTTAAAGGTCGTTCTTTTAGGACCTTATCTTGTTGTTTGATCAGGAGCCGTTCGAGTCTAATGGCGGTTCTGTGATCTGACAGCTCAACTTGGTCAGGTGATGATGCCTAGTAGTCCCAGCTAGGTGACAGGGGACCGTTTACTAGGGCTTTGGCATGGCTGGCTCAACTAGGAACCGTTCAAGTGTGGGGGCAAACTGTTGCCTTGACGGCTCATCATGGCCGGGGCATGATGGCCCTGAAGGTGGTGTTGACGTGAGGTGACTGAGTTTTGGAAGGCGGCGGTTTATGACGGGGCCGAGCGTATCCAATCTTGGCTCATCCACGTGTCCTCCCATGATCCGTTTTGCCAGGAGAAGCCACATGTCGTCCCCCCATTGGAAGGGTATTTTTTGGGATTATCAAATTTGATTGTTAAAAAAAATAAAAATTGTAAAATCATTGGGCTTTCTGAGCAACAGAGGCTTTGATCAACTTTATTTTCTCTGATAACATTTAGACACGTGTTCTTTGCTTCAGCCATAAATTCTAAATCTGCAAAGCTTAACACAAGTATTTTTATGAGCCACTAACTACTCTTTTTCTTTCAAGTTCCAAAAACCCTACATGTATCATGTAAGTTATAAAGTGCTATAGACTGCAGCCACAGGTATACTTAGAGCAAAACTTTATTAACCTTTTTTCTTTCTAATTGGTCTAATAGTTGGGTTATACAATGGAAAACAGCTTTATCCTTTCTTGTGATGGGAGGCAGTTAAAATTTTTGATTTGCCTTTCAAAATAAACTTCTTGAATTCGAGGTAAAAGCATTATTTGATCCCAAAACTTTGATATAATAATCAAAGGATTTTATCAATCAAGCTAGTCACACATTACAGAAATAGAAATAATTCTTTAATTCATTTAATTTCATTGGAAAAATGTGATCATCATGATCTAATTTTTTTCTTTTAATTTCGAACAATAGGCAAATTTTGCAATAACAATAGATTATATCCTGTTGAGATTATAATGCCCATTGATCTCAAATCATCTATGCTCTATGCTGATCAAGTAGCTTAATTGAATTACTGTACCAACTAGAATTAAGAAAGCTGCCAAATGGGCAAAACATTTCCCAAATTGAAATAAAATTGAAAACACGCACGTAAATTAGGGGAAAATGAATTAAAGGTAGAAAATTAGATATAGATTAATTTTATAAAGTTATAATAGTTATATTATGGAGGAAAGAAGGCCAAGTATTCTATTTTTCTTCTTTTTACTATAGCAAACGTTAAGATCCTCTCCAATAACTTGGTAAAATTTTTCTTAAGTGCAACAATGGATGAACACCACGTCAAAACTACGGACGATGTGGCGTTCATCCAATGGCGCACTTGAAAAATAATTTTCCCAAGTTACTAGAGATGACCTTTACTCATAAATGTTTTATTACTTTTAAAGGTATTTTTTCTTGTATTACTGATTTCTAAATGGGAGAAGATCATATCCAGTAATTTGGAAAAAAAATTCTCATGTGCACTATTGGATGAATGCCACATCATTCATAGTGTTGACGTTTTATTCATCCAATAATACACTTGAAAAAAAAAGTCAAATTACTAGAGAGAATCTTAGTCTTGAATGCATCTTAACTATAATGGCTGATTCTGTGATTCATAGTACTAATGTGTAATTAATTAATTTCAAATTTTGTATGAAACAATTCAATGACAATTATTGTATAAAATCCACAGGGTAGGTAGAGAAGACAGTACAAGGATTTCCTTTCTGTTTTTTTCTCCATATAAAATGGATATTGAACCTCCATTTCAAGAGAGCTACAAAACCCTCTTCTTCAAAAACTCTAATATCAAACCAAATGTCGACAATAATCTTTTCAAGTTTGAGGACTGTTTGCTGCCTGTGATTAATCTCGATAATCTAAATTTCGGACAATTAGTGTGAGAAAACTGCGTAAAAGAGATCGTTGAAGCTGCTAGTCAATTGGGTTTCTTTCAAGTTGTGAATCATGGGATTCCACATGAGGTTTTGGAGAGAATGCTTTATGAGGAAAAGAAGTTGTTTCACCAACCTTTTTCAAAGAAAGCTCAAGAAAATAACCTGAATTTATCGGCCAATAGTTACCGTTGGGGTAACCCTAAAGCTACTTGTCCAACTCAGCTCCTTTGGTCAGAAGCCTTTCACATATCTCTCAAAGATACTTCAACAATGGATGAAACCAACACTCTTAGGTAGGTACTTTACAGTTTTTTTAGTCCAAACAGTATTTTTTAATTTTATGGTAACTATTATAGCAAGGGTTCATTACCATAAAAGTTTTAAAGAAATGCATGTTAATCATTAAAGTTTTGGCTTGGCGGAAAATTTTCTTTGAACTTCAAAGAAGAAACGTTATTAATAATAAACCAACACCTTACAAAACTTTCAGAGCAGCAAAACAACACCACCCTTTAGGTAAATCGGTACCCTTTAGATAGAAGTAGATAGAAGTACTTGGGATTGAATTTTTATGTCTTAGGGTTTTATGATATCCTTTGTTTAGGTATCGTTAGGTTGACTGGTGAAAGTGTTTTCAAATGGTTTTTGATAAAATAGTTATGAAATTAAAACTTATTTAACGTCTTATAATTAAAATAGTTGTGGAGCTTATTTTTTTTTTTTATTTGACTTATTTCTTTTAGAAATAGAAAGTGTTTTGGAAAAATACCAACTAAGGCAAAGTTGTTAATCTTGTGTATGGATAGAAGAGTAGTCATTGGTTGAAAAATGGACTTGGGGATACCTTGTGGCTAAACGAGACCAGAAAATAAAAAAAAGAAAATATCTTTTTATGTTTGATGAATATCTGGTGTTTCCCATGGTACGTAAAAGGACCAGGGAAAGAAGAAAAAAAATTAATGTTATTGATTGTTTCTTTTTTAATAAAGATTATTAAATACACTCATTAGTCGACACTTAATTTAACATTCTAGATAATTTAGTTATAATTGTTTAGAAACTTTAATGATAATTGCCATTGAAAATTTTATAATGTTAAAAACGAGTGTTTAAGGGGTGTATTTGAAAATTTTATAATGTTAAAGTAACCTTCTCATCGCATGCTAACACAATGATTGAGGTTCTTTGTCATCGAAGATCATTTAGTTTTGATCGATGTTTGATTTGCTTAAAAACAAAATTTTGAGATTCGATTTGCCATTAAAAAAATTAAGTTAAAATGAGATCACTCAAATCACATAATTAACTTTTCACATCAATTTCTTATATCCAAAGAGCAAATCCTTATTTACTTCTTTCAAACACATTTGCAAATATATGATTTTGAGTCTTATAGTTTTAACCATCTTTGTTTCAGATCAACGATTGAAGTTTACGTGACAAAAGTTGAAAGCCTTGCAAGAAGGCTATGTGCAGTTTTATCAAAGAACTTGAGCAGTGTCAAATCTACTTACTTTGATGAGAATTGCCCAACGAGCAGCAGTTATCTTCGATTGAACAGATACCCTCCTTGTCCATTCTCTTCTCAAGTCTTTGGACTGGTGCCTCACACTGATACTGATTTCCTCACCGTCGTATTTCAAGACCAGGTTGGAGGGTTGCAACTCAAAATGGGTGGACAATGGTTTAGTGTAAAACCATCTCCAAAAGCTCTAGTTATCAACATTGGTGACTTATTTCAGGTAATTTATAAGAATAATTATTTATATATACATATGAGTTTGATATACGTTGTCGTCTCACTCAAAATGGGTGGACAATGGTTTAGTGTAAAACCATCTCCAAAAGCTCTAGTTATCAACATTGGTGACTTATTTCAGGTAATTTATAAGAATAATTATTTATATATACATATGAGTTTGAAATACGTTGTCGTCTCATTTTCCATTAACTGAAGTTTTTAAGATAATTAATAACTAACATAGTATCAAAAGCTAAAAGGTGTTGTATTCAAATCTTGATAGCCTCGTTTGTTTATGTATTTGTGATAAATATTTGGTTTAGTGTTTTTCTTTATTTTGAGTAAATGAGTTTATTTTGCTTCTGTTTCGGGTTTTACTACGTCTATGTCAATTCTATACAGATGAGGGGATGTGTTAAAGTATGTATATAGAACTTGATAGATATTGTTGACCCAATTTTTTTTAGCTTAAAATTTTGAGATATAAATACATATAAAAAATTTAAGATATAAATGTTAGCCAAGTGCATATAATTTAAAAATGATAGGTACAATTTCCTTTTTAATAGAAGTTCATCACTTTTTAGATTTAAAATTGAAACCAAAATTCAAGGTTAGATCATTAACAAAATTATGAATGAGTTTGTACCAAATGAGAAAATATGAAATTTGACTTAAATTGAATTGACATAAAAAAAAACTTCAATGATTTTATATTCACTACTTAAGACCTAAACTAAAGGGTATTGGAGTCAATTTGCTGTTAACATAGTACACAACTTAAAGATAATCTTTGTCTCAAAATGAATGTTAACTTCAACTATTCATCTAATTAAATGATTAATTATTTTTTAATAATAATTTAGTATAGTAATTATATTTTTTCAAAATATACTCATAAAATTAACAAGTATTCAAAAATTATTTTTTATAATTTTAAATTAAAAAATTTAGGGTCAAAATTGCTTATATTTATATGAATTTATACATTGCCACGTGAATTTGTTTCATCGGATGTCAAGAGTGGTTATAGCACGTAGACTATATAGTGGTTGTAAAGAATCCTTCTCCAAATAATCCACATGAAAGTCACATGTGAGGCACTGACATGGCATGTCCAATTGACGCTAATGAGTGAGATCTTAGCTGTCAAAGATAGGGGTGGCAATTTTGAACCCGACACAACACGAAATAAAGCATGTTAGTGTTGAGTATCATCGGGTTCGTGTCGTAATTGTGTCGACACGATTATGACACGAAATAATCGTGTTGTGTTGTGGGTTGACCCGCCAACCCGAAATGACACGATTAATGGGTTGATGGGTCGTGTTGACACGATTATGACCCATTTAAAAAATGTATATATTAAATTTAAAAAAAAAACTTAGTATATATATAAATAAACCCTAAATTCATTTGCGTGTTTGGTCAACTCTCCTTGCACACCACTCTCTCTCTCTTCCGTCATCTCTTCTCACTTTCTCTTGGTTTGTGCTCGCCATCTCTCTCCTCACTCTGTCTCTGATCTCTTCTACCTCTTTCTTTGCTACCGCGCGCTACCTTCATCTGTTACCTCAGCGCAAAAGTGTATTTTTGAGGGAATTTTTGGTTGATTTTTTTAGGCGTAATTCTCCAACCTTCTAACTCTATAAATACTGATTTAGTGTTTTCATTTTGTAGGTTTTTTCAGCACAAGGGGAGAGTGGAGAAAGAAGAGAATAAACACTGAAGATCTCAAGTGTTTTCTTCTAATTTCTTCGTGGAAATTTTAAGAGAATACGAATGAGCTCTAGATTTTAGGGTTTTATTTCTTCGTAAGTTTTTGTAAATCAATGAGTTTGGGTTGGATTTTAGATTGGGAAAACTAGTGTTACTCTACTTTGAACCTCTGATTTCGGGTTACACTTGGCAAAGGAATTCTCTCAAAATTTAGAGAAGCTATCCTCTCTGCACTCAGGTATAATTTCTCCCTTTGTGTTCCATTTCTCTCATTGTGCGTGTTGTGATGTGAGTTTGACTTGCCATTTGGTTCCTAAATGTTGTATAAGTGCTTAGATCTCTCTATACAAGTTACTGTGATGCATCTAGGATTTATTTGAGTATTTGGATGATACTGTAGGGTCAAATGTGCATTAGAGTATGATGTCACTCCTTTCTTGGAGTCCTATATTTGAGTATAGTGATCTGAGCATTCAAAATCATTATTTTGTATCGTTGAAAAGAAACCAACACTCTGTGTGAGCCATTTATCTCTGAAAATCCACATTAAACAGTCATCAATCTTTAAGTTTCTTGACAGATTCAATACCTCTGTTCTCATCTCTAGCAGTAATTAAGTTTCAACTTGAAATTTATGGACCTTTTGAAAATGTCAAGCACTATTTTCAAGATATATGTTCCATTGAACCAATTCGTTATCCGAGTCTCTATAAACAAGCACTAAACCAAATGATAAATTGAAAAATTTATCCATTAATATGGTCTTCGAGTCTTTCAAGTATGCTGTGATATTTTTGGCAAATTGAATTAAAGAGTAAAAGGTATAATAGTGAGGTTTAGACTATAGAGATGGTTTTTTTCCCCTTATATCTATTGGATTCGCTGTATACACTAAGGATCATTGAAAATTTTAACATATGATTATGTATGTCACTTATATGAGACTAGTAAACAGGCCATTAATAAAACTCTATTTTCATTTTTAGATTTGTATTTTCTATTTGTACCATTGCAAGACTCAGATATCTCCCTATTTTCTTGGAATGTATGATATATATTTTTAATATTTATACATATTTTGATATTTTTGGTATCTTGTGTTTTGAAGCAAATTATCAATATGAGTTCTCAATCACTAGCTCAAAAGGTAACAAGAAGGGCAAAGAGATAAACTACTTAACTTGGACTCCTGATATGGACAGTGCATTATCTAGTGTAATGTTAGAGCAAATGAATCTTGGTCATAGATTAGATGGTAAACTTGTTTGGAAAATAGTTGTTGACTGCTGCTATTAATATTTTGAAAGAGCGAGTGGGTAAAATTGTGACAAAATAAAATGTCCATTCTCCACTACTTGCCATTGATGACTTGCAAACTGTTGGCTGGCAATGATTATGGTTATTTTGGAATGAAATATTGGTGTTTACTCTTATTGTTGTATGGAGAACAAGGTAACAAGTAATCACAAATAATATTATTGAACTGACCATGCTAATATTTTTATTTATATTTCTAATTTCTCTTTGAGTGTTTTTTTTTTTTGCTTATGCCTTATATTATATTCAGATTTGCAAAGACTCGTGGCTTGCTTGTTTGAACATTTGTTTTATTTTTTTTCTTTGTAGAAATGGCCACAAAAGCAATAGAGGAGCTTACTTCTGATGTAATGGATATGAATATGAATATGAATATGAATGAGAATGAATCATTTTCACCTCCATCTGAGGGTTCTGTTGCTAATTTGGTTGGCTAATGTTGTAATATTGTGTACTTGTAATTGAATGGCTTGTGAGTTACGACTTATGGTGTGATTGTTTCTTTCTTCTTCTTTTTTTTTGCTTATGTAATAAACAGATCATGGTGGGTTAATCGTGTTGTGTTGTCGTGTCGTGTCGTGTCGGATTATGAAAAATTAGGCGTGTCGTGTTGTCGTGTCGGGTCTAACACGACCCGTTTGTTAAACGGGTTAAGCATGTCGTGTCATGTCGTGTCGTGTCGAGCTTAACACGACCCGTTTAGTAAACGGGTTAAGCGTGTCGTGTCGTGTTATCCGTTTAATAATCGTGTTGTGTTCCTGTTGGGTTTTCTTGACACGATTAATAATCATGTCGTGTTCGTGTCGACCCATTTAGTGTTACACCAAACTTTGACACGACACGAACACGACCCGTCAACCCGAATTGCCACCCCTAGTCAAAGATAATGAACTTTCCCACAAAAAAAAAAAATCACTAGTTTGTCTATAAATAGACGCATTTGAATCGTTTGTAGGGATCTAAAACTTTTTTTTCTTTGATAGAGAAACTGAAGAATTCCTATTTGATTTTCATTGAGCGTCATTAACGTTGCGATTCAGATTCTTCTCTTTTATTTAGATCTTTATAAACAGATTTAGAGTGAGAAAATTAATAAAGCAATTTTTTATTTTTAGATTTTGTGACCGACGACTCTATATTTATTATTAAATTTGTGGTTTTTGAAATTTCACCTTTGTAACTTCAAAAAAATCAGCTGTGAAATTTCATTTATGCAAATGGCTTTAACACTCCAAAATCAACTTTGGACACTCTTTCATGTGCGATTAAAAAGTTCAAATTTTGAAAAGCGAATGTCATCTTCCTTTCTTTTAATTAAGTTTGGGTTCCCATATATATGATGCAGGCATTGAGCAGTGGTGTTTACAAGAGTCTTGAACACCGAGTCGTGGCTCCTCGAGAAGTTGAAAGGTTCTCTACAGCATACTTCTTCTGCCCCTCTTACGATGCTGTGATACAAAACTGCAGCAAGCCAGCACTCTACAGGAAGTTCAGTTTCATAGAGTATAAATTGCAAACCCAACAGGATATTGAAGTAACTGGTGACAAAGTAGGGCTCTCTAGGTTTCTCTTATGAAACAAATTTAGACTAAGAACATAAATAACTTTTATGCAACAGCACTAAAGGTGTTTTTTTTTTTCCTAATTAGCTGGTATTGCTATGCTCTGTTTTTCGGTAGTTTGGGTTGCAATTTCGATTTTGCAAGACCTTTGCATATCCTTATAATAAAGTTTTTTTGGCTTTTTAAAAAAATCATGTGTTAGACACTGACATTAATATCCTTACCATAATAATGTTTTTAGTAATTATATATATATATATTAACTCCATGGAAAAAAAGCGCGATTATTCAAACCATCGTTCGGGACACTCAAATTTAAATCATTTCTCACATCTCATTCGTCATTCTGATTTTGTAGGCCTTAGTACTCATTGACCATCGATTAGTACTTATGTTAAAGTTTGCAGTTTTTCATTGATCAGCTCCATCCCGACAATCTTGTTTTCAAAGGATCAAATTTGTTAGGATTCTAATCCCTGGATCTCAACCAAGCAGCCCATTAACTATCATTGACCCTTTTTTTTCTCTCTACACTTCAAACAACACCACCACCATAAGTTAAAGCTTGCAGAAACTACATACGTTTTTTTTTTTTTATCACAAATACTAGGTTTTTGTTTAGAAAATTATGTAATAGGTCGGGTTCAATAATACCTTTCCATTTTACAAAAGCTCACTAGCCAAAAATCTCATATTTTATGTAATTGGTTCCATTTTTCTAAAGCAAGTCAAGTCTCTCAAGTTCGTTGAATTCTCCAAGAGCACGGTGGATCTCTGAGGGCAATCGCTACACGCAGAAAAAATCTTTCTTGAAAAAGATTAGTAATATTTTATGGTTAATTTGTCCTAGCTCTGTATGCTAAAGAAAGAAAACAAGAACATGCTTTTAATTATGCTTAAACCTCCGTGAACTCGCTGTGAATGAGTTACCAGCATTTTTAGAATGAATTTATGTATTGTTTTTTACCATTTGCCTTGACTAAAATCAGTTTTTTTGTATAAAAAAAAATCATGTCATCTAATGGCAGAACCCATATCGGTACCCTGTGGTCACCAATCGTGAGCCATACAATACCGATCCACAACCTTGTGGCTCTGATCAATATTTACTTGGTAGAAGCTTTTAAAAATGTTTAAATATTGTTGTTTTGATCCATGAATGCTATGTTCATGCTGGTTCTTCTTATATATGCAGTTAAATCTCATCAAATACTTCTTTAGTGTCTAAATGTACTTTATTTTGCTTACATATTTGAATCCATTTTATTTTTGCTTTATAATCGCTGCTAAACATGTAATTGAATGAGCTTATCGTCTTTAGGAGGACAATGTTGTCCAATCAATTATGTTCAGTAATCTATCAAGTATACATGCTCTTCTTTTACATGTGATGATTGCTATAATTACTTTGGATGATATAATTGTAATTGTGTGCTTGTCATGCAAGTGTATAGTAATTTATTTAGGTTAAATTTTTAAAACTTTCTTTAAAACATAAATGGTAGGGCTAGACTTTAGGTAAGAGTAAGAGCTTTAATTCTTCTTTTTTTTACACCAAAATCTCCTTACCCCAGAATCTTACACATAAACTAATGACAAAAGATTTCGCTCATTTCAAGGTCAAATGATTGCTCCTTAACCATCATCTTTGTTGTGTTTGGATGACATAAGGTCAATATGGAAAATGTGCCCCGACTTAAAAGAGTGCTTATCGAGAGAGCCTCCTTACTAATTGACAAAGGGCAGTGTAGCGCGCGGTATCCACAGATTCATTAAAGGTAAAATAGATAAACGTGAAAAAATGATTAGTCTAACTTTTGTCAATTATTAATTAGTTTATTACTAGTATAGATTTTACCAATTACATATGGTCTAAATCGGCGAAAAAAGCGTGTGGTTTATATATCTTTACCGCTATGAAAATTGTATTTTGACTTGTAGCTTGGTTTAAACACTCAATTTTGTTCCAAATATTGAAACAAACAACATAAGAGGGCTGATGATGAAATTTGGATCCCAAGACGCTAAAGATGGATGAATATAGTGTATAAACTGAATTTTGAACTAGAATTGATCAATCAAACTTAAACCAAATCAAAACAGGCCAAAAATAAAATAAAAAATCGAGGAAACAAGGCCCAGCCAACTAGTCGGGTCTAGGAGCTTACCGGATGGGTCTAAGACTATGGGTATCATACCCTACACCATCCTTTGTCAATTAGTAAGGGACTCTCTCAAGGATAACACTTCTAGGTCGGGACATATTTTTCACATTTTGGACTTTATGTCATCAAAGCACAGAGTAAGGATAATGGACAAAGAGTCGTCATTTGACCTTAAATGGGACCAAATCTCTTTTCATTAGTCTATGCATGAGAGATAACTAGGCAAAGAGATTCGAGTACAGAAGAATGAAGAATTAGAGCTCAAGTACATTTTGGGTTTAATTATTTTGTAATTGGTCGATTACTTCAAAGATAGCAGACCTTTACATTAGCCTACAATAGCCAAATTTGAGTATTCTATTGTAATCGGTTCACCATCTCAAAAACAAGTCTAAGTTCTCAAGTTCATCCAATCTGGAGAAGCACATTGGATCTTTGTAAGCTACACCACAACTATATATGGATTATCCTAAGCATTATAAAAGGTTGATGAATTTTCGTTTTCTGTCTTCCAATTATAGTTTTTTTGCTATGACTTTGGAATGAGAAAAATGTTTGCATGATGTTAAAAAAAGATTAACTCTATATTGATTCAATATTTCATTTAGTTTATACCTCAAATTTGTTCATAAAAGATAATCCAAATGCCATGTGATTTAAGTTTTATTTAGGAAAGAGTATTTTGAACCAAGTTATCATGAAATATAGCTTTATGTTATGTGTTTCAATTTCAAGTTTCTGCACCTAAGCATGTCAGGGTCGGTTGGTCCCCCTTGGGACCCGATCGGCCTACAAGCTGAGCCAATTGACCCAAACCTTGGACCGATCGACCCAGGTTCTGTTAAGGCAGAAACTCCTGCAATGTTTTCCCTTGTTTTTCACCAGCATATTTTCTTCAAATTAAATGTTTTTTCCAGCATGTTAAAATGATTTTAGTAATTATGTTTATACCGTTCTTATTTATTTAGTAATTCTATTTTTTTATAATTGAACTTGTTAATTGTTGCTTTAAAAGCAATTGAGTGAGTTAAGCTCATTGTCCTTGTGAGGAACAAATTGTCCAACAAATGAATGTTGGGTTAGTAATCTCCCAACTATATATGTTTCTCTCTCATTTGTGATGATTTGTTTTTATTATGCCATTGGGGGATATAAATTATGATTATATGTGTTAAACAGTGTTTTTAAAAACGTTTTTGGGGCGCACCTCGAGGCAATTTCCGGCTAAAACACCCCAGGGCGTGAAACCTGGGGCGGAAGTACTGCTGGGCGGGCAGACAATTTTGGGGCCTGGGCGAACCGGACGATTTTGGGGTCTGGGCGTTTGCCCAAGCCCGAGGCCTACGCCTGCGTACACCCAGTGATTTTTTACTCAAATCCAATTAAATCCCATCCGAATAACATCACAAAAACATGAAATGCCATAAGAAAACAATGATTCAACGAAAATACAGGTTCTAAAATCACATGAACTGAAAAAAATAGAAAGAAAAACTGAGATTCAAAACTCAACCATTTTCCAGATCTCTGTATGTGCTCAAGACACTCTTCAGGAGCTGAGCTGCGTCTATGCGGCTTTTTTTTAAGATTTAGAGTGGGGATTATTGAGCGGCAAGCTACAACTCTGCCAACAACCAAAGAAACTCTCCGGAGACACTAGAGACTCAAAGCCGTTTAAGGAACAAGAAAATGAAGGAAAATCTCTCTTTTGGACTCAATTTCCTCGCATCAACGAAAAACGCACACTGATGTTTTAAGAAAAAAACTCTTGCTCGCTGTTTCTTGTTTTCTTCTTGGGGGAAAAGAAGGGATTGAGTGTTTGTTGGATGGGAAAAGTGATGCAGAGAAACCTCTTTCTCTGCCCTCTCTCTCTCTCTCTCCATCTCTCTGGAAATTTCTAGGAGCCAGGAGAAAATATGCCTTCTGGGCTTCTGTAGTGTAATATATATTTGCCATATTTATTTATTTATTAACTATTATGGGCTGGACTGCAGTCCAATATCACTTTTAGTCCAATATCATTGCTGGCTTTTTAAACTCATTTTTTCAGGCCCATGGAAATTGAACAAATATGAGAGAAACATAGAAATCAGTTGCCGTTCAAGTTCCCAAATGGACCAATAAAATTTTGACTTTAAATTGAATTCCGAAATTATGAGCTTGCTTGACCGGATGAAGTTGTTGATAGACTCCCAAATACATATGATTTAGTTTAATAATAATTATAAATTATTTAATTAATTATTTATAAATTACAACAATATAGAATATAAGTTATATTTCATATAATTTATATATAAATATATTAATATTTATAAAATTATAATTATTACACATAGAGTTAGTAAAGTATTAAACTTTGATAAAAATTAAAATTAAAATTAAAATTAAAATTAAAATTAAAATTAAAATTAAAATTAAAATTAAAATTAAAATTAAAATTAAAATTAAAATTAAAATTAAAATTAAAATTAAAATTAAAATTAAAATTAAAATCAAAATCAAAATCAAAATCAAAATGAAAATTAAAATGAAAATCAAAATCAAAATCAAAATCAAAATCAAAATCAAAATCAAAATTAAAATTAAAATTAAAATTAAAATTAAAATTAAAATTAAAATTAAAATTAAAATTAAAATTAAAATTAAAATTAAAATTAAAATTAAAATTAAAATTAAAATTATTTTATTATTCTAAATAATTAATTAATATTATTTTATTAAAATTTCGAAACGCCCCAACGTTTCAAAAGGCTTACACCCCAACGCCTCGCCTCATTGAGGCCAAATGCCTCGCCCAACGCCCTCACCTCTGAAAATACTGGTGTTAAATACTAGTTTGTGGTAGATATAATTTTACTTAAAACTTGAACCATTTGTCCTAGAAAATAAAGGGCTAGGCCTCGATTTAAGCTTCGCGATCGACTGAAGCTTAAGTTTGGCCGACCGAATTTGAGACTTTTCAAATGGTAACATATTTCGTTCAACCAGAGAGAAAGTCTAGTTGAACGTGTTAGAGTTGGTGCATACTTTACGGCCCTGTACATAATTTAGGTCTGGTTTTTTGCTTGACGGTTTGGGCTTGGACCTATGAATAGTCGTGCTTTTGCAGTAGGGTGGAAACCCTAATTAGGACGTCTTAAGTTGCTTATAAATACTCCCTATGTACTAAGCGCAGATTGTAACGAGAGATTTGTGATGTTGATTATAGTGAAACTTTTGGCAGGACGTAACCCTATTCTGGGGTGAACTCGGGTATATCGTGTCTTATTTTCTTTTTGTTTATTATTTATGTGATTGACAAGTCTTGAATAGTTCATAACAGACTTATGGTTTTTTTTTTTCATATTTTGATTTTTAAAATGTAACTTTTCAATAGCTATATCTTCTCAAACTCATACATCTTCACTTCTATATATTGTTGAAAGTTAAGAGACATTTTGAAACAATTCAATTTACTGATTTCCAACCACTTTCTCTGATTCTTCATCATATATTAAACTCTACTGCTTTTATAATTATTATCTCATAAAAAGAGTCCTTAGGAAATTCTTAAGATTTTCTATATGCAGTGCCCATAAGATTTTATTGTATCTTGTGGGAATATTTATCTATAATCCATTAACAAACTCTTAATCGAGTGAGGACAAATAAAACCTTAAAGAAAGTGTTCTTAAATGTGCCTAAAGGTCTTGTTTTATTTACTATTTTCCAAACTCCTACTAAATTTTCAATAATTTTAAGGCTTTATTCGTTCTTTATTTCGTTCTATATCGATGGAGTCTGAATCAGTCAAAGTGGTGAAACTGAATGGTTTTGTATATGAACAAAGTCATCGGTAGCGCTGTAAAATGCAGTTCGAGTGAAAACTTGAAAGAGCAATAATTTGTGGAATTAAAGTTTGATTATTTTCTTCAAAACCTGAAGGTACACTTGACTTTTTTTTAGTACTACCTAGTTTACACAAGGTGGGTAACTCAGATGCCTTACAAAAGAAAAGAAAGACAATTTGCCTTTAGTGATAAATATATTCATTTGGTGATAATTGTTTTCCTAATTGTTTTTACCATCAAAAATTAAAATTTACTACTAAATGTATGTGGTTACCATAAAAAAAACAAATTGTATTTTTTTCTCAAGCTACCCTAGAATCTACCTTTACACAAACAATAAAGTATGTGTGTCATTGCTCTCTCTCTCTCTCTCTCTCTCTCTCTCTCTCTCTATATATATATATATATATATGTAATAAAGTATGTGTGTCGTTGCTATATATATATATGTGTGTGTGTCTATATACGTACATACATACAAACATGTTGTGTGATTAGAATGTATGTGTGTCATTGCTCTCTCTCTCTCTCTCTCTCTCTCGTTCTCTCTCTCTCTCTCTCTCTATATATATATATATATATACACTTTTAAATTTTAAATTAAACTAGAATTAAAAGAATAATGAGTCAAACTATACTTCTTTTTTCTTATAATTGGATGGAACATTTGAATTTGGAACCTCCAAAAATAAGTGTGATTAATAATTAAGCTATTTTCAGTTGGACTATACTCAATTATAACTACTTATTTTCAATTGGATTGGATGTTGTTCGGTCAATCACACTTGTATCTATTAGGTTTTTTGCTAACAAGCTCCAACAATTGTTAGCTGATTGTTTGGTAAAATAATAGTAAAAATAGTTTTCTTGAGATAAATTTAAGTTCTACAAGACAAATTATTTCATAAATCGTTTATTTTTGGCTTAATTAACTTTGATCTTAAACTCTCTCTAACAGAACAAAAAAAAAAAAATACACACACACAAGATCAGAATCGAATTCCTCCTAAACCACAAGGTTATTTGAAATTAAGCTTAAAATGTTACACCAACAAGTTTCTGATTTGACTATGGGACTTGGCATATTCTAATTGAAATTGAGCAGGATAAGTAGGGAAACAAGTACGGGAAACAAGTACTCCAAGTCTCCAACATCAACTGCAACACCATTGTCTTGAAAGGCAATTGCAATTTCTTGAAGACAATAATGTAACTAGCTAGGCCCCCATTTCTTCTCGACACTAGGTCAGACTATTGTCAATCTGATTGAACTCTTAAGATTGGACTACTTATCTATTTTTTTTTTTTAATTTTTATCAGAAGCAGGGAATAGACAATTTATCTAAAATTGGTATGTTTCTATTCTACTTAAAGTGGGAAACATTTGGATTTTTTTTATCCACATGTGATGGCCCATGAAGGTACCCACATACAAGAATTTAGAGTATGTCACACCCTCTTTCGTGACACAAAAATTGAACATATACTGCTGCCAGAGGTTGAGGATGCTCAACTCAAGTGGGAGGTCCCCCTTCTTTCTCTTCTCTGCCTGATCATGACAATATTAGGAAGTGATTAGGGACAAATGTCCACATGCGCTGGTGGTCTCCTACGAGTACTACATATGGAGGGGCGTGAGCTGGAGGTCTCCTACGAGTATTATATCTCACAGTTTGTTAATAAAAATTTATTTTTTTTCTACGGTGATTTCTAAAGATACATTAGTAAGTTATTAATGAAATTTTATGACTTAACGCAATATTTTTTTGTTGATAATTTTTATTGTCAAAATTCGATTGATATTTTGGGAATTTTTTTTTATCTTTGCCAATGCATTGAGATTAATATTAAAACATTCATTTTTTAAAGATTTTTTTAAAAAAATTATTCAAAAAACACAAGTGAAAAAAGAGAAAAAAATCTCTTTAACAAAATTATGAAGCTTAAATAGAACACTATTATACTCTACTCGTTTACACCTATTAAATAGACCCTTATATTTTTTCTCTTTTCAATATTTGCTGTCTTATGGTATGTTCTGAAAGTGAAAAACATGATTCAATAGTAAAATTTTAAAGATAAATTTATAATTTTAAAAAAAATATTATTAAGCCTGTGCAACTTAATTTAATTTTTTTTCCTTGTCTTCTCTTCTTTACACAAGCTATATAGCTAGCTGGTGACCTATTGCACCATGTAAGTATTGCTATATTCTCTTCTTTAATAATGTGAAAGTGGAAACATGGGAAAACATATGGTATCATCTAATGAAACACCAGGATGGCATAATTTGTTTTTTTTTTCTTTCTAAAAGAGAGTGCTACGTACTGTGATTTTGACGTAAGATGCTGTTTGGTTTAGTCTTTAAAACATTTTTAATTTTAAAAAATAAGTTAAATAAAGAACAAATAAGAAAAATTAAAAGTTGAAATATTAATTTTAAGAATCTCTACTATTGTCTTACCAATTAACAAATGATAAACATTAAGCCATTTTAGTTTCATAACTATTTTACACTAATGCTCTTTATAGATTAACATAGGGTTTAATTATTAATTCCTAAAAAACAAAAACTTATCGATCTTTACAAGTCTAGAATCCTCTCTTTCTTAGCCCTTTCTCTTTCTTCTAAACGCATTCTTTTGTTGGATATGAAACTAACAAACAAATCCAAAGCTTTTTTTTGGTCATTACAATGAAGGGGTGTGGGTTTGAACCCTGTCCACAAAGAGAGAGAAAATGTCTCTTCATCATTGCACTAAGGTAAGGGGAACAATCCAAAGCGCTTTTTAACAAGAGGAGTAACCTTCTTAAGTGCCAATTGAAGCAGGCCAGCTACTACCTCTATGTTCATGCCTGCTTTAATCAAGGCTACCAAAAATATTGGAGTATTTACGTACATGCAATATGTTTCTTTTTCCCTTTCTCTCTGTCAATTCCTTCCTTCCTAGTTCTATTTTTCCTTCCCTTCAACCAAAAAATATCGAATATAATAATGTCCTATAGTGATGGTCTGATATTCACAAAAATATGGTTTATTTACTCTCTTTTTTTCTTTCTTTGCTTTCAGTAATAGCGCAAGAAGCTTAATTTTAGCATTGTTCTTTTATCTTTCCGTCATATCAAGTGAGAAAATAAAGAAATATATATATTATTATTTGAAAAATCAAAATTTAAGATTTAATCATATATTTCAGATCATTTAAAAAATAAAAAACACAAAAAGAATTCGAAAGAATTCTGATGTGCTTGATTAAAGCTTCACTGAGTTGTATTCCTATGTATTACAAGTCAATTTATAAGATCCCAATGGTTGTAGCTAATTTGATTGAGCATATACAAAGAAGGTTCTTATGGAGTAGGTGCGGCGAAAAAAATAGATTTCATTTTGTTGAATGGGAGAAATGTTGTTTACATAAAAATGAAGGAGGTTTGGGACTCAAAAGTATTAATGCAATGAACAAGGCACTGCTTTGTAAGTGGGTTTGGCATTTTGCCAATGAAAGGGGCTCTTTTTTAAGGAAAGTTTTGGTTTCCAAATACAGCTTGATAGAATCCAATTTACATCCTTGTCCAATTAGATGGAGTAGATGCTCAAGTATATGGAAAGATATTCTGTTTTCTGTTTTTGGTTATGATGTTTTTGCTAAAATTTTCCAAGAAAGTATTGGATTTGTGGTGGGAAATGGGAAGTTAACTAATTTTTGGGAAGATGAATGGATGGAGGGGTTTAAATTAAAGTACAATTTTCCTCAAATATTTTCTCTAGCATGCAACAAATCAGGCAAAGTTGTTGAATTTGGTAAATGGGAGCATGGTAGCTGATAGTGGAATGTAACTTTGAGAAGACAAACTTTTGAGTGGGAAAGGGAACAATGGTCTAGTTTCAACTCCTTACTAAGGCAAAAGAGACTTACTCGGTTAAATCTTTTTGCAGTTGTGTCTCTGTTAACTCAAGTAGGGTGGAAACTCCATTGAGGTCAGTATGGCTAAAATTCTCTCCACCAAAAGTGGAGTTATTTGTATGGCAGCTTGTTCAAAGAAGGATATGAGTGAAAATAGAGCTTTGTAAAAGACATTGCCTTGCTTTGCAGATGATAAATGTGAATTTTCTCTTCTCATGGGGACAGTTGATCACTTGTTTCTACTATGCTCCAACATATGACAATTATGATGTGAGGTATTATCTTGGTGGGAGATCACATAGATTGCTCTAGGAACTGTTAGAATGCTATTCTTTCAATATAAAGGCTGTTATACCCATGAGTAATCTAACACACACCAAACACACACAAACACAATAATTTACGAGGTTCGACAATTTGCCTACATCCCCGGGCAGAGACAGTTGATTTTTGTATATTGAGGAGGAATTACAAAGAGAACTCTCACACTAGAAAGCAAACTACACCTCACTCTAATGGCTTACTCACTATGCTCTCTTCTGAGTATTTGATAACTCAGCTGCTCTCTCTATTTATACATAAACAAGGGAATGATAGAGAGGAATAAAACAAGGGCCCCTCACATGGGCTCATTTCTTTTCCACCGAAAGGTGGATTGGCCTTTCATGGCCACCATTTTCTTTTCCACCGAAAGGTGGATTCTTCAATAATTATGCTGGAGATTGAGCCACAAACTCTACAAATCTCCACCTTGGCGAAAATCTCATCGCCTACACAAATCAACTTCCTGCCAAGGTGCCCTAAGACACCATACACCCTAGGTGTTTAATACTACGAGATGTGGATCAATTGGAACTTGACCCCAGTAACAATCTTCGTTAACATGTCCGCCGGATTATCTGCTGTACCAATTTTCTGAAGTTCTATATCCCCATCTTCCAAAATCTCGCGAACAAAGTGGAAACAAACCTCAATATGTTTTGTGCGAACGTGATGCACTTGATTCTTCGTCAAGTGGATTACGCTCTGACTGTCACAATAGACGGTAACCTGTTCCTGCTCGATGCCAAGGTCTGCTACCAATCCATGTAACCAAATGGCTTCTTTGATGGCTTCTATCACAGCCATGTACTCAGCTTTCGTAGTGGATAGCGCAATCGTGGACTGCAATGTAGAACACCAACTTACTGGTCCTCCTGCCATAGTGAACAGAGAACTAGTAGTGGAACGACGTTTGTCGAGATCACCTGCATAATCGGAATCAACATAACTGACTACCAGATGGCCGACTGCATCACTTCTCTTGAGCTTCAAACCATGGTCCATGGTCCCCTGAATGTACCGTAGAATCCATTTGGCCGCATGCCAGTGTGCCTTTCCTGGATTGTGCATGTATCTACTCACCATGCTAACGGCCTGGGAGATATCAGGTCTTGTGCACACCATTACATACATCAGGCTAACAACCAAATTTGCATAAGGGAATTTTGCCATGTAATCCTTATCCGAATCATTGCTGGGAGACTGCATTGCACTGAGCTTTAAGTGCGGAGCCAACGGAGTGCTAACTGGTTTCGAGTTCTTGTCCAAGCCGAAACGTTACAAAACTCGTCTCAGGTACTGCTTTTGAGTTAGGTGAACTATGCCTTTCACCTTGTCTCTGGTAATCTCCATGCCCAGAATTTTTCGTGCTTCTCCTAGGTCCTTCATCGCGAATTCTTGGCTCAACTTAGCCTTCAAACGATCTATCTCCACCTTGCTCTTAGATGTCACTAACATGTCATCGACATATAAGAGCAACTAGATGAAGGAACCATTTGCAAGTTTCCTGAAATATATGTAGTGATCGAATTGACTGCGCGTATAATCCAGATCTAACATGAAGCTGTCGAACTGCCTGTACCACTGTCAGGGGGATTACTTCAATCCATACAAAGACTTCTTCAGACTACAGACCAGCTTTTCCTTACCAACTTCTTTGAACCCATCTGGTTGAGACATATAAATATCATCTACCAAGTCACCATGGAGAAATGCTGTCTTCACATCAAGTTGTGCCAACTCGAGGTCAAACTGGGCCACTAAAGCTAGCAAAATACGAATCAAAGAATGCTTAACAGCCAGAGAGAACATTTCATTATAGTCTATTCCCTCCGTCTGAGCATAGCTCTTGGCTACCAGTCTAGCTTTGTAGTGTACTCCATCTCTACTGGTTGGATCCTCCTTCTTGGTGAACACCCACTTACAGCCAATTACTTTTTTGTTCTTTAGAAGTGGCACAAGCTCCCAAGTCTGATTCTTGTAAAGAGACTGCATCTCCTCACCCACAGCTGTCTTCCAGTCAGCCCACTCAGTGGACTGTGTAGCTGCCCTGTAAGTGGTAGGGATATCATCCCCAACTGTTGGTAGTGCATATGTGACGTAATCTTCTAGACGAGCGGTTTAACTAGCTGTCTCCTTAGTCTGTTGACTGCAATAGATTCAGGCTATAGTGGAGGTGCAGTGGTTGGGCTATCATTATTAGCATTCTGATCATTCTCCTCCTTCTCATCGACGATTGAATCATCTACATATGTTGGAGCCTCAAGCTCCACCTTGTGCGAATTCCTGGCTGATTCGCTGCTACTGCTGCTGATTTCACTGGAGCGTTCATGCTTCTGTGGATGAAGCATTTCAGACTCATTGAACTTTACATCTTTTATGATAATGATTTTCTTTGACTTGATGCACCAGAGTCTATACCCCTTCACGCCTGTGCTAAAGCCCAAGAATTTTGCTTTATTGGCTTTAGGGTCGAGCTTGTCTTCCTGAACATGATAATAAGCAGGGCAACCAAATATATGAAAAGAATCATAATCCGTAGCAGAAGTACCTTTCCACATTTCCATTGGTGTTTTCCCACCGTTTGAAGCTGTGGGCAATCGGTTGATCAGGTGGCTAGCATAAACCAATGCTTCAGCCCAAAAATGTTTCCCAAGTCCAGCACTCAGAAGCATACACTGGACCTTATCCATCAAAGTCTTGTTCATTCGTTCTGCCACCCCATTCTGTTGCGGTGTCTTCCGCACGGTGAAGTGTCTGACAATACCTTCTTTTCGGCATAAGTCAAAAAATGGATTCTCTGTGTATTCTCCTCCGTTGTCTGATCTGAGCCGTTTAATCTTTCTGTCGGTCTGGTTTTCCATCAATTTCTTCCAATTTTGGAAGATCTCTAATACTTCTTTTTTGTGTTTCATCATGTACACCCACACACGACGAGAGTAATCATCAACAAAAGTAACAAACCAGTGTCTACCGCCAATCGATGCTTTTTGGGATGGTCCCCAAATGTCAGTATGTACATAATCAAGAATTCCCTTCGTCCGATGAATTGCAGTGCCAAACTTGATCCTGGTTTGTTTTCCCATAACACAATGCCCACAAAAAGATAACCTGCAAGTCTTGGCACCTTTGAGCAAACGCTGTCTTGCTAGAATCTGCATGGACTTCTCCCTGGGATGACTAAGACGCATGTGCCAAAGTCTGGTCGTGTCCGCATCAGTCTCGTCTAGCTTCTCACAAACTGTGGAAGCTCCACCTCCAATGGTACTCCCTTGTAGGAAGTACAGGTTGCCATGCTTCATTCCCTTCATAACCACAAGAGCTCCCATTACCACCTTGAGAACTCCGGCTTTAATGCTGATTCTGAACCCTTTCGAGTCCAGGGCTCCGAGTGAGATGAGGTTCTTCCGCAAGTCCAAAACTTCTGTCAATGGCCTGATAGTTCCATCATGCAACTTCAAACGGATGGTGCCTATCCCCTTCGTCTTACAGGCAAAGTCGTTGCCCATAAGTATTGATCCACTGTCAATCTCCGTGAATTTAGCAAACCATTCCTGGTTGGGACACATATGATAGGTGTATCCGAAATCTAAGATCCACTTATCATATTGGGACGTGAGTGAAGATCTGGTGAAAGCAAAATCTTCTTCATCATTAGCTGTGTTGGCTGTGGAGGGTTTATCCTTCTGCTGCCCTTTTAACTGTGGGCAATCCTTCTTCCAGTATCCCTTGTTGCGACAGTAGGAACACTCGTCTTTGGCAGGTCTTCGTCTGTCTGATGGACCACGAGATCTGCCATGAGGCCTTGACCAAGAATTTCTTATATTCCTCTTGCTTGCAGGCTGCTTTGTTTCTGATCTGCTTCTAACTGCAAAGGCTCCGCCGGAAGTATCTCTGTGTATCTGCTTGTCTATGCTGCGACACTCATTGTTCTGAAGTACACTAGATACTTCGTCAAATTTAATCTTTTCTTTCCTGTACAGCAGTGTGGTAATTAAGTGTTCATATGTGTCGGGCAAAGAGTTTAACAAAAGCAAAGCTTTATCTTCATCTTGAATTTCGACATCTAAGTTTTGCAAATCAGCTAAAATTTTATTATAATTATTTAAATGTTCGGCCATAGATATACCTTCACGAAACTGGAACCTGAAGAGCCTTTTTTTCAAGTAGATGCGGCTCTCTATGCTCTTCGTCATGTACTTGTCCTCCAATTTCTTTCAGAGTACCTTCGCATTTGCCTCCTTCATCACAAAGTACTTCTGGTCCTTCATGAGACAAAGTCGAATTGTGCTGCAGGCCTTGCGATTCATTTTTTCCCAGTCTACATCCGTCATATCCTGGGGCTTCTTCTCCTCCAGGGCAATCTCCAGGTCTTGCTGGAACAAGACATCCCTCACTTCGCATTGCCATATGTTGAAGTTGTTCGTACCATCAAACTTTTCCACCTCAAACTTCGCGTTGGATGTCGTACTCCTTCGTGAGTAGCTGCTCATTGTAGAGCTTCTCGGTGTGGTGGTATCTGTATTCTGTCTTTCTTTTACCATGCTAACAATTTTCTGCTATCAGAAAATCTCTCCAAAGGCTCCACTAAGGTAGAACAGCAACTTAGGAGCAAAATTACCAGAAACAGAGACCAAAGTTGTGTCCGGAATGGGCGAAAATGATGGGAACAGTTTGAACTGGCAAAAAAAGGGCCAAAATCGGACCAAAAAGGGCAAAAAATGAATCCAGTCAACGCCAGCCAACGCTGATCAATGATGGTCAGCGGTCAACGCCGGTCAAAGTCTGGTCGAGTCGGTCCAATCAACCGCGTGCTGGACCGTTCTAAATGAACTGGGCTAAATGAAGTGAACTGGGCTGGTCAACTCTGGCCTTGACCAGTGGACTTGGGCTGGGCCAAGTCAAGTCTTTACTAGGCTTTCTGATGTTGGGCCGGGCCTCTGCAATTGGGCTGAAAAAAATGGGTTGGTCTAAGCAAAATGGATCGAGTTGGGTTACTGAGTAACCAACCAAGTCATCGAGTCACCGAGTCGACTCAGTTACTGTTCATATTCTCTGCAGAAATTCTGAATTTCAGAGTTAAGGCCGTGTTTGGTAAAAACATAAAAAACGAAAGCTTTAAACGGCTGCTACGGCCTTGTTTTAGCTCCGATTTTGACGCATAAGATACCGTTGAACTCGTATCGATGAGCTCTACAATCAAAACTCTAAATTTGAGGTGTTCGAATCGGGTCAAATTGTGGACCTGAGCTCTGATACCATCTTTGTTATACCCATGAGTAATCTAACACACACCAAACACACACAAACACAATAATTTACGAGGTTCGGCAATTTGCTTACATCCTCGGGCAGAGACATTTGATTTTTGTATATTGAGGAGGAATTACAAAGAGAACTCTCACACTAGAAAGCAAACTACACCTCATTCTAATGGCTTACTCACTATGCTCTTTTTTGAGTATTTAATAACTCAACTGCTCTCTCTATTTATACATACACAAGGGAATGATAGAGAGGAATAAAACAAGGGCCCATCACATGGGCTCATTTCTTTTCCACCAAAAGGTGGATTGGCCTTTCATGGCCACCATTTTCTTTTCCATTGAAAGGTGGATTCTTCAATAATTATGCTGAAGATTGAGCCACAAACTCTACAAAGGCTTTGTGCCCAAAGAAAGAAGTGTTAGGCTTCTAGAAATTGATTTTCTATGTAACGGTATGATCCATTTGGTTAGCAAGGAATGATCTAATTTTTAATCAAAAGCCTTTTGAGGTGCGAAGTATTTCAGACTTGATTAAAATTCGTATTACTTGGTGGTCTAAAGCAAATGGTCTAAGAGGGTTGAACTTCTTATCAATAACTGAAATTGTCCAGAACATTTCCAAGATTGGAGTTTGCTTGAGAAAGAATGATCCACAGAGATTGGTGGTGTCCTGGTCACCATAAAGTGCTGATGGGTTCTGTATTAAATTTAATATAGATGGTGCATCAAACGGAAAGCCTAGCAATGCAGGGTTTGGAGGAGTTTTGAGAAATTGTATTAGTAAGGTAGTTTCATTGTTTTATAGTATTGGAGTGGTTAACTCAAATCTAGCTGAATTAGCTGCAATTAAGGAGTCATCGAAGTGGTTTGCCCAGTATATGTTATGGATAGGCCTAAATCCTATATTGAATCTCACTCGCTAGCTCTCACCTGGGTAAGAGATGAAAATAGTAGGCCTTGGAGGTATACTAGTATATGCGATGCGTTAGATATTTTGAGAAAGCAGATTGGTTTGTTAAAATACGAAGAGAGGCTAACGAATATGCTGATGGTTTAGCTAAGGCTTGTGTCAATAGGGGTGTTGATTTGGTGGAATGGATGGTATGATTCTCTGGTTTGCAGGGTGAAATGTCTCTAGTTTGCAGGGTGAAATGACTTCCTGCCATGGTTGATTTTGTGGCTACAATGAATTGTTTTTTTCAAATTATTAAATTGGTGGAAGTGATTGCAAGTAGTACCAATGTAATATGGACTGGTAGATTTTTCTTCAGTAAATGTGTTAGATGCTCTGCTTTGGAGTTTAGGGATGAGAGTGAGTCTTTAGGTACTCACAAGGAGTTGCTGCTTAATTATTATTATTTTTTTCAAGTTGTTGTTAAGGGCTTGGTATATGTTTTTTAGGCTTGGTCGACTTATGTACATCAATCGGGTTATGAGGGTGGGTGCCGGCATCTTTGAATTTGGGTAAAGTTGTATGGCTTTATGCCTTATTGATCACTAAGAATAATAATACCTATTTTGCTGTTAAAAAAATAGATATCAGTATCCAAACTTTTCATTAGAGCTGACAAAATCTAACCCGATCCGAAAAACCTGACCGGATTGATCCGAAACCTGAAAACATATTAAAATCAAGTGACCTGAACCCGAGACACCTGAAATCCAAAACGACTCATGCCCAAAATGATCCAAAACCCGAAATGACCCGTATTCGAATGACCCGAAACACAAAATGTCCCGAACGACTTGAAACCTGAGAGAACTCAAATCCGAACTCGACTTGACTCGAAACCCGAAACAACCATACTTAAAAACCCAAATTAACCTGATTTTTTTGTAGCAAAAATATCTTTCTTGTTAAAGTGATGGTGGTAAAGTATAAATTGTTACCTCATCATTTCATATATACTCATAATTATAAATAAAATTAAGGTAACATGAATTGAATTTGAAATTTACTTATAAGAAACATAATATTAATATACTGTAACTCTATAAATTGTTCCTTTTACTTTTACAGTTTTACTGTTTGGCCATCGATTTGACAAATAAAAAATAATATTTGATATTTTTATACTTTGAAGTATGATACCAATGTAATTAAATCCAGAAACACTATGTTTGGTCGATAAACGACAAGCTTATCTTATTAAATTTATTTTTAAATTAAATTATATTTACATGATTTAATTAAATTCTAATAAATGGATCTTGGTAGATGTCTTGAAGTAAATTTTCTTCCTCCTATGTGTCACTCTTCCTAAAAACATTCCTAAATCACATATTTTTTATGACTCGTGAGAAAGACGAGTCATATAACTTAAATATAACTTTCCTAAAGCACATATTTTTTTTAGAAGTTAGCACTCTTTAAGTAGGCTATATGAATTATTTAAAAAATGTAGAATTTTAATTTATTTTGATGTATTTTTAAAGAAAAAAGGGTAAAATCGTCTCTTAATAAAAAGAATAGTTTTATAATATAATATTTTTAAAAATATATGTTAAATAATTTAATTTTTCGATTATAATCTGAATATCGACGAATTCAGATATGCATTGAATTTTATCACGACTTAAATTAGAGTTTAATATATTATGTTATTAACAAAGAGAAGAAAAAAAATAAGAACAAAGTTTCTCTACATTTATTAATACTAACATGAACTTAATTAGTAATTACACTGAAATTTAGAAATGATAAAAATAAGCTAACTTTGCGGGTCAACCTGAATTTAAAAAAAATGGTGCAACCTAATGGGTCAACCCGAAACTCGAGATGACCTACAATCTGAATGGCCCGAAACCTGAGATGAACCGTAACTTGAAACCACCCGAGCCTGAAACGATCCTAACTCGAAACAACCTGTAACCCGAATAACCTGAACTCGACTCGATCCAAACCCGACCTAAACCTGACCCGTCTGATTGCTACCTCTACTTTTCATAGTTATGTCCATGGCGAAAAGAGTTCAGTGGATATGGATTGTCTCAATAGGATATGGATAATATCTCACATGTATGCCCCAACTTCATTTGGTAGGCAGCCACACACATGCAAGTGCAATAATAAGTAAGAAAAATTTCAACTTCCAAACTCAAGCTCCTGAATATCTTGAATGCCAAAGAAGATTTGAAAGTCCAATTATTTTGTATTAGATATTTACACCAATCATGCATTTTGGGTTATTTTGTAAAATTGAATACAATTATCTTATTGTATACTCATTTCCATTTTATCTTCTTTTTTTTTTTTTCATCCAGAAGCCAGAAACAATTATTAATTAGGAGATCGAATATAATAGAGCTAGCCATCAAAATCATGTGATTGATTCTCATTTTCCAATTAAAAAACAAGAATAAAACTTTAGAGTAAAAAGACAATGATTGTGTTTTTGAAATATACAAGTTGCATTATATTTAAATCAATAATTACCTTTTTTATTGTATCAAGTACTTTTTAATGTTACTGTTTAATTTCAATTGGATACTTTAGTGATTCTGCTCAAAACTCCGTCAATTTAATTCCTACGTGGCATCAACATACATAGCATCCAATGTTTCATGTATTGCTAGCCTAGGTTTCGAGAGTCGGCTCTGATACCATTTTAATGAACTTTCCTCCCACTTGGCACAATATTGTCCGATTTAGCAAACCAAGTCTCATGGTTTTAAAACGTGTTGTGCAAGTGGAGGTGAGAATCACTTATAAACAGCCTAGTCACATCCACTCTAGGAGTTATGTGATACCAAGACTTGACCCCCATCTTGGGGCGTCACAATCTCCCCTCATTTGAGCACAATGTTCTCGCTATGTAGTCCCACACTCGATAACTCACCACTAAGCTTTCGAGAGTTAGCTTTGATACCACTATAACGACAACTGACCAGAACAGTCAAGGGTAAAATCACCCCAACTTCTCTTGGACAACAATCAGAACAGTCAAGGACAGCAAAGGAACTTCCAACCAGCAGCCCACTCAGTTCCCAAATCAAAGAAAAATGACCTAGAGAGTCTTGTAAGGCAAGTGGCAACTCAGCAACAATAGTTGGTATCTCAACAACAATAGTTGATGATCTCACAAGATCAGTTCATAGCAGAGGAAAGGAAATTTGGGATTGAGATAAGACAAACCACTGCAAAACACGAACAAGTTATTCAAAGGTTAGAGGTACAAATGGGGCAACTGGCTAAAGAACTGAGTGGCAGAAAGCAAGGTGAGCTTCCAGCTCAACCACTACCTAATCCAAGAGGACATCAGCAACTGAATGCCGTGACAACTCTCTGAAATGGTAAGATCATAGGCATTGATGAGCCTGTACAAGTATCTCCAAATAAAGCGTCCACATCAAAGGTAAGTGAAATGGAGAAATGGAATGCACCACCATTCCCTCAAAGGTTAGTAAAGCCAAAGAAAGAAAATAAAGTGCTTGATATCTTTGAAACTTTGAGAAAAGTAGAGATTAACATTCCTTTATTAGATGCAATTAAACAAATTCCTGAATATACTAAATTTTTGAAAGATTGTTGCACTAACAAAAGGAAGTTTCAGGAACATGAGACAATGGCTTTAGCTGAAGAGGTAAGTGCTATGTTATTAAGAAAACTACCACTAAAACTAAAAGATCCGGGTAGTTTTACCATTCCTTGCAGGATAGGTGATCAGCTTTTTGAGCATGCATTATTGGATCTAGGGGCGAGTGTAAATTTGCTGCCATATACTATGTTCAAGACACTAGGTTTAGGGGAGCTTCAACCAACTTTCATACCCTTGCAACTTGCAGACAGAAGCATCAAACGACCAAGAGGCATTCTTGAGGATGTCTTGGTGAAGGTAGGTGAATTTATTTTACCTGCTAATTTTATAGTATTAGATATGGAAGAATGTCTTATGCCATTACCTCTGCCCGTAATCTTAGGAAGACCTTTTATGATAACTGCTGATACGAATATTTGTGTAAAAAATGGTATTGTCACTATGAATGTAAATGGTGAGGAGATAGAATTCAAAATATTTAATACATTAAATTCACCCAAAGATGATATGGACTGTTCTAATGTAGGCTTGATGCAAGGTGTTGCTAAGCAAGTTTTTCAGGTCTAGCACATTAATCCGTTGGAGACCACCATAACCCAGTCTTTCAAAAGATTGGATATTGAGCCTGCATCCGAAGATGTTACTGATGACATCTTTGAGGCTGTGCACCTCCCTGAAGTCTACCCTAAGCATCCAAGACTGGGTGATAAGAAGAAGTTGCATGTGAATGAGCTGGAAAAATTGAGTCATGATGAATATGCAGCACCACCAAGAGCACTTGAGCTACATATAGTGGGCTTTTAGTACTCCTTGCCAAAAGACTAAAGTTGAATATGTTATAGAGAGCGCTTGAGCTGTTCAGACTTTGACAACCATATAGCTCAAGTGCCTCTATTAAGGTCAGTGGTACTGAGGCCACTGAGTACGATATGGTTTTATTTTTGTTAATTGTTCTCATTATTTTTCATTTCTTTTTAGTCCTTTTATAGTTTATTTGATTACCAATACTTTCTGCCCTTGCCATCAAGCACACTACACAGTGTGCTCGAGCGCACTTTCGCCCTGTTCTCCATAGTGATCGAGCACACTCGGGGCAGACAATCACATGATGGTTTTAAACATATTTCCCTCACTTATCACACACTTTCCCTCACCATACACTCAATCACTCACTCTCTCTCTCTCTCTTTCTCTCTCTCTCTCTCTCTCTTTCTCTCTCTCTCTCTCTCTCTCTCTCTCTATTGCCCAGCAGCTACTCCACTCACCCTCAACACTCTCACCACCAACACCCACCACCCACCACCCACCACTACCCTATCACCATAAAACTTCACTTCCCCCACTTTACATAACCCTGCACCATTTCTTCCCTTCTTACATTCCATTCCCCATTTTCTCCCTACATTGCCAAGCCAATTCCATTTTTCATACATTCTCACAAATATTATATTGCATATACACTTGTTGTTTCTTGTGGGGCTGTTTTAGTGGAATTGCAGGGGGTTAGAACCATTTCAGAGTCCCCTCCGTGAGATCAGTCTTTAGGTTGCTCCCAACCTGTTCGATCATTTGCCTGAATTTGTGTGCTCGAGCATAAGACATCTGTGATCGAGCATAGTACACCAAGTGCGATCAGGCGCACATCATCTGTTATCGAGCGCAAACTGGACAGAAACTTGCCAGGATGCCTAAACAGTTCGCTTCTAACTCTCGTTCCTCCAACGTTCATACCCAGTCATCTCGGCCCGGTTTTGAACAAAAAGAGATCTTGTTCGAGACTACTTTTAACATTGATGCCGACTTCAAGAGCTTGGATGCCACTCGATGGGCAGTTCAAGAATTCAAGAACCGGGGACTAAAGAGGCTATTCAAGCCTATTTATTCGACTGCATACACTTGGTTTGTGGTCCAGTTCTACGAGAACTTATCCTTCGACTGCAACAAACTGGGGATCTTATCTTCATCAGTCCAGGGCAAGTTTATAAAGGTGACCACTACTGACATAGCTACTGCTCTTCACTGTTATGATGAGTCACCTCCTGAGGATACGCAGATAGAGGAGCAGCCGGAACCCTTTCCCTTACCCCAGATCATTGAGGACATGTGTGCGGGCCAGTACGTTGATCGGCACAACAATGCTAGGAGCCGATCCAAGTTGTCTCCACGACTCTGGCTCGTGGATTCCATCCTCTAGCGGAATGTGTGTCCATTAGGGCACAAGACCCAGATGAGAGACCAGTTTCTTTAGGCCTTATATACATTATACCATGGCCATTGGTATTCCGTTCCGGCTGTCATATGGAGCCAGCTCCATAAGTTCTGGGACCATATCCACGACCATTAGACCATCACGGTGAATGCATAGGGGCTCCTCTTCCCGTTCCTCCTCAGCTATATATTCAAGAAGAAGGGGATCAAAAGCTCTTCCATTGATGGACCCGTGAGTGATCACCCATTCTTTGGGAAGAGCCAGTGGAGTATGAGCCAGTTCTACATGCCTAGAGGACCCCGAGGGCATGCACCTACTGATGAGCGAGTGGAGGATAATCTTGTGGACACCGAGCACCCCATAGAGAGCCATACTTGAGAAGAGGACCAGTCAGACATGGGACCCACCGAGTACCTGCACCTTCTTGATGAGCTGTCCTCTTTTCGATGTGAGCTCTCTGACATTTGTCGGGAGGATAGGGAGGCAACATTACAAGTAAATTAGCACATTGATGGCTTGGAGGCCCGTTTAGAGAGGCAGGAGGTGATGCTCAAAGCCATTCTTGATCGACTACCTCCCGCCCCTGGTACCTCATCGACTGCACCACAAGGAGACCAGCAGTGAGAGAGGTGCCTTGTCTAGCTGAAAACGTAAAACTTAGCGCTCATGGGAGGCACCCCATAGTATATCCTTTTATTTTCAGCATTTTTACATTTCTTGTTAGTATTTCTTTTTATAATTGTTTACTATTAGTATCTTTATTTTCTGGTATTATGTTTGTTTTTCTTTTTCATGGACAATGTGTGTACACCAATTCAAGTTTGGGGGTGTGCTACGAGCTATGCTAACCATCTAGTTCTCCATTTCCCAGGTCAGATCTTTCCATGTCACTCACACATTGGGGACGATGTGTAAATTAAGTTTGGGGGTATGGGAGACATATTCACACATTTTGTCCCAATTTTTTTTAGTATTATTGAAAAGATAAATGCATGTTCATATCATTTTGAAAATTTTGGTTGATTTAAAACAAATATTATGATAAAACTTCATCAGTAAGTTTAAAATCTAGAACACATCGTCTAATAATAAAGTTTTAAAAGTTTAATTACCTACTTCAAGGAATTTAAGAATTCACAAGTTTGATCTAAATATGACACAGGCACATTAGCACATAATTGTGTGGGGTATAACATACAATTTTTAAATATATGTTTTCATGACCTATCTGTAATTGGATAACTTGTTAGAAGAATACTTTGGCATAGAAAAATAGAGAAAAAATGTTTATTGTACAAAAAGAGAAATAAAATGCTCCTAATGATCATTAAATAAACTTCCCACTGAGTAATTGGACCTCTTGCCTCAGTAAGCAGTGAGTGTTCACGTCAAAATGTGGGAATTATGCATACAATGATCATTAAATAAAGTTTTCACTGAGTAACTAGACCTCTTACCTCAGTAATCAGTGAGTGTTCACGTCAAAATATGAGAATTTTGCTTGGCAGTATTAAGACCAGTTAGTTTCGTAGCCTTTTTTACTCGAGTTAGTAAGTCCTTAGGGGTGTCTTTACACCTAATGCCTTAAAACCATCTGGTTTGGGAGTCATTGGCTAAATACTCACTATATGGGTAAATCAGAAAGCTTAATGGAACTCAACATGGCAAAAATCTCATAATAAAATAAAAAGAAATAAATAAAACTATGCCATTATTGTTCATTTTGATAGGAAATGCTTAAATATTCATATTTAAGCCCCTTAATTTACAATTGTTAAGCTTTTTATTTACGTATTTTAGTATATTCTACTTCATTTTTATGTTTTCTGTGTTTTTTATAGGTTCTTGAAGAAAATGTAGCATTTTGGAGCTCTAAGGAAGAAATTTGAAGACCTAGAAGCAGCCAAGTGCGATCGAGCGCAAGGTGTCTATGCTCGAGCACACAAGCACTCGTGTGTACACATAGAAGGCTCGAGTGCAACCCTGTGCTCGAGTGCAAAAGCATGGGATCGAGTGCACACGTGCAGTAAAGTGGCAGAGCCAGTTTTGGAAAGATTGATTCGGGTCTTGTTTTGGAAATTAGGGTTTCGGGGTATCTTTAGAATCTTATAAATAGGCCTGTAAAACACAAAAAACATCATTTTTTAATCTTCATTTCAGTTGTAAGCTTTAGAGAGGAATTGATGACTCTTCTCCATAGTATTTTTTGGGTTTATTCTTTTCTACTTATTTTATGTTATGGTGATGTTTAGCATGACTAGCATGTGTAACTAACTTCTTAATAGGGCTCGATTGAAGCTCTAATTATAATTTTCCATATATGAGTATTGTTGACTTTGCAAATAGCCATGTTATGATGCTTTAATTGATTAATGCCTATTTTATTGAATTCTTCATATGTGTTTGTCTAATCAACGTATGCATGTGGTATGAAGTAGTTAGTTAGATCAATTTGGATGACCAAGTCTTGGGTCTGACAATAGTAGTAAAAGAAATCCATGCTGGATTCTTAGCTTAATCAACATAGAAAACCGCGAGTATACAACATGCCTTAGGTCTCATGTGGTTGTGGATTTCCACAAACCTTATGCTCTCTTAAAGAGCAACTCAGTATACACCATGCTGAATCCCTTAAGAGAGAAAAGAGTTAGAGTGTACACCATACCTAACTCATTGCTTAGGGAGATCAATAGCCTAAAAAGCGGACCAAGCCCTTAGGTTGACAACCATTAGGTATTCATGGTAGGGCTAGAGCATTGGCACATTACTTATTGGGAAAGTATGATTAGTGGTGGATATCAAAGCCATATGTTCTTATCATTATCAATCTAAACTCAATATTTATTTATTTCATTTTATATTATGAAACTGATTCTAAAACGAAATTCACCAATCCCTGTGGAGATGATCTCGCATTTGCACATTATGCTACTGTTGACCTTGTATACTTGCAAATAAAACTGTACGATTATTTGCTTAATAATTTAGGTAGATTTTTGCACGATAGGGTTTAAAGTGAAGAATGTTATTTTCGTCCCTGTCCCCATTTGAAAAAATATTTTATGTCCTCATAATTTTCCTTAAAAGATCATGGATTTTAGTCCTCTATTAGTCAACCGTTAAAAATTAGGTCAAAGGTTATGCCAGCTCATTAAAACAATTTAGAACCCCATTTTACCCCTATCATCTCTTTTTTTTAGTTTTTTTCTTAATTTATTTGTACTATTGATTCAATTAAAAAAATATAACTTTAAAAAAATATTAATAAACAACAAAACATGAAACTAAACGATGAACCCTAGCCACTTCATCTTCTGCGTTTCCAAGGCGAACCCTAGCCACCCCGTCTTCTGCGTTTCCATGGTGAACTAGTCGTTACTAACGGAAATCTTGTTGGCGCTCACTTCCCTCGCACAATTACCTTCCATCGTTGCGATCTCACAGTCTCAATATGAAGTTACTGGAGGTGAAGTTTTGCTTGATAATAGATAATGACGGTTGGCTGGTACTGGAAAGTATGATTTAAATTTCTCTTAAACCAATCGTATCAAAATGAGCCTTTGAGTCAAACGTCGTTGTCTTCCCCGACGTTTAGTCCATTTCAGCTCGGCTCATCACTTTCATGATGCAAGTGTCTCTCTTTAGTCCAACTCGTCTTCCAATGTTAGTGCCTCTCCAGCCCAATGCACGACTCTCATTCCCTGGCGTTAGTGTTATATCTTAGGCGAGTTTCAGATCTGCAGATCTACTTAAAGTCCTGTGAATAGTTCTGATCAGATCCGGTCCGATCAACCTACGTTTGGATCCGTTGAGCTGACCAAGATCAGAACAGTGTCATAATCGGTACCATTTCCATGCGCCAGCGTCGGTGCCGATAATCTTCTCTGACCAAAAAGAATGTCACCCTCTAGATCAGAATCCTTCGATCTTTTCAGTTTAGGTGTCCATTTATAGTACTCATCTCTTTCAATGATTTTTGCTCTTGTTTTTTCCTATTTTCTTTGTGTTGTTCTTGATTTTTTGTTCTTAATGTTTCTTGATTCAGGTTTGATATTTTTTTGTTTATTTTATTTATTAGAAAAGATATTTTTGTCATCCATTGAAATTATTTAATAGACTTGATTAAAATGTTCAAATTATGCTTGTTTTTTATACTTTGATTTTAAGATATGATGAGAAGTAATATCGTCTTTTTATTATTTTAGTTAAGTTTTTATTGATTTGTCAAAAGTCAAACATGGTCATGGTAGGTATGTGTATGTTTTCGAAACTTTGTGTGGTAAGTGTAACTGAGGATGTACCTCATGTGGGTTTTTGTAATTTCTTGAAATAATATTACTAGCAAGATTAGCAGTAGGGGCTGTAGTGATGATAAGACACATTAACTATCTATATTGATTTGCGATCAAACCTAGTATAATAGGGGAAGATACATCGTGTGAGGAGGAACCAATGTTGAAAGTGTGAAGGGATTGATTTAGAGATGTAATGAATGCACTGTTTGAAGGTGCGATATTGGCAAAATGTTGATAGACAACATTATGTGGTATGGGTTTGTTCCAATTGTATGGATATACAATAATTTTAGAGCACTTGGCCTTTGTGTGGCCATCACCCTTACAATGGGTACAATGATAATGAGAATTGGATCGACCGTTGAAGCCACGAGTGGTATGATTCCCATAGTTTTGATTATGTGGTGATTTATGCACAATAACATCTACAGCCAGATGACCTATATGCATCAAACGTTGTTTCTCTTCTTGATTGTTAATAGAAAAGGCTTTACTAACTGTAGTTAGAGGTTCCATGGCCAAAATTTGATTACAAAAGTGAGAATACCTATTGTTGAGGCCTATCATGAATTGGTGTACTTGTTCCTACTATCAAGAATGATGGATTTCCTTAAGTGCACCACATAAGCACTCTGGAATCATAGCATAATAAGCTAACTCATCCCAATGAGTTTTCAAGGTCGTGTAATAAGTAACGAGAGAGATTTTCTCCATATTGTGATTGCAAATTTCTCTATACGAATGATGGATTCGATGATTATTGCTTTGGGAAAAATGCTCTTCGAGATATAACCAAACTTCATGAGTAGTGCCACTATAAATCATGTTACTAGCAATATCTTTGCTAATAACATTAAGAATCCATGATAATATCACATTGTTGCATCGTTCCCATGCCTAAAAATTAGGGGAAGAATATGACAGTTTGGTTAAGTTTCCATAAAAAAAAATTAGTTTATTATTTGTAGTCAATGCCATCTTTATGGCCTTCCTCCAAGTAGATTAGTTATGTCCAGTCAAAAGAGATGTAACCAGGATTGCACAAGGGTGATCAAAATGGTGCAAAAAATATGGGGAAGTTTGGTTATTGATGGATGAAGAAGATTGATTTACAGCGAAGGTGTAACCATCAGTTACCATCACTTTTAAAAAAAGGATCACAAAGATCAGAAATATAGAAACAGATCACAAAGATCACGAGAAAAGGATGGAAAAAAACTGTAGAAAATTGAATCACTTTTGCTATGATACTATAAAAATCTTACATTATTATCAACCCTCAAATTTTTTGTCGAGTCTAAGCAATCTGAAGAGATAACAAAGTGAGAGAAAGAGGTCCATGATGAGATGAAGGTGAACAGTTCATGGCATAGATATTGAGCAATGTGAAAGCCAAATATATATTGTTGGAATATATAGATATATGATGCCAAAATTCTGAATAAAGATAGGAAATTATTAATATAAAATAGACAACTAAATACGAACAATAGAAGAGATTTACATAGAAAAGTCACTTATCTATTGTGGCGCGCATAACACTATTCTTAATGGTTGATTCGCACTCCCTGGAGTTGTAAATCGGTTTAATTGGGTTCTCTAACGTGCAACTTGTAATACTCGTGTTCTTAAAGTATGGGTAAAGAAGTAATTTGATAAATATGACATGAAATTAAAACAATATATATATATACATGAAAGATTTATTATTGAATAAAATAATTCTTTTGAAAAAAAAAAACAGACTATTGAGGAGCCAACACCTGGACACCCAGGTATTGGCTCTAAAATGAAAGGCAATTGAAAAAATGGTGGTGGTGGTGAAGTGTTAATATAAATTGAGTTTTTATTTATTTATTACTTACCAAATCCCGTTTGGTTTCCTTCTTTCTTCAGTTCAAATTTTTTTCTTTCTTTAAATACTTGGAGACCGAAAGACAGGTTAAAAGAGTAAAACTTTGAAGGGGTTTACGAGAGAATTTTAAAGAGAGTCGAGGAAAGCTCTAAGAAAAACAAAAGGTAATAATGTGAATTTTATTTTTTGAATTTAGCATACATTAAATTTTCCGGAACTTAAAGTGAGAATTTTTAAAGGGTATGATTTCTGGAAGAACTGAAGAATAAATTAGAAATTTTAATATAAATATTATGTCAGGTGTTGACGATCAGCAATTGAAAGAAATTACTGAAAGAAACAGGAAAGGCAAGAAGGTGATCCACAGGTAACTCTAAGTGCTACGCGGTGAGTTAAATTTTACTTTAAGTAATCAAGATAAATATGAAATATATAGTGAAAATATTTGAATAAATTATTAACTTATGATTTGAGGATAGATGAAAGTTGGTTGATGGGTATAACAGAAATAATTGATATGTAGAGAATTATTATATGAGAAGTAATATTATTAGAATAATGAGTCGAATTAATAATGAATGTGATAAATGAAATTCTTGACGAGCTATGGTTAATGATTTGATATGATATATGAGGAGAAGAATTTAGTGAAATTGATCAAATAATAATTTGAGAAGAAGTGGGATAGCTAATTTGAATGTCTGAATACGTGCTTGTTTTTATATTATTGTTCATATGCATATTTCATATCATTATTCATATGAATATACATGAAATAAAAGAACTGAGAGGGGGCCGGTCTAAATGAAAACCGTGACAGCCGGTATATACTAGAAAAAAATAAAAATTATGACAGCCGGTATATACTGGTGAGAAATGAAAAACCGTGACAGCTGGTATATGCTAGTGAGAAATGAACACCGTGACAGCTGATATATGCTGGTGAGAAATGAAAACCGTAACAGCCGGTATATGCTGGTGAGAAATGAAAACTGTAACAGCCGGTATATGCTGGTGATAAAAGAACCGGGAAGGCAGCCGGTCTAAGATAAAAACATGCCAGTATGTGGGAAGACGTTCCCAATAATAATAACATTTAAATTCATGCATTGCATTTGCTTTAAATATTGATTGTTATTGTTTGAGATGCTAAAGTTCTATTCATGATTGTAAATTTATTGATAGATGAATGAGTCTCACAGAGAGACAAATATGATGAGGAAGAAATATAATATGATGAGAATTATCTGGGAGACTAATTATATGTTGTGAACCTCATAATGAGGTAATTATGAGATAGAATTGATAGTCTCAAGATGATTAATTATATGAGAATAAGAGATTAATAAAGGATGGAGATTTTGATATGAGTAGTGATAATAGAATGTTATTATCAAAATATATGAATAAATATTGGAAGATTAATTATACAAATTAAATACTTTAAGTAAATTTAATTCATTGAGCTTGTAAAGCTCACTCCTCATTGTACAATGATTTCAGGTAGTAGGCATGACATATAGACTTGTGAGCAGAGTTTCAGACTAAATCATTTTCTGTAAGCCTCATGGTTTGGTCCACATCCTCAAACTAATGAGAAAAAAAAAACATTTGTAAATAATCATGCATATTATGTTGTATAAAATGTTTAAGTTGAGATCTGAATGATGTATCTCTCCCGTTGAGGGTTGATGAATGATGTAAATAAGTGCAGTTGCTATATTTTTTTGTTGCATATATGTGTCGTGCTGGGATTTTCAAAATGTGACAACACTGTCTTAGGGGTGGCTAACCCTAGCTGGGTCATTACACAACCCTCCAGGATACACACAATAGTTGTTCAACGTAAACGTGCACTCATAAATACGTAGAACTGGTTTGAACAACTCTTTTGACTATTACTTGCGAAGTGGAATGTTTGACAAAAGGGAGGGTAATTGATTTTTCAAAGAGTGAATTTAGGGTGAGGATATTGGTGCCAGTAAATTTGAGTGTTTAGGAAATAGGAGGTAAGATCCCTATTTATAATAAATGAGAGTTAACCAAGTTGTGACACCTAGCATGCTAGTAGTCAGAATTCTGTCAAGACCCATGCCACCTCTTGGCACGTGTATGCCATGTGTGAGAATATTAACCCAACTTGTTGAAACATGTATAGAATCATGCCACTACATGACACGTGTTATGCCGTGTGTCATCACCATACTAATCCATTTAACATGTGTCATTCCACATGTAATCATCATAAATAATATGCGAAATTTAATTAGTTTAAACCAATTCTAATAATAAATTAATTTAATTTAAATCAATTCTAACAATCTCCCATATAATTTAAATTAAATTAAGGAAGGAATAGGGAAAGAATAAGAACATGAGATAGCCATGCATCGATGTACGTGGTACCCGAAGGTTTGAACCAATTTTAGGATAAATAAGATAAGGTCACTAGAATTAGGTGGACTTAATGTTATTGAACCTAATTGTTGGTATTTGTTTAAGAATTAAACGGGAAAAGAGTTCAGCATCAGGTTAGCCTTGTGCACCGCAGCTCAGCCTTGTGCACTGCAGCCCACAGCATGCCCAGAAGTCCCCCTCTACAGGCCGTGCCGCAGCCCAACCTTCCCAAGCCGCGGCATCTAGCAACTGAAGAAGAATGGTGAAGGTTCAGCCCTGTCTGCGCTGCAGCCAGCCCTGTTTTGGGCCGTGGCGCCAGGCACACCTGGAGCATGTTTTTCAACCTTTTGAGATAGTGCGTGGAGCATGGTTAAAATGCACAGGTTCACTTAGACTCTTAGAAAGCCATGATTCTTTGGTTCTTGAGATCTAAAGGTGGAGATTGATCTCCAAGATTGGATGAGGAAGTCATTGCCTTATATAAAGGGTCATCTAGGAGCCATTCAAGGTGTGATGGAATAATCTCAACAAGAGAGAATGACATGTGAATGTGTGAAATAGAAAACATGGTGTATGAGAGTGCAAAGACACAAAACACATAGGAGAGACTCATTCAAGAGAGGATGGTTGTTTAGAGAGAGAGTAGTATAGATTGGGGATTCAAGGGACTTGTAATAGGAATTTTCTTGGGGAAAATTCCAAGGAAACACTAGTCCTTATCACTTTCTTTTTCTCTTCTTTCGTTCTTTAAGAACTTGAGGATTCTTGAAGAGGTATTGCTGTAATTGTAAGAACTCCATTGATTTAGTGCAGAGAACTCAGAGGAGCTCACGGGGACGTAGGCACATTGTCGAACCTCAATAACAATTACGTGTGTTCTTTCTTTGATTGCTATTTGATTCCAGTTCATTACAAGTCATTCTAGACTTGGGTGTTTAGTAGATCACCACTTAGGCATCTTGAGGTGATTTCCAATAGTGGTATCAGAGCTGTGGTCCAATAACAGTGGTATTAGAGCTGTGGTCCAAAAACAGCTGGGTATCGGAGCAAGAACAGTGAGTATCGGAGCAAGACTCCAAGAATCAAAGGTCAACTTCTTGGGTGATTCAAGAATGGAGGAAAGATCAAGACCTGATCATGTTCTTGAGGTTCAAGAACGGTATTGAGATCAATCTTTGATCGTGTTCTTGAGATCTAGAAGTTAGAAAGCAATTATGGGTGCTGCATAAATCTGGGATTTTCTCCGCAAGATGGGTTCAAACTTCTTCATTGAGAAGTTTAATGGAAAGAGGGACTTTTCCTTTTGGAAATGAAAAATCAAGGCAGTTCTCATGCAACAAAAGGTGAACTTAACGATTGGAGAAGATGACACTTTTCCAATAAGTATCACGGAGTTCCAGCAGAATAAGATGAAGAAGATGGCATACAACACCATCTTTCTGCACATATCGGATAGTGTGACAAAAAAGTGCGGAGACTCAGAAGATCCAGCTATCATTTGGAAGAAACTAGATGAGTTATTTCTTACCAAAACTCTTCCTAATAAGATATATCTTCTGAAACAAATCTTCGCTTTTAAAATGGATCTTAATATAGAGTTGCAAGATAATCTTGATATGTTTAACAAACTAGTTCACGATTTGGCTAGTTGTAGTATAAAGTTCCTGGATGAACAATTGGCTGTTATTTTGTTAAATTCTTTTCCTGGTTGTTTTGAAAGTTTGATTAATGCAATTGAATATGGAAGAGATACACTAACTAAGGAAATCATGATTAATGCTATAAGGGCTCATGATTTCAAGGCCAAGATGAGGGAAGCATCAAGTGGAGAAGAGTTGTTCGTTAGAGGAAGGCCAGCAACTCGGTATGGCAGTAACATACATGGCTACTACTGGGACAAAGGTAGAGGACAAAGCCATGGGAGAGCGCACTCTAAACAGAGATTTGGAGGAAATAGATGCTTTTACTGCCATAAGGAGGGCCATTTCAAGAAAGATTGCAAGCAGAAGAGGAGGGATGAGGGAGAAAGCCATACCAAGGATGGAGAGGCTTCAGTTGCCAATGAAGAACAACAAGATGATGTTCTTATTGTGTACTTAAATGTGACCAAGGGGTAAGGAGGCAGCGAGAGATGGATCTTGGATTTTGGGTGCACTTATCACATATGCCCTCACCGGGATTGGTTCAAGAATTTCAAGAAAACCAATGATAGAAAGGTTTTCCTGGGGAATGATACTTCTTGCCAAGTGAGGGGGATAGAAGACATCCAGTTGAGGATGTTTGATGGAATGACAAGGCTGTTGTGGAATGTGACGTATCTTCTGGATGTGAGAAGGAATTTGATCTCATTAGGACAACTAGATTCCATGGGGTACACATACAAAGCAGAGGAAGGAAAGATCAAGGTAACCAGGGGATCTTTGATAGTGATCAAAGCAGCAATGAAGGATGGTCTCTATGAGATGATCAGAGACATGAAGATTAAGGATTAAGTAGCAAGCTTGATGGCTAAGATGGATAAGGCAGCCCTTTGTCACACTCGCTTGGGACACATGAGCGAAAAGTGCCTGCAAGTTCTCTACAAGGATGGTCTACTTGGTGGTGACAAAGTAGAGAAACTTGATTTCTGCGAGTGTTGCGTTCTTGGGAAGCAACAACGAGTTAGCTTCAATACTAGAGTGCATAAGTCTAAGGGTATTCTTGACTACATTCATGTGGATCTTTGGCGGCCAGTAAGAACACCAACACAGGGAGGTAATCTTTACTTTCTGTCTTTAATTGATGATTATTCTAGAAAGGTTTGGGTTTATTTGCTTAAAAATAAGTCAGATGCTTTGAATAAATTTGTGGTGTGGAAAAGACTGGAAGAAACTCAAACAGGCAGGGTAGTTAACGTGTTAAGAATCGATAATGGCTTAGAATTTTTTAATAAGGAACTTGATTAATACTGTAAGTTAAATGGGATTCTATGACATAGAATGGTTGTGAAAACCCTCTCAGCAAAATGAAGTTGCTGAGAGGATGAATAAGACCTTTCTGGAAAAGGTTAGGTGCAAGATTAGAGGATCCGGATTACCCAAATATTTTTGGAGGGAAGCGGTGTCTACTACTGCGTATTTAGTTAATAGATCGTCCTCTAGGGTTATGGATCTTAAGACTCCCGGGGAGATGTGGAGTGGTAAACCCCCTGAGTTAGATGATGAGTCTTAAATATTGCATATTTAAGCTCTTTAAATTATATTTGTTAAGCTCTTAGTTTGTATTATTTCACTTTATTTTATGTTTTTTCTGTGTTTTGTGTATTTTTATAGGTTTGTGGAGAAAATGAAGCATTTCGGGAGATGTCAAGCTTTAAGAGCAAAAGGATGCCTAGTGCGATCGAGTGCACCAGACATACGATCGAGCGCACCTGCCTACGAACGAGCGCGTGGTCAACATCCCACATCAAAATCTTCTCAGTGCAATGCAACTGCGATCGAGCGCATCAGGCACACGATAGAGCGCACATGCGATCGTGCGCACAAGACATGCGATCGAGTGCACATGCGATCGATCGCAACATTCTGCGATCGAGCGCACTCGGGTAGTATCCCACATCGAATCTGCAACCCATTGTGTTCCGGGACTTCCCCTATAAAAGCAACATCTCACTTCATCATTCAGTGTGCAATTCCTGGGCCATTTGGTGTAATCTAGTGGACGTCTGCTAGCATTCTGGTGGACCCTGAAGGCTTTGCTACCACGAGGGGAAGCGCCGCCCAACAGCGAGTGGAATTTCTCCCATGTATAGTAATTTATTTCATTTTATTTAGTTTTAAAGTTTAATGTTTAGCACTTGTATTGTGAACTTTAGTTTCATAATTATGAGAGGCTAAAATCTTCAACTAAAGTTGAAGATGAAGTCTTTCCTTTGTTTAGCATTATATTTTCAGATTTGCACATAACAATTATGATGTTTTTAGTATAAATGTTCTGTTCAATTATTTGAGTAGATCTTATGATTGATTGCTTTTAATTGTTAAATTGGATATTCCTTGTGTTTCATTTGATGGATACATCGAATCATTTTTGATTAAATTGGATTTCTTTTGTGATTTGTTAAAAGTGGATACATTGGATGCTTTTGGTTTAATTGGGATATTCGTTGTTTTTTGTTTAAAGTTGGATTCATGGAATTTTTTGATTACTTTTATATAGAACATGAAAATATATACTTTACTTTGGTGGGGTGGATTCAGAAACCTTAGTCTATTTATCATTTGCTTTAAAAACAATTTAGTTTAAGTTTATATTTCTTTTGCAAAAATATAATTCAAAATTCGGAACTAGGTTAAGATAAGGTTAGTTTAGATAAAATTATATTTTCACAACACAATTCCCTATGGATTCGACCTCGCACTTGCACACACTATATTGCAAACGATTCGTGCGCTTGCGAGTAATTTAAAACTCACAACATTGGACAACCTTAGAACTTTTGGATGTGCTGCATTTGCACATCAAAAGGATGGTAAACTTAACCCAAGGTCTAGAAAGTATGTATTTCTAGGATATGGGGAAGGGGCTAAGGGGTATAGGTTGTGGTCCTTAGAGAAAAAACGATTGAAACTCATAATAAGTAGGGATGTCATTTTTAATGAGCATGTATTTCCCTATTTGGAGAAAACTAACCCTGCAAGGGCTAGTGGGCAAACCAGTTCAGTATTTGTGGAGCATAACATCAAGGAAAATTCAGTTCAGGTAGAGCAAAGAAGGCAAGAAGGTTCGGACAAGGTAAAGCCCATTGATAAAGGCCAAGCTCAGGACACTCATGAGGAGGTTGAACTAGAAAGAGATGATGCAGCAAGTCAGAATGACTATCAGCTCACAAGAGACCAGGAAAGAAAGCTAGTCAGACCACCTTTGAGATATGGTTTTGCGGATGCTATTATAGTAGTTCCTTATTCAGAAGGAGGGATAAGTGTACCAGAAACTTACATTGATGCCATGGGATATAAGGATTCGTCAAGATGGAAGCTAGCCATTGAGGAAGAAAAGCATTCTTTGAGGAAGAACAACTCTTGGGAATTGGTGCACATTCCAGGAAAACAGAGACTTGTGGATTGTAAGTGCACTTACAAGGTCAAAGAAGGGAACCCTCCAGGGGATGAAGTCTGGAATAAGGCTAAGCTGGTGGCGAAGGGGTTCACACAAAGAGGAGGCATAGATTTCATAGAAACCTTCTCACCTAGACACAAGGTGGAGGAAGTGGTGATTAGTGAGGATAGAAAGGTTGACATCTCAACTCAGTGAGGAGTTCGAGAAGAAGGATCTTGGGCTTGCACAAAAGATCCTTGGAATGAGAAGAATTTGGGAAAGAGAGAGAAACAGGTTGAAGGTTTTTCAGTCTTCCTACATAGAAAAAAGGTGTTGTACAAGTTTTCTATAGAAGATAGTAAACCAGTGAAGATTCCCTTTGCTGGCCATTTCAAGTTCTCCAGCAAACAATGTCCTGGAACAGATGAGAAAAAGAAGGAAATGGAAGAGTTCCTTTACTCTAGTGCGGTTGGATCAGTCATGTTCATGATGGTAAGCACTAGACCCGACATTTCTCAGGCAATAGGTGTTCTCATCAGATTTGTTAGTAATCCCGAAAAGGAGTTTTGGCTTGGGATGAAGTGGTTGCTGAGGTACTTGAAGGCTCAGTTGCAGTCGGTGGTAGGACTCTCAATAACCGAGGCTGAGTACATAGTGGCTACTGAAGCCATAAAGGAGGCTATGTGGTGCAAAGGGTTGTTGGACGAGCGGAATGTCTTAAAAGAGCAGGTAGTGGTGTCTTTGAATAGCCAAAATGTGTGGTACTTATGTAGAAACCCGGTGTTCCATGAGAGGACTAAGTATATGGATGTTCGGTATCATTTCATTCGGGAAAATGTTACAGAAGAATGCATTCATGAGGACAAAGTCGCAACGAAAGAAAATCCAGCAGATTTAGGCACCAAAGTTCTACCTCTAAGAATGTTCAATCATTGCCTTGGAATTCTTAGGATTGGAGTCGGTTGATATGGTGACTTAAGTTGAGTTTGGATCCTAAGTTCTCTGCACAATGGGTTCGAGTTTAATCGCTTAGACAAAGGTAGAGATTATTGGTATTTGTCTAAGGATTAAATGGGAGAAGAGTTCAGCATCAGGTCAGCCTTGTACGCAGTGGCCCACAACATGCCCAGAAGTCTCTCTCTCTAAGCCGCGCCATAGCCCAGCCTTCCTAAGCCGCGGTGCCCAGCAACTGAAGAAGAATGGTAAAGGTTCAACCCTATGTGCGCTGGCCGCCGCAGCGCCAGGCACACCTAGAGCATGTTTTTCAGCCTTTTGAGATAGTGCGTGGAGCATGGTTAAAATGCATAGGTTCACTTAAACTCTTAGAGAGTCATGGGTCTTTGGTTCTTAAGATCTAAAGGTAAAGATTGATCTCCAAGATTGGATGAGGAAGTCATTGCCCTATATAAAGAGTCATCTATGAGCCATTCAAGGTGTGATGGAATAATCTCAACAAGAGAGAATGACATGTAAATGTGTGTGAAATAGAACACACGGTGTGTGAGAGTGCAAATACACAAAACACACAGGAAAGACTCATTCAAGAGAGGTTGGTTGTTTAGAGAGAGAGTAGTATAGATTGGGGATACATGGGCTTTGTATTTGGAATTTTCTTGGGAAAAATTCCAGGGAAACATTAGTCGTTATTACTTTATTTTTCTCTTCTTTCGTTCTTCAAGAACTTGAGGATTCTTGAAGAGGTGTTGCTGTAATTGTAAGAACTATATTGATTTAGTGTAGAGAGCTCGGAAGAGCTCACGGAGACGTAGACACATTGTCGAACCTCGATAATAATTACTTGTGTTCTTTCTTTTATTGATGTTTGATTCTGGTTCATTACAAGTCATTCTAAATTTGGGTGATTGGAAGATCACCATCTGGGCATCTTGATGTGAGTTCCAACACTAATCCTATTGATGTGACGGCCAACCTTGTCACCAACATGAGTATCTCTTGTCTAGAGCTATTCTTTTAGGAGTTGAAGTCATATTCAGGACATAGGCCTACCAGACTCTAATGAGTGCTCTAGATACCTGCCCAAGTCTCATGAAAAATGGCACCACCTCTACACTAATATAGGTGGCATCCACCAAGAGTGTGCTATAGTTGACACTCTATCTTGAAATTAGGGACTATGGATCCATTAAGAGTTTTTAGCTCAACCTTTAATACTATAGTGACACTGCTATACATTATATGGAATGATTCATCACCATCATCTCAACATGATAGTGCCCCATAAAAGTTTTGTGACTTCATTCTTCCCATTAAACCATATTCATGGGATCTTCAATCACTGTGGTTGGGTATTCATCACATCATTTTATGATCTAGGCGTTAGCCCCATCCCCCTCAATGTTTCGCATACTAAATTTATAGCTAGTGATTTAGTCTGGAGATCCACCAATTTCTTCTCTGACCTTACAGAGTCCATGGGCATAACATCATTCTCAAGTAGCTGCCTCACAATATTATGTCTTTGCCGACTATGCTTGCTCTTCCCATCGTAAAGTTTATTCTTTGCTAAAGTAATGACAGCTTAACAATCATAATGAATAGACACAGGTGGTAGTGGCCTATTTTACAAAGGAATATACATCAACAAATATCTTAGCCATTAGACTTTAGATTTAATTTTTTAAGGCTATAAATTATGGTTCCATAGTGGATTTTGCTATGCATGTTTGCTTGGATGATTTCTAAGAAATTGCACATTCAGTTAGTGTAAACACATAACCACTAGTGAGCTATAACTCACCAGAGTTTAAGATATTGTTAGCATCACTATACCCTTCAAGGACAATATGATATCCACATTATGCTAGCTCATAATCAGTGGCTCATTTCAAGTATCTCAATTCTCTTTTTATAGCAACTCAATGTTTCTTATTAGGACTCTTTGTGTATCTGTTTAATCTGCCCACTATAGAAACAGTATCAGGACGAGTGTAATTCATCAAATATATTAAACTACCAATAATATATTTATAGTCGGATTGAGATATGCATTCTCCTTTATTCTTAACTAAATGCATGTTGGAGTCATAAGGAACAAATGCAGGTTTACAATTAAAATGATCAAATTTTCTCAACATAGTGTGATTGGGATAAACATATCTCATTCCCAATTCTAATGATTTTTATTTCCAAATTCACATTAGCTTCACCTATATCTTTCATATCAAAATGAGGTAGTGTCAGGATGAAAAATTATTTTTTTTCAAGAGTAGTTTAGTTGATATCAAAGTTGATGAGGATTTATTAAGGAGTTGGGCAAAGGGCATATATTTCTATGTTGAGTCACTTCCGGTTAGATATTGATTGGGAGGAAATATGCGTCATTCTTCTTTTTGGCAGCTAGTAGTGGATAAAACTTTGAAGAAACTTTTGACTTGGAAAAGTCGATTCATATCAATGGGAGGCAGAATGTGCTTCATTAAAGCCTCACTGAGTTGTATTCCTACGTATTACAAGTCAATTTATAAGATCCCAATGGTTGTAGCTAATTTAATTAAGCATATAAAAAAAAGTTCTTATAGAATAGGTGCGATGAAAGAAATAGAAATCGTTTTGTTGAATGGAACAAATGTTGTTAACATAAAAATGAAGGAGGTTTGGGACTCAAAAGTAATAGAGCAATGAACAAAGCACTTCTTGGCAAGTGGGTTTGGCATTTTGTAAATGAAAGAGGCTCTTTTTTTAGTAAAGTTTTGGTTGCCAAATATAGCTTGATAGAATCCAGTTTAAATCCTTGTCCAATTAGATGGAGTAGATGCTCAAGTATATGGAAAGATATTTTGTTTTCTGCTTTTAGTTATGATGTTTTGCTAAAATTTTCCAAAAAGAGTATTGGATTTGTGGTGGGAAATGGGAAGTTAACTAATTTTTGGGAAGATGAATACATAAAAGGGTTTAAATTAAAGTACAATTTCACTCGAATATTTGCTATAGCATGCAACAAATCAGGCAAAGTTGCTGAATTTGGTAAATGGGAGCATGGTAGCTAATAGTGGGATGTAGGTTTGAGAAGACAACATTTTGAGTGGGAAAGAGAACAATGGTCTAGTTTCAACTCCTTACTAATGCAAAAGAGACTTACGCAGTTAAATCCTTTTGCCGTTGTGTCTCTGTTAACTCAAGTAGGGTGGAAACTTCATTGAGGTCAGTATGGCTAAAATTCTCTCTGCCAAAAGTGGAGTTATTTGTATGGAAACATGTTCCAAGAAAGATAGGGGTGAAATAAGAGCTTTGTAAAAGACATTGCCCTGCTTTGACAGATGATAAATGTGAATTTTCTTTTTTCATGGGGAATTAGTTGATCACTTGTTTCTACTATGCTCCAAGATATGACAGCTATGGTGTGAGGTATTATCTTGGTGGGAGATCACATAAACTTCTCTAGAAACTGTTAGAATGCTATTCTGTCAATAGAAAGGCTTTGTGTCCAAAGAAAGAAGTGTTAGGCTTCTGGAAATTCATTTTATATGCAATGTTATAGTCCATTTGGTTAGCAAGGAATGATCTAATTTTTAATCAAAAGCCTTTTGTGGTGCGAAGTATTTTAGACTTGATTAAAATTTGTATCACTTGGTGGTCTAAAGCAAATGGTCTAGGAGGGTTTAACTTCTTGTCAATAAATGAAATAGTCCAAAACATTTCCAAGATTGGAGTTTTCTTGAGAAAGAATGATCTATAGAGATTGGTGGTGTCCTGGTCACCGCCAAGTGCTGAAGGGTGCTGTATTAAATTTAATATAGATAGTGCATCAAACGAAAATCCTGGCAATGCAGGGTTTGGAGGAGTTTTGAGAAATTGTATTGGTAAGGTAGTTGCATTTTTCTATAAGAGTATTGGTGTGGTTATATCAAATCTAGCTGAATTAGCTGTAATCAAGGAGGCATCGAAGTGGTTTGCCCAGTATACATTACGGATAGGCCTAAATCCTATATTAAATCTGACTTGCTAGGCCTAACCTGGGTAAGAGATGAAAATAGTAGGCCTTGGAGGTATACTCATATATGAGATGAGTTAGATATTTTGATAAAGGAGATTGGTTTGTTAAAATACCAAGAGAGGCTAACGAATATGCTGATGGTTTAGGTAAGGCTTGTGTCAATAAGGTGTTGATTTGGTGGAATGGATGGTATGACTCTCTGGTTTGCAGGGTGAAATGACTATGGTTTGCAGGGTGAAACACCTTCCTACCATGGATGATTTTGTGGCTATAACAAATTGCTTTTTTCAAATTGTTAAATTGGTGGAAGTGGTTGCTAGTAGTACCTATGTAATATGAACTGGTAGATTTTTGTTCAATAGATGTGTTAGATGCTCTGCTTTGGAGTTTAGGGATGAGAGTGAGTCTTTAGGTAGTCACAAAGATTTGCTACTTAATTGTTTTGTGAGATTTTTTCTTCTTCGAGTTGTTGATAAAGGCTTGGTATATGTTTTTTAGGCTTGGTCGACTTATGTACATCAATTGGGTTATGAAGGTAGGTGTCAGCATCTTTGAATTTGGGTAAAGTTGTATGGCTCTTTGCCTTATTGATTACTAAGAATAATAATACTTATTTTGCTGTTAAAAAAGTATATATCGATATCCAAACTTTTCATTAGAGATGACAAAATATAACCCGACCCGAAAAACCTGACCAGATTAATCCGAAAACATATTAAAATAAAGTGACTCGAACCTGAGACACCCGAAACCCAAAATCACTCTTGCTCAAAATGACCCGAAATCTAAAATGACTCGAATTCGAATGACCCAAAACCTAAAATGTCCCGAACGATCTGAAACCTGAGAGAACTTAAATCTGAACTCGACTTGACTCGAAACCCGAAACAACCTTACTCAAAAACGCAAATTAACCTAATTTTTTTGTAGGAAAAATACCTTTTTGGTTAAAATGATAATGGTAAAGTAAAAATTGTTATCTCATTGTTAACAAAGAGAAGAAAAAAAAAGTAAGAACAATGTTTCTCTATATTTATTAGTATTAACATGAACTTAATTAGTAATTACATTGAAATTTAGAAAAGATAAAAATAAGGTAACTTTGCGGGTCAACCTGAATTTAAAAAAATGGGTCAACTTGAAACTCGAGATGACTCGCAGTTTGAATGGCCAGAAACCCGAGATGATCCGTAACTCGAAACCACCTGAGCCTGAAACGATCCTTACTCGAAACAACTTGTAACCCGAATGACCTGAACTCGACCCGACCTGACCCGTCTAATTGCTACCTCTACTTTTCATAGTCATGTCAATGGCGAAAAGAGGTCAGTGAATATTGATTATCTCAAAAGGATACGGATAATATCTCATATGCATGCCTCAACTTCATTTGGTAGACAGCCACACACATGCGAGTGCAAATATTAAGTAAGAAAAATTTCAACTTCCAAACTCAAGATTCTTAATATCTTGAATGCCAAAGAAGATTTGAAAGTCCAATTATTTTGTATTAGATATTTACATCAATCATGTATTTTTGGTTATTTTTTTAAAATTGAAAACAATTATATTATTTTATTCTCATTTCCATTTTATCTTTTTTTTTTCCATCCAGAAGCACATTATAGTTTGATTTCAATTGCATACTTTAGTGATTCTGCTCAAAACTCTTTTAATTTAATTCCTACGTGGCATCAACATACATGCCATCCCATGTTTCATGTATCGCCAGCCTAGCTTTCGAGAGTCGACTCTAATACTATTTTAACGAACCGTCCTCCCACTTGGTACAATATTGTCCGCTTTGGCAAACCGAGTCTCACAGTTTTAAAACGCTTTGTGCAAGTAGAGGTGACAATCACTTATAAATAGCCTAGTCACATCTTCTCTAGGAGTTGTGTGATACCAAGACTTGACCCCCATCTTGGGGCATCACAATCTCCCCTCATTTGGGCACAATGTCCTCGCTGTGTAGTACCACACTCGGTAACTCATCGCTAAGCTTTTGAGAGTTAGATTTGGTACCACTACAACGAAACCTAACCTCCCATTTGGTACAATATTGTTCGCTTTAGCACACTAGGCCTCATGGTTTTAAAACGCATTGTGCAAGTGGAGGTGACAAATCACTTATAAACAACTCAGTCACGTCCTCCCTAGCTGATGTAGGATACCAAGACTTGATCCACATCTTGGGGTATCACAATCTCTCCTCCTTTGGGCACAACACTCTCGTTGTGTGGTGTAGTCCACATCCGGCAACCTACCAATTAAAATCACTAGCTGAGCTTTTGACAGTCGGCTCTAATACCATTTTAACAACCCAACCTTCCACGTGGCATAATTTTGTCTGTTTTGGCAAACCAAATCTCATGGTTTTAAAATGTGTTGTGCAAGTGAAGGTGACAATCACTTATAAACAGCCCAGTCACATCCTCTCAAGCAGATGTGAGATACCAAGACTTGACCCTCATTTTAGGGTGTTATAAAAAGGGTCTTGAGCCAAACTCTCATGTAGTGGTAGCCATAGCACTATACTTTGTTTTTGCAGAATAGCAAGATACAATGGATTTTTTTTGTCCTCTAAGATATGGGATTGTCACCAAGAAGTGTGAGATACCCAGTAGTATATCATATCATGTTGGGGCAGCAAGCCTAGTCAGAATCCATGTAAACAGATAAATCCAACTCGCTAGAAGAAAAGAGAAAAATTCCCATGCCAGGAAAAGCTTTGATGTAGCATTAAACATGAATTGCTACATCGAAATGGGGCTTGCGAGGCTTGTGCATGGATTGACTTAGCAAATTAATAGCAAATACAATGCTAGGTCTGGTGATTGTAAGGTCGATCAAATAGGTAACCAGACGACGATACGAAGCAAGATCATAAAGAAGCTCACCGTCATCTACAAATAACTTACAATGTTGCTCCATAGGAAAGGAAATTGGTCATGCACCCAATTGTCTGCTATCTTTGAGAATATCTAACACATACTTGTGTTGTGAAAGGAAAATACAATAGGGAGAATGAGTCACTTCAATGCCCAAAAAAGATTTTAAGGTGCCAAGATCTTTGATGTGGAAATGGTGCTGCAGAAAATCTTTCAAGGCAACTATAGTTGTGGGATTATTACTAGTGACGACGATATTGTCAACATAAACTAAGATAGTCGTAAAACTTGATTGCCAAGAGCAAGTGAAATATGAATGATCAACAAAGGATTGTAAGAAACCAACATCTCATAGGGCAGTGGAGAAATTTTCAAACCGCTCTCTTGAGACATGTTTAAGTTTGTAAATAGATTTTTGAAGACGACACACCCTTTGCTCCCCTTGTTTAGAAAATCTCAGAGGAATAAACATATATATCTCTTTGTGAAGATTACCTTGAAGGAAATCATTATAGACAACAAGTTGATGAAGAGACCATTGTTTGATAGCAGTAACGACTAAAAGGAATCTCACTGTGACAAGCTTAGCAATAGGTGCAAATGTTTCATGAAATCCAATACCTTCTATTTGTGTGTAGCCCTTAGCTACAAGCCTAGCTTTGTACCGTTCTATAATGCCATCAGTCTTCTATTTAATTTTATATACCCATTTGCATCCTATGGGTTAATTCCTTATGGCATCCACATACAGGTCATCCCATGTCTCATGAGCTGTGATATTACAAGAACGATGTGAGTCCTGAAGAGAACATTCAGCAAACGAAGTTAAAACCTTAGACTTCAGATCTTTAATCAGCAACCCCCAAAATAAAACAGATCTTCATTACATAGTTTAATTAACTATACTACACAGGTTAAGCCAAGAATAACAGTAGCACCATAGACAACCAAGCACTAATGATCCATCACAGCCTTTCCTTGACTTTGCTTCTTCAAGTCTCTTTTTCTATCCTCTCAATTTTTCCCAACAAATCAGTGATTACTTTTAAATGGATTAAGACTTTTATTTCTGTTGATCGCTAAAATTGATTAGACTTGTTTTAGTACTGCATATAGAAATACTAGCCAGATTGTCTTATTACTATATACGTCTTTTTGGCATATAGTGAGAGACGTGGGACTGTGGGAGGAGATGGGTAGACAAATTAAGATGCATGAGAGAGACATGGAGGAATGAGAACAAATTAAAAATTTGGAAAAAGAGAATGTAATTAATTTTGTTGATGTCAAAAATGTGTACAGCTGAGCTGAGGCTGGTTACACCTGTTCCTGCACAAAGAAAGAGAGACTATGGGTAGCCGGAGGGGTGCCTCCGGAGATGCTCCGATGCTTAAGTCAAATAAAGTAAATTATATGGAGACTTGTCGTATTGTTCTTAGTGATTAAGGGAAAAACCTTGGGTCTTTGGGATACATACCTGGCCCTCTTTATAGGGTGTTTAGAAGGCAGTCCCCTGCTTGGGGCGGCACTGAAATGATGTTGTAACTGGACTGAGTGATGATGCCTAAGCGGCCCATCTAGGCGTTTAAAGGTCGTTCTTTTAGGACCTTACCTTGTTGTTTGATCAGGAGCTGTCGAGTCTAATGGCAGTTCTGTGATCTGACAGCTCAACTTGGTCAGGTGATGATGCCTAGTAGTCCCAGCTAGGTGACTGGGGACCGTTTACTAGGGCTTTGGCATGGCTGGCTCAACTAGGAACCGTTCGAGTGTGAGGGCAAACTGTTGTCCTGACGGCTCATCATGGCTGGGGCATGATGGCCCTAAAAGCGGTGGAACTGACAGCTCAACTTGGTCAGGTGATGATGCCTAGCAGTCCCAGCTAGGTGACTGGGGACCGTTTACTAGGACTTTCGCATGGTTAGCTCAACTAGAAACCGTTCAAGTGTGGGGGCAAACTATTGCCCTTACGGCTCATCATGGCCGGGGCATGATGGCCCTGAAGGCGGTGGTGATGTGAGGTGACTGAGTTTTTGAAGGCGGTGGTTTATGACGGGGCCGAGCGTATCCAATCCTGGCTCATCCACGTGTCCTCCCATGATCCATTTTACTAGGAGAAGCCACGTGTTGTCCCCCCATTGGAAGGGTATTTTTTGGCAATATCACAAGCCCCCCACTTCCGTAAGTACAATTTATGTTTTTAAGGAAGTATTCGTGCTATATTTCTGCTTCATTTTGGAGTAGCGGGCTTCGATTTAGTGGAGCAATCTAACTCTTTGGACTTTGAAGAGAGTGGGCCGAGGACCAGTGGAGCAATCCATCTCCTCGGCCAAGAATACAATAGACGAGGACAAGCAGAGCAATCCATCTCCTCAGACTTTGAAGAGAATGGGCCAAGGACTTGTGGAGCAATCCATCTCCTCGGCCAAGAATACCATATGTCCGAGGACAAGTGGAGCAATCCATCTCCTCGGCCAAGAATACCATGGGTCCGAGGACAAGTGGAGCAATCCATCTCCTCAGACATTGAAGAGAATGGGCCGAGGACTTGTGGAGCAATCCATCTCCTCGGCCAAGAACACCTCGAGTCTGAGGACAAGTGGAGCAATAAATCTCCTCGGACTTTGAAGAGAATGAGCCGAGCTTGTGGAGCAATCTATCTCCTCGGCCAAGAACACCATGAGTCCGAGGACAAGTGGAGCAATCCATCTCCTCGGACTTTGAAGAGAATGGGCCGAAGACTTGTGGAGCAATCCATCTCCTCGGTCAAGAACACCTTGAGTCCGAGGACAAGTGGAGCAATCCATCTCCTTGGACTTTGAAGAGAATGGGCTGAGGACTTGTGGAGCAATCTATCTCCTCGGCCAAGAACACCTTGAGTCCGAGGACAAGTGGAGCAATCCATCTCCTCGGACTTTGAAGAGAATGGGCCGAGGACTTGTGGATCAATCCATCTCCTCAGTCAAGAACACCTTGAGTCCGAGGACAAGTGGAGCAATTCATCTCCTCGGACTTTGAAGAGAGTGGGCCAAGGACCAGTGGAGCAATCCATCTCCTCGCCCAAGAATACCATGGGTCCGAGGACAAGTGGAGCAATCCATCTCCTCGGACTTTGAAGAGAGTGGGCCGAGGACCAGTGGAGCAATCCATCTCCTCGGCCAAGAATACCATGGGTCCGAGGACAAGTGGAGCAATCCATCTCCTCGGACCTGTGGAGCAATCCATCTCCTCGGCCAAGAACACCTTGAGTCTGAGGACAAGTGGAGCAATCCATCTCCTCGGACATTGAAGAGAACGGGCCGAGGACTTGTGGAGCAATCCATCTCCTCGGCCAAGAACACCATAGGTCCAAGGACAAGTGAAACAATCCACCTCCTCGAACCTTGAAGAGAGTAGGCCGAGGACCAGCGGAGCAATTCATCTCCTCGGCCAAGAATACCGTGGGTCCGAGGACAAGTGGAGCAATCCATCTCCTCGGACCTTGAAGAAAGTGGGCCGAGGACCAGTGGAGCAATCCAACTCCTCGGCCAAGAATACTATGGGTCCAAGGACAAGTGGGGCAATCCATCACCTCGGACCTTGAAGAGAGTGGGCCGAGGACCAGTGGAGCAATCCATCTCCTCAGCCAAGAATACCGTGGGCCGAGGACCGAGAACCAGTTGAGCTACGAGAAAGTGTTTCTTGTCAAAGACGGTGGCTGGAGTAACACGTGGCCTTCCTTGCGTAAATGACAGGGCATGAAAATCGATGATGTTTCCTTGGAATTTTAAACAGCCGTTTTAGGGAAAACGACGGCCACCTCGTGGGACGTAACGCCCCTTGGGGAAGTGTGATGGTCGCTTTGGGACTCTAAAGATTCCCCTTGGTTTCTGTATTTGCATTAAATGGTCCTCGTTGGCCATGACCCTTTTCTTATATAAGGGGCTTTGGCTTCTCTTTCTTCCTTACTCATTTCAAAATCCATTGTTTTTTCAGAGAGAAGTTTCTGTAAGAGCCCTCAGCCTCGTCCCGATTTTGTTTGAGAGTATTCGTCCTCGTCTCTTCAAAGAGAAAGAATTTTCCTTTTTCGTGAGTCTTCATCTTCTGTCTCAACGCTATGGGGAGTTTTTGGTGCTGGGGTTTTTTGGGTGATCGTGGTGTTTGCGAGATCGTGGGGAGGAGTGCTCTTGGACAAATATCGAGCGTTTAAGAGGAGTTCAAGTCCAAATCCTTCGGACTTCGGTGAGTTCGTGTCTCTTTTATATTTAAATCATGTTTTCTTCGTTTGATACTGTTGACCCTGAATGATTTTGATAGTAACAAAAATCTTAATTAAGCACTAATGAGTATTACTTAAGTAATATAGATTGTTAATAGTGCTTATACATCAAAAGAGATCAAGATTGTAGAAATTGGTGAATAAATGATGATGATCTCAAAAGTCAATAAGTTCTCCAAAAGATCAAATTCAAGGAGAATAATTTAAATGCATCTTCAAAGTCAATAAGAATAAATTATAGATTTAAATCCTAAGATACTCTTTGTAAGCATTTCAATTGTTAGGAGCTCATTATATTTGCATTGCATTTTATTATATAGTCTTAATTAATTGAAGATATAAAATCTCCAAGTGATTTTATTAAATGCAAATAAATTCTTTGGGCTCAATTCTTAACATTCTCTAATTAAATTTAAGAAGAATTTATGTTGGCATAGAAAATTACTTGAGCATTTGTAATGTATCATTCTTCATATATCTTGCACACACATTATGCTTATTTTTGTAATATGTTTTGTCAATCATCAAAAATGCCTCAATCAAGAAATTGATTAGATTAATTTTGATGATAACAAAACACTTTTGAAGTGTTTAACTTGTGTGTTTAATGTGCAAGAAAGTTTGATTAAATTAGGAGATTTTTTGAGACTCAAAAATCCAAAAAGAATAAAGAGATATGAAGAAAATTATGCTGAAAACACTGTTCATCCAGAAATCACTGTAGCAGCGCTCCAACAGTGACCTAGTCGACTGGGTGAATAGTGCAGTCGACTGGTAAAAGTGGCAGAAGGTTCCCAGTCGACTGGTATGACTTACCAGTCGACTGGTAACACTGCAGCAGCAAAAATGTGAATTTTTAAGAGGACCCAGTCGACTGGTATCACGACCCAGTCGACTGGTAGTTCAAAAATATGACCGTTGGGACTCGAAATCTAAGATTTTAAAGGCACAATCAATTCAAATTAAAGTCTAACGGCCATATTAATTGATGGCTATATAAACCCACTCAATTCAGCATTCAACAAGGAGGAGAAGACATTCAAAAAGAGAAGAACATACACACTCAAGTCATTCATTCTTTGAAACTCAAAAAAGCTTTGAAATACTCATGTTGAGCTATTCTTCAAGCTTTTCTTTGAAAGAGAGACATTATTCAGTTGTATAAGCTTTCATTTGTTGTCTCTCTACCATTTACTTTACAGCTTTTATTGTAAAGGGATTACTTCCAAGAGGAAGGGGATTGTACGGTTTGAGCAACACCCGTAAGTTGCTTGTGTTTCGGTTTGAGCAACACCCGTAAGTTGCTTGGTTTAGTGAAAGACTTCAAGGAGGATCCTTGAAGAGAGTGGACGTAGGGTCGGAAGGATTCCGATATTGCCGAACCACTATAAATCGAGTTTGCATCTCTCTAACTCTATCTTCTTAATTACTTTCATAATTACTTGCTTATAATTATTTATTATTCAAGTAAATGAGATTGATTGCTTAATTATTTTATAATTCAATTATCATTTCTATATTAAGCAATAAACTCTCTCATCTTTGTGCTAGTAATTTAGAAAGATTTAATTACGCATATATTTTGTTATTTGAGATTGCAAAAAGTATTTAATTTTTTTAATACCCAATTCACCCCCCTCTTGGGTATTGCCATAGTATATTTTGGACCTATAATTGGTATCAGAGCCCCGTTCTCAATTTTAGGCTTAAAATCCTAGAGTTGATCCTATGGCAACTATATTTTTAGAAGGAAGAGATCCTTCTAGTCCTCCTCTTCTCCATGGAACAAATTTCACCCATTGGAAAGCTCAAACGAAGATTTTTATTCAAGCACATGATTATTATGCTTGGTATTTCATTCTTGAAAATGAAAATGACTTTGATGTAAATGATAATAAATTCATTCAACTAAATACTAAAGTTATGAACATGTTTTATAGTTCTCTTGATCAAAACGAAGTTGATAAAATTTCCTCATGTAAGACTGCAAAAGAAATTTGGGATTTATTGGAAGTCATACATGGAGGAAATGAGCAAGAAAAGAATTTCAAATTAAAAAATTTTGTTCATGACTTAGAGCATTTTAAAATGAATGAAAATGAATCAATTTTTGATTCGCAAACTCGTTTTACCATACTTGTTAAAACTTTATCTTTCATGGGTAAAATTTATTCTAACCTTGAACTTGTGAGAATATTTCTTAGGTCTTTGTCAAATCAATGGAAAATTATTTTGACAAAGCATTCTACAAGTGAAAGTTTAGAAGAGCTTGTGGAATCCCTCAAGAAGCATGAAAGCTACTTGGATTACAAAATTGATGGTTCCACCACATCCTTACCTTTTATGGAAATTGAAGATCTTAATCGTGATGGTGATGAAGAAGAAGAAGACTCCTCGAATAAAGAGATCGAATGCGAGGAAATTGCCAACCTATGTCTTATGGCAATCGACGACGAAAATGAGGTATCAACTTCTTCCTCTTCAAAAAATAACATTGTTAGCAGTAGTGAAGAATTGATAGAAGTCATAAATGAAATGTATGAAGAATTGAGAAATTTGATTCTAGGAACACCATTCTTAAAAAAGAGGTGTTATCTCTTTCTAAAGAGATGGTAGGTTTAAGAAAAGAAAAAGATAAACTATCTTCATTACTTTATGATTCTTCTCAAGATCTTCTTAAAGATGAAAATGAAAACTTAAAGAAGAAGATAATAGAATTAAATGATATTATATCTAGACTTATGCTTGGAAAAGAAAAGTTAGATGAAGTGTTATCTTGCCAAAGATTAAATGGAGGAAAATCCGGGTTAGGTTATTCTCCATTAGGTAAGCAAAAAGCAAAAGAGAGCTTATTCATGAAAGTATCATGTGTAAATGAAGCCTCTACTTCAAAGACCTCTAGCAAGGTTAAAAGCACTCCCTCTATAAATGCTAGGAAGTCTAGAAACTCTAATGCATATCCTAGAAATACTCATGCCTATATGTATGCTCACACACATTCTAGGAATAATCATCATGTACATTCTAGGAATAATCATTATGTGCATTCTAGGAATAAATTGTATAATCAGAATTTGCACACTGCACATGCTCATCCTAGGAATTACCATCATGGTTATCCTAGAAATAATGTGCATACTCATAATAATGCAAGCATGTATCCTAGAAATCATCATCATACATTTTCTGGAAATGGTATGCACATTCATACTCCTCACAATAGAAACATGTATCTTAGGAACTCATATCCTAAGCATAATAGGCATGCACATCTAAGGGATCCTAGAAATTTCAATAACTACTATCCTAGGATTGTGCATCATCATCATGTCTATAGAACTCCATATGTTGTTAAGAAAGTATGGGTCCCAAAAGGAACCATATTTTCAAGGACTAACCCCAAAGGACCCAAGAAATTTTGGGTACCCAAAAGTGCAATCGTGTATCATTGTGTGATGTAGATATGTCTCCACACCAAAGAAAAAGGTAACTATTGGTACCTTGATAGTGGATGCTCGAAGCACATGACCGGTGATAAAAGTGTATTCAAGGAGCTAACTCTAAGAGATGGTGGATATGTCACCATTGGAGACAACACCAAAATAAAGATCATCGGGCATGGAAAAGTTGGTAATGATTTCTCTACCATAGATAATGTATTGCTAGTACAAGGCCTTAAACCAAATTTACTTAGCATTAGTCAACTATGTGATAAAGGCAACAAAGTCACATTTGAGACCTCTCATTGTCTAGTTATAGACATCAAGAGAAATAAGATCAGATTTGTTGGCCATAGACATGAAAATGTCTATATAGTTGATTTGAAATCTTTGCATTTCGAAAATGAAAAATGTTTTCCTGCTTTTAGTGAAAATCCATGGCTATGGCATAGAAGACTTGGTCATGTAAACATGAACTTGCTGAAAATTGTTTCAAGAAAAGATTTAGTCATTGGTCTTCCTAAAATCAATTTTGAAAAAGACAAAGTATGTGATGCTTGTCAAATGGGAAAACAAACCAGGATTTCTTTTAAAGCAAAAAATATAGTTTCAACTTCTAGACCTTTGGAACTTCTGCATATGGACTTGTTTGGTCCAATAAATACCATTAGTCTAGGTGGCCATCAATATGCTCTTGTTATTGTTGATGACTATTCAAGATATACCTTTGTTATTTTTATTGCTTACAAGGATGAAGCTTTCAAAGGTTTTGAAAAGTTTTGCAAAAAGGTTCAAAATGAAAAAGGAAATTGTATTTCCAGCATAAGAAGTGATCATGGAAAAGAATTTGAAAACCAAAACTTTTCAAATTTTTGTGATGAGAACGGAATCAATCACAATTTTTTAGCTCCTAGAACTCCTCAACAAAATGGAGTTGTTGAGAGGAAAAACAGAGTTCTAGAAGAATTTTCAAGAACAATGCTTTGTGAAAATAGTTTACCAAAATATTTTTGGGCTGAAGCCGTGAACACTTTTTGCTATATCTTAAATTGAATTTTAATTAGGTCTATACTTGATAAAACTCCATATGAACTATGGAAAGGAAGAAAGCCTAATATTTCCTATTTTAGTACATTTGGTTGCAAATGCTTCATCCTGAATAATAATAAAACTAACTTAGGTAAATTTGATTCTAAGACCGATGAAGGGATATTTTTAGGATATTCTACTACTAGTAAGGCTTATAGAGTTTTCAATAAGAGAACTCTAGTAGTAGAAGAATCTGTGCATGTAACTATTGATGAATCTAACCCAATGAGTAGTGGAGAAGTTTCCATTAATAATGATGCAGATTTTATTCCAAGAACGGAAACTCCTACTCCCATTGTTGACCCAAAAGTGAGTTCTTCTCAAACAAATGAAGGGATGGCAACTCCAAATTTGGACCAACCATCCTCAAGTCAACAAGAGGAAAATCTACCCAAGGATTGGAGGTATGTAAATCATCATCCAATTGATCAAGTAATTGGTGATCCTTCACAAGGGGTAAGAACTCGCTCTTCTATTATAAATATTTGCAATTATGTAGCTTATCTGTCTCAGGTAGAACCTAAGACTTTTATAGAAGCTGAAAAAAAATAATGATTGGATTATTGCAATACAAGAAGAGATTAATCAATTTGAGAGAAACAAGGTTTGGAATCTAGTTCCAAGACCTAAGAATCATTCCATCATTGGAACAAAATGGGTCTATAGGTATAAGATGGATGAAAATGGTATAGTAACTAGAAATAAGGCTAGACTAGTTGCTAAGGGATATAATCAAGAAGAAGGAATAGACTTTGATGAGACCTATGCTCCCGTAGCTAGATTAGAGGCTATTCGAATGTTGTTAACCTTTGCATACTTTAATAAATTCAAGCTATTTCAAATGGATGTAAAAAGTGCTTTCTTAAATGGCTTTATAGAAGAAGAGGTTTATGTTGAGCAACCTCTTGGTTTTGAAAATCCTAGTCTTCCAAATCATGTCTATAAACTTTCTAAAGCTCTATATGGGTTGAAGCAAGCTCCAAGAGCATGGTATAAAAGATTAAGTAAATTTTTGATTGACAATGATTTTGTAAGAGGTAAAATAGACACAACTCTCTTCACAAAAACTCACAAAAATGACACTTTGATAGTTCAAATATATGTTGATGATATTATATTTGGTGCTACTAATGAATCTATATGTCAAGAGTTTGCAAAGTGCATGCAAGGTGAATTTGAAATGAGCATGATGGGAGAGCTCACCTACTTCCTTGGTCTTCAAATCAAGCAACTTAAAGGAGGTATCTTCATCAATCAATCAAAGTACATCAAGGACCTACTTAAGAGGTTCGGGATGGAAAGCTCAAAGCCACCTGGAACACCAATGAGCACAACCACCAAACTTGATCTTGATGAATGAGGTAAAATTGTAGATTCTAAATATTATAGAAGCATGATAGGTGCTTTACTTTATTTGACTGCAAGTAGACCTGATATAATATTCAGTGTATGCATGTGTGCTAGATTTCAGTCTAATCCTAAGGAATCACATGTAGTTGCAGTAAAAAGAATCCTTAGATATCCGCAAGGAACCCAGACCATAGGATTATGGTATTCTAGAGAATCATCTTTTGAGCTAGTAGGATATACGGATGCTGATTTTGCTGGATGTAGGTTAGATAGAAAAAGCACAAGTGGAACATGTCAATTCTTAGGTGCTATGTTAACTTCTTGATTCTCCAAGAAACAGAATTCCGTTGCACTATCAACCGCTGAGGCGGAATATGTAGCAGCTGGCAGTTGTTGTGCCCAAGTATTATGGATGAAACAACAACTAGAAGACTATGGCATGAACCTCAAAAATATTCCTATCTTTTGTGATAATACTAGTGCTATCAACCTAACCAAAAATCCTATTCAGCACTCTAGAACCAAGCACATAGAGATTAGACATCATTTCTTAAGAGACCATGCTCAAAAAGGTGATATAAGATTAGAATTTATACCTTCAGAAGATCAAATAGCTGATATTCTTACAAAACCCCTATGTGAAGCTAGTTTTTGTAAGATTAGAATGTTGATGGGATTGCTTGATTTTGATAAACTGAATGCTTGATTGCATTTCATTTTTTCATTTGCATGATTGACATTGAGTGAAAGAGTATTAATCCATGTTTAAATATTTTCCTCACTAAAAAATGTCATAGATTAACAAATTCGTGCTAAAAATTCAAGACTGGAAATTTTACTAATGGTCCAGTCGACTGGTAAATGTGCTCCAGTCGACTGGTAAGTCACTGCCTGATTGTCCAGTCGACTGGTAATTTTGACCCAGTCGACTGGTAACTCTCTGCCAAAAACTCCAGAGGACTGGTAAGTCTTTTCCAGTCGTCTATAAAATCAAATCTTGTTTGGAGCCATTTAATACTCAAATATTAATTGTTCTTTGATAAATTCTCTTTGATTTGGCATTGGATAAATCAAGTGATGAGCTTGAATTTAGATTTGAGAATTATTTTTGAGTTATTTATCTATCAAGCATGAGCTGAATATGAAACTTTCTATTATATATGCTTGAGTTTGAAATTAATGATTATCTTTGCATTGAATTGATAATCATCTAATTATTGAATCTAACATACCCTGAAAATGATATTTGATTGATAATTGAAAATTATACTTCGGTGCATATATGCAGGGGAAGTAATTTTTTTTTTTTCAAATACTTATAGATATTTCCAATTTGAACATCTTTTTGAGTAGTTGATGAGCTTTTTTATCTTGATTATTCAATCAATCAACTACCAATAAGGCCTGTTAAGTTTTATCCAATTTTATTTCTCTTAAAAGTTAAAAATAATTACTTTAGACCTTTTGAAAGGGGGAGAAAATATGATTTATTGGTAAAAGAGAAAACCTATTGGTAAATCAAGCAATGAGTTCAAACCTATTGTTTTATATTTCTTGATATCTTGTAAAACGATTCTTTTCTCAATATGTTTCATCAAAATATTTTCAATAGCATATTTTGAGGGGGAGTACTTCTTTGAAATCCACCCTTTTTTATTATGACAAAAAGGGGGAGAAAAATAAGAATATTAGAGATCTTGTTAGACCTTATTCTTAAGATTTTTGTCACCATCAAAAAGGGGGAGATTGTTGACCTTGAATGATTTTGATAGTAACAAAAATCTTAATTAAGCACTAATGAGTATTACTTAAGTAATATAGATTGTTAATAGTGCTTATACATCAAAAGAGATCAAGATTGTAGAAATTGGTGAATCAATGTTGATGATCTTAAAAGTCAATAAGTTCTCCAAAAGATCAAATTCAAGGAGAATAATTTAAATGCATCTTCAAAGTCAATAAGGATAAATTATAGATTTGAATCCTAAGATACTCTTTGTAAGCATTTCAATTGTTAGGAGCTAATTATATTTGCATTGCATTTTATTATATAGTCTTAATTAATTGAAGATATAAAATCTCCAAGTGATTTTATTAAATGCAAATAAATTCTTTGGGCTCAATTCTTAACATTCTCTAATTAAATTTAAGAAGAATTTATGTTGGCATAGAAAATTACTTGAGCATTTGTAATGTATCATTCTTCATATATCTTGCACACACATTATGCTTATTTTTGTAATATGTTTTGTCAATCATCAAAAATGCCTCAATCAAGAAATTGATTAGATTAATTTTGATGATAACAAAACACTTTTGAAGTGTTTAACTTGTGTGTTTAATGTGCAAGAAAGTTTGATTAAATTAGGAGATTTTTTGAGACTCAAAAATCCAAAAAGAATAAAGAGATATGAAGAAAATTATGCTGAAAACACTGTTCATCCAGAAATCACTGTAGCAGCGCTCCAACAGTGACCTAGTCGACTGGGTGAATAGTGCAGTCGACTGGTAAAAGTGGCAGAAGGTTCCCAGTCGACTGGTATGACTTACCAGTCGACTGGTAACACTGCAGCAGCAAAAATGTGAATTTTTAAGAGGACCCAGTCGACTGGTATCACGACCCAGTCGACTGGTAGTTCAAAAATATGACCGTTGGGACTCGAAATCTAAGATTTTAAAGGCACAATCAATTCAAATTAAAGTCTAACGGCCATATTAATTGATGGCTATATAAACCCACTCAATTCAGCATTCAACAAGGAGGAGAAGACATTCAAAAAGAGAAGAACATACACACTCAAGTCATTCATTCTTTGAAACTCAAAAAAGCTTTGAAATACTCATGTTGAGCTATTCTTCAAACTTTTCTTTGAAAGAGAGACATTATTCAGTTGTATAAGCTTTCATTTGTTGTCTCTCTACCATTTACTTTACAGCTTTTATTGTAAAGGGATTACTTCCAAGAGGAAGGGGATTACTTCCGAGAGGAAGGGGATTGTACGGTTTGAGCAACACCCGTAAGTTGCTTGGTTTAGTGAAAGACTTCAAGGAGGATCCTTGAAGAGAGTGGACGTAGGGTCGGAAGGATTCCGATATTGCCGAACCACTATAAATCGAGTTTGCATCTCTCTAACTCTATCTCCTTAATTACTTTCATAATTACTTGCTTATAATTATTTATTATTCAAGTAAATGAGATTGATTGCTTAATTATTTTATAATTCAATTATCATTTCTATATTAAGCAATAAACTCTCTCCTCTTTGTGCTAGTAATTTAGAAAGATTTAATTCCGCATATATTTTGTTATTTGAGATTGCAAAAAGTATTTAATTTTTTTAATACCCAATTCACCCCCCTCTTGGGTATTGCCATAGTATATTTTGGACCTATAGATACATACCGCGATAGGCCTAATAGTAGTGAGAACGGTAGGAGTAGTGTAGATGATACGAGCGGCAGCAGCTCCGAAGAAGTAGAGGTGTCCTCGTCCTCTTCCACGGGGGAATACCCCCGTAACGGGTATGCCAAGGGCAGACCCCATGGCATTAGTGCCCTACGTTCCTTTAGAGGTGAGGAGGGAGTATGAAGTAAACTCCTTGTCTGGTGACGACACACTTAGGGCGTTGACTGATATAAGGGAGACCTCGGCTGGAGAGGAGAGGGAGAAGTGGAATTATACAGCCAACGAGATCCCTAGTCAACTGAGGGAGGAGGATTTGGAGGTAATCAAGAAGACATACCACATTCCGAGTGAGTACAGTCTTCGGATGACCAAGGTGGGAGAAAGGGCCTATGATGTCCTCCCAGACTTAGCCCCGTTTGAGCTCTGCGTGTACGAGCATCACATGCAGACTGGGCTCCGGTTTTCCCTTCACCCCTATTTTTGTACTATTCTAAAGTACTTTGATATAGCGCTGTGTCAGTTGGTGCCTAACTCGGTACGGTTGATCATGGCCTTTATCTGCGTTTGTTTGGAAGTGGGCCGACCGATGACGATGGATATTTTTAAGGCCCACTTCCTGATCAGTCGGCACGGTCAGACTGGGTGAGTGGTCTTTAGTACTCGGCCGAGGAGGAGGTTGCTGAAGAAGACCCCTTCATCGATCAAAAGATGGAAGAAGAATTTCTTTTTCATCCAATCCACCGAGGACTTCGGCTTACCTCGTGCGTGGAGTATGGACCGCACCGGGAAATGCAAAAAGGTGGGCCTTCTTCCGTATGAGTAGGAAACGGTGAACGCCATGGTGGCCTCACCTTTGGACGTCGGAGTCCTATATAACAATGACGAACTGCCCGGCGAGGTCTTTGTTCTTCGTGCCCCAAGCCTTCGCTTGAGAGCGGTAAAGGTTTTGGTTTACCTTCCACTTTCTTTATTTTTATTTGCATCGTAATCCTGTGATTTGTACTTACGCTATTTTCTTCCTTTTTTTATATGGTTTGAATAGAGATGGAGGCGGCTGCCCGTGCCCGAGAGCATGCCAAGAAGTTGGCTTTGGAGCAGAGGAGGTCGACTCGGTCTGAGAAGCAAATAGCCTCGAGCTCGCGGCCTAGGAAGAAGTCCTGAGCTCCGTCTCCGACTCCGATTGACTTGGAGACTCCCCTAAGGCCGCATTCCCAGTCATAGACCCCTCCGGTCTGTAGTGCCCCTTCGCCGATTCCAGTGACTACGGGGACCTCCACTGTCCCGGGCACTAGCCAAGGGGCGGCTCCTGAGGCCTCGATCTTCATGCCCAACTGGGCCATCAAGACGGATCATTTCGTCTTCGCACATCCTCGGGTGGCGAGGGAACATCTATTTAAGGGCACCCCTCTCCGCGACATTGCTGAGTTGGGTCGAAAGACCGCGGACTCTCTCTGTGCGGCGACTGAGGCTTTGGCTTCTCAAGTTAGCTTTTGTTTTTACTTTGCTTTATATTCTGCCTTTACGGAATTTCGTTTCATGCATGGCTTCTGGTCTCAGATTGATGTTCTGGTGGGCGCGGTCACCCGTCGTTGTATGGAGATAGCGGAGCTCCTAAGATGTACCCAGCACCAGCTGGAGGAGAGGACAGAGGTTGTTTACCGGTTGCAGGCCTCGTTGGAGTCTGCTATCCTGGCTAAGGCCGAAGCTGAAGCCATTGCTCGGGCAGCTGCTGAGGAGGTCGAGGCTTGCCTTAGTGCTGCAGCGGAGGAGGCTGAGGCTCGTCTTCGTGCTACTGCAGAGGATGCTAAGGCTCATACTCGGGCGACCGTGGAGGAAGCCTTAGCGTCTTTCCAGAGTTCGGAGGCTTATCGCCTGGCTGTTGTTTCCGATGGTGGCCAGCAGTACCTTACGAGGTTCATGGAGGCCAAGAAGAAGGCTGAGGCCATGTACCCGGAGCTCGATTTCTCCGCGTTGGACCTGCTGGGGCCCGAGGATGAGGAGCTACTGGCTTCAGACGAGGAGAATGCTGATGGACAGGACCAGGCTGGAGGGCGTGACGGACGATCAGACACGGGGTCTCCTGCCCCTGGAGATCATCCAGGCTCAGGTTGAGGGTAGTCTGTTGTAGCTTTTTTTGCTTTGGCCCGGCCAGTTTTTTGTTTTAGTTATGTATTTTGAGGCTGTTAGTGCCCTACTTTGCCTTGTTTTAGGCTTTTTGTTTTAGTTTTTAGAAAAACAGATGTAATGAAAGTCCTTTATTTATGAAACAAGACTTTGTTTACATATGCGCAGCACTTTTCGTTGATAAAAACGTCGAAGATGTTCTGCATTCCAAGTACGAGGAATGGTCTTTCTGTTCAATTCTTAGAGTTCAAAAGTTCCCGAGCGGCATACTTTTTTGATTCGATATGGCCCTTCCCAGGTCGGGACCAACTTTCCAGTTTCTCGTGGCCGGGATACTTCAGTTTTTCTTAGGATGAGGTATTGGAGCGAGAAATGTCTTCCTCTTACTTTTGAATTGTAATACCTAGCCGCACGCTGTTGGTAGGCTGCTACCCGGATTTGGGCTATGTCTCGAGCCTCGTCAAGAAGATCAGCATTCATGCTCAAGACTTCTTCATTACTCTATTCCTCGAAGCCCTGTATACGGTACGAGGGGACTCCTATCTCTAACGGAATTACAGCCTCCGATCCAATGGTCATAAAAAAAGGGGTTTCCCCGGTTGGTGCCCGAGTTGTTGTTTGATAGGCCCAAAGTATATTGGGCAAATGGTTCGCCTATTTTTTGTTTGCTTCATCCAGTCTTCTCTTGATACCTTGGAGAAGCGTTCGGTTGGTGACCTCGGCTTGCCCGTTAGCTTGAGGATATCCTACCGAGGAGAAACGATGCTCGATATGCAGCTCCTCGTAGAATGTTCTGAATCGACCACTGTCAAACTGTTTGCCATTATCGGTCACCAATACTCGAGGTATTCCGTAACGACATATGATCGACTTCCAAACGAAGCCTCGAGCTTGATGGTCGGTGATATTGGCCAAGGGCTCGGCTTCTACCCATTTTGTAAAATAGTCGATGGCCACGATGAGATACTTCTATTGGCCGGTTGCTACGGGGAAAAGTCCGAGAAGATCCATCCCCCACATAGAAAAGGGGAGCGGACTGGTGATTGGTTTGAGGAGGGTTGCTGGCCGATGCGAGATGGAGGTGAATTGTTGATAGTTTTTGCATTTTTTAACCAACTCTGCGGCTTCTTCCCTCCTTTTAGGCCAATAGTACCCCTGGCGAAGGATTTTGAACACTAAGGCTCTTCCTCAAAGGTGATTTCCACATATCCCTTCATGTACCTCTCGGAGAGCATAGTTGGCTTCGGTTGGACCGAGGCATTTCAAATAGGGCATCGTGAGACCTCTCTTATACAATTGATCGTCCAAAATAGCGTACCGTGCTGCCCTTGACATGACCTTCCGAGCTTCGTTCTTGTTACCTGGGAGTTTATCGTTACGTAGATACTCGAGGAGATGACTCATCCATGTTTCTTGATCATCTGCTGGTAGTATCATGATTTCGGCGATGCTAAGCGTGACAAGTGTCTCGAGGTAAACTGCCTGCTTTGGTTCAAACGGGCAGGATGACGAGAGGCGGGCTAAGGAGTCTGCTTTTGAATTCTCGGTCCGTGGAATTTGGTTAATACGGAATACTTCGAACTGCTCGGCCAATGCTTTGGCTTTAACAAGGTAACGAGTGATCCTTTCCCCTCGGGCTTCAAACTCTCCGTTGATCTGGTTTACTACTAATTAAGAATCGCTGTAGGCAGTCAGAATTTTCACGGAAAATACTAGGGCCAGCCTCATGCCTACGAGTAGAGCTTCATATTCGGCTTCATTGTTGGATACTTTGAACTCAAACTTCAAGGTGTATTCAATGGTGAAGTTTTCTGGACCGCTTATGATGAGTCCGGCCCCACTTCCAGTGTCAGTGGATGAGCCGTCGATATGGAGGGTCCATTTCGAGACCATACTTGGCTCTTCACTCATCTGAGGTGGTTCTTCTGATGCTGGTAGAGTGGTTTCCATGATAAAATCGGCCAAGGCTTGGGCCTTTATAGCTGCTCGAGGTCGGTAGCGAATGTCGAACTCACCAAGTTCTATTGACTATTTAACCATTCTGCTGGAAACATCAGGTTTGTAGAGTACTTGCCGAAGGGGTTGGTTGGTGAGGAGAGTGATAGTGTGCGCTTGAAAGTACGGTCGGAGCTTCCGAGCCGAAATCAAGAGACCATACGCCATTTTCTCCACAGGTAGATATCGTGTTTCAGCATCATGGAGCACCTGGCTTACATAGTACACTGGTTTCTGTATTCCTTCCTCCTCCCGAATCAGAACGGAGGCCATTACTTCGAGTCCAGCCGAGAGATATAAGAAGAGTTCTTCTCAGGCCGTGGGTTTGGTGAGAACAGGGGGCGTACCCAGATATCTTTTCAATTCTGCAAATGCTTCCTGACAATCCAAAGACCAAACGAAATCTTTGTGTTTTTCGGATGGCTTTAAAGAAAGGAAGAAACCTCTCGGCTGATTTTGACATGAACCGACTCAAAACCACTATTCTTCCAGTGAGTTGTTGAACCTCTCTTATGGTCCGCGGTGGGTTCATGGTGAAAATGGCATCTATTTTTTTTTGGGTTTGCTTCTATGCCTCGATGAGTGACTATAAATCCCATAAACTTCCCTCTGGTGACTCCGAAAGCACACTTAGTGGGGTTTAACTTCATTTAGTGGTGACAGAGGACATCAAAAGCTTCTTGTAAATCAACCTCATGGTTTTTGGCTTTGGCGCTTTTAACTAGCATGTCGTCGACATATACTTCCATGTTCCACCCTATCTATCTTTGAAAAATCTTGTTCATTAGCCTCTGGTAGGTGGCCTCGACATTTTTCAAACCGAAAGGCATGACCTTGTAGCAGTAGAGTCCTTGTTCTGTAACGAACGTCATTTTTTTCCCAGTCTGGTCGGTTCAAGAAGATCTGATTATATCCTGAATAAGTATCCATGAAGGTCAGCAACTCATGTCCTGACGTGGCGTCGACAAGTTAATCGATCCTCGGTAGTGGAAAACTATCTTTTGGACAGGCTTTATTAAGGTCCGAGAAATCAATGCAAATTCGCCACTTGCCGTTCGCTTTCTTTACCATCACAACATTAGATACCCATTATGGATAACTTACTTCCTTGATGAACTTGGCTGACAGTAGCTTGTCCACTTCGGCTCGGACGGCCGCCTGCCGCCCCGGAGCAAATGACCTTTTCTTTTGGATAACTAGTTTATGGTTTAGATCCACGCTCAATCTGTGGACTATAACATCTGGGTCGATTCCGGGCATATCGGCAGCTGTCCAAGCAAATAAATCTTGGTTTTCCCGAAAAAGGGTAGCAGGTCTGAGCCGATTTGAATTATTCGGGTGTTGTCTTTGGTGAGGGGGACAACAGTTAATTTGTCCATCGGTTGACCTTTTAGGCGGCTCCCTTCATCTCTAAGGTCATCCAGCTCAAGTGGGAGGGCTTCTGCCTTCTTTCCTTCTCGCACTGCGCTGAGATAACAGGACTTTGAGATTTGTTGGTCTCCTTTGATTTCACCTACTTATTTATCAGTGAGAAATTTGATTTTGAGATGAAGGGTGGAGACAACGGCTCGGAGTTTGTTCAGCGTTGGTCACCCGAGTATCATGTTATAGGACAACGGCTATCATACGATCAAAAAAGTGGTTTGTACAGTCGCTTCCCGGGGGGCTTTTCCTGCTGTTACCGGAAGGGTTATGCTACCCTCTGTAAAGACTGGTCCTCCTGAGAAACCATAAAGTGGGGTAGGGACCGACTCTAATTGGGAGTCCCCTGACTGCATCTGTTGGAGGGCATCGTAGAAGAGAATGTCGGCTGAGCTTTCGTTATCGATCAGAACTCACCTAATCTCATGATTGGCCACGAGGTGGGAAATTATGATTGCATCGTCGTGAGGAGTCTGGATCCCTTGTAAATCTTCATCTGAAAAGGAAATGATTTCGCCCGCCTTTTGCCGTTTATGGGGCCCAGAAACAGAGGCTATCGACCTGGTGTAAGCCTTCCTGCTATTACTAGATCTGCCCCCAGCTGCGGGTCCTCCGCAAATGGTCTTAATGATTTTTGCCGTGGGGGCCTCTGCTCTTTTCTGGCTCGATTCTCCGTGGTTTGGCCCAGGGCTCTTCCGAGCTGGTCGTGTAGGCTTGTTTTGCTCAAGGGGGCGCTCAGGACTCCTTCGGGATCGCTTCACAAATCTTTCCATCCGTGGCCCAATGAATTCTTTAAAATATCCTTTATTAATGAGGGCCTCGATCTGGTGTTTTAGGGCTTTGCATTCTTCGGTATCATGGCCGTAGTTTCTGTGGAACCTACACTAGGTGTTTCGATCGGGATTGAGGTTTGGTGGCCTTGGGGGCCACTGTAGGAGACCCCTGTCATGGATTTGCATCAAGACATTAGTCCTGGATGCATTTAAGGGAGTGTAATTGTCGGATGACCCCGAAGTCTTAGAGTTGGTTTCGAAGGTCCTGAGAGCTCGAGGCCCGTTACCGAAAGACCTTGGGGGTCTGGCTCTTTCATCATGAAATGGCCGCTTCGCCGTTTCACGAACCGGACTAGCAGGACCTCTCTTTCTTCTCTCTGCATCTCCTTCTCGCTCTCTGCGGAATGCCTGGTCATCCTCTGCCAGCATATATTTTTCGGCCTGGGCCAAAATTTCGCTCATGTCTTCAGGTGGGTGTCTGGTTAGTTTTGAACTGAAGGCCCCGGATCTTAGCCCATTTTTTCTGCCAGCAACTGGACGCCGGGGTCAAGGTCAGGAATCTCCCAAGCAGCGGCGTTGAACCTTGAAATATAGGCTTGGAGTTTTTTGCCTTTCAACTGGACAATATTGAATAATGACTCCGAGGTTTTCATTGGTCCCTTGCTACTGATGAAATGAGAGACGAAGGTGTAGCTAAACTCTTTGAAGGTATGGGTCCCTCCGGGTTTCAAACGGGCATACCACGTTCCAGCGGCTTTTTCTAGAGTTAAGGGAAACGCTCTACACATCACAGGGGTCGGAGTGTCTGTGGAGGGTCATGGTCATTCGGTAGTGTTGGAGGTGATCCAATGGGTCAGTTGACCCATCATATGGTTTGATTTGTGGCATGCGAAAGTTCGGTGGGAGAGGGGCTTCGAGAATCTCCTGAGCGAAAGGTGGGTCATATACATCGAGTTCGTCTATTATATTGTGACTACGCCCTTTGAACGCCTCATTGATTCATTCCTCTATGTCCCCGATCCGTTTGCCGAGACCTTTGTTGTTTCTGGACGAAGGACTTCCTCCAGACCTGGCCACATGAGATGGAGGTGGGGCGGTCGCCGAGCAGCTCTCGACCAGTAATTGACGGGCCGACCCATGAGGGCTTGGTTCCAGCTGCAGAGGTGGGGGTGGTGTACGCTGGGCTCTTCCACGGACTTCAGCGGCTAAGTCGGCCACTAGTTTCGAGAGTTCGGCGTATTGGGCCTGGAGAGTGACCACGTTGGGTTGGGCTGCCGAGTCGGCTGAAGAACTTGCTTCAGACCTCATTACTCCTTCGCTATGGTCCCTTCCGGGGCTTTTGGGTGGCATGACAACAAATGAGTTCTGTGTTTCTTTGCTGTTACTATTAGCAAAAGATGTAGTTTCCCACAGACGGCGCCAATCTGTTGATGCCAAAAATGTGTACAGCTGAGCTGAGGCTGGTTACACTTGTTCCTGCACAAAGAAAGAGAGACTATTGGTTGTCGGAGGGGTGCCTCCGGAGATGCTCCGATGCTTAAGTCAAATAAAGTAAATTATATGGAGACTTGTCGTATTGTTCTTAGTGATTAAGGGAAAAACCTTGGGTCTTTGGGATGCATACCTGGCCCTTTTTATAGGGTGTTTAGAAGGTGGTCCCCTGCTTGGGGCGGCACTGAAATGATGTTGCAACTGGACTGAGTGATGATGCCTAAGAGGCCTATCTAGGCGTTTAAAGGTCGTTCTTTTAGGACCTTATCTTGTTGTTTGATCAGGAGCCGTTCGAGTCTAATGGCGGTTCTGTGATCTGACAGCTCAACTTGGTCAGGTGATGATGCCTAGTAGTCCCAGCTAGGTGACAGGGGACCGTTTACTAGGGCTTTGGCATGGCTGGCTCAACTAGGAACCGTTCAAGTGTGGGGGCAAACTGTTGCCCTGACGGCTCATCATGGCCGGGGCATGATGGCCCTGAAGGTGGTGTTGAAGTGAGGTGACTGAGTTTTGGAAGGCGGCGGTTTATGACGGGGCCGAGCGTATCCAATCTTGGCTCATCCACGTGTCCTCCCATGATCCGTTTTGCCAGGAGAAGCCACATGTTGTCCCCCCATTGGAAGGGTATTTTTTGGGATTATCAAATTTGATTGTTAAAAAAAATAAAAATTGTAAAATCATTGGGCTTTCTGAGCAACAGAGGCTTTGATCAACTTTATTTTCTCTGATAACATTTAGACACGTGTTCTTTGCTTCAGCCATAAATTCTAAATCTGCAAAGCTTAACACAAGTATTTTTATGAGCCACTAACTACTCTTTTTCTTTCAAGTTCCAAAAACCCTACATGTATCATGTAAGTTATAAAGTGCTATAGACTGCAGCCACAGGTATACTTAGAGCAAAACTTTATTAACCTTTTTTCTTTCTAATTGGTCTAATAGTTGGGTTATACAATGGAAAACAGCTTTATCCTTTCTTGTGATGGGAGGCAGTTAAAATTTTTGATTTGCCTTTCAAAATAAACTTCTTGAATTCGAGGTAAAAGCATTATTTGATCCCAAAACTTTGATATAATAATCAAAGGATTTTATCAATCAAGCTAGTCACACATTACAGAAATAGAAATAATTCTTTAATTCATTTAATTTCATTGGAAAAATGTGATCATCATGATCTAATTTTTTTCTTTTAATTTCGAACAATAGGCAAATTTTGCAATAACAATAGATTATATCCTGTTGAGATTATAATGCCCATTGATCTCAAATCATCTATGCTCTATGCTGATCAAGTAGCTTAATTGAATTACTGTACCAACTAGAATTAAGAAAGCTGCCAAATGGGCAAAACATTTCCCAAATTGAAATAAAATTGAAAACACGCACGTAAATTAGGGGAAAATGAATTAAAGGTAGAAAATTAGATATAGATTAATTTTATAAAGTTATAATAGTTATATTATGGAGGAAAGAAGGCCAAGTATTCTATTTTTCTTCTTTTTACTATAGCAAACGTTAAGATCCTCTCCAATAACTTGGTAAAATTTTTCTTAAGTGCAACAATGGATGAACACCGCGTCAAAACTATGGACGATGTGGCGTTCATCCAATGGCGCACTTGAAAAATAATTTTCCCAAGTTACTAGAGATGACCTTTACTCATAAATGTTTTATTACTTTTAAAGGTATTTTTTCTTGTATTACTGATTTCTAAATGGGAGAAGATCATATCCAGTAATTTGGAAAAAAAATTCTCATGTGCACTATTGGATGAATGCCACATCATTCATAGTGTTGACGTTTTATTCATCCAATAATACACTTGAAAAAAAAAGTCAAATTACTAGAGAGAATCTTAGTCTTGAATGCATCTTAACTATAATGGCTGATTCTGTGATTCATAGTACTAATGTGTAATTAATTAATTTCAAATTTTGTATGAAACAATTCAATGACAATTATTGTATAAAATCCACAGGGTAGGTAGAGAAGACAGTACAAGGATTTCCTTTCTGTTTTTTTCTCCATATAAAATGGATATTGAACCTCCATTTCAAGAGAGCTACAAAACCCTCTTCTTCAAAAACTCTAATATCAAACCAAATGTCGACAATAATCTTTTCAAGTTTGAGGACTGTTTGCTGCCTGTGATTAATCTCGATAATCTAAATTTCGGACAATTAGTGTGAGAAAACTGCGTAAAAGAGATCTTTGAAGCTGCTAGTCAATTGGGTTTCTTTCAAGTTGTGAATCATGGGATTCCACATGAGGTTTTGGAGAGAATGCTTTATGAGGAAAAGAAGTTGTTTCACCAACCTTTTTCAAAGAAAGCTCAAGAAAATAACCTGAATTTATCGGCCAATAGTTACCGTTGGGGTAACCCTAAAGCTACTTGTCCAACTCAGCTCCTTTGGTCAGAAGCCTTTCACATATCTCTCAAAGATACTTCAACAATGGATGAAACCAACACTCTTAGGTAGGTACTTTACAGTTTTTTTAGTCCAAACAGTATTTTTTAATTTTATGGTAACTATTATAGCAAGGGTTCATTACCATAAAAGTTTTAAAGAAATGCATGTTAATCATTAAAGTTTTGGCTTGGCGGAAAATTTTCTTTGAACTTCAAAGAAGAAACGTTATTAATAATAAACCAACACCTTACAAAACTTTCAGAGCAGCAAAACAACACCACCCTTTAGGTAAATCGGTACCCTTTAGATAGAAGTAGATAGAAAGTACTTGGGATTGAATTTTTATGTCTTAGGGTTTTATGATATCCTTTGTTTAGGTATCGTTAGGTTGACTGGTGAAAGTGTTTTCAAATGGTTTTTGATAAAATAGTTATGAAATTAAAACTTATTTAACGTCTTATAATTAAAATAGTTGTGGAGCTTATTTTTTTTTTTTATTTGACTTATTTCTTTTAGAAATAGAAAGTGTTTTGGAAAAATACCAACTAAGGCAAAGTTGTTAATCTTGTGTATGGATAGAAGAGTAGTCATTGGTTGAAAAATGGACTTGGGGATACCTTGTGGCTAAACGAGACCAGAAAATAAAAAAAAGAAAATATCTTTTTATGTTTGATGAATATCTGGTGTTTCCCATGGTACGTAAAAGGACCAGGGAAAGAAGAAAAAAAATTAATGTTATTGATTGTTTCTTTTTTAATAAAGATTATTAAATACACTCATTAGTCGACACTTAATTTAACATTCTAGATAATTTAGTTATAATTGTTTAGAAACTTTAATGATAATTGCCATTGAAAATTTTATAATGTTAAAAACGAGTGTTTAAGGGGTGTATTTGAAAATTTTATAATGTTAAAGTAACCTTCTCATCGCATGCTAACACAATGATTGAGGTTCTTTGTCATCGAAGATCATTTAGTTTTGATCGATGTTTGATTTGCTTAAAAACAAAATTTTGAGATTCGATTTGCCATTAAAAAAATTAAGTTAAAATGAGATCACTCAAATCACATAATTAACTTTTCACATCAATTTCTTATATCCAAAGAGCAAATCCTTATTTACTTCTTTCAAACACATTTGCAAATATATGATTTTGAGTCTTATAGTTTTAACCATCTTTGTTTCAGATCAACGATTGAAGTTTACGTGACAAAAGTTGAAAGCCTTGCAAGAAGGCTATGTGCAGTTTTATCAAAGAACTTGAGCAGTGTCAAATCTACTTACTTTGATGAGAATTGCCCAACGAGCAGCAGTTATCTTCGATTGAACAGATACCCTCCTTGTCCATTCTCTTCTCAAGTCTTTGGACTGGTGCCTCACACTGATACTGATTTCCTCACCGTCGTATTTCAAGACCAGGTTGGAGGGTTGCAACTCAAAATGGGTGGACAATGGTTTAGTGTAAAACCATCTCCAAAAGCTCTAGTTATCAACATTGGTGACTTATTTCAGGTAATTTATAAGAATAATTATTTATATATACATATGAGTTTGATATACGTTGTCGTCTCACTCAAAATGGGTGGACAATGGTTTAGTGTAAAACCATCTCCAAAAGCTCTAGTTATCAACATTGGTGACTTATTTCAGGTAATTTATAAGAATAATTATTTATATATACATATGAGTTTGATATACGTTGTCGTCTCATTTTCCATTAACTGAAGTTTTTAAGATAATTAATAACTAACATAGTATCAAAAGCTAAAAGGTGTTGTATTCAAATCTTGATAGCCTCGTTTGTTTATGTATTTGTGATAAATATTTGGTTTAGTGTTTTTCTTTATTTTGAGTAAATGAGTTTATTTTGCTTCTGTTTCGGGTTTTACTACGTCTATGTCAATTCTATACAGATGAGGGGATGTGTTAAAGTATGTATATAGAACTTGATAGATATTGTTGACCCAATTTTTTTTAGCTTAAAATTTTGAGATATAAATACATATAAAAAATTTAAGATATAAATGTTAGCCAAGTGCATATAATTTAAAAATGATAGGTACAATTTCCTTTTTAATAGAAGTTCATCACTTTTTAGATTTAAAATTGAAACCAAAATTCAAGGTTAGATCATTAACAAAATTATGAATGAGTTTGTACCAAATGAGAAAATATGAAATTTGACTTAAATTGAATTGACATAAAAAAAAACTTCAATGATTTTATATTCACTACTTAAGACCTAAACTAAAGGGTATTGGAGTCAATTTGCTGTTAACATAGTACACAACTTAAAGATAATCTTTGTCTCAAAATGAATGTTAACTTCAACTATTCATCTAATTAAATGATTAATTATTTTTTAATAATAATTTAGTATAGTAATTATATTTTTTCAAAATATACTCATAAAATTAACAAGTATTCAAAAATTATTTTTTATAATTTTAAATTAAAAAATTTAGGGTCAAAATTGCTTATATTTATATGAATTTATACATTGCCACGTGAATTTGTTTCATCGGATGTCAAGAGTGGTTATAGCACGTAGACTATATAGTGGTTGTAAAGAATCCTTCTCCAAATAATCCACATGAAAGTCACATGTGAGGCACTGACATGGCATGTCCAATTGACGCTAATGAGTGAGATCTTAGCTGTCAAAGATAGGGGTGGCAATTTTGAACCCGACACAACACGAAATAAAGCATGTTAGTGTTGAGTATCATCGGGTTCGTGTCGTAATTGTGTCGACACGATTATGACACGAAATAATCGTGTTATGTTGTGGGTTGACCCGCCAACCCGAAATGACACGATTAATGGGTTGATGGGTCGTGTTGACACGATTATGACCCATTTAAAAAATGTATATATTAAATTTTAAAAAAAAAACTTAGTATATATATAAATAAACCCTAAATTCATTTGCGTGTTTGGTCAACTCTCCTTGCACACCACTCTCTCTCTCTTCCGTCATCTCTTCTCACTTTCTCTTGGTTTGTGCTCGCCATCTCTCTCCTCACTCTGTCTCTGATCTCTTCTACCTCTTTCTTTGCTACCGCGCGCTACCTTCATCTGTTACTTCAGCGCAAAAGTGTATTTTTGAGGGAATTTTTGGTTGATTTTTTTAGGCGTAATTCTCCAACCTTCTAACTCTATAAATACTGATTTAGTGTTTTCATTTTGTAGGTTTTTTCAGCACAAGGGGAGAGTGGAGAAAGAAGAGAATAAACACTGAAGATCTCAAGTGTTTTCTTCTAATTTCTTCGTGGAAATTTTAAGAGAATACGAATGAGCTCTAGATTTTAGGGTTTTATTTCTTCGTAAGTTTTTTGTAAATCAATGAGTTTGGGTTGGATTTTAGATTGGGAAAACTAGTGTTACTCTACTTTGAACCTCTGATTTCGGGTTACACTTGGCAAAGGAATTCTCTCAAAATTTAGAGAAGCTATCCTCTCTGCACTCAGGTATAATTTCTCCCTTTGTGTTCCATTTCTCTCATTGTGCGTGTTGTGATGTGAGTTTGACTTGCCATTTGGTTCCTAAATGTTGTATAAGTGCTTAGATCTCTCTATACAAGTTACTGTGATGCATCTAGGATTTATTTGAGTATTTGGATGATACTGTAGGGTGAAATGTGCATTAGAGTATGATGTCACTCCTTTCTTGGAGTCCTATATTTGAGTATAGTGATCTGAGCATTCAAAATCATTATTTTGTATCGTTGAAAAGAAACCAACACTCTGTGTGAGCCATTTATCTCTGAAAATCCACATTAAACAGTCATCAATCTTTAAGTTTCTTGACAGATTCAATACCTCTGTTCTCATCTCTAGCAGTAATTAAGTTTCAACTTGAAATTTATGGACCTTTTGAAAATGTCAAGCACTATTTTCAAGATATATGTTCCATTGAACCAATTCGTTATCCGAGTCTCTATAAACAAGCACTAAACCAAATGATAAATTGAAAAATTTATCCATTAATATGGTCTTCGAGTCTTTCAAGTATGCTGTGATATTTTTGGCAAATTGAATTAAAGAGTAAAAGGTATAATAGTGAGGTTTAGACTATAGAGATGGTTTTTTCCCCCCTATATCTATTGGATTCGCTGTATACACTAAGGATCATTGAAAATTTTAACATATGATTATGTATGTCACTTATATGAGACTAGTAAACAGGCCATTAATAAAACTCTATTTTCATTTTTAGATTTGTATTTTCTATTTGTACCATTGCAAGACTCAGATATCTCCCTATTTTCTTGGAATGTATGATATATATTTTTAATATTTATACATATTTTGATATTTTTGGTATCTTGTGTTTTGAAGCAAATTATCAATATGAGTTCTCAATCACTAGCTCAAAAGGTAACAAGAAGGGCAAAGAGATAAACTACTTAACTTGGACTCCTGATATGGACAGTGCATTATCTAGTGTAATGTTAGAGCAAATGAATCTTGGTCATAGATTAGATGGTAAACTTGTTTGGAAAACAGTTGTTGACTGCTGCTATTAATATTTTGAAAGAGCGAGTGGGTAAAATTGTGACAAAATAAAATGTCCATTCTCCACTACTTGCCATTGATGACTTGCAAACTGTTGGCTGGCAATGATTATGGTTATTTTGGAATGAAATATTGGTGTTTACTCTTATTGTTGTATGGAGAACAAGGTAACAAGTAATCACAAATAATATTATTGAACTGACCATGCTAATATTTTTATTTATATTTCTAATTTCTCTTTGAGTGTTTTTTTTTTTGCTTATGCCTTATATTATATTCAGATTTGCAAAGACTCGTGGCTTGCTTGTTTGAACATTTGTTTTATTTTTTTTCTTTGTAGAAATGGCCACAAAAGCAATAGAGGAGCTTACTTCTGATGTAATGGATATGAATATAAATATGAATGAGAATGAATCATTTTCACCTCCATCTGAGGGTTCTGTTGCTAATTTGGTTGGCTAATGTTGTAATATTGTGTACTTGTAATTGAATGGCTTGTGAGTTACGACTTATGGTGTGATTGTTTCTTTCTTCTTCTTTTTTTTTTTTGCTTATGTAATAAACAGATCATGGTGGGTTAATCGTGTTGTGTTGTCGTGTCGTGTCGTGTCGGATTATGAAAAATTAGGCGTGTCGTGTTGTCGTGTCGGGTCTAACACGACCCGTTTGTTAAACGGGTTAAGCATGTCGTGTCGTGTCGGGCTTAACACGACCCGTTTAGTAAACGGGTTAAGCGTGTCGTGTCGTGTTATCCGTTTAATAATCGTATTGTGTTCCTGTTGGGTTTTCTTGACACGATTAATAATCATGTCGTGTTCGTGTCGACCCATTTAGTGTTACACCCAACTTTGACACGACACGAACACGACCCGTCAACCCGAATTGCCACCCCTAGTCAAAGATAATGAACTTTCCCACAAAAAAAAAAAATCACTAGTTTGTCTATAAATAGACGCATTTGAATCGTTTGTAGGGATCTAAAACTTTTTTTTCTTTGATAGAGAAACTGAAGAATTCCTATTTGATTTTCATTGAGCGTCATGAACGTTGCGATTCAGATTCTTCTCTTTTATTTAGATCTTTATAAACAGATTTAGAGTGAGAAAATTAATAAAGCAATTTTTTATTTTTAGATTTTGTGACCGACGACTCTATATTTATTATTAAATTTGTGGTTTTTGAAATTTCACCTTTGTAACTTCAAAAAAATCAGCTGTGAAATTTCATTTATGCAAATGGCTTTAACACTCCAAAATCAACTTTCGACACTCTTTCATGTGAGATTAAAAAGTTCAAATTTTGAAAAGCGAATGTCATCTTCCTTTCTTTTAATTAAGTTTGGGTTCCCATATATATGATGCAGGCATTGAGCAGTGGTGTTTACAAGAGTCTTGAACACCGAGTCGTGGCTCCTCGAGAAGTTGAAAGGTTCTCTACAGCATACTTCTTCTGCCCCTCTTACGATGCTGTGATACAAAACTGCAGCAAGCCAGCACTCTACAGGAAGTTCAGTTTCATAGAGTATAAATTGCAAACCCAACAGGATATTGAAGTAACTGGTGACAAAGTAGGGCTCTCTAGGTTTCTCTTATGAAACAAATTTAGACTAAGAACATAAATAACTTTTATGCAACAGCACTAAAGGTGTTTTTTTTTTCCTAATTAGCTGGTATTGCTATGCTCTGTTTTTCGGTAGTTTGGGTTGCAATTTCGATTTTGCAAGACCTTTGCATATCCTTATAATAAAGTTTTTTTGGCTTTTTAAAAAAATCATGTGTTAGACACTGACATTAATATCCTTACCATAATAATGTTTTTAGTAATTATATATATATATATATACATATATATATATATATATACATATATATATATTAGAAGTAGTCAACTACATAATTAACTCCATGGAAAAAAAGCGCGATTATTCAAACCATCGGTCGGGACACTCAAATTTAAATCATTTCTCACATCTCATTCGTCATTCTGATTTTGTAGGCTTTAGTACTCATTGACCATCGATTAGTACTTATGTTAAAGTTTGCAGTTTTTCATTGATCAGCTCCATCCCGACAATCTTGTTTTCAAAGGATCAAATTTGTTAGGATTCTAATCCCTGGATCTCAACCAAGCAGCCCATTAACTATCATTGACCCTTTTTTTTCTCTCTACACTTCAAACAACACCACCACCATAAGTTAAAGCTTGCAGAAAAGTATGTAATAGGTCAGGTTCAATAATACCTTTCCATTTTACAAAAGCTCACTAGCCAAAAATCTCATATTTTATGTAATTGGTTCCATTTTTCTAAAACAAGTCAAGTCTCTCAAGTTCGTTGAATTCTCCAAGAGCACAGTGGATCTCTGAGGGCAATCGCTACACGTAGAAAAAGTCTTTCTTGAAAAAGATTAGTAATATTTTATGGTTGATTCGTCCTAGCTCTGTATGCTAAAGAAAGAAAACAAGAACATGCTTTTAATTATGTTTAAACCTCCGTGAACTCGCTGTGAATGAGTTCCCAGCATTTTTAGGATGAATTTATGTCTTGTTTTTTATAATTTGTGTTGAATAATTACGCCTTAAATTAGTGGTGGACCAAAAGTTATCTAAAGTTAAGTCCACTTTGGTATAATTGGAGAACAAAATGATAGGTAACAAAATTATTAGCATCCCACTTGGCTTTGTCCTTTGGACTTTGTGTGAGCCTATAAAAGGCATTCCAACATGAAGTATTCACATCAAGAAATCAAGAAGAAAAGAGAGAAGTTAAAAGAGAAATTGTGATATTGTATATATTGGCTAAAGCCAATTTTGTAAACACTCCTTATATATTCTCTCACTATAGTGAAATTTGTCTGCTGGACTTTGCTCGTGGACGTAGGCTTTAAGCCGGACCACGTAAATTTGCTGTCTCCATTTTTATCTTATTTTATTGTTTTGTGGTTATTAATCGATCAACTTACGATCCGGTCACGATCCATTCTAACAAACTGGTATCAGAGCTTGCAAGTGATAAATTTTTTGTTTGTTTTTCTGCGAGTTTACTGTTCACATGAATAATGAATTTCGTGAATAGTAAAATTTTGTTCAGAATTATTTTGTTCGATTAAGATGTCAACAATGAAGTTTAATATTGAGAAGTTTGATGGAAACAGCAGTTTCAGTCTATGATAAGTTCGTATGTTAGCCATTCTGGGTTAGAATGGCTTGAAGAAAGCACTACTGGAGAAAGCCAAAATGCCTACCGGCATGAGTGATGAACATTGGGATGATCTAGATGACAAGGCTCTATCTGCCATCCAACTGAGTCTTTCAAATGATGTCTTACAACAAGTTCTGTCAGAGAAGACTTCTGCAGACTTATGGGCCAAGTTAGAGGAGTTGTACTTGACTAAATCCTTGGCCAACAGGTTGGTTTTGAAGCAACGCCTTTATGGTCTCCACATGAGAGAAGGTTCCTCTCTCAAGTCCCATATCAGTGAGTTTATCTCAATTATTAATGATTTGAAAAATCTTGAAGTTGTTATGGGTCTAAAGATCAAGCTCTCTTGTTATTATGTTCATTACCACTCTCATACAAAAATTTTAGAGACACTATAATTTATGGTAGGGAAGAATTAAATTTTGGTGATGTGATATCTTCCCTTATAAGTAAGGAGAAATTGGATAATGAACTTTTATCTAGTAAGTCTGATGATCAAGGCTCCAGTCTTGTTGCAAGAGGCAGATCCAATGACAGAGGCTTTGATGGTGGCAAGAATAGAAGAATATCAAAGTCATGAGGAAAGCACAAAAATTTGACTTGCAATTATTGCAAGAAGAAGGGACACATCGTAGCGGAATGCTACAAGCTGCAAAACAAAAAGAAGAATAAATGGCAAAATGACAATGGCAAGCAGAAGGAAGAAACAACTGATGCTGATGTAGCAGAAGAAAAAGGTGATGATGTTCTATTTGCAACTAACAAGTCTAGATCCAACGACGAATGGATTCTTGATTCTGGATGTTCTTATTATATGTGCCCCAACAGATATTGGTTCTCCACATATGATTCTGGTGAAGGTGGAGTTGTTCTAATGGGCAATAATGCCACTTGCAAAACTGTTGGTGTAGGCACAGTAAAAATCAAGATGCATGATGGAGTTGTCAGGACATTGACTGATGTCAGACATGTACCTGATTTGAAGAAAAATCTTATTTATTTAGGCATTCTGGATGCCAATGGCTGCAAATCTGTGATTGAGTCTGGGAACATAAAGATTTCCCGTGGTGCTCTTATTCTCATGAAAGGAAAGAAGTCTGGTAGTCTATACACCTTATTGGGTTCAACAGTTACAGGCTCTGCAGCAGTTTCCTCATCCATGTCAGATTCAGACTCTACCAAGTTGTGGCATATGCGCCTAGGGCATATGAGTGAGCAGGGATTAGTTGTACTCAATAAAAGAGGTCTTCTGCCTGAAAGAAAGATTGGGAAGCTGGATTTTTGTGAGCATTGTGTCTTTGGAAAGCAGAAAAGAGTCAGCTTTAACACTGCAATTCACAGAACCAAAAGTACTCTTGATTACATTCATTTTGATCTATGGGGGCCTTCCCGTGAAACTTCCAAAGGAGGAACCAGATACTTGCTAACGATTATTGATGATTTTTCTAGAAAGACTTGGGTCTATTTTCTCAGGCACAAGAATGAGGTATTTGGTATTTTTAAGCAATGGAAGACCTTATTGGAGAAGCAGACCGGGAAGCAAGTCAAGAGACTCAGAACGGATAATGGTATTGATTTTTATGATTCAGAGTTTAATCAATTCTGCAAAGATGAAGGCATTGTCAGACATCGGACAGTGAGAAAGACACCACAGCAGAATGGTGTCGCAGAGAGGATAAATCGAACACTGTTAGAAAGAGCTCGATGTATGCTTTCTAACGCAGGTCTTGGCAAAGAATTTTGGGCAGAAGCAGTCCATTTGGCATATCATTTGGTGAACCATTCTCCTCACAGATCACTTGAACTTAAGACACCTGAAGAGGTATGGTCAGGTAGCCCTCCTGATTAGGTCGAAGAAATGCATTTTTCTTGGTTATGCTTCTAGTGTTAAGGGTTTTCGCTTATGGTGTCCTGATACTCATAAGTTTATGATTAGCAGAGATTTTATTTTTGATGAATCTGCTATGCTTCACCCTAGAAAAGAATTGCTTGTTCAGTGTGATACAGGAAAGGAGAATGCACAAGAGAAGGTAGAGCTTGAGGTTGGTACCCCATCATCTACAAATCCTAATCCTATTCAGTCAGGAAGTTCGTCTGCAGGTGGAGAGACACACCATGAAGCTGAGCATCACATTCTAGCTGGTGGAAGATAAAGGAGACAGATAAAACCACCTCAGCGGTATGGTTTTGAAGATATATTGGCTTATGCATTAAATATTGCAGAAACCATTGATGTCACCGATCCAACCTCATACTCTGAGGCCATCAGTTCATCTGATTCAGAAAAATGGCTCATTGCGATGCATGAAGAGATGGAATCTCTAAAGAAAAATAACACTTGAAAATTGGTCGAACCACCTAATGGTAAGAAAATTATCGGGTGTAAATGGATATTTAAGAAGAAGGAAAGAGTCACAGGTGTTGAAGACACCAAGTATAAGGCACGATTAGTAGCGACAGGCTACAGCCAGGCGGAGGGAGTTGATTTTAATGATGTTTTCTCTCTAGTTGTTAGACATACTTCTATTCGTGTTTTACTTGCTTTAGTTGCAATGCATAATTTGGGGTTGGAGCAACTTAATGTGAAAACAGCCTTTCTTCATGGTGATCTTGATGAACAAATCTATATACAGCAACCAGAAGGTTTTGAAGTTGAAGGCAAGGAAGATCATTGTTGTCTTCTAAATAAATCCTTGTATGGACTCAAGCAGTCTCCACGCTTGTGGTATCGAAGGTTGACTCTTTTATGCTGAGTATTGGATTTTCTAGATGCAAGTATGATAGTTGTGTCTACTATCAAAGACTTGATGATGGTACTTTCATATATTTGTTGCTATATGTTGATGACATGTTGATTGCAGCAAAGAACATATATGAAATTAATAGATTGAAATCTCAGCTAAATGATGAATTTGAGATGAAAGACCTAGGTACAGCAAAGAAAATTTTGGGAATGGAGATCAACAGAGATAGAGGTGCAGGTAGATTATTTCTGTCACAACAGAAATATATTGAGAAAGTCCTGAAACGTTTTGGTATGCATGATGCTAAATCTATGAGTACTCCTTTAGCTTCTCACTTTAGATTATCAGCATCCATGTCACCACAGTCAAAAGATGAGATAATGTATATGTCTAGAGTTCCTTATTCTAGTGCAGTGGGAAGTATTATGTATGCAATGGTTTGCACTCGACTAGATATCTCACATACTGTCATTGTAGTTAGCAGATATTTGTCATGTCCAGAAAAAACTCATTGGCAAGCTGTCAAGTGGATTTTGATATATTTGAAGGGTACTTCTACTGATTGTTTGGAATTCGGTAGAACTTCTGACAATCTAGCTGGATATGTTGATTCAGATTTTGCAGGTGATTTGGACAGGAGAAGATCAATTACAGGTTATGTATTTACTATTGGGACTTGTGCACTCATTTGGAAAGCTACCTTGCAGCCGACAGTTGCATTGTTTACTACAGAGGCAGAATTTATGGCTGTTACAGAAGCTGCCAAAGAAGCCATTTGGTTAAGAGGTATACTTAATGAACTCAGTTTGGAAACAAATAAAACTGTAGTTTATTGTGACAGTCAGAGTGCTATACATTTGACGAAGGATTAAAAGCATCATGAGAGAACTAAACACATTGATGTGAAGTATCACTTTATTCGGGATATTGTGGCTCAAGGTGATGTTATTGTAAGAAAGATTGGCACTCTGAATAATCCTGCTGATATGTTGACAAAATCTCTTCCCATTACCAAGTTCACTCACTGCATGGACTTGGTTGGTGTTGCATAACATTTGCATTAAACCCTTCGGGGTTGTTTGGCAGAGGTTGAAGCTTTTATTTTCACTATTGTCAAATTCAAGTCAAGGTGGAGATTTGTTGAATAATTATGCCTTGAATTAGTGGTGGACCAAAAGTTGTCTAAAGTTGAGTCCACTTCTTGCATAATTTGTGGCTTTAATTTGTGGGTCAAAAGCATCTTCTACTTTAGACCATGGTGGGTGACAAAGTTGAAGACAAAGTTCACTTTGGTATAATTGGAGAACAAAATGATGGGTAACAAAATTATTAGCATCCCACTTGGCTTTGTCCTTTGGACTTTGTGTGAGCCTATAAAAGGCATTCTCCGATGAAGTATTGATATCAAGAATCATCAAGTGAAAGAGAAGTTAAGAGAGAATTTGTGAAATTGTGTGTATTGGCTAAAACCAATTTTGTAAACACTCTTTGTATATTCTCTCACTATAGTGAACTTTGCCTACTGGCCTCTGCCCGTGGACGTAGGCTTTAACCCGAACCACATAAATTTGTTGTCTCCATTTTTATCTTACTTTATTGTTTTGTGGTTATTAATCGATCAACTTACGATTCTGCCACGATCCATTCTAACAATTTGCCTTGACTAAAATCAGTTTTTTGTATAAAAAAAAATCATGTCATCTAATGGCAGAACCCATATCGGTACCCTGTGGTCACCAATCATGGGCCATGCAATACCGATCGACAACCTTGTGGCTCTGATCAATATTTACTTGGTAGAAGCTTTTAAAATAAATATTGTTGTTTTGATCCATGAATGCTATGCTCATGCTGATTCTTCTTATATATGCAGTTAAATCTCGTTAAATACTTCTTTAGTGTCTAAATGTACTTTATTTTGCTTACATATTTGAATCTATTTTATTTTTGCTTTATAATTGCTGCTGCTAAACTTGTAATTGAATGAGCTTATCGTCCTTAGGAGGACAATGTTGTCCAACCAATTATGTTAAGTAGAATATCAAGTATACATGCTATTCTTTTACATGTGATGATTACTATAATTACTTTGGATGATATAATTGTAATTGTGTGCTTGTCATGCAAGAGTATAGTAATTTATTTAGGTTAAATTTTTAAAACTTTCTTTAAAACATAAATGGTAGGGCTAGACTTTAGGTAAGAGTGAGAGTTTTAATTTCTCTTTTTTTTACACCAAAATCTCCTTGCCCCAGAATCTCACACATAAACCAATGATAAAAGATTTCGCTCCTTTCAAGGTCGAATGATTGCTCCTTAACCATCATCTTTGTTGTGCTTGGATTACATAAGGTCAATATGGAAAATGTGCCCCGACCTAAAAGAGTGCTTATCGAGGGAGTCTCCTTACTAATTGACAACGGGCAGTGTAGCGCGCAGTATCCACAGATTCATTAAAGGTAAAATAGATAAACGTGAAAAAAATGATTAGTCTAACTTTTGTCAATTATTAATTAGTTTATTACTAGGATAGATTTTACCAATTACATATGGTCTAAATTGGTGAAATAAGCGTGTGGTTTATATATCTTTACCGCTATGAAAATTGTATTTTGACTTATGGCCTGGTTTAAACACTCAATTTTGTTCCAAATATTGAAACAAACAATGTAAGAGGCCCGATGATGAAATTTGGGTCCCAAGACGCTAAAGATGGATGAATATAGTGTAGAAACTGAATTTTGAATTAGAATTGATCAATCAAACTCAAACCAAATCAAAACGGGCCAAAAATAAAATAAAAAATCGATGAAATAAGGCCCAGCCAGCTAGTCAAGTCTAGGAGCTGACCAGATGGGTCTAAGACTATGAGTATCGTACCCTACACCATCCTTTGTCAATTAGTAAGGGACTCTCTCAAGGATAACACTTTTAGGTCAGGACATATTTTTCACATTTTGGACTTTATGTCATCAAAGCATGGAGTAAGGATAATGGGCAAAAAGTCGTCATTTGACCTTGAATGGGACCAAATCTCTTTTCATTAGTCTATGCATGAGAGATAACTAGGCAAAGAGATTCGAGTACAGAAGAATGAAGAATTAGAGCTCAAGTACATTTTGGGTTTAATTGTTTTGTAATAGGTCGATTACTCCAAAAATAGCACACCTTTACATTAGCTTACAATAACCAAATTTGAGTAATCTATTGTAATCGGTTCACCATCTCAAAAACAAGTCTAAGATCTCAAGTTCATCCAATCTGGAGAAGCACATTTGATCTTTGTAGGCTACACCACAACTATATATGGATTATCCTAAGCATTATAAAAGGTTGGTGAATTTTCGTTTTCTGTCTTCCAATCATAGTTTTTTTGCTATGACTTTGGAATGAGAAAAATGTTTGCATGATGTTAAAAAAAGATTAACTCTATATTGATTCAATATTTCATTTAGTTTATACCTCAAATTTGTTCATAAAAGATAATCCAAATGCCATGTGATTTAAGTTTAATTTAGGAAAGGGTATTTTGAACCAAGTTATCGTGAAATATAGCTTTATGTTATGTGCTTCTATTTCAAGTTTCTGCACCTAAGCATGTCAGGGTTGGTTGGTCCCCCTTGGGACCCGATCGGCCTACAAGCTGAGCCAATCGACCCAGGTTCTGTTCAGGCAGAAACTCCCGCTATGTTTTCCCTTGTTTTTCACCGGTATATTTTCTTCCAATTAAATGTTTTTTCCAGCATGTTAAAATGATTTTAGTAATTATGTTTATATTGTTCTTATTTATTATGTCATTTTGATTTATTCTATTTTTTTTTTATAATTGAACTTGTTAATTGTTTCTTGAAAAGCAATTGAGTGAGTTAAGCTCATTGTCCTTGTAAGGAACAAATTGTCCAATTTAGACCATATATATGTTGGACAATTTGTTGGACTTTGTGTGATCTCCCAACTATATATGTTTCTCTCTCATTTGTGATGATTTGTTTTTATTATGCCCTTGGGGGATATAAATTATGATTGTATGTGTTAAATACTAGTTTGTGGTAGATATAATTTTACTTAAAACATGAACCATTTTTCCTAGAAAATAAAGGGCTAGGCCTCGACCTAAGCTTCGCGATCGACTGAAGCTTAAGTTTGGCCGACCGAATTTGAGACTTTTCAAATATTTTTCAAACGGTAACATATTTCGGGCAACCAGAGAGAAAGTCTGGTCGAACGTGTTAGAGTTAGTGCATACTTTACGACCCTGTACATATTTTAGGTCTGGTTTTTTACTTGACGGTTTGGGCTTGGACCCATGAATAGTCGTGCTTTTGCAGCAGGGTGGAAACCCTAATTAGAGCGTCTTAAGTTGCTTATAAATACTCCCTATGTACTGAGCGCCGATTGTAACGAGAGATTTGTGATGTTGATTATAGTGAAACTTCTGACAGGATGTAGCCCTATTCTGGAGTGAACTTGGGTATATCGTGTCTTATTTTCTTTTTGTTTATTATTTGTGTGATTGACAAGTATTGAATGGTTCAGAACAGACTTACGGTTTTTTTTTTCTTCATATTTTGATTTTTAAAATGCAACTTTTCAAGAGCTGTATCTTCTCAAACTCATACATCTTCACTTCTATATATTGCTGAAAGTTAAGAGACATTTTGAAACAATTCAATTTACTGATTTCCAACCACTTTCTCTGCTTCTTCATCATCTATTAAACTCTACTGCCTTTATAATTATTATCTAAAAAAAAGAGTCCTTAGGAAATTCTTAAGATTTTCTATATGCAGTGCCCATAAGATTTTATTATATCTTGTGGGAATATTTATCTGTAATCCATTAACAAACTCTTAATCGAGTGGAGACAAATAAAATCTTAAAGAAAGTGTTCTTAAATGTGCTTAAAGGTCTTGTTTTATTTACTATTTTCCAAACTCCTACTAAATTTTCAATAATTTTAAGGCTTTATTCATTCTTTATTTCATTCTTTATTTCGTTCTATATCAATGGAGTCTGAATCAGTCAAAGTGGTGAAACTGAATGGTTTTGTATATGAACAAAGTCATGGGTCGCACTGTAAAATGCAGTACAAGTGAAAATTTGAAAGAGCAATAATTTGTGGAATTAAAGTTTGATTATTTTTCTGCAAAACCCGAAGGTACACTTGACTTTTTTTCTAGTACTACCTAGTTTACACAAGGTGGGTAACTCCGATGCCTTACAAAAGAAAAAAATAGAAAATTTGCCTTTAGTGATAAATATATTCATTTGGTGATAATTTTTTTCCTGACTGTTTTTACCATCAAAAATTAAAATTTACTACTAAATGTATGTGGTTACCATAAAAAAAAACAAATCATCTTTTTTTCTCAAGTTACCCTAGAATCTACCTTTACACAAACAATAAAGTATGTGTGTCATTGCTCTCTCTCTCTCTCTCTCTCTATATATATATATATATATATATATATATATATATATATATATACCTACATAAATACAAACATGTTTTCTCAAGTTACCCTAGAATCTACCTTTACACAAACAATAAAGTATGTGTGTCATTGCTCTCTCTCTCTCTATATATATATATATATATATATATATATATATATATACATATATATATTTATGTGTCTATATACCTATATAAATACAAACATATTGTGTGACTAGAATTGTTGATGCCAAAAATGTGTTTTGCTGAGCTGGAGGCTAGGACTCAGACATATCTGCACAGGGAGAGGAATGTGAGCTAGGGGGTCGCCGGAGGGGGTGCCTCCGAAGATGCTCCGAAGCTTTAGTTAGAGTCAGAGCAAAAATATGTAGGGGACGAGCACTCCATTTTTCAGTTGAGCAAAAAGTTGGGCCTTTGGAGAGCATACCTGACCCTTTTTATAGGGCTTCGGAGGCGGCATTTGGCCTAGGGCGGCAGTGATATGTTGCCCCAACTGGGTTGGGTAATGATGCCTAGGAGGCCCAGCTAGGTGGCTGGGGGCCGTCTGTTAGGGCTTTGCCTTGCTGGCTTGATCTGGAGTCGTTTATGCGTTAAGGCGGTTTGACGACCTGACGTCCCAACTTGGTTGGGTAATGATGGCCGGGAGGGCGGTGGTGACGTGGAGACCCAACTGGGGGGCAATGATGCCCTAAAGGGTGGCCATGACCTGGAGGTAATGATGGCCTGGAGGGCAGTGGTGACGTGGAGACCCAACTGGGGGGCAATGATGCCCTGAAGGGTGGCCATGACCTGGAGGTAATGATGGCCTGGAGGGCGGTGGTGACGTGGAGGCCCAGCTGGGGGGCAATGATGCCCTGAAGGGCGGTCATGACCTGGAGGCCCAACTGTCCGAGCCTGGGTCTTCCACGTGTCTTTTTGTGGCCTAGGGTCAAGATGATCCACGTGTCGTCTTCTTATTGGAAAGGTGTATTTTGGCAGTATCAGAGGCCCCCCACTTCCTTAAGTGCAGCACTGTGGTTAAGGAAGTAGCCTAATTGGGTTGGCATTTGTTCATCTGTGGAGATATGATGTCGGGGTCGAAGATGCGCTCTAAGGCAAAAGAGAATGGGCCGAGGACTTGTGGAGCGACTCATCTCCTCGGCCAAGAACAGTATGGGTCCGAGGACAAGTTGAACAATCCATCTCCTCAAACTTTGAGATAATTGGCCGAGAACTTGTGGAGCAATCCATCTCCTCGGTCAAGAATACCAGGGGTCCGAGGACAAGTGGAGCAATCCATCTCCTCGGACCTTGAAGATAATGGGCCGAGGACTTGTGGAGCAATCCATCTCCTCGGACTTTGAAGATAATGGGCCGAGGACTTGTGGAGCAATCCATCTCCTCGACCAAGAATACCAGGGTTCCGAGGACAAGTGGAGCAATCCATCTCCTCGGCCAAGAACACCATGGGTCCGAGGATACTTGGAGCAATCTATCTCCTCGGATATTGAAGAGAGTGGGCCGAGGACTAGTGAAGCAATCCATCTCCTCGGCCAAGAACACCCTGAGTCCGAGGACAAGTGGAGCAATCCATCTCCTCGGACTTTGAAGATAATGGGCCGAGGACTTGTGGAGCAATCCATCTCCTCGGCCAAGAATACCAGGGGTCCGAGGACAAGTGGAGCAATCAATCTCCTCGGACTGTGAAGATAATGGGCCGAGGATTTGTGGAGCAATCCATCTCCTCGGACTGTGAAGATAATGGGCCGAGGACTTGCGGAGTAAACCATCTCCTCGGCCAAGAATACCAGGGGTCCGAGGACAAGTGGAGCAATCCATCTCCTCAGACCTTGAAGAGAATGGGCCGAGGACTTGTGGAGCAATCCATCTCCTCGGCCAAGAATACCAGGGGTCCGAGGACAAGTGAAGCAATCCATCTCTTCGGACCTTGAAGATAATGGGCTGAGGACTTGTGGAGCAATCCATCTCCTCGGCCAAGAATACCAGGTGTCCGAGGACAAGTGGAGCAATCAATCTCCTCGGACCTTGAAGCTAGTTGGCCGAGAACACTAGGAGCAATTCAAGTGTTCGGCCTTGGACACATGAGTCCGAGCACAAGTGGAGCAGTCCATCTGTTCGGACCTTGGGTGTGCACAACTTTGTTTAGTCGTGCGCACTGATGCGCACTGGACCTTAGACAGTGTGCACTACTGCTCGGCCCTGTCCGAGGAGGTGCGCACATATGACTCTGCTCGGCCATGGGTGTGCGCAGCCTTGATTGGCCGTGCGCACTGATGCGCACTGGACCTTAGACAGTGTGCAATAGTGTGCACTACTGCTCGGCCCTGTCCGAGAAGGTGCGCACATAAGCCTTTGCTTGGCCATGGGTGTGCGCAGCCTTGATTGGCCGTGCGCACTGATGCGCACTGTACCTTAGACAGTGTGCAATAGTGTGCACTACTGCTCGGCCCTGTCCGAGGAGGTGCGCACATATGCCTCTGCTCGGCCATGGGTGTACGCAGCCTTGATTGGCCGTGCGCACTGATGCGCATTGGACCTTAGACAGTGTGCAATAGTGTGCACTACTGCTCGGCCTTGTCCGAGAAGGTGCGCACATATGCCTCTGCTCGGCCATGTGCACTATACGATAGCTGGGACACGGGCGTGCGCACTACGGTGCTCGGCCGTGTGCGCTATGCGATAGCTGGGACAGGGGCATGCGCACTACGGTGCTCGGCCGTGTGCGCTATGCAATAGCTGGGACAGAAGCATGCGCACTACGGTGCTCGACCGTGTGCGCTATGCAATAGCTCGGACAGGGGCGTGCGCACTACGGTGCTCGACCATGTGCGCTATGCGATAGCTGGGACAGGGGCATGCGCACTACGGTGCTCAATCGTGTGCGCTATGCAATAGCTCGGACAGGAGCGTGCGCACTATGGTGCTCGGCCATGTGCGCTATGCGATAGCTCGGACAGGGGCGTGCGCACTACGGCTGCGGAACTTGACCCAAACCGATGGGTGTGAGTGCTGGCCCCTACTGCTCTCCTACCAGCATCCCTAGCGGGGGGTTTAGGTGGCATGACAACAGATGAGTTCTTTAAACTTCTTCGCTGTTACTGCCAGCGAAAGATGGTGGTTTCCCACGGACGGCGCCAATCTGTTGATGCCAAAAATGTGTTTTGCTGAGCTGGAGGCTAGGACTCAGACGTATCTGCACAGGGAGAGGAATGTGAGCTAGGGGGTCGCCGGAGGGGGTGCCTCCGAAGATGCTCCGAAGCTTTAGTTAGAGTCAGAGCAAAAATATGTAGGGGACGAGGGCTCCATTTTTCAGTTGAGCAAAAAGTTGGGCCTTTGGAGAGCATACCTGACCCTTTTTATAGGGCTTCGGAGGCGGCATTTGGCCTAGGGCGGCAGTGATATGTTGCCCCAACTGGGTTGGGTAATGATGCCTTGGAGGCCCAGCTAGGTGGCTGGGGGCCGTCTGTTAGGGCTTCGCCTTGCTGGCTTGATCTGGAGTCGTTTATGCGTTAAGGCGGTTTGACGACCTGACGTCCCAACTTGGTTGGGTAATGATGGCTGGGAGGGCGGTGGTGACGTGGAGACCCAACTGGGGGGCAATGATGCCCTGAAGGGTGGTCATGACCTGGAGGTAATGATGGCCTGGAGGGCGGTGGTGACATGGAGACCCAACTGGGGGGCAATGATGCCCTGAAGGGTAGCCATGACCTGGAGGTAATGATGGCCTGGAGGGCGGTGGTGACGTGGAGGCCCAGCTGGGGGGCAATGATGCCCTGAAGGGCGGTCATGACCTGGAGGCCCAACTGTCCGAGCCTGGGTCTTCCGCGTGTCTTCTTGTGGCCTGGGGTCAAGATGATCCACGTGTCGTCTTCTTTTTGGAAAGGTGTATTTTGGCAGTATCAAGAATGTATGTGTGTTATTGCTCTCTCTCTCTCTCTCTCTATATATATATATATATATATATATATATATATATATACTTTTAAATTTTAAATTAAACTAGAATTAAAAGAATAATGAGTCAAACTATACTTTTCTTTTTCTTATAATTGGATGGAACATTTGAATTTGGAACCTCCAAAAACAAGTGTGATTAATAATTGAGGATGTTGTTCGGTCAATCACACTTGTATCTGTTAGGTTTTTTGCTAACAAGCTCCAACAATTGTTAGCTGATTGTTTGGTAAAATAATGGTAAAAATAGTTTTTTTAAAATAAATTCAAGTTCTACAAGATAGAAATTATTTCATAAATCATTTATTTTTGGCTTAATTAACTTCGATCTTAAACTCTCTCAAATAAGGGAAAAAAAAATACACACACAAGATATGAATCGAATTCCTCCTAAACCACAAGGTTATTTGAAATTAAGCTTAAAATGTTACACCAACAAGTTTCTGATTGGACTATGGGACTTGGCATATTCTAATTGAAATTGAGCAGGATAAGTAGGGAAACAAGTACGGGAAACAAGTACTCCAAGTCTCCAACATCAACTGCAACACCATTGTCTTGAAAGGCAATTGCAATTTCTTGAAGACAATAATGTAACTAGCTAGGCCACTGGCCCCCATTTCTTCTCGACACTAGGTCAGACCATTGTCAATCTGGTTGAACTCTTAAGATTGGACTACTTATCTATTTTTTTTTTTTTTAATTTTTATCAGAAGCAGGGAATAGACAATTTATCTAAAATTGGTATGTTTCTATTCTACTTAAAGTGGGAAACATTTGGATTTTTTTTATCCACATGTGATGGCCCATGAAGTACCCACATACAAGAATTTAGAGTATGTCACGCACTCTTTCGTGACACAAAAATTGAACATATACTGCTGCCAGAGGTTGAGGATGCTCAACTCAAGTGGGAGGTCCCTCTTCTTTCTCTTCTCTGCCTGATCATGACAATATTAGGAAGTGATTAGGGACAAATGTCCACGTGAGCTGGTGGTCTCCTACGAGTACTATATATGGAGGGGCGTGAGCTGGAGGTCTCCTACGAGTATTATATCTCACAGTTTGTTAATAAAAGTTTTTTTTTTTTCCTACGGTGATTTCTAAAGATATATTAGTAAGTTATTAATGAAATTTTATGACTTAAGGCAATACTTTTTTGTTGATAATTTTTATTGTCAAAATTCGATTGATATTTTGGGATTTTTTTTTTATCTTTGCCAATACATTGAGATTAGTATTAAAACATTCATTTTTTAAAGATTTTTTTTAAAAAAATTATTCAAAAAACATAAGTGAAAAAAAAGAAAAAAATCTCTTTAATAAAATTATGAAGCTTAAATAGAACACTATTATACTCTACTCGTTTACACCTATTAAATAGACCCTTATATTTCTTCTCTTTTCAATATTTGCTATCTTATGGTATGTTCTGAAAGTGAAAAACATGATTCAATAGTAAAATTTTAAAGATAAAGTTATAATTTAAAAAATATATATATATTATCAAGCCTGTGCAACTTAATTTAATTTTTTTTCCTTGTCTTCTCTTCTTTACACAAGCTATATAGCTAGCTGGTGACCTATTGCACCATGTAAGTATTGCTATATTCCCTTCATTAATAATGTGAAAGTGGAAACATGGGAAAACATATGGTATCATCTAATGAAACGCCAGGATGGCATAATTTGTTTTTTTTTCTTTCTAAAAGAGAGTGCTACGTACTGTGATTTGGACATAAGATGCTGTTTGGTTTAGTCTTTAAAACAGTTTTAATTTTAAAAAATAAGTTAAATAAAGACCAAATAAGAAAAATTAAAAGTTGAAATATTAATTTTAAGAATCTCTACTATTGTTTTACCAATTAACAAATGATAAACATTAAGCCATTTTAGTTTCATAACTATTTTACACTAATGCTCTTTATAGATTAACATAGGGTTTAATTATTAATTCCTAAAAAACAAAAACTTATCGATCTTTACAAGTCTAGAATCCTCTCTTTCTTAGCCCTTTCTCTTTCTTCTAAACGCATTCTTTTGTTGGATATGAAACTAACAAACAAATCCAAAGCTTTTTTTTGGTCATTACAATGAAGGGGTGTGGGTTTGAACCCTGTCCACAAAGAGAGAGAAAATGTCTCTTCATCATTGCACTAAGGTAAGGGGAACAATCCAAAGCGCTTTTTAACAAGAGGAGTAACCTTCTTAAGTGCCAATTGAAGCAGGCCAGCTACTACCTCTATGTTCATGCCTGCTTTAATCAAGGCTACCAAAAATATTGGAGTATTTACGTACATACAATATGTTTCTTTTTCCCTTTCTCTCTGTCAATTCCTTCCTTCCTAGTTCTATTTTCCTTCCCTTCAACCAAAAAATATCGAATATAATAATGTCCTATAGTGATGGTCTGATATTCACAAAAATATGGTTTATTTACTCTTTTTTTTTTTCTTTCTTTGCTTTCAGTAATAGCGCAAGAAGCTTAATTTTAGCATTGTTCTTTTATCTTTCCGTCATATCAAGTGAGAAAATAAAGAAATATATATTATTATTTGAAAAATCAAAATTTACATCCTTATCCAATTAGATGGAGTAGATGCTCAAGTATATGGAAAGATATTCTGTTTTCTGTTTTTGGTTATGATGTTTTTGCTAAAGTTTTCCAAAAAAGTATTGGATTTGTGGTGGGAAATGGGAAGTTAACTAATTTTTGGGAAGATTAATGGATGGAGGGGTTTAAATTAAAGTATAATTTTCCTAAAATATTTTCTCTAGCATGCAACAAATCAGGCAAAGTTGTTGAATTTGGTAAATGGGAGCATGGTAGCTGATAGTGGAATGTAACTTTGAGAAGACAAACTTTTGAGTGGGAAAGGGAACAATGGTCTAGTTTCAACTCCTTACCAAGGCAAAAGAGACTTACTCGGTTAAATCCTTTTGCCGTTGTGTCTCTGTTAACTCAAGTAGGGTGGAAACTCCATTGAGGTCAGTATGGCTAAAATTCTCTCCACCAAAAGTGGAGTTATTTGTATGGCAGCTTGTTCAAAGAAGGATATGGGTGAAAACAGAGCTTTGTAAAAGACATTGCCTTGCTTTGCAGATGATAAATGTGAATTTTCTCTTCTCATGGGGACAGTTGATCACTTGTTTCTACTATGCTCCAACATATGACAGTTATGGTGTGAGGTATGATCTCGGTGGGAGATCACATAGACTGCTCTAGGAACCGTTAGAATGCTATTCTTTCAATATAAAGGCTTTGTGCCCAAAGAAAGAAGTATTAGGCTTCTGGAAATTGATTTTCTATGCAACGGTATGGTCCATTTGGTTAGCAAGGAATGATCTAATTTTTAATCAAAAGCCTTTGGAGGTGCGAAGTATTTTAGACTTAATTAAAATTCGTACTACTTGGTGGTCTAAAGCAAATGGTCCAGGAGGGTTGAACTTCTTGTCAATAACTGAAATTGTCCAAAACATTTCCAAGATTGGAGTTTGCTTGAGAAAGAATGATCCACAGAGACTGGTGGTGTCCTGGTCAACATAAAGTGCTGAAGGGTTCTGTATTAAATTTAATATAGATGGTGCATCAAACGGAAAGCCTGGCAATGCAGGGTTTGGAGGAGTTTTGAGAAATTGTATTGGTAAGGTAGTTTCATTGTTCTATAAGAGTATTGGAGTGGTTGACTCAAATCTAGCTGAATTAGCTGCAATCAAGGAGTCATCGAAGTGGTTTGCCCGGTATATGTTACGGATAGGCCTAAATCCTATATTGAATCTCACTCACTAGCCCTCACCTGGGTAAGAGATGAAAATAGTAGGCCTTGAAGGTATACTCGTATATGCGATGAGTTAGATATTTTGAGAAAGCAGATTGGTTTGTTAAAATACGGAGAGAGGCTAACGAATATGCTGATGGTTTAGCTAAGGCTTGTGTCAATAGGGGTGTTGATTTGGTGGAATGGATGGTATGATTCTCTGGTTTGCAGGGTGAAACGTCTCTGGTTTGCAGGGTGAAACAACTTCCTGCCATGGTTGATTCTGTGGCTACAACGAATTGTTTTTTTCAAATTATTAAATTGGTGGAAGTGATTGCAAGTAGTACCAATGTAATATGGACTGGTAGATTTTTGTTCAGTAAATGTGTTAGATGCTCTGCTTTGGAGTTTAGGGATGAGAGTGAGTCTTTAGGTACTCACAAGGAGTTGCGGCTTAATTATTTTTATTTTTATTTTTAGTTTTTTTTCAAGTTGCTGTTAAGGGCTTGGTATATGTTTTTTAGGCTTGGTCGACTTATGTACATCAATCGGGTTATGAGGGTGGCTTTAGGCATCTTTGAATTTGGGTAAAGTTGTATGGCTTTATGCCTTATTGATCACTAAGAATAATAATACCTATTTTGCTGTTAAAAAAATAGATATCAGTATCCAAACTTTTTGTTAGAGCTGACAAAATCTAACTCGATCCGAAAAACTTGATCGGATTCATCCGAAACCTGAAAACATATTAAAATCAAGTGACCTGAACCCAAGACACCCGAAATCCAAAACGACTCGTGCCCAAAATGATCCAAAACCAGAAATGACCTGAAACACAAAGTGTCCCCAACGACCTGAAACCTGAGAGAACTCAAATCCGAACCCGATTTGACTCGAAACCCGAAACAACCCTACTTAAAAACACAAATTAACCTAATTTTTTTGTAGCAAAAATATCTTTCTTGTTAAAGTGATGGTGGTAAAGTATAAACTGGTATCTCATCATCTCATATATACTCATAATTATAAATAAAATTAAGGTAACATGAATTGAATTTGAAATTTACTTATAAGAAACATAATACTAATATACTGTAACTCTATAAATTGTTCCTTTTACTTTTACAGTTTTACTGTTTGGCCATCGATTTGACAAATAAAAAATAATATTTGATATTTTTATACTTTGAAGTATGATACCAGTCCAATTAAATCCAGAAACACTATGTTTGGTCGATAAAAGACAAGCTTATCTTATTAAATTTATTTTTAAATTAAATTATATTTACATTATTTAATTAAATTCTAATAAATGGATCTTGGTAGATGTCTTGAAGAAAATTTTCTTCCTCCTATGTGTCACTCTTCCTAAAAACATTCCTAAATCGCATATTTTTTATGACTCGTGAGAAGAGTCATATAACTTAAATACAACTTTCCTAAAGCATATATTTTTTTTAGAAGTTAGTACTCTTTAAGTAGGCTATATGAATTATTTAAAAAATGTAGAATTTTAATTTATTTTGATGTATTTTTAAGGAAAAAAAGGGTAAAATCATCCCTTTATAAAAAGTATAGTTTTAAAATATAATATTTTTAAAAATATATGTTAAATAATTTAATTTTTCGATTATAATCTGAATATCGGCGAATTCGGATATGCATTGAATTTTATCACGACTTAAATTAGAGTTTAATATATTATGTTATGAACAAAGAGAAGAAAAAAAAATAAGAACAACATTTCTCTACATTTATTAATACTAACATGAATTTAATTAGTAATTACATTAAAATTTAGAAAAGATAAAAATAAGCTAACTTTGCGGGTCAACCTGAATTTTAAAAAAATGGTGCAATCTAATGGGTCAACTCGAAACTCGAGATGACCTGCAATCTAAATGGCTCGAAACCTGAGATGATCCGTAACTTGAAACCACCCGAGCCTGAAATGATCCTAATTCGAAACAACCTGTAACCTGAATAACCTGAACTCGACTCGACCTAAACCCGACCTAAACCTGACCCGTCTGATTGCTACCTCTACTTTTCATAGTCATGTCCATGGTGAAAAGAGTTCAGTGGATATGGATTATCTCAACAGGATACGGATAATATCTCACATGCATGCCCCAACTTCATTTGGTAGGCAGCCACACACATGTGAGTGCAATAATAAGTAAGAAAAATTTTAACTTCCAAACTCAAGCTCCTTAATATCTTGAATGCCAAAGAAGATTTGAAAGTCCAATTATTTTGTATTAGATATTTACACCAATCATGCATTTTGTGTTATTTTGTAAAATTGAATATAATTATCTTATTGTATACTCATTTCCATTTTATCTTCTTTTTTTTTTCATCCAGAAGCCAGAAACAATTATTAATTAGGAGATCGAATATAATAGAGCTAGCCATCAAAATCATGTGATTGATTCTCATTTTCCAATTAAAAAACAAGAATAAAACTTTAGAGTAAAAAGACATTGATTGTGTTTTTGAAGTATATAAGTTGCATTATATTTAAATCAATCATTACCTTTTTTTATTGTATCAAGTACTCTTTAACGTTACTGTTTAATTTCAGTTGGATACTTTAGTGATTCTGCTCAAAACTCCGTCAATTTAATTCCTACGTGGCATCAACATACATAGCATCCCATGTTTCATGTATTGTCAGCCTAGCTTTCGAGAGTCGGCCCTGATACCATTTTAATGAATTGTCCTCCCACTTGGCACAATATTGTCCAATTTGGCAAACCAAGTCTCATAGTTTTAAAACGTGTTGTGCAAGTGTAGGTGACAATCACTTATAAACAGCCTAGTCACATCCACTCTAGGAGTTATGTGATACCAAGACTTGACCCCCATCTTGGGGCGTCATAATCTCCCCTTATTTGAGCACAATGTCCTCGCTATGTAGTCCCACACTCGGTAACTCACCACTAAGCTTTCGAGAGTTAGCTTTGATACCACTATAACAACAACTAACCAGAACAGTCAAGGGCAAAATCACCCCAACTTCTCTTAGAGCAACAATCAGAACAGTCAAGGGCAGCAAAGGAACTCCCAACCAGCAGCCCGCTCATTTCCCGAATCAAAGAAAAACGACCTAGAGAGTCTTGTAAGGCAAGTGGCAACTCAGCAACAATAGTCGATATCTCAACAACAATAGTTGATGACCACACAAGATCAGTTCATAGCAGAGGAAAGACAATTTCGGATTGAGATAAGACAAGCCACTGCAAAACACAAACAAGTTCTTCAAAGGTTAGAGGTACAAATGGGGCAATTGGCTAAAGAACTGAGTGGCAGAAAGCAAGGTGAGCTTCCAGCTCAACCAGTACCTAATCCAAGAGGACATCAGCAACTGAATGCCGTGACAACTCTCCGAAATGGTAAGATCATAGGCGCTGATGAGCCTACACAAGCATCTCCAAATAAAGCATCCACATCAAAGGTAAGTGAAATGGAGAAGTGGAATGCACCGCCATTCCCTCAAAGGTTAGTAAAGCCAAAGAAAGAAAATAAAGTGCTTGATATCTTTGAAACTTTGAGAAAAGTAGAGATTAACATTCCTTTATTAGATGCAATTAAACAAATTTCTGAATATGCTAAAATTTTGAAAGATTGTTGCACTAACAAAAGAAAGTTCAGGAACATGAGACAGTGGCTTTGGCTGAAGAGGTAAGTGTTATGTTGTTAAGAAAACTACCACTAAAACTAAAATATCCGGGTAGTTTTACCATTCCTTGCAGGATAGGTGATCAGCTTTTTGAGCATGCATTATTGGATCTAGAGGCGAGTGTAAATTTGCTGCCATACACTGTGTTCAAGACACTAGGTTTGGGGGAGCTTCAACCAACTTCCATCACCTTGCAACTTGCAGACATAAGCATCAAACGACCAAGAGGCATTCTTGAGGATGTCTTTGTGAAGGTAGGTGAATTTATTTTACTTCCTAATTTTATAGTATTAGATATGGAAGAATGTCCTATGCCATTACCTCTGCTCGTAATCTTAAGAAGATCCTTTATGATAACTACTGATACAAATATTTGTGTAAAAAATAGTATTGTCACTATGAATGTAAATAGTGAGGAGATAGAATTCAAAATATTTAATACATTAAATTCACCTAAAGATGATATGGACTGTTCTAATGTATGCTTGATGCAAGGTGTTGCTAAGCAAGTGTTTCAGGTCCAGCACATTAATCCGTTGGAGACCACCATAACCCAGCCTTTCAAAAGATCAGATATTGAGCCTGCATCCGAAGATGTTACTGATGACATCTTTGAGGCTGTGCACCTTCCTGAAGTCTACCTTAAGCATCCAAGACCGGGCGATAAGAAGAAGTTGCATGTGAATAAGCTGGAAAAATTGAGTCATGATGAATATACAGCATCACCAAGAGCACTTAAGCCACATGTAGTGGGCTTTAAGTACTCCCTGCCAAAAGACTAAAGTTGAATATACTATAGAGAGCGCTTGAGCAGTTCAGACTTTGACAACCATGTAGCTCAAGCGCCTCTATTAAGGTTAGTGGTACTGAGGCCACTGAGTACGGTACGGTTTTATTTTTGTTAATTGTTCTCATTATTTTTCATTTCTTTTTAGTCCTTTTATAGTTTATTTGACTATCAGTACTTTCTGCCCTGACGATTGAGCGCACTACACAGTGTGCTCGAGTGCACTCTCGCCCTGTTCTCCATAGTGCGCGAGCGCGCGACATCCATGCACACACTTACACACAAGTACAATCGAGCGCACTTCATAGTGTGATCGAGCGCACTCGGGGCAGACAATCACATGATGGTTTTAAACACACTTCCCTCACTTATCACACACTTTCCCTCACCATACACTCAATCAGACACACACACTCTCTCTCTCTCTCTCTCTCTCTGTTGCCCAGTAGCTACTCCACTCACCCTCAGCACTCTCACCACCAACAGTCACCACCCACTACTACCCTATCACCATAAAACATCACTTCCCCCACTTTACATAACCCTACACCATTTCTTCCCTTCTTACATTCTATTCCCTATTTCCTCCCTACATTGCCAAGCCAATTCCGTTTTTCATACATTCTCACATATATTATATTGCATATACACTTATTGTTTCTTGTGGGGTTGTTTTAGTGGAATTGCAGGGGGTTAGAACCATTTTGGAGTCCCCTCCGTGAGATCAGTCTTTAGGTTACTCCCAACCTGTTCGATCATTTGCCTGAATTAGTGCGCTCGAGCATAAGACATTTGTGATCGAGCATAGTACACCAAGTACGATCATGTGCACATCATCTGTGATCGAGTGTAAACTAGACAGAAACTTGCCAGGATGCCTAAACAGTTCGCCTCTAACTCCCGTGCCTCTAGCACCCATACCCAGTCATCCCGGCCCAGTTTCAAACAAAGAGAGATCTTGTTCGAGACTACATTTAACATTGATGCTGACTTCAAGAGCTTGGACACCACTTGATGGGCGGTTCATGAATTCAAGAACCAGGGACTAAAGAGGCTATTTAAACCTATTTATTCGACTGCATACACCTGGTTTATGGTCCAGTTCTACGAGAACTTATCCTTCGACTGCAATAGACCGGGGATCTTATCTTCATCAGTCCAAGGCAAGTTTATAGAGGTGACCACTGCTGACATAGCTACTGCTCTTCTCTGTTGTGATGAGTACCCTCCCTAGGACACCCAGATAGAGGAGCAGCCAGATCCCTTTCCCTTGCCCCAGATCATTGAGGACATGTGTGCGGGCCAGTACGTTGATCGGCATAACAACACTAAGAGCCGATCCAAGTTGTCTCCACTACTCTGGCTCGTGGATTCCATCCTCTAACGGAATGTGTGTCCATTGGGGCACAAGACCCAGATAAGAGGCCAGTTTCTTTAAGCCTTATATACATTACACCGTGGCCATTGGTATTCCATTCCGACTGTCATATGGAGCCAGCTCCATAAGTTCTGGGACCATATCCATGACCGCTAGACCACCACGGCGAATGCATAGGGGCTCCCCTTCCCGTTCCTCCTCAGCTACATATTCAAGAAAAAGGGGATCAAGGGCTCCTCCATTGATGGACCCATGAGTGATCACCCATTCTTTGGGAAGAGCCAGTGGAGCATGAGTCAGTTCCACATGCCCAAAGGACCCCGAAGGCATGCACCTACTGATGAGCGAATGGAGGATGATCTCATGGACACCGAGCACCCCATAGAGAGCCATACTTGAGAAGAGGACCAGCCATACATGGGACCCACTGAGTACCTGCACCTTCTTGTTGAGCTGTCCTCTTTCCAATGTGAGCTCTCTAACATTTGTAGAAACGATAGGGAGGCGACATTATAAGTGCATTAGCGCATCGATGGCTTGGAGGCCCGCTTAGAGAGGCAAGAGGTGATGCTCCAAGCCATTCTGGATCAACTACCTCCTACCCTTGACACCTCATCGACTGCACCACATGGAGACCAACAGTGAGAGAGGTGCCCTGTCTGGCTGAAGACATAAAACTTAGCGCTCATGGGAGGCACCCCATAATATATCTTTTTATTTTCAGAATTTTTACACTTCTTGTTAGTATTTCTTTTTATAACTATTTACTATTAGTATCTTTTGTTTTTTGGTATTATGTTTGTTTTTCTTTTTCAAGGACAATGTGTGTGCACTAGTTCAAGTTTAGGGGTGTGCTACGAGCTATGCTAGCCATCTAGTTCTCCATCTCCCAGGTCAGATCTTTCCATGTTACTCACACATTGAGGACGATGTGTAAATTAAGTTTGAGGGTATGGGAGACACATTCACACACTCTGTCCCAGTTTTTTTTAGTATTCTTGAAAAGATAAATGCATGTTCATATTATTTTGAAAATTTTGGTTGATTTAAAACAAATATTATGATAAAACTTTATCAGTAAGCTTAAAATCTAGAACACATCGTCTAATAATAAAGTTTTAAAAGTTTAATTACCTACTTCAAGGAATTTAAGAATTCATAAGTTTGATCTAAATATGACACGAACACATTAGCACATAATTGTGTGGGGTATGACATATAATTTTTATGTATATGTTTTCATGACCTATCTGTAATCGGATAACTTGTTAGAAGAACACTTTGGCATAGAAAAATAGAGAAAAAATGTTTATTGCACAAAAAGAGAAACAAAATGCTCCTAATTATCATTAAATAAACTTCCCACGGAGTAACTGGACCTCTTGCCTCAGTAAGCAGTGAGTGTTCACGTCAAAATGTGGGAATTATGCATACAATGATCATTAAATAAAGTTTCCACTGAGTAACTGGACTTCTTGCCTCAGTAATCAGTGAGTGTTCACGTCAAAACATGAGAATTTTGCTTGGCAGCATTAAGACCAGTTAGTTTCGTAGCCTTTTTTACTTAAGTTAGTAAGTCCTTAGGGGTGTCTTTACACCTAATGCCTTAAAACCATATGGTTTGGGAGTCATTAGCTAAACACTCACTACATGGGTCAATCAGAAAGCTTAATGGAACTCAACATGGCAAAAATCTCATAATAAAATAAAAAATAAATAAATAAAACTATGCCATTATTGTTCATTTTGATAGGAAATGCTTAAATATTCATATTTAAGCCCCTTAATTTACAATTATTAAGCTTTTTATTTACGTATTTTAGTATATTCTACTTCATTTTTATGTTTTCTGTGTTTTTTTATAGGTTTTTGAAGAAAATGTAGCATTTTGGAGCTCTAAGGAAGAAATCTGAAGACCTAGAAGCAGCCAAGTGCGATCGAGTGCAAGGTGTCTGTGCTCGAGCGCACAATCACTCATGCGCACACATAGAAGGCTCGAGCGCAACCCTGCACTCAAGCGCAAAAGCATGGGATCGAGCGCACACGTGCAGTAAAGTGGCAGAGCCAGTTTTTGAAAGATTGATTCGGGTATTGTTTTAGAAATTAGGGTTTCAGAGTGTCTTTAGAACCTTATAAATAGGCTTGTAAAACACAAAAAAAACATCATTTTTTAATCTTTCTTTCAGTTGTAAGCTTTAGAGAGGAATTGACGACTCTTCTCCATAGTATTTTTCGGGTTTATTCTTTTCTACTTACTTTATGTTATGATGATGTTTAGCATGACTAGCATGTGTAGCTAACTTCTTAATAGGGCTCGATTGAAGCCCTAATTATACTTTTCCATTTATGAGTATTGTTAACTTTGCAAATAGCCATGTTATGATACTTTAATTGGTTAATGCCTATTTTATTGAATTCCTCATATGTGTTTGTCTGATCAACGTATGCATGTGGTATGGAGTAGTTAGTTAGATCAATTTGGATGACCGAGTCTTAGGTCTGACAATAGTAACAAAAGAAATCCATGCTGGATTCTTAGCTTAATCAACATGAGAAACTGTGAGTATACAACATGCCTTAGGTCTCGTGTGGTTGTCGATTTCCACAAACCTTATGCTCTCTTAAAGAGCAACTCAGTATACACCATGCTAAATCCCTTAAAAGAGAAAAGAGTTAGAGTGTACACCATGCCTAACTCGTTGCTTAGGGAGATCAATAGCCTAAGGAGCGGACCAAGCCCTTAGGTTAACAACCATTAGGTATTCATGGTAGGGCTAGAGCATTGGCACATTACTTATTGGGAAAGTATGATTAGTGGTGGATATTAAAGCCCTATGTTCTTATCATTATCAATCTAAACTCAATATTTATTTTTTTCATTTTATATTGTGAAACTGATTCTAAAACGAAATTCACCAATCCCTGTGGAGATGATCTCGCATTTGCACACTATGCTACTGTTGACCTTGTGCACTTGCAAGTAAAACTGTACGATTATTTGCTTAATAATTTAGGTAGATTTTCGCACGACAGGGTTTAAAGTGAAGAATGTTATTTTAGTCCCTGTCCCCATTTGAAAAATTATTTTACATCCTCATAATTTTCCTTAAAAAATCATGGATTTTAGTCCTCTGTTAGTCAACTGTTAAAAATTAGGTCAAAGGTTATGCCAGCTCATTAAAATAATTTAGAAACCCCATTTTACCCCTATCATCTCTCTTTTTAGTTTTTTTCTTAATTTATTTATACTATTGATTCAATTAAAAAAATATAACTTTAAAACAAAAATAAATAAATAAACATGAAACTAAACGGTGAACCCTAGCCACTTCATCTTCTGCGTTTCCAAGGCAAACCCTAACCACCCCGTCTTCTACGTTTCCATGGTGAATTAGTTGTTACTAACAAAAATCTTGTTGGCATTCACTTCCCTCGCACAATTACCTTCCATCGTTGCGATCTCACAGTCTCAATATGAAGTTACTGGAGGTGAAGTTTTGCTTGATAATAGATAATGACGGTTGGCTGGTACTGGAAAGTATGATTTAAATTTCTTTTAAACCAATCGTATCAAAATGAGCCTTTGAGTCAAACGTCGTTGTCTTCCCCGACGTTTAGTCCATTTCAGCTCGGCTCATCACTTTCATGATGCAAGTGTCTCTCATTAGTCCAACTTGTCTTCCAATGTTGGTGCCTCTCCAGCCCAATGCAAGACTCTCGTTCCCTGGTGTTAGTCCTATATCTTAGGCGAGTTTCAGATCTATAGATCTACTTATAGTCCTGTGAATAGTTTTGATCTGATCTGATCCGGTTCAATCACCTTAGGTTTGGATCCGTTGAGCCACCAAGATCAGATCAGTGTCATAATCGGTACCATTTCCATGCGCCAGCGTTGGCGCCGATAATCTTCTCTGACCAAAGAGAATGTCACCTTCTAGATCAAAATCCTCCGATCTTTTCAGTTTAGGTATCCATTTATAGTATTCATCTCTTTCAATGATTTTTGCTCTTGTTTTTTCCTTTTTTCTTGGTGTTGTTCTTGATTTTTAGTTCTTAATGTTTCTTGATTCAGTTTTGATATTTTTTTGTTTATTTTTTTATTAGAAAAGATATTTTTTTCATCCATTGAAATTATTTACTAGACTTGATTAAAATATTCAAATTATGCTTGTTTTTTATACTTTGATTTTAAGATATGATGAGAAGTAATATCGTCTTTTTATTATTTTAGTTAAGTTTTTATTGATCCGTCAAAAGTCAAACATGGTCATGGTAGGTATGTGTATGTTTTCGAAACTTTGTGTGGTAAGTATAACTGAGGATGTACCTCAGGTGGGTTTTTGTAATTTTCCTGAAATAATATTGCTAGCAAGATTAGCAGTAGGGGCTGTAATGATGATAAGACACATTAACTATCTATATTGATTTGCAATCAAGCCTAGTATAATAGGGGAAGATATATCATGTGAGGAGGAACCAATGTTGAAAGTGTGAAGGGATTGATTTAGGGATGTAATGAATGCACTGTTTGAAGGCGTGATATTGGCAAAATGTTGATAGCCAACATTATGTGGCTTGGGTTTGTTCCAATTGTATGGATATACAATAATTTTAGAGCACTTGGCCTTTGTGTGGCCATCACCCTTACAATAGGTACAATGATAACGAAAATTGGATCGACTGTTGAAGTCATGAGTGGTCTGATTCCCACAGTTTTGATTATGTGGTGATTTATGCACAATAGCATCTACAGCCAGATGAGCTATATGCATTAAACGTTGTTTCTCTTCTCGATTGTTAATATAAAAGGCTTTACTAACTGTAGTTAGAGGTTCCATGGCCAAAATTTGATTGCGAAAGTGAGAATACCTATCATTGAGGCCTATCATGAATTGGTGTACTTATTCCTGTTATTGAGAATGATGGATTTCCTTAAGTGCACCACATAAGCACTCTGGAATCGTAGCATAATAAGCTAACTCATCCAAATGAGTTTTCAAGGTCGTGTAATAAGTAACGAGAGAGTTTTTCTCCAGATTGTGATTGCAAATTTCTCTATACAAATGATGGATTCGATGATTATTGCTTTGGGAAAAATGCTCTTCGAGATCTAACCAAACTTCACGAGTAGTGCCACTATAAATCATGCTACCAGCAATATCTTTGCTAATAACATTAAGAATCCATGATAATACTACATTGTTGCATCGTTCCCATGCCTAAAAATTAGGGGAAGAATATGACAGTTTGGTCAAGTTTCCATCAACAAAAATTAGTTTATTATTTACAGTCAATGCCATCTTTATGGCCTTCCTCCAAGTAGATTAGTTATGTCTAGTCAAAAGAGATGTAACCAGGATTGCACAAGGGTGATCAAAATGGTGCAAAAAATATGGGGAAGTTTAGTTATTGATGGATGAAGAAGATTGATTTACAGCGAAGGTGTAACCATCAGTTACCACCACTTTTAAAAAAAGGATCACAAAGATCAGAAATATAGAAATAGATCACAAAGATCACGAAAAAAGGATGGAAAAAAACTGTAGAAAATTGAATCACTTTTGCTATAATACTATAAAAATCTTACATTATTATCAACCCTCAAATTTTTTGTCGAGTCTAAGCAATCTAGAGAGATAACAAAGTGAGAGGAAGAGGTCCATAATGAGATGAAAGTGAACGGTTCATGGCATAGATGTTGAGCAATGTGAAAGCCAAATATATATTGTTGGAATATATAGATATATGATGCTAAAATTCTGAATAAAGATAGGAAATTATTAATATAAAATAGACAACTAAATACGAACAATAGAAGAGATTTACATGGAAAAGTCACTTATCTATTACGGCGCGCATAACACTAGTCTTAATGGTTGATTCGCACTCCCTGGAGTTATAAATCGGTTTAATTGGGTTCTCTAATGTGCAACTTGTAATACCCGTGTTCTTAAAGTATGGGTAAAGAAGTAATTTGATAAATATGACATGAAATTAAAATAATATATACATACGTGAAAGATTTATTATTGAATAAAATAATTCTTTTGAAGAAAAAAAACTGGACTATTGAGGGGCGAACACCTGGACGCCCAGGTATTGGCTCTAAAATGAAAGACAATTGAAAAAATGGTGGTGGTGGTGAAATGTTAATATAAATTGGGTTTTTATTTATTTATTACTTACCAAATCCCGTTTGGTTTCCTTCTTTCTTCAGTTCAAATTTCTTTCTTTCTTTAAATACTTGGGGACCGAAAGATAGGTTAAAAGAATAAAACTTTGAAGGGGTTTATGAGAGAATTTTAAAAAGAGTCGAGGAAAGCTCTAAGAAAAACAAAAGGTAATAATGTGAATTTTATTTTTTGAATTTAGCATACATTAAATTTTCCGGAACTTAAAGTGAGAATTTTTAAAGGGTATGAACTCTGGAAGAATTGAAGAATAAATTAGAAATTTTAATATAAATATTATGTCAGGTGTTGAAATTGCTGAAAGAAACAGGAAAGGCAAGGAGGTGATCCATATGTAACTCTAAGTGCTACGCGGTGAGTTAGATTTTACTTTAAGTAATCAAGATAAATATGAAATATATAGTGAAAATATTTGAATAAATTATTAACTTATGATTTGAGGATAGATGAAAGTTGGTTGATGAGTATAACAGAAATAATTGATATGTAGAGAATTATTATATGAGAAGTAATATTATTAGAATAATGAGTCGAATTAATAATGAATGTGATAAATGAAATTCTTGACGAGCTATGGTTAATGATTTGATATGATATATGAGGAGAAGAATTTAGTGAAATTGATCAAATAATAATTTGAGAAGAAGCAGGATAGCTAATTTGAATGTCTGAATACATGCTTGTTTTTATATTATTGTTCATATGCATATTTCATATCATTATTCATATGAATATACATTAAATAAAATAACCGAGAGGGGGCCGGTCTAAATGAAAACCGTGACAGCCGGTATATATTAAAAATAAATAAAAACTGTGACAGCCGGTATATGCTGGTGAGAAATAAAAAACCGTGACAGCTGGTATATGCTAGTGAGAAATGAACACCATGACAGCTGATACATCCTGGTGAGAAATTAAAACCGTAACAGTCGATTTATTCTGGTGAGAAATGAAAACCGTAATAGCCGGTATATGCTGGTGATAAAAGAACCGAGAAGGCAGCCGGTCTAAGATAAAAACATGTCGACATGTGGGAAGACGTTCCCAATAATAATAACATTTAAATTCATGAATTGCATTTGCTTTAAATATTGATTGTTATTGTTTGAGATGCTAAAGTGCTATTCATGATTGCAAATTTATTGATAGATGAATGAGTCTCACAGAGAGACAAATATAATGAGGAAGAAATATGAAAATATGATATGATGAGAATTATCTAGGAGACTAATTATATGTTGTGAATCTCATAATGAGGTAATTATGAGATAGAATTGATAGTCTCAAGATGATTAATTATATGAGAAGAAGATATTAATAAAGGATGGAGATTTTGATATGAGTAGTGATAATAGAATGTTATTATCAAAATATATGAGATATAGATGAATAAATATTGGAAGATTAACTATACAAATTAAATACTTCTAGTAAATTTAATTCATTGAGCTTGTAAAGCTCACTCCTCATTGTTCAATGATTTCAGGTAGTAGGCAGGACATATAGACTTGTGAGCAGAGTTTCAGACTAAATCATTTTTTGTAAGCCTCTTGGTCTGGTCCACATCCTCAAACTAATGAGAAAAAAATATTTATAAATAATCATGCATATTATGTTGTATAAAATGTTTAAGTTGAGATCTGAATGACGTATCTCTCCTGTTGAGGGTTGATGAATGATGTAAATAAGTGCAATTGCTATATTTTTTTTGTTGCATATATGTGTCGTGCTGAGATTTTTAAAATGTGACAACACTGTCTCGGGGGTAGCTAACCCGAGCTGGATCATTACACAACCCTCCAGGATACACACAATAGTTGTTCAACGTTAGCGTGCACTCATAAATACGTAGAACTGGTTTGAACAACTCTTTTGACTGTTACTTGCAAAGTGGAATGTTTGAAAAAAGGGAGGGTAATTGATTTTTCAGAGAGTGAATTTAGGGTGAGGATATTGGTGCCAGTAAAATTGAGTGTTTAGGAAATAGGAGGTAAGATCCCTATTTATAATAAATGAGAGTTAACCAAGTTGTGATGCCTAGCATGCTAGTAGTCAGAATTCTGTCAAGACCAATGCCACCTCTTGGCACATGTATGCCATGTGTGAGAATATTAACCCAACTTGTTGAAACATGTATAGAATCATGCCACTACATGACACGTGTTATGCCGTGTGTCATCACCATACTAATCCATTTGACATGTGTCATTCCACATGTAATCATCATAAATAATATGTGAAATTTAATTAGTTTAAACCAATTCTAACAATAAATTAATTTAATTTAAATCAATTCTAACAATCTCCCACATAATTTAAATTAAATTAAGGAAGGAATAGGGAAAGAATAAGAACAAGAGATAGCCATGCATTGATGTACGTGGCACCCGAAGGCTTGAATCAAATCTAGGATAAATAAGATTGGGTCACTAGAATTAGGTGGACTTAATGTCATTGAACCTAATTGTTGGTATTTGTTTAAAGATTAAACGGGAGAAGAGTTCAGCATCAGGTTAGCCTTGTGCGCCGCAGTTCAGCCTTGTGCACCGCAGCTCAGCCTTGTGCACCGCAGCCCACAGCATGCCCAAAAGTCCCCCTCTACAGGCCGTGCCATGGCCCAACCTTCCCAAGCTGTGGCATCCAGCAACTGAAGAAGAATGGTGAAGGTTCAGCCCTGTGTGTGCCATGGCCAGCCCTGTTTTGGGCCGCGACGCCAGGCACATCTGGAGCAATTTTTCAACCTTTTGAGATAGTGCGTGGAGCATGGTTAAAATGCACAGGTTCACTTAGACTCTTAGAGAGCCATGAGTCTTTGGTTCTTGAGATCTAAGGGTGGAGATTGATCTCCAAGATTGGATGAGGAAGTTATTGCCTTATATAAAGGGTCATCTAGGAGCCATTCAAGGTGTGATGGAATAATCTCAACAAGAGAGAATGACATGTGAATGTGTGTGAAATAGAACACATGGTGTGTGAGAGTTCAAAGACACAAAACACACAGGAGAGACTCATTCAAGAGAGGCTGGTTGTTTAGAGAGAGAGTAGTATATATTGGGGATTCAAGGGATTTGTAATAGGAATTTTCTTGGAGAAAATTCCAAGGAAACACTAGTCCTTATCACTTTCTTTTTCTCTTCTTTCGTTCTTCAAGAACTTGAGGATTCTTGAAGAGGTGTTGCTGTAATTGTAAGAACTCTATTGATTTAGTACAGAGAGCTCGGAGGAGCTCACAGGGACGTAGGCACATTGCCGAACCTCGATAACAATTGTGTGTGTTCTTTCTTTGATTGCTATTTGATTCCAGCTCATTACAAGTCATTCTAGACTTGGATGTTTGGTAGATCACCACTTAGGCATCTTGAGGTAATTTCTAATAGTGGTATCAGAGCTGTGGTCCAAGAACAATGGTATTAGAGCTGTGGTCCAAGAACAGCTGGGTATCGGAGCAAGAACAGCTAGTATCGGAGCAAGACTCCAAGAATCAAAGGTCAACTTCTTGGGTGATTCAAGAACGGAGGAAAGATCAAGATCTGATCATGTTCTTGAGGTTCAAGAATGGTATTGAGATCAATCTTTGATCATGTTCTTTAGATTTAGAAGTTGAAAAGCAATTACGGGTGCTGCATAAATCTGCGATTTTCTCCGCAAGATGGGTTCAAACTTTATCGTTGAGAAGTTTGATGGAAAGAGAGACTTTTCCCTTTGGAAACGGAAAATCAAGACGGTTCTCATGCAACAAAAGGTGGACTTGGCGATTGGAGAAGATGACACTTTTCCAGCAAGTATCACGGAGGTCCAGCAGAATGAGATAAAGAAGATGGCATACAGCACCATCTTTCTGCACATATCGGATAGTGTGACAAGGGAGTGCGGAGACTCAGAAGATCCAGCTGTCATTTGGAAGAAACTAGATGAGTTATTTTTTACCAAAACTCTCCCTAATAAGATATATCTTCTAAAATGAATCTTTGCTTTTAAAATGGATCCTAATATAGAGTTGCAAGATAATCTTGATATGTTTAACAAACTAGTTCACGATTTGGCTAGTTGTAGTATAAAGTTCCTGGATGAATAATTGGCTGTTATTTTGTTAAATTCTCTTCCTGATTGTTTTGAAAGTTTGATTAATGCAATTGAATATGGAAGAGATACACTAACCAAGGAAATCATGATTAATGCTATAAAGGCTCATGATTTCAAGGCCAAGATGAGGGAAGCATCAAGTGGAGAAGGGCTGTTCATTAGAGGAAGGCCAGCAACTCGGTATGGCAATAACATACGTGACTACTACTGGGACAAAGGTAGAGGACAAAGCCATAGGAGAGTGCACTCTAAACAGAGATTTGGAGGAAAGAGATGTTTTTACTGCCATAAAGAGGGCTATTTCAAGAAAGATTGCAAGCAGAAAAGGAGGGATGAAGGAGGAAGCCATACCAAGGATGGAGAGGCTTCGGTTGCCAAGGAAGAACAACAAGATGATGTTCTTGTTGTGTGCTCAAATGTGAGCAAGGAGCAAGGAGGCAGAGAGAGATGGATCTTGAATTCCGGGTGCACTTATCACATGTGCCCTCACCGGGATTGGTTCAAGAATTTCAAGAAAACTAATGATGGAAAGGTTTTCCTGGGGAATGATACTTCTTACCAAGTGAGGGGGATAGAAGACATCCAGTTGAGGATGTTTGATGGAATGACAAGGCTGCTGTGGAATGTGACGTATTTTCCGGATGTGAGAAGGAATTTGATCTCATTAGGACAGCTAGATTCCATGGGGTACACATACAAAGCAGAGGGAGGAAAGATCAAGGTAACCAAGGGATCTTTGATAGTGATCAAAGCAGCAATGAAGGATGGTCTCTATGAGATGATCGGAGACACGAAGATTAAGGATCAAGTAGCAAGCTTGATGGTTGAGATGGATAAGGCAGCCCTTTGGCATACTCGATTGGGACACATGAGCGAAAAGCACCTGCAAGTTCTCTGCAATGATGGTCTACTTGGTGGTGACAAAGTAGAGAAACTTGATTTCTGCGAGTGTTACGTTCTTGGGAAACAACACCGAGTTAGCTTCAATACCGGAGTACACAAGTCTAAGGGCATTCTTGACTACATTCATGCGGATCTTTGGCAGCCAGCAAGAACACCAACACAGGGAGGTAATCTTTACTTTCTGTCTTTAATTGATGATTATTCTAGAAAGGTTTGGGTTTATTTGCTTAAAAATAAGTCAGATGCTTTGAATAAATTTGTGGTGTGGAAAAAACTGGAAGAAACTCAAACGGGCAGGGTAGTTAACGTGTTAAGAACCGATAATGACTTAGAATTTTTTAATAAGGAACTTGATTAATTTTGTAAGTTAAATGGGATTCTATGACATAGAACGGTTGTGAAAACCCCTCAGCAAAATAGAGTTGCTGAGAGGATGAATAAGACCCTTATAGAAAAGGTTAGGTGCAAGATTAGAGGATCCGGATTACCCAAATGTTTTTGGAGGGAAGTGGTGTCTACTACTGCGTATTTGGTTAATAAATCGCCCTTTAAGGTTGTGGATCTTAAGACTACCGGGGAGATGTGGAGTGGTAAACCCTCTGAGTTGGATAACCTTAGAACTTTTAGATATGCTGCATTTGCACATCAAAGGGATGATAAACTTAACCCAAGGTCTAGAAAGTATGTATTTCTAGGATATGGGGAAGGGGCTAAGGGGTATAGGTTGTGGTCCTTAGAGAAAAAATGATCGAAACTCATAATAAGTAGGGATGTCATTTTTAGTGAGCATATATTTCCCTATTGGAGAAAACTAACCCTGTAGGGGCTAGTGGGCAAACCAGTTCAGTATTTATGGAGCATAGCATCAAGGAAAATTCAGTTCAGGTAGAGTAAAGAAGGCAAGAAGGTTCGGACTAGGTAGAGCCCATTGATGAAGGCCAAGCTTAGGACACTCATGAGGAGGCTGAACTAGAAGGGGATGATGTAGTAAGTCAGAATGACTATCAACTCACAAGAGACCGGGAAAGAAGGCTGGTCAGATCACCTTTGAGATATGGTTTTGCGGATGCTATTATAGCAGCTCCTTATTCAGAATGAGGGATAAGTATACCAGAAACTTACATTGATGCCATGGGATGTAAGGATTCGTCAAGATAGAAGTTAGCCATAAAGGAAGAAATGCATTCTTTGAGGAATAACAACTCTTGGGAATTGGTGCACATTCTAGGAAAATAGAAAGTTGTGGATTGTAAGTGCACTTACAAGGTCAAAGAAGGGAACCCTCTAGGGGATGAAGTCCGAAATAAGGCTAGGCTGGTGGGGAAGAGGTTCACACAAAGAGGAGGCATAGATTTCATAGAAACCTTCTCACCTAGACACAAGGTGGAGGAAGTGGTGATTATCCTCATCTATGTCGATGATATATTGTGTGTTGGAAACAGCAGGGAGAGGATAGAAAGGTTGACATCTCAACTTAATGAGGAGTTCGAGAGGAAGGATCTTAGCCTTACATAAAAGGTCCTTGGAATGAGAAGAATTTGGGAAAGAGAGAGAAACAGGTTGAAGGTTTCTCAGTCTTCCTACATAGAAAAAGGTGTTGTACAAGTTTTCTATGGAAGATGGTAAACCAGTGAAGATTCTCTTTGCTGGTTATTTCAAGTTCTCCAACAAACAATGTCTTGGAAAGGTGAGAAGAAGAAGGAAATAGAAGAGGTCCTTTACTCTAGTGCGGTTGGATCAGTCATGTTCATGATGGTAAGCATTAGACCCGACATTTTTCAGGCAATAGGTGTTCTCAGCAGATTTGTGAGTAATCCCAAAAATGAGTTTTGTCTTAGGATGAAGTGGTTACTGAGGTACTTGAAGGCTCAGTTGCAGCTGGTGGTAGCACTCTCAACAACCGAGGCTGAGTACATAGCGGCTACTGAAGCCATAAAGGAGGCTATGTGGTGCAAAAGGTCATTGGAATAGAGGAATGTCCTAAAAGAGCAGGTGGTGGTGTCTTCGGATAGCCAAAGTCTGTGGCACTTATGTAGGAACCCGGCGTTCCATGAGAAGACTAAGTATATAGATGTTCGGTATCATTTCATTCAGAAAAATGTTACGGAAGAATGCATTCATGAGGAAAAAGTCGCAACAAAAGAAAATCTAGCAGATTTAGGCACCAAAGTTCTACTTCTAAGAATGTTCAATCATTGCCTTGGACTTCTTAGGATTGGAGTCAGTTGATATAGTGACTCAAGTTGAGTTTGGATCCTGAGTTCTTTGCACAATGGGTTTGAGTTTAATCGCTTAGACAAAGGTAGAGATTGTTGGTATTTGTCTAAGGATTAAATAGGAGAAGAGTTCAACATCAGGTCAGCCTTGTGCACAGTGGCCCACAGCATGCCCAGAAGTCCCCCTCTCTAGGCCGCACCATAGCCCAGCCTTCCCAAGCTGCGGTGCCCAGCAACTGAAGAAAAATGGTGAAGGTTCAACCCTATGTGCGCTGGCCGCCGCAGCGCCAAGCACACCTAGAGCATGTTTTTCAGCCTTTTGAGATAGTGCATGGAGCATGGTTAAAATGCATAGGTTCACTTAAACTCTTAGAGAGCCATGAGTCTTTGGTTCTTGAGATCTAAGGGTAAAAATTGATCTCTAAGATTGGATGAGGAAGTCATTTTCCTATATAAAGAGTCATCTATGAGCCATTTAAGGTGTGATGGAATAATCTCAACAAGAGAGAATGATATGTGAATGTGTGTGAATGCAAAGACACAAAACACACAGGAGAGACTCATTCAAGAGAGAATGGTTGTTTAGAGAGAGAGAGTAGTATAGATTAGGGATTTATAGGCTTTGTAATAGGAATTTTCTTGGGAAAAATTCTAGGGAAACTCTAGTCCTTATCACTTTCTTTTTCTCTTCTTTCGTTCTTCAAGAACTTGAGGATTCTTGAAGAGGTGTTGCTGTAATTGTAAGAACTCTATTGATTTAGTGCAGAGAGCTCGGAGGAGTTCACGGGGACGTAGGCACATTGTCAAACCTCGATAATAATTGCTTGTGTTCTTTCTTTGATTGATGTTTGATTTCTTTTCATTACAAATCATTCTAGACTTGGGTGTTTGGAAGATCACCACCTGGGCATCTTGAGGTGATTTCCAACACTAATCCTATTGATATGACGGCCAACCTTGTCACCAACATGAGTATCTTTTGTTTAGAGCTGTTCTTTTAGGAGTTAAAGCCTTATTCAGGACATGAGCCTACCAGATTATAATGAGTGCTCTAGATACCTGCCCAAGTCTCATGAAAAATGGCACCACCTCTACACTAACATAGGTGGCATCCACCAAGAATGTGCTGTAGTTGGCACTCTATCCTGAAATTAGGGACTATGGATCCATTAAGAGTTTTTAGCTCAACCTTTAATACTACAGTGACACTGCCATACATTATATGGAATGACTCATCACCATCATCTCAATATGATAGTGCCCCATAAAAGTTTTGTGACTTAATTCTTTCCATTGAACCAAATTCATGGGATCTTCAATCACTGTGGTTGGGTATTCATCACATCATTTTATGATCTAGGCGTTAGCCCCATCCCCCTCAATGTTTCGCATACTAAATTTATAGCTAGTGATTTAGTCTGGAGATCCACCAATTTCTTCTCTGACCTTACAGAGTCCATGGGCATAACATCATTCTCAAGTAGCTGCCTCACAATATTATGTCTTTGCAGACTATGCTTGCTCTTCCCATCGTAAAGCTTATTCTTTGCTAAAGTAATGACAGCTTAACAATCATAATGAATAAACACAGGTGGTAGTGGCCTATTCTACAAAGGAATATACATCAACAAATATCTTAGCCATTAGACTTCAGATTTAATTTTTTAAGGCTATAAATTATGGTTCCATAGTGGATTTTACTATGCATGTTTGCTTGGATGATTTCTAAGAAATTGCACCTTCAGTTAGTGTAAACACATAACCACTAGTGAGCTTTAACTCACCAGAGTTTAAGATATTGTTAGCATCACTATACCCTTCAAGGACAATAGGATAATCACATTATGCTAGCTCATAATCAGTGGCTCATTCAAAGTATCTCAATTCTCTTTTTATAGAAACTCAATGTTTCTTATTAGGACTCTTTGTGTATCTGTTTAATCTGTACACTATAGAAATAGTATCAAGACGAGTGTAACTCATCAAATATATTAAACTACCAATAATATATTCATAGTCAGATTGAGATACACATTCTCCTTTATTCTTAACTAAATGCATGTTGGAGTCATAAGGAACAAATGTAGGTTTACAATTAAAATGATCAAATTTTCTCAACATAGTGTGATTGGGATAAACATATCTCATTCCCAATTCTAATAATTTTTATTTCCAAATTCAAATTAGCTTAACCTATATCTTTCATATCAAAATGAGGTAGTGTCAGGATGAAAAATTAATTTTTTTCAAGAGTAGTTTAGTTGGTATCAAAGTTGATGAGGATTTATTAAGGAGTTGGGCAAAGGGCATATATTTCTCTGTTGAGTCACTTCCAGTTAGATATTGATTGGGAGGAAATATGTGTCATTCATCTTTTTGGCAGCAAGTAGTGGATAAAATTTTGAAGAAACTTTTGACTTGGAAAAGTCGATTCATATCAATGGGAGGCAGAATGTGCTTCATTAAAGCCTCACTGAGTTGTATTCCTACGTATTACAAGTCAATTTATAAGATCTCAATGGTTGTAGCTAATTTAATTAAGCATATAAAAAAAAGGTTCTTATAGAATTGGTGCGATGAAAGAAATAGAATTCATTTTGTTGAATGGAACAAATGTTGTTTACATAAAATGAAGGAGGTTTGGGACTCAAAAGTAATAGAGCAATGAACAAAGCACTTCTTGGCGAGTGGGTTTGGCATCTTGTAAATAAAAGAGGCTCTTTTTTTAGTAAAGTTTTGGTCGCCAAATACAGCTTGATAGAATCAAGTTTAAATCCTTGTCCAATTAGATGGAGTAGATGCTCAAGTATATGGAAAGATATTTTATTTTCTGCTTTTAGTGATGATGTTTTGCTAAAATTTTCCAAAAAGAGTATTGGATTTGTGGTGAGAAATGGGAAGATGAATAGATGAAAGGTTTAAATTAAAGTACAATTTCACTCGAATATTTGCTTTAACATGCAACAAATCAGGCAAAGTTGCTGAATTTGGTAAATGGGAACATGGTAGCTAATAGTGGGATGTAGCTTTGAGAAGACAACATTTTAAGTGGGAAAGAGAACAATGGTCTAGTTTCAACTCCTTACTAATGCAAAAGAGACTTACGCAGTTAAATCCTTTTGCCGTTGTGTCTCTGTTAACTCAAGTACGGTGGAAACTTCATTGAGGTCAGTATGGCTAAAATTCTCTCTGCTAAAAGTGGAGTTATTTGTATGGCAACTTGTTCCAAGAAAGATAGGGGTGAAATAAGAGCTTTGTAAAAGACATTGCCCTGCTTTGACAGATGATAAATGTGAATTTTCTCTTTTCATAGGGAATTAGTTGATCATTTGTTTCTACTATGCTCCAAGATATGACAGCTATGGTGTGAGGTATTATCTTGGTGGGAGATCACATAAACTTCTCTAGAAACTGTTAGAATGCTATTCTTTCAATAGAAAGGCTTTGTGTCCAAAGAAAGAAGTGTTAGGCTTCTGGAAATTCATTTCATATGCAATGGTATAGTCCATTTGGTTAGCAAGGAATAATCTGATTTTTAATCAAAAGCCTTTTGAGGTGCGAAGTATTTTAGACTTGATTACAATTTGTATCACTTGGTGATCTAAAGCAAATGGTCTAAGAGGGTTGAACTTCTTGTCAATAAATGAAATAGTCCAGAACATTTCCAAGATTGGAGTTTTCTTGAGAAAGAATGATCCACAGAGATTGGTGGTGTCCTGGTCACCGCCAAGTGCTGAAGGGTGTTGTATTAAATTTAATATAGATGGTGCATCAAACAAAAATCCTGGCAATGCAGGTTTGGAGGAGTTTTGAGAAATTGTATTGGTAAGGTAGTTGCAAAACTATAAGAGTATTGGTGTGGTTATATCAAATCTAGCTAAATTAGTTGTAATCAAGGAGGTGTCGAAGTGGTTTGCCTAGTATATGTTACGGATAGGCCTAAATCCTATATTAAATCTGACTCGGTAGGCCTAACCTGGTTAAGAGATGAAAATAGTAGGCCTTGGAGGTATACTCATATATGAGATGAGTTAGATATTTTGAGAAAGGAGATTGGTTTGTTAAAATACCAAGAGAGGCTAACGAATATGTTGATGGTTTAGCTAAGGCTTGTGTCAATAAGGTGTTCATTTAGTGGAATGGATGGTATGACTCTCTGGTTTGCAGGGTGAAATGACTCTGGTTTGCAGGGTGAAACACCTTCCTGCCATGGATGATTTTGTGGCTATAACGAATTGCTTTTTTCAAATTGTTAAATTGGTGGAAGTGGTTGCTAGTAGTACCTATGTAATATGAACTGGTAGATTTTTGTTCAATACATGTGTTAGATGCTCTGCTTTGGAGTTTAGAGATGAGAGTGAGTCTTTAGGTAGTCACAAGGATTTGCTGCTTAATTGTTTTGTGAGATTTTTTTTTTCTTCAAGTTGTTGATAAAGGCTTAGTATATGTTTTTAAGGCTTGGTCGACATATGTACATCAATTGAGTTATGAAGGTGGGTGTCAGCATCTTTGAATTTGGGTAAAGTTGTATGGCTTTTTGCCTTATTGATCACTAAGAATAATAATACTTATTTTGCTATTAAAAAAGTATATATCGATATCCAAACTTTTCATTAGAGGTGACAAAATATAACCCGACCCGAAAAACCTGACTGGATTAATCCGAAAACATATTAAAATAAAGTGACCCGAACCCGAGACACCCGAAACCCAAAATGACCCGAAACCTAAAATGACTCGAATTCGAATGACCCAAAACCCAAAATGTCCCGAACGATCTGAAACCTGAGATAACTTAAATCTGAACCCGACTTGACTCGAAACCCGAAACAACCTTACTCAAAAACCTAAATTAACCTAATTTTTTTGTAGGAAAATATCTTTTTGGTTAAAATGATAATGGTAAAGTAGAAATTGTTATCACATTATTAACAAAGAGAGGAAAAAAAAAGTAAGAACAACGTTTCTCTATATTTATTAATACTAACACGAACTTAATTAGTAATTACATTGAAATTTAGAAAAGATAAAAATAAGGTAACTTTGCAGGTCAACCTGAATTTAAAAAAATGGGTCAACTCGAAACTCGAGATGACTCGCAGTTCAAATGGCCAAAAACCTGAGAAGATCCGTAACTCGAAACCACCCGAGCCTGAAACGATCCTAACTCGAAACAACTCGTAACCCGAATGACCTGAACTCGACCCGACCCATCTAATTGCTACCTCTACTTTTCATAGTCATGTCAATGGCGAAAAGAGGTCAGTGAATATGGATTGTCTCAAAAGGATACGAAGAATATCTCACATGCATGCCCCAACTTCATTTGGTAGACAGCCACACACATGCGAGTGCAAATATTAAGTAAGAAAAATTTCAACTTCAAAACTCAAGCTTCTTAATATCTTGAATGCCAAAGAAGATTTGAAAGTCCAATTATTCTGTATTAGATATTTACATCGATCATGTATTTTTTGTTATTTTTTAAAATTGAATACAATTATATTATTTTATACTCATTTCCATTTTATCTTTTTTTTTTCATCTAGAAGCACATTACAGTTTGATTTCAATTGCATATTTTAGTGATTCTGCTCAAAACTCTGTCAATTTAATTCCTACGTGACATCAACATACATGCCATCCCATGTTTCATGTATCACCAGCCTAGCTTTCGAGAGTCGGCTCTAATACTATTTTAACGAACCGTCCTCCCACTTGGTACAATATTGTCTACTTTGGCAAACCGAGTCTCATAGTTTTAAAACGCATTGTGCAAGTAAAGGTGATAATCACTTATAAACAGCTTAGTCACATCTTCTCTAGGAGTTGTGTGATACCAAGACTTGACTCCCATCTTGGGGCATCACAATCTCCCCTCATTTGGGCACAATGTCCTCGTTGTGTAGTACCACACTCGGTAACTCACCGCTAAGCTTTCGAGATTTAGCTTTGGTACCACTATAACGACACCTAACCTCCCATTTGGTACAATATTGTTCGCTTTAGCACACTAGGCCTCACGGTTTTAAAACGCATTGTGCAAGTGGAGGTGACAAATCACCTATAAACAGCTCAGTCACGTCCTCCCTAGCTGATGTGGGATACCAAGACTTGATCCACATCTTGGGGTATCACAATCTCTCCTCCTTTGGGCACAGCATTCTTGCTGTGTGGTGTAGTCCACATCTGGCAACCTACCAATTGAAATCGCTAGCCGAGCTTTCGACAGTCGGCTCTAATACCATTTTAACAATCCAACCTTCCATGTGGCACAATGTTGTCTGTTTTGGCAAACCAAATCTCACGGTTTTAAAATGTGTTGTGCAAGTGAAGGTGACAATCACTTATAAACAGCCCAGTCACATCCTCTCAAGCAGATGTGAGATACCAAGAATTGACCCTCATTTTAGGGTGTCACAAAAAAGGTCTTGAGCCAAACTCTCATGTAGTGGTAGCCATAGCACTATACTTTGTTTTTGCAGAATAGCAAGATACAATGGATTTTTTTTGTCCTCCAAGATATGGGATTGTCACCAAGAAGTGTGAGATACCCAGTAGTATATCATATCTGTTGGGGCAGCAAGCCTAGTCAGAATCCATGTAAAAAGATAAATCCAACTTGCTAGAATAAAAGAGAAAAATGCCTATGCCAGGAAAAGCTTTGATGTAGCATTAAACATGAATTGCTGCATCGAAATGGGGCTTGCAAGGCTAGTGCATGGATTGACTTAGCAAATACAATGCTAGGTCTGGTGATTGTAAGGTCGATCAAACAGGTAACCAGACGATGATACGAAGCAAGATCATAAAGAAGCTCACCATCATCTACAAATAACTTACAATGTTGCTCCATAGGAAAGGAAGTTGGTCCTGCACCCAATTGTCTGCTATCTTTGAGAATATGTAACACACACTTGTGTTGTGAAAGGAAAATACAATAGGGAGAATGAGTCACTTCAATGCCCAAAAAATATTTTAAGGTGCCAAGATCTTTGATGTGGAAATGGTGCTGCAGAAAATCTTTCAAGGCAACTATAGTTGTGGGATTATTACTAGTGACGACGATATTGTCAACATAAACTAAGATAGTCGTAAAACTTGATTGCCAAGAGCAAGTGAAATGTGAATGATCAACAAAGGATTGTAAGAAACCAACATCTCATAGGGCGGTGAAGAAATTTTCAAACCGCTCTCTTGAGGCATGTTTAAGTTTATAAATAGATTTTTGAGGACGACACACCCTTTACTCCCCTTGTTTAGCAAATCTCGGAGGAATAAACATATATATCTCTTTGTGAAGATCGCCTTGAAGGAAATCATTATGGACAACAAGTTGATGAAGAGACCATTGTTTGATAGCAGTAACGACTAAAAGGAATCTCACTGTGACAAGCTTGGCAATAGGTGCAAATGTTTCATGATAGCCAATACCTTCTGTTTGTGTGTAGCCCTTAGCTACAAGCCTAGCTTTGTACCATTCTATAATGCCATCACTCTTTTGTTTAATTTTATATACCCATTTGCATCCTATGGGTTAATTCCTCATGGCATCCACATACAGGCCATCCCATGTCTCATGAGTTGCGATATTCCTAGAACGATGTGAGTCCTGAAGAGAACATTCAGCAAACGAAGATAAAACCATAGACTTCAGATCTTTAATCAGCAGCCCCCAAAATAAAACAGATCTTCATTACATAGTTTAATTAACTATATTACACAGGTTAAGCCAAGAATAACAGCAGCACCATAGACAACCAAGCACTAATGATCCATCACAGCCTTTCCTTGACTTTGCTTCTTCAAGTCTCTTTTTCCATCCTCTCAATTTTTCCCAACAAATCAGTGATTACTCTTAAATCGTTTAAGACTATTATTTCTGTTGATCGCTAAAATTGATTAGACTTGTTTTAGTACTACATATAGAAATACTAGCCAGATTGTCTTATTACTATATACGTCTTTTTGGCATATAGTGAGAGACGTGGGACTGTGGGAGGAGATGGGTAGACAAATTAAGATGCATGAGAGAGACTTGGAGGAATGAGAACGAATTAAAAATTTGGAAAAAGAGAATGTAATTAATTTGATTGTTAAAAAAAATACAAATTGTAAAATCATTGGGCTTTCTGAGAAACAGGGGCTTTGATCAACTTTATTTTCTCTGATAATATATTTAGACGCGTGTTCTTTGCTTCAGTCACACTTTACGAAAATAGAAATAATTCTTTAATTCATTTAATTTCATTGGAAAAATGTGATCATCATGATCTAATTTTTTTCTTTTAATTTCGAACAATATGTAAATTTTGCAATAACAATAGATTATATCCTATTGAGATTATAATGCCCATTGATCTAAAATCATCTATGCTCTATGTTGATCAAGTATCTTAATTGAATTACTGTAACAACTAGAATTAAGAAAACTGCCAAATAGGCAAAACATTTCCCAAATTGAAATAAAACAATTGAAAACACGCACGTAAATTAGGGAAAAATGAATGAAAGGTAGAAAATTAGATATAGATTAATTTTGTAAAATTATAATAGTTATATTATGGAGGAAAGAAGGCCAAGTATTCTATTTTTCTTCTTTTTACTATAGCAAACGTTAAGATCCTCTCCAATAACTTGGTAAAATTTTTCTTAAGTGCAACAATGGATGAACACTGCGTCAAAACTATGGACGATGTGGCGTTCATCCAATGGCGTACTTGGAAAATAATTTTCCCAAGTTACTATAGATGATCTTTACTCATAAATGTTTTATTACTTTTAAAGGTATTTTTTCTTGTATTACTGATTTCTAAATGGGAGAAGATCATATCCAGTAATTTGAAAAAAAAAATTCTCATGTGCACTATTGGATGAATGCCACATCATTCATAGTGTTGACGTTTTATTCATCCAATAATACATTTGAAAAAAAAAGTCAAATTACTAGAGAAAATCTTAGTCTTGAATGCATCTTAAATATAATGGCTGATTCTGTGATTCATAGTACTAATATGTAATTAATTAATTTCAAATTTTGTATGAAACAATTCAATGACAATTATTGTATAAAATCCACAGGGTAGCTAGAGAAGACAGTACAAGGATTTCCTTTCTGTTTTTATCTCCATATAAAATGGATATTGAACCTCCATTTCAAGAGAGCTACAAAACCCTATTCTTCAAAAACTCTAATATCAAACCAAATGTCGACAATAATCTTTCAAGTTTGAGGACTGTTTGCTGCCTGTGATTAATCTCGATCATCTAAATTTCGGACAATTAGAGTGAGAAAACTGCGTAAAAGAGATCATTGAAGCTGCTAGTCAATTGGGTTTCTTTCAAGTTGTGAATCATGGGATTCCACATGAGGTTTTGGAGAGAATGCTTTATGAGGAAAAGAAGTTGTTTCACCAACCTTTTTCAAAGAAAGCTCAAGAAAATAACCTGAATTTATCGGCCAATAGTTACCGTTGGGGTAACCCTAAAGCTACTTGTCCAACTCAGTTCCTTTGGTCAGAAGCCTTTCACATATCTCTCAAAGATACTTCAACAATGGATGAAACCAACACTCTTAGGTAGGTACTTTACAGTTTTTTTAGTCCAAACAGTATTTTTTTATTTTATGGTAACTATTATAGTAAGGGTTCATTACCTTAAAAGTTTTAAAGAAATGCATGTTAATCACTAAAGTTTTGGCTTGGCGGAAAATTTTCTTTGAACGTCAAAGAAGAAACGTTATTAATAATAAACCAACACCTTACAAAACTTTCAGAGCAGCAAAACAACACCACCCTTTAGGTAAATCGGTACCCTTTAGATAGAAGTAGATAGAAGTACTTGGGATTGAATTTTTATGTCTTAGGGTTTTATGATATCCTTTGTTTAGGTATCGTTAGGTTGACTGGCGGAAGTGTTTTCAAATGGTTTTTGATAAAATAGTTATGAAACTAAACTTATTTAATGTCTTATAATTAAAATAGTTGTGGAGCCTTTTTTTTTTTTATTTGACTTATTTCTTTTAGAAATAGAAAGTGTTTTGGAAAAATACCAACTAATGCAAAGTTGTTAATCTTGTGTATGGATAGAAGAGTAGTCATTGGTTAAAAAATGGACTTGGGGATACCTTGTGGCTAAACGAGACCAGAAAAAAAAAAGAAAAAAAGGAAAATATCTTTTTATGTTTGATGAATATCTAGTGTTTCCCATGGTACGTAAAAGGACCAGGGAAAGAAGAAAAAAAATTAATGTTATTGATTGTTTCTTTTTTAGTAAAGATTATTAAATACACTCTTTAGTTGACACTCAATTTAACATTCTAGATGATTTAGTTATAATTGTTTAGAAACTTTAATGATAATTGCCATTGAAAATTTTATAATGTTAAAAACGAGTGTTTAAGGGGTGTATTTGAAAATTTTATAATGTTAAAGTAACCTTCTCATCGCATGCTAACACGATGATTGAGGTTCTTTGTCATCGAAGATCATTTAGTTTTGATCGATGTTTGATTTGCTTAAAAACAAAATTTTGAGATTCGATTTGCCATTAAAAAAATTAAGTTAAAATGAGATCACTCAAATCACATAATTAACTTTTCACATCAATTTCTTATATCCAAAGAGCAAATCCTTATTTACTTCTTTCAAACACATTTGCAAATATATGATTTTGAGTCTTATAGTTTTAACCATCTTTGTTTCAGATCAACGATTGAAGTTTACGTGACAAAAGTTGAAAGCCTTGCAAGAAGGCTATGTGCAGTTTTAGCAAAGAACTTGAGCAGTGTCAAATCTACTTACTTTGACGAGAATTGCCCAACGAGCAGCAGTTATCTTTGATTGAACAGATACCCTCCTTGTCCATTCTCTTCTCAAGTCTTTGGACTGGTGCCTCACACTGATACTGATTTCCTCACCGTCGTATTTCAAGACCAGGTTGGAGGGTTGCAACTCAAAAATGGGTGGACACTGGTTTAGTGTAAAACCATCTCCAAAAGCTCTAGTTATCAACATTGGTGACTTATTTCAGGTAATTTATAAGAATAATTATTTATATATACATATGAGTTTGATATACGTTGTCGTCTCATTTTCCATTAATTGAAGTTTTTAAGATAATTAATAACTAACATAGTATCAAAGCTAAAAGGTGTTGTATTCAAATCTTGATAGCCTCGTTTGTTTGTGTATTTGTGATAAATATTTGGCTTAGTGTTTGTCTTTATTTTGAGTAAATGAGTTTATTTTGCTTCTGTTTCGGGTTTTACTAGGTCTATGTCAATTCTATACAGATGAGGGGATGTGTTAAAGTATGTATATAGAACTTGATAGACATTGTTGACCAATTTGTTTTAGCTTAAAATTTTGAGATATAAATACATATAAAAAATTTAAGATATATATGTTAGCCAAGTGCATATAATTTAAAAATGATCGGTACAATTTCCTTTTTAATAGAAGTTCATCACTTTTTAGATTTAAAATTGAAACCAAAATTCAAAGTTAGATCATCAACAAAATTATGAATGAGTTTGTACCAAATGAGAAAATATGAAATTTGACTTAAATTGAATTGACATAAAAAAAACTTCAATGATTTTATATTCACTACTTAAGACCTAAACTAAAGGGTATTGGAGTCAATTTGCTGTTAACATAGTACACAACTTAAAGATAATCTTTGTCTCAAAATGAATGTTAACTTCAACTATTCATCTAATTAAATGATTAATTATTTTTTAATAATAATTTAGTATAGTAATTATATTTTTTTAAAATATACTCTCATAAAATTAACAAGTATTCAAAATTTATTTTTTATAATTTTAAATTAAAAAATTTAGGGTCAAAATTGCTTATATTTATATGAATTTATACATTGCCACGTGAATTTGTTTCATCGGATGTCAAGAGTGGTTATAGCACGTAGACTATATAGTGGTTGTAAAGAATCCTTCTCCAAATAATCCACATGAAAGTCACATGTGAGGCACTGACATGGCATGTCCAGTTGACACTAATGAGTGAGATCTTAGCTGTCAAAGATAGGGGTGGCAATTTTAGACCCGACACGACACGAAATAAAGCGTGTTAGTGTTGAGTATCATCGGGTTGGTGTCGTAATTGTGTCGACACGATTATGACACGGAATAATCGTGTTGTGTCGCGGGTTAACCCGCCAACCCGAAATGACACGATTAATGGGTCGCGGGTTGATGGGTCGTGTTGACACGATTATGACCCATGACCTGTTTATGACCCATTTAAAAAATTTATATATTAAATTTAAAAATAAAAAAAAATAAAAACTTAGTATATATATAAATAAACCCTAAATTCATTTGCGTGTTTGGTCAACTCTCCTTGCACACCGCTCTCTCTCTCTTCCTTCATCTCTTCTCACTTTCTCTTGGTTTGTGCTCGCCATCTCTCTCCGCACTCTGTATCTGATCTCTTCTCCCTCTTTCTTTGCTGCCGCGCGCTGCCTTCATCTGTTACCTCAGCGTGAAAGTGTATTTTTGGTTGATTTTTTTAGGTGTAATTCTACAACCTTCTAACTCTATAAATACTGATTTAGTGTTTTCATTTTGTAGGTTTTTTCAGCGCAAGGGGAGAGTGGAGAAAGAAGAGAATAAACACTGAAGATCTCAAGTGTTTTCTTCTAATTTCTTTGTGGAAATTTGAAGAGAATACAAAGGAGCTCTAAATTTTAGGGTTTTATTTCTTCGTAAGTTTTTTGTAAATCAATGAGTTTGGGTTGGATTTTAGATTGGGAAAATTAGTGTTACTCTACTTTGAACCTCTGATTTCGGGTTACACTTGGCAAAGGAATTCTCTCGAAATTTAGAGAAGCTATCCTCTCTGCACTCAGGTATAATTTCTCCCTTTGTGTTCCATTTCTCTCATTGTGCGTGTTGTGAGGTGAGTTTGACTTGCCATTTGGTTCCTAAATGTTGTATAAGTGCTTAGATCTCTCTATACGAGTTACTGTGATGCATCTAGGATTTATTTGAGTATTTGGATGATACTGTCAGGTGAAATGTGCATTATAGTATGATGCCACTCTTTCTTGGAGTCCTATATTTGAGTATAGTGATCTGAGCATTCAAAATTATTATTGTGTATCGTTGAAAAGAAACCAATACTCTATGTGAGCCATTTATCTATGAAAATCCACATTAAACAGTCATCAATCTTTAAGTTTCTTGACAGATTCAATACCTCTATTCTCATCTCTAGTAGTAATTAAGTTTCAACTTGAAATTTATGGACCTTTTGAAAATGTCAAGCACTGTTTTCAAGATACAAGTTCCATTGAACCAATTCGTTATCTGAGTCTCTATAAACAAGCACTAAACCAAATGATAAATTGAAAAATTTATCCATTAATATGGTCTTCAAGTCTTTCAAGTATGCTGTGATATTTTGGCAAATTGAATTAAAGAGGAAAATGTATAATAGTGAGGTTTAGACTATAGAGATGGTTTTTTTTCCCCCTATATCTGTTGGATTTGCTGCCTACACTAAGGATCATTGAAAATTTTAACATATGATTATGCATGTCACTTATATGACACTAGTAAACAGGCCATTAATAAAACTCTATTTTCATTTATAGATTTGTATTTTCTATTTGAACCATTGCAAGACTCATATATCTCCCTATTCTCTTGGACTGTATGATATATTTTTAATATTTATACATATTTTGATATTTTTGGTATCTTGTGTTTTGAAGCAAATTATCAATATGAGTTCTCAATCACTAGCTCAAAAGGTAACAAGAAGGGCAAAGAGATAAACTACTTAACTTGGACTCCTGATATGGACAGTATATTATCTAGTGTAATGATAGAGCAAATGAATCTTGGTCATAGATTAGATGGTAAACTTGTTTGGAAAACAATTGTTGACTGTTGCTATTAATACTTTGAAAGAGCGAGTGGGTAAAATTGTGACAAAATAAAATGTCCATTCTCCACTGCTTGCCATTGATGACTTGCAAACTGTTGGCTGGCAATGATTATGGTTATTTTGGAATGAAACATTGGTGTTTACTCTTATTGGTTGTATGGAGAACAAGGTAACAAGTAATCACAAATAATATTATTGAACTGACCATGCTAATATTTTTATTTATATTTCTAGTTTCTCTTTGAGTGTTTTTTTGCTTATGCCTTATATTATATTCAGATTTGCAAAGACTCGTGGCTTGCTTGTTTTAACATTTGTTTTATTTTTTTTCTTTGTAGAAATGGCCACAAAAGCAATGGAGGAGCTTACTTATGATGTAATGGATATGAATATGAATATGAATGAGAATGAATCATTTCTACCTCCATCTGAGGGTTTTGCTGCTAATTTGGTTGGCTAATGTTGTAATATTGTGTACTTGTAATTGAATGGCTTATGAGTTACGACTTATGGTGTGATTGTTTCTTTCTTCTTTTTTTTTTTTTTTTTTTTTTTTGCTTATGGTTAAACCAATATGGATAATAGTTGACAATATAATGTTTATGTTATTAATTGGCTTTTTTTATGTATATTTGGATCATGAATATGTTGAATTTGGATTATGAATTATTAGATGATAACTTATATTTGCTTATGTAATAAACAGGTCATGGTGGGTTAATCGTGTCGTGCTGTCGTGTCGTGTCGTGTCGGATTATTAAAAATTAGGCGTGTCGTGTTGTCGTGTCGGGTCTAACACGAAACGTTTGTTAAACTGGTTAAACATGTCGTGTCGTGTCGGGTCTAACATGACCCGTTTAGTAAACGGGTTAAATGTGTCGTGTCATGTTATCCATTTAATAATCGTGTCGTGTTCCTGTTGGGTTTTCTTGACACGAGTAATAATCGTGTCATGTTCGTGTCAATCCATTTAGTGTTACACCCAACTTTGACACGATACGAGCACGACCTGTCAACCCAAATTGCCACCCCTAGTCAAAGATAATGAAGTTTCCCACCAAAAAAAAAAAAATCACTAATTTGTCTATAAATAGACGCATTTGGATCGTTTGTAGGGATCTAAAACTTTTTTTTCTTTGATGAAGAAACTGAAGAATTCCTATTTGATTTTCATTGAGCGTCATGAACGTTGCGATTCAGATTCTTCTCTTTTATTTAGATCTTTATAAACAGATTTAGAGTGAGAAAATTAATAAAGCAATTTTTTTTTTTTAGATTTTGTGACCGACGACTCTATATTTATTATTAAATTTGTGGTTTTTGAAATTTCACCTTTGTAACTTCAAAAAAATCAGCTGTGAAATTTCATTTATGCAAATGGCTTTAACACTCCAAAATCAACTTTGGACACTCTTTCATGTGAGATTAAAAAGTTCAAATTTTGAAAAGCGAATGTCATCTTCCTTTCTTTTAATTAAGTTTGGGTTCCCATATATATGATGCAGGCATTGAGCAATGGTGTTTACAAGAGTCTTGAACACCGAGTCGTGGCTCCTCGAGAAGTTGAAAGGTTCTCTACAGCATACTTCTTCTGCCCCTCTTACGATGCTGTGATACAAAACTGCTGCAAGCCAGCACTCTACAGGAAGTTCAGTTTCATAGAGTATAAACTGCAAACCCAACAGGATATTGAAGTAACTGGTGACAAAGTAGGGCTCTCTAGGTTTCTCCTATGAAACAAATTTAGACTAAGAACATAAATAACTTTTATGCAACAGTACTAAAGGTGTTTTTTTTTTTCCTAATTAGCTGGTATTGCTATGCTCTGTTTTTCGGTAGTTTGGGTTGCAATTTCGATTTTTGCAGGACCCTTGCATGTCCTTATAATAAAGTTTTTTGGCTTTTTAAAAAAAATCATGTTTAGACACTGACATTAACATCCTTAACATATTAATGTTTTTAGTAATTATATATATATATATATATATATATATATATATATATATATATATATATATAGACACACACTCACACATATTTTAGAAGTTGTCAACTACATAATTAGCTCTATGGAAAAAAGCATGACTATTCAAATCATCGGTTGGGACACCCAATTTAAATCATTCCTCACATCTCATTCGCCTTTCTGATTTTGTAGGCTTTAGTACTCGTTGACCATCGATTAGTACTTATGTTACAGTTTGCAGTTTTTCATTGCTCAGCTCCATCCCGAAGATCTGGTTTTCAAAGAATCAAATTTGTTACGATTCTAACCCCTGGATCTCAACCAGCAGCCCATTAACCACCATTAACCCTTTTTTTTCTCTCTGCACTTCAAACAACACCACCACCATAAGTTAAAGCTTGCAGAAACTACATACGTTTTTTTATCACAAATACTAGGTTTTTGTTTAGAAAATTATGTAATAGGTCGGGTTCAATAATACCTTTCCCTTTTACAAAAGCTCACTAGCCAAAATCTCATATTTTATGTAATTGGTTCCATTTTTCTAAAGCAAGTCAAGTCTCTCAAGTTCGTTGAATTCTCCAAGAGCACGGTGGATCTCTGAGGTTGATTTATGGTTAATTCGTCCTAGCTCTGTATGCTATAGAAAAAGTCTTTCTTGAAAAAAATTAGTAATATTTTATGGTTAATTCGTCCTAGCTCTGTATGCTACAGAAAGAAAACAAGAACATGCTTTTAATTATGTTTAAACCTCCGTGAACTCACTGTGAATGAGTTCCCAGCATGTTTAGAATGAACGTATGTCTTGTTTTTTACCATTTGTCGTTACAAAAATCAGTTTTATTGTAATCTAATGGCTGAACCCATATCGGTACCCCGTGGTCACCGATCGTGAGCCATACAATACGGATCGACAACCTTGTGGCTCTGATCAATATTTACTTGGTAGAAGCTTTTAGAAATGTTTAAATATTGTTGTTTTGATCCATGAATGCTATGCTCATGCTGATTCTTCTTATATATGCAGTTAAATCTCGTCAAATGCTTCTTTAGTGTCTAAATCACTACAACATATTAGGCGAACGCCGGCGTTTTTTTTTTTTGCATATTTTGGCGCTTTAAAGTGCCACAATATGCATTACCGGCACTTCCAAAGCGCCGGATGAAGTGCCGGTATGTGTGGTGTCGAAGCACAAATACCGGCGCTTAAAGAAAGCGCCGCAATATGCATATTTTTTCGGCGCTTAGAAGCACTGGTATATAGCGGCGCTTCAATACCGGCGCTTCTAAGCACCGGTATATACCGGACATTTTATGCATATTGCGACCCTTTAAAACGCCACTAAAAGTACGGTTTTAATTTGTGTTTTTACATTATTTTGACTTAAATATCAACACTATTCACCATTCAATAAATAAAATATACCATAAAATACAAAAAAAATTCAAATGGTTTTCGATATATAAAATGCATCAAACATCCATAAAAATTCCTTCAGTCAACACAAAAGCCATCTTATTTACACAAAAAAACAATCATAGTTTCACATATAAAATTCATACAAAAACAAAGTAATGGAAATTTAGTATGAAAAAATATTTTAGCATCGCGAAATCAATCATGAGGTCCTCTATTAACCAAATACTGTAGTAAAGATTTCAGCTCATCCATTTGGTATTGCATATTATTCATTTGATCATCGTGCCTCGCTGTTATTTGTTGAATTTGTTGCACATGTTGTTGATTGTTTTCTTCTATTTGTGCTCTCAGACTATTTATCTCTTTAGCATAAGCCCCATGGTATCCCATATCATTCCTCATCTGAGTTGAAAGTCCATACACAGCAGAGGGTGTAACTCCAAACCCTTGACCTCGGACACGACCAGAACTCTCTTCACCCATAAGCTCGGTGAAGACTTCATTTTGTATTGCTAAATATTTGCTAGCATCAGAGGATCCTGAAGCTGCAACAAGTTCAGCAACACGAACTTCAACTGTCACCTACAATTACGAAACAATAAAGATTAAACTCCTCTAAATATTGAGTAGCTAATTGCAAGGAAATTTACATAAAACAATAGTTGTTTATCATATTTTGTAGAAAAACTGGCAGAATTTCCTCTATTTTTCCATAAAACCTCATGCAAAAGAAAAACAAATATACAATCCAAACAATAATACAAACTAATTTTCAGTCATAAATGCGGAAACCAAATAACAGAAGACAGCCATAGCATCGTTCATCTCACTCTAGATCTTGTGACTTTTACCAATACTGTTTTCTGACAAGGTTGAGACTTGAGACACTCGAACATTGTTTAAGCAATGTATTACTCTACGAAATGGATATAAACAAACAAACTGATAGATAAATAGATAAAAAGTGATATAGGACAAAGACTCTCTAATTTAGTTCCACCCCTGTATGCAGGCATGCCAATGAGTTTAAGAGGAAAGAGGAAAGAGGAAATGAAACGAAAGAAAAACAAGGAAAACACTAAGGAAAGAAGATAAAAAAATATGCATGACAAGCACTGCTTTTTTTTGGGATAGGTATGCATGACATTCACTACTGAACCTACCATCTAAATGTGACTTTGTCTAAAAGCGCTAGTGTTAGTCATGTAAAGACTCAACAAACTTAATCAGACGACTTTTAGGCACAAAGACTCAACAATTATACAACCAAGGAAATATGACCTAAAAGTGTATGCCCAAGAAACAAAGCCTAGCACCACAAGCAGGACAACAACATTTATGATACTTATCATTTATGTTTGATGATCTGCAGAATGCAGTGAAGATTTTTCAATGAAAAACAACACAATCATCACAAGTCAGTGCAAAGGACCAAATTACCAACCCAGTGCCTATTGCAATGGTTTGAAGGAATTTTCTTGTCCTTACAAAGATCTTATAAACAACGAAACAACCGATTGTGCTTCCACAATGTTCAACTACATAAATCTCTACGGCAAATACCCACCTGGCCTCTTTTCCAATACTTGCAAGGAAGGGAAAGAAGGTCTTGACTCTCGTATAGTGTATAATCGATCCACTATATTTCTTATGTTCTCTACTTCCTTTCTAGTGTTACTGTTCCAGCTCTTCTGAATGGACAAATAAAAACTGATATTAGCGTTTTATCTTCTTGTCTGAATCATGGTGTCCTTCAATGTCTGGTTTTTGGATGTTTGCTTTCTCCAATTTGTAAGCTACATTCAGTATGTTTTTTTAAACTAGAATTGGGCTATGATTGTGACCCTATAATCTGTTTGTGTGTCTAAAGCAAGTCTTTCTAATTCTGGCTCAATTCTCTCAGGCCATTTTATATGCTCAACCAATTTAGAGTTTGTGAGATAGTCTATTTTCATAATCTATGTGACCTATTGGTATATCGGATTAAAAGAAAGTAAGATGAAAAGTAAAGGAGGATAAGATGAGACAATGATTTCATTGATGAAGGAATGTGATCCCTAGTGAAAAGAAAAGGACTTGTCATTGCAGCATGACTGCCACTAGGAATGGTTAAAAGAGAAGATCATGAAAATTCAATACTGAACATGATGCATCACTACCTAACTTGTTCTTACTATTTTTTTATTTTTGGCGATTATTACTATTTGCAGTCTTGAAAATTCAGTTATCCATTTGTCAATCAAACTCCACTAAATAATCTTCAAGGCTGGTCAATAGGTACTTTTCAATACATCTCTGTAAAGCTATGATTAAGGTGTTAAAACTTGGGAGAAACTCAGTTGGCATAAAATCTAACATGTCAGAGAACTCATTTTCATATTACCCTTTTTGCTTTCTTATATAGATTCTATATTCCATGGTCCAACCATTTCAAATTGCCATTACTAAACAAGCAGGCAATTTACATGAGATTCAAACTCATCTTTTCACATTATCTGCACTATTTCTATGATGGATACATTTGAGGTGTTGATTGAAAGACTATACCAAAACAGAAAATGCACTAAAAGGTGCTAACAAAGTTTTCTCACCGACGATAACACAGGTAAAAAAAAAAAGCAACATCACAATCAAGAACAAAGATAACACCAATAATTGCAAAGTAACAGAAGATTTTTCATTTCTGTATCGCCCCAAATCATATATAGCCCTCAATTGATGGACTTATCAAAAAAAAAGGGTTGTTGGGATCTAATTTTGTAATTTCCCCTGAAACAACATCTAGTTTTGCACATCATGTAATCACTTAAGCAAGCAATCTGTTCCAAAATCCAGACAGTGGCAACCCAATAATACTATTTTTTTCCTTTATGTTTTCTCCACTCAAAAAAACAACTAACACCAAAGAAACTACAGAGGCATCTTACATTATTACAAGAAGTCTTGTTGTCACCAACATATACTATTGTCAACCAAAATTCTTACAATCTTACCATTTACAAATTATATAGTAAATGCCTTCCAAGCCTAAGGTTTACCAATAAAAAAACTAAGAGGTATGTTGAAGCTCAATAGTAAATGTTAGAAAGGAATACTTACTTTTTTTACTATAACTTAAGTCACTGAATAAACACTTACTGGAGTTTCATTTTAGATCACAAAAACCGTTTAATGTATCAAAAAGAAAATATCATAGTACTGTTCAAGGATTGAGTAGCGCCCACGGCATCATGTTCAAGGGTCAGGCTCTCAATCTTTTAGTTTAAATCCTAACCTCTTACTAATTCTCTATAGCCCTGATTTCTTCCATACAGCTTTTATGGCCACAATGGAATCATAATACACAGGAACTCTTCTAATTCATTCCAAGCTAATTTATCTTTCTGCAGGATTTCCTACTACTCGGCAATTAGAGCATGACACATCCAACATAAAGAGATAAACTCAGAGAAGTATCCAAAAAACTTAGAGAAGCAATATCAAATGATTGATCCTAACAAAAAAAATTGCAAAGAAAAAAAAATCAAGAAAACAAAGCTGCAAACAAAGAGAAATCCAAACTTGAAGAACAAAATGATTTATACTAAATTTAAGCATTTTGATTGCGTAAAATGTCTCTAAAGTTTCCATTAATTATCTTTCAACTATAGAACAAAAATAGTTGGCAACCAATGAATCTTACAAATAACAGGTGAAACTAAAATGCTCAAGTCTATAACCATAACAGACAGCGCGATAATGTAGATATTAATTTCAGCACTTAAAAAGATAGTTCCAGCCTCAAAAAGCTTCAAAAACACTTTTACAACCCCTTAAGGAATCGAACATTACAGAGAATGACAAAAAAGATTAGAAAAACACAAATATACAATATGTTCAGCACCAGTTCTACGCAGCACGAGTTCAAGGAAAGTAACCGAGTGAACAAACAAAGAATTAATCATGAATTATTCATTTATTCTCACCTTTCTTTATGTACGTTTGGAACCAGTAAATGATAAATTCTTAAATATTAAGAGACATTGATTGAGACAATTTATTTTTAATAGGCACTAGTTAAGGGATTTAAGATTTCCTAATAGAAAAATATCAGCATGCTGAATTTTTGTTCTACTAAGTTGTATTTTCACTAAAAAAAAAAACATAACATTGCATTGGCATTTCTTCTTCCATCCCACCACTATTCATTCAACAACTCATATTATCCCACCACTCCGCCACTACTAAGTTGTATTTTTGCAAGGTTTTTATTTTTATGCTGCAAATGAGATTCATTGGATCTATAAACTACATAATGAGATGTATTCCTTATCCTTAATGTGATTGGGGTTTGATCATTTATCTTTGAAATGAACAGTAAAAGATAAACTCAGCTTAACATTTGGCAACCATGACAAATAAATACAATTTTCATCTTTGATCAACCAACAAATGTACAATGAACTTACCATAAATTGTCATAATGCATCATCAATAAAAGTCTCATCCTTGTGTTTATGAGTTTCAGCAAAAAATTCTACGTGCCCGGGCTCATTCCTATGTGTCATCTCCTACCATGTATGAAAAGAGTTCAAATTGTGACTCAATACACTACATCTCAAATGAAAGATTGGATGAATGAAGCAAATTAACTCACATATTCATCCCGTCTTCTGGCAAAACTCTTTGAACCAGACGTGTGAGGACATTGTTGTCTTTCATGTGCCACATTCCCTATAGTAGAATATTTCTACACCAATTGAATAATCAGTCATTATTAGAAAAATAGAAACAATGAGAATCCAAATGAATATAATTATCTTAAAACAACCTCACTCTACTCAGAGAACTAGTAGTTCACCAGTTGCTTCCACTGGTCTTGATCTACTCCTTTTGGGACATCATTGCTCAAAACTTGTTGTTTTGTTTTATTCCTCACGTGGTCCCTTTTAAGCACATATCGGTAGTCCTTCCATTTTTTCCCTATCATCCTCAACAAAATTTTGTCTATCGCATCAATCATAAGGTAATGGAACTTCCTCTAACACAAAGAAAGGAAATCGATGTCAAATAAGCATTATTGGTGTTAGGCATTATGCATGTACAACACCACGAAAACAAATAAACAAAAAAAAATTTGGAGGCAATCAATGGTTATTAAGTTGTTACTTACGCGAATCAATATAACAAGTTCCTTCTTGTATCTAGAAGGGACCTTCTTCCAATCCATGTAATTAAGCGGACAAAGGTTCCCTCTCTTTGCAACCTTGCCCAACCAGCTACTTAACATTTGGCCACCTTTCTTAATAGGCTGATGACGTGCATTGAAGTGGGCCATAATTTTTTCCCCATGTTCAAAGGACCACACTTGTGAGGTTCTCAGGACACGTGTTTGCTTCCTCACCCTCCCTTCAGAATCTATACATTGAAAACATAAATTTTATAATTAGTATAACAATGTGGTTTCAAATTAGTTATAGAGAAAATGTATTATAATACAAAAATTACCAATTATCTCGTATTGTTCACTATCATTTGATCACTTCCCGTTGTTATTGGATCGGTATCAGAATCATTTTGCAAGTCATGATCATCATCAAGGTGATACTCATGCTCATGATGAATATCTTCTTAATGGTGTGAAGACTCAACTGTATACTGGTTTGTCATGTTATCTTTAACTGAGGGAGGGATATTTTTTGACCTATACATCTTGCAATCTGTGTACATAAAAACATTAAAATGATTATATCTCACACTATCAAGAATGCATTAAAAGTTAACAAGAATTAGAAGAACCACACATGAAAGATAGGAATGGTCAAGGGTTGTAGCAAATGCAGCAATCAATAACTTCAGAGTACCTGAGAACAAATGAACAAATAAGTGCTTCAAATAGGATTTAAAGAACAAGCAATAATCAATGATACAACTAAAACAGAAATTTACGCCATTCTAAAGTAGCATTCCACAAACTGTATGCAAAAAAGTTCAGGACTCTTGTTCTGTGTAATACAAAGCAACAGTAACCCGATAGATTACAATAAAACCTTACAAAACTCGTTGACACAAATTTCCATCACATAAATACACATCCAAATATAATTACACAGAAATGCACATAAAACTAGTTGGTATCTTCGTCAATATCCATCCTAGCTCAAGTTGAGATACAATCTAGTTGATCGTCTACCACTACATTAGAAGGCATGCACTGATTGTAAGTGTCATCATCCTCTTCTTGTGTTTTTTCTCCCATTTCATATAGGTCCCTTGGCTTTGTGATCACAACATGATACCATTCCTTTCTTGTTAGGTCTTGCACATAAAACACTTGTTTCGCTTGAGGTGAAAGTACAAACGAGTCATCCTTAAATAACTGACTAGTGTGTATTAACCTACTCAAGTTCACGAGAATGCACTATTGTGTCGATTATCTACCTAAATTAATATGCAAATAATCGCACTCGTTTTACTTGCAAGTGCACAAGGTCTGTGGTAGCATAGTGTGCGAGTGCGAGATCATTTCCATAGGGATTGGTGAATTTCTTTCTAGGACTGATTTCTTCAAGTTTGAAAAGAGAAATAATAGTTGATTATGAGTGAATAAAAATAATGAGAATATAGGACTATAATATCCACCCTAATTATACTTTCCCACTAAGTAAAGTTTCAATGCTCTAGCCTTGTCATGAATATCTAATGGTTGCCCACCTAAGGGTTTGGTCTACACCTTAGGCTATTGATCTCCCTATGCAACGAGTTAGGCATGGTGTATACTCTAACTCTTTTCTCTCTTAAGGGATTCAGCATGGGTTTATACTAAGTTATTCCTTAAGAGAGCATGAAGGCTATGGAGATCGGTAACCATACAAAACCTAGGGCTTGGTCTGCTCCCGGTTTCCCATGTTGATTAACCCGGGAATCCGGTGTGGACATCCCTTGTTACTAATGTCGAACCCAGGACTCGGTCATCCAAATTGATCCAACTAACCTATCCATACCACATGCATATGTTGATCAGGCACACACATACAAGGAATTTAAATACAAACAGGTATTAATCAAGTTAAACATTCAGACAGGGCTATTCGCAAAGATAGTCAATGAATAGATATGTGGAAAAGCATAACTAGGGCTTCAATCGAGCCCTTTAGGTGTTTAGTTACACATGCTAAGTAGAATAAACATGCTAAACATTATGAAAATAAAAACTGAAAAGTAAAACCGAAGAAGTCTCAGGAGATGAGTCGTCAATTCCTCTCCTACGCTCTCTACTTTGAGTCTAGAACAAAAGATGATCTATTATATGTTTTTACAAGGCTATTTATAGGGTCTCGAAACCCTAATTCCTATTTGGAGTCGGAGGACTTCTTTCCAATTCTGGCTTCTGCCACCTCTGGAGTAATTGCGTTCGAGCGTATGCGGGTTGCGCTCCAGCGCAGATATGTGCTCAAGCCTTCTTCAAGTGCGCTCTTGTCCTTGTGCGCTCAATCTCAATGAGGTGCACTCGAGCGCACCTTGCTGGATGGCAGAACTTCATTTTTTTCTCCTAAAAGCTCCAATTTATTATCTTTTTGTCCAAGTCCTAAGAAAAACACATAAAATACAAAAATGAAGTAAAATCCATATAATTAGCTAGGTAAAGAGTCTAACAAGTGTAAATTAGGGGGCTTAAATATGACTATTTAAGCACTTATCACAACCCAAACTTACATATTGCTAGTCCCTTAACAATATAAAACTAAAGACTATGCTAAAACAAAATGTTAAAAGATAAATTCATTCTCATGATACTCAAAAATTTGAGTTGTGCATAAAAACTATGATAACCGTTCATGAGTAAGCTTAAAATAAAAACACATTTTGGATTGTAATAGGACTTTCAAAAGTTTTATGTTGCTTACCTAAGGTTGGCTTAAGGCATCGCAAGTTTGATTTGTGTGTGATAAGTTAGCACATATAAGATGGGACTTCCATATAATTTTAGTGTATAGTACTTCGGTGCCCAAATCTTTATCGAATTTCTTGTTAAAGAGAACAAAATGGCATAATACTTGTTTTTCTTTTTCTTTTATCATGCGATCTTTGCCATGTTGAGTTCCGTCGAGCTTTCTATTTGACCTTTGTAGTGTGTTTGGCCAATAACTCCCAAACAGATAGTTTTAGGGTATTAGGTGTAAAAACACCCCTAAGGACTTACTAACTTGAGTCAAAAAAGCTACAGAACTAACAGGTTTTTATACTTTTTAATGAAATTCCAACCTTTTGACGTGAACTCTCAATGCTTACTGAGGCAAGAGGCCCAGTTACTAAGTGAAAATTTCCATTATGATCATTAAGGGCTTACTTCCCACCTTTTGATGTGAACACTCAATGCTTACTGAGGCAAGAGGCCCAGTTACTCAGGGGAAATTTCTTAATGATTTTTAGAAGCTTTTTGGATTTCTTTTTGCATGATGATTATTTTTCTTTATTTTTATTATGCCAAATGGTTCTTTTCAACAAGTTATCCGATTACAGTTTAGGTAATGGAAACAATACAGAAGAATTATATGTCATACCCCACACAAATGCGTGCTAAATGTGCTTGTGCAAATTTAGATCAAACCCATGAGTTCTTAGGTGCGTTGAGGTAGGTAACTAAACTTTGTAAAACTCCTATTGCAAGACTATGTGTTCTAGCTTTTAAGCTTACTAATGAAGTGTTATCAAAAAAAATTTTAATTTAACCAAAATTTTTGTTTATCAACAGAACATGCATTTATCTTCCTAAAAAAACTGGGACTTAGTGTGTGCGCATGTGTTTTAAGTACGTGTGTGATAGTATCTAGTATCTCCCACTACCCCCAAACTTAAAATACACATTGTCCCCAATGTGTGTGGCATGGAAAGATCGACCTGGGAGATGGAGAACTAGGTTGTTTGCTTGCTTGTATACGCCCCCAAACTTGAACTGGATGCACGCACTAAGTACCTGACAAAGGAAAACAAATGTTGTTTCGGAAAACAAAATATAAATAGTAGACATATAAATATGATTATAAATAAACAAAAAGTACTAAAATGAAAAGGATATGTCTGGGGTGCCTCCCATGTGCGCTAAGTTTAACATCTTCAGCCAGACAGGGTATCTCCTCACTGCTGATCATCAGTGGGTGCAGTCGAGAAGGTATCGGGTGCAGGAGGTAAACGGTCAAGGATGGCCTGCATCATCGCCTCCTGTCATGTGATTTGTGCCTCTAACCTATCGATCTGCTGATGGATCAAATGAGCTGCCTCACAATCCTCTTGATGAATATCGGATAGTTCACAGCGAAAAGAAGATAGCTCGTCTAGGAGATGCTGATATTCCATGGAGCCCATGTCTGTATGATCCCCCTCCCATGAAGGGCTCACCGGTGGATGCTCGGCCTCCATCGGATCATCCGCTATCGGATCATCGGCAACACGCTCGGTGGGAGAAATCTGTGCCCGGGGTCCTCGAGGCATGTGTGACTGGCTGAGGCTCCACTGTGCTCTCCCAAAGAAATGATGGTCACTAATCGGCCCATCTACAGAGGATCCTCGAATCCCCTTCTTCTTGAATATATGATTGAGCAAGAAAGGGAAAAGAAGACCCAAAGCATTAGCTATGATCATCTACTGGTTATGTACCCTATCCCAAAACTTGTGAATCTGACTCCATATGACCACTGGGATGGAGTACCAATGACCCTGGTGAAAAGCATAGAGGGCTTATAAGAACTGATCTCGCCTCTGTGTCTTGTGCCCAAGGGGACACACATTCTGCTGTAGGACTGAGTCAATGAACCATAAACGGGGTGGCAACCTCGACCAGCTCCCCGCATTGTTTTGGCAGTCAGTATACTGCCCCGCACACATGTCCTCAATGATGTGTGGGAGTGGGAATGAGTCAGGATGTTCCTCTATGTGGCTGTCCTCGGGTGGGGACTCATCGCAGCAGTGTAGAGAGCTGGTTATGTCAGTGGTGGTCAGCTCGATGGATTGGCCCTATACTGAAGAAGATAAGATCTCCGGCTTGGTGCAGTCATAGGTCAGGTTCTCGTAGAAACTGACCACGAATCGAATATATGCTGTCGAGCAGGCCGACTTAAATAGCCGCTTAAGTTCTCGGCGTTTGAATTTTTGGACTGCCCACCTCGTGGCGTCCAAAGTCTTGAAGTCCTCTTCGATATTAAATGTAGTCTCAAGTAGTACCTCACGCTGTTCGAAGCTAGGCCGAGATATCGGATGACGACTGCTTGCAGCTCGGGATGTGGAAACCATGTTTTCAGAATCTAGGTAAGTACTACTGTCAAAATTATGCTCGATCGCTTGGTATTATGCGCTCGATCGCACAAGGAGTAATGCGCTCGATCGTTAGTGCCTAGCACTCGGTCAGGCACTTTTTCGAACACTTGATGTGCACCAAAAACCAGAAGCTGTAGAACGTTTCACACCCTTGATTCAAACCTCCTGCAGATGTAAGGATACCCGATCAATATACAAGAATAACATATATCTAGATAACGTATGTGCATATTGAAGTTCAAATGTCAGGTGTGTGAGTATTTAAGAAACACCAAACCAAAAAGAATGTGTGTATACCTTGTGTGTGGAGGAGGGTAACGTATATGCAAGGAAATGTGGTGGATCGGTGGTGGTTTTAGGTGGTGAAGTGGTGGTGTGGTGGATGAGGCTTGAGTGCAGTGATCGTGTACGACTTAGGGCGAGAGGAAGCAAGTGCGATTTTTAGGGTGTATGGTGCGCTAAAGTGTAAATAAGAGAAGAAAGGAAGCTGCGTATAATATGTACGTGCATTCCCTGCCCCGATTACGCTTGAGCGCATTTGCTGAGTGCACTCGATCGCATGATGCACAAGTACATAAAGTATTGCGCTCGTTCGCAATGCAGGGCGAGGTGGTGCTCGAGCATATGAGGTATGTGCTCGATCGCATGCCAGAAATTTGTAAAAAACATAAAGGAATGAGGAAAAGCAAAAAAAAATATGGAAATGATACAGTCTTACCAATTTGTAGTTGCCTCAGTACCACTTACTGTGATAGAGGCACTTGAGCTATAAACTGAGCAATTAGATTTTCTCATGTGCTCTCTATGGTGGCTATTAAGGCTATGTTTTGTGAAGAGGGCACTTAGGGCCCTCATCAGGTGAGTCTAGTGCCTTGGATAGCTGTTTTGTTTCCAATTGTGGTGCCTGGTCTTTAAAACAAGGAGAAACAATGTTAGTAAGTGCCACATTATACTTACTTGATAGTTTAGGTATGATCTTGAGGGTGTGCATAGCTCCATGAGTATTTGAGTTTACCTTATCTTTTTCTGGCCTACTGTCTAATCTTGTAGTGGCATGGCTAGGTATGGTCCTTAATGGATCAGTGAATTGGGCTTTAGACACTTTCTCATTAATATCATGTATGAAGTTTACATTATGACACTTATCACTAGTCTCAAAGGGGTCTATGATATTAAAGATTTTAAACTCCATCTTATCATCATTTACTCTCATTGTGACAATACCTCTTTTTACATCAATGTTTGTGTCAGCAGTGATCATAAATGGCCTCCCTAAAATGATAGGGAGTGGTACAGGCATCTGGCACTCCTCCATGTCTAATACAATAAAATCAGCAGGTAAAATAAATTTGCCTACTCTTACCAAAACATCCTTGAGGATACCTCTAGGCCGTTTCATGCTTCTATCAGCTAATTGTAATGTAATGGAGGTTGGTTGGAGTTCTCCCAACCCTAGTGTCTCAAATACACTGTAAGGTAGCAAATTAACACTCGCTCCTAGATCCAATAATGCACGTTCGAATAGCTGGTTACCTACCCAGCAAGGAATAGTGAAGCTACCAGGATCTTTAAGTTTAGGTGGCAATTTCCTCGATAATACAGCACTTACCTCCTCAATCAAAGCTACAATCTCATGTTCCTGAAACTTTCATTTGTTAGTGCAGCATTCTTTTAAAAATTTAGCATAAGCAGGTATTTGTTTTATTGCCTCTAATAAAGGAATATTTATTTCTACCTTTTTCAAGGTTTCAAATATGTCAATCATTTTAGTTTCCTTTTTAGGCTTAACTAACCTTTGAGGAAAAGGTGGAGGTGTATTTACCTTTTCTATTTCCTTTACCTTAGAGGTTATGTTTGGAGATGCTTGTGTAGGTTTGTCGGTGCCCATGATCTTTCCGCTCCTTAAGGTTGTTATAGCATTTAGATGTTGGTGTCCTCTTGGATTGGGTAGCGGCTGGGCCGAGAGTTCTCCTTGCTTTCTGGTACTTAATTCCTTGGCCAACTGCCCCAATTGCACCTCTAGTCCTTGAATGGCTTGCTCGTGCTTGGCAGTGATCTGCCTCATTTCAGTCCGAAACTGCTTTGACTCTTCCATGAATTGTTCATGTTTATTTAGGATCTGTTGTTGCTGAGTCGTTAATTGTCTCACCAGGCTTTCAAGGTCATTCTTCTTTGGTTCAGGAGTAGGTTGGGCTGCTGGTTGGAAAATTCTTTGTTGCCCTTGATTGTTTTGGTTGTTGCTCCATGAAAAGTTCGAGTGATTCCGCCATCTAGGGTTGTATGTGTTGGCATAGGGGTTTTTCTTTGGCGGGTAATTATTCGGACCCACAAAATTAGCTTGCTCATGATCTGCAGATGAATATAAAGGACAAATATTAGTATCATGATCAAACTATGAGCAAATGGCACATTCTTGTAGTGGTGCAGCTGCTGGATTACTCGAGGTGTTCTGAGCGGCCATGGCTTTCACTAATAGGTCAATTTTTCTTTCCATAGCGGCTATTTAAGGAGATGATCCTCCGTTCATGCTTACCTCATACACACCCTTACTTTTGGTTATGTGTCTACCTCATGAGGAGAACTACTGTGTGTGTTCGCTTAGGGTTTCAAATAGTTCCATCGCCTCTTCACTGCTCTTTTCCATCAGCACTCCTCCACAACCTGAATCAACAATATTTTTGTTAGAATCACTTAAACCTTCATAAAAAGCTTGTACCAGTTCGTCCTTGGGTAGATTGTGGTGTGGGCACTTGAGTAGTAGCTCGTTGAAGTGTCCCCATGCTTCAAAGAACAGATCCCCATCCTTTTGTTAGAAGGATTGTATTTCTTTCCTCATTTTCCGTGTCTTCTGGGCTGGGAAAAACTTTTTTAGAAATTTGCTTGCCAACTCCTCCTAAGTGTGGATGGAAACTGCAGCCAAAGAATTATACCATAATTTAGCATTATCTTTCAAGGAAAAAGGGAAAAGAATTAACCTTATTCCTTCTTGGTCTAATCCTCGGATGTGCTGGAATTTGCAGAGGTCGAAGAACTCTCAAAGGTGTAGATGAGGATCCTCACTAGGTGTACCCCTAAAGTGAGTTAGTGCACCGAGTATCTGCGGCGATATGTAATAGTTTCCTTCCGCCTCAGGTTGATACCCAATGCATGACGGTTGTTCGAGGTTCTGTAGGATGAAGGATTGCTTCATCGGCCTCCGTTCAGAGGGTTGTGGTTCAGCTATTTGTTCTGCCATTGGTATCTCTTCCTCACTCCCTTCTCTTATTTCTTTCGAGTTATCCCTAAACCTTTTTCGAATAGATTTCTCAAGCTCGATATCAAAGGGAAAGATTTCTGGATTCTTGGACCGACGTCCATGCATGAATTGGTGGCTGATATGTGAGTTCAACAGTCAGACACTGCTGCTCGGAGCACTCTCTGCCTCAATTGCGCTCGATCGCACAGGAAGGTTCGCTCGATCCCAAACAGCACAGAGGAGTACCTGAAACAGAGAAAAAGAAAATTAGGGTTATGAGATAATAATTTTAAAAACAGCAATAATTAAATGAAAAATTAATACTAAAAGGAAATTTAGCGCAATCCCCAGCAACGGCGCCAAAAACTTGTTGTGCCGATTATCTACCTAAATTAATATGCAAATAATCGCACTCGTTTTACTTGCAAGTGCACAAGGTCTGTGGTAGCATAGTGTGCAAGTTCGAGATCATTTACACAGGAATTGGTGAATTTCTTTCTAGGACTAATTTCTTCAAGTTTGAAAAGAGAAATAATAGTTGATTATGAGTGAATAACAATAATGAGAATATAGAACTATGATATCCACCCTAATTATACTTTCCCACTAAGTAAAGTTTCAATGCTCTAGCCTTATCATGAATATCTAATGGTTGCCCACGTAAGGGCTTGGTCCACACCTTAGGCTATTGATCTCCCTATGCAACGAGTTAGGCATGGTGTATACTCTAACTCTTTTCTCTCTTAAGGGATTCAGCATGGGTGTATACTGAGTTGTTCCTTAAGAGAGCATGAGGGCTGTGGAAATTGGCAACCACACAGGACCTAGGGCTTGGTCTGCTCCCGGTTTCCCATGTTGATTAACCCGGGAATCCGGTGTGGATATCCCTTGTTACTAATGTCGAACCCAGGACTCGGTCATCCAAATTGATCCGACTAACCTATCCATACCACATGCATATGTTGATTAGGCACACACATACGAGGAATTTAAATACAAGCAGGTATTAATCAAGTTAAACATTCAGACAGGGCTATAACAAAGATAGTTAATGAATAGATATGTGGAAAAGCATAACTAGGGCTTCAATCGAGCTCTATAGGTGTTTAGTTACACATGCTAAGTAGAATAAACATGCTAAACATTATGAAAATAAAAACTAAAAAGTAAAACCGAAGAAGACTCGGGAGACGAGTCGTCAATTCCTCTCCTAAGCTCTCTACTTTGAGTCTAGAACAAAAGATGATCTATTATGTGTTTTTACAAGGCTATTTATAGGGTCCCGAAACCCTAGTTCCTATTTGGAGTCGGAGGACTTCTTTCAAATTCTGGCTTCTACCGCCTCTGGAGTAATTGCACTCGAGCGTATGCGGGTTGCGCTCGAGTGCAGATGTGCGCTCGAGCCTTCTTCAAGTGCGCTCTTGTCCTTGTGTGCTCGATCTCAATGAGGTGCGCTTAGATGGCAGAACTTCATTTTTTTCTCCTAGAAGCTCCAATTTATTATCTTTTTGTCCAAGTCCTGAGAAAAACACATAAAATACGAAAATGAAGTAAAATCCATATAATTAGCTAGGTAAAGAGTTTAACAAGTGTAAATTATGGGGCTTAAATATGACTATTTAAGCACCTATCATACACCCACTTGCATCTTTCTTTAAACCCCTTGGTGAATTAATATCCACTCAATCACAACGGAACAACACAATCTTAAACATCCCATAGTAATCCAACTCGATGATATCGTTGAGCACACCATAATACATTTTATCATCCGCTTCAACCATAACTCCTGAATTTTGAGATCGTCTACACCTCTCACGTTATTTCATGTGGAACTTAAAGTCGTTGATGTTGAATCCATTGAATCTCCTAACAACATTATTCGGACCTCGAGCAAAGGCAATTAGTTCATCTGAATAATTGTTATCCACCATCCATGGCACCTAAACATTTTCCAACAATTAATATGAGACAACAACATTCAATGTTTAATTTAAAACACTTATAACATTCGAAGACTCTTGTTACAACCCTTAACCTGTCTCATAAACCATGAGGGAAATTTCTCAACCAACCACTTTTGTTCGAGACTTTTATTGGTCGATTGGAACGGTTGGTTAGCCTTTGAGCAGCCAAAAATTCGCTGCAATAATCGATGTTTTTATGTAACTGTTAGCCATCACAGTGATAACAGCAGATAATAAAAACTCAATTTAAATACATGATTACTAATTAAGTTCCTCTATTGATACTAACCTACGAAGGTCAGAAAGTTTATCATTATGGAGCAACAAATAACGATGTGTTTGAGCCAATGACATGTCATCGAGCTCAACACTCACAATCTTTCCCATTATCCGTCCACCAGAGGAAAACATGTATTTATTCAAAAAATTTACAGTATCATTGTTCCTTTGGGGGCGATTGAATCTTGTCTCTATACCTTTGAAGTATTGGGAGCAATATGTTAGACACTCTTCCCCATTGTACCCTTCAGCAATTGACCCCTCGGGTCGACTTCTATTACGTACGTAAGATTTCAAGCGCACTAAATACCTTGCAAAGCCAAAAAATTAAAGATAAATTAAGTATCCAATATATAACAAAAAAAACAAAGTGCACAAAATAACTTTGAACATCTAACCTCTCAACAGGATACATCCACCTGTAGTGTACGAGACCCCCAAGTCTAGCCTCAGAGGCTAAGTGAATGATAAGATGAACCATAATGGTAAAGAAACCCGGGGGGAATATTTTCTCTAAATGGCAGAGTGTCAAAGCAACACACGACTCCAATAAGTCAAGCTCATGGGGATCAAGGGCTTTAGAACATAAAGCTTTGAAAAATGATGATAACTCAGACACAACTGCTACAACATGTCTAGGCAAAGATGCTTTTAAGGCAATCGGAAGGATTTCTTGCATCAATATGTGACCATCATGACTCTTTAAGTTTAACAGCTTACGATCCTTTAGGTTGACACATCTCGAGATGTTTGATGCATACTCATCAGGAAATTTAAAATTTGCCAAAACGGTCAAGAAATTTTGTTTCTCCTTCGTGGACATAGTGTAGCATGCTGGAGGAGAGTGATCTTTTCCATTAGGAAGAACAACTAAATGGAGGTCTTTCCTAATACCAATTTCCTCGAGATCGCGGCATGCCTTCTTATTATCTTTAGTCTTACCATCTATATTCAATATTGTCCCAATCAAATTATCACATACATTCTTCTCTATATGCATCACATCTAAATTATGACGCAATAGATTGTCTTTCCAATATGGTAACTAAAAAAAAATGCTTCTTTTTTTCCATAACGTATCTACAACTCCCTCATCCATGGGAATATCCTCATTATCAAAATTTTCAAGGAAATCGTCCACACCCTCAAAAAGATTATCAACTTCATCCACTAGCACTTGCCCCGTAGAGATACCAACATCCTCTCTTATCCTCTTCTTAGAAGGCTTCGAGGTTGTACCATAGCTATAGGTTCCACCCTCTAGTTATCTTAAAACATCGTGCCCTGACGGTGGAACAGGAGCAAAACATCCACTAGCTCATGGTTTTCTGCTAACCATTGACGATGACCCATATAGCAAAACTTTCCCCCGTGCTTTAACCATACAGAATACGTAGATTCCCCACAACATGGATAAGCAACCCGCCCCTTGGTGCTCTAACCAGATAAGTTTGCATAGGCTGGAAAATCATTAATGGTCCAAAGAAGAGAAGCGCGCAACTTAAAGCTTTGATTGGTGAACGCATCAAACGCATCAACACCATCCCATAATTGTTTCAACTCTTCAATTAGAGGCTGCAAAAAGATTTCAATATCATTACCGAGGCTTCTTTCACCAGGAATAACCATTGAAAGAATGAAGGATGTTTGCTTCATGCAAAGCCATATTGACAAGTTGTATGGGACCAAAAAAATGGGCCATGTTCTATAAGTTGAACTCATTGTTCGAAAGGGATTGAACCCGTCACTAGCTAGGTCAAGCCTAACACTCCGAGTATTAGCTGCAAAATCGAGATACAAAGTATCAAAATTCCAGGCTAATGTATCCACTGGGTGTCTTAAAATCCCATCCTTTGTCCGATCCTTATCATGCCATCTCATTAACGAAGCCATTTTAGATGACATATATATCCTCTTCAATCTCGGTATTAACAAAAAATAACGCAATACTTTAGTTGGCTTTTTCTTTTTAGATTGACCATCCATCTCATTTAACAGATCCTCATCATCAGCATTGTTTTTAACCCACCGTAGCACAACGCACGCACGACAAAATTCATCATTCACATGCTCAACCCAATACAGTGTGCAGTCAAGAGGACAAACATGAATCTTCTCATAGCCCAGACCCAATCCTTTGATAATCTTCATGGCTTCATAATAATTTGATGGCAATGGAGCACACATCGAAAATGCCATGTTGATAAACTCAAGCAACATAATAAGAGATTTACCAAACCACCCATTCAAACATTTGAGATGTAGTAGATATAACATAAAACTTAACTTTGTGAAATTCTAACAACCTGGATAAAGTTCAATATCGTAATCTTTCATCAAATTGCGATATTGAGTTGTCTCATCAATAGTAGAACGAACTGGGTGTTCGACGTGTGAAGGATCACCACAATTATTGAACTCAAACCCACTATGAGTCTGTTGTTCTTCAACATGCTCATTCGAAGATCCCACTACGATTCATGAACTTAACAGTTCATTGTTTGGGTTTTCACAAGTTACCTAGAAGGCACCTTGGAGCAAACCCAACACGTCATCTCGTCCCATGAATCCAACTGGAACAGTAGTGGGTTGTAAACTAGTGTGAGTGTGGTCTATACGAGAGACTTTCTCCCCATGGAAAACCCACTCGATGTAACCTGGACTAAACCCATTATACAATAGATGCTCCTGAACAATTTCTGGTTCGAATAAATTATAATTACCACATCTCCTACATGGACAAACAATATTGCCACAACCACAAGCTTTCTGACACACAAATCTAATGAAGTTTGCAACACCATCCATATAGGCTTTACTACACCTCGGTTTATCTATCTAATTTTTATCCATTTTCAGATGACGCCAATAGACTTTCCTAAAACAATGTTAATAAAGTCAGAATTGTAATATTTTTAGCAAAAAAAGGCATAATCACAATTTTATAATCACAGGTTAGTACTCAATCCATATATTACAATTGGTCCCATTCGAACGTGAGTCTTTATTTGTTCTATTGACTTCTCTTTAAACAAAGAGAAATAACTTATATATATATATATATATATATATATATATATATATATATATATATATATATATGAAATCGAACAAATAGCCCAAGTTGTGAGGATCGAACCTACAGGGATCTTGTAATCCCTGTCTCAAACTTGACCAATAGTGGTATAATGATTGATTTAATTTTTTTCGATTTCAATTTTTAAACGCACGCTTTTCATAATAAATTTAATGTTTTCATTGGAATTAGTTCTATCAAATAAATCACAAGGATCTATCATCAATGATTCAAGATCTGATAAAAATAAGTTGGTTCAAAGAACGAATATCAAATCTGTCCATAAATACAAATCAGTATTAAGTACATATTTATGCACATTCATTTGAATTTTGAAAGAAATCCCAAAGTAGTTAAAAAATATAATAATGACCAAACATAATCAAATTCTTGGACATCCTCTAAATCTAACAGAAATCAAACCATGTTTAATATAATCAAATTACTTGTTCCATTTAAGATTATTTTGAGTGAAGAGGACACAAAAATGTAAGCATTTTAATAAGAACCAACACAGAAAACTAAAAGTTGCATGGTAAATGCTAGACAGTGATATGCACCCCAGGCACAGGAGCTGGATAGATCTCCATATCAGTTCTTTAAGACTAGAGGTGTTCCTAAATGAAGCATGGAAATATAACTTGCATATTCACAGGCTATACTGAAGTATGCACCGATTGTGACAAACTCCTCCAAATACTTGCACAAAGAAACCAAAATACTGATAATTCCAAAAGGCACAAAATTTAGAATGCTTTCAAGCACATTGGCCACAAAGGAACCAGAGAAAGAAAACTCGATTACTATTTTAGTTTCTTAAAAACTTCTTGAAAATCTCTCTATCTATCCAACTGTAACAATTTTATCTATCATATTCTAAATTCAGATCAGTACATTGATACTCATAGACAATTTTAAGAATTTATAATAATTAGTCTAAAATACGAGCCCTGCTTCTTTCCTTCCCCACGCAGTTAGATATCCAAGGGCAGTGATGTTCAAACTGTTCCACGCAGTGCTTGCACACAGGACAATGCTTTGAACGAACAGACCTAATTATCTGAAATGAAATTGAAAATTAAGAACGAAGGCAAAATTTAGTCAAAATAACATCTAAAGCTTTAAAGACATCATAAACATAGACACATGCAGAGAATGTTTTTATCATTAAAATCTGGAAAGGAAAATTTCATTGAATAAACCTTGCAAGTGGGACAAAGTTAGATAATTACAAAATCTTACCTCAAGGTCTGAGTAGATAATCGCACGAGAACAAGCAATACGGTGAAGTCACGAATGCAATCTTACGGACTTGAATCGACTGTAGAATTGAGAGCCAGCTGGGAATAGAAAGATCGAGAGAAAATACTGTGAGAGAGAAAAGGGCTTTTAGGTTTTACAGTGTGATTTCAGTAGTGGAGGCAAAAGCACGGGGCCATGGCAAAGAACCTTCATATTTGTGAAATTTTTTATCATATTCCGGCGCTTTAAAGCGTCGAAATATGAAAGGAGCATATATCGGCGCTTTTTAAGTCCCGGTATATGCTCCTTTCATATTTCGGCACTTTAAAGTGTTGGAATATGCTCCTTTCATATTCCGGCGCTTTGAAGTGCTAAAATACGAAAGGAGTATATTCTGGCACTTTAAAGCGTCGGTATATGCCGGTGCTTAAAAACATCGGTATATACCGACACTTTTATGCGCCGGAAGTGGGTTCTTTGACTATTACGGTGCTTCACGAAAGCGCCACCATGAAAGCACCGACGGTAAATATATTGTGGCACTTTTGTCAAGCGCCGAAAATGAAGCGCCGGCATATGTAAGTTATCTTGTAGTGAATGTACTTTATTTTGCTTACATATTTGAATCCATTTTATTTTTTCTTTATAATCATTGTTTGCTAAACATGTAATTAAATGAACTTATCATCCTTAGGAGGATAATGTTGTCCAACTAATTATGTTGGGTTAGTAATCTCTTAAGTATACATGCACTTCTTTTACATGTGATGATTGCTAAAATTACTTTGGATGATATAATTGTAATTGTGTGCTTGTCACGCAAGTGTAGTGCAATTTATTTAGGTTAAATTTTTAAAACACAAAGGTTAGGGTTAGGGTTAGACTTTAAAACACAAAGGTTAAATTCCTCTTTTTTTTACACCAAAATCTCCCTACCCCAGAATCTCACACATAGACCAACGACAAGGGATTTCGCTCGTTTCAAGGTTAAATGACTGCTCCTTAACTGTCATCTTTGTTGTGCTCAGATGGCATAAGGCCAATATGGGAAATGTGCCCCAACCTAAAATAGTGCTTATCGAGGAGCCTCCTTACTAATTGACAAAGGGCGGTGTAGGACGCGGTATCCACAGATTCATTAAAGGTAAAATAGATAAACGTGAAAAAATGATAGTCTAACTTCTATCAATTATTAATTAGTCTATTACTAGTCTAGATTTTACCAATTACATATGGTCTAAATCAGTGATATAAGCATGTGGTTTATATATCTTTACCGCTATGAAAATTATATTTTGACTTGTGGCTTGGTGTAGACACTCAATTTTGTTCCAAATATTGAAACAAACCATGTAAGAGGCCCGATGATGAAATTTTGGTCCCAAGATGCTCAAGATGGATGAATATAGTGTAGAAACTGAATTTTGAACTAGAATTGATCAATCAATCTCAAACCAAATCAAAACAGGCCAAAAATAAAATAAAAAATTGAAAAAACAAGGCCCATCCAACTGGTCATGTCCAGGAGCCAATTGGATGGGTCTAGGACTGTCGGTATCGTACCCTACACCGTCCTTCGTCAATTGGTATGAGAATCTCTCAAGGATAGCACTTCTAGGTCTAGACATATTTTCTACATTTTGGCCTTTATGTCATCTAAGCATGGAGCAAGAATAATGAGCAAGGAGTCATCATTTGACCTTGAATAGGACCAAATCTCTTTTCATTAGTCTATGCACGAGAGATAACTAGGCAAAGAGATTCGGGTACAGAAGAATAAAGAATTAGAGCTCCCTCTCCCACTTATGCAGAGGTCTAGCCCTTTATGTTTGTTTGATCGATTATCTACCTAAATAAATATGCAAATAACCGTCCGAGTTTTACTTGCAAGTGCACAAGGTCTGTGGTAGCATAGTGTGCAAGTGCGAGATCATTTCCACAAGGATTGTTTAATTTCATTTTAGAATTAATTTCTTCAAGTTTAAAAAGAGAAATAACAGCTTGATTGTGACTAAATAACTATAATGGGAACATAGGACTACAATATCCTCCCTAATTATACTTTTCCACTAAGTAAAGCTTCAATGCTCTAGCCTTATCATGAATATCTAATGGTTGCCAACCTAAGGGCTTGGTCCACACCTTAGGCTATTGATCTCTCTATGCAACGAGTTAGGCATGGTGTATACTCTAACTCTTTTCTCTCTTAAGGGATTCAGCATGGGTGTATACTGAGTTGTTCCTTAAGAGAGCATGAGGGCTGTGGAGATCGGCAACCACACGGGACTTAGGGCTTGGTCCACTCCCAGTTTCTCATGTTGATTAACCTGGGAATCCAGAGTGGATATCCCTTGTTACTAATGTCGAACCCAGGACTCGGTCATCCAAATTAATTCGACTAACTTATCCATACCACATGCATACGTTGATCAGGCACATACATATGAGAAATGTAAATAAAAACAGGTATTAATCAAGTTAAATATTCTAACAAGGCTATAGCAAAGATAATCAATGAATGAACATGTGGAAAAGCATAACTAGGGCTTCAATCGAGCCTTATAGGACATACTAAGTAAACTAAACATTCTAAATATAATGAAATAAAAAACAGAAAACTAAAACCGAAGAAGACTCGGGAGACGAGTCGTCAATTCCTCTCCTAAGCTCTCTACTTCGAATCTAGAACAAAAAGTATGGTTTATGTGTTTTACATGGCTATTTATAGGGTCCTTATGGTGTCCCGAAACCCTAATTTCCTATTTAGATCCTGGAGTCTTCTTTCCATATCTGGTTCTGCCGCCTCTAGAGTAATTGCGCTCGAGCGTATGCGGGATGCACTCGAGCGTATGTGTGCTCTCAAGCCTTCTTCAAGTACACTCGTACTCTTTTGCACTCGATCTCAAGGGGGGTTCGCTCGAGCGCACCTTGCTGGATGGCAAATCTTGACTTTTTCTTCTAAAAGCTCTAAATTATCATCTTTTTGTCCAAGTCCTGTAAAAAACACATAAAACACAAAAATGAAGTAGAAACTACTGAAATGTATAAATAAAGATTCTAACAAGTGTAAATTAACGGGCTTAAATATGACTATTTAAGCACTTATCACACCCCCAAACTTACGTATTGCTAGTCCCTTAGCAATACAAAACTAAAGACTATGTTAGAACAAAAAATAAATTCATTTCCATGATACTCAAAGATTTGGGTTGTGCATAAAACTATGATAACCGTTCATGAGTAAGCTTTAAATAAAAACATATTTTTGTATTGAAAAAGGATTTTCAAAAGCTTGTGTTACTTACCTAAGACTGGCCTAAGGCATTGCAAGTTTGATTTGTGTGTGATGATTTAGCACATATAAGATGAAGCTTCCACATAATTTTAGTTTATAGTGTTTCGGTACCCAAACCTTTATCGAATTTCTTATCAAAGAGAACAAAATGCCATAATACTTGCTTTTTCTTTCTTTTTCTTTTATCATGCTATCTTTGCCATGTTGAGTTCCATCGAGATTTGACCCTTGTAACGAGCATTTGGCTAATGACTCCCAAACCAGATGGTTTTAGGGCATTGGGTGTAAAGACACCCCTAAGGACTTACTAACTCGAGTCAAAAAGGCTACGGAACTAACAGGTTTTAATGCTTCTAAATAAAATTTCCACCTTTTGACGTGAACACTCAATGCTTACTGAGGCAAGAGGCCCAGTTACTTAGTGGAAAGTTTTTAATGATCATTAGAAGCTTTTTAATCACTTTTTGCATGATGAACATTTTTCTTTATTTTTCTTATGCCAAAGTGTTCTTTTCAACAAGTCCTCCGATTACAGTTAGGTTATGGAAACATATATAAAATAATTATGTGTCATACCCCACACAAATGCGTGCTAAATGTGCTTGTGCAAATTTGGATCAAACTTGTGAATTCTTTGGTGCCTTGAGATAGGTGACTAACTTTGTAAAATTCCTAATACAAGACTATATGTTCTAGTTTTTAAGCTTACTAATGAAGTGATATCAAATTTTTAAATCAACCAAAATTTTTGTTACCAAATGAACATGCATTTATCTTTTCTAAAAAAAAAAAAAAACTGGGACTTAGTGTGTGCATGTGTTTCAAGTGTGTGTGTAATAGTATCTAGTATCTCTCACTAGCCCCAAACTTAAAATACATATTGTCCCTAATATGTGTATGGCATGGAAAAGTCTGACATGGGAGATGGAGAACTAGGTTGCTTGCTTGCTTGTATACGCCCTCAAACTTGAACTGGATGCACGCATTAAGTACCTGACAAAGAAAAAGAAACTTTGTTCCGGAAAACAAAATATAAATAATAGACATGTAAATATAGTTATAAACAAATGAAAAGTACTAAATTGAAAAAGGATATTTCTGGGGTGCCTCCCATGAGCGCTAAGTTTAACGTCTTCAGTCGAACCAAGCCTTATTTTTTCCCATAACTAAGACTGGCAGTAACTAGCACAGGTAATGTCTTATTCTCTCCCATATAAGCGTAAGTCAAATGCTTCGGCAATTGCTTCAACTCCAAATTTGGTGCCTGGACAATAGAAGGAAAAAAAAAAGTATTAGTAGGCACATGAGGTTCAAATGGATCGATGTACTTACTTGAAAGTTTTGGAGAAGCCTCTAGAAGGTGCACAGTTTCAATGAAGTCATCAGTAACATCCATAGATTTTAGCTCGATATCTGATCCTTTGAAACAATGGGTGAGGGTGGTCTCCAATGGATCAATGTGATGGACGTGAAAAACTTGCTTAACAACACCTTGCTTTCGTTCATGTAGCTTCTTAGCCAATTGCCTTACTTGTACTTCCAATCTTTGAATGACTTGTTCATGCCATGCAATGATTTCCCTTTGCTCAGTTCGGAATTGTCTTTCCTCTACCATGAATTGTTCTTGTGAAGTCATCAACTGCCTTACAAGACCCTTTAGGTCACTTTACTTTGATTCCAGAACTAATTAGGCTGCTTGTTGAGAGTTCATTTGCTGCCCTTGAAGGTTCAAGGCATTATGGGCATTGTTCCATGCGAAGTTGGGGTGATTTCGCCATCCAAGATTATAGGTATTTGCATCTATGTTGTAGTTATTCGGTCCCACATAATTTGCTTGCTCTTGATCTGCAGATGAATACAAAGGGCAAGTTTCAGTAGTGTGATCAAAACGAGAACATATAGCACATACCTGGAGTGGTTTGGCTCGCGGACTAGGTGAGATGTTTTGAGTAGTCATGGCATTTATGAGCATATCTAGCTTCCTCTCCATTGCATCTAGACAAGCATATCTAGCTTCCATCACTGGTGTTTCTCCTTTGAATGAATAAGTTGAAAAGCTTCAGTGTAGCAGTTTCAATACTGCTTCTTGGGTACTCTCTGGAGCTTTTGCGCTCGAGTGCACCAAGAACTGCACTCGATCACTGTTCTTCAAGCACTCGAGCGCTACACTAGTGCGCTCGATCGCAATGAGGACAGAAACTCCTCTGCTGCACACCTGAACAAAAACAGAAAACAAAAAGATAAAGAAAACAAATTAAGGTTGTTTGATAAAGAAAATATAACTAGAACAGAAAAATACAAATACAAATACAAATAAAAATTACTAACGAAAATAATTCTAAAAAGAAATTTAGCACAATCCCCGGCAATGGTGCCAAAAATTTGTTGAATCGATTATCTACCTAAATAAATATGCAAATAACCGTCCGAGTTTTACTTGCAAGTGCATAAGGTCTGTGGTAGCATAGTGTGCAAGTGCGAGATTATTTCCATAGGGATTGGTGAATTTCGTTTTAGAATTAATTTCTTCAAGTTTAAAAAGAGAAATAGCAGCTTGATTGTGAGTAAATAACAATAATGGGAACATAGGACTACGATATCCACCCTAATTATACTTTCCCACTAAGTAAAGCTTCAATGCTCTAGCCTTATCATGAGTATCTAATGGTTGCCAACTTAAGGGCTTGGTCCACACCTTAGGCTATTGATCTCCCAATGCAACGACTTAGGCATGGTGTATACTCTAACTCTTTTCTCTCATAAGGGATTCAGCATGGGTGTATACTGAGTTGTTCCTTAAGAGAACATGAAGGCTGTGGAGATCAGCAACCACACGGGACCTAGGGTTTGGGCCGCTCCCAGTTTCCCATGTTTAACCTAGGAATCCAGTGTGGATATCCCTTGTTACTAATGTCGCACCCAGGACTCGATCATCCAAATTGATTCGACTAACTTATCCATACCACATGCATACGTTGATCAGGCACATACATATGAGGAATGTAAATACAAACGGGTATTAATCAAGTTAAATATTCTAACAAAGCTATAGCAAAGATAATCAATGAATGAACATGTGGAAAAGCATAACTAGGGCTTCAATCGAGCCCTATAAGAGTTTAGTTACACATACTAAGTAAACTAAACATTCTAAACATAACGAAATAAAAACAAAAAACTAAAACCGAAGAAGACTCGGGAAACGAGTCGTCAATTCTTCTCCTAAGCTCTCTACTTCGAATCTAGAACAAAAGGTATGGTTTATGTGTTTTACAGGGCTATTTATAGGGTCCTTATGGTGTCCTGAAACCCTAATTTTCTATTTGGAGCCTGGAGTCTTCTTTCTGTATCTGGCTTTGTCGCCTCTGGAGTAATTGCGATCGAGCATATGCTGGATGCGCTCGAGCGCATATGTGCGCTCGAGCCTTATTCAAGTGCGCTCGTACTCTTGTGCGCTCGTACTCAAGGGGGGTGCGCTCGAGCGCACCTTGCTGGATGGCAAATCTTGACTTTTGCTTCTAAAAGCTCCAAATTATCATTTTTTGTCCAAGTCCTGTGAAAAAAACATAAAACACGAAAATGAAGTAGAAACTACTAAAATGTATAAATAAAGAGTCTAACAAGTGTAAATTAAGGGGCTTAAATATGACTATTTAAGCACCTATCAATGTTCTAGGACAAATGGTTCAAGTTTTAAGTAAAATTAGATCTACCACAAACTAGCATTCAACATGTGCAATCATAATTTATATCCCCCAAGGGCAGAATAAAAACAAATCATCACAAATGAGAGAGAAACATATATACTTGGGAGATTACTGACCTAACATTAATTTGTTGGAAAATTTGTTCCTCCCAAGGATAATGAGCTTAACTCACTCAATTGTTTTTCAAGCGACAATTAACAAGTTTAATTATAAAAAAAATAGAACAAATCAAAATGACATAATAAATAAGAAGGGTATAAACATAACTACTAAAATTATTTTAATATGTTGGAAAAAGCATTTAATTGGAACAAAATATGCTAGCGAAAAACAAGGGAAAACATAGCAAGAGTTTTTGCCTGAACAGAACCTGGGCCGATCGATCCAAGGTTTGGGCCAATTGGCTTAGCTTGTAGGCCGATCGGGTCTGAAGGGGTACCAACCGACCCTGACGTGCTTAGGTGCAAAAACTTGAAATAGAAACACACAACATTTTAACAATACTATAATAAACGTCTCAAAGCTATATTGTCATGATAACTTGGCTTAAAATACCCTTTCTTAAATTAAACTTAAATCACATGGCATTCAGATGATCTTATATGAACAAATTTGATGTCTAAAATAAATGACATATTGAATCAATATAGAGTTAATCATCATGCAAACATTTTTCTCATTCCAAAGTCATAGCAAAACAAGTATGATTGGAAGACAGAAAAATAAAATTAACTAACCTTCTATAATGCTTAGGATAATCTATATATGGTTGTGGTGTAGCCTACAAAGATCCAATGTGCTTCTCCAGATTGGATGAACTAGAGAACTTAGACTTGTTTTTGAGATGGTGAACCGATTACAATAGAATACTCAAAGTTGGCTATTGTAGGCTAATGTATTTGGAGTAGCCAACCTATTACAAAACAATTAAACCCAAAATGTATTTGAGTGTATAAATCTTTCAGAAGCAATCTGCCTATAATTTTAGTTAAAGAGAATTTGCTAGAACTTAGCTATGAGGTGGAGAATGTAGGTGTCTTGAAGTGAAAGTGGAAGGGGGTATTTATAAGATCAAGTAAAGGACAAATAAATTAATGGGATAAATGGGTGATTAAATTAATTTTTATGGTTGTTACAGAATTGATTTCGTAACGACTTTGTCTAGTTTTGAAAGCAAAATCATAAGATTACAGCTGTGTCATAAAGTTGTTGTCAATTGGCTACGAAAAAGCTGAGAACCGATCGATACGGTCAACAGGTCGATTGGTTCGGTCAACGGGTCAATTGGTTCGTTGATTGAACTGATCGGACCAAGGCCTGGGTCGATTGGCCCATAGGGTCTAGTGGTTTCTTTTGGGTTGGGTTTCTGGATTTTTCTTTAGCAATTTAATTTCTTATAAACATGAGTGATTATTATGAACCACCTTAGATTTATGTTATTCAATGTGCTCCCTAGGATTTTAAGATTATAAAGTTGCATAATCGCATGTCATGTAGATTTATTTTTAAAACATGTTCTATGTCCTTACCTAATTTGCGTATGCCACGTGGATTAAGACTTTTGTATTAAAAATCACATGTCACATAGGAATAATATTTAGGGTTGTTTGTATAATCAATATGTCATTTAGATTAAGGTTTTGCATATTTTTTTGTTGATTAAAATCAATTGGAAACCAATGAAAACAATTTTTTTCTCAAAATCCAAAAAAAATAGAAATTAGTACCAAAAAAATTGGTCAGTCCTTCACTGTGGCCGATCAACCTTGTACAATGGAGGTTCAAGTCCTATTTGGACTGGAACAATTGACCTAACCTGATTTTTTGAAGGTAGTTTTGATTTTTTTTTATTATTATTTGTGATTACAAGATTTGTTTCTAGCGTGTTTCTTCTATTCTTAGATAAATTTTCTTGTTTTCTTATTTTTAATTGTATTTTAATTAATATCCATGCATAATTATTATCTCTTGTTTGATTGTTATAACTATTGGATGAAAAATTGATTGATAAAACTACTATTGATAATTCTTGTATGTTTAGTGTGTCGGAAAAATAGTTTAATTTAATTACTAAATATTTCTTCAACAACATGAGGGCGAGCTAGGTTACAACCTACGCGAGAGTAGAAGCTTTAATTTCTTCTCTCGTACCCCAATATCTTGCCCCGATACTCTTGTATACCAATGATAAGGAATTTTGGCCCTTCTTAATGTCAAATAGTGACTCCAAATTACCTGTCATCTCTGTCATCTCTGACTCATGCTTAGATGATACGTCCCTCGGTATGGCCTAACGCCATAAAAGAGTGAAAAGTCGAACATGTTAGTTTAGCACTTAAAAAAGTGCCTACCGTGGGAGCCTCTTTACTATTCATATAGGGACTATGTTAAAGCTAGTAGGTTCCAATCATTCAATCTGCACTCTTGCTCTTTAATCCTTCTTTGAAGGAAATAGTTTTTGGTATTAAGCTCGGAGTCGTGGGGTATCAATAGAAAGGAGCAGTAGCTATACTTGAGTATAGTCCAATTGAAAATAAGTAGTTATACTTGAGTATAGTCCAATTGAAAATAGCTCAATTATTAATCACGCTTGTTTTTGGAGGTTCCAAATTCAAATGTCCCATCCAATTATAAGAAAAAGAAAAGTATAGTTTGACTCATTATTCTTTTAATTCTAGTTTAATTTAAAATTTAAAAGTACACACACACATACATATATACATACATAAACATATTATATATATATATATATAGAGAGAGAGAGAGAGAGCAATGACACACATATATTCTAGTCATACAACAGTTGTGTAAGTTCACTAGTAATTTCCTTTAATCGATTAGTAACGTGGAGGAACTTAGATATATATAGACACACACACACACACACACACATATATATATATATATATATATATATATATATATAGAGAGAGAGAGAGAGAGAGAGAGAGAGAGAGAGAGAGAGAGAGAGAGAGAGAGAGAGAGAAATGACACACATACTTTATTGTTTGTGAAAAGGTAGATTCTAGGGTAACTTGAGAAAAAAAAGACAATTTGTTTTTTTATGGTAAACACATATATTTAGCGGTAAACTTCTATTTTTGATGGTAAAAACAATCAGGAAAAAAATTACACCAAATGAATGCATTTATCACTAAAGGTAAATTGCATTTTTTTCTTTTGTAAGAAACCAGAGTTACTCACCTTGTGTAAACTAGCTAGTACTCAAAAAATGAAAAAATAAAAAGAATCAAGCGTACCTTTTGGTTTTACAGAAAAAAAACAAACTTTAATTCCACAAATTATTGCTTTTTCAAGTTTTCACTTGTACCGCATTTTATAATGCTACCCATGACTTTGTTCATATATGAAACCGTTCAGTTTCACCACTTTGACTGATTCCGAGTCCATTGATATAGAATGAAATAAAGAACAAATAAAGCCTTAAAATTATTGGAAATTTAGTAGGAGTTTGGAAAATAGTAAATAAAACAAGACTTTTAGGCACATTTAAGGACACTTTCTTTAAGGTTTTATTTGTCCCCACTCGATTAAGAGTTTGTTAATGAATTACGGATAAATATTCCCACAAGATAGAACAAAATCTTATAGGAACTGCATATAGAAAATCTTAAGAATTTCCTAAAGATTCTCTTTTGAGATAATAATTATAAAGGCGGTAAACTTTAATAGATGATGATGAAGAAGAGAAAGTGGTTGAAAATCATTAATATTGAATTGTTTCAAAATGTCTCTTAACTTTTCAGTAATATATAGAAATGAAGATGTATTAGTTTGAGAAGATCCAGCTCTTGAAAAGTTGCATTTTAAAAATCAAAATATGAAGAAAAAAAAATTGTAAGTCCGTTCTGAACAATTCGAGACCTGTTAATCACACGAATAATAAACAAAAAGAAAATAAAACGCGATATATCCAGGTTCACCCCAGAATAGGGTTGTCATGTCAAAATTTTTCACTATAATCAACCTCACAAATCTCTCGTTATAATGTGCGCTCAGTACATAGAGAGTATTTATAAGCAACTTAAGATGCTCAAATTTGAGTTTTTGCCTTGCTGCAAAACCACGGCTATTTATGGACCCAAGCCCAAACCATCAAGCAAAAAACCAGACCCAAAATATATGAAAGGCCTGAAATTTTTGAGGGCACTGCCCCCTAACCTCCACCCGCTCATCAGGGAACGAGACCCCAATCGTCGTCGAGGATTTTATAGATCTGGACCCGTAAAGTATGTACCAACTCTAACACGTTCGACCATACTTTCTCTCCAGTTGACCGAAATATGCTATCGTTTGAAAAACATTTGAAAAGTCTCGAATTCGATCGACCAAACTTAAGCTTCAGTCTATCGCGAAAACCTTCTGTCCAAAATTTGATATGATGGGATATTGTTCGGTCAACTGCACTTTGTATCTGTTATTTTTTGCAAACAATCTCCAACAATTGTTAGCGGTTTGTTTAATAAAATAGTAGTAAAATAGTTTTTCTGAAATAAATTAAAGTTCTATAAGATATAAACTATTTCATGAATCGTTTATATTTGACTTAATTAACTTCGTTGTTAAACTCTCGCAAACAGAAAAAACAAAAAAAAAAAAAAACAGGCACACAATATCAGAATCGAATTCCTCCTAAACCACAAGGATCTTTGAAATTAAGCTTAAAATGTTACGCCAACAAATTACTGATTTGACTATGGGACTTGGCATATTGTAATTGAAATTGAGCAGGATAAGTAGGGAAACAAGTACTCCAAGTCTCCAACATCAACTGCAACACCATTGTCTTGAAAGGCAATTGCAATTTCTTCAAGATAATAATGTAACTAGGTAGGCCACTGGCCCCCATTTCTTCTCGACGCTAGGTTAGACTATTGTCAATCTGATTGAACTCTTAAGATTGGACTACTTATCTAATTTTATTTTTATCAGAAACAGGGAATAGACAAATTTTTTTATCAGAGATTAATATTAAAATATTCACTTTCTAAAGATTTTTTTAAAAAAGTTTATTCAAAAAACATAAGTGAAAAAAGAGAAGAAAAAAAATCTCTTAAATAAAACTATGAAGCTTAAATAGAACATTATTATACTCTACTCATTTATACTCCTATTAAATAGACCCTCATTGTTCGTTTCTTTTCAATATTTGCTATTTTATGGTATGTTCTAAAAGTGAAAAATATGATTCAATAGTAAAATTTTAAAGATAAATTTATAAATTTTTTATGTACAACTTAATTTAATTTTTTTTTCCTTGTCTTCTCTTCTTCACACAAGCTATATAGCTAGCCGGTGACCTATTGCACCATGTAAGTATTGCTATATTCTCTTCTTTAATAATGTGAAAGTGGAAACATGGGAAAACATATAGTATCACCATGCCTTCTTTAATCAAGGCTACCAAAAATATTGGAGTATTCACGTACAATATGTTTCTTTTTCCCTTTCTCTCCGTCAATTCCTTACTTCCTTCCTTCCTAGTTCTATTTCCCTTCCCTCCAACCAGAAAATATCCAATTAATTATGTCCCATAGTGATGGTCTGATATTGTCAAAAGTGGGACATCAAGGCAACTTAGTAAGTTCCAATATATACGGAGACATGAACTGACTTTACTTTTCTTCTTCACAAGCGAATATCTCTATTTGATTTTGGATTTATCTTTCCTCCCAAAACTCTGTAATATTCGATAAATTTTTAGGTGCTTTAGTCACATGAAGAATTCTGTACATGGAACATATACAACTGTTGATGGAAGAGACTGATTTTATTGCTTTTATCTCTTCATAAACATTTTGATGATTAGGCATTGCTTTTCAATTATGTCAAGATAAAAGCAAATTGATTATACATGCAAGATTAATTTGACATAAGCTAAATGTTTTATCGACAAACCGGAAAAGTTTATGAAATTGTTTCAATTTCTTATAAATAAAAATCAGATCAAACACCTTTAAAAATGTTTATGAAATCGTTTCTTTTTATAAGAAACTAAATTTCTCTCAAAGAAACTGTTTATATTTAAAAATGTTCATTAATAGGTTAAAACCGATTAATCGAACCGTACATCTAAATAAAACGGTTTGGTTAATCGTTGAAATCGATGCTAAATTGGTTAACCGAATAATATATATCGGTTAATCGATCAGTTGACAGTAAGAAAAAAATTAAACTAATTCAACCAATTAAGAACATATTATATATATATATATATATATATAATAAACTAAAAAAATCTTAAGTATATAAATAATATCGATTAACCGATCGTACCGACCAAAATCAATTTGGATTTGGTCGGTTAATGTTAAATTGTTTAAGTTAATTAGGTCGAAATGATTAAAAAAAATTAATGTTATATATAAGTATAATGATTATGATCATATAAGTCCATAGTATTTTCACTAACCCATATAAAAACTCACAATATTAACACACTTATAATTATAAGAGAAAAAATACAAATTAAATATATAACTCATATCGTGAGACTTTGTGGTCTTGTAACCTCAAGTTTGATTTTTTTACCTCTAAAACAAGACATTGGCAACAGTTATTATGGTTGATTTGTTATTTAGCCAAAAACATTTAGTTCATTAATTACTGTCTCAAGTCTATGTATTTGAGTGGTTTATGGTCTCGAATCAAATCCTCAATACAACAACTCTCTTATTATTTCAACATTGTAATAATAAAAAAAATTAAGATTATTCGTGTATAGGTCTGTCCATTGAAATGGATGAACTGAAAACCAACATGAGAAATGAGCTGTTTTTAGACAGATCCATAAGTACATCGAGAGAAAAAAACAGATGCACACAGGTATGTAATTAATTTCTTGATTGCATCTGCTACTTAATTTTTTTGTAGTGAGTTTTGGAAAATTATCTTGGCCCACTTTTAGCGTATCACCGATCTTAAATGGGCCCATATAAATCAGCTTTTAAGTCAATTATCATGAGCTGAATGCTGGCCCAAAACCTTGAATTGAACTTTTTCTTTTATGGGATAATTGAAAATTGATTTGAAGTAAGCCCAACGAGCAATAAAATATCGAGCTTAGCCCACTCTAGCTTGCTCATTTGAGCGAACCGGCTTATAACTTAACTCGCTACTGGACATATTTCACATTTTGTTTCCACTAGCTAGAACACTGCCACGTGCCGTGCCGTGCACTGCACGGTCCAAGTACATAGGGTCATACTAAGTCTAATTTTTTAGGTTTATGACATAGCAAGAGGCTCAACACGACATGACATGAGGCTTAGTATGGTACGACATGAGACATGGCCTGTTACGACTCATAATATCTAATTTTTCTTTCTTTTCACTTAATACTACTTTTAATGGCTAGTGCCTGCTCCTATACAGCATGATCTCACTCCCACACTCAACTCATTGATTAGTATTGTAAATTAAGTGAGGATCGAAGAGATTAAAAATAAAAAAAAAATTTGTAACTCTTAACCCTCGAGAATAAAACTATGAAAGGCTAAAAAATAATAATAATGTTTTTTATCTTTTTAATTTTTAAAATTTTTATGTTGTTTTTTATATTTCATTTATTTGTAAGTTATTTTATCTTCTTTGTTTATTTATATTCTTTATTTATTTTCTATATTATTTTCGTAAGTTATTTATTTGAAAGATTTTTGAAATTTTTAATTTTTAAGTTATTTGTTTATATTGTTGTTTTTGTTTCATTTCTAAGTTATTTGTAATATTTAACTTCATCAATAAAATAATTATTTTCCTATACAATTATAAACGTTCAATTCAATTTTTATAAGTTTTCTTTTACTATTTTCAACAAAAAAATTCAATATATACCTATAAGACTTATGAGTCGACATGGCACGACACAACCCAATAGTCATGCGAGCTTTGGGTCGTCCTTAAAAATTGATACCACACGAAAGAGGAAGAAGCACAATGAATTGTCTTGTGTTGATCATGAGCCGACACAGCACGATCCGTTGCTACCACCACCACTAAATTTTGTTCAAACTTTTAGTAAAATAAAAATAAAATTCACACGTAAAATATATATTTATAAAAAAAAAAAAAAGGTCCAGTGAGATCAAGCAGTACTAACTGAAAAGAAAGTATACTATATTATAATATTAACTTATTTAACTGAACAATGTTTATAGAAGAATGATAGAAACTCTCATGAGGAGCTTATTAAAAAAAAATCAGAAGGGAAAGATAAATGACAAAAATAATCACTTGCCTTCAGTGTTGGTTTTTAAGAGACAAAATTTATATTAATGAAAATTTAATTAATAATTTTTAAAAATTTTATTAAATTAATTATTAGAGTTATAATACACTTTTGTGATCCTTTTTCGGGTCTTAAAAAATTTCTATACCTGTAGTTTAATTAGTCGGAGCCAGTAGCACAAACATTAAAAAGGGCTAGTGATGACAATATTAAATTAATTATTAGAGAAATAGAAAGATAAATTTGTTATTGCAAGATTTAATTTATGTGTCAATCAATATTAAAGTTGACTCGATTAGAATAGTATTTCTTTAGAAGAGTTCGATATCAACTAAAATGACTTTAATGATATGCTGTTATAAATTTAAAAAGAAGAATTTAATCCAATAAGTAATAAACAGAGTAAGTAATGAATATAAAATGACAACAATATCAATATGTATATTAATAACGAAATTCAGAACAATGTTGATACAATGGGTTTACAAGACTTAAAACCTCTTGATGCCAAGTACAGACCTCGAGTTTGTTGTAGTAGATGCCAAGTCTTCAATGTAACTCTAACTTGACTTCGAGACAGACACAAAATGGGGTTGGAGAAGGGAAATTACAGCTAAGGTTACAGTATGGCTACTCCTATTGACTGGAAAGTAAATGACAGGAAAATAAAGGCTGGAAAAGTAAAGTAAATGCAAATAGATAGATAAATGATTGTTATATGATTGTTTGTGTGTCTCTTACGAGTTATTCCGTTACTATTTATGATGCTTAAGGTTGGACAGTGTTGATCCAAAATATATTATAGCAATACCTAAGAGGGAGTGAATTGAGTATTAAGAATTTTTCAAATTTTTTTTGCAATCTCAAATATCAAAATATATACGAAATTAACTCAAATCAATTTTTATAAATTACTAGCACAAAGATGAGAGAGTTTATTGCTTAATATAGAAAAAATAATTAAATTATAAAATAATTAAGCAATCAATCATATTTACTTGAATAATAAATAATTTTAAGCAAGTAATTGTGCAAGTAATTAAGGAGATAGAGTTAAAGAGATGTAAATTCGATTTATAGTGGTTCGGCAATATCGGAATCCTTCCGATCCTACGTCCACTTTCTTCAAGGATCCTCCTTGAAACATTTCACTAAAACAAGCAACCTCACGGGTGTTGCTCAAACCGAATATAAACAAGCAACTTCAAAAATGTTACTTCAACATTTTTCATAAGAATTCTAAGTTTGCTACCCAAGTGTATATACTCAATACCCACTAGCTTACTTACAAATTCTCATAAAAGTTACACCAACTATTTTAACAAGATGATGAAAGGAAAGTTTGAAACAAATAAACAAGAGAGAGATTTCTCAATGAAGATCACAACTCAATATTTTCTCTCTAAAAAACTTATAGCTTAACAATGAAATTTTTTGGTCAAGAATAAAAGAATGAAGATTTTGCTTTAATCCTTTTGTTGTAGAATGTTTATTTTATCTTCCAAATGATCTTTGACACTCTATTTATAGTATTTTGAAGTCTTCTAGCGGTTGGAGACAAAATAGAGTCGTTAGAGACAAATTTATAGCCATTTAAATTAAAAAAATATAGCTGTTGTAACTTGCTTAATCGATTGTCCGCTTATGGCAGTCGATTGTCCTTCATAACTGATGCAAAAACTGATTTTTCGAACCCATAATCAACTGTCCATTTTGCACAATCGACTGTAATGTTTCTGACCGTTGCTACAGTGTTTTTATGTTGAACAATGTTTTCAACATCAATTTTCTTCATATTTCTTCATTCTTTTTGGATATTTGAGTTCCGAAAAATCTCCCAATTGAATCAAACTTTCTTGCACATTTAACACACAAGTTAAACACATTAAGAGTGTTTTGTTATCATCAAAATTATTCTAATCAATTTCTTGATTGAGGCATTTTTTATGATGACAAGGCATATTACAAATTTAAGCATAATGTGTGTGCAAGATATATGACGAATGATATATTACAAATGCTCAAATAATTTTCTATGTCAACATAAATTCTTCTTAAGTTCAATTAGAGCATGTTAAACATTGAGCCTAAAGAATTTAATGTTTGCATTTAATAAAATCATGTAAAGATTTTATATCTTCAATTAATTAAGGCTATGTAATAAAATGCAATACAAATTTAATTGGCTCCTAAAAGTTGAAATGATTACAAAGTGTATATTAGGATTCAAACCTATGATTTAGCTTTTTTGTCTTTGAAGTTGCATTTCAATTATTCTTCTTGAATTTGAACTTTTGGAGAGCTAATTGAATTTTGATATCATCAACTTTGATTCACCAATTTCTACAATCTTGATCTCATTTGATGTATAAACACTATTAACAATCTGTATCACTTAAGTAATATTCATTAGTGCTTAATTAAGATTTTTGTCTCTATCAAAATCATTCAGGGTCAACAGACACTTAATCAATTGATAGTTATGTTAATTCTTCCAAAGAGTCTCCATATTTCCACCTTTCCACATCCTTTGGATTAATTGCATCTAGTACCTCACTTGTCCAAAATTGTTACTTCCACTACACGAGTTGTACCTAATCATGATCACTTTTACCTTAATCAAATTAAATACACAACATTTGGTCTCATCCTCGATTCCTGAAGAGTACGATTAGCAATTATGTGTATTTGAGGTTGAGGCAGCATCTTCTCAAGCATACTAACCTCGAGTTGAACTTCATATTGATGTTGGTTTTCAAATTTCTCATTTAAAATTTTTGTTTCGTGAGCTTTTCTAACGGTTAGAGCCGTCTTATCCATTTAATACTCCTTCACACCTTTTCACTTTCTGCCATATTCTCTCTTACACGCTAAGATTTTTACATTTGACCCAATGAGGACATACCATCATATTAAATTATTTTTTATATAAACAAAACCGTAGAAAAGAAAAAAAAAACATAGACAAATAAAAAAAGCAGTTACACAAATATTTATCTTTGGGTTAGGATCATCTCCAATAACAAATACATCATTGGATGAATATTTTGTTGACACTATAAATGATATTACATTCATCAAATATTTTTTTTTCCAAATTACAGTAGAGATCTTCCATTGCAATACAATTATGATAGTTAAAACTTTAATGTGCCCATTTATCATGCTCTTGAAATATGCTCTGCATGTTTTGGTTTCTAAATTTTTTTTGGTACATAGTAATTTAAAATATATAAATAAAAGAAGCAAAGTATATCAATCGAATCTATTAAATACTCAGTGGACGGACTTACAAAGAAAGAGGAGAATGCTTATAAAATAAATAAATAAATATACACGTTTCACAATTATAGCATACCTGGCTCATATATATATATATATATATATATGTATATATATATATATATGTTATATCAATGGAAAAAATCCGTTATTATAAAAAACCGTTACATTTTATTTAATGTTTTAATTTTTTTTATATTTTAAATTTAATTAATTTATACCGTACATTAAAATAAGGTATCTAATATATTTTTCTGATCAAATTTTCGGTCAAATTAAATTAGGTCCACATATGTAATCCACACGTGTGTCTCTTTTGGATGCAAAACACAATTCCAACTGTACTTTCTCATAGCTGTCCTCATGAATTGTAGATTGAGAGTTAATAATTTAGAGTTGAAAAAAAATAAGAGTTGGAGGAGATTTACGGGAGAAAATAAGAAAAAATATAGAGTTATTTTTTCTCATTCAAAAGAGGCATACATGTAGGCCGTACGTGTGTATTAATTTTAATTTATCCAGATTTTTTATTTGAATGACTTATTAAATTTTCCCCTATAATACATGTACATTAATTAAATTTGAACATAAATAAGATATTGAAACATAAAATAAAATGAAATGACGATTTGAGATTATAATAAGATTAGCTAAAAATTTATAAAATCGTTTTTGATTTTGTTTTAAAAAAATTATTTCATAAACACCACCTAACGGCTAATACAATCCAGTTTTGTGATCTGTTTATCATCAGATTCAAAGGTTGATTTTGCACTGGCGACTGGTGTATGCAGCACTGGATTCTAATTGTCCAAAACTTGAAACTATAATAATCATTAAACAGTGACTGATTGCTATAGTCAAAATAAAATAAAACTAAAAATTCTACAGTAAAATAAAAGGCAATGATTTTCTCACCTCTAGAGCACCTACAAATCCCATCACCCACTAATATCATTGGACTATATAGTCAAAAGACCAAGTCAATGTAACAAAATCCACCAATCAAGAGTCTTCTTCTTGTAATATTATCACAACCCAAAAGCAAAAGAAGAGAATAAATCATCGAGAACATGTGCCTCTCAATCTTCAATTCATTTCCGAGCGAAAAAATAAAATCTTTAATTCTTTATGAAAGAAAAAATTAAGACAGCAAGCAACGATATTTCTCTTTTATAGCACACAAGCTTGTGATCCCTCTTCTTCTCAATCTTCATAATTTCCTTTTAAATCTCAAATACCCTTTTTCACCAATTTCACCGGAATACCCTTTTTTGGTCACCGGGAAACCGACCGGAAAACATGTCGGAATCAGGTGGATGTTGCCGGTGTTGTTTCAGCTTCATTCTCACTTCAGGGCTAACAGCTTTGTTCTTGTGGCTAAGTCTGCGTACCTCAAATCCTTCATGCTCCATACAGTCATTTTACCTTCCTGCACTCAACAAAACCCTCAATCCAACACATAACTCCACACTCTATTTCAAGGTGAGACTTAATAACCCAAACAAGGACAAAGGTATTCACTACGATCCCGTTAACTTGACTTTCTTTGACTCACCAAACAGGAGTCACGTTATAGGGAATTATACGATAACAAAGTTCTATCAAGGCCACAAGAAGAAAGCCGAAAAGGAAGGTCATTTGGAGATAAATAGGTCGGCGGTTATCCGGGCGGTTTCGCCTAATGGGTCGGCGGTTTTCCGGGTGGATTTGGCTACGTCGGTGAGATTCAAGATCATGGTGTGGAACACTAAGAGGCACAAGATCATGGTGGGTGCTGATGTGGAGGTCAACGATCAAGGTACTAAAGTGAACAAGAAAGATATTAAGCTCAAGAAATCTGTTGCACCGAAGCATGAGTGCTATTGTTTGGTGGTGGGGGTTTTGCTCAAACTTTTGGTCTTTGTTTTGCTTAATTTTTGGTGATTTTCGATGTTTTTAGTGTAACGATTTTTAAGATAGATTTTTTTTTTTTTTCCTTCAAGAAGATTTGTTGTTGTTAGTGACAATTTGTACGAGGAGCTTGTTGGTGGAGGAGTACTTTTTTTAAAAAGCAAAGTTTTTTTTTTTGGTGGCTCAGGTTTAAAATATTAGATATGTACCGATTGAAAATTTTATTGATAGTTTTGAAAATTTTAATTGATAAAATTAATATAGGTATAAGAATAAAAAATTAATATTTTAAATAAATTTTTAAAAATTATCAATAAAATTTTTAATTAATTTAAACCCAATAATCAATCAAAAATTCTTCATCGATACACTTGATTGGTTATTTACTCGCTTAAATTTCAATGATGATCATATTTTTCTGTAAATGAAATGTCAAAATTCCAGTTAAAGAAAAGGTAATACTTGTGTTGTTTCCGTAGATTATTTACAGATATAAAAAGTAAATTAATTGTTTATAGTAAAAACCTTTTCTTTTAGGCTTTTTGGTTTAAATACCCTTTTGTTCTATGCTACCGTCAATCTCATAAAAAATAATTCTTAATTATGTCGAGTTGATTGTTTTAGATACATTCAAAATTCAATTGATAATTTTAAAAGATAAGATGTAAAACCTAATTTTTTAATCAAAATTTTTAAAGTTATAAATAAAATTTTGACAAATATAAAATACTAATTTTAGAGCAGATTAAGATTAATAATTCCTCCAATCTGACTGTCATAGTATAGTTAGCAATTATGTGGCAGAAAAAGCTCAGAACTTGAGAAATCTGTGCCACTTGATCAAGCTAGAGGAAGCAATTTTTTTTAGTTTTTGGTCCCACATAGCAATGTGTTTCCAAATTTTATAACTCTTCAAATGGGTTGAGCTGTTCTTAGGCCCAAAAAAAAAACAGAGGAGTGCATTGACTGTGAATTTTCTAGTGCTCTTGGTCATAAAAATAATCAAATTCTAGGATTATTTTTTGGCCATTTGAGAAAGAATATTAATTTTGATTAGAGTCAGAAGATGATGGAAGTTGGTATGGAAATTCCCATGGCTTGACAGTGATAGAAAAATTGAATTTAAAATTCTTTTGCGAGTTCCTTGCAATTTCACAAGAAAATGATGACCTTTTCCCCCTTGTAAATTGGAATCTTATGATTAATTTAATTTGCACTCGGTCTGGAGGTTGCATTGCACAATGCAGGAAACTTCTCCGTATAATCCTGTTGATGAAGAAGTTGGTGGTTTATTGAGTTGTTTAAAATGAAAATTTTCTAACCTATATAACTTAGTCTTTGTTTAACAAAGAAAAGGGTTTGTATTTTGTATAAATATATTGATTAGTTTAATGCAACAATGATTATTTAATGAGTTCTGTTTTCATGGATTCGGTTCAGTGAAAATTATTACGAAATCGACAAATTTTACTGCTAATCACGGAAGCTATGGTAGTAATTGAATATTTAAATATTTTATTTTTTATTCCGTTATTACTATAATTCCCTGTAATTATTAGTAAAGTTTTTTGTAAAATCAAAATTCTTATTTAATAGTAAGTTTTTGAGTGATTATATTAGAAAACTCAAACCCCAAATATTTATTAATTTAACTTTCTTGGTAATCTCAATGTTGTTATAGGATGGCTTGGTTTACATTGTGATTAGTGTTTTAAATGAGAAATCTAAATTAGGGTCTAAATTTCGAGTCACACAACATTTTGGTTTATCTATTTAAACGAATTGTTTTGGCTTTGGTCAGTTTTAGTGTATCGTTTCGGATTTGATAGTATTTTCAAATACGTATATGTTAAATTACATTTATTTCAAAAATATATAATTATTAATATAAATCATAAGAAAACAATCACTATTCAAATATACAATTAATTTTACCCAAAATTTTGCTTTGAAATCAATTATAAATATTTTTTGGTATAAATCCAAATTGGGACTTTGTTCTGTAATCAAATTACATACATTTCAAATATATATATATATATATATATATATATATATATATATATATTTACACACATAATAATAAAACAATTATTATTCAAACATCAATCCCCAATTGAAGAGAGAGTAAAAATTCTCAAATTACTTTTTTAAATTTTCAAAAAAAAGTATTAGAATATTTCGTCGAAATATGATGTTTCAACTGAAACAGATCAAAACAGAAGGCGAAACGAAATATAAAGTTGTTTCATTTTAATTTAGTGTTACAATCGAAAATTTACAACTGTTATCTAAACCAACTTGCCAATAAAAAAAAAAACAGTTATGTTTTTTTTTTCTAAAATAAAATATCAGCTACATTGTTGGAGTTTTTTTTTTCCAGAACAACAGTAGTTTAAAATCTTATTTCCCTAAACCGGGTAATTTTAAACTTATTTTCCAAAATATGGTATTCTTTGTTACAAGTTAGGATTTTTTTCAGGTAAATTCATATCACACCCTTAAGGTTTGCTTTAATTATGCTGACTACCCTTCTACTTTAAGAAATTAGAAGCACAATCCGCTCCATTTTTAGCTCATCTTTGATCTTTTTTTCTCTCTAAAAACCTAAACACAAAACTTTTCACTCTTCTCCTTAAAAATTCTTCAATTTCTTCTTTGATTTCATCAAATTAGCTCACAATCATCAAAATCCATCATATAAACTTATTGTTTTTAGTGTTTTTCAACATCAAAATACAAAGTTTTGGAGATTTGGTGCATTCTTTCTTTTAAAAAAACGTAATTTTCTCTCTTCTCATGTTCTTGCTATAAAATCTCATTAAATCTTTCATATTTTTCCACAAAATCTTATAGTCTTCCATACCCAACCCAACACAGTTAGATCTTTTGGATTTTAGTTGAAGTCGGAGAAAAATGAGTGTTTGGGAGCTAAGAAAATGCGAGGAAGAATTTTCTTAGCTCCCAAATATTCACTTTTTTTTTTCTTCTTAAACCAAAATCTCAAAGGAATAACAAAAAAAGAGTTTCTTTCTTTTAAATCATCATAAGATCTTTTTATTCTCGTTTTTAGAGAGAGAAATAACTGTAAAACTATAGTTTCTTTCGGATTTTCTCGGTTGCCAAACAACCCCAAATTCTTCATTTTTTTTCTCCCAAACACTCATTTTTCCCTTTCTTTAACTAAAATATGAAATAATTAACTGTGTTGGGTTAGGTATGGAAGATTATAAGATTTTGTGGAAAAAATAGAAGATTTGAAGAGATTTTTAAGCAAGAACAAGAGGAGAGAGAAAATCACGTTTTTTTTAGAGAGAGAGCACCAACTCTCCAAAACTTTGTATTTCGATCTTAAAAAACAACAAAAACAAGAAGTTTGTATGATAGATTTTGATGATTGGGAGCTAATTTGATGAAAATGTTGTGCATTGTGTTTCTAATATCTTAAAGTAGAAAGGTAGTAAACATTATTAAGTAAACATCAAAAGTTGATATGAATTTATCCAAAACAAATTATGATATGTGGCAAATAGTACTCTATTTTTTAAAATAAGTTTAAAACTACACTGTTTTGAGAAATAAAATTTTAAACTATCCTTGATTTTGCTATGTTGTTGGGCATCTTAATAGAAATGTGGATATTCAAGTCAATGTTAATTCTTTAATGTTCACATCAAGCTTAATCAATCTAAACAAAAGAATTTAGAGAAATTATTGATTGGACTTCCGAGTTCTCTATAAACGAGACTTAGGTTTGGTTTTTCTTTTCACCAATGTATTAAAAAATTATTTTAAATTATGGAGATTTATATGAGTTGAAGGTAGTGTGAGGTTTATTTTGCAATGAAGCAGAAAGTCAGTCAATGGACTCTGTTCAGTTTTTTTTTTTTGCTATATAGTTCTATGGTTGTTCTCTGTAATCTTTCATTCATTTCTCCAATCAATCCTACAGGAGGTATTTATTCTGCATATAAAAATATGCAAAGGACAGGGTACTGTTATAAGCAGGGATTAAATGTAGAGGTAATAATCATGTCGAGTCAGTTTATTTCAGGTCGGGATATTCGGTCAAGTTAGGTCGATCTCGTGTTGGGTCAGATTTGGATCGTATCGGTTTTGGATCTCAGGTCATTCGAGTCAAGTTGTTTCAGGTTCGAGTCATTTTAATTCGAGTTGTTTCGAGTTTTTGAGCAGATTTAATATGATTCATCGGATTTGCTTTACTTTTCTATTTTTTTCTTATAATTTTTGAGAAAATCATTTGAACTCGACTTTAAATTTAGATTAGCATACTCATTTTAATATATTTAACTAATTATGATTTGATTAATTGCAAATCAAAATCACATATGAAAATAATATAAATATAAATATAAAGAATTTGGTAAGTTAATATCTAATAAAATATATATTTTTTGTATATATGATGATGACGAAAGCGTTCAAGATCTATATGAATATAATATTATATCTAATGGTCGTTTTTTGTAAAATAAAAACTATACAATAAATTATAGTGTGTAATTATAATGGTGGGTTTGGGTCATTTCGGGTTCGGGTTGTTTTCGGATTTCAGGTTATTTTCAGGTTTTGGGTAATTTCGGGTTCTGGTCGAGTAGAGTTCGGTCATTTTAGATTCGGATCATTTCGGGTTTCAAGTAATTTGGGTTTGGGTTTGGGTTGGGTTCGGGTTACATTATTGTAATCATTATTTATCTAGGTCAGGATAAGATCGGGTCAAGTTTTCGGGTCAAGGTCAAATTTTACCACCTCGAATTAAATGAACCAACATTTAGCTTGTTAAAACGATGTTTTTTTAAAAAAAAAAAATTTAATGCCACTGTGATTATTTAGCTTGAATGATTTTTACAGGATTAAGTTGAAATGCCCATCTCTATTTCTTAGCTTTGTCGAGTGGAATCTGATATTGTGCCATGAAAATTTTAAGTCTGAATTTTGGTTTTAAAAGTACAAATCATATTGGGAGAAATCTTCATATTTGCAGAAAATGCTTTCCTTATTATCATGATATCCTTCGTTCCTTATTGCTATTCTGAATTTTTTATAGAATGTATTACTTTCAGACATGGGTCTTTGTGTTTCAACTTTTAAGATACAGATCAAGATATCAATGTTGCAGAGAACTAATTGACTTCACCTAATTAGATTCAAAATACATTACAAGATTTTTTATTTCATGACTTTTCTCAATAATACAAGATATTTATACAACAGATAAGTGCAGTACCTATAAGGGGAAATTATCATCAAACCAAAGGAGTTTGTCCTTCTGCAATTAAAATCCGTACTTCTTTCTCATATCTACAAAAACTTTGGATGACCAATTCTAGCTGCTGAATCTAGGCTAGATGTGAATTTGCAGCAGCATCAATTCCTGCCAACACTTCTCCTTTGATTTACCGGTAAGGGGAGCTTCCACTTTGTAGTTTTATCAGAGTGTGGTACGCTCCACCACGACCTAAAGAAATCAGTTCATTATGTGACCCTTGTTCCACAACTTTTCCATTCTTGATAACAACAATGGCATCGGCTTTTTGTATTGTTGATAGCCGGTGAGCAACAACTATACATGTTCTGCCAACCATCAACTTCTCGAGTGCTTCTTGAACTAAGCTCTCTGACATGCTGTCAAGCGCACTGGTAGCCTCATCTAACAGCAGGATTGATGGGTTCTTCAGTATCGCACGAGCTATCGCGATCCTTTGTTTCTGACCTCCTGAGAGCTGAACTCCTCTTTCTCCACAGTATGTATCATACCCATCTTTCATTCCACTGCACATAGGCACAAAAAAATAAAAATTCTGAGTTATCTCAGAATAATTCATGTTCAGCATAATTCATTTTTTTAATGGAATTTTCTTTGTTATATATGCAGAGTGAAGTCATACTAACTATTTCTGTCAGGTATTATCTCGTGTATTTTTTATACCATGAAATTGATTGCATAAAGAACTAGAGCTGAGAGAACAAAAAAGAAAGAAAAAGAAGGAAAGTTCCTGTGGTTTTCATACCTTATAAATTCATGAGCATTAGCAAGAACTGCAGCCTTTTTAATTTCAGATTCTTTTGCATTCGCTCTCCCATAAGCAATGTTTTCGCGGATAGTTCCAGCAAATAGTGTTGGCTCCTGACTGACTAGTGCAATGTGTGTCCTCAACATTCTCAAATTATAGTTCTTTATGTCCTGATAATCTATCAAAATCGATCCCTTCAGTGGATCATAAAATCTCTCAATAAGCCCAATTACAGTAGATTTTCCAGAGCCACTCTGTCCCGATAGTGCCACTGTTCTCCCTGCTTCAATTCTAAGGTTCAAGCCCTTAAAGATCACCTGATCAGGTCTTGCTGGGTATGCAAAGAACACGTTCTTCAGTTCTACACGGCCCTTTATTCCTTTCTTCATGTCTAATCCCCACGTGTTATCCGTCTCAATCTCACTTTTCCTGTCAAGGATTGCAAAAACTGACCGGATGGCATTGCTCCCCTTGGATATGTCATTAGTCATGCTTCCAGCTTCGGCAATGACATAAGCGCTGAATAGCAATACCAAAAATGCTTGGAAAAGTTCCTCGGGGTTTATTAACCCTTGCGTCAACAGTTTCCCGCCATACCAGTAAGCTAATGCTGTGGAAGCTGTATTGAAAAATTGAGAACTGAATAGACCAAAACCTGACAACCAGGAGTGTCTAGCACTCTCTTCTTTAGGACATTTCAAAGTTTCTTTGAAGAGCCCCAATATTCTTTTCTGAGATGAAAAGGCGGTTATGGTTCTGTGGTTAATGACAGCTTCACTTGCTAGTTGGCTTCCTTCTTTTTGTGCCTTTTGTGCTTTTCCAGCCATACTCTTCATCAAGACACTCCTCGAATAATAGCTCACAATGACTAATGGTTGCACTGCAATCATCACAAGGGATAACCTCCAACTGAGTACTAGTCCTAGTGCATAAGCAAAGATAGAACCAAAGATTGCTTGAACCAGCAAGGACGTCCGGTCCCCAACAAGGGATTTAACCATGTTGGCTTCAGTGGCTAACCTTGCACAAATGGCTGCACTTGTGTTCTCTTCTTCATCGAACCACCCAATCTCAAAAGTCATAAGATTTTGGAGCATTTTCTCCCGTACCCTTTTGGTCAATTTTTCTCCCATTACAGCAAAGTTGTAGTGTTGAAGCAGACTGGAAGTGAAATTGAGAACAGCGATACCAAGGAAAACGTATGACAAGGTTCTGGATTTAGACTTGACTTCAGAGTCATTAGTACGGAAATAAATTGATATAAGTGATCCAACACAGTAGGCATTTATAGGCTGAACTGCTCCTGCGCCAATTGCAGCCACACTTCCAATCAAGGCTCTTCCCCACTCAGGTGAATTCATTTTCAGCAGACGCCACTGGGAGGGAGCAAGATAAGTTATTTGATTGTAGTTTTCTTCGACACTATCATAATTAGGATCATATTGGATGGAGCAGGAATAGGGTGTGCCGATAGAAAATGCAGGGCTGAAGGCGTATAATGCTGGAGTACTTGGAGATCTAATACTCATCGGGCTTTGTGCAACACTCATCCTGTGTTGATTTCTCCCATCTGTTTCATAGTTGGTATCATTTGAAACTTCATTTTGCAATGCCATCTGCTGCAACTCAACCATTCGGGAGTATTCCCCATTCAACTCCATAAGCTCATTATGTGAACCAGATTCGAGTACTCTACCAGCTTGAAGAACCATTATCAAGTTTGCTGCTCGGATTGTGGACAGGCGGTGAGCAATGATGATTGATGTCCTTCCTACAGATGCCTGATCGATTGCCTCCTGCACCACTCTCTCAGATTGTGCATCCAGTGCACTAGTAGCTTCATCAAGTAGCAAGATTTTTGGGTCTCTGATTAGAGCTCTTGCTATGGCAATTCTTTGCTTTTGCCCACCAGACATTTGGAATCCGAATTGGCCGACCTGAGTAATCCACAAAAGTTTGTCATGTGAAGGGTGTTTCTAAAGCAGCTGATCAGGGTAGTAATTAAATTTTTAGAACCGCAAGAGATGAAATTAGCTTACTTGAGTTTCATATCCATCTGGTAACTTGGTGATGAAGTCATGTGCATTTGCTGCCTTAGAAGCACTTATTACTTCATCCATTGAAGCTCCTTCTTTCCCAAAAAGTATATTTTCTTTAATTGTTGTTGCAAAGAGGACAGGTTCCTGATTAACAAGACCCATCTGGGATCTCAACCATTTCAGTTGAAGTCTTCTTATCTTGTATCCATCCAAGAGAACTTCTCCTTCAATGGGGTCATAAAATCTTTGAAGCAACGCAATGATTGTCGACTTGCCAGAACCACTTCCCCCAACAAGTCCTACAGACTTACCAGCTGGAACCCTGAGATTCAACCCTTGTAAGATTGGTGTATCAGGTCTTGATGGGTAACTAAAATAAACGTCCTGAAATTCGATTTCCCCTCTTACATATGACAAAGCCTTTCCCTTTCTATCTTCTGTGTCTATACCTGGAACCTGATCAATCATTTCAGCAATTCGAGTAGCAGCAACTGTTGCCTCAGTGATGGAAGTTAGATTTGGGAGTGCACCCAAAACACTTCTGCAAGAGAAGAACAGAAACAATGAGTACAAGAATCTAAATCAGGTCAATGAACAAGACAGATTAAGAGGAAGAAACTCACAATCCACCCATGATTACAAGAATCCCAGCTACAAAAATAGAGCCACCTTTTTCTCCTTTTTCAGTGACCAAGTAACTACCCACCCAAGCCTGAAAAGCCCAACCTACATAAATTGTTCCCATGCTCCCCATCAGCAATCCTTTTGCAAGACCTTGCTTAATTCCCAATTCAAGTGTTTTCTCAAGGGCATGGCTGAATCTATCCAGTGTTTGATTCTCAGCCACATATGAATATACGATTCTTATGGAAGAAATTGCCTGTTCTGCAATTCCACCAGCAACCCCATAAGCTTCAATCATTTTCATTATCACATCCATCATGAGCTTCCCAAATACAAGTCCCGGTACAATGAACAAGAGTGAGAAAGGAAGAGCAGCCAGTGCAAGTCTCCATGACAGGATAAAGGAAAATAGGAGACAGAAGAAGAAAGTTGACACATATGCGAGGCAATCAGGTATCTACATGAAGGAAACAAAAAATTATAACCATAATGTATAAAAGAAGAGAAGTCATGTATATTTGGTTCCTTCGTACAAATCTGATATTAGCTCACACCAGCAAATGAACAGACCCGGTCAGAAATATGAGTATAAGATTTAAGCAAAGTCTGTCAGAATATTATTTATGCAGTCTTTTCATTGAGCTTTTCGACATTTATTTGGGTTCACAGAACACATTAAAAGGAAAAATACTTTGATCAAACCTTTTCACATATTGCAACTTGGATTGAACTAGCATCTGAGGAGATTGTTGAAACAACTTTGAAAGTTGTAGAAGAACCAGCATCTTGTGTGTCAAAGAAAGCAACTTCTTGTCTAAGAACAGATTTCAGGTATTCCATTCTCATTCTAGAAGTCTGTCTCTCAGCAGTTCTTGTCCAACAAATCCCTTCTGCAAAAATAAATACCCAAAAAAAGCAACATAGAAGATAGTTAGGATCCATATTGAATTCATATTTCTTTTTTTGCGAAAAGACGATTCTTTTGAAGGAGGATTGTCAGAGTTGTTAAGGGTGAATCTTACCAACAAAAGCAGAAAGTCCAACTCCAATTGCAACATAGAGCAACCTGAGTGAATACTGGCAATGGATTTTAAAGTAGTAAATTAAGAATCCCAGTTAGACAAAGTCCTTGAAATAAATATATGACAGGTAATTAAGAAATTCAGGAGTAAGAACTTTTTGAAGCATATCTTAGAGGTCTATTAATCTATTTTTTCTTCTTATTTGCAAATTTATTGTTAAATAAAAGAGATTTCTTTTAGGATTCTGTATCACAGGGTAAGCTTCAATTTAGGAGAAAAATTAGTTCAGAATCTAAAAGGTTTCAAAACTGCAGCCAGCTCTGAAATTCTGAAACTAGGCTGTCAGATGCTAAGATGCATACTATAAGGGCAGTGAAGAGCCACTACACCTTATTTGTAGCAGAAAATATGTTAACACATTAACATTCTCTTTTGATCTTGGAAAGAATATTGAGAAAATAGAGGAAAATTATTCTAAATGATATCTATGGCTTTGTTTGGATCCTGGAATGTGAGCCCTGGAATCTCACATTGTCATGCATGTGATTGAGCTGTTTACAAGTGATTATCACCTCTACTTGCACAACGCGTTTTAAAACTGCGAAGTCTTATGTGCCAAACGAACAATATTATGCCAAGAGAGCATAGGTAGTAAAAATATCTAAAAGCATGGAAAATGCTCAAGATGCAGTTCTTGTTGAACAAAAACAGACTAAATTGTTCTGCAAAACCCAATTGATAGGGTTTGAAATCTTACCATGTTAACTGTATCCATAGAGAAAGAGGCGTCAGCTTTTCCATAATCATTGATCACTTGGCTAATTACAAACATCATAATAGGGTACTGCATTCCATCTCCAATGCTGCCTAAAGTCCCTAGAAACATCAACAACTTGTCCTTGCCATCAGCGTATCGAAACATGCTATCTTTTCCCCCCATGTTCTAATTTCTATGCTCCTAGCTCTTAGAAGAAATTATGAAAGAAGTTTTAAAGGTTTTATTTACTTCATCATTTTTGCATTAGAACATAAAATTGCCTTCTTTATATGCATTGTTAAGCACTATTAGCCACAGTTAATTTGCAGGCCAGTATCTCTCTTTTACTGTCTTCATTGATTCATTTTTCTTATGTCAATGCCAAATGGATCTAATTAATGGTAGCCGGCGGGAATTGTCTTTCTCGGTAAGGGAATGAATGTTGGTTTCTAAAATTCCAACTAGTCAAGTGACCAAGCAAATTTATATGGGTAAAATACGATTGGGTTCCTCAAGTTTGGTTGTAATTATAATTAAGTCTCAAGTTTTTAAAAAATGACAAACTCATCCCAGTATAAAGAAATTTTACAGAAAAATAGCAAAACACAAATGCCTTTCAATTAATATCCATTATATGTATTAGATGTGAGACTTTTAACCCGTACTCGTTTTGATTCGTTACTCATCTGTTAAAACATATGTATGAGCATGAAAAATAAGACCTGTTAAGAAACGAACATTTTTAGCTCGTAATCGTTGACCCACTATCAGTAAGACTGGGTCCGTATCCAGTCTGAATCGCCATTTTCTCACCTAAATTGATGAATTTTTGCCAATATGCGTTTTTGACCCATTATCTGTTTGCTAAAACACAGGTATGGATATGAAAAATAAGACCCGTCAAAAAACAAATATTTTTAATCCGTACCTGCTGACCCGCTAACCGTAAAGTCCGACCCGTCTATTTCTCACCTTTTTGTATGTATGTAATAGGCTGCTCACATATTATAATATCAACTAAAACTTTGAAGGAAGAATGTCATTTTTTTCAAAATTCAAGACTAAGTTGTAACTACCATTAAACCTGAGAGATTTCATTGTATTTTACCCTATTTATATTCTCTTGCAAACTGTGTTTGTCTACATGTTGGGTACAAACACTAGCTTAGAAGTTAGAATTATTCTCTCTGGTTTAATTCTCGACGTTACGTATAGCAAATCACAACTTATTAACCGTCATTAAGTGGAACTAATTATTCTCTCTGATTTGATAATTTTGAGGTATCTGATTTTGGTAGACTTTTTCTTCAGCAAATGAAGCATTATTGTGCATTGCCTGTCTCAGCTTGTTTCTTTATTTGGCCAGGGTCACATTATTTATGCTTTGTTCTTAGATTTCAATTACTTGCCTGCATTTAACGCATTCTTCCAAAAAATTAGAAACAAACTTATAAATTATTAAATTATACTAGTATTTATGTTGGAGATTGATGAGGGTGTATTCCTCCTTTGGAAAGGCAAGCCATGGCTTGTTTTGTTCCATTTCTTATAAATAATAAAGAATTTGTTGATCACATCTTTGATGTAATTCTCTTTAATGAGACATCAAGTATTGATCATGTAGTCAAGCTGCAATGTTGAACCTGTTTAGGATTTTGATTGGTTTGAATTTAAACCCAATGATTTAAATTAACGAGAAATTTCGTTGGTAATTTTAATTTTTTTATTGATAATGTTAATTTTTGGGTCAGACACTTATATTGTTGTTATCAATAAATTTTTTTTAAATTATCAGTGAAATTTTTAATTAGTCTAAACTATTGAACCTGTCAACTTAATAGCTTACTTACTCTAACTTAACTTACATAAATTACCACATATTTTGATGTCAATATTATACCATAAAATTAATTAAAATTTTTATTAATAATTCTAATTCGAAAAATTCTTACAATCAATGGAGTTTTCAGCTCTAAACCATGTCGAGCCTATAAAGAAATCCTCGTTGTACCATGGCCAGATCCGGAGAAAAAAAAAATTATATTGTTTAAATATTTTAATCATCATCTCTGATTTCCTGTCCAAAGCGGCAGGGCTATGAGATTTTGCCACCACAATAGAATCATCTCTACATTTTAATCATAAACTATGCAAAATTGAATAAAGTTTTCCAATGAGATGTCAAAAGAAGAAGTTTTGATTGCTTTACTAAAACAGAAAAATACTATGGTAATTAATAATAAGTAATAACGTTTTCAGAAATCTAATCGTTTTTTTTTTGGAGGATATGCTCTCTCATTATCCAAATAGGAAGGAAAATTGCTTACTAAGAATCGTTTGGCTTAACTTATAATTCTGATGGATGGATTTAAAAATAATTTTAAAACAACTTTAAATAGAATTATCGTTGAGTTAAAAGTCATTTGCTATTTGGCAAAAATTGTGTTAAAATATTATCAAACTAATTGATGTATTTGATAAATAAGTTGTAAAACTGTTTTTAAATGTTGAAATTAATAAAAAAAAATATGAGTATTATTTGACTATTTAAAAGTATTTTTTCATCAATTTAATGTTATTATTTTTACAATATAAATAAGTTAATTTTATTCACAATAAAATATAAATAATTAAAATAATAATATTTATTGATAATTTAATTTAATTAATAATAATTTTTATTGATAATCTATCATCATGAAGGTAAAGTTTTCACTCAATTTGTTTCATAGGAAAGAAATATACAAAATTTCCCAAATTTTGATTCATAAACCATCACATCATTTTGCCAAGATTTTCAACCTTCTGTGTGACACAAAGAGCATAGAACAACATAAACTACTCAAAAGGTTGCTTTTTTTTTTCTTTTTTTTCACATTACCACTAGAAAGGAAATCTTTTTCATAAGGAGAATAATCACTCCTGTGTCGTGGTGCTAAGTTGAGATATATCCTCCAAAATTCAATTTGTTAGATAAAGATGCTTCTTTGTCCAGAGTTACAAATGATAAACTAGACTCATCTTCTTAAACATTCAGAAAAGCAGATACCAATGGTTAAAAACAAGTTCAAGAGCAGAATATCATGCACAATTCTTTCTTCATATTTTTGTCCTCCTCCCATAGTTGACAACTAAGAACTCCCATAGTTGACAACTAAGAACATATCGAAAAAATGATTATGTCTTCCATTTTCTTTTTGATAAAAATAATGAAAAAAGAGAATTGAAATAAAAAAAAGACAAAAAGATTTATTTTAACTTTCACTCTGCAATCATTTCAATTTTAAAAGATTGTGATTTATTCGTATGAGAAAAAAAATCAACCATCCCTCTTTTTTCATATCACTTTTCTTTTTCCTTACAAAACAATTGAACAGGGCTGCATCAACGCTAAATTCATGTATCAAGTCAAACTAAAACTGAAATATGTTCCGTCGTGTGCATAATATCTAATTTCCAAACCAGGCCTGCAAAACTGAAACACAAATCAAATAGAGTCAGTGAGACTACATCAGAAATTTGTTTAAGACTTACATGAGACAAGGCTCTCTGTGTATGAAAAAGCAACACACCATTTATGCTCAACACGGGGATTCAGACCGAGGCTTTCCCAAGTCCGAGAGTCAAACCTATATATAAGATAACAATTTGAGGTTATCAAAAGAATTTCACACTTACATGCAGATGCGAACACAACAGTGGCCATTTGGGTACATAACATCATCACAGCATTTCTTTTCCCATTTAGACTCATCGCAGTCTTCTAAAATCCATATAACCATTCTTGGTAAATGGTTATAATAGAAAACAACGAATGTTAAGCAGCCTTCAAGATCAATCAGAAAAGAGTGAAAATTGCTCTTGTCCGGGAGACTGATAGTTCTGAAATTCATGTCCATATCAACAGATAATATGGATCTAGGGATAGACAGCAGCTTCCGAAGAAATGAACCAGTAAACCTTTCCTCTTACAAAAACATGGTTGGAACACAGGGGACTAAGACTATCATGCATGGGACGGTTGGGTACAGTACCTATTCCTCTTCAGGATCGAGTGCTAGAGGAATATACCTCGCACTCATAATGATTAGCTTCAGACTTTTTTCCTGAATAGTAATGGTTAGCTTCAGACTTGCATTTCGCTTTGGTGAAAATGCAAAATACTTTATTCATTGATTTGAGGGCCAAATGCAACTCCAATGGATGGCTCTTCTTCAGATCCACTACCTCTTGGAAGTAATAAGACCTCGTGAGTAGCAGGATTGCAGATATAAATATCCAGGTCAGCCGTATTCATGCTCGATGTATAGTTGACGCAACAGATTAAACCATCAGAAGAACATATCATGCAGAAAGGGGAACGGTTGCCAAAATATGGAACAGAAATCGTATTAATGACTCTCCCGTTTACCTTCACCAAATATAACTACATAGTTTTATAAATAAATGGATAAAGAATATAATCTGGGTTTCTTCTGGACTGGCTTAGCTGCAAATCAGTGAAAGCTTGACTGCATATCAACCTATGCCACTGTTTGGAAACAGACTTGCATGCTAAAAGAGACTTCACGGGAAGCCTTGAAAGAATTTCAGCACGGATACTCTCTGCAGATTCTATTTAATCCCATTTATCACATATCATTCGGTGGATACGCATATTACGAGTTTAAACCATTTCTTACCTTCTCTTTGTGTAATCTATTTCAAGAGAAAAACACTGAACCTGCAATATGAGAAAGAAAAAAATGTTAGTCATGAAGTGCAATCATACAGGAACAAATATCAAGTATTTTTTCCAGGCTACAGAAACTTAAGATGTACAGCTAATATTCATCAATCTCCATTATCGAAAATGTGGGAGTATCAAGACTAAAAAAACAATCTAATACTGATCCAGATACTTTGGGAGGGGAAACTTGAGTTTTTAGGCTAATTCAAGGCATAATTCAGTGGCACATGATAAAAACTGAAGACCTGCGACCTCTGCCCAATGCATAACAATCATTACCAATTTTGAGGACCAACTGTAAAAAGGTTTTTTAGTCAATAGAGAAAGATGGAAAGAGATATGGGAAGAGCCTCTTGGGTGATTGACATTAAGGTACGAAATGTTAGAAAATATATTTGGATGTAAAACATCTCTCAAAATCCAGGAAACATCCATGTTAAATCACTCAAAATGAATGGATTAATATGCGGAAGTGTACTTGAATCCATGACAATCAATTACTCTCTAGAGCCATGCGGTATGTCTTCCAGATCAACACATACTCTTGCTCTCTCTCTGATGATGGGATGTCAAATAATAGAAGAATAATCGTACGTGTGATCTGGGGACTATAACCACTATTAAAAGATAACTTCCCTGTTATCTTTTGGAATTTCTATTTTAGCCCATCATAAAAATAGAAATTACTCTTAAGTCTCTACACATTAAAAGCCCACACCCTATTAGATACATTAAAGCCCAAATTACCTAAACCTTAGTAGACCACTTTAAATGAGCTTAACCTTATATGACAGTCTACAACATATAAATATTCACATATAAGCCCAATGTTGGATTAAGGATCCCATGTGTAACTTTTAAATTATGCATTGCAAAATAAAAATCATATGAGCTATACTTTGCTGTCATTACTGAAATGTATCTTTAACCAATCCGGTCCATCAATCATACCAACATAGGATCAAAGCGGCATTCGTTACATCTTTCATAACTCGACCCATCAATAGTCATGTATGCCAATACAACTGAATGACATGGATCATGATATGGATGTGTAGCATGGAAATTTCATGCAATGTGATCTTAACATGCCTATTTCCAACTGGTCCACCCTTAAGCCTTAGTGAGATCAATTCATACCAAAATTCAGAGTGTAAATAAATCAAAACTTTATTTCTACAGAAAATAACTTTAAAATATCCATAAACTGTAATAACTGAAAATATGTCTATATCAGAAAAGCATCTAAAATTATAAACTCACACTAAAACTGAATACCTTCAAATGACATGACACCCATATGAGCAATGTGCTCATGAAACACGTTGGGTGGCAATCCCTTAGTAAGCGGATCCGTAATCATGGAGTTTGTATCGATGTGCTCTATAGACAACTGTCCACTCTGAACTCTTTCTTTAACAACTAGGAACTTGATGTCTATATGCTTTGACTTCGTCGAGCTCCTGTTGTTATTGGAATATAGAACTGCTGACTCATTGTCACAAAATAACTTGAGTGGTTTTTCAATATTGTCCACTATACACAGCCTGGTGACAAAATTTCGCAGCCATATTTCGTGATTGGATGCCTCATAACACGCTATGAACTCTGCTGCCATGGTAGAAGGGGCTATAAGAGACTATTTAGCACTCTTCCAGGAGACAACACCTCTAGCTAGCAGGTAAACATAGCCCGAAGTAGATTTCATACTATCTTGGTATCCAGCAAAATCAGAGTCAGTATACCCAATGATCTCAAGCTGATTTGACCTCCGATATATGAGCATGTAGACGTTTGTTCTCTGTAAGTACCGCAAGACCCGTTTGGTTACTTTCTAATGGTCTACTTCTGGATTACTTAAATATCTACCCAATATCCCAACAATGTACGCAATATCCGGACGCGTACAAACCTGAGCATACATCAGACTTCCTACTGCTGATGCATAAAGAATCTTTTGCATTTCATTTTCCTCAAAATCATTCTTACGGCATTGATTGAGACTAAACTTGTCTCCCTTTGCCACAGGGGTATCACCTCGTTTGCAATCCTGCATGCCATATCTCTTGAGAACCTATTCGATATAGCTCTTTTGTGATAATCCAAGAATACCCCGAGAACACCGGTGTATCTTTATGCCTAATACAAAATAGGCGTCACCAAGATCTTTCATCTTAAAATTCTTAGCTAGAAATCTCTTGGTTTCATGCAATAAGCCTATATCGTTGCTAGCAAGCAAAATGTCATCGCCATATAAAACCAGAAAATTAAACTTGCTCCCACAGAACTTATGGTATATGCAATCATCGACCAAATTCATCTCAAAACCGACGAGATGATCAATTGATGAAACTTGAAATACCATTGTCGAGATGCTTACTTGAGCCCATAGATGGATTTATTAAGTTTGCAAACCATATTCTTTGGGTCTCCCAACACAAAGTTTTCTGGTTGCACCATATAGATCGTCTCATCAGTGTTACCATTGAGAAACATTGTCTTTATATCCATCTGATGTAGCTCAAGATCAAAATGCGCCACCATGCCATAATAGTCCTGAAAGAGTCTTTCGAAGAAACCGAAGAGAAAGTCTCTTTATAATTGATGCTTTCTTTATGTGTAAAGCCCTTAGTGACAAGACGAGCCTTGTACCTTTCCATATTGCCTTTCGAATCCCTCTTGGGCTTAAATATCCATTTGCAACCAATAGGTTTTGCACCTTTTGGCAATAGGACAAGATCCCACACATCATTGGCCTTTATGGACTTAATCTCCTTATTAATGGCATCGATCCATTTTTGAGAGTTAGAACTTTCTATGGCTTGATGGAAGTTGATCGGATCATCTTCCATCACTCCAATGTCAACCTAATGTTCTTGAAGAAATACAATGTAGTCATCTGGCACTGCACTTGTCCTTTCTCTAGTGGATCTTCTTAATGGCATAGGCTCTTGAAGTGGTAAAGTTTATTCTACTGAAATAATTTCTTGAATGAGAGGTTCTCCGACATTGTCTTGATCTGCTGTGTCTTGAACAAAGTTAGGAATTGAATCCTGATCAATGCCAATAACACCTCTGGGATATCAACACATTCTTCTTCAAAGAAAATGTCCCTAACTGTATTTCCCCCCGCAAACTTGACATCGTCGAAGAATCGGGCATTTTCCGACTCGAAAATCGACTTAGTCGTGGGATCATAAAACTTATACCCCCTAGATCTTTCAGAGTATCCAATAAAATAGTAAGTCACAGTTCTTAAGTCCAGTTTCTTTTCATTGGGCCTATAAGGCCTTGCCTCAGCTGGACATCCCTAAATGTGCAAGTGCTTTAAACTAGGCTTCTTACCCGTCCAAAGTTCATAAGGGGTTTTGGTAGTCGCTTTAGTTGGAATTCTGTTAAGGATATATGCTGCAGTCTTAAGTGCTTCTCCCCAGAGTGATTCTAGTAAGGTAAAATGACAAACCATACTCCTCACCATGCCTTTAAGCGTCTTGTTTCGTCTTTCAGCAATACCATTCATAGTGGGCGAACCCGGCATATAGTACTGTGGGTCGATACCACATTCCTCTAGGAATTTAGCAAACGGTCCTGAACGTTGTTCACCTGAACTGTCATATCTGCTATAGTACTCGCCACCACGGTTAGATCTGACGGTTTTGATCATTTTGCTGAGTTGGTTCTCAATTTCAGCCTTAAAATTTTTGAACATATCCAGTGATTGTGGCTTTTCATGAATGAGATATATGTAGTTATATTTGGAATAATCATCTATGAATGTTATAAAATATTGTTGACCATTCCAAGCAACCATAGGGAATGGACCACAAAGATCCGTATGTATAGGTTCTAAGACATCCAAAGTCCTATTGGCTTCAAATCTCCATTTATTGGTTCGTTTCCCCTTTATGTAGTTAACACAAACATCAAAATCTGCAAAATCTAAGGGGTCTAGAATTTCATCTGACACAAGTCTCTCTATTCTCCGTATGGAGATATGACCTAATCTCTTATGCCACAACGCAGCCGAATTCTCATTGGTTAATTTTTTCTTTATGCCTCGTGTACTTAATTGCAGGGATTCATTAAATAGAGCAATTGTATCAATCAAATAAAGATTATCATAGCCTGACAAAGAACCGGAACCAACCAATTTTGAATCATGAAACAAACTAAATTTTCCATTCCCAAATGAACAAGAATAACCAGATTTGTCTAAAGCAGAAATAAAAATCAAATTCCGTATAAAAGACGGTACAATAAATGTCTCATTAAAATCCAAATAAATTTCAATCTTTAATAATAATCTAAATTTTCCTATTGCCTCAACTTGAACATCTTGCCATCGCCCATATAGATGTATCTTTCACTATTATTTGGCTTTCGGCAACTCAGGCAACCCTGCATAGACACACTGATGTGAGTTGTTGCACAAGAATCTATCTATCACGTGTTTCTAGGTACCGAAATTAAATTGACCTCAGAAAAAACCAAATTAAGAAGCACACCTTTCTTAGTTCGCCATGCGTGGTAGTTGGTGCAATGCTTCTTCATATGCCCTTCAACACAGCAGAAGAAACAACCAGTACCTTCCGGTTAACCCAGTTTCTTTTGTTGTTTCTTTTGAGGTGTCGTATCTGTAGCTTCCTTATCCTTCTTCCTTTTGCTTCCCTTGTCCTTGTTCTTAGAGGTTGAGGCCATGTGAGCACTCTCTGTCTTATCTTGCTTCAATCTTTCCTCTTCCTGAACACAGTGTGAGATAAGCTCATTTAGAGACCAAGTTTCTTTCTGAAAATTGTAGCTCACCTTAAACTGGCTAAATTGTGTCAGAAGGGATATCAGAACCAGATGCACTAGCAAGTCCTTAGAAAGTTCTAGCTTTAGTGCTTTCAACCTTGAAGCAAGATGAGACATCTCGATGATGCATTCCCTGATATTGCCTCTGCCTTCGTATCTCATTGAAATTAGACTTGTCAAAAGAGTACCTATTTCAGCCTTTTCGTTCTTGATAAACCTCTTTTCAATATCTGCAAGGAACTCTTTAGCCGTAGTAATCTTTTTAGACATTGTGCTCTTGAATGCTTCCGGAATGGCCTTCTTCATGATCATCATACATATGCGATTTGATTTCTCCCACCTTTCCATATCCCTCTTTTCATCAGAGGTACTCTTATCCGTAAGAGGTGCAGGAGAATCAGCACTTAACACAAGGTTTAGATCCATGACTTCGAGAATTATCACGAGGTTCTCTTACCATGACTTGAAATTTGTGCCATTTAGCATAGGAATATAGTTGATGTTGACAGTAATATTAGTAGGAGTGGTTGTAGCTAAATCCAGAGAACAACAAACAAACAAAACAAGCTTACTCATAACAGAAATAGCAATAAAATTTAAATAGAGGTAAATCCAATCTCAAGATACCGGGCATGCCATTAATATTTCGTCTTTAGACAAAAGATAAATTTGTAAGTGAGATCTTGGCGTAGTAATCAAACACTGATAATAAAAAACATGTCAAACAATAAATCTTTATTTGGGCCGATGTATTGTTCACAAGAAAAAATCAAATAATCATCACATGTTTATTACCATAGGTGCCCATGCAATTCTGTTAAATATAAACCTTCCTTTGGGCCAGTCAATATTCACATAAGTTACATGTACACAACCATTTATATTCCAAAACAAATTAATTTCCACAAGAGAAGTCACTTTGGTGACATGCTGCTTCAATTAATTCATTCCAAAATATATATAAACATACTAATATATAAAATTAAATTGCACCAAAATTGACCCTAATTTTTTTTGGGAGTCAAAGTCAACACCGGTCAACCGAAGTCAATGCTCTTACCTTAAAACAACATGTTGTTTTAGTCAAACCAAAAACGACACGTCGTTTTCTCAACCCAGAGAAACGACAGAACATTTTGGTCGTCCTTAACCGAAACGACATTTTTGGTCATCCCTGACCTCCAACCGGGTCACGCGATCCGAATCGTGACCCGACCATATCTTGGCCTCTGGAACTCCGATTTCGACGATTCAAAAGGGGTTTTGCTCATATTTTAATTCCTAACTGATCTATGGTAGCAAATCAACTAAATTCTCAAAAAATTATACAATTTCATGACTTTCTTTAAATGAACCCTAAATACCTTTTGAATCAACCAAATTTCAAAAAAAATATACAAAGAACAACCAAAATTGTTCTCGAATTTAACAACACAATACCCGAAATCGTTAAATCCAGAAACACATACAAATCATCATGTAATCGAATGAAATTTCGATTTCCAATGATTCAACATGAACGGGCTCTGATACCACTTGTTAGAAAATATCTTTGAATGTAAAACATCTCTCAAAATCCAAGAAACATTCATGTTAAATCATCAAAAATTAACAGATTAATATGCAGAAGTGTACCTGAATTCAAGACAATCAATTACTCTCTAGAGCCGTGCGGTATGTCTTCCAGATCAACATGTTCTCTTAAAGAATCATTTGTTTTCTCTTGCTCTATCTGATGATGGGATGTCAAAGAATAGAAGAATAATTGTACGTGTGATCTGGGGCTATAACCACTATTAATAGATAACTTCCCTGTTATCTTTTGGAATTTCTATTTTAGTCCATCATAAAAATAGAAATTACCCTTAAGTCTCTACACATTAAAGGCCCGCACCCTATTAAATACATTAAAGCCCAAATTACTTAAACCTTAATAGACCACTTTAAATGGGCTTAACCTTATATGACAGTCTACAACACATAATTATTCACATATAAGCGCAATGTTGGATTAAGGATCCAACATGAAAGACTGACAGTGTTACTTTTCAAATAACGCGACAGGTACAGTAGACTGTAGCAATACATCTTTTACAAAAACAATAAAATCATTTCTCCTATGCAACTGCTGCATGATTGGCAATCAACGAAAAATATCAAGGCCTATTCTGACGAAAGATTATTATGTTAAAAACATAGTTCCCAAAATTGTATAATTCGCGCGACTAGAATTGGACGATTCAATTGATTCAAGCACTAAATGATTCAAATTGGTAATCAAAACACATCATGAATCGGTACCGAATCAGTGGTGAATTGCATGAATCGATTTGATCAGAGTGTAGGATTCACCCAATTTAGTAAAGCCTAAATTTTCTTCATTTTCTTAAATTTTTATATAGAAAAGATGTTAGAACCAAGGTATTTGGGGCTAAAAAAATCATAATCCATTAATTTTCTTCTTTCATTCAAGGATATTGGACTCCTTTGTCCTTGTAAGTAGTAAAAGGCAAAGAACCCCACAAAATATTCATATGCTTGATTTCAATCAATAAAAAGTTTATTTGGAAGCATTGTGTTGGGTATAAGAATTTTTTAAGTTCTATTCTTCCAAATGTTTTTTTTTTCAACAAACATTATGTGTAGTCTTCACACGGCACACACACATGCCTCTATTGCACACTAATCCAGTGGTTATGGTGAGTTCTCAATAAAAAAAAAAAATAAAAAAAGTAAAATCTAAAAGGGCTAAAAATAAAGTGAATGAGGTTAAGGAGTTCTTAGAAGATGGATTGTAAGATTGTTTGTATAAAGTTGATTTGAATTTCCTGAAATGTAAGGATGACATTTCCTATCCTCCATCTCAGCCATACACATTGATGCATAGATCTTCTTTAGAATTTTGTGTGTGCAGGATAAGCTAGTTTCCAAAAGAAATGCGAAGGGCATAAGCTCATGGATCTTTTCATCAAGCTGAAGAAATTAAAACAAAAGAAAAAGGGAGTTAAAGTTAGGAGGAAAAAACATTGAGTTGTGCTTTCTCTTTAGTTTTTGTGGCTTCATTTTGAAGTTGTATTCTATTTTTAATCTTGCTTTGTATTAGGAGGGGTTAGGTCTGGGTTCATCCATTTGTCCCCTATATTTTATTTTAATGCTATTTCCTTTTTTTTTGATTAAAAAATGAACTTAATAAACTTATCCATATAAGGATTAACAAGATAATTTGGCCTTTTCTAGACTGGATTAGCTGCAAATCAGTGAAAACTTGGTTGCATATCAACCTAAACCACTGCTTGGAAACAGACTTACATGCTAAAAGAGACTTCACAAAGAGCCTTCAGAGAATTTCAGCAAGGATATCCTCAGCAGATTCTACTTCATACCATTTATCACGTACCATTGGAGGCATACACATACTAAGAGTTTCAACTATTTCTTACCTTCTCTTTGTGTCTTCTTTTTCAAGAGAAGAACACTAAGAATTTCATAGATTGTTGTACCTGCAATATGAAGAAAAAAAAATTGATTTCCATGAAGTGCAATCATGCAGGAAGAAATATCAAGCTTTTTTTCCTTTACTGACAACAAAAACTTAAGATTATGTACAATTAATATTCATCAATCTTCGTTATCGAAACTGGGGCAATACTAAAAACACAATATAATACTCATTCAGAGACGTTGGGAGGGGAAACTTAAGATTATATATAGTTAATATCTCATTTTAGTCCCAATCCAATAATCTCATGAATCAAACATAAGATTAGATATTGCCTTTTTAATCTCTTTTATCTTATCTAATGTTAATGTAATCATATCCTATTATAATCCTATCCTTGAAACCAAACGGACCCTAACTGACAAACAATTGATATAAAAAAAATTTAAATTTAAAACAATGTGGCTCTTGATACACTTCAAATTATATTCAAAAGTTTAAGTGAATGGGAATGATCAAGTTATTCTTTTATACTCTAACAAACCTCTTTATGTATAAGCCAAGTGAAAGATTAATAAGTTTTGAACATAGACTAAAGTTTAAGATGATGGTGTAAAAGCTAAGGAGACATTAATGGGTTTCGCACAAAGATCCAAATATGGGCAAAACACTTGGTGAGATACCGTTGAAAATGAGGTTTTATGAGATTTGAAAACAAGATTTAAAATTATAATAGATTATGAAAGAGATAATTGGCTTTTGGGATAGTTGGTTATCCAACTATTTTTGAACAATGAGGGCTAAGGTAGCCAAACAGCTTTGCATTGCATACTGCTATGTTTGAGAGGCATTTTGGTATGCATTTTCATGCTTTGGTCTATTTCTTTTCTTGTTTTTCTCTTTCAAATGATTTAGGGTTCAAGCTTTTATTTTTTATTTTTTATTGAAGCACTATTATATACAAGTAGTAAAGCTTAGTACAAAGATTGATTTGATTATAATATAAGCTCGTACTATATATCTCGTTACCCATATACACATAAGCACATATTACTACCAAACCACACTTAAAGTAGAAGGATAACCGATATATAAATCGGACACTCACACATCATAAGAATCAAATCTAAAATCTTGTAGTCCCAAGACCTCCGTCTTGACCACTAAGCAAAAACCTCATCCGCTAGAGTTCAAGGTTTGATACAAGAAATTAAGTTCATTATATCTATTGTAAGTTTTCTTCTTTTGCAATTATTCTTGCAATACTAATATGTACATAATCTGATTGTCACATGAGTGCGTGCAGAATCCGTCGTCCCTCCAAGTGAAAAACAAAAAAAGAAAAAGCCTTGTTGCATAGTACAAAGTAGATTATTTTCAGTAAAATTACCAAAGAGGTCCCTTAATTTTTCCCAAATTGATATTTCTAGCTCCGCCCTTTATCCTAGTAACTGCAAAAGAAAAGTAATTACTTAAAAGGCTTAAACTGCATATGGTTTCTCTGATTAGTAACAGTACAATTTACGCAGTTATGAATTTTCTTTGCTCTTTGTGATTCTTGCATTTTAATTGATGAAGTGATCTAGATAAAGCATGAATATCTATTGTAATAAACAGTGAATGCAGATGCTCCAACGTAGCTTCTTTAACTAGTCTGAAGAAGATCAGTTTTCCATCTTGGTTTTGGGGGTTTTCCTCAAATAATTTCAGAAATATGGACCAATGCACCTAAAAGAGATATAAATTCAGACACAATGTGAGATATAATTGCTACAGAGAAGAAAATGAGATAAGGTAGGAGGAACTGCATTGTTGTTAAAACCTCTTTATTTCAAATTCTTTTCTTTCAACATACTTCAACCTTTTGATTCTCAAGAATCTCCTTTATCTATTTCTTTTTTGCTGGAGAATTTCGTTTTCCTTATGCTATGTGAAATGATTTATCAAAAGTAATAATTATATTTTGAAGATAGATCAAGATAAGAATAGATATCCTATGCTATGACTTTAACACGTTTTGTAAGAGAAGTATGCCAATATATATCAAATATACTTGTAGGTTTTACCAAACTGAAGCCCATAATTAAGTTCACATTGTGATACCTAAATTAAGTATCATTTGTGGGTATTTCTTGTACTAGCTGGTTGTAGCAATTTGGAAACATGGATCAAGAATTGCTCATGGCAGAGAGTAACTGTTATGAAAGTGAAATCAAGGAATTACTTGCCCGTGATGGCCGTCTTCTCTTTGAGGGGACAACGAGTTTCCAAGGTAACAGGGCCTTTCATATGGCTGCAAGATTTGGACAGGAGGATCTGGTCAGGTTGATGATCGACAGGCGACCATCCCTTGTTTTTGGAAGAAACCAAAAGGGTGAGACTCCATTGCACGTGGCTGCAAAGGTGGGGCATGTTGATGTTGTCAAAATACTCATCGAGTCTGCTCATAGAAACCCAGATGTTGAAGTTGGAGATGAAAGAAAGAGGAACACGTTAATAATGATCTGATGAGGATGGCAGACAATGAGGGTAATAGGCCTCTGCACCGTGCTGTTAGGAATTGTGGCATAATGGTGTTGTCCCTCTTGGTAGAAGAAGATCCCGAACTATTGCTCGTGGTTAGTAGTGCTGGTGAATCTCCACTCTCAATTGCCATTCATCTAAAGTTATCTGATATTGCACGTTTCATCATATCAATTAACCCGCACTCCCTTCAGCATAAAGGTTACAACGGTAAAATTAACGCCTCTACATTGTGCCATATTAAGGCATGATTATGGTAATTATAAGATGTATAATTTTTCTTTTTTTTATACATATATTATAATAATGACATTTGAAGTTATATTTGAACACAAACACAATTAATCCTTGTTCATTGCAATTAAATTTAATTAGGTACCTTCAAGATGATACTGTCACAATCGAATTAGTACGGAAATCTGATCAAAGAGCAGGATGAGAATGGAAGGAGCTGCCTTCATTATGCTACAGCTTCAGGTCTGAGTAAAATGGTTAGGGCGTTATTACAAGTAGATAAATCGCTTGCATATCAAGTTGACCATAATTAGCAAGTGCCTCTTCACTTGGCCACAAAAATATCGGTGTTTGAGTTGTTGTACAATTGCTGCCCAGATACCGTCGAGCTACTTGACAAGAAGGGTCGAAATGTCCTCCACCTAGCAGCGGAAAATGGAAATCTTTTTGTTATTAGCGAAATAATAGAATTTCATGAGAGTGAAGACTTGGTTAATGTACCTGATTATGAAGACGGAAATACTCCTTTGCGTATGGCAGCCAACCACTTCCACTATCAAATAGCGTCTACACTCTCAGAAGATCCAAGGGTGGACATCTGGGCCAAAAACAAAAGTGGGGAGACTGCTCTAGTGATTGTTCAATCATCCGATGTTTCTGGAGGAGACTTTCAAAAGGTGTAAATATACATATGAGCTTCGAATTAAAACACGACACTTACCAAAGTTAACTCGAATATGTTTTCAAGAGAAAAATTATAAGATAATCCCGTTTGGCCTAGCATAAGAAAATAATTTATACTTTGGTTTATGATTTTTGAAATGGTTTATGATAAAACATGAGTGAAGTTATAAACTGTTTAGTGTTTGGTAAAACAGTATTGAAAACAGTTTTTCTTAAATAAATTCAAAATTTTAAAATATGAAAATGTTTTTTAAACCAAATTTCAAACATATGATTCAATATTGTCAATGACGCTTTGGTTTACTGGTAAAAAATGCTTTATGACCACAAAGTCTCCCTATTTTTATTATGGTATGGTTTATTTGTTAAATTTGTATATTGGTTATTTTTTACTGATTATCACTGAGTTGTATTAGTATTTAAAACTTATACGTGAGTTGTGTTAGTATTATGGCTTAGTAATAGTACTAGCCAAATTATAGAGGAACCAAAACTTGACAGCATCAGATGTTTAACCCAAAATCACTCAGACAAGTTTAATTAGAGATAATCATGAAGTAGCTAATCATGCTCCATCCATCCATCCATGAGCCAGACAGCTGCCCTGTTTTTGGCGCCCTTATCATGCTTGTTCAAGAATGCTGCAAATTATACAGTTAGAAAGCTCTTCCAGATTTTAGAAATTGATATATTAATTTTAGCAATTGAAATTAATGAGTGTGACTTCACTACATGGATCTTCATAATATTTACGGAAATTCATGTATATTTTCTTGTCTCTGCAGTACATGGCATTAATGGATCTTAAGAGAGCATGCTGAAAGCAAGCTCAAAATCTAGAAGATATCATAGGAGAAAAGGAGGGTGTGATGGATAAGTCTAAAAGCAGCCCAAACAGGAAAGATCGAGAATTTGCTCAGTCACTCTTAGCGATGGTCACACTGATAGCGACTTTGACTTGCACTGGAGTTTAAAAAATGATGGTCCGGATGAAGGTATGGCAACACTGATCAACAAAGCAGTTTTTAAAGCGTTTGTGATAACCGATGCCATAGCCATGACTTTATCCATGTGTTCTGCAACTCTAAATATGCTCACATGTATCTCTGGCGAAGATGAATTGTATCTGGGTTTAATTTACACGGCTACGTTCTTGTCATGGATTGCACTTGTGTCCATGTCACTAGCATTTGTGACTGCCCTATTCGTGGTCTTGACCAACACTTTGTGGCTTGATATAGTGGTTTGCTTCATTGGCTGTGTTTTCTCTGGTTAGGTTGATGTTGCTCCCGTTGTAATGATAATTACCAAGAGATAACCTTTTTGTAAAATAGATTCTCTCAGTTGGAATCTTTCTACGTGGGCTACAACTAACTATAGTAGTTTTGGTTTTATAAAACTGTGTCAACGGATTTGATCAAATGAGAAAAGTATGATAGCTCATTGTTGTTAATTGTGATCATGTTGTTTGGGCTTGTGTACATTTTAATATTATTAATGTGGGTCAACAATTAGTATAGGGCTTAGTTTAATATGACTTGTAGATAGAAGGGTCAATTTGGACTCAGTAACTAGGGTTACTGATGTGTATATAAACAAGTTATGTTCCTTCTTTGACTCCCAGTACGTATGAGTATTCAGTATTTCTATCCATATGAAAACTGCTGTTGTGGGAGTACAAAGAGGAATATCTAACCCTGATTAGTTCTGCTGTGAAGTGAAATTCAAGTTTCCGCTGTTATGATGGCTAAATCAGGTATGTATCTGTGTTCTAAGTTTCATGTATGATGTTATTGTTCATATTTAATTTAAACTTACATGTGATATCAGAGCCTACATACATGAACTTAGAACCTCATTCAAGAATATTATATTTAATTTCAAGTGAAATTGTTTTTTTTTGGGTTCATTCATTTAGCAACTACAATATTTAGTTTACTTGCACCCTCAGTTTCCTTTTCCTTTTTGTATTACATCAAAAGGATGCTACATCCAACGTGGCCAATATGGCTAAAAGATAAGGGTAATTGTTGCCAATTTTTTTCCGTCCTAATTCGAATTCACATGAAAGCCTTGGGATCACATGATTTTTACAAGAGCCCAACACCATTACTTATGGTTTTAATTTCAAGTATTTTTGTTAAGGTTTTTGTTTTTGTAATTGAGATGTTAATTACATTTGTTTTTGTAATTGAGATGTTAATTTCAATTTTTTTTCCGTGAACGTAGAAAATAATTTGAGTATTCTGTTTATGAGTAGTAATTGTCTTGGTATTAATTGTGTTTCAGACTTAAAAAAAAAAACAGTCAATGATAATTAAAATAAAGAAAAATGACAACCAATTATCATTATTTTCCTGGTGGCCCATGTTTTACCTAAGTTAAAAACCAAGTGATTTTGTTACAGAACTAATGATAGCTAGTGGATTTGTGTAGGGCACGGTTACATGTAACTTCATTCAAAACATGTAACTTTTTTTTTTGTTGAATAAATGTGTAAAAAATTGGAAAATAAATTTTTTTTTATTGTTTCGAATCTCTTTTTTATTTTAGAATAAATAGTGACTTTTTTTTATTTACTTTATTTAATTTATTTGAAATTTAACTCTGAAGCCAATTGAAAGAGAATTTTTGTAGGACACATTTACTGAAGCAAATTGAAAAGAGATAGAACAGAATAATTTTAATCATGTTTTAGCAAATTGAATACAATTAGTGCAGTATAAACTTAGTTATGTGTGGCACTGTATCTTATCAATTAAACATACAGGATTTTAGATTCTCTCGGAATTAAAAGTTTCAAACTCCACAATAGGTACTTAAAAATATAAATGATACCTTAAATATAAGAAAGGAAAAGAAAATTGTCATTCAAAAGCAAATGAGAGCAATCTTCTAGAAGTTTATATCACAAAAATGGACAATTTTGTTTCTATTTGTGCAGCTTCTATGTTGGAATGGTATTCACCGATAGGTATGTATTTTCATGTTTCCATTGCATTTTCAGTTTTAATAACTCTTTTGAAGGGTCATGTTTTAAGGGTTTAGTTAATTGGTTAATTTGCACTGCTTGAAAAATTAGTTCGCCATTTTTTTATGTCGAATTGCAAGTCTTGTAAATAATACTTCTATAATCATATTCTAAGATATGAAGTAGTTGGTTTTAATATCTTTCAATTGTTTGCATGCATTTGTTTAATAGGTACGTAAAAGATGTGTTTTATGGTTAGATGTGTAGTTAAGAATTATCTAGAATTCTGATTTTGTGAATTAAGGATGTATTTCCATTTGGGTTTCATTATTTCATGAGAGATAACTATCTGGTCTCCTATATTTGTCTTGCCTATTGCATATATGCGTTTCCCATTGATTCTAAAGGTGAGATGGATATGAATCGGTTACACAACAACTTTGGTTTAGGCTACACATGTTATTACTTTATGATATGTGAATTTGTTCCATAGGGAACTTAGTGGGACTTTACTGGACCGTGGCTGATACGTAGAGCCATTGATGATTGAAGATAATGAAAAACATGTCTGATTTAAGTGATAAGATTGATGATTTAGTTGGTGTGACTTGGATTTGTTGGAATTTTCCTATTCTTTACAAAGTGGTTGCTGAACAAAACGAGAGGACACAACCACGTGGTGGAGGTGAAGTTATTGTACCCATATGATAGATGATTTATTTTGTAGTATGAATTCATTTTATTATTTTATGGGGACTCCCTTGAATTATTAAATTAATATGTGAAATTTCTTTGTAAATATTCACGTATATGATTTATGATGCTTCCGCAAAACATTTAATTGTGAGCTTTGGCATATTAATTTTGTTTACGTTCCAATATTCCTTCTTTGTGTTCACTTTTGTATATGAACAATTTTATTAATTTTAGTTCAAGACTTGTTTTGCTTATGCATCATATGTTTTGATTTTGATCCAAAGAGGTCCATATGGTTTACTTACTATCTCATATTGAGAGGATCAAATGCATACGTGTTGTTTTATTTTATCCGTCTCGGTTTGAAATAGTTTCATAAGTTGATATGGATGGTTACTGCCAAAGTTGTCTATTCACTGATATTTATGAGATTATTTCATCTTGTTGTTACGGGACGTTTATCTAGATTAGTGTATTCAATCACCTACCTAAAGAGAGTAATTACATGTTTTAATTCAAAGGTTGACATGAAACATTTGGTAAAATTTATTTCAGTATAGATTGTCTTTCTGCTCAAAAGTGTTAAGCTTTTCAAAAATTGAGATATGTTAATGTGTTGTTTCATGTAAGAGATTCTACTTACATGTTGCATTCTATGCCCAAAGGGGGTATGTAATGATACATCAAGAATCTAGTTGTTGAAATTACCCTTCTTATTAATATGTTGCCTTTGGTTGTCCCGAATAGTTTTCATTATTGTTGATAACAATAATGCTACTATTGAAATTTAAACCAAGTCAAATAATAAAATAAAATATTCTTTAATGGGAGTGTATAGAAAATATAAAAATTATAGAAAATATGTAACTTTCTTAAATTTTCTAAAACATATTTTCCAATTCGTATTTGCTCAATTGGTGCACTTATCGGTAATAATTAGATTTTGAGCATGTAAAATATATTTCAATGTTGCATTATGCTAACATATGGAGTAAAAGATGAGTGAGATCTTAATATTTTATTCTTCATAAAATTTGAGTTTGTGTACTCATTGAGATTAATTATTATTTTATAATAACTGTAATATTTTTTTGAAATTTTTTGATTAAATAAATATTTATATATGAACATATATAATTAATTTCTTATTTCTCAAAGTCTGTGAATATATTTTGAAATTTTATTTCACAATAAATTATTTGATGTGCTGAGATACTATTAACAGTAGGTAATATCTTAGATTAATTGTCTCATTTATTGTATTCCTAGCTTAAAAAATATAGAAAATATGCATGTTGTGAGAAATAATTGATCCAATTATTTAAACATATTTTTCTGTGTTCAAGATCTGTAGTAAGGATGCAACTATTGATTATTTGGTGACTCATAGAGGTACATGCTGTTTAGAGTACCTATTGTTGTATGGTCACATGCATGCCTATCATTTTGCATACGTCTGAGGTTGTAAAGGGCATTACTGTTTATCCCAGTTTTGGGAAATTTTATAGGTTGATGTCGTTGTTGGTTGCCAAAGTGGCATACTCATTGATACTTGTAAGATTTCACCAATACATGTTGCAGGTTGATTACTCTTTATATCGATTTTAGGAGATTTCATGAGTTGATGTAGGTGTTAGTTACCAAAGTGGTACACTCATTGATACTTGTGGGATTTCACCAAAACATGTTGCAGGATGATTACTATTTATCTCGATTTTTGGAGATTTCATGGGTTGATGTGGGTGTTAGCTATCAAAGTGGCCATTCATTGATACTTGTGGGATTTCACCAAAACATGTTGCAGGACGATTACTGCTTATCCCAGTTTTGAGAAATTTCATAGGTTGATGTGGGTGTCAGTTGCCAAAGTAGCACACTCATTAATACTCATGGGATTTCAGTAAAACATGTTGTGGGATGATTTCAATTACATCATGCAGTTGTTTGTCTAAAAGGGGTAGTTGTGTGCTGTAATTTATAGAAATACATGGAACACTATGGGAAGATGATGGGTCGGTTTAAAAGATGTGTCTACCCAAAGATGACAAGTCTTTCAAAAACTGAAATATTGTCTTCATATGTTTCATGTGTAGAGTTCCTAAGTGTTTGTTGTATTCTTTGCCCAAAGGGGAGTTTATAACTATACTATTAAATTCTTTGTTTTGGAATATGTTGGTTATCGCCTTTTTACTACTGCATTGCATTCTTGTCTTGAATCGGTCTCTCTTTCTGTGAACAATAACCTAGAATAAGGGTTCAACTCGTAGTTCTGATATTTTAGAAATAGTGAATACTGATATTAGTGGTACTTCAAATTTGATAAGGTAGTGATTTCTTTTGGTTTTTGAGGAGAATAAGATAGATCAGTGCATATACCTAAAGGTCAGTAAGAGAAAATTTATTTATTTGATTCTTTATGTGGATGATATTTTGATTACTAGTAATGATCTTGGGTTATTACGTGAGATGAAATAGTTGTTGTCCAATATGATCTTGGTGAAGTGTCATTTGTTCTTGATATTAAGATCCATAAGGATATATCCCATGGTATGTTTGGTCTTTCTTAGAGATCTTACATAATGAAAGGGGATAAATTGAGTTTGAGTCAATATCCCAAGAATGATCTTGAAAGAGAATCCATGAAAACTGTGCTTTATGCTAGGGTAGTTGTTGAGTACATTCAAAATGGAGAACATGGTTGTTGATCCCCTAACCAAAGGTCTAAAACCTTTTTTTTTTTTTTTTTAAGAAACATGTTGATTGTATGAGGTTTTTTTAAGTCCTTTGATGTACTGGATTAGTGGGAGTTATTTATGTTTTAATATTTTGGTTTTTGGATTTATATAATTTTGGAACCCATTATGTTTTGGGTATAATAGTTGGATATTATAATATTTTTTGATAATCATTATATATATTTTCATTCATATTGTGTTGTCTTATATGTATGAATGCATTTGAACATATTACATGTCATGTTGTGAAAACTTAAAACTTCGTGTCAATTCTGAGTTTGGTTAGGTATGTCTCGTGGTTTACACCCTATTGAAATCTCAAGATATTTTGAGACATACCATATTGTTGATAACTTTTCTGGCCTATTACTAGGTATGTTGTATGGAGAGTCATTTGTGGAAACTTAAATCGTAGTCTCAATTTTATGTTTGGTTGGGTATGTCTCGTGGTTGACACCTTGTTGAAACCTTGAGGTATTTTGAGACATATCATATTGTTGACGACTTCTTTGGCCTATTACTACGCATATTGTACAGAGAGTCATGTTGTGGAAACTTAAAACATGGTGTCAGTTTTTAGTTTGCTTGGGTATATCTCGTGGTTGATAACCTGTTGAAACATCGAGGTATTTTGAGACATACCATGTTGATGACTTCTCTGGCCTATTAATAGGCATGTTGTACGAAGAGTCGTATTGAGGACTGACAATGAAAATAGTACATTATTTGATCATCCTGTTGGATGCCATTTTCTTGCTACACTACCACATTGGATCCATGTTAGTGGAACCATCTGCATGCGTAACCATGGATTGGTCATGTGTGAATAATAGAGCACAACGGTTACCATGATTTCATGTATGGTGTTTTTCAAGGGATTAGGTCGTTTAAGATGTTCAGAAAACCAAATTGTTTTTCAAATATGTCCAAAGTAAAATCAAGTTGTCTGACCTGCGAGTCATTTTAAATTGAGTAAACTATTTTAAAATTTTGAGAGCTATAATTAGTGTTGCCCAAGTGGGAGAATGTTGTAATATTTCTATATGGGTTACCACTAATTATAATGGTTTTGGTTTTATAAAACAGGATCAGCAGATTTGGTCCAATGAAAAAAGTACGAAAGCCCACTGTTGTTAATTGTGATCTTGTTGTTTGGGCTTGTACACATCTTAAGATTATTAATATGGGCTAGCATCTAGTGTAGGTCTTAGTCCAATATGACCCGTAGATGGAAGGATCCATTTGGGCTCTCAATGACTAGGTTTATTGATGTGTATATAAACAGGCTAGGTCCTCTCTTTAACTCCCAGTATGTCTGAGTATTCAGTCTTTCTATTCATCTGAGAAAGCTGTTGTTGTGGGAGTATAAAGAGGAAGACCTAACCCTTATTACCTCCGTGAAGTAATATTCAAGTTTCCGCTGTAACGATGGCTAAATAAGGTATGTGATTTAATTATGAAATTATCTGTGGTCTAAGTTTCATGTATGATATTATTGTTCATGTTTAGTCTAAACTTACAGTCTCATCTTTAATATCTTTTGAAAGATTTGTTCATTTTTTTTTGGGTACAATGAGCTTAGAAAAACAAAGAAAAGAACACAAGTTGTGGAATGTAGTTCACATAGATTTCCACTCACAGTCAATAACTTGTGTTCCTCTTTACCGAATCTTTAATCATTTAGGTCACGGTTGGTTTTTGATTAAGAATTTGGGTAATTAAGTTGGGATTTTTTTGTGTGTTTATGGTATGAATTACATTCATGGTTGGGTGTAACAGAGATATGGGTAAGGAAAAAGAGAAATGAGGAATATGTCCATTTCAAGGTTGTCAATTTCGTTTCGTTAAAACGTTTAGGTTTCAGGAGGTTTAGTTATTTGTTTCGACAAACACTTAATTTAATGGTTATTTATAATTTCAATGATAAGTTAAAGTATTTTAGGATTAAAACATTGAATTGTCTATTTTTTTTCTCAATACTTTTCATGATTCAACCCGATTCAAAAATCATGATTAGCTATTGGTGTTTTATCATGGTTTATATATTGAAATATATGTAATTATTAGTTTCCCTTTAATATGTATTCATATTTCACTCTTTGTAATGTATATTAGGGTAAATTATAGCTACATCCTTAAGGTTTGGTAATAAATATAATTACATCACAATCTTTTAAAACATATCATTCCGTCTCAAACTTTCATATAAAGTTACAAAAGCATCTCATAATGCATATAGTACTATAAAATTAAGTTAAATGATGATGTGATATCACATGCTTTAGCATCTCAATCAAGAATAATTAATATCCAATAAAATAAATACGTGAATTTAAATTATCTTTATTTCTTTCTCATCAGATCATCACATTATTTCATATTAACATCTAGGACATGTTTCAGCCAAACCAGCTACTGTCCTGGTCTTCTCAGCCAGAACAGTTGTCTTCCAGGTCTTCCCTTTATGCACATGAACAATAACATGCAAACAGACATACATCGAAGTATTCAATTGAATTATCTCTTCAAAATCATTAATTTATCATATATATAAAATTATCTCCTCGTATATTATACCAATTACATCTTTCAAGAATTTTATATATATTTTCAACATAATTTTCATCAATCCATCCATTTAAAAATATTATTTCTCATATAATAAATTTTCAACATATCATTTAATTATGTTTCATACCAAATCAACTATCAATTTTATACATATATCGTCAAATCATTTTAATTCAATAATTAATTCAAATATCATAAATTTATATTTTATATTGGCCTCGATTACTAAAAGTAAATCTAACTCACCAAGTAGAACTTAAAACTACCAGTGGATCACCTCCTTGCCTTTCTTGCTCCTTTCAGCAATTTCTTGTGATTGCTGATCACCAATATCTAACCATAAATTTTCATTAATCTTACTATTTCATAACTTAATTCAAACAATATAATTATTTGGTTATGAGCCTTATTAAAAAGTTACCTTAAACATGATAAAATCTTGCTATTGTAATTGGATAACTGTAATTATCTTTAATATTTGAAATTTCTGCTAAGAATTTGATTCGAAGAAAGATAGAAAACCAAACGGGGAATTGACAAAACAATGAAGTCTCCGAACTTCATAGACAATTTATAGTATTGTAATTTTTTTACTATATATTATTTAATTATAATTAAAAATAAAAATTTTCATGTTCACGTGAACAAGATAAGCAGTGCCAGCGGTTTGCAATTTTTTTATTATAATATTTTTATTAATTAATATTTTCTATTATAAAAATCTTACTTAAAAAATTTCTTCACGTAGCTTCACTTCACCGTTTCAACTTTTTTTATCATTTACAATTTACAACTTTTGCCATCCATTATTTATAAATTACTTCTTGCCACTAGTTATTTGCAATTCTGCTATTCTATATTTACAGTTTTGCCACCAGTCCATCAACCCATTAAATTTACTGTTTTACCATTCTTTTACAATTATGTCATTCCATAATTACAGTTTGCCATTCTTCTTAAAAATCAATTTTTTTTCATTGTTTATTCCTTCAAAAAAAGTTTCTAAATATAAAACTTATATTTCCTTCCACTAAAGTTTCTAATTAATTTCCTCAACCTCATTCCACATTTTTCTTCAAAATTCTTTTATTTTAACTTTAAATTTTATAATTTTTAGTACTTTCTTCTTTTAAAATTTTTTTCTAACTCTTTCAATAAAATTCTCAATGTGATCTTTCAATTATTATTTCTAATCAATAATAAATCTTTTATTTATTTATAATTTAATTCAATATAATATCAATCAAATTACTTTTTTATCCTTACTTTAAGGATACATGTATTACAAGCTGGTCGGTCTATTATCAGCGAGGTATGCATATCTGCAATCTCCATGAAAAATTTCACATCATTCTTCCATTTCTTGAAATTTGACCTAGTGAGAAGGTCAATTGAAACCTTATTGTTGTTGACGGAAAATATGACTTTAATGATTAAACAATATAATAAGATTAGTAAATTGTGGAGTAATATATACTTCAAAAATGTAAAAACACACCTCAAGAGAGCTCATACCTATCATCATATAAAATATTTTGGGCAAAATACATGACATACAATTACAAAACTCTCCACTACTTCCTATAAATAATAAGCTCGTATGATAATCATAATTATCTCCGTTGAAGATCAAAACAATTTGGTGGTGACTCGAACTAGAGGACAGCATGGCGATGACTATAGAATTTGGAGAAATTGAGAGATTTTTGCGGAAGTTGTACCAGAGTAGTGCAACAAAATTATGCAAGAGTAGTGCCAGAATTGTGACCATCTTGATCAACTTGTGCTCTGATACCATTTGTTAGTGTTAACTACCATTGATTTCAAAAGCTTAAGCTTATAAGAAATGGGCCAACAATGTATATCAATGTCATATATATTTTAACACTCCCACTCACGTGCATAGCCCCAGAGACACAATGGAAGCCCGAAACAGAGACAAAGACCAAACTAAGTATTTATCATAAACAGTATATCAATGTCATATATATTTTAACACTCCCCCTTACGTGGATAGCTCCAGAGACACACGTGAAGCCCGAAACAGAGACAAACACCAAACTAAGTATTTATCATAAACAGTATATCAATGTCATATATATTTTAACACTCCCCCTTACATGCATAGCCCCAGAGACATACATGAAGCCCGAAACAGAGACAAAGACCAAACTAAGTATTTATGCCATTCTTTCATCTGAACCATCTCAGAACTCGAAGAGCTTTTTGATTGGGAGGTCGTAGTGGTAGTGCTTTCCGCAGTCTCCATTTCTTTTTTTTGACGGATCTGTGGATTTTGGAACACGGTTTTCCACTACTCCCTATAAATAATAAGCTGGTATGATAATTTTGATTTTGATGCTCCAAAAGTCACAATTATCTCCGTTGAAGATCAAAACAATTTGGTGGTGACTCGAACTAAAGGACACCATGGCGATGACTGTAGAATTTGGAGAAATTGAGAGATTTGTGCAAAAGTTGTGCCGTAGTAGTGCAACAAAATTATGCAAGAGTAGTGCCAGAATTGTGACCAGCTTGATCAACTTGTGCATAGCCCCAAAGACACACGTGAAGCTCGAAACAGAGACAAAGACCAAACTAAGTATTTATCAGTATATCAATGTCATATATATTTTAACACTCCCCATCACGTGCATAGCCCCAAAGACACACATGATGCCTGAAACAGAGATAAAGACCAAACTAAGTATTTATCATAAATAGAGGCAAGTAAAATTATCAAGATTCGAACACAAGACCTTTGGCTCTAATACCGTGTTAACTACCATTAATCCCGAAAGCTTAAGCTGATAGGAAATGGGTCAACCATGTATATCAAGCTCATATATATTTTAACACTCCCCCTCACGTGTATAGCCCTAGAGACGAGACCAAACTAAGTATTTATCAAGATTCGAACACAAAACCTTTAGCTCTGATACCATGTTAACTATCATTGATCTAAAAAATTTAAGCTGATAGGAAGTAAGTCAACAATGTATATCAATGTCATATATATTTTAACAGTTAGTACATGAATGAATTTAGTAAATATGTTTTAGTTCATGATGATGAGTGGGAAAATAAAACAAAACAGAAAATAAGAAAGAAGGAGACGAAGAAGGTGTAAAGAAGATAGAAACTTAAGTTGTTATTTATTGGATTCTCTGCAGATTACAGCATGCATTTATAAACTCAACAACTAGGAAAAAGTCTTAGACATATCCCTTAAGCTACCAAACTAGAACACGTGTTTAACATGACCAGATTTTGTCTCAAAGTTAAGTCAGAAATCTGATCTTATTTAGACTTGTAGCTACAGCCATCGACTTTGATAAGTTGCAATATTTTACAAGCATAAAAGGTGGCTGCAATATTTGATAAGCATAAAAGATTCATGCTTCAACAATGTCAAGGACTGAAGAAAACTAGGAAGTCAAAAGTTTTACCCTTTAATTGACAGATTACTTCAATTTTATTTTATTATTTCTATATCAACGCCAACTATTGAATGAGCTTTTTCTGCTATAAAACTTGTTAAAATATGATTTCGTAATAGGATGGGCGATGACTTTTTACACATTACTTGATTGTCTATCTTGAATTTAAAAATTTTCAAAAATGTTACCGTAGACATAATAAAAGATGATTTATATACAATGAAAAAGTCGCAAGCAAAATTTAAATTGTAAAGATTTATGAAGCTGCTGTTGTCTTTTTTTGTAATGTATACTCTATTAATAAGTTATCTCTTTGGTATTTAGAATCATGTATTGTCTTATTTCATATATTAGAATATTTATTATGATTATTATAAACGTTATCTTACTATAACCATTGTTAGAGAAATTAAACAAACTAGTGTTTGTTTATTCTGACTGCTTAATATTGTAGTATTAGAAACTCATATTTATAGGGTGTTTACAGAAGAGTATCATAATAGGACTAGGGTATATCAGATTGTTATAATAAGACTAAGGTTTCCTATTTACAATAGACTAGAAATTTCTAATATTATTTACATTAAGAGTATGTACATTTACACGTCCCCTCAATACAAATGAGATGAAACCACAGAGAGATTGCTTTTATGTTGAAGAAACCGAGTTAATGACAATCATTTTGTTAAGATATCTGCAAGTTAGGCATCGATAGGAATATACCGAATCTAGACATCTCATTGGGCTACTTTTTCGCAAACAAAGTGAAAATCTATCTCAATATGCTTGGTATGAGCATGGAACACTAGATTAACAGCAAGATAAGTGATCAATGTTATCACAATACACTCGAACTGGACGAGTTAAGAACATATGTAAGTCATATAGAAGTTGATGAATCCAATAAGTCTTAGCTACAACATAGGCAAGACATTAATATTCAGATTCAGTGTTGGAATGAGACATAATGGGTTGTTTCTTTGCTTTCCAAGAAACTACATTTGGTCCGAGGAAGACAACATAACCTGTGGTGGACTGATGATTGTCAAGGCAGTCGACCCAGTCAGCATTTGCATAGCATGAAAGAGAAAAATCATTTACACAAGCAAGAAGTGACCCATAATTCGTAGTACCACATAAATAGCAGAAAATGCATTTAACAAGCTGAAAATGAACAATGCGGGGAGCATGCAAAAACTGACTAGCTAGATTACCAACATATACAATATCAGGTCGGGTTATGGTTAAGTACTGAAGACCTCCAACCATACTCCTAAATTCTGAAGGATCTACTAGTAGGTCACCCTCGTGTAGTGAAGGTGTGGCCTGGGAGGTAGAGGAGTTTTAACTAGTTTGGCTGAAAACATAGAAAATTTAGGTAGAAGGTCGTTGTTGTATTTAGTATGAGAGAGAAACAAACTAGTGGGACGATGAACAACTTCAATGTCAAGGAAATAATGAAGATCACCAAGATCCTTCATAGCAAATTGATTAGATAAAGTATGAATAAAACGAAAAAGAAACTAGAATTATTACCGGTGAGAATAATGTCATCAACATAAAATAGTAAGATAAGAAGACCATGGGATGACGCAAGAACAAAAATTGAAGTGTCTGCCCGACTATAAGAAAAACCAAGAGTAAGAAGGAAAGAATTGAAGTGGTGAAACCAAGCCCGAGGATCCTGTTTCAAACCATAAATGGCCTTGCGTAATTTACGGACATGAGTGGGATGAAGGTTATCAACAAAACTAGGAGGTTGTTTCATGTACACCACTTCATTAAGAAAACCATGAAGAAATGCATTATTAACATCAAAGGGTAGAGACTGAAGGTAGAGGCAGCGAGGCAATGGGAGCCGGTGGTGGAGAATGAAGATTAGGAACAAGGAGACTAGGAACAGGAGTTACTGGAGACATAGGGGGGAGAGAGAAGATTGATGTAGGGGTTCAACCGTAGTAAGAACAAGTGGAGGAATAGATGAGTAGTTAGGTGTAGGGGAGGGAACATGTGTAGTGAGAGTAGGATAAGGAAAACATAGTTTATGGAAGACAATATGACGATTGGTATATACACGACCAGTGGTGGGATCTAGACATATATATCCTTTGTAATTTTGAGCATAACCTAAGAAGACACATTGTTTTGATTAAGGTACAAGCTTGTGGGGTGAGGTTAGGATAGCAAGCACACCGGAAGACATGAAAAGAGTAGTAATAAGGAATTTTAGACAACAATTTTGTATAAGGAGCTTGATTTTGCAAAACAGATGCAGTGAGACGATTGATAATGTAAAGTGCAGTGTATGTAGCATCGACCCAACTCAGGAAGAGATGAGTGAATTAAGAGGGTGCGTATAATACTTGTGTTTTTAAAGTAAGTGAAAGAAGTAATTTGATAGATATTACATGAAAATAAAATAATATATATATATATATATATATATATATATATAAAAGATGTATTTTTGAATAAAATAATTCTTTTGAAAAAAAACACAAGTGTCTAGGCTTGGATAAGAAGAAGGAAAAAGAAAACGAAAAAGAAAAAGAAAAAGAAAAAGAAAAAAAAGGTTTTGGTTTTAAATTAAAAAAAAAAAGGAATGGACTCCAAGTCTAGGTGTTGTTAAAGACAACATGCAAATTGCATGTTTGACAGAGAGAAAGTGAAAAATGGTGGGGCAATTAAGTTTATAATATATATATATATTCTTTTATTTGCTTTTTACTTACCAAATCCTGTTTGGTTTTCTTCTTTCGCCAATCCAAAAGTACTATATTTCTTTAAACACTTGAGGACTGAAAGAAAGGTCAAAAGAGTAAAATTTTGATGAGATTTACAGGAAAAAATCTAAGAGAGTCGAAGAAAGCTCAAAGAAAAACCAAAGATAATAATGTGAATTTTATTTTAGAAATTTAGTATACATGAAATTTTCCGGAACTCAATCTGGGAATTTTTAAAGGGTATGAATTTAGGAAGAATTGATGAATAAATTAAAAATTTTAATATAATATTATGTCAGGTGTTGATGAACAACAATCGGGTGAAATTGCTGAAAAAAGCAGGAAAGCAAAGGAAGTGATCCATGGGTAATTTTAAGTACTACGTGGTGAGTTAGATTTACTTTAAGTAATCAAAATAAATATGAAATATATAGTGATAATATTGGAATAAATTACTTAACTTATGATTTAATGATAGGTGAAAGTTGGTTGATGGGTATGATCGAAATAATTGATATGTAGAGAATTATTATATTAGAAATAATATTATTGGAATAATGAGTCGATTTAATAATGAAGGTGATAAATGAAATTCCTGACGAGCTATGGTTGATAAATTTATATGATATATGAGGAGAAGAAATTAGTAAAATTGATCAAATAATAATTTGAGAAGAAGTAGGATAGCAAATTTGAATGTTTGAATACATGCTTGTTTTTATATTATTGTTCATATGCATATTTCATATCATTATTCATATGCATATACATGAAATAAAAGAACCAGAAGGGGGATGGTCTAAATGAAAACCGTGAAAGCCGATACATGCTGGTGATAAATGAAAACCGTGACAACCGATATATGCTAATGATAAATGAAAACCATGACAGCCGGTATATGTTGGTGATAAATGAAAACTGTGACATCCGGCATATACTGGTGATAAATGAAAACCATAACAGCTGGTATATGCTGGTGATAAATGAAAACCGTGACAACTGATATATGCTGAAGATAAAAGAACCGGGAAGGTAGCCAGTTTAAGATAAAAACATGTCAACATGTGGGAAGACGTTCCCAAATAATAATGACATTTAAATTCATGCATTGCATTTTCTTTAAATATTGTTATTACTTGAGATGCTAAAGTGTTATTCTTGATTGTAAATTTATGAATAGATGAATGAGTCTCATAAAGAAACAAATATGATGAGAAATGAATATTAAAGTATGATATGATAAGGATTATCTGAGTGATTGATTATATGTTGTGAATCTCATAACGAGGTAATTATGAGGTAGAATTGATAGTCTCAAGATGATTAAATATATGAGAAGAAAAGATTGATATAAAGGATGAGGATTATGATATGAGTAGGGATAATAGAATGCTATTATCAAATTATATGAGATACAAATGAATGAATATTGGAAGACTATTTATACAAATTGAATACTTCTAGTAAATTTAATTCATTAAGCTTGTGAAACTCACCCCTCATTGTTAAATAATTTCAGGTAACAAGCAGAACAGATAGATTAGTGAGCTGATATTTAGATTGAGTCATTATCTGTAAGCCACGTGGTCCACATACTCAGACTAATGAGAAAAAAAAATATTCATGCATATTACTTTGTGCATACTGTTCAGTGGAGATCTGAATGATGTAACTCCCCTGTTGAGGGTTGAGGATTTATGTATGTAGATATTTTAGTTGATGTTTTTTTATATTGTTGCATATATGTGTCGTGCTGGGATTTTCAAAATGTGACGATATCATCTCGGGGGTGGCTAACCCGGGATGAGTCGTTACAATTTTGGTATCAGAGTATTAGGTTTTATGATTCTGTAGATTGCATAAAAAGAAAGAAAGTGAAAGATTAAAATAAATTAAATTTTAATGAAAAGTCTGAGGATGACATGTGGACGTGCTAGAGCTAGAGTTGTTGACTTGAGAGAGCGTGGTAGGCCCCAATTTTTAAATGAGCTAAGGTTGAGATGGAGGCTGAGTTAAAGCAAATTTCCTAGAAGGGAAAGTGTTGATAGTATAATTGGTACTAGTAGGGGTATAAGAGAATCTAGAGTTGAAAAAAATGAGCTAAAAGAAGTTCATGCTCATGCTCTTGAGAAAATGAATGTAACAGATGATAGAGTTGATAGTTTATAGCATAGACTAAATAAATAGGCTAGAGCAGTGCCCGAGGTTGTTGTAAATTCAATAATGGTAGACATTAAAAAGGGGAAAGATGAAGTTATGCATGAGATGCAGGGAGATTGTTTTGTAGCTATAATAAGTCTAATGTTTTTTTGTTTAAAGGATCTATGAATCCTTTTAAGCCTGAGTTACAGGAGAAACATGTAAAGAGATTATTTGATATTTTACTAATGACTGATAGGCAGAGGGTCGCATTTGCTACGTTCAAGTTAGAAGGAGAAGCTTTAGAATGATGAGAGGATACTTTTCTCAAGGTAAGTGGAGATATTAATAGACCCTTAACCTGGAATAGGTTTAAGGAGGTTTTCTTTGATAAATGCTTTCCTTGATACATGCTTTCCTTATACATCTAGAGCCCAATAAGAGAAAGATTTTATTAATTTGAGGAAAATGTATTGACTATGACTCAGTATGTTAGGAGATTTGTGGTTTTGTCGAGGTTTGCACCGGAAATGGTAGACCTAGAGGAGAAGAATTGTAAGAGGTTCATAGATGAACTACATTTTGAGATTAAATCGAAACTATCTTACATAAGACATAGGAATTATGTCAGGTTGGTGGATATAGCACTTTAGATTGAGAAAGATGTGATAGAGTGTAATGGAGAGAGAAATAGTGGTTGAAGAGGCACAAACATGAAGGTTTTAGAGATAGTGGTAGTATGAGTGTACAGGGTGGGAGACCACCCTAGAAAGGGGCATTCTTTGCCATTGCTTCTGTAGCTTAGAGTAATATCGGTGGAATCTTAGATTTGGGAGACAGGTTATGGGAACTTGGAGTCATGGCTGAGGAAGTAAGTATGCCACCAAGGAGAAGTGATAACCTGATGTATGATCGAGAGACAGAAGTTGTTATAGATGTAATTAGATAAGATATTTATCCTAGAATTATCCTACTTTAAAGTGCTTTGTATGTAGAAAAGGTGGACATATCAATATTGGTTGATCTTGGTGCAACCTATTGTTTTACATCCAGTATTCATATGAATTCTATTGATGCATGTATAAGTCCTTTGATGCATAATATTATTGTTGAAGTTCCCACTAGAGATAGTAATAATCATAAATATTTACAAAGGTTGTGTGATTCGTATCAATGATAAAGAATTTGAAGTTGATTTATTCCCTTTGAATATGATAGATTTTCATTCGATTTTGGGAATGAATTGGCTATTGACGTATTACACTTGGGTTGATTGTTCCAGAAAGAACGTAGTGTTCAAGATGTGGACATGAGGAGTTTAACTTTAAGGGAGAACATAAAATACTCTCGAACTATCTTATTTTGCTCTGACTACTAGTAGATGGTTGAAGAAAGGATGTGAGGAGTATTTGGCATACATAATGGATTCTAAAAAGGAAAATAGGAAGTTAAAAGAAATCTTAGTAGTGAAAGATTTTCTTGATGTGTTTCGTGAAGAGTTGTCTAGATTGTCTCCCAGTAAGGAGATTTAGTTTCCTATAGATGTGATTTTAGGTTCAACACACATGTTTATAGCACCCTATAGAATGACACCAGTTGAATTGAGAGAGTTGAACATACCATTTTAAGAATTGTTAGATAAACAATTTATCAGACCTAATGTGTTTGGGGAGCCCCTGTATTGTTTATGAAGAAGAAAGATAGAACAACGATGTTGTGTATAGACAGCTGAATGAGATCACTATTAAGAACAAATATCCTTTGTCCAGGATAGATGATTTATTTGAACTATTGGAGAGCGCGAGGGTGTTTCCGAAGATAAACCTGAGATCAGGTTATCACCAATTAAGAGTAATGGAGGGAGACATGCCTAAAACTGCTTTTAGGACACATTATGATCATAAATTTCTTGTTATGCCATTTGGATTGACAAATGCTCTAGCAACATTCACGGATTTGATAAATAGGGTGTTTAAACTATTTCTTGACAAATTTGTGGTTATAATTATTGATGATATTTTGGTATATTCTAACAATGAGGAAGAACATGTAAAACATTAGACAATGTGTTGGAGATTTTGAGGAGAGAGAGATTGCATGCTATAATTTCCTAATTGTGAATTTTTACTAAATGAAATAAACGTGTTAGGGTATGTAGTATCTAGAGATGGTATAACAATTGATCCACAGAAAGTAGAGGCAGTGTTGAGTTGAAAAAGACAAACTAATGTAACTGAGATCAGAAACTTCTTGGGGTTGGTGGGTTATTATAGATGATTTATCCATAATTTTTCTATTATTGCAGTACTGTTGACTAGACTGACCAAGAAAGATGTGAGATTTGTATGGTCTGGGGAGTGTGAGAAAAGTTTTCAATTACTAAAGGAGAAATTAACTACAGTTATAGTATTGGTGTTTCCTTCTGGTGATGAAGGATTTGTGGTGTATAGTGATGCATCCCATCAAGAGTTGGGATGTGTGTTGATGCAACATGGGAAGATAATGACATATACTTCTAGGCAATTGAGGAATAATGAGAGAAATTACCCTATCCATGACTTTGAATTGGCTACCATAGTCTTTGCTTTAAAGATTTTGAAACATCATCTGTATAGAGCCACTTGTGAGATATTCACTGATCATAAGAGTCTAAATGGCATATACTTCTAGGCAATTGAGGAATAATGAGAGAAATTATCCAATCCATGACTTAGAGTTGGCTACCATAGTCTTTGCTTTAAAGATTTTGAAACATCATCTGTATGGAGCCATGTGAGATATTCGCTGATCATAAGAGTCTAACATGCTTACCTATGCAAAGAGAGTTGAATTTGAGACAGAAGCGGTGGATGGAGTTGATTAGTGACTATGATTGTATAAATTCACTATCATCGAGGAAAGGCAAATATGGTAACAGATGTATTGAGTATAAAATCTATAAGAAGATTAACTGTTATTGAAAGTCATGATGTCAAATTGAAGATAGATTTAAGAGAAATAAGAATGAAGTTGAATACCAGTGATAGAAAATCATTGTTAGAAAACATGGTTGTATAGTCATCCACAGTAGAATGTTTGTTAGAGATGCAAGGTAGAAATGAAGAGATAGAAAAGATTAAGCAGGAAGTGCTTAGTATAAAGTAATATGACTTCAAAAATTAGAAATGATGGTATTTTGGTCTTAGAACATAAAATTTGTGTTCCCAATGATGCGGAGTTGAGAAAGGAGATATTGAGAGAGGCACATGATGATGTAGATTCGATGCAACCAAGTAATAATAAGATGTATAAAGGATTGAGATAGAATTTCTGGTGGTCAGGATTGAAGAGGGATATAGCTTAATACATTTCTAGATGTTTGGTTTGTCTGTAAGTGAAGTCTGAGAATAGACATTCAGCAGGCTTACTACAGCTTCTTCCTGTGCTTGAATGACCATAGAAAAACATGAGCATGGATTTTGTTTTTGGATTTTTCCATACCCAGAGAGGTCATGATATAGTGTGAGTGATAGCAGATAAACTTTCTAAGTCATCTCAATTTCTTCCAATTAAAACTATATGGAATTCTAAAAAGTTGGTTGAACTGTATGTAGCTAAGATTATGAGATTGCATGGAGTCCTATTGAGTATAGTGTCAAATAAAGATGCTAGATTTACATCTTAGATTCTGGAGAGGCTTGTAGAAAGCCACAAGTACGCGATTCAGTTTAGGTACACCTTTTCATCCTAAAACAAATGGGCAGATATAAAAGATTATTATAATACTAGAAGATATGTTGAGGGAAAATGTGATGAGTTTCTTTGCAAGTTGTGATGCTTACTTGCTATTGATTGAATTTGCTTATAATAATCAACATCAAACTAGTATTGGAATGACACTGTTTGAGGCATTATATGGTAGGAGGTGTAGAAATCCTATATGTTGGAAAGAAGTGGGAAAACGAAATCTGTTTAGTCCATAAATTATTAAGTTAACAACTGAGAGGATTAAACTGGTTAAAGAAAATCTTAAAGCAACCCAAAGATAGACCGAATAGCTGTGCTGATAATAGAAAAAGACCTCTTTAGTTTCAAGTAGGTGATTGGGTGTATTTAAAAATATCTCCATGGAAAGGTGTGTTGAGACTCAAAAGGAAAGGAAAGTTAGTCCCAGGTATGAGGGACTTTATGAGGTTTTTGAGAAAGTTAGGCTAATTGTGAAAAGCCTAGATTTGCCTCCAAAATTAAAATAATTATATAATATATTTCATATTTCACATTTGAGAAAGTGTTTACATGATGAATATCATAATATTTCGAGCCAAAGTGGCAAAAATTCAGGAAAATTTGACTTTTATATAAGTACCAGTGAGAATTTTAGACATAAAAGAACAAGTTTTGTGTAATAAAGTAATTCCATTGGTTTAAGTATTATGGCAGAACAAATATGTTGAAGAAATTACATGGGAGCATGAGGCAAGAATGAAGAAAGAATACCCCAAATTTTTTCATGAATTAGGTAATGAAATTTCGGGGACGAAATTTTTATAAGGTGGGTAGAATTATAATACCCGTGTTTTTAAAGTAAGGGTAAAGAAGTAATTTGATAGATGTTACATGGAAATAAAATAATATATACATGAAAGATTTATTATTAAATAAAATAATTCTTTTGAAAAAAAAAATTGGATGCGTGGGGTGTAGTTACAAAGAAAAAGAAAAAAGAAAAAGAAAAAGAAAAAAAACAAGAAAAAAAACCGTAAGTATCTAGGCGTGGATAAAAAGAAAGAAAAAGAAAAAAAAAGTTTCGGTTTTTTTTTTTTTTAAAAAAGAATGGACAACACCTGGGTTTAAAAAAAAAAGGAATGGAAAACATGCAAATTACATGTTTGACGGAGAGAAAGTGAAAAACGGTGGGCCAGTTAAGTTTATATATATATATATCTAGTTTTTCTTTTATTTACTTATTACTTACCCAATATTGTTTGATTTTCTTCTTTCTCTAATCCAAAACTACTTTATATCTTTAAACACTTGAGGACTAAAAGAAAGGTCGAAAAAGTAAAATTTTAAAGAGATTTACGGGAGAAAATCTAATAAAGTCGAGGAAAGATCTAATAAAATCCAAAGGTAATAATGTGAATTTTATTTTTGAAATTTAGCATATATAGAATTTTTTGGAACTCCATGTGGGAATTTTTAAAGGGAATGAATTCAGGAAGAATTGACAAATAAATTAAAATTTTAATATAATATTATGTCAGGTGTTGACGAACAACAATCGAAAAATTGCTGAAAAGAGCAGGAAAGCAAAGGAAATGATCCACATGTAGTTTTAAGTACTACGTTATGAGTTAGATTTACTTTAAGTAATCAAGATAAATATGAAATATATAGTGATAATTTTGGAATAAATTATTAACTTATGATTTGATGATAGATGAAAGTTGGTTGATGGGTGTGATAGAAATAACTGATATATAGAGAATTATTATGTGAGAAATAATATTATTGGAATAATGAGTCGATTTAATAATGAAGGCAATAAATGAAATTCTTGACGAGCTATGGTTGATAAATTTATTTGATATGTGAAGAGAAAAAATTAGTAAAATTGATCAAATAATAATTTGAGAAAAAACATGATAGCAAATTTGAATGTCTGAATGCATGCTTGTTTTTATATTATTGTTCATATGCATATTTCGTATCATTATTCATATGCATATACATGAAATAAAAGAATCGGGAGGGAGCCCATCTAAATGAAAACCGTGACTGCCGGTATATGTTGGTGATAAATGAAAACCGTGATAGCTGGTATATGCTAATGATAAATGAAAACCGTGATAGCTAGTATATGTTGGTGATAAATGAAGACTGTGACAGCCGGTATATGCTGGTGATAAGTGAAAATCGTGATAGCTGATATATGTTGGTGATAAATGAAAACCGTGACAGCCGGTATATGCTGGAGATAAAAGAACTGGGAAGGTAGTCGATCTAAGATAAAAACATGTCGACATGTGGGAAGACGTTCCCAAATAATAATGACATTTAAATTCATGCATTGCATTTTCTTTAAATATTGATTATTATTGCTTGAAATGCTAAAGTGTTATTCTTGATTGTAAATTTATGAATAGATTATGATATGAGTAGGGATAATAGAATACTATTATCAAAATATATGAGATACAGATGAATGAATATTGGAAGACTATTTATACAAATTGAGTACTTGTAGTAAATTTAATTCACTGAGCTTGTGAAGCTCACCCCATATTGTTAAATAATTTTAGGTAACAAGCAGGACAGATAGATTGGTGAGCTAATATTCAGACTGAGTCATTATTTGTAAGCCACGTGGTCCACATTCTCAGACTAATGAGATTTTTTTTTTTTTTTTTTTTTTTTGTAAATATCCATGCATATTACTTTGTATATACTGTTCAGTGGAAATTTGAATGATGTAACTCCCCTGTTGAGGGTTGATGATTTATGTTTGTAGATATTTCAGTTGATGTTTTATATTGTTGCATATATGTGTCGTGCTGGGATTTCCAAAATGTGACGACACCGTCTCTAGGGTGACCAACTCGAAATGGATCATTACAGTGCGTGCCATTTCAGTAATGTGTCTATGCTTACATTTATTGTTGAGGAGTGTCCGGGCAAGACATGCAAAAATAATACCATTTTGAGCAAAAAATTGTTTGAAAGATGTTTGATCAAATTCTTTACCACCATCACTTTGAAAAGTTTTTATTTTTGTAGAAAATTGATTTTCAACAAGGGCTTTAAAGGTACAAAAGTGTTGAAAGACTTCAGATTTTTTACACATAAGAAAAATCCAAGAATAACGAGAAAAATCATCCAAAAAAATAAAATAATATCGATAACCCAAATTTGATAAAATAGAAGATTGCCAAACATCAGAATGTATTAAAGCTAAATGTTGGTCAGTACAATGCTGAACAGAATCAAAAGGGTAAATGTTTAGACTTGCCTAATTGACGCTCTGAACAAAATCCAGAATATTTAGAAGATGATGAAATATTCTTGCGAGTTTGTAAAAGAGAAAATACACAAGGACCTAAATGACAAAGTCGACGATGCTAAACATCACTAGAGACTTGATGAGAGAATGTATTAAAGCCAAAGGTTGGTCAGTAAAATGCTGAACAAAATAAAAAAGGTAAATGTTTACACTTGCCTAACTGACACTCTGATCAAGATAACGTTGTTCCAATGCTTGTCAGACATCCCGAGAGGTATGAAAATCATGGACGTCTTGTAGGATGTCCAAAGTAAGGGTAGCATTAATCCAGGAGTAAAGACATTGGTCTGTACAGAGCCATGTGTGGAAAGTAGGGTTAATGGTGTTGGCGCCATCACTAGATAAATAATATTGGGATGGACAGGAAAGGTGCCATCAATATAACCGATAAGGTCGTAGCTCATAAAGACAGGGAGAAATTATGAGCGCTAAAAAATATAATTATTGTTATCAAATTTAAGACTAACAAGATGGGTGATGTTAAAAGCGAAGAAAAGAAGGAGATTAAAGAAAGTAGAAGGAGGTGGTGGGTTAATAGAGGAGAGTACAGGCTGTTGCTGAGAAGAGGAACCGATTTATAGGGGAAGGCTGAGGTTAGTTATCGGCATAGGTAAGAGAGAGCATGAGAGGGAGTTGTTCTGGTTAGAGTGAGGGACGTAGGTATAGGGAATAGGTAGTGGGGCTTCAAGGGCAGCACCCGGCTAACGTGTGGCGGCAAGAAAAGAAGGGTGAGAAACTGTAGAATTTAAGGGCTGGAAATTGAGGCTAGTATCATGAATGGAGGGAGCAGTAGGTATAGGGAAGGGATAGTGGAGACTGGTGACGTGGCTAGTGTGGTATTTGAAGTGGTAGAAGGTAGGTGAGAAATTTTGGAATTTAAGGGCTGGAAATTGATGTTGGTATCATGATTTGAGGGAGCAGTATGTATTAGTACATTAAAAAAATTCAAGTGAATTATTATTATTATTATTATATATATTTATAATATCAGTTTATATTTTAGAAATGGTTTATGGCTGTGTTGAGATTAATTGTAAATTTTAGCCTAATTAATCGATGGTTTTTACTATGAAGAACACTGCTTCCTCATAGAATGCAGCCAAGGTGTCCGTAACTTTCACTCAAAGAGCTGTCATGTCTTGATTCTCAGTATATTGGGGTCGAAACATTGTTTCTATTTTGGCATGTACCCTCTATGGATTTGATGTGCTGATGCTTCCTTCATCGTTAAATGATTAAATTTTCTGTACCTTTCAATATATATATATAATGGTTTTAGAGCATAGAAGTCACCGCCATGTCGTGAGAATAACGATTGTCTAGGTGCTATTCTACATTTATTTATTTTGTAAGTCAATAATTCATTAATTAATAATACTCAAAATCTTGAAGTGTTCAAATAACAAGAAGTTTTTGAAATAAATTACTTTGTCTGATCTTTCAAGATTCAGCTTTACGTTTATTTATTATTTTGTTGAGATTAATAGTTGTATTAGCAATGAAGATCATGACTACCTATTACAATTTAGCTGATGTCTGTGTAATTTTGACTTATTTTACATGGATTATTTTATTTTATTTTATAGTACTCGTGTCGGGTTTTCTACAATCAAACAAAAAAAAATGACATTTAGACACTTCAAATTAAAAAAAACAAAAAATATTAAAAATAGACGAGTTCGATACTCATACCGAATCTATATAATATAAATTTTTACTCAAAGAACTGGTCAAGATTTCATCAATTGATATATATATATACCAATTTTTTTATTGTTAAAACACCAAGAAATCAAGAATTATGAATGATTATAAAACAAGGATGATGGCATCCACACTTGTCACAAGTTTAATAAAAAAATATGAATAAGATTAATATATTGTTATGCCCATGAGTAATCTAACACACACCAAACACACACAAACACAATAATTTACGAGGTTCGGCAATTTGCCTACATCTCGGGGCAGAGATAGTTGATTTTGTATATTGAGGAGGAATTACAAAGAGAATGGAATTACAAAGAGAATGCTCACACTAGAAAGCAAACTACACCTCACTCTACACCTCACTTTAATGCTCTCTTCTATGTCTGATCACTCAGTTGCTCTCTCTATTTATATAGGAAGGAGAGGAATCATAGAGAGGAAAAAAACAAGAGCTCATCACATGGGCTCATTTCTTTTCTACCGAAAGGTGGATTGAACTCTCATGGAGAGTCAACAATGGCTGCTTGAGAGAGAGAGTCAACAATGGCTGCAAAGTGATTGAGTCAACAATGGCTGCAAAGAGATTGAGCCACAAAAATCCTACAAATCTCCACCTTGGCGAAAATCTCATCGCCTACACAAATCAACTTCCTGCCAAGGCGTCCTAAGACGCTATACACCCTTGGTGTTCAATACTGCGAGATGTGGATCAAATCCAAATAGTGTTGGAACTTGACCCCAATAACGATCTTCGTTAACATGTCTGCCGGATTACCTGCTGTACCAATTTTCTGAAGTTCTATGTCCCCTTCTTCCAAAATCTCGCGAACAAAGTGGAAACGGACATCAATATGTTTAGTGCGAACGTGATGCACCTGATTCTTCGCCAAGTGGATTGCGCTCTGACTGTCACAATAGACGGTAACTTGTTCCTGCTCAACGCCAAGGTCTGCTACCAATCCATGTAACCAAATGGCTTCTTTGATGGCTTCTGTCACAGCCATGTACTCAGCTTCCGTAGTGGATAGCGCAATTGTGGACTGCAATGTAGAACGCCAACTTACTGGTCCTCCTGCCATAGTGAACACATAACCAGTAGTGGAACGACGTTTGTCGAGATCATCTGCATAATCGGAATCAACATAACCGACTACCAGATGATCGACTGCATCACTTCTCTTGAACTTCAGACCATGGTCCACGATCCCCTGAATGTACCGTAGAATCCATCTGGCCGCATGCCAGCGTGCCTTTCCTGGATTGTGCATGTATCTGCTCACTATGCTAACGGCCTGGGAGATATCAAGTCTCGTGCACACCATTGCATACATCAGGCTACCAACCAAATTTGCATAAGGGAATTTTGCCATGTAATCCTTATCTGAATCACTGCTGGGAGACTGCGCTGTACTGAGCTTGAAGTGCGGGGCCAACGGAGTGCTAACTGGTTTCGAGTTCTTGTCTAAGCCGAAACGCTGCAGAACTCGCCTCAGGTACTGCTTTTGAGTCAGGTGAACTGTGCCCTTCGCCTTGTCTCTGGTAATCTCCATGCCCAGAATTTTTCGTGCTTCTCCCAGGTCCTTCATCTCGAATTCTTGGCTCAACTTAGCCTTCAAACGATCTATCTCCACCTTGCCCTTAGATGCCACTAACATGTCATCGACATATAAGAGCAAATAGATGAAGGAACCATCTGCAAGGTTTCTGAAATATACGCAGTGATCGAACTGACTACGCATATAATTCAGATTTAACATGAAGCTATCGAACCGCTTGTACCACTATCGGAGGGATTGCTTCAATCCATTCAAAGACTTCTTCAGACTACAGACTAGTTTTTCCTTACCAACTTCTTTAAACCCATCTGGTTGAGACATATAAATATCCTCTTCCAGGTCACCATGGAGAAATGCTGTCTTCACATCAAGTTGTGCCAACTCGAGGTTAAACTAGGCCACCAAAGCTAGCAAAATGAGAATCGATGAGTGTTTGACGACCTGAGAGAACACTTCATTGTAGTCGATTCCCTCCGTCTGAGCATAGCCCTTGGCTACCAGTCTAGCTTTGTAGCGTACTCCATCTCTACTAGTTGGATCCTCCTTCTTGGTGAACACCCACTTACAGCCAATTACCTTTTGTTTCTTTGGAAGCGGCACAAGCTCCCAAGTCTGATTCTTGTGAAGAGACTGCATCTCCTCATCCATAGCTATCTTCCAGTCAGTCCATTCAGTGGACTGTGCAGCTGCTCTATAAGTGGTGGGGATATCATCCCCAACTGTTGGTAGTGCATATGTGACGTAATCTTATAGACAAGCTGGTTTAACTAGCTGTCTCCTTGGTCTGTTGACTGCAATAGATTCAAGTTGTGGTGGAGGTACAGTGGTTGGGCTATCATTATCGGTATTTTGATTATCCTCCTCCTCCTTATTTACGGCTGAATCATATATATATATTGGAGCCTCAAGCTCCACCTTTTGCGAATTCCTGGCTGATTCGCTGCTACTGCTGCTGCTTTCACTGGAGTCTTTATGCTTCTGTGGATGAAGCATTTCAGACTCGTTGAACTTTACATCTCTTCTGACAATGATTTTCTTTGACTTAATGCACTAGAGTCTGTACCCCTTCACGCCTGTGCTAAAGCCCAAGAAATTTGCTTTCTTGGCTCTAGGGTCAAGCTTGTCTTCCTGAACATGATAATAGGCAGGACAACCAAAGATATGAAAAGAATCATAATCAGTAGCAGGAGTACCTTTCCACATTTCCATTGGTGTTTTCCTGCCATTTGCAGCTGCGGGCAATCGGTTGATCAGGTGGCTAGCATAAACCAAAGCTTCAGCCCAAAAATGTTTCCCAAGTCCAGCACTCAGAAGCATACACCAGAACTTATCCACCAAAGTCCAATTCATTCGTTCTGCCACCCCATTCTGCTGCGGTGTCTTCCGCACGGTGAAGTGTCTGACAATACCTTCTTTTCGGCATAAGTCAAAGAATGGATCCTCTGTGTATTCTCCTCCGTTGTCTGATCTGAGCCGCTTAATCTTTCTGCCAGTTTGAGTTTCCATCAATTTCTTCCAATTTTGGAAGATCTCCAATACTTCGTTTTTGCGTTTCATCGCGTACACCCACACACGACGAGAGTAATCATCAACAAAAGTAACAAACCAGTGTCTACCGCCAATCGATGCTGTTCGGGATGGTCCCCAAACGTCGGTATGCACATAATCAAGAATTCCCTTTCGTTCGATGAATTGCAGTGCCGAACTTGATCCTGGTTTGTTTTCCCATAACTTGCAAGTCTTGGCACCTTTGAGTAAACCCTGCTTTGCTAGAATCTGCATGGACTTCTCCCCGGGATGACCCAGACGCATATGCCAAAGTCTGGTCATGTCCGCATCAGTCTCGTCTAGCTTCTCACAAACTGTGGAAGCTCCACCTCCAATGGTACTCCCTTGTAGGAAGTATAGGTTGCCATGCTTCATTCCCTTCATGACCACTAGAGCTTCCATTACCACCTTGAGAACTCCGGCTTCAATGCTGATTCTGAACCCTTTTGAGCCCAGGGCTCCGAGTGAGATGAGGTTCTTCCGCAAGTTCGGTACATACTGAACTTCTGTCAATGGCTTGATAGTTCCATTATGCAATTTCAAATGGATGGTGCCTATCACCTTCGTCTTACAGGCAAAGTCGTTGCCCATAAGTACTGATCCACCGTCAATCTCTGTGAATTCAGCAAACCATTCCCGGTTGGGACACATGTGATAGGTGCATCCGAAATCTAATATCCACTTGTCATATTGGGACATGAGTGAAGATCTGGTGAAAGCAAAATCCTCTTCATCACTAGCTGTGTTGGCTGTGGAGGGTTTATCCTTCTGCTGCCCTTTTAACTATGGGCAATCCTTCTTCCAGTGTCCCTTGTTGCGACAGTAGGAACACTCATCTTTGGCAGGTCTTCGTTTGTCTGATGGACCACGAGATCTGCTATGAGGCCTTGATCAAGAATTTCTCCTATTCCCCTTGCTTGCAAGCTGTTTCGTTTCTGATCTGCCTCTAGCTGCAAAGGCTCCGACGGAAGTATCTCTGTGTATCTGCTTGTCTATCCTGCGACACTCATTGTTCTGAAGTACACTAGATACTTCGTCAAATTTAATCTTTTCTTTCCCGTACAACAGTGTGGTAATTAAGTGTTCATATGTGTCGGGCAAAGAATTTAACAAAAGCAGAGCTTTATCTTCATCTTGAATTTCGACTTCCAAGTTTTACAAATCAGCTAACATTTTATTATAATTATTTAAATGTTCGGCCATAGATATACCTTCACGAAACTGGAACCTGAAGAGCCTTTTTTTCAAGTAGAGGCAGCTCTCTATACTCTTCGTCATGTACTTGTCCTCTAATTTCTTCCAGAGTACCTTCGCATTTGCCTCCTTCATCACGAAGTACTTCTGGTCCTTCATGAGGCAAAGTTGGATTGTGCTGCGGGCCTGGCGATTCACCTTTTCCCAGTCTGCATCCGTCATATCCTCAGGCTTCTTCTCCTCCAGGGCAATCTCCAAGTCTTGCTGGAACAAGACATCCCTCACTTCGCACTGCTACATGCCGAAGTTGTTCGTATCATCAAACTTTTCCATCTCAAACTTCGTGTTGGATGCCGTATTCCTTCGCGAGGAGCTACTCGTTGTAGAGCTGCTCGGTGTGGTGGTATCTGTATTATGTCTTTCTTCTGCCATGCTAACAATTTCCCGCTTTCAGAAAATTTCTCCAAAGGCTCCACTAAGGTAGAACAGCAACTTAGGAGCAAAATTACTAGAAACGGAGACTATTGTTGTGTCCGGAACGGCCGAAAATGGTGGGAACCAGTTTGAACTGGCAAAAAAAGGGGCCAAAATCAGACCGAAAACAGCAAAAAATGAATCTGGTCAACGTCGGTCAATGCCGGTCAGCGGTCAATGCCGGTCAAAGTCTGGTCAGTAGGTCCAAATGCGGGTCGGGTCGGATCTGGATCGAGTTGGTCCAATCAACCATGGGCTGAACTGTTTTAAATGAGCTGGGCTTAATGAAGTGAACTGAGCTGGTCAACTCTGGGCTTGACCAATGGACTTGGGTTGGGGCTTGTGGCTTCTGGACTGGGCCAAGTCAAGTCTTGACTAGGCTTTCTGATGTTGGGCTGGGCCTCTGCAACTGGGCTGAAAAAAAATGGGTTGGTCTGAGCAAAATGGGTCGAGTTGGTTTACTGAGTCACCGAGTCGACTCAGCTACTGTTTATATTCTCTGCAAAAATTCTGAATTTCAGAGTTAAGGCCGCGTTTGGCAAAAAACATAAAAACGAAAGCTTTAAACGGCTGTTACGGCCTCGTTTTAGCTCCGATTTCGACGCGTAAGATACCATTGAACTCGTATCGACGAGCTCTACAATTAAAACTCCAAATTTGAGGTGTTTGGATCTGGTCAGATTATGGACCTGAGCTCTGATACCATTTTTGTTATGCCCATGAGTAATCTAACACACACCAAACACACACAAACACAATAATTTACGAGGTTCGGTAATTTGCCTACATCCCCGGGCAGAGACAGTTGATTTTGTATATTGAGGAGGAATTACAAAGAGAATGGAATTACAAAGAGAATGCTCACACTAGAAAGCAAACTACACCTCACTCTACACCTCACTCTAATGCTCTCTTCTATGTCTGATCACTCAGTTGCTCTCTCTATTTATATAGGAAGGAGGGGAATCATAGAGAGAAAAAAAACAAGAGCTCATCACATGGGCTCATTTCTTTTCCACCGAAAGGTGGATTGAACTCTCATGGAGAGTCAACAATGGCTGCTTGAGAGAGAGAGAGTCAACAATGGCTGCAAAGTGATTGAGTCAACAATGGCTACAAAGAGATTGAGCCACAAAAATCCTACATATATTTGCATGCACTTAACTAGCACTAAAGATTTGCACAAAGTCAAATCTTCTATCAAGTATCAATATGGCAATCTCCATCTCTGATATCCAATTCTATTGCATCTTCTTCTTTATATGGCTCATCTCGACCCTATTGCTTCGATCGATCTTCAAGAAATATACAAAGACAACGAAATATGATAATCTCCATCTCCCTCCAAGCCCTCCGAGGTTACCAATCATCGGTCATATCCACCTCCTCTCCTTTTCTTTGTACAATTCTCTCCAAACCATCTCCTCCAAATATGGTCATATCCTCTATCTCCATGTTGGCCCTTTCCCTTTCCTTCTTGTCTCATCGGCCTCAATCGCCACTGAGATATTCAAAACACACGATATTAGTTTCGCTGCTCGTCCAAAACCTCCTTTCGAGGATTCAATATTATTTGGAGCATGGGGTTTTGTCACCGCGTCTTATGGTGAATACTGGAGGTTCATGAAGAAACTTTGCGTCACTGAGTTGCTCGGAGTGCAACAGCTTGAAAGGTCACGTAGTGCTCGACGCGAAGAATTAGAGAGATTCTTCCATAGATTGGTGGAGAAAGTTTATAAGGGTGAATTTGTTGATGTGGGGAGTGAGGCAATGAAGCTAACAAACAATGCTATTTGTAGAATGGCAATGAGCACAAGGTGTTCAGAGGAAGATGATGAAGCTGAAAAGATTAGAGAGTTGGTTCAAGATTCTTTTTTGTTGGCTGCAAAAATGTGTTTAGCAAAAGCACTAGGTCCTCTTAAGAAGTTAGGGTTTGGTAAAAGTGTTGTGAATGCATCTAAAAGATATGATGAGCTGATGGAGAAGATTTTGAAACAACACGAAGAGAGAGCAAAGAAAGAGGGTTTTAAGAGAGAAGACTTGATGGATAATCTCTTAGAAGTTGCTCAAGACAACAAGACAGAGTTTAAGATCACAAGGAATCATATCAAGGCATTCTTTGTGGTAATTTATTTTCCTTGTCAATGGGGCTATCAACGAATCGAGCTATTTACGTGCTGCTTGAGGTAGGCTAGGCTCGTTATGAATGAGCTTGAACTCGAATTCGAGTTTAGATCGAACTAGGCTCATTTTTTTAAATGAGCCGAGCTCAAACATTAAATAGGTCGACTTGAAAGTAAAAATAATAATTATTATAATATATTTTTATTTAAATATAGTATTATAAAATATTTTTTGATATAAAATATAACATGACTTAAATAATATATATTTTGTATATATTACTTCCTTATTAGGGTTGATTGGGTTCGTTAGCTCGAGCTCGAATTTGAGTATAGATTTTAATGCTTGATTTGAGCCTGAGCTAGCCGAGCTCGAATAGGTACACTATTTCTTTGGGAGTTGAGCTCGAATATCCAAAAACTCGAGCTGACTTGGCTTTTCTACTTTTACTGTCACCAAAATTAATCAACCTCATTCTTTAGAAAATTGTTGGATGCACAGGTGCATGTGCACCGTGTTAATCTAAAATGTAAGAAATTCTCTCTTTCTTTCTCCTCTAAATAATTAGGATACACCAGTTGCATCAAAGGATATCTCATTTTCTTTTTCATTTTCCCTTTTCTTTCTTTTTTCACTTCAAATTAATTGATCCATTAATAATATGTTTATTATTGATAACCTATTCCATGATTTCATTAAACCTTATATTATAATGTGTTAATTAAAGATTGTTTATCAAAATGCTATGTAGAAAAATGTGTCAATATTTTGCTAAAACAATGTGTTGGTATAGGTTTTTTATATTGATACAGGTTTCATTCAATCATTTGATAACTAGTGTTTACTTAAATTAAACCTCTTTTAAAACAAAATTTAATGGTGGGAGATTTAAACTTTGGGATCTCCTCTTTAGAGATGTGGTGTGATTACTCATTAAATCATATCTAGACCACCACTTAAGAGTCGTTTGGCATAGTAGTAGAAATATTTTATGGTAAGACAAGTTATTTGTGCTTTCTATCTGGTAAGCTGAAGTTTTGTTTGTGTGCTTATATACTGGTAGGACATCTTCATAGGAGGCACAGATACTTCAGCACTAACTACGCAATGGGCAATGGCAGAGCTCATAAATCATCCTAAAGTGTTCAAGAAGGTGAGAGAGGAGATAGAGTCAATTATTGGAAGAAGCAGATTGGTGGAAGAATCTGATGTCCAAAATCTCCCTTATTTGCAAGCAGTTGTAAAAGAAACACTAAGGCTTCACCCACCAGCGCCTATCATACCGAGAGTATGCCTTCAAAGTTGTAAAATTGGGGGATTTGATATACCAGAAAACACTGCAGTAGCCATCAATGTATATGCAATAATGAGGGATCCAGATTCATGGGATAGTCCTAATGAATTTTTCCCAGATAGATTCTTGATTTCCTCTAAAAATGGTTTAAAACTGGACTATGTGGAAAATGAAAGTAACGGACAAAGTCTGAATTTCCTTCCTTTTGGGGCTGGAAGGAGAGGGTGCCCTGGCTCTAACTTAGCTTTCATGTTAACGAATCCTGCAATCGCAACAATGGTTCAATGCTTTGATTGGAAAGTGGGTGGGGATCATGGGAAAGAAGCTCAGGTAAATATGCAGGGAGGAATAGGCATGTCCTTGAGCATGGCTCATTCACTTAAATGTATTCCTGCCCTTCACTTCAACCCATTAGCTGCTTAAAAATCTAATCTTATAATGTATAATCCTTGCCAATAAACATCCTCATTACCATGGAGTAGTGAATTAATTTCATGTTTTGACATTTTTATTGTGGATTTATAAATTAATATTGTATGTTATTTGTATGGACATGTTTTCTTATTTAAGTTGCTTTGGCTAAATTATAAGGGCAGAAGCATGCTTAAATTAGTATTTTGTCAATACTTCTCACAGAGAGTTGTTTTCTTCTTTTCCAACTGTATGTATTTGATCACTATGTTTTTTTTCTCTTTCCATTTCATCATGGAAACAAGGCTAAAGTTACGATTTTTGTCTATGTACTTTGGCTAGTTTTAAAACACTCAATATTTTTTAGATTAATGTTTTTTCGGTACATTGATGGAGAATGAGATTGGACCTCAATCTTTTAAATGTGAGAACTGAAAGTAACCGCTAGATGATGAGAGTTCAATAGACCTCCTTAGTCAAGATGCCAACCGACAGATAAGCCTCAAACACAAAGGTCTAAGGCTTGTTGGCACCCCGTTCCACGACTTTGCAAGAAAGAAATTGGTAGCCGAAAGACCTATGATGCTAACACTCACTGATGGTACAATACCCCATTAGAAAACATTCCCAACCAAGAAAGGATTAGGATAAAGCGAAAAATCCAAACCACCACTCGACAGTGTTGTTACACCCCCATGAAAGGAGAAAACCCAGGAAAGGTCTTCTACACCAAGATAGAAGACCTTAGAGTTGAGATAGACCCTCGCAAGGGGAAACTAGTGAAGGAGTTAACCTTTGTACCATTGTTTTAGCATAACATCACGAAATGAGTCTAAATCGATTTCATCCTAAAAGGAGAGGCCCTAGTCCAGATGATAGAGTTCTTGAAGAACAATATCGATATCTTCGTCTAGACGGTCGAAGACATGCCATGAATTAACTTAGAGAGTTAATGTAGATCTATTGCACAAGCCAATCTGCTAGAAGAATATGTTTTTCGCCCCGAAAGGCGAGTGACAAAGAAAGAGGCAGTGTCACTCTCGAGGTGTACAATAAGCACCGACTACTTTTTACTTAGGACATCCTCAATCACTTGCCAAACACTTCAAGCCCAATTTGTTCTTAATACTCTTCTCCAACTATCAGTCCCTCATACTCCTTCGACTCTTTATATGCAAGGAGGTCTCGAAAACTCTCAATAAGGTAACCGCGAGCTGGATGACCTTGCTCCACAGCAATCCTTAAAGGCTTTGTAGCCTCTTAATAGACTGGCTCTGAGCGAAACGAACCTGTACCGACAACTTTTGACAGTGAGCTATCTGCTATTCCGACCGTTAAATTATTAGGACATGAGCTATATGTATAAAAAATAGTAGCATCTCCCGTCATATGATCAGAGGCTCCTGAGTCAACGATCCAAGATTTTTTACGTGTTTTACCCACATTAAGAGCGCTCAAGGGATTATCTTTGTGGGCCAAGGTGATTGACCCAATGGCATGACTAGAAGATGAGCCTGTTTGAGATTGCATAGACAGGAAAAGTTTCTTAAGCATCTCCATTTGTTCCCTGTTAAAGGGACTTGCTTAAGGTTGATTTGACAGTTCCTCGGCAACAACATGATTTCAATGTCCTTCATTCTCAAGCTGTTGACGAGGCTTCCAATCCACTGGCTTTCCATGAATCTTCCAGCATATTTCTCTTAAGTGTCCAAGCTTTCTGCAGTGATCACACCACGGCCTACCTCCCTTTTTCTGACGGTTGTCAATAGGAGCAAATTAGGTTTTGAGGGCCGAGCTTTCTGCCATGTTGAGTTGTTGATGAGACCCCATAATGAGTTTCTTCCGGCTTTCTTCTCAACGGACTTCAGAGAATACCTCTCTGAGGCTAGGTAGAGGTGTAACCCCCATAAGTCGTCCTCTGATTTCATCTAAATTTTTGTTCAAGCCTAACAAAAATTTATAAACCCGTTTCCCTTCGACAATATTTTTGTACAATAAACCATCAATAGTACAAGACCAGTTATGAACTTCAAAAGTATTAAGCTGACACCATAGACGAGTAAGGGTATTGAAATATTCAGTTACTGTTTGTTCACATTGATGCAGGTCGTGAAGAATACCTTCAATCTGTACAATTTCTGATGTGTTTTCCTTGTCAGAGAACGTTTCTTTAACCATATCCCATATTTCCTTGGCTAAATCGAATGATAGAAAATTTTCACCAATGTCAGGAGTCATAGAATCATATCTACATTTTAATCATAAACTATGCAAGATTGAATAAAGTTTTCCAATGATATATATATATATATATATATATATATATATATATATATATATATATATATTGTCAAAAGAAGAAGTTTTGATTGCTTTACCAAAGAAAAGAAAATTTAGATCATACAGTTTGGAAAAGTACTATGGTAATTAATAATAAGTAATAACGTTTGAAGAGCTGGATCCCTTCCAAATTTCTCAGAAATCTAAACATTTTTTTTAGAGAATATGCTCTCTCATTATCCAATTATCCAAACATGAAGGAAAATTGCATACTAAGAGTCGTTTGTCTTAACTTATAATTCTGATGTATCGATTTAAAAATGATTTTAAAACAATTTTAAGTAGAATTGTTGTAAAGTTAAAAGTCATTTGCTATTTGGTAAAAGTTGTGTTAAAAGTATTGTCAAACTAGTTGATGTATTTGATAAATAAGTTGTAAAACTGTTTTTAAATGTTGAAATTAATAAAAAATATATGAGTATTATTTGATTATTTAGAGGTTTTTCTTTCATTAATTTAACTTTATTATTTTTACGATATAAATATATTAATTTTATTCACAATAAAATATAAATAATTAAAATAATAATATTTTATTGATAATTTAATTTAATTAATAATAATATTTTTATTAAATAAATAAAATATTATTTTTATTAAAATATAATCTCAATGTTCTAATAATAGTGGCAATATGTAAATACCTTTCTTACACAAGAGTAATCTACTAACATAAATGGTGTCAAACTGTGATTAAAACTGTAAAACCCAATTTCTGGTTTTGAGTTTAAATCAATATATCTTAAGTTATTTTCAATTTCTTATTCATAAAAAAAGCAAATAAAAAAAAAAGTATTTAATATAGCTTCTGCTTGACAGGAGCTGCTTGAAAAGTTCAACTAAACAAGCACTAATCAAGCTTAACTTACAATTGTTCTTTGTGCGAGTGAAGATCATTTATAGTATTATAGTGTAGTATGTGTATTTAATGGTTCAAAGGTGACCATCCCGACACAACAATAATTGAATCATTTAGCAGTCCACATTTAAAGGATTAAATACACATTAAGCCAAAAACTACACCATAATACTGTACAGTACCTTTTAGTGGAGGATACCGACCTAACATGAATTTTTTCCTAAATATTTGGTTACTGGAATCTATCATCACGAAGGTAAAAAACCTGAAAACAATTTTCAAAACTTTTTTTCTATTTGACAAATAATTTTCGAAAGCAATTTTTAAAACAGTTTTCAAAAATTGTTTTCTGAAAACTTCAAATTGGTATTTTCTGACATAATTTTTGAAAAATAGCCATAAAATCAGTGTTCACTTCTCTGTTTGATTCTTCCTACATGGTATATAAAAAACTATTAAAATTTTGAAATAAAATAATATCAGTTATTTTTAAATATTTAGTAAATATGAGAAATAAAATTAATATAGATTTTAAATTTAAACTCAAAACTAAAAATAATTACAAGGTATATCAAAACAATTTTCAAAATAAGATTATTCAAACAATATTTCATTATTTTCTGTTTTGGAAACAGTTTTCGAGTTACAGTTATCCAAACATGTTTTCTGAAGAAAACATCAGAAAACTGTTTTCAGTTTTCATTTTCGAAAACAATTTTTCAAAACTGAAAACAGAAAACTATTACCTAAATATGCTCAAAGTTTTCACTCAATTTGTTTCACAGGAAAGAAATATACAAAATTTCCCAAGTTTTGATTCATAAACCATCACATCATTTTGCCAAGATTTTCAACCTTCTGTGTGACACAAAATGCATAAAACAACACAAACTAATCAACAGGTTGCTTTATTATTATTATTATTATTATTATTATTATTTTGCAACAAACAACCTGAGGATCCACTTTGGTCACTAGAATCTATCATCATGAAGGAAAAGTTTTCACTGAAATCTTTCGCATTACCACTGGAAAGGCAATCTTTTGTAAAACTTAAATATAATTTAAACATGCTAAACAATTTAAATAGTATATAGATCAAATGCGAAATTATAAGGACCGTAAACATACCTCCGGCCATTGAAGTTTTTCACTTACACAATCTGGTATCCTCTCGGTATTGGTTCTTCTAGACTCTCAGAACTCTCCAATTTGATGGTGTATGAAAGAAAAATGAGTAGTCCCGAGTCTAGGGGCCAAACCTGTATTTATACTTGTTCTCCCATCAAGAATGTCTATTTGTGTTACATACATTTGTTACCACAATCAATGGGTAGCCAAAAGGTTGAGGCAGCCAAAAGGTCCATGGGCAGCCAAAAGGTTGAATATGGACCATAAATGGATTGGTTACATTCTCCCACTTGGTCCATACGTTTAACTTAAATTAATCCCATTGATTATATTTTAAGAAGTAAATACATGAATCATGGTGATAAGTCCTCTAAGAGTGAGTATTACCTTCCATATATTACGATGCATTTAGTTCCTCAAGTATTATTCTTCATGTGGCAAAATTTCTTAAAGAATAAACCCTATGTTTATTCTTGGTCCTATACAGATGAATTTTCTCAAAGAAATTAAGGTGCACATGAATATGAGAAAACATCAAAATATGTAAGAGTTTCATTAATAAACTGTATGTATACACTTACAAAGTGGAACCAAGTCCCATTTTCTCTACATAATCCTTGAATTTCAGAGGTGGCATGCCCTTAGTCAAAGGATCAGCGATCATCAATTCAGTGCTAATGTGTTCAATGACCACTTTCTTTTCTTTTACACATTCTCTTATGGCTAAATACTTAATGTCGATGTGTTTACTTCGACTTCGACTTTTATTGTTCTTAGCCATAAAGACAACAGCTGAATTGTCGTAGAAAATTCTCAATGGCCTAGATATAGAATCCATGACTCTAAGCCCAAAAATGAAACTCCTAAGCCATACACCATGTGAAGTGATCTCAAAACAGAAGACGAACTCGGCTTCCATAGTAGAAGTAGCAGTCAATGTCTGCTTGACACTTCTCCAAGAAACAGCTCCATCGGCCATCAGAAAAATATACCCTGATGTTGATTTACGTGAATCAATACAGCCAGCAAAGTCTGAATCAGAGTAACCAATCACATCCAGATTGTCCGTCTGTCTATATATAAGCTTGTCGTCTTTAGTTCCTTGAAGATACCTCATTACTTTTTTTGCAACTCTCCAATGGTCTGTACCTGGGTTACTCTGATATCGCCCTAGCATCCCTATAGCAAATACAATGTCTGGTCTAGTGCAGACCTGAGCATACATAATGCTTCCGACTGCAGAAGCATATGGAATGTTATTCATGGATTCCATCTCAAAATCATTCTTCGGGCATTGGTTCAAATTGAACCTATCACCCTTCACAATGGGAGCTACACTTGGTGAACAATTCATCATCCGAAATCTCTCTAAAACTTTGTTGATATAGGTTTCTTATAACTGACCTAAAACACCTCGAGGTCTATCTCTATGGTCTTAATGCTAATGACATAAGATACCTCACCCATATCTTTCATATCAAAATTTTTAGAGAGAAATTGTTTCACCTCATGCAGTAAGCCCTTATCATTGGTTGCAAGTAAAATATCATCCACATATAAAACAAGAAAACAAATTTTACTCCCACTGACCTTCTGGTATATACATTGATCCATGGGGTTTTCAACAAAGATCAAACTTTTGATTATTTTGCTCAAATTAAGATTATGCATATATACTATTTATGTTAGTTCTATATATGCAATTTGATTAAATGCTCATATTTAGCATGATTTTTTGTTTTTCAATTCATGCTTTTAGAATGAGTTTATTTTATGCAATGAATTAAATTAAGTGCATAATATTATGTTTAATTATGCAATTTATGTTTTATTTATGAGAATTTTATTTACATATGATAACATATTATTAAGTTTAGATATTGTTAGATTATGTAAACTTAGGTTATTATCATAAAACTTAATTTGTGTATAACACATTAAGGTTAATAATATATTAGTATGAAAAATTAAGTTAAAAATTATGAATAATTCATAAACAATTTGTAGCTGGCATAAGACAGCATGATCTGAGACAATGCTCTGTCTAAGGATTCTGGTTTTTAATGAGGCTTTGTCACGACCAATTATCATGGGAGCACTCTTAGTGAATGCCTATTATGTTACTGCGTAATTATTTTTAGGCATTAAGTAGAGCCTAAAATATAGTAAATATAAATGTCTAGTGAACCATATAATTTTAAATATTTAAAGAGTAGCTACAACATCTTTAATTATATAAAAATTATATATTAAGTGGATTAGGATCACATAATGGACATTAATTATAATTAATTATATAAATATAATAATTTTACCCCCACATGGATTTCATTATGTTTATATAATTAATTAGGATAATATATTAAAATTAGTTTTTCTTAATTTACCCACAGGAGTTAGGAAGAATTAATTTAATAGTTTTAGCATAAAGTTTAAAGATAGAAAAACATCAAACTGTAATCATAATATACATTATGAATTTAGTAAAAATAGTTTGATAAAATCTTTCATAAAGTATAAAGAATCTTATTGAATTAAAAATTTAGCCCATATGTAATTTTTAATGAAAATTATATTCAATTTTAGCATGTTTTACATTGGTAAAACATGCAATTTAGAAAATTAGACCTTAAATCTTGACATAAGCTTTTGGACTTTATGCAGTTACTCAACCCACTAGTTTTTCTTATATTCGTTGTGACATACCCAAACTTAGGGGAGATAACTATAAGGTATGGAAGGAGAGGATTCACCTCCATCTATGGTGGATGAACATAGATTATTCTATTAGGAAGGATGAACCACCTGCAATCGCCGATAACAGCACTCCAGCTGCTGTCACGCTATATGAGTGATGGGAGCGATCCAACGGGCTCAGCGTGATGTTTATCAAGACTAAGATAACTGCTGATATACGTGGTTTTGTCGACCAGCATGAGAAAGTCCGTGATTTGCTGAAATCCATTGACGATCAATTCGTCACTTCAGAAAAGGCATTAGCAAGCACCTTGATAATGAAATTATCATCCCTCAGACTCACCAGTGTAAAAGGTGTGTGCAAGCATATAATGCAAATGCGTGACATTGCAGCTCAACTTAAGAAACTCAAGGTTGATATGTCGGAGTCCTTCCTAGTGCATTATATTCTAAATACCCTTCCAACTCAGTACGGGCCTTTCAAAATCTCGTACAACACACATAAAGACAAATTGTCAATTAATGAATTAATGACCTTGTGTGTTCAAGAAAAAGAGAGACTTGTGATGGAATTGTGTGAGAGTGCAATGCTGGCTACTACCCGTAGGAAGGAAAAAGTTAAACCTATCAAATCTCAAGCCAATTACAAAGTTAATCAGAAGGGGAAAGGTAAAATACTACTTCAAGCTGATATCAAGAAGGAAGAAAAGTGTTTTTTTTTTTAAAAAAAGGGATATATGAAAAAGAAATGCATCAAATTCCAAAAATGGCTTGAGAAGAAAGGTAATCCAACCTCATTTGTTTGTTATGAATCTAATATGGTTAATGTTAATATTAAGACCTGGTGGTTTGATTCTAGATCTACAATCCATATTGCAAACTCCTTGCAGGGTATGCAAAACCTAAGGAAGCCATTGGGAAGTGAGCAAAACATCTTATCAGGCAACAAGATGAGCTCACATGTGGAGGCGATTGGAACTTGCATTTTAACTTTAAGTAGTGGCTTTATTTTAAAATTAAAAATGACCTTTTATGTACCAAGTTTCTCACGAAACTTGATTTCTGTTTCCGGACTTGTACCATTTGGATATTCCTTTAATTTTCAAGACACATCTTTTAGTTTAGTTTATAAAATTGATTGTGTTGGGAATGATATTTTGTCTGATGGTCTTTATCGTCTTTATTAACAAAATGATGCCACTTATAGTTCAATGCATGTTCAAACTGGCGTTAAAAGATGTAATATTAACAAGAACTCCTCTATGTTATGGCACCGGAGATTAGGACATATCTCCATAGAAAGAATTAAAAGATTAGTGAATGAAGGGGTACTTAGTACTTTAGATTATACTGATTTTGAGACTTGTGTGGACTGCATTAAAGAAAAACAGACCAACAAGTCCAAGAAAGATGCTAATAGGAGTTCGGACATATTAGAAATCATTCATACTGATATATGTTGTCCAAACATTGACGCATATGGTCAGAAATATTTCGTCACTTTTATCGATGATTACTCACGATATATGTATATCTATTTGCTTCATAAGAAAAATGAAGCATTGGATGCCTTCAAAGTCTTTAAGGCTGAAGTTGAGAACCAATGCGGAAAGAAAATACAAATTGTGAGATTTGATAGAGGTGGAGAATATTATGGTAGATATATAGAAAGTGGACAAGCACCTGGTCTTTTTGTCAAGTTTATTCAAGAACATGGGATTGTTGCCCAATACACTATGCTTGGTTCCCCGGACCAGAATGGTGTTACAGAAAGAAGAAATCGAACATTGATGGACATGGTGCGGAGTATGCTTAGCAACTCCAACCTTCCTACATCCTTGTGGACTGAAGCACTAAAGACAGCTGCGTATATATTAAACCAAGTTCCAACCAAGGCTGTTCCCAAGACACCATTTGAATTATTGAAAGGTTGAAAACTGAGTTTGCGACATATGCGTGTTTGGGGATGTCCGTCTGAGGTGAGGCTTTATAACCCACAAGAGAAAAAACTGGATCCGAGGACCATTAGTGGGTATTTCATTGGATATGCCGAAAGGTCCAAGGGTTACAGGTTTTATTGTCCAACTCATACTACTAGGATTGTGGAATCAAGAAACACTAAGTTTCTAGAGAATGACATGATTAGTTGGAGGGATCGGTTCATGAACTTAGTTCCTACACATGATCATACAGAACCTGCACATGATCATACAAAATCTCAACCTTCATCAAATGATAGATTGGTTATAGTTTATAGCACATCTCAAGTACAAGCTCGTGTTGACCAATCGATCATTGAGGTTCCACACGCTGCTGACAACATTCTAATAGATCAAGCAGTTTAGGAAATACCACAAGCTCCTGAACAACTAATTGAACCACAAGCTCCCATGGGAGACATTGGTACAACATTAAGAAAATCTACTAGAGACAGGAGATCAGCAATTCCTATTGATTACATTGTGTATTTACAAGGATCTGACTATAATTTTGGAGCCGAAAATGATCCTGAAACCTTTTCACAGACCATGAGTTGCAAAAGGTCAACCTTGTGGCACGATGCCATGAAGGAAGAGATGAATTCCATGAAAAGCAACGGAGTCTGGGATCTTGTAGAGTTGCCTAATGGAGCGAAGGTCATTGGTTGTAATTGGGTCTTTAAGACCAAGAAAGATTCATTAGGCAACATTGAGAGATACAAAGCGAGACTTATTGCTAAAGGATTTGCTCAAAAAGAAGGAATTGATTACACGGAGACTTTCTCTCCTGAATCTAAGAAAGATTCTCTTCGTATTATTTTGGTATTAGTTGCTCATTTTGACTTTGAGCTGCAACAAATGGATGTGAAAACCGCATTTCTTAATGGAGATCTGGAGGAGGAGGTTTATATGAAACAACCTGAAGGTTTCTCCTCTAATAATGGTGAGTATTTGGTTTGCAAGCTTAAGAAATCCATATACGGTTTAAAACAAGCCTCCCGTCAATGGTATTTTAAATTCCATTGACGGAAGGCTTGCGTTAAACCGTATATGGATTTATTAAGCTTGCAAACCAAATACTCACCATCATTAGAGGAGAAACCTTCAAGTTGTTTCATATAAATCTCCCCCTCCAAATCTCTATTAAGAAATGCGGTTTTCACATCCATTTGTTGTAGCTCAAGGGCAAAATGAACAACTAATGCCAAAATAATACAAAGATAATCTTTTTTAGATATAAGAGAGAAAGTTTCCGTGTAATCGATTCCTTCTTTTTGAGTAGAATTCTCATAAATAAAACATAAATTGCATAATTAAACATAATATTATGCACTTAATTTAATTCATTGCATAAAATAAACTCATTCTAAAAGCATGAATTGAAAAACAAAAAATCATGCTAAATATGAGCATTTAATCAAATTGCATATATAGAACTAACATAAATAGTATAAATGCATAATATTAATTTGAGCAAAATAATCAAAAGTTTAATCCCAGGGGGAATCGAACCCAAGACTGTGCGCCTACCACACAGTCCTAAATTTGCCCTTACCACTAGGCTACCCCAGGGGGTGCATTAACATTATTTTTGCAAATAATTACAAATCATATGCAATATTGTGAAAATCCATAAAATTAGGCCAAAATCTGAACTTTAGCCAGGTCGTTTTTGACTCGTTTTCAAAAACTTAATCTTGGCTTCCAGGATACCAAAGCAAGATTTTAAAACTCAGAAATACTAGAAATCAAATTTCTTAATGATTTCTAACATTATTTTCCATCAAAAAATTCTCAAAAACAAACTTTGAAATCAAATTATTTTTCGGGTATAAATCGAAAGTTTTACAGATTGCTTAATACTTCAAGGCAGAGGCAAACAATGCTTTGATACCAAATGTAAAACTTAAATATAATCTAAACATGCTAAACAATTTAAATAGCATATAGATCAAATGCGGAATTATAATGACCGTAAACATACCTCCGGTCATTGAAGTTTTTCACTTACACAATCTGGTATCCTCTCGGTATTGGTTCTTCTAGACTCTCAGAACTCTCCAATTTGATGGTATATGAAAGAAAAATGAGTAGTCCCGAGTCTAGGGACCAAACCTGTATTTATACTTGTTCTCCCATCAAGAACATCTATTCGTATTCCATATATTTGTTACCACAATCAATGGGTAGCCAAAAGGTTGAGACAGCCAAAAGGTTGAGGTAGCCAAAAAGTTGAACATGGACCATAAATGAATTGGTTACATCTTTTTCATAAGGAGAATAATCACTCATGTATCGTGGTGCTAAGTTGAGATATATCCTCCAAAATTCAATTTGTTAGATAAAGATGCTTCTTTGTCCAGAGTTACAAATGATAAACTAGACTCGTCTTCTTAAACATTCAGAAAAGCAGATACCAATGGTTAAAAACAAATTCAAGAGCAGAATATCATGCACAACTCTTTCTTCATATTTTTGTCCTCCTCCCATAGTTGACAATTGAGAACATATCGAAAAAAATGATGATGTCTTCCATATTTTTTTAGATAAAAATAATGAAAAAGGGAAGAAAAAAAAAGACAAAAAGATTTATTTTAACTTCCACTCTTTGATCATCCCAATTTTGAAAGATTGTGATTTGTTCGTGTGAGAAAAAAAAATCAATCATCTTTTTTTTTTCCTATCACTTTTCTTTTCCTTACCAAACAATTGAACAGGCCAGGCTGCATCAATGCTAAATTCATGTATCATTTCAAACTAAAACTGAAATATGTTCCTTTGTGTGCATATTATCTACTTTCCAAACCAGGCCTGCAAAACTAAAACACATATCAAATAGAGTCAGTGAGACTACATCAGAAATTTGTTGAAGACTTGCAAGAGAGAAGGCTTTCTGTGTATGAAAAAGCAACACACCATTTATGCTCAACACGGGTATTCAGACCGAGGCTTTCCCAAGTCCGAGAGTCAAACCTATATATAAGATAACCATTTGAGGTTATCAAAAGAATTTCACACTTACTTGCATATGCGAACACAACAGTGGCCATTTGGGCACATAACATCATCACATCATTTCTTTTCCCATTTAGACTCATCGCAGTCTTCTAAAATCCATATAACCATTCTTGGTAAATGGTTATAATAGAAAACAACTAATGATAAGCAGCCTTCAAGATCAATCAGAAAAGAGTGAAAATTGCCCTTGTCCGGGAGACTGATAGTTCTGAAATTCCTGTCCATATCAACAGAGAGGATGGAGCTAGCTTCCGAACCAGTAAAACTTTCCTCTTATAAAAACATGGTTGGAACACAGGGGACTAAGACTATCATGCATGGGACGGTTGGGTACAGTACCTATTCCTCTCCAGGATCGAGTGCTAGATGAATATACCTCGCAGTCATAATGATTAGCTTCAGACTTTTTTCCTGAATAGTAATGGTTAGCTTCAGACTTGCACGTTGCTTTGGTGAAAATGCAAAATACTTTATATTCATGATTTGAGGGCCAAATGCAACTCCAATGGATGGGTCTTCTTCAGATCCACTACCTCTTGGAAGTAATAAGACCTCGTGAGTAGGCAGGATTGCAGATATAAATATCCAGCTCAGCCGTATTCATGCTCGATGTATAGTTGACGCAACAGATTAAACCATCAGAAGAACATATCATGTAGTGAGGGGAACGGTTGCCAAAATATGGAACAGAAATCGTATTAATGACTCTCCCGTTGACCTTCACCAAAAATAACTGTTTTATAAATATTGAGAGCGACTCCAAGTTAATTGTGACCTGGTTGAGTAATGGCATGGTATTTATGAAATTATTGGGATGAGCTGTTGCTCTTGTTAAGAAATGTGCATTTCAACATTAACCATCAGTTTCGCGAAAGAAATAATACGGTAGATTTCTTCGCTCGTAGGGGCGAGTAAGATTATAATAGCACTTATTTTGATTTTATCTCTTTGTCACGCGAGTTGAAAGGCATGCTTAGGTTGGATAAGACGAGATTGCCGCATGTTCAATTGTAACGTTTGTATGTTTGATTTTTTGGGTTTTTGTTTGGTTGTGCTGTTTGCTTTGATTTTTAAGTGTTTAAGGTATTCCTTCGTCATAAGGAGACTTTATTTTAATATAGTGTCGGAGACGTCGCCCTTTTTTATTTAAAAAAAAAAAAAACTACATAGTTTTATAAATAAATGGATAAAGAATATAATCTGGGTTTCATCTGGACTGGCTTAGCTGCAAATCACTGAAAGCCTAACTGCATATCAACCTATGCCACTGTTTGGAAACAGACTTGCATGCTACAAGAGACTTCACGTGAAGCCTTGAAAGAATTTCAGCAAGGATACTCTCTGCAGATTTATTTCATGCCATTTATCGCATATCATTCGGTGGATTCGCATATTACGAGTTTAAATCATTTCTTACCTTCTCTTTGTGTAATCTATTTCAAGAGAAAAACATTACATGCAATATGAGAAGAAAAAAAAATATTAGTCATGAAGTGCAATCATACAAGGAACAAATATCAAGCATTTTTTCCAGGCTACAGAAACTTAAGACGTACAGCTAATATTCATCAATCTCCATTATCGAAAATGTGGGAGTATCAAGACTAAAAAAACAATCTAATACTGATCCAGATACTTTGGGAGGGGAAACTTGAGTTTTTAGGCTAATTCAAGGCATAATTCAGTGCCACATGATAAAAACTGAAGACCTGCGACCTCTGCCCAATGCATAATAATCATTACCAATTTTGAGGACCAACTGTAAAAAGGTTTTTTTAGTCAATAGAGAAAGATGGAAAGAGATATGGAAGAGCCTCTTGGGTGATTGACATTAAGGTACGAAAGACTGACAGTGTTACTTTTCAAATAACCCGACAGGCACAGTAGACTGTAGCAATACATCTTCTACAAAAACAATAAAATCATTCCTCCTATGAAACTGCTGCATGGTTGGCAATCAATGAAAAATATCAAGGCCTATTCTGACGAAAGAATATTACGTTAAAAACGTAGTTTCCAAAATTGTATAATTCGCGACTAGGATGGTACGATTCAATTGATTCATGTACTAAACGATTCAAATTAATAATCAAAATATATCATGAATCGATACTAAATCAGTGATGAATTGCATAAATCGATTTAATCAAAATGTAGGATTCACATTCAATTGATTCAAACACTAAACGATTCAAATTGATAATCAAAACATATCATGAATCTATACCAAATCTGCAGTAAATTGCATAAATCGATTTGATCAAAGCGTAGGATTCACTCAATTTAGTAAAACTTAAATTTTCTTTATTTTTTTAAATTTTTATATAGAAAGGATGTTGGAACCAAGGTATTTGGGGCTAAAAAATACATAATCCATTAATTTTCTTCCTTCATTCAAGGATATTGGACTCCTTAGTGCTTGTAAGTAGTAAAAGGCAAGAACCCCATGAAATATTCATATGCTTGATTTCAATCAATAAAAAGTTTATTTGGAAGCATTGTCTTGGGTATAAGAATTTTTTAAGTTCTGTTCTTCCAAATGTTGTTGTTGTGTTTTTTTTTTTTTTGTTTTTTTGTTTTGGCATTTCAACAAACATTATGTGTCACATGGCACACATACACATGTAATCTATATTAAATATATATGTATAAATGATTTGTTTATTTATAACAATATATTTCTACAATAGAGTTTTTTATATTTAATCAAAGAAAGGAATACCCCTTTGTGGTTAGAACGATATCAAATCACCTCCATGTGGTTTAAAACACTACAACTGAGTATCATGTGGTTCTTTTTACGAACACTTCAGTCTAAAACCGTTAAAACTTGATTGGTTTTCCCCTTTACCCTCAATTAAGAATAAAAATTAAGAAATATTTTGTTTTTAATCTACAAATCCAAGCTTAATTAAGAAATATTTATTTACAAATTAAAGTTAATTAAAAAAATTAAAGGAAAAGTTAAGAAATATTAGTTTTTTTTAAGAAATCAATTTTTAAATATTAGTATTTTAACATGGTTGCAAAAAAAAAATCTTATTTCTTGATTGAGGTTAAAAAATAATCAAATTTTAATAATTTTAGATGTGTTCGAGAAATGAACCACATAATACTCTATTATAATGTTTTTGAACTTTTGAACCAAATAGGATTGTTTTTGAAACACTAACCACATGCAGAGTATTTGTACTTTCCCCAACAATGAATATATCATAAATTCATTATATGTACTGAGAGGAAGTGAGACAATACAAAGAGAATAATTGTATTGAATGGTGTAAGTTACTTACAATGGAGCTATCATATTTATACAAGCTAATAGGAGAGGCAAAGCTATACACAACTAATGTGGGATATAATATATTAACTATAATACATTAACATCCCCCCTCAAACTCAAGGCGGTAAGTGGGAGGTGAACTTGAGTTTGGAAACCAGAGAGTGAAAGCGTCCGGGTGGATGAGCCTTAGTGAAAATGTCAGCTGTCTGATCGGCTGAACTGACGGATTGTAGACGAACCGTATTCTGGAGAATGTGATCACGGATGAAGTGGATATTATTCTCGATGTGTTTTGTACGTTCGTGGAAGACATCATTGTGAGCGATCTGAATAGCACTCCTGTTGTCACAGTGTAGGATAGTGGCAGCAGCAGAAGAGATACCCATGTTAGCGAGTAACCATCGAAGCCAGAGAAGTTCTTGAGTTACATCAGCCATGGCACGATATTCAGCTTCAGTACTAGAGCGAGCAACCACAGTTTGTTTCTTACTACGCCAGGAAATGAGAGAATTGCCCAAAAAGAAACAGTAACCAGTGGTTGAACGTCTGTTGGTGGGGTCTCCGGCCCAATCGGCATCAGAATAGGCTTGTAAAACAGGGGCAGACTGTGCTGAGAAATGAAGCCCATGAAATAAAGTACCATTGACATACCGAAGAATGCGAAGAACAGCCGAGTAATGGGTGGTCCGAAGAGAGGACAAGAATCGACTGACCTGATGAACGACATAGGCAATGTTAGGGCGAGTGACGGTAAGATATACAAGACTTCCAACCAGTTGGCGATATAAAGTGGCATCTTGAAGAGGTGAACCATCGAGTGGGGTAAGTCTGACATTTGGCTCGAGAGGAGTAGTGGCAGTGGTTGAGTCAGTGATCCCAGCCTTGGAAAGGAGATCCGAGGCATATTTGGCTTGAGAGAAAAAAAATCCATCAGAACTAGATGAGACTTCGAGGCCAAGAAAATAGGTGAGCACGCCAAGATCTTTCATCTCGAATTGGCCACTGAGAAACTTTTTGAGTTCAGAAATACCATGTGGATCATCTCCAGTAATAACTATATCATCCACGTTCAGTAAAAGAAGGATAACGCCATTGGTAGTATAACGGATAAACAGAGCCGAATCATGAGCACTCGGTGTGAACCCAAACTGATGAATGGTAGTGCTGAATTTGGCAAACCAGGCACGTGGAGCTTGTTTTAAACCATATAAGGCACGATGAAGGCGACAAACTTTGTTTCGAGTGGCATTCAAGCTGGGAGGTGTATGCATATAGACTTCCTCAAGAAGTTCCCCATTCAGAAATGCATTTTTGACATCCATTTGAAATAGAGTCCATCTTCGAATGGCGACGACAGCAATGAGTGTACGGACAGATGTGAGCCTCTCCACTGGAGCAAATGTCTCTTCATAGTCAATGCCATATTCCTAATCAAATTCCTTGGCAACAAGTCGGGCTTTATATCGTTCAATAGAGCCATCAGAAAGTGTCTTGATCTTAAACACCCATTTGCACCCAATAGGAGTTTTTCTAGGGGGTAGATCAACAATATCCCATGTATGAGTTTTAGCTAGGGTCTGAAATTCTTCATCCATTGCTTTCTGCCAAAGAGGATTAGTACTAGCCTCCTTATAGGATTGAGGCTCATGCAGATGAAGTATAGTGAAAAAACAATGATAATCACAATGGTAATCAGCAAGATGAGAAGGGGGTGAGTTACCCTGGTAGATCTGCGGAGGTGATCTGGAGGATGTCTCTCAGAGGGAGTCGGTGCAAACTCATCAGACATAGGAATATCCTCGGGTACGACCAATTGAGTAAGAGAGGTGAGGTCAGCTGATGGTTCTGGAGCTGGGTCTAGAGAGGTAGGATGAGCTGGTGGTTCTGGAACGGAAGGGGTGATATCAGCTGGTGATTCGGAGGTGGACTCAACAGTACCTGAAACTGGATTATCAGGAAATAACTTAATAGATGGATCAGTAAAGAATCTGGAGTTAGTGATGGTTGATATGTCAAATGACCATAAGGAAGAGAACATTTGATGTTCCCAAAAAATGACTTGACGAGAGATACGAAGAGTTTTAGAAATAGGATCCCAGCATCGATACCCCTTATGTTCAATACCATATCCAATGAAACAACACAGATGAGCCCTTGGTTGTAATTTATTGTGTTCATGTGGTTTGAGAAGAACAAAACAAGCGCAACCAAAGACTCTAAGGTTAGAGTAATCAGGAGGTTTACCGAAAAGGCGCTCGAATGGAGACTGATTTTGGATTGTAGTGGAAGGGACACGATTGATTGTGTATACTGCGGTGAAGGCAACATCACCCCAGAAACGTTCAGGACATGATGACGAAATGAGTGGAGCATGAATGGTGTCAAGAATATGTCGATGTTTGCGTTCGGCTCGTCCATTTTGTTGAGAGGTTCCAGGGCATGAGCGGTGGGGGAGCGTGCCATTTTTGTGAAGTAGGTTTAGAAAAGCACGATCTTTATATTCCATTGCATTATCTGAACGAAAAATTTTGATATTCCGAGAGAATTGAGTTTGAACCATAGAAGAAAAATCAGAATATATTTGAAAGAGTTCAGATCTGCTTTTCATAAGAAACAACCAAGTATAACGAGAATAGTCATCCACAAATATAACAAAATAACGAGCACTACCCATTGATGCATGAGGAGAAGGCCTCCAAACGTCAGAATGTACTAAATCAAAAGGTGCAAGGGAAACGGACTGACTCTCATTAAAAGGTAAAGCTGATTATTTTGCAAGTTGACAATGAATACAATGAAAAGACTCATGCTGAAGTGAACCTAACTGACCACTAGAAATAAGAGAACGTAGAGGGCTAGATGAAGTGTGACCTAACCGAGAGTGCCACAATTCCACCAGTGAGAGTGCTGGGATGGATGCGGCTGATTGATTTGGTGATGGTGAGGATGGGACTTGGAGATGAGTGAGCTCAAAGAGGCATCCAACTTTACAGCTGGTTCCAAGGATTTTTCCTATCTGAGGGTCCTGCACACAACAACTAGTAGAAGAAAAATGCACATAAAGTCCAATATCACATAGTTGTCCAACAGATATAAGGTTAAGCGTAAGATTAGGAACCAAATATATGTCAGGGAGAGACAAATGAGAACAATCAACATGTCCAGTATGGCTGACTAGCATATTTGATCCATTAGCAGTGTGAATAGTAGGTGCATGCTCATCACGGGTTTTAGAGGAAAAAATAGAGGCATCAGAAGTCATGTGATTGCAACAAGCAGAATCGAAATACCATCGGGATGTACCTGGTGTAGTTGACATGGCTATATTGTTACCGATTTTATTTAAAGCCTCGGTAAAAACGGTGCAGAAACCACTCCAATCAGGTGGAGAGTTGGATGAAGTTGGTGTAGCATCAGTGGTTACAGTAGCAGTATTCTTTGGCTTGGAATATGACCGATTGTATGAGCCTCAAGAGCGATATTGGTTCCCATTTGACTGATTTCCAGATGGAAGTTTAGGGCAGTCTGCAAGATAGTGACCCGGTTCTCTGCAGACTTTACAGAGGCGAGAAAGACATTTGAGCAATTCATGCCCTTGTGAATGACAATACTTGCAATATAAGGGCTTCTGGTGTGTGCTCTGTCGGTGGGGTAAGTCCAATTCAACCATAGGAGCAAAGAGAAAGGTGAACCTCCAAGAAACCGGTGATGTGGCGATCAACTGATGATGTGGCAATCAATTGATGATGTGGCGGTCAACGAGTAACGTGGCACTGACGTGTCATTGATGTGGTGCTGCTGTGGCAGCAGTGTGTCTGAAACAGGAGCAGTAGTGGAGATGATGTCAACGGGTGATGTGGCACTGTCAATTGATGATGTGGCGATCAACGAGTAATGTGGCGCTGATGTGGTGCTGACGTGGCAGCAGTGTGTCTGAAACAGGAGCGGCAGCGGAGATGATGTCAACGGGTGATGTGGCAGTGATGTGGCGCTGATGTGGCTTTTAGGGCTGACGTGGCAGCAGCGTTTCTAAAACAAAAGCGGCAGCGGAGATGATGTCGATGGAGAATGAGACTCCGACTATAGTGATGACCCGACAGGTATGAAAAGGATATACTAGAAGTTTTTCTGATGTGAAGGATCCACTAATAGTGGCAATCACAGAGCATAGTCAACTCTTAATATACCGAGAATTTCTGATATGAATGATCCACTAATAGTGACAATCACAAAGCATACTCAACTCTTAAAATACCAAGAACCATTATAGCTCTGATACCATGTTGAATTTAAGAGAGGAAGTGAGACAATACAAAGAGAATAATTGTATTGAATGGTGTAAGTTACTTACAAGGGAGCTATCATATTTATACAAGCCAATAGGAGAAGCAAAGCTATACACAACCAATGTGGGATATAATACATTAACTATAATACATTAATATGTACAATCATCATTTACTTCTAATTACTACTAACACACAATAATAGAGAGAGAAGGGGAGAGAGAGTGACAGCCACATGAGAAATGTGTACTCTACTTATATTATGACACTTACCATAATATGTCTGAATAAGCACCACTTAAAAGGTGGCATTGTACCACCATCATCACCTGCAAGAAGATAGAAGCTCTCGTTTGAATAGAATGAATATTAATAATATGAGTGGGAAAGGATAGGTTTCCTAATGGAATCTTTAAAGCATAAAACATCCACTGTGTCCTGAAAATTCCTCAATATTGCACTCGTGCCAATTTAAATATCAAGGTAAAAATTCTTGAGAGTAAATGCATTTCAGTTTAACAGATACAATCTAATTTAATTGGCTACTTTTAGTATTAGGTATATAGAAACAAAAACATTTCACCATAACAATATCATGCTTATCCATTTTGTAATTCTGTAAGCTAGAAAGTCCAAAATTTGATCACAATGTGCAATTTTCAAGCTTCAGAGGAATGCTATTAAATGTCAATTAGCTACTACTTTCAAGTTTTCAACCATATTTTATACTTATCCTTTTTCAGTAAGACACTAAACTTGTATACTAAATCTGTTAAAAAAGCTAAGTATTTCCAAACCCTTGCTCTAGCTCCAATGATTCATAAAAATTACAATGTTCACGTGAACAATTAGTCTCAAAGATTTCCTTCAAATAAATTGAAAGTTCGTAAATACTATACAATTAAAGTCTTAAAGATTCTCATCCAAAATTCCCATAATGAAATTGGTCCTTCTTTCTAATGAATTATAATGAGCATTTTTTGTTAGAAACATTCATCCCTTGTTTAGATTATGAGAAGACAAATAATTGACATTAAAACTAAAAGAAGGGTTTATCCAAAATTGAGTCGTATAATAAAAGCATAACCTTAGTTTTCTCTTTCTTTCCAGTTCGGTCATTAAGAACACCAAATCAGTAGCACTAGCACTACAAATTCAAAAATAAAATCATTAGAAGCTAACTAGTCTCATTACAAGTACTGAATTTATGATGATTTCTTCACTTATTTCTATTTTCAAACAGTTTTGTTGCCCCTTACAAGAGTCCCCCCAAGTTTCCAAAACTCTCATGCCACATCAAATCATTGAACTAACATCATCAATCACTACAAATATAAACCAAAAAACATACAAACACAACTCATCAAACTCACAGCCATCAAACTGAGAATTTTATTCATGAAGTGCTTTGATTGTTTATGTGTTCAAACAACAGCCTGGCCACTAAATACCCTCACAAAGATCCCCTTAGCTTTCAAATTTCTCTCTTTATTTCAAATTCACACATAAAAGCATTAAATTAACAAAAATTAACACTACAAGACAAAAAAAAAATCACATAAATCACTGAACATCAACTATGAACTATTCACATTAACTGTTTTTTAATTGTTTCCGTTTTCAAAAGATATATTTGGTCGGCCACTCAATTAAGAGATTTGTTTCCATTTGACAACAATCAATTCTGTTTCCATAATTCGAAAACATTAAAAAGGAAAAAAAAAGACCTAAAACAAGCTAATTCAAATACATTCAATAGCGTAGAGAACAAAAGGCAAAACATTTATCATAAAAAAATAAAGTAAAATTCATACCTCTATTTGCTTGATCAATTTGCAAGAGATTTCTATTGATAGAACAGGGGAGAACTGAAGCCGAAATTCCCAATATTTGGATACGTATATGCATTTTTTAATGCAAATGAGGGAGGGAAAGAGAGAGAGAGAGGTGTTCTCGTGATGATTTGTCGGTAAAGACAGAGACATTTGTGTTAAAGGTGGAGACAAAGGCTGCCAATATTAATGGTGAGCTGCCATCATTAATGCAACCTGTTTTTGAAGCCTATAAATACTCCTTTGGCTTTCATTTGTAATACACACTAAGTAGAGCATTAGAGAGAGCTTAAGAGAAAATCTTAAGAGAAAAATACATTTGGGTGTGGGTTGTGAGTTGTAAGTGTTGTAAACACTTTGTATATTTTCTTTCTTTAGTAAAAACAATCTGTAGCAGGTCTGGAGACGTAGGCACAATTGGTCGAACTCCGTTATCAAATTTGTGTGTGTTATTTTCGCTGTTATTTTCGCATTCTCACTATTTTGGTTTATAAGGAAATTTACGTAATTTCACAACAACTAGTATCAGAGCGTTTGGTGGTGAATTCTGTCAATTTTCTGTGAGGTTATTATTCATGTGAATAGTGAATTTCATGAATAGTAAAATTTTTTCGGCTATACTGATTCATTGACAACGGTGTTCTAATACACGGAGGTTCGCAGGAATAGTCAGAAACGAAACAGATAAAGTCAGATTCGAGTAAGAGCGATGGCGGCAGACGAAGGGAAGATAAAACTCGAGAAGTTCGATGGCGTAGATTTCGGGTTCTGGAAAATACAGATAGAGGATTATCTGTATAAAAGAAATTTGTATCAATCTCTCTCAAGAAAGAAGCCTGAAACTATGAAGGATGAAGACTAGGCTCTTCTCGACAGATAAGCCCTCGGAGTTATTCGATTGACATTATCCCGCAATGTTGCTTTCAACTTAGCAAAAGAAAAGACCACGGTGGGTCTTATGGTGGCTCTCTCCAGTATGTATGAGAAGCCATTGATCTCTAACAAAGTTCACTTGATGAGGCGGTTATTTAATTTGTGGATGACAAAAGGCGCATCAGTAGCTCAACATCTCAATGAACTCAATACAATCACAACCCAGTTGAGTTCAGTTGAAATTGAATTTGATGAAGAAGTACGAGCATTGATACTTTTGTCTTCTCTACCAGAAAGTTGGAATGCTACTGTCACGGTTGTGAGTAGCTCGTCGGGAAGCAATAAGTTGAAATTTGATGATGTTTGTGATCTAGTTCTCAGTGAAGAGATCTGACGGAGAGAGTCAGGTGAATCGACAACCTCTTTAGTTTTGCATGCAGAGTCAAGAGGAAGAAATTCAACCAGGTGGAATGGATGCGGCAGATCAAACTACGGAAGCAGATCAAAGGACAGGAGGTCCAAATCCAAAAATCCCAATAATTCCCATAGCTCGAGGACCATCGAGTGTTGGAACTGCAAGAAGACCGGGCAGTATAAAAATTAGTGCAAGAATACACCGAAGGACCAGGTGACGAAGGCAGAAGAAAATGTCACTTCCACCTCAGGAGGAGATGATGTGTTGATATGCTCTTTGGAGAGCAATGATGAGTCTTGAGTGTTAAACTCTGGAGCAACATTCCACGCTACTTCGCAGAAAGAATTCTTTGAGAGGTATGTCCCCGAAAACCTTGGAAACGTATACCTTAGTGATGATCCACCTTGTGCTATTATTGGTAAAAGAGTAGTGAAGATTAAGTTGAAAGGGTCTGTTTGGGAGCTGAAGGATGTCAGGTATATTCTCGACCTGAGAAAGAACTTAATCTCAGTAGGGTAATTAGCTAGCGAAGGCGACACTATGATCTTTCATGGCGATGACTGAAAGATTTCAAAGGGCACAATGACAGTCACTCGGGGAAAAAAGAGTGGTACTCTTTACAAGATAGCAGGGGTGCGCTGTTCAATTGCAGTTACAGCAAGAAACGAAAATTTCAATATGTGGCACCAGAGACTTGGCAACATGAGTGAGAAGGGGATGAAAATTATGCACTTAAAAGAGAAACTTTCAGGTCTACAGTTAGTTGAGATAAACATGTGCGAAGATTACATACTT